>CAKJTW010000016.1:1022500-3522500 GCA_917880005.1 Nanger dama | reverse complement strand
TTACATTAGTAGGCATCATAAGCTGGCAATACACAAGAAATTTTCTAAATTTTATGGATGTGGTTCTGCCCCTAAATCTGGGTGATGATGCCATATCTCTTATGAAGCTGTATTATTTTTTAATTGGAGGATAATTTCTTCAGAATGTTGTGTTGGTTTCGGCCATACAGCAGCGTGAATCAGCTGTAAATGTACCCGCTCCCTCTGGACCCCCCCTTTCACCAGCCGTCGTCCTGCCATGCTGGGTTTCCATGCAGCACTGGACCAAGCTCGCATGGCACACAGCAGCTCCCCGCTGGCTGTTTTCCACATGATAATGCGTGTCTCGGTGCTGCCCTCTCAGTTCATCCCAACCTCTCCTTCCCCGGCTGTGTCTCAAGGCTGTTGCCTGTGTCTGCACCTCTATTCCTGTCCTGAAAATAGGCTCATCAGTACCATTTTTCTAGATTCCATTTATATACATCTATATACGATATTTGTTTTTTTCTCTTTTTGACTGACTTCACTCTGTATAAAAGCCTCTAGGTTCATCCGCCTTAGTTCTACTGACTGAAATCCATTCCTTTTTATGGCTGAGTGATATTCCATTTTAGATGCGTACCATAGCTTCCTTATTCTGTTGATGGACATCTAGGCATCTTCCATGTCCTGACTACTGGGAATAGTGCTACGGTGGCCATTTGGATATATATGTGCTCTTGAATTGTGATTTTCTCAGGGTATGTGCCCAGTAGTGGGTTGCTGGATTACATGGGAATTTTACTGCTGGGTTTTTAAGAACTCTCCATACTGTTCTCCCTTGTGACTGTGTAATTTACCTCCCTACCAGCTGTGCAAGAGGATTCCCTCTTCTCCAAACCCTCGCCAGCATTTATTATTTGTAGGTTTTCTGATGGTGGCCACTCTGAATGGTTTGAGGTGATATCTCAATGTAGTTTTGATTTGCATTTCTCTAATAATGAGTGATGTTGAGCTTTTTTTTCATGTGCTTGTTGGCCACCTGTATATCTTCTTTGGAGAAACGTCTGTTTAGGTCTTCTGCCTGTTTTTGATTGAGTTGTTTGTTTTTCTGATATTGAGCTGCAAACTGCTTTTATATTTTGGAGATTGATTGTTAGTTGCTTCACTTGCAATTATATTTTCCCATTTTGAGGGTTTTCTCTTTGTTTTGCTTATGGTTTCTTATGCTGTGCAGAAAGCTTTATGTTTATTTAGGTCCCATTTGTTTATTTGGTTTTTATATTCACTGTTTTACAAGTTTCGTCAAAATTTTTATTTTACTTTAATTTTTTAATTAATATACTATTTTCTTAAAAAACAACAACAACAACAACTGTGCAGTGTTTTACTTGTAGCATGTGAGATCTTTAATTGTGACATTTGAAATCTTTTGTAGTTGGAGCATGGCAACCCTTAGCTCCACCATGTGGGATCCAGTTCCCCGACCAGGGAGTGAACCTGGGCCCTGGCCTTGGAGCGTGGAGTCTGAGTCCTGTCCACTGGGCCACCAGAGACGCTCCTGTTTCTCTGTTTTTAGAATGTGACGTCTGGCCCTGTTGGTCCCAGGTCTCCTTGGACTGAAGAATCTTAGTCTCAGGTTTACAACAGTAGGGAAGACAACAGAGTATCCGAGGAAATATGGCCTAAATAAGCGTGACTGAAGAGTTAACAAGGAAATAAAAACCTCCAGAGTTTTTACACCTTGTGGAATCCAGGAGAAACCATTTCTCAGTGTCCCTGCCCATAGTGAATAGCAAGGTTTGGTGCTTAATTGTCTGCTGAAGCCAAGTGGCTTGTCAGCTTTCCTCAATGTTGGTTTCTTTTTATTGTTTAACTCATTTATTTGTCTTTGGCTGTGCAGGGTCCTCACTGCTGCGGTGGGCTTTCTCTGCTTGAGGTGGGCGGGGCGACCGTTGAGGTGCTTGGGCCTCTCCTGCGGCGGCTTTTCTTGTGGTGCAGCTCAGGCTTTAGGGCGAGGGCCTGGTGGGTGGCGCCTGGGCTCATTTGCTCTGGGGCAAGGGTCAGACGCGCGTCCCCTGCCTTGGCAGAGGGATTCCTCTCCTCTGTGCCAGCGGGGAGTTTTCTCAGGGTTGGTTTTCACCTGGTTTGGACATCAGAGCTGCTCTATTTGCCTGCTGATCTGCCCTGTTGTTCCCACGGGGTAATTTGAAAAATTTCCTTTTGGTGTCTGTGGCAGTAGATGGCTACCACTAGTTTGGTTTTTGACCTGCTTTTATGAGATATAAGGTCTCAGTACCATCTTCTACAGCGGAATTTTTTGCATTCAAAAGCCCTATTTCTTTCTGGACAGTTGCATGGGCATGTAAAATAAGGTAGGCGTATTTTGAGTCTGTATATGTATTTCTAATTTTTCCTTTCCCCAACATAAGGCCTTAGTTAGGGCTGTTAGCTCATCTGGGCTGAAGTGTTAGGTGGCAAAGGTTTTGCTGCTGCTGCTGCTTAAAAAAAAAAAAAAGCCAAACACAAAACCCAGCAGCAGCCAGTGAGCCTAAAGAGCATCTGGCCTTTCTTCAGAGGACGTCCTCGTCAGCCAGAAACACAGATCAGATTGACTCAGTTAACTCGTCATTGTCCTGAAACTGGACTCAGCTTCCAAACGCTGTGACCCCAGGTGGGTGCGGCCCCAGCCACTTCGCTCTGTGTACTCTGTTCTATTTTAAAGTTTCTAACCCCATTTTTTATCTCCAAGAATGGGGAAAGTGGAATGTACAGATTGAAGTAGATAAAACATTGGGATAAAACATTCATTTTTGTTTTCTTTTAAAGCAGAACACACATTTTTATACCTTATTTTCTAATTTTAATTTTATGATAATATTGAAAATTGGAAAGTGTATAAACGTTACAAACCTCTAATTGCTAAAGAGCACTGAGGAAATGGGAGGCGCACGCTTAGAATAATAAAGACAAAACGATTTTCTTGAAAGCAGATAGGTGATTGAGTGTTTTAAACAAACCAGCATCATTTATAACCTCCAAAAAATTACCCGAGTCAGCTTGTTAATATAGTAGTTAGTAGGTTCAGTGTTTTGATTCGCTGTTTAGAATTATAGGTCCTTTATTGCGAAAAGTCCACAGAGCTTACAGGGCACACTGCACGGAGGTGCAGAGCACGTGGTAACGTAGCCTCACGTTACACAGCTGTGACACACTCTCGTCTAAGCACGGGCTGACTGGGGCTTGCGTCTGTCCACTCACTCCAGTGTTGCTAGCGAGCATTTGCACTGGCAGGTTTTGAGGGTTAGCTCTGAGGAGTCAAGCAGTCAAGCCTGGTCCTTAGTAAGATGACCTCTGGTTAGCCAGTGGTGAGTCCCTTGTACTTGATGAGGGACCTAGACTTCCACTGACTGTCCAGAGGTACGCTTGTTAGCTTCTTCCACTAAAAGAGCAATGCCAGGTACCACCCGGAGGCAGCCAGGCCACGAAATCTAGTTTAGGAAAATAGCCTGTAGGCTGAGGAACTTGTCCTAGCTTTTGTACTAGGATCCCCAGAGGGCCCCCCTGCTCTCAGCTACACTTCATATAAATGTGTTTTGTTTTTTTCAGTTGGTGAGCCCCGGAGCAGGAGCTCTGGTGAGGGCCTCTGTGGTATTGTTAAAAGCCCTCCCTCGTTCCCCAGTCCAAAGTAGTGGCTCTGCCTCTGGGCCTTGGTGGCTTCATATACAGGTCTGGCCATTAGTCCAAATCCTGGAATCCAGATTCTGCAAAATCCTGTCATGCCTAAGAAAGTACAAAGGTGCTTTTTTTTTTTTTGCCTTTGGGATGCTTAGGCCTAATATGGCTTGTTTTCTCTCTGGAGAGAATTGTCTCCTCCCAGTGTTTGTAATATATCCCAGATATTTAACTTGTTGCGTTGAGATTTGTACTTTTCTTCCCTTTTTTTCCCCCTGGGAGATCCTGTAACTGCGGACCCCAAGGAAATTAAGGACTTAAGTGATATTCTGATCTGAGGCCTCCATGGCAGGACTGTATATTAACATGTTATCTACATACTGTGGAAAGGCCCCTTCTTTCTGTCTCTGATTGGCTGCGCTGGGTCTCCGCTGCTGGGTGTGGATGCTGCTCTCCGGTTACATTCCGATGGCTTCTCTAGCTGTGGGCCTTGGGCTTGGTTGCCGCGCAGCGCTGCAGAATCTTTGCAGACCAAGGATGGACCCATGTCCCCTGTGTTGGCAGGTGGATTCTCAACCACTCGACCACCAAGGAATTCCCAAATGGCCCCATCTTTTAAGTCTGTTTCCCTTAGTTCTTTTCCTGTGGTCTGAGCAAACAATATGGGTGATCTTGAAACTCCTGAGGCAGGACTGTGCAGGTATATTGTTACATTTGGCCTGACCGGGGTTAGTCCACTTAAAGGCAGACAGAGATGACTAATGAAGCCACCCGAGGCCACGCACAGTAAACCACCTGGCGTCTCCGGGACTCTGGGCTGACATGCTGTCACGGATTGGCCGCAGCGGCTGTGGAGAGACCCCTGCCTCGCTTACTGCCCTAAGGTCTTCAACTGTTCAACATTCCTCGTTTAGCTTAATAACTGGCAGAACAGGGGCATTGCATGGAGACTGACAGGGCGCTAAGAGGCCTTAATTTAAGAATTTCTCTATGAAGGGCTGCAAACCTTTTTTGCTTCCAACTTTATGGGTTATACTGTCTTTTGGTAGGATAAGCAACTCTGGCTTGAGGCTTATTTTTAAAGGTTGAGCATTTATAGCTGTCCCAGGGATTCCCAGTCCACAGGGTTGCAAAGACTTGGACACAACTGAGCAACTGAACTGACTGAGGGATTCCCTTGTCTCAGACTGCAGGGTTTACTGCGTGTGTAATATGGCTGGCAATCAACCCTTGTTCTTCCAACTGATTTGTCGTAAGAGTCAAGAAAAGGGCCTCTCAGGGCCTGCTAACTGTAATAAGACTCCAAGAGAGCCCAGAAGTGGGGGTTGGGACACTCAGGCACGACTAAAACGACGTGTGAGATCAAACGCTATTCAAATTGACAAGTGAGAGGCCCAGTGAAGACGCGAGTATGAGGCTTTCCTCAACACCATCACAGCACAGCTTTTGGAGGGAAGAGGCCCAGCCTGAGAAGTCAGGACAGAGTGACTCCGGTATCAGTTAAAAATTGATTTTCTTACCTGCCATGCCAAGGGCCAGCTGAGGCTCCTTGAGGGAGACGTCTTGTTGGAGTGGGGCCACCAGCATCCCGGGCCACCTCAGTTGTCCAGTGTGGTCGTCTCAGGAGTGGGAGTCCCCTTTCCCTTTGGGACTGGGGACAGTCCCACTTCCAATGACCTGTTTGTCTGCAAACTGGGCATGGACCGGGGGTTCTTTCTGGCACTTTGGAGCCCATTGGCTGGTTGACTTATATTTGGACCATCCCCCCTTGCTGGTTTTATCTCCAGATAGCTGCTTAAACTTCCTTTCCCGCCTTGGGTTGTCCTGAGGTTGCCAGGCATGGCTGACAGCTTGACCCCCAGTTTAGTTTGAGCCCTGACTTGGTTTTACATCAGGTTCTCCATCCTCAGTTTGGTCTGGATTACTGAATCCCCAAGGGCCACCTCTAGGAATTGTGGAACTGGGGTCTGTGGGCCAAATTGTAACTTCTGGACTTTCCGCCTAATGACAGAATGTTGACCCTGCTGACAGAATGGTCCAGCAGGGTCTGACCGTCAGGAGTGGGTGGATCAGTGTCAGTAGATTTTCTAAAAGCCTCCATCTGCCATCCCTGAAGGAAGGCTGGATTGTCTTTTTCTCTCTTTTGGTCACTTCTTTGACCTTTTGTCATCACCCTCCCAGTGCACACCACGTCACGTGCTTCCTGCCTTCTGTTCCCTCCCAGTAACTATAACTCCTGCTTGGAGCTGTGTCTCCACACATCGTATAATGTTCGTGTTTGCAACACAAATATGAGTTGGCAGGCTGGTCACCGTGTCGCTGGATTGCTGCCCAAATTCTGTCTTTCCTCGCAGGTACAGCAAATACAGAAGACTATTTGAGGACCCTTCCAAAGCATAATCAAAGGCCTGCATTAGGGCCTGAAACCCTCTGACAAACTTACTAGGGTCTTGAGAAAACTGGCTCAGTCTGCCTCGGGCTAACTACATCAATTAACGAGAAGGGCACATGTCCTTTGACTGTCTCTTTGCCGTTTGCCGCTTCCCTTGGAGGGCACGCTTTGTCCGATCTTGGATGGTAGGAAGTTCCACTGCGAGTTGCTGGGGTGTGAGATTGGTCAGAGGCATCTGGGGAAGTAGGTGCCTTGGGGGAAGTAGGTGGGTTTAGAGAAGCAGGGGAAGCTTGATCTCCCCCTGAGAGTTGGGGGATGTTAGATGACCTGAAACGTCAGGTGTGCCTTCGAATGCCCAGAAACCACCTAGAGTGAGTGGGGTTTTGGTAAAGGACCACGAAGACTTGGACATACAGAACCTCAGTCCATTTTCCTATCTGTGACAGTAAAGATTTCCAGTTGCAAGATGATATTGTAATTTAGACACGGATTTTCAGGACATTTTTCTCCATCTCCCAGCCTATATAAAGGCCAGGCAGTGTATAGTAAAAGTTTTTTTCTTTTTTCCTTTTCACCCATCTATTTTTAACACTTCTAATTTTTAAGGATACATTCCAGAGGTGTTTCTTCTGGGTTAGAAGATCCTCCCATGTTGAGTCATCTGCAACCAAGAGCACTCCTAGAAATGAAACCCAGCATCCCAGAGACATTTTCCTGGGAGGCTTTTGTCAGTGGGTTTGGAGTGCTCTCCTCACCTAGTGGGGTTTTGAGCGTCTCCTGCTCTGGCCAGCGCCATCCCTGCACCAGGGGTTCCCGATGGGGACATTCCCTGAGGGGGTCGTCTGCTGTCAGTAAGCTGGCTGTCCTATAGCAGTTTTCTCTATGGTGGATGTTGGGGTGTATTCCTCAAGAGTGGGCATCTGTAAATCCCAGGATGTGGCTGTGTGGAAGTGGCCAGCCAAATAGTCTGTAATAAGGTAGGGGCTGCCAAAACCTGGAGGAAAGGGGAGATTAGAGATGCAGAGAACTCCTGGAGGAACTGGAGCTGGGTGCGGTGAAGGCCCCGGGGTCAGGAGCTGGAGGCGGTAGTGCTCCCACAGGGGATTTGTTGGACAGAGAGTAAGGCGAGAGGCTAGACAGCAGAAAAACCCGAGACCCTTTCCCCCGGATGTTTGGTGGTTGCGATAAAATTGGAGACAACCTCTATCTTACAGGCAACAGCAGGTTTGGACAGCATTTCCCATATAATTTAACATACCAGTTAAATTAGGATCTGTTTGGGATATTCCAGGGGCCCTTTAAAACACTGCAAAGTTAGCTGGAGGTCAAAAGAACTTTAATTAGAATTTGATGTTTGGGAAGTCTGTCAAAAATGTAAAAAACCCAGTCAGATCAAATCATAGGTCACTGTGAAGCAATTATAAAGCCACTTACCTAATAAGATTTAATTCCACTTTAGAAAATCCCAACCCCATACAAAATTCTCAATGTTCTACTTCTGCAAACCTGTCCTTTTCTGTAGCAATAAGAAAAGTCCCTTATTCTTCAGTTGAGAAATAATCAGCCTAACAAAGTGTATGTTCATCTCTCCTTTTTTTAAAAACACACATCTCATAAGCTTTTACATTGGCATTCTATCAATTGGTAGAGAACATCTCAAAGCAGCACCAGACAAGCTTAAGTTTCTCTCACAAAAGTAGGCAAATTTAGACTTATTTAGCAGTTAATATTTCCAACATTTTTATCTCTCATATTTGAATGGCCTGGATATTCAGTGAATTCCTATATTTAATGTAAATTTAGTTTTGAGTACCAAGATGTACAGAGACTTGTTGCTTTTTAAAATATTTATGTCTCTACTTGGCTGCAGCAGGTTTTCCTGGCAGTACAGGGGATCGTCTCTGCATGGTGTGGGATCCTTTGCTGCGGACTCTAGTTGTCCTTGGGCTCAGCAGTTGCAGCGCAGGCTTAGTCTTGGCGTGGTTTGTCCAGTCTTAGCTCCTTCGCCAGGAGTTGAACTCTGGTCCTGCGCATTGCAAGATGGTTTCTTAACCGGTAGAGCAGCATGGAGGTCCTGTAAAGAGACTGTTTAGATGGATGTTTCTAAAACACAGTCATTCCCCTAGAGTTAACCAACAAGTGTTCATCCCATTTACTTAAAAATTTAATCATATCAGATTTTCATAACAAAAACGGCGTGTACTTAACTGACCTTCAGTAACCTTAGGTACAGTGAAAGTATTATATTTATTGTTGATGACTCTAAAGACAGATCTGTATGAGGTAAACCCACAAGCTTAAGTCAGACTAGCCAATTTCTATAGAACCAGGGATTTCCTAGCTTTCCGGCTTGGATTTAAAAAGGCCTCCTTCCCCTGGGGCACCTGCGCCCACCCCCGCCCCACCTTCAGTCTGGGGCACCACAGGTGAAACGGCTGTTCCTGAGTTCAGGCAAAATAGTTCCTCTCCAAAAGCAGACGCCAGCTGCAAGCTCCCAGAGCCCAGGCGGAATAGTTAGGCTGCAGACGCTGAGGAGGCAAGAGCAAGCCCCTCTAGTCTCTTTGTCCTTTAAAATTCCTCCAAGTAGCCCAAAGCTGGAGTCTCAGGCAATGTGGGCTGCATTTGTATTTCAAAATTTTAATGCTCCACCCTGCCCACAGTTTTGGCAGAGACTTGCAGGAGCAACCAGACAAAAGTACGAAAGACCCCCCAGTAACAAAACCTTAAAGACACAAGAGGGAGCAGTAGTTAAAAGGACTGAAGGGGGAGGTATAGGGAGGAGGAACAGAAGAGCCTGAAAACGAGAGAACAAGACCGCAGGGAAACGAAGAGCATGCCGGGACCGCAGAAGGTCCAGCCACTCTGATCTCTACACTCACAGAGCTCCCTCGGAAGGAGAGGGCAGAGATTTCAGCAGAGGGAAAGCATTGCCCCAACCAGGGGCCAGGAAGGCAGACTTACAGCATGCGGTGATGGTGGAACACGAGGTTCAGGTAGGCACTGGTCAGCCACGGTGAAGTTGCACTCCGTAGTCTCGGACGTGCCCAGGTCCTCGCTCGGGAAGGGGACTGCCCGAGGTTGGGTGCCATCAGCTGGCCGGGTTCTTACGGAAAAGGACAGAGTGGAAACTCAGGCGATGCCTCACTGGAGTTCTTGGATCGGCTACAGGGGAAGCAGGTCCTTAGCCGGTTCCTTCTGTGCGGTGACGGTAGGGGTGTGTCCAGGGGCGGGCTCGAGGCGGGGGCTTCGGTGTTCCACCCAACCTTTGTGGCGGTGAGCGCAGCGGGGCATGCGCAGTACCCTATTTTTGCTCCGGATGCCCAGTTGTTGCTCCCGGCTCTTCAGAAGTGGCAGTTGGGGTTTGTATATTTTGTATCTTTTGGTCCAGAACTTGCCCCAACGGCGCATGCACACTGAGTTATTTTTAGTCCAAGATAGTTTCTTTGTATTTTGTAGCTCCCCAAGAGGTCAGTCCAGGTGCAGGCTTTGCAGGACGGCAGCAAAGGGCTGCAGGTCTCGGGAACAATGCAAGACCCCAGGTTGAGGCTGCAGAAGTGAGGAGAATGGCTGTTGGGCCCTGGGGATGAAGAGGGCTGCCTGACAGGAGCCTGTGGAGCTGGGACTGAGCCTTGACTCTCCCTTTCTGTTGTTTTGACAATGCTCAGTTCAGTTCAGTCTCTCAGTCGTGTCCGACTCTTTGTGACCCCGTGAATCGCAGCACGCCAGGCCTCCCTGTCCATCACCAACTCCCGGAGTTCACTCAAACTCATGTCCATTGAGTCGGTGATGCTATCCAGCCATCTCATCCTCTGTGGTCCCCTTCTCCTGCCCCCGGTCCCTCCCAGCATCAGAATCTTTTCCAGTGAGTCAACTCTTCCCATGAGGTGGCCAAAGTACTGGAGTTTCAGCTTCAGCATCATTCCCTCCAAAGAACTCCCAGGGCTGATCTCCTTCAGGATGGACTGGTTGGATCTCCTTGCAGTCCAAGGGACTCTCAAGACTCTTCTCCAACACCACAGTTCAAAAGCATCAATTCTTTGGCACTCAGCTTTCTTCACAGTCCAACTCTCACATCCATAGATGACCACTGGAAAAACCATAGCCTTGAGTAGATGGGCCTTTGTTGGCAAAGTAATATGTCTGCTTTTGAATATGCTATCTAGATTGGTCATAACTTTCCTTCCAAGGAGTAAGCATCTTTTAATTTCCTGGCTGCAATCACCATCTGCAGTGATTTGGGAGCCCCCAAAATAAAGTCTGACTGTGTTTCCACTGTTTCCCCATCTGTTTCCCATGAAGTGATGGGACCAGATGCCATGATCTTAGTTTTCTGAATGTTGAGCTGGAAAAGGTCAGTTTTCATTCCAATCCCAAAGAAAGCTGAAACTACCGCACAATTGCACTCATCTCACATGCTAGTAAAGTAATGCTCAAAATTCTCCAAGCCAGGCTTTAGCAATATATGAACCATGAACTTCCAGATGTTCAAGCTGGTTTTAGAAAAGGCAGAGGAACTAGAGTTCAAATTGCCAACATCCGCTGGATCATGGAAAAAGCAAGAGAGTTCCAGAAAAACATCTATTTCTGCTTTATTGACTATGCCAAAGCCTTTGATTGTGTGGATTACAATAAAGTGTGGAAAATTCTGAAAGAGATGGGACTCCCAGACCACCTGACCTGCCTCTTGAGAAACCTGTATGCAGGTCAGGAAGCAACAGTTAGAACTGGACATGGAACAACAGACTGGTTCCAAATAGGAAAAGGAGTATGTCAAGGCTGTATATTGTCACCCTGCTTATGTAACTTCTATGCAGAGCACATCATGAGAAACGCTGGGCTGGAGGAAGCACAAGCTGGAATCAAGATTGCCAGGAGAAATACCAATAACCTCAGATATGCAGATGACACCACCCTTATGGCAGAAAGTGAAGAACTAAAGAGCCTCTTGATGAAAGAGGAGACTGAAAAAGTTGGCTTAAAGCTCAACATTCAGAAAACAGATCATGACAGTGCTCGCTATGGGCTAAATCCAACACGAAGCCATAGGGGAGAAGGCCCGCTCCCTAGCACAGAGCTGTCAGCCACTCGGGATGGAGAGCAGGTAGAGAGGGGTCCCGGTGTGCAGCTGTGTCATGATTTATGTAGTCAGTCTGGCATTTAGGCTGTTTCTGTTCCTTTGCTGTAAAAAATGATACTGCAGTAAAGTTCACGGGTGTCTTTGCATTCAAGTGTGAAAATACCTAAAGGCAGAGGTGAAATCATCGAGTTAAGATCTGTGCTAGTTCCAAAATGACCCCTGAGGAAGTCAAACTAATGAATATACATAAGGAAGGTTTCCTCACTTCTGTAAGTGTGAACATGTTAGTTGCTCAGTCATGGTGAGAGCAGAGTTGCTCTTTGCGACCTCATGGACTGTAGCCCACCAGGCTCCTCTGTTCATGGAATTCTCCAGGCAAGAATACTCGAGTGGGTTGCCATTCATTTCTTCAAGGGATCTTTCCAACCCGGGAATCAAACCCTGGTCTCCTACACTGCAGGAAGATTCTTCACTGTCTGAGCCACCAGGAAGCTCCCCTCACTTCTATAATTGCATATAACTGTTAGGTGAGGGTGACGAGGACACCCCAAAGAGTGTCTAACAGGCTTTTAATGGGGAAGGGCTCCGGCCGGGGTTCCCGGACCCGAACAAGGCAGGTTGAGGAAGTCCGCGCCCAGACCGGACCGGGTTAGGGGTGGCTTTTATAAGCTCGTAGCGAGGGATGGTCAGGCTAGATGGACGGGGGTTCAGCTAGGCTTCGTGGGCTGACAGGTCCTTCTACGTGGCTAGGGTGGGGTGGCTTTAGCCGGTGAAGTGTGCTGTCATTGGTCCCTGGCCTGCGGGGGGAGAGAGGAGGGGCGGCCCCGGGTCCGGCCCGGGTTAGGTTCGCCTTATAATAAGGAGAAGAGAACTGCTACCCACTCCAGTATTCTTGCCTGGAGAATTCCATGGATAGAGGAGCCTGGAGTGCTGTAATCCATGGGGTTGCAAGGGTTGCAAAGAGTCTGACATGACTGAGCGATTAACACTTTGACCTTTTAAGCAATCTAAGAGAAGAAAAAGGATGATTTTAATGTATAATTGTTGGGAAGATACTGAGGATCCTTCCTCTGATAGACCATGTGGGTTTCTGCCTGTCTGTGGCCTTCGCCTCTTGTACTGGATTATAGATCTTGTTAATGGTGTGCAGAATTCTCTGTAAGGGAATTAACCTTTGTTTTGGGTTTTGTGCTTGGCAGATGTTGGTTTTGTTTTTGGTAAGTTTTGCCTTGCAAAGGGTTGTATTTATTTATCTATTTATCTATGGCCGCCCTGAGTCTTCATTGTGGCACACCACTCTTCATTGCTACAAGCCAGCTTCCTCTAGTTGCGGCAAACAGGGCCTTCTCTCGTTACAGAACGTGGGCTCTAGAGCATGAAGGCTTCAGTAGTTGCAGCTCCCAGGCTGAATGACTGGGGCACATGGGCTTAAATGCCCCATGGCATGTGGGTTCTTAGTTCCTCAACCAGGCATTGAACCCATGTCCCCTGCACTGGCATGTGGGCTCTCAACCCCTGCCACCAGTTGTTCAGTTGCTAAGTCGTGTCTGACTCTTTGTGACCCCGTGGACTGCTGCACTCCAGGCTCCCCTGTCCTCCACTGTTTCCTGGAATCTGCTCCTCTTCCTGTCCGTTGAGTCAGTGATGTTGTCCAACTGTCTCACCCTCTGCCCTCCCCTTTTCCTCATGCCCTCAGTCTTACCCAGCATCACGGTCTTTTCCAATGAGTCAGCTCTTTGTATCACATGGCCAAAGAATTGGAGCTTCAGCATCAGTCTTTCCGGTGAATATTCAGAGTTGATTTCTTTTAGGATTGACTGGTTTGATCTCCTTGCTGTCCAAGGGACTCTTAAGAGTCTTCTCCAGCACCACAATTCAAAAGCATCAATTTCTTGGCACTCAGCCTTTATGGTCCAGCTCTCACATTTGTACAGGATTACTGGAAAACCGTAGTTTTGACTATATAAACCTTTGTTAGCAAAGTGATACCTCTGCTTTTCAATACACTGTCTAGCTTTCCTTCCAAGGTGTCTCTTAATTTCATGGCGGCAGTCACCATCTGCAGTGGTTTGGGAGCCTGAAAATAAAACCTGTCATTGCTTCCCCTTTTTCCCCTTCTATTTGCCATGGAGTGATGTGACCAGATCTTAGTTTTTGAATGTTGAGTTTTAAGCCAGCTTTTTAACTCTCTCACCCTCATCAAGAGGCTCTTTAATTCTTTTTCCTGGTTGTTGGTGTTTCTCCCGAAATCTTGATTCCAGCTTGTGATTCATCCAGCCTGGCATTTCACATGATATGCTCTGTGTATAAGTCAAGTAAGCAGGATGAGAGCATATAGCCTCGTCATACTCCTTTCCCAGTTTGAAACCAGTCATTTGTTCAATATCCGATTCTAACTGTTGCTTCTTGACCTGCATGCAGGTTTCTCAGACAGGTAAGGAGGTCTGGTATTCCCCATCTCTTTTAAGAATTTCCCAGTTTGTTGTGATACACGCAGTTAAAGGCTGTAATGTAGTCAGTGAAGTAGAAATAGATGGTTTTTCTGAAATTCCCTTCCTTTTTCTGTGATCCGACGGATGTTGGCAATTTAATCTTTGGTTCCTCTGCCTTTTCTCAACCCACCTTATACATCTGGAATTTCTCTGTTCACGTACTGCTGAAGCCTTGCTTGAAGGATTTTGAGCCATTACCTTGTATGTGTATGAAGCTGCTCAGTCGTGTCTGACTCTTTGCGACCCCCGTGGACTGTAGCCCACCAGGCTCCTCTCCATGAGATTCTCGCGTGTGAAATGAGTGTGATTATATGGTAATTTGAACATTGTTTTACATTGTCCTTCTCTGGGATTGGAATGAAAACTGACCTTTTCCCGTCCTGTGGCCACTTGTGAGTTTTCCAAATTTGCTGACAAATCGAGTGCCGCATCATCATTCAGGATTTGTAATAGCTCAGCTGGCTCCACTGGCTTTGTTTGTGGTAATGCTTCCTAAGGCCCACTTCACTTCGAATTCCAGGATGTCTGTTTCTAGGTGCGTGATCATTGTTATGCTCCGAGTCCAAGTCTCCGAATAGACTTGAGAGAACAGGTCCACCACGGCAATGCAAAGGCAAGAAGGGAGTTTATTTATTGCTAACTCGAGTTAGGGCACTCTGCCACTTCCAGCACAGTGGAGTAAGGCAAGAGGGCCCCGAGCCCTGAGTTACAGCAGTATTTATAGATTTAGAACAAAGACAGGGAGTTGGCAAGGGCGGATTGGTTGCAAGGGGTTCTTGGCATCTATTAATTGGCTAATTTTTTGCATGCGGGCTCCCTTAAGGAACTTTTCGTGTTATCTGGGCTAGCTCTAACCAGGCTATGGGGAGTATGCTGACTGGCTGAGTCTCAAGGTCGGGGGATGATGATCTCAGCTCCTTCTGGGCGGTGACCCAGCTTTTCTGTGATTGTAGCTCTGGCTACTTTAGTCCTTGAAGCTTGTCGTGGCTTCTGTCAGGTCTCAACATTCCCCCTGTCCTTTGTTCATATAGAGGAATCTTCCTCTATTTTCTGGGGCACTGTCTGGTATAGGATCTTTGGCACTACTGCCACCAGGATACAAAATTCTTCCTTGGGGTTGAATACCGAGCTGTGTAGACATGGAGTCAATCCTGCATGAGAACAAACCCACCATCCCCCATCTCTGGAATTACCCATTTGCCTAAAGGCCAGTCTGTGGACTCAATGGTGCGTGCACACAGTGGGGATTTTTCTGATGGCACTTCACCCACACATGACCCCTTTCCCCCAGACCTCTTTCATTGTAAGTCCCAACCTTTCGTTCTCCCCAACGGCACTGAGGAGGATCCGTGCTGTTGTTCAGATTATAAGAGGCATTGAGGCCTATTGCCTCGTAGTAAGGGGGGGTGCAAGTTATAGCAGAGCCAACAAGATCTAGTTGCCTCTGGGTTAGTCTGATTTAGAGTTGCGTAGGCTGCTCTCACTAATTTCCATAGCGGGTCCGAATTTCCAAGATTACGGATGGGACTCAGGGAGCCCACAGGTCCAGGTGGAACAAGGGATGTGGGAGCGGTGGTTGTTGGATGGGGGGGTTACAGCAGCCCTCTCAACCGGGTTTGGACCTATACTGTATATCTGTATTGGCTCTAAAATTTGGCTTATAATTATGATTCCACTATAAATGCTTTTAAAGGTGTTCATCCTGGTTTGGATTCCCCAAGACAAGCCGGAGACCCTTGCCCTCTCCTTTTAGCTCTTCTGGTTAAACCTCACCCTTACTTGTGCATAGTTACAGCTTTCTTCGCATCCCCAATGCCTGTATGGAGGTAAAGGTTTGGCAAATGAAAAATTGAGTAGGTCCCGATTCCCCACGTCCCAGCGTCTAGGCCCTGGCCCATCATTAGGGGTTACACAATCCCATGACTTACAATAGTAGTCCTGTGCGGCCCCCCCAAGTCTTCCAATTTTGCCTTTGGTAGCCCGGACATACCCAGAATCCCTGATTCCTAAGAAAACCCCTTGCCCAGGTTACATCTACCACTGGCTTGAGGTCAAAGTACAAGTCCAGCCACCAAGTGTTTGGAGGATGTATTTCCATGGTCGAGTTGAGCACCTCTCGTGTTATTCCATTCTGTAGTTTCCAGGTGATCTTGACTGGCTGATGTGGGTTGGCGCTAGCAGCTCCAGAGTTGAGAAGAGTGGTCATCAATAAGATGGTCAAGATGACTTGCCTGGTTCTCGTCGGCGGCTGAGCTTCAGCTTGAGGGGGTTTGATGGGTGCGGAGTTAACTCCCATTCTTCTCGGGCTTTCTCTTGTTCTTCTGGGGTGACCCGACGCACGTGGTTGCAATTCACCCAAGGTCCAATACCGTCAACCTTTAGGGCAGTGGGGGTGGTAAGGAGAACAACATAAGGACCCTTCCATCTAGATTCTAATGCCTTGGTCTGGTGCCGCTTAACCCACACCCAATCTCCAGGGCCGATATGTGAAGGGATGGCTCCCTTGTCTTGGCTCTCGGACCAATCTCCAGACGTGAGTATGTACCTTGCCCAATGCCATCAGAGCCTCTCGGAGCCACCCTAAACTCGGGGGAGGTTGTTTCTTTCCCTCGAGGATAGGGCACACGGGAGGGCGTCTTCCATACATAACTTCAAAAGGGGTCAAGTTAAGCTTGTAGGAGGTGTTACGTGCATGGAAGAGGGCAAAGGGAAGGAGGGTCACCCAGTCCCCGCCAGTCTCTATTGCCAACTTTGCCAAAGTTTCTTTTAGGGTCCGATTCATCCTCTCAACCTGCCCTGAGCTCTGGGGGCTGTACTCACAGTGTAACTTCCATTTGGTCCCCAGGGCTAGGGCAAGTCCCTGAACAATCTGGCTCACAAAAAGCAGGCCCATTATCAGAGCCAATGGTCACCGGCAGTCCAAACCTATGTACTATGTCTTCTAGGATCTTCTTGGCCACTATCATAGCTGTTTCCCCCTTAGTAGGGAAAGCCTCTACCCACCCTGAGAAAGTATCCACCATGACTAGCAGATAACGGTATCCATACTTGCCTGGCCTTACCTCTGTAAAATCTATCTCCCAACGCTGCCCTGGTCTTTCTCCCCGGTACCTCGTTCCTGCATGTTGTCCTTTCCCTGGCCTCATCAGCTGGCATGCTTTGCAGGCTTGGACTATGTCTCGTACAGTCACCTGTTGTCGAGGAAACCTCAGACGTGCTGTCTGGAGAAGCATTAGAGTCTTTTTCTCTCCTAGATGGGTGGTCAGGTAGATTCTCATATAGGTGCTGACCCAAGTTGGCAGGAAGCATCAAGTAGTCATCTGGGTCTCGGTACCATCCATCTTCGCCCTCTCGAAGGTCGGCATTCTCTCGAATCCAGGCAAGATCAGATGAGGAATACTCAGGGACCAGGGGTAAGGTCCTCATACCCGGGGTGGTAATCTTACTGTTAGTATGGGGGCAGTATAGTCTTTATTAGCTGCTTCCCGAGCCACCGTGTCGGCGGCCCGGTTGCCCCGTGCCCTGGGGTCCCCTCCTCTTTGATGTCCAGGGACATGCACTACTGACAGCGCTCGAGGCAGCTGGATGGCCTCCAAGAGTCTGCGGATCTCAGGCAGATGCTTAACTTCCTTCCCTTCAGCTCTCAAAAACCCCCGCTCTTTATATATTGGGCCCTGAATGTGCACAGTACCAAATGCATACCGGCTGTCGGTGAAGATGGTAATCCTTTTTCCTTTGGCCCTTTCCAGGGCCTGTATCAAGGCAATCAACTCTGCCTTTTGTGCGGAGGTATCTGAGGGAAGGCCTTCTGCCCATATTATCTGCCCAGAGTCATCAACTATTGCGGCCCTGGCCCTTCTCTGTCCATCCTTTACAAAACTGCTTCCATCTGTAAACCATATCAGCTCACTGTTATTTAAAGGCACATCTGTTAAGTCTTTTCGTACTGCTGTTGCCTCGGCCAGTATCTCACCACAATTATGAAGGCGGTGGTCTTCTTCTGGGTTAGGTAAAAGAGTAGCCAGGTTCAGGAAGCAGGGTGTCTGGAAGTGTATCCGTGGGGTGTCAAGCAGCAAGGCCTGGTAGTGGGTCAAATGGGCGTTAGAAATCCACTTACCCGGCGGCTGCCTTAAGACCCTTTCGCTGGCATGGGGAGTGTAGACCAGGAGTCGCTGTCCATAGGTCAGTTTATCGGCGTCATGGACCAGGAGGGCAGGGGCGGCAATGATTTGAAGGCAAGGTGGCCATCCGGCGGCCACTGGGTCTAGTCCCTGGAGAGGTAGGCCACTGGTCGCCTCCATGGCCCCCACTTCTGTGTTAAAACCTTTTTTCCTACTCCCCGTTTCTCATCTACAAACA
This sequence comes from Nanger dama, assembly GCA_917880005.1. NCBI lineage: Eukaryota > Metazoa > Chordata > Mammalia > Artiodactyla > Bovidae > Nanger > Nanger dama. Next base: position 3,504,547 of record CAKJTW010000016.1, on the reverse strand, counting down.
ATTGGAAGGGTTTAGACGGGTCAGGGAGAGCAAGGGCTGGGGCTTCCAACAGGGCTCACCTGAGTTCTTGAAAAGCCCTCTTCATTGGCTCAGTCCATTCCTAGCTCTTACTCTGTCTGCTCCCTTCGTATAGTGGTCTGGTCGGGCTTTTTCAGCAAACCCCAGGATCCACAACTGGCAATACCCAACTGTCCCGAGAAACTCCCGCACTTGTCTGGGAGTTACAGGCTCAGGGATCTGCAATATAGTCTCTTTCATGGCTTGCGTTAGCCATCTTTGCCCTTGTTTTATCTTGTACCCTAGGTACATGACCTGCTTAGCAATCTGGGCCTTTCTTGCACTGGCCTGGTACCCCAAAGTCCCCAAAGTTTGAAGGAGGTTGCCTGTTGCCTCTAGGCATGCTTCCTCCATAGTTGCTGCTAGCATAAAATCATCAACATATTGCAATAGAACAATGGTGGGGTGATCAACCCGATACTCACGGAGGTCTTCACCTAGAGCCTCATTAAACAGCGTGGGCGAATCTTTGAAACCTTGTGGTAGTCGAGTCCAAGTCAGCTGTCCGGGGGTCTGACTGCCTTCTATCCATTCGAATGCAAAGATCTCTTGGCTCGTGGGGGCCAGGGGCAAACTGAAAAAGGCATCTTTCAAGTCCAAGACAGTATACCAAACATAATCTGGAGGCAGGCTGCTTAGTAGAGTATAAGGGTTAGGAACGATGGGATGAATGTCACTCACCCGTTTGTTGACTTCTCGTAGATCTTGGACCAGTCTAAAGTCAGTTCCCCGGGCTTTTTCACAGGCAATAGGGAGTATTCTGTGGGGACCGGCACTTTTTGAGAATCCGTGCCTCCAGGAGGTGCTGTATGTGCGGCGTAATTCCTTGCCGGGCCTCTTGGCTCATGGGATACTGTCTTACCCTCACAGGAAAAGCGTTGGCCTTCAATTCAACAACGATGGGAGGTCTTTGTTTGGCTAGTCCCACTCCCACTATTTCTGCCCAGGCCAGGGGGTATCTTTGAATCCACTGTTGCACAGCAGGGTCTATAGCTGTAGGGGGCTCTGGTGAGTACAGTCTATATTCGTCCCTCAGTGCTAGAGACAGAACTTGTATAGGAATTCCGGTCCCGTCTAGAACCGATATCTGTCCGTGGTCGAAGTGAATTTGGGCATTGACCTTAGATAGCAAGTCTCTTCCCAGCAAGGGTGCTGGGCATTCGTGTATCACAAGAAAGGAGTGGGTCACCTGTTGGGCCCCCAAGTTCATGTGTCGTTTCATGGTCCATCCATATCGTTTAGTCCTGGTGGCTCCTTGGACCCAGCTGGTCTTTTTAGACGTTGGTCCATCTTTCTGATTAAGAACTGAGTATTGGGCTCCCGTATCTACCATGAAGCCAACCGGTTTCCCCTCCACATTTATAGTTACCCAGGACTCAGGGTGGGGTGCCGGGCCCTGACCCCCTAGTCGCAATCTTCTCCTGCATAAAGGATGTGAGCCCCTGCAGGAGACGTCGAGGACCCTTGTTTGGTAGGCCTCTCTCTTGGATTTTTCTTGGGGCACTTATCCTTCCAGTGTCCGAATTCCTTGCAAAATGCACATTGATCCTTTCTAAGTCCCCGCTTCACCGGCCTGTCCTCACTCATCGGATTAACTTTCTTTGCCTTCTGAGAATTACTTCCCCGTTCTATCCCTTCAAAGAGTATCTGGGCCAGCTCTTTCTGTTCTTTGGCTCTATATTCTCTTTTTCCCTGTCTAATACGTTCCTCCCTCTCTTCTGGAGTCTCTGTGATTAAAAACTCTTTCAGCCACCCTTACTAAGTCCTGCAAGGTCTGTTCACCCAGCCTCTCTATCTTCTGTAACTTTCTCCTGATATCAGGGGCTGCCTGATTTACAAAATATAGCATGACTGCTGTCCGTGACTCATCAGCTTGGGGGTCCAGAGGGTGTACTGTCTGAAGGTGTCCATTAGTCTTTCAAGGAAAGCTGCCGGGCTCTCATCTGGCTCTTGTCTAACCAGTTTTATTTTAGCCAAATTTGTTGGCTTCCTGGCAGCTGCTCTGAGGCTGGCCATGAGAGTCTGGCGGTACACTCAGAGACGCTCCCTACCTTCAGCGAGCTCGAAATCCCAGCAAGGCCGCACCAAGGGAAACCCCTCATCAATTAGGTTAGGCTGCATAGTGGGTCTCCCTATCCACCCCAGGCACATTTTTTGAGCTTCTGATAGAATCCTTTCACGTTCCTCGGTGGTGAATAGCACCTGCAACAACTGTTACAGTCATCCCAAGTGGGGCTGTGGGTGAAGAGGATAGAATCTAAAAGATCAATGAGACCCTGAGGTTTTTCAGAAGACGAGGGGTCTGAGTTTTCCAGTTGTAAGGGTCACTGGTGGAGAAGGGCCAGTATTGATATGTCCGTTCTCCGTCCGCTAGGGCAGGCCCCGCCCGGACAGTGGAGGAGGGAACCTCTGGGTCGTCCCCCCCTCCCGAGCAGCCCCGCTGGAGCTGGTTTTGTGTCTAAGTCCTCTAGGGCCTTGATGAAGCCCTCTGCGAACTCCTGCTCCTCGCTGGCCGCCGCCTTGGGATAGAGGAGCTGCATGCTCGTCGGCGTGGTGGTACCCCCGTTGGACTGGATGGTGAGGCGCTTGAGCTCCGGCGAAGCAAGCTTGAGCAGCCCCAGGTCGGGCGAGGCAAGCAGACCGTGGGGGGGCACTGTGCCCAGGGCGCCTTCGGTGCACAAGGGGCCCCGGGCGGCGCGGCCGCGGGCTTGAGCACTGCCGCCACCTGTTTGCTCAGGCTTAGCATCAGCGCGTCCTTCATCATGCTGCCGGCCGCTGCCGTCGGGGGCGCCCGGGAACAGACGACCCGGGGACGCGGAGCTGCCACCGCAGTCACTGCTACTGCCGCCGCCGCCAGGCCGCTCAGCGCCTCATCGCCGTAGAAGGGTGTTTCCATCCTCCGCCCCTGCATTCTTCCCCATTCGCTCAGCCCTGCGCCATCCCAGGCAGCAGCCACTGCGCCCGGCCCTCCGCTGGCGGCGGCTCCTCCAGTTCTTCCCCAAGTCCCCTGGGCGGGCCCCCTTCTGGAGTAGGGGCCGAAGGCTTGACATCTCTCTTTATTCCCCTTGACGAGACCTGAGGAACCTGCAGAAGCAAGGGCGGATGCGGGTCCGCATAGCGAGGCGGGGAGAGCTCGGCCTCCAGGTCTAACAGATTAGGGTACAGCGTTGACTCCTGGAGCACCGGTTTTGCCCACCTCCTGCTCTCCTCATCTTCCTTTTCTTTGGTAGTTTTCACAATTAACACCTGCGGGCATGAAGAGGCTCTCAATGGGGAAAGGGGACACGGGGGGTTAGAAGGTGAAAGGGTGAAAGGTTTAAGCCAGCCTGGCGGATTTTCTACCAGATCCTGCCAGACCAAAATGTATGGAGTTTGGTCCGGGTGTCCCAGTGGGTTGGGACTAAGCACCTTCTCTCTGACTGCTCGAACAATAGGCAAGCAAAAGGTGCCCTCTGGTGGCCAGTCGACGCCAAAGGTGGGCCATTCAACTGAACAGAGAGTTACCAGCTTGCTTTTCTTCACCAGCAGGGATAGATTCTGTGCTCTAGACTTAAAATCAGAGAAATGGTCAGTTACGAGAGTCAAAGGAGTAGAGCCTTCTGCCCCATATCATGCCCTGAGAGCCCCAGTGAACAGACAAAGAACACAAGGACGGTGCCAGCACTCACACTCACACAGATACAGCGAACAGACTCAGACAACAAGCACAAAATGGCCACCAGCAGCCCAGCACTAGATCTTTCTGGGTTCCCTTTTCAGTCTTACCTGCAGGATATTCACAGAGCCAGTTGCCTCCCCCGGATACGATACCGGGGGCCCCGGTCTTAAACTGGACTTATTCCTGTACTTGCGCCCAGCTGCCCCCGCAGTACGCTACTGGGTCTGGGTCTCACGCTGGGCTTCTCAGGAGCTAACACCAGTGTTCAGAGATCTTACCTCCTAGCGAGGTCTCCCTCCTGCCGGGAGAGTTGTTCTGCCCAGTCAAAGGAAGATCCTGGACAAGCCCCCAAATGTTATGCTCCGAGTCCAAGTCTCCGAATAGACTGAGAGAACAGGTCCACCACGGCAATGCAAAGGCAAGAAGGGAGTTTATTTATTGCTAACTCGAGTTAGGGCACTCTGCCACTTCCAGCACAGTGGAGTAAGGCAAGAGGGCCCCGAGCCCTGAGTTACAGCAGTATTTATAGATTTAGAACAAAGACAGGGAGTTGGCAAGGGCGGATTGGTTGCAAGGGGTTCTTGGCATCTATTAATTGGCTAATTTTTGCGCATGCGGGCTCCCTTAAGGAACTTTTCGTGTTATCTGGGCTAGCTCTAACCAGGCTATGGGGAGTATGCTGACTGGCTGAGTCTCAAGGTCGGGGGATGATGATCTCAGCTCCTTCTGGGCGGTGACCCAGCTTTTTCTGTGATTGTAGCTCTGGCTACTTTAGTCCTTGAAGCTTGTCGTGGCTTCTGTCAGGTCTCAACAATCACACCATAGTGGTTATCTGGGAGATTTGTTTTGTACAGTTCTGTGTGTTCCTGCCGCATCTTCTTAATCTCTTTTGCCTCTGTTAGGTCTTTACCATTTCTGTCTGCTATTGTGCCCATCCTTGCATGAAGTGTTCCCTTAATATCTCCAGTATTCTTAAAGAGATCTCTAGTCTTTCCCATTCTGTTGTTACCTTCTGTTCTTTGAAGGAGGCCTTTTTATCTCTACCTAAGTTTCCCTGGTGGCTCAGATGGTAAAGCATCTGCCTGCAATGCAGGAGACCTGGGTTCGATTCCTGGGTCAGGAAGATTCCCTGGAGAAGGAAATGGCAATCCACTCCAGCACTGTTGCGTGGAAAATCCCATGGATGGAGGAGCCTGATAGACTACAGTCCATGGGTTTGCAAAGACTCGGACATGGCTGAGCGACTTCACTCACTTCTTATCTCTCCTTGGTATTCTCTGGAACTCTGCATTCAGTTCAGTGGCTCAGTAGTGTCCAACTCTTTGTGACCCCATAAATCGCAGCACGCCAGGCCTCCCTGTCCATCACTTAACTCCCAGGGTTCACTCAGACTCACGTCCATCGAGTCAGTGATGCCATCCAGCCATCTCGTCCTCTGTCGTCCCCTTCTCCTCCTGCCCCCAATCCCTCCCAGCATCAGAGTCTTTTCCAATGAGGCAACTCTGCATGAGGTGGCCAAAGTACTGGAGTTTCAGCTTTAACATCACTCCTTCCAAAGAAATCCCAGGGCTGATCTCCTTCAGAATGGACTGGTTGGATCTCCTTGCAGTAACTCTCAAGAGTCTTCTCCAACCCCACAGTTCAAAAGCATCAATTCTTCGGCGCTCAGCCTTCTTCACAGTTCAACTCTCACATCCATACATAATCACAGGAAAAACTATAACCTTGACTAGACAGACCTTAGTCGGCAAAGTAATGTCTCTGCTTTTGAATATGCTGTCTGCTGCTAAGTCACTTCAGTCGTGTCTGACTCTGTGCGACCCCATAGACAGCAGCCCACCAGGCTCCACCATCCCTGGGATTCTCCAGGCAAGAACACTGGAGTGGGTTGCCATTTCCTTCTCCAATGCGTGAAAGTGAAGTGGCTCAGTCATGTCTGACTCTTGGCGACCCCATGGACTGCAGCCTACCAGGCTCCTCCGTCCATGGGATTTTCCAGGCAAGAGTACTGGAGTAGGGTGCCATTGCCTTCTCTGGAATATGCTGTCTAGGTTGGTCATAACTTTTCTTCCAAGGAGTAAGCGTCTTTTAATTTCATGGCTGCAGTCACCATCTGCAGTGATTTTGGAGCCCCTCCCCCAAATAAAGTCTGTCACTGTTTCCACTGTTTCCCCATCTATTTCCAATGAAGTGATGGGACCGGATGCCATGATCTTCGTTTTCTGAATGTTGAGCTTTAAACCAACTTTTCACTTTTCACTTTCATCAAGAGGCTTTTTAGTTCCTCTTTCTGCCATAAGGGTGCATTCAGTTGGGTGTTATCTTTCTCTTTCTCCTTTCTTCTTTCCTCATCTCTTTGTAAAGCCTCCTCGACAATCACTTTGCTTTCTTGCATTTCTTTTTCTTTGGGATGGTTCTGGTCACTGCCTCCTGTACAGTGTTACAAACCTCCGTCCATAGTTCTTTAGGCACTCTGTCTACCAGATCTAATTCCTTGGATCTATTCATCACCTTCACCATATAATCATAGGGGATTTTGATTTAGATCATACCTGAATGGTCTAGTGGTTTCTCCTACTGTCTTCAGTTTAAGCCTGAATTTGGCAATAAGTAGTTCATGATCTGAGCTACCGTCAGCTCCTGGTCTTGTTTTTGCTGACTGTATAGACCTTCTTCATCTTTAGCTGCAAAGAATATAATCAATCTGATCTCTGTGACCATTTGGTGAGGTCCATGTGCAGAGTCATCTCTTGTGTTATTGAAAAGAATGTTTACCATGACCAGTGTGTTCTCTTGACAGAACTTTTAGTCTTTACCCTGCTTCATTCTGTACTCCGAGACCAAATTTGCCTGTTACTCCAGGTATCTCTTGGAGAAGGCAATGACACCCCACTCCAGTACTCTTGCCTGGAAAATCCCATGGACAGAGGAGCCTGGTAGGCTGCAGTCCATGGGGTCTCTAAGAGTCAGACATGACTGAGCCACTTCACTTTCATGCATTGGAGAAGGAAATGGCAACCCACTCCAGTGTTCTTGCCTGGAGAATCCCAGGGACTGGGAAGCCTGATGGGTTGCCATCTATGGGGTCCCACAGAGTCGGACACGACTGAAGCGACTTAGCAGCAGCAGTAGCCAGGTATCTCTTGACTTCCTAGTTCTACATTCCAATCCCCTATGATGAAAAGGGCATCTCTGTGTTGTGTTAGTTCTAGAAGGTCTTGTAGGTCTTTATAGAGCAGGTCAACTTTGGCTTCTTTGGCATCAGTGGTTGGGGCAGAGACTTGGATTGCTGTGATGTTGAATGGTTTGCTTTGAAAACAAACTGAGATCATTCTATCCTTTTGAGATTGTACCCAAGCACTGCATTTCAGACTCTTATTGACTGTGAGAGCTACTCCATTTTTTCTAAGGGATCCTTTCCCACAGTAGTAGATACAATGGTCATCTGAATTAAATTCACCCATTCCTGTCCATTTTAGTTCACTGATTCCTAGAATGTTGATGTTCACTCTTAACACCTCCTGTCTGACCACTTCCAATTTACCTTGATTCGTGGACCTAACTTTCCGGGTTCCTATGCAATAATGTTCTTTACAGCATCAGACTTTACTTTCATCACCAGACACATCCACAACTGAGCATCGTTTCCACTTTGGCCCAGAGGCTTCCTTCCTTCTGGAGCTATTAGTAATTGTCCTCCGCTCTTCTCTAGTAGTATAATGGACACCTTCCGATCTGGGGGCTCATCCTCTGGTGGTACATTTTTTTGCTTTTTCATACTATGCGTAGGGTTCTCATGACAAGAATACTGGAGTGGTTTATCATTCCTTCCTCCAGTGGGCCCTGTTTTGTCAGAACTCTCCACTGTGACCCGTCTGTCTTGGGTGCCCTGAATGGCATAGCCTGAGTTACGCAAGCTCCTTCACCACAAAAAGGCTGTCATGGCAGACCACCAGGGAAATCCTGCAAAGGTTTTAATTAATCAAGGTGGTCTGTGTTTTAAACCTTCTGAGTTCAGTGATTTATCTACTCCTAGATTGTAAGAGTTTCCCCATGATTGTTCTTATGGTTCCTTTTATTTTTAAATATTGGTATAAAAACATAAGGACTTCCTTGATAGCTCAGTTGGTAAAGAATCCACCTGCAATGCAGGAGGCCCTGGTTCGATTCCTGGGTTGGGCAGATCCACTGGAGGAGGGATAGGCCACCCACTCCAGCATTCTTGGGGTTCCTTTGTGGCTTAACTGGTAAAGAATCCTCCTGCAATGCAGGAGACCTGGGTTCGATCCCTGGGTTGGGAAGATCCCCTGGAGAGGGAAAGGCTACCCCCTCCAGTATTCTGGCCTGGAGAATTCCACGGACTGTAAAGTCCATGGGTTCGCAAAGAGTCGAACACGACTGAGCAACTTTCATGACGATGATAAAAACAAAGTGCTCACCTGGAGATATACAGCTTCTCGAATGAGTACACTGTGTAACTGTCTCACCAAGCAAGACCAACAACATTTCATTTTTGTATTTATATTTCTGCTTTGGTGAGTTTTAGGTTAATGTGCAATGTGAGGTAAAGATACAGATTTCTTTTCCTTAAATGACAAATCAGGGGTCCCAACGTTCAGACAGCACGTTAACAGACTCCTGTGACCTGCTTGTCCTCACTCCACCTTTTTGCGGGGCTGAGTCCTCTCAGAATCTGATGAGAGTTCTGGATTTCTCTTTAGAAGAATACACAGGTGAATAAAGTTTTAGGTTAGAAACTCTGATGGGTTTAATTTCTTGTGTTGCAGGAAATTCGTGTTTTTCAACATTCCTCAGATCCAGTACAAGAACCCCTGGGTACAGATCATGCTGTTCAAGAACATGACACCGACCCCTTTCCTGCGGGTTCTACCTGGGTGAGTATCTCGCTGTCTGGCGCGGGCAGGACAGACAGACACAGAGCATTTCAGAAAGGAGTGAGTCTATCAGGAGCAAAGAGCAGAGAGAGTGAAGGTACCGCAAGCGCAGCGGCCAGCGCCTGGCAGGCCAGGGGGGCCCACGCTTCCGGGGCCAGCAGCCAGCTTATCACCTAAAGACAAAATTCCTGCTGGAAGGGTGGCGTTAGGTGCTTGCCTAGGGCCCTAGAGGGGGAGCACTGGAGTGGGCACTTTCGCCTAACCTGGGGTCAGGAAGCCTGCTTGGTGCTGACCGGGGGGCGCTTTGGGGACGGTTACAGTGGGGCGCAGTCATTCCGGAGGTAATCTTGGTTCTGGGCTCCACAGTGAGCGCGTGGCCTCGGCCGCGGCCCAGGCCTGCCGTTCCTGTGCGGCCGTAACGGGGCCTGAGAGGGGAGCGCTGTGAACCTGTTGGTCCTGTTGCCTCAGCTTCTGCACCTGGTGCCTGGCAGCCTCCGATATCTCTGCCTGCACCCCCCACCCCCGCCACGCTCACTTCTGTCTCCCCACGCCTCCTACAGGCCCGCATCATACGGGCCAGTCTCTGCAAATGCCCTTGCTGCACTGTGCTTTCGTGCCTTTGCTCATGTCAGGCCCTCTGCTGGAAATTCCCTTTCTACTTTTCTTGGCTAAATTAGAAAATAAATCCTTTGAGAGTCAGCTTGGGTGCCAGCTCCCCAGGAAGCCTCCCTGCACCTTAGAGGGGTCTCCCAGGGTGTGTCCCTCAGCACTGGCCATGTTCTCTTGAACCATGTGTGTGTCCCCTTTCTGGATCATACGCACTTTTGCAATGAGCTCCTGTCCTCTTGAGGCACAAATTGTGAAGATTCCCTTCAATTGGGCTCAGTCCTTGGAAGTCAGAGCCAGGGTTTTAGCCTGGCTCTCTCCTCATTCATTCTGATCAAGTATTGTTCCTAGTCCCGTACTTCTAGGGGAAGGCAAAGTATCTGCTTTACACAGTTATGAGAATCAAGTGAAGTGTAGATTGGGAAATGCATCAGGAAACAAATCGATGATGTTCTTTCATTCATTCAACAAATATGTATCAGGTTCAACGTGGACTCTTCTGGGTGCTTGGGGTATCAGGGAGCCATAAGGACAAAGACATCTAGTCGTGTAGAGATGGTATTCCAGCAGGAGGAGATAGAATGAACTGGAAACTCAATAACATGGTCTGTTAGAAGATGAGTGCATTGGGAAAAAAAAAAAATAGAGCAAGGTGGAACCGAGGAGCATGGTGGTGGTTTGGCAATTCTGTGTTTGTATTTGTGTTGTTGTTTTAAAAAACTAACTTTATTGCAGGGTAATTTACCCATAATGCACAGGTCTTTTGTGCACAGAGGGATGAGCTCTGATGGATGTGAAGGGCCCGGGTCACTGTTCCCCAGTGAAGACAGAACATCTCTCCTACTCCAGGAAGTCCCCCAGGACTCCAGTCAGTTCCCACTCCCAGCAGAGGCAGCCATTATGAGCACTTCTTGCTTTGTGGTGTGTGTATGTGGCTGAACTGCATGGCCTGTGGGATTTAGATCCCTGACCAGGGGTCGAACCCTGGCCCTCAGCAGGGAAAGCACTGAATCCTAAGCACCGACCACCAGGGACTTCCTGCTGTCGTCAGTTCTTTCACCATAGATGAATTATTTGTTTATTCATTTTTGGCTGCGCTGAGGCTTCACTGCTTTACACGGGCTTTTCTTGAGTTGAGGTGAGCGGGCGCTTCTTGTTGCGGGGCCCGGGCTTAGTTGCTCTGAGTAAGCTGTGCGCTCTTCCCAGACCAGGGATTGAACTGTGTCCCCAGCACTGGCAGGCGGATTCTCATCCTCTGCACCACCAGGGACGCCTGAGACTACCTCTTTTTGTTTGTTTCAGGACTTAGTCTAGAGTCTCACAGTATATATTCCTCTGTGTCTGGTTTTCGCTCGTGGTGTTGAGAGTCACCCACGTTGTGCGTATCCGTAGCTCACTCATTTTTACTGCTGAGCAGTGTGATGAACATTTGGGTTTTTGACAGATGCCCAGATAGAGTTACAGGTGTGAGATTTAGGGAGGGCAGGGTGGCGGGCAGAGAGAGTCTTCAGATGGTACGGCAGGGCTGGCGTCCCCAGGAGGAGGCCTGGACAGTTGCCCCAGGTGGGGGTGCCGCGCTGGGAACCGAGGGGCCGGCCAGCAGGCCGCTCTGCAGAAGCGGCAGGTCCTGGACCGAGGCCGCGGACGCCGGGCTTGGCTCTCCTGCCGGGCGGGCAGTGTCCTTGCTCGAGGGGCTGCGAGTGGCCCCCTCTGTGGACCCAGGTGCTCAGAGCTCCTGGGCACAGGCTCGGGCTGGGCTTGTCCACAGAGTAGATGCACAGCGTCCTTAGAAGCCGCCAGACAGGCCTCCAAGGTAACCCTGCCCTTGAGCCTGTAGTGCGCAGGGTGAGGGTCCTGCTGGCCCCCAGCCTCAGCCTGGCTGTTCCCGTTGCTCGTCTGCATTTCTGTCACCTCGGGCTTGGGGCCTTAAAGCCACACAGAGTCCTTCCCTGAGAGTCTTGTAGGTCTCAAGTCCAGCAGGGCGTAAACTCAGGCTGTCATAGGGCCTCTGCTCCTGGAGGGCCTGGGCAGAAGCGTTCCTGGGCCGCGTCCTGCTTGTCGAGACCGCGCCGTCCTCGGCTCCGGGCCTCCCCTCCATCCTTGGGCGCTGCCTTGGCGGCCGGCTGTCTCCCCGTCCCGCGTGCCTCTGACCACCGCGTGGGAGGCTCTCCAGCTCTAAGGACTGTGGAAAGTGGAGGTGCCAGGTTGCCCAGAGACTCTCCCCATTTCTGGGTCCTCGAGTTTGATCGCGTCTGCAGAGGCTCCTTGGGCACATCAGGTCTCATTCACAGGTTCCGTGGGAGCCCCTCTCGCCACTCCCGCGGTGGCGTGTCTCCTGGACGTCTTGGCTTGCATTTCCCCGTGAGTGTCTTTCCACACGCCTATTGGCCATTCATTTCTTTCTTTTCTGAAGAGTCTACTCAGATCTTTCGTCTGTTTTGAAAGGGTGAGGGCTCTTTTCTTGTTGAGTTGCTCATATAGTCTGCATTCAGTTTCTTTGTCAGATGATGTCTTGTGAATATTTCCTGTCTGTGGCGGGCTTTTCATTTTCTTAATGGTGTCTTTTGAAGAGCAGAAGTTTTCATTTTGATGAATTTCAGCTTCTCAGCTGTTTTCCTTTATCTAGTACTTTCTGTGTCCTAGCCAAGATATTTCTCTTCCTCAAAGGCATAAAGATTTTTCTCCTGTGTCTCCTTTAAAATGGGGAGAGTCTCTGATTTTACATTCAGGTCTGTGATCTAGTTATTTGTGTGTTAAGTGAGATAAGGATTGAGGTTTATTTATTTATTTTTAGATTTGGGATATTCAGCTGTTGTAGCACCATTTGTTGAAAGATAGTCACTTCTCTTATGAAATTTCTTTGACGTCTCTGTCAAAAAAAATTATTCGGTCACGAAAAGGACTGAAGTACCGACATAGGCTTCAACATGGGTGAATCTTGTAAACATGCCAACAGAAAGAAGGCAGGCGTGGAAGGCGTGCGTCCAGCTGTGTGAGCCGCCTGAGCAAGGCCGCAGGACAGGAGGTAGTTGTCTGGGGCGGAGGCGCTGTGGGGAGGAGGAAGGGACAGCTTCACGGTACAGGGGGTCTGTTTGGGGTCACAGGAAAGTGCTGGAACCTCAGTAGCGATGATGTTGCACAATAGTGAGAGTGCTAACACCCACCAGATGACACTTTAAGATACGTGGGGAGTTCCCTGACTGTCCAGCGGTTAGGACTCCACGCCCGTCTCTGCCAAAGGCCTGGGTTCAGTCGCTGTTTGGGGAACTAAGATCTTGCAAGACACAAGGCCAAAACCAAATGAAACTGAGTATAGTTGATGTTCAGCAGTGTAAGTCACAGGGGCACAAAATAGCGAGCCACAATTCTGAAGGCCGTATGCAGTTTATAATGGTGAAACACTGGCTGTGTCCCCCTGGTGTGCATCTTTGTGGGTTATTTTCGTGTAATGCTTTGCATCTCACGCACCCTGCCCCTTACCGCCCCTCTGTCTGTCCTGCTCCCTTCTGCTAACCACTAGTTTGTTCTCTGTGAGTCGTCTTTTTTGTTATACTTTCTAGTCTGTTGTACCTTTTAGATGCCACAAATAAGTGGTAGCGCTCTCTGTCTGACTCATTTCACTTACATTGTTGCTGTTCATTCGCTAAGTCATGTCCATTTTTTTGGTGACTCTGGACTGCAGCATGCCAGACTTCCCTGTCCTTCACTGTCTCCCAGAGTTTGCTCAATGACGCTGTGAAAGTGCTACACTCAGTATGCCAGCAAATTTGGAAAACTCAGCAGTGGCCACAGGACTGGAAAAGGTTAGTTTTCATTCCAATCCCAAAGAAAAGCAATGCCAAAGAATGCTCAAACTACCACACAATTGCACTCATCTCACATGCTAGTAAAGTAATGCTCAAAATTCTCCAAGACAGGCTTCAGCAATACGTGAACTGTGAACTTCCTGATGTTCAAGCTGGTTTTAGAAAGGCAGAGGAACTAGAGATCAAATTGCTAACATCCACTGGATCATGGAAAAAGCAAGAGAGTTCCAGAAAAACATCTATTTCTGCTTCATTGACTATGCCAAAGCCTTTGACTGTGTGGATCACAATAAACTGGAAAATTCTGAAAGAGATGGAATACCAGACCACCTGACCTGCCTCTTCTTGAGAAATCTGTATGCAGGTCAGGAAGCAACAGTTAGAACTGGACAAGGGAAAACAGACTGGTTCCAAATAGGAAAAGGAGTACGTTAAGGCTGTATATTGTCACCCTGCTTATGTAACTTCTATGCAGAGTACATCGTGAGAAACGCTGGGCTGGAAGAAACACAAGCTGGAATCAAGATTGCCGGGAGAAATATCAATAACCTCAGATAGGCAGATGACACCACCCTTACGGCAGAAAGTGAAGAGGAGCTAAAGGGCCTCTTGATGAAAGTGAAAGAGGAAAGTGAAAAAGTTGCTTTACTAGCGTGTGAGATGAGTGCAATTGTGCGGTAGTTTGAGCATTCTTTGGCATTGCCTTTCTTTGGGATTGGAATGAAAACTGACCCTTTCCAGTCCTGTGGCCACTGCTGAGTTTTCCAAATTTGCTGGCACATTGAGTGCAACACTTTTTGAAACTTTTAAGTTTTTAAACAAGTATTTATGTATTTGGCTTCCCTGGTAGCTCAGAAGGTAAAGCGTCTGCCTGCAATGTGTGAAACCTGGGTTCAATTCCTGGGTCAGGAAGATCCCCTGGAGAAGGAAATGGCACCCCACTCCAGCTCTCTTGCCTGGAAAATCCCATTGATGAAGGAGCCTGATAGGCTGCAGTCCATGGGGTCACAGAGTCAGGCACGACTGAGCGACTTCACTTTCACTTGTGTATTTGGCTACTTCAGGTCTTAGCTGCAGCACGCGGGCTCTTTGCAGAACGCAGACTCTCTGGTTGCAGCACACAGGCTCTGCAGTTGTGGTACCAGGCTTAGGTGTTCCGCGGCATGTGGGAGGGGATCTTAGTTCCTCAACCAGGGATCAAACCCAGGGCCCCTGACTTGCAAGGCAGATTCTTAACCCCTGGACCACCAAGAAGATTCCCTGTTTGTTTATTTTTGCTTTGTTTTAGGAGACAGATCAAAAAAAAGTTGCTGAGATTTCACGTTTATCTTCTTTTAGGAGTTTTGTGGTAGCTGGTCTTTGATGCATATTGAGTTTATCTCTGTAGATAGTGTTTGAAGACAGTCTAATTTTTTTTTCTCGTCGCTCTCTAGTCTCCTTAGCGCCGCTTGCTGAAGGGAGAGTCTTTGCTCCCCTCTGTGTGTCTGAAGGGAGAGTCTTTGCTCCCCCGTATATTTCTGAAGAGAGTGTCTTTGCTCCCCTGTGTGTTTTTGCCTCCTTTGTGGTGGATTTGTGCAGGTGTATTTCTGGTGTCGCTTTCATGTTCCATTGATTTGTGTGTTTTTGTGCCAGTGTCTTGCAGTTTGGAATGCTGCAGCTTTCTGATGTAGTCTCAAGTCAGAGGGCGTGATGCCTTAAGCTGGTTTCTTAAGCCCCCAGCGTTGGCTGCTGGGGCTTCTGAGCGCCCCGTCCTCTTCAGCGCTGTGTCTGTCCGCCCGCTGGCGCACACTGCATTGGTTTTTGTCGATTGAAAGTGTGTGTCACAATCAGGCGGTGTGCAGCCAACTTTGTCCCTCCGCTCTTTCTTTACCCCCAAGGTTAAAGCTGGCCCTTGTAGGTTCTCTGCATTTCTGTATTAACTGTAAAATTTGCTTACCAGTTTCTAGGGGAAGAAAAGCTTGTTGGGATTTTCATCAGAATTAATAGTAATTTAAATTACTTAATTAAATAGTAATTTAATAGTATTGAGTATGTTTTCTGTCAATATTACAGTAGTTTTTAGTTTCATTTTCCTGTTCTTTGGTTAAGCATCAAACAGCCTTACAGAAGTACTGCTGATTTGATATGTGGGTCTAGTGTCTTGTAACCCTGATAATTAACATTTCTAGTAGTTTTTATTTGCTAAATTCCTTAAGATTTTCTACATACACAATCATCCCTTCTACAAAGTAAGTTTTACTTCTTTCCAATCTTTTTGTGTGTCCTAATTCCCTGACATGGCTGTAGTATTTTTTTGCATTTTTTCCAGTAATTTACGAAACTTTTGAGTGTCAGTCTGCATCCTAACACTTGGTATTGTGTTTTTTAAAAAGCCACTTTAATATCTCACTGATTTTGTATTTTTCTAATGACTGATGATACTGAGTATCTTTTCATGTGCTTATCATCCGTTTTTGTTAAATGTTTATTCAGGTATTTAGCCCATTTTTCCTTTGGATTGTTTGTAAGAGTTCTTTAGTCGGAAAACAGGTCTTTTATCAGATGTCCTTCTTTCTCATGGAGTTGTCTTGCCTTCTTTATTGAAAAGAAGTTGACTGTAAATGTAACGTTGACTTCTGGACTCAGTTGGGTTCCATTTCTGTAGTCTGTTGTGCTCATACCACGCTGACTTGATCGTGTAGCCTATGGGGTGTGTGTGTGCACTCAGTCATGTCCGACTCTTTGGGACCCTAAGGGACTGTGTAGCCTGCCCAGCTCCTCTGCCCATGGAGTTTTCCAGGCAAGAATACTGGAGCAGGTTGCCATTTCCTATGCAAGGGATCTTCCTGACCTAGGAATCGAACCCCCATCTCTTGTGTCTCCACTGCGCCACCTGGCAATTACTGTAGCCTGCAGTAAAGTGGAAACTGTAAAGTGAAATGTTTTCCTATTTTCGGGTTGGTCAAAGTTGTTTTGGTTATTTTGGGTCTTTTGCATGAATTTAAAGCTAAGGTTTTCAATTTCCACAAAAACATCTGCTAGGACTTGGAGAGTGAATCCATAGACCGATTTGGATAGGACTGCCGTCTTAACAATACTAAGTCTTTCTATCCATGAACGTGGAGGTTGTTTCCTTTAAGACAGAATGTATGCTTTTGTACATGCCTGGTTTATCTGTGTTCGCAACTACAGAAATGCAAAAAGGCCGCATTTTGGGTTATGAAAACGCCTGTTTCACTGCTAGAATTCTCCACTTAAACGCACAGCCCCCCGTCCAGCACCGGTGGAGATGGAGCTGGGTCCTGCCGCCCTCTCAGCCCTCTTCCCACTTTTCTTCCCCTCCTGCTCCAGATTCTGGGGAGCAAGTGCTCGTGGATGTGGAGACCAAGAGCAACAAGGAGATCATGGAGCACGTCAAGAAGATCCTGGGAAAGAACGAGTGAGTCGCTGGGCTGGACTTGGAGGGGCGCAGGCGTCCCTAGCCCAGAGGTCGGGTGGGCGGAGGAGACAGGCGGTCGGGAGGGGGTGTCGAGGGGGCGGCCGGAGGCCCTTCCTCCTGGCCGCACAGGGGCCTGAGACGCCTCTGGGACCCCTGCCCTGGTGGCTGTGGCCGTGTCCCTCCTGGGGCCTCTCGGGTGGGCCCTAGTGGGGAGCAGCCCCAGGCCTGCTGTGCTGCATCCCTTTTGTTCTCAGAGTGGAGCGAGGGATGGGGGCAGAGCCGTCCTGGGGTGGCGCGTGGGGCACCGAGCCCCCTTTGTCCCCCTGCAGCCTTCCTGCGCGCCCTCCTCCGTGGCCCGGGACTGGGACGCAGGGCAGGGCTCCCCGCGCCGCGGCGCCCACCCCTCCTGCGCTCTGCTCTCCGCAGGGAGACCCTCCGGAGGGAGCTGCAGGAGCGCGAGCAGCTCTCCCACCCGGCGCACTTCGGGCCCCGGGAAGTACTGCCTGCGGGAGTGCATCTGCGAGGTGGAGGGCCAGGTGCCCTGCCCGGCCGTGGTGCCGCTGCCCAGGGAGCTGACCGGCAAGTTCCAGGCCGCCCTGAGAGCCAGCGCCCAGGACTGAGGCCCCGAGAGCCCCGCTTCTGTGCCGCGAGAGACTGGACGACCAATTTGCAATAAAAGGGTCCCCTTTACGCGCATGTGTGGAAGCACATTGCGGGGGGTCGGGTGGGTGGGCTGCAGCCAAGCTGCTCAGTGAACACCCTGCGCCATCGCGGCGCAGCGCCATGTGGCCCCGTCCGCGTCCGCTGGGCCTTCGGCGGGGAGGGGGCCCCCGCGGAGCGGCGCCTCCTGCGACCCACGGGCTCCGGCTGGGACTTCTTCCTCGCCGGCCGCCGTCACCGTCAGGCCTCCGGGGCCTGGGCTGACCCCAGCGCGCCCGTGAGCCGTTGTGTATGAACGCTGCCGTTTGATCTCACTGTAATACAGGCTTGGCGCTCTTCCCACTCGATGCCCGGGTGATGGTTTACTGTGGTTTTGTGCCAAACCCGCATTCAGGGTGATGGTCTGAAAGTGCGGGTCCGAGGAGGAATGCGCAGGCTCCTGAAGGGGCGCAGGCTGGTGCCTGGGGCGCCCGCCGCCGCCGCCTTGGAGGGAAGAGCCGCCGCGCCGTGTGCCGCCTCCCGGGTGGGGTCTCGGCCCCGCCCGGCTCCGGCCGCCACACCCGCCGAGGGCCTGCCCTCTGGCCGGCTGGGCTTGTCAGAGCGCGGTGCCCTTCCAAACTGCCTCCAGAGCGCAGTGAGACAGCCTCGCGGAAACAGCCTTTCCCGCCCCTGGCCCTGCGGCCGCCCTGAGGAGGAGGGTCACCCGGAGCCAAGGCAGGTGCGGGCCCCTCTCTCTAGACAAGGATGTCCAGCCGCCCGCGGGCCGGGCGCTGCCGTCCTCGACTGTTCCATCAGCAGCAGGCTGCGTGCGCACTGCCCGCGGCGCTGCTCTCTGCTCGTTTCCTACTTTAATAGGGACAGAAGGATGGGTTTTAATTTTGCACAAATCGGAAGCGATGATAGAGAAGATTGCTATGAGGATCTTATAATGGATATACTTTCATCTGCATAAGCAGTGTTCACTGGCCGGTTTTTGGCCTTGTTCTACTGAAGTAGCCCATTTGAGTTTCATTTTGACTTCTACTTGGCAAAGCCATTTAAAGCTGTCAGTGGTTTCTGCCACGAGTCAGACTGGACCTCAGCATCCTCACCTGTAAAACGAGCCGTCGGATGACACAAGGAGGGGTTGTTTTTACCCCTGGATAGCAGAGACCCTTCCAGGAAGCCTGGCTCTGCGCGTCTGTGCATCCGGCGGTATAGGCTGTGTTCTCCAGAAAGGTCTGGGTGACTTCTGGAAGACACAGAGGAGCTGGTCTTGCCAGTGCTTCCCTTGCAGGTACTTAGAGCCCAGCAGACCACTGAGTAGGGAGCGGTGAGAGCTGTGTGGCTCTGCACCCAGGCTCCTCCCTGCCACCTGCTGGGCTTCAGGGTTACTGATGTTATTGCCATGATGAGGAGAAATGAATAGCAGGATATACGTTGCTAGTTTTTAATTCACTTTTAATAGTATAAACCTCGTTTAGGTAGTAGTATTAAGCCACAACAATAATGCCACATTGAAACAGCATTTAATAAAATGCATAAAGCTAATTCATGCACTGCAATACTCTATATACAAACACAACAATGCAAATTCTTCAAGACTGAAGACATTGATTAGATATAAAATTCAGTTTAAAAAGAACATGCTATTTTTTAAATGCCATCACATAAACAAAGCTGATTTCAAGCTACAGCTTTCAACAGATTTTAAACCTGGAATTAAAATGTGATGGCATAAACAATATATTCTATATTGTGAAGGGCAGAGGCTACAGAAACGGTCCCAAGAAGGTAACACGCAGATTTTCCTTTAACACACTTCTTTTAAAAGGGTTGGTAATGCAGGTACATTTTAACAGAGAGCTCTGAACTACAGGTAAAAACTATGGTATTTACTATGAAAAATGTGCAGCTTTCAGATATAAAACTAGTTGAACACTGGTTCACAAGATAACTGGGAGAACAGAGACTGTAAAAAAATACTTGATCTCTTGAGTTGTGTGTGGCAGCAGCATTTGAGTCCGTGAGTGCTCTGGTTGTTGAAATAATTGATGACATACTTTTCTAAAGAAAAGCCATGTTTTATATATTTCCAAATGTTATCCAAGTGTTAAGCTTTATCACAGTCTGTCAATTGATAAATATTGCTGAGCCTTTTTTCCTAGCAGATATCAGACATTCCTCACCCCTAAAATAGTCTTAAAACTGAGCGTTTATTCCTAGACTAGTTAGGTAAATAGCCCCGAGGAGAATCTGTGAAGCTCCATTTAGAGACTGCTGAGCTCCCACTTGCCTTTTGCTGGAGAGCCCCCTTCTATAGTGTGATTGTCACAACAGGTAAGGATGTGGGGACAGGGTGAGGCCACTGAAGCATCAGCTGTCACATCAAAGCCGCGGGAAGCCGAAGGCTGCACACCCACCGTCTCACAAAGGCACCGAGGACTGTGGTCTCAACGAGCTATTTTCAAACGTTTCAATAAGCTAATTTTAAAGTAACCTGTGGTGTCTCTGAGTTTTCGTACTTATCCAGTGATTTCTTTCAGCAGGCCAGCTTTCAACCTTCCCACCATTCAGGTCTCTTGCTAAAGCTGCGTGAGCAACTCTTGCTGGGCCCTGGCTCCCGAGTGCGGTGTCTCGGCTTAAAGCTCGGTTAGCGGGGAGAGTTCATTGGAACAGGCCTGCACAAGGTCAGTCTGGCATCTGTAGTGTTAGGGATAGAGCTGCGCCAGAATGCAAGCCTCATCTGAAATTTTAAAACTTTAGAATTATAATTTATAGAGAGGAATAAGGGCAGTGAATCTTATTCACATGCTACAGGTAGAGAAATACAAGATCTGTAATTTATATGCCCTAGGAGTTAGCTCAACATTCATGCGTATTTTTAAAGAATACTTGTTTCGCAGCTGTGGTAGAGAGGGCCATCGACAGCACTCACTGTCCGCCGAGTCCTGGAGCACGTGAGGGCTGTTTCTACCACACGGGCGTCATGCCCCTCCACGCAGTCTGGTCTTGGACTGAGAGTGCGTGGGAGGCTAACACCACTGTCTGCCAAGGTCCTCCCAGTTAGGCCATGAGTAGATGTATAACAACCAGGTTAAAGGTCCCCACCTCGTTTTGGACACTGGGATAAACTAGTGTCTTCTAGCTTCCTTGCCCTGGTGGAGGGCAGGGCCTTTCCCAGCCAGGCTCACCCCAAGGAAAATGTCAGCAAATCCATCCTGCTGAGGGACCAAAGAACACCCACGTCAATGACTGTAGCAACTCTATCATAGATTCTCTGTAAAACGTCAGGGAAGTCTGGCTATGTGGCTGTGTGTCTGTATACATAATATACACCTATGTACACATATGCTATATACACTGTACATACAGAGAAGGTATAAACACATGTACATTCAGTCAGTCATACAAGCCTATAAATCTGTACACGCGTAACGCCAGTGAAGGGACCCCAGGGCTGGACACACAGAAGTGCCCGCTAGTAGGAGGCACGGGTGAGGACGCCCAGGACCCTGTGTACAAAAGACTCAGACCACTCTCTTGTGAGGAGAGGCTGACTCTGCAAATTGACATCAAAGTTAAGACATTTTCAAAGAGTCGTATAATCAGTGAAGGACCCTGGAGGATGTGGGTGGCTGCCCTGCCTCGTTGGGCCTTCCCAGGTTTGGAGGGCAGCAGCCTCCAGGGTAAAGGTGCACATCAGAAGATAACACCTTCCCTGGCCTGGACTCAGGGGAGCTGAAATGTCACCTGCAGCCCCACCGCACGTAAGGCCACTTCCCCTGGAAAACGGGCAGGATGCTCTTAGGCTCTCATCTATCCTCAGGCCCTGGAATTTGGGTCCTCAGCCAAGGGCTGCCTGTCAGGCCAAGGGCAGGGTGGAAGCAAGAGTGCTCTGCCAGGCGTTCCCTCGAAGGGCCAGGATAAAGCCCTATATACCACGAGAGCCCAGCGAGTATCTGGCTCTGCCAGCACGACCCTCGCCAGAGTCCACGTTTACTACTGACGGGCTAGAGACCAGTGCCTCTCAAGGGTGATCACACAACACCCAAGCGTGACTGCACAGAGACCAGGTCCAAAAACCCAGACATCAGCAGGGCCCTGAGCGCAGCCTCCCGGCAGAGGACAGGAAACAAAGAATGTGGACCCTCCCCCAAACTACACCCTTCCTTAAAAATGCTTTCCAGGAATACCTTGGAAAATACCTGCTTGAGTAATTTGGTCTTTCTCTATGTCATCTTGTTATGTTACATGTAATGAACTCCACACATTTCAACATGTAACTGTCCCTGCTATCTGAGACGCCCCTGGAGCAGAGCCCGAGTCCTCAGGAAGCAGCACCATGCGTCCATCCTCGCCCTCCCTCAGGTGCCTTTGTCCCCTCTGCTCTGCGGTGGGGCCACCAGAAGGCAGGTGTGAATGGGCCGCCAAGAACCCCGATCCTGGCTTGTTTCACTCAGATGCAGAGGGTGCGCACGCTCCCCTGAATCAGTCTCACAAAGTACTAACAGGTGAAGAGCCCGATGAAAGTTGAGGCTAAGTATTTGCTTCCAGTCTCTAAATAATTTTTGACTTTGGGCTCCTCTTAACCAATTTGACAGAAGAGGGATGGGCCTGCTGTCAAAAGGTTTGAATTGATTTAGGGGCATTGAGAATTCAGGTAGTGTGCAGCCGAGTTTTAAGGAAAAGACCACTGCAAAGTAAGGCCAAGGCGATCTGGGATACTAAAGAGTGTTCAGAGCCCAGAATGGTCCACTGGAGTCAGCCATCAGCAGCGTGGGGACTCGAGCGCGGGACCCGGTTAGAATCAGCGATTCTCCCAGGGCGTCCTGTGGGCACGGGGTGCGTGCCTATCCCAGCGTTCACTGTCTGCCGCTCCCACCTACTCCCAGCCTGTCTCAACAGCACCTTGGCCCAGGTCTTGGCTAGACTGCCCTGATACCTAAGGCCACCTGAGTGTAAAGGCCTCACAGAGACAGGATGATGCCCCAGAGAGCAGGCCAGTGTTGGCCTCAGCATCACTGAGAGCTCAGACCTAAAAGATGTGACACAAGACGACGCGTGTTCCCAGGGAGCTGCTACAGGACCCTCAGACGTGCTTACACCAAAAGTCAGGTCAGATGTGCGCCTCACTATCCACGTAAGATGTGCACAAATGCTTCAGGTGCCTCTGCAAAACCCCTCCCAAGCAGAAATGACAGACCCACCCTGCTCGCCGTCTTGGCCAGTGTCCTAGCATAATTTTGAAACTTAAGTCACTCTGAAGTTAGAAAACCAAAATCGGAGGCTGGCAATATTAAATCCTTCCATCATTTTACAATGGGTACTACACTTTCTCTAAGACTTGCTTCAAAACATGAACAGTAAACTATAATGAGATAAAAACAGGAATATCTGTAAGTTGGAGACACTGTTCCCTTAATCTAAGTGCTCCCGACAGCGACAGGGCGCCGTCTGGTTCTGCCTCGAGCCCGTGCGGTGGCCCAGCACCCACCCTCCTTGCCCGGGGTCACGCCCCCTGCTGCTCGTCTGCCCTGGGCCTGGGAGGAACCATCTGATCCACAGGTTTCAGCTGCAAACGTGGCCGCGCTGTACTTACCCGGGGCCACACACAGTGCAGACCCTGATGCAGCCTTGCTGTGCTTCCCAGTAGAGACCTGCTGCTTGCTGACAACCAGGGGTGTCTGTGAGCACTTTGCTCTAGTGAACTTCCCAATAACTGCATTCTGTTTTAACAAAACGATGGCCACCAAGATGGCTCTGGGGTTAAAGGTTGTTTTTAGGGAGCAGGCAGCCTACCTTTTCATCCATCATCTAAAACACTCCAGGGGTCATCTGTGGATGCAGCCCCAGGGGACCCCAGTGTGCCACACCAGGAGCATCGAGAAGCCTGCTGCCCGAGGTGGTGCTGGGCTTGGAGACGCTGAGAGCCGTGCTGCGTGGCTCCACTGCGGCTGCTGCCCGGCCAGGCGCAGGGCCTGCACTGCGGAGATGACAGCCCTCCCAGCCCTCCCCGAAGTCGTGCAGCGAGAGGTCCCGACAAGGGTTCAGAAGGCCCACCTTGCACTTGCTGGTCAGACCACTCCATCTGCGGTGAGGGGCGGAGGTGATACAGCGATGTTTTTTGGTTGCCGTGGGAATTGGTTGAATCCAGTTTTGAGAACCAGTCACAGAGGAGCCTGCGGAGGCCCATCACAGACCAGGGAAGCTGGCCAGCATCCGCTCAGGCCAAGGAAGCTTCGCGTTCAGACCAGCACGCGTGGGCCCTCGCACCACCACCTCCTTCACGCCTGGGGCTCAGCCAGCAGCAGCGCCTGCGCGCGGTGAGGAAGGACGCCTCGCCGCCTGAGCAAGTGATTGTCTCCCGTACCCTACTGCATGTTCACAGAAACCATTAGCATTTCGGCAAAAGACAGATACAGTTTTCCATCTGCCCTGCACACTGGCAAGGAGTTGCTAGCATTATACATTGGTAGGAAGTGCTTAGAAAGTGCTAGTATTATTACCCTGGTCATTAGTAGCTATTCCAAGGACATTTTTATATATACACACATACCGTTCTCTTAGGCTCTTTCAGTTTTAATACTAGTCTCTGACATTAGAAAACTTTGCTTTTGTTTTTTGCCCTTTGAGAATTTCTGGATACAAACTGAGTTAAAAGATTGTTTAAAAATCTGTTGCTTCATCAAAAGGCATTAATTAAAACATTTCTTATGGCAGGAGAGAATCCTACTAGTGTCTTTTAGTGGCTGCTGTCTGGGACTAACAGATAAGGAGAAGCCAGGTGGGAAACAGCTAACATACTGGAGTATTTGCACATACCAAACAAACACCACTACTCTACTGTCCGTGTCTGGGCGGCCCCGGCGCTCCTCGGCAGGGCGGCTGTGCGCTATAGGCTGGCCCCGGTGATCTGGCCGTTATACTCCGCTGTCTCCATCTTGAGGATGTAGGGGATGATGCTGTCTATCGAGACGTTGCCAATGAGGCCAGTAAAAAACAGCTCTTCTGTTATGCTGGAGCTCATCAGCCTGAGTGCCGGCAGGCGGACGAGAATGCGGGCCAACCTGTGGGGAGGATGGGGGTGGGGTTAGAGAGGCGGGTCGCGCAGCACTCCAGGCGGACAGGGCCTGTCTGCAGCCCTCGGGACCGAAACAGACCACCACTGTCCGCTCATGCTTTCCTGATATCAAAAGTCGCTCTTGTAGGAATTTATTGTGAGTGCAATGACGATGTACAAATGTGTTCCCTTCGTTGTTTATAACAACTCTCGCCAACCCCACCAAAAAGAAAACCTGGCAACCTGTTAGCGGAAGGTAGGTCAAACAAACCTGTCGAATCACTGCGCACATTAAGGAGGAGAATCAAAGTCTATGTTCACGGGTAAGAATCCCATGACACACAGCTGCATACACACTTTTAACAGTAGGATGTGCACCCGCAGGAGTAACATTTGGATGTGTGTGAATAAAGTATTCAGAAGGACAGTCACCAAAATGCTAACTGTTGACCTCTGGGTATTGGGATTTTAAGTGATTTTATCAATTAAAACTTCTTCTATGTTGCTTTAATTTCCAGTGTCCATTCAGCATTGTAATTAAAAGGAAAGCAGTAAGATGTTCATTCTGAAGGAATCCCGGGAAGGCACACCACGGCCCTGTCCTGCAGCTCCCTAGGCGTTATCTGAAGCCTCCCTGGATGGGCCAGTCCACCAGCAGCGCCTGGAGGGGTGGCGCTGGGACCCTATGAACTGGACCCTGTACTGCAGGGCCCTTTCATCAGGAGGGAAATCGTGGCGAAGCTGCAGCATCTCCTCAGCCACGGATAAATGACTTAAAGAATATACACATACTTGATGAATATTAAGTGAAAAAGATGCTAGTAGAAAATGGATCTTGCTTTGGCAAAAGCTGTGTCTGGCTGCGGCGGCGTGCCTAAAGCAGGAGCAGGCTCTCTGCCAGCCAGGCTGGGCACAGGTCTCTCTGGCCCAAATGTGATAAGCTTGCACTTGAATAAAGCAATTTTTAAAATACCAATTTACACAGGGAGTGGACTATTATTTTGTACAACCCAGTCGCATTTTGTAGGGGTCGGATTTGGTCTGTTAATGGGCTCTTGTGTCAAGCACTCTAGTTAGCACTGTCTCCTCAGTAGGTGGGGAGCCAGGGACAGAGCCGCTGACTCTTCTGGACTCGGGGGCAGTCTCTGTGAGAACTCATGTCTCACACGCACTGTTAGCCCCAAACAAGAGGACGATTCCCAACCCCTTGAACTAGACGAGCGACACTGGGACGGCCTGGGCTTCCTGATCCTCCACACTCCCGTCACCGAGAAAACACAAGAATTAAGGTGTGATCACACGGAGGCTCTACCGGGCTGCCCGAAGCGTAAGGCCAGCGCAGCTGCTCTCTGCAGCTAGGCCCAGCCTCGCCCGTCTTGCCCGTGTGCCTCACCGGTAGGTGTCTTCCGAGTAGGTTTTCTGAACGTAGTCCTGCAACTCCATCTGCGCCTTTTCCTGGAATTTTTCAATCTGGCTTGTGCTGGTCAAACCTGGATGATCTAAGGAAGAAAAGTGCCGCAAATTGCCCTCTGTATTTGGAAAGCCTCATGTGTAGACTTCTCAGTGCTTATTTTTAATCATACTTGGACAAACTTCTCAAGTGCAACAGACTGAGCTCTGGGGGCTGGTCTAGGCCAGAGACCGCTGCCAGCACTCTGGCCCCTCTGCTCTGCGAGACCTGCAGGTCCCTGGGCGTTATCTGTGGCCGCACCAGCCCCCGCAGTCCCACTGGGGCTGGCCTAGCCCACGGCTTCCCACTTAGTCTGGGAAACACACAGGCGGAATCAGTAGTCACCATCTGCTTTCCAGACACGTCACCAGTAGTGTCTCCCGTTCTGCCAGCTGTCGGGTGGAGAGGTTACGCTGGGTCCAGCTTAACCCAGTGCCCTCTCAGGAGGCTCAAACGGCCGCAGGGCAGTGAGTGAGGCGGGGCAGTGAGTGAGACTGGCCGCGGCCACTCTTCCTCTCGCCCGCAGCCCCGCCGCCTCTTCGCCTGCTGTGACCAGGCCTTTCGGCGTGCCCTGCAGCTGCTGGGCAGGCTCAGTCTGCTGGAGTATGTGCTATCGTCCCTAAA
Source organism: Nanger dama (assembly GCA_917880005.1). NCBI lineage: Eukaryota > Metazoa > Chordata > Mammalia > Artiodactyla > Bovidae > Nanger > Nanger dama. Next base: position 3,478,331 of record CAKJTW010000016.1, on the reverse strand, counting down.
CCTTGGTGGAGAGCGAGCCGAGGGCAGTGGGCGGGGTCTAGCTGTCCCTGGCAGCTGCAGGGGACTGGCTCTGGGACCCCCACACAGATCACCTGGTGTCCTTTACATCGAACGTGCATGTAACCTACACGTCTGTCCGTACACTTTTAAATCCCCTCTATATTACTTTCGAACTCCTGGGACATTTTTTTGCTTGCCTTTTTTTTTTTTCTTAATTCCCCAATTCGGGACTGAAACTGGCCCCCTGCACTGGAAGCTCGGAGTCTCAACCACTGGACGGCCAGGGGCGGCCCTTGTGTATTTGATTCATGGCTGGCTGAATCCACCAATGTGGAACCCGTGGATACAAAAGACTAAATGTATACTCAGTTTTGTAAGCTGTGGTCTCGTTTGGCCAATGACACACAAATGATCCTATTTGTTAGGATTCAAATGACATCTATTGAACATATGAAGTTACTGCAACGTTGGGACTATAAAAACAGCCGTAACAAACGTCCTGTCCGTGTTAGCAGCTGGCAAAGCGCACGCGCTGTGGCAACAGGCAGGCACGCAGTGTGGGCTCTACACCGCTGGCAGCTCGGCAGCATGCGCGCGCGCACAGCTATCAGGAGCACAGGTGGGGACCCGCCAGTGACCACCGCATATCTTACCGGGGCTAAAGAGAACTATAGCTTTAAGGTATGCATACTCATAGCCGTCTATATCCAGCCTCGCCATACTGTTACAGAACTCCTGGAGCTTCCAGATGTGCTCCATGACTTGCTTTATCCGGTCTCCAGAAAGTTTATCTAGAAATCAACACAGATATCCTCTGAGAAAGGCTGGTGAGAACAGTAAAGGAGCTAGCTTCTTGGAGGGACACAGATTGGAAAAAAGGAGAGAATTTCACTTTTAGATGAAAATCCAGTTATCTCAAGGGCCCCATTTTCCCGCTGCAGGTGAAGTGGCTCTAGGCACCCACACCCACTCTGCTGTGTGACCCCTGGCCCCCGGACAGCGACTCCCTGGGCGGCCCTGTGGCCCGCACCTGCTGAGGCCCACACGCCAGATCCCATCAAGATCAGTTCTTTCTAAGTCTCCGCAGGCACTGATAAACATTTGCCGACCTGAGCGCCTTGGCATTTTCTAGTTGCTACAACAGTTTTACTTACTGTCTGATTTAGTCTTCTTGACAGTATGTTGCTGAAGGTAGTGTGATGTTCAGTTAGAAATAAAACGAAAGCTCATTTGTGAACAAATCTAAAGCTCAATAAAATGTTACAGATTGTAAAAGTCGCCTCTATGTAGCTTCTGAAGGAAGTAACTAGAGACACAAAGGAGTGACCCGGTGCTGCCAACACCGGGCGCCCAACGAGGGCCGGCTCCAGCTCGCAGCAGGTGTGACGCGAGGGCCAATCTAGCCCCCGAGTGGCGCGGGCACCTGGCAGTCTTCAGGCTGCTGCGGGCACACAGCATGCAAGGACCATAGGCTGTTTCCCATCCTGACACAGCCCCGACCCCATAGTGCGCCACGCGTCCGCCCATGCCCTGCACGGGAAGCGGACCCGGGCCTGAGCCCCAGGGCCCAGGCCTCCCGGGGCCTGGTTTCCCACACACAACCCCGAGGGAACAGTGTCTAATCCACAGGGTCCTGAGGGTTTGTGAGCTGCATGAAAGGGTAACCCGTCCATGAGGATAAAGACAGAGATGGTGACTACTCTGGAAACAGTACAGAATGTCTGCATCAGAACTCAGCACCTTTCCCCTTTCATCTTCACTATGGGACAAGCAGCAGCCGGGTAGGAATTTAGACACTAAAACCCGTGGTGCCGTGGACTCCCCTCAGCCCGGGCGGCACTGCAACAGGCGGGCCCTACCTTCCTGGATGCTGTTCTGCAGGTGGTTGACGATGGCGGCCAGGATGGTGGAGAGGCTCATGACCTGGGCACACTGGGCCAGGCCAAGGGTGAAGAGCTCATTCCAGCAGGCGCGCACCAGGCTGGTGTTACAGTCCTGCCTGGGGACACAGAGGCGGGCTGGGTGTGGGGCCCCTGCCCCTGCCCTAAGCCCCGCGCGCCCCCACCCAAGCCCTGCTGGCGTGCGTGTGCCAGGAGGCCTCTAGAGGGCTCAGGCCTGCTCTCCACACGACTGCCTCGCCTGAAGGCCCTTTGAGGACAGACCACTCTCTCAGCAGCCCTGGGTGGGGCTGGCCCCAGAGCCACAGTGACCAAGGGGAGCTCCCAAGGCTAGAGACATGTCACCGCCCAGAGAGGGGTGGGTCTCCACTCAGGACAGTGCGGGTGAGGGCCCCTGAGACCGTCTGTCATCTCAGGGGCCCCCATACAGGGGCCCCCACCCTGCCTCAAGACCCGGGGACAACGGCCTTCCGTCCATTGCATCCCTGCTCTGGCAGCACGCCCGAGGCGCACAGAGGCGGTGAGGAAAGGTCGGGGCGTCACAGCCCCCGGCAGCCACGGTGGTCTCTCGCCACCAGTTTGCTAACGGGATTTATTCATAGAGGAACACACTGGAAGGGCCCTCAGACCCCTTCCGGGCCGTTCCTGGAGCCGGGAGGTCCTGCCAGGGACACAGAGAGGAAGAGCCACTCACCCAAGGGCCTGGAAGGCGGGGATGGACCTGGCCCAGTGCATGGAGAGGAAGAGCAGGCGTGAGGCTGACTCGCAGATGTAGTGCACGTTGAGGTACTCGGGCATCGGGCTGGGCATCGTGAGCTGCAGGAGAGGGCACACGGCCCGCGGCCTGTCAGCACCCAGCCCTGCGCAGAGCCTCGGGAGGTGGGCCCGCCCAGTGAGCTGGGGTCTGACGGGCCTGGAGCGGGGGGGACGGGGTCCAGCTCATCCACAAGGATGAGGCACCGACGCTGCCTCCTAGCACCGGCACTGGTTCTCAGCAGTTCCACTCTGACCCGCAGGTTCAAGTCTAAGTCCAGTGGGAATGGGCGGGCAGGGACTGGCAGGCACTGTCAGGGACAGGGAGAGAGAGTGGAGCAGAACCCAGGGGGCCGGGCTGGGCCTCAGGAGCCCCTCTGTCCCAGAAGGGCTTGAATGCCTCTGCAGCTGGAGTCCCCCAGGGACCCTTGCCCTTTGATCCCTGGGCAACGGTGGGCAAGGACTCAGGAGTTCATTCTAGCGGAGAATACTGGAGAACTGAAGACTCACTCTGCAGACCTTGAGAATGAAGCAGGGCAAAGACTAATAAAGTTTTGCCAAGAAAATGCACTGGTCATAGCAAACACCCTCTTCCAACAACACAAGAGAAGACTCTACACATGGACATCACCAGATGGTCAACACCAAAATCAGATTGATTATATTCTCTGCAGCCAAAGATGGAGAAGCTCTATACAGTCAACAAAAACAAGACCAGGAGCTGACTGTGGCTCAGATCATGAACCCCTTATTACCAAATTCAGACTCAAATTGAAGAAAGTAGGGAAAACCACTAGACCATTCAGGTAGGACCTAAATCAAATCTCTTATGATTATACAGTGGAAGTGAGAAATAGATTTAAGGGCCTGGATCTGATAGATAGAGTGCCTGATGAACTATGGAATGAGGTTCGTGACACTGTACAGAAGACAGGGATCAAGACCATCCCCAAGGAAAAGAAATGCAAAAAAGCAAAATGACTGTCTGGGGAGGCCTTACAAATAGCTGTGAAAAGAAGAGAGGTGAAAAGCAAAGGAGAAAAGGAAAGATATAAGCATCTGAATGCAGAGTTCCAAAGAATAGCAAGAAGAGATACGAAAGCCTTCAGCGATCAGTGCAAAGAAATAGAGGAAAACAACAAAATGGGAAAGACTAGAGATCCCTTCAAGAAAATTAGAGATACCAAGGGAACATTTCATGCAAAGATGGGCTCGATGAAGGACAGAAATGGTATGGACCTAACAGAAGCAGAAGATATTAAGAAGAGGTGGCAAGAATACACAGAAGAACTGTACAAAAAAGATCTTCACGACCAAGATAATCATGATGGTGTCATCACTCACCTAGAGCCAGACATCTTGGAATGTGAAGTCAAGTGGGCTTTAGAAAGCATTACTACGAACAAAGCTAGTGGAAGTGATGGAATTCCAGTGGAGCTGTTTCAAATCCTGAAAGATGATGCTGTGAAAGTGCTGCACTCAATATGCCAGCAAATTTGGAAAACTCAGCAGTGGCCACAGGACTGGAAAAGGTCAGTTTTCATTCCAATCCCAAAGAAAGGCAATGCCAAGGAATGCTCAAACTACCGCACAATTGCACTCATCGTACATGCTAGTAAAGTAATGCTCAAAATTCTCCAAGACAGGCTTCAGCAATATGTGAACCGAGAACTCCCTGATGGTCAAGCTGGTTTTAGAAAAGGCAGAGGAACCAGAGATCAAATGGCCAACATCCGCTGGATCATGGAAAAAGCAAGAGTTCCAGAAAAACATCTATTTCTGATTTATTGACTATGCCAAAGCTTTTGACTGTGTCGATCACAATAAACTGTGGAAAATTCTGAAAGAGATGGGAATACTAGGCCACCTGACCTGCCTCTTGAGAAATCTGTATACAGGTCAGGAAGGAACAGTTAGAACTGGACATGGAACAACAGACTGGTTCCAAATAGGAAAAGGAGTACGTCAAGGCTGTATATTGTCACCCTGCTTATTTAACTTATATGCAGAGTACATGAGAAACGCTGGACTTGAAGAAACAGAAGCTGGAATCAAGATTGCTGGGAGAAATACCAATAACCTCAGATATGCAGATGACACCACCCTTATGGCAGAAAGTGAAGAGGAACTAAAAAGCCTCTTGATGAAAGAGGAGAGTGAAAAAGTTGGCTGAAAGCTCCACATTCAGAAAACGAAGATCATGGCATCTGGTCCCATCACTTCATGGGAAATAGATGGGGAAACAGTGGAAACAGTGTCAGACTTTATTTTGGGGGCTCCAAAATCACTGCAGATGGTGATTGCAGCCATGAAATTAAAAGACGCTTACTCCTTGGAATAAAAGTTATGACCAACCTAGATAGCATATTCAAAAGCAGAGACATTACTTTGCTGACTAAGGTCCATCTAGTCAAGGCTATGGTTTTTCCTATGGTCATGTATGGATGTGAGAGTTGGACTGTGAAGAAGGCTGAGTGCTGAAGAATTGATGCTTTTGGACTGTGGTGTTGGAGAAGACTCTTGAGAGAGTTTCTTGGACTGCAAAGAGATCCAACCTGTCCATTCTGAAGGAGATCCACTCTGGGATTTCTTTGAAAGGATTGATGCTAAAGCTGAAACTCCAGTACTTTGGCCACCTCATGCGAAGAGTTGAGTCACTGGAAAAGACTCTGATGCTGGGAGGGACTGGGGGCAGGAGGAGAAGGGGACGACAAGAGGATGAGATGGCTGGATGGCATCACGGATTCGATGGACGTGAGTCTGAGTGAACTCCGGGAGTTGGTGATGGACATGGAGGCCTGGCGTGCTGCGATTCATGGGGTCGCAATGAGTTGGACAAGACTGAGCGCCTCAACTGACCTGGAAGACTCACTCTGCAGACCTCGAGACTCAGGGCTCAGGGAGCCTGGGAGTGTTCTCAAAAGAGCGGTGAGGCTCGGGAGGTGAATGCAGAGGGGGGCCTGGGGACCTGGCCAGCCTGCAAGGGTATCTGAGAGCTACTTTCGTGGCCTCAACGGGCAGGAGGGCAGGCCCAAGCTCCGGGAACAATGCCTGAGGGAGCCAAGGGCCTGCCTGAGCTGACGCTGGAGCCAGGCCGCCTCGGGAGGGTGGACGGCAGGGCAGCCCGCTGTGGCCTGTCTGGCAGCGACAGGAGGCCACGCCAACCTCAGGGTCAGCAGCAGAGCCAGACGGCCAGGCGAGTAAAGACGGGCCAGAAGGCTGCCACTACCTGGATGGGCTCACTTCCAGGTCTGGTTTTTAACCACGGCAGGCAAGTGGAAGCCCTCACCTTAAACGTGACGTGAGTGTCTGAGAGGAGGGGGCCCTCGACCTCGATGATGGGCGTGGACTGGTCTCTGCTGATGACGTGGATGCCGCCGCCGCCGCCGCTGTCGATCCCGTCTGGCAGGCTTGGAGGCGAGGCGCTGTCTGTGGTGTTAAGTGCCTTCGCTAGGGTATCGAATGCCCTGCGAGTGGAAAGGGAGCAAGCACGTGCCGTTAAGGCCCTTCTAGGAGGAGCGCTCTAGCTGAGACATCCTTTAGGAAAGCAGCCCAGCAGGGAAGACAGTTAACTCTGCCTGAGAGGAGGAGCAGCGGCCGCCACGCATGTCTCCACAGGGTCTCAGACACTAAGCTAGATGTCATCTGTTCTCACACATAATTTCTATTTTTCAGAATTACTCTCCAAGGGGGAATTCCCTCCATCTCAGAGATGTGAAAGCTCACTTTGCCAAGACCATCAGGAGTTAAGTGGTAGAATGGAATTTGGCCTAACTCACATTCCGCCCTCTTTCCGCCGGATCCAGACCGGCATCTTCTACCAGACCACAAGGGAACCTGAGGACCGCTGCCCCTGAGTGGCCCCCGTCTGGCATGGCATGACAGGCAGGAGTGGCAGGTCCAACAGAAAAGGAGCAAACGCACAGGCCGGCTGCAGGGAGTGCACCCTGGCAGGGGGCACAGGCGTCCAGCCAGCTGGTGCCATCTCACCACCAGTATCCGTCCACCCTGAGGGATCTATCTCAGCTCTGGACTCACTACTTGAGAAAAACAGGCTGAAACAAGAGTGAGAAAGGGGCTGCACCATTGATGTTTAGGTCCATTAAACAGTGACAAGTATGCCTGGACTTGTAAGCTTCCCCTGAACTATTTAGTCCCCTTTATCATCTGGAATGAAGTTTTCAGACTATTTTGTATCACATAACCTAGACAGGTCCACAGTCCCATAGTTAAAATGAAGCAGACAGACATGCAGGGGCCCTGTGACAATTCTGCAACCCGTCATTAAATACAGGGTAGGCATCAAGATGCTGCCCCCACCCTCACAAAGCAGTGGCTGTGTGTGCCGGGAGGGGCCCCCACTCTCCAGGTTTCGTACCGAGTGATCTCGCTTGCAGACTGGTCCTCCGGCTGTAGCTCTGAAGCGTCACCGTTGTTAAGGGACTCACTGAGGTTGGCGAGGGAAGTGACTACATTTGCCAGTGTGCCCAGGGCTCCCTGGCTTGTTTCAGCCTGTTAACCAGAAAATAGTGATATTAAAGATGAACATACACACATGCCTCTCAGAAAGTGAAGGTGTAATTTTGTTTTAAAAGCAGCTTCTACGGAGGTGTGACTACGATGGGCAGTGAGAGGAAGCACTCTTGGGTGATCAAACAGTTGTGTATCTTGATTATGATGTTATACAACCTACACACAAGATAAAGTGACAGAGGAAAACGGCAGATAAAATGACATCCAGGTAAGCTGGATGTCACCACAGTTTAAACCTTTGTGCTTCAAAAGATTATCAATAGAGTAAAAAGACAACTTCTCTCCTCCCACACACAAAAGACAGCCCACAAAATGGGAGGAACTTTTTGCAAATTATACATCTGATAATGGTTTAGTAGCCAGAATAGCTAAAGAACTCTTACAGCCCAATAACAGAAAGACAAATAAGCTAGTTAAAAATGCGAATAAAAACCACAATAATGCCACATCACACCCACTAGGACGGTCACAGTCCAAAGACATGATATCAAGCACTGGCAAGGACGTGGGGAAAGTGGGAGCACAGTGGGAAGAGAAGGTGGTGCAGCTGCTGGAGAACAGCCCGGCAGCTCTTCAGAAGGGTAAACGTGCAGCTGTTGCCCGACCACAGTGATGCCATTCCTAGGCACATATGCAAGAAAAGTTAAAATACATGTGCACAAAAACACTTGTACACAATGTTCACAGCAGCATCATTACGAGGCAAAAAGCAGAAACAACTCAAACGTTCATCAGCTGCCGAATGGATAAACCACGATACAGCCATTTTACGGCACATTATCAGCACATTATTGGCACTGAGGAGGCGTCGACACGGTTGGGCCTTGAGACCATTATGCTACGAGATAGCAGCCAGGCCCAGCGGCCACGTGCCACATAGCTCCCTTTAGACAAAAGGTCCAGCACCAAGAAAACCACAGTGAGAGAGTACACGAGCGGCTGGCGGGGGCTGAGAATGGGAGAAGGAGCAGTGGCTGCCTCATGGGTTCAGGCTCTCTGTCTGGGGTGATGAAACGCTCTAGAATCAGTAGGAATGGCTGTGACAATTATGCTAATATACTGAAAACCACGAATTACATGCTCAAAGGGTAAATCTTTCTGGTATGAGAATTAATATCTCAATTTTTAAAAAAGAAAGCCAAAAAAAAAAAGGATAAACAAGTCAGGGTACATAAAGAAAAATGTCTGCTGTATCTTGATTATAAACGTGAAAGACCAGAATCAGTAGATAAGATCATAAACAGAGAAGTGATTAATAAATCACAGAACCACCAGCTCATGGGAAATAGATGGGGAAACAGTGGAAACAGTGTCAGACTTTATTTTGGGGGCTCCAAAATCACTGCAGATGGTGACTGCACCCATGAAATTAAAAGACGCTTACTCCTTGGAAGAAAAGTTATGACCAACCTAGGTAGCATATTTAAAAGCAGAGACATTACTTTGCCGACTAAGGTCCGTCTAGTCAAGGCTATGGTTTTTCCTGTGGTCATGTATGGATGTGAGAGTTGGACTGTGAATAAGGCTGAGCGCCGAAGAATTGATGCTTTTGGACTGTGGTGTTGGAGAAGACTCTTGAGAGTCCCTTGGACTGCAAGGAGATCAAACCAGTCCATTCTGAAGGAGATCAACCCTGGGACTTCTTTGGAAGGACTGATGCTGAAGCTCCAGTACTTTGGCCACCTCATGAGAAGAGTTGACTCATTGGAAAAGACTCTGATGCTGGGAGGGATTGGGGGCAGGAGGAGAAGGGGACGACCGAGGATGAGATGGCTGGATGGCATCACGGACTCAGTGGACGTGAGTCTGAGTGAACTCTGGGAGTTGGTGATGGACAGGGAGGCAAGGCATGCTATGATTCATGGGGTCGCAAAGAGTCGGACACGACTGAGTGACTGAACTGAACTGAACCAGGTAACAGAATAGATCTGCTGATCTCTATCGTACGAACACAGCATATGACAGATACACTGCAGGGGAGAGCTGCAGCGTGAAAGAGAGACCCCATGCCTGGAGGTGTGTCGTGCACTGCCCGCGGTCCCGGGTTACTGCTCTGCAGGGCCCGCGGAGAGAGGGGGCGAAGGGAGCATGGGTCTCGGTGGTATCTGAGATACCATTACTTTTATTCAGGGTAAATGATTTTGAATGTATAATTATTTCAGAGGAGAGAGCTTCCCAGTCGGCTGGGGCTCTGCGGTGCTCCCCAGGGGCGGGGGGGTAGGCACGGCAGGCCGCCTGTCCTGACTGTGCTTCACTCCTGCCGCCCAGCCAACTCCGAGCCATTGGCGGTTACAGAGTGGGCGCTGCACGCTCATGGAACTGACTCCTCGAGGTTCCCGTCATCCCTGCCTGGCGGGCGCCCACTCTGCACCGCCCTCTGTGCGGGTGGCACGTGGGATGGGGGTGTGGTCCTCGGCCATCGGGAGCTCAGGGCGCTCGGGCCCTACTTCCTGCTCCAGGCATGCCTGCCCCTCTGCCCAGGTGGCAGGTCATGCCCTGCCCATCTGCTGGGCGAAGGCCACGTGCCTGGGGAGACGCGTCAGCGCCACCCGAGCCAGGAGGCCAACCGCCCCGTGGGAGACGGCCGGTACAGGCAGTGGGCCTCAGCCCTCATCCTCCTCCCCTGGACCCAAGAGGACGCGCCGGGAACGCGCCGCGTGTGCCCGAGCAGACGGGGCCCAGCTGCGGCTCTGAAGGGGACAGCGAGGCCAGCACTGTCCCCAGGGGCTCCCTTCCGGGGCGGGGCCTTGGGCTCAGGGCAGCTGCCGCCCCTGTCACTTGGGCTGTGCCAGGGACCACAGGCCAGAGACACAGTGGGCTGCCTTGCGGGGATAAAGCCCTCTCCTTAGGCTCCTCCCCAGGAGGCAGCCAGCCTCGCTGTCTGCACACCGGGTTCCCTGGAGCTGCCTCGCTCTGTCCCCGTCAGCCCTGGCGGGACGTCTTCCTGCGGGCGCCCACCACAGAGGACCTGGGGGCTGCTGCCGAAGGCCATCTTAGGAGAGGCAGCGCTTCCCCAGCCGGCTGGCAGTCTACCCAAGTGCGTTACTGGGGAGATCTCAGAAGAGACCCCAGAGCGTCCGCCAAGTCGAACGCTAGCTTCCGACACGCTGTGACCGTGAGCAACCCACAGCACGGCTCTACCAAGGGCACGGAGCCAAGGAGGGCACCCCCTCCACAGCCCGAAGGCCGAGAGCGGTGCCCACGTGGAGACAGAAGGGGGAAGGGCGCGAGCGGGACGTCACCTTGCAGTCCGTGGCCAGGAGAACTGTTCCGTCCTCACGGATCAAAGGCTGCTGGATGTTCACAAGCATCCCTGGATCAAGAAGACCTGTTTGTCTAGTTAAGACATAAAGAAACCCAGAATAGCTTCCAGCGTTGAGTGCAGAGTTCACCTGCATTGACCCTGCGCATCTGTGGGCCTGGCCGGAGGACATGCGTGCTTGCTCGGCGCCGGGCCTGCCTGAGATAGGATACGCCCACGCCTCCTGGCCCTACCGGCGATGCCACCTGCTCTCGGAGCACCAGCAGGGCCTTCCCAGCTCTGGGGCACGCCACAGCACGAAACAGGGCTTCCCATCTCCCTCTGCTTCTTTAAGGTTAGGTTTGAGAGATCACACTAAACACAACGTATGAACTGACCCGTGGTGCTGTCCAGACCATACCTGGGTCTCATGCCTTTTATCTCTACTGCAAGAGCCCCAATTCTGACTCATGGAGCAACCGTTTTCCTGAATGAATGATGCCTGAGCTACAGCACGTAATCCGAGCCCCTGAGACAGGAGGCTCTGACCCCATCCTGAACCCTCTCCTGAGTCCACCCTCCGTGGGCCTGTCCAGGGGTGTGACTGCAGCGGCTCCAACAAGGTGGCTGAGGCCTGCAGGTGGGGCCGTCAGCCCCACAAGGAGCACCTGCACCTCCCACGTCAGCTCCGGGCCCCCAGGCTGTTCACACACACTGACCTCGCCCCATCCTTCTCGGCCACGAATGTTGGCGTGGCGATCAGAGGACTCCGCAGGTCCTTCCGGATGTAGATCTTCTCAGTGGACGCAGCGCAATTGCTCGGTCTCTCCCGCTGCACGTCAAAGGGCTTCCGCTCACTCTGCACAGCTTAGGTGGCAACAGACACCCCGTGTTGAGAAGGAAGAGCCAAGCCAAGAGAAGCCCCCTCCCTTTGCGGGGAGGCAGGGTCCCCTGGATTGAGCCCGCTGCTCGGCGGTGAGGAGCTGGGACACGCCTGGCCCAGCTTCCACTGGGGGCTCGCTGCTCACAGGACTCTCTCCTGGGAGAAACAGCCCCTCAAGTGGGCCCGAGAGAGCTGCCCAGCCCCCTAGGGTGGAGGATGCACTCTAACGCCCAGTTCCAGCCGCGACAGCTTCCACCACCTGCCAGCGGGGGTCATGCCAGCAGCCTCTCCTTCGGTGTCTGGCACAAGTGCACGCACCCATGCCACAAACAACGAAAACAGACCTTCACAGGGAAAGAAAAGGGGAGCCAGATGCGGCACAAGGGCACTACTTCACAGGCGGGACTGGAGGCTCAGAGGGCATGCGCCATGTCCAGGCCCCCCGCTCCCAGGGCAGGGCCGGGGCCGCATCCTCTCGGCCTCACCCCAAAGCCTGAGTCTGCGCCCCACCCACGCACACTGGCTCCCGTGCATCGGGACGAGGTTTTCACTGTGGAAACTGACCCCGCCCAGCAGCAGCGTCACCGCGACACCGAGCTGACCCAGAGGGTGAACAGGAACGAAGCCCCAGCGGGCACGGTCTTCTTGGCGTATTTTAAGGCCACGCAGTGAAACCTCACATTCTCCCCTCGTGTTAACGCTTGTGGGTGTGAGCCCTGTTACTCACACTCCATCTTCATGCCCATCTCCAAGCACTTCTTCAGCCGGCAAAACTGGCAGCGGTTCCGGTGGTGTTTGTTGATGATGCAGTCTTGGCTGCTCCGGCAGCTGTAGGTCAGGTTTTTCCTCACGCTCCTTTTGAAGAAACCTTTGCAGCCTTCGCAGCTGACAGCCCCATAGTGGCGGCCTGAAAAAGGGACGTCCGTGGGCCTGGAGTGTGGGCGCCCATTCTGGCAGCCACAGGCCAACCCCCGGGCCTACACATCCTCCTCCCACCTTCAGAGGAGCCCACAAGCTCGGACACGGAGCACGGCGCTGGCAGATGGCATGCCCGAGCTTGGTGCCCGTCAGGGGCTGTGGAGAGGGGCTGAACGGGGCGGCCCAGCCAGGAGCCCTCAGCTCCCCTGCCTTGCCGGGAGCCGCGCGGAGCTGACAGCAGCCTGCGCTTCCCCAGCCCCGGGGTCTTGGCCCACACTCCCACCCTCTGTGAGTCCTGTCCTGGCTGCAGACAAACCTGGCGGCAGGGGCGTGACCAGAGGACGCAGCGTCGCAGCTGTGACCAAGCGGCCAGGCCCCAAGCAGTCTCCATGCCTGCGGCTCACGGTGGTTCCCTGTCCTCGGGATGCACGTCCCGAGCACGGGTCTGTATTCTAAGCTTGTTTACTCTAGGGCCTCTAAACTGACTCCCTCCCACACTGAAGACCCCCATGGGTATGTTTACCTTTTGGCAAAATCCCAGCAGGGGCTGACTTGAGATACTCTCCTGTAACCCAGGTCACAACCACACTGCAGGGTCAGACTTCACGGGGCCACTGTGGACAGCGGCTGCAGAGCAGCCCACCGCCCTGAACTCTGGCATGCGGGCCCTTCTCCAGCTGTGCACGGGGGCCCCAACTGTGGGCCTCCAAGAGCACTGCTGCTGGCGCGACTCTGCACGCATCTCTTCCTTCCCTGCAGTGGCTTTCCTCGGGCTCCTGAGGCCGTAGAGGGACCTCTCATGTCTGGAGACAAACGCACTGCAAGCCTGTGATGAGCTTTAAGCCCAGAAAGGGGGAGCTGAGCGGATTCTGTGGCCTCTGGTATGTTCAAGCTTCATTCATTTGCTCAAATCTTTACAGTGTCTCTCCTTGTTGAGCAAGAAGATGGGGATTCAGAGACACAGGGGTCAGACAGGCCTGTCAGGAAGCAACTAGAAAAGAGCATGTCCAGTGCCCAGAGGTCTGAGCACAAGGGCAACGAGGAGCAAGGCTGCGCAGGGGAGGCTGAGAAGGGGCAGCGCTGTGGTGGGAGTGGGCAGCGCTGTGGCGGGAGTGGGCATGCTGGAGCCTCCTGCCTGGCCAGGGCCTGCCTTCCTCTTCAGGGGCTTGGCTCACCTCTTTTTTTCTCAACCCAGGACCAGCAAGTACCCAAAGCTGCTATGGATGCAGTGACCGCAGAGCACAGGCCAGTGTCCCCGGCATCATTATTGTCGACGGCTCCCGCAGGGGCCAGGCCTCTTCCGAGGTCCCCTCCCAACCAAGGAGGCCCAGGAGTGCGTCCCCAGAGACACGAGCTGTGTGTGTTACGCTCCCCAGGCCGGGCTGCCAGCTGGAGCAGCCTTCTCTTTATCCGACAGCACACGCTCAACCACCGAGGTCACGGATGTGCCTCCAGGCCTTTCCTGACCTGGGACTCCAGCCGTAAGGGCACGTTCCCTCCTGTTTATCACCCTGGGTTATAGTGAGGGTACGAGAGATGAAGCTGCAGTGCGGACCAGGGCAGGACAGGCAGCAGGCATCCTGTGAGACAGCAAAGCGCTAGGCAAAAGCTAACTACGCTCACGACTGATTACTTTTTTTTTTTGGCCATAAGGCATTGTGGGATCTTAGTTCTCTAACCAGAGATCAAACCCAGTGGAAGCATGTTTTCAGTCACTGGACCATGAGGGAAGTCTTGATTACCTTCTTACTAGTACAAAAATAATCAACAGTCAACCATGATTTACAAATCACAGACACAGTTTCTTGACTATTCTGTTTGACTCCTATAATCTGACAACCTGATCTGCTTATAGACATCATCATCCCAATAAAGAAAAGTACAGTCACATTTGACCCTCGCCCGCCCAGATCTGGTCCGTGATGCCGGCCCCCAGGTGCACCCAGCGCGACCACCGCTTGCTGACCTGAGGCTTTGTCGCCGCACACCACACAGTACTCTACCACCTGGGGCCGCTGGACGTCGGTCTTCCCCAGCAAACGCTCCACAGAGGCAGAGTCCGTGACGATCTAAGAATAAACAGGAAATAAGATTATGTACGCACAGAAGAACTGTACAAAAGAGATCTTCATGACCCAGATAACCATGATGGTGTGATCATTCACCTAGAGCCAGACATCTGGAATGCGAAGTCAAGTGGGCCTTAGGAAGCATCACTACGAGCAAAGCTAGTGGAGGTGACGGAATTCCAGCGGAGCTATTTCAAATCCTCTAGATGATGTTATGAAAGTGCTACACTCAATATGCCAGCAAATTTGGAAAACTCAGCAGTGGCCACAGGACTGGAAAAGGTCAGTTTTCATTCCAATCCCAAAGAAAGGCAATGCCAAAGAATGCTCAAACTACCACACAACTGCACTCATCCCACACGCTAGTAAAGTAATGCTTGAAATTCTCCAAGCCAGGCTTCAGCAATATGGGAACTGTGAACCTCCAGAGGTTCAAGCTGGATTTAGAAAAGGCAGAGAAAACAGAGATCAAATTGCCAACATCCGTTGGGTCACTAAAAAAGCAAAAGAGTTCTGGAAAAACATCTACTTATGCTTTATTGACTATGCCAAAGTCTTCGACTGTGTGGATCACAACAAACGGTGGAAAATTCTTAAAGAGATGAGAATACCAGACCACTGGACCTGCCTCCTGAGAAACCTATATGCAGGTCAGGAAGCAACAATTTAAACTGGACATGTAACAACAGACTGGTTCCAACTCGGGAAAGGAGTACATCAAGGCTGTATATTGTCACCCTGCTTATGTAACTTCTATGCATAGTACATCATGAGAAACGCTGGGCTGGAAGAAGCACAAGCTGGAATCAAGACTTCTAGGAGAAATAGCAATAACCTCAGATATGCAGATGCAGAAAGTGAAGAAGAACTAAAGAGCCTCTTGATGAAAATTAAAGAGGAGTGAAAAAGTTGGTTTAAAATTCAACATTCAGAAAACAAAGATCATGGCATCCGGTCCCATCATTTCATGGCAAATAGATGGGCAAACAGTGGAAAAAGTTGATAGACTTTCTTTTCTTGTGCTCCAAGATTACTGCAGATGGTGATGGCAGCCATGAAATTAAAAGACGCTTGCTTCTTGTAAGGAAAGTTATGACCAACCTAGACAGCATATTAAAAAGTAGAGACATTACTTTGCTGACAAAGGTCTATCTAGTCAAAGCTATGGTTTTTCCAGTAGTCATGTATGGATGACAGAGTTGGACTATAAAGAAAGCTGAGTACCAAAGAACTGAGATGCTTTTGAACTGTGGTGATGGAGAAGACTCTTGAGAGTCCCTTGTACTGCAAGGAGATCCAACCAGTCAATCCTAAAGAAAATCAGTTCTGAATATTCATTGGAAGGACTGATGCTGAAGTGGAAACTCCAATGTGAAGAACTAACTCACTGGAAAAGACCCTGATGTTGGGAAGGATTGAAGGCAGGAGAAGGGGGCCACAGAGGATGAGATGGCTGGATGGCATCACTGACTCGATGGACATGAGTCTGAGTAAGCTCTGGGAGTTGGTGATGGACAGGGAGGCCTGGCAAGCTGCAGTCCATGGGGTCGCAGAGTCAGACACGACTGAGCAACTAAACTGAACTGAAGATAATGAAAAACCAGAGCAAGAAGCCAAGTCAGGCTCAACTGTGAATTCCTAATCTTGGGTTTCTAAGAACTACTCTGGGCAGAAATGGGAAAATCCCACTTGACAACCTCATCTGCCAGGAGGAATGGGAGGCTGTGCATCTGGACCACACCCTTCAGCAGTGGCGGGGGTGGGTGTGGGGCTGCCCAGGGTCAGATGTTACTTCTCAAGGACCCACCCTCCAACCTGCTACCACCACCAAGACCCGGGGCCATGGGGAGTCCCATGTAGATGCTCCAACTGTGAGGATACTGAAGGCCTCTCTGGCTGCTTCTCTACTCTCGTGAAACAGCTTGGAAGTTCAGATTAGTACATTTAGCAGAAAAATAATTAAGCCTTACTGATTAAACAACTAGCTCTCTCATGAGGCTCTGGAAGTGAAGGGACTGGAACAGGGAACCTCTGAAACCTACTTCTTCCTTTGTAGGTGACTTTCTACATGACCCACAGTGCTCTCCATCTATAAGAGTAATGTGACTGAAAAAGGCGCATGAAAAAGTGAACAACAGCTGCTATGAAATAATGTGGGTCACAGCCTAGTCGAGGCCATGCCACGCAGGTTCACCCAAGATGGATGGGTCATAGTGGAGACAAAACGTGGTCCACCGGAGGAGGGAACTGCAAACCACCCCAGGATTTCTGCTGCACGAGCTCATGAACATGAACAGTGTGAAACGCAAAAGATACGACACTGACGGTTAGCCCCCAGGCCAGAAAGTGCCCAGTATGCTACTGGGGTAAGAGTGGAGGGTAAGTGCTAACAGCTCCAGAAAGAATGGAGTGGCTTGGCCAAAGTGGAAACAACGCTCAATTGTGGATGTGTCTGGTGGTAAAAGTCAAGTCTGGTGCTATAAAAGAACAACATGGTACAGGAACCTGGAATTAGTTAGGTCTATGAATCAAGGTAAACTGGATGTGGCCAAGCAGGAGATGGCAAGAGTAATAATAATAAGTATCGACATCTTAGGAATTAGTGAACTAAAATGGACGGGAATGGGTGAATTTAATTCAGATGACCATTGTATCTATTACTGTTGGCAAGAATCTGTTAGGAGAGATGCAGTAGCCATCATAGTCAACGAAGAGTCTGAAATGCAGTACTTGGATGCAATCTCAAAAATAACAAAGATCTCAGTTCATTTCCAGGGCAAACCATTCAACATCACAGCAATCTAAGTCTATGCCCCAACCACTGATGCCAAAGAAGCTGAAGTTGAACTGTTCCATAAAGACCTTCTAGAACAAACACCAAAAAGAGATGTCCTTTTCATCATAGGGGACTGGAATGCAAAAGTAGGAAGCCAAGAGATACCTGGAGTTACAGGCAAGTTTGGCCTTGGAGTACAGAATGAAGCAGGGCAAAGGCTAATAGAGTTTTTCCAAGAGAACACACTGGTCAGAGCAAACACCCTCTTCCAACAGCACATAAGAGGTGACTACACATAAACCTCACCAAGTGGTCAATACCAAAATCTGACTGAAATTCTTTGCAGCCAAAGATGGAGAAGCTCTACGCAGTTAGCAAAAACAAGATCTGGAGCTGACTGTAGCTCAAATCATGAACTCCTTATTGCAAAATTCAGGCTTTAATTGAAGAAAGTAGGAGAAAGCACTAGGCTATTCAGGTATGACTTAAATCAAATCCCTTATGATTATACAGTGGAAGTAATGACTGACTGGTTCAAAATTGGAAACGAAGTACCACAAGGCTGTATATTATCACCCCGCTTATTTAACTTATATGCAGAGTACATCACGTGAAAGGCCGAGTTGTATGAAATACAAGCTGGAATCAAGACTGCCAGGAGAAATATCAACAACCTCAGACATGCAGATGACACCACCCTAATGGCAGAAAGCAAGGAGGAACTAAAGAGCCTCTTGATGAAGGTGAAAGAAAAAGCTGGCTTAAAACTCAACATTCAAAAACTAATATCATGACATCAGGTCCCATCACGTCATGGCAAATAGAAAGGGGAAAAAATGAAACAGTGCTAGATTTTATTTTCTTGGGCTACAAAAATCACTGCGGACAGTGACTGCAACCATTAAAGGATGCTTTCTCCTTGGAAGGAAAGGTATGACAAACCTAGACAGCGTGTTAAAAGCAAAGACATCACTTTGCCGACAAAGGTCTGTACAGTCAAAGCTGTGGTTTTCCGGTAGTAACATGCAGATATGAGAGTTGGACCAAAAAGGCGGCTGAGTGCCAAAGAATCGATGTTTTAGATTGTGGTGTTGGAGAAGACTCTTGAGCGTCCCTGATTGGAAGGAGATCAAACTAGTCAATCCTCAAGGAAATCAATCAACTCTACATATTCACTGGAAGGACTGTTGCTGAAGGTCTAATACTTAGGCCACCTGATGTGAAGAGCTGACTCACTGGAAAAGACCCTAATGCTTGGAATGACTGAAGGCAAAAGAATAAGCGGGTAGCAGACAATGAGATGGCTGGATGGCATCACTGACTCAATGGACGTGAATTTAAGCAAATTTCAGGAGACGGTGAAGGGCAGGGAAGCCTGGCATGCTGCAGTCCGTGGGGTCGCAGAGTGGGACACCACCACCACCACCACCACGCCTTAAAGTGATTTGAATATGGTGAGCATATCAGTGTGTGCAATGACCCCTTACAAGAGATGCAAGAGAATCACAGCCATCCTCTCGCGAGCAAGGAGCCTAAGCAAGCAGGGAGAGAATTTGGATTTCAGGTGATCAGAGTGGAAACTGGGAAGGGAAGGATGAGGAGATGTTCACTGAGTCCATCATGCAGTGTCTCAGAAGCACAGCTCTGAAAGCTATGCACACTGGTGCTCTGAACATAGCTGAGCAGAGGAAATAAACCCTTTCCTTCCTGAATGTTGTCCATAGCAGAATGCCCCCTGCAAAACACATGGATTCTTAGCAGCTTTGTTCACAGTAGGCAAAAGGTCGAAGCAACCCCAGTATCCATCAACAGATGAATGGATAACCCATGCATGGTCCATCCACAGAGTGGCATATCATTCAGCTTTAAAAGGACGGAATCCTGAGACATGTGACCACTCAGATGAACCTTGAGGATACTGGGCTCAGTGAAATGAGCCAGTCCCAGAAGGACAAGTATTACAGGCATCTCCTTACGTGAGGGCCCTAGAGTCGTCAGACCCGCAGAAAGGAGTGGAGTGGTGGGCAGGGGTTGGGGGAAGGGAGGGGACAGGAGGTGTTTAATGGCCACAGAGCTTTGGTCGGGGAGGATGGGGCACTCTGTGGATGGACCGGGGCGGGGTGGGGGGGCGTGTTGCAAAACAACGTCAAAACACTTAACACCAATGTCAATACACTGAACCGGACACTTAAAACTGACTAAGGCAGTGAAGTTCACATTACAAGTTGTTTTTTTTTTTTAATTAGAAAGCAGAGCTAAACAAGACCATGGACTGCACGCGCACTGTGCTTGACCAGTGCGGGACACTGGCCTTGAGCCCCTACTCCTCCAGGTGCTGGACCTGGACATTCAGCGCATCCCAGTAACCCTGCCCTTCTGCCAGCTCTTGCTCTTCCCCTTCCTGCACCTGCCCGGACCCCTACTTGCCCATCAGAGGGAGCAGCAAGGCAGGGACAGAGACCAGAGCTGAGGGGCCACAGGCAGCAGCCCACAGGAGCAAGGACAGGATAGAGGGCTGGCCAGGCCGAGCAAGATCAGAACCAGCTGGCCCTCACCTGGCTGTGGTCAGCCGTGGTGAGACAGTTGTCCAGGGGGCCACGCCGCCTTCTCAGTTGGCCTCCTGTCTCCACCCTCTCTGAGCACTGCAGTGGCTGCCTTCTGGGCCTTGCCCCTCACTTGTTGGTTTTCACTTGAGCCAAGGCAGCAACCCGCCACGGCTGGAGGTCCCCAAAGGACCTTCAGGGACGGATTTGGCCTCCAGAGTAGAGGTGAGAGTCCAGAACAAGCACGGCAGCAGAAACGCTGAGATAAACACCTGTCAACAGGTCTTACTTGGATCCTGCCGGGGACGAGGTTGTCCGAGGTGGTGAATATGAGCTGCTTGGCACTAGAGGTCTCCGGGGAAGCCAGGATCACCTTCCCAGTTCCAGCTCCATCGGGGCTGGTCAGGATGAACTGCTGCTTGGGGGATCCGGAGGCGTCCACCGCAGTGACGATCTGGATCTTCTGCCCTGTCTGCTGGTCGGTCACGATCTACAAGACACAACGCGGAGGGGCTCTCACGGAGCACGTGCAGTGGCTGCCAGACCGGCCTGGGAGCGGCTGGGCCAGGACGGCCTCACCAGGGCCGCAGAGGGGCAACAAGGAGCCTTTCAGAGTCCACTTTTCACAGAGCTGTGTCACTCCAGCGTGATACCTCCCTACTACTCTTACAGTCACAATGCTCTTCAGAAGGAGGGGACAGGAAACTGCGCCAAGGTGCAGAGCTCAGGGGCAAGGCCAGGCCTGGGGGCATGGTAGATGGTACCTTAACTTACATACGGAGAGGGACAGAGAGAGGGAGAGCATGCTAGGGAGGCACATACATCCATGTGTGTGTGGCTCCGTCTACGTATGGATGTGTGTATCTCCTTGTTCTAGGCAAATTGAGAAATGTGAACAACCCTAACTTAGTTTTTGGCCACGCTGCCTGAAATGCACGATCTTAGTTCCCTGACCAGGGATGGAACCCAGGCACCCTGCACTGGAAGCGTGGAACCCAAACCACTGGATGAGCAGGGAATGCCCTCGCCTGAGTTTCTGAACCCCAAGCTGACAAAGGCTGCTTTAAAGAAGGGCGCAGGCCCTGTAAATGCCTGCCTTGGAGTGCCGTGTGCAGGAGGCTCCTTGCTGACACCCCAGCTTCCCCTCGTCCTGACTCTGAGGTCCTCAAGCACAGACATGATGCCTGGCTCAGGCTGCACCCCCAGGGTCAGCACCGGAGAGAGGCCGTGAGCAAGACCGCGGCAGCCCTAGAGGTGGTGAGCGCCGACGTGGACAAGCCCTGAGCCTGGGTCTCCGGGGATGCCCATCGCTCAGGAGGCCCCTGCCACAGGGGGCCTCTTCCCTGCATCCCTGCCCCAGTGCACCAGTCATGACTAGTCAGCTGCTGAGGGAAGAGCAACTTCTCTTCCTCCAGCTTGTGATATTCGCGGAAGCTGTTCCAGCCCATTCCTGCCTCTCTTCCAGGCCAGGCGCCGGCCTGGAGCACTGCCCGCTGTCTCCCGAGGACCCAGCAGGCCTTCCTGGCACACAGGGCACCAGGGTGCTCGCGCTGGGCTCTGGGCCAGGCAGATGTGCCATGTCTCTGGGGGACCCCAGCGCCTTGGAGCACATCTACAAACGGGCCTGCGACCCCTCCTGACAGAACTGCCTCGGGACACGGCAATCCCCAGGTTCCGACAGCAAATGCAGAGTCCTACCCAACGGCTCTGCCAACGTCCAGTACAGAAGACAAGACAGCGCTGGTAGGTGCCAAAGAAAATGACACAGGCTAGGAAAGTCAGTTGCTTAACACGTGCTCCCTTACAGCGCTGCTCCCGGTATTGAGGATGCGACGTGAGCCCGGCGGGGAGCCCACCTGCCAGAGGACAGACCGGCCGTGCAGCGCCGCACAGCCAGCCAGCGCCACGGAGGACGCCAGACAGCAGGGGAACGAGGAGAGCAGGACACTGGCAGGGCGCGGGGCAGCCTGAGGCGGAGAGACTGCCCTGAGGGAGGGACGCTGAGGCGAGAGAGGGGGCTGTGCAGAGCCGCGACAGCACGGGCCAGAGCGCCACGGCCCCGCTCACCGTCACTCCCGCCGAGGGGCCAGAGGCCCCCACGCGCGGAGCAGCGCGCTCCGGTGGGCAGACAGGAAGGCCCTCTCGCCGCTCCCAGCTGCGGCGTGCCCGGCCCCCCGGAGGCAGAGAGCTGGACCGGGCCAGCAAACACGTCCCGGCGGCCAAAGGAGCGCCCCCGCCTGCTTCGTGAGGAGCGAGCGGAACGGCCTTCGAAAGGCCCTCCCCCAGCCTGGAGATCTGGGAGCCAGAGGTCTGCCCTCCTCTGCGCGGCTGTCAGCTCTCACCGTCTTCCTGAAGTGTCCTGGAACCTCACAGTGACCAGGAGGCAGAGACCTCGCTCACACACACGGCAGGCAGGCTCCATATGAGACTGACGAGACAGCAAACTGAGGGGACGTACCCAAAGAGTAAGACTCCTGGGGAGGACAAAGGTGCGGCAGGGAGATTCATGTCCCCTCAAAACGATGTCTCAGCCCGGACCCCCTAGACTCACACAGCTGACCTAACTTGGGACAGCCTCTCTGGACGTCGTCGACTCGAGGTGGCAGCACACTGTGCTGCCCTTTAAAAGGCGGCCAAGTGGCGACAGAGGCAGAGGTGGCAGCGACTCGGCTGCAAGCAGAGATGCTCCCCTAGAACCGCAGGACAGAGCCCGGGCCTGCAGACACCAGGATTCCAGGTTTCTGGCCCCCGAAACTGTGAGAGGAACACACTTTAAGCAGCTCAGTTTGTGGTAATCTGCTGCAGCAGCCCCAGGAAACAAACGCAAGAGGCAAACTTTACTTTCTTTACTCGGAACAAATATGCAGACTTCCAACCTGCAAACCCTAACAGACTGCGGGCGAGGCAGAGAGGGCTGGGGCTACTGGAAGAAGGGACACGGCTCTGGCTTTTACGGTTAAGGCCTCCGCAGCCTGGTTACCATCAGTGCTGCTTTAATGCTGGGTTTGAAAAGTGCTTTTGTTCCACTGTGACTGATACAGTGCTCCTTGCTGGCTCAGCTGGTAAAGAATCGTCTGCAATGTGCGAGACCTGGGTTCTAACCCTGGGTGGGAATATCCCCTGGAGAAGGGAAAGGCTACCCACTCCAGTGTTCTGGCCTGGAGAATTCCAAGGGCTCTATCATTCATGGACTGATGCATTAGAGAACAATGTTGAGTCTAATGTGAATCGTGAGCGTGTTTGTAACACTCTGTTCAGTAAGAAACACTGGGTGAACACAAAGAACGCCCCCCGGTGAAGCGAACGGTGCAGGAGAAGCCGGTGCCGGGTGCAGGAGCCCCAGGATGTGGTCCCCGCACCCTCCACGAGCGAGCTCCAGGTCTCCTTCAGGTGAAACGCCACATGCACTGGGGTCGCCGTGCACTCCTGCTGACATAGGTAGCGTGGCAGTTCACACGCCCACGCCCGCTGTTGGCGGCAGCACCAGCTCCCCAGCGTTGTGCCATAATGCCATCTCTTCCCGCTAGCCCTGTGCGGCTTTTGCCGCTCACCCTGCACAGGGTGGGCACTGTTGGGGATGTGCAGCCCCATCGGAGCAGTGCCGACTGCACTCTATCAGCCCAAGGCCGCCGGTTCTACTCGAAAGGCCCTCAGCAATGGCCTCACATGCTGCCATTCCCATCTATTCGCCCTCTCTGTTCCAGCCAGGCTGGGTCCACCATTTCTACTGGAAAAAGAGCTTGCAAAGGGACGGCTTGAAGGTAAAAAGCCAGTCATGACCAAACTTTCATTTCATTTCTCCAAATTTTACATTAAAAAACAAAACAAAACTGAAATGCAACTGACATTTAAACCTGGGGCATTTTCCCACAGAAGCCCTGTTTACTGCTCTTCGGGCCTCCCTGGCGGCTCAGGGGCAATCCACCTGCAATGCAGGAGCTGTGTAGGCTCAGCCCCTGGACTGGGAAGACCCCTGCAGGAGGAAATGGCCACCCACTCCAGTGTTCTTGCCTGGAGAATCCTATGGACAGAGCAGCCTGGCGGCAACAGCCCACGGGGCCACAAAGAGCTGGACACAAGTGACCAGAGCTCTTTTTAACAAACGAGCAGCTCCGGCCGTCCTGGGCCCATGCCCCCGGTACCAGCTGGGTGGGTGCAGCTGCCCCTTCAGCTGGCTTCCCCCAACCCCTGCCTCGCCCTCCTCCTCCACAGCCGCTTGGTCCCGGGAATACCTGCGTCTGTGATTCCGAGATGGTGCCTGGAACTGCAGCCGTGACTGGAATGCCTGCCCACTGCCTTCCCAGCGTGGGGCAGCCCTCGACCTTCCTGAGCCTGCTTCCATCTCTATAAAGACCACTAGGGAAGTGAGACAGCCATGTGCAAGTGCCTGGCACACTGCCTGGGGAATAACAGGACCTAGATAAAAGTATTTCCTTTCTCTAAGCTGTCACACACTTCTCTGCCTCACTTTTCCAAGTCTTGTCTCAGCCATTTCATCTCATCAATTCTCCCCTACTGAGTAAATCAGGACTTTCTTCTGCGGCTCACTCATGCGTGTCAGGCACTAGGCTCACTTCAGCTCAGTCGCTCAGCTGTCTCTTTGCGACCCCATGGACTGCAGCGCGCCTGTCCATCACCATCTCCTGGAGCTTGCTCAAACCCATGTCCATTGAGTCGGTGATGCCATCCAACCATCTCATCCTCTGTCGCCCCCTTCTCCTCCTGCCTTCAATCTTTCCCAGCATCAGAGTCTTTTCCAATGAGTTAGCTCTTCGCATCAGGTGGCCAAAGTATTGGAATTTCAGCATCAGCATCAGTCTTCCAATGAATATTCAGAGCTGATTTCCTTTAGGATGGACTAGCTGGATCTCCTTGCAGTCCAAGGGACTCTCAAGAGTCTTCTCCAACACCACAGTTCAAAAGCATCAATTCTTCGGCCCTCAGCTTTATGACCCAACTCTCACATCCATACATGACGACTGGAAAAACCACAGCTTTGACTAGACGGACCTTTGTTGGCACTAGGCTAGAGACAGGCATTGCGGAGATGGTGCCTGCTTTCACCAAGCTTTTATTTTAAAGAGAAAGACTGGCAAAAAAACAAGTAAAGAAACCAACCAGGAAATAATTTAAGTGTATGATACATGCCTTCAGGGGAAAGATCAGGCTGGGGTGAGAGAAAAATGCAGGCACTGTAGAAACAGAGATGAGGGAAGGCGTCTGTGATGAGGCGACATTTCCAAGAAGATTCAAAGATAGGAGAAGGGTGCCAGGTACAGGTCTAGGAGAAAGTGTGTTCTAAGCAACAGGAGATGTTCTGGCATGTGAGACGTCCTGAGGAAGGAGCTCTGGGAACTGATGTCAGGCCCAAGAGTCTAGAGGGGGAGGGGGCTGGCCCTGTGGGGAGTGTGGGCCTCTAAGCACAGTGAGAGCCACTCAGGGCTGTTTCCCCAGAAGCAGGTCTTCCGGTCCCTTGTGCTATTGGACACCTATCCTATACTATTCTATATACACATACATCCACACACGCACCCCAGACAGACACATAGGTTTTTATGTAACACATGCAAAATCTGTCATCATTACAGGCCAGCACCTGTTAGAGTATAACAAAGAACAACAGCATGGATGACTAAACTTAAAATGAAAAAGGTAAAAAATGTTTAAACATTTTCTGAACTACACAAAAAAGTAAATGACTTTTAAAATAAATAACTCATGAGTAATTAGTGCTGCTAACAGGTGACAATGGTAAAACAACCATCTTCTCCATTTGGCCCCACTAATGCCTCAGTTCCTACAAGTTCAGGCGGGTAAAATATTTGACAGTTTTCTTTCTTAAATAAGATAAAACGTGTTTTCTAAATACACTCAAAGTTTTAAGTGAGGGAACGATGGGAAACAAAGACCTTCTTAGATGCTGGCTGGAAAAAGGGGAAAATAAGAAACTGGCAGCCGGGGGACAGCTGGGGTGCCCCTGGGGGCCCCAGAGCTGAGCGCAGAAGTGGGGTACAGGGCGGGTGCAAGCATGAAGGCGGTGCCCACTCTCAGTCTCCCGCTGGAGCAGGCGGTGGCCGGGCGAGAGGCGGTAGGCAGTGAGAGTCTGTTTCTGGCTTGCCAAGTGTGAGATGCCCAGGCGAGGATGTCCAACAAACTACAGACAGATGAGTCATGCTCAAAGCATACTTCCAGTTTCAACTTCTACAAGTAAAGAGCTGGGAAGTCATCATCCTGTCCTTAAAAAAAAAAACAACTAAACAAACTGAAAACCAAGGACTTTCCTTGAGGGCTCATCAGAGAGCTGACCGTGAGGCAAACTGAGATCTGGAGAGAAGTGGATGCATCAAGTCTGAGGCCTGCTTACGGGTCAGAAGCCAAGTGGGCGGGAAACCCAAGCGGCAGTCACAGTGGGGCTGGAGCCCTCGTATAACCAGCATGGGAGTGAGAGACTCCGGGGGTGAAGTCACAGAGGGGCCCACACGCGCATGAGTTTCAGCTCCAGGAACCCACTTGGTTCTCCTGGTAAAGAAATGAGAAAGAGCCTCTGGTGACTCTGGCAGGAGAAGGCAAGAGTCTTCTTAGTAACAACAAAACAAAACAAAAAACTCAATGTAGCAAAGGTCTGTTCCCCAGGAGAAGAGGCTTTAAGAGAGACTTGTCTTATCCCAGTGCGGAAAGGGCATTTCTTCAACTCCAGGTCCCTCTGCCCTGCCTTTCTCATCTAAGTGGGGGCAGGGGAAATAAATAAATACTAGTAGGTGCCCAATATGCTACTGGAGATCAGTGGAGAAGTAACTCCAGAAAGAATGAAGGGATAGAGCCAAAGCAAAAACAATACCCAGCTGTGGATGGGACAGGTGATAGAAGCAAGGTCCGATGCTGTAAAGAGCAATATTGCATAGGAACCTGGAATGTCAGGTCCATGAATCAAGGCAAAATGGAAGTGGTCAAACAGGAGATGGCAAGAGTGAACGTCGACATTCTAGGAATCAGTGAACTAAAATGGACTGAAATGGGTGAATTTAACTCAGATGACCATTATATCTACTACTGCGGGTAGGAATCCCTCAGAAAAAATGGAGTAGCCACCATGGTCAACAAGAGAGTCCTAAATGCAGTACTTGGATGCAATCTCAAAAATGACAGAATGATCTCTGTTCGTTTCCAAGGCAAACCATTCAATATCACGGTAATCCAAGTCTATGCCCCAACCAGTAACACTGAAGAAGCTGAAGCTGAACGGTTCTCTGAAGACCTACAAGACCTTTTAGAACTAACACCCAAAAAAGATGTCCTTTTCATTATAGGGGACTGGAATGTTAGAGTAGGAAGTCAAGAAACACCTGGAGTAACAGGCAAATTTGGCCTTGGAATGCGGAATGAAGCAGGGCAAAGACTAATAAAGTTTTGCCAAGAAAATGCACTGGTCATAGCAAACACCCTCTTCCAACAACACAAGAGAAGACTCTACACATGGACATCACCAGATGGTCAACACTGAAATCAGACTGATTATATTCTTTGCAGCCAAAGATGGAGAAGCTCTATACAGTCAACAAAAACAACCAGGAGCTGACTGTGGCTCAGATCATGAGCTCCTTATTACCAAATTCAGACTCAAATTGAAGAAAGCAGGGAAAACCGCTAGACCATTCAGGTATGACCTAAATCAAATCCCTTATGATTATACAGTGGAAGTGAGAAATAGATTTAAGGGCCTGGATCTGATAGATAGAGTGCCTGATGAACTATGGAATGAGGTTCATGACATTGTACAGGAGACAGGGATCAAGACCATCCCCATGGAAAAGAAATGCAAAAAGCAAAACGGCTGTCTGGGGAGGCCTTACAAATAGCTGTGAAAAGAAGAGAGGTGAAAAGCAAAGGAGAAAAGGAAAGATATAAGCATCTGAATGCAGAGTTCCAAAGAATAGCAAGAAGAGATAAGAAAGCATTCTTCAGCGATCAATGCAAAGAAATAGAGGAAAACAACAAAATGGGAAAGACTAGAGATCTCTTCAAGAAAATTAGAGATACCAAGGGAATATTTCATGCAAAGATGGGCTCGATGAAGGACAGAAATGGTATGGACCTAACAGAAGCAGAAGATATTAAGAAGAGGTGGCAAGAATACACAGAAGAACTGTATAAAAAGATCTTCATGACCCAGATAATCACGATGGTGTGATCACTCATCTAGAGCCAGACATCCTGGAATGTGAGGTCAAGTGGGTTTTAGGAAGCATCACTATGACTAAAGCTAGTGGAGGTGATGGCATTGCAGTTTAGCTGTTTCAAATCCTGAAAGATGATGCTGTGAAAGTGCTGCACTCAATGTGCCAGCAAATTTGGAAAACTCAGCAGTGGCCACAGGACTGGAAAAGGTCCATTTTCATTCCAATCCCAAAGAAAGGCAATCCCAAAGAATGCTCAAACTACCACACAATTGCACTCACCTCATATTCTAGTAAAGTAATGCTCAAAATTCTCCAAGCCAGCCTTCAGCAATACATGAACTGAGAACTTCCTGATGTTCAAGCTGGTTTTAGAAAAGGCAGAGGAACCAGAGATCAAATTCTCAACATCTGCTGGATCATGGAAAAAGCAAGAGAGTTCCAGAAAAACATCTATTTCTGCTTTATTGACTATGCCAAAGCCTTTGACTGTGTGGATCACAATAAACTGTGGAAAATTCTGAGAGAGATGGGAATACCAGACCACCTGACCTGCCTCTTGAGAAATCTGTATGCAGGTCAGGAAGCAACAGTTAGAACTGGACATGGAACAACAGACTGGTTCCAAATAGGAAAAGGAGTATGTCAAGGCAGTATATTGACACCCTGCTTATTTAACTTCTATGCAGAGTACATCATGAGAAATGCTGGACTGGAAGAAACATATATGCAACTAAAACACCAAAAGGAGAAAGAAAAGAAAATATTTAAAGTAACAATAGGTGAGAACTTTCCATAATTAACCACATAATACCAAACCACAGATCCATGAAGCTTAGAAAACATCAAGCACAGAAAGTACTCAAAAACTACATTTCAGTCAGTTCAGTTCAGTTCAGTCGCTCAGTCGTGTCCGACTCTTTGCGACCCCATGAATCGCAGCACGCCAGGCCTCCCTGTCCATCACCAACTCCCGGAGTTCACTCAGACTCATGTCCATCGAGTCGGTGATGCCATCCAGCCATCTCATCCTCGGTCGTCCCCTTCTCCTCCTGCCCCCAATCCCTCTCAGCATCAGAGTCTTTTCCAATGAGTCAACTCTCCGCATGAGGTGGCCAAAGAACTGGAGTTTCAGCTTCAGCATCAGTCCTTCCAAAGAAATCCCAGGGCTGATCTTCTTCAGAATGGACTGGTTGGATCTCCTTGCAGTCCAAGGGACTCTCAAGAGTCTTCTCCAACACCACAGTTCAAAAGCATCAATTCTTCGGCGCTCAGCCTTCTTCACAGTCCAACTCTCACATCCATACATGACCACTACATTTAAGTATATCCTATTTATAAGACCAAAAAAGATAAAAAGTTTAACTCTCCTTGTCAAAAACATGGGAAAACATTTCTCTCCCACTCTCCCTTTGGGAGAAAAGCCCATCTCACCAATAAAGAAAAAAAAAAAAAATTAGAGCAGATTTGTCTTTAGAAACCATGCAATACAGAAGTTGGTGGAGCAAAATATTTCAAATGCTGTTGAAATAAACCACCAAACTAAAATTCTATATTTCACAAACATATCCTTCAAAAGTGAAGGAGGCTCCATCAATGAGTGGAGAAATCAATTATGGCACACAGTTGAGTGTTATATAGCCCTGAGAAAGAATAACATACATTCTTTAAATATGGATAAACATTCTGTCAGACACAAAAGAAGCCAGATACAAAAAATGTCACATACTGTGTGACTCCATTTATATAAAATATCCAGAATTGATAAATCCATAGAAATAGAATTCAGATAGACACTAGGGACCAGGTGGGAGGAGGAGCAGGGGAAACTGCACAGTGGGTGAGGGGAGTGAAGGAGCGAGAGAAACGCTCTGAGCTTGTCAGAGGCGGTGGCTGCGTCATGTCATGAAGGTGTCAAATGCCACTGAACTCTTTACTTTAAATTGCTTAATTTTATGTCATGTATTTCACAGAAAATCTTTAAAAAAAACACACACAACCTCAAAAAAGTCAAAGTGAAATAAAGACTTTCTTAGACCAAAAAGTGTAGTCGCTCAGTCGTATCTGACTCTTTTCGACCCTGTGAACTGTAGCCCTCCAGGCTCCTCTGTCCATGGGATTCTCCAGGCGAAAGTACTGGAGTGGGGTGCCATCTCCTTCTTCAGGGGATCTTTCCAATCTAGGGATCAAACCCAGGTGTCCTGCATTGCAGGCAGACTCTTTAACCTCTGAGCCACAAGGGAAGCCCCTTTTCTCAGACAAAAACTACAAATTCATCACCAGCAGATATGCCTAGTAAGAAATGCCCCAAGGTTTTCTTCAGGCAGAAGGTAAATGGAACAGATCAGGAACTTGTATTTACATAAAGAATGGGAGAATACCAGAGAAGGAATTAATGAAGGTAACACTACATCTTGTTTTTGTTATTCTTAATTGATCTTAAATAAAAAAAAAAAACCCTGTTAAAATTAAGTAACAATGTACTGGGTGACTACAGCATGTGGTAAGTGAAATGAATTACAGCAATATTACAAAAGATGGGAGGCAGGGGTTGGTAATACTGTGAAAAGGTTCCCATTACAGGTGAAACAGGATACTGTCAGTTGATAAATTTAGATTAGTTTAAAATGTAAATTGTAAACTTTAGGGCAACAACTAAAAACACTTGTAAAGAGGTACACGTGATACACTAAGAAAAGAGATAGAAGTGGATGAGATAAGTTGCTCAACTGAAACTAGAAAAGGCAGACAAAGAAGCCTGGCATCATACCAGAAACAGTCACATACACAGGAGCATTAGTTCAAATATATGCACAATCTGTTTTAAATGTGGGTGTTCTGTATAAACCATCCAAAAGAGACCGTCATCCGGGTAAAAAAGAAGATTCGACTATTCACTGTTACAGAAAACCCTAAACCCAGACAGGTGAAAAGTACAAAGTCAAAGGACAGCTAGAGTAGCTACTTTAAAGACAAAGCAGACTTCAGAACAAGGAAAATTTCAGGCATGAAGAGGGGCTTCATATGATAAAATGGCTCAATTCCCCGCAAAGATAACAATCCTCTAAATGTGCACGCACCTAGCAACAGAGCGACAAAGAACAGGCGGCAAGAATGGACACAGCTGCCAGGAAGACACAAGCAGCCACCATCGCATCCGGTGTGGCTCTGCTCTGCCAGGCCACGCAGGCAGACGGCCCGTTAGGGCACCATCAGCCACCCTGATGTAACTGAGAGCCATAAAATACTCCAGCTGGCAACAGCAGAACTCACCTTCTGCAGCCTGCGTGAAGCAATCACCAAGACAGACCACATTCTGGGCCATAAAACAGACACACACACACCCCCAAAATATTTCACTGAGTATGTAAGAAACAGGCGCTCTCATACCAGGCTGGCCAGAGTACCATCCAGCAGAACCTCTTTGGAAGGCAGTCTGGCAACTACTGTCAAAATGACACGACACACTACCAGCAAGCCTGTTTTGAATGATCGATCCTACAGGAATACTCTCAGGTGGAAGGTTACTTATCACAACATTCATAAAATGAAATCTCAAAACCCTACTTAATAAAAAGAGGAGGCTCTATTTGTACCACTTTACTCCGAAAGAGTGAAGTGCAGAGCAGTGTGGGCAGAATGTGGACAGGCGTGTAAACTATGCTGTTCTGCTTACACACATACTCACAGGTGTAGGCGCAGAGTCAGCCTCTGCAAAAGGAAGCAACATGGCAACAGTGGCCATTCTTGGGAGAGATACGGAGAGGGAGACTCGTCTTTTACTTTCTCGCGTGTAACTCGGTTACAGCATGTGCCCATTCAACACATGCAAACAAGTCCTATGAGAACCTGAGAGGAGCCAGCAGAGCTATGAGAGCAAGAGAGGAGGCGCCAGGGGCTGCGGCTGGAGAAAGGCCAGAGAGCAGGCACTGGCAGCTGCAGAAGGACGCGCAGGAATGCAGGGCGGATGCAGCGCTGCGGGAGAGGCCCAGGGGAGGAGGCTGGAGAGGCCCAGGGGAGGAGGCTGCAGGGGCCCGAGCCGCACTCCCCGGGAAGCACAGTGAGGATTCCAGACCTTTAAGGCAGACAGCAGAAGCCTTTCTAGTAACAGGTGAAACATCCAAAAAAAGAGGAGATGAAAGAGCACTATATCACATACATGTATTTCATAAGCGTAAACATTTCCTTCAGTCAAACAGTAAGTACAATTATGCTCTCCTGAAACTACAGATGTGAAGTGGAGAGAGTGGAGGAACAGCTCAGGGACGCCTTAAGATCCACAGGTGGAAAGGAAGCTTCAAGCCAAGGTCTGCCCGGGTGAGCACAGGGGCCTCCAGCGCGCCAAACTTGCACGCAACGTGCGCAAGTGTTTTCCTTTTAATCTGCAGCATCACTGACTCGATGCACATGGAACGGAGCAGCCTCTAGAAGATAGTGACGGGCAGGGAAGCCTGGTGTGCTGCAGTCCACGGGGTCGCAGAGAGTCAGACGTGGCTGAACAACAACAAATCACTTTAAAAGCTGGATGAAAAAATGACATTTGAACGTAATATGTGCATAATCTTGGAAGTAATAAAGAACAGAGCTTGAAAACCACTGGCCTAGAAAGACTGCATATGATGAAAACTCATGAAATTTCCTGAGAAGCTAGGTTTTGTGACTGGACCGCTCCAGCGAGGCCTCCCTCTCAGACAAGCTAGTGTTTCCCTCTTGCCGCCATCTTCTTCCTCCCAGTCTCTGCACGGGTCTGCTGCATCCCCAAGACATCACCGCTCTCCACCCAGTCACAAGCCTGCCTCTCCCCACCCCGGGAGCGGCGCTCCCGCCACGGGGCCCCAAAGCCCTTTTGCAGCCAGTGGGACGACATGTAGCAGTGACGCAGATCCGCCGTCAGCGCAGCCTGCTGCTGGGCTGCACAGCCAGATGTGTTGCTGGTCGTGTGCTGACTGGCACCTTAATTTTTGCTGTCATTATTAAAAACAGTAAAAAGAAATCCTAGGATGGGGGGAAAAAGAACAATAGAGGACTTGGTTGAGAAAACTGATGAATTTTAGAATTTGGATTATGGATTAGATAATGGCTTATTTCAATATTAAATTTCCTGATTTTGACCACTATAGTGTAATTATGTAGGAGAATGTCATTCTCCATAGAAAATGCAACGGAGGTATCCAGGGCAAAGCAGCATGATGTCTCTATTTTTATTCTCAAATGATTCAGAAAAAATACACCATACATACATTCAGAATGTTACAGCAAAACCTGGTGAATCTGTATAAAGGGAATACAAGATTCCTATGCATTATTTTCCTTACATCTGAACTTGTACGAAAAATAAAACATTAAAAAATCATAACACAGATGCTAACATCCATTGATGTCTACTTCCTCTAGGTTTATAGGCATTATCTCTTCATCTTTTTACAATGCCATAAAATAGGTATTATTGCTATTGTCACTTAACAGTTACAGACGCTACAGAAACTTTCCCCAGGGTCACACAACTGAGTAGAAACAAGATTTAATCCTAAAGTCTGTTCCATTCAGAGCCAAAAGTTTCTAAATGTTGCACAGCTTGCCATCCTAACTGAATAATCTTTCCTCACACACTTATCACAGAGCTACTGTCCAGGCCAGAGCACTGACTGCTCATTAAAACATCAGGAAATGAACTCTCTTCCCACAGTGGGTTGGAGATCCAACACTGAAGTCAGGACTAGAAAGGAAAACTTGGTATAAGACACTGGCACCAACATCGAGAACTAGAAACCAACTTAAGCTGGTTATGACCATAACTCTTCTTTAAAACACCAAACCTTTAAACACACTTCAGTTGAAGCAAAGTATATTCAGTTTTATTGACAGTTCACAATGAGAAGATTTTCAGCTATATTTACTGCACATCAGACTCATGTTAAGGGGTTATTTTCCCTAGAGAAACTAAAGCACACCACCACAGATCCATTCTACAAGGCTTCTGGCTCAAGAATCTAAGTGCATTCTAGCCAGGGTATGGTGGGACCACGGGCCAAGCACCAGGGCATGGGAATCCCCTACTGGATGAACTGGGATGCCCAAACAGCCCTTAAGAAAACAAGGATTCTTCTTACACCAATATAGGGGTCTGTACACGCTCTCTTGAAATATACACTAGCTCCGAGACTAGCTGGAGTCTTCTAGGGGAGTGTTCTATGCTCTCATCTGCCCCTGGATGGCTGTGAAACCACAATGTAACAGCTACAGTTAAATACACCAAGTTAGTCCCTTTTCCAGACCTGGGAGAGTTACGTAGGCAGGATCCCAATACCTATTACATTAAACTATAAAGGACTCATTTTCAAGTCACAATCAGCAAATAAGAACAAAGTGAAAGAAAAAATAACTTAGCTACATAAAGTTTCTAATTCTGAAGAACAGTAAAACCTCATTAACGCTGGACCAATTACTTCTGAATTTCCAAACACTCAGATATATGTGTCCTACTTGGTGTGAAGTGAAAAAAATTATAAGTATATGAACTTCTGTATTTATGATTAACTATTATGTAAAATAGGCATGATGGAAATATAATTTTTAACAACTCATTTCACTTTCCTTAATACAACTCTTTTATGCTTAGTTTTTAACAATCCATAAAATCACTTTTAAGAATGGGGAAACACTATAGAAACCATCTTCTTATTAAAGCATACTGCTCACTTTTACTTAGCTTAAAATGAAAGTAATCCTTAACTAATTCACTCGAATACGCGTCTGCCTGGTGTTTTCTCAGACTTCTGTTATGTATTTAGTGCTTTTCTGCCATTCATTTCTGCCCACGTGCTTGGGCTTGGCCTTCTGAGTCAGCCTTCTGAAGTAACTATGAATCTAATCTGTGCCATCAGCACTTTCCCCCTCCTCCTGCTTGCTGGTCATGATTTCAACACACGTATCTTCTCTTTCTTCAATGAGCCAGAGGCAGGCTCAGAGCCCTGGGGAAGACTAGCCTTCCCATAAGTGAATATGAAATAGTTAACAGGAATGATTCTACGACTACTAAGAGTTATAGATAACAAGTACACACTGATCATTATCATGTGCCAAGTACCATTGTAAGCATCTGACAAGCAATATCCACTGATTCTTCCTAATAACCTTATGAGGTAAACACTAGCATTATGCACATCTTCTAAATGAAAAAAACTGAGATGTTAGAAAAGCTATAAAGTAGAGCACTGGGATCTGACTTTAGCGGGGTCCATACTCTTCACTACCGGTACACTAGGACATTCAGAATTCTGAAGCACAGAAGTTATAAACGGTACTTCATTCCAACAGCTGGAGGTGAGGCTTTAGACTTCTAGGTTAAAAGTTAGCTTAGCAAATGTAAACTCTTTCTTCTTTTACATTTTAAAAAATAAATGAGACTGCACTGCATTGGATGCCTGAGAAGCACAGCTCCTTACTAAGACCCTTAGGCAGCTTTGTTTTTGGAACGGATTCAGGGAGGGCAGGCGGCTGGACTGGTGCGGTACCTGAATGCGCTGAGGTGAGGCTACCGCAGAATCAGTGGAGATTATCTGGATGCGCGGGGAGGGGCTGGTCATCCCTGGAGATTCCGGCCGAGAAGTCTGTGTACGTGGTACCTGTGGGCGAGAAGCGGGCTGGATCACAAGGGGCTCAGAAAGGTGCCCAGTGGGGGTCTGAGGACCATGCCTCTTGGTTTCACTGTGGCTCCGACTGACAAAATGTGTAGTTTAGGATGAGAAAGCAATCAATGAGACATTTCTACAGAATGGTCCTGAAAACAGCTGAAATAGCTGTTTCTAATGTTGAAAATGCAAGAAAAAATGAAAGGGATGTTCAGGTCTGCTCTGTGCAGCATCAATTAAATATAATGCTACCAAAATAACTTCTTAGAAATCATCTTTGAACTTTTTCACCCCACTGTCTCCAAAGCCAGCTATAAAGCACTCCTGTGAGATGACAGTTTTCAGAAGAAAGGCTCTCACAATACTGCTGAGGATGGCAAACAGAACCAGAATTACACTGTAAACCACCAGGATTACTAGTACTTGTGAAAGAGTCTGGCAACCTCCCACCCTGACTGGGATGAAACTTGAAAAAAGTTCATCAATAACACAAAGTCAATACCCATCAAAGTAAAGGTTCAAGGTTCCCAACGGCCACTTGGACACCTGAAGTGATCAGATATTATTTTTCTTTGAATAAAAGTATGTCATGAACCAATTATTTTTCAAACTTAAAAAAAAAAGAAGAAAATACTTCTCAATTCATTCTATGAGGCCAATACTACCTAATACCAAAACCAGACAGATGATCACAAGAGAACTACAGACCCAGACCAATATTCCTTATGAATAAAGATGCAATAATCTGAAACAAAATCCAAACAAAATGAATCCAGAAGCATATAAAGAACCATACACTATGACTAAGTGGGATTTATCCCAGGAATATGAGGTTGCTTCTACATATGAATCAAACAATATACCTTAGAAGGGGACAAAAGTCAAACGATCATCTCAATGGACAGAGAAAGCATTTAACAAAATCCAGCACTTTTATGACCACAAATCAAAACAAAACAAGACCCACTCAGCAAACTAGAAGTACTGATACGTCAACCTCTTTTATACAGCTAACATAATGCTTAATGATAGAAGACTGAAGCCCTTTTCCCAATGATCAGGAACAAGACAAAGAAGTCCACTTTCCCCATGTCCACTTGACATCATACTGCAACTTCTAGACAAGGCAATTAGAAAAGAAAAAGAAATAAAAGCAGCAAGGTCTGAAAAGAAGGAAAACGATCTCTATTAGCAGATAATACGATCCTTTATACAGAAAATCCAGAAGAATCCACAGAAAAACTACTAGGTCTAATAAATGAGCTTCAAGGTCACAGAATACAAAATCAACATATGAAAATCAGTTATTTTTATATATGTTAGCAAAGAGCACTCAGAAAATTAAAGAAACAATCCCACTAACCATAACATCAAACACAAGAAAATACTTAGGAATAAGTTTAACAAACAAAATACAGCATTTGTATACTGAAAACTACAAAACATTGTTGAAAGAAATTAAGATGTAAATAAACATAAAGACATCTGTGTTCATGGATCAGAAGACTTAATACTGTTAAGATGTCAATACTACCCAAACTGATCAACAGATTCAATATAGTTGCTATTCAAATTCTGCTGCTGCTGCTAAGTCGCTTCAGTTGTGTCCAACTCTGTGCGACCCCGTAGACGGCAGCCCACCAGGCTCCCCCGTCCCTGGGATTCTCCAGGCAAGAGCACTGGAGTGGGTTGCCATTTCCTTCTCCAATGCATGGAAGTGAAAAGTAAAAGTGAAGTCGCTCAGTCGTGTCCGACTCCTAGCGACATAATGGACTGCAGCCCAGCAGGCTCCTCTGTCCATGGGATTTTCCAGGCAAGAGTACTGGAGTCGGGAGCCATCGCCTTCTCTGATTCAAATTCGAGCTGCCTGTATTGCATAAATTGATGAATTCATCCTAAAATTCATGAAGATGCAAGGGAACCAGAATAGCCAAAACAATCTTGAGAGAGAACAAAGCTGGAGAACTCAACTTTCTGGTTTCAAAACTTAGTGTCTCTTGTGTCCCCTGCACTGGCAGGCCAGTTCTCTGCCACCTGGGGAGCCCCAGTCAGAAAGCAATGGTGATCGGAACAGCGTGGCCATGGCATAAACACAGACTAATAGAGCAACAAGACAGAACAGAGAGTGCAGAAGCTGACCTTTCCATCAGTGGTCAGATGAGTTTTGATTTAAGTGCCATGATAACTCCATGGGGAAAGAAGAGCATTTTCAACAAATGGTGATGGAAAAATCAGGCACAACATGGAAGGATGAAATTGGACACCTCACTCCTATTATATAAAAAACAATTAATTCAAGAGAGAGAATCCTGGGGAAATGGTGGAGTAGGAAGCACCGA
This sequence comes from Nanger dama, assembly GCA_917880005.1. Lineage (NCBI taxonomy): Eukaryota > Metazoa > Chordata > Mammalia > Artiodactyla > Bovidae > Nanger > Nanger dama. Next base: position 3,440,573 of record CAKJTW010000016.1, on the reverse strand, counting down.
GAATCTGTCTCTCTACCTAGATCACAGACAGACATCAGAAACTATCTGATGGGACTATTGTGGAACTCCAGAGTCCAATGGAGGCTTGCAATTTCCAGGGGAAGACTTGGACGATACAGTGTGGTTAACTTTGGTCAACTCCAGCTCCTAGCACAGCGGTGCAGCTACCTGTCCCCAACCCTACTCAAGATGAGGCAACCGTGCACACGCTCCGAAGCAGCCTGCACACAGCCCGTGGGAGCCAGGGTGGCAGAAAGGGCCCTTGTCTTCCAAAACTGGGGACCCATGTGCCAGTAGCTGACTGCTTCTGATCCCAGAGGTGCAGACAAGGAGGTGGCATCCATGGTGTTTGTACTTCCTCCTGCTGTTGCCAATGCCCATCTCTGCTAAAGTGATTTCCAGGGGACTTAAAAGACCGGTTTGTTCTCCTACCAACCACTTTTCTCTTTTTTCCTCTTTTGGGAATTAGACATTAAAGAATAAAGACTTTCAAACTAAGTGCATATACAGGAAAAATTAGAAAGTAACTACACATGCTTAGGGGAAAGACACAGGCTTAGAGAAGACCTTAAACTTACATGTCAGGATGTTGCTTACAGAAAGTGCTTACAATAAAAACAAATTAACAAAACCCAGCAAATATCTGGCAAGAGAGAGAATCTGATTTCTAGAGTTACCACATTATTAGATTCAAATGTCCAGTTTTCAACAACAAAATCACAAGGCATACAAAGAAATAAAAATATGGTCCAGTCAAAGGAAAAAAAATTAACAAAAATTACATCTGAAAAAGATCTCATCAAATGTACTAGATAAGGACTGAACTAAAGGAAGATGTGGAAAAGTCAGAGAATGATATATGAACAAAATCAAAATACCAATAAGTGACAGAAAATCTAGAAAGAAAGCAAAAAAAATTTGAGCTAAAAAGTTCAGAAACTGAAATGAAAAATTCACTAAAGGGATTCAAAGGAAGATTCGAGTAAGCAGAAAAATCAGTAACGTTGATGGGATTTAGTGAATCTGAGGAATAGAAAGAAAAAGATTGGAGAGAAGTGACCAGCGCCAAAGAGGCCTGCGGGATACCAGCAGTGAGGCCAGCGGCACTGTGGGCGCCTGAGGGAGCGGGGTGTGGGCAGAGCGCGATGGAAGAAATAACGGCTGAAAAGCTGCCCAAACTTGATCAAAGACATGAACATAAACATCCAAGCTCACCATATGAGGAACTCACAGAGACCCAAGTCAAGATACACTATAACCAAAGTTTCAAAAGACAAGAAGAGAAAATCTTGAAAGCATTTAAAAGAGAAGCAAATTGTCACAAACAAAAAATCCACAATTAGGTTATTTGCAAATTTCTCTTTAGAAACTTTAGAGGCCAGAAGACAGTTGGCCAATACAGTCACAAAGTGCTCAAAGAAAAGAAATATGTCAATTCAAGATCCTATACCCAGTAAACAGTCCTTCAAAGGTGAGGGAGATTACAATTAAAATGGCTAAAGTTAAAGAGGATTCTAAAGGCAGCCCAAAAAGGCCGGGGGCGGGGGGGTGGTTTGCCTGGCGCGCAGCGGTAAAAGGGAAGTCCTGTAACGCTATCCTCGGATTTCTCTACAGAAATACTGCAGGCCAGAAGGAAGTGACAATGATAAATTCAAAATCCTTAAAGGGAAAAACCTGCAACCAAAGACATTCTACCCAGCAAGAGTATCTTTAGCAGAGAAGAAGAGATAAAGAATTTCTCAGACAAGCAAAAACTAAAATAATATAGAAGACTAAACTTTTACTGTTAAAAAATACCAAAAGGTCTTCTCTAAATAGTAAACAAGGGGCCATCCCTGGTGGTACACGAGGTAAGAATCTGTCTGTCAAAGGAGGAGCACAGGTTCAATCACCAGTCTGGGAAGACTCCACATGCCATGAAGCAGCTAAGCCCGAGTGCCAGAACTACTGAGCCGGCTCTCCTGAGCCTGCGTGCTCTGACTCCTGAGCCTGCATGCTCTGACTCCCGAGTCTGTGAACTCGGACTCCTGAGCCTGTGAGCTTGGACTCCTGAGCCTGCGGGCTCGGGCTCCTGAGCCTGCGAGCTCGGACTCCTGAGCCTGCGAGCTCGGACTCCTGAGCCTGCGAGCTCGGACTCCTGAGCCTGCGAGCTCGGACTCCTGAGCCTGTGAGCTCGGACTCCTGAGCCTGCGTGCTCTGACTCCTGAGCGTGCGTGCTATAACTCCTGAGTCTGCATACTGTAACTGCTGAAGTCTGCAGGCCAAGAGCCTATGCTCCACACCTGGAGAAGCCACCGAAGAGAGAAGCCCACACATTATAATGCAGAGGAGCCCCAGTTCACCACGAGTAGAGAAAGCTTGTGCATGAACATGAAGATCCAGTGCAGCTAAAATAAACTATTTAAAAAACATTAAAATAAATTAGAGAAGGAAGAACCTATAGGAAAGAGAAAAACACAACTAGAAAGTAGATCACTTAAATAAACCAGTACACTGATCAAAAAATTTAAAACAATTGTGTGAAAGTGATAATAGCTCCAAGAAACAAGAAAAGGATAACATGAAGATATAAAAGACATCAAACCCATAAAATGTGTGGGAGGTAAGAAAATAGGTTTTGTTCGTTTGTTTTTTAGAATGTGCTTGGAATACATATATGAATACCCACCTCAAGTAAATGGGGGCTTCCTGGCGGCTCAGATGGTAAAGAATCTGCCCTCCGGGTTCGAACCCTGGGTTGGAAGATCCCCTGGAGAAGGAAATGGCAACCCATTCCAGTATTCTTGCCTGGAAAATCCCATGGACAAAGGAGCCGGGTGGGCTAGAGTCCATGGGGTCACAAAGAGTCAGACACAACTGAGCGACTAACACACACACACACAAATCAAAAGCACACAACACAGCCACAAAACCGAGAAGGAAACACAAGCGTGATATGAAAGAGAGCCATCAAACTGCAAAAGGAAAAGGAGAAATGCAGCATCACCTGGAAAACAAGGGTTACAATGGCAATACGTACATACCTATCAATAATTATGTTATATGTCAACGGACTGAATGTTCCAATCAAAAGACATGAAAGTGGCAGATTAGATAGTAAAACAAGAGGCTACAAAATACTGCCCACAAATGATCCACTCTAAAACAAAGAATACATATGGGCTGAAAGTAAGGGGATGGAAAATCTAATTTCATGCAAATAGAAATAAGAAGAAAGCAGGGGTAACAATACTCATATCAGACAAAACAGATTTTAAAACAAAAGCCGAAAACAAAGATAAAGAAGGAAACTGCATAATGATTAAAAAAAAGAATCAATATAAGAAGGTATATTACACTCATTAACATATGCCCCCAACATGGCCACATGCATGCTCAGTCACTCGGCCGCGTCCCACTCACTCTCCGCGACCCTGTGGGCGGCAGCCCGTGGGCCCCTCTGTCTGAGGGATTCTCCAGGCGAGAGCACTGCAGCGGGCTGCCACGCCCTCCAGGTTGTCTCCCCAGCCAGGGGTCAAGCCAGAATTTCTACGGCTCCTGCACCGGCAGGCAGGTTCTTTACCACTGGAGCCACCTGGGAAGCCCTACGTCACCTGGGCTAGAATTCGGGCTTCGGTATTCACATAAAGGGACATGACAGAGTACCCAGCCTTGCCTTTTCCTTCTGTAATATAACTGCTTCCACCAGTAAATCAGATTTAATCAGTATTGGCCAAAGGTTGGTCTGAGAGGTCTGGGTGGACACTGGGAGAAACTACCCGGATCTTGGAGCAAGTCTGAGTACGGTCATCTTTTACTGGTATGGGCAGTAAAGTTGCTGGGGTTAGAGTCTTGTAAATACTCCAACATATCTGTGGGCTTTCAAATAAAAGAATTTGCTATCTGAAAATTCTTGATCATTTAGTAGGCTGGTACCTGGTGAGCAATCAGAACCTGAATGGGGATCCCAGAGTAAATTTCCGTGTTCCCTCAGCTAGGAGGGACAGTGCTCCTAGTACCCCAAGACAGGAAGGCCAGCCTTCAGCAGTGGACTCCAGCTGTGTGGAGAGAGAGGCTTTGGCTGTGTGGTTTCTCCCAGTCTTTGGGTTAGGATTCCCAAGGCCACACTCCCCGTTTTCTGGGTGCAGAGTCAGAACAGTTAGGAAGGGTTAGGTAGACCCAAAGTGGGAGCGCTGTGGAGGGGGCTCCTTAAAGTGTCCATGGCTCCTGCTGGACTTGTCCTCGTCTGAGGGGTACCTGATCTTCCTTACCTTCTAATGCTTGATGTAAGGGGCTGTGCAATGAGACCACAGTTAGGTATCCAGACTCTGCAATAGCCGGTTAGGCCCAGAAATGCTTGTAGTTGTTTATGGGTAGTGGGAATCTGTAGATGGGTTATCGCCTGTGTATAATCTGCCAGAAGGCTGCACCTACCAGGGGTAAAAATAATCCCCAAATAGGACATTTGTTGTACCAACTGGGCCTTAGATATGGACACACTGTAACCCCAATAAACCAGGAAATTTAGGACCTGAGTGGTGTCTATAATGGTGTGGGGCTGAATGGGGAGCAGATCAAGATCAATACAGTGAAAAATGTTCCCCCTCAGGAGTTAGGTCTTGCAGATACTGGGCTAGAGCCTGCTCCAAAAGATGAGGGCTATCTGTGAAGCCCTGAGGGAGGTCAACTACTGAGGGGGTACTGATGAGGATTTCTACTTCAGTGCAACAAGCATTGTGATTCTGGTGCCAATGTGATGAGAGAGGAAGCCTCCTTTAAATCTGAGTGAGACCCAGCTGCTGTCTGGGGGTCTTTTTTCAGAAGGATATAAGGATTAGGGACTACTGGGTATAAAGGTGTCATGGCCTTACTAATGAGCCGTGAGTCTTAGACTAGGTGCCATCCAATCTGATGCTAGGTATAAAAATCTGATACTAGGTATAAAGAGACTCCGCATGAGCACTACCAGAAGTGATGAATGAATTCAGCAGGGCGGCAGGACACAAGATTAGCACACGTAAGTCCCCTGCACTTCTTTACACTAACAATCAAACAGCAGCAAGGGAAAAACTCTTCTTAAAGATTCCTTTAAAACCACATTAAAACATAAAATGAATAGGAATAAACTCAATCAAGGAGGTGGAAGACTTACATGCTGACAACTTTAAAAAACCAATAAAGGAATATGCATACAAAAAATGGAAAGACACCATATTCTTGGATTAGAAGAATATTGTTAAAATGGCCACACTACCCAAAGCAATCTACAGATTTAACGGGATTCTCCACTAAATTACCCATGACGTTTCACATGGAACTAGAATAATTCCAAAATTTTTATGGAATTATAACAGATCCAGAATTGCCAAAGCAATCCTGAGAAAAAGAACAAAGCTGAAAGCATAGCCCTCCCAGACGTCAGACATTACTACAAAGCTACAGTAAATCAAAATCAGGTAGTATTGGCACAAAATCAGAGAATCCAAAAATAATCCCACACATCTATGGTCAATTAGTCTCAGACAAAGGAGTCAAGAATACATGACGAAGACAAGCCAGTCTCTTCAGCAAGCGGCTGGACAGCCGCGTATAAATCAAGGAGTTGGAACACTCCCTCATACCCTACGCAAAAATAAACTCAAAATGGCTGAGACATATATAAGACATGACACAATAAAACTCGTAGAAGAGAACATAGGCAAAACATTCTCTGACATAAATCATAGCATAGTTTTCTTAGTTCAGTCTCCCAAGACAACAGAAATAAAAATAAAATTTATAAGCTTTTGCACAGCAAAGTATACCATAAACAAAATGAAAAGACAACCTGTGGACTGGGAGAAAATGCCTTCAAATAACGTAACCAGCAAGGGCTTAATTTCCAAAATATACAAACAGCTCACACAACTCAGTAACAAAAAAGGCAAACAACCCAATCAAAAAATAAGACCTAGATATTTCTCCAAAGACGACACACAAGTTGGCAAATAAGACACATGAAAAGGTGCTCAGCATCACTAATTATCAGAGAAATGCAAATCAAAACAACAATGAGGTATTACCTCACACCAGTCAGAATGGCCATAGTCAAAAAGTCTACAAATAACAAATGCTGGAGAGGGTTTGGAGAAAAGGAAAGCCTCCTTCACTGCTGGTGGGAATGGAAACCGGTACAGCCGCTTTGGAGAACAGTATGTGTGTGTGTGCTACATCTCCTGTCTGAAGGACTGCACCCGCCAGGCTCCTCTGTCCATGGGGTTCTCCAGGCAAGAATCCTGGGGTGGACTGCCACACCCTCCTCCAGGGGATCTTCCCAACCCAGGGACTGAACCTACGTCTCTTACATCTCTTGCACTGGCAGGTGGGTTCTTTACCACTAGCGCCACCTGGGAAGCCCGGAGAACAGTATGGGGGTTCCTTAAAAAAAAAATAATAAAAGCTGCCGTATGATCTAGCAGTTGCACTCCTGCGCATGAATCTGGTGAAAATTCTAACTGGAAAAGATAACATGCACCCCAATGTTCATGGCAGCACCACTTACAATAGCCAAGACATGGCAACAGCCTAAAGGTCCATCGACAGGTGAGAGGGCAAAGATCGGCGTGTATACAGACAGCGGCATGCAGTTCAGCCATAAAAAGGAATGGGGGAAGCAAAGAATGAAATAGCACCATTTGCAGCAACATGGGTGGACCCGGAGGTTGTCATATTAAGTGAGGTGAGAAAGAGAAAAGACAAACAGCACATGATATCGCTTATATGCTGAGTCTTTTAGAAAGTGTACCAATGGACTTATTTACCAAACAGAAATAAAATCAGAGACACAGAAAGCAGACTACAGCTACCGAAGGGGAAGGGCGTAAGCTAGGACTCTGGGATTAACAAATATAAATGTCAATAAAAATAACCAATAAAAGCTCTATAATAAGACAAGTTTTCTATGAGCCAAACTGAAGACTAGCCCAGAGGTCAGCTTCCCAGATTACTCTGACCAGCTCCCCTGGAAAAGCATGGCTGCGAAGCAGAGTTTTGCATCTCGTGAAAACAAAGAACATTATATTTCTTCAAGGTTTAAAAACAAAAACAAACAAAACCCCACGTGGATTAGAGATCAGCAAGTCGGCATGGCCTTGGCACATTGAAAGAGAGTCTTATCATCAAAGGAGGACCAGCAATGGCAATCCAAGAAGACAGGAATTTAATCTTTATTTTTAACATGGACATTCTTCTGGTCAATTGCCCTTTTCTTTTTAATAATTAAAGCAGATACACAATGCATATTCGATAGGCCATGAACAGGCTATTCTAATGAGCATAAAATTCAAGTTAACTTATGCATAAAACAGAATGGCTTCCCTGTATCTAATATGTAAAAATCTTTTATTATACACACATAAAATACACAGAAGATAAACAGGGTCCTGCTGTGGAGCACAGGAACTACATTCAATCTCCCATAATAAACCCTATTCATAAAGGAGGCGCTCTGCTTCGCAGTGGAAATTCACGCACCACTGTACATCAACGAGGCGGCGCTGGTGGCGAAGGGGCCGCCCGCCAGCGTGGGAGCCACGAGAGACCCAGGCCCAATGACGGGTCTGGAAGATCTGGAGAAGGAAGCGCAACCCACACCAGCATTCCTTCCTGGAAAATTCCACGGACAGAGGAGCCTGGTGGGCTACATGCAAGGGGGGCACAAAGAATGGAACACGACTGAGTGACTGGGCACTCACACATACATACTGCAACTGAAACAAACAGGTAAATAAACAAGGATTTTTAAAAGTGAAAGAGAACCAAGACATTCCCAGATAAACAAAAGCTAAGAGAATTTGTGGTCACTAGCCTTGCCCTGTGAGGAGAAAGGAAAAGACACTAGGGCACAGAGAAACAAGAATGCCAACAAATGCAAACACATGGTGATTAAAGAACGCTGGTGTCACTGTAGCAACAGTTTACAACTGCACCTTTTGTTTTCTAAAAATACACTTTAAAAACCCTCAATTATTGTAAATACTATTGCTATATCTTTGGTAGGAAACTCAGAATCTTGTTTTCTACATAATTAAGGAGAGTAATATATTTAAAAGAATTATTAGCTTATGTTTTGGGGCATAAAAATGTAATCAGTGACATCAACTACTGAAAGAGGTAGGGACAGACCTGTAAAGGAAACATGTTTGCTAGTGAGTGAAATTAAGTTGGTGTAAGTTCATGCTAGTGTGAATTTGCAACTTCAGGATGTTATATGTAACCTTCATGGTAACCGTAAAGAAAACAGCCATGGAATAGCCACAAAAGAAAACGAGAAGCGATTTAAACACCTCACTACCCCAAACCAACCAAATATAAAAGAAGACAGGAATGCAAAGACGAAGGACAGAAAAGCTGTAAGGCACACACACAACAAAGAGCAGACCGACAGAAGCCCCCCACGCGCAAATACTGTGAATGCAAATCAGAAAGCTCTCTAGTCAAAAGGCATGGCAGAACACCGTGGAGACACTCTGTTTCAACTGCATGCTGCCTGGGAGGCTCTCTTTAGAACCCAAGACACAAACAGACTGAAAAGGAAAGGAAGAGAAAAGATAACTTACGCAAACAGAAACCAAGAGAGAGCAGAGGCAGCGGTTCTAAAATCAGACTTTAAAGTTTAAAAGGGTTTAAGAGACAAAGAAAGAAGAAAGAAAGAAGAAAGTGAAGTTGCTCAGTCATGCCCAACTCTTGTGAGCCCATGGACTGTAGCCTGCCAGGCTCCTCCAACCATGGGATTTTCCAGGCCAGAATCCTGGAGTGGGTTGTCATTTTCTTCTCCAGGGGATCTTCCCGACCCAGGGATCGAACCCAGGTCACCTGCACTGCAGGCAAACTCTTATTCTCTGAGCCACCAGGGAAGCCAAAGAAGGATACTAATAAGAGTCAACACAGCAAGAAGATATAATCACAAAGTTATACACTTTATAATGGGAAAAGTACATGAAGCCCAAACTGACAGAACTTAAGGAAGAAATAGACAGTTCTGCAATAACTGGAGACTTCAATATCGCAATCTCAAGAAGGAACAGAACCATCAGAAGATGTATGAGGAGAGAGAAGACTTAACACAATGGAAACTAGTGAGATTGAACACCCGGTAACAGGACGCGCTGCCGAGAAACAACACACACACACATTCTCCTCAAGTCCACAAGGGGCGTTCTCCAGGACGGGCCGTAAATGCAGCCAAAGCTTAAATCTCAGCAAATTTTAAAAGACAGCAAGTCAAGCAGGCCTTAGAAAGCATCACTTCGAACAAAGCTAGTGGAGGTGATGGAATTCCAGTGGAGTTATTTCAAATGCTGAGAGATGATGCTATGAAAGTGCTGCACTCAATATGCCAGCACATTTGGAAAACTCAGCAGTGGCCACAGGACTAGAAAAGGTCAGTTTTCATTCCAATCCCAAAGAAAGGCAATACCAAAGAATGCTCAAACTACCACACAATTGTACTCATCTCACATGCTAGAAAAGTAATGCTCAGAATTCTCCAAGCCAGGCTTCAGCAATATGTGAACTGTGAACTCCCTGATGTTCAGCTGGTTTTAGAAAAGGCAGAGGAACCAGAGATCAAATTGCCAACATCCGCTGGATCAAGGAAAAAGCAAGAGAGTTCCAGAAAAAACATCTATTTCTGCTTTATTGACTATGCCAAAGCCTTTGACTGTGTGGATCACAATAAATTGTGGAAAACTCTGAAAGAGATAGGAATCTCAGACCACCTGTCCTGCCTCTTGAGAAACCTATATGCAGGTCAGGAAGCAAGTTAGAACTAGACATGGAACAGACTGGTTCCAAATAGGAAAAGGAGTATGTCAAGGCTGTATACTGTCACCCTGCTTATTTAACTTGTATGCAGAGTACATTATAAGAAACGCTGGGCTGGAAGAAGCACAAGCTGGAATCAAGACTGCTGGAAGAAATATGAATAAACTAAGATATGCAGATAACACCACCCTTATGGCAGAAAGTGAAGAGGAACTAAAAAGCCTCTTGATGAAAGTGAAAGAGGAGAGTGAAAAAGTTGGCTTAAAGCTCCACATTCAGAAAACGAAGATCATGGCATCTGATTCCATCACTTCATGAGAAACAGATGGGGAAACAGTGTCAGACTTTATTTTGGGGGCTCCAAAATCACTGCAGATGGTGATTGCAGCCATGAAATTAAAAGACGCTTACTCCTTTGAAGGAAAGTTATGACCAATCTAGATAGTATATTAAAAACAGAGACATTACTTTGCCAACAAAGGTCCGTCTAGTCAAGGCTATGGTTTTTCCAGTGGTCATGTATGGATGTGAGATTTGGACTGTGGAGAAGGCTGAGTGCTGAAGAATGGATGCTTTTGAACTGTGGTGTTGGAGAAGACTCTTGAGAGTCCCTTGGACTGCAAGGAGATCCAACCAGCCATTCTGAAGGAGATCAGTCCTGGGTGTTCTTTGAAGGAGTGATGAAGCTGAAGCTCCAGTACTTTGGCCACCTCATGCAAAGAGTTGACTCATTGGAAAAGACTCTGATGCTGGGAGGGATTGGGGGCAGGAGGAGAAGGGGACGACCGAGGATGAGATGGCTGGATGGCATCACTGACTCAATGGACGTGAGTCTGAGTGAACTCTGGGAGATGGTGATAGACAGGGAGGCCTGGTGTGCTGCGATTCATGGGGTCGCAAAGAGTCAGACACGACTAAGCGACTGAACTGAATTCAATCAGTAAAGTGTTCTCTGACCATAACAGAATGAAGTTCGAAATTGCCAATAATAGGAAACTGGAAAAAAATCACAAATTTGTGGAAATTAGACAACATATTCTTCAATGACCAATGAATCAAAAAGGAAACCATAAGAGTAATTATAAAAAACTTGGAAATGAATGGAGACAAAAACATAACATACCACAACTTAGGGAATTTGCAAAAGTGGCGTTATGAGGGAAACTAAGGAGCTAGAAATTAGTTTAAAAAAAAGAAGAAAAATCTCAAACAAACAACCTAACTTTTACAACTAGAGTAAAAAGAAAAGAACATCTACAAGCAATAAATGCTGGAGAGGATGTGGAGAAAAGGGAACCCTCTTACACTGCTGGTGGGAATGCAAACTAGTACAGCCATTATGGAAAACAGTGTGGAGATTCCTTAAAAAATTGCAAATAGAACTGCCTTATGACCCAGCAATCCCACTGCTGGGCATACACACCGAGGAAACCAGAATTGAAAGAGACACATGTACCCCAATGTTCATTGCAGCGCTGTTTATAATAGCCAGGACATGGAAGCAACCTAGAATGTCCATCAGCAGATGAATGGATAAGAAAGCTGTGGTACATATACACAATGGAGTACTACTCAGCCCTTAAAAAGAATAAATTTGACTCAGTTCTAATGAGATGGATGAAATTGGAACCGATTATACAGAGTGAAGTAAGCCAGAAAGAAAAACACCAATACAGTATACTGACACATATATATGGAATTTAGAAGATAGTAATGATGACCCTATATGTGAGACAACAAAAGAGACACAGAGGTATAGAACGGACTTTTGGACTCTGAGGGAGAGGGAAAGGGTGGGATGGTTTGGGAGAATGGCGTTGAAACATGTATACTGTCTTGTAAGAAACGAAGCGCCAGTCTATGTTCAATGCAGGATGCAGGATGCATGGGGCTGGTGCACAGGATGATTCAGGTAGATGATGTGGGGTGGGAGGTGGGAGGGGGCTTCGGCATTGGGAGATTGTGTTCACCTATGGCTGATTCGTGTCAATGTATGGCAAAACAAATACAGTATTGTAATTTTAAAAAATAAATAAATAAATAAATTAAAAAAAAAGAACAAACTGAATTCAAAGTTAGCAAGAGAAAGGATATAATAAAGATTACTTATAATAAGAAAATTATATTAAAAAAATCAAGAAATCAAAGCTGATTCTTTGAAAAGATCAACAAAATTGACAAAATTGAAGAAGAATGTTCAAACTACTACACAATTGCACTCATCTCACATGCTAGCAAAGTAATGCTCAAAATTCTCCAAGCCAGGCTTCAACAGTACATGAACTGTGAACTTCCAGATGTTCAAGCTGGATTTAGAAAAGGCAGAGGAACCAGAGATCAAATTGCCAACATCCACTGGATCATGGAAAAAGCAAGAGAGTTCCAGAAAAACATCTACTTCTGCTTTATTGATTATGCCAAAGCCTTTGACTATGTCGATCACAGCAAACTGTGGAAAATTCTTCAAGAGACAGGAATACCAGACCAGCTTACCTGCCTCCTGAGAAATCTGTATGCAGGTCAAGAAGCAACAGTTGACATGGAACAACAGACTGGTTCCAGCTCGGGAAAGGAGTACATCAAGACTGTATATTGTCACCCTGCTTATTTAATTTACATGCAAAGTACATCATGCAAATGCAGGGCTGGAAGAAGCACAACCTGGAATCAAGAGTGCCAGGAGAAATATCAACAACCTCAGATATGCAGATGACAGACACCACCCTTACAGCAGAAAGCGAAGAACTGAAGAGCCTCTTGATGAAAGTCAAAGAGGAGAGTGAAAAAAGTTGGCTTAAAGCTCAACATTGAGAAGATCATGATATCTGGTCCCATCACTTCATGGCAAATAGATGGGGAACAATGGAAACAGTGACACACTTTATTTTCCTGGGCTCCAAAATCACTGCTGATGGTGACTGCAGCCATGAAATTAAAAGACGCTTGCTCCTTGGAAGAAAAGCTATGACCAACCTAGACAGTGTATTAAAAAGTAGAGACATTACTTTGCTGACAAAGGTCCATCTAGTCAAAACTACGGTTTTTCCAGTAGTCATGAATGAATGCGAGAGTTGGACAATAAAGAAAGCTAAGCACGGAAAAAATTGATGCTTTTGAACTGTGGTGTCAGAGAAGACTCTTGAGAGTCCCTTGGACTGCAAGGAGATTCCTCCCTCTCCAATACTTTGGCCATAGGATGCGAAGAACTGACTCATAGGAAAAGACCCCGATGCTGGGAAAGATTGAAGGTGGGAGTAGAAGGGGACGACAGAAGATAAGATGGTTGGATGGCATTACCAACTTGATGGACATGAGTTTGAGCAAGCTCTGAGAATTGGTGAGAAAAGGGAAGCCTGGTGTGCTTCAGTCCATGGGGCTGCAAAGAGTCAGATAGGACTGAACAGAACTGAACCTAGCTAGATGGACTAAGGGGAAAGAAAGAGAAGACTCAAATCACTGAAATCAGAGAGAAAAGTGAGATTATTATCAATTCTATAGAAATATAAAAGTTCATGGAAGAATACTATGATCAGTTGTATGCCAACAAATTGGATAACCTAGATGAATTTAACAAACCTGCCATGACTGAAGGGGAGAAGGCGATGGCACCCCACTCCAGACCTCCTGCCTGGAAAATCCCATGGACGGAGGGAGCCTCGTGGGCTGCAGTCCATGGGGTCGCACAGAGTCGGACACGACTGAAGCAACTTAGCAGCTGTGACTAAAGCATGAAGAAACAGAAAACATGAATAGACCGTTAACTACTAAGGAGAAATGAATCAATTAAAAAAAATCTCCTCATAAAGAAAACCCTGGACCCAACAGCTTCACTGGTCATTTCTACCAAATACTTAAAGCAGCATTCTCAGACTCATCCAGAATACTGAAGAGTAAGGAATACTTCTTAACTCATTCTATTGAAGCCGGCATTGCCCTGACATAAGCCAGGGGAAGATACTGGGTCAACATACAAAAATCTATCATCATAATACATGGCATTAACACAATGAAGGAAAAATCCCACAATATCATCTCAATAGAAGGAGTAAAAGCATTTGACAAAATTTATCATCCTTTCATGATAAAAACACTCAATGAACTAGGAATAGAAACAAATTATCTAAACTTAATAAAAGCTGTATACAAACAATCCAGAGTCAACATCACACTCAATGGTCAAAGACTGAGAACTTTCCCTCTATAACAAGGGACGCCTGCTTTTACCTTCTCTACTCAACACTGTACTGGAAGTTCCAGCAAGAGCAATGAAGCAGGCAAAAGAAAGAAAAGGCATCCAAGTTAGAAAAGAAGAAGTAAAAGGTAAGCGTGTGCTTCGTCGCTCAGTCGTGTCCGACTCTTCGCAACCCCTGCCAGGCTCTTCTGTCCATGAGATTGTCCAGGTAAGAATCCTGGAGTGGGCTGCCATTTCCTTCTCCAGGGATCTACCCCACCCAGGAACTGAACCTGGGTCTCTTGCACTGCAGGCAGACTCTACTGGCTGAGCTTTGAGGGAAGCCCCTAAAAGGTAAGAGATTTGTACATTAAAAACTGCAAAACACTGCTGAGAGGAATAAATGGAAACATTTCCCATGTTCATGGGTTGAAAGACTTCACACTGCTAGTATGTCAATATTTCCCAAAGTGATTTACAGATTCAATACAATTCCTATCAAAGTTTCAATGATTTTTTTTTTTTTGGCAGAAATACAAAAACCCATCCTGAGCTTCATATGGAATTTCAAGGGATCCCAAATAGACAAAACTATTTTGATAAAGAACAAAGTTTGGGGACTCACGCTTCATGATTTCAAAACCTGCTACAAAGCTTTAGTCACAAAATTGTGGTATTAGCATAAAGACAAACATATAGACCAAAGGAAAAGACATTCCAGAAGTGAACTGTTGCATATATGGTTAAACAATTTTTGACAAGGGAGCTGAGACCACTCAATGGGGAAAAAAACATTCCTTTCAACAGAAGTGCTAGAAAAACAACATCCATATGCAGAAGGACGAAGCTAGGCTCTTACTCCACATCATACACAAGAATCAATTCAGTCAGAGACCTAAATTACTTCAGAGACCTAAATGTCAGACCTGAAACTACAAAACTCTTAGAAGAAAACCTAGGAGAAAAGTTACCACACCACTAGATTCGGCAACGATTTCATGACGCGAGACAAAAGGCACAGGGAACTGAAGGGGGAAAAAAAGAAATCACACAATGTAGACTTCATAAAATTTTTTAATATTTGTGCACTGAGAGACAGTATCAACAGAGTGGAAACGCAAACTACAGAATGAGAAAAAACATTTGCAAATCATGTATCTGACAAGGTATAAACCTCTGATTATATCAAGAACTTTTAAAATTTGGCAACATAAACTCAAATTGATTAAAAATAGGCAAAACATATGAACAGACATTTCTCCAAAGAAAATATACAAATAACCAATAAGCACACGAAAGGTTGATCAACATCACAATTCATTGGGGAAATTAAAAATCAAACCAACAAGATGCTACCTCATACTCACTATAACGGCTACTATCAAACCAAAGAATTGAAAGCAGTGCCTCAAAGAGGTATTTGCACACACATTTACAGCGGCAGCATTCATAGAAGCCAAGAGGTGGAAGCAACCAAAGTGTGTGCGTACAGACAACAGATAAGCAAAACGTGCCATATTCATACAGTGGAATATTACTCAGCGTTTTAAAGTAAGGAGATTCTGGCACATGCTGCAACACGGATGAACTTAGAGGACATCATGTTAAGTGAGCTAAGCCACTCACAGAAAGACAGCCCACTACTGTGTGACTTCACTTATGTGAAACATCGAGAGCAGTCAAATTCTCAGACAGAAAGAAAGAGTGGCGGCCCCTGGGCTTCCCTGGAGGTGCTAGTGGCAATCCATGCCGGCGTGGGAGACTGGAGAGACATAGGTTCTAACCCCAGACAGGGAAGATCCCCTGGTGAAGAATGTGGTGACCCACTCCAGTATTCCTGCCTGGAGAATCCCACGGACAGAGCAGCCTGGTGGGGTACGTCCATAGGATCACAGAGTCAGATACCACTGAAGTGAGTCAGCACACACACACTCAGTGAAACCCTGAGAGCAGTCAAATTCTTAGAGAGTAGAGAGCAGAGTGGTGGTTCCTGGGTACAAGGAGGAGATGGCAATGGGCATCAGTGTTTAATGGGTAAAAAGTTTGTTTTACAAGATCAAGAGAAGTTATGGAGATGAATGGTGGTGGACGCTGCACAACATTATGAGTGCATTTAATACTATTGACCTGTATATGTAAAGTAGCAAATTTTATACATCTCATAATTTAAAAATAGGAAAAATTAACTCAAAATGGATCGAAGTATTAAATATAAGAGCTACAATAATAAATTCTTAGAAGAAAATATAGGTGTGACTCTTTGTGAACTTGGATTACGTGACGGTTTCCTCGATATGACACCAAAGCATAATCAACAACAACAAAAATAGATGAAGTGGCCACCATCAAAATTAAAAAGTTTTGTGCTTCAAGGGATATGATTTAGAAAGTGGAAAGACAGTCTATAAAATAGGAGAAAAATTCTGCAGATGGTGTACCTAATACATGGACATGTACATATAGACTATAAAGAACTATTTAAAACAACTTAATACCTCTTAAAAAAGAGGCAAAAGAGATGAATGGAAATGTCTCCCAAGAAGGTATACAAATGACCAGTAGCATATGAAAGGCTCGATATCATCAGTTATTAAGGGAATTAAATTTAAACTCACAACAAGATATCGCTTCACACCCATTTGGATGGCTACAGTCCAAAAGATGGACAATGACAAGTGCTGACAAGGATGCAGAAAACCTGGAGCTCTAGCACACTGCTCGAGGGAATAGAGAGTGGCACAGCTTCTCAGGAAACATCTGGCCAATTCTCAAAGGTTGCCATGTGAACCAGCAACTGCACTACTAGGTATATACTCCACAGAAAGGCAAACATATGTCTACAACTATCCTGCACAGAAATGTTCCTATCAGCATCATTCACAATAGCTCAAAAGTAAAAACAGCCGAGTATCTGCTAAGTGACAAATGAATAAAGAAAACACGGTGTAGGCATGCCATCGAGTGTTCTCTGGCAATAAAACAGACTTCAGGCTGGCACATGCCATGCCAGATGAACATGTGCAGCATGTCACAACAGTCCAGAGCAGGCACCGCCGAAGGACAGAAGGCGTATCAGTGGCTGGCAGGCGCTGAAAGGATGGGAGAAGGGGCGAAGATGTCTAATAGATAGGGAGTTTCTTTTTTCCTTTTAGCTAAACCCAGGGGCTTGGTGCATCTTAGATCCCCAGTGAGGGACTGAACCAGGCCCTTGGCAGTCAAAGTGCGGAGACCTAACCAAAGGACAGCCAGGGAATTCAATGGAATTCTTTTTAAAATGATGAAAATGTTTGAGAATTAGATAGCATTAGTAATGGCTGTACAACCCTGTGAAACTTACTAAACTGTACATTTTAAAGGGGTGAAATTTATGGGAAGTGAATTATAGCTCAATTTTATAAAGCACAGCATGATGAATTATTGGGGTGACTAGGAAAAACTTTTTCTTTCATAAGCATTAATTTTACCAACAAAAAATCCACCACAGAAAGACAACAGAAGGGGCCTTCCCTGGCGGTGCCGTGGCCAGGACTCCTCCTCCCCCTGCGAGGGACACAGGCCCAACCCTGCTCCGGGAAGAGTCCACATGCTGCGGAGGAGCTAGGCCTGTGCGCCACACCCGCCGCGCCCCGCTCTGGGGCCTGGGCGCCCCAAGGACCCAGCCCACGCCTGCCAACCCCCGAGGCCCGCGTGCTCTGGGCTCTGAGCCGCTCGCCTACCGCCTGTGCCTGGCAACTTGAGAAGCCAGGAGAAGCCCGTGCACAGCTGCCAAGAGCAGCCCCGCTTGTTGCACCTGGAGAAAGCCTGCCTTGAGCAGCCAAGACCCAGCACAGCCCAAATACATTATTTTAAAAAGGCCAAAAAGAAAACCCCAGAATGCAATATTCTCATAGTGATTTTTAGTTCACAAAATGCTTCATATCGATTAGTTTTCTCTTAGTTAAGAGGCAGAATAGGCAGAAACTCTTTTAGAGAGAGTGGGATGAGGCTTAAACCTTACAGAATGTATCTACCAGCATTGACCTACACCATCTGTTAGCTCTGTTTATTTCTGATTAAGAAAAGGCTGGCCAGTCACTTTGTCAGTGCACAGGAATTAAATCCGTCTTTAATAATGAACATTTAGAATTCTGGCTGAGTCTACTACTACTAAGCTAATTCTACCCATTTCAGATATTTTGAATTCTTAACCAATAGAATAATATGCTGTCTTTCTGACTCACTTTACTCTTCAGAAGTTTTAAAGCAATCAGCACTATGTGAGTACCCATACACTAGGAATTAGATAGACCTAGGCTTTGAAATACGTACCGTCACCCTGACAAAGTCCCTTAACCCTCTAAACTTTAGCTTCCTCAAATTCAACATGGACATATTGTTACTACTCCATGGGACTGATGAGAGGGCTAATAAATAATATGCTAAGTATTAATGCTATTTATTTAGTACACAGCTGCTATCAGTAATATCACACACTTCCTGAAAATGTTTTTCTAAAGCCTGAGTTATCAACAGTGTATACATATCTTTGTTACACATAATTAATTGTACTACAGACTTTCCTTGAACAGAAATTCTTCTCTTTTTAAAAAAATATTAAACTCTACCTCACATTATACACACAAATTAGAAAATTAGATCTTCATGACCTTGATTACAGGCAATGATTTCTTAGCTATTATACTGAAAGCAAAAGAGACAAAAGATAAAACGAACTTTGTCAAAGTTGAAAACTTTTGTGATTCAAAGGTCCCTATAAAGTAAAAAGTAATCCACAGAATGAGAGAAAATATTTGTAAAGCATATCTGATAAGGGACTTGTATTCAGAATATATGGTTAACCATATGATACAAAAAAATTTTTTTTAATGGGCAAACAGCAAAGGAAACTACAAACAAGGTGAAAATCAACCTTCAGAATGGGAGAAAATAATAGCAAAATGAGACAACTGACAAAGGACTAATTTCCAAAATACACAAGCTGCTCATAGAACTCAATACCAGAAAAACAAACCCAATCAAAGAGTGGGAAAAGACCTACTAAACAGACATTTCTCCAGAGACGACATGCAGATGGCTAACAAACACATGAAAAGATCAACATCACTCATTACTAGAGAAAGGCAAATTACAACTAGAATGAGATATCACCTCACACTGGTCAGAATGGCCATATCAAAACTCTACCAACATTAAATGCTGGAGAGGGTGTGGAAAAAAGGAACCCTCTTGCGCTGTTGGTGGGAATGTAAATTGATACAGCCACTATGAAAGACACTATAGATATTCCTTAAAAAATCAGGAGTTAAACCATCAGATGACCCAGCAATCCCACTCCCAGGCATATACCCTGAGGAAACCAAAACTGAAAGAGACACATATATCCCATCGCTCACTGCAGCACTATTTACAACAGCTAGAACATGGCAGCAACCTAGATGTCCACCAACAGGTGAATGGACAAAAAAGTTGTGGTACATATTATACACAAGGGAATATGACTCAGCCATAAAAAGGAACACCTGTGAGTCAGTTCTAATGAGGTGGATGAACCTAGAGCCTATTATACAAAGTGAATAAGTCAGAAAGAGAAAGATAAATATTGCATTCTAATGTATATATAAGGAATCTAGAAAAGATGGTACCAATAAATTTATTTGCAAGGTGGCAATGGAGAGAAAGACTTACAGAACAGACTTATGGACGTGGGAAGAGGGGAAGAGTGGGTGAGATGTATGGAGAGAGAAACATGGAAACTGCCCTCACCATACGTAAAACAGGCAGCAGCAATGGGAATGTGCTGTATGTCTCGGGAACTCAAACAGGGGCTCTGTATCAACCTAGAGCGGTGGGCTGGGGAGGGAGGCAGGGCAGGGCTGGGGAGGTTCAAGAGGGAGGGGATTTATCTATACCTGTGGCTGATTCATGTTAATATTTGACAGAGAACAATTCTGTAAAGCAATTATCCTTCAGTTAAAACATAAATACATTTTAAAGAAAGAAAAAATGGGCAAAGGAGCTGAGCAAACATTTTTCCAAAGATACACAGATGGCCAATAAGCCCATACAAATTGTTCACCATCATCAATCACCAGGGAAATGCAAATCAAAGCCATATTAAAATATCATTTCATACCCATCAGGACGGCTATAATGAAAAAGAAGGCAAGTGCTGGCAAGGACGTGGAGGAACTGGAACTCTCATATGCTGCCACTTGGAATATAAAGTGGCACACTTTGGAAAACTATCAGTCCTTCGAATAGTTACACACAGAGTTGCCATGTGATTCAGCAATTCCATTTCCAGATATATGCATCAGAGCAAAGGAAATATATGCCCATGTAAAAATGTGTACATGAATATTCACAGCAGCATAATTCCTATTCACTCACTGTGTTACACATTTATGAACTGTGAACACAGGTATGTATGTTATACTACAATAAAGACCGTATTTAAAAGAATAACAGTATTCAACCGCGCGGTAGCCATGGCAGAGCTGCAGCAGCTCCGGGTGCAGGAGGCGGTGGACTCCATGGTGCAGAGTCTGGAGAGGGAGAATACCCGGAAGATGCAGGCCTCATGTTCCGGTGCAGCGCCGCCTGCTGTGAGGAAAGCCAGGTGCCCATGCAGCAAGCGCACCAGTGCACTGAGCGCTGCCACGCACCTCTGGCTCAAGCCCAGGCCCTGGTGACCAGCGAGTTAGGAGAAGTTCCAGGACCGCCTGGCCCGGTGCACTATGTATTGCAATGACAAGGCCAAAGATTCGATAGATGCAGGGAGTAAGGAGCTTCACGTGAAGCGGCAGCTGGAGACCTGTGTGACCAAGTGTGTGGATGACCACATGAACCTCATCCCAACCATGACCCGGAAGATGAAGGAGTCCCTCTCTTCCTTTGGGAAATAGCTGTCTGCTAGTGGCCATCAGGGCTGAGGGCAGGAATCAATTTAAAAAGAGGAGTGGGGATTTGGGTCTTTTAAGGAGAGTTGGTGAATGAGGAAATTAAGAATGGCAGCAAGTCTAAGGCCTGTGTTTCTTTCCTCTGGACGCTGGTTCCTTTGTGTTTCAATCCTAGAGAGTGAAATGGATAAAAAGCAGTGCTAAAATTTGGGTCACACAGAGCACAGGAGGTTTGTTGTGAGCCTGAATTTCACGTGGCAAGTACTTCTCCTGCCAATAGGGAGTCTCCCCTGTACCAAACCAGGACCCTCCAAGATACCAGATCCTCTTACTGCACAGATACCAAGAGGCTGGCAGGTGCACGTAACCAGCTTATGGTCTAGTGGAGTATGAAAGGAGGTGTTTCTGTTTGGTGTCCACCTGCTGTTTACCAGAAGGATCAGTACAACATTTTCCACAAACTAATAAAATCTATGCAGTCACTAATGTAGAAAGGGGCAGGGGGCTTCTGGGGGTTTGTTTTGCTTGTTTTTCTTTTATAGACAAGGGCATGACGTTAAAATGTTAAGTTGGGAGAGGCAGTTTGGATAAAAACTTTGAAAGGGTCCCTGCAGGTACTCCTTTCTGACCATCAAGATGTGGATGTGTGTTTCTTAAAATTTTCACACATTACATCATTCAGCCGGGAGACCCTGCAAAATTATAAGAAGCGATCTCACCCTGGTAAGGGAAGCAAGTGCTCTCCCTCTCACTGGCAGCCATGGTGGGCCCTGAGGCCGCCTGCAGCAGAGTCAGCAAGCTACCAGACAATCTCACAGTGACACTCAGCCTTGAAGGGAAACGGGGTTTTGACAGTAGAATATGCTTATATTCAGGAATGGACAGTGAAAGAGGAACTATTAGCTACTTAATTAAGAGGGTTGTGAAGGACGGGCTTTGGAAAAATCTGTTTCTCATGAAACAGAATGAAAGCCTAAACCCAGTGTTGCTTACTTTGCCCCCTGAAATAACAGAACTTTGTTGAGACAATCCCCTGGCAACAAAAAAAATCAAGGGAGGAAAAGTAAGCGACTCAGGGATGAACTGTGGCTCCTTTAGAGCGACGAAGGGACTGCCCTCCATTACCAAATACTTTTGCCAGGGCCTTTGCTACATGCGTTTTTCTTGCCCCAGTTCTGGCCCCTTATCATTTTGATAAGGACCTTGTCTTTTACCAACTTACTACTTGAAATGATAATATTGTCTGTTTGCTGTTTCAAGACTGTGATATATTTTCCTAATGGTTTGGTTTTCGCAATAAATAAGACTTAATTTTCTTCCAAAAAAAAAAAAATAATAAAAGAATAACAGTATTCAAAAACTATTTCACAGGGACTCAGAGAAGCATTCTAAGTCAGTAAGCCACAGTGGCCCTCGCGCAAGCCCCACTGGAGCCTGCTGAGCACTGGCCGTGCCCCCTGCAGCTGAGTGTGGGGCTGCATGGCGACCAGAACCAGCCCTCCTTTCCCATATCTGGGGGTGGGGGTGGATGGCGACAGGGGAGGAAATGTGGGCTGGGCACCAAGACTACCTGCAGCTTTCGGACCCCGCCTGAGCTGTAGTATAAACTCCCTGGATTCCAGTTCCTTCACATTAAGGGATATGCTTCTAAAGTTTCTAATTCCTTTTACATGAGAAGCGCAAAGACCTCCACAAATCTGCTGATGGGGGCAAGCGTCATGTTGGTGATGGGCTCCCTGTAGCTCAGTAATAAAGTAAGAGTGGGTGAACAGTCTTAAATATCCCTGGGATTCAGAGAAGGATGCCTAACTTCAGAACTGACAGGTGAAAGGGAAAAATACTTCTGACCCCTTACCCCTAAGACCTTTACAGAGAAGGTGTGTTCCAGTGGTACCAGGGGCAGTTTTTAGATATGATTCAGCTTGAAGGCAAAGTGATGTCATGATGGGATCCCTCAGAAATTCTTGCAGCTGTGTGAATTTAAAAGCCTAATACTATGATCAGACATCAAAGCAGGCCGTCTACTTCTCCCCCCAAGCATTCTGTTGAAAATCATTTCGCACGATGACTCCCTGGTGGGACAGTGGTGAAAGTCCACCCACCAATGCAGAGGACACAGTTGGGGTCCCGAATCGAGGAAGATTCCTCAGGCCACAGAGCAACTAAGCCTGTGTGCCACTACTGAGCCCACGAGCTCTGGAGCCCAGGAGCCCAGGAGCCGCGACCCCTGAGCCTGCACGCCACAGCTGCTGAAGCCCACGCTCCGCAGCAAGCCACCAAAACAAGCGGCAGCGCAACTGGAGAGCAGCCCCCACGCGCCATCACGAGAGCGCACTTATGCACAGCCACGAAGACCCAGCACAGGCCAAAGCAAATAAATAATAATTAAAAAAATAAAACAGTCAATTTGGTAACAGGCCATAAAAACATCAGATACATTTCTGACCAGCAGAAGCATCTCCTTTCCAGCCTCCCCTTTTAGTGCCCGGAGTGCGTCGTGGCCGTCCCCCTTAGCCTACTTCTCCCCTCTTGAATCTGCTCCAGCCCATGTAGCTCACATGACTGTAAACGCCTGGCAACACCCAGGTGTGTTATAGCTGGCAAGAGCACTTGCACTTTGCCAGAAAACTGCCAGTCCAAAGGACTCAGCTAAACCATGAGCAAGGAGGGTGTGAAAGCACATTGGATACAGTTCTTCCAGAGTGTGTTCTCTGACTCGCACTTCCAGAGTAAACAGGTGGTTCCGTTTCACACCCTTTCTAAAATGAACCATGCTTACCCAACACATGAATGCTTGTTTCCTGCCTAAAGAGTTCATGAAAGCCTTGCTTCTCTGGACAGCTTCCCTCCCTGGCCCCGGGGGCCGGTGCCCAAGTCCAGCTCGGGCTCCCAGAGCAGCTGCATCCAAGCCCTCAGCCCAGGGCCCGTCCAGGGGCTGCTCAGAGGCCTGAAGGGACGGCCTTTGACTCCTCAGGCCAGGCACACACTAGGCCCACAGTGACTGGTTAGAGAGGAACAGTTTCCAACTTCAGGAATAAATAACAAGTCATTTTTACAGTCCTTGATCCTGGGACTCTGCCTAGGCTTTTTTGGTTTTATTCCACTCTTGTTTCTATCTGCTAACTAACCATTCTGCAGGTACCTGCAGTGTCTGCCCTGGCAGTTTTTTTTATATAAATAAACCAAAATCCAACCAGTCCATTCTGAAGGAGATCAGCCCTGGGTGTTCTTTGGAAGGAATGATGCTATAGCTAAAACTCCAGTACTCTGGCCACCTGATGCGAAGAGTTGACTCATTGGAAAAGATTCTGATGCTGGGAGGGATTGGGGGCAGGAGAAGAAGGGGACGACCGAGGATGAGATGGCTGGATGGCATCACCGACTCGACGGACGTGAGTCTGAGTGAACTCCAGGAGTTGGTGATGGACAGGGAGGCCTGGCGTGCTGCAATTCACGGGGTTGCAAAGAGTCGGACACGACTGAGCAACTGAACTGAAAGTATACTGGTTTCACCGACACACATGAATATACGAGGCTGATGGGAAAGTATATATACGACACATGTGAATACATGAGGCTGATGGGAAAGTACATATATTTTTGCCCTTGAGTGAGAACCATCTCTATTTTACCATAACATGACACTGCCTTGGGAGCATTTGAGGGGTGGGGGGGTGGGGGGAAATTCTTAGGAAAAATTTCTGTATTAGTCATTTGTTATGAATATCTAGGTTGAAGAGAAAGTCCACAGCAGTCAGCTAATTAAGAAAAAACTAAATTTCTAAATCTACAATGTATCCTGACTTCAGTTTTTGGCTGCAACATTCCCATGGGTTATTAATAGAGCAACAAAGTTCACATCCTATGGGGGAAACAGATCAAGCAGACCCAGCATGTGACCATCTCAATCAGGGGCTTCCACTTCTCCTTAACATTCCTAGGAAATAATGAACAAGGAAACAACTGCCTAAGTGGGTAAAGGGTTTCAGGCAGGAGACACCTCCAGCCTGAACTGAAATGTACCACATCCTGCTTTTATTTTTATTTCAAAGGACCATGAAATAATAAGTATGGTGAAGGGTCAATGGGCAAAGAACCTCTTTGTGCAGCAGCTTACACAAGTGGGAAGAAGCCGGAGGAGCCTGCTGGTCTTCAAAGCGCTCGCCGTCACCTCCTACAAAGGGCTAGAAGCTTCCAGCATCCATGTTTCTCAAGAACGACATCTCCTGAGGAGTGGCAAACCCAGCTCTTCTTTATACTAAAGCCTCTCAGTATTATAAATCAGCCTCATTTACATCAGAACTGATCAACCATTTTAAAATTTTCAAGTTGATAGTATGTTTAAAAAGATAAGACTATAGCCCTAAATTTAGCACAAAAACAAAGATCCAAAATCAATGCAGACTGCCCCCGATCATATAAAACAAGGAGTTGTATAAGAGCAGCAGGGTTCACTCTCTGCTCAGAAGCAGATCAACCTGCTGAAAAACAAGAAACAAACAAACAGCTCTTGCCCCACTTGAATCTACCCAGCACGTTCATATACAAGCTCCCATGAAGAAATAACTTGCTGGGTGCTAAGCACAGAAACAGACACTAAATCAACTTCCTTCAAACACACAGTAGGCATCTAAATCCACGGCTATTTTACCAAGTGCTCAAAAAACAAGTGCCTATCAAATATACTGCATCACAAGAAGACTCTCTCCAGAAACAGAGACAAAAAGAAAAGGCTGCAAAATGAATCTTGTTTTTCTGCAGGACATTGCACTTACCATGCCAATGGCTCTCTGCAGCTTTATTTACATTTTTTCTCAGCAACTTCCCCAGCCAGACAGTCCAACCAAGAGCCAGGGGTTGATGGGGGAACTCATGGGCATGTGCTTCAAACTGCCAGTGCAGATTCCATTTGCCAAAACCAGACAGAGCTGTTTAAAGATGCCCTCTCTATGACCCTGCTCTGCTGAAGGTCAAGTGCATGATCACTCCCGGTAACTAAGGAAGCAAAACTGACATGTTCCTGCTGTTTCACCAGCTGCTGAAGCAGTTTGTCTAGTAATATGATTAATTGTTTCTAGGGAAGATGTACTTTGCTTTTCAAAGTTCTCCCTTCACCTAGATTGCTGCCTTTGCTACATGCCACCCCCCTAATCCACACCCTAGGCCACCTTTCCTGAACAGGGGGCTCAGGAGAGTGTCACCACGGGGTGCAACTAACTCACAACAGTTTTAAAAATATAAGGGGTAAAGGGAATATTTGAAGAACTCAGAAATACCAAGGTCTGCACACAGCATTTTCAATATCGCAGTAGATTGTTACTACTTGTAAAGAGACAGGGTCTTTGCAAGTTCCTCCTTCCCCGAAAGCAAAGGCAGCAACATAACCGTCTGCATTACATGTGAAAACACGCACAGGAATAACAAGCACTGGGCTCAGCTAACAAACGTTTCCCTACACCCACCCAACATGTAACAGGCATAGGAAGAGCCTCCGATTCTGGTGAGAAGAAGATGTAGTCAGAGCAGGTGAGTGACTGTGGAATGGCTTTGAATCCAAGCCTCACCACTCTCCCCAAGGCTACAGAGGAAAGGCAGATCTGAGGTGGGGAGCTAAGAGCACCTGCCTCCTGTTTTAAGCAGACTGAATGCTGGTCCATCACCAAAACCAAACCAAACACAAGAAAACCCAGGGGAAGGGCAGGAAGAAGCATATGGATGTTTACTTTTATGTAGGGTAGGAGCATCGGATTGAAAGAAGGAACCTGAATAATGAATTCTCACACCCCAAGTATCTGTGTGTACTAACTTAAAACAATCTATTTTGAAAGAATATGCCATCCATTTTTCAGATTCTAGCACGAATCTAGGCACCCCAACCCAAAAGGGAAAAAATAATCAGGAGGAAAGATGATTCTCTTTTAAAGGAGAGATTAAATTAAAAGTTCTTCCATATCAAAAACTCAAGTTCTAAAAATCTCAGCTCACTAAGTATAGCCAATAAACGACACACTCACGGAAAGATTAATCCAAGGAAGCAAAAAGCTACAAGGCCCAACTGTTGAGGTCAACAGGTCTGATCTCATCAAAAATTTTGTTCATGTTCTGTGGACTGGTAATTCTATTTCCAGGAATCCACCCTACACAAACCATCCTAAATACAGAAATATCTCTAACAGAGTGTAATCCTGTAATACTTTTCTAGGGAATATAGGAAATTCCTCTCTCACGGTTTCAGATAAGGCAGATACTTGCAGATAAAGCAGATACTGCAGGTCTGGGTTCCCTTGGAGGAGGGCAAGGGGTCCATCAGGCTCAGACAACTCCGCCACAGCAGCGGGAGCCCCGGGCCTGGCCACGGCGGTGTGGCGCAGTCACAGCAGCAGACCAGCTCTTCGGTGAGATCTGCGTGTCATGCCGAGGTGCAGAGCTGCTTCTCCAGCCCTCCTGGTAACTCTCCAAAATAAGCTGTCCATTCATCCTCACATATATTTTAACTCAATGCTTTTTGACAATCTTACTTCTGTTTAAATTAAAAATAAACCTAACGTATGATTCAGCAACTCCACTCCTGCGCATGTATCTGGGAGAAAACGATGGTTTGAAAGGATCCATGCACCCCAATGGTCACTGCAGTGCTGTTTACAGCAGCCAAGCCATGGAGAGCACCGAAATGCCCATCGACAGAGTACATGAAGAAGGTGCAGCACACACATCCAATGGGGCGCTGCTCAGCCATTAAACAGGATGAATAAGGCCACGTGCAGCAACGGATGGACCTCGAGAGTGTCACACTGCAGTCAGTCTGACAGAGGAGAAGTATCATGACATTCCTTATATGTGAAATCTAAAAAGAGATGATACAAAGGGACTTACCTGCAAAATCAGAAAGAGACACACAGACTTAGAAAACGAACTCGTGGTTGCCAGAGGGAAGAGACAGTTAAGGCTTTGGGAAGGTCATGTATACACTGCTGTATTTAAAATGAACAACCAAAAAGAAAAACGCTACTGTATAGCACGTGGAACTCTGCCCGATGCCATGTGGCAGCCTGAATGGGGGTCTGGGGAAGACGGATGCATGTATGTGTATGGCTGAGTCCCTTCACGGCCCACCTCAGACTATCACAGCACTGTTAGTCAGCTATGCCCCAATACAAAATGCCTTTAGTGTTTAGAAAGTTAAAAATCAAAATGTCCAGAAAATAAATAAATAAATAAAGCACCAACCGCTGGTTTCTAGTGTTATCTGCTATTAGTTTTCTTGACTGTATGTACTGTCTGACTGTACCTCATGACTGCAGCACGCCAGGCCTCCCTGTCCATCACCAACTCCTGGAGCTTGCTCAAACTCATGTCCATTCAGTCAGTGATGCCATCCAACCTATCTCATCCTCTGTCGTTCCCTTCTCCTCCCGCCTTCAATCTTGCCCAGCATCAGGGTCTTTCCAAGGAGTCAGTTCTTCACATCAGATGACCAAAGTATTGGGAATTTCAGCTTCAGCATCAGTCCTTCCAATGAACACCTAGGACTGAGATCTCCTTTAGGATGGACTGGTTGGATCTCCTTGCAGTCCAAGGGACTCTCAGAGTCTTCTCCAACACCACAGTTCAAAAGCATCAATTCTTCGGCGCTCATCTTTTTTATGGTCCAACTCTCACGTCCATACACGACTAATGGAAAAACCATAGCTTTGACTACATGGACTTTTGTCGGCAAAGTAATGTCTCTGCTTTTTAATATGCTGTTGAGGTTTGTCATAGCTTTTCTTCCAATGAGCAAGCGTCTTTTAATTTCACGACTGTAGTTACTGACTGATATAGCATGGATATATTCTTTTAATCAGTGTTAATTTATATTACAGAAAGGTCAGAAATGAATGTCCCAAACTAGGAGATGGGTTAGTGAACTGTGCTATGCTCCCCTGATACATAGACTTCCCTGGTGGCTCAGACGGTAAAAGCGTCTCTCTACAATGTGGGGGATCTGGGTTTGATCCCTGGGTTGGGAAGATCCCTTGGAGAAGGAAATGGCAGCCCACTCCAGTACTACTGCCTGGAAAATCCCATGGACAGAGGAGACTGGTAGGCTACAGTCCATGGGGTTGCAAAAAGTCGGACACGACTGAGCGACATTCCCTTGATAATTATGTAGCTATGAAAAATGATGGTCATGCAAGCCATGTAGCAATCTGCAAAAATAATGATGACATTTAGTCTATGAAATTAACATGAAACTGAGCAAAAGATACAAAGTTGTATGTACAGGAGGATTACAACTGGATGACACCCGAAAAAGATCAAAAACTACATGTCTGTTCATTTAAAAAGAAATCTTAACACTGAGTGCCTACTATGTTCCAGTTTTAGACAGGGGGTGTTAAGGGGTGGAGAACAACAGCAAATGGGACAAAGTTCCTGCCTTTTTTCTGGAATTCACATTTCATGTGACAGGTAAACAAGTATATGTTTGTCAGATGGTGTTACGCATTATGGAGGAAAATAAAACTGATGATACAGAATGACAGAGATGGAAGTAGAAGTGGTCATTCCATTTCTTTATAGGGAGGTGATTGATAAAGTCATAAAAAGTTACTGACTTTTCTTTATGGTCCAACTCTCACATCCATACATGACTACAGGAAAACCATAGCTTTGACTAAATGGACTTTTGTCAGCAAAGTAATGTGTCAAAATGAAGGAAATATGGTTTTTCAAAACTTCCAGAATGTTGTATCACTTCTATAGTTTAAAAAAAAAAAACAAGGAATAAACTGTTTCCAGGGAATTTCCTGGCAGTCCAGTGGCATTCTCACTGCTAACAGTCCAGGTTCAATCCTGGCTTGGGGAGCTAAATCCCATAAGGCAAGCAGTGTGGCCAAAACAACAGAATGACAAAAAATTGTTTCCAAAACAAAGCTACCTTCTACAACCAGCAAATGTAGCTAGAATTTAATACAGTGAATCTTATTTTCCATCCAAAATCTGAAATAAGAGTGTTGTTCTTTTCTTCATTTTTAAAAGAAAAATTTCTACCCATTCAAGAAAAAACAAGGAAAGCTTTTCCTTCTTTTTCGGTAAGATGAGATATAAAAACATACTGCACTATAAGATAACTTATGAAAGAAATCAAAGATGACACCAACATGGA
Source organism: Nanger dama (assembly GCA_917880005.1). NCBI lineage: Eukaryota > Metazoa > Chordata > Mammalia > Artiodactyla > Bovidae > Nanger > Nanger dama. The sequence goes on along the minus strand of CAKJTW010000016.1, from coordinate 3,410,572 downwards.
GAGACAGACTGTGTTCTTGGATTGGACACAATCAATATTGTCAAAATGACTATACTACCCAAAGTAATCTACAGATTCAAAGCAATCCCTATCAAATCACCAATAGCATTTTTCACAGAAGTAGATCAAAAAATTTTACAATTTGTTATTAAACAGAAAAGACTCCAGGTTGCTAAAGCAATCTTGAGAAAGAAAATCAAAGATGGAAGAATCCAGCTTCCTGAACTTCAGACTGTATTACAAAGCCACAGTAATTAAATACAGTATGGTACTGGCACAGAAACAGAAGGACATATCAGGGTACAGGAAACAAAGCTCAGAGAGAAGCCCACTCTCTGGCATCCACGGTCACCTAATCTACGACAGAGGAGGCTAAAATAAACAATGGAAAAAAGAGAGTATCTTGCCAATAAGTGATCCTGAGAAAACCAGTCAGCTGCTACATATAGAAGAAAAAAATTAGAACATTCTCTAACACCTTACAAAAAAATAAACTCAATATGGATTAAAGACCTAAATGTAAGACTAGATACTGTAAAACTCTCAGAGGAGAACACAGGTAGAAAACTCTCACACGAGTCGCAGCAGGACCTTTTGGATGCACCTCCTAGAGCAACGAAAATAAAAACAAAATGGGACATAATTAAACTTAGAAGTTACTGCACAGCAAAGGAAACCACAAACAAAAAGACAACCCACAGACTGGGAGAAAGTATCTGCAAACAAAGTGGCCAGCAAGGGAGTACTCTCCAGTAGATGAAGACAACTCAAGCAGCTCAACGCCAACAACTCCATCAAGAAAACGGACATTTCTTCAAAGACCCACAGATGGCCAAAAGCTCCTGAAAAGATGCTTAGCATCACTAATTATCAGAGAACTGTAAATCAAAACTACAGTGAGGTGTCACCTGACACCAGCCAGAATAGCCACCATCAAAAAACCTACAGATAACAGATGCCAGAGGGGACGTGGAAAAAAAGTGAACCCTCCTACACTGTTGGCAACAAGGCAAATGTGCGCGGCACTATGGAGAACAATATGGAGGTTTCTTAGAAAACCAGAAGTAGCTACCGTGATTCAACAATCCCACTCCTAGGTACATATCCAGAATAAAACAAAGTTTCAAAAGGTGCTTGCACCCCCATGGTCACTGCAGTGACATTCGCAACAGACAGGACATGGAAGAAACACGAGCGTCCATCAGCAGGAGAGCGGGTAGAGCAGATGTGGTCCATCAGCAGGAGAGCGGGTACAGATGTGGTGCACGCATAAAGCGGGCTATCTGTTGCTGCTGTTTAGTCGCTAAGTCTGGTCCAACTCTTCTGCAACCCCATGGATCGCAGATCTCCAGGCTCCCCTGTTCATGGGGCTTCCCAGGCAGGAATACTGGAGTGGGAAGGAATCTTCCTGACCCAGGGGTCAAACCTGCATCTCCTGCACTGGCAGATTCTTTACCACTGAGCCAACAGGGCAGCCCACAGTGAACTGGACGGAACTGAAGTCAGTCAAATATATCACTCTTATGTAGAACCTATATTTTTTTAATGATACAAATGAACTTACCTACAAAACAGAAACAGACTTACAGTTATTGAAAACAAACTTAGGGCTACTAAGGGGGAAAGTGGAGAGAGGGATAAGCCCGGAGACTGGGACTGACACACACACATCACTTACACATGAGGTAGACACGAAGCAGGCAACAGTAGGGAGCTGCTGCCCAGCCTGCCCAGCGCCCGGAACGGCCAGCGCAGGGAAGCCTGCGTGTATGCAGAGCTGGTCCACTCTGCTGTGAAGCCGAAACTAAGACAACGTTGTACACCAACTATACTCCAATAAAAAGTTTTAACAACTGCTGTAAGCAAACACTCCTCAATCTCCTTACCTATTGAAGCGCTACTGAAGTTTAAGGAGGCTCTGCGCTTCTGTAGCTATGGCCTGAATGGAATCATCTCAGTGGGCAGCCAGCACCCTGCAAACATCTCACTCTGTCAGCTCCTGTTCAGGTGCCTTTGGGTAAGTCCTGTAATTGTTCTAAGACTCTGTCTACTCATTTGAGGTTAATATCACTTTCCTCACAGATATTGGGAGGATTAAATGAGGCAATAAATATAAACTCAATGTAGTATATTAAAAAAAAAAAACAACCAGCATTTCTATACAAGTTTCCTGAGGAAATCAAGTGCAGTGTTAAAACTACAATCCTCAGTAAAATGCTATTTTTCCCTAAGTAAGATGTTTAGGATTTTCTGTATTTTATGTTTGGGCAGACAAAAAAGTTTCTAACCCTCCAGTCCTGCGACCAATGAACAAATAGGGTCTCCAAAGTCTTTTAAAGTTTTAGATACTAAACGTATACACCTCAAATGCAGTGAGGTTTTAAGAAAGGAGACATTTTCTGGTATAGATCATCATCGTTCTCTTGTGAGACAGCAGAGGAAACTATTTTGACAAGATGCTTCTCCACAAGGTGCAGCTCTGCTGCAGTGACAACACATGTCCTCATCTTCTGATCAATTCTAACACTAATCTTATTCCAAGTCCCAAAATGCTCCATCGTCTTACTACTCTTAAGTCACAGGTTATTTAAGTACATACAACCATCTGAATTCTCCATTCTATCTTCTGTGACAGCTGCGCCTAAGAACTTACATAAAATGCTGCTTCGTGATAAACTGCCTTTCTTTTATTTCTGTTGAATAATTACTGTATTATATTAACTTTTTAAAGTTATTTGTATATGAATTGTATTTCCTCTGAATATCATTCTGGTGTAATAAAAGGTTGATTTTAAAATACTGCAATAAATAGGGGGGCTGAGTTGGAAAGAAATGAAAACCCCAAGGAGGAAGAGTCCCACAGTATGTCCTCAATGAACGCTTGCTCAATTAACAACTGAGCTGATCAACGACCCAGCTACTTTTTGCATGTAAGAATGCATGGTTGATTTAAGAAAGAAAACTTTAAAAAGGAAAAGAAACAACTTGGAAGATAAAATTCCAACCAGATAGCTTTAAAAAAATTTTGCTGAAGTACAGCTGATTTACACTGTGTTAATCCCTATGACATAGCAGCGAGCCGGCCAGGCATACACGCTCTTTTCAAATTCTTTCTCACTATGACCTATCACAGGATATTGGTGTATTTCCCTGTGCTACACCATGCTGCTGCTAAGTCGCGTCAGTCGTGTCCAACTCTGTGCAACCCCACAGACGGCACCCACCAGGCTCCTCCATCCCAGGGATTCTCCAGGCAAGACACTAGAATGGGTTGCCATTTCCTTCTCCAATGCATGAAAGTGAAAGGGACGTCGCTCACGCGTGTCCGATTCTTAGCGACCCCACGGACTGCATCCTACCAGGCTCCTCCATCCATGGGATTTTCCAGGCAAGAGTACTGGAGTGGGGTGCCATTGCCTGCTCCTGTTATATATCGAATGGATAAATAGCATGGTTCTATGGTACACTGAATGTTAATATAAATAATACTAGAAAGAGTTAATTGTTTTATATTTTTGCAAATCTTTGGCTTAATAGCAGACAACGAAATATTCATATCTGCTTCTGCCTTCAGTTTGTTGGAAAGTGTTATTTTGGTTGAAGTAAATGAAGAAAATCTAGTCTTACATAGGTATGTAGCTGGAAAAGGCAGAGAAGGCAATGACACCCCACTCTAGTACTCTTGCCTGGAAAATCCCATGGATGGAGGATCCTGGTAGGCTGCAGTCCATGGGGGGTTGCCAAGAGTTGGACACGACTGAGTGATTTCATTTTCACTTTTCACTTTCATGCATCGGAGAAGGAAATGGCAACCCACTCCATTAATCTTGCCTGGAGAATCCCAGGGATGGGGGAGCCTGGTGGGCTGCCGTCTATGGGGTCGCACAGAGTCAGACATGACTGAAGCGACTTAGCAGCATGGTACATAGAACCGTGCTATTTATCCATCTGATATATAACACTTTGCACCTGCTAGTCCCAAACTCCTTACCCTTCCCTCTCCTCCCCTTCCCCCTTGGCAACCGCAAGTCTGTTCTCTATGTCTGTGAGTCTGTTCCTGTTTTGTAGGTAAGTTCATGTCTGTCATATTTTAGATTCACATATAAGTAATGCCACCTGGAGTTTCTCTCTGACTTACTTCGCTTACCACGGTCATCTCTAGGTCCATCCTTCTTGCTACAAATGGTATATTCCATTCTAATTTATGGCTCATATTTCACAGTATACATGTACCACCTCTTCTGTATCCATTCATCTTCAGCGAGCACTGAGCTTATTTCCATGTCTTGGCTACTGTAAACAGTGCTACTATGAACAGTGGGTGCATCTATCTTTTCAAATTAAAGTTCTGTCTGCCACTTAGACAGCTTTTAATTCAGCAATTCTACTTCCAGCCTAGAGAAATACACCCACAAGTAAGTCCAGAAGGCATCAAAGACAAAGATGTCTGCTGCAGCACTATTTATGTTTGAGAAACTGTAGAAGCAACTTAAATGTGCTTCTAAGAAGAGGGGCTAAAAAAATATATAGCTGTAACCTATATAATACAATATGATAGTAAAAGAATTAGGTATTATCACTGTTGACAGTTTAAAAAGCAATCTGTAGAACAATAAATCTATCTAGTGTGACTCCTTTTACATTAAATTTTAAAAATCTATATATTTCCAGTTACATATACACGAACATAAATACTTGAGGAAATGTCTGGAAAGTACCACCCCAAACTGAAAATAAACAAATTTCAAAAACCAGGGCTTCAGGTTCAAGATGGCAGAGAAGAAAGATGTGTGCTCGCCTCCTGTGAGAGCACCAAAATTGCAGCTAGCTGTTGAGCAACCCCTGCCAGGAGGGCACTGGGACCCACCAAAATAGGTACCCCACATCCAAAGACAAAGACGATGATGCAGCAAAGATGGAGGAGGGTGCGACCATGTTAAAGATCAAATCCCACGCCCGCCGGGCAGCCGACACACAGACTGGAGAGTGGTGACACCAAGAAGCCTCCCCACTGTTGCAGCGGCTCTGAGCCCCGCGCCAGGCTTCCCAGCCTGGGGCTCCAAAAAAGGGCCTGGCCATCCCCAGGAACCTGGCTTTAAAGGCTCGTGGGAGTTTATTACAGGACTGACACAGGACTGGGGGAAGCAAGACCCAGGGGAAAGGAGCAGCGACCCCGCAGGAGACTGAACCAGACCTACCTGCTAGTGTTGGAGGGTCTCCTGTGCAGGCATGGGTCAGCAGGGGCTCGCCATGGGGAGGGGGCACTGGCAGCGGCAGGTGGGGAAGGGGCCCCTTGGTGTGAAGCCCTCTTGGAGGCCGCCACTAACTGTACCATTGAGCCCACAGACCCAGGGCTGGGCTGCTTCAGGCACCACCCTTATGGCACAGAGTGAGGAACTGAAGAGCCTCTTAATGAAAGGGAAAGAGGAGAGCTGGAAATGGCTGGCTTAAAGCTCAACATTCAAAAAACTAAGATCATGGCATCTGGTCCCATCACTTCAAGGCAAACAGATGGGAAACAATGGAAAGCGTGACAGACTTTATTTTCTTGGACTCCAAAATCACTGCAGATGGTGACTGCAGCCATGAAATTAAGATGCTCGCTCCTTGGAAGGAAAGCTTTGACCAACCTAGACAGTATATTAAAAAGCAGAGACATTACTTTGACGACAAAGGTCTGTCTAGTCAAGGCTATGGTTTTTCCAGTGGTCATGTATGGATGTGAGAGTTGGGACTATAAAGAAAGCTGAGCATTGAAAAATTGATGCTTTTGAACTGTAACCCAAGAGACCCCTGGGCTACAAAGAGATCCAACTAGTCCATCCTCAAGGAGATCAGTCCTGAGTATTCACTGGAAGGACTGATGTTGAAGCTGAAACTCCAATACTTTGGCCACCTGACGCAAAGAACTGACTAACTGGAAAAGACTCTGATGCTGGGAAAGATTGAGGGCAGGAGGAGAAGGAGATGACAGAGAATGAGATGGTTGGATGCCATCACCAACAGAACGGATATGAGTGTGAGGAAGCTCTGGGAGTTGGTGATGGACAGGGAGGCCTGGTGTGCTGCGGTGCGTGGGGTCCGGAGGGTCAACATGACTGGAGCAACTGAACTGAGCTGAACTACCAACAGGGAAGGGGACGACTCCACCCTTCGGCTGACACGGGATTAAAGCTTTACTGCCCACAGCCCTGCCACCAGAGCAAGAGACAGTTTTTCCCAGTCCCTCCCACCTGGAACTTTACACAAACCCCTTAGGCTCCTCCATCAGAGGGGCAGACAGAAGAAGCAAGAAGAACCGCAATCCTACAATGGCTAGAACAAAAATCACATTAAAGAAAGTTAATCAGGATGAATAAAGCAAAAAGTTATGTCCCTGATGAAGGGGCAAGATAAAACCCCAGAAAAACAACTAAATAAAGTGGAGATAGGCAATCTTCCAGAAAAGGAATTCAGAATAATAATAGTGAAGATGATCAGGATCTCAGGAAAACAGTGGAGAAGATGCAAGAAATGTTTAGCAAAGACCTGCAAGAAGGAACGAACAGGTGAATAAAATACTAGAAGAAATTGACAGCAGGATAACAGGCAGAAGAGTGGATATACGGCCTGGAGGAGAGAGCAGTGGAGATCCCTGCAGCAGAACAGAGTGCAGAAGAAAGAATGAAAGGGGGAAAAGAGACAGCTGAAGAGAGCTCTGGAACAACATGAAAGGCACCAACATTCGCATTATAGGAATCCTAGAAGGAAGAGAGAGAGAAAGCACCCGAGAAGATAGTTGGAGAGGTAATAGCTGAAAACTTTCCTAACATGAGAAAAGCAACAGTCAACCAAGTCCAGGAAGTAGAGAGTCCCAGGCAAAAACCCTAAGGAGGAACACACTGAGACACAGAGAAATCAAACTGACAAAAATTAAAGTCAAAGATAAAACACTAAAAGCAACAAGAGAAAAACAACAAATAGCATACAAGGGAACTCCCATGTTATCAGCTGATTTCTCAACAGAAACTCTATAAACCTGAAGGGAATGGCAAGATATATAAAGTATATCTCTATCTATTTATCGGAGAAGGCAATGGCACCCCAACTCTAGTTCTCTTGCCTGGAAAATCCATGGACGGAGGAGCCTAGTGGGCTGCAATCCATGGGGTCGCAAAGAACTGGACATGACTGAGCGACTTCACTTTCACTTTTCATGCATTGGAGAAGGAAATGGCAACCCACTCCAGTGTTCGTGCCTGGAGAATCCCAGGGACGGGGGAGCCTGGTGGGCTGCCTTCTATGAGGTCGCACAGAGTCGGACACGAATGAAGTGACTTAGCAGCATCAGCATATCCATATATAAACGGATGAAAGAGAGGAACTTACAACTAAGAATACTCTACCCAGCAAGATTCTCACTCAGATTTGATGGAGAAATCAAAAGCTTTCCAGAGAAGTAAAAGTTAAAAGAGAATTCAGCACCACCAAACCAGCTTTACGACAAATACTAAAGCAACTTTTCTAAGCAGGAAACTCAAGGGAAAGACCTACACACAAAAAACCCCCAAAACTATTAAGAAAATGGTAAAGGGGACATACATATCACTAATTACTTTAAACATAACTGAAGTAAGCAGGAACCAGAAGACAAAGACTGGCTGGGGAGATGAAACACACATGTACGTCTGCACTTTACCTCATCACACCACTCTACTCAACACCCCAAATTCTATGCATTTATTTTGTTAGGTTAATCAAGGCTTGCAGTTGTAGTGACCTTTTATTTTTGTTTGGCTACTGACTGTGAAAACTGATAAACATCTTCCACTATTGTGACTGTTGCTTAATACAATAATTGTATCATGATTGGTCAACAGAAAATAACAGAATTCTTTATCACTAAAACTATCATTTAACAGAAAACCTGTAATCACTTTTTAAAATCCAGATGCGTATCAGAATTACCTTGGAATTTTTTGAAACAAACAAACAACAACCAAAAAAACAAACACAAATGCCCCAGATATTGTTTTCATTAAAGCTCAGGAAAAACAACAACAACCCAGAACTGGCTCTCATCCAGACTAGATTTTATTATATTGTGATTAAGTTAAAATAACAACAACAACAAAGATAATCATAAATGTAAAGCCTAGCAGCTATAAAGTTTCTAAAGAAAATGCAGGAGAAAATCTTTGTGACCATGGGTTAGGTAAAGATTTTTAGATACAACATCAAAAGCATGACTTATAATATTAAAAACAGACAAATTAGACTTCATCAAAATAAAAAGATTCTGCTCTTCAAGAGACACTGCTGAAAGAATGAAAAGCCACAGATTGGGGAGAAAATATCTGGAAACCACTTATCTAATAGAGAACATGCATCTAGAATATATAAAGAACTGTTAAAACTGAAGAGTAAGAAAGCGAACAACTCAACAACAGCAAAGAAAAAAAGTCAAATGATATGAACAAGTACTTCACCAAAGATGTAATATGAATGACAAATAAGCACATGTAAAGCTGTAAAAACAACTCTCTGGTAAAAATCAATCAAGAAAAAAAGGGGAGATGACAAAATAATATAATCTTTGGAATGAAAATAAGCTATAACTAGAGATATTTCAAACATTAAAAATATAAAACACAGTTATTCTGACTAGCTATATGCCAATAAATGTGAAAACTTGAAGTCAAATTCTTAGAAAAACATAATACTAAAACTGAAAGTCAATTGCCAAAAATAAAAAATAAAAATCTGAATAGCGTTTTAACCATTAAAGAAATTAAACCAGTAGTTTAAAACCTTTCTAAGCCCTGGCAGTTTTACTGATGAGTTCTATACGCATTCAAGGACCAAATAATTTAAATTTTACACCAATTATTACAGAAAGTAGAAATGGAGGGGCTCTCCTTCTAACTCATTTTATGAAGCTAGCATAACCCTGATTACAAAACAAGAAAATTTAAAGTCAGTCTTCTCATGAACACAGATGGAAAATTCCTAAACAAAACATTAGCAAACTGAATTTAAACTGTATATGCGAATCATGACTAGACTGGGATTAACCCCATCATCTGTAGCATGTAGCATGGCTACACAGAGTCTCGAAGGAATGGACACGACTTAGCGACTGAATAAGAAAAACCCAAGATCAAGATGAGCTTACAAATAAACCTAATTCACCACACTAACTGATTAAAAGAGAGATATCACATTTTAGTATATTTTAAAAAAGTGATTAAAAACCCAACATCTGCTGAATCTAAGTTTTTTTCTAACTAGGAACAGAAGAGAAGGCCTTGTTGAAAGCATTCCCTGTAAGACGAGGAACAAAGACATCACTGCCTGCTCCCACCACTTCTGTTACACTCTGTACTGGAGATTCTAGGCAAGACAGAAAGGCAAGACAAAAACCTAAGGACTGGAAAAAAATGAAAATGAATATATAGTGAAACCATTAGAATTAACAGAGATAGAATTCTCCCAGAGTTATGAAAATAAAAACAAAAATTTTTAAAATGAGACCTTATTAAACCTAAAAGCTTTTGCATAGCAAAAGAAACCATAAACAAAAACAACCCACAGAACAGGAAAAAACAACTGCAAACCATGTGACCCATAAGAGATTAATCTCCAAAATTTACAAACAGCTTACGAGGCTCAATATTTAAAAAAAACAACACAATGAAAAACTGCCAGAAGACCTAGATATTTCTCCAAAGATATACCAATGGCTAAGATGCACATGAAAAGATGTTCAATACCATTAACTGAGAGAAATGGAGGGACCAGTGAGGTTATCACCCTACACAGGTCAGAAGGGAGAGGGTGTGGAGGAAAGGGAACCCCTTGCGCTGTTGGTAGGACTGTAAACAGATGCAGCCACTACAGAGGACAGTATGGAGACTGCTTAAAAACCAGGAGTGAGCCCAGCATATGACCCCACAGTCCCACTACTGGGCGTGTGCCATGATAAAATCATGCCTGGAAAAGACTCGTGCAGCCCTATGCTCACAGCAGCACTATTCACTACAGCTGGGACATGGGGGCAACCCACGTGCCCATCAGCAGGCGAACAGATCAAGAACATATATAGGGTGGAATATGACTAAGCCATAAAAAGGAGCTTGAGCCAGTTCTAGGGAGGTGGGTGAACCTGGAGCCTGTTTATACAGAGTGAAGTAAGTCAGAAAGAGAAAAGCAACTACTGTATATTAATGCACATACAGGAATCTGGCAAGATGGCACTGATAAACAGACTTGTGGGCGTGGGGGCGGCATGGGGAAGCAGAGGGCGGGGCGAGTGGAGAGCAGCGCTGAAACATGCACACTGCCACGTGTAACACAGCCAGCCAGTGGGAGTTTGCTGTATGACTCAGGGAGCTCACACAATCTAGAGGGGTAAGAAGCGGTTGGGGGTGGGAGGTGGCAGCAAGGACCAAGAGGGAGGGGACACATGTATACCGATGACCAAGTCATGCTGATACATGGCCGAAGCCAACATAGTATTTAAAGCAATTATCCTTCAACTAAAAATAAATATTTTTAATTTAAAAAATTCCAAAAAGAACTACAATGAGGTATCACCTCACATCAGCCAAAACGGCCATGATTAAAAGTCTACAAACAGTAAATGTTGGAGCAAGTGTGGAGAACAGGGAACCTTCCCACACTGTTGGTGGGAATGTAAATTGATATAATCACTGGGGAGAACTGTATGGAAGTTCCTTTAAAAAAAAAAAAAGAGCTAACATATGATTCAGCAACTTCACTCCGGCACATATATCTGCGGAAAACGATGGTTTGAAAGGATCCATGCGCCCCAGTGCTCACTGGTCAGTGCTGTTTACAGCAGCCAAGCCATGGAGAGCCCCGAAATGCCCACCTGCAGAGTGGACGAAGGCGTGGCACACACGTCCAATGGAGCGCTGCTCAGCCAATGAACAGGATGAAACACGGCCATGTGGAAGAAGCCAACATGATACTGTAAAGCAATTTTCCTTCAGTTAAAAATGCATGTTTTTAATGAAAAAAATTTCAAAAAGAACTACAGTGAGGTACACTGTGACCACCCTAGACAGCACAGTAAATAGACAGCAGAGACATAACTTTGCCAACAAAAGTCCGTCTGGTGAAAGCTAAGGTTTTTCCAGTGGTCATGTATGGACGTGACAGTTGGGACTATAAAGAAAGCTGAGCACCAAAGAACTGATGCTTTTGAACTGCGGTGTTGGAGAAGACTCTTGAGAGTCCCTTGGACTACAAGCAGATCCAACCAGTCCATCCTAAAGGAGATCAGTCCTGAATATTCATTGGAAGGACTGATGCTGAAGCTGAAACTTCAATACTCTGGCTATCTGATGCAAAGAACTGACTCCTTGGAAAAGACTCTGATGCTGGGAAAGATTGAGCCCAGGAGGACGAAACGACAGAGGCTGAGATGGCTGGATGGCATCACCGACTCAATGGACACAATGTTGAGCTCCGGGAGTTGGTGATGGACAAGGAAGCCTGGCATGCTGCAGTCCATGGGGTCACAAAGAGTCGGACACGACTGAGCGACTGAACTGAACTGAATGCCATATGCAGCAACATGGATGGACCTAGAGATGATCACATTAAGTAAAGTCAGAGAAAGACAGCCATAATATAACAGCCAAAATGTAAGAAAAAAAGGATACAAACGAGCTTAAACAGAACAGAAACAGACTCACGGACTTAGAAAGCAAACTTACGGTTACCCAAGGGAAAAGGTGGGACCGGGAATAAATTGGGAGCCTGGGATTGACAGGTACATACCATTATATTTAAAATAGATAGACAGTCAACAAGTATCTACTGTATACCACAGGGAACTTGGCTCAATATTCCGTAATACCCTAAACGGGAAAAGAATTTGAAACAGAAGAGATACATGTATAGGCATAATTGAACCACTCTGCTGTACATCTGAAACTAACACATTATTAACTACACTCCAATATAAAGTAAATTTAAAAAATTCAACCCCTATAAAAATAAGAGATTGCTGGATTCAAACCATATCTACAGACAAGATCACCTGCATTTCTATAAACCAGCAGAGCTGGAAAACAAAACTTAAGTATACTCTTTTCAAACAGCATCAAAGAATGTTAAGTATTGGGAAACAAATCACATGAAAATTATGCTGCATTTCAGCAGAAAAAAATTAAAAACCTAAATAAATGGAAAAATTTTCTATGTTTATGAATTATAAGACTTTGTGCCCTCAAGATATAATTTTTCAGACTTCCCTGGTGGCTCATAAAGAATTCACCTGCCAATGCAGGAGATTCGGGTTCAATCCAAAGTCCAAGAAACCCCACATGCGACAGAGCAGCTAAGCCCATGTGCCACAGCTACTGAGCCTGTGCTCTAGAGCCGGGAGCTGCAGCCACTGAGGCCCATGCTTCAAAACAAGAGAAGCCCCCCGGCCCCCGCCACAACTGGAGAAAACGCCTGCACAGCAACAAAGATCTGGCATAGCCAAAAATAAAGAAAATAATTTTTAAAAAGATATAAATTCTCTCTAAATTCATTCATGAAGCAAATGCAATTCCAATTTTAAACAGCCAACAGGCTTTTTGTTTCTTATATGTATAACCTAACAATTAACTTTAAAATATATGTTGAAGGTCAAAAGGACTACAGGTATTCACAACAATCCGAAAGGCCAAGAACAAAGGTGAAGGAAACTTGATCCTTATTATAAAACTTCATATGACACTTAAGTGTCAATGCCAGGGGCCCAAAGGCCTGAACTCTAAAAGGCAAAACTAAATCTTCAGTAGACAATTTAACCACTGAACGTGGGGTAGGGATGAATTTCATAAACAAGATACAAGGAGTGAAAATTACAAAGGAAAAGACTGGTGAATATACAATATCATGAAGAGAATAAAAAGGTAAGCCATGAACTAAGAGTATGCTCGCAAAACATATAAGCAAAAAAGGCTAACATCATGAATCTATAAAGAGTTCCTACTAATGAGAAAAGACAAGTGAAAACACAAATACATTTATGAACACAATTTCAAAAAATGGTGCCTTTCAAAAAAGGCACCCATAAAAATATAAGATCATGCTTAATGTCACTAATAAATGCAGAAGCATAAATCATATTGGGCAAGAATTTCCTACCTACCTGACCGGTAAGATCCTACCACACAGTAGCAAGGATGTGGAGCGTCAGTTATTCCCATCCAACCAGTGCTGCTGGGACTGGACCATGCGGTATGGCCTCCTGAAGCTGACTAGGAGCCTCCGCACGACCACGCATGCCTACAGTACCAGCCGTGAGGCTAAAGAAGCTCTCGTACACGTGCACTAGAGACACATCACCAGTGTCACCCCCAGCCTGTCACTCTCAAAAGGGGAGCGATAAGCAATCCCTGGTGGCTCAGACAGTAAAGCGTCTGCCTAACGCGGGAGACCCAGGTTTGATACCGAGGTCGGGAAGATTCCACTGGAAAAGCAATGGCAACCCACTCCAGTATTCCTGCCTGGAAAATCTCATGGATGGAGGAGCGTGATAGGCTACAGTCCATGGGGTCGCAAAGAGTCAGACACGACTGAGCGACTTTACTTTTTGCTTTAAACAATCCAAATGACTACCAGCAGTAGAATAAATACATAAATATATAGCTGTGCCGAGAGGAAATGAAGGAACTGGAGCCCTCTTCCTCCGTTCCTGGCGTTCCCCCTCTCCACAGCCCCTTCCCCACCCAAAACCAATCCGCGTGTGTATCTGAGAGCCATGGGCTTGAACCCCAACCGATAACTTATTCAATTTCATGGGGAAAATGAGTCACATTAATCTACTTCCAGAAAACTGCAGTGTATACCTCTGAAATGTGATATGCCAGACAAATGTCAAGTAGTACTGGGAGGTTCTGGGTGCTTCTCACTGTGACTGGTTACAAGTGACACTCTAACCTGCTTGGGTGAATACTTGCTGGAAAGACACTCACAGAGTCCAGTCTCTCAGGATGCATGACCACGCTATTTGCTAAGTGGAGAGCTGTGAGGCAGCTTCTCTCTCCATCTTTCTGAGGCTACCTGCCCACTTTCCTTGGCATTTTTCTGAGAGTCTGATCACTCCCTAGCTTCTCTTGGAGGACTAGCTTTCTCTGCTTTTACGTTCCCCAACAACCTGGGCTTGCATGTAGCATCAACTCAAGACCTGAATGATCTTCTAACTCCACAGTCTAATCTAACCTTTTACTGGTCATGTTCCAGTAAACATGTATTTAACTCTTTACTGGGTCTTAACTTCCTGAACTATGAAAATTGAGAGCACCATTTCACAGACATTAAGATTATGCAAAATGATAACACATACAGAGTTTAACAGTACCTGGTACACAGTAAGGATTCAACAGTACCACTGTTAGCAAAGTATATTCTGTTGCAAGGTTATTTCCATAATGTGATTTTGATTCTACAAAACTATAAACAGAGAAATGGTGGGGATACAAGAGTTGAAATCACACTGACTCAAAAGTGACTGCCTCCAATTCCTTAATGCATTCTATTCTACAGCACCGTATAAACACCACAGAATGCAAAGCACACTGGCATCAAAACTAACAGATTCAGCCTGGTGCATGAGGCCTATTCACACCAGTTCTTTCATAGTTTCATTCTGGCCACGTGCTCTCTGCCTTGGAAAAGCCCATCGCATGGGCTAATCTATATGCATTCGTGCAATAATTCACCATCTCTAGCCCTCCCTTATGCAGGTCAGGAAGCAACAGTTAGAACTAGACACGGAACAACAGACTGGTTCCATACAGGAAAAGGACTACATCAAGGCTGTATAATGTCACACTGCTTATTTATATGCAGAGTACATCGTGAGAAATGCTGGGCCGGAAGAAGCACAAGCTGGAATCAAGATTGCTGGAAGAAATATCAATAATCTCAGATGTGCAGATGACACCACCCTTATGGCAGAAAGTGAAGAGGAGCTAAAAAGCCTCTTGATGAAAGTGAAAGTGGAGAGTGAAAAAGTTGGCTTAAAGCTCAACATTCAGAAAACGAAGATCATGGTATCTCGTCCCATCACTTCATGGGAAATAGATGGGGAAACAGTGGAAATAGTGTCAGACTTTATTTCTGGGGGCTCCCAAACCACTGCAGATGGTGACTGCAGCCATGAAATTAAAAGACACTTACTCCTTGGAAGGAAAGTTATGACCAACCTAGATACTATATTCAAAAGCAGAGACATTACTTTGCCAACAAAGGTCCGTCTGATCAAGGCTATGGTTTTTCCTATGGTCATGTATGGATGTGAGAGTTGGACTGTGAAGAAAGCTGAGCGCCAAAGAATTGATGCTTCTGAATTGTGGTGTTGGAGAAGACTCTTGAGAGTCCCTTGGACTGCAAGGAGATCCAACCAGTCCATCCTAAAGGAGATCAGTCCTGGGTGTTCATTGGAAGGACTGATGCTAAAGCTGAAACTCCAGTACTTTGGGCACCTCGTGCGAAGAGTTGACTCATTGGAAAAGACTCTGATGCTGGGAGGGATTGGGGGCAGGAGGAGAAGGGGACGACAGAAGATGAGATGGCTGGATGGCATCATCGACGCAATGGACATGAGTTTGGGTAAACTCCAGGAGTTGGTGATGGACAGGGAGGTGCTACGATTCATGGGGTTGCAAAGAGTCGGACATGAATGAGCGACTGAACTGAACTGGAATCCTCCCTTGTATCCTCTACCATAAGTTACTTTTACCTTGTTTTTAAGAGAAAATCCTATGCTTACTCTAATGTTTATTTGGAATTTAATGTCTTAATTATATTAGCATTTTTACTAGGATTATTATTTTTGTTAGTGCTCTGGGCCATTGTGAATGCTTTTTTTCCTATAAGTTCTGTTACTTCTAGTGTGGAGAACACAAGGTTTTGCAGAGATGCCTATTTCATGTAAAAACAAACATGCTTGCTTTCCAATTCTTAAAAGTGGGAATCTTATCAGCTCAATCAGTCCACTAGGGATAAAGGCTGGCTGAATGAAGACCAGGGTAATGTGTTATGGACGTGGCCTCACAGGTGCGTCCACAGCAGGGACTATGGGTAGCAGCGGTTTCAAAGCGGGAAGCACTTCAAAGTACCCACCCTCAAGGAAGAGACTGGTCTGTCAGATCAGGGTCTGAGAGGCGGTTTGCATGATCAGCACGCTCCTGCTACAACCTTCAAAGACAGGCCAACCTCCTGCTCAGACTCTCCAATGACTCCCCGATACACAGAGAAGAAAATACAAATTCTCCAGCAAGGCCCACGGAACTCATCTCATCGCCTGCCACTTCTGTTCCCTGCCACGTGCTCCTGCCGCGCAGGCCTCTGTGTGGCTCCTGCACTGTGCCGGGCACGCTCCTCTCCCGTGCCTGGGCTGCTCCTGGAGCCCCGCCCCGCCACTCACAAATGAATCCCTCTCTCCCGTCACTCAGGTCTCCATTTACAATGTCACCTTCTGAGAGAAGGCTTCCTGAGGGTGCTTAGATAGTACTACCCTTTATCACTTCCTGTCTCTTCACTTCTCTTTAGAGCACTTACTGCTCTCTTGACAATTTTTGTTTTTTTCAGTTCAGTTCAGCTCAGTCGCTCAGTCATGTCCAACTCTTTGCGACCTCATGAATCGCAGCACACCAGGCCTCCCTGTCCATCACCAACTCCCGGAGTTCACTCAGACTCAAGTCCATCGAGTCCGTGATGCCACCCAGCCATCTCATCCTCGGTCGTCCCCTTCTCCTCCTGCCCCCAATCCCTCTCAGCATCAGAGTCTTTTCCAATGAGTCAACTCGTCACATGAGGTGGCCAAAGTACTAGAGCTTCAGCTTTAGCATCATTCCTTCCAAAGAAATCCCAGTGCTGATCTCCTTCAGAATGGACTGGGTGGATCTCCTTGCAGTCCAAGGGACTCTCAAGAGTCTTCTCCAACACCACAGTCCAAAAGCATCAATTCTTCGGCGCTCAGCCTTCTTCACAGTCCAACTCTCACATCCATACATGACCACAGGAAAAACCATAGCCTTGACTAGACGGACCTTGGTCAGCAAAGTAATGTCTCTGCTTTTGAATATACTATCTAGGTTGGTCATAACTTTTCTTCCAAGGAGTAAGCGTCTTTTAATTTCATGGCTGCAATCACCATCTGCAGTGATTTTGGAGCCCCCAAAAATGAAGTCTGACACTGTTTCCCCATCTATTTCCCATGAAGTGATGGAACCAGATGCCATGATCTTCGTTTTCTGAATGTTGAGCTTTAAGCCAACTTTTTCACTCTCCACTTTCACTTTCATCAAGAGGCTCTTTAGTTCCTCTTCACTTTCTGCCTTAAGGGTGGTGTCATCTGATCTGAGGTTATTGGTATTTCTCCCGGCAATCTTGATTCCAGCTTGTGTTTCTTCAGTCCAGCGTTTCTCATGATGTACTCTGCATAGAAGTTAAATAAGCAGGGTGACAATATACAGCCTTGATGTACTCCTTTTCCTATTTGGAAGCAGTCTGTTGTTCCACATCCTGTTCTAACAGTTGCTTCCTAACCTGCATACAGGTTTCTCAAAAGGCAGGTCAGGTGGTCTGGGATTCCCATCTCTTTCAGAATTTTCCACAGTTTCTTGTGATCCACACAGTCAAAGGCTTTGGCATAGTCAATAAAGCAGAAATAGATGTTCTTCTAGAACTCTCTTGCTTTTTCCATGATCCAGCGGATGTTGGCAATTTGATCTCTGGTTCCTCTGCCTTTTCTAAAACCAGCTTAAACATCAGGAAGTTCACGGTTCACATATTGCTGAAGCCTGGCTTGGAGAATTTTGAGCATTACTTTACTAGCATGTGACATGAGTGATATGATTTGTTTGTTTAGATGTTGGTTATTTCCCAATAGAATAGAATTTTCATGTGAGGAGAGTATCTTAAAAACCAGAATGAGGCCTAGCACACAGTAGGCACTCATTAAATACTTGTTATATGGATGAATGGATATTTATGAAGTATCTTCAATCTATCAGTGAACAACTGTAATTTGATTTACTAGTAATACTTTCCCTGACTTCCAGTTAAATATAGCAAATACAGGCATTTATTATCTCTATTTCTTCAACAAATCACATTTAAGTATGAGTGAGGGATTAAAAAAAAAGTACAAATCCACAAGGGCAAAGAGAGTAGTCAAGGAGATGACAGCGGATCACAAATACTAACCAACTCTGGGAAGATGGAAAGCAGATGGGTGAGAGGAAACTGACTCAGTATAAAGGACAAAGCCGAACTCCAAATGACTACGGAGGGGAATACTAATGAGAAATCAGCTAGCTGCCACCCCAGAACCCTGGGAGGCTCAGTGCTAGGTCTCACAGTCCTGCGGAAGGCTGGGTTGAGAGACGCCCTGAGCATCGGGGGCTGGCTGAACACCTGCCATGCAGCCACGTGACTCAGCCAGGACCACCACCGTCACTTCCCTGTGGGGAGAGTGTAGCCACCAAGCCCCAGACCAGACACAGAAACATCTCCACAGCGAGGAGGGAGCCCCCATCCTCACAGTGCAACGAGGGACAGTAAGTACTGAGCCTTAAACCCTCACCTTGTACCCCAGCTTTGAAAATACTGCAGACAAGGCATGAAGCGCCCCCACCACCACCCAACCCACCACCAAACTGAAGAATTCTTGCTTGGAAAACGTGAATGGACCCGGAAAAGAAACCTATGAATACTGACATCTGGGGCAGTCTCCAAACAAAGTGTGTGGGTGCCCAGCTAATCACCCCAAAGTAAAATCAAACAAAGCTGACAAGACTCCCTGCTGCACAAAACATGTCTGTCTGTGCCTTCAGTTTTAAGTGGCTCATTTTAAAGATGTGAGCCAACAGTAAGGATCATTAGCCATGTGAGAAAAACATCCCTTATAGATTAAGGGAACTAAAAGAGACAAAAAGGAATTTGGATGAAACAGCATCTATGGAAGCAGCAAAAGAAAACTAAAGAGCAAGAAACTGGAATTATCATCCTCACTAAAAAGGACAAACTACCGCATCCACAAGACAAGGAAAATTCGCCAGGCAGTTCCATCCTGTTCAGCTAAACCTGCTCCCGCAAAAGTGGAAACAAAGACAAAATGGAAAAGGGTAACTAACTCTTCAGACAAAGAAAAAAAAAAGAATACGGGAGCAAAGGAAAACAGGCCACAGTGGCTCACCAAAAGCAAGAAACTAAAGAAGGTTTACCTGCAGAAAATGGAGAACTGAGAGAGCAGAGTCCAGCCTCCGATGAAGCAGGAGAGAAAGGGGCCAACGCTGCGGGGCATCACACACCAAGTCTTAGAGGTCCCTGTCTCACTTCATGAGAAAACCGGAGGAATAGTTACCAGCTAGTTTGTAAAAACAGGGTTAAAAAAGAAAGCAGTTCTAGAAACATTTGTAAGGAGGGAATCCCACCATACACAATCTCTCAAGGGTGAATGTCTTCTTTTTTTTGAGTGGTGACTCATCCACTGCTGCTTATTTTTCGATACAACCTGGAAACAGCAGAATATCGCGTGCAGGGCGCTCTGACTGTCTCGGGAGTCAGCTCGACGTGCCACGGAGGGGGGTCCTTTCCATTTCCTATCACATGAAGCACACCAAATGCCAACTCGGGAGCCCCAGTTTCGTGCACTTAATATGCCTTTAACATTTAACATTATTTCTGTTTCATTTTGTTTTCAGTAAAAGTGTTTCCTCAAGAAAACAGCTCTTGGCCTTGGCTGGGCCTGTCAGAGCTGCCTGCGCTCTGCAGCTCCTTTGGCTGCGGCAGTCCATTTTCCCAGTAGCTGCTAACACGCTGTGAAAGACTGAAAACCTCTGTAGGTATATGACGCTGAACTGTGAATCAGTGGGACTTACAGTTTAACAGTTTATCAACATTTGAAGATGCTGGCATTTGATATCCTCTTAATATAACTCCCAACTACATGGCTTTTCAGGTGCTCGGCACACACATTATAAATTGTGAACAAACCGAAATATTTGTGTACTGATCCTCAAAAACAACCAATGAAATTTCAATCAAAAAAGGAAAATAAAAGAAAAAAGTTGCTATAAAAGAAAACCAGAAAAAAAAATTCCTAAAATGAAAAAATACGACAGCAAAGAAAACAAAATTGTAGCAGCAATCGGAGCTGGGCACTGGCTGCTGCAACGTATGGTTACTCTATGCCACGCTCTACACACACTGACTCTGAACAGAAGCCCTCCACGCTAAGTGCCATCATTAAGCCCATTTGACAGTTGCAACAGCGAGGCTAACCGGGATATTCAAGCAACTGGGAGAGCTGAAGACAGATCTAAGTCAGGAAATCTCTGCAGAAGGAGAAGCAGGAGGAAGCTGGAAACAGGAGATAAAAGATGAGGAAATGAGAGGATTAGTTCCAGAGCTCCAGTATCCACTTAATGAGGAGTTCTGGAAAGAGACTGGAAAAGTACTGAGGAAAGAAACGATCAGAGAACTAGTGTTAAACAATTTCAACAGGGGGTCATGAGTTCCTAGATTGAAAGGACCCTCTGAGTGCCCAGCACAATGTATGAAAAAGTAAATACACTAAGAGATGTGACTGTGAAATTTCAGAACAACGGGGATTAAGAGAGTCTTAACAATGGAGGGAGGGAACAGAAAAGGCAAGAAAGAAAGAGGGAGAGAGACTCACACAAAGATTGAGAAGAGAAGTGGCTTCCCAAAGCTGGAAGACAATCAAATGAAGGTGAAGGTGAAGTCGCTCAGTCGTGTCCGACTCTTTGTGACCCCGTGGACTGTAACCTACTAGGCTTCTCTGTCCATGGGATTCTCCAGGCAAGAATACTGGAGTGGATTGCCATTTCCTTCTCCAGGGGATCTTCCCAACCCAGGTATCGAACCCGGGTCTCCTGCATTGGAGGCAGACGCTTTAACCTCTGAGCCACCAGGGAAGCCCCCTAGACAATCAAATCATGCTGCATGATTCTGAAGTAAAATATTTTCAACTTAGATTTCTATCTCCATCAAACTATTACTCAAGCATGTGAATGTAAATAAAGACATGTCTAGATACCTAAGATCTAAAAACAATTCACTTCTGATGCACTGTTTCTTAGGAAGTTATTTGAGCATGTTACTTTATTTTTTAAAAAAGGAAAAAGACATGAACTCAAGGAAAGAATCCCAAACAAGAGAGAAAATAAAGGATGACAGCTGTGCAGCTGGCTTAAAAAGCCATCAGTAAGCACTGGAGCAGGAGGTCAGAGGACTTGAGGAGGAATGTTTTCACAGGAAAATAAAGGAAACTGAAAATTCCTCTGATGTATTTGTATGAAAAATAGTATTCAGAGAGTTCTACAACTCTACTGGAGTTACTAGAAAGTATCTGTGATAATTTCATAATTCCTACTATCTCCAATATGGTAGAGAAGTTGTAAAAACTTATTACTGATTTTGCAGAAATAAAGAGGATTATAAGCAAGCACTGTGCACAACTGTATACCAACACACTAGATAACCTAGATGAAACGGACAAATCCTTAGAAACATGTAACATACCAAGACTGAATCATGAAGAAACAGAAAATCTGAGTAGATCTGTAACTAGTAAGAGTGAATCAGTAATCAAGCCTCCTCACTCCTCAGAAATCCCTGGCCCTGTCCTACTGAATTCTACTGAACATCTGAAGAAGAATTAACACCGTTCCTCTCAAACTCTTACAAAACGCTGAAGAGGAGGGAACACTCCCAAACTCATTCTATGAAGCCAACACTGCCCTGATGCCAGGTAGGCAAAGACTGAAGGAAAGAACACTATAGACCAATACCCCTTATGGATGCCAACGCAAGAGCCTCAACAAAACTCCAGCAAAGTGCCAACAGCAGCATGTTAAAAAGACTATACACCATGACTGACTGGGGTTTGTGCGCTCTGTCATGTCCAGCGCTTTGCAGCCCCACGGACTGTAGCTGCCAGGCTCCGCTGCCTGCGGAATTTTCCAGGCGAGAATACTGCAGTGGGGTGCAATTTCCTCCTCCAGGGGATCTTCCCAACCCCAGGATTGAACCCTCACCTCCAATGCGTCTCCTGCGTTTGCAGGCAGATTCTTTACTACTAGCACCATCTGGGAAGCCCACAGGGGTTCATTCCCGACAAAACTCAACACCTGTTTATAACAAAAACATCCAACAAACTAGTAATAACAGGAAACTATCTCAACATAGTAAATATGTCATGTAACAGCTAACATCACATTTTGTGATGAAAATCTTTCTCTAAGGCCAGAAAGCCAAGGACTATTGCTTTCACCTCTTTCAGTCCACATGCTGGGAGTTCCAGCCAGAATGATCAGGCAAGAAAAATAAACACAAGGCATCCAAACTGAAAAGGAGAAGTAACCTTTCTCTCATTCACAGATGACATGGGGCTTCCCTGGTAGCTCAGCTAGTAAAGAATCTGCCTGCAATGCAGGAGACTTGGGTCTGGAAGATTCCCTGAGGAGGGCATGGCAACCCTCTCCAGGGTTCTTGCCTGGAGAGTCCCATGGACTGAGAAGCCTGGCGGCTACAGTCCACGAGGTTGCAGAGAGTTGGACAGATGGCATGATCTTCACAGAGAAGCCTTGATCTCTCTCTCACATTCACACACGTCTGGTAAAATAAACTCAGCTGAGCTGCGGGATATAGAATCAACACAAACATCAACTGCACTTGTACACAATCAACAGTGATGCTCAACAACAACAGAAAAATTAAGCATATAATTCCATTTACAACAGCATCGAAAAGAATAATATGCTGCCAGGGTAGAAGGGAGGAGAGAATCGTTATTAAGTGTTTAAAGGATACAGTTTAAAAAAAGGGTGGGGGTGGAGAGTTTCAGTTTGGAGAGATGAAAAGTTCTGAAGATAAGTAGTGGTAATGGTTATATAATAATGTAGTCAATGTCACAGAATGGTACCCTTAAAATGGTTCTAATTTAAAATTTATTTTACCACACACACACACACAAAACCAAACCTCTCTCCTAAAAAAGGGCAATGTCTAACACTGATTTTAAAAAAAAAAAGGCAAGGTAAAGACACTTTTAGAATAGGAGTTAAACACCAGAAGAAATCAAATTTAGAGACTTGAGGTTAAGGAAAGGGGGGCGGGGGGGGTGGTTAGAACCTTCCTGTTCTGTCTCAAGCCAAACTTAATACTGGCCAACATTTAAATCAATGTATACATACTGCAAGAAAATGGATGTCTACATACTACAAGAAAACGGAAACTTAAATGCCAGTTTGTAAGAAGGCAGAATAATACAATGTAACAAGATGTGTCTTTTCAGGGCACTGAAAACCTGAAACTAGAGCAGTGAGTTTGCTTTCTTCCACTTGAGGATGGAGCCTTGCCAATGGGTTTTTTCCAAGTACAGGGAGTGCCCTAGGTTTTTAAACATTCCCTTAGAAGTGTGACCTTTCCTGCAACAGTGATGCAAGTCCTAATGATAAAAGAAGGAATAGGGTCATAAGAATTTGGGTATTTTCTCAGTGGTGACAGGGTCTTCCATTTCAAAGATATAACAAGTAAAACTAATGCTAGTGTTACATGATTCAGCCTTCTACTGTTTCAGCTACAATCCCAACTATCAACTAGCCCCTTGAAAAAAATTAGCCCATATTCTTTATGAAATGTCACAGTCAATTCTATAGCACACACATTTAGTAGAAGCCTGGATCTAGCCATGCCTTCAACACTCCGTGACCACGAAAGAATAGTTTTAATTTCTTTAAATAAGAGTTATTGACTTTACAAAGTGTTACAATTAAAATTTGGAAAATGAAGGTATAAAGAAATTTGCCTAAATTCAAGAAAAACTAAAAACGCTGTTAGCATTTAGGGTATTTTAAAAACAAAGCCACTGTGGGGGTCAATTGCAATGTATATACAGAAATATTGAATCATGATGTGGTGCACTGGGAACATGGTGTTGTGGGTCATCTATACCTCAAAACATACATACACACAGAAAGAATTCAGACCTGTGGTTATCAGGAGATGGAGGAAGAGGGAACTGGAGGAAGGAGGTCAAAAGGTACAAACTTCCGGTTATAAGATAATGCATGCTAGGAATGTAACTCAGAACATGATTAACATAATTAACACTGCTTAATGTTATATATAGAGCTGTTAACAAGAGTAAATAAGACCTAAGAATTCTCATCATAGGGAAAAATATTTATTTTCCTTTTCCTTTAGTTTGTGTCTATGTAAGATGATGGATGATCACTAACCTTCCTGTGCTAATCATTTCATGACATGTATGCGTCAAATCATGCTGCACACCTGACAGCTTCAGGTCACTCCAGTCGCTCAGTTATGTCCAACTCTACGACCCCATGGACCACAGCACCCAGGCCTCTCTGTCCATCACCAGCTCCCGGGAGCTTGCTCAAACTCATGTCCATTCAGTCAGTGATGCCATCCAACCGTCTCATCCTCTCCCGTCCCCTTCTCCTCCCACCTTCGATCCTTCCCAGAATCAGGGTCTTCTCAGTGAGTTAGTTCTTCGCATCAGGTGGCCAAAGTACTGGAGTTTCAGCTTCAGCATCAGTCCTTCCAATGAACATTCAGGACTGATTTCCTTTAGGACTGACTGGTGGATCTCCCTGCAGTCCAAGGGACTCTCAAGAGTCTTCTCCAACACCACAGTTCAAAAGCATCAATTCTTCAGCACTCAGCTTTTTTATAGTTCAACTCTCATATCCATACATGACGACTGGAAAACCATAGCTTTGACTAGACGGACCTTTGTTGGCAAAGTAATGTTTCTGCTTTTTAATATACAGCTTACACAGTACTATATGTAAACTGTATCTCAATAAAACAGAGAAAAAGATGTTTTTCATAGAATAAAATATGAACCTACTGTGCCATATGGAAGTCTGGGCTCTGAAGTTACTCAGATACGGCAAAGCGATCTCTCTACCTCTTAGTTTCCTCTTATTTAAAGTGGGGAAAGTAATGTTTCCGTTATAGTATTACCGAAGTATTAAATGAGGTGATGAGCTAAAGCATAATACCAGGCACACTATATTATATAGAGACAGGTACATGTTAACTATAAATACCTTACAAAACTGGAATCAAACTGTATACACTATTGTTTTTAATGCTGCTAAGTCGCTTCAATTGTGTCCAACTCTATGCGACCCCATAGACGGAAGCCCACCAGGCTCCCCCATCCCTGGGATTCTCCAGGCAAGAACACTGGAGTGGGTTGCCATTTCCTTCTCCAATGCATGAAAGTGAAAAGTGAAATTGAAGTCACTTAGTCGTGTCTGACTCTTTGTGACCCCATGGACTGCAACCTTCCAGACTCCTCTGCCCATGGGATTTTCCAGGCAAGGGTACTGGAGTGGGGTGCATTGTTTTTAATGCATATGTCATCAATTTTTACTGATTTGGAAAGTATATAATTCTAATTAAAAAGCAGAAGTCACAAATCCTTTTAGTTTTTGTGTCCTTTTAGTTTGGGTTTTTTTTTCTTTTGGTTTTTATTTTGGAAAATATCCCCTAATTTTGGTAGTGGCATCTAGTTGCTGTTACGGGTTATTTTTTAAAAACAAGTTTTTATTGAGATATAATTCACCTACCATATACTCTATCTATTTGAAGAGTACAAGTCAAAGGTTTTTCGTACATACACAGATCTGTGCAACCTTTTACAACAGTAAATTTCAGAAAAATCTCAACATCTCAGAAAGGTATCAATTCCAATATCCAGACTGAGGCAACCGCTGTAATCTACTTTCTGTCTCTGCAGAGTCCCTTGTTCTGGACACTTCATAGGAATGGGATACTATGCTGTCTTCCGTGACTAGTTTCTTTCACTTAGTACAATGCTGTCAAGGCTCATCCATGCTATGGCATGTTATCAGTGATTCATTCCTTTTTATAGTTCAATAATATTCCACGGTCTAGATATACCACATTTTGTCACTCATTTATCAGTTGTTGAGCATGTAGCCACTCCTACCTTTTGCCTGTTTTGATTGCTGCTGTCAGCACTGGTGGGCCCGTTTTCCCTCCATCTCTTTGGGTTTGCAACTTGGAGTGGCGCTGCTGGGCCAGGCGGCAACGTCATGCTCACCTTCTGAAGGGCTGCCAAGCTGCTTTCCAAAGTGGCTGCACTATTTGATATGGCCAACAACACAGGTTTGCAACTCTCCACGCCCTCTCCAATACCTATGAACCAACCTTGTTTTCCTCAAAAAGACATAAACTCCTGAAACTGACTCAAGACAAAAAGACAACACGAATAGAACTATAACTAGTGACGAGACTAAATGAGGAACTAAAATCCTACCTGCAAAAAAAAGCCCAAGGCCACATGGCTTCAGTACTGAACTCCACCAGACATTTAAAGTAAATTAGGCACCCCACTTCCAGCACTCTCGCCTGGAAAATCCCATGGACAGAGGAGACTGGTGGGCTGCGGTCCATGGGGTTGCTAAGAGTCGGACATGACTGAGCGACTTCACTTTTCACTTTCATGCATTGGAGAAGGAAATGGCAACCCACTCTAGTACTCTTGCCTGGAGAATCCCAAGGATGGGGAAGCCTGGTGGGCTGCCATCTATGGGATCGCACAGGGTCGGACATGACTGAAGTGACTTAGCAGCAGCAGCAGCAATTCTTCATAAACAATTCCCAAAAAAACAGGTCACACAGCTTGTAAGCAGCAGGGCCAGGATTTTAACCAGGCAATTTTTCCAGAGTCTATACTTTCCTGACCACTGTATTAAACTCTCTGAATAACTGAAAAAATATGAATACATTTTAGTACACCAATTTGTTATTTTGTATGATCCATCTTTGCTAGTTTATTTTGGTAATGTGATTTCTCTGGTCTATAGCAAAAAAAAGATTGTTCTGAGTAGTTGGGGAAAAAATCATTTACACAAGTGACGATGTTGCTATATCTCATTCATATGGCAAAAGCAAGAAAAGAAAGAAGAAACTGTTAGTTGCTCAGTTGTGTCCAATTCTTTGCAATCCCACAGACTATAGCCCGCCAGGTTCTTCTGTCCATGAAATTGAAATTCTCCAGGCAAGAATACTGGAGTGAGTAGCCTTTCCCTTCTCCAGGGGATCTTCTCAATATAGGGATCGAACCCAGGTCTCCCACATTATAGGCTGCTTCTTTACCATCTGAGCCACTAGGGAGGGACCTGCTAAAGTTTCCTCCATGTTTGTATTTCAATGACCTCTCACAACAACCCCACAAGATGACAGGCACTGCTCCTCCTCCCATTTTCTAGATGAGGAACCGAGGCACATACAGCCACAGACGGCAAGGGGCAGGGCCTGGATTTGAACCCGCATCTTTCTGATCCCTGGAGAGCCTACCCTCCAGGGCAGCCTGTCTCATGCCTCATCCCTACAACAGAGCTCTGGGGAGCAGATCCCCAGGCCTGTTACTCACCGGCGTGGGCTTCTGGCAAACAGGCAGGGAAGGAGGGGCCCTTCATCGTCTGCTGAATGAATGAACAACAAGCTGACTGCTATTAACCCCGAACTAAAAAAACTTATTCCCACTCAATTACTGTTTAACAACAAAATGATGACCTGCAGCTTCTCTCACACATTTGGCTGACCTAATGTTATACAGATACTGTATGTTAATACTTTAAATCATTAAGCTTAAAATTTCAAAATAATCACGGAAATATAGGGAATAGTTTAAATAGGAAGACTGCTTTTGTTCTTCACATTAACAATGCCTATTGTTGTGAAAGTCTCCACAAAATGTACTTTTTGCCATGGGAATCAACAGTTGCACTATTATCCATGAAATTCCATTTCCTCACAGAAATAAGGCATCTGACAGAGAATCTCAGCTGGTAGATTTTCTGAATACATACATAAAGCTTATATTATCCTTAAGTAAGTACTATGGGTAACTAAATAAACCCGTAAGACGTAATGATGACTTCTTAAGGCAGTGATCCGTACACTGGTCTCCAAGTCTGTGTCAACTAGAAACTGTATTAAATGCAAAATAACCCTAAATATTTGAAAAGCCAACAATGATTTTCAAGATAACTGTTCCTATCACAAACTAATGCAACAAATAAACACAAGCATTTTAACTCTGATATTTTCACAGTTCTGTAGCTCTTTAAAAATATAATAGTGAAAAATCTGTGAAATCTGTCTGCTTTCATCTTCAGTTAACACTAACCATGATTTATTGATGGTAAAAGACATGATTTAATCATGATTTGCTAAAGCTCCAATACTTTGGCCACCTGATGTAAAAGCCAACTCATTAGAAAAGACCCTGATGCTGGGAAAGGTTGAAGGCAGGAAGAGAAGGGGCGACAGAGGATGAAATGGTTGGATGGCACCACTGACTTGATGGACATGAGTCTGAGCAGGCTCTGAGAGTGGGTGATGGACAGGGCAGCCTGCAGTCCACAGGGTCACCAAGAGTCGGACACGACTGGGCGACTGAACTGAACTGATGATTTGCTGGGTGAAAGAGATGATTATACTGTCACCTTAAAATGAATGATTTTACTGAAAATCTGAAAAATCCGCTAACCATTTTTACTGATTTAAGCTGGCATGTGTGTACTAATTTTTACTTTAAAAAATCCTGTCTTTAAATGTCCATTCTTCGGTAAACCTGCTTCTTCACTCTAGGAATATGATTAGTGGCTCAAGAATGCAACTCTGAACCCTCCTGATGGCTCCTATTTGCAGCACAAAGCACGGTTTACACAGGAGCTTGGGAAGAAGGGAAACACAACAGGGGCAGCGTGCCCTTGGCCAACTGCTTCTTTGAGCCTTGGTTTCCTCACCTTCACGTTCAGCGATCGAATCAACCTCAGAAGGTCGCTGAGGACTGGAGCCCTTGTGGAGAGCTGGCACACAGGGAGGTGATCTGGCCCTCCCTCCCTCCTGCACACCTCGGGCTGCCTGCCTAGACCAAGGGACTTCATGTCTCCACCCTGTCTCTGCACAGGTTTCTGACTTAAGAAGCCCCGTCAGCACCTGCCAGGTTCCAACCCTGCCTCCTGGGGTCTAACAAACGACTGCTCGCAGTGCAAGACAGCCTCCAGGACCCCTCCACTCATGGAGCTCTATGTCTCCCCATTTTATAAATACCCCTTAACCAGACCCCCGAGAACCCCTAAAGCTAAGACTAATGGCTCAGTCACCTCCGTGGTTCTTGTTGTTTAGCTGCTAAGTCGTGTCCGACTCTTTGCGACCCCACAGCCTGTACCTCATCATGCTCCTCTGTCCATGGCATCTCCCAGGCAAGAATACTGGAGTGGGTTGTCATTTCCTTCCCCAAGGATCTTCCCGACCCAGGAGTCTCCTGCACTGGCAAGCGGATTCATTACCACTGAGCCACTTAGCAAACTCCCAGGACAGGGAAGAAGGTCAACAGTGACTGTGGACTGCACAGAATCCACTCCCCACCACACATGGTATTAAGAGTATCAAATATGCAGGAAACTAAGAGCCTGGGACTTGAAATTATACTTTCACAAGCCTGACAAGCATCAAACTCTTTGAGTTTTTGTTCAAGGTAAAATCTTTAAAGTCACCTTATCGTATGCAGCTAGGCCACCCTATTCATGCAAAGGAACTTGAGTCGTCAACGCGCTTGTGGTTTTAACTCGTCTTCAAAGACAGCACCCTGCTCTGGATTTGGACTGCACGATGGCTGCATCGGGACCATTTTAAAGGGCGGCGCACACTGATGTACTTCTGCTGTAAGAGCAAGAGTGCCAGCTGGTGGGCCAGCCGCCGTCACTCACCTCAGCCACCTGCCGGGTCCCCACTCTGTGCTGCACCAGCCCCTCCGCATTTGTAGCCATGGTGAAGCAAGACCATTAGAGAACCTGTTTGGAAAGATGCAGCGACTTCCATCAGGTGGGCAGAAACCAGCCTCCTTGAAAAACATTAGTAATCAAGATTCTCCTTTGGTACTGTCTGGCGCAGATTTTGTCCTCAGACCACAAGCTAACCAGCTTCTTCAATCACAGGTACCGATACTGATTAGTAGAAACACTTGTTTGGGGACAAGAATCCCCCTGGTAAACACAAAGATGAATCTGGAACTTTGCCAGGTCTCTCGGGTTGTAACAGCTTGGCTCACCTCTCAGGCAGGTGAGAACCACCACCACCTACTTGGATGGCCCCGTGTCACAGCGTGCTGAATGCGAAGGCGGCTACCTGAGAAAGCTGTTAAGGTCGACTTCCAGACAGAGCCCCAGACTGCTCTCAGTAACATGCTTCCGTTACTAGTGACCGAGCAGGGAGCAGAGCCCTGCCGGTGTAACGGCCCTCTCCAGGTGTTAGAAAGCAGACATCAACAAAAGCAGTAAGGAGACGACATTACTGAAGGGGACTAAGAACACGGTGCCCATAAATTTATCAATTTATATTTTTAAGTTCTCATTAAATTAGAAACACAAACAATTCAGCTTTATCTTACTAGAAAAATTATGCCATCATTTGTCTCAAAATCGAGGACGATCATCTCCAGAGCCACCGTGGTGCTGGTCCCCTGGGCCAGGGGCACTGCCTGGAGCGCAGGCACCTTGCTGGCACTGACCCTGGTCCTTCTGGCCACGCAGCCACGCTCCCCTGAGGGCCTCTACGTGTCGGCCACCCAGTTGTGTCCGATGCTTTGTGACCCCACGGCCTGCAGCCTGCCAGGCTCCTCTATCCGTGGGATTCTCCAGGCCAGAATACTGGAGTGAGTAGCCATTCCCTCCTCCAGGGACTTCCTGCCCTGCAGGTGGATTCTTTACTCTTTGGGCCATCAAGGAAATCCTGAGTAGTCCCTAAACCCTTTCCAATAACTCTGCCACAGCGAACCTGATAAAGGGGCTCCACTCTGGACCCACATTCTGGACAAGGTGGACTTCATTACTGACCGCACAGATCCATGGCTAACAGGAATCTAAAGCTCTTGTGTGACTTACTCTCAGCATTCACACATAAAACCTGCACGGCCCCATCAAGTGTGTAGTACACAAAATGCACACACAGTCCACGTGCCTGGCCACTCCTCAGGCACGGAATACTCCGCAATCAACTTTACAGAGCACTCGCCGCAGTTCTCACCTGAAGTGTTACTTTAAGCACTGATGTCTATGGAACTTTCCTCTCTGGTAACCTTCTATATTAGTCTATCCACTGTTAGACAGCTGCCACTTCTATTATCACTAACTCCTCTTCAGATTATTTTATTACCAAAATGAGAGAAAAATGGAGAATGAAACCAAGACAGACAAATAAGGGAAGAATGGCCCCTGACTTCAAGGATCACTGTCTTGTAAGAGCAGGTATTACACTGACCTTGACAATGACCCCAGGTCACCAGTGTCAGTGGATCGCCTTCATAGAACAAGATCAGGTCCAAGACGAGGGAGGAAGTATTTCTGATTATTTACTCTTTTAGTAAGTAGCCAAGAATTTTAACATTTGTTTACTCCTCTTTGTTTCTACAAGAAAAAGCTTTTAGAAACACTCTGTCTCTTCCCCTAGTACAGTCTGGTTCCAACTAAGAGACAGAGGAAAAAGAATGACTTCACATGCGAAGAGTTGACTCATTGGAAAAGACTCTGATGCTGGGAGGGATTGGGGGCAGGAGGAGAAGGGGATGACAAAGGATAAGATGGCTGGATGGCATCACAGACTCAATGAACCTGAGTCTGAGTGAACTCCAGGAGATGGTGATGGACAGGGAGGGCTGGCGTGCTGCAATTCATGGGGTCGCAAAGAGTCGGACAAGACTGAGCGACTGAACTGACTGAACTCACATATACCAGAAATCAACTTGAATCAGAACACCACCACTGCATGTGAAAAGTCTAGAGCTCTGATCTTTTCTCCTCAAAATCTTAAATAAGAGCTCTCTAAGGAATCAGATGGATCAAGATAGCAAACAGATATACTAGATTAAGAAATAAAATCTAAACAGCTCTACACTACATTAAGCTATAAAGTCCAAACATGCAGCTGCGACCGTAACACTCTGAGGTGTTACCAGCGTTTGTGTTGCCATCAACTGCATTTTGATGCAAGAAATACATGAACTTGAGTATTAAAAAAAGTGTCAGGGAAGTATCATTGAGTATTAGAGTAGAGAAATAACAAAGTATTAGAAAGGCATACCTTTCTACCAGGTTTCCTAAAAGAGGTGCTTGAACCTCCAAGATATGAGGTGAAAAGGATTTTACAGGTGACTGTCTGATAGACAGTAACTCAGAAACCTTTGTAGTGACTCACTTTAACACGCAATTTGCAGGACTCATCACCCTCAGATAAGGCTCAGGGGCCCCAAGATATTGGTGATGACTGACGATGACAGACATTAGGCCTCAGAGAAGCAGCAGTGAGCTGTGAAGTTCAGGAAAGCTAACCATTCTGCATGTTAATCCTCTGGTGATTATACAAACGATAAATATCTTCTACTCTGCAGCTCATCTGCTTGCTTTCTTCATGGTGTCTTTCAATGAATGGAAGTTCTTAAGTTTCATAAGGCTGAATTTTTTTTTTCTTTACAGTTTGTACTTTTTATTTATGAAAATTCTGTCCTACCCCAAAGTCACAAGCCTAATTTTAATATGTTTAAGTCTCTCACATTTAAGTTCTCAATCCATCTGCAAATTAACTCTTGAGTCAGAGATAGACAAAGGGTCCAGTGAATTCTCTTCAAATATGGATAATCCATTTTCAGCCCCATTCCTGGAGCAACCTGAGCTTTCCTCACTTGTCTGTGATGACTGCTCGGCCGCATCTCGAGCTCCCCTGAGGATGTGCGATTCTCTGCTCTGCTGCACGACTGTCCTGCCTTCCTCTGTCGACTCATCATCTGACTCTACCCCTTTACAGCTCAGGCCTGCTCTCTGTTGGGGCAGGCGACACCCACCAGCCCCCCCACGTTGCTCTCCCTTCCATGCCAACCTCTTGGTCTATAGCAAACATGCCATACCCAGAGCAACAACCTTCCTTTATATATTGGATTGACCAAAGAGTTCGTTTGAGTTTTTCCCATAAGGTGCTGTGGAAAAACCGGAATAAACTTTTGGCCACCCCAATACTCTATGTCTTATAATTCTTGATCTGTTAGTTTTCTGCCACCAATAAAGCTTCAGGCATTACCAACAGCAGCTTAGGAAGTGCTTACAAATGAACAAGGACGAATGCGCACCTCTGGAAAGGCAAGCAGAGACTAACAGAATATGAGAGAGACTAAAACTATGAAAAGTGCTCCCAACACTGATTTAAATCCAGTGAGACCACGTAGGAGAAGAGAGAAAATTTTAAAAACATAGTCCATTTCATCATATTTCAAAAACTTGTTAAGCTGCAAACCGCATCTTATCCTCAGGTATAAACCAAAGAAGACAGAGGCTGCTTCCTGCAGGCATCACAGTGTAGTGAGAAATAGGTAAAACAGCATCCTCTAGTGAAGTCAGACCTTTAACTTAAATGCCCTAGGAAAAAAAGACAATGTCAAGGGGTCAGGCTCCCCTCAGGCTACCCGAGCCACAGGTGGACCCTGGCACACAGGGAAGGGCAAAGCCCTGGAAGGGGTATTGGGAGATGGTTACCAAGTAGGGGGTGTCTTTCAAGAAAGAGCAGATCTGGGGAACAGTCGGTTAAGTCCACAGGTAGTTTGAAAAGCCATATTCATTAGTACAACATAATTCTGCATTTGAAATCTGAAACAAACAAACAAACAAACAGAAAACCCTACTGCTTAGACACTACAAACTAGACAAAGCCCTTGGCCACAGCCTTGCTGGCAGAGCGAAGCAGCGCCGTGCTAAGTAACGGATGCTCACTGCGTGGCCACCGCACCCCGGGCAGGACACTAACCCGGGCAGCTCCCAGTTCAGAAGCACAGGCTCCAAAGGTTGGCGTTCACCCGCTAGCCTTCTAACCCTGGAGCACCGCACCCCCAATTCCTCATTAATTAACCAAAGAGCAGAAAACCACGTACCCTAAGTTAAATGATAAAACCAACCTACTATGGAATACTTTCCTATGGTGGTTTTAAACTAACCAAGTTCAACTACCATCCATCCTTTTAAAATAACTAGGCAACAAGTTGACTGCTGAGCATGCGTAACAAGAAGAAATAAAGGAGAAAGTCCTTGTCCTTGAAGGACTTACAAAGGAAACCAGTAGGAGCTGAGCAAGGTAAATGCTCCAGTCCGCAGGAAGAAGCGATGGCAGCTTCACAGGAGAGAAGCCAAGAAGACTGGTATTGAAGGGAAGAAGAATGGAGCAAACAGACAGAGGGCGAGAGGGAGAGAGTTCCAGGCAGAGCTCAGACAGACGGGCGGACCACAGGAGGACGCAGAGTCGAGGACCAGCAGGCAACCTGGGGGAGACGGCTGGAGCGCTCAAAGAGAGGGCCAGAAACCGAAGGCAGCGAGAGCTACCAGAGGTGCGGCAGAGAGATGAGGTCGCCATACGTGGCTCTTCCCAACAGAAAAATCCTTCGGGGGACAGTGAGGAGGGGAAAGAAAAGGACGGTCCATGGAAGGCCAGTGAGAAAGTAGTGGCAACAGACTAGGGATGGAGTCTTAACCTAACTAGCAAGTCTCCCAGCGCACAGATGACAACAGGGCACAGCATAAACACCATCATATGGACCACAGAATGGCAGAAGTGAAACTGCCACCACTTGGCCTTACGTGGCAGGAGGTTTTAGAACAGAACCTCCTTCAAATACAAGTAGATCAGTATCTCTCTTAACAACAAAGAAGAGGACACAACGGTGACTTTAATCAACTCTTCCAGATTTACAAAATGCATCCAGCTGACCAAACTTTGCAGCCAGGGTGTCTTTGGTTTCAGCGGGGGGCTGCAGACCCCACTGCAGTGAGAGCGGGGCTCAGCCTGGGGACACCGGAACCCCAGGGCGCTGGAGAACAGCCCGGCCATGCGCTCCCCAGGGGCAGGCTGAGAGGCCGACGTCTCCAGTGACAATAAGCACGTGGGACAAGGAAGCCCTGTCCTGTGCTGACAGCAGTGGGTGAGCCGGCCTTCCCCCTTCACAGAGATCTGATTCACATCCTCCTTGGTTACATGCTATGTGGCCCAATTACATGACGTGAAAGACTTACTGCCTTGGCATTTCCTCATCTAAACAAACACACTGGGTTCAGAGGCCCTGGCAGGCTTCTAAGCTGCTCTGATACTGGACTGCATGAGATTATCATGAAGAATAGACCTTAATCCATACATAAAGGGCCTAACGCTGTGCCAGGCACACAGCAGGCATGCTGTGCATGGCGCTACTGCTGGCACCAATTTCAAAGTCACACGGAAGCAGGGACAAACTGTACATTAAAATGCATATTGTAATCAGGAATAGGCCCCTTATTTTGACATAAGAGCCACATGAAATTCAACTACATATGTATACGCATTATATGCTCATACAACATTTATAATTCACTCTATTAAACTGCACACCTGAGAAATGAAAGGGCTGAATTAGGATAAATCTCACAAATATTTGAATATAAACCAACACCAACAACTGTCTGCAGAATACTACCACTACTGTAGTATAGAACTTCTTGCCTGGGAGATCCCAGGGGCAGAGGAGCCTGACGGGCTCCAGTCCACAGGGTCGCAGGAGTCGGACACAACTTAGTGCCTAAGCAGCAGCAGCAGGCAATGAGGTATTCAGTGTAAGATTCATTATGCTGTGCCTGCCAGAAGTCTCTGCACTCATGAGAAAATACAAACAGAGATATAAATGCAAAACACCCGAGAACTTAAAAACGAGAGATACACAGCTCAAGACTTGAAATCACAGATTGACCCAAAGGCAAGAAAACAGATCAAGTGACGGATTCAGTGAGTGCCCGTCACACGAAGATGCCACGAGGACACCAGGAGGGCCAAGCTGAGGCACACAGCCTGTCGTCGGAAAGAGACTCAAAG
Organism: Nanger dama; assembly: GCA_917880005.1. NCBI lineage: Eukaryota > Metazoa > Chordata > Mammalia > Artiodactyla > Bovidae > Nanger > Nanger dama. The sequence goes on along the minus strand of CAKJTW010000016.1, from coordinate 3,374,587 downwards.
ATGACTTAGCTTTGGGGCCGGGTGTTCTTCCCTATTCCAAGTCTGGGGTCAAGGAAAGGACAGTGGGGGTGCGTGGGGGCTGGGGAGGCAGGTGAGCAGGGACTAGTGGGGAAGAGGAGCGGCTCTCACCTTTGTGGAGTCCCAGCAACCAGAGCAATGCTACAGGTTTCCGTGTGGAGACCCATCCCGAGACGCCACTGCACACGGGGGGGGCTCTCCTCAGTTTACCAAGGGCCCAAGGCCAAGGATGAAACGCATGCCCCGTTTCTGAGTGTGGCCCAGCGAGAGACAGGAGGGAAGCAGGACAGCTTTTCGGAGCACCTACAATGTGCTTGGTATCACTGCTGCTGCTGCTAAGTCGCGTCCGACTCTGCGACCCCATAGACGGCAGCCCACCAGGCTCCCCCGTCCTTGGGATTCTCCAGGCAAGAACACTGGAGTGGGTTGCCATTTCCTTCTCCAATGCATAAAAGTGAAAGTGAAGTCACAGTAGGCAGCATTTAATCCTTAAATCCATTCTTTCTGAGTAGGTGCACCATTATTAGCTCCAGCAATGCAGACGGGGGGGCGCCTCAGAAGTTTAGTCAACTTGTTCACCTAGTTGGAAAAAATGTACCTGGGGTCTAACTCAGGCTTCTCTGACTCTAAAACCACAACCTTCTCTCTGCACCAGACTGCCCTTCAAAATAGTTTCCTGAAAGATGAAGTCAACAGAAGAGAATTATAAAGAGTGACAGGAGGCCAGCTAATCTTCCCAAGGAGCAAATGGCTCACACCAGTACGCTGGATCTTCAGTAACTTATTTATGTAGCCACTAATTCCTAAATAGGGCTTCCTGGTAGTGCAGTCAGTAAAGCATCTGCCTGCAGTGTAGGAGACCCGGGTTCGATCCCTGGGTTGGGAAGATCCCCTGGAGAAGGAAATGGCCACCCACTCCAGTATCCTCACCTGGAAAATCTCGTGGACAGAGGAGTCTGGTGGGCTGCAGTCCATGGTGTCGCAAAGAGTCGGGCACCACTGAGCGACTAACACTAATTCCTAAATATGAGATTGATGTCTCAGTATTACAGAAATTTCTGACCTAGCTCCACCCAGACAGCAACACAACAGTTCCTTTGGAACTTGAACACACTTTCCCCTTATAAATTTTACCGACATAATAATCATACTGATTAAAATAGCAAGGATAATTTCACAATCTTTAGCGTAAAACTTTTTCTACTGAAGCCTAACATGCAGATACAGAAGTGCACACAGATCATAATGCCACAGCTCCATGCATTTCGGTGAACACACACACACCAACCACACTGCCCTCAGAGCACCCCTGGCACCTGAAAGGCGCCCCTCCCGCCTCAGAGCCCCGGCTCCCCGGCTGCCCGGCCCTCCACGCTCTCGGCTGCCTGCCGCTTGTCTCAGCTGGGTGTTCGTGTGGCCTCCTGTGTCCGGCTTCACTGCTCATGGTGATAACCGTGAGGAGCGGGCACATCTGCGCTCCCGTGCAGTGTTCCTGCGCGTGACCTTGGCACTATTCACTCGTCCATTCTACAGCTGATGAGCATTTAGATGATTTATAGTTTGGAGCGCTGATGACTGGCGTTCCCCATGCGCACTCCTGCACAGAAGGTCTCCAGCTTAAGGTGGTACAACTTAGGATTTTCCGACTTTACCACAGTGTGAAAGGGATATGCATTCAGTAGAAACTGCACTTGGATTTGTGAACCTTGAACTCGTCCCAGGCTAGCAGTATACAGCTATGACCCTCTCCTGATGCCAGGCAGCAGCAGCTACCTCCCAGTCAGTCACATGGCCTACTGTTACAGCTATTACTGTTACAGTTAAACAATTAGACTGTTAGAATTATTCTGTTTCTCACTCTCAGTATAGTAGTCAATGAATTACTGGAGATATTCAGTAATGATAAAATAGACTTACATTACACGATTTTGCCCAACTGCAGGCTAATGTCAGTGTTCTGAGCATATTTAAGGTAAACAAGGCTAAGCTTCGGTCTTTGGTAGGTTAGGTGTATCAAGCGCATTTTTATGTATATTTTCAACTTAAGAATAACCCCATCATAAATCAAGGAAGATCTCTATGTGCCTTCTCATGCAATGCATCTTTTCTTCACTTGACAACTTTCCTACTTTAAAAACTATCTTTTATCTCTTCAGAAAAGAGACATGTTATAAATTTAGAACTTCCTGATGGCCAGTGTTGAGAATCTGCTTGCTAGTGCAGTGGACATGGATCTGATCCTGAGTATGGGAAGATCCCAGAAACTGCACAGCAAACTAAGCCAAGTGCCCCAACTACTGAGCCAGCGCTCTAGTGCCTGGTAGCTGCAACTACTGAAGCCTGTGCGCCGAGAGCCCGCGCTCCCCAGCAAGAGAAGCCGCTGCAAGGAAAAGGCCACAGCCGAGAGCAGCCCTCACTTGCTGCAATTAGAGAAAGCCCACGCACAGTAACAGAGACTCAGTGCAGCCAAAAATATAAATTCTTAAAATATTTAAGTTTTTAAAAATCTGTACTGTAAAGTCTTAGACTGTGTGGATCACAACAAACTGTGAAAAATTCTGAAAGAGATCGGAATACCAGACCACCTGACCTGCTTCCTGAGACATCTGTATGCAGGTAAAGAAGCAACGGTTAGAACTGGGCATAGAACAACAGACTGGTTCCAAATCGGGAAAGAGGTATGTCAAGGCTGTATATTGTCACCTTGCTTATTTAACTTATATGCAGGGTACATCATGAGAAATGCTGGGTGGGATGAAGCACAAGCTGGAATCAAGACTGCCAGGAGAAATATCAATAACCTCAGATATGCAGATGACACCACCCTTATGGCAGAAAGTGAAGAGGAGCTAAAAAGCCTCTTGATGAAAGTGAAAGAGGAGAGTGAAAAAGTTGGCTTAAAGCTCAACATTCAGAAAACGAAGATCATGGCATCTGGTCCCATCACTTCATGGGAAATAGATGAGGAAACAGTGACAGACTATTTTTTGGGTCTCCAAAATCACTGCAGATGGTGGCTGCAGCCATGAAATTAAAAGACGCTTATTCCCTGGAATAAAAGTTATGACCAACCTAGACAGCATATTAAAAAGCAGAGACATTACTTTGCTGACAAAGGTCCGTCTAATCAAGGCTATGGTTTTTCCAGTAGTCACGTATGGATATGAGAATTGGACCCTAAAGAAAGCTGAGTGCAGAGGAATTGATGCTTTTGAACTGTGGTGTTGGAGAAGACTCTTGAGAGTCCCTTGGACTGCAAGGAGATCCAACCAGTATATCCTAAAGGAGATCAGTCCCGAGTATTCATTGGAAGGACTGATGTTGAAGCTGAAACTCCAATACTCTGGCCACCTGATGTGAAGAGCTGACTCATTGGAAAAGACCCTGAAGCTGGGAAAGATTGAGGGTGGGAGGAGAAGGAGACGACAGAGGATGAGATGGTTGGACGGCATCACTGACTCAATGGACATGAGTTTGCGTAAACGCTGGGATTTGGTGATGGACAGGGAGGCCTGGTGTGCTGCGGTCCATGGGGTCTCAAAGAACCGGACACGACTGAACGACTGAACTGATAAACATATTCTTTTCAGCAAAAGGCTGACATGCACTTTGAGACATCTGCTTTTAACCTTGGTAAAAGGTGATTTTTCGATAATTCTAGGCTTATTCACAAATCAACCTAGTAAAGGATGCATTATTCCAGAAGCGATGGAGCGGGGGGGGGGTGAGGCAACGAGGGCACTGCAAATGCCATTTCTAGAATGTCCGACAAACACTACACAACCAGACACACTCCGTAACAAACACCACCAGGGAGACACAACCAGACACACTCCGTAACAAACACCACCAGGGAGACACAACCAGACACACTCCGTAACAAACACCACCAGGGAGACACAACCAGACACACTCCGTAACAAACACCACCAGGGAGACACAACCAGACACACTCCGTAACAAACACCACCAGGGAGACACAACCAGACACACTCCGTAACAAACACCACCAGGGAGACACAACCAGACACACTCCGTAACAAACACCACCAGGGAGACACAACCAGACACACTCCGTAACAAACACCACCAGGGAGACACAACCAGACACACTCCGTAACAAACACCACCAGGGAGACACAACCAGACACACTCCGTAACAAACACCACCAGGGAGAACACATCCTGAAGCCTGACGGAATCGACTTCCTAAGAGCCACCCAGGTGGCGCTTAGAAACGCCGGCGGCGCCCAGGAAAGCCATGCCGCCTCAGATCTGCTCTCGGGCCCACCAACCGCTCACCTCTCTCCCCGCTCTTTGGATACCACTCACCCGTTTTCCAAGCCTCAACACCTTCTCTCACATATTTCGCTAATCCAAGCAGGAGAGAATGATAGCCTCTTCTACCTCTGGCATGAAGTTCCTCCCTAATGACTTCATTAACACTTTCAGGAATTAGCGTCTTCAGTGTTACTTGTTCATAACATTAGAATAAAAGGCTTCGCCTCCTTTCATGGACTCTTGTTGTCCTTTAGTCACTCAGTCATGCTCAGCTCTCCTGCAACCCCACAGACTGGAGTCCACCAGGCTTCTCTGCCCATAGGATTTCCCAGGCAAGAGTAAACGGAGTGGGTTGCCAGTTCCTCCTCCAGGGACTGAACCCACATCGCCTAGCCGGGCAGACAGTTCTTTTCCACTGGCAGCCACCAGGGAAGCCGTCCTATTATGGACTTTAGGGCCTCTTATTACAGTGGAGCAGGTAATTTTCATTGTCCCTAAAAATCACACTTTGCCTCAGGCTGGCTGTCATAATTACAGGCTCCTTGGAGCCCGTGGGTAATCAGAAAGATATCTGAGTATCTGAACCAGTCTCTTCCTTTCCCATCCTAATCCCCTCCCACCCCTCTGCTCCCAGACCCCAGATGCTGGGGGTAGAAAGCTGCTCTTTCTGTCCCCTAAGAGTGTCCTTCGCCAATGACCTAATCTGGGCTTTCAAGTCCTCTATCCACTCCCCCCACCATCACTGTGGCTATACTAGCTGCGTGTTCCCGGGGGAGACTTGCCTTTGGGTACAGAGTCCCTGCTGCTTAAACTCCAGCACTCAGGATACCTGAAGAAAGGATGGAAAGCAGGAACAGCTGTCTCTGACAAGGGCTATGGGGAGAGAATGGCAGGGTGGGACAGTCACAAAGAGAATCTCAGCCCCCAGGCTGAGTAAGCCGAGGCAAAAGAAACTCCCAACAGGTAAGGAAGAGCCTATCTTTTCAATGCGTGACAGATTCAGTTAAAGATGATAATCACACCTGGAGGAAAAAAGTCTACATTAAGTTCAGCCATAAGGTAAGGAGCAACAAAGTGACAAGAAGAAACTAATCTCTGACAGAGGATTTCTGCAGCTGGTGGGAGGCTAGCCTTGATGGGCCTTAGCGCGGATCCTTCCCGGGTTTTTCCCATTAGTACTGTTTAAGGGGGACTAGCATCTGCTCCACGGACGCTCTGGGACTAAAGGAGCACGCGGCACAAAAGAAAGAGGACTCAAGGGTAAAAATCCCAAGTGAGGTGGCGACAGTCAGAGCGAGCCACAGGGCCGCTGCTCAGCGCCCAGGCTGCAGGGGGCGGGGCCGCAGGCGCTCTCTGTGCTGCCGGGTGCAGGAGGCCCCTGTTCCCCACCCCAGTCTCAGTGTTGGCTCCCCACCTCCCCATCTCACAAGGAGGGAATCTGCCCAATTAAAGTTCCAGAGACAGGAGTAACCTGACTTCGTGGAGAGAATCACTAAAACTTCCCAGAAGCCCTCATAAACTGGGGTTATCACAAAGCTTTTCCTCTTTCTGAAAGGCATGTTTATGACAACAAAACTTAAAGGTCACGGTAGATAAAACTGCTAAAAGCAACAAATAATTTAATGATATAATACATACATATACATTAAAAAAGATAGATATATTTAGCTTTTCCACTAAACTATGAGTTCTTCGGTTACCCTAAGGAGTTCAAGGAATCAAAAGTGCTGGAATGAAAAACAATACCAAAAAATTCTTAAACAGGACAGAAAAAAAAAATCCAAAAATATGTGATTAAATAAAAGGGTGACTGTTAAAAGAATATTGTAACATTTGAAAAATCTGTATTATGTAAAATAAGTCAACAGAAATGTTCCATTTACCAGGCTCTTAAGCAGAAGCTTGATATATATCTGACAAATCTGCTTGTGACGTTGGTAAAGCAACTACAAAGTGATTTTCAATAACTCTATTGCATGATTCATCTTTGAAAAGATAACTATTTTAAATTAGTGGCTACAGAGACTGAATTTCCAACTCTCTGCAAGCTAAGTCTTCCTCTTTGTCCTTTGATCCTCTGTGATAGAGTAAGACCAGCATTTTTTATTTCAAGAAAAATCACACTGGTGCTTTAATCCTCCGGTTAAGTAAATGGCATGAATATATATGCTGTTTATTAGAGTTCCATTGGCACTGTCACGTAGTTCACTTACAATTATCTATTTCTTCTCTCAAAAAAATAAAAAACCATAAATCAACACATTAGGTGAGTAAAAAGGATTCCTCTCGGGTTTCTTATACATATTATGGACTTCCCAGGTGGCACAAGGGTAAAGAATCTGCCTGCTAATTCAGGAGACAAGAGACGTGGGTTCAATCCCTGGATTGGGAAGACCCCCTGGAATAGAAAACCACAACCCAATCCCATATTCCTGCCTGAGAAATCCCATGGACAGAAAGCCTGTGGGGCTACGTCCACATGCAAAAAGCTGCACACGACTGACGCCCGCACAGCGTCTGCAGACAGTGCCACACTGAGAAACCACTTCCTAGCTCACCCAAACACTGTAACAGACATTTATTTTACTGCTGACACTGCTTTAACCACTAAACAATCCCACATAAAGACACCAGTAAAGAGCAGCAGCTTAGTTATCTGAGGTCAAAATTATCAACAATTCAATCACTCAACAAGTAGTCACTGGGCCACTATGCTAAGTGCTGGAAATACAATGATGCGGAAAATTCTTCCTGCTCTCGTAAGGCAGAAGGAATGGGCATCCATCAAATGACCACATTAGAGTATAATTATGCAGTGAGAGAAATATTATAAAGGAAAAGAACACAGTGTAAATAAAGAAAAGGGAGTTGATCTAGACTGGTATGGGGGATCAAAGAGGGACTCCCTAAGGAAGTGAGGCTTAGGCTGACATCTGCAGGATTTGGGGGAGGCGGGGGGAGCAACAGCAAATCAGGGTTTTAAGGAAGAGGGAACAGCATCTGAAAGAGCCTAGGGTAAAGGTAAGCCACACCTTTCAAGGAAGCTGAAAGCAGGCCGGTGTGTTTCCTGCACAAGGATCTCGGAATACAGGGATAAGAAAACGATGAAAAGTCTTAGAAACGTTTGAAAATAGGGAGGAGGAAAAGGACTTCTAGCATTATGTCCTGGGAAGGCTTAAGCACTATAATGCCTGTAAGAGAATTTCATAAATTATAAAGGACTGCACAATTTTGTTAATAGTATGAATCCCACTACTTCTCTTTCTAAATACACTTCTGGCCTGGACACCAAGTGACCAGCTGAAAGCATAAGAGCCAAAATTAGTTCCCCAGAGTTCTAATCCAGTTTTGCCCTACACCATATTGTCTAAAAATTTCACTGTTTGCCTCACTTAACCAGTTCAATGTCTTTTCCAGACAGCTAGGTCTTCATGACAATAACTCCATCTGTGAGCATTTACTACACACTTTTCTAAGCTCCTTATTTACATTTAACTCATTTAATCCTGAATTCTAGAAGGAAAGTTCTATTCACTGTCCAGATGAAGACACTGAGGCTCAATAAAGTTAAAGAACTTACCCAAAGTCACAGGGCTAGTAAATACTGGCACTGTTAGCCACACTAGCTTCTGCCTACAATTTCTGTGTGTAGGTATCTATGTACAGAGATATACTGAGGCAAGAGGGAGAGAACAGAACGCAGGTGTTTGGAATTACAATCACATACTTGACATCCACCAAGGAATCATCTAGCACCTGGGTAATAGTGGGGCTCAGCAAGTATCTGAGGAATTGAAGGGATGACAAGGATTTTAATGTGGAAGTGAAGTGATTTTCTGATGCTTTCCCACCAAGCCATGCATTCAACAGCTATGCATTTCATGGCTTTATTTTCCTTGACTCTCGTTGATCATTCTTCTCTGTTACCTTTGTCATATTTCACAGACTCCAGCTCGGAGGTGGAGGGGGGAAACAGATGGAGCAACGAACTAGCGGAGAGCCTCACTGCACACCAAATGCCCTCCCTCCTGGGGCTCCGCACTGGCCCTCTTCTCTCACGCTATTCCTTCCTTGGCTGCTTCTATTCAATCACCTTCTCACAGAGGCCCTCCCTGACCACTCAATGGCAGTTTTCTCAGGGCTGCAACACATCACCCCACACCCCCAATTCTAGGAGAGCAGGGGCCTGGTCTACCTGGTTCTCTGAATGTATTCCAGGACCCTGGGCTGAGCGAATACATAGTTAACCAACGAATGAAAAGACAATACTCCGGATTCCCCTCTGTTCTCTGAAGCCCTCCATACCCGTAAGCTTTCCACTCCAGGTGGCTCCACACTCCATTTTCAACAATAACAACACTTCTGCAGGACTCGAGGTTTGCAAAGTAGCCTGGACTCCATTTTCTGAGTTGAGCACCTCACACGAGCTGGAGAAGGGAGGTCCGGCCTGGTAAGAACGCCCATCCTCCCATTTTAGGGTCGATGAAATTGAGCCTCAGGCAGGGGATTCGCCCGCAGCCGCGCCGATAACACGGGCAGGAGCCCTAAGAGGTGTCGATTCCGCAACGCCCTATCCCACGAGCCGACGGCCCTGGGTTCAGGATGCTTCATCCCCTTTATTACTGCTGTTCAGCCGCACTCACTCCGGACGCGCCCCAGGCGGAGGACGCGCCCTGGCCCTCGCCGCGCCCCCGCGCGTCCCCCGCGCCCCCCGGCCGCGCCCCCCGGCCGCGCCCCGCCCCCAGGCCCCGCCCCCAGGCCGCCTCGCCGCGCCCGGGTCTCTGCTCCCGCCCCGCCAAGGGCGCCCGCGCCGCGCGGGGACCACCCCCGCCAGCGAAGCCCAATCAGCAGAGGCCCAGGGGGCGGGGCCGCGAGGCCCCGGCCCTCCTATCTGGGCGCCAATTGACCCCCCTCAGCTGTCACTCCTAAGGTCGCACCCGCACACCCGCCTTCCTCTCTTTCCTCCAACCCTCCCTTTCAGGGGGAAAAGAACCCAGAAACGGCGGTTGGGCCACGGCGGTCGCCAACGGCGGGCGGGAAGCGGAGGGGAGAGGAGCCGGGGAGCGAGGGAAGGAGGGCTCTGGGAGGAGCAGGCGATGAAGGAGGAGGAGGAGGGGAGCCCGGCCCAGCCGGGAGCCGTCGCCGCCGAGGACAAAATGGCGGCGCTGGCGGAGGGCCAACCGTGAGGCGGGGCCGCGGTGTCCCCTCCGCCCCCACCTCGCGCCGGCCGGGCCGGTCAGGGGAGCCCGCTCGCCCCGCCGGCCGCGGGCGGGGAGGGGAGGGGAGCGGCCCGGCCCACTATGCAAAGCGGCCGGCGCCGCCGCCCCGTGGCAAAGGTAAAGGGTCGGGTTCCGCCGCCGCCGCGGCGCCTCCATGTCCGCGCGCCAGGCCCGCCCCTCCGCCGCCGGCCCGAGCCCGCCCCGGCCCTTTTTTTCCCCCCCTTCAATTTTTACCTCAGGATTTGGCGCCAAAGCGGCCTCGAAGCAGGTCCCGTGTCTGCGGCGGGTCGGCCCCCGGCGCGGAGGGCAGGGCGCGGGGGAGGCCGGCTTCCCGGCGTCGGCGTTTGGCGGGAGCCCCCGGGCCGCTTAGGCTCGCGGGGCAGCTGGCGAGGGACGGGACGCCGAGGTGGGAGCTGGACGGCGGGGGCGGGCCCGGAGGCGCCGCCGGGGTCGCGGGGAAGGAGGGGTTTGTTATTGTTTTTGTCAGTGAAAGGTCAGAGTTCGTGACCCCGGTGCCGCCGCCGCCGCCGCCGCCCGCGCGCTGGGAGGAGGAGGGCGAATGTTCTTCTTCCTCTTCCCAGCGCCAGCCTCGCCGCGGCCGCGGGGGCGGGCGAGCTCGCGATTGGCTGAGGCGCGCGCGCGCGCCGGAACGCGCCGGCCGCGCCGCTCCGGCAGGCCTCCGCGCGGTCGCTGCCCGGGCGGCGGCTCTGGCGTCCGCCGGGGTCGCCGCCCGGGCTCGGCCGCGCCGCCATACGGCCACCACGGAGCTTAAGCGCCGAGGTCGTCGGGGCGAGGGGTTGGCTGGTGGTTGTCAAAGGCCGGGAACGCCGGCCTCGCCGTTATTCGGCGTGGCCCGCCCGCGAGCTCCTCGAGGCCGGGTGGGGACCGTGTTCTCGCCGTGACGTCCCCCACCCGGGCCTCCGCCGAGCCAGCCGAAGCCTCTGTGCTTGTGGACTGAAGAAGTGATGGCGGCGGAGCGCCCGGAGGGCGGAAGTGGGTGGTTTGTTGGGTGGGCGTTGACCTGTTCGTGCCCTCGGTGCGGACGATCCGAGGATGCACCAGCTTCTGGGCGTATCAGGTAACGTGTTGAAGCCCTCCCAAGCCTGGCACTGTCTTTTCTGGAGTATATGCCCCAAGTCTTACGTCCAGAGTCTCCTCGCGATTTGAAACTGAACGACAGTGCTTCCGTTCGGTTCAGTCGCTCAGTCGTGTCCGACCCTGTGCGAGCCCATGGACTGCAGCGCGCCAGGCCTCCCTGCCCATCACCAACTCCCGGAGCTTGCTCAGACTCACGTCCCTCGAGTCGCTGACGCCATCCAGCCGTCTCATCCTCTGCCGTCCCTTGTCCTGCCTTCGGTCTTTCCCAGCATCGGGTCTTTCCCGGTGAGTCTGTTCTCAGCAGGTGGCCAAAGGATTGGAGCTTCAGCTTCAGCATCAGTCAGTTCTACCAATGGAGTGCAGCAATGCTGAAGTGTACACAAACTCCTTGCAGAGTTGCTTACGTGCACACATACAGTTGCTTCTCTTGATCTATGACTCTTGGGTTGTAGGTGTTCACCAGATATTTCTCTCTCATAGTGATGGTTTGACACGCTTTGCATGGTGCAGACTGCCGTTTTATTTGGCCCTGAACTGCATAGCCCAGACTGCTTGATGATCGTGCTTTGATAGGCCTAAGATCCGCTGCGAATTGATTTTTTTTCCTGAACTTTTCTTGTTTATTATTAATAAATTCTTACTCGAAGATGGATGATTTAACCTTTTTTTTTTTTAACCAGTAGCCATTTAGCTTTTATCAGTGTAACCTCAACTTTGAGTATTTTGTCCATAATCTTGTAATTTTTTTTTTGATAGGAAATGCTTTAACACACCCATTTTCCTTGTTTTCACCTCTCAAGGAAGAGGAAGATGAGAACCAGAAAGGTCAAAATGATATGCCTGAGGGAACACAGCATCTTGATGATAAACCCTTGTGAGCATGTACTGCTTTGTGACTGTATACTTTCCTCCCTCCAAATTAGCTGTCTATGTTGTACACCACTCCTAGCTACAGCTTTAAAATACATACATTGAGGTTTTTATGGGTTTTTTTTGAGAGGGGGGTAACAGAACTGTACTAGATTTTGAAATGAATACTAAACAATGTTTCTCTGATGGCTTATGATTTTCTCCATTTAATACTTGCAGTTCTGTGAATAAGCCACTGTTATTTCATTTAACTGAGGTGAAAGAACTGATGGCCAGATAAGGGGCCTCTCTGCTGCTACAGGTGCAGAAAGTGAAGCCAGCTCTCTGATGCAGTCCTTTTGAACCTTTATGCTGTAAGCCATGCCATATCGGTTTGCTCTGTTTGTAGTAGGAGTCAGTAAATTGCCAGTTAAAACCTTGGTTAATGTTAATATTAACAGTAATAGCAGGACGACCTTCCTGGCGGTCCAGTGGTTAAGACTTGGCTTTCCAATGCAAGGAAGAGGAGGCCTGGTCCAGGAGCTGACATCCCATATGCTTTGTGGGCAAAAACCAGAAGCAATATTGTAACAAATTCAATAAAGACTTAAAAAAAATAATAGCCTTCATAATCTTGAGCACTTTTCTGCCTCAGAAAACAAAAGTACTTGGACGTGCACTTGGCAGACTGCTGTTACAGTATCAGCAGGTGACAGGCCTCTGCAACTGGAGGTGGGCACTGCCAGAGTGCCATTTTTTTGCTCCACTGTGTGTTGGGCAGAAGCTTTTAGTGGTAACTCTTAAGTGACTTTGTAACGCTTGATGGATTTTATAATAACAGAAATATACACATTGTGTTACACTAGCTATACTTTTTTTTTTTTTACTATTAATAGGAAGTATCCACATTTGCATTCACAGTTGCTTTGAAAGTTGTTTTATCAACCTTTAAAGTGTTCTTGATTGGGAGTGCACTTCAGAACTTCCAGGCGCATGCTGCGTCTGAAAGCTCTGGGTGGGGCCTGTCATGAGCATGTCTACTGGGCATCCCAGGTCATTCTGATGCACGCCACAGGCTCAAATCACTGAGCGAATTCCAAAACATGTGGCAAAAAGAAAACTTCTTGTTCAAGAATTTCTTTTAACTTCTTGACTGCCTGAAGACTACTTATTCACAGAAGCACTGGGAGTGATGTATCTGGCAGTACCCAGCACCTACCCACACTGAGCCTGTACTGAAATGTGCCTTGTCCTTATCTCAGCCCTTAGCACAGTACCTAGTACACAGTGGGTATGAAGTGGGCACCTAGTGAATGCTTTTCCCAGCAACAGTATGATGAATAGTGTTGGTATCAGCTCGTTTTTACGGATGAACTCAAGTGAAAACATGGTTTAGTTGGACTTCCTGGAGCTGGCCTATGAGCTCGAGCCTTCTAGCTCCCTACACAGAGCTTGTGAATGAGATCCAGGCATTCCCTCCTTGGCCTCTGTGGTCCTCTGGACAGGTCTTTTTTCCCCACAACACTTAAACAGGTCTGTTCTTCAGTCATTAACTGAGAGCAGGAAGTGGATCACGCAGTTTTCATTTGGTACCTGAGTAGATGTTTTTTGCCATCAGGCTTATCTTTTAAATGATAAATATTAATGAAAATCAAGTTTTAATTAGATAATAGTTGTAGATGTGCTAAATTTTTCAAATTACTATTATCAAGTAGAGTTTCTTTTTACCTAAAAGGTATGGCTTTTGTGATAGCATAAATAATGGTTTTTACTTATTTTCATAGACTAGGAAGACTTAATGGTTACCTTCATAAGTACTTATGTACCTCTTTGTCTCATTTTTCTGTAATAGCTTGTTATTGTTTATAGTATTTGTGACACTTGTCATTTATAATTATGACATGTTTATAAAGTAAACTTTTAAACCTCATAATTGTTACTAGCCTTTTTTTTAATAACTTGGAATATGAATAGATGTAATCACTGAATACCAGATTGCACATTCCTTATACTTACACATTATCCTGTTTAATCTTCACAATAACCCTGCGAAGTAGATGGTATTTTCTTTTTTTTTCCACAACTGAAGAGGCAGAAAACCTGTAACAGGGAGAATAACATCTGCAGAGCCACCTGGCTGGCATATGCTGGGACATTTATCAGTAGTGATTTCTGCTAAGTTTTATTTATATATTTTGGTCATGCTGCCCAGCTTGAGGGATCTTAGTTTCCAAACCAGGATTGAGCCCACGCGCTGGGCAGCGAAAGCCTAGCCACTGGGAACGGTTGGGACTGCTAGGGAATTCCTTCTGCTTCATCTCTTCTGTCCTTGAGGACTTAGAAAAGAAGGAAACCGTTCTCTTCTACCCACGTCTGTCATTCTGTCACAGTCAAGCATTGTCACGGTAGAAGGTTACTTGGGGAAGTCTCAGCTTCTGTATCGGTGGCCCTTGTTCTTCCCAGGTAGAGGAAGCCCGGTGCTGCGGTGGATGGATGGTTCTGGAACACAGGAGCACTGCAAGAGTGGGTGCCAGGCCGCTCAGGAATGGCTTTTACTGAGTCGTGACTCTTAAGGGGTTTTTGTTGTTGTTTCTATTTGGTTTTTGGCCACGCTGAGCAGCATGACCAGGGATATTAAAACCCTGGTCGGGGAAGTGCCAACTCTGGTTTCTGCCCCCTGGTTCCCATGCCTTAATAAGCTGTACTTGGTTCACATTATCTTGAAAACATAAGGGAAAATCAGATTATCTTCTCAGAGGAGGGCACCTGCTGGGACTTCCCTGCTGGTCCACTGGTTAACACTCCATACTTCCACGGCAGAGGGCACAGGTTCGATCCCTGGACGGGGAACTAATCCTGCATCCCACGAGGCATCTGCCTGCCCTTGGTCCCCTGTTTTAGAATATGCTCAGGAACATGCTGTGTCTTTAAATGTCATCTAATTGGGCCTCTGAGTCGTGAGGCCTGGAGTTCTTTACTAGCCCAGCACCACTTCAAGAGGTAAGCCACTTGGGGCTGTCAGCCTCTAAAACAGCATTCCTTGAGTTTGCTAAGAGATGAGTTCCACCCCACAACCTGTTCACTATAGCCTAGGAAATGGACCTCAAAGCAGAGATTCCTTGGAAAAGCCTCTCTCTTAAGTGCTTTGCTTTGGATTCCGCCCTCGGCCGCCTTGGGGAGAGAGGAGCAGCTGCTAGAGGCCTCTGGCTTCCAGGGAGCTCTGGGTACAACAGTCAAGACTGAGGGTCTAAACCCTTGGTTTTACCCTCACATTTGGCCCCTCCTCCTCTGGCCCCAAGTTTAGGTTTTGTCTCTGTCTTAACTGCTGTGGTTTTCTAGCCTTCCTAACCAGTCCAAGTAGCTTCCTCCGTATCCATTCACTCCATCCACCCTTCCTTGCTCCCTTTGTGCTGCTGCTGAAACAGCCACTCCTAGCCCTCTTCTGTTTAAGTTCTTTTAACGGTTCTGCGTTGCTTAGGGCTGAAGGGAAAACTCGGATGCCTAAGGTGAGGATCTTGAGTGGGGGTAGGAGTCTAGCAGGCAGTCTCACGGAGGCACGATTCGCACGATTCGTATGTTAAATGGTGTTAGTGACCCCTGGCGAGCGCACTACCCACTTAAAGGGATAGAGCCCCCTCATCGGCTCCTGGAATGCAGCCCAGAGACACCGCATCTCAGATTTCTCAAGAGAAGCCAGGAATCCAGACGTGTAAATGTGGAATCTCTTACCTTTAAAGTAGTGGCAGTTTGCAACCGGTTTCTAAACTCTGCAGGCCAAGCAGCATCTCTTAACCATGGTTCTGGGCCTCAGAACTAGTTTGGGACCTTTGAGTAAGCAGATAAAATCCAAACTCCTGAGCCAGGGCGATCGAAAGCCCCTTCCCGGGGGTCCTTTCTGCCACCTTCAGAAGGCAGTGGTGGTCTTTTGACAAAAACACTGTGGAACTCAGAATTGTGATTCTATTGAGCATACAGTTTGCATCTCAAGGAAGGGAACTTGGCAGGCAGAAAGCAAGCCCCCGTTTAGAAGTTGAATGAAAAGTGTGTGTGTGTGTGTGTGTGTGTGTGTGTGTGTGTGTGTGTTGCAGATGGGGGCCTGCTCCTCTTCTAGTTCTTGTATTTTGAATAAACTTCCTGTCTCCTGCCAGGGCAGGAGGAGGGCAGTCACTACACAGCAGTCTGTGTAGTGTGGGGTCAGGGGATGAGGGTCTCAGGGTTCCGTACAGACACTCAGCTGGCGCTCCAGTCTTTACCCTCACTGTGGCCTTCCCAGACCCTGTGCCTCCGGCTTCTGAGCCTGTTTGGCGAGCAGGGGCCAGTGTGTCTGGCCGGCATCTCCCCCTGGGGGCACTTTAGTGTTCAAGTTCTGTGCCAAGGTAGCCATCACTGTCCCTCCATGTTGCATCTTCCAAAACTGACAGTTTCCACACCCTATGCTTCTTGGATTTTCTCTGTCCTTCAGGTTATATCTTTTTATTCATTTACTGTCCTTTCAGTAGGTTTTGGGAGGGAGCCAAGAAATGCATGTTTCCTGGTTATCTAGCTGCTTCTTGAGGCTCCAGGTTTCAACATGAAATTTGATTTGTTCAAAGACATTTCAGAAATGACAGGTAAATCAGCATTTCTTTGTGGTAGGAAAGTCAATATTTATGAGTGGATCAGAGTTTCAATCAGCAAAGACAGTTTCCAGATAAACAAAGAATTTTTGTAGATTTGCCATGAATTTCATACATTTTCCTCTTTGTAGTATTTTGAAGCTTTTAGAAAATAAAACCAAGTGTCGTGACTTTTAAATACATGACTTTAATTCTTCTGTTTTGGTTTAATTTGTCTAATTGAAACTTTGTGCTCTTTATTTTTCCTCCCTTACCTGATGCTCTTAAGCCAGTGGCTCAAAAAATTTTTTGACCATAATCTATTAAGTATAAATGTATTTTACATCAACAAGCAGCACCTGATATATAGTAGGTGTGCGTGTGTGCCTAGCCGCTTCAGTCGTGTCTGACTCTTTGCAGCCCTGTGGACTGTGGCCCGCCAGGCTCCTCTGTCCATGGGATTCTCCAGGCAAGAATACTGCAGCGGGCTGCCACGCCCCCTCCTCCAGGGGATCTTCCCAACCCAAGGACTGAACCCGTCTCTGCCATCTTTTGTATTGACAGGCGGGTTCTTTAGCACTAGCATCACCTAAGAAGCCGCATATATATATAGTATATATGTATATACATATGATTATGATTAAAACAAAAATGTCATGAGCCTGGTCCCTGGCGATGATGGAATATTCTGCTGCCTTCTGCTTTGCTCTCTGTGTGTGAGGCAGGGTGGGGTCCTGGTTGTGATCCATGACACTGATTCTTAGCTTACTTCCAGAGTTTGAAAAACAAGGAAAAAGAAACTTCATTTATGGTGCTTTTTTTTTCCCCTTTCTTTTGCTTTGTGCTTTCTGAATACAGATTTTCTCTTGTCCAAGCTTCTCTTTCGCTCCCCACACTGTTACAACATCACCCTTGAAAGGTGATCAGCATAGAGAAGAGACCCGTCACTCTGCTCTGCCAGCACAGAACGCCCTCTAGTGTAAGACATCATCAATCACCTGTCCACAGAAGAGACCCCGGCCACGTACACAGCCTGTCTGCAAAATCGCTCCATGATCACCAGGACACTGTGAGGGTGGGCACGGGGCGTTAATCTTCTCCGGAGAGTTCTGTGGAAGGGGATGTTGCCGTGCCAGGCAGCGGCTCTGCAGTCCCGGGTCTGACCGAGTCGGGCTGGTTTCCCTCCAATGTCCACCGCCTCGGCCGTGTATTCCTCCTGAGATCGTCTGGCACAGTGTCGAACTCTAAAAGGTGCCTTGAAGTCTTGTCATGGTACCAGTGACAGCCCTCATTCCTAACACATCCTTCCAGATGCCCTTCGGGCTCCTCTTCGGCTCAGAATCTAACTATCCACTGCTGACTCCAAGCCTGGCCCCAAGCTGGGGTCACTGCCCACAGACCAAGCTTTGACTCTGAAAACCTTCCCAGACCCTCCCAAGCCCAGATCCCCAGCCTGCACACCCACAATGTCCCGAGGGCACTTGTAGACCTGGAGAAGGGAATCCCAGAGGAGAGGGGTGAGCCCCGGAGGAGCCCAGGGCCACGCAGGCAAGGTGGGGATGGGCTCCACTTCATGCTGGCCGTCTCAGGCCCCGGAACCTACGCAGCTGTCCCCTGGGCTGGTTCCCCCACCGATGTCACCTGCCACGCCCCAGGGGGCCAGCCTGGGTAAAGTGCCCCAGGCTCTGTTTGCAGCATGTGGTAGCTGGGTGGTCACCCCGACAGACAACACTGGTCTGGCTTCACATGACCGACAGGCCCCCGGCTGTGCCTTGCTTGGTTTCACCTCTGGAAATGGCCCCGTCCCTTGGGGACATGACTCCCCCAACCCGGGACACGGAGGTGTTCTCTCTCCCTGGGAACTATGGCTCCCACCCCAAAATAAGACCTATCCATTCTTACAGGACACATACTGACTGCAACCTTCAGGCATGACTTCACCACAGGATACAAATTCACAAAGAGTTTGAGAATAGCAAGTAATTGATCAATT
Source organism: Nanger dama (assembly GCA_917880005.1). NCBI lineage: Eukaryota > Metazoa > Chordata > Mammalia > Artiodactyla > Bovidae > Nanger > Nanger dama. Next base: position 3,356,534 of record CAKJTW010000016.1, on the reverse strand, counting down.
TTTAGATTGTTTATAAATACATCTTAGAAATTCTAGTCTATTCCATTATGTGAGAAACATGTTATGAATCCCCAAGATCACTTGCCTTAAAAATACATCATATGTGAGTGTTCCTCATAATGTGTCAACTGAATCACACTAGAAGCATGAAATGTTAACACTTTTTAAAGCATGTGTACTTTGGATTTTAAAAATTAAGCTGGATTTGAATACCCCATCTTCAGTTGAAGCAAGCCTTGTGCATATGGTTGCAGAAAACAGAACAGCAGCCACCGCTGCAATTAAATCCTGAAACGACACTGGGTCACGCACACGGCTGGATAACGAGACGCATCATGCCTGTCTTATGGCTTTGGGGAAAAGGTCCTACTGATTGGTCCACGGCCGTCAGAGTTTTCCGTTGATTGTAGGAGGGACTTCACATTGCAGGTCTGAGAAAATATTAGTAACTCAAGAGTATCAGCAGTTATAAGCATAGATTTCCCGATCGCGAGTGTGTGACCCTGGGCTGCTGACACAAGGTCTCTCTTCCCCAGTTTCCTAATAAGAAGAACTCACTCCAACAGGTCCTTGGGACAATTAAATGGAGGATCGGGGTTAAGGTGTTTAACAGTCCTTCATGCTGAGATGCTTGCTATTTATTATTTGTTGTTAATAATCACATAACGGTCTCCTAGGAGCTTGTCAGTGCTGTTGGCTGCTGATTTAGTAATTGTTTAATCAAACAATTAAAATACAAGTAACATCAAACCAGTTTCCCCAAAGTCACTTAAAGTAATAGCAATATATGTAACAGATGCCCCAATAACGCTTATATAAGTTCAGTTCAGTTCAGTTGCTCAATCGTATCCGACCCTTTGCGACCCCATGAATTGCAGCATGCCAGGCCTCCCTGTCTATCACCAACTCCTGGAGTTCACTCACATTCACATCCATTGAGTCGGTGATGCCATCCAGCCATCTCATCATCTGTCGTCCCCTTTTCCTCCTGCCCCTAATCCCTCCCAGCATCAGAGTCTTTTCCAATGAGTCCACTCTTCGCATGAGTTGGCCTTAAGTACTGGAGTTTCAGCTTTAGCATCATTCCTTCCAAAGAAATCCCAGGGCTGATCTCCTTCAGAATGGGCTGGTTGGATCTCCTTGCAGTCCAAGGGACACTCAAGAGTCTCCTCCAACACCACAGTTCAAAAGCATCAATTCTTTGGTGCTCACCTTTCTTCTGATGTGAGTCCAACTCTCACATACACACATGACCACAGGAAAAACCATAGCCTTGACTAGACGGACCTTAATCAGCCAAGAAAATGTCTCTGCTTTTGAATGTGCTATCTAGGTTGGTCATAATTTTTCTTCCAAGGAGTAAGCGTCTTTTAATTTCATGGCTGCAATCACCATCTGCAGTGATTTTGGAGCCCCCAAAATAAAGTCTGACACTGTTTCCACTGTTTCCCCATCTATTTCCCATGCAGTGATGGGACCAGATGCCATGATCTTCGTTTTCTGAATGTTGAGCTTTAAGCCAACTTTTCACTCTCCATTTTCACTTTCATCAAGAGGCTTTTTAGTTCCTCTTCACTTTCTGCCATAAGGGTGGTGTCATCTGCATATCTGAGGTTATAGATATTTCTCCCGGCAATCTTGATTCCAGCTTGTGTTTCTTCCAGCCCAGTGTTTCTCATGATGTACTCTGCATAGAAGTTAAATAAGCAGGGTGACAATATACAGCCTTGACATACTCCTTTTCCTATTTGGAACCAGTCTGTTGTTCCATGTCCAGTTCTAACTGTTGCTTCCTGACCTGCATACAGATTTCTCAAGAGGCAGGTCAGGTGGTCTGGTATTCCCATCTCTTTCAGAATTTTCTACAGTTTCTTGTGGATCCACACAGTCAAAGGCTTTGGCATAGTCAATAAAGCAGAAATAGATGTTTTTCTGGAACTCTTGCTTTTTCCATGATCCAGCAGATGTTGACAATTTGATCTCTGGTTCCTCTGCCTTTTCTAAAACCAGCTTGAACATCAGGGAGTTCATGGTTCACGTATTGCTGAAGCCTGGCTTGGAGAATTTTGAGCATTACTTTACTAGCATGTGAGATGAGTGCAATTGTGCAGTAGTTTGACCATTCTTTGGCATTGCCTTTCTTTGGGATTGATTGGAATGAAAACTGACCTTTTCCAGTCCTGTGGCCACTGCTGAGTTTTCCAAATTTGCTGGCATATTGAGTGCAGCACTTTCACAGCATCATCTTTCAGGATTTGAAATAGCTCAATAGGAATTCCATCACCTCTACTAGCTTTGTTCATAGTGATGCTTTCTAAGGCCCACTTGACTTGACATTCCAGGATGTCTGGCTCTAGATGAATGATCACATCATTGTGATTATCTGGGTCGTGAAGATCTTTTTTGTACAGTTCTGTGTATTCTTGCCACCTCTTCTTAATATCTTCTGCTTCTGTTAGGTCCAGACCATTTCTGTCCTTCATTGAGCCCATCTTTGCATGAAATGTTCCCTTGGTATCTCTAATTTTCTTGAAGAGATCTCTAGTCTTTCCCATTCTGTTGTTTTCCTCTATTTCTTTGCATTGATCACTGAAGAAGGCTTTCTTATCTCTTCTTGCTATTCTTCAGAACTCTGCATTCAGATGCTTATATCTTTCCTTTTCTCCTTTGCTTTTCGCCTCTCTTCTTTTCACAGCTCTTTGTAAGGCCTCCCCAGACAGCCATTTTGCTTTTTGCATTTCTTTTCCATGGGGATGGTCTTGATCCCTGTCTCCTGTACAGTGTCACTCCATGGTTCATCCCTGTCTCCTATACAATGTCACAAACCTCAGTCCATAGTTCATCAGGCACTCTATCTATCAGATCTAGGCCCTTAAATCTATTTCTCACTTCCACTGTATAATCATAAGGGGTTTGATTTAGGTCATACTTGAATGGTCTAGAGGTTTTCCTTGCTTTCTTCAATTTGAGTCTGAATTTGGTAATAAGGAGTTCATGATTTGAGTCACAGTCAGCTCCTGGTCTTGTTTTTGTTGACTGTATAGAGCTTCTCCATCTTTGGCTGCAAAGAATATAATCAATCTGATTTTGGTGTTGACCATCTGGTGATGTCCATGTGTAGAGTCTTCTCTTGTGTTGTTGGAAGAGAGTGCTTTCTATGACCAGTGCATTTTCTTGGCAAAACTCTATTATAGTCTTTGCCCTGCTTCATTCCGCATTCCAAGGCCAAATTTGCCTGTTACTCCAGGTGTTTCTTGACTTCCTACTCTAACATTCCAGTCCCCTATAATGAAAAGGACATCTTTTTTGGGTGTTAGTTCTAAAAGGTCTTGTAGGTCTTCAGAGAACCGTTCAACTTCAGCTTCTTCAGCATTACTGGTTGGGGCATAGACTTGGATTACCGTGATATTGAATGGTTTGCCTTGGAATGAACAGAAATCATTCTCTCATTTTTGAGATTGCATCCAAGTACTGCATTTCGGACTCTTTTGTTGACCATAATGGCTACTCCATTTCTTCTGAGGGATTCCTGCCCACAGTAGTAGATATAATGGTCATCTGAGTTAAATTCACCCATTTCAGTCCATTTTAGTTCGCTGATTCCTAGAATGTGGACATTCACTCTTGCCATCTCCTGCTTGACCACTTCCAATTTGCCTTGATTCATGGACCTGACATTCCAGGTTCCTATGCAATATTGCTCCTTACGGCATCGGACCTTGCTTCTATCACCAGTCCCATCCACAGCTGGGTATTGTTTTTGCTTTGGCTCCATCCCTTCATTCTTTCTGGAGTTATTTCTCCACTGATCTCCAGTAGCGGGTTGGGTACCTACTGACCTGGGGAGTTCCTCTTTCAATATCCTATCATTTTGCCTTTTCATACTATTCATGGGATTCTCAAGACAAGAATACTGAAGTGGTTTGCCACTTCCTTCTCCAGTGGACCACATTCTGTCAGACCTCTCCACCATGACCGGCCCATCTTGGGTTGCCCCATGGGCATGGCTTAGTTTTATTGAGTTAGACAAGGCTGTGGTCCTAGTGTGATTAGATTGACTAGTTTTTTGTGAGTATGTTTCAGTGTGTCTACCCTCTGATGCCCTCTTGCAACATCTACCATCTTGCTTGGGTTTCTCATACCTTGGGCGTGGGGTATCTCTTCATGGCTGCTCCAGCAAAGCACAGCTGCTGCTCCTTACCTTGGACAAAGTAATAGCAATATATGTAACAGGTTCCCCAATAACGCTTATGTAAGTTACTCTCCCACCAAACATACCCCAAATTCACAGCAAGGCACAGCCCTTGCACTACACTAATCCAAACCACAGTCTCCTTTTCAAAAGGTGTAGTTGCAGAGAGTGGCCCCTGGGGTGCGTCCCCAGCAGCCGGCCCTCCCCACTCCTTTTCCCCCAGCCAACTGGTCTATGCGGGTCACCTTGGTGCCCTTCACAGTGACCAGCTCCCTAAGTGTGGTCCGGCACCTGTGTGCAGGGCCCGCTCAGTGCTTCTAAGAAAACGCTATAGCCCCCACCACTGGGGGCAGTCAGCGGTCAGCCTCTTGGGAACCAGCCTTGAAATCAAGCTTACAATGGACGGTAGGTCAGAGAAACCCAGAGTCTGGAGCTTGGGAGTCACTGTCCCACCCTGAAGCCAGCCTGCTTTCCCGCCTCTGGTTGAGCTGATCTCCTAGCTGTCTAACGCAGCGTGAGGTTAGTTTCCTTTTCCTTGCTATTGATAGACATCTTAGTGTGGACACAACTGTCCCCTCAACTGACAGTTAACACGTGGAAGCACGGAAGCCTCCCCTGCTCACAGGGGCCGCATACCCCAGGCTGAAGCCATGAATGGAAGAATCTTGCAGAATGTTGTTGATTTTGTTCCAAGGCAGAGAGAAAGCTGGGCTCCATCTGCTCCTAGCACTCCCAGCCCAGGTGGCCTCATCCCGATTTACAGCCTCGCTGTTCAGCGATGACATCTCCACTATCAATCAAACGAGAGGTTGGACTAGACGGAGAAAGGATTCCGAGCTGCACACCTTAGCCCTGACGGGCACACACCGACAGCCCCTGGGCGTCAGTCCCCACGCCTCCCCGGCCCTGGCTGTGTCCAGGGGAGTCTGTCAGCCTGAGCAGAACAACTCAGCGGATTTCTGACACCCAGAAGCTTCATTAAGGGGACCCAGGACCTCAATCACTGTCCCCGGACACTCCCGTGTGCTCGTGTGTGCTGTGTCGGTGACCACAATCACACTTCTTCCTGCTGATGAGGCCCCATCCAGGCTGGAGAGACGCACCCCGCCTCAGGAAAGCCGTGAGACCACCGCAGTTAAAGGGAGAGCTACCTGCCTTCCAGGGCCAGGGCCTGCGGTCCGCTTTGACAAACAGCAGGTGTGTACTGAACGCCCTGGGGGGCCGGGAGGGTCTCGGGGGCTCCGAGCTGCTGGTTCCTGAGCCACAGCACAGCGTCCTCCCTAGAAATGCACTCTGCTGGGGACATGCAGGAGGCGCTGCCCGGCACCCCCGGCGGGCAGGCGGAGAAGCAGTAAATTGTGGTGCCGTGGGCGGCTGCTCCTCCAGCCTCCCGGCCCAGGGAGAAGCAGCGCCATCAGCCAGGTGGGCGGCTTCCCGAGTTACTCCGGGCTCATCCAGCGGACGGACAGTGACATGAACATGCAAGGCAAGTCGGACAGAGAAAGGGCCGGGCGAGGGACAACGAGCAAAGTGGGCCAGTAGAAATCGGATGAAATGAGTCCACCGAGGACCAGGGGGAGCAAAGGAAAAACAAGGCGTCCAGGTAACCAGGCGGGTCGTGGCCCCGCCACACAGGAGCTGTGGCTCCCTCCTTTTACAAGACCCAGCCAGTGTGCTCTATCTACAACCCGGGTTTCTATCAGGGGCAATAAAAAGCCCTGTCACAGCTCCTTTACAGAGTATCAGAAATAGGATGTTACTCCGGGGGAGAAATCTTCAAGGGGCTTCCGGAGACACAGTTCTCCCTGGAGCTCAGAAGCTGACAATGGGACCGCAGCACAGGCAGGCTGGGGAAGTGGCCACTTCCTCTCTGAAGTCCTGCTGCCCTTAAAAATATATACATATTAATTAAATATAAATTATTTAATTAAAAATTTTAAAAAATTATTTATTTGGCTGCACTAGGTCTTAGCTGTACAGGCAGGACCTTAGAGCTTCGTTGCAGCCTGAAGGTGTGGCATTCAAACTCTTAGTTGCAACATACGGGATCTGGTTCCTTGACCTGGGATGAACCCAGGCCCCTGGATTGAAAGCGTGGAGCCTTAGCCACTGGACCGCCAGGGAAGTCCCTTGCTGTGCTTTTTAAAGGCTCAAAGAGTCTAGAAGGCCCATCTCAGTATGCCTGATGGTGAAAATGATTCCATGGGAGTTAAGTCCTCAAAAATTAACAAGAAGACCTCTCTCATCACTTAGTCTGGGTCCTCAAAATATTTAACCAAACATTTTTAAAGAACTGCAAACTAAAACATAAAAAATTCCCCTGAAAATATTTAATCTAAGCTAATTCCTGGAGATGGTGCTTTTATAAAATGTTGGTTAGCAACTGCCTTTTTTTTTTTAAGGGAACAGGCAACAGGAAGGTGGGGACAAGACATCAGAAAATGATATGATTGCTTTTTATTTCAATGAGAGTAACAAGGAGGCCCCCCGCCACTCTGCTTTATGTAAAAACACGTCCAGCATCGTGAGCAGCAGTCATCAGCGGGAAGGGACCAAGCCCCAGGTGCCCACAGAGCAGCAGGCCACAATTCTAGGCTCCCTCAACTGTGTCCAGAGCCACTGGCCAACACCACGAATTCACCTTCCCATCACATCACGTCTTCTCTCCTTTCCTCTTTCAAGGCTTCAGGAATACAGCAGAAGGACCACGATGTTGAAAGCAAAGACAGTTCTCACAAGCACATCGCTGTCGGCCTGTGCAGGGTAAACTCAGGAAGGCACGCAATAAATTAAAGCAGACCCCGTCTCTCGTCTCTCGGGAGGGTCTGCAGTGGCCTCCCAGGTGGGGGCCGGGTCTGCTAGCAGCCGAGTTTCCAGCACTGGTGAGGTGTCAGGACCGCTGGAGGGAGGGGGCAGTTTCCTCCTTTCGGAAGCTGCGTCGGTCTGCAGGGTGAGTGCTCGCTCGGAGGACGGTCCTTCGCTTCTGCTCCGGGGCTGCCTGGCCCTGCACCCTCCGAGGCCAGGGAGACCCTCCTGGGTTACCTGCTGAGGCACCACAGCCAGTGCTGCCGGCAGATTCGTCCACAGGCCTCCGTCTACCACTGACTTACGGAAGCCCCTGGGGGCTGGGAATCAACCCGGAGGTTGCTGCTCCGTAAAACTATAAAGTGCTTTTTGATGAGAGTAGCTGTTATTTACTGGTTGTTTTTCATTTCACCTGAGGCACCGACATCAACGACTTGAAAGGCGATCATGTTTACCAGGAATAAAAAAAAACTGTAACAGCTTGTTTCTACTAAGAAGCCTGCAGTTCCACAACGTACTTCCCTTCTGGTTTCCACGTCTTCATGTTACTAAATTTTAAAGCACTACTGGAAAGGGAAACAGTTTACGCTGGAGTGGGGAGGGTGGAGAACATGAAGACAGAAAAGGTCCATAAATATCCCTTAAGGGGTCCACTTGTGAAGGTGTGAGAGAGGGGGTGAGAGCCAAGAAGGCCAGGCCCCGTGCTGAATCCAGCTGTGTGTCCGGATGGGTGGAGACACGGGCGGGCTTCTGGAAGGGTCCACACATCAACCTAGGAGTGTCCTCTGAGTCCACGTGCTGGGCCACTGCTATAATACACTCGCGTCTTCCATGGCCTCGATCCACCTGCAACACAGAAGGGAGGAGACACTCGGTTCTGCCTGGAACTCTGGTCACGGAACCCACAAGTGATGAGACGACAGTGGCATTGACCCAAGGCGAGGGGCCCAGTCCTGTCCTGTCTCCCTCGCGTTCAGCAAAAGGCCCGCAGTGCAGTGCACAGCTGCGGAATCCAGGCACGCCCGCACGGATGAGCCATACCACAGGCAGACCCCGCTTTATCATGCTTTGCTTTCCTGTGCTCAGAGACACTGCGTTTTCTCTACATTTGAAGGTCTGTGGAAACCCTGTGTCCAGCAAGTCTAGCAAGCAGCACCATTTTCCCAACAGTATTTGCTCACTCTGTGTCTCTGCAGCACATTTTGGCAATTCTCACCGTATTTCAGACTTCTCCATTGCAGGTCGATTTGCTGTGGTGATCTGTGACCAGCGGTCTTTGATGTTACTACCACAAGAAGATTATGACTTCTTAAAAGGCCCAGATGAGGGTTAGTACTTTTAGCAATAAAGCATTCTCCAGTGAAGGAATGCACACTTCTGTACACATGACATGACTGCACGGTTAACAGACTACAGGATGAACAGAGCTTGCGGACGCACTGGGAAACCAGAAAGCTCGGGACTCCCTGACTGCCGCGCGCGCTGCACTGCGGGGTCCGGAACCCCACCCACAGACTGTCTGAGGTCCGCCTGGGAACTTCAACCTGCTCTTCTGCTCTGGCCCAAGGGAACCCAACAGGACAGGAGGGCCGGGGGAGAACAGAAGCCAAAGCCCAGGGTGACCGCTGGCTCCCTCCTGAGAGACGAGAGGGGGGGAACGTGGGACTAGTTATTTGGGTACCTCTGAGCCGAATTGCTATCCTCAGCTTTGAAGCTATAAAATAGGGTTTTCTTGTGGTAAAGATGAAACGTAGGGCTGGCTTCGCTGCTGCCCTCCTCCTTGCCTGGTGCAACGGTGAAGCCGAGCAGGGGCATACTCTCCAAGGCCACTGTGTCCTGCGGAGAGGCAGAGGGGAAACGGACGTTAAACACGGCAAGACACCCGTCAGCAGCTGAGCATCCAAAGCTCTTCACCCCTACTTCCTGCCAGCACCAGTCACAAGGAGGAAAAAGAGACCTAACATTCTGCGGCAGCGTTTACAGAGTCCTGGGACTTCCACATTGTCTTGTTTAATCTTCATGAAAGGTGTCACCCCATGCTAAGAAGAAACTGAGGCTCAGGGAAGGTAAATAACACCCCAAGATCACACAGCGTGGAAGCAGCAGGGCCAGCATTGGAGCTCACGAACACCCCAAACTGTGCATTCCTTCCACGGATTCGGTGTGCCAATGACTCAGGTCCCCCACTGGCATTAGCCCTGTTAGCGGATTCTGTGGCCAGCCCCCATGGTCTCTTTCACAGCGCTTCAGTATGGAGCACTCAGGGCGTCCGGACTTAAAACCATGGAGCTCGGTGGAAAAAGAAAGAGCTTCTTATATGTAGATCAAGAACTTTTCATAATAAACACACCCATATTTATGCACAAATGCCTGTTCATAAAGAACACGGTAAGATCATGAACAGAGATTCAGAATGGCTGTGGGGGAGAAGGAGGAGTTAAATTTGTGTATAAAAGGCAATCAGCTTTCTAAGACCGCTGGGTCAGGAAAAAACATTTGACAGAATTCAACATCCACTCATGATAAAAACTCTTAACAAACTAGGGGATACACGGGAACTTCCCGGGTCTTCCCAGTGGTACACTGGATAAGAATCCATCTGCCAATGGCTTTGATCCCTGCTTCAGGAAGATTCTACGTGCCACAGAGCAGCCATGCCCATGTGCTACAACTACTGAGCCTGCATGCCTACAGCCTGGGCTCTGCAACAAGAGAAGCCATGGAATCCAGCTCACCGCAAAGAACAGTCGCCCCTGCTCACTGCAAGTGGAGAAAGCCCTCGTGCACCAACACAGATGCAGTGCAGCCAATAAATAAACAGAAGGGAACTTCCTTAATCTGACAGAGGCTATCTATAAAACACCCACCAATAACATCATACTCAATAGCGAAATACTTAATGCATTTCCCCTAAGACTGACACAAAGCAAGAGGACACTGCCCGTTACCAATTAAATTCAGCGCTGCACTGGAGATCCTAGCCATTGCATTAAGGCAAGAAAGAGAAATAAAAGACATCGAGATCAGAAAAGAAGCAGCAAAACTACCTGTGCTTAAAAAGGATATGTTTGATTACAAAACAACCACCAGAACTAATAATGAATTTAGCGATGGCACAGGATAATTAATTGTTGTTTTTTAAAAATATTTTTGTACCATCAGTGAACACTAGAAAATAAACTCCATTCAAAACTGTATCCAAAAATAAAATACTTAGGAATAAAGGTAACAGAAACGAGAGAAGTATAAAAATCTCTATACTAAAAAGTACAAAACATTAAATGCAGAATTTAAAGAACTAAATAAATGAATTATTCATGGATTGGAAGATTCAATATGGCTATGATGTTAATTCTCCCCAGACTGATACATAGATTCAATAATCCCTGTCATAATCTTAACAGACATTTATATTGAAATTGACACATTTATATGGAAACACAAAAGACCCAAAACCACCTTTAAAAAGAACAAAGCTGGAGGACTTACACAAGGCTTACTATCAAGAATTAAAACCACGTTAAGATACTACTACCCTTTCACCAGAATGGCTAAAATTAAAGACTGGCGATACCAAGTGCTAACAAACGTGGAGCAAACTGAACTCCCAAATTTACCTACACTGTTGCAGAGACTGTAAAAGGCCACGCCATTTTGGAAAACTACCTGGTAAATTCTGAAAGACCACATGTATATGGTTCTGTGATCCAGAAATTCCATTCCTAGGTAGTCACCCAAGGCAAAATAAAAACCTATTTTCACACAAAAACCTGTGTGCAAAAGTTTAATCCGGCTTTATTCATAATCACCTCAAACTGGAAACAACTCAAATGTCCTTCAACCGGTGAATGGATAAACAAAGAGGTATATTCACAAAATGGAATACTACTCAGCCATAAAAGGGAATGGCCAACTGTATGCAACAATATGGACGACTCTTAAAAACACTGTGTTGAGGGGAAAAAGTCACCCATGATTCCATTTATCTGAAGAACTAAAAGATATAACTAATATATGGTAGGAAAAAAAAAAACCCAGTGTGTGTGCTTCTGGGGATGGGGGTGAGGTGAGGATTTAAGGGGTATGCACCCCACTCCAGTCCTCTTGCTTGGAAAATCCCATGGATGGAGGAGCCTGGTGGGCTGTAGTCCATGGGGTTGCTGAGGGTCAGACATGACTGAACAACTTCACTTTCACTTTTCACTTTCATGCATTGGAGAAGGAAATGGCAACCCACTCCAGTGTTCTTGCCTGGAGAATCCCAGGGACGGGGGAGCCTGGTGGGCTGCTGTCTATGGGGTCGCACAGAGTCAGACACGACTGCAGCGACTTAGCAGCAGCAGCATTAGTCAAAACTCAACAAATAGTATCAAGATTGGTGTACTTCATCATATATAAGTTGTACTTCAAAAGAAAAATTAACACAAATATTGAACTCCTAGGGAGAATTAGCTCAGCTGGTAAAGAATCCACCTGCAATGCAGGAGACCTTGGTTTGATTCCTGGGTTGGGAAGATCCCCTGGAGAAGGGTTAGGCTACCCACTCCAGTATTCTTGGGCTTCCCTGGTGGCTCAGCTGGTAAAGAATCTACCTGCAGTGTGGGAGACCTGGGTTTGGTCTCTGGGTTGGGAAAATCCCCTGGAGAAGGGGAACAGCTACCCACTCCAGTATTCTGGCCTGGGTCGTAAACAGTCGGACAGGAATGAGCGACTCTCACTTTCACTGAGTGGCTTTCACTTTCACTTTTCAGGGCGAATTAAACTTGAAAAGCATCAAAAAGCAAGATGGATGAGACACTAATAGATACTTGATTAAGTACAGTAAAACGTTAACTGCCAAAATTCCTTCAACGTTTCTTTATGTTTGGAATTTTTATAATAACTATATTAACTACATAATAAAATATTGGGAAAAATGTAAAAGATTCCTAGGTATTTCTGACAAGCACTCGCTCCCAGGGCTGATACTGAGCAGCAAGTTACGTCAGCTTTGGGTTACCTCAGGGTACGTGATGGGGGTGCATGGCAGTAGAGACAGCGAAATCTGCCCATGAATGTGAAAGCTTGGCCCTGTCACTGGCTTAGGCTTACTGAGCAACTATACGCGTTCCTCTCTCTGAAGAAGTGGCTTTGGAAGCATCCTGAAATCCATCTTTGAAAACCAACCCAGGCTGTCACTTCCACGACATAGAGCCTCTGGCTTTTCTGCTCTCAAGACAGGATCCACACTCTGATGGTTGGTTACCTGTCAATAGGTTTGATTCCCCAAGACAGTTTTCCACGAGATGCTCTGTGGAGGAAGAGCCTGCTCTCAGCACAGCTGGGTGCTCTCCACACCTCGGGGACCCACAACATACCCTGTGCACCCCCCTCAAAAGTGCTGCTGTGAAGAAGTCTCAGAAGTGTCCACTCAGCTCTCTCAACCCAGGTCTCAGAGGCCACCGCGCCCTGGGGAGGGCGTAGCTCACACAGCGCCCGTCACCCGGGCCCGCAGGGGCCCCTCTGTGTGTCTGGGGTCTGGACCACGGGGTGACTGCAGCCGCCACAGCTGCAGGGCCCTCGTGAGGGGAGCCTCATGCCCCCAGGGGGCCGTGCCTTCTGCCCGGCGCCAGCACCCGCGGTCAGGGGAGAAGGGCCCGCCCTGTGATGGGCTGCTCCTGCCCGTGGGTGAAGCGCCCGCCGTCTGCAGGTGGGGAGGATGCGTTTAAGGCCCGGTTTTCAGAGCGGATTTCGCCTGCGGAAGCCATCAGACAGCCGGTGGGGTCCGGACCCGGCAGGTCTTTCTGCTTATGGCGCGGGTTCAGCCCGAGCCGGACCAGGGCGGCGCGCAGCCGCGCTCACAGCTCTCCGCTGCAGAGGCGGGCTGGGCCGGGCCTCCCCGCTGCATCTCAGCGGGAGGCGCTCGAAGACGCCGTGGCGCACGGGGGCGGCGGGCTTCGGCGGCGGCGGAGCTGCCGCGCGCGAGGCGGCGCGGTTCCCGGGCCCACGCACAGACACAGGCGCCTCCGGCGCGGCGACCCACGCGGCAGAAAGGCGCGCGCGCGCCCCGCCGCCCCGGGCACGCGCCGAGGCCTCGCCTGCCCGCGGCACCCCCGCCGGGCGCGCAGGGGGCGCCGGCGCCCGCCAGGGAAGGCCCCCCGCCGGGCGCGCTGCGAGGCGAGGCTTAACCCGCACCCCGGCCCGCCCCGGCCCCCGGGCGGGAGGGAGGCGCGCCAGGCTACCCTCGCGCCGCGTAGGTGTACAGCACTTTGCCTTTGACGACGAACCAGAGCTTCTTCCAGTGCCTCTTGCCCTTCTTACACCGGCTGAGGTAGCCGCTGATGGCGGAGCCCTCTCCGGAGGCGGCCACCTGGCGGAGGGAAGCGGGCGGGCGGTCAAGGGGGCGCCGACGGCGCCTGGGCGACCCTGCCAGCCGGCCGGGGGGCGGCGCTCGGCTGGCCTCGCGGAGCACCGGCCCCAGCGCGGCTGGAGAGGCCGCACTGGCCGCGGGGACCCGGGGCCTGCCCGCAGGAGCGCCGCCCTCCTACCGGATTCCTGGTCCTCTGCTCTCAGCCCAAGACCCCAAGTCTCAAGGCTGCAGGGGTCTATGTCGGTGAAGCTTTCTTCCCCATGAAACTGGTTCTTATGCTTTTCAGCTTACTTTGTTCTCACATTTAAGAGGGGATCCTTTCTCGAATTGTTTCCCTAAAAGACTGTATGATCTCCTGCCTAATGAGTTTGTTAACGCCTCTTAGAAGAATCGGGCCTTCCCTGGTGGCTCAGAGGATAAAGCGTCTGCCGGCAATGCCGGAGGCCCGAGTTCGATCTCTGGGTTGAGAAGATCCCCTAGAGAAGGAAATGGCTACCCACTCCAGTACTCTTGTCTGGAGAGTCCCACGGTCGGAGGAGCCTGGCGGGCTACAGTCCACGGGGTCACAGAGAGTGAGACACGACTGAGCGACTTCCCTTTCTTTCTTTTAGTAGTAGCAATGGGGTGGTCTTTGAACAAGCCTCTCACAGGGGCTAAGACCACAGGCCTGGAGTAAGACCCATCTCGGGCTCCAACATAGACTCTAGCAGCCACTGGAGGGGTGAGGTGAGACCACTTACTTCTGTACTTCTCAGTGTCCTGACTAGTTAAAGCTGGAGTCAAAGTACGTCAGACAGGTACCGGTCAGGTACAGCGCCTGACCCAGTTAAGTGCTCCATAAACATTCACCTTAATACAGGAGCAAGAAGACCAGGTTACAAAATAATTTCATCTGACCTTCTCAGTTCCTAGGTGGGGCAACAGGCCCAGAAGAGTTGGGGAACGGGATCTACCAAAGATGAAATCCTGGCTTAGCTGAAGAGAGGGCGAGCACTCAGAGCTCTCGGCAAATGTTCTCAAGGTCAGGGAACTCCAGTGCAGGGAGAGGAAGCGACAACCAGCCAGGTGTTTTGAGAAGTACTGGGCAAGGAACCTGCCCCTCTTGGGTCCCCAGGACCCCCTAACTTGGACAGGCCTCCTCTCCCCACAGCTGACCTGCCGGAGCAGCTCCCAGAGTCTGCGATCTGCCCCCATCAGATGCTCCCGGGACAGCGCTCCAGCGACCGTCCCCGGGAAGCAGGCCTCTGTCAGGGCGGGGCTCCCCGGGCGGGGGGGAGAGGGTGGCGGGAGGCGGGCGCACACTGCTCCTGGGGCTGCTGCGGAGCCCACGGTGTAGGCCTTGTTGAGTAATAAAATGTTGCTTTGGGCAAAACCTGCCAACATGGCTCAGGGCAGGTCCACACGGCACCTGGATCACGGTGGCCTGAGGCCTGAAAGGTGAAGACACTGGTTCTCAAACTCTGTACCCATGGCACACTCAGGTTCCGTGAGCTCAGCTCCTATTGAGAGGACTGTGGGAGTGAGAGGGTGGTCTTTTCTCAGTCTGTGGGAGGAGACTAGTTAATAAATGACGAGACAGCCATACAGTGTAAGAAGTGTGAAATTTATGTGGACAAGCTAATGTGAAATTATGATATCAAAGACAGATTAAGTGAAAAATGTATGGAAGATTCAGAGTATCATCTTTTGAGTTAAAAAAAGGATCTATAATCGTCTATCTTAATTATGTATATACATAAACATTTCTGGAAGGATCCGTAAGAAATCTGATGGCAGTTAACTTTGAGGGGTGGGACTGAAGGAGTCTGGGGAGGGAGAGAGAGAAACTCAGTTCTCATCACACATTCTTCTATGTTTATGAAAAAAAAATTGTTATCACGTAAGTGTTAACTTCCAAGATTTTTAAGATGCAAAAGGAATTAAGCTAATGGATAGAACCATACTCACTTAAAATTTTCATCCCTAACACTTTTTGAACCCTTGCCACCTGCTATTCAATAATGAATATTTAAAAATACTTGGTAACAGCTGCTCACTCTTCTTTTGACAGCTTGTATATTCACGGGCACACATTGGTTTGTGGCTATGATTAGAATACAGTCAATAAGCTGGTTCTGTCTACAGAAAGAAATTGAGTTGGGCTAATTCTGAGGTTTCCTGGAAAGAGTCCTACGACCTTGAGGAGGCTCACGGCCTGAGCCTCTACTGGATCCCCAGGATGAGACAGGGATGCGGTTTGAGGGGACCAGACTCGGGAGAGCTGAGCCAGGCCGAGCTGCTTTAGGACCCAAGTGCTGCAGCGCTGTGTGCATCTGGGGGATGGGTCAAGGCTGGGGGTGGGGGCGACGTGTCTCCCTGCACCTCTGACAGCCACTTGGGCTCCTGTTCTCTGCGACCGGCAGGGGTCTTCTCGGTCACACCCAGGAGATGGCCTGTGCTTCAGGGCGACCTTTGTGAGCATGAGCCAGAATGCCTCCCGTGAGGGATGCTCTCTAACGTATCCTTAAGAGCCTAGTCTGGCTAGGGCAGGGGGTCTGAGGACCCAAAACATTCTAAATCCCCTGGTCCCCAGGAAGGCAGCCCTATACCCGCCTCACCTCGGTCAGGGCTGACGGGACTTTCCTCTGCTTCCTGAAGGCCGAGGGGTTGATGCTGTGGAAGACGGACGAGAAGGCGCTGCTCGAGAAGCGGGCGGAGGAGAGGGGGGGAAGCTCATGCTCAGGGGCCGCTCTGCAGCGAGACAAGCCGCGAGGAGGGAGGTGAGCATCTGTACCCACGGCGGGGGACACAGGCGCCTCCAAGACCCGAGCTCCTGGCCTCCCAAGACGGCACCCGCCACGAGGGGTGGGGTGGGGGTTCTGTGTGACCCGAGAGAAGGGGGCGCCCTGCTAACACAGAGCTGGAGTGGGGCAGACTTTCCCGGTGCTGGTGCTGGCCAGTCCCTCTTCCCCGTGTCTACAGAGGCCGGGCGGTCCTCTCCACCACCCCGGGCAGCCCTGGGGTGGGGTGACCGAGGGGAATCTCTGGTTTCAGGCCCAAGATCCACCCTGCTCCCCCTCTAGCCGATCCTGAGCACAGGAGCTCACAGGCCCTCTCAGCCACCTCAAGCTCTGCTATCCGAGGACCCTCAGCCCATTCCCTGACCACAATGCCTCTGGTCTCCATCTTGACATCCTCATTCCAAGAGGGCCCCAGGGGACCCAGGCCTGAAAACAGGGCCACCGTGCAATAATGTGAGTGCCTGCCTACTGGCCTCGTCACGGAGACGCACGGGCCCAGCATGCCATGTCCCAGACACATGACCCAGACGCATCACCCAGACACGTGTCCCAGACGCGTGACCCAGACACATGGACCCAGACGCGTGTCCCAGACACATGGACCCAGACGCATATCCCAGACACATGGACCCAGACACATGACCCAGACACGTCACCCAGACACATGAGCCCAGACTTGTCACCCAGACACATGACCCAGACACGTGTCCCAGACACATGGACCCAGACGCGTGACCCAGACACATGGACCCAGATGCGTGTCCCAGACACATGTCCCAGACACATGGACCCAGACATGTGACCCAGACACGTGTCCCAGATACATGGACCCAGACACATGGACCCAGATGCGTGTCCCAGACACATGTCCCAGACACGCGGACCCAGACACGTGTCCCAGACACATGGACCCAGACTCGTCACCCAGACACATGGACCCAGACTCGTCACCCAGACACATGGACCCAAACACATGGACCCAGACACGTGTCCCAGACACATGACCCAGACACGTCATCCAGACACGTGTCCCAGACACATGGACCCAGACACGTCACCCAGACACATGGACCCAGACACGTCACCCAGGCACATGGACCCAGACACGTGTCCCAGACACATGACCCAGACACGTGTCCCAGACACATGGACCCAGACACGTGACCCAGACACATGGACCCAGACACATGGACCCAGACACATGACCCAGACACGTGTCCCAGACACATGCCCTAGACTCAGCTGCTCTGGAACCCTTCCTCTGGGGGCACCTCTGGATTTTCTATAGAACCAGCGGTGGGGGGAGAAGGTGCCCCAGAGCAGGGTTTAAACCCTGTCTCCTCCTGGAGGGCAGCATTTTGTCCAGAGTCCCCAAGAAAGCGGCTGGGAGAAGCCGTGTGGGGAAGAAGCGGAGCGTGGTCCGCAGTACCTCTCGTCAGGCCCGGGCGTCCCCGGCCCTCTTCTTCAGCTCCCCGTAGCAGCCGTCACACACCTTGGCCATGCGGTCTTTGAGGTACTTCAGAGGGTACTTGTTCCGAGAGCAGTTCCGGCAGACGATCTGGGGGAGAGGGGGCCCGCGGGTCACAGGGTCTCACCCTCCCGGCCCAAGCAGAGGGCCATGTCCGACCCCTCTGCCGACCCGCCCCCACCTCCTCAAGGGCCTCATGCTCTGAGCAGAATTATCTCACTCCTCTGCAGGTGCTTATCTGTTTTTCTTTTTAAAAAATTATAGAAAATTATAAAATAATATATAAAAATATTACAGAAGTGATTTCTTGTCTTATGCTTGTGCCCAGTCATGTCCAAGTCTCTGCAACCCCATGGACTGTAGCTTATAATACCTAATATCATATTTGTATGATATTATGACACCTAATATAATATGACACCTAATATAATATCAAATACCATATAATACCTAATATTATATATTATATACTTAATATTATATATCTATATTATAATTGCTTATAATACCTAATAAAATGAAAGTTCTGTGTGAAAAGTGAAAGTCTCTCAGTCATGTCCGACTCTTTGCAACCCCATGGACTGCAGCCCATCAGGCTCCTCTATCCATGGGATTTTTCAGGCAAGAATACTGGAGTGGGTTGTCATTTCCTTCTCCAGGGGATCCTCCTGACCCAGAGATTGAAGCCGCATCTCCTGTGTCTCTTGCATGCAGGTGGATTCTTTATCCACTGAGCCATTGGGGAAGCCCAATAGAAGTGATACATAACATTCTATTATTAATAATTTCAGGTATACAATGCAGTGATTCAATGTATGTAATACAGTTGGCTCTCCATTTCTGCAGGTTCCACATCCACAGATTCAACTAATGGTGGATCGAAAAGATTTTTAAAATTCCACAAAGTTTCAAAAGCAAAACATGCTGCCAACTATTTGCATGGAATTTACACTGTATTTATAACTATTTACACAGCATTTGTAGCTCAGCTGGAAAAGAATCCGCCTGCCATGTGGGAGACCTGGGTTCAGTCCCTGGGTTGGGAAGATGCCCTGGAGAAGGGAAAGGCTGCCCACTCCAGTATTCCTTGCCTGGAGAATCCCATGGACAGACGAGCCTGGCAGACTATACACAGTCCATGGGATCGCAAAAGAGTCAGACACGACGGGGCAACGTTCACTCTTTACACAGCACTTCTATTCCATTAGGTATTATAAGCGATCTAGAGATGATCTAAAGTGTGGCAGAGGATGTGTTTAGGTTACATGCCAGTGTCACACTGTTTAAATAATGGACCTGAGCGTCCTTGGATTTTGGTATCCACGGCGATCCTAGGATCCTAAAGCCAGTCTCCCATGGATATCAAGGGAGACTATATGGTGAAATCACCACAATGTCTAGCTAGCATCCATCACCACACATAGTTTACAAATTATTTTTCTTGTGCTAAGAACTTTACAGATCTATTCTCTTGGCAGCTTTCACATATACAATAAAGCTTTTTAAAATTATTTAATTTCGCTTCTATTTAGCTGCACCAGGTCTTGGTTGCACAGGGATCTGGTTCCCTAACCAGAGACTGTCTCCTGTCCCCTACACGGGAGCATGGACTCTCAGCAGGAGGCCCACCAGGATGTGTCTACAACACCGTTTTGCTAACTATTATCACCAAGCCGGACGCTTTCTGTCTTCTGATGAGCCTGCACCCTTAACCAGGACAGGATACTCTTTTTCCGGGGACAACAACTCCATCTGCTACAGTTTCCTTTGGGGAGCAGGGTGGTGGAGTGGAACGGGTCTGGGGTTTGGAGCCCTGGTGGGAGGGCATCAGTAAAAGGTGAAGTAACCTCACGCCCCACCCTGGGCCCGACCCGCAGCAGCTGCTGGACGCCCCTGGCCCCCAGCCCGCGCACACGCCTCCGCGCCTCACCTTGCCGCAGGCGTGGCAGTGGTGGCGCCGCAGGGTGAGGGAGAAATCGCAGCCGCAGTTCATGCACATCACGGCGTGCGTGACTGGCACGAGGGTCGGGGGCCTCTCCCCCAGGCTGACGCCCAGCCTCTCCCGGATCTGGAGCAACGGAGTCAGGCGGGCAGCGGGGTCAGGAGACCAGCTGGGCCGGCGCGCCCCTTCCTGTAGGGGGTGTGTGTATGGAGGGGCGGGGTGGACTTCACTCTATAGCCACCCCCACCCCGCACCCTCCAGGGCGCCGACCTCGGTGAGAAATGGGGCCGCGGGGAGGACCCAGTGGTGCCCTGATGGAAGGAGGTGCTTGACCTCTCAGGGGCCCAGGAGGCCCGCTCACCTCCATGCTGTGCTGGAAGGCAGCCAGCGCCTGGGCCTTGTAGTCCTCGGGAGGGCCCGGCTCACGCAGCTGTGCCACTCGTCCCTCTCCGCGCAGGAGCTGCGGGCACGAGCCAGACTGAGCGAGGGCTGTGCACCCTCTCGGGGTGAACCATGTCCCCACTGACCATCCCCTTGCCCCGAAACCCCGGCCCGGCCACCCGCCAGACTTGCACGGCGGCATGTCTGCTGCCAAGTGGGTGGCCTCGATTATGAGGTGTCTCTGGGCCTGGCCTGTAAATGTGGGAACATCAAACACTCCTCTAACTCCCAGAGCGGCTGCAGGGACCAGATGACTCGCGGGAGGTGGAGGACTCTGCCGATGGCAAAGCACTGTGCAGAAGCAAGGGGTCCAGCCCTCTTGGAGGGGTGCGCTGACCGTGGGCAGAGAGCCAGGTACCACTTGGGAGGCAGTGGACAGATGCTGGCAATGGTCACAATCTCATTCTCTCTGTCCTCCTCCTCAGTTTCCCACACGCCCTCCCAGTCATTCACTCATTCAGAGCGCAGACATCCCACCTTCCCCTCCGGGCCTGGCAGAGTCTCCTGAGAGGCGATGCACCCCGGCAGCCGCCGGGTTGAAATTCTCATAGAGCCCGCTAGGTGTCGCTCCAACCCCGCCACCGTGCCTAGAGCAGCTCCTGGCAGGAGCCCCTTCCAGGTTTCTGAGCCTGGAGCCCCTATCCCAGCTCCAGCTGGTCTTGTCCTGGAAAGAGGGCGGGGGGACTCTTTCTTTGCCAGAAACCAACAAAACGAGGACCCCGGGGCAGAGCCTGAGGGCCTGAGAAAAAACAGCCATCTCTGATAGAAAGGCCTCACCGCCCAAAAAGTAAAAGGGAAAATAAATTGATGAATGCTCAGCCCTGATGTGTCTCTCACTCTCCAGACCTGGCAGCCTACACACAGACTATTTTATGAGCTAAGGTGCCCCATGCGCTTTCCACTTGGCTTAACCTTTGTCACTGCCGCAAAGACCCAATGCTCTGTAGGGTTTTACAATGAGGAGATGTTGTCATATTTAAGCAATGGGCTCTGGAAACCCCTGAGATTCCATGTAAAATTTTATGTGTATGCACATGTTTTCTGCGGAGAGAAGCCACGGTTTTTATCATATTCGCCACATGACTGTCCAAAAACGGACGAGAAATAACGGAACAAAAGTCACTTACCCAACAGGACACCAAAATAAAAATGTCAGCACGTTCAGCGACTGCGATTCCAGACCACCCCCTGCAGAGCCCTGCCCGCCCACGCCCTCCTCCCCCCCACCCCTGCAGAGCCCTGCCCCGCCCGCGCCCCTCCTTTCCTCGCACCTGGCAGAGAGAGTCAGGCAGGACTCGGGGTCTCGATCTTCAGGGCGTAGGGCACTTTCTCCATCACGGGGCGGCTGACCTGGAAACCAGGAGCGGCCCCTCAGGATGGGCACGGGAGGGGTCCCGCCACTGCCCAACTCTGAGGCTGAGCTTCCTCACTGTGAAGGGCAAACCTTTCTCACCTGGAAGATGGGGTGTGTCTGTGTGCACGCGTGTGTGTTTGTGTCTCTGTGTGCGTGTGTGCACAGTGGGAGCCCAGCTGCTGACTCTGACTCTGTGGCCACCTGCTGACCCCCCCAGAAAGGCATCCTTCTCGGAGCCCACTGTGCTGGACAAGCACCTGCCCAGTGGGCACCCTCCAACATGGCCTCTGTCAAGACTCTTGAGCGGATGGATGCTTTGGTCCAAAAGGGAAGACACCTCCCAAGTTAGTGAGGTCACCCTTCTCCAGGTTGGGGGCCTCACAGCCCCCTGCAGGCCCCCCTTTAGCTCTTCCTCCCTTCCAGCCCTCCGCCCTCCCAAGTGACAGCCCGCAAGTACCCCATTCCCCCACATCAGTGCTCCCCTCTCTGACCCCATCCCCACGATGGGCAGGAATTACCTTCCTAAAACTCCCGGCTCATCAAAAATCTCCATCAGCTCCAACCAGCCCCGTATTTGGGACCCTGGTCACACTGGAGTGAGGTCACAGCTGACCTGGTCACACCATCCTGTCTCTCCAAGCTCACCCACGAGACTGTCAGCTGAGGCAGCCTCTCTTAAGAAACAGCCGCCACTTTAACAAGCATTTGCACGCTTGCGTGCATTACTCAGAGCAGCCAAAAGGTGGAGGCCAC
Source organism: Nanger dama (assembly GCA_917880005.1). NCBI lineage: Eukaryota > Metazoa > Chordata > Mammalia > Artiodactyla > Bovidae > Nanger > Nanger dama. Next base: position 3,334,450 of record CAKJTW010000016.1, on the reverse strand, counting down.
TCTAGTGTCCACGGATGGATGATGGGTACACAAAGTGTGGTCTAGCCTACACCCACGATGGAGCACTATTCAGCCTTAAAAAGGAAGGAGATTCTGACACTTGTGACCACATGGATGAACCCTGAGGCTGTTACGCTAAGTGAAGTAAGCCAGTCACGGAAGGACAAGCATCGCCTAGGAGTCCACTTATACGAGGTCCCTAGAGCTGCTGAATTCATAGGGACAAAGAGTAGAATGGTAGTTGCCAATGCCTGGTGGAGGAGAGGGGGCAATTAAAGAGTTTGAGGGCACAGCGCTTCAGACCGGAAAGATGAAGAGCATGCTGGGGACGGCCGGAGCAACGGTAGTGTAACACCGCGAATGCGCCCGATGTCGTCGAACCGTACGCTTAAAACATGGTTCCGACGGCAAACGTAGATTACGGATATTTACCACGGTTGACAGACACACGCCTGCTTGCTTCCTCTCTCTGCATTCTCCTCCCCCAGGACCCCCTTCCTTGTCTCTCTTCCGCATTTAGTCAAATATTATCCACTCCGGGCAGCCCTCCCTCACCCCACCCTCCCTGAGCTCCCGACGACAGAATCCTAGGGCAACTCACAAGCCGGGGTCCTCCTCGTCTGCAGGCTGTGAGTTCCAGAGGCGGGGCTGTGTCTCCTCGTCCCCAGGCCCTCCGCCACCCCCCAGGGTCCCTGCCCCTGGGGTCTTACCTTCATGCTGGCCACCGCCAACGTGCTCTTCAGCCGGTACTTCCCGTCCTTCTGGGGGTACGTGTACAGCAGCACATCGCTCATCTGGGGAGAGGGGACCCCGTCAGACGTGTCTTGGGCCCAGAACACCCGTGCTGGGCGTGTCCTGGAGCGTCACCGAGCGCAAGCATCTCGCATTCCCAGGGACCAGGGGAGCAAGGGCACTCTGGACTCAAACAGGAGAGCCCTTCTCCACAATTCCCCATGGACACAGAGGAGCAAATGCACATATGCCCACAGCAAGTCTAGGACGGGGATGTCGGCACGAGGTTTATCCAGCACCACTCCAAAGGGAAACAACCCAGACATCTATCAGCGGGTATCAGGACACGGAAACGGGGGCACATTCACAGCTCGCAGCCACACAGCAACCAGCGGGCAGGCGGAACACGCCTGACGACAGGGCTCAGCCTCTCACACACCCCAGCGAGAAGCAGCTGGACTGTGGAGTCCACGCTGCTTCACAACATGTACGTAAAGCTCCAGAAGAGCTAATCTGCCCTGATGGAAGTTAGGGGCAGTGGGTGCCTGGGGGACAGTGAGGGGAGGTGCCCCAGGGAACTTCTGGGGGCTGGATATGCTCCGTATCTCGACCTAAGCGGTGGTCACACAACAACATGCAGCTGTTGACAGACAGCAACATGAACTCTCTATCAGGTCAGCCTCTAATAAGCAGAGTTAAGGGAGGGAGGGAGGGAAGGGGAAGATTCTTGGGGACAGGGAGCTGGGGGTCCTGTTCACTGCAAGTTAGATAGACAGTGATAGTCACGGCCGACTCTGTGACCCCGTGAACTGTAAGCCTGCCCGGCTCCTGTGCTTGCCTGGAGAATAGCCCAGATTCTCCAGGCAAGAAGACTGTAGTGGGCTGTCACTTCCTCCTCCAGGGGACCTTCCCACCCAGGGATGGAACCCGGGTCTCTCGCCTTGCAGGCAGATCCTTTACTGCCTGAGCCTCCAGGGGAGCCCGTTCACTGCTGCACCTCCAGCAACGTAGCCGATGCTCAATTAAGGTCTGTTGAATGAACACCTGAAGCGTGCCGCCCCGAAGCAGGGCAGACATGCAGAAACTTAAGCCACCCTGCCTTCAGAGAGAGTTTCTATCTGGCTGAGTGCACAGCGTGAAGAGCCGATGGCGTCCTCCAGGTGGCGCTCTGGGCCGTCCATCCCGACCCTGCTCTGCAGGAGCTGATGGATGGCTCCAGACAAGCTGTCTCGCTCTCTGGGGCCTCAGCCGCCCCACCTGCCAAGAGGGGGACACCTCCACCCCCACTTCACTACAAGCATCGAGGGAGAGTGGCTCCCGGAAAGGCCCCATGCGTGGGAGCCAAAGGGGGTCAGGAAGACGCGGTCTGAAGCGGGGGCGGGAACTCAGGGTCCCTGCTCCTCTTCCCGCAGATGGCGTCTGCAGAGGGGGCAGGATGGGCAAGTTTTCCTGCCACCAGCTCTCCCGGCACTTCTGGGACTGGCCTGGACACTGAGCCGCGGTGTAGCCCCCAGGCAAGCCCTTCCTGTCTCAGGGCCTCACTGTCTGAACAGAGTTGGAACAGACAGGGTCGGCAAACTGTTTCATAAAGAGCCAGATATTCATGTACAGATGTGAGAGCTGGACCGTAAAGAAGGCTGAGCACTGAAGAGTTGATGCTTTCAAACTCTCCTGAGAGTCCCTTGGACTGCCAGGAGGTAAAACCAGTCCATCCTAAGGGAAACGAACACTGAATCTTCATTGGAAGGACTGATGCTGAAGCTGAAGCTCCAATACTTTGGCCACCTGATGCTAAGAGATGACTCACCGGAAAAGACCCTGATGCTGGGAAAAACTGAAGGCAGGAGGAGAAGGGGGCGACAGAGGATGAGACGGTTGGAAGGCACATTGACTCAATGGACATGAGCTTGTGCAAATTCTGGGAGATAGTACAGGACAGGGAAGCCCGGTGTGCTGCAGTCCATGGGGTCGCAGAGTGGGACCCAACTGAGCAACTGAGCAACAAAGAAAGTATTTCAGTCTCTGTGGGCCGGATGGTCTCTGCTTCAACCGCCTGACTCAGCCATCGCCCCCAAAAGCAGGCACCGGTGACACTCTAGGAAGAGCGCATGAGGCCGCACTCCCAGAGACCTCTCTGAACAAAACAGGTGGCCGGCTGACCCCGGGACCAGAGGAAGCTTCCAAGCCCTGTCCGGCTCTGTTGTTCTAACACTGACGAGAACCACTGGCCGGGCCAGGCGCTGGGCTGAGCCCCTGGCAGAAAGGATCTCAATTCGGGCCCCACCGTCCCCTCAGGCAGGTGCAGAGGGGGAACCGAGCCACAGACAGGCTAGACGCCCCCTCCCAGGTCTACAGAGCTCATGGAGGGGTGAGGATCATGAGTGAATGAAGATGCCTCCAGGGCGTGCAGGGTGGTGTGCTTGGGGGTGGCCACACCCAGCCCACCCCCAGGGAACCCACCCTCGCCTTTCTGCAGCTGCCCCTGGAGCCGCTGCTGCCATGGCAACACCGCCAGCACCCGGGCTCTGTGAACGGTCCAGGACCACACGGCCTCCCTGCTCGGCAGCGCCAGCCTGCCAGAGTGAGGGCTTCTCAGGGGAGGGGACAGGTGGTGGGGAGGATGAAGCGGAGGGAGAAGAGCCTCTGGTCTTTATATGGAGCCGAGTGACCACTGAGGCCAGGCCAAGGCCCCGGGGCACAGGCCACAGAGGCTCAGCAAACCTTGGCAGGTGGCCGCGGAAGAGACGCTTCCAGCCAGGCTCGCAATTCCCCGTTCAGGACTGGGAGGACAATCTGGAATTTGGCCCCCCAGCTGGCAGGGCCATTGGAGACCCCCACACCCTACCAGCCCTATGAGCGAAAGCGCCCATCTGCACCCGTGACTCCACCAGGCCAACAGAGGCGTTCCAGACACACCGTGCCCCTCACACATCCACCCTTTGCTGCTGCTGCTCCTGCTCCTGAAATGCTCCTCCTTCATCCGCCTGACAGAACTCCAATCCTTCCTTCCAAGCCTAACGTGGGTACAGTTTCCCCCAGGAAAAAAATTCACAAAACACTCAGCACAGGGCACAGCACCCAGAGAACACTCCACAAACGCCAGCTGCCACCGTGCCAGCCGCCTTCCTACTTCCCCACCCTCCTGGGTCCTCTCTTTCCTTCCATATCCCCCCGTCCCCGAGACTCTGCCCAAACTCCTCTCATAACTCAGTCTTTTCCCCGACACTGGAGGTCGAGGGCAGAGAAGGGGACTCTGAGCTACTGGGTTCCAGCACCCAGCACACAGGAGGTGCTTCAACAGAGAGAACTCCTACCCACCGACTCAAAGCCTCTCCACTTTCACAACGCACACAATTCTAACAAAGGAGACGGTAACCGCAGGAACAAAAACTGACAGCGAATGGTGAAGGAGCAGAGAGAAAAATTACTTCTAGCAGAGAGAAGAACTCAACCGGCAAAACACCTTGGGGGTCTCAGGACTGGGGCCAAGACCTGCGTAAAGCTCAGCGTCTGCTGCTGTTGTTCAGTTGCTCGGTCGTGTCTGACTGTCTGCGACCCCATGGACTGCAGCACACCAGGCCTCCCTGTCCATCACCATCTCCCAGGGCTTGCTCAAACTCATGTCTGTTGAGTCAGTGATGCCATCCCACCATCTCGCCCCTCTGTCGTCCCCTTCTCCTCCTGCTCTCAATCTTTCCCAGCAACAGGGTCTTTTCCAGTGAGTTGGTACCCACCCCCCCAGGCCTGGATGTGCCCTGGTGTTCCAGACTGGGCTGGGACGTCATTAAGGACGTTCCTCTGTCTCGTCCTGTGCGGAGTGCAGACAGGGCCGGGCTCAGCTCAGAGAGCTGGCTTCCTTCGGGCCTCCGCCCCCAACCTGCTCGGAGGGCCGGCGAGGTCAACTCTCCTTTCTGGGTCTCTGGAGGCTCACATGTCAGATAAGGCAGCTGAACAGTTACTCCCAGTTTAAGACCCTCCTGGTTTTAGGATGGGCACGTGAATAATGACATTACATGTCACAACATTCCCCTGAAATCTTTCAAGTAATACCCGAGGGAGAGGCTTAAGCCCTTGGCTTTTGGCTTTCCTGGATGATCCTCGCCCTAAGGGGTCGGCTCTGGTCTCCACGGCCTTCCTGGCATCCTCGGGTAATGGCCCCCAAACGCTTCACAGAACCTGCAGTCCGGGCTTGAACGGAGGCCGGGTACTTACCAGAAACAGGTGCCGGGGCCGTCTGTTCTTCCCTGTTACTTTCATCAGCGTCCCTTCCTTCAGAAACTCCTGTGAGCAGAGAAGCAGCCCTCAGTGGTCAGGCTGACCCTCTGCTCCGTCCTGGAGAAGGCCGGGGGGAAGCCCTTCAGCGGGAAACCAATTACGGTGCCTCTCGGAGCTTGGGAGAGTGGCTCATGGCAGAAGCCCCCTGCCCAGGAGCTGTGCTCCACGCTTGGTGGGGCAGCCCTGGAGACAGGCATCGGGCCTTTGGGAGCACCCTCTTTGAACCACAGCCAGTCAGACAGCGGGCCAGCCACAGAGTGGCCCAACAATGACTTGGTCCCTAGTTTGCTGCCACGGGTGTCCGATGAGAACAGAGCCTCTGAGATGCCCGTTTGGTAAAGCGGCTGAAGACCTGTGAACAGTTGCTACAGCCCCCTCAATTCTGGAGGGTACAAACAGATGTCTGATACGTATTCACTAAACTGAGGACTCTGGCCAGAACACTAGGTGGGATTTCACACCTAAGTACCATCTCTCACTCCTTTGTCTCTTGCCCTTCATGAACTGGAACGGAATAGGTCATGAACACGTTTTTTGTTTTTTTTTTTACTACTTTTGAGTTGAGTTTTGTGTTTTCCATTTGGAAGCTTAAAAGTGGGTAAATCTTTATTTTAAAAAACGGGGTCCCTGAGAGATGGTTTCCCAGATTTCCCAACAACTGGACTAAACTGAGGATACCGGTGTCTTTCTTCTGAGAGGAACACGGAACCCCAGTGGCACTGCTGTTTAAAGGCCCCGAGAGCAGAAAGCCCTAGGGGAGACAGCCAGGGGCCTGCGGAGCCCAGCAGAGCCCTTGCCCTCCCGCCCTCCCCTCCCTCCCTTCCCCCTGCCCCCTCCCTCCCCTCCCCCTGCCCCCTCCATCCCTGCCTGTGGGCACCTGCAGCCAGGCCCGTCTGGGGCTGAACAATGGGGCTTATCAGGGCCTCGCCCATCTGCCTGCCGGCACCCTCCTCAGTGGAGGCACTCACCCTTCCTGGCTGGAGGAGATCCCCTTGGCCTTGAACGCTGTGCTCGATGTGGACCAGCTTCTGAAGGTTTTCCTGTGGGCGGGAGCAGGGTGAGGGCGAGATGGTTAGGGCTCATCTCCTCTGTAAGGAGCGGGCGGCCCTGCTTCCACTTCGGAGGAGGAAGCACAGCCCAGGAGGGAACTGCTCCCACTCCAACTTCCTGTCGCTGGTGGGACGGGAACCGAGCCTGGGTCCATGGGATGCTACCCGTGTGGGTTCCGGCAATCCAGCTAGTCCCTGCGGGCCTGGGTGTGACAGCGCCCTCTGTCTGCATGCCGTGGAGACGGTCAGTTGGCCTTGCTGTGCCATCCGATACCGGTTTATCTGGGGGCCGCTGCTCCTACTCTAGCCTGTGTCCCCCGTAACGCCGAGAGCATCCAGATCGCAATAACCCACACGTGACAGAAGCCTCAGGCCGGACTGGCTCTGTGGGCTTAAAGCCTTTGCTGCAGAGCTCGGTTACTAAGACAGAGTGACCGACAAAATGCAGTGCCTCCCGAAGAAACGCTCTGGGCTCCCTGAAGAAACACGTGTGCCCAGGAGCTCACTGGGAATTGACAACACGTACGGTCCCGGGCCCCTCCCGTCACAGCGGCCCGGAGTACTGGAAGGGCGATGATCCTGAACTTCACGCAGGGTTGGGTCTAAAGTCAAGGAACACGGTGAAAACTGTGCAGAGAAAATGCCTTGAAAAGGCCTCGACACCGTCCCCAGTTCAGTCATTACACCATGTCCCACTCTGCGGCCCCATGGACTGCAGCACACCAGGCTTCCCTGTCCTTCACCATCTCCCAGAGCTTGCACAAAATCATGTCCCTTGAGTCTATGACGCCGCCCAACCATCTCATCCTCTGTCGCCCCCTTCTCCTCCTGCCTTCAATCTTTCCCAGCATCAGGGTCAGTTTAGGGCATAAAATCCTAACCATCAGAAAACGTGTAAAAGTTATTCTACCTCTGGTTATGATGTAGGAGCTGCAAGGAAACCATGCCCCACCCTAACAGGGAGAAAAAAAGAATCACATCATCTACAAAAGCAGAACTCTGCTTATGTTTATGGGAGCGCTGGTGTTCCCAGGACCCCACCGTGGACACACGAGACGCATGAGTTAGCGCGCCTCTGGCAACACACAGGAGGAGGTGGTCGGCATAAAGAGGGTTGAGAAGAAAGCAGCTAAAATGTTAATGGCTTCTTAAGGGTCAAGTGTGGGCCGGTGGGACGGTATTGGAATAGAGGGAGCCCCAGACCCAAGGGGCAGGTGGAGGCCCTCGCAATCTCTTTCCAGGAGCTTCTGCCCGGTGCTTACAGGGAAGAGTGGGAACAGAGAGCATCCCCTCCTGGTGCGGAAGGGGTGCAGGCTGCCAACTGTGGGGCTGGCACGAAACCCAGCCCATTTCCCCAGGGCCCTCGCTCCTATAAGACCCTTCACCACTGTGGGAGGTGAGGCAACCCTCCCACTCCCGGACACTGAGGCAAAGAGCCCACGGCTTCCGAGGCAAGGGCAGAAGCAGCTAGGAGGTACCTGTTCCAAGAAGAGGTGGGTGACCTCTCAGGTGCAGGATCACACACCAAGACAAAGCAGAAACCTGCCCAAGACCCGCCACTGATACACAGCAGAGGCCGGATGCCTGGGAAGGAGGGGCAGGAACGCCGACATAGAGCCGGCTCACAGGCCCTCCTTAAGACTGGAGGCTTGATCCGCGGGAGCCGTGACCCATGAGCCCTGCGTGAGAAGTGGTCTAGCCCCTAGGAGGGGAAGGACGCAGAGGTCCCTTCCATGGTGCAGAGATTGCAAAAAGCGGAAGACGCGGCAGGAAAAGTCCCTGGGCCCTCGCGCCCCACACCTAGCAGCAGGTGTCGGCAGCCACCTTCCAGAGGAGCCTGTGGGAGTCTGCAGATGACGTCTGACGATGAAGCCCAAGCCCAGCTCAGCTACTGACTGCACAGAGTCGGCTCCCACCCTCGACGTGAATGGCCTGAGCAGAAAAAAGAGACACGCCCACCTTTAAAGGTAGATACTACTTCCCACAGGGTCTACAGTTCCTCTGCACATAACGGTGTTCAATCAGACACAGGAAACAATGGAAGCAAGGGAGAACCCTAACCCGTTTTCAAGACATAAAGTGTTCCAGAAAACCAGAACGTGAGGTGACACAGATGTTGGAGCCATCAGACAGGGACCTCACCGTAACTATGACTGATTATGTTAGAGGAGCCACTGGAAAAGATAGACGGCGTGCGTGAGCAGAGGGGGCGTGCGTGAGCAGAGGGGGCGTGCGTGAGCAGAGGGGGCGTGCGTGAACAGGGGGCGTGCGTGAACAGGGGGGGGCGTGGTGAACGGGGGGGCGTGCGTGAGCAGGGGGGGCGTGCGTGAACAGGGGGCGTGCGTGAGCAGGGGGGCGTGCGTGAACAGAGGGGGGCGTGCGTGAGCAGGGGGGCGTGCGTGAACAGGGGGCGTGCGTGAACAGGGGGGTGGCGTGAGCAGGGGGGCGTGCGTGAACAGGGGGGCGTGCGTGAGCAGGGGGCGTGCGTGAACAGGGGGGCGTGCGTGAGCAGGGGGGCGTGCGTGAACAGGGGGGCGTGCGTGAACGGGGGCGTGCGTGAACAGGGGGGCGTGCGTGAGCAGGGGGGGCGTGCGTGAACAGGGGGGCGTGCGTGAGCAGGGGGGCGTGCGTGAACAGGGGGGCGTGCGTGAGCAGGGGGGCGTGCGTGAACAGGGGGGGCGTGCGTGAACGGGGGGCGTGCGTGAACAGGGGGGCGTGCGTGAGCAGGGGGGCGTGCGTGAACAGGGGGCGTGCGTGAACAGGGGGCCGTGCGTGAGCAGGGGGGCGTGCGTGAGCAGGGGGGCGTGCGTGAACAGGGGGGCCGTGCGTGAGCAGGGGGCCGTGCGTGAACAGGGGGCGTGCGTGAACAGGGGGGGCGTGCGTGAACGGGGGTGGCGTGGAACAGGGGGGCGTGCGTGAACAGGGGGGCGTGCGTGAACTGAGGGGGCGTGCGTGAACAGGGGGGCGTGCGTGAACAGGGGGCGTGCGTGAACGGGGGGCGTGCGTGAGCAGGGGGGGCGTGCGTGAACAGGGGGGCGTGCGTGAGCAGGGGGGCGTGCGTGAACAGGGGGCGTGCGTGAACGGGGGGTGGCGTGAACAGGGGGGCGTGCGTGAGCAGGGGGCGTGGCGTGAACAGGGGGGCGTGCGTGAGCAGGGGGGCCGTGGCGTGAGCAGGGGGCGTGCGTGAGCAGGGGGGCGTGCGTGAACAGGGGGCCGTGCGTGAGCAGGGGGCCGTGCGTGAACAGGGGGGCGTGCGTGAACAGGGGGCGTGCGTGAACGGGGGGCGTGCGTGAACAGGGGGGCGTGCGTGAACAGGGGGGCGTGCGTGAACAGAGGGGGCGTGCGTGAACAGGGGGGCGTGCGTGAACAGGGGGGCGTGCGTGAACGGGGGGGCGTGCGTGAACAGAGGGGGCGTGCATGAACAGAGGGGGTTTCAGTAGAGACGGAAACAAACAAGAGATGGAAATGTGAGCAGTAAGAAACGCGTTACCAGAAACAAAGAATTCCTATGACAAGCTCAGCAGCAAATTGAACACAGCTTGGGAACGAATAAATGCGCTTGGGAAGGGCTTCCCTTGTGGCTCTGCTGGTGAAGAGTCAGCCTGCAATGTGGGTTTGATCCCTGGGTTGGGAAGATCCCCTGGAGAAGGAAAGGCTACCCCACTCCACTCCAGTATTCTGGCCTGGAGAATTCCACGGACTGTACAGTCCATGGGGTTGCAGAGAGTCGGACACGACTGAGCAACTTTCACTTTCTTTTCAAGCTGAGATTCACCCCACTGAGACAAAAAGAGAAAGTAAGAGTGCAGGGTGGGGGGCAGAGGAAAGAAGAGAGGACCCAAGAAAATTTTCCAGAATTAATGGACAAAAAGCACACGCCCAGGAAGCCTGATAATCACAACAGGATAAATGCCACGACTTCTCCAAAACACACAGATTCAGACATCGTAGTCAAACTTGCAGAAGTCAAGTGTAAAGAGAAGATCCTGAAGGCAGCCAGCAAAACAGGGGCCCATTACAGAAAAAGGGTAGACTGCAGCAGATTTCTTCTCCAAAACTAGGCAGGATATAAGACAGTGGAGTGGCGTCTGTAGAGTACTGAAAGAAAGTTCTGGTCAACCCAGATTTCTATACCCAGGAAAAACATTTTTCAAAGAGGAAGGTCAATCAATCAATTAAATAAATGGATGTTGGATGCCAGAGCCAGGTTTCCACTCCAATACTCCTCTTGGGAGAGGAAATTTACAGAGAAGCCAGGGGAGGAGGCTGGAATGATCCACTTGGTAACAAGTAGAGTTGAAGACTCAGTAAGACACTTATATTTAGCTTAATACAGATGGCTATGTGTAGAAACAGCTGTTCATATGCGTATATACACAGTAAATACACATGTGAGTCTTTGCTCTGCAGCTGACAGAATCAGAAGAAACGATACCCCAGGAGCAGTGAGCATACTGTGCCCACATCCTGGTTTCTAATAACATTATCCAATTAAGCAAACCAAGGCTCTCTGGAGAAACAGCTGATTCTAGGACTGGGGAGGAACCCGTGCCACGTGAACATGGAGCACCTCACAGGGCCAAGAAGTACGGAAGCGCTCAAACGCTAAGCAAGATAGAAATCCCCAGCCAAAGCCCCGCTGCTGGGGCATGTGGAAGGGGCACAGGAACCAACTGACTGGCTCCTAATGGGCAAAGCTGGGACAATGTGAGAAACAAAATCAAGTGCATGGGATTAGAAGTCAAACATAAATATGGATCCGTGAGTTCTTACTGATATAAATAATTCATATACAAATTAACTTAGAACTAGTGAACACATTAATAAACAAGGGAGAAGAGGCCAATCTCCCTTGCAGAAGATGTCCAGATAATTCAGGTAGGTACTCTTTCCTCAAGGGGAGGGCGCATAATCCCCCATTCCTTACATGCGGGCTGTGCGCAGAGACCTTCCTTCAGCCAGCAGGGACCGGCAGGTGGGGGTGGAGCCTTACATGCAGAAATCCAACCAGCACAGCCTTGACCAGGCAATGGCGGTTCACATCGATAGCCCCACGTCACGGTGCCAGGATGTGCCCTTCGTCTGATATTGAGAGCAGCATTTTCTGTGCTCTCTCTCCCCGCAAACTATAAGCTGTGCATCCACGCGGGTGTGCACAGTCACTGCACTTGTGTCCGACTCTTTGCAGCGCCACGGACTGTGGCTAGGCTCCTGTCCATGGGATTCTCCCGGCAAGAAGACTGGACGGAGTTGCCATGCCATCCTCCAGGGGATCTTCCCGACCCAGGGGTCGAGCCTGCGTCTCTATGTCTCCTGCACTGGCAGACAGCTTCTTTACTGCAGTGCCACCTGGGAAGCCCAAACTGTAAACTTGGTCTGATCGCGACAGCTCAGCGCGGGAGGGAAGACGTGGCCCTTCCTGACCCGGTTTTTCTCTTTGGAAGCAGAGACATCCCCCCTAACAGGAAGTGGGAGCCCCCGGTCCATCTGCTGCTTCATCTGCTGCACCAATGCAAAAGCGCCTCTGCATTTTGGCTACATTGAGGGAAATCTCACTGTCTATACAAAATGCCAAAGAGCAGGGAGCTCCCCGGACGTTGGGGGAGCGGAGAGGACCCGATGACCCGCTGGATTCCCCACCCCGCTGGCTTCAGCCTCCAGGCTTGCAGACTCCTCCATCAGCTACCCTGATGTCTCCCCCAAACGCTTTTCCAACTGCGTCTACACTGGTCCCATCTTCCAGCCTTGCAGGGTGACCCTCTGAGCTCTGACACACTGGCACTTTCCCCGTCTTCACGCCTGTAGCCAGGCACTCCACCTGGACCACCGTGGCCCCTCTGCCTTCATGGCATGCATAAAGTTCTCCCTGTAGGGGCACCTCCCGTACCATCACGTCTCAGCATCCCCAGGGGAGAGATGAAACCCTTTTCTGAAACGTGTAGCACTTTCTCTCTCATGGTGTTTATCATGATTCGTCATGTCCATGTCGTAAATGCTCTGCTAAGCAATGTCTTCCTCAGGGGCCAGGACTCATGGCTTTATCTCTGTATCTCCAGATCCCAACCTAAGACCAGGAGTCTAAGAGATGTTGCTTCCCTTCCCCCTTTTTCTGCCTGTGGATGACTCACTGTAAGGATGCTCTGTGTACCTGCCACAGCAAAGCCAAGCAACAGCTTGGCACACATACCACCATCACTCCCACCTCTGCCTGTGTCAGGCATCACTAATCGATCACTGAACTTTCACCACTGAGCCAGGACTCAGCCTCAGGATCATTCCCAACACACAGCTCTAGCTTATTTACAGCTTAAAGGAGCAGAAAAAAATGTAGACACCAGTAACCATGGAAACCACTGGAACAGAGTTGGGAGATGGGATAAAGCTGATCATCCCAGACAGATACCCAGTAAACATCTGATCAGTGTCTCGCGAATGAAGTTACACACTGTTAGAATCAGGCGTGTGCTTAGAGCTCACGTGGCCCCGTGCAAGAGCAGCTCTCCAGCTTTTGTGAGCCAAACATTTACCTGGGGTGCTTGTCAAAACTGCCTATCTCTGAACCCTGGCCCAGAAGTTCCAGTTGGCAAGACTGGAAGGCACATCCAGGAATCTAGTTTACAAAGCACCCCGCGTGCTGATGTAGACGCTCTCAGACCAGGGTCTGGATGCTGCTTAACCAGTCAGTGCAAGTCTGCAGCCCTCCTCATTGTTCAAATAAATGGGGAACCGAGATTCAGGGAGGGACACGCAGGGCCTGAAGTCACACAGCAAGTGGCAGGGCCAGAAGCCACGGCTCTTTGCAGGATCCCATGAGACGCATGATGGCCTGCGCCTCCCACCGAGAAGTGGGGCTATCACAGGCAGCCCTGGGAGGGTGGAGGGGCCCCTGGCATCTGCACCCACGGGAAGGTGCCTGGGGCTAGACTTACGCCTTGCTCCATGCTGTCATTGGCACGGTCTGTGACCTTGGAGATGAGGGTCAGCGCACCTGCGGAGAGAAGCAGAGAGCACTGGACCTCCTGGGCAGGGCCGGGCTAGCTGCCACCCACTCGCCTCCGGCCCCGGAGGTCCCCCTGCAGGGCCGTGGATGGGAGTAGCACCAATCCTTCCCATGGCTGGTGAGGGCACTGGCCCAACCCCAGCTTGGCTGCTACTGCCCAAGTGCCCTTGACAGCAGTGTGACCCCTCTGTGCCTCCATTTCCCTGCTGCGTGTGGAGCGTGTCAACATAGAGACTGCCCTGGCAAGTCGTACACAGTGATGGCCACACAGAGCGGGGAGGAAATCAGGAGTCTAGGGAGTTGTTTAGACCCGGCGCCCCATCCTATCACCAAACTCTGGCCACGCCCCAGCTCCTCCTCCTCTGACCGGATGTTAGCCCGCCCCCCGGGGTCCCCACGGTTGAGGCAAAGGGGGTGTCACTCAACAGCCCCGAGGCCTCCTGGCCCCTGCATGCCCAGCCAGCAGGGGAGGGGGCCGTGCTGTGCGCCTGGGAACTGGGGTGGAGTCCAGAGCCAGGGGATGGGGGCCCAAAGCTCTGCTTCCTCGGGATTCACACGCAGACTCACCCTGCGTGTGGCCGTACTCCGCCGAGTCCGGGCAAAGGTTATTTAAATAGTCTGCGGATGGAATAAGAGTCAGGAGTCAGTTTGCCCTGGTGAGGCCTGCCCCCTGGGGTCCACAGGAGACCCTCAGTCTCCAGAGATGGGGGAAGACTTCCAGAAGGACGAGGGGAACCGCCTCTCTCCTGTCAGCTGGGCCGTAAGAACACACGGGTGCAAAGCCCGGCCCTCAGCATCAGCACCGGTACGGCGCCTGCCACCGCTAGTCGCTTCTTCATCCATTCACAGATGCTGACCGAGTGCCTGCTGTGTGCCTGGTGCTGTGCAAGGCCTGAAGAGGCACATGGTCTGCTGCGGGGACACAGATGTGACCACCACTCGGCAGAGTGTGACATGTGAGACCCCTTAACACAGTCACACCCACAACTGCTTGACACAGGCTGGTCTCCCTCTAGCGACCTTTCCACGCTGCTTGCTCACGGGGGCACAGTTGGCATTCTTGCTATTTCTTGAATGTGCCACGTGTGCTCAGACCCCAGGGCCTTTGCACTTATAATTTCTTCCACTTGGTACGCTTTTCTTTCAGATGGTCACATGGCTCGTGCCCTCACTTCACTGAGATCTCTGTTCAATGTTACCACCTCAGACAAATCTTATCTGACACCTGGACCTAACACAGCAGACTGTTTCCCTGAATGCCCTTAATCTGCCTTCGTTTTCTTGAGAGCTTTTATCAAGGACATGTTTTAATTCCTTATTTGCTTGTTTCAGTATAAGCTCATAGTGTCACAGACTCTGGCTGTTTAATTCACCTCTACCTCCTCAGTTTCTAGCACAGAGTCTGGTACACAGTAGATGCTTAATAAATCCTGGTTGAATTAGATGAACAAACCCTCCATCTCCTGGCCCGAATGTCTTTTTTACAGCTTGATCGCTTTCTGGGGTTACACGCATATCTGTACAGGTGCAGTCCCATTTCTCCCCAGCAGAGCGTAAGCTCCTGGGCCGGGGGGGTCTCTGTCCACTTGGGGGCAGTTGCTCAGGACAGAGGTCGGGGAGGGGATGATATTCCCAGGGGACAGTTTGTAGAGATGGAAGCAAAGAGGATCTGGGGCTGAGACCCAAGAAACATTGACATTCCTGGAGCCACAAGGAGGAGGGTGAGAAGAGTCAGAGAGGTCAGAAGGAGGAAGGGAGAGCGTGTATCACAGATGCCCAGGGGGAAAGGGCTTCGAGAAGCAGGAAGCGGTCAGTGACAAAGCCACAGAGAGGGCCAGGAGGTCCGAGGGGAAAACATCCGCTGACTCAGGAGGGCTCTGGCGATAAGAACAGATTTAGGGAAACGAGACCCACAGAAGCCAGGGAGGAAATGCAGGCCAGGGGAAGATGTGAGTCGTTGTGTGTTTGGCTGGGAGAGGCTGCAGCGAGAGGCAGCAGCTGGGCACTCAAGCCAGTTTCCACGTGGCCGTGGGGGTCCGGAGCACAGCGGGAGGAAGGGGGTGGGCTGGGTGCCCGGCACCTTCCCAGGGGCAGGGGGCAGGACTGAGAGACCCTGCCCGCCCTGTCCAGCCACAGTGGGAGGCCGGGTCTCCCCGCCACTCCGCGGGTGCTGCCCCTCTGCCCTCCCCCACCCAGTCTCGGCGCCCTGCCCTCCCGGGAGCCCACCTGTGAGGAGCGCTTCGTACTGGAACAGGCGCCGCACCACACGCAGCAGCTGGTGCTTCACGTTCTGGCCGCCTCCCTGCTGACTCTGCTGCTCCCAAGAGACCAGGACAACGGAACTCCATCAGGGACCCCTGCCCTCGGCTCTGGACGTGGGCCCAGCCACACACGTCCCAGCCGTGCCTTCTCCTGTCCGGGCCATGCCATCTCCAAAACCAGGGTCCCCTCCTCCAGGAAGTCCTCTCAGATTAGCTCTGCCCCACTCTATGACAGTCCGTTCCTTCAGGCTCACACACTGCTGCCTACACTCAGTGGTATCTTTCTCCCAGCCCCGTGAGCAACAGAGAAAAGTCCATGAGGCTAGCGGTTACTGGATCCTCAGCTGGTGGCCATCTGTTGCTCACCCTGATGGCTTTAGGGCCCCAGCTTGCTTTGTGCTTCTCTCCCAGGACAGAACACCTGCTAAAACCCTCCCCGTGCCCAGTGCTCATGGAGTTGCCAGTGATGGCCCCAGGCGGGATGTTCTGGGTTTTCCCTTCTGCTGGGTCACCCTTTCCTCCCCACCCCCTCCAGGTCTGACCTCCCCTGATTGGCATGAAGCCCTTCCATGCCCATCCCCACCCCTGCAGCCTGAGAGCGGGCTCCTGGGAGGACCAAGGGACCCACCTCAAATTCTCGGACGGCCGCTGCCAGCCGGGGGCGTGGAGGCAGTTCTCACCGAGCAGACTTAGGTACCTGTCGAACTGCAGGATGTGAGTTGCATGGTGCTCAAACTCCTGCTCTCGAGCCAAGAAGATGTCAGCCACCTTCTGTTGGCCTTCCCTGCAGTAAAGGAGAGGGGCATGGGACCCCAAGAACTCAGGCTCATCGCCCCCGTGATGGTGAGGACCAGCACGGCATCCGGGTGGTGGACCCTCCCACAGCGGGCGAGGGACCAGGCACCTCCGTGTCTCGGCACCCCCTCGGTGGCGGACCCTCCCGCAGCGGGCGAGGGACCAGGCACCTCCGTGTCTCGGCACCCCCGCCCGTCAGATGGAGACCATCGTGTGTGTGTGGGTTTGCCCGCCCTACCCCGCAGCATTCCCCTTGGCAACGGGGTAGGGGTGGGGGCCCGGGGCCACTCACCAATGTGCCAGCCTCTCCTCCAGCTCCTCCAGAATCCCCTGGTGAAGGTCGTGGATGGCCGGGAGCTCACGCAGGCCACATCTCAGCTCCTCCCGGGCCACCAGGTCCTTGCCCTCATAGTCCATCTCATCCAAGACCCTCACGACCGCTCCGTGGAAATCCTGAAACCCAGAGAGGCCTGTTACTAATGTGCACGCCCACAGGACTGACTGAACCCAGGCACCCTGGCAACTGCCCCGTGGCTCTGGAGTCCTGACTCCATGCTGACTCCAGGGACCTCCTGCCAGGGTCTCAGACCTTGTGAACTGGGGGTGACAACGCACCCCTGGTGATCACAGGTAATGAATGGCAAAGGAGCCCCCACAAGCTCCTGGCATGGAGCAGGTTTAAAGCTTGCTCATTCCTCCCCTTCCTTGTGGGGACTCCCCTGCCTTGGGTGTACCCTGTTCTCTTACGGGACAGGTAAGAAGTGGGGTAATTCCTTCTCTGAAGAAATATTATACAGCTCTTGCTTTATGACTGTCCATCTTTAAAGAAGTTCATGGGCTGCTCTTTCACAACAAAGTCTAAAGAAACCATAGGTGCCCGCTCCCGGCGTAAAAACAGTGAAGACGGCGACTGGGTAGAAATATCCACACGTACAGCTAAGAGATCAAGAAAAAGCTGCCTTCCCACCACAATACAGCTGCATGAAAAGTGAACAAAGGAAAAAGCTGAAAGGAAGCGGGATGAAGTGTAAACAGGCACAGTGTCGGGGGTATGGAATCAGGAATCGATTACTTTCCCTCATCTTGTCTCTGTTTTCTAAAATTTCTGTGAAACGATTAGGTACTTTAAAAATTAAATTTAATAAACATTAACATTATAAAGAATGTAAGACTTCTTTCTCACAACAAAAATACCTGATCTTCAAATACACAGGCCTTTACACGAGGCTCAGCACTTAAGAGTTCTAAATACACGGAATATCCTGAAGCCCCTTGAATCACCAGGCAACGAACACTGGGTGAACCTCAGCATCAAGAGCCACGGTCCAGCCACGTAGCTGTCGTTCAGACTCTTTGCGACCCTATGGACCACAGCCCAGGAATCCTCTGTCCATGGGATTCTCCAGGCAAGAATACCGGAGTGGGCTCTCATGCCAGCCTCCAGGGGATCTTCTGAACCCAGGGACCATCTCTTCCATCCACCTGCACTGGCAGGCGGATTCATTACCACTAATGTAACCCCGGAGTTTGCTCATATTCATGCTCACTGAGTCAGTGATGCTATCTGATCGTCTCACCCTCTGTCTCCCCTTTCTCCTCCTGTCCTCAATCCTTCCCAGCATCAGGGTCTTTCCCGATGAGTCAGCCCCTTCACATCAGGTGGCCAAAGTACTGGTCCAGCCCAAATCGAGAAGGTCAAGCCACCTTGTCAGCATTCAGGAAGGACAACCACCCTGCCTTGTTCAACTGCCTCCCTGATGGGGAACTCATCAGCGGGCAAGATGGTTAATCCAATTGCCGAACAGCTGTCACTGTGAGAGAAGTTTTCATTACAGAGGTATCTGAAAAGGGCAAGTGCCCAAGAGGCAGAGAGAGGGATGGGGCCGAGGGAGGGAGCGGAGGAGACGGAAAGAAAGGGAAACCAGAAGGCAGAGGAGGCGGCATGGATGGAGGGAGCGAGACAGATCACAGGAGCGGGGCAGAGACCCAGGGAGACTCTGGCCACCCCAGAACATCGGCAAGGAGGCCGCCATGCTCCAGGCGGGACAGCAGGTGTGAGGTGCAGAGGTCTCCACTTCAACACCGCACCCTGTGCCACACTGACCTCCTGGACGTCACCACCTTCTCTGCCGGGAACGGCAAGGGGCCACCGGGAGGGCGGTCACCCTGCTAGCAGTCCCAAGGAGTGCGGATGAGCTTGGTCCCCAACACTCAAGTCAGAAGCTCTGAGTCCTCTGGGCAGAGAGAGCATGTGTGTCCTTAAGCGGAGGCCACAAGCTTGAGCCATAATTAGAAACCGAATTCCATTGTACCTGAGCAGCCAGAGCCTTTCCTGAAAGCCAGTCCTGGTTGCGGGGGTGGGGGGTGGGGCGCTGGGGGAGGAAGTGTGAGTGACAGGGAGAGGCCAGCTGGGTGGGGTCAGCAGCCAGAGGGCGGCGGTTCTGAATTCTTAGTTCTGCCCAGAGCCGGCTCTGGAACACCGGGTCGTTCTGAACCTGGAGGGAGGTCTCTCTGCTGACCTGGCGAGGGAGGATGCACCCACCCCCTTCCTTCCGGGTCTCTGATTTTTTTAGGAGCCAGCCTCCAGCCCCACAAGGACTTCTAAGCCCTGTTCAGCCGCTCAGTCATGTCTCTTTGCAACCCCGTGGACTGTAGCACGCCAGGCTTCCCTGTCCTTCACCATCTCCCAGAGCTTGCTCAAACTCATGTTCGCTGAGTCAGTGATGCGGTCCAACCACCTCATCTTCTGTTGCCCCCTTCTCCTCCTGCCCTCAGTCTTTCCCAGCATCAATGTCTTTTCCAGTGAGTCAGCTCTTCGCATCAGGGGGCCAAAGGATTGGAGCTTCAGCATCAGTCCTTCCAATGAGCATTTGGAGCTGATTTCCTTTAGGATGGACTGGTTTGATGTCCTGGCTGTCCAAAGGACTTCTCAGCCCTGGCATCCCAGAGAGAGAAACATGCTGACCTGGCCAATCGCCCCTCCTGCCTGGCAGCTGGTTGACAGCGGACTTTAACACACTCCCTCCACGGCTCTGGGCAAGTTCCAGCTCAGCTACCCCAGAAGTGATCACAGGCAAACTGCCAAGCTATCCGAGCCTCAGTTTCCACATCTGTAAAATGGGGATGACTGTGCCACCAAGCATTCACAGCATGAGGCTCCTGAGAGGCCTGTCCTGATGTTTAAAACTGCTTTGGAAACTCTCAAGTGCTATTCCCACAGCAGCAATGCTCCTGCTTTATTTTTTAAAGTAACTTTATTTACTTTGGGCCGTACCGGGCCTCCGTGGCCGCTTGAGAGCTTTCTCTAGTTGTGGGGAGTGGGGGCTTCTCTCTAGATGTGGCGCTCCGGCTTCTCCCTGCAGTGGCTCCTCTTGTTGCAGAGCCTGGGCTGTTACTCTGCAGCAAACAGGATTTTCCCAGACCAGGGATCAAACCTGTGACCCACTGCACCACCAGGGAAGCCTGGGCTCTGCTTGAGGTAAGACATCCTCAGAACAGGGCCATCTCTGTCTGTTCCCTCCCATCTTCTGAAGTCCAGCAGAGTGTGCGTTATCAACAGAGGAGTTTTATAACGCCTGTGCATAGATGGATGGCAGGGCCCTCATTTAACAGAAAAGGAGAGTGAGTCATGGGGGAGCCAAGACCTGAATTGGGTCACCCCGACACGCAGACCGAGCACACAGAAGCGGGGAGAGAGGGAGGGGGGAAGGACAAGCAAAGACAAGGCTGACGGCTGCGCTTGCATCACACTCCAGGGAGCTGAAATATTAATGGCTTTGCAAGCTGGCTTCTCATCTGTAATTAATTCTCACTCAATTGGCTCAGTCCCAACGGGCAGGACGGCCACCATCAACATGAGTCATTCCATAAACTGGGACACAATGGGAATTGTTCAGACATCGGTTCCTAAACTCACTGGAAATGCGGAGAACCCGCCACCCTGTCCATGGCTCTCTGGACGGTTTCTGCCGTCACTGCACCTGGAGCGGGGGGGGGCAGCAACCACCACAGGTGGAGGAAAGGCGTACTGGGTCCGTGGTCCTCATTCTGTATCCTTGATAGTATTCTTTGAAGCACAGAAGTTTTAAATTTTGATCTTTATCACTCAACAAGTATCCTGAGCACCTGCTCTGCTCCGAGCTGTCAGGGAAGACAGGTGGGAGCAGGGGAGACGCTGTCCTGCCCCCAAAGAGCGTGCAGTCTTGGGCAAGGGCAGAGTAACGTGATGATGTCAACACAGGGTGTAAGCGTCCACTGGAAAAGCGCCGGGGCCGTGCAGCCCCGGGAAGGAGACCTGCCTTAGCTCCAGGGAGGCCACGCCCTGGAGACAAGAGGGGCAGTGGTCTGCGCTGGGGGCAGCAGGCGCAAGGCCCTGAGGTGGGGGGGAAACGAGCTGGCTGTGGTTTGAGTGTGTGGGTGCGGCTAAATGAGTGCATGTGTGTGTGGGCTCAGGGTGGGAAGATGAGGATGCGGAGGGGTCAGAAGCGACTCTTCCCACAGGCGCCCTGCAGCCTTCTGAAGGGACTTGGGTTTCATCCTGGGGTGACGGGGAATTCTGAAGGGTGCTAAACAGGGGAGCAAAATGACCTGATCCCTCTCTTTAAAAGTTCACTTTGCTGGGAGAACAAATAGGAGGTGGCCAGTCCGTTGTTCTGTCTTCGGTTCTAACTGTTGCCTCTTGACCTGCATACAGGTTTCTCAGGAGGCAGGTAAGGCCTGGTATTCCCCTCTCTAAGAATTTTTCATAGTTTGTTGTGATCCACACAGTCAAAGGCTTTGATGTAGTCACTAAAGCAGAAGTAGATATTTTTCTGGTATTCCCTTGTTTTCTCCATGATCCAATGAATGCTAACGATTTTATCTCTGGTTCCTCTGCCTTTTCTAAATCCAGCTTGTACATCCGAAACTTCTCAGTTCACATGCTGCTGAAGGCTACTTTGGAGGATTTTGAGCATAATCTTCCTAGCACGTGAAATGAGCACAGCTGCACGATAGTCTGAGCATTCTCTGGCATGGCCCTTCTTTGGGATCGGAACGAAAACTGAACTTTTCCAGTCCTCTGGCCACTGCTGAGTTTTCCAAATTTGGTGACATATTGAGTGCAGCACTTTAACGGCATCATCTTTTAGGATTTGAAATAGCTCAGCTGGAATTCCATCACCTCCACTAGCACTGTTCACAGTGATGCTTCCTAAGGCCCACTTGACTTCGAATTCCAAGATGTCTGGCTCTAGGTGACTGATCGCACCATCATGGTTATCTGGGTCATTAAGACCTTTTGTACAGTTCTGTGTATTCTCGCCACCTATTCTTAATCTCTTCTGCTTCTGTTAGGTCCTTACTGTTTCTATCCTTTATCGTGCCCATCTTTACATGAAATGTTCCCTTCATCTCCAATTTGCTTGAAGAGATCTCTAGTTCCACTATATATTACAACTATCTTTTAAAGTAGATAAATCAATATGTTTAGTTGGAGATTCAATATCAAGCTCTCAAAAAGTAACAGAATGAATAGAAAGAAAAGTATACCGCTTAATACTGTTAGCAGGTCGGCACACTCCGATTTGACAGATGCACGTCAACCTCTATCGAGATCCCAGCTGCCTTTTATTTTTTACAGAAACTGACAAGCTGATCCTAAAGTTCATATGAAGATGTAACAGATCCACAACAGTCCAAACAATCTTCGAAAGGAACAAAGCTGGAGGAATCACGCTTCCTGATCTCAGAACTTACTATGAGGCTACAAGAACCGAGATTGTGAGGTAACGACATAAGGATATTTAGGTTAATGGAATGGAACTGAGACTCCAGAAATAAATCCTCACACATTTATAAGTCAATTGACTTTTGACAAGGGTGCCAAGAAAATTCAATGGGAAAATAATCTTTTCAACAAATGGTGCTGAGATATTTGAATATCCATATGCAAAAGAATAAATATGGACTCCTTCTTTAGCTCATACACAAAAGTTAACTCAAAATGAAACACTAAAAGTAAGAGCTAATACTATAAAACTCTTTTAAAAACTGAGAGTAAACCTTCGTGATTTGAGGTTAGCCAAAGCTTTCTTTGCAGAAGACCTCGGTTTGATCCCTAGGTTGGGAAGATCCCCTGGAGAAGGGAAAGGCTGCCCACTCCAGTATTCTGGCCTGAGGAATTCCAGTCAGACTACATAGATGGCGCAACTGAGCAACTTTCACTTACAAAGCTTTCTCAGATACAACACCAGAAGCCCAAGCAATGAAAGAAAAAATAAATTAAGAGTTTATCAAAATTTAAAACTTCTATGCTTCAAAGAATACTATCAAGGATACAGAATGGGAAGATACATTTGCAAATCATGTATCTGATTAGGGGCTTGTATACAGAATTATAGTTAAAAAAAAAAACATTTAAAAATAGGCAAAGGATTTGAAAAGACATCTTTCCAAAAAATATATACAAATGGCCAAAAGACACGTGGAAGGATGCCTAACATCATTAGTCATTAGGGAAATGCAAAATCAAAGCCACAACTGATACCACTTCACACCCACCAGGATGGTTATAATTAAAAAGACGTAACAGCAAGCACTGCAAGGAACTGGAGAAACTGGAACGGTCATACTACACCGGTGGGGAGGCACTAGTGGCAGAGTCCACCCGCCAGCGCAGGAGATGCAAGAGGTGTGGGTTCGATGCCGTATCTGAAAATGGACTTGTGTCCAGAACATTTAAGTAACTCCCACAAATCAATGAGAAAAGGACAGACAACCCAATGAAAGAACAGGCCAAGGGTGTTTTTCAAAAGAGGATTTCCGAATGGCTAGTAAACAGAGGAAAGACACTCAATTCCATTAATCATCAGTTGAAACAACATAAGAAACCACAACGGCCGTGAGTAAAAAGCACTGACAGTGTGGGAAAGCCGGCCAGCGCACGTGGGGAGCGCTGGACCCACACGCTGCGAGCCGGGCTGTATGTCGCTTCAACCCCGTTATAAATCTACTTGGCGGCTCCGAATGAAGTTAAATCTATGCTCACCCAATGGCCCGATAATTCCACTGTCTTCCCAGGTGGCACAGTGGGAAAGAATCCACTTGCCAGTGCAGGGGATGCAAGACACCCGGGTTCAATCCCGGGGTCGGGAAGAGCCCCTGGAGAAGGACGTGGCAGCCCACTCCAGTGCTCTCGGCTGGAGAATCCCACGGACGGAGGAGCCTGGCGGGCTACAGTCCACGGGGCCGCCCAGAGTGACACACGACTGCGCCGACTCGCCCCTGGGTCTCAGCTGCAGCACCTGGGATCTTCACTGCGTCGTGTGCGCCTTCTCCAGTTGTGGCGGGAGGGCTCCGGAGACCTGGGGTCACAGCCTGAAGAGAGCCACCCTGACCTCAGAATGTCTCTGAAGGCTCCTATTTCAGCTTAAAAATGAATGCATAGTTTATACTGTTCTCCAAAATGTGCTGTGCTTAGTCGCTCAGTCGTGTCTGACTCTTTGTGATCCCGAGGACTGCAGCCCGCCAGGCTCCTCTGTCCATGGGATTCTCCAGGCAAGAATACTGAAGTGGGTTGCCATTCCCTTCTCCAGGGAATCTTCCTGACCCAGGGATGGAACTCAGGACTCCCAAATTGCAGATAGATTCTTTCCCATCTGAGCCACCAGGGAAGCCCCCAAATATATCCATGTCCAGTTTATTTAAAATTACGTTTCTAGAGCAAAGCAGAGGCTCTTAATAACTGTGCCGTGTTTCTCTGGGGACGTCAACTACTCCGCAGGCCACCTACCTATCGGGCCATTGGGTGACCACCTACCGTCTGGAGCGGACTCACGTGTGTCCCAGCCTGGGAGGTAACGACTGTACGGAATTTTGCACTATCAGGCTACCTCCCCTTCTCTTCATGTTTCTATTATCGTCCCTCCAATCAAGCAGGGAGCAGACTGTCTCGCTCGCGTTTCTTTCACTCTTGCATTGACCCAGCTTTGTTCACAAACTGTGCTCAATGAGTGTCTGCCACTTTCCCACGAGGTTCTCAGTTCCAGGGGCAGCCTTGCCACTCCTAGTGATCGGGCTGTACTCCGGGCCAAAGAATTGCAAGTCTCTGAGGGTGGGACCTGGGCATGCGTGTTTTTGTAAAGCTCCCGGGTACCCAGGCACAGGCAGGCTGTGCTCAGGGAACTTACAGGATCATCCATCTGTGGGTCTCAAATGTCAGCGTCAACACAGGTATTGAGGGTCCTGAGGACACAGACGTCCAGGCCCCAGCCGCCAAGTCTCTGACCTAGAAGATCTGGGCTGGGGTCTAAGGATACTCCTCCCCCTCAAGCTCCCGGGAGATGCTAACGCTGCTGGTTCAGGGACCGCACCTTGGGACCTGCTGATGGAGACGAGTCTTTCTCACACTCTCCTCCGCGGAGACCCAGGGAGAAGGGAAGCAGAAGCAGAGGCGACTGTGGCCTCCCCCTGCCTCTGAGCAAAAGTGTCTCGGTTTCACCCACTCTTCGTCTTGGCGTCCTGAGTAGCATTCCCTGTGAGAACAAGCTTCCTCGGCTAAAGACATCTGAGTCCCACCAGCCATCCCAGGGTGTGGCCCCAAGACAGAAGAGACTTTCCAAGGTCGCACAGCAATTTTTTTCCCCTGTGTTGCATGAAAATATAAAAGGAAGAGCCAATGCCTACAGTGGGAACCTCCTCTCCTAAGATGCCCCGACAGCTACCGCCTTCACATCTCCCAGCACAGGGAGCCCGTCATCCCCTCACCCCATCAGGTCAGGGGAAAAAAAGCATGTCTTGTCACACTTGACTAAAATCTGGTTCTCTCTGTTTCTCCCAAAGATCCATGCCCTCTCTGCCCTGGAAGAGCCCAGCAAAGACTTAGAAACCTAACCCCCATTGTACCCCTCCAAGCTGATTAAAAACTATTTTTGAATGGGCAAGGGCTGCAAAGATAAGTAAAAGACAGTTACTCTCCCTGTCCCTGAGAAACACAGAATTTTCTTGGTTCTGTACCCACTTTCCCAGGATGAAGCCATTTGGGGGCTTAGGCTGGGTTATACTTGGGGTCCCCCAGTGCCACTCCCTGCCACCAAACCCACCGGACCAACCTCCCCTACAACTCCTTCCCTGCACCCCCTTTCTCAAGTCCTGAGGGTTTGGAGATTCATTTCCCTTTTGAAACACAAAGCATCATGGCATTCAGGCTCTGCCTGAAGACCAGCCCTCCAGACACTTCCTGTACAGCCCACACTCCCAAGCCCGCCCTCTGTGAACTTGTTTCCGCTGCTTCTACCTGCCAAAAAGCCTGTCTCTACTTCCTATCCATCCACGTCCATCTCAACGTCTCCTCTTCCAGGAAGCCTCCTTGGACTTCATTCCTTCCGCTCACATGACTTCCTCCCTCCTCAGGCTCCTTGCCACCCCACTGGAATGTCCCACATCTATCTGTGTATGGATGTGAGAGTTGGGGGCTTCCCAGGTGGTGCTAGTGGTGAAGAGCCCGCCTGCCAATGCAGGAGACGTAAGAGATGAGGGTTCAGTTCCTGGGTTGGGAAGATTCCCTACTGGAGAAGGAAATGGCAGCCCACTCCACTATTCTTGCCTGGAGAATTCCATGGACAGGGGAGCCTGGTGGGCTGTGGTCCATAGGGTTGCAAAGAGTCAGATACAAAGTGACTTAGCGCACACGCACGTTGAGAACTGGACCATAAGGAAAGCTGTGCGCGAAGAATTGATGCTTTTGAGCTGTGGTGCTGGAGAAGACTCTTGAGAGTCCCTTGGACTGCAAGGAGATCCAGCCAGTCCATCCTAAAGGAGATCAGCCCTCAATACACATTGGAAGGACTGATGCTGAAGCTGAAGCTCCAATACTTCGGCCACCTGATGCGAAGAGCTGACTGGAAAAGACCTTGATGCTGGGAAAAACTGAAAATAGGAGGAGAAGGGGGCGACAGAGGATGAGATGGCTGGGTGGCATCACCAACTCGACGGACATGAGTTTGAGCAAGCTCTGGGACATAGTGAAGGACAGGGAAGCCTGGGGTGCTGCAGTGTTTGGGGTCGCAAAGAGTTGGATGCGACTAAGTGACTGAACAACGGCCAGTCTCTCGGGCTCTGCAGTCAACCAGGCCTGGCTCGCTTCTCACTTTGGGTAAGCCACCTTCTCTGGGACTCAGTTTTGGACCCACCCAATCACCTGGGAAATAGCTACTGAGCACAAACTGTGCAACTGAACAAGCTAAGCACGCGCCGGAGGGGCTCAGCAAAGGCCCCTATGGCTGGGTGGAGACAGGTGGGGCTAGCAGGCTCAAACTCACAGCCCACCAGTTTGGGTAAATAAAGTCTTAAATTTGCCGCCAAGTCCCTCTAGATCCTGCGTTTGTCCCAGTCATTCGGGTCAGCACCAAGGCTGCTGCCAAATGAAACTCCTACGCACTGATAACACAGAGGGCTTCTGAGTGACTCCCCGCTTTCTCTGGGCAGTGTGGGAGTGGGGCTGGGTCCATGGTGTTCCTGATGCCCCTGACACCCTTCCCCCGCGGTCACCGCCACCGAGAAGGGCGGAGGGGGGGGTCGCTGTCAGAGGGAGGGCTCAGGGAGGACCCATGAGCCCCTCCCTGCCCTCTGCACTGCATCTGCCCAATCCCCCTCCCCAAGTCCTTTCGCTCCTTCCTGAGACAGTGCCAGTCCTCAGCCCCCCCGCCGCGGGCACCTCTTTCTGCCCAGGGGCCTTGAGAGCCCTCTCCTGGAGTGTCAGCTAACCGCTCTCCACTTAATGCCTTGCATGCACATCCTTCCCCAAGCCCCCACCCTCCACCCCCGCAACTTAACCCACCACCTGTCCCCAAGCTTAGCCTGGTCTGCTCCAGCGCTTGCTGCCTTAATGAGCCACCAAGTCAGCTGGCCCTCCCCTTTCCACACTCGACAGCCCACGGTCACCAGGCTCACGGTCCTCGAATCGGCCCGCAGCACTGCAAGCTACCGGCACTCTTGAGGGGGTCACCCAACAGCCTCCCACGGACCTTCAGTGGATCAAACCCAAACCCTCAGCCTGCCTCGCAGGGCTCGCCCAGACCCCCAGGTGCAAAACACACAGACGTGACTGCATCTACAGCGTCTGAAGGACAGCAGGGAGGAAGCGGTCAGAGGAGGCGGTGCAGACACGGGGTGAGGATCAGGTCAAGGAGGGCCTCCCCAGGGAGGGGCCTCTCCTGGGGTCTCAGACAGTGACAGCTTCCAGAGTCACCTGTCCCACTCGTGTGCTGGCTTCTGCACAGGCCTACGTCTTAGCCCAAAGGAGAGATCGAGGGTGGGAATGCTCTGCGTCTGCCAGGAGGGGGATGTTTTGCAGATGAGAAAACCGAGAACTGAAGGTGTCTAGGGACCACATCACTTCAAAATCTCCAGTGACTCACTATATGCGAGGAAAAGCAGAAGCCACCGAGCCTGGCGTTTTTTGGGACATCTCAGCCTGGTTCTAACCTCGGTTTTGGACCAGTCACTTGACCCCTCATTCCATCTCTACCCTGTCTTTCCAAATGCACCCATGCTAAGGGTATGTTGACAGTGCCCGTTCTCCACACGTTACCATATACCTTTGGGCCCGGGAGTGCTCCTGGCTGACCACCAGCCCTCCTCCACCACCCGGGCCTGGTGACTTCCTCAAACTCCATGTTGGCAGCTCTTCTGCCAGCCTTCCTGGATACACCCAAGGGGAATAAGCCTGTCCATCCCCCACACTCCTGAGGACATCTGCACAAATCACACTCACCGCAGAGCAGCAGCAAGGCTCACATGTGCAGTTCTTCTCCCTACGTCCACCCTCTCCCTCAACAGAGAAGGAGACACCTACTCAAGGGTGGGTTCTGGGCCTTTCCCATCTTGGGGGTCCAAGGCCTATCTCAGTGCCTGCGGTGTTGGGAACATCCTGTGATGTTCTGTCCAGAAGGAATGGGCAAGTCAGATGGATAGATGGTGGGTGGGTGAATGGATGGATGGATGGATGGGGAGTTTGATGAATGACTGGATGGATGGAAGGGTGTATGGCTGGCTGGATGGATGGATGAATGGATGGATGGATGAACGGATAGATGGATGGGGAATTTGATGAATGACGGGATACATGGGTGGATGGTTGAATGGACAGATGGATGCATAGATGGAGAGTCTGATGAATGACTAAATGGATAGATGGGTGGGTGGACCATTGAATGGATGGATGGATGAATGGACAGATGGATGGATGGGTGGATAGATGGATGGATGGGTGGATGGGGAGTTGGAATGGATGACTGGGTGTATGCACACGTCATTAGCTGCATGCACAGGTGAAAGGAAAAACAAGTGGATAAAATCCTGGCTAGATGAGTGGATGAGAAATTGAACAAACAGACAGGTGGGCAAGTGGAGAAATATATTTAGGACTTGCTTCATGGAAGGACAGAACAAGTCTTTAAACCAGAAGTCAGCAAAATTTCCTATAAAGGCCAGATGGTAAATATTTCAGACTTTATGAGCCACATATGGTCTCAGTCACATAATTCTTCTTTGCCTCTTTTTCCACAAGTGTTTAAAATATGTGAAATCCATTTTTAGTTCATAGGCTGTAAGAAAACAAGATCCTGACCATCAGAATTCAATTCTGGATGACCAGAAATTTTACTAATCCCAGAGGTAGCTCCATCTACCGTATGAGAAACATGAAGTTAAATCTGAAACACAGAAGGTCAGAGGCCATCCCCATCCACCTTTCAACAAGAGCAGAGTGGAGTTGAGGAGTGTTCTGGAGTGAATGGGCCACTGGTCCCTCTCCACGATGGGGCAGCCCTGGGACTTCAACAGCAGTGGATTTCCATGGAGAAATTCTTAAGAGTACCCACCAATCTTAGCAATAAACAAAGACCCTGGGGGAGGGCAGTGGTGCAGAACATCCCCCAGTCTGTGGCCTCCTGTGGACCGGTGTCCCTGGCTAGGACTCGAGGGTCACACTGGGGTGTTTTTGCCACTTCTCTCCCCATAAGCACTGACGTCACAGTGCAGATCCAGACCACAGTTTCCCACACTAGCTTCTGAGTTGTTTTTTATGGGCTCTTTTTCCGCTCCTCAGGATATTGTCAGGGATTACCAGCGGCTTCAGCATCTTTCCAACTGGCAGGAAGCGGTGCAAGCCCAGATGGAAGTTTCCCAGTTAGAACCCTCTCAACATAAAACATAAAGTCATAAAACAGACAGGCCCAGCCCCTCGGACATGCAGGCAGCTCAGAAGCAAGCGAGAGAGCATCAGCCACGGAGAGTCGTGCTTCCTGTTTGCTGCTGCTAAATGCATCTTTGAGGTTCATCCCTGGGGCAGATTTGCTTCACACCAGAAGGCATGGGGGTTTAACCCTGCACAAAAAGTCCTGAGTCAGAAGGGCAAAAGCCAGGGGCTGGGAGCACAGACCAGCCGCGTTCTGTCCCCCTCCCGGGGCCCTGGGTGGCAGCAACGGGACACCGGGGTGATGTCACTGAGAGGGACCTCCGCGGGATTCAACCAGAGACCTGGCTGGGTGCTGGTGTCTGCTGCCTTCAGGGAGGGCCCCGCGCTGAGGAGCTCCCGAGACGTGACAGGAGTGCTCCAGGAATCAGGAGACCCGGGGCTTCGTCCCGGCTCAGTCACCGCGTGACCCTGGCCAAGTCACTGCCCCTGGGCCTCCATGTCACCACCCATGGAATGTTCAGGATGGACGTTCCCAGCTCTGATGTTCTTGGAAAGACACAAGGGATGATACAAAGCAGCACGGGACCAGAAGGCAACCTCCGAGGAGCCCGCAGATGGCGAGAGAGCTCGGCAGAGCCAGGAGCTGTACCAGAGCCTTTACGTGAGACGTGCTGTCACATTCCATGGCTCTGCTATGCCCTCTTCCCTGCCCCCTCCTTATGACTCAGTCCCAACACCACCTCCTCCAGGAAGTCTGCCGAGACTCCCTGAGGTGGTCAGTTACTCCCCTGTGCTCCGGATGATTACCCATCTCACTCATCTGTCTCCTTTGCTGGCCAGACTGCCCTTGGCGAAGGGTCCTATCTGATCCCACTTTCTGCCCCCAGCTCCTGTCACACAGCATGTGTCCAAAAAGCATTCACTGAGTTGAAGGGAACTGATGGCTCAGGGAGACTGCAGGCCATGTGGCGGGCTGTGAAGGGTGGTCGAGCTGCAGATCCACGCAGTCCCCAGTCTGGCCTCCTTTCCTCTGAAAAAGTCCAGAGGACTGCCCCCGGCCCCTCCCACGGGCTCAGGGGTTGCTGCCCCAATGGCAGGGGTGACTGAGACAACCTCTCGCTACCCCAGCTTTGCTTGGGTCATTGTGCAAAAACACATTAGCTTCTCCCCAGAGGCCTAAACATACAATGCGTGCACACACATGTACATGTACACGCACACACATGCACATGCATGCCCCGACCCCACGTCTGAACTCAACACACAGAGCCATGACCCAAACCTACACCTATCTTCCTTCTGCCTTCCTCAACCTGAGGGTCAAGGAGACTGCAAACACCTTCCGGAAACCTTGGCACATTCCCCATACGCCGCTCCCCACCCAAGCAGCGTGCAGCTCCATGGGAAGCCCTGCCATCCGCCCCCACAAGGCACAGGGCTCAGGCGCCCGGCTTCCTGAGAAGCCCCGGTGGACGGGGTCTCTGCTAGTGGAAGGCACCTCTGTGTCCTCAGCTGCTTTTCTGCCCCTTGTATCGTAGCCGTGTCAGAGGGCAATTCGCTCTGGACAATTGAAGTGGCTAACTCACCAGATACAAGTGCTGGAGCATCTCCACGTATCTGCAGGGGAGAGAGGGTGGAGTGGCATTAATTCTCGTTCTGCACAAGCCGGGCAGGGGCTGATGCTCTGTCACCAAGCTCAAGGCCACGGGCCGCGGCCCAGGGACTCACGCTTTCTCTGAAGACAGCAGCTCCTGCGCGATGATGTGGGCTCTGGACTGTCCTTCCACCTGCGGGAGGAAACAGAGCCGTCAGGAGGGACCGTACCCACGGGGATGGCAGGATGGGAAGTCCAGCTCCACAGGCGCCAGTCAGGCTTATAGAAGGATTGTCTTGTCGGAGGAGGAGCCACACGCTTCTCAGATACCCCACCCCCCAGTAAGTCACTACCAGGGCAGTGCTCAGCCTTGCCGCACCTTGGCTGCCCCACCTGTAACAGGGACGGGACATCAGCAGCATCTAATGCCCAGCCCGGGGCCTGCTGCACCCTGTGGGCTTAGTAAGCTGCCCAAGGGGACTCTGCCCACAGCCGGGCAGGTTCTGAACACCCTGTGGTTCTGTGAGCCAAGCGAGCCCTGTCGTCCTGATTCTGTACCTGCTTTCCCCTCAGTGGCCTCTCCCCGCTCTGCCTGCCCACCTCCCAGTTATCCTTGGAGACTTGGCCACGGTGTCTATCGCTTCCTCCAAGAAGCCCTCCAGATTCCCTCCCCAGCTGGTTGGATTAGGTGTCCTTTCTGGGCGGCCTCTCTCAGGATGCTGATTACCTCTCCCTGGAGGCAGGGCCTGGGAGGTGCATCTCTGTGGCCAGTGCCTGGCATGGGGCTGCCCCTCCTCTGTCACCAAAAGAATGATTGAGTGAATGAATGAATGACTGCTTACGCCACTTGGGAAGCACTGACTCTCCTGGCTGACTGTGAAGGTGAGCCATTTAACCCATCTGAACCACAGCCTCTGTACCTCTGAGACAGGGGAATAACTGAGATTCTGTCTACAAACAGGAAGGATGCGCAAGGGCAGAGGCAGAGGCAGAGGCCCGGGCCTTCTGCCATAGGCACTCCCTGTGGCCCAAGACCTGCCCGGTATCAGATACTGCGGAGGACCCGGACGAGCACAGACCCTGCGGTGCAGTGACGGGGACGAACACGGCGCCTGTGCAGGCAAGGCTGGGTGGCAGGGTCGTAATGGAGCAGAGGACACCAGGACCCACGGCTCCTGGCCTCCCACTGCCTCCCCATGCGGCCCCACGACAGTCACTTTCCAAGATCAGACCTCAGCATCCCATGTGTGAGTAGAGTGACCTCTGAAGGCTGTTCTCTGCTCAACCTCCGTGCTATTACACTTGAGAAGTAACAATGCTCCCATGACCAGAAACACACCGCCTGTCAAGGAGCAGCTGCTCGACACCAGAACCAGGCAGTCTGGGCTCAGATCTCTCCTTCTGCCTTGTACTTGTTAAACAAGTCATTTAACCTTTCCTTATCTCAACTTTCCTATCTGTAAAATAGGCACAGTCCTATAACGGTATCTCAGACACATGCATATTGTGAAGTTTAAACAAGTGTGTGTGTCCATATATATATACACACACACATGGAGCTTCCCTGGTGGCTCAGATAGTAAAGACTCTACCGGCAATGCGGGAGACCCAAGTTTGATCCCTGGGTTGGGACGATCCCCTGGAGGAGGAAATGGCAACCCGATCCAGTATTCTTGCCTGGGAAACCCCCATGGACACAGGAGCCTGGCAGAGTGCAGTCCACAGGGTTGCAAAGAATTGGACATGACTGAGACTGAGACACACATGTACACAGAGAAAGATCTGTGTCTGTGTCTGCCTCACACACCTGGAGCAGGGTCTGGCACACAGGAAACGCCGCAGAAGCACCAGCTGTCCTTATGCTTGTGCTTTCTGCACCCTGAGGTGGTGCCGGGCCCGGAACCCAGTGCCCTGGGATGGGGCAGGAACGAATCAGCCACAGGGGCGAGCAGGGAGAGGCCTCCACTGCTGAGTCAAGGCTGAGCCGCTCCTCCGACAGCAGCGGCTGAGGCAGAGGACGCTCACAGGTCCCGGGACTGAGCACACCCAGGTGCAAACCCCGGCTCCAGCACCGTGCACTTGTGAGGCCGCCGGCACACCACCACCTCTGAGCCTCCGCTTCTTCACCAGAAACACGCGGAGGGCGACCAGCCAGTCTCACAGGCTGGCTCTGGGACGATGCCCTCCTAACTCAGGGCCTTCACGCCTGCTGTTCGCTCTGCCTGCGACACTCATCCCCAGGTCTTTTTTCATTAAAAAAAAAAAAAAAAAATTTTTATTTGGCTGCGCTGGGCCTTAGTTGCGGCACATGGCACCTCTGATCTTCACTGTGGGATGTGAATCCTCTTGCCAATGCAGGAGACGCAAGACACGCAGTTTCGATCCCTGGGTCGGGAAGATCCTCTGGAGAAGGGAATGGCAACCCAATGCAATGTTCTTGCCTAGGAAATCTCATGGACAGAGGAGCCTGGTGGGCTACAGTCCATGGAGATGGAACGAGTCAGACATGACTGAGCGACCGAGCTCAGCACGTGTGAACTCTCAGTTGCGGCATGTGGGATCCGGTTTCCTGACCACGGATGGAACCT
Organism: Nanger dama; assembly: GCA_917880005.1. Lineage (NCBI taxonomy): Eukaryota > Metazoa > Chordata > Mammalia > Artiodactyla > Bovidae > Nanger > Nanger dama. The sequence continues at coordinate 3,300,979 of CAKJTW010000016.1, read as the reverse complement.
GGGCTCCCTGCATCGGGGGCGTGGAGCTCCAGCCACTGGACCACCAGGGAATTCTCAGTCTCACTTTCGGACTTTTTCTGCTCAAAAGCCACACACACGCTCGGGGACCATCTGTGACAGTCTCACCCCAGGTTCTTGGCCTTGCCCCCCCGACATCCTGGGCCCCATGGCTCTCGCTGCCCGTCAACAGCGTCCACGGCCTCTGTCCGCCAGATGACAGCTGCAGCCCCTCCAAGCTGTGACGACTGATGTGTCTCTGGACACTGCTGAATGTCCCCTGGGGCACGAGCCCGCCCCCGGTCAGCACCTCCGCTCTAACCTGCTTCTTGCATCCTTTTCGTGACGGCAGACACACTACCTAACGCTTCCCTGGCACACAGGAGAAGTTCAAGACACGCTGGAATGAACGAATGGAATTGAGATACACAGTATGTGCTCAGTAAATGAGCCTGCTTCCCTGACTGGTCTATCGCTAACTGCTTCCTGAGTAAGAGTACAGTGTTTTGGAGATTCCGGTCTCCCAAGGCCACCCAAATTCAGCAGAACGTGGGCCTGTGGTCAGCCCTCCTCTGGCCCCTCTCGGCTGCAGAGCAGGAGGGAAACCTGTGAGGCCTCAGCCGGCCTCCCTGTCCCCGATGGGCACCACGTCGAAGTCTGCCTTCTGCACCCGCAGGGGTGGCGTGGGCTATGTGGCCACCGAGGGCAGCCCACCTCCCAAGCAGGGGTCCTGCAGACCCCCACAGGTGAAAAGGCTTCGGAAACAAAACCCTCACACCTGGAACGCATCCTGCCAGGACGGGCCTGGACAGCTAGGGAGACCTTGTGGTCAAGCCTCTGTAATGAGAATCACTTTGCAGAGGATGGACAGGGCTCAGGAGACACGCTCTGTGAGATGAGGCTGAGAGTCAGGATGGCCGCCGATCTCCCGGGGCCTGTGTGCCCATTCTCACTTGCATCCAGCTTGATGCTGAGACCTGTGCTCTGGGGTGGGAAGGCCTGGGTTCAAGTCCTGGGCTCCGCCCCTTCCTACACCTACACCCTTGGACAAGTTATTCCTCTTCTCCCAGCTCCATCTGGAAAACACGGCTGATAATAATACCTACTAATGATCTGACTCTGCGACCCCAGGGACTGTAGCCCACCAGGCTCCTCTGTCCATGCGATTCTCCAGGCAAGAATCCTGGAGTGGGTTGCAACTGCCTCTCTCCAAGGGATCTTCCCGACCCAGGGATCGAACCCGGGTCTCCTGTGTTGCAGGGAGATTTTTTTTTTTTTTTAACCATCTGAGCCACCAGGAAAGAATAACAATAACAAACCAGCCAGCATTTACTGAACACCAAAGTTGAGCTCTGGATTTTCACACATATTATCTCACCGAACCTTCCCAACAACCCAGGAGGCAATTGCTATTATGAACCATTTTACAAATGAGGAAACTGAGGCACAACTAAGTCCTACCCTTTGCTCAGAGTCACTGCTAGTGGCAGACACTTGATGCAGCCATGGGTAGTCAGCTCCAACCCTGAAGCGCTTTAGCAGCGTGCCTGGCACTTGGAAAGCACTCAGTAAACGGTGTTTCGGTTCACTGAAGCAGGTGGAGTTTTCCAATCGGGAAACACCCGTCCTGGACCTGCACCCTGAGGGTGGTGGCAGGAGCCCAGCACTGCAGGGGTGCCCAGGGTTGATGCCCAGCGCCCACGCTGGCACCCAACAAGGAGAACAGGGCGGGACGTCGGGACACTTCCTGACCCGCTGCCTGGTAGGACCGAGTGCAAGGCCCACTCAGACGCCTGCTTTCTCATTGGGAAGATGGGAGGTCAGCGTCCCCCCACCGCATGGCCCGGATGAGGAGGTGATGGACGGAGGGGTCACGTCCCGCCCAAGCTGCTGGAGCTCTCGCCACTGCCATTGCCACAGGCTGGGGGGCTATTGGGAGGCACTTCTGGGCACGGGCCACTCCTTACGTCCCTCCCCAGCCCTCCTGCCAGACAGGTCAACTCCGGGTGGGACCTGGGGGCCATCCTGCTTTCTGATTGTGCCCATGATGGATGCGTCTTCACCAGCCGGACAACAAGGGGGCCCGGCAAAACCATGTGCCCAGGACTCTCCTCTGAAGCTGCCCCTGGGCGTGGCCCCACTGGGGCCGTTTCATACAGATGTTTGTTTAACCAGGAAATGAACTCCGAGGCTGACGGCAGTGTCCAGGGACAGACTTCTGGGAACAGGGCTCCTCCCTCGGAGCGTGGGGGCCGGGGCCTTCGCTATCGCATTCCTCAGGCTGGCGCTGTGGGTGTTACGCCAGGCGGCCACCCCTCTGCCCCGGAGCTCCCAGCCGCTTATCTCCACCGCTCCCCTGGGCCACCCAGCCGCGCTTCCGCCCCAGGCCCCAGCAAACCTGCCGGCCCAGTGCCGGCCGGCCTGGGACCAGGGCAGGGCCAGAGGGAGGGGAAGAGGCCTCCCTTAGGGACCCTCCTGGCTAAACAGACGACGGAAGAGTTGGCAGTCCTGACCCTCTGCCCGGGGCTCAGTTTCTCCAGCTCGAGGACAGGAATTCTCTGTCTCCTAGAAAAGCAGTCCCTTAAGTCTGGTCTGAGAAACTCTGGGGTTCCACCTCTCTTTTCCAACTTCGTATCTGAGTGAGTCTGGATCTGCACTGAAGTTGAACAAAACAACACTTTCAGCAGATGGAATTCTCAACAGAGGAGAATCTAGGTGTCTCCTACGAAGCCAGACCTGAACAAAAATGTAAAGCCTAGGGACTTCCCTGGTGGTCCAGTGGTTCAGAATCCACCTGCCAATGCTGCGGACGAGGGTGCTGGCCTTGGTCGGGGAACTAGGAGCCCACACGCCATGGGGCCGATAAGGCCGCACACCTCAACCAAGGACCAGCACACCCAAAAACTGAAAACAAAAATCAAAGCCTGGTTACTCTTCCCACCGGCTCAGATGGTAAAGCGCCTGTCTACAACGCAGGAGAGCTGGGTTCCGTCCCTGGGTCGGGGAGACCCCCTGGAGAAGGAAATGGCAATCCATTCCAGGACTCTCGCCTAGAAAATCCCATGGATGGAGGAGCCTTGCAGGCTACAGTCCACGGGGTCGCAAACAGTCGGACACGACTGAGCAACTTCACTACTCCTCTTCTCACTAAACATTTTGGAAAATAACTGTTTTTCATAATGAGTGCTATTTATGTTAACATAAAATGGTCTGTGCCTGCTAAGTCAATTCAGTCATGTCTGACTCTCCGCAACCCTGTGGACTGTAGCCCACCAGGCTCCTCTGTCCATGGGATCCTCCAGGTAAGAGTACTGGAGTGGGTTGCCATTCCCTGCTCCAGAGGATCTTCCCAACCCAGGGATCAAACCTGTGTCTCCTGCATTGGCAGGAGGGTTCTTTACCATGAACGCCACCCTGGGAGCCCTGAAATGGTCTATGGTTGCTCTCTTTAGAATGAGTGAAAAGATACATGTTTTAAGTTTCACTTAGTGTTACCTTCTCACACAGTAACCATACATAGATACAACTTACAGAAACAAAAACTCTTAGGGGCCTTGGATCATTTTTAAGAGGCTAGATATGGATCTGAGATTAAAGGTTTTAAGAAGCACTGTTTTAGAGAGTGTCACACTGATCACAGAGGACTGTGGGTGGACACGCTCTGCATTCTCAGTGACGAGCTAAGGCGCAGACGTCTCGCGGCCACTGTAACATAATAGCAATCACCGCACTGTTGCTGTGCGAAGCAGGGTAATGAGCCCCAGGCTGCCTGGCCTGGCCCTCAGCAGGGGCCCGTGTATGCCCGGGGCCGCCATTCTCTCCCCAGCATCCTGACCTGCGGCAGAGGGAGAAACCGCCTCCCAAGGTCCTGTTCTGTCACCTCTCGCCCTGCTTGCAGGCCCGCTGGGTTGAGACCTGCTCAGCCTTTAAACAGCTGCCTCTTTCCTTCACCCTCGTCTCTGCCGGCTCCCGGCAGAGCACCGCGTCCTGATGTCCGCGGCCCAGCTCAGTGCCCCCTCCTCTGCGCACACCTGCTCCCTGCCCGCGGTCACCTGGGCACACCACTCCCCACGCCGTGACGCTCAGCTTCTTGGCTCCTGGGGACAGCTCTCCTTCTCAGATGACACCTGTGTCTGCTCCACCCACCTGGGCCTTGTCCCCGCTCAGATCTGCCCTGCTCTAGGTGGGTGGGCGCTCTGGTCAGCAGCTCAGACCTGAGCTCCCGAGCGTCCTGCAGCCTCAGCCGCGCTGCCCTCTTAGCTCATGAGACCTACAGCCAGGGGGCCTACTCCAGCCCACCCAAGGCTGGGGGCTGCTGTTCTCTGTCACCTGCAGCCCCGAGCAGCCCCACAGCCCCCGAGAGAACCTGCCCTCCCACCTGATGCTGACGCCTGTGCTCTGGGGTCAGAGACTGGGCTCCACCCCTTCCTACACCTACACACCTGGACAAGTTCTTTCTCTTCTCTGAGCCCCATCGGTAAATCAGGGAGAACAACACCTACTGAGTAATATAACAGCTGGTGCTTCTCGGACAATATGACAGCGACTGTTGTCGTTGTTCAATCGCTCGGCTGTGTCCGACTCTTTGCGACCCCATGAACCGCCTCCCTGTCCATCACCATCTCCCGGAGCTTGCTCAAACTCACGTCCATTGAATCAGTGATGCCACCCAACCATCTCATCCTCTGTCATCCCCTTCTCCTCCTGCCTTCAATCTTTCCCAGCATCAGGGTCTTTTCCAAGGAGTCAGCTCTTTGCATCAGGTGGCCAAAGTCTTGGAGCTTCAGCTTCAGCATCAGTCCTTCCAATGAAGATCCAGGACTGATCTCCTTTAGAATGGACTGGTTGGATCTCCTTGCAGTCCAAGGGACTCTCAAGAGTCTTCTCCAACACCACAGTTCAAAAGCATCAGTTCTTCAGCACTCAGCCTTCCTTATGGTCCAGCTCTCACATCCGCACATGACCACTGGAAAAACCATAGCTCTGACTAGACGGACTTTGTTGGCAAAGTGACTTTTTGCTTGAAGACTTAGTGTGCGTTAAGTACGGTTCTGAGCTTTCTACATGGATTCTCTCTTTACGTCCTCCCAGCAACATATGAGGCAGGCACTATTATTCTTACCCCCATTTCACAGATGGGGAAACTGAGGCACAGGGAAGTTCCATTTCTCTCCCATCCCATTCCTCCATTCCTCCCTGTCCCATGGAACTCAGATTTATTCCGTAAGCTCTGTCTAGCCTTTCTGTACCTCAGGGCTTTCCCGGCTCATGCAGGTTCCTGAGTCCAGAAGTTCCCTGTGATCTATGAAGTGTCTCTAAGTCACCAGCTAAACCTCAGCTGGGCAGAGAGCCAGAGTGGGCCCCCGACGCTCCATGCCCGCCAGCCTCCTCGACCACATATCCTGTGGGTGGTGGGGTGGGGGGACCACATCCGGACAGAGAGAGGGGCTGCTGACCAGGGCTGTTTCAAACCCTGGGAAATATTCCTAAAGAGCCTTAGCTATTTTGAGGGTCCCAGTGAGGGGCCTTGCTGGAGTGTCCTGAGGTTACGTCTGGAGCTCAGGGACCCCACAAGAACGCTGTCTTCAAGAACCCCTGGGGCACTGCCAGAATGGACAGCATCCCCCGCCTTGGAACGCACCGGGGTTTCCAGCATGGACTTTGGCGGCTGCGAGGAGGTTCAGACAGGCGCTCGGGGAAAGGAGGGTTGCTTTTATCCCAGCTGCCACCTGCGTTGGCACAGGTGCCAGACCAGGGATGAGGCGGGCCAAGGAGAGGCCGCACCTGCAGGACACGGAGGGAAGCAGGTGGGACCAACAGAGCCTCTCTCCCCATCTTCCCTCCCCTAGGAACCAGCAGTCAGCTTCTGCTCCTGGGACTCCCAGCCTAACTCAAGCTCTTGAGCGCAGGCTGGCGTGAGTCTGGGTTTGGCCCAGATTCTTCAGAAAACTTCCAGCATCACAGAGTTTCTGGTCCTGGATGTAATTTGTGATGCTGACAGCGTGTTATCTCGGAGCTTCAGGAGACCCCACGAGGCTTCCAGAGACCTGACTTCTCCTCGACTGTCTCCAACCTGCTGGACAGCGAGGGAGCGGCGGCCTCTCCCAGAGCCACAGTCTCCTCTCCCGGGAGACAAAGGGCTCTCCCGTATCACAGACCCCACACCCATCGCCTCCCCATCCCTGGTCCCTGGCATCCACCGTTCTCCTCTCTGCGTCTGTGCCTCTGACTGGCTTAGTCTCCTCCCTGTACATGGAGTCACATGGGGTTTGTCCTTCTCTGACTCCCTGACCTCACTGAGCACCGAGCCTTTGGGGTCGGTCCGCGTTGTACCATGTGACAGGATCTCCTTCCTTGTAAAGGCTGAGTAGTGCTCCACTGTGTGAAGTCCATGCTGTTTATGCACCCATGTTAAGTATTCTTAATAAAGTAAAGAAATCAAAGGGGTCCTGTCCTGAGCATCTCACTTCAGTTTGAGAAACGAACACCCAAAGGTCAGGGAGCCAGTCAACAACTGGGCTCCTGCCTTCCACGCCGTGTGCTCTGCCCTCCTAGGCATCTCTCTCCTTTCTATGTAGCCACGTCCTACATTGCTTCACAGAGCACACTACACCTCACCTCCTCCTGGAAGCCTCCCTGGCTGTCCTGACTCTTAAGACTGGGGACACTCACACAGCTCAGGCACAATTACACAGCTGGGACCCCATAATTGTTCCATCTTCCTTGCAGCCTTTGTTCTGTAAATAACTGTGATGTGTAACCTTTACGAAAATGCATAAACGCAGCGCCTAGAGATTATCACACGAGGAGGCTTCTCATTCTCCGCCCTCACAGTAAGTCCCCGGTCGGGCACCTCACTGGCTTCTCCTCCTGCACCTTGGGGTGCGGAGAGCACTGAGGGTACTCCACACAGACCAGAGCTCAACCTTGAGCATGCGTACGAGCCACCGGGCGCTCCCGTTGACGTGCAGGTGTGGGACACATCTAGGGACTCGGGGTGCGAGGGGTCCGCGGGTCAGACCCCCGAGCAGCCGGGCTGTGGACCAGGCACAAAGAGTGATGCTCACAAAGTCAGGAAGGAGAAAGGGAGGGCAAAAGTGACCGCGTGGCCCCAGCTCTAAAGGGGTCAAAGGGGTCTGAGCCTTGGCAGAGAGGAAAACCAGGCACGGGGGAAGCTCTCTGAGGACTGGGGCATCCAGTCTGGGGGCTCCTGGCAGCCCGCAAGCCCTCCAGGGCCCTGAGCAGGGAGGTGAGGGACAGGCAGGCAGCCAGGATACCACCCTGGAACCCTGCGACACCGTTCTCTCCCTTCCACGTCAGGTTCTGAGAGTCTGCATCTGCATCGTCCTCCACTCAACTGTCTGAAAATAAACTCTCTGTGTTAACCTGGCTGAACTGCTGTGCTCTGTAAATAGTACATGACTGAAGCGGTGCTTTTGTTCATTAAACTGTCCTTCATCTGAGATCGTTTTCCACGCTTAAATGCAGGACCTGGGTCTAACGCATTCATTCATGTATCAGTTTTTTCGAGGATATTTACCGAGTGCTATTTTATGTGCCAGGCAGCAGCGACGTAACTGCGAATAGGACAGTCACGGTCCCTGCCTTCCTGGAGCTATTCTGAGAGGGAAAGGTGGACAGTATGCAGGGAAGCAGAAGAAATAACACAGAGCAGTCACAGCCGGAGATACAGCAGGGGAAGGACAGGACAGGAGTCTGCAGGGCGAGCAGGGAGCGGCTCTGAGAGGAGGTGGCGTCTCCTCGCAGCCCTGCAGCCCGCGGTGCCAAGGGCAGGAAGAGCGTCTCGCGTGGAAATAAGTGCAAGTGCAAAGGCTCTGGGGTGGGGGTAAGGAACACACTACCTCGTTCTGCAGCCTCTGTGGCTGAATTCCATTCCCTCAGCGATTAACACAAGACAACAGGAGCTGAGATGCCAGGGACTCTCAAGCCTTTCCAATCTGGTGCCAATCGCCAGAATAGCGAACTTGAGAGGAGAGGCAAGGACTTGGGGGTGGGGGTAGGGTGCGGGGAACAGTGGCAAGTTCCGTTGGGGATGTGCCGAGTCGGAGGTGTCTGCAGCGCTACCGAGAAGGGCCCCTTAAAGCAGGTGGCAGCTGAAATGTGAGGCTAAAGGGAGGGGTGGGGTGCAAGGTCAGCTCCGGGGACACACCTGAAAAGGGATGGCCACTGGCCCGCAAGCGGCTGCCGGAACACCGGGAGGAGAGGGGGGCTGGAGGAGCCCCAGGAAATCAACACCTCCATGGAGCCGCAGGCAGAGAGGATGGCCAGGGAGGTCGGGGGAGAGTGAGAAGACAGAGCCAGAGACGCAGAGGCAGCTCCTGTGGCTGGGACACCGCCAGAGTGGAGGCACAGCGAGGGGCCGGGGACGCGGCAGGAGCTGCTTGTGGGCGGAGCAAAGGCCTGCAGAACCTGTCCAGCCCACCCCCTCCTCCCCTGCCCCCGAGGCTGACCTCCTGGGCTCGCTCCCACCTCCCACCTCTGCACTGCTGCTCCCAGACCACAGGGCTGGCCCAGACCTTCCCATTTTCTTCCTCCTTCCCAACAGCCAACTCCCAGCTCAAAGGTTTCCTCTTCACCATAAAGGCTTCCTGGGAACTTGGAACCATCTTGTATCTCTGGAGGGAACCTCAAATGGGCCAGCTTGTAAGAGAGTATGGCAGATCCTCAAAAATTTCTTGGGTCCCAAAATCACTGTGGATGGTGACCGCAGCCATGATATTTAAAGATGCTTGCTCCTTGGAAGAAAAGCTATGACCAACCCAGACGGCACATTAAAAAGCAGAGATGTTATTTTGCCGACAAAGGTCCATCTAGTCAAAGCTATGATTCTTCTAGTAGTCATGTACGGATGTGAGAGTTGGACCATAAAGAAGGCTGAGTGCCAAAGAATTGATGCTTTTGAACTTAGGTGTTGGAGAAGCCTCTTGAGAGTCCCTTGGACTACAAGAAGATCAAACCAGTCCATCCTAAAGGGAATCAGTCCTAAATATTCACTGGAAGGACTGACGCTGAAGCTCCAATGCTTTGGCCACCTGATACAAAGAGCAGACTTATTAGAGAGACCCTGATGCTGGGAAAGATTGAAGGCGGGAGGAGAAGGGGACGACAGAGGATGAGACGGTTGGATGGCATCACTGACTCAATAGACATGAATTTGAGCAAATTTCGGGAGATACTGAAGGACAGGGAAGCCTGGCGTGCTGCAGTCCATGGGGTCACAGAGTCAGACATGAGTGAGTCACATAACCACAACAAAGGATGGCTATGTGATCTAGCAACTCTTCTTCTGGGTACACACGCACAAGAACTGAAAGCGATGTCTTAAAGAGAGATTAGCACACCCAAGTTCACAGCACGTGGTTCACGGCAGTGGGAAAGTATAGGGAGCCCAGGCATCCATGGATGGATGAACTGACAACGTGTGACACAAACATGGAATATCATCCAGCCCTCCAAGGAAGGAAATCCTGACGTGTGTGACAACACGGATGAACCCGGAAGGCATTCTGCCAGGTGAAATAAACCAGACATACAGAAGCAGATTCCCTGAGAGTCCGCACGGCGGCGGGATCCAGAGTGATCACCATCAGAGAAGCAGAGCGTAGGACGGTGAGAGCCAGAGGCCGGGCTGGGGCGGGGCGCTGCTCTGTAAGACATGCTGAGTCTCAGGCTGGGAAGATGAAAACGTTCTGGAGATGGACAGTAGGGATGGTTGCCCAACAACGTGAATGCTCTTGGCGCTACTGAACCGTATACTTAAAAACCGTCAAGGTGGAAGACTTTACGCTATGTGCATTTTACATCCCCCTTTTGTGCGTGTGTGTTTGCTGTGCCAGGTCTCAGCAGCGGCACACGGGGTCTTCTCTCCTCAGTGCAGCATGCGGGATCTTTCGCTGCAGCACGTGAGATCTAGTGCCCCGACGAGGGACCGAACCCAGGCCTCCTGCACTGGGAGCGTGGAGTCTTAGCCACTGGACTGCCAGGGAAGTCCTTCAACGAAAACTCTTAAAAACGGAAGAAAGAAGAGCCTCCTCCAGCCTCCCGAAGTTCCCCGTCTCTCGCCGGTGCCGTCCCCCCGCCTCTGTGGTTTGCTCCGTCCATAGCGCTTTCACCACCGCAACCCATCCTAGGGAGTCTTCTGGACAACTGCTCATCCCCTTCTAGAAGGTGCACTCCAGCAGAGCCAGGAGACACCTGGTCTGACCTGTGGCTGCTGTTTCTTCAGCCCTGAGAGGGGTGCCTGGCACACAGTAGGTGCTCAGTAAATAACTGACAAAGAAATACGACTGCTGAAGAAGAGGGCTGGGTGGAAGTGGATGAGGTCACAGAAGAGGTGCGGACGGGAGGGAGCTCTCACCCGACAGGAGGCGGCTTTCTGGGAAGGTGGGCTGGCTGCCAGGGAAGAAGCTACGGCAGGTGAGGCCCGGCCCCCTGGGCCCGCAGGACTGAGTCTGCAGTGGAGCCAACGCACCCTGGAACGCGGGGTTCAGGGTCTGTGGCGTGGAGAAGGTGCATGGTGACATTCAACACGAGTCGGGGGCTGGCCCCGTGGAGGTGACCAGGGTTCCAGTGGATCCTTTAACCCTGACAGACAGTCAAGGTGAGGTTGCAGGTGTGAAGCTGGGGGCAGGAGGCCAGCAAGGAAGCCGGGCTGGGCCCCGGGGCCCCTGGGTGCAGCTGGGAGGGGGTGTCCTGCCTGGGCGGGGACCAGAGAGGGTGGCCAGGCAGGACGGGTCTGCTCCAGAGAACAGGGCTGGGCTCAGGCGTGGACCCCTCCAAGAAAACAACATCCTTGGGGACAATGGGACTCCGGCCAGGGAGGAGGTAACCCGAGGGGCCGCCAACTCCCGGGCTGATCTCGGGGGAGCTGGTTTCTTGCCCAAAGAGTCCCCGTTAGCTTGAAAACCAGGCACACTGTCGGGAGGGGAACTGGCCAGCCAGCTTGTGAATGCCTCCTTTCATTGCTAGATCTATTTTTAGGTCCATCTCCATTCTCTTTTTTGCCCCCTCTTGCCTTCAACCCACACCCTTTGTCTGTCCTCGAGTGGGAGCGAGAGAGGTCAGACAGGTGGGTGGACCAGCTGGGCTCAGCTTCCTGTCCTGCTGCAAAAATCTCTCCCCTCCCGCCTGGGTCGTCCCAAAACATCTGGGAAGGGTGGGTGGGGCTCAGCACTTTTTATTTATTGTTACGTAAACCGTATCACCCTGGAGGAAGGGTGGGGCTCACCACCATATCCCCACACACGCCCAAGGTCCAGGGGAGGCCATCCCCATCCAGGGCTGCCCCTTTGAGACGGCTGGAGTGGAAATCTGGGTCCCCTTGGCCCCAGGACACAACAGAGGCACAGAGAGATGAGGTCTGCTTTTCAGAGAGGCAGAATTTTCAGAGAGGATGGAAGACGGAAGAATAAGAAGTGAATGTTCCACCTCCCCGCCCCAGGAAAGACTGCTCCATCTAGCCACTTCCCAGTGGTCGAGGGGCCCTCACCCGCCAGGACTGCCAGGGAGCGCCCTGCAACAGCCTGCGGTGGGGGCTTGATCAGGAGCCACAGACACTGAAACCGGCCTGCTCTCGCTCTGCCCTCTCCCAGGATCCACCCGCAGGAAGAAATGTGTGTGTGAGCAGGGCTACAAACGCGTGCCCTGCAGTGTTGTCCACAGAGCAGAGGAGGCTAAGACTCCGAGCTCCCAATGCAGGGGGCCTGGGGGTTCGATCCCCACACAGGGAAGGAGCTCCCACAGGCTGTAACTACAAGTTTGCCCGCCTCAACTAACAGACCCTGAACGCTGCAACGAAGGCCGGGGATCCTGTGGGCAGACGAATAAGTAAGCTATTTAAACAGCAGAGACCCTCCAAATGCCCCTCAGCGAGGGGAGGGCTGAAAAACGACAGCACACCCAGACACTGAAGAGTCGGGCACGAAAGAAACGAAGCGAGAGCTCCCTGCACTGACGCTGGGCAACGTCTCAGATCCCAGCGAATGAACCCCAAGTGATTGGCCCTGTTTCTCAGAGCTTGATATGGTTTACGGGGAAAAAAAAATCACAGCTCCACAGATAATGCCATCCGTCTCGTCCGTTCCGATGCTTAATGAATGATGTGTGTCGTGGAATACAGGGAGAAGGTGTGCAGGGGCACAGCCGACGGCGCACCAGGCACCTCGCTGAGGGCCGGGCCGGGAATGAGAGCCCCCAGGGTACTGAGCCCTCACCTGTGGGGATCTCAGAGTGACGAGGACCCCAGTGGAGCGCGCCTCAGGTGAGGAAGACCTGATGTCCACAGAGGCCTGCAGCATCACGAAGGCCTCACAGGGAGGAAGTGGGGGAGGGGGAGCAGGCTGGCCGGGGGGCCGCACAGTCCGTTTGGCAGGTGAGGAGGCTGGGCTCCCGAGAGTGGATGGACCAGCCTGGGGGTCTGGCCTGCCACGTCTCCCTCTGGGCGCTCAGAAACGACGGGACGGTCCTTCTCATGGCGGGAAGTGGCCAGCAACACAGCGGGAGTGGGGAGACGCAGGTGGTCCCAGGGGAAGGTTGGGAACCATCAAGGGGTACAAAGAGCTGCACATGGGGGGCCCCACTGTTTTCTCAGTCCCTCAGCTCTGCGGGGACCCAGCCCCAGCCCCAGCGTCAGAGTGAGGGCCGGCCCCCAAGGACAGCGAGGGTGCTCTGCTCCAGGCTCCACAACCCCAGCGATGCCCAGAAGGGCCAGAGTCAGAGCTCACCTCCCTTCCCCACACGCCCACCCCCTCCCAAGCCAGGAGCTCCTCCCGGAGGGAGGGGAGGAAGCCGAGAGGAAGAGAAGGCAGCCAGGATCGCAGCAGAGAAACGAACAGACAAGAATGGGTTTGGAGTCAGCGCTGTTTCCAGCCCCTTCAGTGCAGTGTGGCCTCGGGCCTCGGGCAAGTGACTTAACCTTTCTGGAGTCTCTGTGTCCTAGACTGCAGAACAGGAAAGTGCCACCCGCTTCAGCACTGCCATAAGGAATGAAAGAGAGAGCGGACTTGGAGCACTGGGTGCCCCGCACACAGCTTGCTGCCCACAGAGTGAGGAGCAGGGAGAGGGAGGGGAGGGGAAGGGACGACAGCCAAGCGGGTGGGAAAGCCCTGACCCTGGCCCTAACCCTTGAGCATCCTCACAGCACCGGGCAGACAGGTGAGCGAACTTTAAGCCCCAACCCTGGCCCTAACCCTTGAGCATCCTCACAACACCGAGCAGACAGTTGAGCGAACTTTTAAAAGAAACCAAATGCACCAGACAGAATGAAACTCGTGCCCGGTAAGCGCCAGGCACCTGGGCTGGCGGTCCCAGAGGAAGAGCCTGTGGTCAGAGTGGACCACCTCACCCGGGCTGGGAGGGGAAGGCGCCTGCCCGGGGTGGGGGGACAGAGAGGAGCAGGAGCCGGGGGAGGAGCCTGCTCCTCTGGCGTTCGGGCAGATGGGAGGGCGCCCAGGAGATGAAGGGACAACCCCAGGCTGGGCTCCGGCGGCCCGGCGGTGGGCGCCACCCTGGCCGAAGCTGCTGGGCCCCAGCAGCTCGTGATGTCGCCTGGGGAACACCACTAATGGCGGTGTGGCCTTGGCCGAGTTCTTCGGCTCTGGCAGTCTCTGCGGACCTGGGCACAGGAAGCAGCCCGCGTGCCCTGGAAGTGCGTGAAGGGAGGGAGGCTGGGTCGGGAATGGCGAGAGGCGTGGGCTCACCCCAGCACCAGATGGCGAGCAGATGTAACCACCGCCATGAACAAGGCCTGATGCCTCGTGACAAGGTCCGGGCCTCGACCGCTGGGCCTCGCCCCACCGTCCACCTCCAGAGCTTCCGAGGTGGCTCAGATGGTGAAGAACCTGCCTGCAATGCAGGACACCCGGGTTCAGTACCTGGGTTGGGAAGATCCCCTGGAGGAGGGCAAGACAACCCACTCCCATAGCCTTGCCTGGAGAATCCCACGGACAGAGGAGCCTGGCGGGCTATAGTCCATGGGGTCTCAAAGAGCCGGACACGACTGGAGTGACTAGCACTTTCTGGTTCACTTTCTCTCAGCCCTGCCCACCCCCCGACCCCTCACTCCAGCATCACAGCAGGGAGTAAGGACATCTTCATGAGACTCACTCACACGCCTAACTCATCGCACCCTCACAATTCCCATTTCACAGATAAGGAAACTGAGGCCCAGGGCCCTGAGGTCACTGGAATCTAGCCCTTGTGTGCTTAGTCACTCAGTCGTGTTTGATTCTTTGTGACCCCGTGGACTGTAGCCCGCCAGGCTCCTCTGTCCGTGGGGATTCTCCAGGCAAGAATACTGGAGTGAGTTGCCTTGCCCTTCTTGAGGGGATCGTCCCGACCCTGGGACGGAACCCTGGTCTCCTGCATGGCAGGCAGATTCTTCACCATCTGAGGCCCAGGGAAGCCCTGCCTAGATTCAAGTCAGGCAGCTCTATCCCACGTCCCTCCCGCACCGAGGCTTTGGAAGCCCCAGGCTCCGGGGACCCAGGCGGACGTGAGCAGTCATCCCCGCAGCATCCCGTGGCCCCCATCTGCTGCGTGTCTTCAGGCAGCAGCACCAAACAAGACTCGGCCTCTGCGTCCAGCCAGGGCTCAGCTGTCTGCAAACAGCTCCCTCCGCCTGGAGACGGAAGGGAGTGGGCCTTCCCTCCACCTTTGCGTCTCTGACCCCCACATCCCACCGGCCACCCGCCTACCTTGTGGGGGAGGCTGGAGTCTCGCAGCGCTGTCCTCCTCGTCTTCCGAGCTTCCACACTCCCCATCCGATGTGAGGTCCTCCTTGGGGGCCACGGCCGAGATGGGACAGACCTTGTAGGGCTCGGTGTAGGCGCTGGGGACACAGCAGAGAGGCAGGGTCAGAGCTGCCAGTCTGGCCGAGGGACAGTGAACTGGGCAGGGCCCTGCTCACACCACAGACCGTCACCGAGTGCCCTGTGTCTCCACAGGGACCCAGAGACGGGTGAGACCAGGCAGGGCCTCCTTCCTGCCCCAACCCCGCCAGTCTGCTCTAGTTCACTGGACATTCCAAGCTCTTCGCTGCCTCAGGACCTGTACACTGCTGTTCAAGACAGACCTCTCTCCCCATTAGCTGCAAGGAGACCCGGGCTCGATCCCTGGGTCGGGAAGATCCCCTGGAGAAGGGAACGGCAGCCCATGCCAGTATTCTTGCCTGGTAAGCCCAGGGACGGAGGAGCCTGGTGGACTGGCCCCATCACAGCAGCCTCCTTGCTCCCAGCTTCCCTCTCTGCACAGCAGAGTGACTGACTGACAAGTCAAACCAGGCCGCATCTCACTCTCTTGCTCAAGGACCTTCAGTGGCTCCCCCTGCCTTTGGCCACAGAAGTCCCAGATGACTTCTCATAACATCTCTCTTCATACTAAAAATTCAAGCATCTCATTAAATTCTTATCAATACTGATTCCTGCCCTCTGGGAATGATGGATGGATGATGGATGGATGGATGGATAAGCGGCTGTGAGAAAGGAGTCTTCAGGCCTTCAACGGGCAGGCTCAGGACCCCTGCCTCAGGCCTGGTCCACGCAGGGGAAAGCATGGCCTGGAGGGCGCATCAGAGGAGGACATGCGTGTTAGGCGCGGTGCAAGAAGAGGCTATTCCTGGCACCAGGAAGACCATGGACACCTCTCTCCAGGTCTGCCCCCAAGAAGGACCGGAGTCCTCTGGTCCACACGGGGGCCAAGAGCCAGAAAGATCAGGGAGAAGTGGCCTGTTCCTGCCTGGACTCCTGGTGCTGTGTGTGTGGTATACTGTGGGCTTATAGTCGTGCATCTGATTATACAGACACACAGCCCTGACCCAGGCTGGAGCTGTGTGTGTGTGTATATTTGGGGCTGCAGTCGTGGCGGGTGGGTGTGAGTGTGTGTGTGTCTGTGTTGTGTGTAGTGTGGGCTTGTGTTTGTGTGGGTAGTGTGGGCTTTCAGCCATGCACAAGTGTGCAGACGCATAGCCCTGACCCAAGCTGGAGCTGTGTGTGTGTGGTGTGTGTGTGTGTGTGTGTGTGTGTCTGTGTGTGGTGCGGGCTTACAGTTATGAACCTGTGTGCAGAGGCACAGCCCTGACCCAGGCTGGAGCTGTGTGTGTGTGTGTGTGTGTGTGTGTGTGTGTGTGTGGTGCGGGCTTACAGTTATGAACCTGTGTGCAGACGCACAGCCCTGACCCAAGCTGGAGCTGTGTGTATGTATGTGTGTGTGTGTGTGTGTGTAGTGTGGGCTTACAGTTATGAACCTGTGTGCAGACGCACAGCCCTGACCCAAGCTGGAGCTGTGTGTATGTATGTGTGTGTGTGTGTGTGTGTGTGTAGTGTGGGCTTACAGTTATGAACCTGTGTGCAGACGCACAGCCCTGACCCAAGCTGGAGCTGTGTGTGTGTGTGTGTGTGTGTGTACGTGTGTGTGTTTGTGTGTGTGTGTGTGTGTGTGTGTGTGTAGTGCGGGCTTACGGTTATGAACCTGTGTGCGGAGGCACAGCGCTGTCCCAGGCTGGAGCCAGGACCTGCTCAGCTATCCCACTGCCTGCCCTTCCAGCCACAGCTCTGCCTTTCTCTTTTTCAAAATAATGGATGGCCCAAAAGTTATTTGGGGTTTTCTGTAACATGCATGGAATCTCATTAGAAGATTTCTTATCAGAATTTGGAGGATACAAGGTAGAGGGCCAATATATTCAAAATGCTTAAAGAAAAAAACCTGTCAGCTAAGAATCAACCCTGAATTCCATACAACCGTCCTTCAGAACTGAGCTGGACGCTAAGACATTCCTAAATAAACCTGCAGCAGCTTGTGACAACAAAATCTGCGCTGCAGGAAGTGTTCAAGGGAGGCCTGCAAAGTGAGGTGAAAGGGCACCAGACAGAACCACAACTCACAAGGAGAAATGAAGGTCACACGTGGGCAATTACAAGACTGCAACGATGAATTCTACCAAACGGCCAATCGTTCTAAAAGTTTCCCCCAAAGTTGAAGAGGGAACACTTCCCAGCTCATTCCAAGAGGCCAGTATTGCCTCCACCCTCCCCGGGCGGCGAGTCGGAACCCTGAACATGAAACGGCTCCCAAGTTCACCCTCACACCCTCCCCGACTCCACTGGGCCCTCTGTCAGCCTCAGAGCCCAAGCCGTCACTCGCCTGGAGGTCTGCAACACTCGCTTCCAGTTGGCGCCCCTTCCCTGGGCCGCCCTCCCGTCTCTTCCCCCCGGCAGCCAGAGGGACCATCTCAGACCCGGCCTGACCCTGTCACCCTCCTGCTGAATCTGTTCAGGGCAGTCCAGCGCTGCTGGCATTTGGCCCCAGCAGCTCAGCCTGCTGGGCGAAGCTCCGCTACCCGGGTGCAAGAAGCTGGGCATCCTTGCGCCACGATGATGCCATGAAGTCTGCCCAGCATTGGACACTGCCAGGTATCCGGGAACTTGGAGGGCTCTGGCCTCAAGCCAAGTAAGGGACGGACTCTTTGCAGCAGATACTGGGGAGAGAGCTCACGGATGCCCACAACTCCAGAGATGGGGAGGGGCTGGCTCAAGGTCACGTGGCAAATGGGGGCCAATACACATGGCCTCTGCCTACACTTGATCCCATCTAACAGACACGAAAAGAGAGGCCCAGTTGGGTTCCCTCAGTGCACCACTGTGTGCATCTGACTCTCAGGCTGCAAGGGCAAATGGGCTTTGCTTTTGTTCTCTGTGCTCTTTTATTTCCTTTTGGAGCAGCAGCAGGAGAATCCCCATGGACAGAGGAGCCTGGTGGGCTGCAGCCCAAGGGTTCGCAAAGAGTCAGACACGACTGAGTGACTTAGCACAACTCCCAGGTGGGGCTGTCTGGATTCAAATCCTGGCCAGGTATTATATTACCTTTCTAAGCCTCAGCAGTGCCCAACTCATTCAGCTGCTGGGAGGGGGTCAGTGAATTATACTGCAAGACACTCACAACAGTGCCTGGCACATAGCAAGTCAGTAAAGGAGAGCCAGGGCTCTCCTCCTCACCAGCCTGGCTTGGCTGAGCATGGCCGCTCCATTCTGGACCACCTGCTGCCGAAAGTAGGCTCATCTTTAACATCTGCTTCTATTCGGACCTCATCCTGATAACACCCACGAAGGCACAGTACATATTCTCCTAACACTTTAAAATCAACCTCACGATTATTCACCTATGACGTGTTTGATGACAGTGCCCTAGCCCTCCCCTGAAGGTGCACAGACCTTCAGAGACAAACCCAGTCCAGTAAGCACGGATCCACCATCTGTCCTTGAGCCAACCTCAGCTTCTGGCTAGAAACGTGTCCCGGGCTCTCTTTAATCTACTTCTTCCTCTCATTTTCGTTTTCTAGAAAGACCTAAGAGGGGAGTCAGGAGACAAGGGCTGGGGTGCTGTCATGATATTCTGGCTCATTAATTTCACTGTCCTATCGAGGGTCTGTGAGCACAACAGATGGAGGCAAACTGCCATGAAAAATACGCTTTCACAGCATAAAACAATGACTATAATCCCCCGCCTTGACAGTCAATGGAACCCTTAGTGACAGACCTTATCTTAGACTGGACTCATTAGTTAAACAAGCAAATCAAAATAGTCTAGGACCACCATGTCAACAGAACTGCGTCTATGCACGTTTGTTATTTGCTACCAGCTGATCTTCAAATCTAGGGGAAGAAAAACACCTCCAAGACATGCTTTCTTTCTGCCCAAATGCTCCGACACACCCTGGAAAGCTCATGTCCTTGGTGAGTAATCACTTCCTCCCTTGGGGGACAGAATGGGAACCCTCACAGAGGGTTCATCCATTTCCCAGTTCAGTTCAGTTCAGTCGCTCAGTTGTGTCCAGCTCTTTGTGATCTCACGGACTGCAGCATGCCAAGCCTCCCTGTCCATCACCAACTCCCGGAGTTCACTCAAACTCATGTCCATTGAGTCGGTGATGCCATCCAACCATCTTATCCTCCTTCATCCCCTTCTCCTCCTGCCCCCAATCCCTCCCAGCATCAGGGTCTTTTCCAATGAGTCAGCTCTTTGCATCAGGTGGCCAAAGTACTGAGCTTCAGCTTCAACATCAGTCCTTCCAATGAACACCCAGGACTGATCTCCTTTAGGATGGACTGGTTGGATCTCCTTGCAGTCCAAGGGACTCTCAAGAGTCTTCTCCAACACCACAGTTCAAAAGCATCAATTCTTCTGTGCTCAGCATTTCTTTTTAGTCCAACTGTCATATCCATACATGACTCCTGGAAAATCCATTTCCCCAGTCAATCAATATGAACTTGTGAGACAGGTCCTTTGCACAGTATGCCCTAAGGAAGGCTGCAAGGCCTGTGTTTTTAGTTATCTGGTTCCTATCTGTTTGGGTTTTGACCATTTAGACTCTGTACTGTAGGTACTGGTAACAGTGGTAAACAAACACACACTGTCTGTTTCCATGGCCTCTCCAGTCAGAATGCCCATTATAATCAGAACGAGGGGGACTTCCCTGACGGCCCAGTGACTAAGCTTCCACACTCCTAATGCAAGGCGTGAAGGGTTGATCCCTCAGGGAGCTAGATCCCACATGCTGTTAACTAAAGATCCCGAGTGCTGTGATTAAGACTCGGTGCAGTCAAACAAATAAACATCAAATAATAAATAAATAAAAGTTCTGCTTAAAAATCTTAACTAGGTGAAGTGCTGTCTCCAGACACCTTCTTTGGATGTACCGAAATATTATACACGAGAAAGCCGTCTGACCCAAAGAGCTCCCGTCTGCTCACTCACCCATCCACACGCTTTTCACCCACTGGCCGTATAGCCACTCACCCCCTCCCTCCCTGCCTCTCTCCACCAGTGCCCCCAGCCCTCCACCCACCAGTCGCCTACCCATTCATCTGTCCAACTGCCCACCCACTCAGCCATCCGCCACCCACCCACCCACCTGGCGATACTTCTATCCAGCCGACCCAACCACCCATCCTTCCATTCCCACACTCACTGACTCACCAAAGATAAAGCAGCACCTACTTCAAAGAGCAAGCCCATAAAGGATCAAGGGCGGCCACAGTACACTGCAAAGGACTGGCTGAGAGGACGGGTCCAAAAGTCAGCCCGCCTGGTTTGAATCCCAGCTCTACCACTTCAAGCAATTCACTGCAACTTTCCATGCCCGTTTTTCTTTTTTTTTTTTTTTAAATCTGCAAATCAAGGGTAATGACACATGCTGGGAAAACGGACAAAAATGCCACGTGGTCAGCACTGTCGGTTTCGAGACCAAATGGCCTAGAACTTCGGCATCAGATCAAGGAGAGGCGCTGTGTGACCTCAGGCAAGGCCTCTCTGTCTCTAAGCTGCAGTGAGGATGGCTATCTAGGTTCACCATGGGATTCAGTGAGAACAGGATGCGACCTAACATGTCCCCTCTGGCCAGCCTGCAGAGGGGCCAAGTTTTAAATCCCCCAGACTAGTCTCCACAGGGCTGTGTCCTCCTCCTGGGCTGACTTGTGCTTTAAAGGGAACATAAATTAAAGCTGCTCAGAGCTCGTTACCCTAAATGACCCTCCAAATGAGCACAGTCCTTTCCAGCAGCCTGGAGTCGTAAAAGGACGTGAGCACCCACGTGGGGGTACGAGCGCTTTGTCAGCTGGCCCAGGGCGGCCCAGCTCTGCCCGTTAAATCCCACCCGGTGTGACACTCACTGGGAGCATAACCCTGAGCGCAGCCAAAGGGGGCCTGTAACTCATAAAGCGGGGAGGCTGTCCCCTGCGGGAGCCTCTCGCGGGCGCCTGGGGCCCCTGCTCTGCCTCCGCTGGTGCAATGACACGTGGGAGGAGGCCAGACTGCAGATGTCACGGCCCCTGGCTCCTCTGAGACAGGCTGGAACCTTCCTGGAGCTCTCCAGCTTGGCGGGGGTGCAGGGGCTTCGGCACTGCGATCTCTGGGAGCTGGAAAGTTTGAGATGGAGAAGACAGGATGACGGACTCGGCAAATATGACTATCCTCATTAGCGGGGCGGCTGGAAGAGCTTAGAAGAGGATGGAGTGAGAAGGCTGGGTACAAAACCAGGGATTTCCAAATCCTCAGACGCGAGTCTAACTCTCTGATCTCAGCACCTTCAGAGTTCACTCAAACACCCCTCCAGACCTTCTCCAGGACACATCTTCTGCCCTGATTATTTCCTGGTCACTCAAACCTGACCCCTCACCAGTCCCCCTACTTC
This sequence comes from Nanger dama, assembly GCA_917880005.1. Classification (NCBI taxonomy): domain Eukaryota; kingdom Metazoa; phylum Chordata; class Mammalia; order Artiodactyla; family Bovidae; genus Nanger; species Nanger dama. The sequence continues at coordinate 3,279,780 of CAKJTW010000016.1, read as the reverse complement.
AAAGGCTCAGGAAGTCTTCCTGGATACACATATCACCTGCACTGGGGGCTTTGAACCTCAGGCAGCGGAAACCGCCCAGCAAGAAGGGGCTCAGAGACCTGAGAGTCTTGCCTTCACTGCTAACCTGCTGCATGCCTATGCTGGTGGGCCTCAGTTTGTGCATCTGTAAAATGGAGGAGCAGACACCCACAGCTGTGAAAACGGGGGGACTCTGTGCACTCGATGTCCTGGTTGGGGGCAGGGGGCCAGGCTCTGAGAGCAGCTGCCGCCTGCAGTCTTCTCCTGGCGTGAGCCTCTGCTTCGCTCCCTCTGGAGGGAGCGTGGCCCAAACCCAGGGTCAGCCAAGGGAGAGTGCCCGTAATGCTTCCCAGAAACATGACTGAAGGAGAGGCTTTTCTGAAAGTTCAAGTTCCATCTTGCACTAAGTAGAAACAGAAGTGCACCCTTGCTCTCCGTCCTCCGACAGCCACACCCCCTCTTTCTCAAGCACGCGCCTCAGGGTTTTATAGGGATTTGTTTTCTTGTTATAACAGGTTTATTGATATGTAATTCACATACCAGAAGGTTTAGCCTTTAAAGGGTGCAATCCAGCACTTTTTAGTATAGACACAGAGCTGTGCAGCCATCACCACTATCTAATTTAGAAACTTTTCATCAACCCCAAACGAAACCATGTACCATTCAGCAATCAGCCCCATCCCTCTCCCCCTCCCCAGCCTCTGGCGACCGCTAACTCACTTTCTGTCTCCAGCAGCAGCGATGGTAGTCGCTCAGTCGTGTCCGACTCTTCGCAGCCCCCTGGACTGCAGCCCGCCAGGCTCCTCTGTCCAGGGACGTCTCCAGGCAACAATACTGGAGTGGGTTGCCATTTCCATCTCGAGGGAGTCTTCCTGTCCCAGGGATCGAACCCGAGCCTCCTCCACTGCAGGCAGATTCTTTACCACTGAGTCTCCAGGGGAAGCCCATGGCTCTGCCTATTCTAAACATTTCATACGAATGGAATCATACAGTCAGGTCACCGTTTGTCCTTTTGTGTCTGGCTTCTCTGTTACTGCTGTGTGCTCGAGGGCCATGTATCAGTACTGCACTCTGTTCAACGGCCACTGACACTCCACGGCACGGCCGTGCACATTCTGCTTGTCCGCCCACCTCTGAGAGACACCTGGGCTGTTTCCACGTCTCAGCTAGCCTGACGAGTGCTCCTAGGAGCATGCTCCTAACAGTTTTCTGGGGAGGTATGTTTTCATTTCTCTTGGCACACCCAGGTGTGGAACGGCTGGGTCATACAGTAACTCTACGTTTAACATTTTGAAGAACTGCCGGACTATTTTTAGCATAACATCTTGCACTCCACTGCCAGTGCTGAGGGTTCTGACTTCTTCACATCCTCATCTCTACTTGCTACTGTCTGTCTTTGTTATTTTAGCCTTCTTAGTGGCTTTGACAGAGAAGGCGATGGCACCCCACTCAAGTGTTCTTGCCTGGAAAATCCCATGGATGGAGGAGCCCGGTGGGCTGCAGTCCATGGGGTCGCACAGAGTCGGACACGACTGAACGACTTCACTTTCATGAATTGGAGAAGGAAATGGCGACCCTGCAGTGTTCTTGCCTGGAGAATCCCAGGGACGGGGGAGCCTGGTGGGCTGCCGTCTCTGGGGTCACACAGAGTCGGACGCGACTGAAGTGACTCAGCAGCAGCAGTGACTTTGAAGCGGTTTAGGGGATTGTCAAGGAATTCTGTTCTCCTTGATCACAGCTCAGCCTCTTCCTGACCCAAACAAACACTACAGTAATTCCTATTCAAAGAGAAATGTAAGTATGATTCCCAAGGCTTCCTTTACAGAAAATCAAATGAGGTTCAGAGGTGCAGGGAGAACACGTGACTACCTCCGGAGGCTTTGCAGAGGCCTGATATAAAGAGGTAGCGACAGAGAAAAACCATAGGCCAGAGCCCCAGTCTCGCCAGCGTGACGTTCTCTCTGATTCTGGCTTCGGGTAACAGTCTTTGCTTCCTGCAACGTCGCGTGCCGGGGAGGACATGGGTGAAGAGTCCTGCGTGTCTGGCTCTCAGCAGCTGCCACACTGTGGGCAGGTGTCCCCCTCGGGAACACTGACCCCAGACCCATCTCTGGGGCCACAGGAGAGGATAAGGTTAAAGGTCACAAGTGTTAGGATTCCACCTCCCGAGGTCAGGCCCCAGCTCTGCCACTTGTCAGCCCAATGCCCTGAGGTCAGCTGCCTAACCTGCCTCAGTTTCCTTACCTGCAGAATGGAGATGATGCTAACAGCACGTCCCCCACCAGGGTTTACGAGACGATGTGTATGAATGAGGCGGGTGGATTGCTCAGGACAGTGCCTGGCAGGTGGATTCGCCACAATCAGTCTGAGCTAGAGGCCAGAACGTCTCGACCCCTTACAGACCTGGGTGGTAATCCCACCTCTGTCACCAGCTTGCTGGGTGGACTCTCTCCTCTCCCTGGGCCTCAGTTTCCTCATCTGCGACATGAGGGAGTCAGGAGGTCTTCTGCAGGCCCCACCACCACGATATTCTGTGAGTTTGTGTGCAAAGGGGCCCCCAGGAAGCTGAGGGGGTCTGTCCCAGTGATTCCTGGCTCCTCTCAGCTGCTCTGAGCCACCACGCGCAGCCAAACCACCACCACCCTGCCCCCCCACATGCCCCAGTCCCTCCCCATCTCTGCGCCTCTTTCGAGGCTGCTCCAGAATTCCTTCCTGCCTGCCTCCTGCTCCCTTGCCCCTCACCACCTCTTCCAGGAAGCCTTCTCCACCTCTCCAGCGAGATGGGGGCTCTCGTCCACAGTTACACATGACTGCAGAAATCTGCACCCCTGAGCCAGCTCCCCTACCAGCCACCAGCTCTCTGAGGGCAGGAGTCAGGGGTCACCATGCACTTCAGTGTCTTCCGTGAATGGCAGAGTAGATGCTTGTGTCGAATGACTGTCCATGAGCTCGGTGACAGCTCAGAGTTTTACTTGGCAAACAAAGGATAGTATACCCTCGAGACGGCAGGCCGAGCCCAAAGGAGAGGCAGCCAGACAAGTCTCAATGCACAGATGAGCAATTCTGCTAATTAGACCATCCTTAATTTTTTATTTTTATCTTTATTCACTTACTTGGCTGTGCCCAGTCTTCGCTGGGATCCAGTTCCCTGGCCAGGGATCGAACCCAGGGCCCCTGCACGGGAGGGGAGCGTGGAGTCTTAGCCACTGGCTCACCAGGGAACCCCGGACTGTTATCCTGCTTTGAGTATGGCTGAAGGCGGGGCTTGGGAGGGGCCCAGCCCTCCACTGTGGGCTGGGTCTGGACACGTGTGCGCGCACGCTCAGTCGTGTCCGACCCTTTGCGACCCCGTGGACTGTAGCCCGCCAGGCACCCCTGTCCGTGGAAATTTCCAGGCAAGAATACTGGAGTGGGTTTCCATTTCCTCCTCCAGGGGATCTTCCCGACCCAGGGATGGAACCCACATTTCCTGAACTGCAGGCGGATTCTTCACCACCGAGCCACCAGGGAAGCCCCACGTGGACACAGCGGGATAATAACAACAGCGCGGCATAGGAGAGGCCGAGACCAGCGATCCTGAGCGCTGTGCTGATGACGTGCCAGGCACCTGATGAGCCCTTCTCCAGCACTGTATCCTGCAGGTGCCACAGTGCCTGTTTCACAGATGAAGAGCGAAGCAGAGATGGGGTACGTGCAGAGCTGGGGTCTCACCTGAGTACAGGGACCCCGGCTTCAGAGCTCATCCCTGTAACTGGCCCCCCACACTAACTCCACCAGCAGGAGCAGAGCAGGAGGTCGGGCCGGGGCTCCGAGCCAGGCGGCGGACGAGCCCCGCTGCCACCCTCTTCCAGCCGCCGGGAATGCTGAGGCGCTGCGGGGCCACATGACTCCCCAGGCCTGCTTCTGCCTCCCTCAGCCTCTCCCGCCCGGGAGGCACACTGAGGTGATCCGCATCTGGGCCCACTGCCCTCTGCCGGCGAGACAGACGTGAAAATGTGCAAGAGGTGCCTGGACACACCGGGGCCCGCAGGGCAGCCGGCACTGGGCGGGTGGGAAGTGGGGGCCACCCCGACCCGTGAACACACGGGCCAAGTGTGGTTGGAGCCGGACACCTGGATGGGGGACACGGGGTCCAGACAGAGACCATTGCCCTAAGGTTGAGACCCGGAAGGGAGGGTGACCCAGGTAAGGCAACAGGCCTGGACCCAGACACCTGAGCAGGCACACGCTCGTCATGCGACTCATCTATGGTTTCCTCTGCCCTCAGTGGGGAAGGAGCACTTCCAGAGAAACACCATGCTTTGCCAAAGGCCTGTGAATGCCCCTTGCTTCTCAAGGGCAGAGCTACTGGCTGAGGACAGATGCCTGGGAAATGCCAAGTCTCCAGGTGGATGAACTCTCCTCTCCAGGCCCAGCTCTGACCTCATCCCCTCTTCCAAGAAGCCTTCCCAGCTGCGACCTCACCTCCTCCCTCCAGGAAGCCCTCCCAGCTACAACCTCACCTCCTCCAAGAAGCCCTCCCAGCTCTGACCTCACCTCCTCCTCCAGGAAGCCTTCCCAGCTGCAACCTCACCTCCTCCAGGAAGCCTTCCCAGCTGCAACCTCATCTCCTCCTCCAGGAAGCCTTCCCAGCTGCAACCTCACCCCCTCTTCCAGGAAGCCTTCCCAGCTGCAACCTCACCCCCTCTTCCAGGAAGCCTTCCCAGGTGCAACTTCATCACTTCTTCCAAGAAGCCTTCCCACCTGCAAGCTCATTTCCTCCTCCAAGAAGCCTTCCTTGACCACTGAGCAGGTCTACTATGAACCTAATGAGACTTCAGCTTTAAGCCCCACACCTGCATGAGTCCCTCTCACAGCTTTGTAGATTATTTTCTATCTTTCGTTGTACATTCTTCATCTTAAAGAGACTCCCCCAAATTACGTACGCTTCAGAATCTGCCCTGCCCAGCCCAACCTGCCTGCCGAGGCCCTGCTCCCGCTACGTGGCCCAGCACCCACGAGCTCCCCTCATGCTTGTGGCCTTTGCTCTGCACAGGCTTCCCCCTCCCTCACCAGCTCCCAGTGCTGAACTCTGCACACGGCAGGTACTCCACCCACCTGCTGGTTTTAGCAGGCTCCCGGGGAAGCAGCTCCAGCCAGAGTGTGCATCCGTGAGTAGACACGGATGTGGGGGCATCCCCGGTCACAGCTGCCCCCAGCACGGGCGGTGCAATTCCCACAGGCCGAGCGCCTGCTGTCTGCCCCATCTCACCCGACACGTCACGCCGTGCTGCCCGGCTACCCCACCCCCGGTGTGGGGGACACAGAGCTGGGAGGAGACACCCTTTCTCTGCCCTGAGGCACCAGCAAGAACACAGACAGACACGCAGGAGAGGGGGCGCAGAGGGCTGTGAACACAGTTCGGTTCAGTTCAGTTGCTGAGTCCTGTCCAACTTTGTGAGCCCACGGACTGCAGCACGCCAGGCCTCCCCTGTCCATCACCAACTCCCCGCAGTTCACTCAGACTCACGTCCATCGAGTCGGTGATGCCATCCAACCATCTCATCCTCTGTCGTCCCCTTCTCCTCCCGCCATCAATCTTTCCCAGCATCGCGGTCTTTGCCAGTGAGTCAGCTCTTTGAACCAGGTGGCCAAAGTATTGGTGTTTCAGCTTCAGCGTCCAGTCTTTCCAGTGAATATTCAGGACTGGTCTCCTTTAGGATGGACTGGATCTCCTTGCAGTCCAAGGGACTCTCAAGAGTCTTCTCCAGCACCAGCCTCCCCACTCCAATATCCTGGCCTGGAGGATCCCATGGACTGTATAGTCCGTGGGCTCTCAAAGAGTCGGACACGACTGGGTGAACACAGCCAAGGGGCCCTAAGCTGTGGGGGGCTTGGGGGTGATTGGGGGAGGGTCACAGGAGGATTCCAGGGGAGACCCCAGCCAGTCACAAGGTTGAACAGGAGACAGAGAGGAAAACAAAAGTTAGGGGAGAGCTCCCAGGAACGTCTGCAGAAGGGACCGGAGGAGAGGTGGTGGGGGACCTGCGCCGCGGCAGGGAAGGCAGGGAGGAGGGCTGGCCGGCAGCGGGCTCGCAGACGCCCCTGGAGCTGGCTTCCTGGGAGGGATGGGAGCCAGCGGAGGTTGGAGCCAGGGAAGGACCCAGGCAGCTGGGAGAGTTCACCCCGGCCACGTGGGGAAGACCAGCAGGAAGAGACGGCCTGGGTTGGGGCGGGAGCGGCGGGGGGCTCAGGTAAGTCCGTGGGACGGAAAGAGGTCAAACAGCCAGCTATCCTTCCGCTTGTTTCACAAATGAGAAGACTAAGGCTCCAAGATGCTGGGGCATTTGCTCAGGGTGACGCGGTGAGCAAAGGGCGGCCCCAAGACTCAGATTCAGGTCTTCCTGCCCCAAACAGAACCTCTGTCTGTCTCTCTCGAAGGGTGAAACTGGGGACGCGAAAGCCACGAAGACAGTGCCTGACGCCTGGCGCGGACTCAGAGAGATCTGGCCCCCTCCCAAATCCTGCTCAGGCTTTGAGAAATGCCCCGTGCGCCCCGGGTGCACTCTGACAGAGCTTCACACGCAGACTTCTCGGGCAAGCTGCTGCAGCGTAAGGCAGGCCAGCCTGCACTCCCTGGGTCACGGGGCTGGCCGGCCCGTCCACCCTCCGTCTCGCGGCTGGGCTGCACCAGGGCCGTGAGCACTGCTGTGGGTTTGCCAGGGCTGCAGGAAGCCACCCACTTAACAGGTGGGGAGAGTGAGGCCGGGGCAGAAGGACTAGCGGCAGATGCTGCCGCCGCCCAGCTCAGGGCTCTTTTTTCCCTCGCTCCCAGGAGCCTCCCTGGGGAGGAGGGGTGGGTTGGCGGCGGGGGTTGGGGTGGTGGTGGTGGTTTGCGAGGCCGGCAGGGTGTGGCGTCCTGGAGGAAAGAGGCTGGGGAGGGGCAGGGCTGCCCGGGAAGTGGGACCTTTCCCTTCAGCAACAACAAAAAGCCTCGTCCTTGGGGTGCGGAGAGGGGCCCCGCCCTCAGCCCCACCAGCCGGGCCAAGACACATCTTCCAGGCCCCCTCCACTCACCTCCCAGCCTTGTCCAGCATTTCCTGTAAACACCAGCACTTCCTCTGCGGGGAGGGCCTGGCGGTGTTGGGGGGTGGGGGCCACACCCGGCGGCCTCCGAGCCCAGCACACAATGGCTGGCCTGGGGCTCCGGCCAGCCCCTCCAACAGCCCGGGCCTTCCCTGCCACCCAGAGAAATGCCACCCTTGGCGAGAGCTGGACGTTCCAACGCTCCCCTGGGGCAGGCAGGGCAGGGCAAGTCTGCAGGGCCATGCAGGGCCCCCCAGCACCAGCCCCTTCCACCGTAACTGCCGTGCGTTCAATCCTAGAGGTGAGGGCGCTGGTCAGGAGCACAGAGTCTGAAGCCAGCCTACCTGGGACTCCGCGGCTTACCAGCCAGGCAACCACCTCCGCCTCAGTTTTCTCATCTGTGAAATGGGGGAGAATAATAGTGCCGATCTCAACGAGTCATGGTGAGGATTCAGTGGACTGACGTGGGCTTCCCTGGTGGCTCAGACGGTAAAGAATCTGCCTGCCAGCAGTGGAGATACAGACATAGAGAACAGACTTATGGACAAGGGGATGGGAGAGGAAGCCGAGGGCGAGATGCACGGGGGAAGTGGTGTGGAAACATACACACTGCCATATGTGAACCAGACAGTCAGTGGGAATCGCTGCACGACCGGGGACTCAGACGGGGCCCTGCAGGGACCGCAGAGACCGAGAAGGCTGGAGACGGGGCCCTGCAGGGACCATAGAGACCGAGAAGGCTGGGAGACGGGGCCCTGTAAGGACCGAGAAGGCTGGGAGACGGGGCCTTGTAGGGACCGTAACGACCGAGAAGGCTGGGAGACGGGGCCCTGCAGGGACCGCAGAGACCGAGAAGGCTGGAGACAGGGCCCTGCAGGGACCATAGAGACCGAGAAGGCTGGGAGACGGGGCCCTGCAAGGACCGAGAAGGCTGGGAGACGGGGCCTTGTAGGGACCGTAACGACCGAGAAGGCTGGGAGACGGGGCCCTGCAAGGACCGAGAAGGCTGGGAGACGGGGCCTTGTAGGGACCGTAACGACCGAGAAGGCTGGGAGACGGGGCCCTGCAGGGACCGTGAACGACCGAGAAGGCTGGGAGACGGGGCCCTGCAAGGACCGAGAAGGCTGGGAGACGGGGCCCTGTAAGGACCGAGAAGGGTGGGAGACAGCGGGGGGGTGGGGGGGTTCAAGAGGGAGGGGACATATGTATACCTGCGGCTAATTCATGCTGTTGTATGACAGAAGTCAAACCACCTCTGTAAAGCAATCATTGATCAATTAAAAATAAATATAATTAATAAAAAGAATCTGCTTGTCAATGCAGTAGAGCCAATCCCTGGGTCGGGAAGATCCCCTGGAGGAGGAAACGGCAACCCACTCCAGTATTCTTGCTTACAGAATCCCACAGACAGAGGAGCCTGGCAAGGCTACAGTCCAGGGGGTCGCAAAGAGTCAGACACCACTGAGCAACCAGCACAGGTGTTAGTGAGTGGCATGCACAGCGCACATTATCTGTAGCGCCCGGGACAGCGGCTGGGGTGCAGCAGCCGCACTACTGCTGCTGTTTTAAGTGTTTGCTAGGCCCACGTCTGCAGGTTACAGCTCCCCAGAGGCAAGGTCACTCCCTCCGCCTCCCTCCCCTCCCCTTCCCCTCCCCCGGGCTTTAGTCTCCTCTCCTCCAAAGTGAAAGTGTCAGTTGCTTGCTCTGTCCTTTCCGACTCTTTGCGACCCCAGGATACTGCAGCCCGCCAGGCTCCTCTGTCCATGGGATTCTCCAGGCAAGAACACTGGAGTGGGTTGCCATGCCCTCCTCCAGAGGATCTTTCTGACCCAGGGATGGAACCGAGATCTCCTGCATTGCAGGTAGAGTCTTTACCGTCTGGAGCCATAAACAGCTCTACATCTCTGAAAAGGGCAATTAAAACCCCCGTTCTGCCCACCTCCTGAGTGGTTGGGAGATCTAATGAGACAGGAAAGCATATCGACGTGTTAGGTGTTTCAGGCAGAAGCTGGCATTCCCAAGCAGATCATTCCCGGATCTCACCTTTGATGATAAACTCGGAAATTCTTTCTGGACAGAGTTAACGTTACAGCCGCGCCGAGACCTTCCTGCGCACCAGCCCTCAGCCAAGCCCCTACCTGTGTGACCTCCCAGGGGCTCTGGAGACGGGCCCACGAGAGGGTGTTAACGCCGCACGTCACGGGCCATAAAGCCGAGGCTCACCCTAAGGTGTGTATGTGTTGCTCAGTGGCTCAGTCGTGTCTGGCTCTTGGCAACCCCCACCGACCGTAGCCCGCCAGGCTCCCTGGTCCATGGGGCTTCCCAGGCAAGAACACTCAGGTGGGTCGCCGCTTCTTCCTGCAGGGGGAGCTCCCTGACCCAGGAACAGCTGTGTCTCTCGTCGTCTCCTGCACTGGCAGGCGGATTCTTCACCACTGAGCCCCTGGGACTCCCTTCACTCTAATACCCCATCCCTTAAAAACAGGCTGCACAGGGCTTCCTCACCACCCAGCTACGGTCTGCAGGCACTTTACAGTCTGCAAACACCTCACTCCCCACGAACCTGTGACGTGGGCATCATCACCTCCAGGGAGGAGAAGAGAAAACGAGACCAGAGAGCCCCAGCGACCTGCCCCAGGGGTCCCATAGTAGAGAGCAGAAACGGAGACTAGAACGCGTGCCCAGCTGGGCTGATGGCGCTGCCCTACGCTTGACAACACCTGCTCCCCGGACGGACGGCAGTGGTGGGTCCCGGCCTGGGGTCAGCCCTGGCAACCCTGGGTGTCGTGGAGAAGTTCTAGGGCCTGTGGCCTGGCATCTGGGAGTACTGATGAACCATGCAGCCAAGCCTGTTTTGTGTGTGTGTGTGGGGGGGGGTATGTGTGTGCATGGTGTGTGTGGTATGTATGTGTGTATGGTGTGTGTGTGTGTGTATGGTGTGTGTGTGTGTGTGTGTATGGTATGTGTATGGTGTGTGTGTATGGTGTGTGTGTGTGTGTGTATGGTATGTGTATGGTGTGTGTGTATGGTGTGTGTGTGTGTGTGTATGGTATGTGTATGGTGTGTGTGTATGGTGTGTGTGTATGGTGTGTGTGTGTGTGTGTATGGTATGTGTATGGTGTGTGTGTATGGTGTGTGTGGTGTGTGTGTGTGTAGGGTGTCTGTAGGGTGTCTGTAGGGTGCATATGGTGTGTGTGGTGTGTGTATGGTGTGTGTGTATGTGTACGGTATGTGTATGGTGTGTGTATGGTGTGTGTGATGTGTATATGGTGTGTGTGGTGTGTGTGTGTGGTGTGTGTGTGTGTGGTGTGTGTGTGTGTGTGTGTGTGTGTGGTGTGTGTGTGTGGTGTGTGTGTATGGTGTGTATGTGTGTGTGTGTATATGGTGTGTGTGTGTGGTGTGTATGTGTGTGTATGGTGTGTGTGGTGTGTGTGTATGGGGTGTGTGTGTGGTGTGTATGGTGTGTGTGTTGTATGGTGTGTGTGGGTGGGGTGTGTGTGTGCGGTGTGTGTGTATGTATGGTGTGTGTGTGTGTGGTGTGGGTGTGTGTATGGTGTGTGTGTGTGTGTGTATGGTACGTGGGGAGTGTGTGTGTGTGTGGTGTGTGTGTATGTATGGTGTGTGTGTGTATGGTTTGTGTGTGTGGTGTGTGTGTGGTGTGTGTATGTTGTGTGTGTTGTGTATGTGTGTATATGGTGTGTGTGTGTGTGGTGTGTATGGGGTGTATGGTGTGTGTGGTGTGTATATTATGTGTGTATGGTGTGTGTGTGGTGTGTGTGTGTATGGTGTGTGTGTGGTGTGTGTGTGTACGGTGTGTGTGTGGTGTGGTGTGTGTGTGTGTATGGTGTGTGTGTATGGTGTGTGTGGTGTGTGTGTGTGTGTGGTGTGTGTGGTGTGTGTGTACGGTGTGTGTGGTGTGTGTGTATGGTGTGTGTGTGGGGGTGTGTGTGCGTATGTATGGTGTGTGTGGGTGGTGTGTGGGTATGTGTATGGTGTGTGTGGTGTGTGTGTGTGTATGGTGTGTGTGGTGGTGTGTATGTGGTATGTGTGGTGTGTGTGGTGTGTGTGGTGTGTTTGTGTGTATGGTGTGTGTGTGGTGTGTGTAGTGTGTTTGTGTGTGTGTATGGTGTGTGTGTGGTGTGTGTGTGTGGTGTGTGTGTGTGGTGTGTGTGTGTATGGTGTGTGTGTGGTGTGTGTGTATGGTGTGGTGTGTGTGTGTGTGTGGGTGTGTGTGTATGGTGTGTGTGGTGTGTGTGTGTGGTGTGTGTGTATGGTGTGTGTGTACGGTGTGTGGTGTGTGTGTGTATGGTGTGTGTGTGTGGGGTGTGTGCGTATGTATGGTGTGTGTGGGTGGTGGTGGGTGTGTGTATGGTGTGTGTGGTGTGTGTGTGATGGTGTGTGGGGTGTGTGTGTGGGGTATGTGTGTGTATGGTGTGTGTGCGGGGTATGTGTGTGTATGGTGTGTGTATGGTGTGTGTGGTGTGTGTGTGTGGTGTGTGTGTGTGTATGGTGGTGTGTGTATGGTGTGTGTGTACAGTGTGTGGTGTGTGTGTGTATGGTGTGTGTGTGGGTGTGTGTGTGTGTGTATGTATGGTGTGTGGGTGTGTGTGGGTATGTGTATGGTGTGTGTGGTGTGTGTGTGTATGGTGTGTGGTGTGTGTGTGTGGTGTGTGTGTGTGTGGTGTGTGGTGTGTGTGTGTATGGTGTGTGTGTGTATGGTGTGTGTGTGTGGTGTGTGTGTGTGGTGTGTGTGTGGTGTGGTGTGTGTGTGTGTGTGGTGTGTGTGTGTGTGGTGTGTGTGTGTGGTGTGTGTATGGTGTGTGTGGTGTGTGTGTGTGATGGTGTGTGTGTGTGGTGTGTGTGTGTGTATGGTGTGTGTGTGTGTGTGTGTGTGTGGATGGTGTGTTGATGGTGTGTGGTGTGTGTGTGTATGGTGTATATGTGTGGGGTGTGTGGGGGTGTGTGTGTATGGTGTGTGGGGGTGTGTGTGTGGGGGTATGTGTATGTATGGTGTGTGTGTGTGTGTATGGTGTGTGTGTGGTGTATGTGTGGTGTGTGGTGTGTTTGTGTGTGGGGTGTGTGTGTGTGTGTGTGTGTGTGTGTGTAACTGCTTTGAAATACAGGCTCCGGGCTGCAGTGTCAGCTGGCGCTGCCCCCACCGTATGCCCAGGACAGAGACTTTGGGGAGGAAGCCTAGGGAAGCCGCCGTCCACAGGCCATTCTGGCCCAGGATGAAAGAACATGCTGGAAAAGAGGCAACCAGCTGGAAACAGAACCCTTGGGGGATGGCATGGCACAGCATGCTCCTCCCTCAGCCCCACCCTCACGAACCTGTCCTTCAGGTCCCCGAGGCGATGGGGGCCGTCCGTGGTGGGGGGTGCCCCCAGGCCAGTTGAAACATTCTCCCACGTGAAGGTCAAACCACACAGCCCGGTTCAATGATGAGTTTGTCCCCAGTGGGTGATTCAGGTGAGATGCCTTCTGTGAAACGAGCTGGAAGCACCATCAACCAGCAAAGCGTTTTCCTAAGAGTTGCCTTCACCAGAAGACGCCATGGGCTTTCCGGGTGGCTCAGACAGTAAAGAACCCGCCTCCGATGCAGGAGATCCAGGTTCGATCCCTGGGTTGGGAAGATCCCCTGGGGAAGGGCATGGCAACCCACTCCAGCGTTCTTGCCTGGAGGAGCCTGGCGGCTCCAGGCCACGGGGTCACAGTTGGGCAGGACTGAGAGACTAACACTTTCTACTTTCTTTCCCTTTACTAAAGGAAACCGCAGGCTGTTTTCCAGCCCCAAAGCCAGCCTCATCCCAACTCCTCAGCCCTCATCCTTCCTCTCCCTGCCGGACCACCTCACCCCAAGCTTCAGTCTCAGCCCCTCTCCAGACTCTGGATTCATCCCGTCCCTGGTCAGGGAGGAGCTGGGGGATTCCGTTCAGCTCTGCGGGATCTGAACACGAAGCGCGTCCAAACAGCGTTCCAACTGCAGCGACCGTAGGACAGGAGGGTGATCGCCGTGCCAGGGCCCGCCATGGCCATGCTGATTTGGGTAAGTCCACTTTGTAACCAGTCTACCCTAAAGGATCCAACAGCCCATCCTAATGGAAATCAGTCCTGAACATTCATTAGAAGGACTGATGCTGAAGCTGAAACCTCCAATACTTTGGCCACCTGATGCGAAGAACAGACTCATTGGAAAAGACCCTGAAACTGGGAAAGATTGAACATAGGGAGGAGAAGGAGACGACAGAGGATGAGATGGTTGGATGGCATCACCGACTCAATGGACATGAGTTTGGGTAAACTCTGGGAGTTGGTGATGGACAAGGAGGTCTGGTGTGCTCCAGTTCATGGGGTCGCAAAGAGTCAGACATGACTGAGCGACTGAACCGCACCGAACTGACCTTGCAACCCCATTCCAGGCTCTGGGAACCCGTTGTGCTAAACCCTCTCACCTCCTAGGCTCAGGAGTCCCGCCACCTTCATCCCAGCTGTACCACCTGTTCCCACACTCCCTGGGCCCGAGAAACTTCCCGAGCCTCCGTGAGCATGAAGAGGAGCCAACAGATAAAAGTACGATGATGCCACGGCCTTGAGTGGGAGACAAGAACCCTGTCCTTGGTGACACTCAAACTCCGGCTGGTTGGAGGACGAAGCGCCCACTGAGCGGCAGGGCGTCCCCATCTCAGAAGTCCCTTCCAACCCCTAAGTGACTGACTTCACTAGTTTTTAATCCACGCTTCCCAGAGTGAAATAAGTTAGGAGCCGACGGGGCTGGCACGTGGAGGATGACTTCAGAATGCAGCTGGATGGCACCTTTCCTGAGGTCCACCCCGGTCCACAGGGCGGACAGGGGACCTGCTGTTGGCCTTCAGAACATTCAGCATGGAGAGGGCTTGGGGTGGGGGGTGAGGGCATCACGAGCGGTCTTGGACAAGTGACAGAAAAGGAAGACAAAACCAACTCCCCCCCACCCCCAAAACTGAAAAAAGCTCTAGGTCTGCGTGAGCTAAGGAAGAATTTCTTTGGAACCTGGGCTGAGGCTGACACCTGTCGTTTCCCAGCTACTCCAAACCCAGACGTAGGGGCATCCTTACACACCTTAGGAGGTAATGAGGCACCAGTCCTGGGCCACCGCAAATAAGCAGACCAGCAGCAGCCAGGGAAGAGCAGGGGTGAGGGGAAAGACTCCAGAAAGAAAATAAAAACAAACCCCGGCACAAACAGAGGCGCAGAGACAGGAGTGCGGCCTATTTAGAAGGCCCGCATTTAGGTACAGCTCTGCACCAGCCCTTCGGAGACACTGTCTTTTCGTCTCCCCAGCAAACCGAAGCGGCAGAGCTATCAGCTCTGAGGGGCAGTGATGTGAAACTGGGAACCTTAGACCACACGGCTGCGGAACGGTACCCGAATTTTAAACCAGGTCTCTCCGAGACAACAGCAAGATGCTCAGGCAGTGTGACCTGCATCTCCCTGTCCAGGCCAGCCATCCCTGAAGGGACCCTTCCCCCAACCCTCCCTTTACATAAACACAGGCGTGCCAGCCAGGTCCCAAGACTGCCTGCCCTCGGGAGTGGACCGGACCAAGGGGAGGCAACTTCTTCATGCCCCTAGTTAAGGAGACATCAGATACGTAGAGAAGCATTTCTGAGGTGCACTGGAGTACCTGCTATGTTATAAATGCAGATTCCTGGGCCACACCCCACAGCCTGTGGGTCAGAATCTCTGGGTACAGGTCCTAGAAAACGGAATCTCTGATAGTTGTTTTTTCCCCCAGAGGAATAGGAAGAGTTGAGAACTGCTACAGCTAAGAGGGTCAGGAGACTCTGGTTCAAAGCCCAGCTCCCCTAGCCACGTAACCCTGGGCAAGCCACTTCCGCTTCCCGAGCCTCAGTTTCTCCATCTATCAGGTGGGAATTCCTTCGCTCCAACTCATGTGGTTGCTGCGGGCATGGAAGGAAGTCAGGGAAGCTTACGGGGTGTGCCTAGGTGTGGACCCCGAGAGACCAGTGCTCCTTCCAGCCACCGGACTGGCACTCTGTCCTGAGGGTGAGGGGCAGTCAGAGGTGGCAGGGTGGACCCCACACTCCCCGAGTCGGGGCAGGCGGGCCACCTGGCATCCAGATGGTGCCCTGCATGCAGTGTCTGTGCAGAGCCCTAGCCAGGCCTGACTCAGCCCCCAGGAGAGTGCCTACAGAGGGAAGAGGGAGAGGGGTCCCCTATTTCAAGGCCAAGAGGAAAAGATCACAGCAGGGAATTCTGGCTCAGCACACCAGCCTAACTCTCCTCCCAGCTAAAAGCTCCCTTTCAGTAGTGCCCGTGGGGGACAGTCTCCCAGCAGCAGACACCCCAAGGGCTCCTTGGCTGTCGAACACAGGAGATTCAGTTCATCTCTGTGCAGTTCACATGTGCGGAGACCCTGCTGTGTGCCAGGGGGCCGTGCTAAGTTCCGGAGGGGACTCTCCCTTTCACGGAGAACCAGAGTCTAAAAGGAAACACACAAATCAAGCAAAATGTCAAACATGAAAAACAGGCAACTTGATTCAGATACTTGTTTTCTTGAAGAAACATCAAGCAGTCAATTGTCAGGATTTTTACAAACAAGAATAAGAAACGTTAAGGCTTCATCTGATATATATAACTAACTCTAAAAAATAGAATTAAAATAAAGAAACGTTAATAGTGGGGAGAAGCACAGCACAGAGGCTTAAGGGGGCAACACCTCGGACAAGGGGCACGGTGGACAGTGGGGCCAGGGTCCGACGGCCAGCCTCCCATCAGCCACCTGCCCGTCTGCCCACGCAGCCAGCACCCACCCTCTCACCCGCACACAGCACCGCGCCTGCAGAGCCCTGCGGACACGAGGACGAGGAGAGGGCCTACTCGCCGGGCGTGCGGTGCAGGGGGCCTTCAGCCAGGAACAGGCAGACGGCTCCAGAGCGGGAGGCTGCAGAAAGAGCTCGGCCGTAAGAGGAGGAGGGAGAGCCCGCTGGGAAAATTCAGCTGACGTGAGGGACGCCACTAGCCACCAGGAAAAGAAGCAACGAAGGCTTAAGGGGAAGGCGGCACTGCAAACAGGCTGAACCGCGCCCCTGGGAACGCGAACGTGCAGAAGATGAGTGGAGTGGCTGGGACAAAAGCGACCACGTGGCCAGGGCTCAGAAGTCCGACGCTCAGGAGCAGCGAGGGGACTGAACGCGGCTGAGGGGTGCAGCAGAGCTCTCGGGAGCAGAGGGTCCTGACAGGTGTGCCGGGCCTCGAGTGGGCTCCCAGCCTAGCCTCCATCTGGGGGCCTCTGTGGCGGGGAGAAGGCCACTCTGAGAAGCGCCTGGCCGCCCCAGAGATGCCCTTCCCAGCCCCAGGGAGCGGCGGGTCTCTGGGGCCCGTGATGCTGAGGCTGGGCCAGGAGGGGTGGCACCCCCTCAGCCCCAGGGAGCGGCGGGTCTCCGGCCCGTGATGCTGAGGCTGGGCCGGGAGGGGCAGCATCCCCTCAGCCCCAGGGAGCGGCGGGTCTCCCGGCCCGTTATGCTGAGGCTGGGCCGGGAGAGAGAAGGCGGCCCCTCAGCCCCAGGGAGCGGCAGGTCTCCAGGCCAGTGATGCTGAGGCTGGGCCAGGAGGGGCGGCGCCCCTCAGCCTCTGTGGCACAGGCGCAGGGGCTGCTGTAATCGCCACTCCAGCATCTTGAGGACACCTTGGGTTTTCAACTCAGAGATGTTTCCCTGTATCCTGGAAAGCTACAGCGGCTCAAGCCAATGCCTATCCAGGAAAAAAGCCCCCACTCCCACAACTCCCTCAACACGCTTGGGGGTGGGGAGTCTGAGACCTTAACACACTTAGGGGTGGGGGGGTCTGGGACCCTGGTACACTTCGGGGTGGGGGCCTGGGACCCTGGCACACTTTGGGGGTGGGGGCCTGGGACCCTGGCACACTTCGGGGTGGGGGGCCTGGGACCCTGGCACACTCCAGGGATAGCTTGAAGGGGGTTCTAAAGCTCCCAGCAAAGCACACTCAGGTGACTGTGGGAGGCAGGCTGGAGAGAGAGCTGTTTGAGGGGCCGGGACCCCTTAATCTTATCCATGAGGTCACCACTGCCTGGTCCCTGGTGATTGGCTTCCTCTCACACCCGGATCCACGGATGATGCCCCGGGGACCCCACCCTGCGTCCTCTCTGGATAAGGGGGAAAGGACAGTGATGGGTGATAACCATGTCCTTCGATGTCTGAGTCCCTCCTATCTTTTCTGGAATCTTATCCTAAAAACACACGTCTTCTCCTTAACTAAGTCTGTTCATCTCTTTCCCCACCACCCCCGCTCCAGCAGCCCCTTCTGTGTCTCAGAATCCTGAATTATTCACGCGACCATAATCTGATACCAGCCAGGGCCAAGCAGCATTGAACCCTGGGCCGCCGGGAGCTCAGCGTCAGAGGCTGCAGGCACCTCCCACCAGCACTGAGCCTCATGCTTTTGTTAACAATCCTCACGAGAGCTCCTCTTAGATGGGACCAACGGGGCAGGGCCTCTGGACAGCACTCTGGTCTCCAGCCACCTCTCCTATGAAAATAACCCAGTAAACATCGAAAAAGCTTTCAGTATAAATACGTTCACCTGAGCACACTTTTTGATACAGCAAGTGATTACCGAGGCCCTGTATACACGGTGAAAAGGAATGAGTAGGTTAGCTGGGGGCACAACCACCCAAAGGGAATATCTGTGCCGTCGCTTGGTACTGCTGTATGCCCAGAGCCCAACAGACACTCTCCCTACCACTTTCATTAATCAAGCAAATCCCTTAATACAATATGCAGTTATAAAACAAAGTGAAAGTGTTCGCTGCTCAGTCATGTCCGACTCTTTGCAACTCCATGGACGGTAGCCCGCCAGGCTCCTCTGTCCATGGGATTCTCCAGGCAAGAATACAGGAGTGGGTTGCCATTTCCTCCTCCAGGCGATGTTTCCAACCCAGGGTTGAAACCCAGATCTCCTGTGCTGCAGGCGATTCTTTACTGTCTGAGACACGGGGAAGCTAAGCAAGGTAGCAGTTCATGCACAATGCAAGACCATCCTTGTTAAACCCTAGATACAGTCACATAAGGACCAGATACAGCCCAGCGGTAGGACTGCTTACGTCAGCGCTATGTCAGTCAGCAGGGGACTACGCAGGCCATGGAATTCTCCAGGCCAGAATCTGCAGGGGGCTGGATACCGAGCTCCTTGCAGTTGTTAGAAAGAATGGGGGCAGGACTTCCCTGGTGGTGCAGCGGATCAGAACCTGCCTGCCCACCAGGGGGCACAGGCTTGAATCCCCACGCCTCGGAGTGACTAAGCCCCTGAGCCACAACTACTGAAGCCCCCACGCTCTAGGGCCGTGAGCCACAGCTTCTGAAGCCTGAGCGCTTAGACGCCGTGCTCCACAAGAGAGACACCCCAGCGAGAAGCCTGCGAACCTCAACCAAGACAAGCCCCTACTCGCCACAACTGGAGAAAAGCCTCACATAGCGATGACGACCCAGTGCAAACAAAAATAAGACATAGATACTTTTTTAAAAATGAAGAAGGAAGGCAGATCTATGGCCCTGAGCAGGAATAGTGTCTGTCAGTGTCAACAAAGTGACGAAAGCGGGGTCAGGAAGAATGTGTTCAACATGCTTCCGTATATGTTCAGAAGCGGTCAGGATGGGCGTGCGTGCGTGTGTGCGTGCGTGCGTGCGTGTGTGTGTGTGTGTGTGTCCGTCCCAGCATGCCTGCACACCTTAAAACATCTTGGGAGGAGCTGGAGAACAGAAGTTCTGTGGTGTGAGATTTGATTTTCTGCCACAGATCTGAGTTTCTGAAGTGCACTTTACCTTCTACAAAACACATTAAAAATTATTTTTGAACCAAAATGAACTGGTCAACTTTCTCTTCCCAGAGAAAGATTACTCCAATAGCCTGGTTTCCTCCTTGTGTCCAGAATTCTGGCCTTTGGACTGACCCTGTGACCCTGCACTGGCCCACCCGCGGTGGGTTCCTATCCTCTCGCCTTCTGAACACTGATCAGTTAATCAGATTGGCGTGGAGTGGGGGTCGGGTATTCCAGATGAAAAGGACAAGGTCTGGGCCATCAAACCTCCCTGGGCCAGGGGTGAAGGGCACAGTGGTCGTGGGGACTCAGACCGCAAGTCCAGCTACTATCTGCAAAGAGTTCCAAGCGTACAAAACTCTTTTCACATACTATTCCCGCTGCACCTTCACAACAAGCCTACGGGGTTCACAGTAGTATCTCCACATCACAGCGGAGAGGCCATGGAGGCGAAATCAATTTCCAAATTCCACTCAGCTAGAAGGGGGCAGATCTGACCTGAGAATCTGCACGTTTCCCGCTGCCTTGGTGACGGTGGAACAAGAGGAGTGCTGCAGACACGCGTTACCAAACCCTTCTCACATCAGACGTCACTCAAGTCCTACTGCAAGAAACCCTTTTCGCTCCATTTCAACGAAATTCTCTATTGCTTCTACTCCATGGACACAAAGCTGCTCAAATGTTTTCTCCCAACGCCCGGAAGACAAGACTAGAGTACAGCCAGCCGCTTCGGTGTCGGGGGTGGAGGGGCTGCTGGCAGCCTGATTCTGTTGTGATCCCCCAACCCTGCCTGTAGTTTGGGGGAGGGGGATGAGGCTCCCTGGAACGTCGGAGGATTCTACTCTCCACTTTCTCCCGGTTTGAGCGGGAATGTGTGTACCTGGATTTTGGGAGCAGACACGGTCTCTCTAGTTCCCCAGGTTCACGCTGCCAAGGAATGAAGCCCCAGGACGCAGGACACACACAGCCTTGGGTCGTCGCTGTTGTTCAGATGCTCAGTCGTGTCTGACTCTTTGTGACCCCAGCCGCCACGCCAGGCTCCTCCGTCTTCCACTATCTCCCGGAGTGTGCTCCAACTCCTGTCCACTGAGTCAGTGATGCCATCTGACCATCGCATCCTCTGTCGCCCCCTTCTCCTCCTGCCCGCAATCTTTCCCAGCATCAGGGATCTTTTCCGGGTCTGCTCTTCGCATCAGGGGGCCAAAGTATTGGAGTTTCAGCATCAGCATCAGTGCTGAATTCTCATTGGAAGGATTTTTAGGATTGCCTGGTTGGATCTCCTTGCGGTCCAAGGGACTCTCAAGAGTCTTCTCCAGCACTACGGTTCAAAATTTACCAGTTCCTCAGTGCGCAGCCTCCTTTGGAGCCGAAGAAAATAGTCTGTCACTGTTAATGGATGGCATCCCCGACTCAGTGGATGTGAGTCTGAGCAAACTTGGGGAGACGCTGAAGGACAGGGAGGCCTGGCGTGCTGCAGTGCTTGGGGTTGCAAAGAGTCGGCCATGCTGAGCGACTGAACAACAGCTTCCTTACAGTCCAACCCTCACTTCTGCAGGTGACGACTAGAAAACCACAGGTTTGACAATACGCATCTTTGCTAGCAAAGTGATGTCTCTGCTTCTTGGTACACTGTCTAGGAGCAAGCATCTTTTAATTTCACCATCCGCGATGATTTTGGAGCCCGAGAACCTGTCACTGCCAGAGCCTTACCCACACTCACTGAGAGGGTTTAGATGATGAGATCTGGGACTTCTGAGCCGACGAGATTCAGAAGAGAGCCGCTGAGCTGGCGCTGTCATGGGATGAGATCTCTGGGGGCCGTGGGAGGCAGCGAACTTTGCACTTGGGATGAACACGAATCTCTGGGGGTCAGAGGGCGAAATGCCTTGGGTGATACCTTGGTTTTGGCCTTGTGAGACTCTAAGAGCGGTGCCCAGCCCAGCCTACTAGATTCCTGACCTACAGAACTGAGAGATGTGAAAAAGCGGACTTTGGGTGGGAGGTGGAAGAGGTTCAAGAGGAAGGGGACACGTGCATGCCTACGGCTGATTCACGTTGATGGACGGAAGAAACCCACACCACACTGCTGCATTCAATACGAATGCGACACAATGCAAACCTGCCATATTCCAATAAAAACAAGCAAATGGAAGGAAAAGCAGACATTGTGCTAAGCCAAGAAATGTGTGCTAAACCGTGATGACAGCAACAGAAAACTATTACGTCATCTAAGAGGTTACTTCCCCGAAGCCTTCATTTTTCCCATTGGGGAAACTGAGGCCCAGAGAGCAGAATGCAGGTTCCACAGCAAGAGGCAGAGAGACAGAGGGAGCCGAAGGGCCCAGGGGCTCTGGGCTGGCTCCGAGGGGGGAGGCAGGGCTTTGTGCCTCAAACCACACTGCGGAGCAAGTGGTTTGTGAACAGCCATCATCAGCCTCTTCTGACATGGTGATTCCCAGAGAGCCTGCGAGCGGTCCCGGCCGGCCTCCAGCTCCGTGAGAGGAGAGTCCACCCGGGCTGGACTCAGGGACGGGGCAGGGGCAAGGTTAGGGGCAGAGGCCAACTCAGAGGCCAGGATTTTGGTCTCCCAGCCAAAGCCACCTAAAAAACAGTGCCACCCACCCCACCCCCGCCATCAATTAGCTCCAACTGGCCTATTCAAAGGGCACAAATTCTTGCCTGCCATCCAGGCTTCTACTCCACGGATTAGAGGCACCATGAGAATGGAGCCCTGTGAGCTGAGCAGTGGCCCCTCCAGAGACAACTGGGAGGCTGGTCAGATCCCAACCTCCAAACACACTGTTACACCCAGCCTTCCCCTGCCCCACTGTGGGGACGGGAGTCTCACATAATCCCAGGTCAGGTCGATGGAGGTTGGAGAAGGCAGAGACGGTCTGATGAAGGCGGCTGCAGCAGGGAGGTCTCAGGCTGGGGTCCCACCCAGTGCCCACCTTGCTCAGTCTCTGCAGCTCCCTGCTGCCCTGCGGAGCCTCAAGCTTTCTGTCACCCCCCCGTCGCAGACAATCTGGCCACTGTGCCCGGGTCTTGCCTCTGGACACCCTGGGCCCTTTCTGACTCCGTGCCTTGCTTGGAACGCCCTTTCCATGCTTCCTCACCTTGCAAACACTTACACGCCCGTCAAGCCCAGCTACAAGGCCCAATCTGCACCCGGGAGACTCCGCAGGGAAGCCCATCTTCCACAGCCTTGGTGGCTCCTTCTAATCTGCCGGATCACTGCTCGCTGTCCGACCGCACCTGTAATCGCGCCCAGGCAGCTGGTCACGGATCTGTCTTCCAACCCCCGACCCGGGCCACAGTTGGAAGTACACCCGTGACCCACAGCTCCCAGCCCTGCAGGGGCTGGCACCCAGAAGATGCCCACTGGGTGCTCCTTAAGTTGATCTGGGTGTTTCTCTCTAGATGTGATACTCACGGATGCTTCTCAAGATCAGAATTCTACGCGATACAATCCCAGGGGCAGGAGCCCGAGAGTTGGTTACCTGTTCCTCTCTTGCACAAGGAGGGAGCAGAGACCCGGGTTACCCAGGCATGCCAGGACAGATGATGCACAGGGCAAACAAGAGCAGGAAGGAGCAGGGGGCGCGTGAGCCCCCAGGTGCGGGAAGGGCGGGCCTGGACCTAGCACATGCGACGCCACCAAGGCCAGCCTGGGCGTCTCCATCCAGGGCAGAGACAAGCAGGAGAGAGGGAACGGGCTCTGGAGCTACACAGACCTGCGGGCAAACCCCATCTTCTCCTCTGATAACCACGTGGCCTTAGGCAAGTAACCTCCCTGCTTTGAGCCTCAGCTTCCTCATCTGCATAATGGGAAAGATGACTGTTCGTCCTGCTCAGAGGCCTCCCCCAACTCTCATCCTCTGTCACGTTCATTCCTCATGACAGTTCAGGACTCAGCCTGCATCTCACTTTCTCAGAGCTCTTCTCCAGCCAGAACCAGGCCAGGGCATCCGTAGAAGCTCTCAGAACAGCCTGCACTTCTTTGGAGCACTCAGCACAGATGAATTTAAGCAATTCGCTGCCCAGTCAGGCGTCTCCTGTCTGAGTACCCAGGCTGACTGTCACCCTGCCCTGCGTCTCTTTGCTGTCCCAGGACCCAGGGCACTGATGGGGATTGGGAGGAATCCGTGGGAAGTCTGAGCTGGTGGGGGCAGACGCTGTGCAGAGGCACAGCGGAGAAGTGACCAGCCCTGGGGAGGGGATGGCAGGAGGGCAGGGCTGACCTGCTGGCGTCCGGGGCACACCGCAGAAGGCTTTCCGTTCTGGAAGCCTGCTCTGAGCATGCCATCCAGGGTCTGAACACCCCCATCAGAGTGGCGTGCCCCTCCCCCGGGCCCCCACCATCCCCCTCATCACCGTACACGTTTAGGAGGGTGGCAGCTTATCCAGGGGAGGAGGGATGAAGGAACCAAGCCCACTCTCTGGGCCTCAACTTGCCCCTTCTGTAAAGCGAGGGGGCTTCAGAGAGGCTTGGTGGTATTGCGGGCCTCCATCCCCAATGCTGAGAATAGGGGAGGGTCAAAGAAAGACCGAAGTCGGGGCAAACCCAGCAACACAAACGTCTCTTCACCCTGGTGTTGCTTCTCTGGCCTGGATGAAAGCCTGCAGCCTCCTGGGGTCCGAGACTGGGTTTGGAGTTGCGGGGGGGTGCTCCTTATCCCACAGGCGAGCAGCTGCCTCCACTCTGGTCTTTGCTAAGCCACTGACCCACCCCCACAGCTCTCCAAACCCAGCCTTGACCTCCGGCTTTGGGCTGGCAAGGAAACTGGGGTTTGCACCAGGGGCCTCCCTGGAAACCAGATGCACCATCTGCGAGGGACTCTCTGGGGGCAGAGTGCAGGGTGAGCACAGGCCCCAGCGGGACACCACCTCCTTTCCCATGCCATCACCAGAGCAGCTCCAGGGGCGCCCAGGACCCGCCGCAGCCTGTCCAGGTCAGTCCCAGGTGGGACCAGTCTTGCCCAGCTCAACCCTCGACACAGATCACGTGGCCAGCGGCTTCACAGCAGGCACCCCTGAGCCCTATCTGCCGGCTCCGTAACCTCGGACAACACTCTCCCAGCCCCCAGCTCCTTCTCTGCTCCCCCTTGGCATATTCCAAACCCCCAGTCTTACAGGGACCTTCTCCTCCTGCCCCTCCACGTTCCAGCACAGTCAGAACCATAGTCAAGGACATCCAGGGCTGGCCTGACAGCTCAGAGGGTAAAGAATCTGTGTGCACTGCAGGAGACACAAGAGATGAGGGCTCGCTCCCTGGGCTGGGAGATCCCGAAGCAGGAAATGGCAACTCCAGTGCTCTTGCCTGGAGAATCCCACGGACAGAGGGGTCCGGTGCTACAGCCCATGGGGCGGCAGAGTCAGACACAGCTGAGCGAATGAGCACGACCACCACCCAGCTTCCACAGTAAGCGCGAACCTGCTTCATGCCAGGCCCTGCACCAAGGCCTCGGCGTGGGCCACTCTTAATCATCGGGTATCTGTCACTCTCCTGTCCCCGTTTTTCAGTCGAGGAGACGGGAAAGGTCCCAGGAAAACGGCTAACTGCAGGCCCCACCCAGGAAACAACTCTGCCTGACTACTTCCTGTCCTCCTTTCAGGTCTTTGCTTAAATACTGCTTTTGATTTAATCAGAGTCTCGCCTACTTCACACAGAGGTTGTTAGGAGAACCGGTGGAGCCAGCAGACATCCAAAAGCTTT
Source organism: Nanger dama (assembly GCA_917880005.1). NCBI lineage: Eukaryota > Metazoa > Chordata > Mammalia > Artiodactyla > Bovidae > Nanger > Nanger dama. The sequence continues at coordinate 3,255,145 of CAKJTW010000016.1, read as the reverse complement.
GCAGACTGTCAAGTGCAGTGAGCGTGTATGTGGCTGCCACATCGAGCTTTCACGGCTTTCTGAACTTCCTGGGTTTTCAACTCCAGCTTTGCGGCCCACAAAAGGAATCCCCAGGATGGCCTTTCTGGCAGAGGCTCACCCTGCCCCTCTGCACACACCCACAGTGAGGGTGAAACTGGCTTGTAAGGTGCGGGGGCAACTCTTCCTGGGAGCAAGGACCACTTTGTGGGGCTGGGCCCCACTTGTGTGTCCTAGCTCTGGGTCCTCAGACCCTATTTGCCACCTCTGTCACATGATGTCTGGGCGCCTCCATTTTCCCACCTGTAAAATGGGGCTGATAATCAATGAGATAATGTGGTGTGTAAAGTGGTGGGGTTAATTTCGTTAATTTCATTTCCATTCTTGTAAACCAGATGATGAGGGGATTATTTTAATCCAGGAGTTTATGATCCAGCAGTTATTTATCCTCAACTGCTACACCTTGTTCCCTTCAACAAAACTAAAGGCCTGTTTTTGAAACGTGGGCAGAAATCACCAGCTCTCCACCTCCCCCCGCACAGAGGTCTGTAAACCACGGATTAAATTATGCATGAATTAGACTCTTGAGAGTCCCTTGGACTGCAAGGAGATCCAACCAGTCCATCCTAAAGGATATCAGCCCTGAATACTCATTGGAAGGACTGATGCTGAAGCTCCAATTCTTTGGCCACCTGATGCGAAGAACTGACTCATTGGAAAAGACCCTGATGCTGGGAAAGATTGAGGGCGAGAGGAGAAGGGGACGAAAGAGGATGAGATGGTTGGATGGCATCACCGACTCAATGGATATGAGTCTGAGCAAGCTCCAGGAGACAACGAAGGACAGAGGAGCCTGGGGGTGCTGCAGCCCACGGGGTTGCAAAGAGCTGGACACACCTCAGGGACTAAACACCAACGTGAAATGTGAAAATTTCTGAACTTATGAAGGAGAATGACAATAACAAAGTTTTGCCTTCTATGCTGGGGGTTCTGAGTTAAGAGTTCATGTCGGAGTTAGGATTTCACGTAAAAGGATCCTGCTGCAACAGAAAGTTTGAAGACCTCTGAGACGAAGTGTGTGAGGCAGCTCCCCAGAGAGCAAATAACCAAGCTTCCTGTCTGCTTCAGCGCTGCTGGGACCTCAACTCCAGGAGGGGGACTCCTGTTCCCCATCCCCCGCCGCCCGGGGTAGCACACCCCACAGACTACCTCTTGAGCGTTTCACAGGCTTCCAATGCAGGGGGGTGGTAACAGGAGGAGCCGTCTAGAACCCGGCTCAGAGCTGCTGCTGAGTCCTGTAGTCTCCTGTGGCCTCTACTCACTGAGGGCCGGGCACCATCAGGAGTTGCTTCCTTGGGGCTCGATCTGCCCCACCAAAAATGAGCCCATGAGTTCAGATTTCCTGGCCAGTGTGTAAGTCATGATCCCTTCCAGTGTCCCTTCCACTGGTGTTTACTCACTGCCTGTGGCAGAGGCTCAGGACCCCACAGGACAGCCCTGCCTGACCCCTCTCGAGCGCAAAGGGACCCTCATGCTACCAGCAAAGCAGAATTAAGGCCTCTGAGCAGATTCTGGTTTTGTCTGGTTGGGTTCCCCCACCCCCATATATAATGTGTGTGTCTTATTTTCTTAATTAAAATGATGCAAGCACCCTGAAATTTCAAGTTCTTGGATCGTGCCCTGACCTGGAGAAACTTCTCTTGGGCCCCGTTCAGGGCTCCAGACCAGCTCCACGCACGTAGAGAACGGGTCTGTTTACATAGAGACCAGCCACATCATTCCCTCAACAATCTCAACCCTGAGACGTTCGTCTTGCAGGAAAACAGCCAAAGACGGAGGCCTCTCCAAGACACAGAAACGCTGAAATTGTCAGCTGCAAGCTCAGAAGTCCCCAGGCTGAGCGGCTGCCTTCATCTCCGGGAGGCTGGGCAGTCTTGGGACACTCTCAAGGAGCCTAATGAAACACATCAATTCATCACTCAGAAATTATTATGAGATTTTTGTCCTGTTGACCTGGAGTATCATGAGCACGGATGATAAATCCCCCAAGGGCCCATACTGAGCCCAGCCGGGCAATGTAAAGCAGTGCTAACCTTCACAATATCATCCCTCTGATGGGGATTGCAACAAAGCATGCTTCGCTCTCTATAAATAGCTTTTACATCATCCCCCAGCCATGTGGACCCGAGTAAGGGGACTGTCATTACAAGCTGTCCTTTCCAAATGCCTGTGCTAAGGACATTTCCGTCCTACAGATTCATTCAAAGGTGTGTGTCCCCACCTTTGACATCTGGGGGTCGATTCCAGTTGGGAAGTTCTCAAAGGGGTGAGTCAGAGAAAGGGAAGAATTTATCCCTAAAGATACTTTCCTTCCTGTCCCAGCTCCATCACTTACTGGCTTGCCAGTCATGTTACCACTCTGAACCTCAGCTTCCTCTTCTAGTGAGGTTTTAGAACCAAAGGGACATTCACAAATTCAAGGCAGTGATGCCCACAAAGCGGGAGGCAGCATCCCCGCACAGCTGGAGCCATACAGGTCCTGGAAGCGGCCTGGGTTAGCGTCCTGGCTCAGCTGCTGAGCAGCTGTGTGACCCTCAGCCCTTTGCTTAACTTCTTTGTATCTTGGTTTCCTCATCTGCCGGGCGCAGATATAAAAAAAGAAAGTATCTGTGTGGCAGGGTTGTTGTTTTTATTTCTCCTCTAGATTAACTGAGTGAACACATGTAAAGGGTCTGAGACAGCGTCTGGTGTCTCATGAACACGCAGCAAAGCCTCGTGAGCTCTGGAGCACACGGCTCCCAGCAGCAAAGGCGGAGACTGACGGGGTTATTCGCGGATTCTCTCTGACTCCCTAGGACCCCTCAGTGAGAAGGGACCCCGCCCCACTCCACTGCACCACCGGAACCACTGAGAAAACTGCGGCTCGGATCAGACGAGGGACAGAGCCAGACTCAAACTCATTCTCTCCTGGCCATGCGCCTGCCTCTCCAGTCTGGTCAGCCACACTGCCTTCCACCATCAGACCCGCCCCCAAGACCCCCACGGAGGGGTAGTAGCCAGAGCTGTGGATTCTGCTCTGAGTGATCGTGCAGCCGCTGAGGCTGGGGGGACATCCCACCACACACCAGAGAGGCTGCGGAGCGAGTCCTGTCGTCATGCCTTGATTCCTTGACGTTTAGAAGCCTCGCTGGGAGGAGGGAGGCTTCTTCCTCACTACTCTCCCTCTGCTTAGAGCACTAGCTGAGCATGGCACTCCCTTGCTCTAAAACCCTCAGTAGCTCCCGACGGCACACAGATCGCATCAGTTCACACAGGGAGCATGAGTCCAAATGCAGCACATTTCTTTTCAGGGATTTTCCCAGCCTCCCGCTGCTGGACTCATCCTCTCAGCTCCCTGGACCACCATCCTCTTCCATTAAGAGCACTCAGATAGGGACACAGAACTGCAGGCTCCAAGCCAGTCCAGAGCAACTGCAGGTGGGAAAGGAACCCGAGACCCAGATGCTCAAAAATCATACAGCCAGGGGCAGAGCTGGGACCCAAGTTCAAACCTCTGTATACCGCCAGGACCATTCTGAAGAACAAATATTCTTTGCTGCATTTTCAAATTATTTGCTGATAAGCACGCGCGTACATGTGCTTAGTCACGTCCGATTCTTTGCAATCCCGTGGACTGCAGTCCACCAGGATCCTCTGTCCATGGGGTATCCCCAGGCAAGAACAGTGGAAGGGGCTGCCACTTTCTTCTCCAGGGCATCTTTCCGACTCAGGGATCAAACCTGTGTCCCTCGCACCGGCAGCCGGGTTCTCTACCGCTGAGCCACATGGGAAGTCCAAACGTACAAGTAAATGTACAAATCTGATCGATTTCAGATAATGCAAACAATTTTGGATCCTAACACTTCTTTCCAGTGCCATCTCATTAAAGCAAAATCCAAACCTTTTACAAAGACCCCGGCCCACCAGGGCCCGGTCACTCTCCTCACTGCATTCTGTTCCCCAGGCCTCTCCACAAACCCTCCAAGGGCCTCCCAGGCTCAGAGCCTCTGTCCCTGCTGTTCCCTCTGCCTGGAACACCCTTCCTTGTGATGATGTCTCATCACCATTCAGAGCTCACAGAGTGTCACCTCCTCCGAGAAGCCCTCCCTGACTACCCTGTCTAAACCACCCCTTACAGCGGCCACTTTCTATCACACCTTTCTCTTTCTTTCTTCCTCACAAAAGAATAACCTCATCACAAAAGAAAGATCTCGTTATCGACGATTCTCCTGTTGACTTTTTAGTTTGTCTTACACTCTGCCTCTCCCCAGCAGAATACCAGCTCTCTGCCAAGGGACACAGCTGACCTGACTGCTCGGTGCCACCACGGCAGCGTCCAGGGCAGCGCCAGGCATGGAGGAGGCACTTGCTGCGAGCTCAGTGAGGACACGCACAGACGGCAGGGCTAAGCTTTGGGCGCTGGCTGCACCCTCTCTGCACGACACGCTCGTCCCCAGGTCACGGGCTGGAACACTGAGGGCCCCTGCCCAGACGCCGGCACCATCCACACCCAGGCTGGAACAAAGCCTCCGCTGGGGCTCAGCTGGTCAAGGACACAGCCGCTGACATCTCACCCGAAAAATCCGTGCAATAAGGCTGTCTGCTATTAGTGAGAATTGTTCTCACGCCTCCCACAGACTTTATGAAGGAAAAAGCACATAGTGATTAACACTTAATCAGGACGTCGTCTGTATTATAGCTCTGCGAGGGGGTGGTGGGGGAAAGATGGGACTTTCATCTCACGCTAGTAAACGTTACAATCGGTGTGTTCCTGACACGATTTTCTTATTAGGGTCCTTCCTTGTAAATTTTATTGCATTTAATTAAAAATTATTGCTAAAAGAAACAGCTGCAGATGGTCTTATTTTAAGTCAGAAAATTAAAAACTGAATATTCTCATCAGTCAATTTCAACAAGAAGCACAGCCGCACGCATTAGGAATGTGATGGTTTTGAGATTACGATAATTTTTATGGCATTTCCAGGTCCTTTCAGTGAAACTTAATGAAAGCTCTGCATGAGTTCATTTGTCAAAAACATAATAATAATAGGAAGGCTCCCAGCTTGCAGGCAGAGAGAGAGATACCAATGAATACCACCACGGGGACGTGCCAAAAACCCGGCCAGCCAACTCTCGACACCAATGGAACTGGTCAGCAGGAGGCTTGGTTGCAACCCTGCTGCCTACCCACTCAAGGATGCACGGCTGAGGCCGTAAATCACCTTTATTTTCACAATGATGTGAATTTTGTCGCCGCAGCACTGTCTGAAGCTGTAAAAAAAAAAAGTCAGGTTTTCACTCTCAGGGAACCACTTCACCGAAACACCTACTGCGTTCTGGAAGACGCGGGAAGGGGACTTCATGCTGGAGTCTGTGCTCATTTCAGTTACAAACGCAGTCGCTGTCCTTGGTCTGGACAGGCTGTGCCATGAGCCACCCCCACACCCCAACTTTGTTACTTGGCTTGTTTCCTTTAGCTTTTATTTTCGGGACTAAATCCTGATGATTTCTCATTCGTCTTTGTTGGACACCAACGCCAAACCTTTTGTTCCAGACCCAACAGACTGTAGAAGATGAAGAAAAGATCGAGTGGAGAGGTTTTCCCAGGTGGTCCAGTAGTTAAGACACCGCTTTTCAAGGGGCGGGGTTCAATCCCTGGTTGGGGAATTAAGATCCCATACATCGCGCAGTGCGGCCATGAAAATAAAGAAGGAGAAAGCTTAAAAAAAACCAACAAAGATTGAGAAGAGAAAAGCAAAGGCAGGCACAGCTGGGGCCCTGGGGGAACCGAGGCTGGAGGACAGGACGGCTGTGCACACTGCGGAGGCCGAGCCCGACGCAGCCCCACTGGGTCTTCATTTCCTCCCGGGGGCCCTTGGCTCACCTCCCTGCTTCCCGTGTCTTCATCCCCTCCGCTCTCCATCCTGCCTGGAAGGCCGACGAGGAGCAGCCCCACCACAGCCCTGCCCGGCTGAAAACCCGCCGGGGGCTCCCCGCTGCCCCAGGGTGTCGAGCCGAAACACGAGGTGCTCCTCGGCTGGGCCCCAGGCGGCCTTCCCGCGTCCGGCTCGCCGGCGTGGATGCCGAGCTCCGCAGTCTGAACTCCTAAAGGTCTTTCCTCACCCCAGCCGCCCCAGACTGTGTGTCTCCATCGCGACTCCCTCACTGGCCCTCTGGAGATACCCTGGGGACCCCCCCGGATGGCAAAGGCTCCTCGCCGTCCCCTCCTCAGAACCGCCTGGACGGACTCACACACGGCTTTTATCACACTAGGCTCTAAGGCCTCTGTTGGCCTCTCTCCCCAGCCAGCCGGAAACGCCCCAAGGGCAGCAAGCATCACCCCCAACACAGGCCGGTACTTAGAACAGCAGCCAATGTGGAGTGGTTGGCGGTGACGGAATCAGCGGAGCTGCTGGAAGCTTCCACCACAAGACTGGAAATCCAGGAAAGACGGTGCGGGTTGAGTCCCTGCACCTTCCAACCCAGGCTCCTCTACCTGGTCTCCGTGTCTGCAGACATGGGAACGGCATTCCAGAAAAAAAAAAGATACCGAGGGAATCCTCTGAAACACAGCAGGTCACTTTCACTGCGGTTTAACCTGCTAAACGCCACAGTCCCACGGGTCTGCCTGGGCTCACACCTTCCTCTGCCTCCGTATGGGGAAATCCTCTTGTTGCTCAGTCACCAAGTCCATCCGATTCTTGTCCACCCCATGGACTGCAGCACGCCAGGCCTCGCCATCCCTCATCGTCTCTCAGACGTTGTCCTTTCATGTCCATCGGAATCAGTGATGCCATCCAACCATCTCACCCTCTGTCGTCCCCCTTCTCCTCCCACCTTCAATCTTTCCCAGCATCAGGGTCTTTTCCAGTTGACTCAACTCTTTGCATCAGGTGGCCAAAGTATTGGAGCTTCAGCATCTGTCCTTCCAATGAGTATTCAGGGTTGATTTCCTTTTAGGATGGACTGGTAGGATCTCCTTGCAGATAAAGGGGCTCTCAAGAGTCTCCTCCAGCACCACAGTTAGGACTTTTCTTCAAGCGCCCATTCAGATGGCGCCTTGTGCATGACGCCAGCCCACCCTCCTCGGAACGCCTACTCTTTGGGTCTGGAGCGTTTCCGATCTTGCATTCCAGGGACTTGAGTCTAGGTCCTTCCGACCCCCTCGACCCCACCTCCGCTGAGGTCAGTGATGATGGGGCGGTTCGCCCTCTCCACCTCCTTCCACACAGCGCCCGCGCAGCCCTTGATACAGCAGTACTCACTTCTCGAACGGCTGTCATCAGGGAGCCAAGAGATTCAGGCACCTGAATGCCCCCAGTCCTGGTGCTCACAAACTCCTGGGCACGTAATCCGAGCTGCGTTCTGACTGTGGATGGCTCTGAAGGAGCCCAAAATGCTGGGCTCTCTTTCTCTGGAAGCCACTGCTGCTCGAGGCTGAGTCCTCTGAGCGGTACAGATGGCTGCTCCAACCCAGAGCTTCCGGTCACTCATCCTGTGCCAAGGCCCACAGGAGGGCAAGGGTCTCCACATCCCCATGCCCAGCGGGAAGGAACGGCACCTGAACGCCTCATCAGCAAGTCCCAGGAGAGGCTGTCCGCCTTCTCCACAAGCTGCTGAGATGGCAGCAAACCCACCGGCAGGCAGAAACCAAAGGAGGACGTCCCTCCGCTTTCCCTCGCATCCCCACCTCTGGACCTCCGAGCGAAGCCAGCACGTGGGTGGCGGCTGTGCCGGCCTGACTCCCACGAGGGAGCCACTTCAGAGCTCTTTGGTGGAGGCCACCAGTGAACGTGGCACTTTTCAACCACAGAGAACAGGATGGAAAGATCACTGGGTGGAGAGTCAGAAAGACTTGGGTGTGAGTCTTGCTGTGGCAACTTACTGCTTGTGTGATGGAGGATGGCTGGAATCTCTTTCCTGGGCCTCAGCTTTCTCATCTGGAAAATGGGAACTGGAAAGCCCTAAGGTGCCTCACTGATCACAGACAGTTACAGACAGTGAGATTTCGGAATCAAAACACCTCAGTCCTGGGGTGCCCAGGCTGGTGCGGGCATCCCTGACCCCACCCCCTCGCAGAAGGCAGAGGCAACGTCAGCGCCACACCCCCACAGCTCACGAGTTCACACCTGCTCCTGGTGTATGCGTGTGAGGTCCTGAACACTGGGTCTGGACACACGCACAACAAGTTGTAAGAGACACATAGACATCCTCTCAGTGAAAGACCCGGTTCTGCACCTGCATCCACGGCTGTGGAACCTTGATCACGTCCCTCCATGACAGCTTGTGCTCACTGACCTTCTCACTCCGTGCTGCATTAACTCATTTCGAACTCATGACACAAACAGGCCCAGTATTCCTAGCATCGCCTTTTACAGACAAGGAAACCAAGATACATGAGACTTCCTGGCGGTCCAGTGGTTAAGAATCCACGCTTCCACTGCAGGGGGTGTGGTGGGTTCAATCCCTGGTCGGGGAACGGTCGGGAACTAAAATCCTGCATGCCACACAATGCAAGGGGAAACAGAGAAACTGAAACAGAAAGAGCAGAGAAAGGTAAGTCACAGTGAGAGGTGGAGCACAGACTGAAAGGCAGGCAGAGAAAGCGATGAGAAAAAGCCAGCGCGGCAATATGTTAATATCAAATCTTAAAAGCGGGCCCACGGACATTCACTGGAAAACTCTTTCTGCTCTTCCCTAAGTTTGAATGTTTTCATAATGAAATGGGGAAAGGGGGCCTTGGGGATCTGTGTGGAGGGATAATACTGAGTGATTAAAGTAGATGCTTCATCGTGCAATAAGCGCACTTACAATTATGAGGATTTAAACGAGACACTTAGGACAGACCAGTGTGTGTGGTGTTTGGCATCCAATGGCTATTTAATAAGCTTATATAAAGCACCTCAAACTGTGTCTCAGAAGATACTTAATAAATGATAGTTCTTTCCCCCATGAAGCTCAAAATCAATATGCATGAGCATCAACATGCATTTATTAAGCTCCTAGTGCATAATCAACATACCAAGGTCTTGTGGGATATTCAGAAGTAAGCACTAGGTTCCCCCAACCAAGAGCCCTGACTGAGGACACAAAGCATTCTACTGGAAAAGGGCGAGTCCTGGACTAGATGGCTGTTGAGAACAGTTAGTCCAGTCACTCAGTCGTGTCCGACTCTTCGTGACCCCATGGGCTGCAGCACACCAGGCTTCCCTGTCCATCACCAACTCCTGGAGCTCACTCAAACTCATGTCCATTGAGTCGGTGATGCCATCCAACCATCTCATTCTCTGTCATCCCCTTCTCCTCCTGCCTTCAATCTTTCCCAGCATCAGGGTCTCCCAATGAGTCAGTTCTTCACATCAGGTGGCCAAAGCACTGGAGTTTCAGTTTCGGTATCAGTCCTTCCAATGAATATTCAGGACCAATTTCCTTTAGGATGGACTGGTTGGAACTCCTTGCAGTCCAAGGGTCTCTCAAGAGTTTTCTCCAACACCACAGTTCCAAAGCATCAATTCTTCAGTGCTCAGCTTTCTTTATAGTCCAACTCTCACATCCATACCTGACCACTAGAAAAACCATAGCCTTGACTACACGGACCTTTGTTGATAAAGTAATGTCTCTGCTTCTGAATATGCTATCTAGGTTGGTCATGACTTTCCTTCCAAGGAGTAAACGTCTTTTAATTTCATGGTTGCAGTCACCATCTGCAGTGATTTTGGAGCCCAGAAAATAAAGTTAGCCACAGTTTCTACTGTTTCCCCATCTATTTGCCATGAAGTGATGGGACCAGATGCCATGATCTTCGTGTTCTGAATGTTGAGCTTTAAGCCAACTTTTTCACTCTCCTCTTTCACTTTCATGAAGAGGCTTTTTAGTTCCTCTTCACTTTCTGCCATAAGGGTGGTGTCATCTGCATATCTGAGGTTATTGATATTTCTCCTGGCAATCTTGATTCCAGCTTGTGCTTCTTCCAGCCCAGCGTTTCTCATGATGTACTCTGCATAGAAGTTAAATAAGCAGGGTGACAGTATTCAGCCTTGACGTACTCCTTTCCCAATTTGGAACCAGTCTGGTGTTCCATGTTCAGTTCTAACTGTTGCTTCTTGACCTCCATATAGGTTTCTCAGGAGGCAGGTCAGGTGGTCTGGTATTTCTGTCTCCTGAAGAATTTTTCACAGTTTGTTGTGATCCACACAGTCAAAGGCTTTGGCATAGTCAGTAAAGCAGAAGTAGATGTTTTTCTAGAACTCTCTTGCTTCTTCAATAATCCAACAGATGTTGACAATTTGATCTCTGGTTCCTCTGCCTTTTCTAAATCCAGCTTGAACATCTGGAAGTTCACGGTTCACATACTGTGCATGAAAGTCAATTCAGGAAAAAAGAATGCTTTGGGGATACACTCTAAATCAAAGTTGTGTATGTGTGTGGGTGCCAAGTCTCTCAGTTGTGTCCAACTCTTTGTGACCCCATGGACTGTAGCCCGCCAGGCTCCTCTGTCCATGGGATTCTCCAGGCAGGAATACTGGAGTGGATTGCCATGCCCTCCTCCATGGTTATCTTCCTGACCCAGGACTGAACCCGTGGCTCTTACATATCCTGCTTGGCAGGTAGGCTCTCTACCACTGGCGCTACCTGAGAAGCCCAGAGTCGCGTGTAGCATATACCAGGGGAAAATGTACACAGTGTGTAACACTGTACTTGTAACATGTGTAACTGTAAAAGGTAACAATGTATACACTTCTATTTCATAAGACAGAAGACAGCCACAGAGAATGTTTTAACTGGGAAAATGCTACTGTGTGGACAAACCTGGAAGGAAGTGCCTGCATAGGAGAAACTTTAGTCATCCATCAGACCCTGAGCGCCTGCTCTGACTGAGAGAACTCTGAATTCTATTACACACGCCACACGTTCCTCGAAGGGACGCATTTTCATTAGGAAAAGGACTTGGATTTATATAACATTAAATGGCACCACGAGAGAGTTGTTCCCTTTTCACCATTCCTGGATCCTTCTGACCATGCCAAGGAGACTGTCTCCACGCTGGCCCCAGGACGCCTCTCACACCTCTCGCTGCTCAGCAAAGGGACAGAGCCTCCGCTCAAGGCCTCGGCAAGGCACGAGGCTGAGCCAGACTTCACCCGCCGGGGCTTAGTCCTGTGTCCTGTATCTTATTTTCACGACTGCCTTCTACTTAAGACAACTAATACTGGTTCTCCATTTGCCGGCAGTAACACAGAATTTCCTTTCGAAATACCTTTTAAGTAAAAAAGATGGACTGATTTAAAGACCAGCCGTGAGCCATAGTGTGGGTGGCTAAGAAATAACAGATCTGCTCCATTCAGACCACAGGACAGAGGAGCAAATGGGGGCCCAATGGGAGGCAGGGCCGGGTGGGCTCTGAACTCCCCCTCCTGGGGCTCACTGTCCAGCTCTGTTTCAGGAGCGTCGATATTTATCTTGGCCTCGGCCTCTGAGCCTCACCGCAGCGAGGTCTGGGGACACACAAGCAGCGGAAGAAGGAAGGGGACGGTCTCCCATCCTCTCATCTGGTCCTGGCCAACCTCAGCACCCCTGGGCACACGTCTCAGGTCAGCAGCACCCCCTGCGCTTGGTTCTCAAAGCCCCTATTCAGGCGAAGAAGCCAGGCCCCCCCGCACCTCGTGGCAGCCCCTGCCGCCTCTCGATGCCGTGTGTCGGGCACCACCCTTGCCCAGACGTGTTCCAGCCCAGAGCGGGATTTCTCTCGCCCTCTGCTTCCGTCTGTTTCACGCAGGAAAACGGAAGAAAGCTCTGCTCACTGACTGATGTCCAAGAGGATGTGGTTCCTGCAGGGGAGACACATCCCAGCCAGCCTGGCCTGCGGGGAAATCCATCCCACAGCAGAGTGTGACGGTTTAAGATACCCAGCCAAGGTGAGACACAACGGGGAAAGCACCTAGCACAGGGATGGCACACAGCAAGCAGTCCGGACAGGGAGAGGATTCGCATCTTCTGCGGTATTTTATTCTGGTTTGGATGAAGGCAGCTTTTTTTTTATTTTTTCCTCCTGGGTTTGTTTTTTTTTTTTTTTTTTTTTTTGACTAAGCAAAGATCAAGGTAGGTTTTCCAAGGGGCTCAGTGGTAAAGAATTCCCCTGCCAATGCAGGCCACATGGGTTTGATCCCTGGTCTGTGAAGATCCCCTGGCGAAGGAAACGGAAACCCACTCCAGTCTTGCCTGGAAAATCCCATGGACAGAGGAGCCTGGCAGGCTATAGTCCCTGGGGTCACAAGAGTCAGACTTGACTGAGCGACTAAACAGCAACAGACTGAGGCCACAGGCCCTCTGCATATGGCCAAGCAGCCTGCACACTGCACAGTCCCACGGACACTACATATGCACCCCAAGGTGAGTGTGAGCCTGGGGTTGGGCAGTGTGCAACCTGCACAGCTAGACCTGGCCTCCCTTAGCATCCTTCCCCAAAATTCCTGGACCAAGAGTCAGGGGATCGGAGTCCTGACACTGATTTCTCCACCAAGAGAGATCCGAGGCAACTCTCTTTCCCTCTTCGTGCCTTAGTTTCCTCCTCTGTAACAGGGCCAAATGTTGTCAGAGGTTCCCTCCCCAGCTCTGCAATTCTGTGATTCGACAGAAGTAGATTTCCATTTCCGAAGGACAGTCGTAGAAAAGAGGAAATGAGCTCAGATGCCTGGCCGCAGGGGCAAGAGTCAGCAGGAGGGGGCAGGGCTAGTAGAGGGGTTGGCTTCCACCTCGGTGGGGTGGGGACATGATGGGAAGATGGCTTTGGCTCAGGCAGAAAGGAAACACAGAAGCACCGAGCAACAAGATGCGGCAGCTCTGAGGTGGAGAGTTCCCTGGGGCCTGAGGAATTCAACCACAGGCCGGGTTAGGAGAGCGACCTCTCAGACATGGGAAGTTAGACCACATGCCCTTTGAGGTCCGTCCCAGTATGGAGACTTTATGGTTTCAAACCTTGGCTCTACTTCCATTAGTGCTGGAGGTACACCACTAGGGTCGTGTGCACGCGTGCTAAGCCCCTTCAGTTGTGTCTGACTCTCTGCGACCCTGTTGGCTGCAGCCCTCCAGGCTCCTCTGTCCATGGGATTCTCCAGGCGAGACTCCTGGAGTGGGCTCCCAGGCTCTTCTCCAGGGGATCTTCCCCACCCGGGGATCAAACTGAATCTCTTCTATCTCCTGCATCAGCAGGCGGGTTCTCTCCCACCTGGGAGGCTTCCCCACACCCACCGGGCATGGGTCTTGTCAAACCCCACTGATAACTACTAATGCAGTGACCTTGCCTGCTTTTCTGCTCCCGCCTCCCTGAAGTGCGCAGATGCCCCCATTCTCCAAATTAACATGGACCCTCTATTGGCACTGAGGCCCACCTCTGCTCCAAACCAGTTCACAGAAAGAACCAGTTCACAGCCTCACCCAGACTTGGGGCAGGGAGAGAGGGAAACACGGTAGGAAACCACATGAAAAATTCAGGAGAAAAGCCACACGAACTCTCCTGGTGTCTACACTCCACAGAGAGCTAACGCTAATCGCAAGCCGTTCTTAACTACTCACTGCTGCAGGCCCCCTGGAGAGTTCGCAGCAGCGACAGCTGTGTGGGACTCAACTGAGGTACTGTACATGCAGGGAAAGAACCAGGCTTTCCTCGAAAATCACAACTATTCTCCCGACTTTTCATTAATTCGGATCAGGTACCCCTGAGTGGCTAAGCGGTGGAGGCTGAATTGCAGTGCCTTTAAGGTTTATCTGCGGTGCATAAGAAACAGCAAGACTTGGCAATCACCCACCTGGGATGATCAGTAAGGCCATTTAGCCAGTCTCGGGAAGGTGAGGTCAGAAAACCCCCACTGGTGTCAATAACTGCAGTGTCTCACTCTCATTCCCAAGGTGACCGAATCCAAACCAAACCAAAAAAAAAAAAAATCAGCTTGGACGAACCTCTTAAAGACCTCTATTGAGAAATTTAGCTTAGGGCGCCCTTAGCTCTTCAAACAATTTAAATAAATTGTCTTTTCTAGTTCCTTTGAATAGAGTGTATATTGACACAATAAAAGGGGATCAATCTCAATTTACGGTATTTTCCTGATGGGGAAAGATATTTAGTTTGGCAAGATTCCAGGCCCTTCTCTTTCGGTGACTTTCCCAGGGGGAGTAGTAAACCCATCTGCCTAGGAGATGAGAAACGTATCCCAAATAATAACAACACACCTGCGCTGTATTTGGCATCTGAGACAACATTTTCAAATAGACTAGGTACTCCGATCTTTCCAAACACTCTGCCTAGAGGTAGCACGGATTCTTTTCACAGGTGAAGTAACCGGGACTTGGAGAGGGAAAGCCACGCAGTCCAAGTCACAAAGCTAGAGAGAGACAGAGCCCAAAGCGAAAAAAGCCAGTCCGTTCTGACCACTATGCCTGTCCCCAGCCTCCAGGATCTAACTCCTGATCATCGGATGTAATAAGAACAGAATTAAGTGCAAAATGAAAGTCACGCACTAGACTCATCCCCACACCATCCCTGCCCAGGTCTGTGGAAAAATCGTCCTCCACCAAACTGGCCCCTGACACCAAAAAGCTCGGGGACCACCACCCTCGCCCAAGCTTGCCTCTCGGATGGTTACCGCCACCGGCTGGCAAAGGGAAGGCGACTCTCACGGTACCTTTCTGCCTCCGGGTCCGTGCTCTGCGGCTTGCTCTCAAAAGCGGTGAAGCTGCTCATGTCCACGTAGCCGTCGTTCTCGTTGGCCGTGGACAGGGCCCGGCTCTGGTCTTCAAACAGCTTCGTAGAATGTCCCGGCCCGCGCAGGCCTCCGGGCGGGATCTGGATATTCTCGTAGTCCGAGTCCATGGCCGGGATATTCTCGTAGTCCGAGGTGTCGGCGTTGGGGAATGAGATGGAGCGTGGCTTGGTGAGGGGCAGCGGCAGGAAGGGGGGCGGGAGCGGTCCTCAAAGGACTCCACCCGGGACACCGTCCTGTTGAAGGGGACCCCCTTCCTCTTGCCCTCCCGGCAGAAGATGAGCGAGGAGGGCGAGTCGCAAGCCCGGAGCTTGCCCGTCCGCGCCCGGAGCTGCGGCGAGTTGCTGAGGCTCCTGCGGTCCAACTCCAGGAGCCGGGCCGGCCCATGGTAGCTGGACTCCGAGGACGACCTGGACGAGGACACGTTGACATCCACGTGCACCTTGCTCTCCGTCTTCTTCTTGAATGTCAGTGCCAGGAACCGCTTGAAGGATGACTTCTTCTTCTTGGAGTGCTTGTCCGGGGGCTCGCTCTCCACCAGGAGCGAGGGGGGCTCTTGGTGATGGGCTTCTTGGTGATGCAGGCCAGGTCGAACGGGGGCGGGATGTCTACCACGGACGACGGGGTGGAGGTGCCGCTGGACGGCAGGTGGCTCGTCCGGGAGAAGCTGCCGGAGGAGCCGATGACACAGGGCAGGGACAGGTTGTCTTCCTTCCTCTTGATGCTATGGCCGTCGAGGCCGCACGCCTCGGGCTCCCGGTACAGGGACACGGGGATCTCTCGGCCCTCCACGGAGAATGATCGTGGGTACAGCATGAAGGTTCTGGGCTTTGCCGGCAGGGCCCTGGCGACGTCCAGCGGCTTCCCCTCCAGCGACAGGACTGTCTTCCTCGCCTCCGCGGTGGCTGCCCCGATGCCAGCGGCCGCAGAGCCAGCTTCCGGCCCCATTTCTTCCGGGACCGTTTCTGGGACGTAGCCAGCCAGCTTCCCGGAGTGGGGCCTGGCCCTAGCCATGACGTTCTTCCTGTCGATGGGGACCAGGCCGCCCTCTGCATCGGGGCTCAGCTCCTGCGGGGGCGGCCTGCGCTCCTGGCATCTCCACCTCCCCGGGGTCTGCCTCGCAGGACGGGCCGACTCCCATCTCATAGGGGTTGGCATCCTCGTCCTCAGGCAGGACCAGGACGTCAGGCACAGGGCGCCCTCCTCCCCGGCACCACCCTGCATGGAGCCCCGCCGCTCACGCCCCAGCCTGGCCTCGGGGTCCCACTCCGTGTGTTCTCCTGGCCCTGGCTCCTGTGCTGACTCTCCTGCGGACTCGGAATAAGGAGGGTAGCTCTCACTACAGAAGGAGGTGCTCTCTGAGGGAAAGAACTCGTAGGGGGCTAGCCGAGAGCGGAGGCACGAGGTCATCCACGCTGTCGCTCTCGAACGGGATGATGTGGCAGCTCTCCTCGGCTGTTTCATCCTGCACGGGGTCCTCGGCCTCCCCGGGGTCCTGCCCCACCTCCGCTTCCGCCGGGTCAGCTGGCTCATCCTGGCCACCATGCTTGCCACCATCACCCACGGCATCTTCACACGCTTCCCAGGAGACGTCAGGGTCATCTCTGGCCACTTCGGCCTCGGGGACACCCGTGGCCGACCCCTCGTCCTCTGGGGGCTCCTCACCGGCATCGTCCCCCTCGCCCCTCTCGTCCACACTGTGGCCCGGTTCTGTGTCCTCCTCCTCTGCCTCCTGGGGGGTCCCGGGGCCCCGGGCTCCTCCTCACCACCAACCGCGGTATCCTCGACGACCTCGAGGTGGGCTGGGATGCTATCGCTGGGAGACTCCGACCCTCTGTCCCCAGGCCCCTCGTCCTCCAGGCTGCAGGCGCTGTGTTCTTCCGCCAGCTTCTCTTCCTCCTCCTCACTCGCCAACATCTGGTCCTCGGTCCCCACGGCCCCGGCACAATCCGCCCCCTCCCGAGTCCTCAGAGGCGGGGTCGACATCTTGGTCAGCCTGTCCGCTCAGCACCGTCCAGGCCTCTGCAGCCGCGGGGCCCCACTGGCTCACACCCCTCGCCCCCATCCTGGCCCTCCTCCTCCTCCTCGCTGGCCTCTGGAGGCCCCGTGACTGCGTTCTCCACGCAGCCTGCATCCCTGGCTCGGACCTCCCCGGCGGAACCCTGGGGGCCACGATGTAATCCTCATCGGCCTCGGACTCAGAGCATTCTGGGGTGGACCGGTGCTCTTCGTAGAGGCCCCTGTCTATGCAGGGCAGCTTCCCGTTGCTGCATTTGTTCAAGCTGTTGATCACGTAGACACTGGCCCTCCACTCGCTGGGGTTGGCCAGCCGGGGCTTCGGGGCGATAGGGGGTTTCGGCCCCCTGGACATGGAGGAGTTGGGGCTGTGAAGGCTTTCAGGCCGGAGTGACGACGGGCAGAATTTAGGTGGTGTCTGTGGCGTGAGGGAACTGGCAGCCTTCGGCTTGGGGGCGACCGGTGGTTTGGGTGAATCTAAAGGATGGAAACACAGACAAGAAGGGGAGAGAAAGCACCGTTACCTTTGCTTCCACTCGAGTCTCCCACCTGCTGTTTTCAAGAGAGCACTGGAGCTGGCTTCCCAGCCCACATGAGCCCAGCCTACCACGTCCTGCCAGGCTGATGCCCTCCACCAACATCTTTAAAATCCCCTCTGTGCTCATGCACTTGGTCGTGTCTGCCTCTTACGGGACCCCACGGACTGTAGCCCATCGGGCTCCTCTCTCCACGGGGTTTCCCAGGCAAGAACACTGGAGGGGGTTGCCATTTCCTTTCCCACTCAAGATTCATTCTGTAAACAAGGTGAAGAGATCTTTCTTCTAAACACAGTCCGGCTCACGGAGCCCAAACACATGACAGCCTGTGCTCACAATAAAAGCGTCCTGATCTCTGCACTCATCTGCCCAACAAGGACGTAGTAAACACACGCGCCCGGGAGCCGGTGAAGACCTTACAGTCAGCATCCAGGCTGCCCTCAAGGAGCCCACAGCCTGTCTCCCATGAGTGGGGTCTCGTCTCCACACACCCGCTCCGCAGACGGCAGAGTCTTCCGAGGCCAAGAAGAGAACACCTCTGCTGAATTCTCACAAGTCGAATTAGGGAGGCCAGTCTGACACAACGGGGACTTCCTTGGGGGTCCAGTGGTTAAGAATCCACCTTTCCAAGCAGGGGACTCAGGTTCCAATCCCTGGTCAGGCAACTAAGATCCCACATGCCTCGGAGCAGCTAAGCCTGCACCCCCACTACCACGCCTGCCTGCGCACGCGCAAGCCTGTGCTCCACAGCAAGAGGGGCCCATGGGCTGCAGCTGGGCAAGGCCTGCGTGCTGCAGCGAAGACCCAGACCAGCCAGGAAAGAAGAAAGGCTGACAGAACAGCCGCAGGGGCTGCGGACTCCTGGAGTATGATGACTGAGCACTTCCCTCCCTCAAAAATGGCACACCATCAGGCTTGGGATGGCGACGCCATGATTCTTCCGAGGGTCTCCTCTGAACTCTGCATGCCTCGAGGCTGGTGTCCAGCAAACTGCCCTGCGCCCAGACCTCACGGGGCAATCACATGGTATTTTCCAACACGGGTCTCATCCCGTGTGGATGCTGAGGCTCTATCGGCCACAACAAAACGGAAGATGGACAACACGCATGTGTCACAGGGTTAGGGAAGCAAGGGTGCCGCGGCTAGGGGAGACTGCTCGGAGGGGGTGACAGTGCCGCTCACTTTGGCAGGATGGGAGGGACCCGGACAAGCGGGAGGGTCAAGGGTGGAATCGCCCACTTCCAAGTTCAGCACCTCTCCTGCCACGGCCAGCCCATGCCTTCACACCTGCGGCTGGCCCCCGAGCCCCTGTCCACACTGCAGGCAGGCGAGGAATGGGGGCCCCGGGGTGCCACTCCGTCCCGCCATCTCTGCTTCAGCACTGCCTGGCTGTCCACTGCCCAGGTTTAGGACGTGCGCATCCCTGCTGCAGCCCAATCTCAATTCCTAGTTCTATCCCCACTAAGCCTTGGGCGTGATACTCTGATACAGAGCTGGCTTGGCGTGTCAGTTCAGCCTGGGACAGAGGGAAGACGGAGCAGCTGGCCTGGAGGGTTGCCAGAAAACACCACCCCCCTCCCACGGCGTTCAACTCCCAGCTCCATCTCTGACCTCAGTCATTTCTAATCCAGGGCAGACTGACAAATACAATGTGAGCCCCATTTATCATTACACAGATAATTATTATTAATTTTCTTATAGCCACATTAAAGAGTAAAAAGAAACAGGTGACACTAACTTAAACAATACATTTTTCAATTCAATTTATCCCAGATATCACTTTGGATATTATCACGTAATCAACGAATCATGTGTGGATCAACATGTAATTGATACACAAAGTTCATTTGGGAGATATCCGACATTCTTTACGATGCTAAGTCCTCGAAATTTAAGGTGTATTTCACACCTGCAGCACTTCACGACTCAGACCAGCCCCACCACAGGGTGCTCAGGAGCACACGGGGGTGGTGGCCTCAGTGGCGGCCAGCACAGCTCTAACTGATTTCAGCCCATCTCCACGGGGACTGTCCCACTGGGCCCTCCATCTCAGTGTCGTGTGTGTGTGTGTGTGTGTGTGTGTGTGTGTGTGTGTGTGTGTGTGTGTGTGTGTGTGTGTGTGTGTGTGTGTGCACGCGTGCGTGCGCACGCATGCTAAGTTGATTCAGTCCTGTCCAACTCTTTGTGGCTCGATGGACTGTAGCCCACCAGGCTCCTCTGTCCACGGGACTCTCCAGGCAAGAATACTGGAGTGGGTTGCCATTCCAGTGTCCAGGGGATCTTCCCGACCCAGGGATCGAACCCAGGTCTCCTGCACTGCACACAGATTCTTGACCTTCTGAGCCACCAGGGGAGCCCCCGCTTCCAGTATATCTGAGGCCAAAATCAGTGTCGTCTCCCCAAGCTGGCACGACTATGAAAATTCAGCTGAGGGCCCCCAAAGGAAATAATTAAAAAGGCCCTGGACACCAATAATGCAGGGTCATAAAGCCCACGCGCTCTGTTCCTGGAAGGGCCTGACTCCAAAGCCTCTTTACTTGTGTCTGCACGTAAATCGGATGAACTGACCGGCGTGGTTTCCCGGGGCACAGCTAACTGGCAGGGGGCAGTGAGAACAGGGACACTCTCAGCTGTAAGATGTGGAGCTGACAGCAAGAACAGGAGGGAAGAGGCCCAGTGGTCCAGACTTTAAAGGCTTGGGGCTTCTCTGGTGGACCAGTGGCTAAGACTCCTCCATGCTCCCAACGCAGGGGCCCGGGCTTCCAGCCCTCCTCGAAACCAGACCCCACACGCCGCAGTTAAGACCTGGTGCAGCCAAAGAAATAACCATTTTTAAAAAAGGTTTTAAAGACGAAAGCACTCACTTCCTCAACGCCCTGACCCATATCTACAATCACCCACACCAACAACCCAGTAAAGCCGCAGGCATCCAGATAAACAACCCTGAGTCTTCAAGATGAAAGAAGTGACTTTCCAACTCCTTGTTTCTATAAACAATCAAATACAACCTAATTCAGAAAAATTTCTGTTCAATTTAGTTTTGTTTTGTTTTTTAAGCCCGAAATATCTGGAGCTTAAAACAGCTAAGCTTCAGCTCCCTGTCAATGTAGCATAACAGGGTAACAATTAGAAACCTTTGGAGCCTGGTGATCTGGGTTCAAATCCTAGCTTTGCCACTTATAAGCTATGAGGCTGAGTCTCAGATTCCTCTTCTGTAAAATGGGTACAAAAGGCTGTTACACAGATCCAAGGATATACAATATGTTAGCAGGATTTCGCTTAGTAGTTTTCCATAAACAGAAGCTTCCTTGGTGACTCAGACAATAAAGAATCTGACTGCAATGCCAGGAGATGCAGGTTCGAACCCTGGGTCGGAAAGATCCCCTGGAGAAGGGAATGGCAACCCACTCCAGTACTATGCCTGGAAAATTCCACGGACAGCAGAGCCTGGCGGGCTATAGTCCACGAGGTCGCAAAGAGTTGGACAGGACCGAGCAACGCTTTCTCACACTATTGTTGTTCTAATAAAGTCAGGCTTCCCCTCCTTGACGTCTTCTCCTGCTGTTAAGTCTGATCTACAATGAAACATGACGTAATACGAGTTTCACTTCTCAACATCAGGTGTCAGACACTGGCACGCAATTATTCTCCGGGGGGTGGGGACTCTAATTTCTCAGGTGGCATTTCAATACAGGCACCACCAGACCTGCCAGAGGGACAGATCAGCCATGAAAATGCATCGCTCCCACCCCGCCCCATCCTTCCTGCAATCAAGCTATTGATCTGTGGACGCCATCTCCTCGGAAAAAGGTTACAGTGGGCGTCTTAGGCGTGATCCAGCAAGAAAATGCCTTCCCCACGGGAGCCCCAAGGAGTGGCAAGTACCCAGTGTCCACGTCCTGCTGCCCGCTCTGGAGCTCAGGGGCATTTCAGCCCCTTCCCCTCTGAGATCCAAGAATGGCAGAGTCAGAAAGACCCTGCTGGACCCCTCACTGAGAGAGGGGACTGAGGCGCAGGCAGGGCAGGGGACTCAGTGAGTCCAGAGCAGGGGCCTCTGCAGAACGGAGACTCTTGCTTCCTGGCCCAGGCCCTTCACCCTTTGCCAGCAAGCATTTCTTCTATGGGATCCCCGCTGGCTCAGCGTTAAAGGATCTGCCTGCCAATGCAAGAAGCGGGTTCAGTTCCTGGGTCTGGAAGATCCCCTGGAGGAGAAGATGGCAACCCACTCCAGTATTCTTTGGCTGGAGACTTCCATGAACAGAGGAGCCTGGATGGGCTTCACAAGTCCATGGGGTCGTGAAGAGTCAGACACAACTGAGCAACTCTTCCACAGAGCAGACTCGGGGCTCCCGGCTTCTAGTGAAGCAGAGAAAGGCAAAATGCAGAGAGACTGAGGCCAGAGAGACCAGGGACAGCAAGCCAAGTGAGAAATTCCCATACGGCTGAGGCAGAAGGACTGAGGGACCACAAAGTGAATGACTGGCTTTCCTTTGCTCCCATCCAGCTCTCTGTAATCCAACTCCACTACATCGGTATTGATGGAGTACCTAGTATCTTCTAGGCCCTCCTCTAGATTCTCTGGATACATCAATAAACAAAACAAAGACCAATTCCTCCTGGCCTTTACACTGCAGCAGTGGGAGACAAGCGATAAAAGCCTAAATTTGCTATCCATCATATGTGAGACGATCATGAAGTCCACAGAAAAAGATCAGGAGTTAGGAGGGATGTGGAGGAAAGATGAGGAGCTTGCAACTTTAACAGAGAGATCCAGATGGGTCTCAATGAGAGGACATCAGAGTGAAGACCTGAAAAAGGTGAAGGGGTTCAGGGCTCACCCGGCGTGTCCAAGGTCGTCTGAGGCGGTGGGAAGGGGAGTGAGGCAGCGAAGGAGGGGAAAGGAGATGAGGGCAGAGGGTTCCTGGTGAGAGTGTAGATGACAGCCTGGCCCTGAGTGGGAGGCCAAGCCCACTCCAGCTCGTGTGCTGAAGGCGGCAGCAGTACTGAGCATGGAATCGGGAGGCCAGGGAGCGGCCACCGCGAGAACGGCGCAGGCCAGAGAGCGCGGAGGCTCCGGACCAGGCTGCAGCCCGAGGACGCGGTTAGAAAGAGAGAGAGAGAGAAAAAGATCAGATTCTGAAGACGAAGGTAGAGCTGGTGGGATTCACAGACGGTGTGGATGTGGGGTATGAGAGAAAAGAATAATCACGGGCAACACGAAGGTTTTGAGTCACAGCAACTGGCAGGGTGAAGCTGCCACCAGCTGAACCGGGGGAAGGCTGTCGCGGGAGGAAACCAGAACTGTGATCTGCACCTGTCGCGTCCGACTTCCCCATCACAGCCCAGGAAGGAGCGGTCAGTGGGCTCTTGGATGGACCAGCCTGGGATCCTGGGAGTGGCCTGGCTGGAGGCAGCCATCACAGAGACGGGACCAGGGCACGAGCCGGGTGAAATCACCAAGAGACTGAGTGGGGGCAGAGACGAGAGTGGAGCCCGGGACGGAGCCCCACCGGCCCCAAGGCTCCGTGAGAAGGAGCAGGGGAAGGAGACGGGACGCGGGAGGCGAAGAGGACGGGGGACGGCCCCAGCTCTCCTTCCTCCCAAGGAGGAACCACACAGAGGCCCTGCACACAGGGCCGGGTTACCTGGGCCTCCGACCCGTGCTGCCCAGAGGAGGCCCAGGGGGCAGACACACCAGGGTGCCTGCTGAAGGACAGGGACAACTTTCATCATAAAAGAAGTTGGATATGATTCAGCAATCCTACGCCCTGACCCCAGAGGTCACGGCAGCACTAGCTACCCCCGCGAAGGCACGGAAGCAACCCCAGAGGAGTGGATAGTGAAGACGCGGCACATATACACAGTGGAATATCACTCGGCCGGGGAAAAGGACTGAACTCCTGCCGTCTGCAGCAGCGCGGATGGGCCCGGAGCTCAGCGAGCCCCGTGAAGGAAGTCGGACAGGCAGAGACAAACGCTGTGTGACACCCAAATCTCAGCTTCCCTTGTGGCTCAGCTGGTGCAGAATCCACCTGCAACGGGACACCTGAGTTCCGTGGAGAAGGGGAAGGCTACCCTCTCCAGTATTCGGGCCTGGAGAATTCCAAGGACTGTATAGTCCATGGGGTCGCAGAGTCAGACACAACTGAGCGACCTTCACTTTCACACTTTCATCTAAATCTAAACAAGTGATATGAATGAACTTATTTACAAAACAGAAACAGATTCACAGATTTAGGAAAGACATTTATGATTATGGTGGGGGAGGTGGGGGGGAATGAATTAAGAATTTGGAATTAACAGGCTCACTCTACTCTATATAAGAAAGACGATCAACAAGGACCTACTGCACGGCAGAGGGAACTCTACTCAAGATTCTATGATAACCTAAATGGGAAGAGAGTCTGAAAAAGAATATCTATAAAGCACACATATATAAATATTCAAGCGTGTGCAGCTGCTTCAGTCGTGCCCTACTCTTTGCAGCCCCACAGAAGCCTGCCAAGCTCCTCTGTCCATGGGATTCTCCAGGCAAGAATAGCGGAGTGGGTTGCCTTGCTGTGCCCTCCTCCACGGGATTTTGCCAACTCAGGGATTAAACCATGTCTCCTACATCTCAGGCAGATTCTTTATATATGGGGAAGCTCCTATATATATTCCATATATATGGTCAAAGATGTTATGAAAAAACATGGATGAATTTTTTTTCCAACCCAATGTATACATACATAACAGAATCATTTTTGCTGCACACCTGAGACACAGCACTGTAAGTCAACTATGCTCCAGTATAAAATAAAAGTAAGAAGAAAAGGAGGTTAGGTGTTCCAGGCAGAAGCACAGAGTGTGCAAAGGCCCAGAGGCAGTCAGGTGCAAGGCCTTTGGAAGTGTGGCCAAGAGTCCAGTTTGGCTGAGCTTTAGAATATGGCGGGAGTGGATTAGTAAGAGGGATAAATCAGAGCAGGAGCTTCCTCCTCTGGGTTCAGTGTACCTTTCTGACTCTCTAGAACCCAGCAGTCATGTATGGATGTGAGAGGCGGAACATAAACAAGGCTGAGGGTCAAAGAATGGATGCTTTCGAACTATGGTGTTGGAGAAGACTCTTGAGAGTCCTGTGGACTGCAAGGAGATCCAACCAGTCCCTCCTAAAGGAAATCAGTCCTGATTATGCACTGGAAGGACAGATGCTGAAGTTGAAGCACCAACACTTTGGCCATCTGATGTGACAAGCTGACTCATCGGAAAAGACCCTGAAGCTGGGAAAGATTAAGGGCAGGAGTAGAAGGGGGTGATAGAGTATAACATGGTTGGATGTTATCACCAACTCAACAGACATGAGTCTGAGCAAATTTCAGGAGATGGTGAAGGACAGGGAAGCCTGGTGTGTTGCAGTCCATGGGGTCGCAGAGTTGGACACGACTGAGTAACTGAACAACCACAGTTAGAACAGAGAAGGGATGGACCTTCTCTCTCCCCAGAAACACACAGCCTGGGGGCCACACCTTCGCCACCCTGAGGTACCAGTGCCCACGACCTCCTGGCAAGGTGCTACCCCTGAGGATGACCCAAATGCAGAATAGCTTGTGAATCAAGATGCCAAGAGTTAACTGAGGGAGGGGGTGGCAGGTGGGGAGTCACAGTGACAGGAGGAAGAGATTTTTCACAGCCTCTGGAGATAGAAATCATCTGTAGCCGGCCAGCCCCCCTGGTACCAGTTTATATTTTCTCTCTATTTTAATTAAATATCTGCCACTCACACATTCATGCTGCTGGTAGCCGTTCCCTTCTCAGGGGATCTTCCCAACCCAGGGATCAAACCCAGGTCTCCCGCATTGCTGCCAGATTCTTTACCAGCTGAGCCACAAGGGAAGCCCAAGAATACTGCAGTGGGTAGCCTATCCCTTCTCCAGGGGATCTTCCCGACCCAGGAATCGAACTGGGGTCTCCTGCATTGCAGGCAGATTCTTTACCAGCTGAGCCACCAGGGAAGCCTCCCTTGTCGGCTATGCAGAGGTGAAACAAGAAGAGGGACTTGGAGGAGCACTGGACTGAGCTGGAGCTCTCATCTCCATGGCTGCCTCTGCCATGAGCTGAAGGGACACCTTGGGCAAGAGCCCTCCTGTCCTTGAGCCTCAGTTTCCACATCTGCAGGGAGAGGGGACTGCGCCGAGCAGTCAGTAAGTGCCCGATGCTCTGGCCGACGACAGTCTTTTAAACTGTGGCTTTTCTGACGGCGTTCCCTCACACGCCCAGCTTGGGCCCCTGCATCCGCTGCACTGCAGTTCACTGTTCCCCCCTTTGGAACTCTCAGAACCGTATGTTCCAAGAGTAATTATCTTCCAATTTCACCTTCCAACTGCATCTTAATTTACATTTCATTCCTGGATGCCCTGCTCGAATGTCCAAGTCAAGCCTAAAGATTTCTAACGAGCCTGCGGTCAGGCGAGTCCAGCGACCCACAACGGGTGTGGGACCCACATGGGAAAAGCATGGCTCGGACAGACCTGACCCCAACCCCAGCTCTGCCACACATCCAGCTGTGTGATCTCAGGCATGTCACTGTGCCTCTCTGAGCCTCAATTTCTTTCTAGGTAAAATGGAAGAAATACCCTGCTTTTTCATAATGCTGTTGAGAAGTTCAAGGCAAAAAACCCACATAAGGTATCTAACAAAGTCAACTGGCAAACATTTCCTGTGCACCTACTATGTGCTATGTACCGGATAAATAAAGCAGGCTCTCAAGCTGGACAGTCTGTTTCAACCCTGTTTCAACTCCTTGTTAGGTCAGCAACCATAAAATCCCTGCAGCTCAATTTTCCCATCTATAAAATGAGAAGGCAACAGTACTCACGATGAGGTTACTGTGAAAACCGAACTGATACAAGTGTGAAACACTCAAGAGCAGCGTCTGGGTCAATATTAACTAGTAATTTGTTGGTTACATATAATGTGATGGAGGCTTCCCAGGTGGCTCAGTGGTAAAGAATCCGCCTGCAATGCAGGAGAGTTGGGTTCCATGTCTGGGTCAGGAAGATCCCTTGGAGGAGGAAACAGCAACCTACCCGGGTATTCTTGCCTGGGAAATCCATGGACAGAGGAACCTGGCGGACACATGGGGTCACGAAGAGTCAGTCGGATACGACTCGGCAACTAAGTAACAGCAACATAAGCTGACAGACACTGTGCTAGGCACCTGACAAGCTTTGTTTAATTATGAGGCCTCAACAACAAAGATCTTATTATCCCCATTTTCAAGATGATGGAAATAGACACTGAGAGGTTAAGTAACCTGCTCCAGGTCAAATGGCTGAGCCTACGGTGGTTGCGGGGCTCAGTCCCATGGAGTCTGTGAACCACTCTGCTGCACGATCAAGAAACTCAGAGCCAAACACACATCATTACGTGAGGGTCTATGATCGCTGTCACCAGAAAAAGCAACCAGGTTTATGCTAGACGCAAATTACAGGATGCTGGAGCCCAAGTGCGGGAAGTGCTGAGATTTCCTGGGACCAAACCTGCCGCTAGCGTTTTCTGGCTCTCTCCAAACCCCAGAGTCTCGGAGAACGAAGGGCTCGCCCAAGTCTCGTGCAGGGAAACGTGGGAAAACCGCACGGGGCTCTCACCATTGTTTTCCAGCCAGTTTTATTAGGCGTGTAGGAAAGACTTAGCCTGGCTCTGTCCCCGCTAGATCCAGCAGCAGGCCACCTCCTTCCTAGAAGGAGGGGCTGGCTGGGCACTGGGATCCGGCTCCGGTCTTCTCTCTACTCCTCCAAGGTGGCGCCCAGCCCCACCCCCAGCCCCTACTCCGCGAACACTCGCTCAGGGTCCAGGTGCGTCCACGCCCAGCCACCGCAGGGCCTGGACACAGGAGGCGGCCACCGCGTTCCTAGGCCCCCAAGTGTCTCCTTTGTCAGATCAAGGAGCCAAACGTCCCCCACCCCGCACCTCACTCTTCAGACAAAGATTTTATTCATTAAAAGCACTTGAGAAAGGAAAAGCCCACAAAGCACAGACACACACACACACACACACACACACTTTTGTACACCCACCCAGGGCAGCAGGATATGATTCTGAGACAGCCAAAATGGTGGCTTCCTGTTTCTTTAGGGATGTGTGTTTTGGAGTTCGGATTCGGACAAGGGTGTTGGTCGAGAGGGAGCTGCCTTCTGCTAAATTCTATGAGAAAAAAAATATATATGAAAAGAGCGATAACCCGCTCCTTGGCAGGCAAGTGAACTCAGCTGGGATGGCTGCCTCCTTGTAAACTCGCCTCTTGGAGGCAACTTTCTGCCCTCCCCGCGGAGGAGCCAGGACCCCGGAGGATGGGGCCAGGCACCGCCCATCTCTGGGTCTTGGTCAGTAAGTCTGTTAAACGGCACTCCTCGGAGGGGGACCGCTCTGTACCGTCGAGCGCATTCGGGGTTTCCCGGACGCCCCGACCGGGCAGAGGCAGAGTCTCAGGGCAGAGACGCGAGGGCTGGGAGGGAACGCCTGGAGAGCCGTCCCGGGACACAAAGCGGGGCCCGGGCCCGGGGCCCCCGCAGGCGATGCGGCGCGCGCCGCTGCGGGGCGCGGGGCGGGGTGTGGTCCTCTAGGGCTTTTTAATTCCAAAGGGGGCGCGAGCTCCGGGTCCGGGGG
Source organism: Nanger dama (assembly GCA_917880005.1). NCBI lineage: Eukaryota > Metazoa > Chordata > Mammalia > Artiodactyla > Bovidae > Nanger > Nanger dama. Next base: position 3,227,139 of record CAKJTW010000016.1, on the reverse strand, counting down.
CTCAGGGAGGGGAGAGGGCGCGAGAAGCCGCCGAGGGCGCGCCGCGCACGAGCGAGGGGCCAGGCGTAGACCCCGGCGGGGGAAGAGCGCAGACGGACCCGGGGGGCCAAAGGGGGCCTCTGGGGGGCCAGCGAGGGCCGGAAGGGGACCCCAAGGAGCAGGAGGGGGCCTTCAGGAGCGCGAGCAAGTCGCTTTTGCGAAGGGAGCGTCCTTCCCCGTCGCGAGCGGACCCCCACGCCGCGGGCCGCGGTGGGAGCCGGAGGCGGGGTGCGGGGCCGGGGTGCGGCCTCGCCGAGGCCGAGGGGGGCGTCCCCGAGGTGGGGCGTCCCGGACGGGGCTACAGCCCGCGACGCTCTCGGCCTCCTCAGGACCCGCCCCGTCCCTCCGCCGAGGCGGAAGGTCGGGGGCTTTCTGGGCAGCTCGCTCCGGCGCGCCTCGCGGGCTCAAGTTGGAGCGCCGGACGGGACCCTCGGCGCGCGCGCCCCGCGGAGCCTCCCTACCTGCTCTGTTCATCTTCCAGCGCGCGGAGCCGGGCCGCCCCGTCGGCGCCTCCGTCCGTCCGAGCGCGAGTCCGCGCGCCGCCTCACTCCATGGCCGCCCCGCGGGGCCCGCACCCCGGCGCCTGCCCCGCCCCCGGCGCGCGCCGGACTCCGCGCGGCGCGCAGGGCCGGCGGGGGCGCGGGGCGCGGGCCTCCGGGGCTGGGCGGGGCGCGGGCCGGGCGGCGCGCTCGCTCGGGCCCGCGGCGCGGCCGCGCGGGGCCGGGGGCGCGGGCCTCGGGGGGCGGGGCCGGGGGCGCGGGCGCGCGGGCGGGGGGCGGGGGCCGGGCCGGCGCGCGGCGTCGTGTCCGCTCCGGGCGCCCGGCTCCGCGCGCGCTGCGCTCTGGCCGCCGCGCCTCTGCCGGTGCGGCCGCTGCGCCCTCCGCCCCTCCGAGACGTTTCCTCCGGCTCTCCGAGAGGAAGGCTTTTTATTTCTCCTTTCTGCTCCGTCAGGGATCGAGGAGCCCAGGGGGCGCGGCGTCCCCGCGCACATTTAAAGGGGCCGTGGCGTGGGGCCTCGGGGGGCTGCGCGAGGTTCCAGGGACTGGGACGGGGGGGCGTGGTGAAGCGGCGGGGTGGGCTTCTAGGGGTCCCTTCGCCCGGCGGACCTGTCGCTTGATTTTCAATCTCGGGCATTCATTCATTCAGTCCTGGGCCCAGCACCGTGCCGTGCTGTGCGCGGGACAACCCCAAATTCTTGCCCCTCATGGAGTTTAGATGGAGGGTCTGTGGCGACCCAAGACAAGCAATAAACATTTCAGAGAGTTACGAGGGCCTTGAGGGAGATAAACCAGGGGAGGGGGCAGAACAGGAGCACGCAAAGTGAGCCGATCAGCTCTGGAATTTCAAAAGTGCGAATTCTTAGGGCCCTCCCCAGACTTACTGACTCAGAACTCTCCTAAGAAATCTTTCTGATGCAAGCTAGTTTGACAACCTCTGGAGGACAGAACAGGTGATCAAGGAAGGCCTCCCCGAGGCAGTGACATGGAAAGGAGACCCGGTAAGGAGGAGCCTTTGTCTGCTCAGCGCAAACCGGCCAGCACCTCGCTGGGACCCGGGCCTGGCTCTGGCAGGCGCGGATGACTCCAGCCTTTATCCTTGAGCCCCTGTCGGATTGGCCGCGCAAACACAGGCAATTCTGTTTCCCTGGACAAGCGCTAGGATGGGGACAGGTGTGCACAGGAACTTGGGGGAACTTAGAGGTGGCCCCTGAATGAAGAGGGTACCAGCAAACAAACAAACAAACAAACAACCTTTCAGATGGAGGGAGTAGCTTGAGCTCAGACTTAGAGGTGTGAGAAGACACCACCTCATGGAAGAGCCAGGAGGAGTTCAGCGAGGCAGGGTGAAAGGGAGGCCGCATCTGTTTAGAGGCGCAGACAGGGGGTGTTTTGAATGTCATAGGAAGGCTTTCTTCTATCAGCTGTTGGACGTTGTCTTGTATATAACTGGCAGTCAGCCTTACGGGAGCACCTGCTGTGTGCCCCGGGAACTGTTAAGCTCTGTATCTGTACGTTGACTCGTTTAAGTCGCCCCGCAACTTCATGAAGCTGGTAGCAAAATTCTTCCCATGTTACATTTGAGGAAAACGAGTGAGCTAAGAGTCAAAATGAACTCGTCTGACGGTTCTTGGCCTGGTTGCTCCATGTCTGTATCTCCGGGGCCCAGCTCAAGCTGTGGCTTGGTCATGGAGTAGTTTGGTTGTGAGCCTACTGTGTGCCAGAGCGCAGGCCAGCGGCTGCCCAGCCTGTGGAAGGAGCTCACGGGTGGGGCAGCTTGACAATTCCTCCAGGCTGCCCTGGTGGCTCAGAGGTAAAGCATCCACCTGCAATGTGGGAGACCTGAGCTCAGTCCCTGGGTGGGGAAGATCCCCTGGAGAAGGGAACGGCACCCACTCCAGTATTCTGGCCTGGAGAATCCCATGGGAGAGGAGCCTGGCAGGCTGTAGTCCATAAGGTCACAGGAGTTGGACACAGCTGAGCAAGTAAACCACCAACCACCAGGCAGTTTAGCCAGCATGTCCACTGTGTGCCTTCCTGTCCCTCACGTGGGAGTAAAGGCCCAGAAGTGACCCCCTTGCCAGGGTGATGGCTCCAGAGCACGGCCTGTGGCTGCTCTGCTGGCCCCCTGCAGCCCCTGGTGTCTAACGTAGAACCCAGCACTTAGTAGGTCTTCACAAGTTATGTGTTGTCCACAAAAATAAAGGCCTGGGACAGAGGTTCGGACAGGTGTTTTGGATTTTCTGGGACTGAAAATGGCAGAGGCTAGAGTTTTGTGACTTTGACCAGCTGTGCTGGGAGCTTGGAGGAGGCAGAATTCCAAATGGACATGAAGCTTTTTGCAGCCGTGACTGTCCTCCCTGAACCCAGGTGCCTGTGGTCCAGCCTTTGGTCAGGTGGTTCCCAGAGAACCAGATACTTTCATTGCATAGATGCAACACCTCACTGCTCTGAGCGACGTCCCTGGAGCCCCACAGTGGCACTCAGGTGTTCTTAAGAATGCAGAGTTTCAGACCCCAGCCCAAACCCATTGAACCACAGGCTGCATTTTAATAAGCTCTCCAGGTGATCTGTTTATCCCTCTGGAGAAAGCCCTGCCCTGGATAACGCGATCCATTACCTTTTGGCCAGATGTGCTGCCAAAGTCCAGAGAAGTAGAAAGGCCCCCAGGTTCTCATCGCAGTGACAACTTAATTCTCTGACCTCTGTCTCCTTATTAATAATCAGAAGGTTGGCAGGTTTCTAGAAATCTAGGGGCCGGCACCCAGCAGAACTCCAGGTGCGTATTGTTGTCTCAGTCGTGTCTGGCTCTTTGCTACCCCGTGGACTGTAGCTCATCAGGCTCCCCTGCCCATGGGGTTCTCCAGGCAAGAATACTGGAGCTGTATACCAATAATGGGTTGCCATTTCCTCCTCCAGGAGATCTTACTGACAGGGATCAAACCCAAGTCTTCCTGTGTTGCAGGAGGATTTTTACTGCTGAGCCACCAGGGAAGACCCCTGGTGCCTATTGGGTGCGCACTCAAATATATATAACCTGTATGAAGGTGTGATTTGAATTGTTTCCTGAGCCAGTTGATGCCTGACACACAGAAGGTGTTCAGTGCACACACAGTGAAGACAGGAATCAATACATGTTTCCCCCAATCATGATGAAAAATCTTATATAGTGTTTTCTCACTCACCAAGCATGTTCACACACCTAACCAGGTCTGTAGGGTTTGATTTTTCCATCTTTTAACCCCACAGTACAGAATCAGATTATGCACACTTTCAGGCAAGGGTTCAGAGTGTACCTCCCTGTTTCTCCAGATTCAGAAATGAATTTGACCCTTTCAAAGGACTTATTCATCTCTGAACTGCCACAGAGTCCTTAAGCCTCTGGCCTTCTGTGGGAGAGATTCTTTTGCCTCTGAAACGGGAAAGTGCTGGCACTTTGTGTTACTTAAGACAGGCTCCTCGTAAACTGTGTGGATCCTGTGTGGAAGCGGTGGAGAAGGTGATGGAGGTGGTGAGGTGTGATGGAGGTGAACGAGGTGGGGACGGACGGAGGCGCGATGGAGGTGTGGCGCGGAGGGAGGGAGGCGTCCACTTGAATATGGATATGAAGGAGGGAGTGGAGCAATCACTGTGATATTTGATGCAAGAGGAAAATACGTTTTAAAAAGCTGAGATCGTTTCTGAGAACTAGCAGTAAAACCCAAAGAACCAAGGACCCCCACCCCCACCCCCGAGGCAGGAGCAGAAAGCTCAGATAGCTCAGCCGATGGCCAATGCACCTTCGCTGTAGGGCCTGTGGAAGGGAGAAAGGAGGGCAGGAAGAGACCTTGGTGTTGGCTAAGACCTTGTCACGACTGTTGAATCTGGGATTTGAGACTAAGCAAAGTCTACTTTGAAGAGATCGGAGCACCACAGGCAGTTGGGGAAAAAAAACACACCAGCCCAGGTCTGCACTTGTTTAGCTGAAGCCGCACGGTGGTGTGGGTGACGGGCTGTGAAGCTGAAACGCTTACTGCTTTGTTTGCTTTTCCTAATACGAGAAAATGGATGGGAGAGACCAGAGGGCTTTACAAACATCCGGAGCTAAGACTGGTGGCTGGACTTGCTTAGTCCGCGTGGAACTGAGCCATAACCGCTCTCGGGCTCAGGAATGGAGGCACATACCGTGTGGCCGTGATGGCCACCCTCGCTCTGGTTTTGAGCCTTTCGTGCACATATTCTTCCCAGGAACCCTGTAAGGGTTTATTATCTGTCCATTTCACACATGGGAAAAAGCTGAGGCCCAGGCTGGTGAACTGACCGGCCCTTCCAGTGCACCCAGAACTCCCGCCCGCTTCACCTTGAAAACGTGTTCTTAACTGCCAGGGTGTGCTGCTGTCTCTGAAATGGGCACGAAGGCTGCCTAGATTTCACCTTTCTGAAATCATTCACCATTTTACTTCCTGCTCTCATGCAGATGTGAGCCACTCATGGTAGGTTTATGCCCACTTGACGGGCTGGGAAACTGAGGCCCAGCAAGGAAAATATGGTGAGTCAGGGGATTCCAAAGTTGGGAGCCACACCTCCTGACATCCAAGGCCCAAGTCGGAACCCTGTGGTGCCCTGCACACAACTTAGGTGGCCGTAGATGCAGACTGCTGAAATCCAGCTCCTTGCTCCCGCCTGCCTGCAGCCTCAGCCAAAGGCAGAGCCAGCACCGAAGCTGGATGTGCAGAATCAGGGAGCACCCAGGTGGTGCGAGCTCCACGGCCAAGCATCCCGGTCAGGCGGTAGGGCTCAGTGGTCAGGAGCCACGCTGGAGTGACCTGGGCGGGAGGGCAGGTCCCAGCCTCAGCGTCCCCTCGGACGGCTGGTATTTGCTGAGCGCCCAGTAAGTGGCACTAATGCCACCATTGCGGGAGGCACAGGAGATGCGGGTTCCATCCCTGGGTCCGGAAGATCTCCTGGAGGAGGGCATGGCACCCCACTCCAGTACTCTGGCCTGCAGAATCCCATGGACAGGGGGCCTGGCCGGGCTACAGTCCATGGGGTCGCAAGAACTCAGAGCGACTGAAGCGACTCTGCACACACGCACATAAGCCTCTTCACTTATGCGGTGTCTCGGTAGTTCATTTACTTTTCTCAAGAAGCCTATGAAGTAGGCAATGTCACGACCCCGGGTGCACAGGAGGCTGCCAAGGCACAGAGGCCGAGGCGTTCGCCCGGAGATGTGCAGCTAGTGAGTCGTGGGGACTGCGCCCTGGCCGGCTCTTTTACCCACTTCTGCCACTTTGTCAAGGACATGATAATGGTGTCTGATCGTAAAGGAGATAAATTATCTAAAAGCGTTCAGGAGCGGGGACGGGGAGACGGGAGTTGCTCAGAAACGATCATTAATCATTTAGAACACGTATGGCAAAGTTGGTATCTAAATGCTCCCAGATAAGGTACACGGGGAACGGGGGCAGGCACGCCCCACAATCAGCACAGAAGAGGGATGGGAGGGAGCATTTATTGAGCAGCCTCTATATAACAAGACCAGTGAGACGGAGCAACACGGGCCCCCAGGAGCATGGGTGGGGAGCCGGGCCCAGCTTCCTGCTCCAGCCCGGGGTTTTGTTTCTGGCCGAGATGGGAGTGCTGGCATAAAGCTGGGGCGTGGGCCAGCCACCTTCACAGCCCTCTCTATAGCAGACACCCCTGGTTTCCCGGGCTCTACACGGGCGGGCACGCCTTCGGGTGGTATTCGAAAGGAAGCAATGCCGGGCCCTGCCGCCTCTTCAGCCTCTTCGGCTGCTTGCCCCCAACCCCGTGGCCTCCACAGCATCAGCTTCAGGGCTTATCTCCCCCTGGAAAGTAACCAAGTTGCCTTCTTGGCTCCAGGGGCGACCAGGTCTGAGCCAGACATCTGCCTGGGGTGGACTCGGCATGCAGGCCACCCCCTCCCTTCCTGTGCCCCAGAGATCAGCCCCCACCCCCACCCCACACACATCAGGCTAAGCTTGAAGCCAGGGAGGAGGGGGCATCCTGAAGGCCCCTAGTTTCACCAGTCACTGACCCTGTGGCCTTGGGGTTGGGGGGACACCTCGACTCCGTGCACCTTAATTTTGTCCTCTATAAAATGGGAACAAGGAGACCTTTCTCTCGGGTTGTGGCAAGGGTTGAAGGATGAGTTCCTCTCTCTCTTCCCTTTCCTGTACTTGAAGAGCTCATGGTTTGCTCTGAGAAAAGGGCTTGGGTCAGCTCACCGTGGCACAGTGGAGCTAGGGGTGAAGGCAGAGGATTGAGCTGGACCGTGGGGCCGGGGAAGGGCTGGTGACAAGGAGCTGCGCTTTAAAGATCAAGCAGCATTATGGGGGAGGGGGTGAGGCTGCCATTCCAGGTGGGGGATACAGCCTGTGGGGAAGAGGGCAGGCCTGGGGCAAGCGCTCCAGTGGTCAGCCAGAGACTCTGGACTGTACACTGCAGGTGACAGGAAGGCTTGGGTATTTATAGGGGAGGGAGGGGTGACAGGGCCAGACCTGTGTGGTAGCCAGAGCGGGAGAGGGAGCCAGAGGGGGCAAGCCTGGAGGCAGGGTGGCCGACAGTGGCTGGGAGCAGGGGCCCTGAGCGAGATTAGGCCTAAGTTCATGCATGCTGTCAAATGCATGCAAGGAAGCCTTCCAGGAGGAGGCAGGCTTTGCTCTGCACCCTGAAAAAAAAAAATTCACACAAGCAGATGGGAGCAGGAGAGAGCTGCCGCACAGGGTGGGAGTAGGAACTGGGGGCCGCCGGGAGCCCAATGGGGCTGATGCGTCCGGGATGCATATAGCTGAGGGGGGACAAGCAGGGGCCTCGAAGGCCTTTGTCCAGCAAGCTCCTGTCACCCCGAGGAAGGGCTGAGTGTGGGGGCAGCGGAGTCCGGGGGCGGGCAGGGCCACTCAAGAGTTTTTATCACCACTGGGTGGGATCCAAGGTCTGTGGAGGAAGTGACCACCCTCTTCCGGCCAGCCTTTTTTCCCTTTCTGCTGCCCCGTTGGCTTTTTCCCGAGGTCGCATTTCCACGAGGCCCCTCCTGGCCGGCTGGGCGTGGGCAGGGCTCACCACACACCCAGCGTCAGGGGTAGCCCGGCCCCTAGGCTTCCTGCCCCTCTCTGGGCAGGCTGATTGGAGGAAAACAGCCCTCGAGCCTTCTTCAAAACAGGAAACTGCTCTCCCTGCTTCCTGAAGGACAGGAACTGTCCCCATGGCAACCGTGGGACAAAGAGGCCAGGTTAACCCTTCTGAGGTGCGGCCTGGTGGAGGCCCTTCGCACCAACCCCTTATGGGGGTGGCGCTGCGTAGGTCACCCTCCAAGTCTCACCAGCATGCGGGGCAGTGGGGGGGCAGGGCCAAGACTTCATACCCATTGGATGGATGGTAACGTGGAGGTTCTTAACTCAGAGGGCTAGTCGAGTGCAGCGGGGCACACGGCGGGGTCAGAGGTCGGCCAGCTCCACTGAAGCCTGGCTCCGGGCTAGCTGGGCTACTGGCGGGGCCGGCGGCTGAGGCTGCCAGCCTCGGTTTTCTACCTGTGAAACGGGTCACAGCGCAGGGCTGCGTCGCCTGTTCGTCTCGCACGTGCGCACTCGTGCTGCTCCAGGCCCCGCGCACTCGTGCTGCTCCAGGCCCCGGATGTGGCGACAGCACTAAGCTCTGCCTTGCAGGCTGAGTGTGTGCACGGGGGGCAGGGGCGGCCAAGGCCCACGCGTCCGTGCAGACCTGAGGCCCCGTGCACGGGCAATGGCCAGTGCTGTGGGGGGCGGCGGGGGTGGCAGCTGTGCCGCCTGGGGACGCTGAGGCCCGGGGGGAGGGCAAGGGGGCAGCCAGGAGCCGGGTCTGTCCTCAGAGCCGGGCAGGTGAGGCAGGCAGGGCCCGTCTGCGTCTTTCAAGATCTGCCTCTGGCTGGAGGGCACCCCGAGTGACAGCGTTTCCTGGGGGCCCTTGCCCTGGGACCCGGGAGAGCCCTGAGTCTTGGGGAGAGGCTGTCTGCACGGGGGGCTGGGGGCACCACCTCGGTGCCCCACCAGGACTCACCCACCCTCCCTGCCTCGGATGCCCGAGGCCCGCTTCGAGGAGGCCCAGTGTGGCCTTTGCTGTGACCTCCGGCCCCGCACTCCCCGCCCCGTCCCCCCACCCTGACTTGGCCTCACTGACCTTCCCCTGCCTCTCAGACTCTGCCTGGCCCCTCCAGCCCCCTGGGACTTTTCCTGCTCTCTGAAGTGCCTTCCCAGGAGGAGGGCATGGCAACCCATCCAGCATCCACGCCTGGACAATCCGGAGGACAGGCGAGCCTGGTGGGCTGCAGTCCATCAGGCCATGAGGTCGCAGAGTCGGACACGACTGAGCGGCTCACACAGCCACCACCACCAGCAAAGCGCCTTCCCAGAGGACGATGTGTGCGCTCGGTGCTCCTCTCCCAGTTCACCCCTCCCTGTCCTTCCCCCGCTGCGTCTGTCCTGGGGAGTTTGCTGTGTGAGCGGGGGGCTCAACCCCCTGTGACAACCTAGAGGGATGGGGTGGGGAGGGAGGTGGGAGGGGCTCGAGACAGAGGGCACATACCTGTGCCTGTGGCGAACTCACGCTGGTGCATGGCAGAGACCAGACACACTGGGGAAGCAACCCTCCTCTAGTTAAAAACAAATGCCTTTATTAAAAGAAAAAGAAATGTGAATGATTTCAGAGTAAGTCAGCGTCAGTCCAAGAAAGAATGACTAGGCTAATGGTAAAAAAGAAAATAAAGTGGCTTCCTAAATCCTCAGCACAGGGCGGGGTGGACCCCCCACCCCCACGCCCAGCCACCCATCAGGTCTGTCGTGGCACCTCTTCACAGGCGCACCCTCGCGGACGCCTCACCAGTGTCCCGACCCCCGCCCACACTTGCCCACACCTGAGACGGCCTCAGACTTCACTTGTCCCCCGTGTGGCGTCCACCTCCCCACCTGGACTGTCCCTGCGGGAGGACAGGGCGCCTGGGGCAGAGCCTGGCGGGGCACGCGGCGTGCCGCTCCCGTGCCTGCGGCACACCTAAGGGACGACAGCGACAGAGGCCCCCCTTCCCGGGCCTGCTCACCACCACAGTCTGAAGACACGTGTCTCACTCGGGAAGCGGCTCTCAAGAAGAGCTGGTGGGAGGCGAGGGGACCTAGGGTTAAATGACAGCCCTGTAAAGAATGCGAAAGTAGGAAGTCAAGAAACACCTGGAGTAACAGGCAAAGTTGGCCTTGGAGTACAGAATGAAGCAGGGCAAAGGCTAATAGAGTTCTGCCAAGAGAACGCACTGGTCACAGCAAACACCCTCTTCCAACAACACAAGAGAAGACTCTGCACATGGACATCACCAGATGGTCAACACTGAAATCAGATTGATTATATTCTATGCAGCCAAAGATGGAGAAGCTCTATACAGTCAACAAAACAAGACCAGGAGCTGACTGTGGCTCAGATCATGAACCCCTTATTACCAAATTCAGACTCAAATTGAAAAAAGTAGGGAAAACCGCTAGACCATTCAGGTATGACCTAAATCAAATCCCTTATGATTATACAGTGGAAGTGAGAAATAGATTTGAGGGCCTAGATCTGACAGAGTGCCTGATGAACTATGGACTGAGGTTCATGACATTGTACAGGAGACAGGGAGCAAGACCATCCCCAAGAAAAAGAAATGCGAAAAAGCAAAATGGCTGTCTGAGGAGGCCTTACAAATAGCTGTGAAGAGAAGGGAAGCAAAAAGCGAAAGAGAAAAGGAAAGATATAAGCATCTGAATGCAGAGTTCCAAAGAATAGCAAGGAGACATAAGAAAGCCTTCCTCAGTGATCAGTGCAAAGAAATAGAGGAAAACAATAGAATGGGAAAGACTAGAGATCTCTTCATTCAAGATAATTTGAGATACCAAGGAACATTTCATGCAAAGATGGGCTCGATAAAGGACAGAAATGGTCTGGACCTAACAGAAGCAGAAGATATTAAGAAGAGGTGGCAAGCATACACGGAAGAACTGTACAAAAACATCTTCATGACCTAGGTAATCACGATGGTATGATCACTCACCTAGAGCCAGACATCCTGGAATGTGAAGTCAAGTGGGCCTTAAAAAGCATCACTACGAACAAAGCTAGTGGAGGTGATGGATTTTAGTTGAGCTATTTCAAATCCTGAAAGATGATGCTATGAAAGTGCTACACTCAATATGCCAGCAAATTTGGAAAACTCAGAAGTGGCCACAGGACTGGAAAAGGTCAGTTTTCATTCCAATCCCAAAGAAAGGCAATGCCAAAGAATGCTCAAACTACTGCACAGTTGCACTCATCTCACACGCTAGTAAAGTAATGCTCAAAATTCTCCAAGCCAGGCTTCAGCAATACGTGAACCGTGAACTCCCTGATGTTCAAGCTGGTTTTAGAAAAGGCAGAGGAACCAGAGATCAAATTGCCAACATTCACTGGATCATGGAAAAAGCAAGAGAGTTCCAGATAAAGATCTATTTCTGCTTTATTGACTATGCCAAAGCCTTTGACTGTGTGGATCACAACAAACTGTGAAAAATTCTGAAAGAGACGGGAATACCAGACCATCTGACCTGCCTCCTGAGAAATTTGTATGCAGGTCAGGAAGCAGCAGTTAGAACTGGACATGGAACAACAGACTGGTTCCAAATAGGAAAAGGAGTATGTCAAGGCTGTATATTATCACCCTGCTTATTTAACTTCTATGCAGAGTACATCATGAGAAACGCTGGGCTAGAAGAAACACAAGCTGGAATCAAGATTGCCAGGAGAAATATCAATAACCTCAGATATGCAGATGACACCACCCTTATGGCAGAAAGTGAAGAGGAACTAAAGAGCCTCTTGATGAAAGTGAAAGAGGAGAGTGAAAAAGGTGGCTTAAAGCTCAACATTCAGAACATGAAGATCATGGCATCTGGTCCCATCACTTCATGGCAAATAGATGGGGAAACAGTAGAAACTGTGGCTGCTTTATTTTCTGGGCTCCAAAATCACTGCAGATGGTGACTGCAGCCATGAAATTAAAAGACGCTTACTCCTTGGAAGGAAAGTCATGACCAACCTAGATAGCATATTAAAAAGCAGAAACATTACTTTGCCAACAAAGGTCCGCCTAATCAAGGCTATGGTTTTCCAGTGGTCATATAAGGATGTGAGAGTTGGACTATAAAGAAAGCTGAGCACCAAAGAATTGATACTTTTGAACTGTGGTGTTGGAGAAGACTCTTGAGAGTCCCTTGGACTGCAAGGAGATCCAACCAGTCCATCCTAAAGGAGATCATTCCTGGGTGTTCATTGGAAGGACTGATGCTGAGGCTGAAACTCCAATACTTTGGCCACCTGATGCGAAGAGGTGACTCATTTGAAAAGACCCTGATGCTTGGAAAGATTGAGGGCAGGAGAAGAAGGGGACAACAGAGGATGAGATGGCTAGATGGCATCACCGACTCGATGGACTTGGGTTTGGGTGAACTCTGGGAGTTGGTGATGGACAGGGAGGCCTGGCGTGCTGTGGTTCATGGGGTCAGACACGACTGAGTGACTGAACTGAACTGTAAAGAAACTGACTCGGTTCAGCAAGTGACAGTCACCAGAACTGTGTTCGGGACATCCCTGCTGGCTCAGCCAGTAAAGAGTCTGCCTGTAATGCAGGAGACCTGGGTTTGATCCCCGAGTCAGGAAGGTCCCCTGGAGAAGGGCACAGCTGCCCACTCCAGGCCTGTCACCTGGAGAATCCCACAGACGGAGGAGCCTGTCGGGCTACACAGTCCACGGGGTCACAAAGAGTCGGACAAGACTGAGTGACTACCGCTTTCATTTTCACAAGCACCTGTTGGAGGCTAGTGCACTGCGAGGGAGCTAGCATTCTCTCCATTTTTCAGGTGAGGAAACTGAGGCTCAGAGAAGCAAAGTCTTGAGCCTGAGACCACATGGCTAGGAGGGGTGGAGTTGAGGGGAAACCCAGTGGGCCTGTGCCATTCTCCTTGCCCTTCCAAAAGCTGAAAGGGGCCTCGCACATGGACAAGGAAAGGCGACTGACTTTCTGAAAAACCTCCGAGGGTTTGTCCAGGCCACTGCTATTGACCACATCACTGGGTTAACCCAGGGGGATACAAACCTCCTGGTCTGAAGCGCTTTCTGGGCTGTTCAAGGATGACTTCAAAACCCCATTCCAGGCCCAGTGAGCTAAGGGTCCCTGGGGTTGAGGTGGAGGTTCTTCCTTTTGGGAAACACAGGGCTGCGGCTGTGGAGGCTCCGCTGTGAGTGGAGACCAGGCTGGGAGGAGCACAGGGACCCTTTCCAGCCACAGAGCCTGAGGTTCCAACTGGGTCATCAGACGAGAGCCTGTCCGTTAATAACCAGCAGTGTGCGGGAACGTCAGAGGGGCAGGGGTGTGTCCAAACCCCCACCCCGCCACGCTGGGCGAGCCCCCAGGAGGCCTGCCAAGTGGTCGATTCCAACCTCCAACCCCTGACGGCCGCCTGCTCCTGACTTACCCCCTGCGACGGGGAGCTCACGTCCTCACAGGGCCGTCATCCCCTCGCGGGACATCTCTGCACAACCAAAGTGGCGATGTCACCTTCCCTGACAGACCAGCAAAGCTGTGATTGTAAAAGAGGCATTCTGATGAGCCACAGGGCCTGACGCGGGGTTTATTTTTCCCCGTGGAGCTCCGCAGTGGAGCTGCAGCTCTCTGCTGGCCAGTGGCAGAGGGCGGGGGAGACAGCAGCTCTGGAAAGGCCGTATTAATTAGCTTAACAAGCACGTGTGCACCCGTGCGGAGGGGCCCGGAGGCAATGTCACTCCCTGCCGTGGACATCATCAGTTTCTGGGGGTGAGCCTCTCCTACCTGAAATCCACACACAGAGAAACAGCAGGTTCAGTCTGGGAACACCACCACCGGGGTCCCCATCCTTCCAGCAGGGGCTGCGGTCAACACACAGGGCGCCCTGCAGGAGATGCCTCCTAGCTGCCCTCCGGCAGTGGGGCTGCTAGCTAGAGCCAGACCCCCTCCAGTTCAAGGGAGGCCCTGGGCAGGGGGTGGAGGATGGCATATGAGGGAGGGGACCTTCTGCACATGGTCTGGTGGATCCCCGTGATCTTGCCGTCTGAGCCGGGGACAGAGCTCAGACTTTGGGATGCGGGTATGGACCACACTCTGGGGTCTGAGCCCCAAGGCCCGGCCCAACTCCCAGCTCTGGGCCCCCAGCAAGTCCTTGTCCCACTGGGTGTTCATCCTCCTTTATAAGAGGGGGCACTTCCAGCACCCACCCCACATGCCCACTAGGAGAGGTGAAGGAAGACAGCGGCCCTGCAGTGCCTAGCCTGGTGCCTGCTGACGCATAAGCGCTCAGCATGGTAGACACTCTCCAGGGCAGCAAGGAGGTCTAGCCAGTCCATCCTATAGGAAATCGGCCCTGAATATTCACTGGAAGGACGGATGCTGAGGCTGAAGCTCCAGTACTGTGGCCACCTGATGCGAAGAGCTGACTCACTGGAAAAGACCCTGACGCTGAGAAAGACTGAAGGCAGGAGGAGAAGGGGGCGACAGAGGATGAGATGGCTGGATGGCATCATTGACTCAAAGGACGTGAGTCTGAGCGAAGTCCAGGAGATGGTAAAGGAACAGGGAAGCCTGGCATACTGCAGTCCATGGGGTCGCAAAGAGTCGGACACGAGTGAGCAACTGAACATTAGGTATCATTACTAAGTATTAGTAGTGAAGAAGTGCCTGGCACAGAACAGGCCGTCAGTTACGATCTGAAGTCTGTTAGCAGGTAGACATGTGCTTGTTTGTGAAGGTCTAATCCATACGCCACTCCTCTCTGACATGATAGTTTGACTAATTTTTAGCTATTCATAAACACACTGTGTTGACATTTCACTAGTGAACAGGCAGCAGCGTCCAGACCTTGCTCCAGGGTCTGGTCAAACTTACTTTTACAGCCTGAGGAGGATCTGTCTCCTTTGGGATGCAGACACTCCCCCACCTGCACAGACGTGGGCTCGGTGCCTCCTCAACCTGGTGGAGCTGTGGGTGCTTTACACATTATGTTTAATCATTACAGGCACTGTGTGTGACAGGTATGACTATACCCATTGTACAGATGAGGGAACTGAGGCCCAGGGAGTTGCTCAGGAAAACAGAAGCGCCGCAGAAGGCTGTGACCCCAGCTGCTGCTTCTCCCACAGCTCTTATCTCAGGACCTTCCCAAACAAGACGGAGATAATCTCCCCCAGACAGTGGCAGGGGCATGGGTTGGAGGGATCCGCCGTGGCCAGGGCACACACCTGGGGCAGCGATGGGGCAGCATGTGTGACCCAGCCTCTCTTCTGACACCCACTTCAACCCCATGCATCAGCGCCCTGTCTGTGCCAGGCCTTGGAGGGGACCCTGGGGGTCAGGCACACTCAGAGCACAAGCAAAAGCCAGGCGCAGCCACGCAGCTGCAGGGCCCAGAGCAAAATGAAAATGCAGTGCCTCCTGTCCAAAAATCAAGAATGTCACACGGTGACCGTCGAACACAGAGCTTTAAACCAAGCAGGGGCCCTCCTGGTTGCGGGGCCCTGCATGCCTGCCAAGGCCACGTGCCCGGGGGGCTGGCCCTGTGCGCGCCAGAGCTTCTGGAGCCGATCTCCGAGTACCCAGCCCCCAGCCTGGCAGGGAACAGAGCCAAGGACACACGTACTGAGCAGGAAGCGCCCCCAGCTCTGTGACACGGACGCAGGATGGTGGGTTTGCAGCTGGGCCAACTGAGGCTGGGGAAGGCTTGCAGCCTCGCCGGGTCTCACCAAAGCCGGGATCTCAGCCTCCTGCCTGGAGTGTTGGTCCACTGTTCCAGGCTGACCCCAATCCTGACCTTTGTTTTCCTGATCCCAGAAAGAAGGGGGTAGTGTTTACCATGGGCTGAAGTCTGTTTTATTTTTGTGTTTCCCAATAATTGATTCCAACAGTTCCTACAGACGTCCTGCTCAAGGAAAACATGTTTTGCTCAGTCAACCTTCGACTTCCTTGCGGCGCCTGGGTGGTGGGGGCCCACGGCCACAAGGAAAGCGTGGGGTGACTTTTCCCTTGTTTTTTTTTCCATCTCACTGTCGGGAGACAACAAAACATGTTTTCCTTTTTCTCCAAAGGAAATTGGAACTTTCTTATTGACTATTTGTTGCCTAAAATTCACCTGCCCACTCTTGTGATTGTCTTGGACTGGGGGAGTTATGCGAGCAAACTTCAGAATAAAGGACTGTCATTTTATCGAAAGGACAACCATCACAGCCGGGATTTTCATTCGTGTGGAGCCGTCGACCCCTCTGAAACTCGCCTTGGCTTCCTCATCAGAGTCTGTGCACGCTCTTTAAGTGGCTTTATTATTCCAAGTTCTCATATGGTTTCACAAGGTTACGTTCTTCAAAGTGCAAGACTGGGGAAAACGTTGTTGTTCAGTTGCTAAGTCCTGTCCAGCTATTTGCAACCCAATGGATAGCAGCAGGCTTTCCAGTCCTTCACTATCTCCTGGAGTTTGCTCAGATTCACATCCATTGAGTCAGTGACGCCATCCAACCATCTCATCCTCTGTCATCCCCTTCTCCTCCTGCCCTCAATCCTTCCCAGCATCGGGGGCTTTTCCAATGAGTCGGCTCATCACATCAGAGGGCCAGGTATTAGAGCTCCAGCATCAGTCCTTCCAGTGAATATCCAGGGTTGATTTCCTTCAAAGTTGACTGGTTTGATCTCTTTTCAGTCCAAAGGACTCTCAAGAGTCTTCTCCAGCACCCCAGCTCAAAAGCATCAATTCTTTGGCGCTCAGCCTTCTTTAAGGTCCAACTCTGACACCCATACACAGCTACAGGAAGAACCATGGCTTTGATTAGACAGACCTTTGTCAGCAAAGTGAGTCACTAGTTTTTAATGTGCCGTCCAGGTCTGTCCTAGCTTTCCTTCCAAGGGGCAAGCGTCTTTTAATTTCATGGCTGCAGTCACTGTCTGCGGTGACTTTGGAGTCCAAGAAAAAAAGAAACCTGCCATCGTTTCCACTTCTTCCCCATCTATTTGTCATGAAGTGATGGGACCGGATGCCATGATCTTAGTTTTTGAATGCTAAGTTCTAAGCCAGCTTTTTCACTCTCCTCTTTCACTGTCATCAAGAGGCTCTTTAGCTCCTCTTTGCTTTCTGCCACTAGAGTGGTATCATCTGCACATCTGAGATTGCTGATATTTCTCCCAGCAAACTTGATTCCAGCTTGGGATTCATCCAGCTCAGGATTTCATATACAGAGAGCCAGTGCTCCGGTCAGGACGGGCGGTGCTCGGAGTCCACTGGAGCAGATACGGGCGTGTGGTCCGAGGGAGAGGTCAAGCATCTTTTTCCCTCCATGTGCATGTCTAACCGATCCAGCAGCATGCATTTAAACTCCTCATCACGTTGCACTCCACTGCAGGGTCTGTGCTGTTACCGTCTGGTGGTTCCAGCCGCGCTGGTTGAGCTCTGCTCTTGCTGTTCTTTTCTCAGCCTAGCTGTCTGCGGTTGTGCCGAGACCGCCTGCCTCAGTCACTGCCGTGTGCGCCGAAACCGCTCAGTCCCGGCTGGCGTAATGACCCCTGGGCCGCAGAGCATTCAGGTTGTATCCAGTGTTTCACTTTATGACTTGCTTGTTCTAAGTCACGGTAATAAAGAGAGCAATAATAGCTGAGACAATGTGCCAGACTCTGCTCTAAGTGCTTTCCATATATTAACTCATTTAATCTTTACAGCTAGCCTTGGAGGGAGGGTGCTCTTGTGACCACCTCTTTGAGAGAAGAGGCCCTTGGGGCACAGAGAGGGAAGGCCGGTCTGTGTTCTGGACCAGGCAGGCTGGCTCTGTGACCTCCATCCACTTCCCTCTAGAATCAAAGAGTGGAGGAGAGGGGGAGGTGTAGACAGGGATGAATCAAATGCAGGCTGGAATGCCTTCCTTGTCCAGAGAATTAATGAGGTAGCCCGGTGGCTGTGGAGCCTGAGAGTCCTGGTACACACTCCCCCACCCACAAGGCTGTACCACTCACAGGCTGGGTGACTTTGGGCCAGTGACCATTCCTCTTTAAGCCTCAGTTTTCCTGTCTGTAAAATGGAGACACTCAGCCCATTTATCTGGCCTGTTGCGGGGCTCACAAGAGTCTCCCTGTCCTGTTTAAACCATCTTAACCGGTGACCCAGGGCCTCAGTGGCCCCAGAGGTCTCTCCCCAGAGGCTTCTGCTCTCCAGGCATCCTGGCCTTCCCGTTGTCCAGAGCAGCTGAGGGCATGGCCAGTAGCGCCCCAGAACCTGATTCTTGCCGCCTCTCTCTGCATCCAGAGGCTGAAGCTCAGGGCCTTCCTGACCATCAGACCCCGGGTTCGGTGCTGTCCTGAGCCCCCCCTCCACCCTGCCCCAGCCTCATTCTCTGGGCGGCAGCTCCTTCCGCTTCGAGAACAGCTCTCCTGACCTGCAGGCCTGAGTGAGGTCTGACGACCCTGCCATCCTCCCAGAGCTGGGCTGCGAGCTCTGTGCAGCGGAATCTGATCGTGACTCTGCTCACGGATCCCGCCAGGCGGCATTTTGGGGGTGGATGAATGAAGCGCATCAAGCAGTTACCAGTGACCAACCGCCCTGGCTTGCCCAGGGCCGAGGGGGCTCCTGGGTGGCAGGGGCTTCCGGTGCTAGGCGCACGGATGCCTTGGCGAGACCAGAGAAGCTGCTCGCCCTGAGTGGCCACCGCGCGGCAGGCCTCGCGTTCAGCCTTTACAGTCCCTGTTGGACCTGATCCTCGTGTCTTAGGTCGGGTCCCCTAGAAGCGAGAGCCCCACTCGGGGATCCAGGTGCGCGTGAAGTATTGAAGAAGCTCTCGGCAGGAGCAAGGGAGGCCGGGGCAAGATGCCAAATGAGGCTGTGGTCTCCGCTGGAGACTGGCCTCTGCCCGGCCCCTTCCCCGCCCCCCCGGCTCTGGAGCACCGAGAGCACCGCAGAGGTGGCCCCGCCTTGAGGAAGGGGTCCTGGAGAAGGGAGGCACCGAGGGCAATGCTCAGGAGACGGGCAGCTGTCAGCCGTCAGCGGCCAGCATCACTGCAGCTGGGGGCCTGGGGCTTCGTCCTGCAACAGGGCTCAGAGCGCGGCCCCCGGTGTCCACTGCACTTCATCACAACCGTGGGGAGAGGTGAAGGATGGGAACATCCCTGACAGCTCTTTCAGCCCCAGACCACTCCATGCCATGACATCTGTGGTCCCACAAAGGCTGCGGGCCCCCTCTCTCTCCGCCCTCGTCTCATGGAGCTCCCAGGCCCCCACCTCTTCTCCGGTCCCCGTGCTCCACCGTGTGTCCTCCCACTCTGCTTCCTCCGCCTGGCCTCCCCTTGGCCAGGATCTCTCCCAGCTGACTCCTGCCCATCGCTCGGGTCTCAGCTCAAGTGCCACCTCCTTGGTGTCCCCCCACGCCGCCAGTCACTCTCCACCGTGTGAGCCAGGCTATTTGCCTCCTGGCACTCACCGCTGTCTGAAATGACTCTTTTCCACTTGTGTTCTTCAACTGCTTCCTATCTGTCTCCATCTCCAAATACAAATTCCCTGAGGGCAGCAAGCCTTTCTGTCCATAGGGACTCAATAAATTATCTGTCCAGTGAACGAGCGTGTCCCCACTTTATAGATGACAAATGGCAGCGTCTGAAAAGTCACAGGACGTAAACAAACGGTCACCTGCTGCTGAGCGGCGGAGCCGGAGATTAAACCGGGGAGACCACAGGGCTGGGCTACCCGCCACCAGGCTGTCCCACCTCGCTCACCGAGTGGGCAGTCTGTGACGGCGGAGACGGGTCACACTGTGCATGCCTGGCCCAGAACACAGGCCAGGAGATGTGTGGGGAGCGGACAAGTGACAGGTCAGTGATGAGAAGCCCTTCCTGCCTCTTGCAAGGGGCAGCAGAGGCTGCCCGCGCTCTGCTTGCCTTTCATGGGGACTCGGGACTCCCTTCAGCCACACCACCATTCTGCCATCAGAATGCACGGCCGGCTCCGGGCTGGGGTGGCGGCTGCTGTCTGCCGGGTGATCAATGTGAATAATAAACGTTTAGAGTTAATAAGCTCGAGTTAACTTCTCTCGCTTCGGTGACTAATGGGCTTCCCGGAGCCCATAACTCACGCTGTCCACGGGCCTCCCTTCCCTCCGCCGCTGCCCAGCCCTGGCCTGCTGTGAAATGTTGCTCGGGGAGGAGGAGGGACCTGGCCAGGCTGGGGCCTTATTTATGGCTGGGACGGAGGGTTTTCGGGGAGCAGCCGGGTCTTTCTGGCTGGTTTCTGGCTCCAGGAAGATGGTTGCGAGTGGAGGAGGTGGGTGATCAATCTGCCACCAGTGACTGGGGGACGGGGGGATGTTTTTCCCCCGCCCAGACCTCCTGTTTCTCATCTGTCAAAGGAGATGATAATAACCTGGGCTGTTCCAAGGATCAGAGATGTGATGGATATCTGGACAGTAATGGACAGAGGGGAGCGGTTGGTCAGTTCTGTTCACAAATATGTGAAAAAACTTGAAGGAGAAGAGAAGGTAGCCGTGAATGGAGAGTGCAAAGGTCTTCAAACCCGCAGCCCCAGACCTCCCGGGGGCTTGCTAGAAATGCAGACTCTTGGGCCCTGCCGCAGACCTGTCAGACCCGAATCTGCACATTAAGGTCCCCCGTGACTTCTGTGCAAGTTCCAGTTTGGGAACCGTGGGCCTAGGCCAAGCGTGATGCCTCCATATCTGGAGCATCCGTCCACCAGTCCCCTGACAAGGGCAGACATTGCTCATCAACCCCAGCAGCCTGTCCAGCGGAGCCTGCAAATGGCCTCAGAGTCCCTTTCTGCACGGCAGCCTCTGCCACTGCTCAGAGCTGGCATGCCCGGGGGACCTGAGTATTGTCCTGGTCCCCAAAATGTTTCACCCAGGTCAGGAAACCCAGCCCAGTCCCGTCTGCACAGTTTCTGGAGCCAGTACTGTTCACAGAACAGCAGAAAAGGCAGATGAGGGGAAACTGAGATGGGGGAGCCGGCAAGGCTCAGTGAGCAGAGGACTCCTGCCCGTGGAGGCGAGGCCAGCAGGTTATACTCCGCGGAGGGCCTGTGGTGAGCCTGGCTCCAGCTGGGCAGACAGGGGACTCCCTGCCCGTGGAGGCGAGGCGGAGGCCACCAGGTTACTCCCTGACCTACCATCCTTTGTTCATTATGACGACATGGCAAGAACCGCTCAAAATGGCTTTTTTAAGAAAAAGCGTTGATATTTACTACTTTAATGATTAGAACTGTAAAAACTGACTGTGAGAGTCAAAACAATACCGAAGTCGCGTAAAGACAGTGCTCTGGCTCCTCGCGACCCTCTGGCCCGGGCGGGTGAACAGTGTGGCCGTCTGGTGACGCGTTCTTTCCATTTTACTCTTTGCTCTTTCAAAACATGTTTACAAAAATAAGATCACGCCATGTACCTGGCTTGGCAACTTGTTTTTCTGTCCAGTAATATAAACAAGCAGGGTTCTAGGTCCATACATACGGCTGCCAAATATTTTATAGAATGAATATCCCAGGATTCATTTAAGCTCTGCCCTACTAGTCAACATGTAGCACATGCCTTTTTTTTGTTTGTTTTAAAACAAATATTCTTGGACGTAGCACCTCATGTGTCTGTACAGTTTTGCAGGATAAATTCTCCAAAGTGGAATTGCTGGATCAAAGAGCACACACATTTTAAACTTTAATAGAAACTGCAGATTACCGTCCCAAAAGACTGTGGCAACTCACACTCCCACCGGCAGTGTCGAAACTGTCTGGCCGCCCCCCCGCCTTGCTGGCACTGGGGGCCATCAATGTTTAATACTGTTTTCCGATCTGATGGGAGAGAGATGGCGTCTCGCTGCTCTTTTGCTTGCAGCTCCACCACTGCCTGGCTGAGGAGCGGCGTTATTGGCCATTTGCATTTCTGTAGAGAATGGCCTGATAGAGTCTTTGCCTGTTTTTCCTTCCTTGATTTTTGTTGTGTGTTTTCAGGCACTCTGTGCATGTTACTATTAACTCTTTTTTTCTCATACATGATCCAACTCTGTGCCAAAAAAGAATTCCGAAAGAGGAACCAAGAGGAATAAATGCAAATTCTTACTCTTGGGTCCGCAAACCCCAGCACCTCGGACAAAGGAGGCGGGGCTTCTTGGCTGCTCGGTGCCAGCAAGGAGGCGGGCAGTCAGTCAGTCTCGACACAGCTCAAGAGGAGGTGCCAGTGGGATACAGCTTCTAAGACAGCTAGATGGGGACCGAGGGGCACCCGGGGGGCGGTTAAAACACTGTGCCCGCTTCTGGGGAGGGTCCTCAGCCCGGGGCCGCTGGACATGGGCGAAGAGGGGCCAGAGCCCCACCCATGAGCAGCTGACCCTGCTCAGCTCGGAACCGAGCGGGGCTGTCCCAGGATGGAAGGAGCAGATGGGCCATGAGCCCATGGGCAGAGTGAGGCTGCTTCCAGCCAAGAGGAAGGAGGGATTTTCTCTTTAACTTTCTCTTTTTCACATTGTATCTCAAGCCCCTCCTGCTTCTTTCCATGATTTACCTTCTCATGAAAGTGAAGAGGAAGCATTAGTGGCTCAGCTGTGTCTCACTCTTTGCCACCCATGGCTGCAGCCCGCCAGGCTCCTCTGTCCATTGAATTCCCCACACAAGAATTCTGCAGTGGGTAGCCAATTCCTTCTCCAGGGGATCTTCCTGTCCCAAAGATCAAGCCTGGGTCTCCTGCACTGCAGGCAGCCTCTTCACCATCTGAGCCCCCCAGGGACGCCCCTTCTCATAGCGCTTACGATGTCTACCAGGTTTCCCAGGCGGCGCTAGCGGAAAGGACCCCCCTGCCAATGCGGCAGATGCGAGCGATGTGGGTTTGATCCCTGGGTAACATGTCTGGTAGTCAAGGATACGGTTTTCCCAGTAGTCATGTATGGATGTGAGAGTTGGACTATAAAGAAAGCTGAGGGCCAAAGGACTGATGCTTTTGAACTGTGATGTTGGAGAAGACTCTTAAGAGTCCCTTGGACTGCAAGGAAATCCAACCAGTTCATCCCAAAGGAGATCAGTCCTGAATATTCATTGGAAGGACTGATGTTGAAGCTGAAACTCCAATACTTTGGCCACCTGATGCGAAGAACTGACCCATCTGAAAAGGCCCTCATGCTGGGAAAGATTGAAGGCAGGAGGAGAAGGGGACGACAGAGGATGCAATGGTGGGATGGCATCACTGACTCGATGGACCTGAGTTTGGGTGCACTGCGGGGAGTTGGTGATGGACAGGGAGGCCTGGTGTGCTGTAGTCCATGGGGTCGCAAAGCTCTCTGAGTGCAGACATTTATATCTATTTGTTCACCACTATGTTCCCTCCAAAAGTAATTTTATCGTTTCTCCCAGCCTGAGTTGTGCAGAAATGGGTTAGGCTGACCATAGGTAGTGAGCTCCCCATCAGAAGAGGTAAGCAAGCAGAATCTGCCTGGCCACCTAGCAAGCTTTCTGTGCAGGGGACCCCAGCATTCATGTGTGGTCCTCTCCTCAAGGTGAGATCCAAAAGGGCCTCTGAATGAATGGGAGACCTCCTGGGCCTCCCAGGGCTGCGAGGGGCCTGCACCTCAGCCAGCTGGGACACCAGAGCGCTCCAACTGGGTCAGCTTCTGTTTATGTCCTCATCCTGGCCCATCCTGAGCCTGGCCCCACCCCCCGGTCAACTCCAGTCCAACCTCACTTCTCCCCCAGCGTGAGGTCCTCATGTTTTGGAAAATCCACGGGCATCACACCAGACTGAAAATATCTCAGAATATCGCTTTCGACTTCCTCCCGCCCCCGAGGCCCCTGGCCTGGGCGGGCAGCAACCTTTCCCTAGCTGTGGATTTTCAAGAAAGGCTCTTCCACCGCTGCGACACAGGGAATTTCCAGTATTTTTCTTCCTCTGCTCTATTTTTTTCCCCCTTGGCCTTTAGACGCTTGCATTGTGTTGTCCTGACGCAGCTCAGGCGGTGTTTGGCCCCAGAGGCCTGGGCTGGGTCAGCGAGGCTGGACTAGCAACCCCGGCTCCTTGGGCACAGGGACAATGCCTCCATAATTCACTGAAAACTCCCCTCGGATGACTTTTTCCTGTTGCTGATTGTCTCCGCGGTCCAGGCCCACACAAACTGCTTTTTCCTGCAGCTAAATTTAAAAGAGCCGGACCCTGGAAACAGTGCACCAGGCTGGCCTCGCCGTGGGGGCAAAGTCGGGGGAGGCTGAGTGGAAGCGGAGCCCACCGCTGGAACGCACACACAGACAGGTGGCCGCAGCCCATGATAATCTCATCCTTGGAGCCTCTCGGGGCCAGAGTCACAGGCCTTGGGGTTCAGAGGAGCCTCTTGGTTCTGTAGCAGTCAGAGGCCCCCTCTGGGCTGTCCCAGAGCAGGGCAGTGGGCAGGGCTGGGGTCCACAGGGCAGTGTCAGACCCCAGCCGGCCCTGGATTCACAGGTCTCAGGCGGAGTGGAGCAGGGGGCCCTGGGTGGCCAGGAGGGGTGAGCCCCTCTCCAGTGGGGGTATGCAAGCAGAGGGGGCATGGCTCCCACCAGGGAGGCTGTCGAGGGGGTGATGGGCCGGGTGGGAGGCAGGGAGACCAGGGCCCTTCCAGCCTCTGGAGCTCTGGCCTTGACCCTTCTGCACCAGCGAGCGGCCTTGGAGGTTCAAGCAGGAGTGGAGGCCACAGTGTGGCTTGTGCCTTTTCTTTTTTAAACACTTACTTATTTGGCTGTGTTGGGTCTTAGTTGCAGCGCTGGGGATCTTTCACTGCGGCGTGCAGGCTCAGCAGGAGGCGTGCACGGGCTCAGTCGCCTTGCGGCGTGTGGGGTCTTAGTTCCCCGATCAGGGATTGAATCTGTGGCCCCTGAGCTGCAAGGAGGATTCCTCACTGCTGAGAAAGTCCCTGACCTGTGACTTTTGACAAGCGGGGAAGCCAAACTCTCCGGCTTTGATTTCCGCTGCGGACCTGCTGTGAGATCTCTGGCGAGGTTTTTTGCCTCACGGTGCCTCGGTGTCCCTATCGTCAAAGGGGAATCATAAAAGCAGCTGTACCATGGGGTTATCAGGAGAAGTAAGCACGTTAATACCTGGAAGTTGCTCAGAATAGTGCCTGACACAGAGTAAATGTGAAAAAATATATATATGATGAATATCAAGGGATTTTGAACGGAGCCCTCACCTTTCAGAGGCCAGAGATGGCAGCCCTGCGTCCTAAGCACCACCCTCTCTGTGACTCCCAGTAAGTCCCCAGCGCCTGGGGACCTGGTTCGGGCCTTAACAGGCTAGATGTGTGGTGGGGCAGCTGCAGGGCTGGCAAGAGGCCCCGTTCGGAGCCCTCTGCCCCGTGAAGCCCCGCTTCCTCCTGCCCCCTTTCCCATGTGGCCCTTTCATAGGACCTGGGAGCCCAGCCTGGCACTGCTATCACTGTGCCACCCTGGATCACCCGCCCGGCCACCTCGCAGCCCCGTCACCTCTCAGGGCTGGTCCCTGTGTCCCGGGGCTGCTGAGGGGCAGAGGGAAGCCCCGGCTCCCGAGCCCTAATGAAGGGTCGGGGTGGCCGGCGTGAGGCCAGTGCGGGCGTGGGCAGGTTGGGCCGCGTGGAGACGCCCCCCAGTGGACTGGGGACCACAGGACACCAACCCAAGGTTCTCGGACGGAGAAGAGCCCGCAGAGATTGGAGGGCGGGGGAAAGGGCTGGATCCCACTTCCTAGAGGAAATGGCCAGGGAATGGGAAGATGGGAACGAGTGTCACAGACAGGGGCAGGCTCAGCGAGCGCCCCAGACACTTGATGACAAACCTCTCAGCCACCTACGCACGTGCCAAGTAAGGGACCTGCCCCAGTAGCTGGAGAGCGACGCATCACCGCCAAGATGGTCCACATTTATTTATCAAATCTCTATTTAGTAGACCCATTCACATTTTCAACTTAGATGGAATGAAGAGAAACTTCGATCACTGTTTGATTTGCCATTCATATGAGGTCACGGCAGACTGCGGAGACAGAACGTAGAGTGACCCTGGTAAATTCTAGCCAGACACTGTTGCTTGCAAAGACCTTGAGCTTCAGGCCAAAGTCCCTTGGTTAAGAAGGGAGAAGCAAGTGTGACAGGTGTTAAAGACGTGGTCGCCCACTGGAGACTGTTGTTGTAATGGGAAGGCGGGAAGGGGAAGGAAGGACTTGCTTTCTCCCTCTGTGCATGGACCCAAAATAAACTGCTCATGGCTGGTGACACAGCTGAGAAGCACCCTTGAAAGCACTCGCGAGGCGAGGACTCCAGACATCTTCAGGGAGTCCCCTTGAACTCCCAACCCACGTGACCAGCAGGCCAGCTTGGGGAAAGGTCCTGGACCTCAGGCTGGGAGACCTCAGGATCTGAGCATGCCCCAGCTCTCAGAACCTCCTTCACAGCCTGCAGCTCCAGTGCCGCACGTCTCCTGAAAGCTCCTCCTGAGCGGAGAGGTCTGCTTGCTCCTCTTCACCTGTGGAGGTGACGCACGCCACTGGACCTGGGAGAGGTAGCATCAGCCCATTCCCCTGGGCGGCTACAGGGCACAGCCCCTCACCTTCGCCCCCTAGGCAGCCTCTCCACTGGAACGGCACCTCCATCCTTCCAGAACACTGGAGTCACACCGAATCCCCTTCTCCTGTCTGCAGCCCAAACCCAGCCTGTTAGGAAATCCTGTTGGCTTCATCTTCAAAACACATCCACACTCTCCCAGACTCCTCCTCGCCCCCAGACTGTTCTTCTCAGCACTGGAGGAGGAGGGACTCACGTTAGTATTTCTGGGGGGAAATTGTTGCTTTTTATCCTTCTGACATTTTCCCTCTCCTTCCCTCTTTTTTTTCCTCTTTCCCCTCTGAGTCTCTTTTCCCAGTTCTAGCATTTTAATCTCATGCAAAGAGTTGACTCATTGGAAAAGACTGATGCTGGGAGGGATTGGGGGCAGGAGGAGAAAGGGACAACAGAGGATGAGATGGCTGGATGGCATCACCGACTCAATGGACATGAGTTTGGGTGAACTCCGGGAGTTGGTGATGGACAGGGAGGCGTGCTGCGATTCATGGGGTCACAAAGAGTCGGACATGACTGAGCGATTGAACGGAACTGAACTGAATCTCTGTCCTAAGCACAAACTTTGTATTCAAAAGGCTTGAGTCCAAATCCTGGCTCTGCCGTTTACTGTGCAACTTCGGGCAAGATATTTAACTTTTCGGTGTTTCAATTTCCACTTCTAAAAATGGAGAGGCTAGAAAAGTAAAGTCAGAGATACTACCTGAAGTCAACAGTTACTCTAAAGCTACTCAGATCAAGACAGCAAGGTACTGGCAAAAGCATAGACAGATTGGAGCAACAGAAAGGAGAGCCCGCCACAGACCCACAAAGACGCAACCAACTGACCCCTGACAAAAGAGCGGAGCAGCACAATGCGGGAAAGACAGCCTCTTCAACAAATGGACATCTACACGCACAAAAACAGCTAGACCCAGACCTCACACCCTTCTACAAGAATTAACTCAAAATGGGCCCTTCCCTGATGGTCCAGCAGCTTAGACTTGAGCTCCCGATGCAGGGGGCCTGAGTGCAATCCCTGGTCGCGGAGCTAGATTCCATACACCACGACTCAAACGGAAGATCCCACGCGCCACAAGCAAGGCCCAGCGCAGCCAAGTAAATAAATACACAAAAACAAACATTAAAAAGGAATTCACTCACAGTGGGTGACTGGCCTGAACATAAACTGCCAACTATAAAACTCTTAGAAGGTAACAGAGCAGAAAATTGGAAAGACCTGGGGTACGGTGATGTCTTTCTAGATACGACACAAAAGGCTCCATTCCTGAAAGAAATAACTGATAGGCTAGGGTTCACTCAAATTAAAAACTTTCATTCTGCAAAAGACAGTGTCAAGACAGTGAAAAGGGACACTGGGAGAAAAATCCTTGCAAAAGACACCTAAAAAAGAGTTATTCAGAATACACAAACAACTCTTAAAGCGTAACAGATCAGCAACCTGACTGAATAATAGGAGAAGGGGGCTCTCCTGGTGGTCCAGTGATTAGAGGTCGGTCTTGCAGTGCAGGACACACCGGCTTGCTCCCTAGTCTGGAAAGATCATGCACCACATCCTCCGAGCCCACGAGCCATACCACGGAGCCTCTGCTGCAACTACTGAAGCCTGCGCCGCAGAACCTGAGCTCTGTGGCAAGAGGAGTCACCGCCACGGGGAGCCCCCGGCCCAGCACCAGAGAGCGGCCCCCGCTCGCCACAGCCAGAGAGAACCCAGCACAGCAACAGACACCCAGCAGTCCAAGCAGATAAAATGACAAAAGCAGGGGGGTGAAGAGGCAAAACATTTAATCAACAGCCCACCAGAAAAGATATGCAGATGGCGATAAGCATAGAAGAGGTGCCCGAGGTCATGCGCCATGACGAACGCGCACGTTAAACAACACGGAGATAGCACTGCGCCCTGTTACCAGGAGCAGCCGGCGCCTTGCTGGCGGGAATGCAAAGTGCTTCGACCACTTTGTAAGACAGGTGGTGGTTTCCTACAGAGCCGAACACACTTCCACCGTGTGACTTAGCAATCGCCTTCCTTGGTGTCTACACAAATGAGGTGAAAAACTGTTTTCGAAACATAAATGAGAACCTGCACATGGATATTTCAGCAGCTTTACTGCTCATAGCTGCCCGCGCTTGGAAGCAACTGAGACGTCCTTCAGCGCGGAATGAATAAACTGTGGCCCATCCAGATGACGGAATATTATTCTGTGCTAGAATGAGCTGAGCACTGAAGAAAGATGCTCTTGAACTGTGCTGCTGGAGAAGACTCTGGAGAGTCCCTTGGACTGCAAGGAGATCCAACCAGTCCATCCTGAAGGAAATCAGTCCTGAATATTCGCTGGAAGGACTGATACTGACGTTGAAGCTCCAATACTTTGGCCACCAGATAGGAAGAGCTGACTCACTGGGAAAGACCCTGACGCTGGGAAAGACTGAAGGCGGGAGGAGAAGGGGTGACAGAGGGTGAGACGGCTGGATGGCATTGCCGACTCAACGGACTCAATCATCGACTCAACGGACTCAATCAGTCTGAGTCAACTCCGGGAGAAGGTGATGGCAGGGAAGCCTGGCATGCTGCACTCCATGGGGTCGCAAAGAGTCGGACAGGACTTAGTGAAAAAAAAAAAAAAAAAAAAATGAGCTACCAAGCTATGAAAAGACAGGGAGAAACCCTAAATGCATATAATTAAGCGAAAGAAGCTCATCTGGAAATGTTACAGACTGCATGATTCCAACTACACGACATTCTGGAAAGGAAAAACCCTGGGTGCGAGGCTCGAGGGCAGGGAGCACAGAGGGGGCTCTGTGAAACGACTCTGTGATCCTATAATGGTGGATTCAGCATCGTTACATCTTCGTCCAAACCCACAGAATGTGCATCACTGAGAGGGAACCTAATGTAAGGCTTGTGTGACACGGGCGTGGCAGCGTAGGTTCACCCCTCTGGGGTGTGGGGTCGTGGGGTTGGGGGTGCAGCGTTGATGGGGAGGAAGGCTGTGCCTATGTGTGTGGCAGGGACTGGAAGGGAGTCGGGAGTAAATGGGAACTGTCTGTGCTTTCTGCTCAGTTTTCCTGTGAATCTAAAACTGCTCTAAAAATACAGCTCATCTTAAAAAAAAAAAGAGAAACAGAGTCCCTTCCTCTGGCTCCACTGTCACGCCTGAGCGGGGCCACATGAGGACAGCCCCGAGCGCAGAGCCTGAAAGAAGTGTTCATTCATTCGAAGACCCAACGGCGGGGCTTCTGATCGGGCTGTGGAGCGCTGGTCACACACGGGGCTGCCTCTGGGAACTCTGGCTTTTCCTTTTCCCCCAAGAAACTGTCTCTGCTCTTTGCTATGAGCAGCCCCCTGCTCAGGCCTGCATCCCACATTCTCACTGTAGACGGGTCCTGTCCCCAGTCCTCAAATCCAGTGGCTTTCAACTTTTTGTGACTCATCTCCCAGGGAAGAAAGGTTTTACACAGTGAGGACAAAGAGCCCGCAGCCACGGTGGCTGCATGGCTCCTGAGCTCCTCCTTTGTTTCTTCCGACGACGGAGGCGTAGGACAGACAGGGAAACCGAGGCCGGAAGGTGGCACGATGCGTCCACAGTCACAGGCCCGGGCTGGGCCTGGGCTTCTGACTCCTACACCTGAGGTGACTGAGATAAAGCTTGTGGCTTCACTAGCCACCACGAACCCTGTTTCCTAGCCCAGCTCTCTTTTTAAAAATGTGGATCACAGCCCCATAAATGGATTTCGCAGCTCACTAGTGGGTCGTTGCCTGCAGGTCTCCAGCAGGATGTGCTGCCTCACTGAGATTCCGAGCGCCGGGGCCTGCGCCCACTGAGTCCTCCCCAGCCTACCAGCACCCCCTCCCTGCTCCCCTCATCCTATTTCACTTTCCTCCAGCCCCACAGGGCCAGGAACGGAAAGACCCCATTTCTCTCCCACATGTGAGCTGACAGCTCCGGGCAGCTGCCCTGTTCTTGAAGCCCCAGAACTGAGGAAACAGCGGAGGGTCCACCCCCATCTCCCCAGTGGGGAAAGTCATTGTGATGCGGCCTGCAGAGGAGCCTCTAGCGGGGCTTTCATTTCCGCAGGCTGAGCTGGGGGCGGAGGAGATGGCTCACAGATAGGGAGCAGCCTGGGCTGGAGCCTCAGTGCTGCTTCCAGCAGCCAGCCAAGCTCATTAACCCTCGATGGAGCTGGAGGCTGGGAGGCAGCCGGCAGGCGGGCCCTGCAGCGGAGCTTGGCACTGGGGTGGGGGTGAGGGGCTCTTCAATTACTTATTAGTAAATAGCTCCTCTCAGCCATGTGCACTGAGCGTGAGCTGAGCCTTTCCTCTGCATTATCACATGGAATCCACCCACAGCCCTGGAAGGCTGCAACTGGGATCGTCCCCACTTTACAGAGGGGAAAGTGGAGGCCCAGAGACAAAATTGCTTGCCCATAGTCCAAAGGCCTGGCTGGAAGGGGTGCAGGGTTTTGTTTTCTGGAGGGGGAGACACTTCGGGTTCCCAGGGAGGGATGTCAGGACCTCAGAGGGCTCCCCCGCGCAGCCGCAGCCTCTCTCCGCCGTCTCGCCGCTCCGTCCTCCGGCAGCTGTGCGTCTGAAGCCGGCTCATCCCCTCCAGCCGTGCTGCTGCACCGGCAGCCTGGCCCGCTGCTCCTCGCTGCCGCTGGGTGAAGCCACACCGGCTCTGTTATCTGTCTACCGACTCTTGGCTGGCTGTTTTCTACGTAGATGAGCAAATCACCTGCAGACAGTGACCGTTTCATGATTTCCTTTCACACCCATGTAACTTTCTGCTATGGACGTTTGTGCTTCTCCTCAAAGTTTATATAATGGAGCCCTAACATACACTGTGGTGATATTTGGAGGTGGGCCTTTTAGAGGTAACCAGGTTTAGATGGGGCTTCCCAGGGGTCCGAGTGGACAAGAACTCGCCTGCCAATGCAGGAGACGTAAGAGATGCAGGCTCGATCCCTGGGTCAGGACGATCCCCTGGAGAAGGGAATGGCACCCCACTCCAGTGTGCTTGCCTGGAGAATCCTGTGGACAGAGGAGCCTGGCGAGCGACAGTCCACGGGGTTGCAGAGAGTCGCACACGACTGAGCAACTCAGCACAGCACACCGCACAGGTTTCAGATGGGGTCATGGGCGCGGAGCCCCATCAGGAGACTGGGGCCCACAAGAGAGGAGGGAGACCAGCGATGTCTCTCTGCACGCACACACGGAGGAAAGCCAGGCCCGGGAGAGGAGCCTCGCCAAGAGCAAGAAACGGCACCACTCCAGTATGCTTGCCTGAGAAATCCCAGGGACAGAGGACCCTGGTGGGCTGCAGTCCCCGGGGTCACAAAGAGCCGGACACGACTGAGAGCTGAGCACCGAGCGCACAGAGGTTTTGACAGTAGTATACTCAGCTTGCTCCTAACTTCACAGAGCAGCAGTTAGAATCAGACATGGAACCAGCGACTGCACAAAATAGAGAAAGGCGTGCATCAAGGCAATATCCTGTCACCTAGCTTATTTAACTTCCATGCAGAGTACACCATGCAAAACACTGGGCTGGATGACTCCCAAGCTGGAATCAAGATTGCTGGGAGAAACATCAACAACTTTAGATATGCAGATGACACACACCACCCTAAAGGCAGAAGCTGAAGAGGAACTAAAGAGCCTCCTGATGAAGGTGAAAGAGGAGAGTGAAAAAAAGCTGGCTTAATCGTCAGTCTAGGTTCCATGCAGGATACAGGATGCTTGGGGCTGGTGCACTGGGATGACCCAGAGAGATGGTATAGGGAGGGAGGTGCGACAGGGGTTCAGGATTGGGAACGCATGTACGCCCGTGGCGGATTCATGTTGATGTATGGCAAAACCAATACAGTATTGTAAAGTAAAATACAGTAAAAAAAAAAAAAAAAATCAACATTCAAAAAATTAAGATCATGGCATCCAGTCCCATCACTTCATGATAAACAGATGGGGTAAAAATGGAAACAGTGACAGATTTTATTTTCCTGGGCTCCAAGGTCACTACAGACATGAAATTAAAAGAGACTTGCTCCTCAGAAGAAAAGCTATGACCAACCTAGACAGAATATTAAAAAGCAGAGACATCACTTTGCCGACAAAGGTCCATCTAGTCAAACCTGTGGTTTTTCCAGTAGTCATCCACGGACATGAGAGTTGGAGCATAACAAGGCTGAGTGCCAAAGAATTGATGCTTTTGAACTGTGGTGTTAGAGAAGACTCTTGAGAGTCCCTTGGACTGCAAGGAGATCCAACCAGTCAATCTTAAAGGAAATTGACCCTGAAAGTTCATTGGAAGCACTGATGCTGAAGCTGAAGCTCCAATACTTTGGCCACCTGATGCAAAGAGCCGAGTCACTGGAAAAGACCCTGATCCTCGGAAAGACTGAGGGCAGGAGAAGTGGGCAGCCAAGGTTGAGATGGCATCATCAACTCAATGGACATGGGTTTGAGCAAACTCTGGGAGATAGTGAAGGGCAAGGAAGCCTGGCGTTTTGTAGTACATGGGGTCGCAAAGAATCAGACACAACTGAATGACGGAACAACAGCAGCAACAGCATGCTAACATCATACTCAGTGGTTAATGCTGAAAGCCTTTTCTGTAAAATCAGGAAAAGACAAGGAGGCCCATTCTCACCACTTCTATTTAACACAGCATTGGCAGTCCTAGCCACAGCAATCTGACAAGTGAATTCGGTGAAGTTGTGGGATACAAGATTCATACACATAAACCTGTTGATTTTTAAATATATTCTAATAATGAGTTCCTTTGCTTTCTGCCTCTCTTCTTTTCACAGCTATTTGTAAGGCCTCCTCAGACAGCCATTTTGCTTTTTGCATTTCTTTCCATGGGGATGGTCTTGATCCCTGTCTCCTGTACAATGTCATGAACCTCATTCCATAGTTCATCAGGCACTCTATCTATCAGATCTAGGCCCTTAAATCTACTTCTCACGTCCACTGTATAATCATAAGGGGTTTGATTTAGGTCATACCTGAATGGTCTAGCAGTTTTCCCTGCTTTCTTCAATTTAAATCTGAATTTGGTAATAAAGAGTTCATGATCTGAGCCACAGTCAGCTCCTGGTCTTGTTTTCATCGACTGTATAGAGCTTCTCCATCTTTGGCTGCGAAGAATATAATCAATCTGATTTTGGTGTTGACCATCTGGTGATGTCCATGTGTAGAGTCTTCTCCTGTGTTGTTGGAAGAGGGTGTTTGCTATGACCAGTGCATTTTCTTGGCAAAACTCTATGAGTCTTTGCCCTGCTTCATTCTGCATTCCAAGGCCAAATTTGCCTGTTACTCCAGGTATTTCTTGACTTCCTGCTTTCACATTCCAGTCCCCTATAATGAAAAGGACATCGTTTTTGGGTGTTAGTTCTAAAAAGGTCTTGTAGGTCTTCATAGAACCGTTCAACTTTAGCTTCTTCAGTGTTACTGGTTGGGGCATAGACTTGGATTACTGTATTGAATGGTTTGCCTTGGAAACGAACAGAGATCATTCTGTCGTTTTTGAGACTGTATCCAGGTACTGCATTTCAGACAGTTTTGTTGACCATGATGGCTACTCCATTTCTTCTAAGGGATTCCTGCCCGCAGTAGTAGATATAATGGTCATCCATTATAAATTATATAAATTATAAATTATATAAATTCACTCATTCCAGAATAGCAAGAAGAGAGAAGAAAGCCTTCCTCAGCGATCAATGCAAAGAAATAGAGGAAAACAATAGAATGGGAAAGACTAGAGATCTCTTCAAGAAAATCAGAGATACCAAGGGAACATTTCATGAAAAGATGGGCTCGATAAAGGACAGAAATGGTCTGGACCTAACAGAAGCAGAAGATATTAAGAAGAGGTGGCAAGAATACACAGAAGAACTGTACAAAAAGATATTCACGACAAAGATAATCACAGTGGTGTGATCACTCACCTAGAGCCAGACATCCTGGAGTGGGAAGTCAAGTGGGGGCCTTAGAAAGCATCACTACAAACAAAGATAGTGGAGGTGGTGGATTTTAGTTGAACTATTTCAAATCCTGAAAGATGATGCTATGAAAGTGCTACACTCAATATGCCAGCAAATTTGGAAAACTCAGCAGTGACCACAGGACTGGAAAAGGTCAGTTTTCATTCCAATCCCAAAGAAAGGCAATGCCAAAGAATGCTCAAACTACCGCACAATTGCACTCATCTCACACACCAGTAAAGTAATGCTCAAAATTCTCCAAGCCAGGCTTCAGCAATACGTGAACCGTGAACTTCCAGATGGTCAAGCTGGTTTTAGAAAAGGCAGAGGAACTAGAGATCAAATTGCCAACATTCGCTGGATCATGGAAAAAGCAAGAGAGTTCCAGAAAAACATCTATTTCTGCTTTATTGACTATGCCAAAGCCTTTGACTGTGTGGATCACAACAAACTGTGGAAAATTCTGAAAGAGACGGAATACCAGACCACATGACCTGCCTCTTGAGAAACCTATATGCAGGTCGGGAAGCAGCAGTTAGAACTGGACATGGAACACTAGACTGGTTCCAAGTAGGAAAAGGAGTACGTCAAGGCTGTATATTGTCACCCTGCTTATTTAACTTAAATACAGAGTACATCATGAGAAACACTGGGCTGGAAGAAACACAAGCTGGAATCAAGTTTGCCAGGAGAAATATCAATAACCTCAGATATGCAGATGACACCACCCTTATGGCAGAAAGTGAAGAGGAACTAAAGAGCCTCTTGATGAAAGTGAAAGAAGAGGGTGAAAAAAGTTGGCTTAAAGCTCCACATTCAGAAAACGAAGATCATGGCATCTGGTTCCATCACTTCATGGGAAATAGACTGGGAAACAGTGGAAACAGTGGCTGACTTTATTTTTGGGGGCTCCAAAATCACTGCAGATGGTGATTGCAGCCATGAAATTAAAAGACACTTACTCCTTGGAAGGAAAGTTATGACCAACCTAGATAGCATATTCAAAAGCAGAGACATGACTTTGCCAACTAAGGTCCGTCTAGTCAAGGCTATGGTTTTTCCTGTGGTCATGTATGGATGTGAGAGTTGGACTGTAAAGAAGGCTGAGCACCGAAGAATTGATGCTTTGGAACTGTGGTGTTGGAGAAGACTCTTGAGACTCCTTGGACTGCAAGGAGATCCAACCAGTCCATTTTAAAGGCAATCAGTCCTGGGTGTTCTTTGGAAGGAATGATGCTAAAGCTGAAACTCCAGTACTTTAGCTACCTCATGAGAAGAGTTGATTCATTGGAAAGGACTCTGATGCTGGGAGGGATTGGGGGCAGGAGGAGAAGGGGACGGCAGAGGATGAGATGGCTGGATGGCTTCACCGACTTGACGGATGTGAGTTTGAGTGAATTCCAGGAGTTGGTGATGGACAGGGAGGACTGGTGTGCTGCGATTCATGGGGTCGCAAAGAGTCAGACACAACTGAGAGACTGAACTGAACTGAATAATGAGTTATCAGATAAAGATTTTTTTTTTTTCAGAAAAAGAAGTAAAAAAGCAAGTTCATTTAAAGTCACATGAGGAAGAATAAAAAAGGTAGGAATAAACTTAAGGAGGTGAAAGATCTATACTCTGAAAACTATAAAACTGAAGATGATACAAAGAAATGAAAAAATATCCTGTGCTCTTGGATTGGAAGAATTAATATTAAAATGGACAGACCACCCGAAGCAATCTACAGATTTAATGCAATCCCATTAGAATATTCATGACATTTCTCACAGAACTAGAACAAATAATCCTACAATTCATATGGAACCACAAAAGACCCTGAATTGCCAAAGCAATCTTGATGAAAAAGAAGAAAGCTGGAGGGATCCACTCCCAGACTACAAAGCTACAGCCATCAAGACAGCATGGCCCTGGCACAAAAACAGACAAATAGAGCAGTGATACAGAAGAGAGAGCCTAGAAATAAAGCAACGCACCTACGGTCGATTCTTCCACAACAAAGGAGGCAAGTACACACAGCGGGGAAAAGACAGTCTCTTCCAAAAAGTGGTGCTGGGCGGCTCCCTGTAAAATATAAGATGAGAGCATTTCCCAAACAACAGACGAAAATAAATTCAAAGTGGATTAAAGTCCTGAATGGAAGACTGAAAACATAAAACTCCTGGAAGAGAACATAAGCAGAACACTCTGACATAAACTACAGCAATATTTTTGGGTCCATTTCCTAAGGCAAAGAAATAAGAACAAATATAACAAATGGACCTAACTAAACTTAAAAGCTTTTGCACTGCCAAGGGAACCACGGACAAAACGAAAGACAGCCTACGGAACGGGAGAAGTTATATGAGCAACAAGGAGTAAATCTCCAAAATGCACAAGCAGCTCTTACAACACAATATAAAATAAAATAAAATAATTTTTAAAATGGGAAGATTTGAATGGACCTTTTCCCAAAGAATATAGATACCAAGCACATAAAAAGATTCTCAGTATTCTAACAGAGACATGCAAGTCAAAGCCACAGATATCACCTCACGCCTGTCAGAAGAGCTAACATCAAGAAGTCTACAAACCACACATGCTGGAGAGGGCATGGGAAAAGGGAACCTCAGTACACTGTCGGAGGGACCGTAAGTTTGGGCAGTCATTATGTAAGACAGTCTGCTGCTGCTGCTGCTAAGTCGCTTCAGTCACGTCCGACTCTGTGTGGCCCCAGAGACGGCAGCCCACCAGGCTCCCTCGTCCCGGGGATTCTGCAGGTAAGAACACTGGAGTGGGTTGCCATTTCCTTCTCCAATGCATGAAAGTGAAAAGTGAAAGTGAAGTCGCTCAGTTGTGTCCAACTCTTCGCAACCCCATGCACTGCAGCCCACCAGGCTCCTCCATCCATGGGATTTTCCAGGCAAGAGTACTGGAGTGGGGTGCCGTTGCCTTCTCCAGTATGGAGGTTCTTTAAAACAATAAAAACAGAAATCCCATATGATTCAGCAATTCCACTCCTGGGTCTATATCTGGAAAAAATGAAAACACTAATTTGAAAAGAGACATGCACCCCAGTGTTCACAGCAGCACGTTTTACAACAGTCAAGACACAGGAGCCACCCAAGGGCTCCTGAGTGGCCACAGATGCCACACACACACACACACACACACACACACACACTCACACTCACACACACACACTCACACAGGAGTATCACTCAGCTGTAAAAGAACAGCATTCTGCCACTGGCAACAATGCAGGTGGACCTAAAGAATATTATGCTTAGTGAAATAAGTCAGAGAATGATAAATACTGTGCATCATTTATATGTGAAATCTAGAAAACAGGAATGAATGTATGTCGGGGGTGGGGGAGGGGGACCGCCTCACACAGGAAACAAGCTAGCAAAGGGGAGGGAAAGGGCAGGAACACTAGCAGGAGATACAAACTGCCACATGGAAAGCAGGTAAGGAACAAGGATATACCGTATAGCACAGGGAGTTATAGGCATTATCTCTGAATAACTTTTAATGGAGTATAATTGGAGAAGGAAATGGCAACCCACTCCAGTATTCTTGCCTGGAGAATCCCAGGGACAGAGGAGCCTGGTGGGCTGCCGTCTCT
This sequence comes from Nanger dama, assembly GCA_917880005.1. Classification (NCBI taxonomy): domain Eukaryota; kingdom Metazoa; phylum Chordata; class Mammalia; order Artiodactyla; family Bovidae; genus Nanger; species Nanger dama. The sequence goes on along the minus strand of CAKJTW010000016.1, from coordinate 3,189,395 downwards.
GGGGTCGCACAGAGTCGGACACGACTGAAGCGACTTAGCAGCAGCAGCAGCGATGGAGTATAATCCATAAAAATACTGAATCACTATACTGTACACTGGAAATTAATATTGTAAATCAACTATACTTCAAAAAATTAAAATACTGAGTCTTCTACTACACAAATTATATATTTCTATTTATTTGCCTTTAATTGTTCCTGTTTTTAATAAAATTGAAGTAAAATTCGCAGTTTTTACCACTTTAAAGTGTACAGTCCAGCGGCTTTCAGTACATTCAATGTTACGCAAGCATGCCATTAATTCCAGAACATGTCCATCACCCCCAAAAGCAGCCCATACTTTTACGCAGTCAGTCTTCATGCTACATCCCCTAGCCCCTGGCACCCACTAATCTGCTTTCTGTCTCCAGTCATTCGTCTACTGTGTACATTTAATGTATGTGGATCCATACAATATGCGGCTTTGGGGTTTGGCATAACGATTTTGACGTTCCTCCACGTGAACCTTGATCCTTTCAAGACTTGTTTTCTTATATTTCTAAAATTAAGGTGCAATTTATATATAGTAAAAAATCACCGCGTTAGGTGTACACTTCCATGAGTTCTGACAAACACATGCAATCAGGGAGCCTCTGCCGTTATCAAGATATAAAGTAATCCCATCACTGCCCCCTTCCAAAATCCCCTCCAGTCTTTTGATGTTATTCCTTCTTTCCCTATAGTTTCAACAAGGGTTGTTTCTTAGTTTATTCCCATCCCGACTGCCTGGCTTTTCTGGGGTTTCCAGTCTTCTGATTGGTTAGAACTTGAGTATCTCTCAGTGGTCTGTTCACAGTGCCCTGGAGTTCTTTGTTGTTGTTGTTGTTTTTTAATTGGAGGCTAATTATTTTACAATATTGTAGTGGTTTTTGCCATACATTGACATGAATCAGCCATGGGTGGACATGTGATCCCCATCCTGGAGTTACCTGGCTTCATGAAGCCACGCCCTCCGCGTGTGCAGTTTAGCTTTCTATAGAGATTCAAGGAAACCTCTATGCAGACTCCTAGAGCCCTCTCTGCATAGCTAGCTCCCTTTGATAAGTCTGCACCCAAATTTCAGTTCCTGCTGTCTGCCCAAACTCTCATCTCTCTCCTCAGTTCAGCAATACTGGTGCACTGTGCCTGAATTCTCCTTCCCTGGACTGTGATCCAGAAAAGCATCTTTGGCAGGAAGCTGGGATGGGGGGGGGGCGCAGGGTGCAGGGGAGACACTGTGGAAGTGACTTCCTCTTGTCCTGGTTGGTTGTGCCAGAAGGACCTCTCCGGGATCAGTTACTCCAATGTGTCTGGAGGCAACAATCAGTCCATCTCTTTTTTTTTTACTTTTTAAGAAAAGACTTATTCATCCTCTGGCTGTGGCAGGTCTCTGCTGGTGCACGCGGGCTTTCTTTCCTTGCGGCGAGCAGAGGCCAGTCTTTGCGGCAGTGCACAGGCTTCTCACTTATTTTTATCTTTTTCATCTTCTGGCTGTGGCGGGTCTCTGCTGCTGCATGCGAGCTTTCTTCAGCTGTGGCGAGCAGGGGCTAGTCTTTGCGGCAGTGCGCAGGCTTCTCACTTATTTTTATCTTTTTCATCTTCTGGCTGTGGCGGGTCTCTGCTGCTGCACACGGGCTTTCTTTCCTTGCGGTGAGCAGGGGCCAGTCTTTGCGGCAGTGCGCAGGCTTCTCACTGCGGCGGCTTCTCTTGAGCAGACCGGGCTCTGCCGCTCTGGCGCAGCAGTTGGGCAGACTCAGCTGCTCCACGCGGCTGAGCTGCTCCGAGCCACGTGGGATCTTCCCAGAGCAGGGATCCAACCGGTACCCCTTGCACTGCAAGGTAGGTTGTTAACCACTGGACCACCGGTGCTGGAAGCCCCCATCTCTGTCTCATAATATCTTGGTCCTTGCATACATTTTCAGATCCTTCTGCTTATTTAAACGTTGATGTGTATTCACTTTACATTGCCGACACTTTCAGCGTCCAGAGCCTTGGGTGTTTTGGTGTCTGGTATTTCTTGTCACTCACTTCAGCTGGCATTTTAGAGTCTGGATTATGAGCTTACATTCAGCTGGACTCTCTGAGGAAGCCTGAAGAAAATACCTTCTATTCCAGTTACACGAGAGCTGCGACTTCCTCAGTCTCACAGCTTCCCACCAAGCCTGATCTGTGGATGGCACTGCTGTGGGCATGACGCCATAGCCCCCTCCCTTGCTGTTTCCGTGGAGAAAGGGGGCGTCCCCTTTCCTGCCTCCTCCCCAGGAGGTGGCACTGGACAATTATTTGAATGTCTGGGCAATCCGCTTATTAACCTTATTAACAGGTTAAATTCAAAGAAGGCTCTAACTTTCTGTATTCAATTCCTGTCTCCACACCTCTTCCTAGTAGAGTTACCAGAGGCAAGTTACCCATTCCACCAGTGGAAGGCAGCCCTGCTCACGCCAGCTCACTTTTGGCCTGATTGCAGCATGGCCAGCACCCTGCATGGGACCCAGGGCCACTCTTTACAGACGGGTGTGTGTCTCCTGTGCACGCAGCCCTGAAGCGCACAGCTGAGCGTGCCAGCCCCGAGGGCAGATCTGTGGGGGAAGTTACCTGGTGAGCTGACCTCTCCACTAAACCTCCCTGAGTCCTGCCTGAGAGGCTGGAGGGTCCTCTGTGCCGGGACAGGGGTTGACAGTGCTTCCCCGTGCCTTCGGGTCCTCCTGTGCTCTTGTGATCAGGAGGGGAGGAGGGGGGAGCGGCAAGACACCAAGGACCCCTGACAACTACCAGGCCCTTAAGGTCAGAGGATGCAGGCAGAAGACAAAGCACAGAAAATGATTTCAAATCCATTTTTAGGGGAACAAATGTATAATTCAAAAAGCCTTTGAATGATACAAAGCATAAAAATTAAACGTCAAAGAATCGAACGTAAACAGCATCTATTCACAGAGGGAGCGTAAGGAGCTACACGTGGAGCTCCTCCCGGACCAGGGCCTGAGGTCTCTTCTGGGCTTGCAGAGCAAGGCAGAGTCTCTGGAGCCCTCGCCCTGCTGGGAAGTGGCTCTTGAGAGCCTGTGACAAGTGGACCCACAGCTGATGTGACATCGGCCCCACTCAGGGGCCACCAGGAAGGAATCGGAACCACAGAGGGGGCTGCTGTCTCTGAGCTCAGGGGAGGAGCATCCGATCCATGAAAGGGCACCGGGGCTGGGCGCACGGGACGCCCGCACGTGGAGGCCACGGGGCTCTGCTGTCCCTGCGCCACCAGAGGCCCCAGGGTGCATCCGTCCCTGCCTGGCCACCTCCCCCAGGCTCCTCTCCTCCCCACCCATGCCCCTCAGCCCGCCTCCTGCCTTGTTTCTCCACACACACCCCCGCCCCACGCTCCCTTCTCGGGCGGCCATCCCTTCCTCTGTCTCTTCCCCCACCCGCCTGGCTCTCTCTCTCTGTCTCTGCTCCTTCTTCTTCCTCTCACCCTGCTTTTCACCTGGGCCAGAACCTGGGCCCTTCCCTACCCAGCAAAGGCCACTTGGCCCCACACTGAGCCCTCCCCAGGGTTCACGTGTCATCGGCTCAGCCCCTTGGAGACCTTCGCTTCCCTGGGAGGTTTCTGGGCTGACTGCGCTGGCCGCAGAGGACGCGCTGGGTGGGAAGCACCGTATCTCTAAGGCCTTGGCCTGGAAAGGGCTGTCAGGGCCTCTGGCTTCGTAGGAGCCAGCGCGTCCCACGGCCGCACCCGGATGCTGGCGGCACGCTCGTTTATTAGGCTGAGTTCAGAGAAAGGGTGGGAGGCTGCAGAGGCAGGGCGGGGGCGGGGGCCAGGACGGGCGTGGGAGGGGCTGCATCTGGGCCACGCTCCAGGTGGCTACGGGGGTGCCATCACTTCTTGGAGGCCTGCTTCTTCCAGGTGGCTGTCTTCTTATTGTTCTTCCAGGCTTTGTTGAGAGCACGCAGATCCAAATCAGCCTGGATCATTCTAGAAACCAAAGCAGAGAGAGGCAGGTGCTGGGTGACGGGTGGAGAGGGCGGGTCTGCCGGGCACCCGGCCCTCCCTGGCCTGAGCCGGGGCGGCCCGCCGCCTCGCAGCAGAGCCCCTGGGTGCTGCTCCAGTCGGGGTCTTGGTGACACCTGTGGCCTTCCTGGTGCTCGGTTCGGCTTTTCGGTCTCACAAGAAATAGGCGGTTCTCACGCAGAACACGACTTGCTTCACCGTTGCCGTGGCCGGCGCGCGGGATCTTGAAAGGCCTGGGATGCTTCTTGCCAGGAGGCAGCAGGCAGTCTCAGAGCAGTGGGCCCGGGCCATGGAGTTTCGCTGAAAAGTCCACCCAAGGCCTCCATCTCCACCACCCAGAGCACTGCCAGCAGCACCAGGGAGCCGCCTCCAGGGAAGCTGGACATCATGCTGATAAAAGGGCCAGACGTCCCGGATTCCTGGAGGACCCACGCCCGGGGGTCAGTGACCTGGCCCACGTGGCCTCTGCGGCCTGTGGTGGAGCCGGGAGACCTTCTGTGAGCCACACCCATTCTGCCGACCACAGGGGGGTCCCTGAGCCCCAGGCCGGGGTGGCCACCTACTTCTTCTCAGCTTCAGTGGAAGGCTCCTCCAACTTGTCCCCCAAGGCCAACAAGGAGAGGCTTCCTTGGACGTCCCCGAGACCGCTTTCTTGGATGAGGTGGGGTCTTCCAGGCTCGGGACAGAGGCTAAAACGCTGCAGGGGAGCCAGGGAGGGGAGGGAGCACTCAGTGGAGGCACCGCGGCCGGAGAGGGGGCCCAGGCCAGCCGCCCTGGCTCGGCGCCAACCCGTTAAGGTTCCGGTTCCGAGAGAAAAGGGAGCTGGAGCTTCTCCTCCCGAGGTGGATGGAGGGAGGATGCCCCTGGGACCCGAGACTCCCTGGAGCTCAGTTTCCCTGGCTTCTGTTTACAGCTGCACCTGCCCTTAAGCATGTCTGCCACATGGGATACACCCAACGCTGACTACTGGAAGTCAGCCAAGGGGGGCTCCACAGGGCAAGCAAAGAAAGGCACGGAGGCCCAGCAAGTTGGTCCCCACGTACCGGGTTAAGGGCTGAATGCGTCCCCCGATCCTCAGGCTGCAGTCCTAACCGCGGGGACCCCGGAACGTGACTCCATTTGGAAATGAGGAGTAGAGACGGAACCACACCAGAACAGCGTGACCACTCATCTACCTGGGGTCCTCACAAAGCAGGGAGTGTGGACGCAGACACACCTGGGGGACGCCTCGTGAGGACAGCCGCGCTGCCCGGCCCGGGAGCCCCCAGGAGCGGGAGGAGGGCGTGAACAGACCCGTCCCTGGCGCCTGCGGAGGGAGCGCGGCGGCCACGCCTCCCTCTGGCCTCTGTCCTCCTGCGACTCCGGATGGCACCTGCTCAGGCCTCTGCAGTGCTCACCCCTCAGCGCACCTCAAGGCTCTGCGGCCATCACAGACGATGCGCACTCTCCTCGGAGAGCCTGGCCTCCAGAGGAGGCTCCCTGGTGGGCTCCTCTAACGGATGGAGGAGGCCCTCCCTCCTGGCAGCTTCGGGGGAGGGCCTGGCGGGGGCGGGCTTCTCCCTGGCACTGGGCCCCACCCTTCACAGTGCCCTCCTTGGCCCGAGCCTGGGGTGCAGCTGGGGAGAGGCTGCTTACTGGGCCCGGCCCGCCGCCAGCTGCCCCTCCCTCCACTGGGGCTCCTCCGCCTCTTCGATGGAAGCATGCCGTCAAGCGCGGCCCCTCATGGACGGTGGCACTTCACAGTTTACAAGCCTCTGCTTCAGTTTATACGGACGGAACACTACAGTTTACAGAGCCTGGCGAGGATTTCGTGGGCGCTTACAGCACTGTGCTCCCCGCTGGAAACGCACTCTTCACGGAGAGCTGGTCAGCCGAGAAGGGGTTCTGGCATTTACGAGTGTCTTGTGGTCGACAAAGAGCTTCACAGGGTGCCTGGTACCTTATAGTGTGTGAAGCGCGTTCCTAGCTCCCAGCTCAAGGCCATCTCCGAGTTTGGGTCGAGGGCACGTGGGGTTACAGGACGCTCTGAGCCCACGGGGCACGCCAGTGTTCACAGCCCCTGTGGCTGGTGGGGCAGGCGATACCTGGCAAAGGGCTCGGTCTTTCAGATTTCACCTCGGTCTGCACAGCGCTCCGGGCTTACGAGCACACGACAGTTTACAGAGCATGCTGTCATGGCAGAGCGCATCACCTCTTAGAGCTCCTTGTTCTCTTGACGCCCTGCTCCGAGACGGTCCTGCGAGCATGGGGTGTCCTCCCTGCTGGCAGCGGGCAGGTGGCTGTCTGATGCCGTGTGTGGGGCACTTGCCTGCCTTCTCTGTTCCCTACACCAGTGGAGGGGCTGCAGGAGGGGGTCCTCGCCTGCCAGGCCTCTATAGGGGGCTGACCTCCTGGACTCGTTGCCCAGCAGCTGGGACGGAGCCACAGCTCCACTGCCCTCTCCCGCCGCCCCTGCCAGGCCCTGTGGGCACGCCCGGTGGCAGGAGCCACAGCAGCAGCGGGTGGCTCTGTGTCTGTGGCCCCAGTGTGGGCCAGCCTGCCCCCTGGGCCCATGCCCTCTGACTCCAGGGGGCAGCAGGGCTCCCCTGGTGCCTCAGGCAGTAAAGAATCTGCCTGTGACGCAGGAGACCCGGGCTCAACCCCTGGGTCAGGAAGACCCCCTTGGAGAAGCAAATGGCAACCCACTCCAGTACTCTTGCCTGGAGGATCCCGTGGACAGAGGAGCCTGGAGGGCTACAGTCCATGGGGTCCCAAAGAGTCAGACATGCTTAGCAACTAAAGCACCACAGACAGAGTGGCAGGACAGCAGAGCCCAGTGGGTGCGCCTCCCGAGACTTCCTGCGCTAGACACATGGCGGGGTCCCCTCGCCCCCACCCAACCTGCCCCTGTGCCCCGCAAGGGCTGTGGCTCGTCACGTCTTAGGAACTCAAAGCACCACCAAGTGGAGAGGCAGAGTCAGGCAGAACAGGAAGGACCCTGGGTGAGGGGTGACCAGCGGAGGAGTCACAACAAGAGTGGGGGTGACCCTGATGCAGAGGCGCCCCCACCCGAGCCCTCCACAGGCCCCAGCCACGGAGCTCACCTTAAGCAGGCCTTAGCGCCTGGGGCCTGTCAAGGGCTCCACCTCCTTTGGCCTTGCCCCTCAAAGCTGCCTGGGCTACCCTCCTGCTCAGACTACCCTCGCCCCTGGCTGCCAGCCACACCCGCGGTCTGGGAATCTGGTGGCCCAGCCTCCATCACCCCCACCCCGGGGGTGTCCTTCCTGCCCCGGGTCGTGTCACCACCCTGCCCTGGTCCTCTCTGCAGCCCAGCGTGCCTCTGCCCACGGGCACCCATCGCAGGGCCTGCCAGCAGCACAGCCTGCTGTGGCCACAAGGAGGCCTGCCCGAGCCTCATGAGGGTGGTGGGAAGAGTGGCCGCCAAACACCCAGGGGGCAGCACCTCAGACTCACGAGGCGCCACCTCCCCAGCACGCCACCCTGCATCCTCCCAGCTGTCCTTCTGACCCAGCGGTTGCCCCCCAGCCCCAGGCTCTCGTGACCGTGCCAGCCTGCTGAGCCCTTCTGCAGTGGGGGCCCTCTGTGCCCCCCATCAGGGGTCCCCTTGACGCTGAGCCCCTTGTGCCACTGCCTGAACCCCGCCACAGAGCCGCAGTGTGTCAGAGAGAAGCCAAGGGGGTGAGGAGAGGGCGGGCCGATGTGGAGGCGTGCCGAGTACAAGGCTGCTGGGGCCGGAGGCTCACCATCTGCTGGATGTCTGTGATCTCCAGGCTGGCCCTGGCTCCCAGCTGCGGCTCTGGGTACCGGGCCAGGAGCCTTCACTGGGCCTTGCGTAGGTGGCCCTGTCCTGGGGGTCAGAGACGACAGCTGGGGCCATGCCCACGCGTGCTGCTCCTCCCCTGCCTCCACTCAGCCTGGCTGGCTGTGTGCTGAGGGGCCTAGGGAGGCTCCCTCCTGGATGAGCCTGTGTGGGAGGAAGGAGCCGCAGCAACGGAGCAACCCAGAGACCTCCTGAGGGAAGGCAGGCTCACCCTGGGAGTGTGGGCTGCGGGACTGATGTGGACCGGTTGGTGGGGCACGGAGGGGACGATCCAGTGGCCGGAGGGAGAACGGGACCTGGTGCTATCGGAGCGGAAAGCGGGGGGGTGGGGGTGGGGGGACTTTGAGACCAAACCAGCACTTGCCCCCAGGAGCCCACGAGCTGAGGAAAACAGCCCCTTTCCTCCCTGCTACGGCAAGTACCCACAGAGCACCTCCGTTCTCCTCTTTTAAAACTGTGAAAAGTGTGTAACATGAGTTATCACCTTAACAGTTGTTCAGTGTACAGTTCAACAGTATGATGTATATAGCATGACGTGTGTTCACATTGTTGGGCAACAGATCTCTTGAACTTTCTCATCCTGCAAAGTTGAACCTGTCTCCGTTAAACAAACCTCCCCATCCCCCGGCCCCTGGCAATCCCACTCTACTCCCTGTCTCTATGGACCTGACTGCTGTAGGGGCCTCACGTAAGTGCCATCGTACAGTATTTGTGGTGTGTCTGGCTTATTTCACAAAGAAATGAGTGTCCTGGTTCATCCATGTTGCAGCAGGAGTCAGAATTTCCTTCCTTTTTAAGGCTGAATAATAGTCCACTGTCATTGTGTGGACAGACCACGCTTTGCTCGTCCACTCATCCATCGATCGGGCGGCTTCTACAATGCTTAGGCACTTCACTCCCTTTCACACCAGTTTCCGGCCCTACGGATGAGCAAGGGTAGTGCAGACCCAGGTCCTGTCCACCTCCGAATCCCTGGGGCCAAGCACAAGGCTGGGCAAGTGGCAGCTGATTAGAAACTGACTGAGTGGCCCGACGTTCAGGCTGCAAAGAGGTGGCCTCTGGAGAGAGGGGCTCTCCCATCACTGGAGGCGTGCAGAGGTGGCCGATGATCGGCAGACACCCTGTTTGCCAGCCTCTTCTTGCTCTGACCCAGCCTCTGACGTCCTGGGATAAAATCAGCCCTTGGTCTTCATTCAACAGACATTTCCCAAGGGCCTCCTTTGTGCTGGGCCCTGAGAAGAGGATATGAAGACAAGAAAGCGGGGTCCAGGGCTGGTGGGGCAGGGCTCCCAGCCCCTCCAATGGCTTCACACATGCCGAGACCTGCAGCCACGTCCCACCCACTGCCTGGGCCTCAGGGAAGGGCCGGCCTCAGGCAGCCCTGCCCCCAGGGCTGTAGGAGCCTGGGGCCTTCCCGGGAGCCCTGCAGCACCCCCTCACTGACCACGCCCTGGGCACCCCTACTCTTAAGCTCTTTCAGTCAGCCTCCGAGAGGACCCAGCCCCAGCCAAGGTCTGACTGCAAGACACGAGAGACCCCAGGCAAGAACCACCGGGCTGAGCCCAGTCGGAGACAATACCAGACGATTCTCTGGCTTCACACAGTGAAGCTGGGGTGATTTGTCTCGCAGATACAGACAGTAGGAACTGTTGTTACGGCAACATCTTCTGGTAGAGATTCCATTCCCTTTTCCCCGGAGTGCTTTAAAACTGTCAACGTTAACAGGCCTTTCGAGAATTAGGAGGTGTCTTACTGGCTTATATTATTTTCAGGACTCTGCCCCTTTCCAATCGCAAGAACCTGGACTGTGTGCATGTTGGGAGATGGTCAGGTGGGAGTGGGGGTGTGTGTGAGTACCCACACATGAGCGCACACCTGTATAACTTCCCCATCATTTCTCAAAAAGTGTTGTAAACATGGCACGGATTCCCTTCAGAACCCTTGAATATAGCAAAGTAGGGGCCTGGCACTCATTTCAGCACTAACAGACGCACTGGGCACTGCCGCTCGCAGCCTCTCAGGAAACGCTGGGGAGCACCTAGCCGCCGCCCAGGACGGTTCCCAGGTGCTTCCCCTCACCTTCCCACTGGACAGACACACAAGCAGAGGCCGAGGGAGCCCAGCTCGCAGAGAGGCGCCTTCCTCCTGCCTCCCCCGCCCGGCTCCATCCTGGGCGCGCGCAGTGCCCTCCCCTGGAGCTCACCCTTTGGAGGGGGCTATCCCTTGCGCAGCAGTCTTTGGCAGCTCCAGCACCCCTCAGTGGAGGGCCGGCCTTCTGAGCGTTTCTGAAAGTGCCTCCGCCCGTGGCCTTGGCTCATCTTCTGTTTGGCCCCTCTAGCTGCGTCTCCCCTCCTCCTGTCTCAGCGTATTTTCACTTAGACCTCGCAGCCCCGCTGCCTCCATCGTCCCTTCACCCGGGATTCCCGAGGAGCTCGTCTCCACGGACCTCCAAGACCCCACTTTGAGTTTCAGCCACAGCTTTCCTCTCCACACCGTCAGCGTCTGTCCTTCCACAGGCTTCTCCAGCTCCTTCTTCCCCACTAAGCATTCCAGGATTCTGGGGTCGCGGCCTGACCTCCACGTCCCTCCAGGAGTGGATTTCTCCCGAGACCTCCTTAGGGTCAGGCAGACATTCTGACAAAGCCCAAACTCCGCGCCCTGGGGAGACACTGGCGTCAGGACTCCTAGAAAACTGGGGCCTAGCATGAGGAGCGGGCAACCAGACTCAGCGCGGCGGGGGCGCAGTCAGAGGCAGGCCGAGGCGGCGAGCAGGCAATGCTTCTCAGGCAGGCGCTGCCCGAGCACTCAGGACTCCGTGCAGACTCCCAGTACCATCGCCTGCAGCGTCATAACCCCAGGCCCGTCCCTGGACCTACCTTTGTGTCTCCCGCGCCAAGGGGGGCCAGGCACCTCCCACAGCGCCAGCCCCTCCCTCCCAGCCACCCTGCCCTGCACCCAACCCCTCACCCCACACGCTTCGTGTTTCACCTGAATTTGTAGTTCTCAGGCAGGAAGTGGCCCATCTTGCAGTCCTGTCGAGCCTGGAAGATCTGTTTCAGCAGATTCTGCCTGCTGAAGCCATAGCCATTCAACACGCAGCCCCCGAAAAGTAGCTTTCCCCCAGCGAACATCTGCTGACACACAAGAAGGACACAGTGCAAGCTGCCCTCAGCACTGACTTTCAGGGTGGGCCGCTGGCTCTCAGCGCCTGTTCCCGGATCCGAGCCTCCCTCTGGTGGCTCCAGGGAAGGGTGTGCCCAAGTGCCCCAGTGAGTGTGGCCGAGCCTGTTCCCTAGCCAGACCTCTGGGTCAGAGGGCGGCCTCACCGTCCCAGCCTTTGCTACCTGCAGGCCTGACCGGCTAAAACGCCCTTCGCAGAGCCCTGGGGCGAGAAAGTGTCTTTCTTCTCAGAGGCCCGACCTGCTCTGCCTCTGAACCACATATCCCGTATAGCTGATCACCTGGTCCTGGCGGACGGGGCCCCTGAGGGCAGGAAACGTAGTTTCTCCTGCTGTTCTCTGAGCCCCTACCCTCTGTGTGTCAGTCTCAACAAGAGAGGCCTGTCTGAGGTTTCTGTGCAAGGGTACCTGTTTGTTGCAGCCCAAACCAACAAGGAAACAGCAAACACTCAACAGAAGGAACTCAAGTAGAGAAACAGAGAGATTCTTGTGCTGCAGGTAAAAATCGTAATTAAAAAGCAGGATCTCAAAGTCAGAACATTCTTGGACAGGCCAGATACCAAAATGAGAGAGAGCAGGGTGTGCCCCAGGGCTCCCCCACAGGCCGGTGCCGGCAGGCACCCAGAGGCCATCTGGGGGAGATGATAGAGTGATTCTTTTTCTAAACTGCATTTTCCAAAACCTCTACAACGAATACACACACTTATACGATATCCTGTATTTAGAAAAACAGTAGTTAAAAGTAAACAGGTGAAGAGGATTTGTTTCTTTGGGTGAAGCATCCCCTGCCCCTTCAGCCTCCTGGGATGGGGACACGTGGGGTCAGCCTGGGTGGGAGGCTGGGTCCGGGGGACGAGGGTCCAGGCTGCAGCCCCAGCTCAGTGTGCTGGGGGCCTCTCGGTCTGTGCTGCTCTCTGGGCCCGGCCCCTGCGCCTGTGCTTCTGCGCGGGTGGCGGCTGCAGGGGCCGGGGTGGTGGGCAGCGGGCGGCCCCGGGCCCTGGCTCACCAGAATCATACCCCGCGTCACAGCGTACTTCTTCACCAGCAGGGGAGGGGCCCTCTGCAGCGGGCCGTCCAGGTCGTAGCGCAGCAGGCGGTAGGGGGTCGTGCCGGCACTGCCGAGAGAAAGCAGCGCCCGTCACCCCCACGCCAAGGAGGCGCACTGGGGTTCCCACGTTCTCAGCCAAGCCGGGCTCCCCTGAGCCCCGAACCACGGCCCCTCTAACTCCTGCCCCAGGGCCCTTCAGCCCCTGCTGTGACCATCCCTTGACCCCTCCCTTGACTATCCCCAGAGGATGTCTTGGGTCCATTCAGGGCCCTCTACTGGTGAAGGTCATCGCAACCATGACTGCTCACACCATGTGACATCCACGAGCCAGCCTCCTGGGGCCTGCAGGATTTGTTTCTCCCCTTTACCTGGGAGAAGCCCCGCAGAGATCTGCAGGTGGGTCCTGTTCCTGGGGGTCCCCCTTTCCAGGACTCCTCCTCACTCCATCTACGCTGGCTGGCTGCTTCTCTGAACACCCCCCGTCACCCAGTCCAACCAGAACCTAAACTGAAGGTATGCTTCTGGGTACAGCCTGGTCAGTGCAGAGTAAAGCTGGTCTCTCTCCTCTCCTCCTCGGCTGCTACAGACCCACTGATACGACTGCTGCGCAGTGTGATGTCTTCTGATTCTGTCTTTTGTTCAGGTGCCCCTAGCTATCCTGTCTGCCCTTTCAGTTTAAGATGTGAAACTGCACCCAGGATTCTAACTATCAGAGCAGAGGAACATCAGGGAACATATCTGCCTTAACCGAAGACCCCAGAACAGTGGAACCAGAGTCACCGTGAGATCCAACACAACCAGGCCTGTCCTCTGTCCTTAAATCCTGCCGCTCATTCCTGCACTGCTTCACTCACCTCGAGCCAGACCTCTACCATCCACACTGCCCACACTGGGCCACCACGCCTTCCTGGACTTCCAGACAATTATTCGTGAACACCGAATAGCCCTGAGACAAACTAAAGTCAACACTAATCTCCCACATGGCCAGGGATGATACCCATACATGGGCAGATGCAGAGCAGGTACCCAGTAATAATGCTCGTGGGTTCTAAGGAAACTGGAACTGGCTCCAGAAGATTCTTGTGGCTTTGATGTACGAGCCCCATAGGAGGTCTTCTGGCATCTGATCAGAAAGGTTCCACTGCCAAGCTCTGAGCCCTGGCTGGCGTGCAGACCCAAGAGGGGACACTCAGGGGTCAGGGAAGTGGCACCCCAGGGAAGAGGGCTGGAGGGGGGCATCCCCAAGCATACGTGGAAACTTAGCATCAGGGTTGCAGCTGGAGGAGGAGAGGGCCCAGGGCACCCATGCTCTGCAGGCAGTCAGCAGGAGGACACGGAGCACTCGTGCTCACACCTGGGCCCTCCGCTCCCCGTGGTCTGAGGACGGGGTCACCCCGTGGAGCATACCAACCCTGCCGGGAACAGCTAAGACTTGGGAACAACTCTGCAGCAAGGGGTGGGTGGATTCCACGCACCCCTGACTGACTGACCCCTGGGACTTCAAGCACAGTGAGCTGGAACCTGGAGCAGCCTGCCCGCCTTCGCACAGGCCGCTGCCTCCGCTGGGAACACTCACCCGCCAGCAAAAGCCTCTCTTCCTGGGAGCCACAGGCTGACCCTGCGGCAGGCGGCCCTGTGCTGGGATCCTACAGGCCCTGTCCTCTCACGGCCCTCGCCAGGGCTGCCATGAGTGACCCCTAGGCGCAGGACCACACTGGGGTGCTCGGCCATGAACACTCCAGAGCCCTGAGGGTTCCATGGCGAGCTCGGCTCCTCTAGTCTAGTGCACGACCGCCACGCGCAGCTTGTGGTCTGGAAGAAAGCGGCAGCACCCTGATGGGTCTCAAGGTCAAAACAGGTCCCCACCTCAAGCGGCGACATTCCTCAGGGACAGCAGGATGAGTGCGACCGAGTAGGAAGAGCGTGTGTGGAGGCCCAGGCCACCCCAGCCCCGGGCTGCACGGGACTCACCTGGATGCAGGGGGAGGCGCGGCCCTGCTGCCGGTGGCTGTAGAGCATGTCCAGCAGCCACTGGAGCTGCCCTGACCTGGTGGGGTTCTGGCCCGACACGACCCCAAACACCAGCACCTGACTGGGGTCTCGGGCGCTGACAGGAAGCGCTCTAGCTCCACGTCGGACACCAGGGGCGCCCGCACCAAGCACCTGCAGCCGGCCCGGATGTCCTCTTTGCTAATGAGCTTCCGCAGCACCACAGGGCAGTCGGAGAGTGAGGCCGCCCACCTGGTGGGGCTGCGAACCTCTCTGGCCTTCGCTCTGCCAGGAAGAACAAGCAGGGGGCACTCAGTGGGCGGGCGCAGGCTCCAGCAGCCCAGCCCCAGATCCAGGGGGACAAAGGCCACGTGGCAGCAGAGCTGGAGTCGAGATCCAGGCAGTTCTAGCCTAGCCCCCACCACTACTGTGCAGCTCTGCCTTCAAGGGGCCCCCTGACCTCTCTGTGCCTCAGTTTCCTCTGGTGCAAAGCGGTATTTACAAGGGAATCCATCCATCCAACAGACTCTGGAATCATCCTGAACACCTTTCTTTCTCACACATCTCATGTCCCATCCAGTCTATCAGCAAGCTTGTCCATTCTACTTTCAAAACAAATTGAGGATGCGACCACTTTCCCTGCCCACACCTCTAGGAACACACCTAAACCTTCAATTGCTCTTGCCTGGCTGCCTGCAAGTGCCTCCTGATGGGTCTTTCAATTATCCTGTTATAACCAGGTGGCTCAGCTGGTACAGAATCCACCTGCATTGCGGGAGCCCTGGTTCAATCCCTGGGTTGGGAAGATCCCCTGGAAAAGGGAAAGGCAGTCCACTCCAGTATTATGGCCTGGATAATTCCATGGACTCTACTATAATCCATGGGGTCGCAAAGAGTTGGACACGACTGAGTGACTTTCACTTCACTTAACCAAGTCACACCCAGACATGGACAACTTATGATTATCAAAGGGGAAAAGAGTGTCGAGGGATAAATTAGGAGCTTGGGATGAACATATTCACAATACTGTACATAAAATGGGGCTTCCCAGGTGGCCCAGTAGTAAAGAATCTGCCTGTCGATGCAGATTCAGGGGTTCAATCCCTGGGCTGGGAGGATCCCCTGGAGGAGGAAATGGCAACCCCCCCCAGGATTCTTGCCTGGAAAATTCCATGCACAGTGGAGCCCGGTGGGTTACAGTTCATGGGGTCACAAAGAGCGACTGAACAAGCATGTACATACAAAAGATAAACAACAAGGACCTGTTCTACAGCACCAGGAACTCTGCTTGATACTCTGTAATAACCTGTAATTCTGTAGCATTATTTAAGGAAACTAGCCGGGAAAGGTGTGTGTGCGCGTGTGCTGTGTGCCTGAAATGTTATTAGTCAACTGTGTTGTTGTTGTATCTCTTTGTGACTGCGTGGACTGCAGCCCCCCAGATTCCTCTGTGCACGGGACTTCCCAGGCAAGAATACTGAGCGGGCTGCCATTTCCCCCTCAGGGGGTCTTCCCGACCCAGAGACTGAATCCTCATCTCCCGCACTGGCAGGTGGATTCTTAACCACTGAGCCACCAGGGAAGCCCACTAATCTATTACACTGCAACTAAAAAATTTCAAGAGCCAAGTCACGCAATGTCGCCGCTCTCTTCCAGCTCCCATCTGCACAGGCTAAAAGCCAAAGTCCCTGCGATGCGCCCCCAGCCTCTGCTTGGCCCGGCTCCTTCCTCACCCCTTATTCTCCTCCAGCATTCTCGCCTTTGCTCGTTGCACCAGCCGCTCTGGCCTTTCCTCACCCTCCAACCTCAGGGCCTTTGCTCCTGCTATTCCTTTGCTCCTGCTTGGCTTCAACCCCGGACACCCACTTTCTCACCTTCTTCGTGTCTCTCTGCAAACGTCACCTTCTCAGCGACACCTTCTCTGACCGTCCTGTTAGGAACTGCCTCCTTCCACCACCAACAAATGTCCCCTGGCCTTGCCTATTTGCCTTAGCACTGCTCACAATCCAAAACAATACACATTTTGCCTATTTATTTTGGTTATTTCTCCATCCCAACAGAACAAAAATTACATGAAGCCATGAGTTTGGAGAGTTCTACTCAGCAGGATAACAGTAAAGATTCAATTGTTGCTGTTCAGTGGCTAAGCTGTGTCTGACTCTCGTGACCCCATGGGCTACAGCACACCAGGCTCCCAAGTCCTTCACTATCTCCCATAGTTTGCTCACATTCACGCCCATTGAGTCGGTGATACCATCCAACCATCTCATCCTCTGTCACCCCCTTCTCCATTGGCCTTCAATCTTTCCCAGCAACATGGTCTTTTCCAATGACTTGGCCTTTTGCATCAGGTGGCCAAAGTACTGAAGCTTCAGCTTCAATATCAGTCCTTCCAATGAATATTCTGGGTTGCTTTCCCTTAGGATTGACTAGTTTGATCTCGTGGCAGTCCAAGAAACTCTCAAAGGTCTTCTCCAGCACCATAATTCAAAAACATCAGTTCTTTGGCACTCAAGTCTTCTTTATGGCTCAACACTCACATCTGTACACGACCACTGGAAAAACCATAGCTTTGACCAGATGGACCTTTGTCGGCTAAGTAATGTGCTGCTTTCTAATATGCCGTCTAGGCTGCTCATAGCTTTCCTTCCAAGGAGCAAGCGGCTTTTAATTTCATGCCTGCATCACCATCTGCAGTGATTTTGGGGCCCAAGTAAATGAAGGCTCTCACGTTTCCACTGTCTCCCCATCTATCTGCCGTGATCTTAGTTTTCTGAATGTTGAGCTTTAAGCCAACTTTCTCACTCTCCTCCTTCACCCTCACTAAGAGGCTCTGTAGTCCCTCTCCGCTTTCTGCCATTAAAGTGGTGTCATCTACATAACTGAGGCTGTTGATATTTTTCCCAGCAATCTTAATTCAAGCTTGTGATTTATCCAGCATAGCGTCTCACACGATGTACTGTGCATAGAAGTTACATAAGCAAGGTGACAACATACAGCTTGTTGCCCTCCTTTCCCAATTTGGAACCACTCAGTTGTTCCATGTTTGTTTCTAACTGGTGCTTCTTGACCCACATAGAGGTTTCTCAGGAGACAGGTAAGGTGGTCTGGTATTCCCAACTCTTAAAGAACTTTCTGCAGTTTGCAGTGATCCACACAGTCAAAGGCTTTAGCAATAGTCAGCGAAGCAGAAGTAGACGTTGTTCTGGAATTCTTTTGCTTTCTTTATGATTCAACAAATGCTGGTAACTTGGTCTCTCGTTTCTCTGCCTCTTCTAAACCCAGCTTGTACATCTGGAATTTCTCAGTTCACATACCGTGGAAGCCTAGCTTGAAGGATTTTGAGCATAATCTTGTTAGCGTGTGAAATGAGAGCAACTGTTTGATAGTTTGCACATTCTTTGGCATTGCCCCTCTTTGGGATTGGAATGAAAACAGATCCTCATAAAATAAAATGGACAGTCTCTGTGGATCCACAGGATCTAGCAGACACACACACATACTCTGTGGCAGCAATTTCACATCCAGGAATAGCCCAGCTAGAAAGAAGGACATATGCAAACACCAGCACGGTTTGTCATTACCCAAATTGTAAGCAACCTAAATACTCGTCAACATTAGGATGTACAAAATTTTTAGTGTAATCCTAGAATAAATTATTACATAGCAATGAAAAGAGGCAGAATTTTGCCACACAGAACAACATAGATAAATCTCACAGTATAACACTGAGCAAAAGAGGCCAGACCCGAAAGGATACACACTGAATGGTTCTGTTGAAATAAGTTAAAAATAAACACTAAAGGGAAATTCTATTTCTTGGGGCTGATGGGGTATGCTCACTTACGGATACACACTGAGCTATACACTTAGGATTTTTTTTCATTTTTCTGTATTTTATAAAATTTTTTAAACATATAAGAGATACCTTGATCCTATAAATTTTTCTAAGTTTTCTTGAAACCTCATGAATCAGATGGTGTCACTTCCGGCCTCACAGTTGCGGAACAGCTTCCTCTGAGGCTCCCAGGTCCGCCTGGCCCGGCTCCTGCCTGCCTTTCTGTGCTCACTCTGCGTCCCTCTCCCACCTTCCTCGTGATGCTCCACCCTGGTCTCCTCACTCTCCCTCACACACAGCAGACTCGTTCTTGTCTCAAGGTCCCTGTGCTTGTTTCATCCTCTGCCTCATGTTCCTTCTCCATCCTTCTTTGCTTCTAATCCTCAGGCCTCTATTAACATACCTTTACAGAACTGCTTCCCTGACTGTCTACTAGGGGAACACATCCCACCCCCCTTTCCAGTCACTCTCCATGCTTGGGGTTGGCTGGCCTTTTACTGGATTGTAAACATCCTAGTCTTTGCAGCACCAGTGGTCTCAGTTACAGTGACGCACCATTTTTGTCCTTGCAGGAAAGCGGCTACAGACCACAGATGAATGAGTGGGCTGGGCATGTCCCAATAAAACCTTACTCATGGGTTCTGACATTGGAATTTCCTATCATTTCACATGTCACAAAAAAACTCTTTTTTTTTCCTCCTAAGCATTTAAAAGCATAACAATAACTCTTAGCTAGCCCGTAAACAAAGCAGGCAGTGGGGCCAGAGTTCAGCCCCGGCCGCAGTTGGCCAGCCTGTGCTCTAACCCTTTCTACTTTCTTCCCAGGCTTTATCCCCATCTGAAATATTTTAGCTGTTCACATGTCTCTCTTCTGCTTTCCTCCCTCGGCCCTGTCCACCGCTGCGAGGCTCCTACCCGTCTTAGCGTCTGACACCTGAAGCCCACCTGCGTGGAGCCACGGCCTTGGTGTGGAACTTGCTGGGCTTCTTCCGCGTGGGGCTCACAGGCGCCGACTCAGGCTCTTCCTTTGAAGCCACTTCAATCAGGGACTCGGGTCGGGCTGACTGCGACCGTAGTAAGACCGTATCTCCTGAGTACAGATTCAGCTTGGTGCTGCGCTCGGGGAAGAGCCCGGACTTGAGTCTGGTCCGACTGACTTCTGCCTCTTCCTTTACTGGGTATTTGATGGTGAACAGGCCTGTGGACAGAGGACCCGGGGTTGCTCCCTGGCCACCGTGCCTTCTCTGAGGCTGCGCGCTCGCTGCTCCTCCCCAGCCTGCTCTCCCTAGAGTCTGATGCAGGGCTGCCCCCCGCTACTGTTGTCTGGCCCAGTGCTCCCACCCCAGTGCGGGTGGCGGGCCACTCAGAGCCGCCTGAATGGAGGGACATGGCAGCCTCGATTCTGGCCCTCTGCCAAGAGCCCAGCTCTGATCCCTCCTGCCCCGTGGGGCTGTGCTCCGTTCAGCCTTGTGTTTTCACAGTACTCAGTGTAGAGGCTGGGTGCCCAACGCGTCCCCACTGGTCCCGGTGCCTCCAGCTCTGTTCTTTGCTGTACTGATTGTCTTTTGTTTTCTCTACTAGACTGGCCAGAGACCTCTCATTTCTTCATTCACTTACCAAGAGCTTCCTCAGTGTCGGGTATTAGGCATAAAGATGATCCTGCACAGGGCGCCCTGCCTCTGGGAGCTCCAAGCAGGAGCTGGGGACCGGGGTGGGAAAGCAAAGAAATATCCATAACGCTAGGTGGGAAGACTTAGAACTGGAGCATAGACAAAGTGCTGTGGGAGCCCAGAGGAGCGTGTGGCAATCTGCTAGAAGGCACAGGAGGCTTTCCAGAGGCAGGGCGCAGCTGAACTGAGTATCTGGGGACACGGAGCAACTCCCCAGGGAGGCACCACAGCCCTTGTGTGCCCAGCCAGGGAGTGGCATGGGGTGGGAGAATCAATGTTTCTTCATACCCAGGCCCATGAGCAGTGAGGAAGAGAGCCCAGACGTGGGAGGGGTCTCGAGGCCACCCATGCCAGCCCTGGAGACTCCGCAGACCTGACAGGGTCAGCCTGGTGACTTGGCTGCTTTCCTCTCTCCTACCAAGACCTTCAACAAGGAGAGGAAGAGGGGGTGCAAGTGGATGATGGATGATATGGGAGATGGAGCCAAAAAGTGAACCCTGTGTGGGTGGGTGTGAGAACAGGGAGAGCAGCAGAAAGCCCAAGAGAAACCCAGGAGAAAAGCAGTCATGTGGAGACATAAAGATACACAGAGAGCTCTCAGAAGCTGAGGCTGGCAAAGGCTGCCATTATCAGCTGAGCGGCCCTGAGGAAGCTCCTTCCCCACTCTGAGCCTCATCGTCCCGTCACCAATGGGGAATCCTGCTGCACCATCTCCCTGGGGTGGTGAAGAGCTGTCCTTGGAGGTGACCTGAAGGTGGCCCAGGATCTGGGAAGCCCTGGGAACAGGGCTGCACCCTCGTTTCTGCCTCCCTACCTGCTGCCAGCAGGATGGAGTTCATGAACTGGGACACTGTCTTCTGAAACCGCCTCTTGATCTCTGCCAGGGCCCGGCTCATCTTAGACATCTTTTTCGTCCATGATGCTGATTCTGCGGGTTACCTAGGGAGAGGCCAAGGGAAGGGCATCAGCAGCAGCCCCACAGGGAGCCGTCTGCCTGGCCCAGTGACCATAGGCGTGGCCCAGAACAGAGGATGTGCTGTCCCTGCAGGGGACCCACCTGGTCCCCTGGCCCAGCGAATTCCTGCAAGCTGACTCAACCTGCCTCAAATGTTTCCCACCCCCAGGGATGCTGGTTGCTCTGGGCAGAACTGTTCCTTGCCTTGGACCCCCACTTGCTCTCTATGGGGTAAGACAAAGGAGAGGTAGCCCTTTGTGATCAGCTACGTGGGAGCCTATCTCCCCAGCCAAACTCCAACCTCCTGGAGGATAAGCATCGGCTCTTGGTCTCCCTTGTATCTCGGAGCCAAGCACACAGGAGGCGCTCAGTTTATGCTTGTTGTATTAGGAATAAGTGGATGGCCAAATGCCTCTCGGGAGCCTCTGCTGCCTACATGACCCTCAGAACCCTTTCACCCTGCTGGAAGCTCTCAGCTGGGAGGCCACCGTGTGCCAGGGTTCCATAGACTGACTGGTACCCATGGGCGCCAGGCCAGGTCTCTAGCTCAGTTTGGGATTACTGCAAAGGGCCACCTTGGCTCCCAGGCTCCTGGGAGGCAAGTTGAGGCCATCCTGCAGGTCATCCTCTGCTTCTGCCGGGGTGGATCGAGGCTCAGCCTCTGGAGTCATGCAATCAGTGTCCGACTTTTTTTCCAGGAAGTCCTGGCCGATTTGCTAAGCCAGCAGTAATCACTCTCCATGCTGAGCTTGCACACCTGCTCATTCCTGGCTTTCCTGCCCTGGATTCTGATCACCTTTTACTTTATCCCTAAAACTTCACCAGTCCCCTGAAGCAGAGTCCATGATGTCTGTATCTCCCACTTCACACAGAGGAAGTGGGAAGTAATTTTTCCCCTGAAGAACTGAAGCCTCAAGAAGAGAACAGGGTGGGCGGCGGACAGAGTTTTGAAGAACAGTGACGTCAGCTACATGTCCGTCTTTGTCCTGCAGGCAAGGCTTCTGTAAAGAATGCCCCGATTAACAACAAAGCCTCGACCATCCTTCTGATGGTTGGTCCCAACCTCTGTCTCTGGGCTAATTTTATTTTTAATTTATACCCAGTCTTGCTTCCAAAAAGGATTTGAGGTAGTACTGGGTGAATAAAGCATTTAAAATGAGGCATTTCCTTGCTTCCAAAGCGCTGCCTTGATAGAAATATTTAGTGAGGAGCCTGACTGCAGGGCCATAAAATCTGGGACTGCCACTCTGCCTGTCACTCTGACGGGTGGTTCCTTCCAGGGTAATGCGTGTCTGGGGAACCATTTAACAAGTTTTCCAGTGACAGGGACTGTGAGGGAAGAGGCCAACTTACCCGCATCCCTCAGCTTCCCTAGATGACTACGGGTTTGCTGCTGGGTGACAGGTAGCCCCAAATACACACACACACACACACACACACACACACACACACACACCGATGGAACTGAACTGAATTTTAAAATCCCAGGAAAGAAGTGTGGGAAAGTTGGGTGGGCCTTTACACATCACTATACAAATGGGGAATCTGAGACCCAGGAAGGGATGGTAGATGAGATGGCCTGAGGCCCTCTCCTAGACAAGGCTCTCTCTCTCAAGATTTCACATAAAAATATCGAGATGCTTAACCTGCAAGCGAGGCCTGACATTTGGAAATCCTGCTTCCCACAATAAGCTTGATAGTTCCTCATTTGTCGTTTTTCTGGTCAGAAGGTTGTAAAATCCAGTGCACCACCCTGCATCCTCAAAGAGAAGGGGTTGTGACGAGGACACTTCGGGGCAAGTCAGTTTCCTCTGTCAACATTAACACCTAGACTATCAGCTAGAATGCAGTGGTTTTCAGAAGCTGTCTTAGTGTACTTGCCTGTTTATCCCTAAACTAAATGTCCCCAAGACAGCTATGCGTTTTGAGTTATGATGTCCGTATCTGATCTCAGTGCCTTTAGCCCATGAAAGGTTCCCACCTTGCTTTATGTCGCTGGATATGTTCCAGTGCTCCCTACTCTACAGTCTATGGGAATTGAATTTATATCCTGCTGTTGTGTGGGAATTGTGTATCTAAATCTGAAGTATGTTGAATTGGTTCACAGTGCTCTTCATGTCCACTGTATCCTTCCACTTTTTCCAATCTATTAATTCTGTTAATTTCTGAGTTTCATATTGAAACTCCAACTAAAATCTTAATTTCTCTACTTAAAAATAATATATAGTAGAACTGTATGTGAGTTTGTTCTGTATTTTTCAAATCTCCTGTAAATATGTTATCATACTTTTATAATTTAAAAAAATAAAAAGGAAGAGTTACAGGGTACTTGTTAATAAACAGCTTTCAGCTTCCTTCTGCACCATTGGCCTCTGCAAACTTCTTGTAGTGGGAATCCCATCTTTAGATTCCTGCTGTAGATCTGCTAGAAATATAAGGCCAGCTGCACATGCGGTTTCAAATGTTCCCGAAGCCACATTAAAAGTTCTCAGAAGATGAAATTAATTCCAATAACATATTTATCTAACACAATATGTCGAAAATATGATGACTGCAACATGTAATCAATATAAATGATCAGTAAGAACTGTGGCATTCTCTTTTCATACTGAGTCTTTGAAATGCAGCATGTGCTCTCACTTCCAGCCCATCTCAGCCTCGAGTTGTCACATTTCAAGTGCTCAATAGGCATCTGTGACTCACAGCTACCGTGTTGGAACACAAGGCTTTGGATCTCAAATTCTAGCTCATGAAGGCTGCACTTAGTTAAGGAAACAAAGATGTGAATGACTGTGGGGCTTTCCGAGGCCCAGAGGGCATGTTTGGTATGTGGACTTAAGAGTGACTTCTCTCGGCTGTTTCATGAGGGTCTTCAACTGCTTACATCGTGGTTATCAGCCGTGTTCCAAATTTGAAAGATTATCAGAAAGAAGGGTACCAGAAAAAGATGCATTACTGCAATTTTACAGGGACAAAATTTTTCTGTTACCTACTGCCTTGATAAGTCAATGCACATTTAAAAAATACAGTATAAAAGGTTTTCAAGAAATACAGACATGGGATCGCATATATTCTGTGTACTTAGGCACCAACAGTGACATTCAGAGTACGCCAGGGGACCAAACTGACAGAATGGCCTCGGCACTCAGCACAGTCGTCTGTCTCTGCCCAGAGGGACTCAAAACCCTGAGCCTGCTTTGGTCTTTGGTGTGGGGAGTGCAGGCTGAAGTCACAGGCATCTGAGTTTCCCAGCTGCTTGATGAGACCCTCGAAAGAACCCAGCACCCTCTCAACTTCCCTCGCTCCCCTACACCAAGCCAGTGACGCTGCATCGCAGCCACAGGGCTGCTTCTGCCCCTTCCATCAGACTGAAGGCATTTCACAGACAAGGAGCGAGGCCTCTTAAATATCCTCGGCAGGCAGTCTAGCACATGGCAGGTGCCAATTTATGTTTATTGAATTAGCTAATCAATTTAAAAGTTGAAATGCTACCAAAACGTAAGAAAAAACAGTGCAGCGCGTCTCTCCAGGAGAAACACAGGGGCTCTCTGTATCTTGCTCAGATAACGCTGCTGCTGCTGCTGCTGCTGCTAAATCGCTTCAGTCGTGTCCGACTCTGTGCAACCCCACAGACGGCAGCCCACCAGGCTCCCCTGTCCCTGGGATTCTCCAGATAACACTGGTCTCCAACAAATGTCTGCCTCGCCTGTGCCCACAGAAAGGGAAACTGGGACACTTCTGAGTGAAACTAAAGTGAAAGTTGCTCAGTCGTGTCTGACTCTTTGCAACCCCATGGACTATACAGACCATGGAATTCTCCAGGCCAGAATACTAGAGTGGGGGAGCCATTCCCTTCTCGAGGGGATCTTCCCAACCCTGGGGTCGAACCTAGGTTGCCTGCATTGCTGGTGCATTCTTTAACAGCTGAGCCACAGGGGAAGCCCGAGAGTGAAAGGGATGGTACTAATAATTTCTGGGCTGACAAGTATAAACCAGGACTGGGCCGGGGAAGACTGGGAGGTGTGGTCCCCCTGCTCCCACTCCAAGCAAGCCAGCCCCTTGTGTGTAATGCCAGTGGCTGCTGCCACCCTGGAGTCCTTGGCTACCCCAGTGTCTCACAGTGAATGTCAACTGTTCCCCTCTAGACTTTAGACTCCTGGGGGATCGGGGACTTTGTCCCCTTCATCCATCTCTCTACAATACTATGGACCAGGCACAGAGGAGGTTCCATGAAGACCCAGTGAATGAAGAACTGGGCTTCCAGACTCTGCCACTGTCTCACCTGCCCCCTTAGCAAGTACTTCATCTAAAGCAGTCCTCAATACTGAGTCGTGGGGCAACAGACACAGGTAGGAATCCCCAGCTCAGCAGAGAAGGCTGGCTTATAAATAAAGCAGTGCTGGAATGAGGGGCATCACGGCTGGGAGGGCTGAGTAAGGGGACAGGAGGACTCTACCCGGGACAGGAAAGGAGGTGGTGGAGAGGATCAACACACAGGCGGCGATTCTATCCAGCACCATAATCTTCCTTCAGGAACACACTCCTGCCTACTCATTTGCTCAAGTGGTGTACCAGGGACTGATCATACCCCTCGGCTCCTGGGTTGGACATGACACTCAAGCCTGGCCACAGAGAACATTCCAGGCATGGGCAGCAGATGGAGCCAATGATGTTAGTGTTGGCACTTCTACTGGAATACATAGCAAAGAGAGGTTCTTTTTCTCTTGGGAAAACCAAAGCTGGAAGAACAATGAGCCCGGAGAGGCTCATGACCATCTGGTCACCATAAGGTGAGAAAAACTCCTTGAGAACAAAGCCAACAAAGAGGAGGGCACAGCAAGGGGATGGGAAGATCTTATAGAATCCTCTGAGGGCCTGGATCTAGCCATGTCTGACGCTGCCTATCTACAGATTGACTTTTCAGTTTACTGAGCCTACACTGTCTCTTCCCATGCTCAAGCTAGTCTGCACTGGATTCTGAGCCACCTGAATGACATTCAACACAAGTTTCAGAGAGAAGGCAGTACTGGAGTCTGACTCTGAATGGTGAGCAGAAGTCCACTAGGCAGGGAAAGAGGTCAGGCCTTGTATGGGGTGAGATGCTCTGGGCTCAGCAGGCGACTGGTCTATGAGCCTTACCCGCTTATCGTGCGATGGCCCGTGGGGACAGCTGCTGGCTGATATGGGGAGCGTTACTGTCTCATTCATGGAGGTGAAGGTGACCATCATGGTGTCCTGCCCGAGCACCGTCAGCTTCATTTGCTCGTTCACCTGCGGATTAAGGAGCCAGGACTCGGTGGGCCCCTGCTCCTGCTGCCCCACCCACCGCTCCTGACACACCGCAAAGCACAAAACCCCCTCTCGGCCTGGGGCTGAGGGAGCCATGAGAGCTTTCTGGTCATTATCTTAGAGTCTTGCTTTCACGGAGAAGACAAAAGAATCCCTATTTCTCTTTGCAGGATTAGCAGAAAAAGTAAGGATGTTTCTTCACCACTGCCCCTTCCCTTTCCAACCCAAACCTGTAAGCAGCTGTGCAGGAGACGGAAGGATCCAACAGCCGAGTCAGCTCTTACCAGGTTGATTTCCCCCACGGAGACGGGAAAAAATACAACAAAACAACTATCCAAAGGCTCCTAAGAGTGAGCAAAAGCAGGCAGATTTCTGAGTCTAAACTTAAAAGGACCAACATGAGATGAATTCTTTCTGGCCCAAAGAACCAAAGGACACAACCTGGGGCAAACTACAGTCACAGAAAAGTAAGGCGAGATTTACAGAAGGGACAGAGAAAGAGAGTCCTGGGTGTTATTGATAATCAGGCCACAGCTCTAGCTGATCCCTGGACCATGTGTGAACAGCGCAGACTCAAGGCAGCTTACTTCCAGGGAAACAGAACACTGAACTGAAATTTGAGCTGCCGCCCACTACTGGTGAGACAAAGTTTGCACTATAACTCTAAGTAAGTCCACTGCCTATTAAAACAAAAACAATCAACACATCAGAACTCAGAGACTCCAAAACATAACATCCACAGTGTTGGCAATCCAAAACGACTCAACATGTGAAGAACCAGTCAAGTGTGAGCCATTCTCAAGGCAACAAATAACCAATCCTGTGTGATATGTCCCAGAAGTTGAAATTAACAGACAAGGCTTTATAGCAGCTAATTTAACTATGTTTGATAAAGCAAACAAAGATATACTTATGATGAAAAAAATTAGGAAATCTCAGCAGAGAAACAGAAAATATAAAAAGCAGCTAAATGGAAATTACAGAGTTGAAAATAAATACCTGGAATTTCTAACCTTCACAGGATTAGCACAACAGCAGAATGGAAATGACAGAATAAAGTCAGTGAACTTGGAGATATATCCATGTAAATTATGTAATCTGAAAAATAAACGTAAAAATATTGAACAACAACAAAAACAGCAGAGCTTCAGGGACCTTCAGGACACTCTTAAAAGGTCTAATACATGTAATTGGAGTCTCAGAAGAGATGGAAAGAGATTGGAGCACTCCTCCCACCCCCAAATAGGGGCAGAAGACTTTCCAAATTTGATGAAAGATGTGAGTTTACAGATTAAAGAAGCTCAGTAAACCCCAAACAGAATTTATATGAAGATAACCACATGCAGACACATTATAGTCAAACTTATAAAACAAAACCAGAAAAGCTTGAAAGCAGCTAGAGAAAATGAACAATGATTTAAATGACCACAGATTTCTCATCAGAAACTATGGAGGACAGACATGATGGAACATCTTTAAAATGCTATTTTAAGAAGTCAAACAGAATTCTATACCCAACAAAAATATTTTTCATAAAAACATTTTCCACATGAAAAACAATAGAATTTGTTGCCAGAAGATATTCATTTCAAGAAATGCTAAAGGAAGTTCTTCAGGCTGAAGAGAAATGATACCAGGAGGAAAATGGATTTTCAGAGAGGAATGAAAATGCTGGGAATGGTAAACATCTGGGCAGAAACAAACTAGCCACTGCAGCCTTCAAGACAGCATGCAAACTCCTCGGCCTGACATCCAATGCCTCTTGCCTCCACCCCATGATACATACAACTCCTGGCTTCTTTTCTGGCATGAAAAGCACCTGTGAACTTTTAACAATGCCGCACTGACGCCTAACTTTGGAGACACGATTCCTCTACCCAGAGTTCCTTCCCTCCGTCTTATCTGTATGTACAGTACACACACTTGTGTTGCACCTCAAGGCCACCTTGACTTCCAGGCCAGCCCCTGACTGCACCGGACTCTGCTGTGCGTTTCTGCATGCAGCTCTAGGGCCTAGAAGAACGAGCTGAAACACACTGCTGAAACACGCCATGATGTTAAAGCACTCTGCCCACCACTGTTTCAGTTCTCACAAAAGCAGTGTGAGGCAAGGACAGAGGCTTTCGTGAGCCATCTTATACTGATGAGACACGAAGACTCAGAGAAGCTGAGTGGTTTTTAGAAAGCTGCACAGCCAGGGTTCAGCAAAACATTAGTACTTGACTCCTCAGATCCTCATCCCAGTTCTCTACTTGGCCACAGTGACATATAACATACGGTGCCTGCTTGCAAGCAACTTACAATCTTTTTGAATTGTAAACTTTTCATACAACTACAAAATGTTAAATATTAAGGCAATAACAATACACCTCTGGACTGGGGAGCTGGGACCTGGTCAAGCAATAAAAAGACTTGTGAAAACTACAAAATCCAGAACCCATGGCAGACCAAATGAATCCGGATCTCTCTGGAGCTGTCTGGGGTCTGTTAAAAGTGCCATGGGTGACTCTGATATTCAGCCACAACTGAGAACCTCTTCACTGCATAACTAATTGTCCAGTGACTGAAATTCCTCATTTCAGTGTGGATTACCTTTTAATTCAGACAGTGGACCCTGGAAGAAGAGAGAAATGGGCATGAACTAGACAGCCACAAAGATAGGAAGTCTGAGTAGGGCTTCGAAGGAAGAATGATTTGGATTGGAAGAGAGAGAAGATGTATTTTAGGCCAATGGGGTGGGAAAAGTGAGTCATGTTCAAAGACTTGAATGTTTCTAAGCAGAGGTATGGACTACAGGAACTGGCTTATAAGAGTGAGAGTCCAGTGGCCAAGGTCAAGGATGAACAGGACAGGCACGAGACAGGCTGCGTGAGCCCCTCCATAAACTCCAAGAGTGCTTCTGTCTGTAACTCTAACCTTGGGTGAATTCTATGTTCCATGATCTTTCTCTGAATCCCAACCCACGAGCTAATCTCTGTCTCACAGTGCTTACCCTCCTCTACCAGATATTATTCCCCTAGACTTCTAAGTTCCTCGAGGGGTATAATCTATCTTTCTATCCCCAAGGTTGATGATTTTAAACAATGGGTGATTTTTGCCCCTCAGAGAACCTCTGGTGCTGTCTGGGGATATTTTTGGTTGTCATAACTAGGAGAGTGGGTATCACTGGCATCTGGGGTGATACTGATAAATATCCTACAATGCACAATTATTACAAAGAATTACCCATCTCAAAGTGTCAGTGGTTCCAGGGATGAGAAACTCTGCCATAGGGAAAGTGATAAGCACACCTAATTTGCCTTATTAGTAACTTAATGTAATCAGTTGTTATTTAGTACTAGAAATTCATCGTTAACTTATTACTCAGTAAATCTTTGAAGAATAGCTTAACAATCAAAAGAATGAAAAAAGGATTTTTGTCTATCAGCTACCTTTA
This sequence comes from Nanger dama, assembly GCA_917880005.1. NCBI lineage: Eukaryota > Metazoa > Chordata > Mammalia > Artiodactyla > Bovidae > Nanger > Nanger dama. The sequence continues at coordinate 3,160,157 of CAKJTW010000016.1, read as the reverse complement.
ATGCTCAGGGTTTTTTAAATTTCACAGATAGTAAATTACAAAAACAACACTGACGAGGACCAAAATAATATAACTTTTTTACTGCCACACTAGACATTAAAATAAAACTATCAGCTACTGTAATAGTTAATTCCTAAAATAAAGGACATTTTTAACTACAAAACATAACATTGTTAATAAAAAAAAATACAATAGGAAGAATATTACTAAGAAAGGTCAGTGTAACAGTTCCTGCAGGCAACTGAAAAGCTCACTTCAGCCAGCCGCAGGCCACTGCCCCCCACCATGCGGACCTCTGGGCGAGGCCACAAGCTCCCAGAGGCCAGGCTCCTGCCGCGCAGGCAGCCTCCAGACTGTTAAAGCCCCGCCTCCGCTCCTCACCCCTACCTTGTATTCCAGAGAGAGTAGAGTCTCCGTCTTAGAAGCCCAGCTCCACTTGTGGACTACGTAGCCCTTGTGGTCGTTGGTGATGCCACCTTCCTCATCCAAGACCAAGACATATGGGCAGCTAGGAGAGATTCGTCAATGAGGAGCTGCCTCCACGCCCCTGAAGGAAGGCCTCATCACTAAGGCCATCAGCAGGCAGGATGCTAAGACTCTGCCCCAGGCGGACTGCGGACGCTTGCAAGCAGCCCCACTTCCCCCGCCTACCATGGTCTGAGGTCCCGCCACATCTGTTGATGCTACCTGGGGGAGTCTGCTAGGAAGCACAGGTCTGAGGGAGATGGTGGAGACTCAGGCTAAACCCAAGGGAGATAGAAATGGAATGTGTGCCTGCAGCCCAGGAGCTTCAGCATGTACGATCTCAGGCACCAAAATGGGAAATGGAACATATGTCTCATGAAAGTGAGTCATTCCTTCCAACACAGCTCCTTAAGAGTGTCAGACAGAATCCACATTTGGCCGCCAAGAATATGTGCTACCCATGGCCTCTCCCTCACTGTTTCCTAGTATAAAACACTTCTCTTCCCTAAAGAATTCTTCCATGAACCTAGCTGACAGTCAAGATCTTAGTGTTCTGGGGGAACAAGTGGAGTAGGGCTTGGGGAGTTTCCCTTCTCGGTGGCTGTGACATGGATCCAGCAAGTAGGGGCCTCAGGGCACCTGTGTCCCTGAGGCACCACTTGGGCCCTGCCACGCCGTCTTCCTAGATCTCTGGATGCGGACTGGCCCCTCCTTTCACCAGGGACTCCTACTTTCTACCACAGTGCCCCATTTCACTACCCTCAGAGATTCTTCCATGGGGCCAAGACTCCTCCCACCTACTCACCAGGCCTTTAGGTTGTAGTGGACACAGCCCTGGCCTTCAGCATTGAACAGGGCCAGGAAGGAGAAGCTGGGTGTGTCGTTAAACAGGCAGGTGATGGCTCTCCCCCTGCAGCACGTGGGGATCTGACACATGGCGATGTTTCCAGAGGGGTAGCTGGCAGAATTGGTTAAGCAGAAACAACAGAAACTCCCCAGGTTCTGCTCTCAGGTGCCTCATGGAAAGCACAACACTGTAAAGCAACTTTCCTCCAATTAAAATATAAATTTAAAAAAAAATCCCAATATACACATAACAGGAGTCCCAAAGATGAAGTAGGGGGACAGAAAGAATGTTTGAAGATATAATCGTTGAAAACTTTTCATGGAAGATATGACTGTATATGTTCAAGAAACTCAACAAACTCCAAGTACAATAAATTCAAACAGAGCCACACTGAGACACATTACTATCAAATGGCATAAAGACAAAGACTCTTGAAAGCAGCAAAAAAGAGACTTATCATGTACAAAGGATCCTTAATATGATTGGCCAATTTCTCATCAAGAAACAAGGTGGCCAGAGGTACTGGGATGTAATATTTAAAGAGCTGAAAGAAAAAGCTATCGACCAAGACTTCTATATTGAGTACAACTATTCTTCAAAATGAAGGAGAAATTTAAAATTTTCCAGATAAACTAAAGCTGAGGGAGTTAACCACTAGTACGCCTGCCCAACAAAAAATGCTAAAAGGAGTTCTTAAGGCTGAAATGAAAAAAACACTTATTGTTGTTTTTCAGTCACTAAGTCATGACTGACTTTTTGCAACTACATGGACTGCATGCAGCACGCCAGGTTCCTCGGTCCTCCACCATCTCCCAGAGTTTGCTCAAATTCATGTCCATTAAGTCGGTGATGCTGTCTAACCATCTCATCTTCTGCCTCATCTTTCTTCTTTTGCCTTTAATCTTTCCCAGCATCAAGATCTTTTCCAGTGAATCAGCTCTTTGCAACAGGTGGTCAAAGTACTGGAGCTTCAGCACCAGTCCTTCCAATGAATATTCAGGATTGATTTCCTTTAGGGTTGACTGGTTTAATCTCCATGCTGTCCAAGGGACTCTCAAGAGTCTTCTCCAGCACCACAGTTTGAAAGCATCAGTTCTTCAGCACTCAGCCTTCTTTTATGGTCCAGCTCTCACATTCATACATGACTACCGGAAAAACCATAGCTTTGACTATATGTAACTTTGTTGGCCAAGAGATATCTCTGCTTCTTAATATGCTATCTAGGTTGGTCACACCTTTCCTTCCAAGGAGCGTCTTTTAATTTCATGGCTACAGTCATTGTCTGTAGTGATTCTGGAGCCCAGGAAAATAAAATCTGCCACTGCTTCCACTTTTTCCCCTTCTGTTTGCCATGAAGTGATGGGACTGGATGCCATTATCTTAGTTTTCTGAATGTTGAGTGTTAAGCCAATTTTTTTCTTTCCTCTTTCACCCTCAGCAGGAGGCTCTTTACTTCCTCTTCAGTTTCTGCCATTAGAGTGGTGTCATCTGCATATCTGAGGTTACTGATATTTCTCCTGACAATCTTGATTCCAGCTTGTGATTCATCCAGCCTGGCATTTTCCATGATGAACTCTACATATAAGTTAAATAGGCAGGGTGACAACTTACAGCTTTGTCATACCCCTTTCCCAATTTGGAACCAGTCCACTGTTCCATGTCCAGTTCTAACTGTTGCTTCTTGACCCAGACACAGGTTTCTCAGGAGAGAGTTAAGGTGGTCTGGTACTCCCATCTTTTCAAGAATTTTCTACAGTTTGCTGTGATCTGCATACTCAGGGCTTTAGTGGAGCCAGTGAAGCAGACGTAGATGTTTTTCTGGAATTCCTCTGCTTTCTCCACAATCCAGTGAATGTTGGCAATTTGATCTCTGGTTCCTTTGCCTCTTTGAAATTCAGCTTGTACACCTGCAAGTTCTCAGTTCAGGTACTGTTGAAGCTGAGTTTGAAGGATTTGGAACATAACGTTGCCAGGATGTGAAAACACACTTGAAAATAACTCAAAGACATACAAAGGAACAAAGAACACTGATAAAGGTAACTACATAAGTAAATATATGATTCAGTATTATATTATTTTTGGTTTATAATTATTTTTTCCCATATAATTTGAAAGAACAAATACATAAAATAATCATTGTAAATCTATGTTAGTGGCACACAATATATATATAAAGAGTTAATTTCTGTTAATAAAATAGAGGAGGAGGAATGGAGCTGTATAGGAGCAGAGTCTTATATGCTATTGAGGTTATGTTGGTATTTACTCAAACTAATTTGTTGTCAATTGTAATTAATTTCTTGAGGCTACTGAAACTAAGTAGCACAAATTGGATGGCTTAAATAGCAGCTTATTCTCTCATGGTCTGGAGTCTAGAAATCTGAAATCAAAGCACTGATAGGGCTATGTTCTCAGAGGCTCTAGGGAAGAAGACTTCCTTGCCTCTTCCTATTTTTCTGGTGGTTACCAAGAATCTTCAGGATTCCTTTGTTTACAGACGCATCATTCTAACCTTTACCTCAATCATCACATGATCGTTTTCTCTGCGTGTTTGTTTTCTCATCTTATAGGACACCAATAGATGAGGACTCAATTCTAATCCAATGTGACTGCATCTTAGTAATTATATCCCATTATACTAGGCAACCACTAAGAAAATAACTAGAAAATATGGAGAAAAGTAAATCAGAGAGCTATGATATAATTCAGCAATCCCACTCTTGGGTATGCTGCTGCTGCTAAGTCGCTTCAGTCGTGTCTGACTCTGTGCGACCCCATAGACGGCAGCCCACCAGGCTCCACCATCCCTGGGATTCTCCAGGCAAGAACACTGGAGTGGGCTGCCATTTCCTTCTCCAATGCATGAAAGTGAGAAGTGAAAGTGACGTCACACAGTCGTGTCCGACTCTTAGTGACCCCATGGACTGCAGCCCACCAGGCTCCTCCGCCCATGGGATTTTCCAGGCAAGGGTACTGGAGAGGGGGTGCCATTGCTTTCTCTGAATCTTGGGTATACATCTGGAGAAAAACACGGCTCGAATGAGTATCCCAGTGTTCACTGCAGCATTGTTTACAACAGCCAAGACATGGAAGCAACCTAAATGTCCACTGACAGATGAGTGGATAAAGAAAGATGTGGCACATATATTCAATGGAACATTCCTCAGCCATTAAAAAGAACAAAATAGTGTCATGTGCAGCAACACAGAGGGGCCTGGAGATCATCATACTAAGGGAAATAAGTCAGAGAAGGACAAGTATCATATGATACTGCTTATATGCAGAATAAAAAAAAAACACGCACAAATGAACTTATTTACAAAACAGAACTATAGTCACAGACGCAGAAAGCAAGCTTGTGGCTACCAGGAGGGAAAGGGTGTGGGGGAGATAAATTGGGAGACATACACACACTGGGATTGACATATACACACCACTGTATAAAGAGTAGATAACTAAGAACCTACTGGGTGGCCCAGAGAATTGTTCTCAATACTCTGCCATGACCAGTACGGGAAAAGAATCTTAAAAAGAGTAGATACAGTAAATCAACTATATATCAATTTTTAAAAAGATGAAAAAAATTAAAAAGAGTGGAGATTCCCTTCACTGTACAGCAAAAACTACTAACACTGTAAATTAATTATATTCCAATAAAATTTAAAAAAATATTTGTATTAGAGGAGAATGATATCAAATCAACAACTGAACCTTCCGCTGTAATGAACTATTAAAAGGAGAACAAAGTAAAACTAAAGCTAGCAGAAGAAGGAAATGATGCAAGAAGAGAAAACAAAGGACAGAAAAAAGACAGCAGAGGGAGCCCCAAAACCCCAAACTGTCTCTCTGAAAAGACCTGTGAGGCTAACAGAACTCTGGCCAGACTAAGGGCTGGGGAGGTGGGAGGAAGACTCCGTCCAACAGCTGCACTTGTGTCTTGGCCATTTTGTCACAGGAACAGAGACGCTGTCCTTTAAGATCCCTGGGTCCCACTTCGTCATTTTATAATGGAGAGGAGTAAGTCCCAGAGGGATGCAGTGGCTTGGGCAGGGTCACCAAGAACTGGGCGCAGAGTCCAGGCCTCCTCCTCCGCCCCTCCCACAGCCGAACAACAATAATGGCCAGGATGTGATGATCATTGGGGATTAGGTCAAGCACACCAGCGTCAATGGCTCAGGTCTCCAGCAGGAGACCTTCAGGATTCTGTGGCAGGGGAGCGAGTATGGATCCCAACAGGCTGAGCTGCGTGCGGGCTCCCTAACCCCTGATCTATACTAGTTCACCCTCTCTGGTGGCAGCTCAACTGACAGACACAGGCTTCGTGAGCTCTGGGGAGTGGTCCCATTCAGTGCAGTGTGGAGTCAGAAAAGAGGTCCCATTCAGTGCAGTGTGGAGGCAGAGGGGGGAGCCCCACGACCCCTGTGAGCAGCAGCTGCCTAAGAAGGAGCTCAACATACAGGGTGCCCTGGAGGCGGGGCTGAGCAGAGGGTGATGAATGCACTCATTTATGGCCAGAGAAACAACTGGACTCATGTGACAGGCACCGCAGTTCTGAATGCCCAGTTCAGTGGAGAGGAAGCCAAAGAAAACGAGGGGCCATGGCCAGCAGACCTGCTGAGCTGCCTGCTGAGACAGCTCAGAGAGCCACCCTCTCTGCCAAAGGTGGTGAACCCTGTATGCTTAGTGGTTTTATTAGTAAAATGAGGTTTCCACCTGGCTTCCAGATCCCCTGTCCTGCTCTCTGTGGGAAGGAATAATCCTGAAAGGCGTAAAATGGTGCTGGGAAGAGGGCCCTGAATAGAGGTCAGGAGACCCTGGGTCCAGGCCTGGCTCTGCCACCAGTTCCCCCTGTGGCATTGGGTGAGTCACCCCTCTGGGTCTTGGTTTCCCTGTTGCTACAACGAAGGGACAAGAATGAAAAGATTGGTGTCTCTTTGCATCTCGTCCAACTTAGGCTGCAGAGTCTGGAGTCAGCACTCTGCCCTCTCTGGCCTCAGAGCCTTGCTGACAAACAGGCTGTGCATCTGAGTCCGGTCCAGCTCTACAGCATGTTGGGGAGAGGGCGACAGGGCCACCATAAAGAGCATAGGGTCCAAGGCGCCTTGCTGATACACTGTTTCTCCCCTGGACTGTTCTCCAAAGGGAGCCCTCTCTCACCATCAACACCCAAATTCAAACTCCTTTCCCTCATTTCAGAAGAAAGCACTCATAGTCAAGTTGCTCCCTCCAAGGTCAAGTGGCACCTTCATTCTAGTCATCATCACATATGATACTCGATAAACATTTGTGAAAGAAAAAAGCAATCTGACTCCATTCACTCTAAAATATGTATAACCCTCAGCATTTACCCAACGAGGCTTTGCGTATTAGAAATCTCAGTTTTCGTCAATCTAGCGCTCTGAAATCCAGGTACACAGACAAGCTGTAGAGGTCTGCAGACTCCCTGCAACCACAGGCCATGTTTCCCTGCATGTCTCAGCACATGTTTCTAGGAAGAGGGTCTACACCTTTCACCAGACTCTCAAAGAGGACATGTGCCCCCCTGGGCCACGTCCACACCCCGAGGCTGAGGCCCCGCTGCCCACATGCTCACGCGCACAGACAGACCTCTGCTGCAGAGCAACCTGGGTGGGCACATGCCAGGTGGGGTTCTGGGCTGTTGGTCAGACTTCAAATACATGGACCTTGTGGGCAAAGTACTCAAGAACCACAGGGCTCATCCAGTGAGCCTGGAGCAGAAAGATGAAGACTCCCCACCTGGACAGAGGGTCTCCTATCACCTTATCTCAGCTAGAGATGTTCTGTGTCTCTGACCTCTTCTTGCCTGGGAGAGCCTCGAAGGCAGAGACCACTGCTATATCCCCAGCCCAGACTGACACGCAGTCATACACAGTTGGCCTTGTTGCATCCTGGTTGGCAGGACCTGAACTAGAAAATTGACTCTCAGGACGTCTTCCTCTGACCTGGAGAAGTTCTTAATACCCCCGGAACATCGGTCACCAGGCTTCTCTGATCAACTGAAAAGCCAAAGGAAACACCCCGGCTTTATCAAACCCTGGAGTTCTCCAGGCTGAGCTGCGGGGAGAAAGGACCAAACAGAAGGATACTAAACGAAGGAGGATCCGTCGTAGAAGGAGTAATGCAACTTGATGAACTTCCTGGGCCCCTTCCACTCCAGAGAGTGCCGGCTGGAGTGGAAGTGGTGGGCAGGAGGCTGGTGAGGGGCGGGAGCATAAGTCTGAGCACCTGGAGGGTGAGGGTGGTGGGAACTCTGGGTCTGAGCATCCCCTTTGGGGGTCGACATTAGATGAGGGGGCATCTTTGCCCTGTAGTTGCGTAGGATGATGGGGTAGAAGATATTCCTCCCTTTCCACGAGACCCTTTCAGCTTCTCTGCAGGGAAGGAGATCAACATGTCTTCTAGCCACTTGGCTCTTACCCACCAGGGAGGCTCCCTGTAGCCTCTCCCCAGCTCCTGAGACTCCCATCACATCTCCCTGTCTCCAGAGGACCTTCTCCCACCCCAACACCTCATCCTCACAGGTAATGCTTTTAGGAAGAACTGGGAAGGGCTGTACCCCTGTCAGACCACTCCTGGCCTCATTTCCACCTTTTGCACAGTGGTGGAGACCCATGGGGTGGGCCTGTGTGCAGAATGGGGTGGGGAGCTGGAGGCTTTGATCCCCCCCAATCCTGAGGTTCCAAAGGAAGACAGCTTCCTTCTGAAATGTCACAGTTATGAGCAAACGGGGTGGCTGCCCTCTACCCAAGCTCTGAGCTGCAGAGACACCACCCAGGAGCTCCAGGACACACACATGCTTAGATGGGACTACGTTTCAAGTCATTCACGGGCCTTGTTCCAGGGAACAAGGCAAATGCAGGTTCACCTGCTAGGACCCACGAAATCATAAATATCATTATCACCCATGGAGATACGTTTTGTTTGAGAGGTGTTTCTTTTTCCAAAGAGAACATTTAACAAATTATGTTTAAAAAAATAAACATGCTTAACTATAAGGGTGTGTTATTATAAGAAGCCATGCAAAGGGGTCTCACTGGTGAGGAGGCAAAAAGCATCGCCCTGGGTCAGGCTCACTGAGCTGGAGGACCTCAGACAATGCTTTACTACCATGCACCTGCGGTACCTCAGCTTCCTCATCTGCAAAATGAGCATAAACCTACCTTCTTCGTAAGATTACAGTAGGACTAAAAAGGACTATGAGTGGCGAAGGACTAGGGATGTGCGTGTGAGGGACGACAATCACCCCTCTGCTGTCGCTGGGGCCTCGGGTGGCCAACACGCCCAGGATCCCCCTTCGGCACACACAGGCCACGCCCTCCTCTCCCACCTGCCCCTGCCACTGAGGCGCTCACATCACGCGACACATCTCCTGCAGCTTCTCCCGGGCTTCAGGGCAAGGGTCGCTCAGCTCGATAACCTCGGAGGCAGAGGTTCCCGCTCCTGCTCCTCGCTGCGGGGATGCCAAAGCATCGTCCATATTTTTGGGTTTGCCTGTAGCTGGAGACGAAAAGGTTAAGGACGGTTTGAGACAACAGTTTCTCAAGATGCTCCTGTTTACCGGGGGAGAGGGGCTGGGGAGTGCAGCAGAGCTGCATCCTTTGAGTCAAAATAACTGGGAATCATTTATGCTTCCAGAGGCAGAAACTCCCAGGTCTTATGAAACAGGCATCACTCTGAGTCAACCGAGTGGGTGTCCGGAACATTCACGCAGGATGGTGAATCCAGCCACGTTTCCCCAAGCGCGGGGCCTGGTTCTGGATAGGGAGAGGACACCTATGGCTGCCGTGGATACAGAAGGGATTCCCTGTGATACTTCTGACTTAAGACAAAAAGTCTCAATTCCAGCTCAAGGAACGGGCTTCAACACTTCTGTGATGCTGGCTTATCTCAGCCTTCAGCAGAGGGCAGTGTATGGACTGAGACTTGGAGTGTGATGTTTTGGAGTTTTCTGCATGCGTTTGTGGTAAAATACATATAACAAAAACTTACCACCTTTATTCTTAAGAGGCCAGTTCAGAGGTATCAAATACATTCACCGTGTTGTGCAACCGTTATCACCATCTATTCCCATAATTCTTTATATTTTGTAAAACTGAAACTGCAGCAATAACTCCCCATTTTCCCCTCCCTCTAGCCCCTGGCAACTGCGAGTCTAACTTTCTATGTTTATGATTTTGACTATTCTAAGTACCTTGTATAAGTGGAGTCATACAGTATTTGACTTTTTGTGGCTGGTATATTTCATGTGGTTTTATGTCCTCAAGGTTCACTGATATTGTAACAATACTGCAGAATTCCCTTCCTTTTAAGGCTGAACAATATTCCATAGGTACAGACCAAATTTTATTTTTTGACCACACCATGTGGCATGTGGATCTTAGTTCCCCCACCAGGGATTGAACTCATGCCCCCTGCCCTGGAAGCATGGCATCTTGACCACTGGATTTCCAGGGATGACCCATGACCAACTATTCTTTCTCCATCATTTACTGATAGACAGTTGAGTTCCACCCATGTGTTAGCTACTGCGAATAAAGCTGCTATGAAGACTTGTAGGAACGCCTCTTTGAGACCCTGCTTCTAATTCTTTTGGGTATATGCTGAGAATTGAAATCACTGGATTATACGGTCATTCCATGTTTAATGTTTGAGGAACTGCCATACTGTTTTCCACAGTAAACCTGGATGTACCATTCCTACCAACAGTGCACAAGGGTTCCAACATCTCTGCATTTTCACCAGCACTTGTTTTCTGGTTTTTGACAGTATCATCCTACTGGGGGTGAGGTAGCATCTCACTGTCGTTTTGATATCCATTCTCCCAATAGTTAGTGACGTTGAGCCTCTTCAAATGCGTCTATGGGCCACCTGTATCTTCTCTGGAGAAATGTCTATTCAAGTCCTTTGCCCATTTTTGCATCAGGCTGTTTTCGTTCTTGAGTTTTAGAAGCTCTCTATTCTGGATATCACTCCTTCGCCAGACATGATCTGCAATTTCTTCCTGCCATTCTGTGGACTCTCTTTTTGTCAATAGTGTCTTCTAATGCACAAAATTTTAAAAAATCATGAAATGCAGTGTGTCTATGTTTCTCTTTCTTGGCCAATGCCTCTGGTGACATATCCAAAGGAATGAGTCACTGGATCACGGATTGGATTACGGATTCACTGAATCATGAATCATTGTGAAATCAATGTCATAATGTTTTTGTATCATTTTCCTCTAAGTGTTTTACTGTTTCAGGTCTTACCCTGATCCATTTTGAGTTAATTTTTATATATGGTGTTAGGTAAGGGTCCGGGTCCGATTTCTTTCTCTTGCATGTGGATATCCAGTTTTTCCATCACCATTTGTTGAAAAGACTATCTTTTCCCCATTCAATGGTCTTGGAACTCTGTCAAAAATCATTTGCTCACATATGTAAACATTTATTTCTGGGTTCTCTACTCCATTTCATCGGTTAAGATGTTTGTCACGGTGACAATATTGCACTATTTTGATGAGTGCAGCTTTGCAGTTAAGTTTTGCAATTCTATGAGTCCTCCAGTTTTACTGTCCTTTTAAAATATTTATTTGCTTTTACTTTTTTATGTGGCTGCACCTCATGCGAAGAGTTGACTCACTGGAAAAGACTCTGATGCTGGGAAGGATTGGGGGCAGGAGGAGAAGGGGACGACCGAGGATGAGATGGCTGGATGGCATCACGGACTCGATGAATGTAAAAATGAGTGAACTCCGGGAGATGGTGATGGACAGGGAGGCCTGGCGTGCTGCAATTCATGGGGTCGCGAAGAGTTGGACACGACTGAGCGACTGAAATGGACTGCGCTGGGTCTTAGCTGTGGCCTGCAGGATCCTGTCTTTGCTGCAGCACGCACGGTCTTCCGGTTGCAGCATGTGGGGTCCACTTCCCTGACGAGGGACTGAACTCAGGTCCCTGCATGGGGAGGACAGAGTCTTGGCCACTGGACCACTAGAGAAGTCCCCTGTCACCCTTTTCAAGATTTTTTTGACTACCCGGTGGTCTCTTGAGATTTCTTATAACTTTTAGGATGAGTTTTCCTATTTCTTCAAAAAAACATCTTTAGGGGACATCCTTAGTGGTCCAGTGGTTAAGGATCTGTGTGCCAATGCAGGGAACGTGAGTTCCATCCCTGGTCAAGGGAGACTACACGTGTCATGGAGCGACTAAGCCCACGTGTCGCAACTACTGAGCCTGCATTCTAGAGCCATAAGCCGGAACTACTGAGCCTGCATTCTAGAGCCATAAACCGGAACTACTGAGCCTGCATTCTAGAGCCATAAGCTGAAACTACTGAGCCTGCGTTCTAGAGCCATAAGCCGGAACTACTGAGCCTGCATTCTAGAGCCCATAAGCCGAAACTACTGAGCCGGCACGCCCGCGAGCCGGTGGCAACGAGAAGAGCCTCCACCTGCTACAGCCAAAGTCTATGCAGCAACGAAGACTCAGCTTAGCCTAAATAAATACATAAATTTCTTTAAAAATCTTTGGCATTTTAATAGAGATTGTATCGAGCTACTTGGGGAAGTACTGACATTTTAACAATGTCACCTCTTCCAACTCATGAACATGGAATGTGTTCCCATTTATGTCTTCTTTAATTTCCTTAACCAATGTTTTATAATTTTCATTGCACATGTTTTTGACCTTTTGCTAATTCCTAAGTGTCTGACTCTTCCTGTCACTTTTGTAAATGGGACGGTTTTCATAATTTCCATTGTTTACTGTTCATATGTAGAAATAAAGCCGATTTTTATGTTGCCTTTGTAGCCTGCTACTTTGCTAAATTCATTTATTAGTTCTAATAGCTTCTTTTGTGTAGAATATTTAGGGTTTTCTCCATATAAGAAAAGCTATGACAAACCTACACAGCGTATTTTAAAAGAGACATTACTCTGCCAACAAAGGTCCATCTAGTCAAAGCTATGGTTTTTCCAGTCATCATGTAGGGATGTGAGAGTTGGACCATAAAGAAGGCTGAGCACCAAAGAATTGATGCGTTTGAAGTGTGGTGTTGGAGAAGACTCTTGAGAGCCCCTTGGACTGCAAGAAGATCAAACCAGTCAATCCTAAAGGAGATCAGTCCTGAATATTCACTGGAAGGACTGATAATGATGCTGAAATTCAAATACTTTGGCCACCTAATGTGAAGAGCCAACTCCTTAGAAAAGAACCTGATGCAGGGAAAGGCAGAAAGCAGGAGGATAAGAGGATGACAGAGGATGAGATGGCTGGATGGCATCCTGGTCTTAATGGAGATGAGTGTGAGCAAGCTCCGGGAGACGGTGAAGGACAGGGATGCCTGGCGCATTGCAGTCCGTGGGGTCACAAAGAGCTGGAGGCGACTGAGCGACTGAACAACCACCATATATGATCATATCATCTGCAAACAGGTAATTTTAACTCTTTCTTTTCAGTTTGAATGCCGTTTATTTTTCTTGCTTAACCGCTCTGGTTAGAGCTTCTTGAAACATGCGGAACAGAGGTGAAAGCAGACATCCTTGCTTTGTATCTGACTGCAGTGGAAAAGCTCTCGTCTTCTGCCACTGAATGCGATGTTCACTGTGCGGTTTTCATATATGACTTGTATTAAGTGGAAGCAGTTTCCTTCTATTCCTAGTTTGTTGAGTGCTTTTTTTTTATCATAAGAGGAAATTAAGTTTTGTCAAATGCTTTTTCTGCATCAACTGAGAAGATCATGTGGATTTTTATCCCTTCATTCTGTTAATGGGATATATTACAATGATGGAATTTTACCTGTTAAATCATGCTTGCCTTCCAAAAATAAATCCTGCTTGGTGTCATGTTATATAATCCTTTTAATATGCTGCCAAATTCTGTTTGCTAATATTTTGCTAAGGACTTTGACATCAGTGTTCATCAGGTATACTGGTTTCTTGTAGTTTTCTTATAGTGTCTTTGGCTCTGATATCAGGGCAATACTGGCCTCATGGAATGAGTTGGGAAGCGTTCCCTGTTCAATTTGGGGGAAATTCTAGAATGCTTGGCATCAGCTCTTCCTTGCATGCCTGGCAGAATCCATTGCTGGCACTCTATGATCTCCCGTGTGCTGCCTTATGGGGGTCTTTATTTCCCCTGTGAGTTCGTGGTTCTGTCTAGTGTCCTTTCACTTCACTTTGCAGGACTCCCTTGAAGGCTCTGTTCATGTTTCTTCAGTCTTTTTCTTTCTGTTCTTCAAACTCAGTAATTTCCATTGTCCTGTCTTTGAGTTCATGGATTTTCTTCTGTCTGCTGAAATCTGTAGTGGCAATATTTTATGCTTATTTCATTTACGTGTTAGGTGGCATGAGGATATGATGATGTAAAACTGTGGAGCTGATCATCCGTGGCTGAATTTCCAGAGACATCTATTCAGATCCAACGTGCTTCTGAGCCTCTGCTGCCCACTCAGCTGGAGCCATATGCTCTCCTTTGATATATGCAGGACCATCTTCACTTTGGTCTCAAAAACAAAATGAGACTTCAGGCAGGGGCACTGCTTAGGCGCCACCTGAGCCATGAAAGCTTCAAATGGCATCTTCCTCACTGTTAGCCAAGACTTGAGGTTTCTGGTTGGTACCTGGGTACCATCTCTGGTACCTGCCCCCTTCAGTGGTTCGTAGTCCCTTCCCTGACTCCTCCGCCACCAGACCAGAGGCCCAGCTACCTGCTGCTAAGCTCCTAGAACACCTTCTGGCCTGAGCACTCATTTCTGGCCTGCCCTTGGTTGGTTTGGATCCCAAAGTATGACAACCAGGAACAACTGTTGACACTTCTCTGAGTTCTCTGCCTGAAAAGCTGGGCTATGCTCCACAAATAGCTGTTGTCCACTCAGAGAGTAGGTGCAACTCCCTTTCGTGTCTGGGTGACCCTAGAATGGCACAGAGGGTCAGCTGGCAAGGTGTGGCAGCATGAGCATGCGAAGAGGTAGCAGAGGTTCCAAACCCAAAGGGACTTAAAACCACAATGACTCTACAGTATATTCTTAAAAAAATTTTTTTTTAATTTGACTGTGGAATCTTTTTAGTTAGTTCAGTTCAGTTGTTCAGTCATATTCGACTCTTTGTGACCCCATGGACTGCAGCATGCCAGGCTTCCCTGTCCATCACCAACGCCTGAAGCCTGCTAAAACTCATGTCCATTGAGTCAGTAATGCCGTCCAACCATCTCATCCTCTGTCGTCCCCTTCTCCTCCTGCCTTCAATCTTTCCCAGCATCGGTATTTTTTTCAGTGAGTCAGTTCTTCACATCAGGTGGTCAAAGAACTGCAGCTTCAGCATCAGTCCTTCCAGTGAATATTCAGGACTGATTTCCTTTAGGATTGACTGGTTTGATCTCCTTGCAGTCCAAGAGACTCTCAAGAGTCTTCCCCAACACCACAGTTCAAAAATATCAATTCTTTAGTGCTCAGCTTTCTTTACGGTTCAACTCTCACATCCACACATGACAACAGGAAAAACCATAATTTAACTAGATGGATCTTTGTTGGCAAAGTAATATCTCTGCTTTTTTTTTTTTAAATCTCTGCTTTTTAATATGCTGTCTTTGTCGGTCATGCTTTTCTTCCAAGGAGCAAGCAATTTTTAATTTTATGGCTGCAGTCACTATCTACAGTGATTTTGGAGCCCAAGAAAATAAAGTCTCTCATTGTTTCCCCATCTATTTGCCATGAAGTGATAGGATCAGATGCCATGATCTTGGTTTTCTGAATGTTGACTTTAAAGCCAGCTTCTTCACTCTCCTCTTTCACTTTCATCAAGAAGCTCCTCAGTTCCTCTTCGTTTTCTGCCATAAGGGTGGTGTCATCTGCGTATCGGAAGTTATTGATTATTTATCCTGGCAATCTTGATTTCAGCTTGTGCTTCATCCAGCCCATCATTTCCCATGACATACTCTACATATAAGTTAAACAAGCAAGGTGACAATATACAACCTTAACATACTCCCTTTCCAAGTTGAAACCAGTCCGTTGTTCCATGTCCAGTTCTAACTGTTGCTTCTTGACCTGCATAGAGATTTCTCATGAGGCAGGGAAGGTGGTCTGGTATTTCCATCCCTTTAAGAATTTTCCAGAGTTTGTTGTGATCCATACAGTCAAAGGCTGTGGCATAGTCAACGAAGCAGAAGTAGATGTTTTTCTGGAACTCTCTTTGCTTTTTTTTATGATCCAACAGATGTTGGCAATTTGATCTCTGGTTTCTCTCCCTTTTCTAAATCCAGTTTGACCATCTGGAAGTTCTTGGTTCACAAACTGTTGAAGCCTTACTTGGAGGATTTTGAGCATTACTCTGCTAGCATGTGAGATGAGTGCAATTATGCAGTAGTCTGAACATTCTTTGGCACTGCTCTTCTTTGGGACTGGAATGAAAATCGACTTTTTCCAGTCCTGTGGTCACTGCTGAGTTTTCCAAATTTGCTGGCATATTGAATGCAGCACTTTCACAGCATCTTCTTTTAGGACTTGAAATAGCTGAACTGTAATTCCATCACCTCCACTAGCTTTGTTCGTAGTGATGGCCCACTTGACTTCCCATTCCAGGATGTCTGGCTCTAGGTGAGTGATCACACCATTGTGATTATCTGGGTCGTGACGTTCTTTTTTGTACAGTTTTTCTGTGTATTCTTGCCACCTTTTCTTAATTATCGTCTGCTTTTGTTAGGTCCATACCATTTCTGTCCTTTATTGTGTTCATCTTTGCATGAAATATTCCCTTTGTATCTCTAATTTTCTTGAAGAGATCTCTAGTCTTTCCCATTCTATTGTTTTCCTCTATTTCTTTGCACTGATCACTGAGGGAGGCTTTCTTATCCCTCCTTGCTATTCTTTGGAACTCTGCATTCAGATGGTTATAGCTTTCCTTTATCTCTTTTGCCTTTCACTTCTCTTCTTTTCTCAGCTATTTGTAAGTCCTCCTCAGACAACCATTTTGCCTTTTTGCTTTTCTTTTTCTTGGGGATGGTCTTGATCACTGCCTCTTGTACAACGTCACAAACTTCTGTCCATATTTCTTCAGGCACTCTGTCTATGAGATCTAATCTCTTGAATCTATTTGTCACTTCCACTGTATAATTGTAAGGGATTTGATTTAGGTCATATCAAATGGCCTAGTGGTTTTCCCTACTTTCTTCAATATAAGTCTGAATTTTGCGATAAGGAGTTCAGATCTGAGCCATAGTCAGCTCCCAGTCTTGTTTTTGCCAACTTTATAGCACTTCTCCATCTTTAGCTGCAAAGAATATAATCAATCTGATTTCAATATTGACCATCTGGTGATGTTCATGTGTAGAGGCGTTTCTTGTGTTGTTGGAAGAGGATGTTTGCTATGACCAGTGCATTCTCTTGGCAAAACCCTGTTAGCCTTTGTCCTGATTCATTTGGTACTCCAAGGCCAAGTTTGCCTGTTACTCCAGGTCTCTCTTGACTTCCTAGTTTTGCATTATAGTCCCCTGTAATGAAAAGGACTTTTTTTTTTGCTATTAGTTCTAGAAGGTCTTGTAGGTCTTCATCGAACTGTTCAATTTCAGCTTCTTTGGCATTAGTAGGATCTTTTCCTTGCAGCGTATGAACGCTTATTTGTGGAGTGTGGGATCTAGTTCCCTGATCTGGGATTGAACCCAGGCCTCCAGCACTGGGAGCATGGAGTCTTAGCTACCAGACCCAGCAATATGTTCCTTAAGGTAGAGCACTTTAGAGTGAACATGGGTATAATTAATAGTTACGTCAGGACAACAGCATAAAATGGGGCTTAAGTGGATAAACTAGGACACGTGGCTACTTATAAACTATTAGGGAAGGTTAACCACCCACCCTAGCACTCAAGTGTGAGAATAATTTCTGAACATCAGGAACCTGTGAGAAATGCAGCATTGCTGAACAGACATCCTAGTGAGAGTGATGCAATGTCATAGGGTGACCACATCTTCAGGCGGCAGAGGAAAACAGCCACACTGACCAAGAGATCAACAGACATATGGAACTTTTGCTTTGAAACAACCTTACTCAAGGCGTCGCCCTTGACCTGAAGTCATTAGGCAGAGAAATCATGAGTCCAGTAAGGGTCCTGAGGAGACCCTGTTTCCCCGGAGTGAGCGCACTGGCGCCAGGCCAGCTCGGGAGGAGAGAGGATAACCCAGGGGAATATAGAGTGGGGCGCTGGGAGTGACGCTCAGAGGGGGAGAGGATGCATCAGCAGGGGTAAAGGGACAGGGGGACAAGAAGCTGAGGATGTCAGCTCTAGCAAGGAAGGTGTTCTTCATCTTAGAATCCACACGTGCAGCCCTGGCAGTCAGAAGAGTGGCTGACTAGCGATTGTTCAACAAACATCTGTTCACTGACGGAAAAAGTGAGAGGATTAGCTTGATATGAAGAGGCCTGGAGGAAGGCAAAACTCATGATCATCCGAGGTAGGCTCAGGAATAAAACCCAAGCTTCTCAACTTTCAGCCTGACCTCCAGAGTCTGCGGGAATCACTAGACAGTCTTTGAGCTTCCCAGCCGTCCTCTGTGAACACAGTTCCTCCTCTGTGCCCCCATTCTGCCATCACAGCCTGGGGGCCCCTGGAAGACCCACAGGGAGAGACGTCCCTTCTCTGCCCTCTCCAGCCCCACCCCCGTCCCTCCTCAAGCTCTGGCTGCATGGCCAGTGCTACACTCCACGGTCTCACCCGCCACCAGTTCTTTCCTTTAAGCTTTTCCTTCTGCTCTGTCTTCTGCAGGAGAATAGCAACAGCCCCTATGTCTGGTTTCTGCCCACATAAACCGGCCCAGTTGGGGACACACGCTAAGCTCTGGTATCCAGACACCTCTGTTCATGCATGGTTCCCCTACCTTCTGGGTGAGTACACGTCTCTAGGCAGAGGTGGTGAGTGTGGGATCACGCAGTTGGTGGAAGGTGTGGGTTTAGTTTGGGTGCTGCTCCAGGTAAGAGGAACCACATTAACAGAAGTGGAGGGCTTGCAAACATTCAAACAAGGAGACTGCAGGCTGGGCGGACTGGGTTGAGATATGTCACCTTGCGGGTCACACAGTCTGTTAACAGCTGCTGGGTCTCCAGCCAGGGCAGCTACCTACCCTTCCTATCAGAGAACCAACCGTCTCATCAGCCCCATGGGAAATCTCCTAGCCACCTCCCCACCCCACCCCACCACCAAAGATATGGGGGTGGGGATCATGGTTACCTGGTTTCTTCTTGAATTCCCTTCCGGTTGAGAGGGAAAAGCTCAGACAGCCAGTAGAGGCCTCGTAGACAAGCTGATAAGGCGAGTTCACGCCCATGGCTGGGACATTCGTAAAGGAATCTGGAGTGGAACAGAGAGGGATGCTGCTTACAGGTTTTTAATTTTAATTTTTTAACCAAGAGTACAATAATGAACTTTCTGTCCTAGTCATATGGTAGGCCACTTATTCTGAAGTGCCCTGTTGTTACAAAATCACAAATTCTGGAAGAAAAATATTTTTACTGCTGGAGAAGGCTCAGAGTGACTAAGGGAAATCTTTAAAAGTCTCCTCTACAGTGTCCCCCTGCTTAGCCCCCAATATCTCTCAAGAATGAAATGACATCAGAGCAGGGAAGAGAAGGCAGGCATAAAAGGTGATGTTACTCTAAGGATAAATGCAGATATAACTGCTACACTAGGTCAAGAGACTAAACATGGGGCTAGCTAGAAGAGAATTTAGAGTGATCTATTCCCCTTCTCCAAGCCACAGAAATCAGATGCTTCTGCAACAGCAGAGCAGTCTCTTGCAGAGTCACACTGTCATGTATAAAATCACTTGATAGCAGACCACTTAAGAATTAAAATTCAGCACCCCTTTACTTGCGGAAAATCTTGGTCACTCTTCCACAAACTTCATGAAATCATTTGCTTATTCTTAACCAAATATAGTCATTTCACATGCTGGGCATGAAATTCTTGGGAAATGTCAAGCAATTCATCACAGCTCATTCAAATTCATAAAGAAAATGGCAAACATGACCTTCTAAATAGACAAAACCTGTACCCAGAGACTGCACATTGAATGAAATGAACCAAAGACGATCACCTTCCCTGGTAACCCAAAGCTGGAAATGAGGACCACATGAAAAGAACTAATAATAGCCAAAGCTGAGAAAGATGGAATAAAACCAGTCAGTCCTACTGGTGCAGAGAAAATTCACCGAGAAAGCAGTATTTAACAAGAACTATATACATCCTGAGACCTTCTGCCCAGTAATCCTCTCTTCTGGGAGAGTAATCTTAATAACCAACACAATGGTGATAAGAACCAATATGCATGACGTTGCATATTACAATGCATATTATACTATTAGCAAGAAACCTGGAAGCTTAAGCATTCGGTTAATTATGGAACACGGACATCCGAAGAACTCTACACTCACTCAGAATGACCACTGTAAAGGTGTAGTCATGTTGGAATAGACTGTGTCTGTTAAGTAAAGGAAGCTGAAAAATAGAAAAATGTATATACATGCGCAAATACACACACAGAGAGAAGAACCACAAAGGGAACTGCAAAAGTGAAAAACAGCTATTATATAAAAGTGGCAAGACTATGTTTTCTTTTTGCTGTTTTATTTCATAATATGGCCATCAACTAAAAATCAAGCAGCAGTCCAGTTTTCTTTCGTGACATGTCAGGACTAGACAGGAGAAAAAACAAGAAGTAATTTTATTACTAAGGAAATGCTGCCTTAGCAACGGGTATACTCTAGTTACAGCATTCGAGGATTGCCACTCCAGACTCAGTTACAGCTTGGGTCTACCTCAGCCTTCAGGGGGAACAGGAAAGCAAAACTCACGCAAAACAAATCACTAGGCATTGGAATCTTCTTCTTAAAGCCCTCCTAGGATGAATGCTTTCCCAAAGGAAACAGACTGCTCCCTCATTTACATTTTGCCATTCAGACTTTCTTTTCAAACTCTAGGTTTATTTGAAGGAGCATCAGGAATAGATGTGCCAACAAGTAAGAGATATTTCCTGCGGAGCGTGAAGCAGGAGAGGCTTGCTCAGCCCTCCTCTGATGCAGACAGACATCACCAACAGGCTCCCTGCAAAGTCTCCTCCACCAGGTTAACCACAAGCCACGAGGGGAGCCACTGAGTCCCGGGTGAAAGCCTGTGGCCCTGAAAGATACTTAACACCCTGTGAGGCGGAGCGCTAAAGGGACGACTGCTTCATTTTCAGGGTCGGGAAACACAATGTTCAGGAAGGAGAGCACAGCTCGCAGGTTTGAGGGTGGGTGGTGGGGCCAGGCTACCCGTTCCCGTTCCCCTCCGAAGGACTCGCCTACCCACAGGACAGACCACCAGGCTGTCTCCCAAACGAAGCAGAGCTCCAGGGAGTGGCGCTCCGAGCCCCATGCGGAGTGCAGAACCCCATGTCTGCTGGCAACCTTCTGCATGAACAGGGCATAACCAGAGGGCCCGCTGTTACCAGAGCAGGGTGGACCTGAACACAACGGGCAGAGCGCATTCTCTGAAAACAGAAAGAAACCCGCGTGTGTGCACACTCAGCTGTGCCTCTCTGTGGCCCCATGAACTGCAGCCTGCCAGGCTCCTCTCTCCATGGAATTTCCCAGGCAAGAACACGGGAGTGGGCTTTCATTTCCTCTTCCAGGGAATCTTCCCTGCCCAGGGATCAAACAAACCCACACCTCTTGGGCCTCGCGAGGTGGCAGGTGGATTCTTTGCCACTGTGCCCCTGGGAAGAAACTTCATGGCAAATAGTTGGGGTATGCTCGATCGGGCTTTACCTTAGGAAAGGAAACCAGCGTTTACCAAAATAACCTTCTCTAGCTTATATTTACCATAAGTCCACTGATATTAGGCACACGCCTAATTCTCATAAGAAATAAAAACTGTTGGTTTTTTCAGATGGTGTGATTTTTTCTCTGAATGGTTGTATGACAGCAATAGAACATGAGTCCCCTCACATCTGCCTTTCGCAAAAAGGTCCAGATTCGTTTGTACTGTTGACCCTCTGATACCCAAGTCATGCCTTCTGCATGGAGTGGTAGCCCTGGCCAACTCTCCTGCCCGTGGCAACTGGTTTTGCTTCTCCACATCACTCATGGGTGGCTGCACGTGGACGCCCAGCAGCTCTCTAACACCATTCTCACAGAGCTCATGAAATCCCACATTTCCCCCAAGCCTTGAGTTTTACTGTGTAATTTATTTGCTCTGTGTGTTCATGTATTATCATCAGATGTTTAGCCTCTGACCATCAAGGGCAGCCTGACAAACAGTCAGAGGGCAGGGAGAGACACTAAAAAGGGGATGGATTTTATAGGTTAGGGCAAATGGTTATGGCTTATAAATTTATTATGCTTCCCCATCAAGGTTCCTAACAGCGAGGACTTTCGGACATTTGAAATGAATTCCTCTATATCCACCAAGCTTAAGAGATACAACAATACAGATGTTACTGAACTTCTGTCTTTTAAATCATAGCTGTTCCCCTTCCCACTATCAGAGATTATGTCCTCTAGCTCTATGTCTATTATTTCAGGCCCTCTGATTATTCCCATTCAGCTTTGGTCCTTATACTTTGTATAATGTACTCAGAAGCAGCATGCTATAATTTTGTTATTTTACGCTTTATTTCAATGGCATTATACCAAATGTATCTTCTATAACTTGCTTTTTTTTTGCTCAACACCATTTTTTAACCTGTGTTGATGTGCGTGCTTCAGTGCTCGATTCATTTCCACTACTCATGATGCTCCATCATCTAGAGACGGTAATTTTTCTCTTGTCGATGAACATTTAGGTTGTTTCCGTTTTTTTCCCATCCCAAACAAGTCTGCAATAGACACTGTGGTATGACTTCTTCCAACGTGTGTGTGAGTTTCTCTAGGGCAGTGCAGCTCTCACGTGTGGCCTGGGATGAACCCACACAGGCCGTGACCAGGTGCATACAGTGACTGAGGAGAAACATTTAGGAGTCTGCGTGCCAACCTGATGTCCCTGTGACAATGTCATGGTTGCAAACGGGGTGATCCACAAGGGACTGGAAATTTTACAAAGTGGTCCTTTACTGAAGAGCATTTAAGCGGCAGGGCTCTAGGGAATGACTCGGCAGAGAAACTGCGAGGTGGTAGGTACGATGCTAGAGCATTCCCCCCCGCCGACCCCCCCACCCCCCGCCGACACCACCAGCCTGTTCTCCACGGGAACGGCACCAATATGCACACTCAGCGGCCGCAGGTGAGAATCCACACTGCTCCGCATCCACCTCAACTCTTGGAAACGTCAAACGTTAAAGCTGGGGACTTGACCTTTCCACTGCACTCTTGTTAGTATTGTCTGACCTTTCACCTAAGAGCTGAAACTCAGGTACCCACCTTTCCCCATCTGTCCGGCACTGCCACAATTTCTCCCGATGGTGCCCATCAGGAAGTCAAAAGCCATCTCTTTGGCATTGAGGTGCAGGAGCTGGCTGGCCTCCACGAAGCGCTTTGTAATGTCCAAGGGGTTGGCATCTCCTAAGAAAGTCATCAAAGGCAACTACTCACTTTTATCCGTGGTGAGGAAAGTGCTTCTGGAAAAGGGCTTCCCTGAGTGGCCCTGGAGTAAGGGGGGTGAGGATCTGCTCCCGGGCTAAGGAGGTGTGAGGGCTCCTCGGGAGGGCCTTGGGCTCCAAGGTCTCCAGGTGGCCCCAGCTCTCTGCCCTCTCTCCTTCTCCCCCACAGGCCTGGAGACTGATACTTCTGTTGCTGTTGCCCAGTTGCTACATCGTGTCTGACTCTTCGCTGCTCCACTGACTGGAGCACAGCAGGCTTCCCTGTCCTTCCTGGAGTTTGCTCAAACTCATGTCCATTGAGTCGGTGATGCCATCTAAGCTGATGCTACTGGCATTTAAAACAACAGCACCCAGAAGGCTCCATCAGTGATGAGTTCCCAGGTCCCCGATAGTGGGATGAGACCCTTATCGTGGACAGACCCCGGTTCTCACTACTCTCCTGCTTCTGGCTACCAACCAGCCCGCCCCATTCGCCCCCTCCTCCTGGGTGCTGCCTCTATCACTGTATCATTTCCACGAGCTGGGCCCTTCAATACCTCAGACCTCACACTGTGCTCACCGTCAACCTCTCAACCTGGGCTTAGCAAAGCTGGAGGGATGGGAGGACAACGTGGGGAACGGAAGGGGAGGGGGGATGGATGATTCCGGGGGTGGTCTCAGGAAGTAGCTGAGTTGCAAAGCAGACCCTTGGCTGCCACTTCTCCACAGCACGTCCTTGTAGACCTGTCTGGGGGAGGGTATGGTGGACACACACACCTGCCCAGGCCAGACCCTCTGGGCCCAGAAAAATGAACCACGCTTCACAGAGCCAGCCTTGGCCAACTTACCAGACACAGACTCAAGCATGGCCTTCATCTTCCAGGCTGAGGAGCTCGGTCAGCAGGTGGATGGACTGCCGCTGGAACCTGTGCAGGGTCTCCTGGCTGGACTGCCTGCGGCGGCCATGGGTGGGAGAGCGCACGAATTTGGCCGGCCCAGTGGAAGCGGGCAGCATCGGCGGCGGGAGCGCTGGCGGGGGCGGCTTCTTCTGGACAGGGGGCCTGGACGGGGGGCTGATTCCATAAGCACCACGGGCGGGGCACCAATGCTGATCTCCAGGCCCAAGATGTCGGAGGGGGTAGGGACCATGGGGTCGGTGATCAGCTCCTCCCAGGTGAACTCAAAGATGTTTCTGATGCCCTTGGGTACAGAAATGCCTGTGCTCCGGCAGCCGACGAGCAGCCTGGAGACATGGGCCAGCAGCTTGGGGGCCGTGGCGGTGTACTGCAGGTACAGCTCTCGGTTACTCTTGATGTCGTTCATGGCACTAGAGCACGCACACTGCTAGGTGATGCTGTCCATTCTAGACAAGAGGGACCTTCAGCTGTTGGCAGCTTGACAGCCTGAGCACTGAATGAAAGCCTACGTTCCCACCTAAGGTCAGGTCTCGGGAGAGATGGACGTGCTGAAACGGCCCTTACAGGTCACTGAGCCGGTGCATCCTACGTGGGAGGGCAGATGCATCACTGGTTACTCTCCCTGGCAAGGGAATGCCACCCAACCCTGCTTCCCCTCCCGGGACGCGTCAGAGACCAACTTAGTGAGCCACGACGGAGGGGCCTGGGGAGAAGCAAGTTCCCCACATGGACTCTGGGCTAGAGGAAGGGAAAGGAAGGGGAAGGGAAAAGGTTCCAGGCCACCTCTAGGAGTCAGAGATCTGGGGATGGAACTTCTTCTTCTGGTCTCTCAATAAAAACCTGCAAAGATTAAAAAGATAAAAAAGATGATTGGCCCCCGCTGGGGGAAGGTGACATGGAAACTCCCAGCTGCGAGGCAAGGATGGGCCTGGATTCAACCTGTACCTCCAAGGGCAGAAGAGCGCGCGAGGAGGATGAGCTTTTAATCCAATGACTACGGTTACTTATCACATCCCATCAAACCTAGCACTTCAGGCAACTCCCGCTTCTGCAGCCTTCGCATCAGTTCTACCACTGGGCCTCCTAACACGCACTCCCCACCGTGTCCACACCCTCCTCTCCTGCCAGACGGATGCACCCTTCCACTCCTCGCTCTGGGTCCTCTGGAGCCCCCCTGAGGCTGCCATTCCAGAAGAGCATCCCTGGTGCAAGCCCTCAGTGTTTACAGTACGCTGCCCTGGTTTCTCAAGGCTATTATCACTCCAGTTTCACCAGTGGAGGAACTGGGGGGCTTATGGAGACGGAGCTCTCGGGCGGCAGTTGTCTGTCTGCAGACTCTTGGCATAGAGACCTTTCCAAACATGACTCCCTCACAGCCTCCCAGTTGCCTGCCCATCCATCAGCAAGAAAATCTCCAAGGAACAAGGGTGCCATTCAGCAAACCCTTCTGACACTCTGCTGGTCTGCAGACCAAGTGGCTTTCCACATCGATTTGCTGACCCTCTGGCAGCTCCATTCCTCAGCTTTGGAGACTCAGAAAAATAGGTTCGTTTTTGAACTGATAAGTCTACAGAACAAAGAGACCACTCAGAATCGTCATCTGGGCAACCAGCCAGAGGGATCTGACCCTAGCAGGCAGGGCAGGTCTGTTTCAAAGCCAGGACTCAAATGAAGAGAAGATGAATACAATCTGTGAAATGTTCACTGGTTTGAGGAACCTCATCCCACCCCCTACCAGTTCCTTTCTTGTGACATTAATTTGGAAGACATGCCTTACAAACAGATAAACTCTGGCTTTTAAAAGTTTTATTGAGATACAATTCACATACCATACAATTCACTCTTTTCAAAGTGTACAATGGTTTTCAGTATAGGTGCAGTTGTGCAACAATCACCACTAATTTTAGAAAATTTTCATCCATTAGCACTCACTCCATTCCTCCTCCCCCAGGCAACCACTAATCTGCTGTCTGTGTCTACATATCCGCCTGTTCCAGACATTTCACATGGATGGAATCATACACTATGCAGTCTTCTGTTAACTTGCTCCTTTCATTTACAATTACGTTTCTGAGGTTCATCCATGTATGGGAAGTGTCAGTCCTTCACTCATATATCTCATTATACGGAGAGACCACAATTTGTTGATCCATTCAGTGCTTGACGACACTTCTGGCTGTTACGAACAGTGCTCCTGTGAACATTCAAGTACAAGTTGTTGTGTGGATGGAGGCTTTCACTCTATTGGGTTGGGAGCCCGGAATGGAACTGCTGGGTCGCATGGTAACTCAATGTTTAACATTTTCAGGAATTATTAGGCTGCTTTCCAAAGTGGCTGCACCATTCTAGTTTTTTGCAAATCCAGTATTGTATGAGGGTTTCAATTTCTCCACGTCCTTGTCAACACTTGTTATTATATTGTTTTGATTCTACCGAATCCTAGAGGGTGTGAAGTGCTATTTTATTGTGGTTTTCATTTGTACTTCTCTAGACAGCATATTAAAAAGCAGAGACATTACTTTGCCAACAAAGGTCCGTCTAGTCAAGGCTATGGTTTTTCCAGTGGTCATGTATGGATGTGAGAGTTGGACTGTGAAGAAAGCTGAGCGCTGAAGAATTGATGCTTTTGAACCATGGTGTTGGAGAAGACTCTTTGAGAGTTCCTTGGAAAGCAGGGAGATCCAACCAGTCCATCCTACAGGAGATCAGTCCTGGGTGTTCATTAGAAGGACAGATGCTAAAGCTGAAACCCCAATACTTTGGCCACCTCATGCGAAGAGACTCATTGGGAAAGACCCTGATGCTGGGAGGAATTGGGGGCAGAAGGGGACGACAGAGGATGAGATGGCTGGATGGCATCACCGACTCAATGGACATGAGTTTGGGTGGACTCTAGGAGTTGGTGATGGACAGGGAGGCCTGGCGTGCTGTGATTCATGGGGTTGCAAAGAGTCGGACACGACTGAGCGACTGAACTGAACTGAAGTGACTAATGATGCTGAGCATCTTTTTGTGTGCTTATTGGCCACTTTCATATCTTCTTTGGGGAAAAGCCTTTTCAGATTGAAAAATTTTTTTAAGAAATGTTATTTTAAATTAAATGCACAAATAACTTCCATTTGTTACCATATATTTCTGTCTTCAGAATTCAGCTGGAGGGGACCATGTGACTCCGCTCTGGCCTGTGAAAGGCATGTGGAGCCTGCTGGGTAGGGCTCCTGCTGACATCATGGCGTCCCCACAGCAGCGCTTAACCACCTGCCTCCAAACCTGTCTCACATCAGGGAATGAACCCCTGATCTCTTTAAGCCCCTTTACTCAGATCTCTATTCCTGCAGCCAAATGTGACCCCTGCCAGCCAGCCAGCTGCGCGGGAACAGCATCACCCCCCTCCTTCCCACATATCTCACTTTCACTGTCACTTGTTCATTTTTCCATCACTGAGACCTGGGCCTTGCCCTCAACATTCATCAGGCAGAACAGACTTGCAAAATCTGTATCCTAAGGGTCACATCGCAAAAAAACAAACAAACAAACAAAAAAAAAACAGACAAAGGCCACAAAAACCCAAAGACAAAAGTCTAAAGGGAGCTGCACTGGAGCTTGTCATAGAAGACGAGTAAGAAACCACCAGGTAGGTAGGGAAGAGAAGGCATTCTTGTTAAAGGAGAGTACGTACAAAGGAACAGAGACATTTAAAGCATGAAGGGTTCAGGGAGCCACAAAACACCTCAGGATGGTTAGGGCTTGGGGCTCTACGGGGGTGCAGCAGACAAAGCTGAAAAAGTATCTAGAATCAGATCTTGAAGGGCCTTATATGCTATGCCAAAGAATTTGCATGTTATATAATTATCTTTAGGACAGGTACTCAAATGTATCGTCTTTGACTGCTAGCTGCATCGCAAGTGGTCTCTGCAAACCATGGCAGGCACCATGTCTTCTTCCCCTTTTCCAGCCTCCATGACTCTCAGTAAGACACCAAGTAAGCTGCCACCGGACAGAAGGTGAAAAATATTTATGGCATCAAAGTCCAACAGAGAGCTTAAGAGACCCACATAGACAGCTGTACACAAAGCTGCAATGAATGATTCCCACAAAGAAACGAAAAGAGCATGGAAGTTTATAACGGATATGAAAAATGACCGTCTTCATTCCAGCATCTTCAAAGTTTTGCTGCCCGTCTCCTCTGTCCCAGGCCAGAGGAAGGACAGAGATGCGGGGCACACACGTGGCAAATCAGAGTGCTCTGTGCCAGGAAGAAGGGGAACCCAGAAAAGGCAGCGTCGCTGGGTAGCTAACAGCACAGACCCCATGGCCTCAAGCCTGGAACTCGTGGCCTCTAGACCCTGCTTCCCAGGACGATGAGGACTAAACGAGGTCGCACGTGTTAAGGGCTGGCACAATGTCCAGCAGAGTGCTCAGTGAATGTTAAGCAGAAAAAGATGATTACTTGAAGCAGTTGAAGGCTGTATGATGGAAATGACAGAAACCTGTCCACAAGTTGAAGCTGACTAGTGAGCAGGACAGGAAGAGCACTCCAAGTGATGGGAACAGCCCTGGTACAGGCTGGAGGCTCTAAGAACCTGGCAAATTTGGGGAACCACATGTAACTCAGGGGTGCCCCAGGTTATCGGCAGGGCTGGGGGTGAGCAGCAGCCTGCTGAGAGGAGATGTGGACTTCATCTTGCATGTGATGGGAAACCACGGAGGGACTGCAAGCACAAGTGGCATCTGTACAGTGGGCGCTCCTCCCAGGGGGGCTGGCAGTGTGGTGGGGGGAATGAGACACGCAGCTGCAGTGCGATCGGCCGAGGAGAGCTGCACCCAGTGCACCCCGACTTCTGCGTAAAAAAGCAACTCCCAGCCCCTGCACCTCAAAGAGTACCTCAGGAGGCACAGACCCAGTGAGCTGCCAGGGGTGCACCATGGAACAGAACAGGGTGGAAAGCGGGAGAGTCCTGACAGGCTCCGGGGAAACCAAGGGCGCCTGACCAAGAAGGAAGCTGAGGGGACGTTCAGGCACGGATAGGAAAAAGGAGCAAAGGGCATGTTTCCCTCTGGTTAGAGCCAGTGACTCAAGAGTATGTTTTGGGGTAGAAGTTGTATCCAGCTGTATATTTAAAGTCAAAACTAAACTCAGCCCCCTCAGGTGACCTGGTCCCGGCTTTCTTTGCTCTTTTCTCTAGTTTCTGCCTCTCTTTAGTTTTAACCAGAACGCTTTTGATAAGGATGATGAGCAGTCCAGATGTAACCGTGTGACCACCATCTGAGAGTAAATGCAGCTTCAGGCTAGGACCCGCAAGAGGCAAGAGGCAGAAGTGGAAACAGGAACAATAACAGACGCTGTCCTCTCCATTCAATACATAAACAACATGCTGGTCAGATGTACGAACCCTCTAGCAGATGAGAGGGAGAGGGGCTGAGCTACGGAGAGAAGTGGATGCGAGAGGAAGCAGACTGGGGCCGCATGCACACGCTCACGCGCAGCCGCCTGCTGCCCGGCGTGGCTGACTTGTGAGACTGCGACGCTGCAGCCACCACTTGCCATCGAGCGGAGTTCACTTGAAAACCACCTCCATCCCCCACCCGCGGTATCTACTGGGGCACCAAAGGGCCCTTGAAGATGAGCCTCCCAGAAAGACTCATCCAGAGACACAAAAATGATCAACCCTTTGACCCAGGGATTTCAGTTGCCCGAGACAAGTTTTAAAAGGAGGGACGGCAGCTGGATACATGCAGTTAAGCCAAACAAAAAGATGCCTGTAGCCACTTCATTCCCCACAGTGAAATACTGCCGACAGCCAACAACTGAGGAAGGGTTAATGACAACATAGATTCATTTGAACCATTAGCCAGCAAAAAAATAACCGAGTTCGGTTCTGAGAAATAATGTTAATACACATATGTGGATGGCAGGCCTACATGACGACACATCCCATAGAGACGCATGGTGATCATAATGGGAAGCAGAGACACAGGTCTTTCTGTTTGAAGGTAAAGAGGTCACTTCAGGAGAGAAAACAGTACACAGGCGTCCCTGCAAAGACAGCAGCAAGCTCGCAGACGGGCTTGTGGCCTAGAAGACAGGGGGAGCAGGGCCCACTTGTGCTTCCTGGTTTCCATATCGACCCTCAACACCCGGGACTGTCTGAGAGAGAAGAATGGTGTGGGGAGTGAGGGGTCAGGAGCTACACCCGTGTTCAAGCTCAGGGAATATGACTGGATAGAAACAGAACTCGTCGTGCCCCAGAAAAGGAGTTACAATCAGGCAAAACCACCACCGACTCGGCGAGCTTAGGACTGGAGAGAGCGTGGCAGTTAGAAACGCAGTGGGGAAGATGCTGTTTAAATGGACGGTATAAAAAAACATTTGTGGACACTCCTGTCACTGGAGAGACGGACACTTTCTGGGCACAGTTATATAAACACCTGAGATTTACTGAGAAACATTAACGAAATATCAACACTAGGTCTGAGTGACAGGTTTTCACTAAACACCCCGCTTCGTCTGACTGTCCTGGTTTCCCAGTCTTCCCAGGCAAGAAGCTACACCACCCCATTGTTCTCCCCACTCTGCCCACACACTTGCTCTATGTGTGTTAAGCGATCAGCCAGCCAGCAGGGCAGGTCCCGGACCAGAGGAGTTCCGTTCCCTCTCAAGGTTTTCAGCAGGCTGACCCAGCCACTGGTCACCACTTACCTTAGTCATATAGTTTCTCACAGGAACTGCTTGACATATAACTGACTTGGTTCGATTTACTGGCTGCAAAGAAATTAAACACATATGGTGTGGCTGCTCTGTGTTGTATTAACTGTAAAGACCAGTACTCTCGGCCATTCCAGATTCTAAATTCTACTGCCTCATCTGTATGTCACAACAAGGCCAGCCGTGGGCCACCTCCCAGGCTGCACTATGGCTTTAAGAGGAAATAAATTACCCCCCAAGTCTTTGGCAAATGCACAGCTAAACAGAGCAGGAATCTCATGCATATGGATTTAAAGTTTCTCCTCTGGGACTTTTGCAAGCAAACAAAAGGATTTATTTAGCCAATTCAAACGAACTATATTAAAACACACAAAGCCCTGAAGAAAAGATTACAATGAAAACAAATAATTCAAAGCAATTTCTAATCGAAGACGTTTTGCTTAGCTTCACAACGGCATGAACAAGGTGTGGTCATGCGTTCCAACCGGAGATTTCAGCACTGGTGGCTCCCAAGTCAAACACAGCCAAAGGAGTAGCGTGAGTGCTTAATGCTCAGCTGGAAGAGATCTGTTTGCCGATCACTTAGTTACTAGCCAGAGAATTATAGTTAAACCACAAAACGTGTGCAAACAGGCCAGAGCTGTGCTGTGCATCCGCTAGCACTAGACATGTGCCCTTTGAGCACCCGAGGTGTGGTGTAGTGTGACCAAGGAACCACATTTTAAGTTAATGAAATTTAAAGCTTGATCATCAGTTTCGTTACTCGCCAACTCTTAAATGCTTTTAAGTGTGTTTGGATCAGCTAGGTATGTGAATCTGCTTTTTCAAGTGTATATTTTGTGAAATCCAAATAGAGATTAAGTGCTCCTGATGAAAACTGAACATCTGCATCGAGACGTGCTAGCAGTGGACACACAGTGGGTTTTGAGGACTTGGTGTGAAAAAGAAATGCAAAGTGTCCCACTGAACTTTCTGTACATTGATGGAGCGGTGAAGTATTTTGGACATTCTGGGTTAAATGGAGCTGACTCTTTGAACCTGGGCGTGACCTGGGAGGGCCTGCGTGTGCGTGGGCCATTCACTACCACTACAGCACTACCTGCTCCACAGCCGGCTGAATGTGCAGACACGAATGCACACAGACGGCCGACTATGGAGCTCGAGTGTCTACACGCTGGTGGATCCCCCGCAGACAGAGGGATGGCTTTATACCACAGAAAGAATTCGCTTTTTAAACGTGGCTCCTAGAAACCAAACTGACCCACAGGGCTGACACCTCATTTCTACTGGGCAGTGCTGTTGCAGAGCACAGGTCTGCCACCTAAGAACTCCAGTGCCATCTGCTGGACACACTCCTACATAACAAGCCCAAGAGAAACGGTAAAACTGAATTGTGTTAACGCTCATTCTGGGTCTGTAATGGAACAGGATGTCAACTAGGCACAAGACACTCAACTAATTTGTATGCTGTGAAAGGGGAATTCGAATGAGGCTTATAGGTTTTTTAATCCTAGAGAAATCCAACTTACAGTTATTAGCTGACAGTGACCATGAGCCAATGTGCACGGACTGGTCTGCTTTCCACTGTGGGTGCCCTGGGTAAGGACAAGAGGTTATTTGGGTGCCCTTCCCATGACCACTGCCTCCCACAAAAGTGGAAGTGTTACCTGCTCAGTCGTGTCTGACTCTTTGTGACCCCATGGACTGTAGCCCACCAGGCTCCTCTGTCCATGGAATTCCCCCAGCCAAGAGTACTGGACTGGGTTACCATGCCCTCCTCCAGGGGATCTTCCTGACCCAGGGATCAAACCCACGTCTCCTGCGTTGCAGGCGGACTCTTTACTGTCAGAGCCCCCAGGGAAGCCCACTACCCCCGTGCCAGTGGGCTTACTGCTGCCCGGCCTGGCTTCCCATCCCCTCTCTGCAGCCCGCCTCTGTGGCCCTCTGCTCTCCCTATGCACACTGCCTCCTGCCCCTCCCTCTGCCTCACACACGGCTCTTCCCATCTCCCTCCTATCTGCCTAGAATTTACCTTCTCTTTTCTTGTTTTCCCTTATGACCCTAGGATATCTAACAATTCTGTTTTTCCTTTTAGTACTCCAATTTCTGTCTCCTCTCCCTTTGTCCTACAAGCTGTTTCAGCTGGTTTTACAGAAATGTTGGGAGTCTTTGGTCCACTTTGAGGTGGTTTTGTACAAGGTGTGAGTTAAGTGTCCAAGTCCATTCTCTTGGAGGTGGAGGGTCGACTGTCTCAGAATCACGTTGAGAGCTATTCTTTCCCTACTGGATGGTCTTGGCACCACTGTCAAAAATCAAGTGACCACAGATGTATGGGGTTTATTTCCGGACTCTCAATTCTGTCTCATTGTTTATTAATACATCAGAACCACACTGTTCCAATCCCAGTATCTTTGCAGTAAGTCTTGAAATAAAGAAGTCCCCCAACTTTGTCTTTTTCCCTTTTTCAAAATTGTTTTAGATATTCCGGGTCTCTTGTAATTCCATACAAATTTTAGTTTGACTATTTCTGCAAAAACGGAAGCTGGGTCAGTTGGTTTTCATGAATTATTTTTGCTAGATGTATTTGCCTGATCAGGCTGACAAAATGACCTTTTGTAGGTCTTGCAACTCTGCCCTTGATCTGGACTTGAGAGGTTCAGTTTGTAAGAATTGGGGATTTTAATACTGCTCAATACTGGGGTTGAACACAGAGAGCAGAGGGTGCTGGAGAAGGCTTGAGTCTGGAACACGCACCTAAACCATCTGCCACTTGGATGCCACATGACGAGTCGCTGACCCTGTGCTCCAGCTTGCAATCTGTAGTGCGAACGGGGCCCTGGCATCAGCACTGCCGTGCTGTGGAGCGGGGACCACGCGCTCCCGCAGGCCCTTGGAAGATGTGCTCCAGTGCCTTCTCACAGGACTCACTGGTGAGGGAGGAAGCTCTAACAGCCCAGTGGGCCTGGTGGCCGACTTCTACTGCTTGTCTGCAGCTGTGACGAGGACACTGGGAGAGGACACAGATGGTACCCAGGTACAGGAGGTCCTTCTGGAGCAGTGGTAACCCATCTATTGTTAGCAAAGACAAAGGGATCTAGCAGCCCCTCACTCCAGCCCAAGTCCATCCCACTCAGGCTGGGATGAGTCAGCTCCCAAGTGAGATGAGGGCCTAGATCCGAAGCACCAGAAGAGTAGGCGGAGCTGAAATACTGACTCTGATGGCTAAGAAGCATCTCGCTCACTGAAGAGGCCCAGCAGCCTCCACGTGTGCCCATCACTCAATAAATGCTTACTGAATGCCTACTCTGCAAGTGACATCAACTTTTCCGGACTACAAAGTCCTCCCTGGTCTTCCTGATCATTTCAAATGATACCCTAAATTCTCCACCAGTGCCAGGGTCCTCCTGGAGACCAGATCATTTCGTACCCCAATGTCCCCTTCTGTGCTACCGTTTGGAAGGCTGAAATTCTTCCTAACAGATGCTCCATCAACTGACTTGGAAGCTGAATGCTTGGAACAAAGACATCCGCCAGCCAGCATTGGCAAAAGGAAAGAAATGGAGCCTTTAAATCTGAGTAAGTCATCAGAGTGGGCATGAGAAACAGGATTACAGATTCCTTAGTATCAAATATTACAGAATATGTCTACTCTATCTCAGCTCACGTGTAAATCCAGATGAACTGGTGTCTCCATACTGATCAGAATGAAATGAACAGCTAAGTGGCCAGAGTTCCCACAGTACCATTCACTTTCTTCCCTGCCAACAAATCCAGCCTGAAGTCTGGGTCTTCAGGGAAAGGACAGGAAGAAAAAGTTACAATTTAGTCCCTAAAGGTGTTTTCTCCACTGTGGGAGAGGAAGGCGCCGTTAACAGCACAGACCCAAGTGCAGTGTTTTTAGCTTCATGTCACTTGTTTATAATATGATATCATATCATCCAGAGTCTCAAAGGTGACCGTCGGGGCTTGTGGTGGGCTGCTGGGGGCAGGAGCAGACGACGTCTGTGATACGCAGGGGTCATGGCTCTGGCCAGAGTGCTGCCCCGGGTCCCTCTGTGCAGGGGCAGGTCGGCTCCACGCCTGGCTGCTCAGAGACTCAGTTCTCTTTTGGTCCACAAAGTAATACGAT
This sequence comes from Nanger dama, assembly GCA_917880005.1. Taxonomy (NCBI): domain Eukaryota; kingdom Metazoa; phylum Chordata; class Mammalia; order Artiodactyla; family Bovidae; genus Nanger; species Nanger dama. Next base: position 3,125,551 of record CAKJTW010000016.1, on the reverse strand, counting down.
GGTGGCGCAAACTCAGGGTCTCTCTCAGCCCGGAGGTCTGACTGCCTCTTCGACCAGTACCCAAAGGAAAAGTCTAGTAAAAGATAAAGTGTTATTAGAACTGAATATTGAGCCATTTGAATGTGTTTAGCTTTTAATTGTCATATGTATTTCTTAAAAGCCACTTCACTCTCCAGAGAAGTAAACTACAAGGCGCATGCAATGCCTACGGAAGCGCATGGAGGAACCAGGCTAAGAAAGAGTGGAAAGCCCCACACAGAGAAGCTCAAGGAGGCTCTGTGGAGAAGGCAGGCTGGCAGCTTCTGGAGACAATGCCAAAAAGCACTAAAACAGAAATAACTGTTTAAATCATTTGCTTGACATGTTATAGGTACTTCAGAGCAAAACATAAGTTTTGTCCTCTACTGAGTTTTAAAAGACACAAAAGGCACCGTCCAGAGCTCTCTCTCTAACAGCGGCACAAATCAAAGCCACACACCATCTGCGTCTTTTACTTGAGTCGTGGATCTCACAGGCTTCAACAGTTTAAGCGAATGTACCACTGAAATGATTGTTTTCAAAATGGCATAAACCAGAGTCTTTTCCCAAAGAAAGGTCACTGCAGGTACCATGGTGTCTATACAGAAAAAAAACTTAACCTAGTGGAACCATATGTGAATTTGTTTTCGAGAGCATAAAAGAGACTGTTAAAAACACAGACTACATTGAAGTACCAAATTTTCCTAACACTTTAAAAAAGCAGTTCTGGACAAACAGTATTCCGAAGCTGTAAAACCACAAGAGGGTAGCAGGAATTTCCAAAACCTGCCCTCAAGTGCGTCTTTAAAATACCTCATCCTTTGGCAGGATGCCTTGGAGACTCTAGTCTTTTATATCACACTTTCCAGTGTTCCTGGTTATTGAGAAGAAACAAGCTCCAGGACCTAGAGTATCCTTTAAGCTTCCCAGGACTACTAAGACTCACCAGAATCACAGTCTGCTCAGGAGAACTGACCCCTCACCTTTTCCTCTGTCCCACTCGCGAACGTGTGGCACCCCGGGTCTGGTATCTTTCCTCTCCTGAACGATGACTTCTACTTTGCTACTCTGGGCAGCTGTACGAGGAGCTGGCGTTACCTCTGGTTCTGGAGGCAAAGGCCCAATAACATCTCCATCTATTTTTGTAAAGGAAATAAGACTTCATTATAATAAAGCTTATGACTACTTTAAAAGTTAAATAGAACACAGCTATCCTGAGAGTATAAGCAATACCTGGTATTCACTGAGCACCTATTATATGCCAGGTTGTGGGCTAAGTACTTTGTACACAGTAGTTCACCACTTAGCTCTTTAACAACCCAAACTCAGGACTGGTACTCCATTTTATCCCCATTTTATAGATAAGGAAAATTAACATCAGAAATCCTACAAAGGTAAATAGTGAAGAGCCAGGATTCAAACCCAGATTGGATGGATTTTAAAGTCTCTGTTTGACACTATGCCACCCCACCTCCCCTGATCAACAATTGAAGGACCAGAAACCCTTCAATTATTCAAAGAAAGAGTCTCAGGCAAAGCAAGGGTGATGAAAGCTGGAGCCTGGTGACAGTCCATAGGCTATTCAATTCTGGCTATAGTTTAAAAGAAAACGGTGTTTTAAAAAAACACTGGTGGCACTTCATGTCTTGTGGAAATGACACTCAGAAGTAGAGCAAAAACAGAGAAACAATACACAGAGTGTAACATGTCACAGGAAGACAGCATTTATACAAAACTACATGGGCCATCTCCAGCGTGTAAGTGTCTCAGTCTCATTTCAAAGCTAAACTGAAGTGAGCTCAGAATTTTAAAATGGCATGGGCTTATGTTAGAGCTAGAGAAGCTTCTATCCGCCCCACTGGGATGTAAGTGAGGAGGTTGTGCGTGAATCCCAACGCACATTCCTAGAAAGGTAGCTGGTTCCCGCCCCTTCTTCCCCAGGGCTGAATCCTGAACAGGGCCCGGGGGCTGGCAACCACGCAGGTGCCAGCAAGCCTCTAGGGAAGGGTAGAAGCAGGAAGGCTGGGGGAAGCGGGAGGGCAGGCGACCGTCTGGGGCAGAGCTCCCGCCTGCCCTGGGACCCCCGGAGCCGCAATGCTCAACTCGAGCAGCAGACGCCCACCTGGCATGAGCCGGTCTATGCAGTCTGTTGGGCGGTTCAGCCCAGACGGGCATTAACTCACACCGTGAGCATGTCTGACCACAGTACTGAAGTGTTTCCAAGCATGCTGACAGACAGATGTCTTCAGCTGTCTCTACCCACATCTCTACCCACATATTAAATTATTTACTACCTTTCTGTACGCATGTCTTCTTCAAAACACACTTGTAATAACCAATAAAAACTGCTGCCACAGTCAAAGAAAATAGGCCTAAAATATGTACATGCACAACTAAATTTTATCCTAAAACACCTTTTAAGCATTTTACCTCCAAGTCTCACTTACTAAACCGCGCTACTGTGTGAAGCAACAAAATGTGCTGCTAACGTCCTTGTCTACAACCTGGTATTTTCTTGGGAGTAAAAACTGTTCCTGTTCCTGGAGGCACCTCTGAGGTGCACTGCTTGCTCAGAAAATAAAACTAGATGGCTGATCTCTACACTGCCATTCCTACTACTGAGATGCCGACGGAACTAAAGTATTCCCTTCTGAGGTTTAGAAACACAGCCATGGCGCACCTCTGTTCTCTCCCTCTGCTCCATCTTCTTTTGATTTTTTCGTCTTTTTCTGTCGGAGTTTGGCAAGTCTTGCTTCTAATATGGCTTTTCTCTTTTCCTTTATATTTTCTCGTTTTGTTCTCTGATCTGTTGTCTGAAGAAGGCAGAAAATTAGAAATTGATTAGCCCCATTCACCATATTTCTGTTGAAAAGGATGAAATAATTTTATTCTAAAAATAAACTGACTTTTCTGCCACCCCTTAGAAGCCATCTGTTGAAATGTTCAAAATGAATATCCTTTATGTAAGTCCTCTTATACAAGCCCTTTGATATTTTCTGAAGTACAGTTCACAGAGCATCCCGGAAGAGTTAACATTTTAGGAAACCAAACAATTCCGCCAATTCCTTACTCCCCTTCTAATAACTTTCCATTTTCTTACCCAGGCCACTTCAAAAGTACCATATTGGAAACTAAATTTAAAAAATCAAAGTCACACAGGCTACTTCTCAACAACTATAATCTTAAAAGTCTGAAACACCAAAATAATACGGCAATTATCTTTATGAAACCTGTAACTGAATTCTGAATACCTATGTACATTTCTAATTAATTTTACGAGATTTTTTTTTTTTTTACAGTATGATTCAATGAGAAACCCAACTGTTCAAATCCTTCAAGTCAACTGAGTTTAATCTGTACCTGTTCACGCAGCATTTCTAAGGTTTTCATCTGCTTGTTTCTCAACTCTTTATCTCGGGCAAAAGCAAAGTATCCAACACCTAGCTGCCGGGCCTCTGAAATAAGTAGAAATTACCCCCAAAGATTAGATTTCCCTGCTCAGTGAATTAGATTCAGGACAAATTTCTACCAAAGCAGAAAGGAACACAGGGATGTCTTCCACATTTTTTTTTTTTAAGAAGCTGGTTAAAAACGTTAGAAGTTTCTTCCACTCTGTTTGCCAAGTGATAAACACAACAAGCATTCATTCATTTTTAGTCACAGGCTGTCTCCACTATGCTCGGGGCACACACTTGGATTAATAGACCCTTTGTTAGGCTAAAAAGTGAACAGTTATTTTCAACTCCAAAAGTAGAATTATCTATTTATACAGAAGAGTTGCCTCTTTGTGAATACTTCCTTTCCCACCTGCCATTTAAATGTTCAAGATAAAAAGGACTTAAAACTCCGCAGGCGGCCACACCGTTTTCCCGGATGTCCTCGTAATGCACGGGCCCCGCCCGGCCTTCTCAGGGCCCCCCTCTCTTCTCCCCCCCGACTGCTGGCGCTGGAGCTCTTTCCTCACATCTTCAGACAGTAAGGTTTTCTCATTCGCAGGACTGACGAAGCTAGGAGCACAGAGCAGAAGCCATGTTAGGTGAGAGCTGTAGCGTGGCGATGCTTCAGCCCAGGCGCTTGGGGTCATGGATGAGTGACTCTAGTTGTAAGAGCACAGTTCCTCACGGAGGTTTCTGACTCATAATATCATTGGGAATCTGCAAAAAAACTATTTCCTCCATACTTTAATCCAAGCAGGCAGCTTGTTATATTAGCATAATAAAACCGTGCCTCAGCACTCACATCACTTTCCTTCCCAGCCTGGTCTTGGGCTGAATGGCAGGGGCAGGCCAGGCAGGGAGAGGAACTATGGGCCTTCAGTGGGGGGCCCCTGTGTAGCGCCTGGTGTCCCAGGCGGTGGCTCAGGGCTCCCCCACTTCCTTCCTGTGCCAAGCCCAGGCCGACCTGGACACGGACAAAGTGGAGCTTCTCCCAACACTTTTCACACAATAGCTGCCCTTGGTAAGAAGAATTTTATTCTCTGTGATGTTTTAGCAAATTACCTCTTTAGATACCACTGAAAAAAAATCTAGCCATAAGTTCTTACTTCAAAATGCAAAAGGTATAAAGAAAGAGTTAAGCTACCTCCCTCCCCACCCCTACCTTGTCTGGGTCCATGACTCTATCTGCTGTGGGATAACCAAATCTATATTCTTGAACGCACTTTCTATGCAGTGCTTTGTTCATTTACTCTGGGCTCACTCTCCGTTACTCTGTAGACAGACATCCTCCCAAGTAAACAGACAGGCTCTGACTCATTCCTTGCGGGGTGGATGATCAACCATTCAGGTTGTTCTCTGAATGTGGACTATGTGTGTATATGCATGCTAACCACAAAAAAGTGCTTCTGCAAACATTCTTACACATTAAAAATATTCTTACAACAGAGCCCAGAAGAAAACTAACTAATAACAGCCTCGCTCACAAAACAATCCTTGTGTCTGCATGTCAGACCTGGGCAAAGCATTGTGCATCACACACTTACAGCCTCCCCTGAAGATTTTTATCCATTTCCAGCAGATCTGGCAAATCCTTTCTCATACAGCGCCGGGATCGCCCTAAAGAATCCACATAATCCACCCTGAAATAAAAGTGAAAAGACATGAAAAACTGTACATAGCATACTGTTCCCTAAGATAAGGAGTTGGTGTACAATGAAAAGCTAATACAGGCTCCATCACAAACCCATCACCAAGGGCTTCCTGGGTAACTCAAACTGTAAACAACCCGCCTACAGCGCGGAGACCCACGTTCGATCCCTGGGTCGGGAAGATCCCCTGGAGAAGGGCATAGCAGCCCACTCCAGTATTCTTGCCTGGAGAATCCCATGGACAGAGGAGCCTGGTGGCTACAGTCCACAGGCTCACAGAGTCAAACATGACTGATCAACTAACACACATCACCAAGAAAAACCCTCAACCTGAGAGACCACCACCATTGGCACACACATGCTCTTCACACTTAAAAGCTGACACACAATAGGCTCACTGCACCCTTGATTAAAGCTTAGTTTCAGAAACTGTAGAAAATGATTGATCATGTGTATCCCCGGTCTCAAAGATAAAACTCCACACAGACCCCTGCTGCAGTATCTCAGAAATTACTTTAACCTGGTTTACACATTTGCAAGGAGATCCAACCAGTCCATCCTAAAAGAAATCAGTTCTGGCTTCACTGGAAGGACTGATGCTGAAGCTGAAACTCCCAATCCTTTGGCCACCTGATGCGAAGACCTGACTCACTGGAAAAGACCCTGATGCTGGGAAAGATTGAAGGCGGGAGGAGAAGGGGGTGACAGAGGATGAGATGGCTGGATGGCATCACCAACTCAATGGAGTTTGGGTAAATTCCCAGAGTTTACCCAAACTCATGTGATGGACAGGGAGGCCTAGAGTGCTGCGGTTTGTGGGGTGGCAGAGTTGGACACAATTGAGCGACTGAACTGAACACATTTTCAAATATTCTCTCAGCATTATAATAACCATGCTCGTGTCAGGCTCTATCTGTTCACCTGCTCTCAGTCTTCCCAAATTTGATGCTCTTTGTTTCCTTTGTTTCTTCTAATTAATACAATTCTTCCCAGTGGATTAAAAATTTCTTAATAGAACTATAGAAGAAAGCAAAAAACTAAAGAACCTCTTGAAGAAAGTGAAAGAGGAGAGTGAAGAAGTTGGCTTAAAACTCAACATTCAGAAAACTAAGATCATGGCACCCGGTCCCATCACTTTATGGTAAATACATGGGGTAACAATAGATGGGGAAACAGTGACAGACTTTATTTTGGGGGCTCCAAAATGACTGCAGATGGTGACTGCAGCCATGAAATTAAAAGAAACTTGCTCCTTGGAAGAAAAGCTACGACCACCCTAGACAGCATATTAAAAAGCAGAGACATTACTTTGCCAACAAAGGTCCGTCTAATCAAGGATATGGTTTTCCCAGTAGTCATGGAGGGATGTGAGAGTTGGACTGTAAAGAAAGCTGGGCGCTGAAGAATTGATGCTTTTGAACTGTGATGTTGGAGAAGATTCTTTGAGAGTCTCTTAGACTACAAGGAGATCCAACCAGTCCATTCTAAAGATCAGTCCTAAATATTCACTGGAAGGACTGATGCTAAAGCTGAAACTCTAGTACTTTGCCTTCTGATGTGAAGAACTGACTCACTGGAAAAGACCCTGATGCTGGGCAAGATTGAGGGCAGGAGGAGGAGACAAGAGGATGAGATGGTTGTATGGTATCAATGACTCAATGGACGTGAGTTTGAGTGAACTCCGGGAGTTGGTGATGGACAGGGAGGCCTGGCGTGCTGAACAGAAGTATTCTGAAAGACTCTTTTTAACTAAGAGGAAGCCAAGGCAACACACACTTTGTGCTGCAAAAGCGCCTCAACAGTGGGCCAATCTGTTATCTTTTGCCCTTGTTCTTCTTTCCTCATCTTGGCCCGAAGTAAGTACCTTGTTTCCTGTACCAGGCAGGAAACCAGGCAGCCAGCAAGGCCAGTGAAGTACTCCGATGCCCACAACAGGAAATAAGGGCAGGTTTTCAAGGATAACATTTCGTTTGCTTTATGATGCAAAAGATTTTTAATGTTTTTAAATTACAGGTAGGGACTCCTCCAGATCCTTTGGCAGGAGGCTGAAAGCATAGAAGGGCCAGCACTGCTGCTGAACTAAACCAACCCAAGGTCAGATTCCCACGCATGCAGCTTGTGGTTTTGTGAGTCTCTTCTTTCCAGTTGGACAGGCCAAGTCCAACTGTCAGCCTATGATTTAAAAGGTGAGCTTGGGAATCCACCACTACAGCCCTAAAGCTGATGACCACAGAAATGAACCCTCCAACAGCAGAAAGCAGTTTCTCCCTTTCCTTCTTTTCCTTCAATGAATGGAGAACCAAAACCACCTAACCAGATGGTCTGAGTACTTATTTACAGTATTTTTGTGGAAAGATTTTCCACCACCTGGAACATAACTGCAAAAGGCTTTTACGAGCAGTTGCAATTCTGGAGCCTAATTTAGGAACCAAAAGTGTCAGAACTGCTTGCAGTGCATCTTCCTTCACCCTATGGGGCACGTGACACCTTCAGCCGCCCTTCAAGGTCTTCAAATCGATAACAAATTGGTTGTAATCATACAGGCATTAATAAGGCGGGGGAGACATTAAACCTTTCAAAGGAGACAGTATTTCTGCCATGGAAAGCAATCATAAGCTATTCTGTCTCTGGAGAAGGCCTCCAAAACATACAGATCTCGTTGAAACAGAAGTGGCAGGACAGCAGCCAGCAACAAAAATCAGCGCGCAAGCTCTCAGGGGCCAATCACCTGCGGCCAGAGGGGAGCACAGGAGGGCTCAGTCATGGCCTCTTCACAGGACGCTGGGGGAAGTTAGGGCACCGGCCCTTGCAATGCTCCGAACAGGAGCAGGCAGGATCTAAAAGCACCAAAAGTTTGCCTCAGTGCTTTTCTGGTAATGAGGCCAGTTATGTGTCAATACGGGCTCCTCAGGTAAAGAATCTTTACTCAGTGGTAAAGAATCCAGCGGCCGGTGCAGGAGATGTGGGTTTTAGTTTTGGGTTGGGAAGATCCCTGGAGGAGAAGATGACAACCCACTCCAGTATTCTTGCCTGGAAAATTCCATGGATAGAGGAGTCTGGCGGGCTACAGTCCATGGGGTTGCAAAGAGTCAGACACAACGTAGCAACCAAACAACAAGACCCAAGGGAGCAAGCATGTGTAAGTGCTGTCGGAGTCCAGATGAGGGAGAGACCATTTAGACTAGAAAAGACCATTTAGACAAGAAAAGTATGATGAGAGAGATGGCATCACACCCACTCGTCTGGGACTGCTGTAGCAAGCACACAGCCACTAAGCCCACCTCAGATGCAAGTGTTTTAGAAGGCTGGAAAGAAGACCCTTCTGCAGCACGAAGATGCAAGTTCCCCACGCTCCCGAGCAGTGGGGACCACTCCCTTCACTCATAAAAGACTCCTTCCCGTGGGGGGGAGTGGCTGACAAAAGATCAACAGGTCCTGCTGACAGCCCGAAGCAGTTTCTGACAAGCACGCCCCTGATGTGGACGTCTGCGCCTTCGGCGGGGAGGGGTGGGCTCCACACCGGCAGGAAGGGTCGGCCCAGGTTACTCCCAAGAACGCAGCATCAGTGCACCTGCGTGCAATCACAGCTCTTCTGAACAAGGGCTTAGGTCTTAGGTATGGCATTTCCTCTGCGGTTTCTTTGTAAAGAAAAGACTAGTTTGGTTTCTCCATCATTCACCTACTAGGCATCACCATCCCTGTTCTGCAGACGAGGAAACTGAAGCCAAGAGAGGGTAGGAACTGGTCACAACCATACCACCAGTGAAAGGCAGAGCTCGTGCTGTCCAGACACAGGTCCGTGACACCCTAAACCAAACTGGCAGAAACTGCTGCAGCCAGGGTTAAGGCTCACCGGATCAGCTCTGCCAGCCCATTTTCCCTGGAAACAGAGCCCATGCTATCTACATGGTGATGCCTGAATAAGGACCTGGGTAAGGCGGCAGGGTGGGCAGAAGGAACATTCTTCTGCCTAAACAACTCTTTCACACCAATGAAACAGGGGAAACAATGCCTCCACGCCTGGCACCGTGCCTGGCACATGGCAGGAACACAGTCTATTTGTAATTATTTCAAGTAGCAGCTACTACGTCTACATCTATAAATGCAGTCCTACTTAAGAGTGGAGTCTCTAAAGAAAGCCTAGAGAGAAATGGCTTGATAACAGCAAAATAACATGGCCTCTCAAAAAGTAAGCCCAAGTCTGACAACATTAACACAACCAAATGGCATAATATCACCAACCATTCTTCACTGGGATCCTGGGGGCGGAGGAATATCTTTTTCAGAAAGAGCTTCTTCATCATCGTCTCTTTCTTCGGTCTTCCTGTTATCTCTACTGGCACCAATCACTTCCATTTCTCTGTGTTTGTCTATCATCTTCTGTGTGAAATCCACAAGGTACATATCCTCCACTTCTTCATCTAGGACACAGAGATCAATTTTCAGATGCGTGGAACTGACATGAGTCAGTCACAGTCACCACCGGGCGGCTACACCCCCTGACAGTTCACCAGTCGAGGTCTCCACCTGCCCCCTAAAAGCTTAAAGGCACAGAGCCTCCTGGGGGCCTGACAGAGAAGCTGTAGACAGGCCACTGGACACACATACCACATAAAGAACATCTTTAAAAGCCTGCAGTTTTCTGCTGCCTCATCAATAACAAGACTAGAAGATAAAAGTGTCTGACTTCAGGAGACTCATCTAGCCAATCAGATAACACAGAGGCAGAACAGCATTGCTCTGTAAGCCCTTGTGACTCAGTGATTCCCCATCTCTAACCACGCGGGTCGAACCCTTAACCCTGGGTGTACTGCTGCGGAATGCCAAGTGTTTGGAGGGCCCTGACACAGGTAAAAGGAGTCATCTGAATTTTTTTCAATCCGTGAACACCACCTTCAGGTGAGGCATGGGGCCAGGATCTGCAGGGCATACAGAAATGTCTACTGTGCCATCTATCTGCAGGCCTTACCTACTCGAGCTGAAACCTACACTGAAAGTTAAACAGTAACCCATGACCCTAATGTAACACAGGATAGCGGATGCATTCATGAACCATGTACGCATCAGGTCTCACTCTGCTGGACTTAAGCTCTAAGGAACAGACGGTAGGTTCCCTAGTACCAGGGGCTGATGTTACCCTCACTGTACGGTGGAAAATAACTGAGGCTCCAAAACTTGCCCAAACACACTGGCCCAATAAGCCCATCAGGAGGTGGGCCTGCCGGTATGGAAAGAGCCAAATCTCCACGCCCACACACTCCTTTGTCTTGACTCTATATTAACAATATAAGTAAAGTTTGAATCAAAGGAAAAAAGACTATATTTTTAGCCACAAGAACATATAATTCAACGGGGAAGAAATACATTTTCCCAGAGCTGAGTTAAATACGACCACAAAACAGTGAGGCCTCCTGGCCGGCTGACACCTGCTGCTTCTTCAGCGGGAAGGCAGGGCCTCCGCCAGGGCCCTCAGCTTTGTGAGCACCCAGCCCGGCCCTGCTGGGCTCCCAGCACACAGGAACGTGGCTCTGGTGTCTGGGCAGCCGTGGTCAGGGTCCAGCCCCCCTCTCCTGCTGCGCCCCCCGCCTGGCCCTCAGCCCCTAGCCCCACAAGGCAGCTCAGGCAGCTCTGGCCCTCTCCTCCCTCTGCTTTCCCCATTCCTCCCTGCAAAAGCCCTTCTCCAGTTCTCCAAAACCTTTAAGACCCCCATCAGAGCCACCTTCTCCCTAAAGACTTCCACATATGCCTTTTGAAGGCAGTAGAGACGTACTGCCTTGTAAAATCTTTCATTGTTGTTGAACTCTAGGCTGTGTTTCCTTTTTGTGGGGCAGGTATGAGGAGGGAGGATCTTTTAATTGTTATCTTAGAAGAAACTATACCCGGCTTCCCAGGCAGCAGAGTGGTTAAGGTTCTGAGCTTCCACTGCCGAGGGTGCGGGTTCGATCCTTGGTCGGGGAACTAAGATCTTGCATGCCATGCAGCACAGTAAAAAATGTTTTACTTTTTAAAATGTAAATTACAAAAGCAAAAAATTATAAGCACTTCAAAGAATAAAATTAAACACAGAGGAAAAAAACAGGGGAAAAGGAATAACTCCAGTACTCTGATATAACCACAATTCCTCTCAGGTTGTTTTTCCTTAAATACAGTGGTAACTGTTTGTAATCATGGCCTATTTAGACCTTTTCCCCTAAACCTGTCTTCTTCTGTGCCATTTTCCTCCACTGATGATGCCTCCGTTGAGGAGAGAGGCAGAGAACCTGGCTAATACTGTACTGATTGTCCCTCTATAGTGACCAACAGGTCCAGCACCCACGGGGCAAATTAAAAACCATTGCTGATTTTCTTATCTCTGTGCTGACACTCAGGCCATCCCCAGGAGCTCAGCTGGTGAAGAATCCGCCGGCAATGCAGGAGACCCCAGTTTGATTCCTTGGGTTAGGAAGATGTTGACACAGAAAATCAAATCTATTTAAGTTTCTCCCTATTCTCATAATTATTTTACAAATATAAGAAAATATCACAGAGTTGTATGAATTACAGATAATGAAGACACATGAATAATTATATTTACCGATAAAGTCTCCTTTAGTCATTCTTTCATATAATTTGGCTTTTTCTTCCAATTTCTCCCTAGGAGAAAAAAAAGACAAGTATAAAAATGGTCTTATCACTGCCACTCCTGGTAAAACTGCTCTCCCCGGCCTTACTGCTGCAACCTAGCCTGATGACTAGAGCTGAGTCCCCACCCTGAGGGGACCCTCATACCCAGCCAGGTCTGCTCTGCCAACTAAACGTAAAGCCTGGCCCATGTTTCTTTCATTCACGACTGTACCAAAGGACCAAAAACAATGCCTGGTGCATAGCAGATGTTCAGTCAGTATTTGAGGAATGAATACATGAATGAATGAAGATTTCAATTTAATTTAAATGCCAAATGCAACAAATTAAATACCAAAAAGGAGAGGTATCGAAACAAAAACATTTTCTGTCACGGATCACCAAATTTCATAGTAACTCTCTATCACTGGTTTTACACAAGGGTCCCTGGTCTTCGCTTGGCTAATTAGGTCTCTCTAAGGGAGGTAGAGACCAACCTCTTAGAAGTCTGTTAAAAATATGATAATGCCTGTTTTATACAGAACATAGATAAATTATTCATGACAGATAGCTAATAAAAAACAAACATAAACCGTGGCATTTCTATTCAGCAGCCTCTCTGCTCATGTTAATTCTAGTGACATTTATTCTTTAGTGGCTAAGAACTGACAATTCTTTTGTTCTAGAAATACTTAAGATGATAAAGAGCACGAAAGAAGTCATCTGAGTATTTGCTTCTGAAGGACTGTACTTTATCACAGCAGAAAATTTCATTTCTAATGGTGAGTATGATGTTAGCTAATAGGGCATAAGATGTTATGGAGAAACTCAAATGAACATTTTGGTCAATCCAATACAAAGCCATAGTAATCAATATAGTATGGGACTGGCACAAAAACAGACACAACAGATCAATGGAATGGAAACAGAGCCCAGAGATAAACCCACACACATATGGTCAATTAATTTACAACAGAAGAGTCAAGAATATGCAATGGGGAAAGAGCGGTCTTGTGAATAAATGGTGTTGGGAGAACTGGACAGCCACATGCAAAACGATGAACCTAAGAAACGGTATTATACATCTGAATTAAAAATTCACAACGGAACCATAAACTCCTAGAGGAAAACACAGGCAGCACATTCCTGACATCAGTGTGGCAATGAATTTTCCAGATCTGACAACAAAAGGAAAGGCAACAAAGTAAAAATAAACAAAGGGACTCTATCAAACTAAAAAGTTCCTGCAGAACAAAGGAGACCATCACCCAAACGCAAAGGCAGCCTATCACTGAATGGGGGAAAATACCTGCAAATCGTATGCCTGCCACAGGCTTAGCAGCCACAATAGAGAACTCACAACTCAACAGCAAGAAAGCCAAGCAGTGCAACTTTAGAAAAGGACCCGAATCAGCATCTTATCGGAGACATACAGATGGGCAACAGGCACATGAAAAGGTGCTCAGCATCACTACTCCCGAGGAGAGTGCAGACCGACAGCACAGTGAGATGTCGCCTCACACCTCACACAACAGCTGCTACAAAAGGTGAGAAGTCACAAGGGTCGGCTGGTGAGGACGTGGAGAAAAGGAAATCTTCATGCACTGTAGGGGGATTGTCAACCAGGGCAGCCACTAAGGAAAAAAAGAGTACGAGATTCCTCACAAAATACACAGAACTACCATATGGGAGCGTCCCTGGTGACCCAGTGGCTAAGACCCTGAGTGTCCACTGCAGGGGAATGAGCTCACTCTTGTATAAGTGGCTGTCCAGAGAGCTAAGATCCTGCATGCCACACAGTATGGCCAAAAAAGAAAAAGTAAATAAGTTCGTGAGCAGCTGCCAGAGGCAGCAGGAGGATGGGAAGAAAATGGATGAAATGGGTCAAAATATACACACTTCCAGTTAAAAATATGACAGCAATGAGGATGCAATGTCCAGCATAATGACTACAGTTCATACTACATTGCACACCTGAAGTCTGTAAAGAGTGGATCTCAAACGTTCCTAGGTGAGTGTTAGTTGTTCACTCGTGTCTGACTCGTTGCGATCCCATGGGCTGGAGCCTGCCTGGCTCCTCAGTTCTCCAGGCAAGAATACTGGAGTGGGTTGCCATTCCATTCTCCAGGGGATCTTCCTGCACGGGGCTCAAACTGTGTGGTGATAGATGTTAGTTAATTATTAGATCTATACATCATGAGAAACGCTGGGCTGGAAGAAACATAAGCTGGAGTCAAGATTGCCAGGAGAAATGTCAATAACCTCAGATATGCAGATGACACCACCCTTATGGCAGGAAGTGAAGAGGAACTAAAAAGCCTCTTGATGAAAGTAAAAGAGGAGAGTGAAAAAGGTGGCTTAAAGCTCAACATTCAGAAAACGAAAATATGGCATCCGGTCCCATCACTCCATGGGAAATAGATGGAGAAACAGTGGAAACAGCGTCAGACTTTATTTTGGGGGGCTCCAAAATCACTGCAGATGGTGACTGCAGCCATGAAATTAAAAGACGCTTACTCCTTGGAAGAAAAGTTATGACCAACGTATATAGCATATTCAAAAGCAGAGACATTACTTTGCCGACTAAGGTCCGTCTAGTCAAGGCTATGGTTTTTCCAGTAGTCATGTATGGATGTGAGAGTTGGACTGGGAAGAAGGCTGAGCGCCAAAGAATTGATGCTTTTGAACTGTGGTGTTGGAAAAGACCCTTGAGAGTCCCTTGGACTGCAAGGAGATCCAACCAGTCCATTCTGAAGGAAATCAACCCTGGGATATCTTTGGAAGGAATGATGCTAAAGCTGAAACTCCAGTACTTTGGCCACCTCATGCAAAGAGTTGACTCACTGGAAAAGACTTTGATGCTGGTAGGAATTGGGGGCAGAAGGAAAAGGGGACGACAGAGGATGAGATGGCTGGATGGCATCACTGACTTGACGGACGCAAGTCTGAGTGAACTCCGGGAGTTGGTGATGGACAGGGAGGCCTGGAGTGCTGCGATTCATGGGGTGGACAAGAGCTGGACACGACTGAGCGACTGAACTAAAAGCATAAAAAGTTACAGCATCTTTCAACAAAATTAAAATTCTAAGCATAATGTACAATAGTGAGAAAAATGTCTGAACAGTGAACATGTCTTTACGGAAAGTCTCCAGCCTGTTGGGGATAGGTCAAACGCTAAGTAAATAATCTCCAAATGGGCTAATATTCTGCCCTTTACTCTCAAACCCAGAAGAGCCAAGCAGTCTGAGCAACCATTATTTTCAACTGCCAACTTTTTATTATGCAATGGATCTAAACACACAGATGGCCGTCATGCCAGAGATTAAAACTTGGGATTCTGAATCCAGGGTGCTAGTGCAAACAGGGGAAGAGCTCTTCTTTACAGAAGAATGCCAGCTAGTAAACAGAATGAAAAAATAATACACATGGAATGACAGATTTAGAAACATTCTGATTTTGAAACCATCACTGTAATAACTGACTCAGTGATGACATAATCATCACATGAAAACACACGGGTGAACAGAATATTCACACAGCCTCAGTTTCCCTTAGATTATTATTAATTTCAAATGAGGAAGAGCATCTTATCGGTGGAAAAGTACAGCAGATCTACCTTAACTGAGTGATCAAACTTATCACCAGTGATGACTTCAGCTGACATCGTGAACCTCCTGATGGGACTCAACAGGACATATCCTCACCTAGATAGTGTAAGAACCACTGGTAGTTAGTCTGACTCTAATCAGACTGGGACACCGCAGAAATAACTGACCTGGACTTTTCAAATGGTGTCAGTGGTGTAACAGACAACAAAAGGGCACGGGAGGGACCTCCCCGGTGGCCCAGCGGCCGAGAATCCGCCTGCCAGCGCAGGGAGCACAGGTTCTGCCCCTGACCGGTGAACGAGGATCGCACAGGCCACAGGGCAATCGAGCCCGCGGCCGCGAGGGCGGCGGCCGTGTGTGATGCCGAAGCTTCCTGTGCCTGGAGGCCGTGCTCTGCGGCAGGGGCAGCCACCACGACGAGAAGCCCTCACACTGCAGCTAGGGCAGCCCCTGCTCGCCGGAGCCCGGGCAGCCGCAGTCCAGTGGAACGCAAACATCCTGTACCACAGGCAAAGGAACTGTTCTCTATTAAGAGAGACCAGAGAGATATGACAACTACATGCAATGCATACTCTTTAATTAGACACTTTAAAAAACAATAAAGGACATATCTGTACTAGGATAACTGGTGAAATATGAACATGGACCATATGATACTACTTTATCAGTGGCAAACTTCTGGGATATGATAGCAGTATTGCAGTTACACAGGAAAATGTCCTTATTCCTGCATAACCACAGTACTGCTGCCATATCCCCAAAATATGCCACTGATAAAAGAGTATCATATAGAAGATATACGCTGAAATATTCAGAGGTAAAGTACAGCAATGTTCAACAAAGTTTGTCTACACACAAAAGAGAGAGGGAGGGGAAGAAAGAAAGCAAATTTTAAAAGATGTTAAGTGGTGAATTTAGGTGAAAAGTATTAGAATGTAGTCTTGTTGCAAATATTCTGCTGGTTTGAAGCTTTTCATATGAAAAAGTTGGGAGGAAAATTCAATTTCTAATTACCAATAGCATACCAACTAGTGGCCCCGAAGCACACCACTGGACGCTTCTGAAACACTTGTGGATAATCTCAGTGCCTAACAGGGGCTCACAGGCGGACCGTTTCATCTTTTAAACTGAGGCTATGTCCTATCTTCTTGTAAGATTATAAATATGTCTGCAAATTGTACTATTTTCAGGTAATACAGTATCTGATTAGGAGGATGATAAAAATTAAAACTATAAATCAAATAAGGGTGAACTTCCACTTCTTTGCTCAGGGAGCCACAAAGGTAGCGCCATTTATTAGAGAGTAGCTTTACCTCGCTTTGTCCAAAGTCTTCTGTTCTTCAATCTTCTGTTCAGCATCCTTTTCAGCTCGATTAGAAACTCCTGCATTCTGTTTGCTCCAGATACTTGGTTTCTGGAGAAGAATTTAAAAACAAAGAATCACCAACTGATTACAAAAAAATCTCTACTTATACATCAGAAAGGGGAAAAAAGATAATTAGATCTTGTAAATCAATGGAAATAACTGGACCTCTGGCTTATGTCCTGCAAATAAACTATACATAGCAAAGCTGGAGCTGGGGAAAAAAAAGACCCTAAATTACATTTAAAAATTTCTTTATAAGATTGCAGTTACTTTTTTAAATCTCCTGAAAATCTCATTAATTCAAGACTTTAATGAAAAATATGTAAAAGATTTAGTAATACAACTAATACATACCATTACTTATAAAATTGGAAAAACACATACTGAAGAATTAGAGCATTATAATGTGCTTTTGAATCTTACTAATTTCTATTTCAATATTTGAAATATTTTATGCAGATGTTCAAATACAAGACAAGGACTTATAGGTAGCAGATATCCTGGACACTTTCAAAAACCTAATTATGGTTTAATTCCCCTATGTTTGGGGTCAATGGAGATAATTAGATTTTATTTTTACCTTGTTGGTTGGTTTTGGTTTTCCCAAAACTCCAGCATCTTTTAGAAGTTTTTCTTGTTTGAATTCTTCTTGTTTTCGGAAGAGTTCAGCCTTAAGGTCTACCAACTAGAATAAAGCCAATAAGAAAACAAAACAAAAACAATTAACTCTAATGAGTGATTGGATTTCTAAGTTTTTACAATTCTGAAAACAAGATCACAAGCTCTTATAAATGGACAAAAGTGGATATAAAATTAAATGTTTAAATATAGAGTCTAGTACAAAATAAATCCAAGTTATATTTCATTCCCGCTCTGTGGTAAACATTTAATTTTCAACACTTCCAGGCTTTCCTACGGGCAAAGAGAGTATGATAGGGCAAAGCAAATGAAATCTGCATCTTCTAGATTCAGATTCAACATAATTATCCACTTTCTCTCTGACTGCCACTGTACTCAGCTTTTTCATGTAGTAAAAGAAAAAAAAAAAATTTTTAATTTCACTTAAACATCACAACCATTTATTTTTACAGGAAAACGTCTTTGATCGGCAACAACCTGAGCCCTAGTATGTGCCTGGCACTTAACAATGAAGAGCAGAATACAAAGGTGAATTAGACATACTCCTGCCTCAAAGAACCTACAATCTAGTAAAGAAATGTAACTTACAACACCAGTCAGATGTAATACGTATACGTGACTTTAAGAGTGAAATTAAGTAGATAAAAATTCAGATAAAGGAGTATTTCCTTTTGTCCAGAGTGATCAGAGATGGCTTTGAAATGAGCCTTAAAGGACAGGCAAGATTTCAACAGCTAAAAATAAAACAGACTGAGTGAATTTTGTTTCACCATGTTTTGGAAACCACAAGTTTAGCTTGTGGTTAAGAACAAGAAAAGCCAGGACAAAAGGAACAGGGGACTTGGATCTATCGTCACTATGTACCCTGCACAAAAGGGTATAATGGCAGCTTCCTTTTTAAGGATGGAAGTACAGCGGCTTGTATACATGGGCATTTGTAAACTGAATACTTAAAAAGCCTTGCATTACAGACTTTTAAGGAAATCAAAATGACTGCATTCAGCGATTTCTATTTTGGAAGAAAGTATTTAAAAATAGGTTTGGCACAGATTTTAATAACGTCAAGAGCTGGTTTATCCCAGAATCTAATACTCTAAATTTTAAAAAACAAATTTAAAACTTAAGCTTTTTCTTCTAAGCCTTAACCACATCAAATTTCTAGTCGCACATTTTCCTACTATACTTTTGAATTTTAAAAGGAAGATGCTCAGAGAAGTGTCAGCTCTCAGATGGCATTCACATTATTATTACTAATTTTAACCCATCAGGAAAAAATAACTAATTTTATAGCTTTTTGGTTCCTAATCCTATAACATTATGTGCGTGTGCTAAGTCACTTTAGTCACGCGAAACTCTTTGCAACTCCATGGACTGTAGCTCTCCAGGCTCCTCTGTCCACAAGAGGACAGGCAAGAGTACTGGAGTGGGTTCCCATGCCCTCCTCCAGGGGAATCTTCCCAATCCAGGGGCCGAATCCCCCCATCTCTTCTGTCTCCTGCATTGGCAAGCAGGTTTCTTACCACTAGCGCGACCCCGGAAGCCCTCAAACATTATTAACTAGTACCGATTTTCAGTATGAGATGGCGGCAAGGGGCTCAAATATTGGGATACTTCCTTCATATCCTGTGCACCCGAACATTCTGCAGTAAATCCAAGATTAAGCCAAAGGTTAGGCAATTCGCTCTGATATACTGGAAAAGACAACTGCCGTGGAGTTAACCAGACTGAGTGGGCCCAGTTCTATCACTAAGAACTCTGCATGTGAGCTGAAGAAAGACGCTTCATTTTCTGAGCCTCAGTGGCCTTATCTATAAAGTGGGGATATGACTAGCGCCTGCCTCCTAATGCAGTCAGTAGAGCGCAGGGAGACTGCATATAAAGTGCGGGCACAAACGAGTCCTGAGAACTGGTTTTCTTCCTCAGTCCAGCTCAGCTGCTCAGTGACATCCCACTCTTTGCGGCCCCGTGGACTGCAGCACACCAGGCCTCCCTGTCCATCACCAACTCCCCGAGCTTGCTCAAACTCGTGTCCATTGAGCTGGTGATGCCGTCCAACCATCTCGTCCTCTGTCGTCCCCTTTTCCTCCTGCCCTCAATCTTTCCCAGCATCAGGGTCTTTTCTGATGAGTCGGTTCTTCCCATCAGGTGGCCAAACGATTGGAGTTTCAGCTTCAGCATCAGTTCTTCCAATGAATATTCAGGACTGATTTCCTTCAGGATGGACTGGTTGGATCTCCTTGCAGTCCAAGGGACTCTCAAGAAGTAACAAATTAACGAAAGTGCTTACACCGTGTTAGACCTTCCAGCTCCCGGGCAGCGCATCCCACGGGTGTATTAACCACTGTTTAGCTGCCTCCTGCCGGGGACGAAGTCACCCTAATGTTCTGGGGGCGGGGGGGCACCGCGCTGGGCCCTGAGCTCCAGGGGGCCGTGTCTGCACAGCTCGCAGAGGCCGGCGTCCCCCTCCGACAGTCCCGGAGACGAGGCTGCCAAGGAGGCCGGGGAGCGGAGCGGAGGCGGGGCCCGTGCTAACCCGGAAAGGACTGCAGGCTCAGGACGGCGTCGGAGGGCGCGCGGGCCCGGCGCCCGGCCGAGCGGGCAGGCTAACCTCGGCGCTCCGTCAGCGGGAAGGCGGGCCCGCTCCCCGGGAGGAGGAAAGCACGCCCCGCCTTTCTCCCCAGAGAAAAGCCGGGTCCGGGGTCCTCTCCGAGCAGAGATCCAGTCTGGGCCCCCGAGTGAAGAAACCGGCTAGGCCGAGGTCTTATCCTGCGGAGGCGAGGAGCCGCGGAGCCCGCAGCTTCGTCTATCCCCGTACTCACCGAGGACGCCGTGACGTCCAGAGGCTTCTTTCTCCTGTCCATAGTCGCCCGGAGGGTCCGGCGGCGCACGCCTCAAGCGGCCAGGCCGGCCCCTTACACCGCCTTCCGCTGGAACCGGAAGTCGCCTCGGGAGAGCGTCGCTATTTATGGCTCAGGCGCCATCTTGAGAAGGTAGGAGTGTCGCGAGTCATGTGTGCTTCACCATTTTGAGACGGTCAGAGGGTACCCAGAAGTGAAGCTAATTGCTAAGGCCATCTTGAAAAAGGCAGAAGGTAATAGGGCTAGCGTTTGGTGCCATCTTGAGAAGGTCTGCAAAAGCCCTGCAGGGCAATGCACGCCATCTTGAGTGGGGCGGATTGGGTGTGGCGAAGGCGCCATCTTGGGAAGGGCGGGTGAACTGACATGATCATCTTCCTAGTGAAAAGAAAGAAACTTTAGTAGGCCTGAAAAGATCTAAACACCGTTTGAAGACCTGCGTGTCGTTCGCCAGGCACTGCTTGGTGCCAATCACAGGTTAATTTATTTAAAATCTTACAAGAGTCATGTGAGCTAAAGATTAGCATATTAATTCTGGTAGAAGTAACAGTCGCAATAGCTAATGTTGATGCACTGCTTACTTTATGTCCCTTTACGTATTTCAGCTGGAGAAGGAAATGGCAACCCAGTCCAACATTCTTGTCTGGAGAATCCCAGGAACAGAGGAACTTGGCGAGCTGCAGTCCGTGGGTCACAGGGTTAGACACTACTACATGGGGCTCAGTGAAAATTAGATGAACTAAATGAGCTAGTCAATAAAAATATTCATGACTGTGCTATTCAGACTAATGACAGCCCCCAGATGTCCATCTTCTAATCCCCAGAACCTGTCATTATGTTACCTTACGTGGCAAAAGGGAATTTGCACATGTGATTAAATTAAAGATTTTGAGATGAGGTTACCTAAGTTAAGTTCAAGGGAATGCAGGAGATCAAATCAGTTAATCCTAAAGGAAATCAACCCTGAATATTCATTGGAAGGACTGATGCTGAGGTTGAAGCTCCAGTACTTTGGCCACCTGATGTGAAGAGCTGATTTGTGAAGACCCTGATGCTGGACAAGGTTGAGGGCAGGGGGAGAAGGGACGACAGACGATGAGATGGTTGGATGGTGTCACTGACTCGGTGGACATGAGTTTGAGCAAGCTCTGGGAGATGATGAAGGACAGGGCAGCCTGGCGTGCTGCCGTCCATGGGGTCACAGAGAGCTGGACACGACCGAGTGACTGAACATCAGCAACAGTCACAGCGTGTTTTATGTAAGAGGGAAGCAGGAAGGTCAGAATCGGTGAGAGAGATCTGAAGTCACTACACTATGGGCTTTGAAGAGGGAGGATCAGACTCATGCCGAGGAATGCAGGCGGACTCTGGGAGCTGGAAGAGACGAGGAGCCGAGTCCTCCTCTCGAGCCTGCAGCGCAACACTCTCGGCACCTGGATTTCAGCCGAGTAAGGGCCGTTTCAGACCCCTCACCTCCAGAGCTTCAGGAGAATACATTTGTGTGGTTTTATAGCATATTCAAAAGCAGAGACATTACTTTGCCGACTAAGGTCCATCTAGTCAAGGCTATGGTTTTTCCTGTGGTCATGTATGGACGTGAGAGTTGGAGAAGAAGGCTGAGCGCCGAAGAATTGATGTTTTTGGACTGTGGTGTTGGAGAAGACTCTTGAGAGTCCCTTGGACTGCAAGGAGATCCAACCAGTCCATTCTGAAGGAGATCAGCCCTGGGATTTCTTTGGAAGGAATGATGCTAAAGCTGAAACTCCAGTACTTTGGCCACCTCATGCGAAGAGTTGACTCACTGGAAAAGACTCTGATGCTGGGAGGGATTGGGGGCAGGAGGAGAAGGGGACGACAGAGGATGAGATGGCTGGATGTCATCACTGACTCGATGGACGTGAGTCTGAGTGAACTCCGGGAGATGGTGATGGACAGGAAGGCCTGGCGTGCTGCGATTCATGGGGTCACGAAGAGTCGGATACGACTGAGCGACTGAACTGAACTGAACTGAACCCACTGTGGTGATGTGTTTCAGCAGCAGCAGGAAACTGATACGAATGATAACGACTGCAGCAAGAGCACGCGGGCACCTCTTTTCGTGGATTAGCTCGTTTAGTCCTTGCAAGGATCCCAGAGGTGGGACTGTTTATCCCATGTCACTGAGGAGAAAAATGAGGCCCAAGAGGTTCAATGACATGCCAAAGGGCATTTGCCAACGAGTAAGTAATGGACCACTGTTCTTCACTGGAGAATCTGAAGGACAGAGGAGCCTGGGGGCCACAGTCCATGGGATACAGCTGAGCAAATAAGCATGTATGCATGCGCAAGTGATGGATCCCAGTGTCAAAAAATAACTCAGAGGCAGTGAGTTATTTATTTGCCTGCTATTTACCTGTAAAGAGAAGAAGAATCTTTAGTTTCTTTGCCAGCCAGCCACTGGTACTGAGGCTGGTCAGTGTTCTCATCTTCTGCTGATAGAAAGAACATTTAGTTGTTTGTGGATGCCCCATAAGACCTGGAGAGTTTAGCTTTCTCTGTGCGAGGCCTGTCAGCCTCCTTGCCACCATCTCCATGTTCATTGTTGCTGTTGTCCAGTCCATAAGCTGTGTCCAACTCTTTCTGACCCCCATGGACTGCAGCACGCCAGGCCTCCCCTGTCCTTCCTTCACCATCTCTCAGAGCTTGCTCAAACTCATGTCCATTGAGTCAGTGATGCCATCCAATCATCTCATCCTCTGTCACCCCCTTCTCCTCCTGCCTTCAATCTTTTCAAGCAACAGGGTCTTTTCTAATGAGTCAGCTCCTCGCTTTTTCACTAGACAGGTTTGTACCATCACCCTTATCTGAAGTCCTCACTACTGTGGCATCCAGCTTGATTTCAGTTGCCTCCCAAGCCATTTCAGTGACCAGGAGCAAACCAATGAGTTTCCCCGATCCCCCAGCCCCTGCACACATCCACGTCTGGAGAAGCACAGAAAACTTAATCTGGATTGACCAGAATACCCTCCTGGCACTCCAACCATCTTTCACATACTCCGTTCCTCAAATTCTCCTCTTCCTTTTATGCCTTCCAAATGTCTAGGTCTGTCTGGAATTGCCTTCCTCTAAGGGACTTCTCTGGTGGCTCAGAAGGTAAAGAATCTGCCTGCAATGCAGGAGATCCGGCTTTGATCCCTGGATCGGGAAGATCCCCTGAAGGGAATGGCAACCCACTGCAGTATTCTTGCCTGGAGAATTCCCATGGACAGAGGAGCCTGGCAGGCGACAATCCGTGGGATCGCAGAGAGTCAGACAGGACTGAGCGGGTAATGTTTCCGCTTTCACCAGGTACAAAAACCGAGGCCACAGCCCCCTGTTGGTCACCACACTACGCTGTCTCCCTGGGGTGTCATGTTCTAAACCGATGTCAGGCCACAGTGTCTGGAACACGGACCTGGGTTTGTTCTGGAAGAGAGGGGAGGGCAGGCCCCTGGTCTTGAGAAGCACAGACGATTTCCTCCAGGCCCACGCTCAGCTGAACTGCACCCCTCTGCTTCCCTTGAGAACCTCACGTCACCCCTCTGAGCCTCACTTCTGGCACCCAGTTGCGTGCACGGATGTTTGAGGTACAGAGGAGTGTGGGAATGGTGTGCAAGCTGCAAAGTGCTGTGCACGCATCTCTCTGGGGACACAGAAGTTCACTCAGCGCCAGTTTTCTCACCGCAGAAGGCGTGCCTGGGGACAGGCTGTGTTAGGACGCTGCATATTTTGCAGTGCCTTGAACTCTAGCTTCTGGCCCAACCCCCTGTTGGGTCCCCCAGGGGTGAGTCTGGGTGGGAGAGCAATTATCTTCTTCCTTTTCCCCTCCTATTGGACTTTAATGATCTGTCAGCTCTCCTAGGGACTGTAAATAAAGGGGCAGGAGACGTGACTTTTGGAAACACACGGCAATGATTCTCCCCGTGAGCACGGCCACCCAGGCAGGCTCTTATTTTTAAAGTGGGGCCCTGCGGTCTCTGGCATGAAGTTTCATAGCGACGGGGTTGCAATCTGTCGCCCATGCTGCCATGGTTGATGTTTTAATTGGTAATTAAGTCGAGAGGTCCAGTTCAGCCCAGGCTCCTTTTGGCACGTGCGTGGTCTCTCTCTACCGTCTCGTTTCCTCAAAGGGAAAACGTGTCTCTCCCAGATGCGTCCCACCTGCAACGTCTTAACTTTTGTTCCATCTCCCACACATTGTCTCGGATCCCAAGTTACTCAGCGGTGTGGCTGGATCAGCCAAGTCCAGTGTGTGAAAAAAAGGTTAGGTCAGATCTAAGCAAAATTAGGTTCTAAATATGAGCAGAGCATGCGGTATAAAGATACCCAGACTCGTGGCCTGGATGACGAAGACGCTCACCTTTATTAGGATCAGGCACAGACTCAGGCAGTGGCATTTCCCCATGGGCTCCTCACAGCAGCCTCGATGGTGGGCGCTGTTAGTATTTTACTCTGCAGATGAGGCAACTGAGACTCAGGGAGGCTGAGTGACCAGTCCACGGTCACGCAGCTAGTCTTGGCCCCAGGATGTGACCTCAGGAAGCCTCGTTCCAGGCCCTCACACTGTCCTCCTCCTGTGGATCTGAGACCATATTCACCATACTCACTCACTCATGTAATCGTAATCCATTCAGCTTCCCTGGAGAAGGGGGCGTCTTTTTAGGAGCTGGCCCCAGAACATCTCTGCAGTCAGGCACTGCCATTACATCGCTGCAGACAGGAGGGACCCACTAGGCAAACGCCAGCAGGTCTGAGGGGGCAAGCTGGGACGGGCCATGGACCCTTTGGTGCCCTGAAAAGCCCACCTGAGTTAGTGGGGCTTTCCCAACAGCCTGAGAAATCGGTGCGTGCAGCCATCACTGAAAACAAGAGGTGCTAAGAACTCTACAACCTTGAGAAAACCACCCACAAACAGGGCCCGAGTGCTGCCTCCCACCTTCAACCCGACAGCTTCTTATGAGCAGGAGATGCTTTACTACGTCTTGCTTGTGGTCCTTGCCCTTCACACGTCCGGAGGTGGAAATAATTCAGGTTCCTTTGCGGCCCCAAGTCTGATCTGAGGATGTACTTGGAAGGAAAAGGCCTGGATCCACATTCCTTCCTGCAGACACTCTTGGGTCCCTGAGCCCGGGGCCTGAGCTGTTTATCGTGGACGCCCTGCTGCCCACTGTCGCTTCCTGCATGGTCTAGATGGACGCGGGTAGAGACAGGGCGGGAGAGGCGTCCATGGGGGATGGACCACGACTCTCACAAGAGAGACGCTAACAATGGCTACATGCCTCCTGGTTCCCCGCAAGGGAGGGGCACGCTGCAGGGAAGCAGCCAGCCAGCCAGCCAGGACCATGATTTTGGTGGGAGGAAGCTAGGATCCAGTCTTGGAGGGTAGGGAAGGCCTAGGATCATTAAGAGAGGCAGACGCAGAGGTTGCCTGGGTGACCAGGGCTGTTTTCATGAGCACACATCCTCCGTCCCTTCATTCCAGAGCCTCCCTCCACACCCCAAATCCCTCTTCTTCCCTCCCCCAGAGTTCACCCTCAGAATGACACACACAGCGACTTCCCTGGTGGCGCAGTGGTTAAGAATCCACCGTGCAAAGCAGGGGACATCGGTTCGATCCCGGGTCCAGGAAGATCCTATATGCCTTGGGGTAACCAAGCCTGTGTGTCAGAACTACTGAAGCCCGAGCACCCTGGAGCCTGGGCAGTGTGCGACAAGAGAAACTGCAGCAGTGAGACGCACTCACTCCACAGCTAGAGAGGCCCCCACTCGCCGCAGTCAGAGAGAGACCGCACAGCAGCGAAGACCCGGCACAGCCAAAAATAAACATTTTCTTTTTTAAGAGAAGAAGCAAAGGCTGCCTGGGTGACCAGCAGTCTGTTCGTGAAAGCACCTTCTCCACTCCTTCAGAGAGCCTCCCCCTGCACCCCGACTCCGTCTTCTTCCTCCCCGCATTCAGCCTCCACGCGACACACGCAGGGAGCTGACTGTTCCGCTTTTATTCGAGCATTCTGTACCCAACGCACGGCTAACAAGGGCCTGCTCCATGTTGGGAACCATGCCAGGGGCTTGGCACACACTCTCCCCATTTACCTGCATAGCAGCCTGGGGCCGCGGGGGAGGACTTTTACACCCATTTCACAGATGAGAAGAGAGTGACGGTGAGTCCCAGCTGAACCAGAATTCCATCCAGGGACATTGGCTGCAAAGACTCTGCTCTTGCAACTCATAACCGGCTACTCATTCATTCAAAAATAGTCGTTTTTGACACGTGCCAGCTGTTGTGCAAGGCGCCGGAGGTATAGAAATAAACGAGACGGACACGGCGCTTGTCTCCGTGTCCTCAGGTTCCAGGGGAAACACATACCCCTCCATCACAAGGTAACTGGCACACCGGCTCACTCTAAGTCATGGCCGTTGTGAGGACAGAGAAACAGGAGGTGGTGGGAGCGATCTAATGCAGACTGCGGCCAGGGAAGCTGTCCCTGGGCAAGTGACATTTCAGCTGTACCTGACGGATTTCCCTGGTGGTGCAGTGGCTGAGAATCCGCTGGCCGATGCAAGGGGTGTGGGCTCCATCCCTGGCCCAGGAAGGTCGCCCACATGCCACATCCGCTGAGCCTGCAAGCCTGGAGCCTGCGCTGCAACCAGAAAAGAAGCCCCTGCGTGAGCACCCCCACACTGCACCGAAGAGCAGCCCCTACTCACTGCGACAGTGAGGGCCCAGCCTGGCCGAAGACAAATGCAATAAAGTCTACCCGAACAGCTGGAAGAGCACGAGGAACGGCATTTAAGGAACTGCTGTGTTAGTCGCTTAGTCCTGTCTAACTGTTTGCGACGCCGTGGACTGTAGCCACCAGGCTCCTCTGTCCGTGGGATTCTTCAGGCAAGAATACTAGAGTTGGGTGCCCTTCCCTTCTCCAGGGGATCTTCCCGACGCAGGGATGGAATCCAGGTCTCTGGCACTGCAGGCAGATTCTTTACCATCTGAGCCACCAAGGACGTCAAGCTGTGCAGTGGCTATGCTTTTTTTCTCTTGGGGGTGGGGTGGGGGCTTCCCTGGTGGCTCAGATGGTGAAGAATCCTCCTGCAATGTGAGAGACCTGGCTTCAATTGCTGAGTTAGGAAGATCCCCTGGAGAATGGAACGGCTATCCACTCCACTATTCTTGCCTGGAGAATCCCATGGACAGAGGAGCCTGGTAGGCTACAGTCCACAGGGTCGCAAAGAGTCAAACACGACTGAGCGACTTTCACTTTCATGGATTCAAACTTTTCATTTAAGGAACATCAGTGATGTACTCACTGCCGTCACAGCAAGGAAGGGGCTGGATCTGCAGGAGAGATGACCTGTAGACCCAATTCTGGAATGCTTGGGAATGCCAAAGTTGGAAGCTGAATTCCAGGGCAGGTGGAAATTGTAATTTCTGTCATATCAGGACAAAGTTACCTGATATGCCACCTTGACTTAGAAGTCCAAATAAAGAAAATGACATCCAACACTGTTCTGGTTTATGCATCACTAACCTAACCTGGCCATAATTGCTGAGAAGCAATTACCTCTGAGATCTCCATTTTACAGGTGAGGAGGCTCAGAGAGGTTAAGCGACTAACCCAAGGTCACCCAGCTAGAGATGAGAGGATTGAGACCCCCAATCAGACTTCTCTGACTCCACAACCCATCTGTTGCTCTGTGTGTGTGTGTGTGTTTACATAATAAATTCTAACATCTTTCCCAAACTTGTCTTTAAAAATAAAGCCAAGAAGGCACTGGCACCCCACTCCAGTACTCTTGCCTGGAAAATCCCATGGACAGAGGAGCCTGGTGGGCTGCAGTCCATGGGTCACTAAGAGTCAGGCAAGACTGAGTGACTTCACTTTCACTCTTCACTTGCCTCCATTGGAGAAGGAAATGGCAACCCACTGCAGTGTTCTTGCCTGGAGAATCCCAGGGACAGGGGAGCCTGGTGGGCTGCCATCTATGGGGTCGCACAGAGTCAGACACGACTGAAGCGACTTAGCAGCAGCAGCAGCCCTTTACTTTCATCCAAGGCTGGAATTTATGGGGCTGTCCATCCAGGTCACCCAGAAAAGGCTTGGGGGAAGCCAGCACACCCCCTCCCCCCCCTCTCCTCCCTCCCAGAGTCCTGTGTTTGGGTAACAACACCTTCCACAGACAGTACATATTTAAGCATCTCCAGGGCCCAGAACATCTGCTGCACGGATGCTCGCATCTCCTCCTGCAGGTGCGTGGTTCTGCGTGGGCGCAAAGACGCGCTATAAATGTCAGCACAATATTCACACCCGACTGTCTAAGAATCGCCATGCCTTTGCAGAAGGGCTCATGTCTGCAGCCGCAGGCATGGGAGACACACCCCCTCCAGGGATCCTGCGTCTGTGGTTGGTGCTCTTGGCATCGCGAATGCGTGGGATTGTGGTTTGGAGCGGTGAGAGTGCACACAGCCCGGCCAGAAACGACCCAGCCTGCGGAACCCAGGCAGGGAGTCCGCCCGCGGCCGCCCGGGAAGAGCAGCAGGGTGACAATGTTTTCCGATGGAGCAGGCTGCTTCCTGCTTCCCAAAGCTGGGGGGCGGGGGGCGGGGGCGGATGTCTTCTCGGTAATTTAGAGGGGACAAAGAACCAAATGAAACGCCGACTCTTACCAGCTCTAGGGAGACTCATCGGTGTGAGAAGCAGTTTATCATAACAGAATTGGGCTTCTCCTCAAAGTAATCAACATGGAAGGCTGTCTAAGTCTCACAACCAGTTCTGAAAACAAGCCAGAGTGAGTTTTAGCAAGGCTTCTGTTTATTCCTCTCCTGGACCATTAGGGAGGCAGTTCTTCACGCTCACTGTCCTCACTGGGGCTGTGTTCCCAGGCTTTGGTCTAAAACATTGTCCTGGGATGAGACTGGAGCGGTGGGTGCCTTGCTGGGACATTTAAGAACAGGACAGGCCCTGGTAGCCAGCTCTAGGGCTCGACTGGACCCCCGAGGTCTCTCTCTGTCCTGTGTCCAGTCTCCCTTCTGCTGAGAGGACCCCTATTTATTGCAGGGCACAACTATTGCCTCAAGTCTGCTTGGTGTGGGAGGAGCTGACTCCCATCTAGTTCTAGAGATGGAGACGTGGCCCAGGCCCAGCCAGTGGGCAGACTCCATTGCCACGGCCTCCGTCACTGGTCTGAGGGTGGGCACGTGACAGAGATCCGTCCAGTGAGAGGCAAGTCTGGGACCGCTGCTGGAGCTACTGATGGAAGAGAAGTTCTCTTTTCACGAGTGTTGCTAACAGCCAAGAGTTGAGGCTGGGGCTGCTCAAAGTCACCTTGCCACTAAGAGGGGAGGGCCTGTCACAGAATTAAGCTGACCTAGAGGAAAGTAGAGCGCTGAAGAAGAGCCAGAGACAGCTTCCAGATGATGTCTGTAGAGCAGCTAGACCCAGCCATGCCTGCAGCTGTCATGGTGCTGGGAAGCGGCACACAAGTGAAGCCTTGCCTCCCGCTGAGGTCAAGGCAGTGTGAGCTGGGTTTCTAGCACTCTCCACCAGGAGAATCTCAACTCACGCCAGGCATTTACTTGACCAAGGGATCTGATGCTCCCAAGAAATCAGGGCAGGGCTCAGTTCAAGGGCAGACTGAGGGTGGCTGCTGACAGACAAGAGGCTTGAGCCTGGTGACGCTAAAGGCCCGAGACCAGGCCTAGGAATTTTCCTGCATGTTGTGTGGTAATCACAACCAACGCTCTGTATAAAGATGCCCAACCCCGTGAGTCTCCAGGGAAGCCTACCCCAAAACCACAATGAGATCCCTTCTCACCCACTAGGATGGCTAGAACTCTTGTGTTTTGTTTTTAATGGAAAAAGGTACATTGGCAAGGATATAGAGCCCTCATACACTGCTGTAGGGAAGGTAAAATGGGGCAGCTGCTTTGGAAAGCAGTCTGGCAGTTCCCCAAACAGTTAAATACAGAGTTACCATATGACCCAGCAGTTCCCCTCCTAAGTCTGTACTCTAGAAAACTGGAAACGTGTTCACACAAAAACTTGTACACAAATTATTCACAGCAGCACTGTTCACAATAGTCAAAAGGTGGAGGCGACCGAAATGCCCGTCAACAGATGACAAACAAACAAAAGATGGATAAACAAAATCTGATCTATCCATGCAATGCAATATTACTCATCCATAAAAGGACAGCGTGTTTGTACAGCGACAACACGGGTGAGTAAGCCCTGAAACACTGCGCTAAGTGAAAGCAGGCAGACGCTCAGCGACGCATAGGAGTCCATTGATAGTTAATGTTATGGACAGAGGAGCCTGGCGGGCTGCAGTCCATAGGGTCGCAAGAGCCAGACACGACCTCGAGACTAAAGCAGCACCACCAGAGTTAATGTCCAGCATGGAAAAATCAACAGACGGAAAGAAGATTAGCACACTTCCCATGGAGTGGGGAGTTTCCCCTGGCGGCTCAGATGGTAAAGAATCTGCCTGCAATTCAAGAGACCTGGGTTCGACCCCTGGGTCAGGAAGATCCCCTGGAGGAGGACATGGCAACCCACTCCGGTGTTCTTGCCTGGAAAATCCCAGGGACAGAGGAGCCTGGCGGGCTGCAGTCCATGGGGTCCCGAAGAATCGGACAGGACTGAGCCACTTCACTTATGGAACGGGAAGGGAGGAATTTAGACTAGCTGCTGGTGGGTGTTTTGTTTCTTCTGTGGGATATGGAAATATTCTGGAATTAGTCGCACCATATAGCGACTATACTGAACACCACACACACAGAAATGTAGATCTTAAAATGGTGAATTTTATATTATGGGATGTGTTGTCTTGACAAATGCTATATAAAAGAGAAAGAGAAAAACCTGCCACGCTGGGAAGATCTGAAAGAACGGGCAGGATCTCGTTCATGTGAAGAAGTTGGTGAGAAGGGAAAGGCTCAGGGATGAACACCTAGGTGAGAGGATAGGCAGTTTTCAGTTCAGTTCAGTTCAGTCGCTCAGTCGTGTCCAGCTCTTTGTGACCCCATGGACTGCAGCACGCCAGGCCTCCCTGTCCATCACCAGCTCCCGGAGTCTACCCAACCCCATGTCCATTGCGTCGGTGATGCCATCCAACCATCGCATCCTCTGTCATCCCCTTTTCCTCCTGCCCTCAATCTTTCCCAGCATCAGGGTCTTTTCCAGTGAGTCAGCTCTTTTCATCAGGTGGCCAAAGTACTGGAGTTTCAGCTTTAGCATCAGTCCTTCCAGGGAATATTCAGGACTGATCTTCTTTAGGATGGACTAGTTTGATCTCCTTGCAGTCCAAGGGACTCTAAAGAGTCTTCTCCAACACCACAGTTCAAAAGTTCAAATCTTCGGTGCTCAGCTTTCTTTATAGTCCAACTCTCACATCCATACATGACCACTGGAAAATCCATAGCCTTGACTAGACCTTTGTTGACAAAGTAATGTCTCTGCTTTTTAATATGTTGTCTAGGTTGGTCATAACTTTCCTTCCAAGGAGCAAGTGTCTTTTAATTTCATGGCTACAGTCACCATCTGCAGTGATTTTGGAGCCCAAAAATATAAACTCTCTCACTCTTTCCACTGTTTCCCCATCTATTTGCCATGAAGTGATGGGACCAGATGCCATGATCTTCGTTTCCTGAATATTGAGCTTTAAGCCAGCTTTTTCACTCTCCTCTTTCAGTTTCATCAAGAGGCTTTTTAGTTCCTCTTCACTTTCTGCCATAAGGGTGGTGTCATCTGCATATCTGAGGTCACTGATATTTCTCCCAGCAGTCTTGATTCCAGCTTGTGTTTCTTCCAGTCCAGCGTTTCTCATGATGTACTCTGCATAGAAGTTAAATAAGCAGGGTGACAATATACAGCCTTGACGTACTCCTTTTCCTATTTGGAATCAGTCTGTTGTTCCATGTCCAGTTCTAACTGTTGCTTCTTGACCTGCATACAGATTTCTCAGAAGGCAGGTCAGGTGGTCTAGTATTCCCATCTCTTGAAGAATTTCCCACAGTTTATTGTGATCCACACAGTCAAAGGCTTTGGCATAGTCAATAAAGCAGAAGTAGACAAGGAATTTTAGGCTGATTTTATTTTCTTTACAAATGCCCCACATATGCAGGGGTTGAATGTCCAGCACTTAGCCACCAGGAACCCAGCAGTGGATATTCCAGGCAGTCAATCTGCCCTTGGGTTTGCCTCAGTAGGGGGAAGCGAGCTGACCCCAGCCTGTCCATAGATGTCAGTTCCCCATGGAGCTGGAGCATTGCCCACATCACAGATGAGGAATGGCATACCCGGGTCCCAGGGAAAAGGTGAAAGGTAAGGTGCAGAAACAGTTTAACGAGTGTCAGGATTTGTGGACTGAAGAAGATGGGGACCATTTCACATAATTCCAGCTCCCCTAGAAAAGACAATGTCTTCAAACCATCTGCCTGCAATGTGGGAGACACAGGTTTGATCCCTGGGTCAGGAAGATCCCCTAGAAGGGAATGGCAACCTGCTCCAGGATTCTTGCCTGGAGAATTCCAAGGACAGAGGAGCCTGGCGGGCTACAGTCCATAGTGTCTAAAAGAGTCGGACACGACTGAGTGACTAACACTTTCACTTTTCATCCCTTAGGGGATCTCTCTGGTGCTCCAGTGGATAAGACTCAAAACTGCCAACACAGAGCTCTAGGGTTCGATTCCTGGTCAGGGAACTAAGATCCCACGTGCCGTACGGTGTGGCCAAAGATTTTGTTTGCTTTAAATCGCTTGTGAGTACACAGGGCCCTGCAGCTCACAGATCCTAATGATAACATTTGCAGCCCACGCTGTCCCTGCCCCCCG
Organism: Nanger dama; assembly: GCA_917880005.1. Classification (NCBI taxonomy): domain Eukaryota; kingdom Metazoa; phylum Chordata; class Mammalia; order Artiodactyla; family Bovidae; genus Nanger; species Nanger dama. The sequence goes on along the minus strand of CAKJTW010000016.1, from coordinate 3,092,535 downwards.
TGCCTGTGGCTGCAAACCCCTGTGACTCCGCCAGCAAGTGCTTCTCTGGGCGCAGGAGTAAACTCGGCCCAGGCACAAGGCGGTCTGTAAACGCCTGGGAGTTAACGCCCGGAGCGCCCCTCAAACAACCGTCAGTGGCAGCTGCTGCATCAGTACCCCAGCCTCCCCCCGTGACGGGCACAACTCTGAGGATGGGTAGCCGCAGCCACCTCTTGGAGTTCTCCAGCAGCAGCGAGTCCCACTGCCCACAGCCCGCTCTTTACCTCCCCCTCGTTTCCTGTTCTCTCCCCTGTTCCTTCATCCTTACAGCCTGGAATACCCCCCAGGTAAACTACTCGTGTGGACATCTGAAGTCACAGAGTCTGCTTTGGGGGAACCCAGACGCAGAGAAGAGCTAACATTTGCTTGCACTCTGTTGGGGATAATGCTAAGCTCTACGTGGATCGTCCCCCTGCCCTTACAGGGCCTGTGGGGTCAGTGCTGGTGCACTCAGTGGTTTAGTCTCCAAGTCGTGTCTGACTCTTTGTGACCCCATGGACGATAGCCCTCCAGGTTCCTCTGGGCAGGGGGCTATTTCCTAGGCAAGAACACTGGAGTGGATTGCCATTTCCTTCTCCAGGAGATCTTCCCAACCCAAAGATCGAACCCAGGGGTCCTGCTTTGGCAGGCAAATTCTTTACCACTGAGCCACCAGGGAAGCCTGATACTCATTTACCCAAATGAGGAAACAGGCTCACGAAGGCTAAGCGACTTGCTGCTGGCTGACAACTCAGATGCAAACCCAGGCTGAGCAGTTTCTAATAAAACCATCTTTACTGCACCAGGAACCTCCCTGTGCTGCTCAGTCGCTTCAGTCGTGTCGACTCTATGTGACCCCAGAGACGGCAGCCCACCAGGCTCCCCCGTCCCTGGGATTCTCCAGGCAAGAACACTGGGGTGGGCTGCCATTTCCTTCTCCAATGCATGAAAGTGAAAAGTGAAAGTGAAGTTGTTCAGTCATGTCTGACCCTCAGCGACCCCATGGACTGCAGCCTTCCAGGCTCCTCCGCCCATGGGATTCTCCAGGCAAGAGTACTGGAGTGGGGTGCCATTGCACCAGGAACCTCCCTGTGGCCTTGATATAAACGTGCAGTCGGTTTTGCCTTGAGTGCTGACTCCGGTCACTGTGTTGAGAAGGATTCTGAGGCTTCATTCATGCTGTGTGTTGAGGAGTTGGACTTTATCGTGATGTAGCTTCTCGTTCTGTTTCCTTCAGAGGAATGGCTCCTTCCGGACTCGTGATTCTGTGGGCTGCCAGTCCGGGGGACCAACACCCACTCCCACCACTGAATGCATGGCCCCTGCTGGCCAATCTGAGACCTTTCCTGAAATGTTCAAATTGGAGGAGAGGGGCATGCTCTCAACTTTTCCCCTAGCCGTACCAGAAAGGAGATAACCTCAGAGTTGCCAGCTTCTAGTCACCAAGAACCTTGCCTGACGCTATAATGCCAGCAAACGTTCGAGCACCTAAGGGATAAATGAAGAGTGAGACAGGGACCTGAGGAGGTTCCCAGGAGAGCCCAGAGCTCCCCTGCTGCCTGCAGCTCCTCCTCTGGCTCCCTGAGCTCCTCCAGTATCCGCACAATAAATCCCGATTTACTTAAGCTGACCTCTCCCAGCCAGAAGAATCCTGACGAACGGACTGTCGTGATTCATCAGGAATGTCTGCCTTGGGCACGTGAGTAGGGAGCAGAGGGTCACGGGCAGATATTTCCCATTCCTGGCTAAGGGTTTGTTTGAGACAGTGAGCATGAACCATGCTTATTATTCCTAAAGCAGAAGAATATCGCTCGTGCATGCTAAGTCACTCAGTCGTGTCCGACTCTTTGTGACCCCGTGGACTGTAGCCCGCCAGGCTCCTCTGTCCATGAGATTCTCCAGGCAAGAATACTGGAGTGGGTTGCCGCACCTTCCTCCAGGGGATCTTCCCGACCCAGGGATCAAACCCACGTCTCTTAAGCCTCCTGCACTGGCAAGCAGGCTCTTTGCCACCAGTGCCCCTGGGAAGCCCATTACTCAAGGAGCCATTAATAAGCACTTCCTGAGGCCGTATGCATACCTAGTCTGATGCTAAGCGCCCAGGGAGCATAGGAGGGTGAACAGAATTAGCACTGAACATCTTCTAGGTGCTGGCTGCTTTCTATGTGTGTCCTCTAGTTTTATTTCACCATCATAACACCTAGTGCCGAAAGATTTTATTATCCCCATTTTATAGATGGTGAACTGAGGATCAGAGCTAGTCAAGGCCAAACCCTTGATTCAAATCCAGGCCATCGGTCTCTGGTCTGAAGTCTTTCCACCACGCCGCTTGCTTATTCACTCACTCATCCACATGGTACATTATTCCATATACAGTGATGTGGCTAAAACCTCAACAGCGTGACGACACCATCTCAGCAGCTACACTTGCGTAGTCAGGCGTGGTTCAAAGCACTCAGTACCCCTCACTCACTTGCCAGTTTCTCTGTTAACTAGAAGAGCAGAAAAATAGGTGGATGAGGTGTTTCCTGTCCTCAAGGAGCTCACAGTCCAGTCAGTAAGATAAACATGTAGGTGGTGACTAATAATTTCATGTTCAAGTCCACACTCTCAACCTAACGATGCCATGACTCAGCTTAGGCATCACTTCCTCCAGGAAGCCCCCTGGATGTCCCCAGCCTCTAGGTGCTGGGGAGCCCTGGCTGGTCCGTCTCTGATGTCCGGTTGCCAGCACCAGGCCCTTTCCAGAGTGGGTGCTTGAGAGTATTTACTTCATGAACATACATACGAAGTCTCTGGGGATGCATGGATGGATGAGGGGAGGAGAGACTAAGGGTATCTCTCCAGGGTCAACAGGAAAGCACATCTCTGGTAAAGAATCCGCCTGCAATGCAGGAGACCCCGGGTTCCATCCCTGGGGTGGGAAGATGCCCTGGAGAAGGGAAAGGCTGCCCACTCCAGTATTCTGGCCTGGAGAATTCCGTGGACCGTATAGTTCATGGGGTTGCAAAGAGTCGGATGCGACTGAGCGACTTTCACTTCCCTTCATTTTCATTAGAGAGGAAGACGCTAAGCCAGTCTAATAGAATAAACAGAGAAGAAACGGTGTCACAAAGGAATATATTTTACGTGATTCAAATGAAAGAATGAACATTTTAAACAACAGGGCACCAAAAAAAAAAAAAAAACCCACAACGAGGAAAGTGTTTCCAAAGACCACGCATAATTAAAAACTCTCACATTTCAAGACCTCCCAAGGACTGAACTGAGGCAACTCGTTTATGGTTTGCATGGCGCCACCGTGTGGCAGCAGTGGAGTATGACAGAATTGTCGAGGCCTGCCTGCTTTGAAAATGCTTGACACTTGAATTTCCTTCTTCTCACTGCTGCCTGTGTGTGGGTGTGGTGAAAGGGGGCAATATTTACATTCCTTTCCATTTTGCATTTAAAATAGGACTTTGTTAATGTTTGACAAAGCACTGCCTCAACTTCACGCAGAACGTGGCTCCCCCACCCGGATGTCACAGTCCGAAGGTGTGAGGCCCCAAATTGCTGCTCCCTGTCTGTGATGGGTCCCACAAGCCAACAGAGTCACTTGACCACCTCTTCTCTCTTGGGAGGGTTTTGGAGGCACGAAGCCAGGGCAGGCGTTCAACCTCAGGGGTGCCATCAACACAGTAGCAATGCCCTCTCCCTGTGGCGCTCCTTTGGCTGAGCGCCAAAGAATTGATGCTTTTGAACTGTGGTGGTGGAGAAGACTCTTGAGAGTCCCTTGAACTGCAAGGAGATCCAACCAGACTAGTCAGTCCTAAAGGAGATCGGTCTTGAGTATTCATCGGAAGGATTGATGCTGAAGCTGAAGTTCCAATACTTTGGCCACCTTATGCAAAGAGCCAATTCATTGGAAAAGACCCTGATGCTGGGAAGGACTGGGGGCAGAAGTAGACGACAGAGGATGAGATGGCTGGATGTCATCACTGACTCAATGGACACGAGTTTGAGCAAACTCTGGGAGACGGTGAAGGAAGGGGAAGCCTGGTGTGCTGCAGTCCATGGGGTCGCGAAGAATCGGACACGACTGAGTGGCTAACAATGAACTGAGCAGGTGCTGTGTGCCGCTGGTGCAGAGAGGGCCCCTGTTCTCCTGCAGCCCTGTCCGGAGAGCTGCTTTCCCACCAGATCCTGCTCTCGACAGGCTCCGTCTCACGTCGGCTATGCGGTGTTCAGGCAATTCCAGCCCTGTACTTTCTTGGGGGCAAGGGAAGTCAGTCAGTGTCAGTCACATTGCTGGAGCATCAGCTGTGTTCCGATCGCCTACCCATTGGGCCCCTCGGGTTCTGGGGATGAAAAGGCACATGAGTTGCCCCACCATGAAGGTCTGGGATAGCCCCAATAGCAGATATTGTGGTCTGCGGTTCCCAGCTTGGGAGGACCAGGGTCCCAGCAGCCGCCATCAGTGTCCTGCGAGGGACCCTGGCCTGTCCATCTGGTGGTGCCCGAGGCCTCTTTCTGGCTGCTGGACATGCTGGCAAGGCACTGCCCCTGGGAGCAGCCCCAACCAATAGCTGCAGAGAGTCGGGGCATAAGTGGGCCAGCCCCCTCGTCCTTCCAGGTAGGACAACTCTGAGCCACTTCCTCCCTGACCCTCAGCTGAGTCTCCACGGCTTTCCGCTCCAATTGCCCACATCTGAGCACTCTTTGCTGGCTGCCTCCCCTGTCTCACCCGGGCTTTTTCAGCCACGCACCCTGGATCCCTTCCCAAGGAAAATGCACGCACTTGAATTCTCCACTCAGGGTCTGCCTCTGAGAGAATCCAAACTAAGACAGAGGAATATTTTTAAAAGCCCAAGATCCTTCCCTCTGTCCCGCTGAATTAAGAACCCCTCCAGCAAACCATCGGAAAGTCAACTTGCCTGGGATTAACTCCCAGCAACGCCTCTAGCCAGCTGTGTTACCTTGATAAGCTACTTAAGGCATCTGAGCCGCAGTTTTCCTACCTGTCAAGGAGAGTGTCTCCTTTCCCGAGCACTGTGAAGATTCCATGAGAGATACATGGACTCACTCACCTTGAATGGACGCGGACACTGAGAAAACCGCCTACGATCTTTTAAATGTCAGGAAGCATTACCTTAATATGTGTCACAAAAATCTCTCTCAGATTGCTCTGATTTACTTGCTATGTAGGTCACACAGCAAGGAAATGCCTGAAAAGTACAATTTAATGGGCACTTATTAAGCTCTTCTTCCCTTGGCCTGGAATGATGCTCTGGAATTATAAATGAGAAGGACCCTTGTTCCCTACCAGCTGCAGGAGACACAAATAAACAAATAATTGTATGGTGTGAAAAGGGCTCTAAGAGGCATCTATGGTAGGCACTTGTGTCTTCTGGCTGCTGGGTCCCTTCTTGGCCTGTGGGCACCCTGAACTTTCCCTCCGGAAGTTACCCCTCCCCACTCTAGTTCTTGGACTTCAGGGAGTGTCATGTGACTCCAGCTAGACCAATCAGAGCCGTCGATCCCCTGGTCACAGGGATTGGTCCAAGGACTAGCACGTGACCCAGGACTGACCAATGAGGCTCAATCCTGGGACTTCCACAAGTTTGCTGGGAGAGGCAGCCTTGGACTGAACTTCAAGCTGGGAGGTGAAAGCTGAGCTTGGAGGGGTTTCTGGGGGCTGTCTAAGGTAGAGGCCCACACAAAGGAAGGCCGAGCCGGTGGACGCTGGAGGCAGAGTCTGGGTGGCTCGGTTTAACCCTTCATCTCAGCTGTGTTCAAAGCAGTTCTACCATATGGGTGTTTCCACTAAATAAACCGATGGTCTCAAAGGGAAAAAAAAAACCATTTTCTTAAGCCATCTACCAAGAATCATGCAAAGGAGTGTACAAGACACAAAGGAGGCATGGTTGAGCAAGAGATCAGCCACTGAATAAAGGGTCTGGAAATCTTCTGAGGACAGAGACCTCTGATCTGGGTTTTGAAGGATAAATAGAAGTTTGTTCTTTGATGATTAAGGCAGGGAAGGGCATTTGAGGCAGAGGAAGTAACATAAAGGAGTGGAGGTGGGACCTGGAGGTCCTTCAATATGTCTGGAATATGGGACATAAGAAGATGAGGCAGGGATAGTAGAAGGGGCCAGATCACAGTCAAATGTCAGGCTGCCAGGGTCATCTTTTCTCCTCTGGGAGGCTGGGGGAGCAGAGAGTAGATGCTTGTATGTGGGAAGCAGAAGGGAAGGTGGATCAGGCCTCACAGAACTGCAGAGACATTATGAATGTCTCTCACAAAAAAGTGTCCTCCTCACAGGCAGCTATCTAAGGGCTTCATACGCTAAGGTGTCAGCTGAGGTCACTCTCCAGTGAACACAGGTCAAGGCTGAGGTCTGGGGTACCTGGAAAAGCTAACCACCTCCCACCTCCGTAGCCAAGCTTAATGATATAGGTGCTCAGCATTCACGTGGCAGATGGGCAGGTGATGCATGGGAAGGGAGAGGAAGCTGTGGGCAGCAGCTTCAACCTCTGCTCCCCACACTGAGCAGTTCCACTCTGGCCCCAGACTTGCATCCCACTGGCCCTGCAATTATGGGGCCACCCTTCTTAGAAGGCACCAGGGCCCACCCTCCTTGGAGCCTCCCCCTGGAGCAGCCTCCTCAAGAAGCTCACTCCCACCTCAGAGGCTTGGCAAACCCACACAGTCTTCCCAGTGACTTTCAGCAGTACTTAAATGTTGGTGCCTTTGGCATTTCCTGTTATCTGGCTCTTTAATCCAGTCTAGGGGCCAACAGAACTCAGGGACTGGGGCACAGATGTTGAGTGCGTTGCCTGAGGTCACAGAGCCTGCAGTTGACCCCAACTCTGCAAGACTTTGTGTGTGGTCTGGGGAAGCAATGGCATCACCTGCAAGCTTATTAGTAAAACAAAATCCAAGCCCTGCTCCCCCACCAGAACGTCTTAAGTCAAAATCTGCATTTTAACAAGTCCCTGGGTGAAAAGTGTTGGGCTCTGAGCTACGTGAAACTAGCAAAACAAAAAGACAGAAGAAAGGACTTCTTGGGTGGTTCAGTGGCTAAGAATCCACCTTCCAGTGCAGGGGACACGAGTTCGATCCCTGGTCCAGGAAGTTCCTACACGGTCTGGGCAACCAAGCGCATGCACAGCAACTAGAGTGTAGTCCCACTCATCATAACTAGAGAAAGCCTTGTACAGCAACAAAGACCCAGAGTAGCCAATTAAAAAAAAAAAAAAAGGCAGAAAAATACCCCAAATTAACTTTGGTTAGGTTGAAATGAGGGAATTATAAAGGGTCATTTTTTTCTCTTCTGTATATTCCAGAATGTTTGTTATATTACTTTCATAATGAAAAAAGAACAGTTAAAATTAAAGAAAATCTAAAACACAAAATTACACGGTTATAAAACTTAAGAAATGGTTATTTGCATTTAAAAATAAGCCTCATTTTCAATCTGTTATTATTTATTTGTTTTAATTGTGCCTTCCCTTGAAAAAGAAAATTTTTTCTGCCTCTAAACCCAGAAGCAGAAATTCCTTTGAGGGCTCGGGCCTTGTCCTATGAGAATGGCCATGTCGGGACAGGCATCTTTCCATCTGCAAAGGGAGCTCATTGTAATATGTGAGCTAGTCGCTCAGTCGTGTCCGACTCTTTGCCACCCCCGTGGACTGCAGCCCGCCAAGCTCCTCTGTCCATGGCGATTCTCCAGGCAAGAATACTGGAGTGGGTTTCCATGCTCTCTCCAGGGGATCTTCCCAACCCAGGAATGGAACCCAGGTCTCCTGCATTGCAGGCAGATTCTTTACCATCTGAGCTACCAGGGAAGCCTGCTGTTGCTGCTGCTAAGTTGCTTCAGTCGTGTCCGACTCTGTGCGACCCCATAGAGGGCAGCCCACCAGGCTCCCCCCGTCCCTGGGATTCTCCAGGCAAGAACACTGGAGTGGGTTGCCATTTTCTTCTCTAATGCGTGAAAGTGAAAAGTCTAGGTCTTAGCAAAATCCATTTCTGTGTTCACTGAAATGAACAACAAGGAATGATTTAAGTACCCATGTGATCTGAAACTTGCCGTTTCCCCATGATTATCTTCCCGTATTTGTCCTTTTTGTGCCTACACAGAGTGAAGGCCCCTCTCCTTTCCTGAATTCTCAGGTTTGCAAGCCAAAGCAGCTGCCTTCAGACTTGGTTTCTTTGCGTACTTCACTCTTACCCATCCCTCAGCACTCAGCGTGTCACTCCTCAGGGATTAACTTCTCCAAGACCCGTTAGTCCTGTATTAGGCACGCTTTCAGTGGCAAGTGGTAGAAATACAAACTTAAACTGACTTAAGTCCAAAAGGATGACAATCGGTTCAGATACCAGAAAAGCCTGGGGGTAATGGCTGCAGGTACAGTTGGATCTAGGGTCTCAAATGACGCCACCAGGAAACTACTTGAAAAATCTCTCAGAGACTTCCCTGGTGGTCCAGTGGTGAAGAATCCACCTGCCAATGCAGGGGACACAGGTTGGATCCCTGATCCAGCAAGATTCCACATGCTGAAGGGCAGCTGAGAAGAACCACAACTACTGAGCCCGTGTCCCACAACGACTGAAGCCCTCAGGCCCTGGAGCCAGTGCTCCGCAGCAAGAGAAGCCACGGCAATGAGAAGCCTGCACGCTGCAACGAGAGAACCGTCCCACTCACCTCATCTAGAGAAAAGCCCCATGAAGACCCAGCGCAGCCAAAAATAAATAATAAAAAAGAAAAATCTCTCCACCTTCCTCTAGAGGATTCCAGATTTAGGCAGGTTCTCCCCATGGGTGCTCATGAAAAACCCAGATTTTTGATCCTCCAACCTAGAAACACCCAGAAGAAAGAGAATCATCTTTTCCCTCTTGTCCCCTACAAAAGTCCCAGCCTTGAATCTCATTGGCCAGATTTAGGTCACACGTATATCTTTGACCAATCATTGGAGGGATCAGGGAATGGCATGCTCTGATTGGCCAGGGTTGTGCACCTACCATAAACTCACCATAACCACCTGAATCGTAGGGACTGGTGGAAAGTAAAGGTGGGTCCCCAAAGGAAAATTGAGAAAATGAAGGCATGAGGCTGGGTGGGCATTAACTCCAGGAGTTTACAACAGACCACTTGACAAGTTTTCATAGCATCCTGCAATTTTGCCTTGGTAACGTTTGCTGGCTTTTAAAAACTGTATATAAACTTGAGCAGTTAATTGATTCTTGTCTGTCTCCCTACCTTTAAGGGGAAGGATTATATGCACTCATGGATAAGAGTATTCACAATGTCCCACACAGAAGTGAAGTGAAGTGAAAGTCGCTCAGTCGTGTCCGACTCTTTGCGACCCCATAGACTATACAGTCCACGGAATTGTCCAGGCCAGAATACTGGAATGGGTAGCCTTTCCCTTCTCCAGGGGATCTTCTCAACCCAGGGATGGAACCCAAGTCTCCAGCACTGCAGGTGGCTTCTTTCCCAGCTGAGCCACAAGAGTGTACTCATAGATAACGGTATTTACAATGCCTACTATATTCACACATAGTAGGGGTTCATCAAATATTTATCGAACGGATGGACCTTTTCCAGCTGCCTTAGCAACAGCTATGTTTACTCACATTTGCCAGAGGCAGTTCTGGAATGCCAGCAATCCGGCTTTTCATTTTGAATGAGATCTGGCTATCATCACAGCCAGAACCACTGTTGTAGCTGGGCCCTGGGACAGTCAGTGCCACAGAAATTCTGCCCTGCAGAACTGGAGACATCTGCCATGTGGCCAGTGGCAGCCAGAGACTGCTGTCCGATAGCACAGCCCCTGGGTGGGCTGGCAGCAGACAGAGTGGGGAGACTGGGGACGACCTTGGATTATATTGTCCTGTAGCCCTTGACATCTGGAAGCGGACTACTTCAAGCCACATGGCCTTCCTGTGTGGTGATATGATTATGCCCATTTATTTTGAGCAAGTGACTCCAGGTGCAGAGTAGCCCACAAGGCCTGCTGGCTCATACCCAGCAGAGCCTGTACCTGAACCAGCACTCGTCAGTCCATGACAGTCTTCCCGACATCAGCTCTGCCATCAGCTTTCCACGCCACCTTCAGCAAGTCTCTTCACCTCTGAGGCCTCAGTCTCTTCTTCCGTAAAACGGGCATGGTTATCCTCACCTGAACAAGGTGTTGTGAGATGAGATGAACTCTTGCACAATATGCAGAAGTCCTAGGCAGGTAGTAGGCACAGCCTTCCCCTCCCTCTAGACATTTCTCCAGTCAAGTTGTATATTCCAAATGCCTCCCTGGCTGTAACTGAAACAGAGATGTGAGCTAATAGGCGGAGGCCACTGGGAGAGGTCTTCTCTGGGTTCAACTAGACGATGAAATCCATACCTGACTGTTGGACACACTTGTCACTCAGGACACAGTCCAAGAAACAACCTGCCTAAGGGCAGCACCAAGCCTTTCCCACCCCTGGGACTTCCCACAGCATCTCAGGAGTGTCTGGTCCTCAGGGGACAACTTAGGTCCAGGAGCCGAAATCCGTGCTGGGCAAGAAGTGTGGACCTCAAAGACTCATGCCTTAGGAGTCAATGTCTCTTGGAACAACAGCTCCATGTGAACAGTTTCTTGGGAGCCTGCAAGGGACACACCCAGGAATAAGACTCTGTACATGGGGAAGTTCAATGTTTTGATGTCCCCACTGAGCATTTAGAATTCATTCATGGCCATTCTAGTTCAGAGTCAATTCACCAATCAAGAGTCATTTTTAACATAAGCAATGTTGCCTGGCAACACAGCCAGTATGCCACTTTCCTCCAGTTTCTGGGGTTAACAGAGATGGTAAGTTAACCCAAGGTTAAATGTGTTCATGAGAGAAGGAGAGGGGGTTTGTTTAACTCTTCATCCATAGGTATTTCCTCCCCACACATATGAACACACACACAGGCACAGCGGTCCTTTCTCCAGTCCTTTGCTCTCTCCCATCTTACACTGATTCAGAAAAAGAATGATAGAACGGAAACACAGGGTGGCCTGGGGAGCTGACTTTTAAAAGTCTAGACTTCTTGGGAGTCAAATGCCAAGAAGTGCAGAAGCAAAGCCTTTCTTGTTTGAAAGTTAAGATTCCCGAGGTTCAAATGCTGGAAACCTTGAATTCCAAGGCCAAGACTGACCAGTTTTGAACGCCATTGTTAATTTCCCGAGTTTGACCTTTGGGGTTTCGGAAAGTGAAGCCCTGAGCCACTGCACAGATTTGGTGCGCTAACCAATAGATCTGGGGAGAAGGGACAAAGAGCCGGGTGACCCGGGCCCCCGAACTCTGGATGGTTTTCTAGACTGAGGAAGCGGGGAGGAGATGGGTATGAGAGAGTCCAGACGAGGGGCACAGGGCTACAGAGATCTGGCAGTGCTTGTGGGTGTCCAGTGAGGACCGCTGCTCAGAGGGTTAGCAAGAAGGGCCCGTCTGTGCCCTGTTTCTAGCAGACATGCCCCTGTGCACAGCCCTGGCTCGTCAGTCCATCGGAGGTGGTAAGGGTGCCTGGACCTGGCAAGGGGCTGGTGGCCCGGAGGGAATCTTGCGGCCTTGCACCAGGATGGTTCTGAGCAGAGCCCACCTGTGGTCTCCCGGCCAGGTGAAGCAGGGGGAAACCCAGCCCCACCCTTCTGGAAATCCACACCCCATGAAGATGAGAGCAACAAGGCCCCCTGCTGCCGAGTGTGTGAGGGAGGGCATGGGACTCTTGAAGCCAGTTCCCCAGCATGACTTGGGGGCAAGGTCATTGATTTATTCGATAAGCTGTTCTTCCCCTCTGAGCAAGGTTCTGGGGCCAGACTGCCCGGGACTCACCCTGCTGCTTCCTTGATCAAGTTCTTTCATCTCTTTGTGCCTCAGTTTCTTCACCTGTAAAATGGAGAGGAAAATACTCCCCGAATTTTGAAGAGTCATCTTGATGTCTATAAGGGTTCGTATATCCTCGTGGAATCTAAAAAGAAATGATACAAATGAACTTACAAAAAAGAAAGAGACTCACTCACTTAGAGAACAAACTTAAGATTGCAGGGTGGGGCGGGGTAGGAGAGGAGATGGATCGAGGAAGGGATCTTCAGGGAGTTTGGGATGGACATGGACACACTGCTGTATTTAAAACAGATAACCAGCCTTCAATTAAAATAAAAAAATTTAAAAATGGAAAGTTAAAAAAATAAAACAGATAACCAACAAAGACCCGAAAGTCTTTGTTCCATGGAACTCTGTTCCATATTAAGAGGGAGGTTTGGGGGAGACTGGATAAGTATATATGTATGGCTGAGCCCCTTTGCTGTTCACCTAAAACTATCACAACATTGATAGTTGGCTATACCCCAATACAAAATAAATTTAAAAAAAGGATTAGTATATCTAAAGAAATCAGAAAAATTCCATACAGCCTGCAAACCCCCGCAAACATTTAGAACTATTCTTTCTACGTGCCAGACATTCCTCCATGCACCAGAGGTACGGTGGTGACCAATCAAAGCATCAGCCTCATGGAGCTTCCGTTAGGGAGCCAGCTAATCACAGACACAAAACTAGCACCTGTCTTTGGGAGAAAGATAAAGCAGGGGAGCTAAGGCGGTCCCTTCCCTCTGAGCGCCGGCCCCTTGGGGGCAAGCAGCACCCATGGCCCCCAGGCTCACTGGCCTCCAGGCAGGTCCCTGGAAGGGGCCCTGCGGGTGACCAGCCCAAGCTGCCAGCCCCTCGCTGGAGGGCCCTGGCCCTCAGGAGCACCAGGAGCGTCTGTAGAATCACGGATACAAAGGATATTCCCAGAAGCGCTGCTCCCACCAACCAGATGTTCCCACGCCTTTCTCCGACAGATTAGTGTCCTAGCAACTGGAAAAGGGGGAAACGGTCTGTTTCTCTCTGGGAACAGAAGGGACAAAAGACATTCAAGTTCCACCTCTGGGAAAGCCCCACGGGCGTTCGGTTCAGGACACCTCTCCCTCGTGGTCCCAGGTCACTGTGGGGCTCTGCGAGCCCTGGGTGACCTCCTGCGGTCCTTCAGAGCAGAGAGAACGGAACTGCTGCTCCTTACGACAGACCTGCTTCCTGGGAAATCTCTGAACCCCCTCTTCCTTGTCTTTATTTAGGGCTCCCATCACTCGGAAAACTAGGGTCCTCCAGACTCCCCCGCCCCCTCGTTCTCATATGAAAACGATGGCACGGTGGTCTGGGTCTGTCCCCTCCTGTGTCTGCCACGGAGTAAGAAAGCCTAGTCTCCCCTCCCACACCATCCACGGTTACGATTTCTGGGGTTTCAGTTACCTAGGGTGAGCTGTGGTCTGAAACTGTACGTGGAAGATTCCAGAAATAATCAATCCACTCGTTTCAAATCACTCGCTGCGCTGAGTCGTGTGCTGAAATCTCTCTCCGTGGCGCTCCCTCCCACCTGGGATGTGAATCACCCCTTTGTCCGACATGTCCACACTGGATATGCTTCCCTGCCCGTGTCAGCCACTTGGCAGTCGTCCCGGGTATCAGATGGGCTATCCTGCTATCGTGGTGCTCGTGTTCAAGTTGCCTTTCTTTGACTTAACAGGGGTCCCTAAGTGCAAGACTAGCGATGCCAACATCTCAGATATTCTCTGGCTCTGCCTAATCTCTACGTTACACTTTATCGTAAGCAAAGCATGGTCTGGGGGCTTCCCTGGTAAAGAATCCGCCTGCCACTGCAAGAGATGTGAGTTTGATCCCTGATCTGGGAAGATCCCAACATGCTGTGGGATCTTTCCCAGGCAAGCTACTAACCCGTGCGCCACAACTACTGAAGCCTGCGTGCCCAGGGCCTGCGCTTCTTTCACGAGAAGCCGCTGCAGCGAGAAGCCCGGGCACTGCAACTGGAGAGTAACCCCCGCTCGCTGCAACTAGAGAAAAGCCCACACAGCAACAAAGACCTAGCACAGCCAAGAATAAGTAAGCAAAATCACATTTTTTTAAGTTCATTAAAAAGAAAAAGCACACTCTGCCTAAGTTTTGGTACTACTCGTGGTTTCAGGCATCTCTGCAGGTCATGGATTTTATTCCCCGAGGATCAGAGAGGGGACAATGTATACTACTGCATGACAAACAACTCTGGACGTCAGAGCATCCAACGGTAGCACCTGTTCACGGGTCCAGGATCAGCCGGGGGTGGGCTGGGCAGTGCTCTAGCCTTGGATGGGCTCTCAGTGCCTGGGGGCTGCTGGCTGGCCGCAGGTCTAGGCTGGTCTCGGCCTGGGGCAAGTCCACATGTCTCTGTCCTCCGCCAGGCCAGCCTGGCACGTGGTGATGGCAGAGGCTCAGGGCGAGCACTGCCCAAGTGCAGGGGTCCATTTCAGCCTCTGCTGGGGTCACATCTACTGAAATCCCGCAGGGTGAAGCACCACACATGGCCAAGTCCAGCATCAAGGAACAGGCGCTGCAAAGTTCAAGGGCAAAGGGCGAAGCTCCAGGAGACAAAGAGTTAAGACCAAGTGGTATGACCTCCCCCTGTCACCTATTCTGCACCCCCTTGCTTTGCCAGACCACCACTAGCTCAACTGTAGACCCTTCCCCAGCTTTTAATGACCACCCCCGTCTTTCACTCACTCTTGACATCCGTTCCCTCACAGAATGGACTCTTGCAGACCACCCCACCCAGAGGGACTTCTGGCAACGTGAATCTGACTGTGTCTCTCCCCTGCCCCTAACCCCACACGACTTTCTGTTGCCTTAGAGTGAAATTCCAACTCCTTACAGGGGGCTTCCCTGGTGGTCCGGTGGTTAAGCATCCGCCTTCCATCAAGAGGACAGGGAAGTGTTCTACCCCTGATGGGGAGCTAAGTTTCCAGGTGCCGTGGAGCAACGAGCGCGCGAGCCACACCTGGAGTCCACGCACTGCGAGTAGGGAGGCCTGGGCGCGGCAACCGGCGCCTGCACACCACGATGAAGACCCATTTCAGCCCAAAAAGTAAACAAATAAACGGATGAACAGACTCCTCACGGGACTACAGAGCCCGTGGGATAAGCCTGCGCCATTTCTCTCAGCCTCACTTCTGGCCACAGCCTTCTTTCCTCTGAGTCTTTCAGCAGCTGGGGTCCTCACTCAGCCCCTCCAATGGGCCTGGCCTGCTTCTCTCTTCTGGGCCCAGAACATTCCCAGGGACACCCACTCCACAGATCCCTGCTGAGCGTCTTACTCTGTGTCGGGGACGCAGTGAGGCCTTGGGGACGTGGCAGGACTGGGAAGGACGCTCTTCTCTCGTTCAGCAAACACGTGGCCCCTCTCTGAACGAGCACTGGGTCAGGTGCTGGGGCTGCTCCGGGGGATTTCCTGGCCGCCTTTGTCTCGTGGTGACCCATTTACCCACCTGTCTGTGTCGCCCCGGGGTCCCCCAGCCCCCTTGGGGACTCTGGCACCTGTGGATCTGGTACACTGCATGCAGCTGGAGAAAGGGGCCCTGGATGAAAGCGAACAGACCCAGAACTTGTCCTCAGAAGGCCACACCCAGCCCAGGCAGGGACACTCAGGTACAGTGTGTCAAGGCTGCAGACCTGGGACCAGGCAAGCTCAGATTGGGGGAGAGCATTTGGCTCACTGTTGTTATTAAGTTGCTAAATCGTGGCCAACTCTGCGACTCCATGGACTGCAGCCCGCCAGGCTCCTCTGTCCATGGGATTCTCCAGGCTCGAGTCCTGGAGTGGGTTGCCATTGCCTTCTGCAGGGCATCTTCCTGACCCAGGGACTGAACCCATGTCTCCCGCACTGGTAGGCAGGTCCTTTTCCACTGAGCTATCGCTGGTCAATTTCCCTGTCCTATTCATTTGGCTCACAATAGGTGCAAATCGATATTATTAAAAAGAATTTTTTTTGACGTGGATCATTTTTCCTTTAAAGTCTTTATCGAATTTGCTACAACATTGCTTCTGTTTTATGGCCTTTGGTTTTGGGGCCACGAGGAATGTGGGATCTTGACTCCTCGACCAGGGATCAAACCTCCACCCCCGGCACTGGAAGGTCAGGTCTTAACCACTGGACCGTCAGGGAAGTCCCCAGATCAGTACTTTCATTTCCCCACTCTTGGAAAACCCCAGCTGATTTTTCAAGACCCTGATCAAAAGCCTTCTCCTGCAGGAAACCTTTCCTCTCTCTCTCTCCTGTCATAAGAGATGCTGAGTGCGCTCCACCCAGATTCCCGTCACCAAAACAGAGCACCCACCTCCCAGCTGCTGTGTGTGCTGACTGCTAAGAGCTCTGGCTGCACCTGCCCCCGAGAATGGCTTTCAGCCAGCGGGAGCCTCCCGGGGGCTGCGTCAGGGATGCTACACTCTTCCCGTGGAAAGGGGGCAAGTACTGTTCCCTCAAGTACTATTCCTGCTCCAGAGCAACCTGTGGGGTCAGGCTGAGGCCAGACTTCTCCTGAAACCACATCCCTGCTTGCCTGGTTTCTTCCCTGCCTCATCTGGCTTCCCTCTCTCCCCTACCTTACATAAATGCGTGCACAAGAATGCCTGTCTAAGGCTTGGCCCAATCTAAGACTGTGTGTGTGTGTGTGTGTGTGTGTGTGTGTGTGTGTATCCTGCTCCTATTCAGTCCCTAAGTCATGTTAGAACCTTTGTGACCCCATGGACTATAGCCCGCCAGGCTCCTCTGTCCATGGGATTCTCCCAGGCAAGAATACTGGAGTGGGTTGCCGTTCCCTCCTCCAGGGAATCTTTCCAACCCGGGGATTGAATCTGGGTCTCCTGCATCGGCAGGCGGATTCTTTATCACTGTGCCACCAGGGAAAGCCTGTGTGTGTGTGTGTGTGTGTGTGTGTGTGGGTTGCTCAGCCGCGTCCTCCTCTTTGCAGCTCCGTGGACTGTAGCCTGCCAGGCTACTCTGTCGTGGAATTTCCAGGCAAGAATACTGGAGTGGGTTTGCCATGCCCTTCTCCGGGGGATCTTCCTGACCCAGGGATCGAACCCAAGTCTCCTGCGCTGCAGGCAGATTCTTTACCTTTGGGGCCGCCGGGGAGTCCTGTGTGTATATCTATATCCACATATCTTACGTGATGTGAGCCTCTTCCAGGCCTGGACCGTTGAGCCCTCTCAAGCATTCCTGTGTCCTGTTCCCTTTCACCCGCTCAGTGTGTATAAATCATGTGGAAATGGGGTCACAACACAGAAGAAACTTGGTCTCTGAATGACCACGTGGAGAAGCTGATTTGGAACTTCCCACAAGTGAGAAAGAAGCTTATCTCGTATTTGCGCCACTAAGGATCTGGCGGTCTGTTGGGTCCTGCAGGTAACGTGCCTGTAATGAGTACATGTGGGTCGGGTCATTTGTTAGCCTGGCTGATGGGGGTGGCCCAGTGTCAGCCTCGGCGTGATCAGGCTGGGGCTCCATTTGGCCTCCCTGGGACTCAGTTCCCTCAGCGGCAAAGGAAAAGGCACAAACCCCTCTTTGATCAGAAGCATTAAATGAGATCGGTTAATTTCAGGTGTCAGCTTGACTGGCCTTAAGGCACCCAGGTATTTAGTCATACATTATACTGCGTGTGTCTGTGTGGACGTCCCTGGATGAGATTAACATTTCAATCAGTTGACTGAGTAAAGCAGCTTGCCCTCCCCAGCGTGGGTAGGCCCCGTCCAATCCACTGAAAGCTGAATAGAATAAAAGGCTAAGAAAGAAGCCTTTCTCTATGCCAGTCTTGCAGGTGGGACGTTGGCCTTCTCCTGCCTTAGGACTCAGATTGGAACTTTCATCATTAGCTTTCCCAGGACTAGACTTCTCTGTCTCCATAAACACATGTGTTAGTCAACTGCTCAGTCATGTCTGACTCCGTGACCCCATGGACTGTAGCCCACCAGGCTCCCCTGTCCATAGGATTCTCTAGGCAAGGATACTGGAGTGGGTTGCCGTTTCCTCCTCCCAGGGATCTTCCCAACCCAGAGATCGAACCCAGGTCTCCTACATTGCAGGCAGATTCTTTACCATCTGAACCACCAGGAAAGGCTCTTTTCTAAAAATAAATCTATCTATACCTATCTATGTCTAAATATCTACATATCGATATATCAATATCTATACGTATGTATACACACACACATCCTACTGGTTCAGTGGCGATTCCGGACTCATCCATGTGGGGTAGTCAGCCAGCCTTCATCGCTGGAGCATGGCCGCATCACACAGTGTCACCATACGTGCCTCCTCCCCTTCAGTCATCTCTAGGATCCCTGTCCCAGGGCATGGCCCCTCACCTTCACCGGGACCATCACACACCCCTCAGCAGCCTCCCTGCTTCTGATCTTGCCTCTCCAGTCCATCCTCCCTGAGGGCCACAAGAATGAGGGCTTAAACCCCACATCAGTCAGTGTTATACATGCAGTAAGAAAGCTTACTAACTAAGCTTAGAAGCCTCAGTTTCCTCATCTGTAAAATGGGAAGGTGGACTAGATGAACTTGAAGCCTCCTTCCAGGTGTTTGTTTCTTTGGTTTGGAAATCTGGTCCTTACTCCGTTTCTGGAGCCTTCTGGATCCTGAATCTCTCTGCCACACCACCTCTCGTTTCTGCGGCTTCCGCCCTCATCAAGAACCCATTTCTCCCACACTCTTGGCTCCTCTTCCCGTTTCTATTCCTCTGCTTACAACATTCCATCCCTGCTACTTTCTCCCCTGGTCCTATCACATTGCAAGCTTACTCACTTGCTGCCATTCTTGTTACTATTTCCCTGGCATTACTCTGCACATGTTGCCTTGGTGTTTGCACACTTCTGTTTCTCCCCTCCCTCCCATAGAACAGCCTCTCCCTTTTAACCCTCCCATTCCTACTGCCCACAAAGGTCCGTCTAGTCAAAGCCACGGTTTTTCCAATAGTCACGTATGGATGTGAGAGTTGGACCATAAAGAAAGCTGAGCGCCGAAGAATTGATGCTTTTGAACTGTGGTGTTGGAGAAGACTCCTGAGAGTCCCTTGGACTGCAGGGAGATCCAACCAGTCCATTCTGAAGGAGATCAGCCCTGGGATTTCTTTGGAGGGAATGATGGTGAAGCTGAAACTCCAGTACTTTGGCCACCTCATGCGAAGACCTGACACATTAGAAAAGACCCTGATGCTGGGAGGGATTGGGGGCAGGAGGAGAAGGGGGTGACAGAGGATGAGATGGGTGGATGGCATCACCGACTCGATGGACATGAGTTTGAGCAAACTCAGGGAGATGGGGAAGTTTGGCGTGCTGCAGTCCGTGGGGTCGAAAGAGTCGGGCACGACTCAGGGACTGAACAGCGGCAGATCCCCGCTGCGGCTCCCTCCGCTCCAGCTGCTGCTCTTCCCCTCGTTCCTGTCTTTCGCGCTTCCTGTCCAGGCATCACTCTCCTCATTACTGGTACTTCTCTGATCATCCTCCTGGCAAATGATTTCTTCTCTGACTCTTCGCCATCTCTGTAGCTTTTTCTCTTTCTTCTCCTTCGGTGAATAGGATTTCTTCTGTTATTCTTCCTCCTCTTCTTTCCTGACATTTTCTTTCCTTCTGTGGGATTCAAAAATATGTGCAAATCCTTGGACACTCCTCTCATAAGAGGAGGAGTCTGTGCCTGAAATTTGGGAGGCTGGTGGCTGCCTTAAGAATACGTCTGTATTATTTGAGTTTATTTTATTCACAACAATACGTATTGCATTTATAACATTTTTAAATAAAGAGATACTTTAAAACAAACAAACAAAAAGAATAAACAGGAAGTGAGGCTTGTGCCTTCTGATGCAGGGTCATGAAAGTGGAGCGGGCTCCAACTATGCTGTTTGAAACGCTCGCTCTGGGAGCTCTGAGCCCAACGCGAGCAGTTCAGCTGCCCTGAGGCCGCCATCCAGCTCAGGAACCAGTGAGGCAAGAGGCCTCTGGATGGTGCCAGCCTCCAGCCTTCCCTGCTGAGTGCCCAGATATCATGGAACTGAGACATGCCCTCTGCCCTGTCCAGATTCCCGACCTGACAATTCACAGCCATAATAACTTGACTGCTTTACGCCACTTGCCTTTGGGGCGGCATACTCTGCAGCAGCGGGGAGCTGAAAGGCTCTCCCCTCGCCCACATGGCCCATCCTGGAGAGTCCCAGGACTCTGCCCTGCCCTGCTGACTGCCCTCTTCTGCTGGAGCCTCCTGACCCTGGCACTGGCAGCGCTGCCTGTCCCATCAGCGATCCCAGCCCCGTCATCCTCTGGGCTGCGGGCATCTGGGCCATGCATGAGGCCATACGTCTGGGTACAGACAGCAGTGATTCACAGTTCTACTGCCGGGAGAGACGTACTTCCTCATCAAAAGCTCTCGGCCAATAAGACGAGTTGTGGAGTTGGCACAGTGGACTCAGGCCTTCGTGCTGATCTGCCCTGGCCTCACCCCAACCCCCTGGGCCTGAGCCTGACATACTGAAGTGATTAATGATTCACGATGAATACAGGGCTGGGGTGTGACCCATCTGAGGGACTTAGGAGCACAATAGGTGATAGTTGGGTCAGCCAGACTGTGTGTGCGGCACTGTCTGGGGGTGCTCGGAGCTGGGCAAATCTGGGTTTGGTGGCCAGTTCTGCCAACTTCTGGCTGTGTGACCTTGAGAAAGACATACCCTCTCTTGGCCACAGTGTCCTCCTTTGTAACATGGGTTAATTACACCAACTTTGCAGAAATATTGGGGATCTAAGATCCCATAAAAGCCCACACTTACCTTACAAAAGGGGTACTTCTGACGGCCAAAGGTTAGGTTGGCTTCACCGATAGGATCAAGATGCCTGGGATTGCCTTTTGGAATACAAGCACCCGGCTCCAGCTTTCCTGGACTCTGCAAGGACATTTATGATGGTTCCTCATTTGCAGGTGGGGAATCTGTGGCTCAAAGAGATAAGGTCATTTGCCCAAGGACACCTGGCTAAACACAGACTAACCCAAGATGCAAGCAGGGGCCAGCTGTCTTCCCCCAGCACTCGGGAGGGCAGTGCTCTCTGCTGAGCCCCGCGTTCGTACTTCACTCTGCTAGCAAGACCTTGACTAGCAAGACCCCCTCCCTGTCAGAGCAGGTGGGGGAGGGAGGCAGCCAGGCAAACATGGTGACTCGATTGGGCATGGAGGAGGCAGGCAGCCTTTCCTGAGGTACAAACGCTTTTCCTTGCTGTCATTAAATTTTATTTATTTAAGAACCTTAATTAATTTTTTTAGATGGGTAATCCGCAGGAGACGCAGGTTCAATCCCCGGGCAGGGATGATTCCCTGTAGGAGGAAATGGCAACCCATTCCGGTATTCTTGCCTGAAGAATTCCATGGACAGAGGAGCTTGGTGGGCTACAGTTCATGGGCATCAAAAAAGAGTCAAACATGACTGAGGATGAACGCCTTAATGCATTTCCAGAGTTTAAAATTTCAAGGGCTTCCCTGGTGGCTCAGTGGTGAAGACTCTGCTGGCCAATGCTGGAGACACGGGTTTGATCCCTAGTCCGGGAAGATCCCACATGCGGCAGAGCAACTAAGCCCATGCGCCTCCGAGTACTGCTGAGCCTGTGCTCGAAAGCCTGGGAGACGCAACTGCTGAAGCCGGCGCCCCCAGAGCCTGTGCTCTGCAACAGGAGGAGCCACCGCAACCAGAGAAAAGCCCCTGCAGCAAAGAAGACGCGGCACAACCGAAAAGAAATAAAACGACTTAAAATAATTTTAAATAAAAATAAAATCACTTTAAAAATTTTCAAGAAGCACAAACGAGGATGCAATGAGAATAGAGTCTGTCCCATCTGCTCCCAGCCACTTTGTCAAGGGGATCTGTGTGTCCACAAGAGAGATTTTCCACATGCTTGAGCAAATATGAAGGCGGAGCCTTCGCTTTTTCCCTGCACATTTTATGAGCATGTGCCCCACTTTGCCCTCTTCCAAAGAGACCTTGCCTCCTTTTTTAATGGCTGTGTGGCATTCCTTTGTCTGGATTGCTCACACCTCCCTCCCCCATTCTAGAGTCTGATTTCCAAGGCTAGGCCTTCCCTGGCTGTTCTTCCTCAGAAACTCTGCACCCTGGGGATCTTAGTGGCTGCTGGACTGATGGAAGGGGCGCTCTGGTGGGCTTCCGTGGACAAAGCCTGCAGACAGACAGACCTTCTGACCGCTGGCCTCCAGCCTTTGCTGGGTCCTCGGGCAGGGCCTGCCCTCTCTGAGCCTCCTTTACCACAAGATACAGCTCGAAGACCCCACGCGCAGGGCAGAGGTGAGGGCTGCTGCAGAAAGTCGCTTGCCTTTTACAAACCTGAAGCCCGGGGACACTCGCTGATTCACTGATTCACTCTGTCGTTTATTCAGCCCCTTATTGATGTATTCCTCCCCACCCCCATTTATTCACTCGCTAATTTCCATAAATCATACACCCATTCACTCACTCATTCATTCATTCCGCCCCTGTTTCTCACTCCTCCGCACACCCATGTGCTCACTCCCTGATTCCCTCCCTTATGCACCCATTTATTCAGGCACTCATTGTTTTCACTCATTCATTCACGGTCTGATTCGCGGTGATCAGCGTTCCTGGGACGTGCTAAGCGCGGATTCGCGGGAGGCTGGCGCGGCGAGCCGGTTCAGGCCGCTGCGGGGGCCCCTCCGGCCGCGCTCCGCGCCGCCCCCGCCGGCCCCGGCCGCCGCGCCCCCGCGCCCGGGAAAGCGCGCTCTCGGGGCGCCTCTGCTCAGCGGCGGGCTCCGGAGCCGAGCCGAGCGCTTGGCGGCCGCCCTGGCCCCCGACCCTCGGCGGCCGCCCATGCCCGCCGCGCCCTGGGCGCACGGCCCTCCCCAGAGCTGCGCTGAGCCGCCGGGCCCGGCGGGGGCGGGGCCGGGCTGGCGAGGCCGGGCCGGGCCGCAGGGCGGCCGCCGGGATGCGGGGCTGGCGGAGGAACCTCGCGTTCTGCCTGCAGCGGCTGCCGGACGAAGGTAGGACGCGGCCGCCGCCCAGGCCGGTGAGCACCGGCGAGGAGGGCGGGCCCAGCGAGGGGGCTGATCGGGGGGCGCCCGCTGGGGCCCCCCGCGGGAGGCGAGGGGCGGACGGCGGTCTGCTTCCCAGGCGCGGGAGGGGAGCGCCTGAAGCGCGGAGCCCGAAGGGTCACCGCAGGACATGCGGCTTGGAGCGCAGCTGGGCCGGGGGTGGGGGACACAGCCGGCGGCTGCGCGGGGCGCGCGGAGGTGGGCCCGGGGCCCGGGCGACCGCTTGAGGCTGGGAGTAGGGGGCGAAGGGCTCTGGACGCCCCAGGGCGCAGCCCGCTACCGGCGCGCGAGTCCGGTCCTTGGAGCGGCCGGGGCCGGCGCAGAGACCACGTGCGTCCCCGCGAGTTGGCCCGGAGTGGGGGGGCCGGTGTGCGCGCGCTCACCGGGGCTGGGGCCTGAGGATCCCGAGGCTGCCGTCGCTGGGACCCAACTTTCCTCCGCGCGCCCGGCAGTAGCCCCACGACGACCCCAGAGTCTGCAGTTCCTCAAAGTTGCAGAGAGGCCGCAGGAGGGAATAGGTGTGCGGAGGGCAGGGGAGCCGACCGGGCCCTGCCGCAGCGCCCGGCCGACCCCCCGGGACGCCCCGCCGCTTACCTGTGGTCGGGGCCGCTGGCCGCGCGGGCTGGTGGTTAAGGAGGACCCGCGCGCCCGGGTCCGGCCACCGCCGAGGAAGTTCGGCTTCGGTGAATTGCCAGAACGGTGTCGAGGGGGCAGAGCCAGGCGGGGATGGCAGTGCCCACCCTCGGCTCACTTCAGGGGCACGAAGGCAGGCTTAAAGGCAGCAGGCACTGTGCGCCCGGGCCCACACTTCCGCCTCTGGCTTTCACCTTCGCGGCCACCCCTGGGAGGGCGCTGTTCGTTCCTCCTGGCCAGGGAGAGCATTGAGCTCAGGGAGGATGCCTCTCGCCCAAGGTCACGACACCGCTGGGTGGAAAAGCTGGAGGTGAACGAACCCACGTCTGCGTTACTGGCGAGACTTCGGTCGTGCCAGCCCCCTGCGCCGACTCCTTCCCGTCGGACCAGGCTCAGTTCCTGGGAAAGGATCCGTGTCCAGTCCAGTCCAGGATGCTCCTGAATGGGGCATGAGGAAGGCGGGAAGGGGGCACTGCTGAGAGCAAGTCCCTGCCCCTCCTATCCTGTCCCCAACGCTAGGTCAGTTCTGGAGCCCGTGCAAAGGTGGGGCGGGGCAGGTGCCCAGGCTTCCTTCCTTTCGGTGGAGGGAGGGGCAGGTGGGTAGAGTGGGCACCATGGAGCTGCCCCCAAGGAGAGGAGTAAATGAAGAGTGCATCTTCAGAGCCAGGGGCCCAGCACCAGCCTTCCAGAAAACAGTGCAGCTCAACCACAGGCGTGCTCCGTGGTCTTGGACCCGTCCTTCAGGCTCTGCGAGGCTCACTTTCTGTGTCCCTAAGGGGAGGGCCTGCCTAGGGAGGAAAATGTGAGATCTAGGCCCCTGGGCAGTGCGCACAGCCCAGGGCAGACTGGCAAGTGGGAGGATGCGATGTCCTGAGACGGAGGGTGTTACTGCCTTGCTCCTGGATTCCCCACTCGCCATGGATGAGGCACATGGGTGGTGTCTGTGTGTGAGGTGTGCATGCCGGCACGTGGGTGGCGTGTTTGAGATGCACGTGAGCATGCCCAAGGCTCACGGGTGACCTGTACGAGGTGCGGGGGACTTGTGACGCCTGCAGACCTTTCGCCTGATGCTGGCCACCGTCTTGAAGAGGAGCCCCCATCCCCTCCCTCAATGCCATGAGATACCCAGCATCTGAGTTTTCCTTGGGAAATCTGAGACTGATCTCTGAGCTCGGCACTGAATCGGAGGGTGACTGGTGTCTCCACCCTCGCCCGGCAGGAAATTGCTATTTTAAAAGACAAAAATCCCCAGCTAACTCTGGGCCACGGGAAAATAGTTTCCCGTGGGCCAGGTCTCAGATGAGAAACTCTGCCATGTGGGCCTAGCTGGACGGGAGCCCTGTGGGAGGTCAGACGAGCTTGAGTGAGGGAGAGAGAAGGCTGCAGAGATGGGGCCGCAGGCCTGGCATCCACAGAGAAGAGCTTCAGCCAGCAGGAGGGACATTCTGAACAAGACCAACTTGTCCACTTGTTGGGCAGTGTAAGTTAAGGCCTCAGGGAAGGGAGAGTGGGCTTGGAGACCAGACTCAGGGCCCCAGCTTAGCGTCTCTGCTGGCCGGCTGTGTGACCTTGGGCCCTCTGCTTAGTTCTTCTGAGCTTCCGGTTTTCCATCCGTGAAGTGGGAAAGGTGCCCTTGCAGGTGGTCTTGGAGAGTCGGTGTTAACATGGCTTAACAAGTGGTCGGTGCTCAAGAAATACTAATCCCCACCTTCCTTTCCGGATCTTTACGTCTGCCTCAGGTTTGGTGGGGTGAGGGTGGGGCTTCCGGGATGGCTTGGCAAAGAATCCCCCTGCAGTGCAGGAGACACAGGAGACGCTGGTTTGATCCCTGAGTCGGGAAGCTCCGCTGGAGGAGGGGATGGACCGAGAAGCCTGGCAGGCTACAGTCCGTGGGGCTGGAGAGAGTCGGACCCAGCTGAGTGGGCGCCCGCGGGCTTAGACATGGGAAGTGATCTAGTGTGCTGGCCACCGAGCACTCAGGACTCAGGGTGGGTTTCTGGATTAGGAGCGGTCGTCTTGAGCCTCCCCACTCCTAGGGTTTGGGGAACCCAGTCTGGGCTGTGTCTGCTGTGTGGCTACCTGGATCCATCGGCCAGCCTTGCCCAGTGAGGCTGGCCAAAGGTGTGGCTGCGCTCAGCACACGCTTACCCAGGGTGTGCGTCTGGGTCACTGCTCGGCACTCAGCACCTTAGGTAGCAGTCCTGTCTCCCGAAGAGAGAGACACACGGCCCCAGGAACTGGGGAACTCTGCCACTCTTCATGATGCTTTCGAGGGGTGTGTGTGTGTGTGTGTGTGTGTGTGTGTTGGGGGTGGGGAGACGGAGAGAGAAACTTGTGTCCTAATGAACCATCACCTTGAGGCTTGTGGCCCCACAGACAGCAACAGATTCCCTCCATTCGCCGCAGTGAACCCTTCTAGAGGACACTTGCCTCCCTCCTCCAGGCGCCTGCTGATCTCTGTGTGGGATCAGAAAAATAAACGCCAGTCCTCAGCCTCAGGTTGCCCCCCAGCCCCTCAGATAACAAAAGTTCAAGGTGCCCAGTGCCTGGGGAACGTGGAGTTGAAAGCAGCAGCCACTTCCCGGTCAGAGAGGCTGCTCAGAGGAGGAGGGGCCCTGCGACCCAGTGGAGACAGTCGGATCTCCACCAGCAAGTTCTTCCCGTGGTGTGGCCTGATTAATTTTCCTCCTTATGCCAGTCCTTTCTGCTCTCTAATGGACTTTCGGAATGTTAGCCAGGAGGGTTAATAGAACTCATCACACCCAACTCTCTTAGCAGAGAGAGGGCAAAATACAGAAGCAGCCAGGAGGAAATGACTTTTTAGTCACTCACCAGATATTTCCTGGGCCCTGGTCTGGGGGCTGGGGATACCACCATGAACCAGAGACCCTGGTTCACGTAAGGGACTTTACATTCTGGGGAGAGACAGAGAACAAGTCAGCAAGTAAATAGGAGTGGGACTGTTTCAGCATCAACGGTGAAATGAAGACAACACAGAACATGGGGTGATGTAGTGGAGAGTCCCAGAGGAGGAGACTTCTTTTAGAGAGGGTGGCCAAGGTGGATATCAGAGAGGGCCTCTCTGAGAAGGTGACTTTTGAGCCAAGACTGAAGGACAAGAAAGCTCAGCCATCCAAGAGCAGAAGGAAGAGCTGTGTAGGTAGGGCGGTTGGTGGTTTAGTTGCTAAGCCATGTCTGACTCTTGTGACTCCATAGACTGTTGCCTGCCAGGCTCCTCTTCCCAGGGGATTCTCCAGGCAAGAATACTGGAGTGGGTTGCTGTTTCCTTCTCCTGTATAGGTAGAGGGAACAGCAAGTGTCAAAAGCCCTGGCTTCTAAGGAGTAGTGTGGGGAGGACAGGTTTGACCTATTGGAGGAAGAGAAAGAAGCAAGGGAAGAGAGTGATGAGTGAAGAGGCTGGAGGAGCCAGGTCATCAAAGGCCAGACCACCATAGGGGAGGCGGGTGGGTTTTATTCTGTAATGGGAGGTATCAGAAGTCTTGACCAAGGACTTGGGTTGTGCAAGGTTTTGAGTGATGTAGATGACGGTGGGAGAGGCATGCCCCTCTGGGTATAGGGTATAGGGGCATGGGTATAGGGGCGTATAGGCATGGACATGGGTTAGGGGCGGAGGGGGGAAGCTGTAGGAGCTGAGACTGCTGGATGGGCAGGGACCAAAGGCACCTGAAGTGCGCTGGGGGAACCGTCCAGGGTTCTGACAGGCCCATCCAGCGGCTCTGCAATTACGGACTTTTAGGGGATCGTGTGTGTCCGTTCCCGTGGTACCCAGCTAGCTGATGTGTCCCTTTGCTGGTTACCTAGGAGACAGCGGGAAGACGATGGGGTGGGATCTGATTGGCTACATGCTCCCGCTGCTCATCTTTCTGTCAGACTTGCAGGCAGAGGTTACAAATGGTCCGTGTGGGCATGCCAGAGTACTGGAAGGGGCGCTGCGAACGTTTGCTGCCCCAAGTCCTCCGTGTGTGTGTGTATGTGTGTGTGTGTGTGTGTGTGTGTGTGTGTGTGTGTGTCTGCCAGTGCGTCTGTGTGCACGTCTTGAACAAAGCAGCAGCATCTGGAGCTAATGTGCTTCCTGCTGTGAAACATCTGCTCGTTTCCTTCAATCAGGTAGTGGGGGCTCAGAGAAATTTGAGAAGAGCCAGCCAGACTTGAGAAAGGCTCTTTGGTTTGGTTTTAATAACTGTGGTGTCGACACTGAAGCTGGCTTTAAAGGTCTCCCTGCGCCCCCAGAAACGTCTCCCCGTGCCCCCAGAAACGTCTCCCCGCGCCCCCAGAAATGTCTCCCCGCGCCCCCAGAAACGTCTCCCTGCGCCCCCAGAAATGCACATCAACCTTTGAGTGGCGGGACTTATGTCCCGTGACACAGACTGTGATGTCATTGTGCAGAAAAGCCTGCTTCCCCCACCCAGCCAAGAATGGTATAACGTTGTAGATCTGGTGTTTCTCTCCTCTCCTTGCTTTTTGAAAAAATAGTATCTCTTTTTCTTTCACTTTGTGGGCAAAAGGACAACAGATCTGCACATTAATTTTGCTTATAAAGGGAGTGGGGAAACAAACAAAAACCTCATCCAAGTGTTTCCTTTGCTGTTGACTGTTTCCTTTTCTTTAAACTTTTTATTTTGTATTGGAGTACAGTTGACTAGCAATGTTGTGGTAGTTTCAGGCCGAGAGCGAAGGGACTCAGCCATTCGTATACAGGTATCCATTCTTCCCCAAACCCCTCTCCCATCCAGGCTGTCGCATAACCTTGAGCAGAGTCCCATGTGCTACACGGTAGGTCCTCTCTGATTGTCTGTTTTAAATATAGCAGTGTGTCCGTGTCCATCCCAAGCTCTCTAGCCATCCCTCCCCCTCTGTCCATCCCCCCTGGTAACCATGATATCCTTCTCCAAGTCTCAGTCTGCCTCTGTTTTCTAAATGAGCTCATTTGCATCATTTCTCTTTAGATTGCTGTTGACTTTCTACCGAAGCCCAGGTAGGCTTGGGGGAGAAACACAACTGGAACAACCATAGTACTTGCTCAATAAATATTTGAAGGGAGCAAAATGAGCCTGCAGGACAGAGTCAAAACAGAGAGTTAGACTTCCCAGGAGCCTGGCTCAGCCCCCCAGATAGTCTGACCCTTTTTGTTGTTGCTGTGCTTTCTTCTTTCCTAGAGAAGCTAAAAATCCAGTTTTAAGTGCTACCGGCCAACTTTAAAATGCTGAGCATCAATTTAAACGAACTCTGAGGGATCAGATGACGCTGCCTTTGAAGCTGGAGGCCTCTGATATCCCCAGCCCTTTGGGACCGGGCTGCAGCAACCTCTCTTTGCTCCGGAATCATGCCTAGACCTTATTCTGCCCCACCTCTGAGCCTTTGCTCAGGCTGCCGCCTCTTCCTGGGGTGCCTCTTCTCACCCAGCAAATTAGTATTTCCTCGGTTCCTGCCTTAGACCAGGCCAGGGTGCAGCCTCCTGTGGTCCCCTCCTCCAACATGGCAGAACTGGCCTCTCCCACAGTTGTGTTCCAGCCCCTCTCCTACTGGAGCATAACCGTGTGTCTGCTCGTCTCTCTTCTCTGCTGGACTCGGGCTCCACAGGGCAGGAGCCCTGTCCCATCCATCTTCTCAGGTTCCCGCTCTGGGGCCCCAGCTCGGGGGCCGGCCAGGCAGATCTGAGCGTGGAGGGGGCAGCAGATCCCTTGGTGGGGGAACCGCCTCTTTATGGCAGTTTGCGCTTTGCAGAGCACCCCCTTTTTTTAGTGCTATTGGTTTATTAGCCAGAGTTCAGCATGATGTTTGTGTTTTGCCGGTGCTGGATGTTCACTGCAGTGCACGGGCTTTCTCTAAAGGCAGCGAGCTTGGGCTGCTCTCTAGTTGCAAGCCATGGGCTTCTCTTTGCAGCGGGTTCTCCTGTTGGTTTCCACAGGCTCTAGGGTGCTCGGGGTCAGATGTGGAATCTTACTTCCCCAGCCAGTGATCGATCCCATGCTGGCAGGCAGATTCTTCACCACTGGACCAGCAGGAAAGCCCCTGCAACACATCCTTATTGGTGTTACTTAATTAGCAGCCCACTCCACCAGCAGATGCTTTCTTGAGCTCCTGTTGTGTGCCGGACGTGGGCACACGGTGCTGAAGACCGAGGAGGCCGAGCTCTCACAGAGCGTGCGCGTGTGCGGCTGAACCGCGTGGGCTGCTGCCTCTGGCGGTGCTTCCCGAACACCAGGGGCTTGGATCTGCCCACTCTTCTTCCTTTGACTGGCCTGCCTCAGTTTACCCTCCAGGGACTCCTCCACAGTCCTCAGCCTTGAATGGCTCCTCAGAGTGCATGCCATGGCGGGGCAGAGAGTAGTAAAGGACAGGTTGCTCAGGAGTGTGGGGAACCCCTGGGCCTCCTTCCAGAAAATTAGCTAACTTTTCCATGTGGGGCGTTCAGAGCATTCTGAGAAAATACTTGTTTTTACAGTTTGTCTTTTTCATTCTGCAAACTCTTACTAAGCCCCTACCAAGTGCCGGTCCCTTCTCTTATTTGTTGTTCAGTCACTCGCTAGGTCATGGCTGACTCTCTGCAATCCCCTGGGCTGCATGCAGCGTACCAGGCCTCCCTGTGCTCCACCATCTCCCGGAGCTTGCCCAGATTCATGTCCATCGAGTCAGTGATGCCATCCGACCATCTCCTCCTCTGTCATCCCCTTCTCCTCCTGCCTTCAGTCTTTCCCAGCCTCAGGGTGTTTTGCAGTGAGTCAGCTCTTGACATCAGGTGGCCAAAGTATCGGAGCTTTAGCATCAGTCCTTCCAATGAATGTTCAGGGTTGGTTTCCTTTAGGATTGACTGGTTTGATCTCCTTGAGGTCCAAGGGACTCTTAAGAGTCTCCTCGAATACCACAAATTGAAAGCATCAGTTCTTCGGCTTACACCATTTCAGAAACCCAACCTGAGTTCAGAGCTCAGTATCTCCGTCTCACACTTGGGAACCTGAGGCGCAGGGAGGTTAAGCCACTTGTCTGAGAATGCACTGCTGGGTTGCAGCACAGCAGGGATTTCATCCCAGGGGTGTCCTTCTCCCAGGCCAAGGCTCGTTCTGTGACCCCAGGCTGCTTCCTTTGGAATTCCAGTCCCAAGAGTCACGAGTGATGGGGCACTCAGGGAACGAACATGGAACTCTGTCTGGTTTGGGGAACTGGTGTTGACATCTGGCTTGAGTGGGCTTCCCTTAATCCTCCTGCAATGCGGGAGACCTCGGTTTGATCCCTGGGTTGGGAAGATCCCCTGGAGGAGGGAAAGGCTACCCACTCCAGTATTCTGGCCTGGAGAATGCGTCCATGGACTGTACAGCCCATGGGGTCACAAAAAGTCTGACACGACTGAGCGATTTTCACTTTCTGACTGGGGTTTCAAAGAGCAATGGTGAGTCGGCCATGAAGGAAAGAAGCAGGGGAAGGTGCTTTAGGCCCACAGGTCAGCGGGCGAAGAAGCAGAGTCCAGAAAGTGTTCCATGTCCAGAGCTGTGCAGTGTGGGCTTGCACGAAGTGGATGGGGGTGGGGAGGTGGGGCTCCGTTCTGGAAAGGTGGTTCTGGCCAGATTGGCAGGGCAGAGACGACCGTACCCAGCCCGTGAATACACCTTCTTGGCACTGACAGTAGCTTAAACAAATTATTTGCTGTTAAATTTTAAGAGTAAGGTGGGAGGAGGCGGGGAGCTTTCACATTAGGAAACCAGACGTGCAGCTCTCTTCAGAGGACCTCGCAACCCTGGGTTCGCCCTGCCGCTGTGCCCTGTGGAGGGCCCACCCCCATCCAACCGATGACGCATTCACGCACTTGCCCGGTGCGGGAGACCTTGAACTCAACCACGAAAGCAGTTTATGCGTCATTTCTTGAGGCAGCGGAAAGGTTTTCAGGCAGGAGAGTGATTATCTTCAGAAAGCTCCTGCTGGCTGCCAGGGGACTGGGAGGCAGGGGGAGGCAGGAGGGCCCACCCCCTTACCAGTGACTGTCCTTGTCATTTTTAGGCGTATTTGCTCAGCTCTACTAGGTGCCGTATTCACTCTTCGTATTAACCCTGCAAGGCCAGGTTGTCAGATGCTGCTGCTGCTGCTGAGTCGCTTCAGTCGTGTCTGACTCTGTGCAACCCCATAGACGGCAGCCCACCAGCCTCCCCCCGTCCCTGGGATTCTCCAGGCAAGAACACTGGAGTGGGTTGCCATTTCCTTCTCCAAGGCATGAAAGTGAAAAGTGAAAGTGAAGTCGCTCAGTCCTGTCTGACTCTGTGCGACCCCATGAACTGCAGCCCACCAAGCCCCTCCATCCATGGGATTTCCCAGGCGAGAGTACTGGAGTGGGGTGCCGGTGCCTTCTCCGGTTATCAGATGAGGGAATAGAAACTCCAAAAGCAGATGCCACGAAAGAAAGCATGGAGAGATTGGACCACCACAAAATGTAGTTTTGTATGACCAAGGAAACCACTCGCAAGGTTCAAAGACAAGCTACAGGCCGGGAGGAAAAGTCTTTAAAACATACCTAATCCGGGGACTTCCCTGGTCACCCAGTGGTTAAGAATCTACCTTCCAATGCAGGGGACGTGGGTTCGATCCCTGGTCAGGTAACTAGGATCCCACGTGCCACAAGGCAACTGAGCCCGTGAGCTGCAACTCACTGAGGCCGTGTGCTCTGGAGGGTGTGCAACAGCGAGGGAACAGCCTGCACAGGGCGACTGAAGACCCCGCGTGCCGCCGTGAAGCCCCGAGACAGCCAGAGAGAGATCAGTATTGACCAGCGAATCCAACCAGGCCATCCTGAAGGAGGTCAGTCCTGAGTATTCACTGGAAAGACTGGTGCTGAAGCTGAAGCTTCAATACTTTGGCCACCTGAGGCGAAGAACTGACTCATTGGAAAAGACTGATGCTGGGAAAGATTGACGGCAGGAGGAGAAGGGGACGACAGAGGGTGAGATGGCTGGATGGCATCACCAAGTCCATGGACATGAGTTTGGATAAGCTCCGGGAGTTGGTGATGGACAGGGAGGCCCGGCATGCTGCAGTCCGTGGGGTGTCAAAGGGTCAGAGATGACTGAGCGACTAAACTGAAAAGAAGAATAATATCTAGGGTGCAAAGAAGTCAGCAAATCAATAAGGAAAGGGAGCCATCTAGGAGGAGTGTCATGGATTTGAGCAGGAAGTTACTAGATGAAGACGCACAAGCGACCAGAAGGTGAACGAGAAGATGGTCAGCCTCACCATCCCGGGGGACTGCTGTATCAGCATCAGGAAGATGCTCATAGAAACAGTAGCACATGACCAATTTTGAGGGAAACGAAACGATTAGTAGCGTCTACTGCTGGTGAGACCGTGAGTGAGCAGAGACTGGCGAGTGCAGCAAGCGGGTAGGACCGTTTTCCGGGGGACAGTTTGACAGCTACCCGAAGTGCTCGCATCCTGTGACTCAGCCGTCCCTTTTCTCTTTAAGACCTTTTAATCTTGGCTGCGGTAGGTCTCCGTTGCCACGCACAGGCTTCCTCCAGTCGCGGCGCGCGAGGGCAGCTCTCTGGTTGCTGCGTGCGGGCGCCTCATTGCGATGGCTTCCGTTACTCCGGATCACGGGCCCTAGGCAAGCGGGCTTGAGTAGTGGCAGCCTGTGGGCTTAAGTTGCCCCACGACATGTGGCATCTTCCCCGACCAGGGATCGAACCTGTGTTCCTGGCATTCGCAGGCGGATTCTTAACCGCCGCACCACCAGGGAAGTCCCACCCATCCCTTTTCTAAGTATCTATGCTCAGGAAAAATCTAACATAGACGCATAAGGCAACATGGATACGGACGTTCATTGTAATGTTACTGAAAAGAAACTAAAGAGCATAAAGCAACTGTCCACTGGTAGGCAGCTGGCCTGAGAACTCGAGGGTCACATGGTTCAGATAGAAAAACCTCAAAATACTTCCCTGAAGAATCTCTCCCCAGTGTCTGTCTTCTGTTTATCAAGTCTCTCCTCTCCCACAGTAGGTAAAACCATCATCGGTTCATAGTGCATGCCTCTAGAAATCTCTTCTGTGTGTAATAAGCAATTCTGCATTCCTCTTCTTTCCCCTCACTTAAGTGGTGGCCCGCTACGCTTCGATTCTGCACGTTGTGCTTTCATTAAAAGATATTCTGGACACAAAGAAGAGCACTTCAAACCTGGGTGCTTTTGAAAGATCAACATAAAACAATCACCAGTGCATCCGACCTGGGGTGAGAAATAAATCACGGCCTGCCCCGAGGCCACACGACTCTCCAAAATTGCTGTTCTGACGTGTACTCCCTTTGGGGATTTGTGTAGTTTAACAGAAAAAAAAAAAAAAGATAAAGCAGCGGTTTTACTTGTTTAGGGTCCCCAAGCTAGGCAGGTAGTGACTTTGGTTGGGTTTCAGGCCTGTCTGCCCAGCAGGGTGGAAGCTGAAGCCCAGAGCCCCTGGAGGGAGGCAGGCAGCGAGCCATGCCAGGGACCCAGCTGACCTCGTGACGCACGAGGAGTTTCGTGCATGACGCGCGGAGTTTCCTGATCAGGATTCCTCAGGGCCTGGGGAGTTACACTGGTATCTTTTGCTGGGAGATGCTCAGGAGTGGGTTTTAGGGGGCTGAATGGGAGGGACCTGCCAAGAGACCCCTGTCCTAGAGGCACCTGGCTGGCTGCGTAGCTCTGGGAGCTGGCAGCCCAGCTGGTGAACCCCAAGGAAGGGGGATGCCCTTCAAACAATCGTTTTTCAACCGAATGAATAAATTCTTCCTCTCTCCCGTCCGGCAAGGGTGATTCATCCTAGGGTGATAAATGAATTCTCCCAGGAGGCGCTGCGGCCCGAGACCCTGGAGCCATGAATTTGCCGCCTGCCTTCTGTCCTGACGGAACTGGGTCTCAAGATTTACGTCTGGGGGTTTACGGGCAGCTGGCTCTGGGTTGGCAGGAGTCCGGAGGGCTGGCAGGACGGGGGGCGGCTGTATTTCACAGTGAGGCTGGGCCCTGGGGGATGGAAATCACGGCCCTCCCAGCCTCTCGAGAGAGGCCGCCTCCCTTGAGTGGGTGGGAAGGGACTGGGGGGCGGTGATGCCCGGAGTCAGCAGGAAG
The DNA here is from genome assembly GCA_917880005.1 of Nanger dama. Lineage (NCBI taxonomy): Eukaryota > Metazoa > Chordata > Mammalia > Artiodactyla > Bovidae > Nanger > Nanger dama. The sequence goes on along the minus strand of CAKJTW010000016.1, from coordinate 3,057,817 downwards.
GACCCTCCCTCAGAGATCACTCGGTCCAGTTCCCTCGGGTTCTCGGTGGGGAGACTGCCCAGGGAGAGGGAGAGTGGTCCGGTGCCTCCGAGGAGGCCAGAGTTCCTTCAGATCAGAGGAGTCAGACTCTGGTTTGAGCAGTTGACCTTTCGCAACTGTTTTGTCTCTTTCAAATGTAATCCAGCCTGAACCACAGACGTCCCTCCAAACTGCTCCTGTTGAGTGACTCAGTGGTGTCAGACTCTGCGACCCCGTGGGCTGCAGCACACCAGGCTTCCCTGTCCTTTACCACCTCCCGGAGTTTGCTCAGACTCACGTCCACTGAGTCCGTGATGGCATCCAACCTCTCACCCTCTGTCACCCCCTTGAACGTCAGCAGTTTGCTGGAACAGCTGGCTGTGCGAGCCCCTCTGGTGACCTCTGCCCTCCAGTAGCTTGCAGGCTCAGCTGGTGGTTCCCCACAGTGCGGTGCAGCTACCCCACCCAGGACGTCTCTTGAAGAGGAAGATGGAAAAAAGTATCGAGTTTCAGTTTACGGTAGCAGTTTCTCACAATATAATTATTTCTGTTTTTGCATGTGTTGTATGCCATGATACGCAGATACAGTGACGCACAGATAGTCCATAAATGACGTGCATATGTTGCTGCAATGGTGTGTACAAACATTTTTCTGTAGATGGGAGTAGGAGATCCAAAGCGTTTGGGGACCACTCCCTGCCTACCTGATGGGAGTGTAGCATTAAGGAGGACGCTACTAGGATGTCCCTTGCTTGGAGAGCAGAGGGCACCAGCATTTACTGAGCTTCCACCAAGTGTTGGGCGTGGGCACACCCCTTCTCTAGAGGCCTGGATTCTGCAGCAAGATTGGGAAGCAAATGATTAATCCCATTCTACAGACCAGGAGACTGAGGCCCCGAGGGGAAAAGGCCTCACCTGGTCTCTGAGCTGAAATTGGTCTTCTGACCCTCCTGTTGGCCAGTTTCCTGGTTCTTCTTTTGTCTGTTGTGTCTGTTTCTTTGTCTGTTTGCAATAAAGAAATCTTATAAAACATTTGTTGGGCATTTAAACTATTTAAAATAATTAGGCACAGCAATATCAATTTTTAAAAAGGCATTACAATGCCCCCTCCTTCTCTGTGTAGCACTGATGTGGGCACATTCCTCTGGCTTTTTGCCATCATTAAAAATTAACAACAGTATCCTTTTAAATTAAGTTACTTTCTGTGACCTCCCTGATTATCCAGTAGTTAGGACTCCACCCTTCCAGTGCAGGGGCTGCCTGTTTGATCCTTGGTTGGGGAGCTAAGATCCCGTGTGCTGCACGGAGCAGCCAAAAATAAGAAAAAATTGAGTTTCTACCTGACTGATGATGCATTTGTTGTCAAAAGCAGACCATTTTGGAAAGAAACATAAAGACTGAGAACAGAACTAAAATCATTCTCTGCCAACGCACCGCCCAGGGGCCCTGTGCTGTGCTCCCTCCGAGTCTCTTTGCCACTGTCTGTTTTTGCTGACAGCATATGACACGCCATTCTGTGGTTTGTTTTTGTTTTTCTCTTCGCTTGGCTCCACTGGGTCAGCATCCCCCTGGGTTGTTCCAGCTGCAGGTGCCCTGTTGAGTGTCTGTGTGGGGCACCGCTCCTCTACCTGCCCCCTCCCCCGCGAGCTGGATCACAAGGCGTCTCCAGCGTTCTGCTGTTGCAAATAAGGCCGCAGCTTCCGCGTGGTTGTCATCAGCCTGTAAGGCAGCTCTGCTTGGGCTTTTCCCTTGCAGATGTTATTTCTCACACTTGTCATTTTTAATGGCTACATAACCTCCTTGAGTGTTGCTATTCCTCATGTTCTAAACCATTTCTCCCTCTCTGAATCCTGTAGTAGTAGGAGGTTAGCTGCTCAGGCATGTCTGATTCTTTGCGACCCCATGGACTGTAATCCGCCAGGCTCCTCTGTCCATGGGATTCTCCACGCAAGAATTCTGGAGTGGGTTGCCACTTCCTTCTCCAGGGGATCTTCCCCACCCGGGAATCGAACCCAGGTCTCCTGCATTGCAGGCAGATTTTTTACCAGCTGAGCCACAAGGGAAGCCCTCTGTATCCCATAAGGTCTCCCTACTCCCCCTGGGAAGCCTCCCTCTCCCCTAGCACTTATGCTTCAGGGAACTGGCCTTGGGTAGTTGGGGGTGCGGGGGAGGCCAGGAGGGGACTGTGATCGTATGTGGGATGCCAGCATTTGCTGCCTCTCTCCTGCCTGTGGCCTGGCCCCGAGTGCACTGACTCCTTCCTTCCTCGCTTTCATCCATTCCACAGTTGTTAGCCACGGCCCGCCAGGTGCTAGTCCCTGCTCTAAGGACTGGGGCTGCGGCCGCCAACGAGACAGTCTTTGTCCTTATGGAGCAGGGGAGTTGGGCCTTAAACAGCCGAACAAATAAACAAGAGTTCACAGAAACAAAGGAAGACAAGGAAATGGGATGAGGGACTTCCCAGGTGGTCCGGTGGTTCGAACCCTGGTCAGAGAATAGATCCCACATGCCACGATTCAGAATTCACATGCTGAAGCTGAAAAAGGTCCTGCAGGCCACAACTTAAAAAAAAAAAAAAATCCTGCATGCCTCAACAAAGATCACAGATCCTGTGCATCAAAACTAAGACCCAGCACAGCCACAGAAATATTTTTTTAAACAGGGACCTTCCGTGGTGGCGCCCCAGTAAAGAATACGCCTGCCCTTTTGATCCCTGATCTGGGAATAGCCCACAGGCCACGGAGCAACTGAGCCCGTGCGCCACAACTATTGAGGCTGTGCTCTAGAGCCCTGGGCCCTGGAGCTGCAGCGGCTGAGGCCCACGCGCCCCAGAGCCTGTGCTCCACACACGAGAGGAGCCGCAATTAGAGAGCAGCCCCGGCTCCCCACAACTAGAGTAAAGCCCACCCAGCAAAAAGACCTAGAACAGCCAAAAGCAGATAAATAAATAAAACTATTTAAGGAAAGAAATGGGATGAGATGATGATAAAGGGTGATATGGTGGTCAGGGAAGGCCTCCTGGAGGAGGTGACATTTATGCACGGACCAGCGGAGGGAAGACCCAGGAGAGAAGCGCGGCAGGTGGAGGGAAGGGCAGGGGCAGAGGTCTTGGGGCAGCAGTGCCCCTGGTGTGTTTGTGGGGTGAGGCGGAGAGCCCAACCAGGCCCTGCAGGCTGAGCGGAGGGAGTCCAAATTTCTTCTGAGCGTCCTGGGAAACCATTGCAGGGCCTGGCCCACGGCAGATGCCGGGTTGAACCCCCGTCGTGTGGGAGAGGAGGGCTGAGACTCACTCGATGCCGAGTGCACCGGGCTTGCACTGTCTGGTCTCCTAGTCTGACCTGTCCCGTTCCTGCGGCAGCTCACCCCTGTCCTCTCTCTGACAGCGGCGCAAGGACAAGCTGGGTTTACGCATCGGCAGCTCCTCGCCCCCCGGCTCCCCCGGCCCAGGAATTAGGGGACCCGGTGGGCCTGTGTTTGCTCTGAACTGTCCTCTGTGAATTGGGCCAATTCTACCTCCCAGGGCTTTCAGGGGGCTGTGTTGGCACCCAGTGGGGCTCACCAGCGTTGGCTCTGAGATGCTAAACCAAACATCTTGAACAATAATGCTTTATCTAGAAACCTGTGCACTGTCTGTGAGTGCCAGTGCCCTGCAGGCACCCTGGAGGGAGGTGGCAGGTGTCCCCTCGGGGAAAATCAAAAGCGATTCCTTTGGATTCTGCACTTCATTTAATGAGAAGGGCCTGCAGGGAGGCAGAGGCAGGGCTTGCAGGCTGTGGGCAGGAGCGATTCTGGGGAGATTTATGGCGCTTCATAAAGATTCAGATCCAGGCTGAGCGTGGACGGTGCTGGGCTCAGCGTCCTGGGAGGCAGATGGTATGAGACGCCGGGTGGCTGTGATTGCTGTGTGTCTCTAGGCAAGTCACCGCCCTTCTCTGGGCTCTGGAGCACCACCGGGTATTCTGGGTTCCCTCCCGCTCCTCTGCCCTTGGGCCCACCTGCTGCCTGCCTCCACCAGACCTAAGAGGCTTCCCACACCCATGATATCCTCTTCCCCACAGCCCGTGCCCTCCCTAAGCCAGCTGTTTTCCCATTTTACAGAAGAGAACACTGAGGCTCTGAGGGGTTCACTGATGTGCCCAGAATTACACAGCAGGTCTGAGGCAGGTGTCGGGGGCACTCTTTGGCCCCTTTACCAGGGGGAAGTCAGGAGCCTCCAGGGTGTGCTTGAAGGCCACTCAGGTTTTGGACGGGCAGTGATTTGCTTTTCCATCATATGAAGTCTGTCCTGTGGTTTTTATTTTCCCATTCAACAGAGAAGGGCCAGGAGAGTTATGGGGCCAGCCTGGACCTCACAGCAACTAGCACCAGAATGGGAATATAATTGCCTCCTGGTCCAACCTTTCTCCCCAGCACATCGCAGGAGTCTTTCAGCCTCCCCTGACTTGAGCTCAGCTCCTCCACTCATTTGCTGTGTGTCCCTGAGCAAGTGACCTGACCTCTCTGAGTCTCCATGTCTTCATCATTAAAGTGAGGATGGCAATATGCCTGCCTCCCAGGCTTGATGGGAGGAGCAGCTGTTGGCAAATGGCCTAGAACAGTACCCGATATCGATTTCTTTTTAGAAAAATGGCAATCCTAGCGCTGCTCAAACCCTGGAGAAAAATCCTTCTAGAAAGGAACCCCTTCTTTACCGAGCCTGAGCTTCACTGGTGTGGCCCCAGCCGAGGCAGACGAGGACGGAGGAAACTTAGTGTGGGCTGGTGGTTGCAGATGGCAGGCAGCTAATTTATTTACTTCTTCCTAATAAATATGCACAACGCATAAATAAAATATCTCACTTGTACCGCTCTCCTCGGATCCAGGCAGACAGCGACAGTAGGCAGCGTCACTCTGAGACAGGCTGGGTGTGTGTGGAGTCTAGCGAGGGGGTTAATGAGCTGATTATACCTGTTGAAACTCCCAGTTCTGGAGGTGCTGGGCATCCCCTCCAGGCCTCCCAGCCAAACTCAGGTTGAGGACAACTCCCACAGCTCTTGTTTCCCTGGGAACTGGGCCAGACTGAACTGGACCGCCCTGGGAGGGATTGAGCGCCCCATCCAGGCTGCTGCCGGAAGGGCCTCTGTCCTGCGTGGGGTTTGGGCTGGGGAGGCTCAGGGTGTCTCTGGAGATGCCTTGGGCACGCTGGTGGGCCCAGCTTTTGCAAACTTGACCTGCTTCTATTCATGCACTGGCCTCTTGGCAGGGGGCCCAGCCTCGCATTTTCCCCCACTCCCCATTCAGTTCTTCTGTCCCCCTCGCCTAGCTCATCTGGAGCCACGAAATCCAGTTCTAAGACAGGATTAACAGTTCACAGAATCTGCCACCCTCCAGGGCTGAGAGAAACCTGGAGACGGGCAGGAAGCAGGGGCAGCCTGGGATTCCCCTCACTCTCTCTGAGACTCTCAACACGTTACCCCCGCTCCTCAGAGTCTCAATGTCCTCATCTGTGAAATGGGCACACCGTTGGAATTTGCCTGACAGGGCTGTCGTGAGACTGGTTCTTTCATTTGTCTGACAGCCGTTGGCTGAGCAGCTGTTACGTGGAGACACTGCCTTGGACCTTGGGGGTAGAGTGTGAATGAGAGACGGCACCGTGCCTGATGGATCTTATGTGCTAGTGTGCTAGCCAGCCGAGCGCCTTGTCAACTGACGGATGAGAATGAGATTGAATGTAACCCGGGCAGGCCAAACAGCGGGTGGAGACTCCCCTCAGCTGTGGTCCTCAGGAAGGAGTCTCCGAGATGGGGATGGTCAAGCACACACTTGGACGATAAGGAGAAGCCCGATCTGCAGGGAACTGCATGGGCAGAGGGAACATCCAACGTGGTGGTCCCCAGGTGCAGACAGGTCTGCATGTTCTGGGAACGCCAGGGCCACAGAAGCCCTTGAGATGAAGCGGGTGGCACTCTGGCACAGGGCCTGGCACAGGGCAAACACTCACTGGACTTCCTCCTCCCCCCGCCCTCCTGCTTTTGGCCTGTGCTTGAGTCTTCCTGTACTCACAGTGTAATGGTCGGAGATTTCCAAAATATTGAAGCTTCACAACTTGACCCATCCTGTGTATGACCCAGACCAGTGTATTAAAAAGCAGAGACGTCACTTTGTTGACAAAGACTTGTATAGTTAAAGCTATGATTTTTCCTGTAGTCATGTACGGGTGTGAGAGTTGGACCATAAAGAAGGCTGAGTGCCAAAGAATTGATATTTTTGAACTGTGGTGCTGGAGAAGACTGTTGAGAGTCCCTTGGACTGCAAGGAGATCCAACCAATCCATCCTAAAGGAAATCAATCCTGAATATTGATTGGAGGGACTGATGCTGAGGCTGAAGCTCCAATACTTTGGCTACCTGATGTGAAGAGTTGACTCATTTGAAAAGACCCTGATGCTGGGAAAAATTGAAGGCAGGAAAGAGAAGGGGTTGACAGAGAATGAGATGGTTGGATGGCATCATGGACTCAATAGACATGAGTCTGAGCAAGCTTCAGGAGTTGGTGATGGACAGGGAGGCCCGGCGCATTGCAGTCCATGGGGTCGCACAGAGTCCGACACAACTGAGTGGCTTGAAAAACAAAGACCCATCCTGAAGAAGCGTGAGCCCTACAGGTGGCCTGTGGCTTCTCTGGGCCCGCCTTGCAGTCATATGTAGCCTAGAAATAAATGCAAAAGAAACAAAAGAGACCATAGCAAAGATCAACAAAGCCAAAAGCGGGTTGTTTGAGAGGATAAATAAAATTGACACACCATTAGCCAGACTCATCAAGAAACAAAGGAAGAAAAATCAAATCAATAAAATTAGAATTGAAAATGGAGAGATCACAACAGACAACACAGAAATACAAAGGACCTATTGCTGATGAAATGGACAACTTGGAAGAAATGGACAAATTCTTAGAAAAGTACAACTTTCCAAAACTGAACCAGGAAGAAATAGAAAATCTTAACAGACCCATCAGAAGCACGGAAATTGAAACTGTAATCAGAAATCTTCCAGCAAACAAAAGCCCAGGTCTGGACGGCTTCATATGTAGCCTATATTGCCGGCAGACAAAGGGCTCATCCAGAATACATAAAGATCAGCAGGAAAAGGACAGGCAACCCAGAGCGAGCTGATCAAGATACCCAAGCAGACAGTTCACAAAGGAGATCCAAATGGCCAATCAAAGTGTGCGGAAGCGCTTGGCAGCGTCTCACAGCGGGGCATGGAAAGTACGCCACAGAGGGGCTTTCCTGGTGTTCCAGTGGTTGAGGATCCACTGTCCAAGGCAGGGGCCCGGGTTCTGTCCCTGGCTGAGGAACTGAGATCCCGCATGCCACGGGGCAGGTAAGCCCACGTGCCCAAGTGAAGACCCGTCATGCCGCAACTGAGGCCTGATGCAGCCAGATATAAGGAAGTGTTTTGTTTTGTTTTTTTTAAACAAAGCACAGAGAGATCCCCAGCAGAGGGCTCACGCTAAAAAGGCTGGAACTGCTGAGTATTTGTGTGGAGGAGACACAGCGGGACATCACGCGCTGAGGGTGGGAGCGGAGACCTCGCCTTGCTGCAGGCTCCCTGGAGAGACGACGGGCAGGGGTATGGCACCCACAGCAGCGCAGGGTGGATTCACCTGGCCCGCCGCTCCCTGCTCGCCCCCAGCCTGCACCCCCTGCTGGGTGCCTCCTCCCACTCCTACCTCCTCAGCCTCCCCTCCGCCGCTCTGCTCATCAGCTCTGCTTTGGCTTGCACACACCAGGATCCAAAACAAACCGGGCCCTTTCTGTGAGCCGTGGCCACCTGCTCACTCTCAGGCCTGCAGAGGAGGCGGTGTCAGGCAGGAAGCTGCGGTTTAGGAACGACAGAAACCCAACCCCAAGTGGCGCAAGCAAGGGAGAGGCCTGACATGCTCACGACAGCTTCAGGAAGGGCTGAATCCAGGGGCTCGAAGGATGACATCCGCACTCCGTCCTTCCGTTCCTTGTCTTTCTTTCTCTGCGCTGCTGGCTTTGCTCCAGACTCGTACCATCCCACAGTCTGGTGGGGCAAGAATGCACAGCTGGATCCAGCTGGCGGGGAGAGTGAGCTGCTCTGATCGGCTGTGCCCACCTTGGAAGCAAGGTCAGCCCCATGAATCACATGGACAGCGGGTGGGGGTGGGGGTCTCCCCAGAGCAAAATCAGAGTATTGTTACCAGAAGACTGTAGTCTGGATGATGGATGGGTAGAAACAACTGCCGTGGTGGGGGCCTCAGTTCATTTAAGTAGGAGTGTGGGCTCAGAGTGTATCAGTCAGGTTTCTCTGGAGAAACAGAAGGGATAAGAGATCTATCTATCCGTATAGCTATCAAAAAAGAAGAGATTTGCTTTGAAGAATTGGCGGAAGCGATGTTGGGGCTGGCATACAGAAATCCATAGGGCAGCTCAGGCAGGCTGGGGCCCCAGGTAGGGTTTCTGTGCGGCAGCCTTGAGACAGATTTCTTACGGGGGATCCTTGGTCTTTGCTCTTAAGACATTTAGTTGACAGCGTGAGACCCACCCACGTGATGGAGGGTCATCTGCTTCACTAAATAACTGATTGTAAATGTCGATCACGTCTAGAAACTATCTTCACAGCAACGTCTAGACCGGGCTTTGACCCAACAGCCAAGTTGACACATAAAGGGGCCCGTCACAGAGCAACCGTGGGGCTTGCTGAAATAAGCCCCATGTGGCAACGTCGAGGTGTGTTTGTCCGCTTCTCACCTAAGACTGGGAGAAACCACTCAGGGAAGCACAGGAGAGGCCGAGGACCTCAGCAGAGAGAAGAGGAGAAGCTTCTGGGGTCAGAGGGGCATCTGGGTACAGATTTCATCCCGAGCTCAACGACGAGTTGGTTCTCATCTGCTCTGGGTTCTGGACCGCAGGGCAGCCAGACCAGCTCTGTCCTGCAGGGTCTTCCCAGGCTGCTGTGGTCAGGGAGGGGGTGGTTCACCCTCTGAGGCCCCCCAGGCTGTCGGCGCAGCTGGGGAGACCTCCTGCATCCATCATACAGCCCCATGTGGGGTCAGCAGCTGTCTGAGTATCCTGACGTGAGGTGGCTTCACCATCAGCCCATCTGCTGGAGGGAGGGAGATGCTGGGAGGCTAACGGGAGAATCACCGTGATCAGCGGCAGACAGACCATCACGCATCAGACGGCCAGGCCCGCCTCACTGCCCAGTGCAGCGCAGCGAGCAAGGGCTTCTGGCCACCTCTGCGGAGCTGGGAGCCCTGTCTCCCAGTTTTGATGAGGGCTGATGGCACGGCCTGATGTTCAGCCCAGAGCTAGGAGCTAACAAACAGGAATGTTCTAGAAACTGAGACTCTGGCAGGGAAACTGCTTTGCCCCAAGTGTCACAACGAGCTGGGGAAGGTGAGAGGCAGGGTTCCCGCCCGGGTCAGCCTGACCCCAGAGCTGGGTCTCCCTCACTGGGGAATCTCAACACGGCTGGCGCTGTGGGCTCCTTTTTCTGGTACCATCTAAAGAAACGCCCCCAACCCCTCCTGCTTGTACAGTTTGTTCCAGGGTGACACGGCCTGGCCTGTCCATCGGTATATACCATCTGATCATAGACCAACCCAGGAAACTTTGCAAGAAGGTTGTCTCAGGACCCATTTAAAAACAAACCCTATCGAAATATAACTTACATACAATAAAATGCACCCATCTTCAGTGCACAGTTTGAAAGTTTTGACATATGTATGGACTTGTGTAAACACTGCCCCAATCCATGCATAATTAGAGTCTTCCCATCACCCAAGAAAGCTTTCTTGTGCCCCTCCCAAAAGTTCCTGCCAGACCCAGGCAAGCACCCATCTGCTTTTCATCAATATAAACTGATTTGTGTTTTTTAGAGTTTCATAGAAATGGGACCATACACGTATAGTTTTGTACATTCATCACGTCTTGAGATTCCCCCAGTGCTGCTGTGTGACGGAACCTCTTTCTTTTTCTTGCTGAGTGTAAGAAAAAGGGTGTCTTTACTCAGTCTTTTGTTTGTGGGCATTTGGGTGGTTCCTAGTTTGGGGTTGCTGTGACTTAAGCTGCCAGGAGCCCTTCTAGACCAGGGTTTGTGTGAACACACGTTTCCGCCTCTCTTGGCTAAACACCCAGGAGTGGGACTAGTGGGCTACATGCCAAGTGTGTGTTCAGCTGCTTATAAGAAGCAGACCCATCTTATGGATGAGTAAACTGAGGGCCAGAGAGAGAAAGCAGCTGGCCTGGCACACCCAGTGTGAGACAGTCCAGCCCGGGGCTTCTTACCTCATCATGCACTCACCCAATAAAAAAGAAAAATCCTTTCATTCATAATATTTATTGGCACCTGTGTAAACCACCATTTGGGCTTCCCAGATGGCTCAGTGGCAAAGAATCTGCCTGTCAGTGCAGGAGACTCAGGAGACTCGGGTTCAGTCCCTGCGTCAGGAAGATCCCCTGGAGGAGGAAATGGCAACCCACCTCTATTCTTGTCTGGGAAATCCCGTGGATAGAGGAGCTTGGCGGGCTACAGTCTGTGGTTGCAAAGAGTTGGACAAGACTTAGCGACTGAGCGCGCACACACATGCACCCCGTTTATTTCACTTAATCCTCCCAACAATTCCTGAGACCAAATCATAGAAATATTCTCATTTCCCAGATGGACGGAGGCCCAGAGAGGTGGTGCTGTGGCTGAGACTCGAACTCAGATCTCTGGGCCTTCGCCTTTCACTGCCCCAACTGGAGACGCAGGGAACGCCAAGCCCTGCCCCCCCGCCCCGCCCCGGCCTCACTGCCAGCTGACTGCCGCGCCCCTGCTGACTTAACCTCGGAGGCTTTAAAAACCCATCTCCACGCAGCCACTCCTGATGGATCGGGGATGGCAGGCGAGAGGAGAGCTACCAAAACCAGCCCTGGCCCCAGCCCGTCTCAGAGTCCAGGTCCGCCTGGGGGAAGGCCCCTCCCTGGCGCGAACGCAAGGCGGAGCCGGGAAGGACTCCGAGAACCTCTTCTTCGGGGGCAGGACCGCGGGCTGCAGGTGAGGCGGTCCCTTAAGGGGCTGGTGAGGAAGCAGGGCAGGGCGGCCCACTCGCGGGAACTGCGCCGTGTGACTCTGCAGAGCTGCAGGAGCTGCGCTGCCATCTCACGGGCCTCCCTCTCCCTGTGAATCTCCCCATCTCCGTGTTTCTGTGTCTCCCTGGTAGCCTCTCTCTGTGGTCTCTGTCTGGGTCTGGGCCTTCAGAGCCCTGTTCTTTTCTGGTTTGCAAGCATGTTTCCATTTGTCACAGATTTCCTGAGAAAAATCTCCGACCATTCGTCTCCAGTCCAATCTGTCATGAACATTGCCAGTAGAAATAACCGGCACAAATACAGCTAACATTGGCTAAAACTGTGCGCGGTAAAGAAAAAAAAGTAGTTATTGATCTGAAAATTGACAGAAGAATCCAATCTCCATGCCAACATTAAGATCTGCAAAATTCTGACCCGATAGAATTGAAATTGACAGAAATCACGGCCAGAACAGGGACTCTGAGGCGGCAGAAGATGCGGTGACCAGTGGTGTGTGCTGTGGGCAAAGGAACTGATTGATGAGTCAAATCTTTATTACAGGTTTTAATTAAGAAAGACTCCGTCTTGATGGAATCGACCTCAGTAAAGCAAAAGCGGCAACAGAAACCGCAGAAGTGGCTTAACTGCACTTTGTAGAGGATTAATCAAAGGTTTAAGTGGGGTCTTCGAGGCTTGCACCAGGAGGCACTTCCTTGTATTCATCACATGGTGAAATTTGTGCTTTTGTGTCTACGATGGCCTTGTTGGGAGTCAGTATGGACCGTGCTGTCTGCAGGAAAGACCACGGTGCATTGAGGCTCCGTCAGTGCACAAGAGAGGAGGCGTCTGTCCGCCGTCCACTACTGCTCAACTTTGGCCGTACCCTGGCCGTAGGGCACCCTTGAAACGTGTCCGATGCCTTGACTCCCTCCTTCCTTCAGTGGCTCCTGGCTGCTGCAGGATCCAGGTCAGCGTCCTCTCGTGAGGTCTGGCACTTCCGCCCCCTCCATTCTTCCATCCCCACTTCCCTCTGCCCTCTCTGGGCTCCAGCCACGCAGGCCTCCTGTGTGACCTTGTGCGGGCTACCTAACCTCTCTGTGGCCCTGTCTTTTCATCTGTAAAATGGGAATAGCAGCACCTGAATGAAAGCGTCACCATGCGATAATCCTCGTGGTTGCATAGCGCCCCAGAGCCAAGCCTGGGGAGCACCCAGGCGTGTTCATCCTTACTCCCACCCCAGACCCTTGCCCATGCACTTCTCTCTGCCTCTGGGGCGTAGGGGGGCTTCCCTGGGAACCCGCACTAATCCTGTGGACCTGGCCCAGCATCCTTTCTTCAGGAAAGCCTCCCTTTGCCCCCTGACTCCCACAGCAGAGGGCTGGGACTGCCGTCTTTCTCTTCCCAGCATTGCCCCGGGGCCTGGCACTTAAAGGGCGATCAGAATTCAGGAGCTACTGTGGGGGCAGCCTGCAGTGATGGGGCAGCAACTGATGCGGATTGGCGGTGTCCACGCGGCTCTGTCTTCCGTGGCCTCGTGCCGAGGGTGGGCCTGAAGCTTCCCTGCTCCTGTCTCCCCCACCCCCACCTGGACTCTGGGGAGACTGAACGCGCCTCAGGCAGAAGCCTGAGCAGACGCCTACCTGATGGCAGCCTCTTAACAGCTTCTTCCCCATCCTTTCTGTTTTCCTGAAAGGGCAGTCACTGGGCCTGGCCTCCAGAGCGGGCACACTGGGCGGCCAGCCCCTCTGCGACGAGATTTCAATGACTCACCCGCTCTGTTACCCTGTCCTCCAGTGGCACCCGGGTCCAGAGTGGCACCCGCTGGCAGGAATTCCTTCCTTAAACCCCCGAGGTCATCCTTTAGTGCGCTGGCTCGGACCGGGACTTGCTGTGGGCCGGCCACAGTGCTGGGGATCCCCTGGGCGCTTCTAACCAGCGACGGCCCAGCTTGCCAACTGGGGGCTGGCCTTCCAGGCTCCCTCTTCCCAACATGTGGGTGTTTTAGAGGTTGATGTGGCCTCAGGACCTTGGGAATCAGAATCTTCAGGGTGCAGGGTTGGGGCGGGGGCATGTTTAAAATTCTCATCCCAGGGACCCAATCCAAGCCTGAGGAATCAGCATTGCTGGAACTGGAAGGAAACTTAACATTGTAGAGACTTCCCCGGTGGCCCAGTGGCTAAGACTCCACACTCCCAATGCAGGGAGCCCAGGTTCGATCCCCCGGTCAGGGAATGAGGTCCCACCTGCTGCAGCTAAGACCCAGCACAGCCAGTACACAGGTGTGTGTGCTAAGTCGCTTCAGTTGTATCTGGCTCTTTGAGACGCTATAGACTGTGGCCCGCCAGGCTCCTCTGTCCCTGGGATTCTCCAGGCAAGAATACTGGAGTGGGTTGCCATTTCCTACTCCAGGGGATCTTCCCGACCCAGGGATCAAAACTGTGTCTCTTGCATCTCTTGTCTCCTGCATTAGCAGGCGGGTTCTTTACTGCTAGCCCCACCTGGGGGGTAGATACATAAATATTAAAATAAAGAAAACTGTCATATACGCATGTGATTGTAACACAGAGGAGGAGGAAAAGATAATGAAAAGTGCACACCCTTGTAACTACCCTGGTTAAGAAATTTCTGCTCCTTTCTCTGTGGGTTCATCTCAGGCTGCCTCTCCCTCACTCCACCCAGAGGTATGCACAGTCCTGACTTTCTGGATGATCATTCTGTTCGTCTTCTTTGCGGCACTACCCCTTGTGAATATCAGGCCATGATGAAGCTTGTCGTTGTCTGTTCTTGGCCTTCACATAAGTGGAGTGTGCATCCTGCCCAGCTCCTCTCCCTCGGCGCGTTTCGGGGCTCCTCGCATCGCGTCGGGTAGCGCAGTGCGTTCTTGTCCACGGCTGTGCAGGATTCCTTTGCTCGACCGCCAGATTGTCTCCAATTTTTGACTTTTATGAGAAGCTTCTGCTCTGCATGTCTTGGCCCTGCCTCCTGGTAGCCCGGTGCACACGTTTCTGTCGGTTACACACCTTCAACTGAAGCTGTCGGCCCGTAGGGTGAGCATGTTCTTAACAGCTTCATCGAGGTATGTTTTAGAAGATGCATATTGAAAGAGATACAGCCAAACTCCTTCCCAAAGTTGTACCGCTTACGCCACAAGCCACGTGTGAGTGCCGGTGGTTCCACATCCTCACCAACACTTGTTGTCAGACTTCCTTCCAACCTTCCTCCCTTCCATCTGCCCCTCCCTCCCTCCCTCCTTTTCCTTCCTGCCTGCCTGAACCTTTATTTCTTATCAACCTTCCGAAGAGATTCTGAGGCCCTCAGAGGGAGGCCTCAACTCTTGCTGTGCATCAGAATCACCCGGTGAGCTTTAAAAAGGCAGACCTCCAGGTTAGAGCACAGACATCCAGTCCCTCTGAATCTGCGCTGAGCCACCCCACCCCCCACCCCCAGCTGGAGCACAGACACGGGTGGTTTGAAAGCCGAGCTTCCCCAAGGTGTCTTTAGGAGCGTCCACTCCACCAGCTCCCCCTCTCCAGGCTGTCGTCCAGCTTGTTGTTGACCAGCTGTTCATGAAGACCCCTTCTCTCGGCCTCAACCTCTGGCTTCTGTCCAGCTGCTGGTCTACTGCCCCTGGGCTCTGGGAGGCACTGAAGGAAGCTTTACCACCGTGTGGACGGGTCTCTGAGGCTCTCCTGCTTCCCATGGTGACCTTTTCAGACCGGTCCTCAGTGGTCGCTGTGCCTCTTCCACGGGCCAACTTTAGGGAGGGGAGATCCGACAGGTCGCCCCTTTCGGGTGACACCAGGGTTTGCAAACTCATACGCCTGCAGGTTTTGTTCCAGTGCCAAAGAAAGGCGATGCCAAGGAATGTTCAAACTGCTGCACAATTGTACTCACCTCACATGTTAGCAAAGCAAAGCTCAAAATTCTCCAAGTAAGGTGTCAATAGTATGTGAACCGAGAACTTCCAGATGTCCAAGATGAATTTAGGAAAGGCAGCGGAACCAGAGATCAAATTGCCAACATCCACCAGATCATAGAAAAAGCAAAAGTGCTCCAGAAAAACCTCTGCTTCATGAACGACGCTAAAGCCTTAGACTGTGGATCACAACAAACTGTGGACAGTTCTTCAAGAGATGGGAATAGCAGACCACCTTACCTGCCTCCTGAGAAACCTGTATTCAGGTCAAGAAGCAACAGTTAGAACTGGACATGGAACAACGGACTGGTTCCAAATTGGGAAAGGAGTACGTCAAGGCTGCTAAACATCCCAGGATGCGTAAGACAGCCCGCATCATAAAGAATTATCCTGTCCAAAATGTCAGTCGTGCCAGGGGCTGAGAAACCCTGATCTGACAAAGCTATCTCCATTTCAGCATACATAAAAATTTTGTGTCATTTCAAAAGCTAACCATTTATTTTGCAGCATGACTTTATGTTGAGTTACACCTCAGGCTGGGCGCCAGCTTTTTGTCGTTGGTTGGTTCCTCCAAAGCGGTGTTCTCCGATTGTCTGGTGAAGGGCCAGCATGTTCCTCTTTTTTTCCCTGATCTATGGGATACTGATACATTTAAAAAGCACACGCGTGCCTGCCTGCTAGGTTGCTTCATTGTGTCTGACTCTGTGCGACCCTCTGGCCCGTAGCCCGCCAGGCTCCTCTGTCCATGGGGATTCTCCAGGCCAGAATACTGGAGTGGGTAGCCATGCCCTCCTCTGCGTTCAAGTTTTATTCATTGCCGGAGCAGGAGAGCTGCTCAGCATGTCTTTAGCAAGGGAGTGGACGACTGCTGGGAGCGCATGAGGTCTGGGCATAGATGCCACTGGGCTATAGCTGCTGTCGTCCTCCTGTTCTTCTCGTTGACTCTGCTGCCTGAGCCTCAGGCAGAGAAGAGGCCCCAGCAGCTCCAGGAGCGAGGGGCCCTCACTCCTAACCTCTTGCTCTCTACCCGGCTTCCCAGGACACCACGTGATCTGCAGCCCCGAGGCTGGCATGTCCCCAGGGAGGGGCCTGGCACTTAATGTCCTCATGGCCGCTGGCCGCCTCCCTTGGCTGGAACCCATGCGGAAGCAGGGGACTCTGAATCACTGGCCACCAGGATTCCTCTCGGGGGCCTCCTTCTTCCTCCTTGCGGACAGTTTTTCAGTGCCCAGGAACAGATCGAAAGGGTGCTTGGAACTGAGGGTTCTGGGTTCGAATCCTAGCTCTGTCCTTGTGGCTCGGTGACCTTGTACAAATACCCGCACCAACCTGAGAGAGGGACTGAGAGAATGCATCACCTCCCGTCCAGTCCCTGGGAGCCCAGGGGGCCTCGGGTCAGCAAAGAGCAGGAAAGCCCCCTGCGGGCTGGGCGTGCCTGAGTCCCTCACCGAACAGGAATCGTTGAGTGCCTACTGTGCGCTGGGACACGCACCCTGCCCCGGTGGAGCTGCCATTCTAGCGCGGGAGGCGGACGATGAATAAGAAATATAAGAACAGAGAGGCCTGTCAGATGATACACGCTGAGGGAGAAAAATAAACGAGGAAGGGAGTAGGGGTGCTGGGGGGGTGGGATCTGCGCCTTTCTGTGGATAAAAGTGAACATGTGACTCGCTTGGTCGTGTCCGACTCTCTGGACTCTCCGTCCAGCCCCGTGGACTGCAGCCCGCCAGGCTCCTCTGTCTGTGGGATTCTCCAGGCAAGAATACTGGACTAGGTTGCCATGCCCTCCTCCAGGGGATCTTCCTGACCCAAGGATCGAACCTGGGTCTCCCCCATTGCAAGCAGATTCTTTACCATCTGAACCACCCAGGAAGCCCCTTTAGGAGATGGGGAGGTGATTTTTGAATGAGGACCTAAAGGGGAGAGGGAGGGATGGAGCTGTGCAGACAGCAGGCATGGAGGTGGGGGTGGGGGATATTCCGGCAGAGGGCACAGTGGGTGCAAAGGCCCTGTGGTTGAGGGCCGAGGTGGGCATTAGAGTCAGTGTGAAGAGAGTGGAAGGAGATGAGGCCAGAGGTCACAGGGGGCCTTGTTGGCCTTTGGAGGAATTTGGGTTTCATCTAGCATCCTGGGAGTCATGGGAGGATGTAGACAGGGGAAAGATGAGATCTGATTTCTGACTGCCTCAAAGTGGGCAGGTAGAAGGTGAGTTAGGTAGGGTAGGGAAGGGAAGGCAGGGAGACCAGGGAGGAGGCTGCTCCTGCTGTCTGAGGAGCAGTGCTGGCAGCTGGACAGGGATGGGGGAGGGAGTAATGGGGTACTGAGGACTGTCTGGTTGGTCCAGCAGTGTGAAGAGAGATGTTATCCAGGGCTGGAGGAGTCAGGGAGGGCTTCCTGGGGGAGGTGATCCATGAATAGGGGACATCGGGAGGTGGAGAGGAGGCCTTCCAAGGAGGGGGGCTGTGCAGTTAACGAAGGACAAAAGCAGGAAGACAGAGAGCAGAGGCCGGGATCCAGGAGGGGCACAGGAGGGGAGCCCAGAGAAGCGGGATGGTCAGATTTCAGGAGGGTGCCTTGTCCATTCATTCAAGTGAGGTCCTTTGGGAACCACGGAAGCTCCTCAGGAACAGAGACGAGCGATGATCATTTCACAGATTATTGGTGGTAAATGGACCCTCAGAAAGGGCCATCCCCCTAACTTTACCGTGAGGAAACAGCCTTAGGGCAGACAGGAACTTGTCCCAGGTCACACGGTAGCCATGGGGCTGCCTTGGGAAGAGGAGTTTGGTGGGACTGAGAGGAAGCGTGGGGGACTCAGGGCTGTGGAAAGGAACTTTTGGGAGACACAGTCTGCTTGGCAAGAAACCAGTAACTCACACTGCGCCTTTGGACCTGGCCTGGAGTCCCACGGGGCGCTCCTCGGCCTTGTCCTCTCCCTGAGTCTGATGACCTGTGGCTTGGGGTTCCCTCGCCACCGTGGTCTCCGTGTCTGTAACTTGGACGCAGTCCCCGCTGTCTGGTGGCCTGTGCTCAGGTCCCATGGTGAGTGCTTTGCGGCCCTGGACCCAGCATGCTGGAGCTCCTGGGTTCCAATCTTGTGTGCCCTGTGGCTGATTACCCCGTCTCCCACGTTGTGTGGCTCCATGTCCCCATCCTGGGGGAGCTCTGT
The DNA here is from genome assembly GCA_917880005.1 of Nanger dama. Classification (NCBI taxonomy): domain Eukaryota; kingdom Metazoa; phylum Chordata; class Mammalia; order Artiodactyla; family Bovidae; genus Nanger; species Nanger dama. The sequence continues at coordinate 3,039,658 of CAKJTW010000016.1, read as the reverse complement.
GCCCCCGTGGGCCATCACCCTGCTTCCTACCAGCCTGGGCCCTGTTTCCCATGCGGTGCTGGCTTGTTCGAATGGCCAGAGCCCCAAGACTGTGCTCAGATTACTGACACTGCTGCCCTGAGGACCAGTGGGCAGAAGGAGGTCACCCTGGCCAGGCCAGTCTCTGCGGACAGCCCAGAGGCTCCCCTGGGACACACTCGCCCTTTCTTTACTGGGCCCCCTCCCACCGGGGCCATCCCTGGGTGTCGCTGGAGTATGTATGTGGTCACTGCCTGCATGGGGAGGGGGCGGGGCGTGGGTAACAGGGCTTGGTATTTCTGGCCCCATGTCTTAGTCCATTCCAGCTGCGGTAACAAAAACGCTGCCTGGATAGCTTACGAACAACAGAAATGTATTTCTCATGGTTCTAGAGGCCGGAAGTCCAAGATCAGGCTCCGGGGAGGGGCCGCTTCCATAGCCGGGACCTTCTTGCCATGTCCTCATGTCAGGGGAGGAAAAAGGGACTCTCAGCGATCTCTTATTTATTTATTTTAAAATCTTATTTATTTATTGCCTGCACTGCAGGCCATGTGGGATCTTAGTTCCCCAGCCTGGGATCAAACCCACGCCCCCTGCATTGGAAGACCAGACTCTTAGCCACTGGACCACCTCGCAAGTCACTGGGGTCTCCTTTATAAAAGCACTGATCCCATTGACCACAATCACCTCCTGAAGGCCCCACTTCCTAATACAGGCACCTTGAGTGTTAAGTGTTTAACATAAGAATCTGGGGGCATACAAGCATTCAGTCTTCCCAGCTGGCTCAGTGGTAAAGAATCTGGCTGCCAATGCAAGAGACGCACGCAGGAGATACGGGTTCGGATCTCTGGATCAGGAAGATCCCTGGAGAAGGGAATGGCATCCCATTCCAGTATCCTTGCCTGAATTCCAGGGACAGAGGAGCCCGGCGGGCTACAGTCCGTGGGGGCCACAAAGAGTCAGATGCCGCTGCGAGAGTGAACGGGTAGCTCACGCATTGTCTGGAAGCTGCCACTGGCAGCTATGTGACCTCCGCCCCTCCTTTCTGTGTGCTTGAGGTCGGGGGTTTGGGGTGGGACGCACAGGCCATGCCAGTGGATGGGTTCAAGCCCTTGTACCCCTCCCTGGGGGGCTCCTGGTCTTCTGTGTGCCAGGCTGGGGGACACAGGCCTGCAGGCCACCCCAGGAAGGGTGACGCTTGGGTGTGGCTGCCTCCCAGGGCCTCCATCGTCACTCCCCCAGGCCGTGATGTCAGCCACCTGCAGCCTCGGGGCCACTGAAAGCAGACACACAGACCCAGATGAACCTCCCCACCCTACCGAAATGCCCCCGCCGAGGCGGGGCTCTCACAACCCCGGAAAGCTGCCCGCAGGCACGGTCACAGGGAGGGGCACATGGTGGGAGGGGCAGCGAGGCTGGGAGCTCGCCCAGAGCCCGGTGTGCTGCACCCCCAGCCCTCGTTTTCCCACTTCTGCTGTCTTAATCACACTCGCCCACACGCTCCCGCAGGGGCCACGGCAGAGGCGTCTGTGTTTGGAAGAGGGCTGGCTGTGAGGGTTCAGGCTCAGAGCCACACCCTCCAGCCCTCTGCCTAGCTCTCCACCGGGTATCTGGACTAAGCCGCACATCATGGGCCCGTGGGGAGGGTTGCCGTGTGCAAAGGCTGAGGAGGTCTTTGCTGCTGCTGTTCAGCCGCTCAGTCGTGTCCAACTCTTTGTGACCCCATGGACTGCAGCACGCCAGGCTGCCCTGTCCTTCACTATCTCCCAGAGTTCAACCAAGTTTATGTCCATTGAATCGGTGACGCCATCCAACCATCTCATCCTCTGCCGTCTTCTTCTCCTTTTGCCTTCAATCTCTCCTAGCATCAGAGTCTTTTCCAAGGAGTCTGTTCTTCGTATCAGGTGGCCAAAATATTGGAGCTTCAGCATCGGTCCTTCCGATGAGTATTCAGGCTTGATTTCCCTTAGGATTAACTGGCTCGATCTCCTTGCCATACAAGGGGAGTATCTTGTGCAGAGTCCAATTAAAACTTTGGTTTTATTCAGATTTTTCAAACAAGGAAACTTGTAGTTTGAGAGCAAACACCTGGCAGGTAAGAAGGGAGGTCCCTTTCACAGCACCCTGACTGGCCCCAGGCTAAGTTGCCTCAGTTATCTGACTCTTTGCGACCCCATGGACTGTGGCACTCCAGGCTCTTCTGTCCGTGGGATTCTCCAGACAAGAATACTGGGGTGGGTTGCCATTTCCTTCTCCAGGGGATCTTCCCCACCCAGGATCGAACCTGCGTCTCCTGCATTGCAGGCAGATTCTTTACCGTTGGAGCCACCAGGGCAGCCCTCACTGACCCCAGACCCGCGTTATTTCCTGAGGCTGTAACAACCACGTGCCTGGGTGATTCCTGGATGAGGGGAGGGCGGGATTTGAGCCCAGTGCTTTGGCTAAAGCTGCCCCCAGGCTGTTCCCTGTGGACAAGCCTGGGGAGGAGCCCTGGAGGTCAGGGTGGGGAAGGCGTGGGTGCTGGTGGGGGAGCCCTGGTGGCTCACGGGACTGACCATAAATGCATCGCCATCTCCTCTGCCCAAGCACTCCACGACCTCACCTGCATCCTGCCCAGGCGTCTGCTCCTAATCATCGCCCTGTGAGGGCAGTGCCAGGACTATTAACAGGCGTGCCGCCTGCTTCCTGGCAGGAGGCCTTGTTGGCACACCTATTGGGCAGCCGCCCCGGCCCACTCGGAAAATGCGTGATGGCGCTCAGGAACGATTCGGAGCCCTCAGAGGGATAAGCTGCTCCCCTGGCGGGCTTTGAGCCCCCTGTGGGGCTGCTTCTGGCTCAGAGTGGGTCTGATGAGGGTGGACGACAGCGGGTGGGGGAGAAGGTGTTATAACCCTCTCCCCTGCCGCTTGGAAGCTGTGAGATATTGAACAGTCACTTTCCCTCTCTGGAAATCCGTGCCCTGACTGTTGTTTAGTCATGAAAGTGAAAGTGAAGTCGCTCAGTCATGTCCGACTCTTTGCGACCCGTGGACTGTAGCCCACCAAGCTCCTCCGTCCATGGGATTCTCCAGGCAAGAATACTGGAGTGGGTTGCCATTTCCTTCTCCAAGGGATCTTCCCGACCCAGGGATCGAACCTGGGTCTCCCGCTTTGCAGGCGGATTCTTTACCATCTGAGCCACCGGCAAGCCCTTGTGAACCCCCCTACTTCTTTTTACTTTTATTTCAGTGTTTCGTTTACTTCTAATGGCACTGATAGCACAGGAATACCCCGAGGCATTTTAGGGGCAGATCCTGAGCTTTTTTTATTTGTTTCATCTGTATCTCCAACAAAGTCCTTTTCTTATATATAATTAAAAAAACAGCATCGACCCACCAGAATTCACCGTACTTTCTTCACATCGTCTCCTGCTCCATCCTTGTGCCGTTTCCCCTTGTCATCTCCCAAATGTCTTTTCACTTGGTTTCTTCAAATCAGGGTCCAGCCAGGGTCTTCGCATCGCACTTGGCTGTCAGTCTCGTCCCTTTTAATCTTTCACAGCGCCTTTCCCTCTCTTTTTTTCTCCACTGTAATTATTTGTTGGCAAAACCGGGTCATCTGTCCTGTGGGCCGGCCTCACGGTGTTGTTAGCACAGCCTTCAGTCTTTACACTTTCTGTTGACTGAGGTTTGGATCTTGTTGTTGTTCGGTTGCTTAGTCGTGTCTGACTCTGCGACCCCAGGGGCGGCAGCATGCCAGGCTTCCCTCTCCCCCACTATCTCCTGGAGCTTGCTCAAACTCATGTCTGTTGAGTCAGTGAAGCCATCCAACCATCTCATCCTCTGTTGTTCCCTTCTCCTCTTGCCCTCCTCAATCTTCCCAGCTTCAGGGTTTTTTCCAATGAGTCAGCTCTTTGCATCAGGTGGCCAGAATATTGGCACTTCAGCTTCAGCATCAGTCCTTCCAGTGAATATTCAGGACTAATCTCCTTTAGGATGGACAGGTTGGATGTCCTTGCAGTCCAAGGGACTCTCAAGAGTCTTCTCCACCACCACAGTTCAAAAGCATCAATTCTTTGGCACTCAGCGCTTTAGTCCAGCTCTCACATCCGTACATGATTACTGGAAAAGCCATAGTGACTATATGGACCTTTGTCAGCAAAGTGATGTCTTTGCTTTTTAATACGCTGTCTAGGTTTGCCATAGCTTTCCTTCCAGGGAGCAAGTGTCTTTTCCTTTCGTTTCTGCAGTCACCATCCGCAGTGATTTTGGAGCTCCAGAAAATAAAATCTGTCACTGTTTCCACTTTTACCCCTTCTATTTGTCGTGAAGAGATGGGACCAGATGCCATGATCTTCGCTTTTTTTGAATGTGGAGTTTTAAGCCAGCTTTTTCACTCTCCTCTTTTTCAGGTCTGATTTTGCAGGCAAAGCAGGTGGTGCTGTGGGCTTGCTTCCACATCCTATCAAGAGGCCCACTTGCCGGAATGTTCCACTTTTGGTGACGCTGAGATCCTTTCAGGGGCTCAAGCAGTGTCTGCCGGGCCTTGCTGCTGCCCGGTTCTGCTCAGCACTCCCTTGATGCCAGTGCCGGATCCTCGATGTCATTAGGACGGCGAAAAGGCGGCTTTACAGTTCTGTTATCTCTTCTGCACCTATTTGCAGTGGTTCTTCTGTAAAGAATGACGTTCCCTTATTTGGTTCCTTTCGAGTACCGTTCATACAGAAAGAAGTGATAAATGCTTCATTCTTTCCCTGCATCTTCTGTTCATAGGATAATCAGTTGGTGCCTTGAGTCCCTCCACAGGAACTGAGGAGGTTTTTCTTTCTTCTGAGAAGCGTGAGCACGTGGATTTTTGCAGTTTTGCAGTCCTTGCTCTTTCTGATGCTCAGCTTGGCCCACATGTGGCTGGTGGGAGGCCTTCAAACTGGCTCCCGTGTCCTTTCAGCCCTCTCTATTAGCCTTCAAGCATGGCCGTGTGTGTGTGTGTGGAAGTCGCTGTAGTCGCGTCCAACTCTTTGTGAACCTATGACTGTAGCCCGCCAGGTTCCCCTGTCCGTGGGATTCTCCAGGCAAGAATACTGGAGTGGGTTGCCATGCCCTCCTCGAGGGGATCTTCCCCGACCCAGGGTTCCAACCTGTGTCTCTTACGTCTCCTCCACTGGCAGGCGGGTTCTTCGCCACTAGCCCTGCCACAAGCACGTCCTTACTTTATAGCGAACCGAGACGTGCCGGGCTCGTCTTGCACCGGCCCTGGAATCAGCCTCTTCTCTGAGGAGCCCTGGGGACCCTTTTACTGGGAGAAGGTATTTAGAGACCACTCCCTTTAGAACTGGCAACGTCTCCCTCTGTGCTCACATAGACCTCACCCTGCTCCATTCATTTCGAGCATTTTTCACCTTCTATTCTAACATCCTGGGACGTTTACTCTGTCTTCCTGCTAGAATGTTAGCGCGGTGCAAACTGGTTCTGATGGTGGCTGGACCTCCCGGCTTGGTATTCAGAGGATGCTTAATAGAAGGCTGGTTGAACGAGTGAATGGATGCATGGATGGATAGCCATTGTCCTCTCCCTCTGCCCTGGTGACTCAGACGGTAAAGAATCTGCCTGCAGTGTGGGAGACCCGGGTTCCCCCGTGGGTTGGGAAGATCCCCTGGAGGAGGGCATGGCAACCCACTCCAGTATTCTTGCCTGGAGAACCCCATGGACAGAGGAGTCAGGTGGGTTATACTCCATGGGATCTCAAAGAGTTGGCCACGACTGAACAACCAACACTTTCACTTTTCACTTCACCTCCTCCCTCCACCAGCCTGGAGAAGAGGTTAAGAGGGCTCTGGCCACGCCCCGCCCCCCACCACCGTTGCCTGCAGAGCCTGGGAATCTCTGTCTTATTTAGATCAGCAGAGCTGGGCAGCAGAAATGTCACACCACTTGGCCCATGGGGAAGAAAGGGCCGGGCTGAGAAGATTAAAGGCATCTCTGATGAGATGTTAATTTGCTCGCGGAAGCAGGTGGGGGTGAAGCAGGTGGGGGTGATGGCAACCCGCCGCCTCTGGGGCTTTGTGAGGCTGAGGCAGGGATGAAACCGCAGAATCCAGGGTGGAGCCCAGCCTGGGTCCCTCTGTGGTTGGTTTCCTTCTCTGAGCCCATCTCTTGGGGGTCTGTTAGCTCACTTTTAAGGGAAATCAGGTGGCCCTGTGTTTGAATCCTGGCCTGGCTGCCTCAGTGGCTGTGTGACCTTAGGTGATGGGAGGAACGTCTCTGGGCCTTGGGGGAGAGGAAGTGGGACTCACAGGGAGGGTGAGCCCAGGGAGGACCGTGGACTCCAGCCCAAGAGGGCAGAGAACAGCAGGGACTTGCTGGGGGACTAGCCGCAGATGGCTGGAACCTGGACTCAGGCCCCCTGGCTCCCCACCTGGGCTGATCTGCTAAATTTTTAGAAACTCATTTAGTTAATTACTTTGGCTGGGCCAGCTCTTCGCTGCTGTGCAGGCCTCTCTGTGCGGTAGCTTCTCTGGTTGCAGAGCCTGGGCTGCATAGCGTGTAGGCGTCAGTGTCTGAGGCTTGTAGGCGTCAGTAGTTGAGGCGCGTGGGCTCTTCCTGGACCAGGGATCGAACCTGTGTCCCTTGCACTGGCCGGCAGATTCTTTACCACTGAGCCACCAGGGAAGCCCCCTGATCTGCCCTTTCACCGTTGGACTCATCTCCTTTAGGGGCTCCTGCGCTCTCCCACACTCGCCCTCAAGCTACCGTTTCTGCAGAAGGAGCCCTGTGAAAATTTGGGGAAAGGGGCGCTGACAGGAGCCGCTCAGGAAACAGACAGGTTCTCGACGGCCAGGAACCAGAACGCCCCAGTGTCCCTTTTCCACTCCGGCCAGTCGGGGGACTCCTGAGCCAGCGAGGAACCTGTCATTCAGTTTCGATCTCCCTCCGCTCAAGTCCAGGTTTCAGGGCGACCGCTGGAGGCAGAGTTTGGGGAGCATGTCAGTCTATGTTCTGTTCACTTGTTTGTTCCTTCATTCAGTGTCTGCCAAGTCCCTGTTCTGCCCTGGAAGCTGAATGAGGAAGGCACTGGGTGGAGTCCAAGGCGCCAAAGATTCAACCCAAACTCGCTTAAGCCAAGAAGGGAATGTATTGGCCAAAGTAACAGAAAAGGGATGTTACTGACGTCAGGCGCGTCATCGTCAGGGTGGGAGCAGGTTCACGGCTCCCGTTTCCACGGTGTCACTGTGGCCTCCAGCGACCCCGGCATGACCCCACCTCCCTGCACACCCTGCAATGGACAGAATTCCCCTTCCCAGGAGTTTGACCAGGTCCCAGGACTTGGGGCCGGGCTAGGAGAGTGCCGGTTAGCAGGCTCTGGGTCAAGGGCCCTCCAGGAGCTTGTGGGGGTAGGGGGCAACCTCCACCAGCCTGAGTGCAGGGGAGGAGCAGCCCCCCAGAAAAGTGGAGTGACGCTGCTGGAAGAAGGAGCAGGAGGCAGAAAGAGCAGGCGTCCGGGCCGACACCAGCTCTCCGAGAGCTTGTGGTCTAGTGGAGAAGTTGGACCGTGCGTGGTGAGAGGAGGTGTGGAGCATCTGCAGTGTACAGAGGCTCCAGCTTGTGGGATCACCGTCCAGAGCAGGGTCCTGCCCCCAGGGTTCTGATGGGCAGACTCGGGGTGAAGGGCGTCTTCCTGGGCTGGGCGCTCTCAGAGGGCAGGGACCACGTGCTCCGCACTCTGCTCCTGGGGTGACGCCTGACACGGCACCAGGACCTGGGCCCTCTGACACCCAGGGAGCTGCCTCCCAATCGGCTGCGATTGACTGGGCCCGAGTGACTTCTGAGTGGAGTCCGTGGCCCTCTCGATGGGGGGCAACCCGCGGTACTTTGAGCTTGGGACGAGTTGGGAGATAAGCCCACTGTGGCTCTCAGTGGGGAGCACCCTGAGTCAGGATTCGAACCCAGGCCTGCTGGTCCTCCAAGGCTGGAGTTCTCTTTTCTCACCTGACTCTGCACAGCTCTGCCAGAGACTTGCTGTTTGGCTGGAGAATGGGGCCTCCTGCCTGTGGGCAGCCTTGCGGTGGAGTGGGTCGATCTGAGATGGGGGTGCCCTACGCCCTGCCCTGTGTCTCAAGAAGCAGCTGTGTGAGCCCCTCACATGCTGGCTTCCATCTTGCTGGGCTGCCCTGAGCGGCCCCTGCCACCCTTGCCTTCAGGATGAAGGGATGGAGACCCCCGGATGCAGCAGAAAGGACCTAGGCATGCTGGCCTCGCTGAGTCGCCCCCACAGGGCTTCCCGAGCCCACCAGCAAGAGCCTCCCGGTGCACTGGGCTGGAACCCACACTGGGGCAGAGGAGGGGGCACGCTCTGAGTCTGCGGCCTGCTCTCTGTCAAAAGTGGTTGATCTCTAAGCTTCAGGAAGGCGCTAAGGCGTGACAGGGCCCAGTGGAGACTCCTGGGTGGAATCTGAAGGACTGGGGGATCACTGCTGAGGGCATCAGTGTCTCACTGGGTGAGTCACCTCTGTTAGCTGCAGGGTCTGTTGACTCAGAATAATTGCCCTGCACTCCATCCATAGTGGGGGCTTCCCAGGAGGCGCTGGTGGTTAAGAATCCGCCTGCCAGTGCAGTGCAGGAGACGACAGAGAAGCGGGTTTGATCCCCAGGTCGGGAAGATCCCCTGGAGATGGGAATGGCTACCCATACCAGTATTCTTGCCTGGGAAATCCCGCAGACAGAGGAGCCTGGCGGGCTCCAGTCTACAGGGTTGCAAAGAGTCAGACAGGACTGAAGCGACTTAGCTCCCGAGAGGGCGTCTGGGCCTCCCTGTGGAGGTGTTCCGAGGCCGGATTCATTGTGGCGGCCTCAGTGGTTTGCAGAAAGGATGGAGGAAGCAGGAGCCGCCCTGATGGGGAGGGCCCCACCTGGCGTCCGTCCCATCTCTGCCACGCATCTGTGAGCCCCCTGCTGCCCCTCTGCCTGGCTCCAAGGGTAGTGCTGGGGTGGTCAGCGAGGAGGCTAGCTGCATGTGAGACAGGAAGGGACACCAGATGCATTTGTTGAGCTCTTGCTGGATGCCTGGAGCTCTCACAGGTCTCCATCAGCATCACGGCCCCCACCCTCACCCCAGCCAGTTTGGTGGGGATTCTCTTGTTGCTCATCGCTACAAACCGGGCTAAGCGTAGCAGCTGGGAGGGAGGTGGTGGGGCCTCAGACTCAGCATTTGACACCAATGGCCGTGAGATGCCTGTGCTGACCTCAGGGGACACAGGATGAGAGGACCCTGTCCTTGTCTGCAGGGACTCCCAGGCTTGTAGGGGATAGACAATCTCAACCTAGTATGCAAAGCATTACTGGGGCCCCGCGGGCGGGCGGGAATCTCTGAGCAAACCTCCCTGGGCAGAGACATCTAGGAGTGGAGGAGCATTCAGGAGTGTAAAGGCCTGAGGGTACCAATCAGACCCTCCACCCGGGAAGATGAAGGGGGATTGGTAGATTTGGGCAAAAGATGGGGTGAGCAGGAAAGGTGAGGCCTTGGGAGGATAGGAGGAGCCGGTGGGGCGGTGGAGGTTTGCTCCGATGTGGCCCCCCAACCCCCACCCCCTAGGAACCGCACTCCCCAGGCCGGGCTGCGGGGGAGGAAGGACCTCACTGATGGCACCGCTGCCGGCTCTGGGGAGGATTATCTATTTTAGCAACCGGGGAGGGCGGAGCAGTGAGCGCCCAGCCTTTGCCAGAAGCGCAAGCCGCGCGGAAGAGCGCGGAGGAGCGCGGAGCCGTGCCGGGCGGCCGGGCAGCGGGGCCCCGGGCCCAGGGCAGGCGGCGCGATGCTGGCCGTGTCGCTCAAGTGGCGGCTGGGCGTGGTGAGGCGACGGCCCAAAGGTACGGGGCCCCGGGGGCTAGGGCTGGCCCTGGGTCCCCCTGGAGGGCGGCGGCCGGGGGCCCCCTCCCCGCCCCGACCCCCCGGCTCCGCCTTCCTCTCGGTTCTGGGGTCTCCGTCCGGGAATCCGGGAATCCGCGCTGGGTGACTCGGTGCCCTGCCCTGGCCGGCTCCACCTCTCCTTGTCTTTGTCTGAGCCTGCAACTCCGGCTCTTCTCCCCGCCTCTGTCTCTTTCCGGCCTCTCGCGTCCCTCTTGGTCTGGGTTCTGTCTCCTCCCTGCATCTCTCTGACCTACCCTGGCCTCCTGGCCTCTCTCCTGCTCTGCCCCGGCTGCTCTGGGTTCTCTCCTGGCCTCTCTGTGACTGTCCGCCTCGCTCCACTTTTCTTCGCCTTCATCACCCATGTCCCTGCTGACTTTTGCTTTTCTGCTGATTCCGGGCATTGGGGCTGCGGGTGGAGATGGACCAACAGAGTGTGCGTTTGTATGTGTGTAGCATGAGGGGCTGTGTGGGGGAGTTGAGGCTGGGGGCCCGTGGTCAAATGCAGGACTGGGACCCGAACGAGGCTGAGCTCCAGAAGTGGCTCTGGCAGGGTGTGCGGGAAGAGCGCTGGAGAAGGGAGTCCAGCCCTCCAGGCCCTGTGACCCCAGACCTCTTCATGCACGTGGGATGGGATGGAGGTCATGGGGTTGCAGCCTCTGTGCTTCTGGCCTCAGAACTCAGGATAACGGTACTTTTCAGAAGGACGAGAGTAGCTGACTGTGTGCCAGGCATCGCGCTGACCCTTTAATTCCTCCCTGTGGTCCTGCATGGTCGGCCTATCCTCACCCTGAAGGCGCACAGGGGGAAACTGAGGCCCAGAGAGGTTAAGTAACTTGCCTGTGGCCACACAGCCGGCATTCGGAGGGTTTCTCAAGCCAGCTCTGGAAACTGTCAGCAGCATCTTTTTCCAGACGAAGGGGCCTCCGTGGGGGAGGGGCTGCCTCAGGAGTGGCCAAGAGGTGGCAGGGTCCGTGGGTTGGCAGAGTGGGGCCTGCACTAGCCCATGGGTGGCTTGCTGGTGGTCTGACATCTCAGAGGCCCCTGGAAGCCCCTTCTGTTGGGGCAGAGCAGCCTGGATAGGGACGGGATCTCCCTGGGGCTTCCCAGCTGCCCCTGTGCTGGGACCGTCCCCAGAGGAGAAGCCCCGCCCCCATCAAGGCTCTTGCCATCCTGCTCGGTGCCACAGCCCCCAAGAACCCAGGGGGCTCCCCCAAGGCTGGAGGGATGGACAGACCCAGCCTGACCTGCTTCTGATCTGAGTGTCCCCAGGATTTGGAGAACAGCCAGCTTCATGCTGCGGATCCGGTTCTGGGTCTTGGAGGTGCAGAAAGTGCTTGAATTGTCCCCGACAGACCTGGCTCTTGCTTCCTGCGTGGCTGGCTCGGAACCTCAATTTCCTTGTCGATAAAAGGCACCAAGGAAAGCCCACCCTTCCGAGACTGCAGTGACGATTAGAAAAGATTGGGGTGGGGCCTGGCACCCAGGAGACCCCCGGTAATCTTGAATTTCATATTGCCGTCAGTGGCCCAACTTCCTCCTCCCCCTCCCCCCTTGCCCCCACCCCACAAACACAGGGACCCCAGGGTGGTTGCGTCTGGGACCAGCAAGCCCTAAATGGGAAAGAAGTGAAGAAGGCAGAGGGGAGCACGGCCTAATTGCCGGAGGACAGACTGTGCGCTGATGGGTGCCAGGCTTTGTGGCATCTCCCCACTCCTTAGGGGGCTCGAAGGAGGCACAGGGACCTTGCTCGCCGGGGTTATGAGCCTGCACATCCATTTAAAACGGGAATTCTCGGGGGAGAGGGACTCAAGAGGTTGTGGGGGAGGGAAGGCGTTTCTCATCTTTTCCAAAGCATTTTTTTAAATGTGTGAGGACACGTCTCCACCTCCAGCCCATTTTTCTTTTTTTTTTAACATAGGCAAACCTATTTCCCGTCTTTCCTGGGTAAGACCCCCAAGCTCTTCACCCTGTGATTGCTTAAGCAGGGCGGTCCCTGGGCCTCGTGCCATCTGCAGCCGCTCCTGTGTCTCCCAGAACGGGATTTGAGGCTTGGCTTAAATAGAGGAGCCATGCTTCCTGCTGGGGCTGGGACTGGGGAAAGCTGGGGCTCAGACTCGGCTGGCACCCCATCTCTGCCGCAGCCTGGAGGCCAGGGGAAGCTGTGTGCGCCCGGTGTTGGGAACATCTCCAGGATGCTGGCGGCTCACTGTCCCCCCCTCAGTCCTGACAGTGGCCTTAGCTTGCGCATCTGGACAGTGGGGGCGGGGGGGCCTGCAGAGTGGCACTCTGACCCGAGTGCTGGACTCTGAGCGGAGCGTGAGCCTCTAGAGGCATAAAATGGTTACATTCAATTCAAAGAGTGAGAGGTGCAATCTGACGTGTGCTGATGTGAGAGAGGCAGGATGCACAAGTCGTGGAGCCATGGGCCGGGTTTAAGTCTCAGGCGTGCCACCAGGGCAAGTGCCTTCACCTCTCTGGGCCTCCGTTTTCCCATCTGTGAAATGGGATTAATATTGGAGCCTTCTTCTCTGAGTGGCTGCAAGGACCACTGAGGTCATACTTTCAAAGTGCTAGGTGTCACTTGCAGTTTCTGACTCAGGGGCCTCAGACCCAGGGAGAAACGAGGGTAGATGATGTCAGGGCGTGGCAGGGCTGGGGGTGGGTCCTGTTCATGCTTGGAGAAGGAAGCAGTGATTCTCTTGTGAGAGGGGGAGGAAGCTCCCAGAGTGGGGTTTTAAGGATGAGTAGGAGTTTTCCAGACAGCCAAGGGAGGAAGAGAGGGTTCAGGCAAAGGGAACGGTTTGTACAAAGATCTGCCTCAGAGACTCAGTCAGGCGACTTTGGTCAGCGTGAAGGGTTCGGGACGGATGGGAGCTGGGGCAGAGCAGGTGGGAGACCGTGGAGCTGGAACTCTGTCCTGGGCGCAGGGGACGCCGTGGAGGGTCCCTGAGCAGCAAGGAACAGAGGCCAGCTGTGAGTGTTAGGAGGGGCTCTGGGTACTGAGCAAACGACAGGCGGGGAAGTGGGGGAGAGAGCTAGGGCTGTAGGGGTGGAGGGGGAGTTGATGGTTGTCGAGGCAGGGGAATACCTCGAGGCATTCACTCACTCACGGGATACCCTATTACGTGCCACATACTATTCCAGACCCTGGGGGTACAACGGAGAGGAAGACGACAGAAATCCCTGCCCTCGTGGAGCTGACGTTTCTAGAAGGAGGGGCAGCTAAGGAACAAGAGAGATGAGGGAGCTATATGGTGGCGCCATGCTGGAAAGAAGGACGAGGCAGGGAAAGGGCAAGAGGGCGAGTGGCTAGCAGGGTCCAGTTTCACAAAGGGTGTGGGGGAGGTGACCCTGGGACGAAGCCCTGACAGGGGAGGGAGGGAGCCAGGGGGCCGTCCAGGGGAAGAGCGTGCCCGGCAGAGGCCGCAGCCAGTGCAGAGGGCCTAGGCTGCAGACGGGTTGCGTGTCCCCAGGCTGGCGAGGCTGGAGCAGGGGCGGTCAGGGCGGGTGGTGAGGAGGACCCTCTGGTGAGGCCCCTGCAGTGCTGGGGGAGCCAGGGGCAGCTCAGGGATGACGAGGTTATCAAGGATAGTGGTGCCCCACGGCGGCCAAGCGGGGCCTCTCGCGCGCGCACCCACTCCGTGGCGCACGTCTGTGATGAATTATTCACTGCTTCCTCTCCCTCCTTAATGAGTCTCTCCTCTGTCTGCCTCTGGCCTCCGCATCCGGCTCCCGCGCTTCTCACAGTGCAGCAGCTGCGCTGGGGGTCTCGGATCTGACTCTCAGTGTGGAAACGGGCCTCCCGCCTCCAGCGCCCAGACAGCAACCTGCACCCCCGCCCCCTGCCCCGCCCCACCCGCCCAAGTTCAGACCAGCGAGGGTGACCCGAGTCCCCGGGGAATTCTCCCTTCCCCGGGGGCAGAGAGGGCCAAGGATCGACTCTCAGCCTGGAATAATTCCTGGAACCTCCGCAGCCAGGAGTGAGCCTCTGGCCCTGGTCTGTATTCTCCAAGCCTTTATTGAGCACTTGCTGTTTGCCAGGCATCGTGTTAAGTGCTTCCCATGTACATTCGCATCCTTGCGACAGTCCTGTGAGCTGTGAACTAAACTGCCCCATTTTACAGGTGACGAAACAGGCTCAGGGAGGATGTGACTTGCCAACTTTCCAAGGTCACACAGCCAGGAAGGAAATGGTGGTGTCTGTGTAACCCCCTGCCCCCCTCACCCCCCACCCACAGGCAGTCTGACTTCCAAGCCCAAACATCTCGCCACGGGCGTTTTTCTCAGTGGTCAGTTATCCGGCCTCCTGGCCAGGATCAGAGGACCCCTTAGTGTGCAGCTGCTAGCCTGTCTTCCTCAGGCTCTCCCCAGGTTCTCCCCGCTTCCTCTGCTGCCCCCCGCCCCAGGACGGCCCTGCAGAGACACTGACGGGGTCCCCCACGGTACCCGCGCCAGTCTGAGTGGCGGCGTTGCCCCCAGCACCCGTGCTGGTCGGGTCAGCCCATGCCCCAGCGTCGTCTCCGTTTGTCAGCTTGAAGGTTCAGTCCAGCAGGAACATCTGCCTGCTGATCGCCCCGATGACTGTGAAGGCTGCCGGCCCCTGTCTCCTCGCTGGGAGACGGCCTGATGGAGCAGAAAGAACGGCCGTCACACAGGAGACCCCGCTGCCCGTGGTCCCGGAGCCCTGCCCTGCTGCTCCTGGCTGCAGTTTCCCTCTGCGCACCCACCCGGCTCCCCCGGGGCTGGAAGGCTCGTCACCCCGCTTCCCATCCGCCCATGGCTCTCCTTGGGCTGACCTTGTCCCTCCAGCCCCCGCCTTTCACTGACAGCCCAGGTGATGGTGACTCATAAGTGCAAGTGTGGGAAGGGGGCGGGCACCCACCCGGCAGCCCCTTAGAGCCACACAACTGGGGCTGCTAGGGTCCCTGAGGGTGACCTTGGGAACAGTCCTTGCTCGTCACCGAGGCTCGGTCCCCTGGTTGCAAAACAGTCTGTCGAGGGACGCTTGTTTGAGGTTTGGAAACAGCCAAGATGGCTCAGTGGTAAAGAAGCTGTCTGCCAGTCTAGGAGACGGAGGAGACGCAGGGGTTCCCTGGGTCCAGAAGCTTCCCTGCTGGAGAAGGAAATGGCAGCCCACTCCGGTATTCTTGCCTGGGAGATCCCATGGACAGAGAGAGGAGCCTGGCGGGCCACAGGCCATGGGGTCCCAAAGAGTCAGACATGACTCAGCAACAGAGCACGGAGTCATTTAGAGCCCCAGCTGGGGACTGAGGCACAGGAGTCCCAGGCTGGTGAGGCAGGAGATGGGCAGCCCCCAGAGGCCACAAGCCTGGCTCCGCCCCAGCCCACACATGCACCCCCATTTTACACATGGAAAGGTTGAGGCCACTTTTGCTCACAGTCACCCAGCCAAGTCAGGGGTGGAGAGAGGACCTGAGCCCAGAGTCCCCTCACCGGCCCCCACACTGCTGCTGCTGGAGGAGGGGGTGCTGGCAGGGCTGGAATGTCTGTCACCCCTTAGGGGTCAGGCTTGTCAGGAGTAGACGGGCGAGGAGGAGGGGGCATCCGGTGAGCTGCCAGTGGCACTGAGGGATGCCCCAGGGCTTTGGAGACCCAGATGGGACACCAACCAGCTGGAGCGGCCCCCAGGAAGTGACAGCGGGGCAACCCTGGGGGCTTATTTTGCCAGGCAGAGGGGGCCTTCGGGCCAGCTCATTCTTGGGGGACCGAGAGCGTGAGGGCTTGGAGGCCAGGCTGCAGGGGAGGGTGGGTTCTTGACACCAGTTGGCGACCTCCCAAGGATTCTTCCTGAGCAGCACTGAGGGAGCCGTGGAACGTAGGGAGCCTCAACTGGCCGGGAGCAGGCACTGACCCAGAAATCTCAGAGTCAAGCCTTGTCCTCAGATAAGTGGCCTGTACCAGGGGCCACCCCTGCCTGGCACCTCCACCAGGCAGTCCTGCTGCCTGGATCTCACTGGCGTGTTCTCGGCTGGCCGCGCCACCTCCTTGGTGGTGGTGGTGTTCACTCGCTCAGTCGCGTCTGACTCTGCGACCTCACGGACGGCAGCACGCCAGGCCTCCCTGTCCTTTACTATCTCCCAGAGCTTGCTCAGACTCATGTCCATTGAGTCGGTGATGCCTTCCAACCATCTCATCCTCTGTCGTCCCTTTCTCCTCCTGCCTTCAATCTTTCCCAGCATCAGGGGCTTTTCCAATGAGTTGACTCTTCAAATCAAGTGGCCAAAATACTGGCGTTTCAGCTTCAGCGTCAGTCCTTCCAATAAATATTCAGGGTTGACTTCCTTTAGGATTGACTGGTTGGATCTCCTTGCTGTTCAAGGGACTCTCAAGAGTCTTCTCCAACACCACCGTTTGAGCATACTGGAAACCTACTGACCTCGGGGGGCGGGGGGGCGGTGCTTATCTTCCAGTTTCATATCTTTTTGCCTTTCCGTACTGTTCATGGGGTTTTCAAGGCAAGAATAGTGAAGTGGTTTGCCATTCCCTTCTCCAAAATTTGCCTTCCCAAAGTCTCTCCCTGCATCAGCTTGGACCACTAATGAGTCCACAATAGCAAGATTCTCTTTCAAATAGTCCATCAGGAGGACACAAAATAAGATAAGACCCTCACACAAAGCCCTTTTGAGAATGTGTTGGGCTGAGATTAAGGCTTTAAAGTCAGACACCTGCCCCTGTCTCCTGCCCTTCTGGACTCCAGTTTCCTCGTCTGTAAAAAGAGGTGATTGTGCCAGCCTCGTGGGCCTGAAGCAAACGCCACTGGACGTTAAAAGCGCACTGACACCCAGAGGGGATTGAACAGCCTGGCCCCAGACTTCCTGGTGGTGTGGGGTGTCGATGGCCGCCCACTCTTTCTGGCCACACACCCAGGAGAGACCCTCAGGGTGGGAGGGAAGCTGGTGGGTCTCCACCGGAACCACATCCAGACTCTGAGCTCTGGCTTCTCTGCCAGGGCTCTGAGGGTGTGACCTGGCTCCAGACACGACCTATGAGTCCCTGCAGGCTGGTCCGGGGCAGGGCCCAGAGGAGCCATAAGGAAGCAGGCTCCAGTTCAGGATAACAGAAGGACTCCCATCCCAACAGCCATTCAGGAATAGGGAGGGCTGCTTGTGAGGTGGTGAGCTCCCCGTTCGTGGAGGTATGCGAGCTCTACCAAACAGCAGAAGGGCTTCCCGCATGAGACTGAAGAGGGATGAATGATGGGTTTCTTTCCAATATAGCCATCCAGCGGTTATTCATTTCTTAGTCATTCATTCAGTAAATACTTATTTAGCTCTTACTTTGTCTGAAGCCCAGCCCTGAGCATAGGGTCAAAATCAATAAGCAAGACAGTCCAGGGTCCCCTCTTTAGTGGAAAAAAACAGCTGAACAAATGCACTGAAGGAAAGGCTGGGAGAGGGTAAAGAGGACCCACCGGGTGTGGTCAGGGTGGGCTTCTTGGTGGAGGTGGCATTTAGGTTGGGCTCTAGGGATGCAGGGGGAAGAGAGTTCCAGGCAGAAGGAAGAACCCATGTAAAGGACCCTGGGCAGGAGCACCTGACTCTGACGCTCTGACCCTTGGCCTGTCCTAGCAGGGGGCCTTGGCCAAGGCCCTTCCCCTCTCTGAACCTCAGTTTCCTCTCTGTAAGAGTGGAGCAGGAGTGCCCACGTCAAAGGGCTCTTGAAGGGTTCCGTGAGACCCTGCACTCAAAATGGCAAAGCCACGTGTAGATGACCTTTCTCTGGGGCATCTACACAGGGACTCAGAGGGCACCACTTGATCCAGAGGGGGGATGGCGGGAGTCCAGAGTTAGCCACAGGCTGAACCCACCTGCCTCTCCTCTTGGTGGCTGAGAGCACAGGGAGGAGAGCTGCGCCTGCCCCTCCAAAGCCTCATGGGTCTCCAGCCCCAAGGGACGTCGCAGTCCTCTGGGTCCAGTGCTCTCCACTCCCGCCCTGCTCCCAACAGCTTGGTTACGTGGGAGGGTCTCCACGTGTCCTCCTGCCAGCATCTCGTGGAGGGGGCTGAGGAGAGCCTCCCTTCCTCAAGTGTTATCCACAGGGTGCCGGGATGCCCCCTTCAATCCATTCTCTCCCTAAAGCAGGTCTCCGGCTATCAGGACTCAGCCCCTTGCCTGTCCAGCCCACCTGCTCCTGGGAGACCTCCGACCTCAGCCATGCAGGCTGGTGCCTCTCCCTATGATACTGCGTGCTTCCCCCTCCCACCCTTTGCCCAGGCCGTCCCTCTGCCTCGAATGCCCTTCCTGCAGCATCTCGGAGGCTGCGTCCCTTAAGGCTTAGCCCGGACACTGCCTCCACCAGGCAGCCTTCCCTGATGCCTCCCCGAGTGAGCTGACTCTTTGGCTCCCTTTTGCTATATTTGGGCTCCTGGCGGGTCCTCATTGAGTGTGGGCCCTTCCACAAGGGTCCCCGGTGTTCTGCATTACCTGTGACGTTCTTGGCACAGAGTGGGTCCTGTGTGGGCAGCAGCTGGGCCTCGAACCTGCATCTCTTGACTCCCAGCCCAGGGCTCTCTGCAAGGCTGGACATGCATGGGGGTGGGGGAGGGCACTGCTGTGGTGTCCTTGGCACTCTGAGATGCGGATGTGTGGCGGAGCTGAGCCCTGACCACCTACCCATTTATTTTCTGGTTTTGTTCAGGCAGCGAGTGGGCAGGTGGGCAGCCTGAGTGGTCCTGGTGGGGAGGGTGACTGAGGCCAGCCAAGGCTCCACCCCCGACCCAGGGCTCTCTCAGCTCCCAGTTCCGTTACTTTTCTAAGGAACTGGGCTGACCCCATCCCTCCCTCCCCTCTAAAACCTTCCATGGCTCCCCAGTATCCTCAGGAGAGAGCTTCAGCTTCTTAACAAGCCATTCGAGGCGCCTGTTTATTTTTCACTTTTAGTCCCAGGCTTCAGCGGCTGAGCTAGAGTCTTCAGTTCATAGCGCGCTTGGTCCTGGGCCAGCCTGGCACCCGCTCTGGTTGCCTTATTTTTCCCTCCCTCCTGCCCTATCCCTCTTCCGAGTTTCTGTCCTGGAAACCTTCACTCTGTGACATAGACCTTTACTGTGTATGTGCCCTTGGGCACGCGTTGCGCTTTACGTGTGTTTTTAGTTTATACATGATATTACAGGGAAACCTCACGCTCTTTCCTGCCTTCTCCCATCCTCCTTTCTTCCCCTCTGTCCTCCTTCCCTTCTCCTCCTGCCACTTCCTCCTCTCCTTGCTCCCATGAGTTCGACACTATATTCCTAAACCCATCCACGTGGCTGTGCCTGGGGTGTGGCCGTCATGTTATGCGCCCCCTCCCCCAGAATGGAGACGCAGGTCACCTTCACAAATGGTGTTCCTGCTGACTCCAGCCCCCTTAGGCTTGTCGTCCAGTCGCTCAGTCATGTCCGACTCTCTGTGACCCCATGGACTGCAGCACGCCAGGTTCCCCTGTCCTTCACCATCTCCCGGAGTCCACCCAAACTCATGTCCACTGAGTCGATGACACCATCCACCCATCTCATCCTGTGTTGTCCCCTTCTCCTCCTGCCCTCAATCTTTCCCAGCATCAGAGTTTTTTCCCGTGAGTCGGCTCTTCATGTCAATGGCCAAAGTATTGGAGCTTCAGCTTCAGCATCAGTCCGTCCAATGAATATCAGGACTGATTTCCTTTAGGATTGCCTGGTCCAAGGGACTCTCAAGAGTCTTCTCCAGCACCACAGTTTAAAAGCATCAATTCTTGGCCCTCAGCCTTCTTTATGGTCCGACTCTCACATTGGTATGTGACTAGTGGAAAAACCGTAGCTTTGACTGCCGGAGGTTGCCTACCAGCGGGGAGGGTCTGGGTCTCTCCCGGCTGCCTCAGTTTACCCCGCCAGCAGTGCCCCGCCCCTCCACCTCCCCGGTGGGCACCAGCGCCTGCTCTCACCTGCATTTCTCATGTTCGCGCCCTGAGGAGTCCAGTGGGAGAAGCGCTGCTTCCCGTTCATCTCTCCGCTTGCCGGTGAGCCTGGGCTCTTGCACGCTTTTGCGTTTCCTCGCACCCATCTGGGATGTTTCCTTTAAGCTCGGCCCCCTTTCCTTTTTCTTCCTGTTTTGCATCGCATGCATCCCGACTCCAGGCTTCCGACCTCTCCCCTCCGCCCTCACCCTCTGGCAGGTCCCCAGACTCACACTGCTGGCACGAGGAGGGAAACGGGCTCAGAGCAGGAAGGGACTGGCCCGAGGCACAGAGAAAATCGGCTTCGCGGTCTCCGGCCCCTGAGGCGCCTGGCCCTTCCTGCTCAGGCTCCCCCATGCCATCTGCACCCTGGCAGCCCAGCCCCTCTGGCTGCTTTTTGGAAACAAGCCAGATCATTCAGGACCCTGTTTAAACCCCACGGTGTCTCCCTTGGCACTGCACCCAGAGCAGAATCCCGGCTCCTCTCCTCCTCCTGCTCCCCAGACAGCCCACACTCACCCCTACAACCACCCTGGCTCCTTCCCAACCTGTCCCAGCCTAGAGGCACCTCCTCCAGGGGCTCCCTGATGCCTGTCTGCCACCTGTCATCCTGGCCTCTCAGCCCTTAGCACTGACTCCATCACTTACCTGTATTTGTGGGTTTCTCTCCTTTGGATGCTTCCCTTGTGGCTCAGATGGTAAAGAATCGGCCTGCAATGCGGGGAGACCCAGATTCGATTCCTGGGCCGGGAAGATCCCCTGGTAGAAGGGAATGGCAACCCGCTCCAGTATTCTTGCCTGGAGAATCCCATGGGCCGAGGGGCCTGGCGGGCTGCAGTCCACGGGGTTGCAGAGGGTCAGACACGGCTGAGCGACTACACTTCTCCTCCTCTGATCTCTGTCCTTCCCCCAGAGCAGCAGCCCGAGGGGCAGGCTCCACCCCTGCTTTGGCCTCTTGGAAACCTGGTGCCCAGCTTAGTGTCTGGCGGGCAGTGGGTGCTTCCAGGCGCCAAGTGGCCGGAGAGGCAGGGCAGGGCCATGCTCACACTGGCCACCTCCGTGGGCCCTGCGTGCCACAGTTTTCCAGGCGTTTTGTTTAGTCACTGAGTCTCAACAAACCCCCGTGAGGACAGACAGCTTCATCACTAAGAGGAGGAGCCCGAGGCCCCCCGACGGCCATCGCCCTATGTCTCTCCTCCGGGAGAGCGGGCATTGCCGGTGTCCTGGCCCCAGGGTCCCCGACGGCTGTCGCCCCATGTCTCTCCTCCGGGAGAGAAGCATTGCCGGTGTCCTGCATGGAGGCCGAGAGGGAGCCCCAAGGAGCTTCCCCGTTTGTGCCCGGCCCTGGGCAATAGCCCCTTGGCCTGCCCTAGTCAGAGGACAGAGACACCCTCCAGGAGCAGCAGCTTGGGCACCCCCCACCCGTTTCTCTTTCTTCCTGTGTCTGTGAGTGTGCATTTCTCAGCAGGGCCTGCAAGTGGGATGTTTATGTAGACAGCATCAGCAGGGCCTGGGTGTAAATTCCACTTGGTCCTCAGACTCCATGTGACTCAGAGCAAGTGGCTTCATCTCTTGGGGCCCCAGTTTCCTGGTGTCTGAGGAATGCGGATGAAATGAGAAGACAGGTGTAAATGCTGAGGACGCAGCCGGGCGCAGACCTTCTCTTTGAAGGGCCCGCTGCGGTCCCTCTTGCCTCCCGAGCCTCACCCTTCCCCATCTCTGCACACAGCCTGTCGTGCTTTGCTCTGGAAGCTGCCGGAGACCACCTTGCCCTTCAGGGCTAGAGGGAGGCTGGGGTGAAGGGCACTGGGTGTCAGCCTGGGGGCCTACTCCCGGGCACAGCCCAGGTGCGGCTTTACCCCAGGTCTTAGTGTCCCCATCTGTGAGATGGGGATGATAGTGCCCATGCACAGGAATGTGCCGGGGTCCAACCCCGGTGGATCCAGGGTAATTCGAAGGGGAGACGGAATCAGCGTCCTAGGAAAAAAACTTGTTTAATTACAGATATAAAGGGAGATTAGAAAAGAATAATGTAGTAGGAAAATTAGTGGAGAAAAAGATGCTGAATAACTTGGTTTACATGGAATACCTATAAAACTCCAAGACAAGGAATTTGCACCACCTATGTAGGCCACAGGCGTCTTTCCGTTCTCCTGAAGGAGAGGAGGCCTGACTGAGGCCTCCCTGGTCAGATCTTAGAAGCCCAGGCAAAATTAGCAGGCTCAGTGAGTACCCACACTCCAGATGGGAATTCAGCCAGAAAAACAGAGAACAAGAAAGAAACGACACGGGGGAATCAGTCTTTCCAGAAACGGATCCATTTTCTTTATTTTCAGGTTTGCTTATATACTTTTGTTATACATAGGGATGAATACAGAGTCATGCGGGGTCAGCAGACCTGACCCTTGTCAAAATCAGGAGCTTCATATAAAATTATACAAAGGTCTTAGGGTTTTACATCTTTTTCTGGCCATGAGGCCTGCTGACATTTTATGGCTCTTTCTGATGACGGTCAGTCAACCAGAAAACTTATTTTTCTAGGGGTGATTTTTTTTCCTAAACCAGGCGCCACCCTCTGAAGGCACCAGATAAAGTTGCATTCCTATAGGGTGAGGGTGTAGCGGGTTACAATCAAGAAAAGGAATTTAATTAGCCTAAGGTTTAACATGATTAATGTTAAAGGTTAATACTTATTTCTCCTGTATGTTAGTTATATTCATTATAAGGGCAGGGAATATGGAGATTTAGCAGCAAATATTGGCTCAACAAATGAAAAACCTTCACCAATATAATTCCTAATCAACCCACTATACTGTACTAATAATTTTCTAACTTCTCAAAAGAGTCTGTATTTAGAAAGTTTACAGCATCTCATGCCTCTCAACGGTTGGGAGGCTGTAAACAATCACATGTGGCTGGACGAATCCGCTCAGGCAGGCTAGAGAACCTTCAGAGGAGTTTGTAAGTTGAAAAGCTCTTGTCACGCCCAGGAATTTTTATTAACTGGAGCTGCAAGTTAACTCCTTCTCCGAGAGAGGTGGTGGGGGACAGCCCCCCGTAAAGTCAGAGGTGTAGACTCTGGTTTTGGGGGTAGATGCTCGGGAACAGGGGGTCTCCTGAGGCTCGATCCCGCCTAAGTGTTATGCCGAGCCTCCTTCCTCATGACCTTTGCCACGGGCGGAGTTCCTCACGCTGGCTCCCAGCAGGAATGTCTGACGGGAGGAGAGGGGAGTGACTGTCCTGGCCTGGCCCTCCGGGTAGTGTGAGGAGGGAGGGAGGAAGACAAGGAGGAAGAAGCAACAGAACAGCAATAAATGGTTTATCTCTTGTCCTCGGATCGCCATCTCCGCATCCTTCCCACCCAGACTTCATTTCCGGCCGTCACTCAGGGTGTCTGGCAGCTCAGGACACGGTCTGTCTGCGTGGTGATGACGAATCAGCCCTGGGGTCTAAGAGGAGGGGCAGAGGCTGGGGTCCAGGCCCCTCTCTGCTCTGGGCGAGGGGGGCTTGGCGGAGCTCCAACATCACCTTCTCTGGGTCTCTGTTTTCCCATCTGTGCAGGGTGGGGTCATTTCCCACTCGTGGAGGTGGGAGGGGTCACTGTCCCTGGGTGGGTGGGGGTCAGCGATGCCGGGATCCTACACCGCATGGCACCCTAAGAGGCTTCAAGAATGCCCTGTAGGGAGGAGGTCAGGGCACTGGGCAGACCTCCTGAGGCCTCTGTGCCCTTGCTCATCACCGGTGGGGAAGCAGATCTGACAGAAGTGATTTGCCCAGAATGACAGGGTCCTTGGGTGGGGGAGCTGGGGTTTGAACCTGGGTGCGCCTGGCCTGTGTGCTCAGCCACCTTGAGGTTCCCCTTCTCTGGCCTCATTCATCCAAGGCATTGGGATGAGACCCTTGGCAGAAAAGTGGGTTCATAAATGCTTCCTGAGTCTATATCTGGACTCCCTAACCCTAGAGAGTGGGTGCTGTTATTCCCTTTGTGCAGCTAAGGAAGCTGAGGCCCAGAGAGGTTTGGACATATGCCCCAGGTCACACAGCTATTGATTCTTTGTCCCGTAAGAGCTGAGGGCGCGGAGGCGTCAGGGCCTCTCCTGGCCGTGGAGGGACTGCCCGTCTGCTCAGTGGCCCTGCCTCCTTCCCCCAGGCTGCCAAGTGCCCCTCCCGGGTCATCCACAGCGATGGAAATGTAGAACACTCAAACCCCTGACCACGAGCGACTGGTGGCCCGGGCCCCTAACAGACCTGGCTTCTAGCCGCATGCACGCCCAGCAATCTCTGCCTCGTTTCCTCTGCTTCCCGAGCTTCAGCCGCAGTGCATGAGAGGGCTCATCTTTGGGGCAGGGCCTCGCCGCAGTTCCCTCCACTCCCAGGTCCCAGAAGGGGCTCTTGCTGCTCATCCCAGACCCTCCCGCCTCCTCCCTCGGGGGGCCGGTGTTCTGCATCTCGGGTCCTCGCGGAGCCTCTTGCGCCCTTGCTCTTCAACCATCCATGGCTCCCGCTGTCTGCAGGATGAAAGCCTGGCTTATAACATAACACTCTTAAACTTCTTCCGCATCCTCTGGGGAGCCAGGTGAAACGCCGATTCTGGGTCAGCAGGCCCAGGGAGCCCTGAGCCTGGCCTTTCTGGGGGCGCTCCCGGCGGGGCTGGTAACACTGCCGCTGCTGGTCCTCAGCCCCCGCCCAGAGGAGCGGCCGCCACCAGCCCTTCGAGGTCTGGCTCCATCTTCTCCCGCCTGGTCTCCTCCTCCCTTGTCCCCTGGCCCTGTGTTCACGGCACCGTCCTTCCCAGCCTCCACATTCAGGCTCAAAGACGCCTTCTTGGTGGACCCCTTCATCTCACCCCCAAACCTCTTCATCTTGAGAGGCGTCTACCGCGCCTTTAAGAACAGACCTCCGGGGCTTCCCTGGTAGCCTGATGGTTGAGACTGTTGCTCCCCATACCGGGGGCCCCAGGTTCGGTCCCTGGTCGGGGAGCTAGATCCCACGGACCGCAACTAAGACCCAGCGCAGCCAAATAAACTAAAAATAAAAGTACTGCATCTCTATGTTAAAGGAAAAACAGACAAAAAAGAAGCGGTCTTAAAAAAAAAAGAACAGCCCTCTTAGGTGTACACCTGGCTCTGCCCTCATAGCTGGGTGACCTCGGGCAAGTCGGCTAACCTCTCTGTGCCAGATATTCACTTAAACCCTGCCTTGTTCCAGAACGGACCGACAGGTGCTTTCAGACCCACTTTTTGGATGACGTGGAGTGAAGCGTGCTTGGTGGGCTGGCAGGGACAGAGGGCAGTGGGAAGATGCTGGCCCTCGCTTGTGTCCTTGCTGGCTCCTCGCACAGCAGGCTCTCGGAGAATCGCTGCAAGGCAGCTCTCCCAGAACCCGTGCCGTGACCTTTCCGGCCACTCCTCGTCCATGAGAGTAAATTCCAAAGGAGCCCCGCGCGCGAGGGAAACACGGCAAGGGTTCAGACCTTCAGTCTTAATCGTTCATTTAAATGCATGTGTTCAGAGAGCAAATATTTTCTTATGAAAGGAGGTGAATGGAACTCGAAAGCCGTGGGCTGTAAGTCGGGGCAGGGGCGGGGGACAGGGAGAGGGTGAGGGTCTGTGAAGAGCTGTGCCCCTTCCTGCCCGGTGTGCAGCTGGGCTGCTCCAAGGTGGCTCTCGGTGTCCTGGGGATTGTCAGGCTCTACATCGAGGGCCTCTTCGTGAGGGCTGCAGAGCACCATGAACCACACGGAGAGCCCACAGCCCCTCTCCCAGCAAACGCCTCCCAGATCAGCTTCCCTCTCTGACCTGGTGCTCACCCTCCCTCCTGTGGCTGAGACCTTGGCATCTCTGTTTGACCTTTGACCTCACTGCAGGCCCAAGGCACCCTGCACCCTTCAGGACGTACCTGAAGTCACCCAAACAGGAAGGCACCCTCGGGAGGTGGGGATCAGGCAAGGAACGTGACCTGTGGATCCAGGGTTGCAAGTGACCCCCACACACTCAGAGTCTGGGTTTGTCCTGATGGTGCCAATAGGGGTGGGGCCGGCAGGAGCCGGGCATGGGCAGCCCAGGGATTGTGGGCTGGGCTCTGTGGTGGGTGTCCCTGCTGGGGAGGAACCTCAGATGAAGCCCCGGGTTCCCAGCCACCGGCTGCACCTTCCCCAATTGCTGCAGGACCCGGGGACACTTGAGCCCCGTTGTTTCCGTGCATCGGAGGGCTTCCAGGGAGCCGAGACCTTGTCCGTCTCTTTCCCTGCTCATTCAGCTGGCTTCAACATGCCGTTCATTGTCCAGGCTATTGACACCCCGAGTCCCCATCCTTCTAGCACCTCTGTGGTGTGTGGCTCTCTGCTGGTACCAGTGTTGGTGGGTGAGCAGAACCAGCTGGAGAGCTGGAGGGGAGCCCCAGGTGTCAGTCAGGGTTGTCAGGGCCATCCTGAGCTGTGCAGAGAAAGCACCCAAGAGGGTGTCGGCCCGAGGCCCGACGGGGGCTGGAGTTGTGGCCAGCTGCCCCTGCCCGTCAAGCCGGAACTTGCTCCTGGCTTGCTCTGTCTTCCCACACAGCTGGGGGATGCTCCGGGTAACAGGGTGCTGGGCTCCTCTTCCCCAAGTCCCACCTTCGGGGAAAGGAGATGGAGGCCTGGGAGAGGAAGCTGGAATGTCTGTGGAAGCGCCAGGGGGCTCTGAGGGTGAGGGTTTCTACACTGAGACCTGCAGACACGCCCTGGCCTCGTTCAGCGACTGCTTGTCCTCTGCCTTAAGTCCTGGGAATCCCGTGCAAGATTCCACTAGCATCTGCTACTTAAAAAAAAAAAAAAAGTTTGGCAGGCACTGTTCCCCTTTTACGGGTGGAAACACTGAGTCTGGGGCGGGCAGCAGTCATTCCCCAAAGTCCCGGGATGCGTCAGGGGCAGAGTTAGCCCAGGGGTCTGTCTGCCTGAGGGCCCTGGGGGGCGGCCTGCCGTCTTCAGAGACCCCCTGCCCAGACTCGGACTGGGCGGTGGGGGGTGGGGGTGGGGAGGGGTGTTGAGCCCCGTCCAGGAATCAGCCGTGACAACGGCTGTGTCCCCTTTAAGCAGAGGGCCGCCCGCTGCAGTGGGTGGACGCGTGCCCAGCCAGTGGGAGCCAGGAGCTCCCCTCCCACGGCCCCTCCCTGGGGAGGGCGAGAGAGAGGAGCCGGTGGCACCGGGAGACAATAGCAGTCATGCTGTGTGGGTTCAGCCGGGAGACCCCTGGAGAGGCGGGTGAGTAACGGCCGGCAGGAGGGGGCGAGGGGGACTGAACCCACGGAGTCCTCTGGAGCCGCTGCCCAGAGAGGGGCCAGGCCTGGGATGGCCACTCCCAGACCCCGCGCGGGAGGCTGGGCGGGGGCCGGTCGCCCGGCTGGTGGGCAGGTGGCAGGGCTGTCTGTCTGACCCGGCCCTAGGGGACCAAGTCTGCTGGGCTGTCCTGCCCCAGCGCTCCGGCCTCTGGTGTGCCCTAGGGGGCACGTCCTGCCCCGTGTGCCCCGCGGGTGCCAGGAGTGCTGTTGGAGAACTCCTGCCCTGGCTCACGGTGCCCCCCGGCCTGCAGGGGCGACTGGTCGGTGGGAAGGAGGCAGGGGGCAGGCAGGTGTCGCTCAGCTGTCGCACTCCTGGGTGGCCCTGGGGCTGGGACCCTGGGTGGGGCTCGGGGGCCACCAGCTCACCCTTCAGCCCGTGTCCTGAGTGGCCCCAGCGATGCCTTCCCATATTTGGCATGCTCCTGGTGTCACCACCATGCCACAGCTCCCAGGGTAGGGACTGTGGTCCCAGTGGGGAAGCTGAGGGGCAGAGGGGCCCTCGGCCGCCCCCAGGACCCACAGGGGCCGAGGCGGGCTTGGCACCCAGATCTCTCTTATAGCAGCCTGCACTGTGCTTCCAAGGGCCCGGGAACTGAGGCTCTCGCCTCCCTTGACCCTGCCCCCCAACCCCCCACCCCCACCCCCTGACATTGCAGGAGGCGGAGTTACCCCCAGGCCCCCAGATAATAATAATAATGCAAATAATAACAGTAGCTGACAGCTGTTGAGATGGGACTCTGTGCCGGATTCTTCAGCGCTGTCTCTGTGCTCTTTCTCATGGCATCCTCACACCACTGTGCGTTCAGTACTGTTAATCTCCCCATTTTATAGTTGGGAAAACTGAGGCATGGGGGTGTTAAGTGACTTGTCCGGGGCTACGGCTGGGATTTGACCCCCTGTGATCTGCCCTTGCCCCCTCCTGGCAACTCCACCCCTCTTGGCTTGGGCACATCTGTCTTCCCAAAGTCAGGCCCAAGAAGTGGGGGTCACTTCTTCCTGCAGTGGTCAGTGCCCTGGAGACCTCACCTGGGGCAACGCCGGGGAGATGTCTTCCCCCTCTTCTCAGTATTGTGGTCTCTGCCTTCGACCTGCCTGACCTTAGCCCCAGGCTCCTCACTGGCCCCCTGGGCCTCCCTCTCCCACCCTCCATGCTGCTGTGGGAGGGTTCTTTTGCTAAGATTCATATGTGATCATAGCTTCTTATCCTGGCATTCAAGGCCTTTCATGATCTCCCTTGCTTCTTCCTATCTGAATGGCTTCCTTGAGACCCCCTCCCTTACGCCTGCGGACCCCACCGTGGTCTCCTCCCCAGGTCACAAAGCTTCACGATCACCCTTGTCTCACTTGGTGTCAGCACTCAGGCTTCTTCTTAAAAGGAAAAGTCCCAAATGAAGCTTCAGGCATAGTGCAATCCAGGTGCTCAGTTAACACGATGAAGACCCCTGCCTCTTCTCTGCCTCTTTTCAGGCATGCTTTCTTTCCAGGCGGACTCTTCTCCTTGAGGTGCCCAGGGGACCCCTAGTGTCTTTGAGGTTAAGCGTATTTCCAGCAAATGTCCCAGGGCTGGTTCCCATGAACCCAGCTTGGATCACGTGACCACCCACTGGGCCTCTGGCCACATGGCCTCGCTGGAGCCTGGGGCCAAAGGCAGTCAACAGGTGGCCAGTCCGTGCACCCTCGGCATTTCTCAGAGCCGGCTGGGGCCCTGAGCGGGCAGGCCGTGCTCAGGCAGGCTCCTCGGGGAGAGCCAGGCTGGGACTTTGCCCAGGGCCCTTTCTCCTCCCCCGATGGACTCTGCCAGCGCCAGGCCTTTTCAGGCCCATACCCTGCTGCTGCCGTCTTGATTCTGGGAGCCGTGCTCACCCCGCAGCGAGCCCCGAGCCTTGCAGGAAGGGGTGTGTCCTGGGCTGGGGTGTGCAGTTGGGCTTGAGAGCAGATTTGGGCAGCAAACCCCACGCCCACGGCGTCCACTCTCCTCTGACTGCCGGCTGGCCACAGAGCGGACTTTGTCCCAGCTGGGAGGCTCAGACAGGGTGCATGTGTGTTGGGGTGGTAGGAGGGTCCTTCTGCCAAAGCCTGAGCTGCCCACTCCTCCAGGCGGTGGGGGCCCTCACCAGAACCACCCGGATCCTCTGGCAGGCCTGACCTCCTGCTTCTCAGCGGGGCCGTGGCCGTGAGGGGGATCCCCAGGCGCCAGACCACGGAGGCCGTGGCCTCCAGACCCAGGGAGACTTGGGTTTGTGTCCTGCCTCTGCCTCTTCCTGACTCCGTGACCTTGGACAACTCATTCCACCTCTTTGATCCCCATTCACCTCATCTGTAAGTGGGAATTGCGTTTGAGATGATTTACTGAGCATTTCCTGTGTGCCAGACTCTCCATACTGGAAAAAGCAGTGAACAGAAAGACAAAAACTAGCCCCCGGGACTGACATCATAGTGAGCTGGGGCAGATAGTAAAGATCACTAAGTTAAAAGGAAAAAAAAAAAAGTGAGGTCTGTCAGGGGAAGAAGGCCATGGGAAGTGCTGGAGGGGTGCGGGGTTCAGATGTAAATTCAAACAAGCTGCTTGGAGGTGATGAGAAGGTACAGATTCCACACGTTCCTGAAGGAGGTGAGGAAGGGGGCTTTGTGGATGTCGGGGGAGCATTCTGGGCAGGGGGAACAGCCGGTGCAAAGGCCCTGTGGAAGCTCGGTGTGGGTCGACCGCTGCACGGCGTGGAGCTGGCCCAGGACAGAGCTTTAGCAGCTGAGGTCGGAGAGGCCCAGGCCGGTCAGCTGTGGGGAGATCTTCTGATCTGATTCTCCGCTGGGTGAACTGACTCTTCCCTGCTCCTATTGGTGACCTGGCCTGGGGGTCATGCACTCCAATACGGTGGGTTTCAGAGGGATGTGGGGCAGCACAGCTCCAGAAGGCCCCGGCCCCTCTTGAGCCTGTGTGTGCTCAACCCCACACGATGCTGGGGTCATCGTGGGCTCCGAGAGGGGGAACGTGAGCCAGAGCGTGGGCTCAGGGTCCAGTGCCGGGGACCCCACACGCCTTGTGGCAGGGAGATTGCGGGGCTGGCAACCTCTCTGGCCACGTCCAGCCTGTGGGTGCCCGAACCCTAACAGGGGGCTCTTGGGGGCGGGCACTGCCTCCCCAGGCACCCCCTCTTCTGGGGTCCGTTGCCCTCGTGTTTGGCGGGAGAGGGCAGAGCTGGTGATTAAGGATCTGGTCTGCTGGGGGCCAGAAAGACCAGTTCCAGTCTGTCCTCTGCAGCTCCCCGGCTCAGTGGTCCCTCTGGGCTTCAGTCCCCTCCTCTGCAGAGGGGGATGCTCGCGAGCTCTCGAAGGAGTTAAACACATCAGTGCCCATCGAGAGCTTGGAGTGGGCCAGGCACCGGGCTAATCGGCTCCGGTTTCCTTTGTCAGGTTTTTTTTTTTCCCAGTCCTTGGCTCCAAGTGAAACAGGTGTCTGCCTTTTAAATCTATTAATACATTTCTTTTTGTTTCCCTTAAAAACACGCACTGAACAGAGCAAGAGTCGCCCTGTGAGCTGCGGGGGTTGGGGCTGTTGCTCTGAGGTCAGCCCGCAGCTGGCTTTGCTGCTCCTCCATCCGGCTGTCTGCCCTGGTCCAGCCCACCAGGGCCAGAGGGCGATCACTCGGTGGGTCAGGAGTGCCCAAAGGAGCCGAGGCTGCTGCCAGGAGGGCCGCTGGCATCACCCTCGAGTTGAGTCCCCCAGGACCGTCGTGGAGTGAGGGGAGGAGGCAGGAGCAGCCCACGGCTAAGTGATCTAGGAGCTGTGTGGCCTTAGGCAATTCCCGTAACCTCTCTGTGCCTCGGTTTCCTCATTGAGAGCATAGGAATGATCATGGCACCCACCCACCTGCGGATATGCACTCAGACATTCAGTCGTGTCCGACTCTTGGCGATCCCACGGACCATAGCCCACCAGGCCCCTCTGTCCTTGGGATTCTCCAGGCGAGGATACTGGAGTGGGTTGCCATGCCCTTCTCCCAGGGATCTTCCCGACCCAGGGATTGAACTCACGTCTCCTAGGTCTCGGGCATTGGCAGGCAGATTCTTTATTACAAGTGCCACTTGGGAAGCCCCATGTGAGGATACAGTGGTAATAAGTTGCAGTTTCTTAGACTGCGGCCTGGGTTCCAATTCTGGCCCTGCCCCTTACCGTGGGAAGTCACCTAAGCTGTCCTGCCCCCTCCCCCCCATCTGTAAAATGGGAATGCTGATTGTCCCACCTCAGAAGGTGATGAGGATACAGGAGACAAAACTTGTGCAGCCTGGCACGTAATCAGTAGGAACAGTTACCATTATTAATAGGAAAATCTCTCTAATGACGTGAGTTGAAGGGCCAGGAGAGAGAGCTTAGCATGCGTCCTGGCTCCGGGCACCGCATAGCCTCACTGATTCCTCCCACTAGCCCGCGAGGTGGGCACCAGCACTGTGCCAAGACTTGGAGAGGCAAAGCGACACGTTCCAGACCCCTTAGCCAGTCGGCAGCACGTTGAGACTCCAGAGTCCATCCTTCGCATCAAGCCGGCAATGCCTCCTGAGGTGGGGCCAAGCCAGCCAGGTTCGGCAGATCACTTGGCAGGGGGCAAGCCACGGGTCACTCTGTGCGCTGTTGTGGTTGGTCCCAGAGGCGACTGGGAGCCCCCTTCTCTCCATCAGCACTCGGGCCGGGCTGGCCCTGCTGGTGGCTTGCAGTCAAGCGGTCACTTTCCGTCCGACGCAAGCTGAACCTCCCACCGGGGCCTCGATTTCCCAGTGGCCCCTCTCCAGAGGCGGAGTGCTCCCTCCTCGAGGCCTGCAGAGCCAGAGGTCAGCCACGCCCCATCCGCAGCCCCCCTGCCCAGCCCCTCTCCCGCTTAGGCGGGACCCTGGCAAAGGCAGCCTGGCGGGGGGGCCGGGGGTGGGAGTGGGCTGACTTCCTTTCCCCCTTTGTCAAAGCTCAATAGCTCCCTGGGGCCTCAGAGAAACAGAGATAATGAAGGCAAATTAGCACTGCTTTCAAGAGAAATGAAATAGAAAAGAAGCCCACCCACCCGGACTGCAGCCTGGGGCCTGGGGACCGTGTGTAAAGTCTGTGTTCCGCCAGGCATCTCTCCCTCCTGCCCCCATGCCCCCGGCCCCCTGCCCCCCGCCGCTTGCCTAGCCCGTTTGCTGGATGGGTTGGCATCACTGCGGAAATGAATTTCTCTCTGAAGCGAGTTCTTACAGGACAGATTGACTGAAGGCAAAAGCTCATAATTGCCCATTGCTGGAAGGAGGAGACAGGGAAAAAAAAAAAACACCCAGATAAAAATATCTCTGTTTTTTATGCACTTTTCCAGCTGAAAATTGGTGGGAAAGATGTTTTTGAAAAGCCTTCATCTCTAAGCATATAATTACCAGGTCCTGGAACAAAAAAGAGAGCGAGCCAAAGAGAGCAGGCGTGTTCTCTGAGGGAGCAGGACTGGGGTCTGAGCCCTTTGAGGGTTTTCCATAAATAAAATAATTCCCTCAAATTCTCCTGCCTGCGCTGGAGAGAGACACCCCCATCTCACAGAGAGATGGAGATCCGGGCCACACGGTTCACCAGCAATTCTGGCCCTGTGTTGGCTGTCGCTGTAGATGCTGCCTGTTTCCCCTGACCTGAGGGTGTTTGTGAAAGTGGGGGACGGTCCCCTCCGAGCAAGCCTCAGTGAACGTCGTAGCATTCCTTGTGGGTGCTTTTCTGAAAGTGGCAGGGGTCTGTGGGATCCAGAAGCCCCTTATCTGGCAGTCAGCTGTCCTGAGTGGCCTCAGCTTCCCGGAGAACTCACAAGGCCACACCCTAAAATGCACGTGCTCTCCCTGGAGAAGACTCTCGTGTCCTCGCTTATCGCCTGCTGACTCTTTTTCCGCACATGAGCTTCAGTCTGCATCGCGTGGGTCAGATGCCTGACAGTTAACCCAAAGCCAGCAGACGCCCCCCCCGTCCCCACACCCGCCTGGTCTCAGCCGTGACAAGCGTGCCGGCACAGCCCAGTTGGTGCCATGTCGTTCACTGGAGCAGAAGCTGAATATTGGGATGAGGAAAGCACAGAGAGGTCGTGTTGACAAACCACAGAGACACCCCGGGAAACAGATCCTCTGACCCAGAGTCAGCCGGAAGCCGCTGCCGTTCCTCTCCATTCTCTGAGATTCTATGGCTCTGAATTTGGCAAACTTGACTCTGCTTTCTTGCCCGTAGGAGAGCTCCCCCCTTCCCCTGTCTCCAGACTCCCAAACTCGGAGCCAGCAAACTTGAAGCGAAGTGAGAGTGTTGCCGCTCAGTCTTGTCTGACTCTGTGCGAGCCCGTAGACTGCAGCCCGCCAGGCTCCTCTGTCCACGGGACTCTCCAGGCAAGAAGACTGGAGTGGGCTGCCATGCCCTCCTCCCAGGAATCAAACCCGCATCTCTTAAGTCTCCTGCGTTAGGCAGGCGAGTTCTTTACCGTGAGCACCCGCTGGGAAGCAAGCTTACCTCAGGTCTTCCCGGGGCAGCCCAGGAGAGAAGGATTTTCCAGTGGCGGAATCTAATTTGCACGGAACAAGACATTTAATTTCAGAATTGCCCACACTGAAATATCAGAGATGTTCACTGTCATGCAGTTGATAGAACCCGGTCTTTTTAATTTGATAAGCTCAGAAACGTCTTGTTGAATCTAAATGAAGTGCGAATGAGGGAACCGTAATACGAGGCATTATGCTCGGTGGGGTGTTGCCTGAATCCGTGGCTGCGAAGGTGAACGCGGGGCCTGGGGTCGCGGGTGGTGAGCAAAGCCGCTGGGGGCTGACTCCAGGGGCCCTGGAAACGACTCTGGGCTTAACAGTGGCTGTTACTTCCCACCTTCTGGCAAAGCCAAGGAAGCCTGTCCCCCGTCTGGAGAAACCACTTCTCAATGGTTAGAGCTGCAGGGGCTGGAGGGTTCTCAGGCTTCCTTAGTCCTGGGTTGAGCCATGACCCCAGGCTGAACGTGACCCGGACCCAGCCTGAGCTCCACCCCTGATCTAAAGCCCTGATCCTCAGTGAGGGGCTTGCTCGCCTGGAGGACAGGGTGGGTGTCTAGTCATCTGTGGCTGCGATGATGGCGTGGAATGCTGCTGCCCTCTAGTGGTTAGGAGGGCAGGCATGCAGCCCACCCCGGCTCCTCTCTCCATGGGATTCTCCAGGCAGCAATACCGGAGTGGGTTGCCATTCCCTTCTCCGGGGGCTCTTCCTTGACCCAGGGATTGCACCCAGGTCTCCCGCATTGGCAGGCAGGTTCTTTATCATCTGAACCACCAGGGAAGCCCAAACATGGTACAGCATCCAGCAAAAAAAGTGTCAGTAGTGTTGAGGTTGAGAAGCCTGCCATTGATTGAACCGCGTAGCTTGCCTCTGACTGAGCCCGGAGCCCTGGCCAGGCTGTGTCCTGTTCTTGGCCCCGGTTGACCCCATCTCTGGCTGAATGCTAACCTGGGCCTCTCCCTCGTCAAAAAGGCATGGCTGGGATGGGATGGGACGCTTGCCGCTGCCCCAGCCCTCTCTCATCCCCTCTTCTGAAGTGTGGGAAGGGGGACGGTCCTGTGAGTGAGGCCTTGCGGAGGTCAAGGGGCCGGGGAGGGAGTGGCCCTCCCACAGCTGGTGGGTGGTGAAGGGGGCGGCACAGAGGGGGCTCCTGAGGGGCAGGTGGGGCGTGTGCAGACTTGGGTGAAGCCCGTGTGTCAGGCGTGTCCAGCTCTTTGCGACCCTGTGGACTGTAGCCCGCGAGGCTCCTCTCGTCCATGGGGATTCTCCAGGCAAGAACACTGGAGTGGGCTGCCACTTCCTACTCCAGGGGATCTTCCTGACCCAGGGATCGAACGTGCAACTCTTGTGTCTCCTGCACTGGCAGGCAGGTTCTTCAGCAAAAGCCTGAGGGGTTGTACAGGTGCCTGGAGGTTGGGGGGCGGGTGGCCCCAGGGGCAGCATAGGAGAGCCACCCTGCGTGACGGTTTACCAGTTGACCTGGCCCAGGTCTGTGCAGGACTGAGAAGGGACCTAGAGAGGGAATCAAGAACCTGGTCCAGGGAACCTGGAGCACGGGGTGGGCTGGACAACAGAGCCGGGCGTCCGGCTTTTACAGAAGCTGCCTTGGCCGAGGGCTGTGTGACCGTGGGCACGAGTCGTCCCTCTCTGAGCCTCAGCTTCCTTCTCTGCAAGTGGAATGATGGCTGTAGAGATGCGAATCCCTGCATGGCAGAGAACCGCCCAGACTATGGTGGGCGCCCCAAAGCGTGTCCCTTGAGAGAAGAGAGAGCGTTGCCCTTGCGGGCAGAAGCCATGAGGCTCCCCCAGCGTGTCCCTGGTGGGGCTGGGGACAGGAAGGAGCCCCTCAGGGCCGCATCCACCCAGCGGAAGCTTGCCGAGGCGGGAGGGGTCTGCCCTGTGGGAATGACAGCGCAGCTCAGGGCCTTCTCTCTGTTTGCTGCCTGCAGACAATGGGCCTTACACCAAAGGCGGCCAGGACGCTGCGGCGGCCGCCGGGGCCCTGGCGTGCCGCCGGCAGAGCATCCCAGGTAAACAGCCTCCCGCCTTCCCCTTCCTCCCTGGAGGCCCAGACAGCTCCGGGCGGGGGCCAGACCGCTTCAGCTCTGCCGCTTGGTGGCCTTGCTGTTGTTCAGTCGCTCCGTCGTGTCCGACTTTTTGCTGTCTCCTGGACTGTACCACGCCAGGTTCCCCTGTCCTTCACCACCTCCCGGAGCTTGCTCAGACTCATGTCCATGGAGTCGGTGATGCCATCCAACCAGCTCACCCTCTGTCTTCCCCTTCTCCTCCCGCCCTCAGTCTTTCCCAGCATCAGGGTCTTTTCCAAGGAGTTGGCTCTGTGACCTTAGACTAGTCCCTCAGCCTCTCTGATCCATAAAAAGGAGATGATTTCACCCAGCATCATGCAGCCACGTGCGCTGCTTACCAAGCATCCGTTTTGTTTGTCCTGGAGCCGGGGGCTCAAAATTTGCCCCATGCTGCCCGCTCACCCCCTCTCTGTTGGCAGAGGAGTTCCGAGGGGTCACCACAGTGGAGCTGACCAAGAAGGAGGGCAGCACGCTGGGCCTGACCATCTCAGGGGGCACCGACAAGGATGGGAAGCCCAGGGTCTCCAACCTGAGGCCTGGGGGACTTGCGGCCAGGTGAGAAGCCTGGGCTCGGTGGGTAGGGGGCGGGCAGGAAGGGGGCCGGGCAGAGGGGAGGGTGTCCTGTGGCCTCTGCAGAGCAGTAAGAGCTTGGTGTCTGTGGAGGAAGGGCTGAGGCCGCTCCATTCCCTTTACTCCGGAGCCAACCCGAGCCCAGCACGGGGCCCTCCACGGGCCTTTTCACACACAGAACCCTTGCCCAGAAGGCCCCTTCCCTAGACACTCTGCTCCTCTCATTGTGTTTCCGACTCTGTGCAACCCCATGGACTGCAGCCCACCAGGCTCCTCTGTTCATGGGATTCTCCAGCAAAGATACTGGAGTGGGTTGCTATGCCTTTCTCCAGGGGCTCCACCCGACCCAGGGACCGAACCCGGGTCTCTTACACAGGCAGGCAGATTCTTTACCGCTGAGCCAGCGGGGAAGCCCAGAGACCCTCCTGGCACATTCTTACTCCTCCCTCCTCAATGCCTCTGGGAAGCCCCCCGCAAGGCCCCAGGCTGAAGCACCGTTCTGCTTGGCTGGCACTTCCGCACACACGGCCTGCATTTTCTTACTATTTACTTTACCTCGGGGGCTCCTGGACCATGGAAGTGAAGTCGCTCAGTCGTAGCCATCTCTTTGTGACCCCATGGACTATACAGTCCATGGAATTCTCCAGGCCAAAATACTGCAGTGGGTAGCCTTGCCCTTCTCCAGGGGATCTTCCCAACCCAGGGATCGAACCCAGGTCTTCCACATTGCAGGAGGATTCTTCACCTGCTGAGTCACAAGGGAAGCAAGAATGCTGGAGTGGGTAGCCTATCCCTTTTCCAGCAGATCTTCCCGACCCAGGAATCGAACCGGGGTCTCCTGCATTGCAGGCAGATTCAGGTCCGTGAAACCTAGGAGTTGGCCTCTGTGTCACTGCCCCTCTGGGCCCAGGAAGAGCGTTAAGGGGGAGCAAGCGCTGACCCTCTGGCCCCTCCGTAGAGCTCTACCTGTGGGCGTGACGCCCCCGCAGGAGGGAAAGCAGGCAGGCCAGCATCGGTGGGCTGGGGGAGAAGGCCAGGCCTGGTGTCCCCAGATCTAGGGTAGGGTCCGCACTCTCCTCACCTGCCGTGTGGCCCTGGACCAGGCCTGCCCTCTCCGAGCCTCTGTTTCCCGCACCTGTAAGATGGGGCCGCAGAGACCCCCGGGATTCGGTGGGCGGGAGGATGTGAACGCCAGCCTGTGTCAGCGGGCGCGTGCGCTGGCCTCCTCTCTCGCAGGAGTGACCTGTTGAATGTGGGTGACTACATCCGGTCGGTGAACGGGATCCACCTGGCCAGGCTCCGCCACGATGAGATCATCACCCTACTGAAGAACGTGGGCGAGCGCGTGGTGCTGGAGGTGGAGTTTGAGCTGCCGCCACCTGGTGGGTGCCCTCGAGCCGGGAACCCCCTCCACTGCCTTGGTCGAGGGGGACACGGCTGCCTGCCCGCCAGCACCTGGGCGGGCAGGACCTGGGGACTGGCCACAGGCCGCCAGCCTGCACCCGGGGCTTTGCTGCAAATGCAAAAGGAGGTGGCGGGCCTGTTTGTAACACCCTTATCATCACGCGCTCTTGGTTTCCAGATGCTTCTCCTTTGCGGGGGAGGTTTTAGGAATGTCGCTGAGTACATCAGTCCCTGCCCTTCCCGTGCTGCACCGAGTACAGTGGCCTGGGGTGTTTTAGCTCAGCTCTGAATTTCCAAAGTCGGTCTGAAGCCTTGAAATCTGAGTAACTGTCTGGAATTGAGCTCGGGCCTAAGACTGCCAGCCCTGGGCTCAAGCTTGTTCTGCCGTTGTCTCTGTGAGAGCCCGGGCCGGCCCTCTCCCCCCCTCTAAGTGGAGGACTGAGTGGGCTTCGGGGGAGGGGTGCCTCTAAGCCTCACTTGTCCTGCCTGTCAAATGGGGGTGGGGGAGTTGGCCTTTCCTGTAGTGTCTGCGCTTTCCTGCACTGGAGAAGGCAATGGCAGCCCGCTCCAGTGTTCCTGCCTGGAGAATCCCAGGGACGGGGGAGCCTGGTGGGCTGCTGTCTCTGGGGTCGCAGAGTCGGACACGACTGAAGCGACTCAGCAGCAGCAGCAGCAGTATCTGTGACTGGTGACCCTCCTGTCCTGGAACGAACTCTGGGGACAGCTGCCAGCTTGGTGATGCGACCGAAGGACTCAGGAGGGTCTCCACTTCTCCCCAGCCCCCGAGAACAACCCAGGGATCGTTTCAAAGACAGTGGATGTCTCCCTCTACAAGGAGGGCAACAGCTTTGGCTTTGTCCTCAGAGGTCAGTGTCAGAGTTACCTTTGGGGTCAAGGGATGGGAAGGCGAAGGCCAGTTCTATGTGTTTTGCTTTGCTCTGATGAATTACAATATGTTTATATTTAAATTTAGATAATATATATTTAAATTT
This sequence comes from Nanger dama, assembly GCA_917880005.1. NCBI lineage: Eukaryota > Metazoa > Chordata > Mammalia > Artiodactyla > Bovidae > Nanger > Nanger dama. Next base: position 3,000,948 of record CAKJTW010000016.1, on the reverse strand, counting down.
AAATAAATGCACATTTAAATTTAAATAAATAAGTGTATGTTTATGTGACTATATATTTGTTTAAATAATTTTGCATTAACATTTAAATATACTCATATTTAAATAAATCAATATATTATGTTTATGAATATATTTATATTTTATAATTATATATGACTACATAAATTAAATTTATATTTATATTTAAATATATTTATAAATATATGAATAATATATCTTTATAGTATATGTCTATATTATATTTATCTGATATACTGTATATTTTCAATATAGCTTATATTTATATAATTATGTATAAAATAATATGTTTATATTTATATATTTATTTGTATTTATATTTGTATAAATATATTTATATTTATATAATCTTCCTTTAAGAGCCCAGGATCATTAAATCAAACATTAGATGGAAAACTTGGCCAACCAATAAAGTGTGCATGATTAAGGAAGTGAAAGGGGAAAGTTGTTACAGAAAGTGAAGTTCAGAGCTGCCTAGCAACCAGGGAAAAAGGGAAATCGGAGGAGACTGCAGGAGAGAAAGCAAGCTGTCTAACCGAGAGGACTTTGGTTCTGTTCCCTACTTTCCACTCCACCTCTGGATGGGACTTAGAGCCCATGTCTCATAGGAGGGGCAGGGAACAGCAGGACAGAGTCCTCAAACAGAGGGGGTGAAGGGAGTCGGGGCCTCCGGGCCCCAGGCAGCGGTGGGTGGATGACTGCCGTCTCTTGTCAAATTCTGTCCAGGAGGTGCCCATGAAGATGGGCACAAGTCCCGCCCGCTTGTCCTGACCTACGTGCGGCCCGGTGGCCCTGCCGACAGGTGAGTCTGAGCTGGGGGAGCTTATAGCTTCGGCCTGCACTGCCCTCGCCCAGCTCCCCGGACGAAGGCGGAAGGGACATCGGGCAGAGTCTGCTAGGAGCAAACTGATGTCCAGATGGGGGACACCCCTGCTCAGCGTCACTCCGCGGCTTGTTGGTAGAGCCAGCCCTAAATCCCAAATGAGGGGGGCCCTGAGCTCTTTCTTCCCCAAGAGCCTGCTGTCTGTGGGATGCAGAGCTTCAGTGTGGTGTTGTTGCCTCTTCCCTGGCCTTCATTTTCCCATCTGTGGAATGGGCCCAATAGTGGAGCCCCCGCAGAGCTGATGCGAGGGATGTGGGGCTTGGTGATGACAGGTGTCACTGTGGCCCTCCGTGACACAGCCTCCCCAGTCCTGGCCGCACTGCCGGCTGGCCCTGCCCGGAGCCTGCTCAGAAGCTCCAGGAGGAGCGAAGGTGAGGGAGGAACACTCCCAGCTCCCTGCTCCTGGCCCCCCGACCTCCCGCAGGGTGATCCCTGGCCATTTTAAGAAAAGCCTGGAATGGCCTCGGAAGAAATCTAAACCCGTCCTTGGGGCCTGTGACGAGCTATTCATAGAACCACCCAGAATAGCCTTGGCCACCTGTTGGAGCAGGCATTCCAGAGCTGGGATACGACCCAGACCCAGGCCGAGGCGAACCCCCTCAGGCCGTTCCCCTGGGACCCAGTGGAATTCCTTCCCAGGCATGTTTGTCACCAGGCCAGAGTCACTGCTGAGACCCAGGGAGGGAGCCCTGGGCGGGGGCCCTGTGTGCAGGCAGCTCCAAGCCTCCAGACGGCCCACCCCTGGTGCTGGGCAGCCCTGGCAGGGCTGGGACCCCGGTAAGGCCCTGGAGGTACCTCAGAGGGGCATCTCAGCTCAGCCGCTGGAGGGCTGACCTGGGACTGTGAATTTATTAAGCGCCAGTTGGTGCTGGGAAAGAATGAAGGCGGGAGGAGAAGGGGACGACAGAGGATGAGATGGTTGGACAGCATCACTGACGCGATGGCCATGAGTTTGGGCAAACTCTGGGACTTGGTGATGGACGGGGGGCCTGGCGTGCTGCAGTCCATGGGGTCGCAAAGAGCCGGACGCGACTGAGCGGTTGAACTGACCTGAACTGCGTTGGGGCGGGGGGGTGTCGTTGCTGACCCGACTCCCTCCGCTCTTCGGCTTCTTCCACATGCCCTCCTGGCTTGTTCACTCACGCGTGCTGTCCCTCGTCCGTTCTGCCCCCATCTCCTTCCTCCACCCCCGCCCTCCCTCTGTTCTCTCACTCGCTGGACGAGGCGGCGTGACCCGGCCCTTCCCCGCAGGGAGGGCTCCTTAAAGGTGGGGGACAGACTGCTCAGCGTTGACGGGATCCCGCTGCAGGGGGCCAGCCACGCCACGGCCCTGGCCGCGCTGCGGCAGTGCAGCCACGAGGCGCTCTTCCAGGTGGAGTACGACGTGGCCGTCCCGGGTGAGTTGGGGCCTGAGCGCTCAGGCTGCAGGGAGAAGAGACCCCCGGGAGGAGGGCAAGGAGTAGGGGTTACACGTCCCCATCTCTGCAAGGGCTGTGTGACCTTGGCCCGGTCACAGACTCTCTGGGCCCCTCTGGGGGGACACGCTCTGCCAGGTGCTGGGGATCCATCTGAGAACAACACAGATGAGGTCTCCGTTCCCATGGCGCTGACATTCTGGTGGGGAGAAATGGACCATGGACGGGATAAGTCACAAACAGAGTGTGTCAGAGGATGATAAGTGTGCAAAAAAAAAAAAACAGGGAGAGAGATGGGGAAGGCTGGGGGATGCCCTGTAACCTGCGGCCGTGCAGGTGGGTGAACAGTGATGGTGGCTGGACCAGAGGCTGAGCGGAGGTGTAGACAGGAGTTAGATCTGGGAAGGATGATGAAGCTCCGCTGGCCTGCTTTGCTGAGGTTTTGACACGTGGGTAGGAAAGAGAGTGGAAAGAGCCGGGTTTTGTTTCCCAGCCGCTGGGTAGGTAGGTGCATGGGTGCTGTTTTTGAGATGGGGAAGGCTCATCGTGAAACCCCACAGTTCGGTGTATACAGTAGTCTCTTGATGCTTGAGTACTAAGTCGCTGCCATCATGTCCGACTCTTTGTGACCCCATGGACTGTAGCCCGCCAGGCTCTTCTGTCCATGGGATTCTCCAGGCAAGAATACTGGAGTGGGTTGTCACTCCCTCCTCCAGGGATCTTCCCGACCCAGGGATCAAACTCTTGTCTCTTATGTCTCCTGCACTGGCAGGCGGAGTCCTTACCACTAGCACCAGCTGGGAGGCCCAGGCTCTCAATATATGTGAGCAAATTAGTACTGTTCGGCAAAGCCTTGGGCTCAGAGCCTCTCTGAAACCTGAATTCCCGCCCCTCCTCTGCCGCTGAGTGGCCATGTGAACTTGGACGAGGCCTTTGCCTCCAGGAGGCTCAGTTTTCTTGTCTGTGAAGTGGATGCGGTGATTCCTCCCTGGCAGTGAGGACTAAGCTGAGACAGAAGAAAGTGCTCAATATTTATTTGCCTCTCAAACTCCTCTTTCCTTCCACATACCAGACACCGTGGCCAACGCTTCGGGGCCCTTGATAGTGGAAATCACCAAGACGCCAGGGTCAGCCTTGGGGATCTCGCTCACCACCGGCTCCCACCGGAACAAGCCGGTCATCACCATCGACCGCATCAAGCCGGCCAGCGTGGTGGACAGGTGGGGCACCTGCTGGGAGCTGCCGTGGCGTGTGTTGGGGGGTGCAGGGGGAGAGTCGTCTGGAGCTGTCTGGCTGTATCCTTTCCCCTTTGCTCCCCGACCTGGCCAGGAGTGGGGCCCTGCATGCTGGAGACCACATCCTGTCCATCGACGGTACCAGCACTGAACACTGCTCGCTGCTTGAAGCCACCAAGCTCCTGGCCAGCGTGTCGGAGAAAGTGCAGCTGGAGATCCTGCCTGCGCCCCAGAGCCGGCGGCCCCTCAAGCCCTCAGAGGCAGGTGAGTCCCCTGCAGACCTCGGGGCTCAACCCTGAGGGCCAAGGGGCAGGCTAGCATTTAGCAGAACAAATGTCCTGTTCCACAAGGACGCTCAGAGTGTCCAGTGCAGCAGCTAAGGGTGGGGAAGTAGGGCAGATAAATAACTTGGGTGTTTAAATGGCAGCCACTCCAGTATTCTTGCCTGGAAAATCCCATGGATGGAGGGAGGCCTGGTGGGCCACAGTCCATGGGGTCACAAAGATTCTGACAGGATTGAGCAATGAACACTTTCACACTTTCTGATCTGACAGATTGCTGGCATGGATACCCCCAAAGCTGGTCACATTAATAGAAGTATGAGGGCTGGAACAAGGGAGGGGATAGTCCTTCTGTGCCCTGTGCTACTCAGAATTTGGACTCGTAGGCTCACCTCAGGGCCCTCAGCAGGTCCAGAGGAGGCAGCCAAGCAGTCAGGAGGGCCTAGAGCCACCCCTGTGAGTCCCTCAGATGTACCAGTATCTGGTCTCCCACCCCCTGCTGTGCAGCTGGGGCTTCCCCAGGGTCATCTGGGTACACTCCGTGACACGTCTATGAGGTCAGTACAGAGGCTCTGAGGGTCTGAGCGGTGCAGGTCCTTCTGATGACACTTGGCTGCCGAGAGTCCCTTTGGCTCTCCCTAAATAAACGTTTGCCAAGCCCACGTGTTAAATCCTTCTATCCTCCCAGCTTCCCTAGGAGGTAGCCGCCTTGTCCCATTTTACAGTGATGACAGCGAGGCCCAGGGCGGGGCTCAGGGGTTTGTCCCAGTCCCACAGCTGGTTAGTGATGGAGCCAGGACTGGACTCAGCTCCCGGCCCCAGAGTCGGCCCAGGGAGGCAGAATCAATGGGCTGAGATCACAGGGACCTCGTCTGTCCATCCAAGAGCATGCTGCCCCAGGCTGGACATCCTCCCCACTCCCCACAAAGTCCTGCAGCAGAAGGAAGAGCCAGAACGGGGTCTGGGGCTGTGGGGAGGAGGACCAGGTCGGGGAGGTGAGAGAGGCAGGTCCATGGGCTCTCCTGGGAAGCAGATGCTTAACTAGAGTTGAGAGTTCACTGAAGTCGAGGCCCGTGAAAGGCTGAGGGGGGACAGCCTTAGACTGCGATGCGGGTCCTTGCAAGCCTGGGCCAGTCCAACAGGGATCCATGTGGCCCCTGAGAGCCCAGCATGGGGCAGAAGCGCCCGGCCCTGGTGCCCTGCTTGCCCAGCCCCAGGCCAAGGCTGCCCAGGCTACACCCTGGAGGTGCTCCAGCTGGTCGCCGTCTGCCAGCCGCACTCCTTGGAGCTGGCCGGCCAGGCGGCCTGGCTCACATCCTGCTCCTCCAGCCCTCCCAGCTGCGGGCTGGTGCGGCTCTCCCTCTAGGATCCCTGCCTCTCAGGCTGCTGTGTAGCTGAGCCCTGAGCACAGGGCCCGGCACACAGTGGGCGTCCGGGACGTGTGGGCGAAGTCTGGAATGCCCGGCCTGGCTCAGAAACTCCAGACCTTTTGTTCCCAGTCTCTTCCCCTTGCTGGGCAGACGAGCTCATCCTCCAGGGGCGTGGAGTCCAGACCCGCCCAGCCCCTAACGCCTATCTCTCCTCTTCCTCCGCCGCAGTGAAGGTGCAGAGGAGCGAACAGCCGCATCGCTGGGACCCCTGCGTGCCCTCCTGCCACAGCCCCCGGCCCGGCCGCTGCAGGACGCCCACCTGGGCTGGCCCTGCCGGCCAGGACCAGAGCCACTGTAATTCCCCCGCAGCCACTTTCCTGTCCCTGGGGAGGGGCTGGAGCCTGTTTTATAGGGAAGGAAGCCGAGACTCAGAGAAGGGAGGGGCCCCTGTGTGGCAGCCGGGTTTCACCAGGTCTGTGAAAATCCTGTAAGCTTGGAGGCCCAGAGAGGGAGAGAGGGGCCTGAGATCACATAGTGAGCGTGCTGGCGGTGGGGGTGGGCGGGGCGCCCCTGTGTCCCTGGGGCAGGGTGGAGGGCTCTGCTGGGCTCATGGGTCTGTGCTCTCATCTCCCCAGCCTTATCCTCATCTCCCTTCTCCTCGCCTACCGTGAACCATGCCTTTTCCTGCACCAACCCCAGTACGCTCCCTCGTGGATCCCAGCCCATGAGCCCCCGGACCACAATGGGGCGGAGGCGGCTGCGGAGAAGGGAACACAAGAGCTCACGTAAGCCGTGGTCTCTTCTCTCCCCTCTGGGCTGCCACTATGCCTGAGCGAGAGATTTGCCAAAGTGTCGGGTATTTGGGGCAGGGCCGGGGGTGGGGAGGCGGTATTACATAGAATATGTGGTACACCAGGTTGCTGCGGATGGTTGGGCAGGTTGCGCACTGCACAAGGGCTCTCCTGAGGAGTGACAGTGAATTTGTACACTTTGTCTTGTATTTTTATTATGAAAAATTCCCAACAGGTGCTCAGTCATGTCTGACTCTTTGCCACCCCATGGACTATACAGTCCATGGAATTCTCCAGGCCAGGCTACTGGAGTTGGTAGCCTTTCCTTTCTCCAGGGGATCTTCCCAACCCAAGGATCGAACCCAGGTCTCCTGCATTGCAGGTGGATTCTTTACCAGCTGAACCACAAGGGAAGCCTTTATTATGAAAAATTCCCAGCCGGTGGTGGCAAAGTGTCTGAAAAAGGCTGCCTTTTTCAGATTTGTGCGAAGGTCTCAGAGTAACTTCCTTTCATTTTCCTCTCCTTCAACCATCCATTCCAGGGGGTGGTGTTACTTTGTTTTTACCACCTTTCTGACATTTATTAATTTTCCCTAAGACAGTGACACAACAGGCCTGAAACTAGCCATCCAGAATATAGTCATTTTTAGTTTTATTAGGTATATATTTCTACTCAACTTCTGCTTATTGATACTTCTCTTTGTGATCACTATATACAGATCCTTTTGAAATGAAGGTATTTAAGTATTTTTTATTTAAAAATAAAAAAATTATTTAGTGTTTATTTGGCTGCATTGGGTCTTGGTTTCGGCACGTGGGGTCTTTTGTTGTGGCCCACAGACCCTCTCTCTGGCTGTGGCGGGTGGGCTCGGCAGTTGTGGTGCACAGACCCTTCTGCTCTGCAGCATGTGGGGTCTTGGTTCCCCTGACCAAGGATTGAACCCATGTCCCTTGCATCACAAGGCAGACTCTTAACCACTGGGCCACCAGGGAAGTCCCTTAAGTGTTTTTTAAAATGAATAGTAATGAACGCTAATGTGGAAGTAGCAAAAGTCATAAGACTGCCCAGAATTTTTTCTTTCGTATTTATTTATTTGGCTGCTCCAGGTCTTAGTTGCACCATGCGGGATCCAGTTCCCTGGCCAGGCATCAAACCCAGGCCCCTTGCATTGAGAGTGCTGGGTCTTAGCCATTGGACCACCAGGGGAAGCCCAGGGCCCTGAATTTTGAAATCTGGCCTGGGAAGAATCTTTCCTTTGTTGACGTAGAGAGTGTTCCCAGCCTCCTTCCATGTGAATTGCAGAGGCCTCCAGGAAGAATGGAGGGTCAAACTGGGCCATTTAGGATTGAACCAAGTGAGAGAAGAGAGAAATATAAGTCAGTTTGGCACTGAAAGACGCTAAACATGGTTATGAGCTTCCTGGCAGCCAAGGTGAAAAGAGAAACAGAATTCAGAGTCAGGTAACAGATAAAATACAACTTTCAGTTCAGTTCAGATCAGCTCAGTAGCTCAGTCGTGTCTGACTCTGTGTGACCCCATGAATCACAGCATACCAGGCCTCCCTGTCCATCACCATCTCCTGGAGTTCACTCAGACTCACGTCCATCAAGTCGGTGATGCCATCCAGCCATCTCATCCTCTTTCGTCCCCTCTCCTCCTGCCCCCAATCCCTCCCAGCATCAGAGTCTTTTCCAATGAGTCAACTCTTCGCATGAGATGGTGAAAGTACTGGAGTTTCAGCTTTAGCATCATTCCTTCCAAAGAACACCCAGGGCTGATCTCCTTTAGGATGGACTGGTTGGATCTCCTTGCAGTCCAACTTTACCAACCACCATTGTCACCCACTGAAGCAGCCAGTATGTAGGTGAAAAGATTCAGAAATGTTTTTCACAGGCAGGAGCTTATGGAGCCTGGAGACTCTTGGGACCCCCTTACCTGTCTCTTACCTTGATGATAACAATTAATTAGTTAAATAAAAATTTTTGCACACTTCCAATATTCCAGATACCATTTTTATCATTGGTGATGTAATAGTGAAAAAAATAATGAATAGAAATATAATAACACAACACATCTAACAATAAAGTATGTTACACATATTATAATGTGTGATATATAATAGCATAAGACTCATTGGAAAAGACTCTGATGCTGGGAGGGATTGGGGGCAGGAGGAGAAGGGGGCGACAGAGGATGAGATGGCTGGATGGCATCACTGACTCGATGGACGTGACTTTGAGTGAACTCTGGGAGTTGGTGATGGACAGGGAGGCCTGGTGTGCTGCGATTCATGGGGTCGCAGAGTCGGACACGACTGAGCGACTGAACTGAACTGAAGAAAATAATATATACAGACCCAATGGTATAGCTAATAGAATGACATATGTTTTATTTAATAAATGATATCCAGTATCCATATTATAATACAAATGTATTTTATATGTGGAATATAAAATAAAATGTTAAATAAAATATTAAATAGTTAAACATGGAGTTATCTTATGACACAGAAATTCCACTCTTAAGTAAATACCCAGGAGAAATGGAAACATATGTCATATTCACTCCAAAACATATTTATGAGTGTTTGTACAGTGTGATTAATAATATCCAAAAGGTGGGAGTAACCCAGGTGTCCATCGATGGATGAATTTTTTAAAATGTGATATCATCATACAGTGGGATATTAGCCTCCAGAAGGAAGACATTTTGATCTGTGCTACATGGATGAATCCTGAAAACATGCTAAAAAGAAACCACACACAGAAGACTATTTATAGTATGATTCCATTGCTATGAAATGTCCAGAATAGGCAAATCCATAGACATACAAAGTATGCTTAGGGCTGGGAGAGATGGAAGGATTTGAGTGACTAATGGAAACAGGGTTTCTCTGAGGGATTGAAAATGTTCTAAAATAATTGAGGGGATGGTTGTACAACTTGAATATATTAAATAATCAATATATTTACTAAAACCCATTGAATTGTACATTCTGTGGGTGAATACTATGGAAGCTGAACTATATCTCAATAAAGCTGTTGCCCCCAAATGGCATAATATATACTGTCGAATGTAATAGTAATATAATGTGACATTTGATATATGATACAATAATAAGATAAGTTGAAGTATAATATCACACAGGGCTTCCTCGGTGCCTCAGTGGTAAAGAATCCACCTGCTAATACAGGAGACACAGGTTTGATCCTTGGGTCAGGAAGATCCCCTGGAGAAGGGCATGGCAACCCATTCCAGTACTGTTGACTAGGAAATCCCATGGACACAGGAGCCTGGCGGGCTACAGCCCCTGGAGTTGCAAGGAGTAGGACACTTAGCGACTGATCACGGCATAACATCACACAACATCACAAGAGGTCATATCACGGACCCGCAGAGCCTGTTTTACGACATGGCATTCCAGGAGCTGCCTTCCTGGATCCTGGGCGCAGCTCTGCCAGGTGGAACGCATGACCCCGAAGTTCAGAAGGGGCCGCGCCTTGGCCCCGGCCCGGGCGGGGCAGGCCCACACTCACGCGCCCTCTCTGACTCCAGGCGGTCCCGCCGAGGGTGGGTGGGCTCTGGCAGGAAGTAAGCCCCGGGACAGTGCCCTGAGTGCCGTGCCCGCCTGCCCCGCAGTGTCGCTGGCCTCCAGCACGGTGGGGCCAGGCGGCCAGATTGTGCACACGGAGACCACGGAGGTCGTGCTCTGCGGAGACCCCCTCAGCGGCTTCGGCCTGCAGCTCCAGGGCGGCGTCTTCGCCACCGAGACCTTGTCCTCGCCACCCCTCGTGCGTTTCATTGAGCCTGACAGCCCGGGCGGAGAGGTGAGCCTGCTGCCCCCTCCCCGTGGGCCTGCCACTGTCCGATTCGGGGGTGGACGGCCGGGAAGTCCAGCCACACGCTTAGCCTGGCTGCACAGGTGTATCTCACCCACCATCACGGTCCACCCCGTCGCCGGCCCCGTTTTGTAGACGAGGGGTCTGAGGCTCAGAGAAGCTGATTCACCTGCCCAGGGTCACACAGCTTGGGAGTGACCCATGACAGGAACCCCAGTGTGGTCTGAAGTCCGAGTCCTGTATACACATCTCCTGAGGCATAGCATCATCCCCACGGGACAGAGAAACTGAGGCCCAGCCAGGGTATCCCTTATAGCCGGCGTCCCGGGTAAATGGCCTGGGAGCTGCAGCTGGGGCGGGGCGGGGCGGGGCGCTACCAGCCCCGCCCTCGCCCCGCCCCTCTCGCCCCGCCCCGCCCCAACCGGGACGTGGGAGGGGCCTGGCCCTGCTCCTGCGCAGCCAGTTGCTGGCTTCGAAAGGGGGCCGCTTCTCTCTCCGGTTCAGGTGTGGACTGCTGCAGGTAGGGGACCGCGTCCTGGCCATCAACGGCATCGCCACCGAGGACGGGACGATGGAGGAGGCCAACCAGCTGTTGCGGGACGCGGCGCTGGCCCACAAGGTCGTGCTGGAGGTGGAGTTCGACGTGGCCGGTGAGCGGGTACCTGCGGCTTCCTCCTCTCCTTCGCGAACCCTTGCTCCCTCCTTTCTCCACCCTGCTCCCCCACCTCCCGCCCCGCTTCTTCCCGCGTTTGCAGCGTGTCCTCAGAACGCTGGGAGAAAGGCATGGGGCGGGAGTGAAGGAAATGCACACGCCAGTGTGAATGAGGGTTTTGCAAGGGAACGGGAGGTGGGGGAGGTGAGGGTTTATGCAAAGATCCCCAAACAACTCGGTTAGAATTCTGGTTCCTGATTCGGACACCGTGTAACTCTGGACAGGGCCTGTCCTCCTCCATCCTCAGTTTTCCTCAGTGTAAAAACAGTGTAAAGTGGATAGAATCCTCTATCCCAAGGGGTGTTGTTGAGATGAGATGAGATGAAGCTCCTGGTAGCACCAGCTGAGGTCTGTCATGTCAGAGGTGCCCTTTAAGTCCTTGCTGGATCGGAATGGCTTGGGCCGGGCTAGGGGGCCCCAGTGGCAGCTGTAGGTCGGGGTACCAGTCCTGACTCTGCTCTGACCCGGTGGGTGCTTTTCTGGGACAAATCTGTGCACAGAAGAAATTTTCCTCTGTGGGTAGAAGAAGCAGGATGGGGCTGTTTGGCATCCCTCTCCACTGGACCAGAATGGGTGTGGGGTGTGGACTCCCCAAGGCTATTTGCTTGAATCTCCTGAGTTTGTGTCTGTTTGCACCCAGAGTCTGTCATCCCGAGCAGTGGCACCTTCCACGTGAAGCTGCCCAAGAGGCGCGGCGTGGAGCTGGGCATCACCATCAGCTGTGAGTCCCGTCCTGTGTGCCCTCCAGCCTGCCCTGTGTCCGCCCAGCGCTAGGCTGTCAGGGGAAGGCTCTGGGTGGGGGGTGGGGGTGGGGGGGCTGGCTGACCTGGCTTCCCTCTGTCTGCAGTGCGTGTCCTCAGGCAAGGCTTCTGGAAGCCTCGGTTTTCTTTTCTGCGCAATGGGAGTCTCCTGGCCTATTTAGTCTCCAGGGGTGGTTAAGTGGTTTTGTGAGGCACCAGTCATGTGACCCAGGTTTGGTTTTCTGTTGCCTCTGTATTCCCAGGGCCCAGGAAAGGCCTGGAGCATAGTCAGTGCTTAATTCATGTTTGTCAAAGGGACGAAAGTGAGGGACTGCAGAATGGAAAGAAGAAGGTAGAATCCAAGCAGAGGAACAGTCACAGACCCTCCCCAGCCCTCATCTCACTCCAGAAAAACCGAAGTCCTCTGACTTTGTGCATTCATGCATGCAAAGTCACCTCAGTCATGTCCAACTCTTTGAGACCCTATGGCCTGTAGACTACCAGACTCCTCTGTACTTGGGATTCTCCAGGCAAGAATGCTGGAGTGGATTGCTATGCCCATGTCCAGGGGATCTTCCCGACCCAGGGACCAAACCCGCATCTCCTGTGGCTCCTGCATTGCAGGCGGATTCTTTACCACTGAGCCACTGGGAAAGCCCCCTCTGACTTCATCTCCCGTCACACCCGGGAGGAGCAGCTGTCCAGAAGGGCTGGTGCTGCAGGTCCTTCCTGGCCCAGACCCCGCAGTCAGTGGTGGAGGAAGTTGAAGCAGCCGATGGGGAGAAGGTGCTTCCAGCCCCGGGCCACCAGGTGCAGTTGTGCAGGTTGTACGTGATGCAAGGTGCCCATTCAAGGTGGACCTAGATTTTTCTGACATTTTCTCAACAAAGGGCCCTTTGTCTCATTTGCAAAGATGCTGTTTGGGCTAGAGGGACCGCTTTACAGCTGGCCACTCATGGGAAAACCCATTAACCCCAATGGATTCTTTCTGCAGGAAAACTCAGCCACTCATTGTCTTAGATCATGTTCCCTGGGAAATAGCCTCTCCCACAAGGAGTGACGCACAGGGGCCTTATTGAGGCGGGCTCTTAGGATCAGCACCGGTGGGCAGAGGAGACTGTAGCACCAGGCACTGGGGGAGCTAGGCTGCCGTGTAGTCGGTAGAGGGCTCCCCCAGTCTTCTTTGCTGGGGAGGCTGTGGGAGCTGAGGCTTCCCGGTGGCTCAGACAGTAAAGAATCTGCCTGCCAATACAGGAGATGTGGGCTTAATTCCAGTATCAGGAAGATCCCCGGGAGAAGGGAATGGCTACCCAGTCTGGTACTCTCTCCTGGAGAATTCCATGGACAGAAGAGCCTGGTGGGCTACAGTCCATGGGGTCACAAAGAGCTGGACACGACTGAGCAACTGACTCTTTCACTTTCTGCGGGAGTTGTCCTGCATAGAGGCTGGGAGCCGGGCCTTGGCACCGCCGAGTGGGCCGGTCGGTGGGTGTAGACATTGTCTCGGGTGAGGGTCTCCCTCAGCTAAAGGCCAGTCCCCAGCAGGATCCTGCCGCAGTGTTCGCAGCCAGCATTCCCTGCAGCGGGCAAGGAAGAACTCAGCTGCAAGAGCCACTTGGTTCTGGAACCTGGGCCTGTCTGTGTTGCTGGGGACACAGACACCAGCCAGACAGCCCCTCAGGGAGCTCCGTGTGCTGGAGAATGCGCTGTATGGGAGGTGTTGTCCTGCCTCGTCTAGTTAACCTCGGATATCCCTGTGAACTCTGTGGCCTCATCCCCGTATTACAGAGGGGAACTGAGGCATAGAGAGGGGAGCTGGTTTGCTCACAGTCCACACGGCCCAGGAGCCATGGGGAGCGGGGACGTGGGGCTCTGAGTCCACACCCAACCCCTGGGCCCCTGAGGCCGAGGTGGCCAAGGATGGGCTTTTGGCTTCTTTCCCCAGCGGCCAGCAGGAAGCGAGGGGAGCCCCTGGTCATCTCCGACATCAAGAAAGGCAGTGTGGCGCACAGGTAGGGGGGCCCTGGCAGGGCGGGGGGGCTGGCCCATGGGGGTGGGCTGGGCGCCTGCATGTGCCCAGCTCCTTCATGTCCCCTCCCTGCTCCTGCAGAACCGGCACCCTCGAGCCGGGGGACAAGCTGCTGGCCATTGACAACATCCGCCTGGACAACTGTCCCATGGAGGACGCGGTGCAAATTCTGCGCCAGTGTGAGGACCTGGTGAAGCTAAAGATCCGCAAGGATGAGGACAACTCGGGTGAGGGCCCCGATCCCCGCCCGCCCACGCCAACCAGACAGTGCCTAGCTGGCAGTCTGGTGCTCCCTCCAACCAAGGGTGCCACCCAGGGGCTGCTGGTGGAGAGCCCTTGGATGAAGATGCGGGGTGGCCAGGGGGAAGATGGCAGATGGGCCCCTGTCCCCAGGTCTGGCCTTCTCCAAAGGCCCTTGTGAGGTCTGCTAGAGTTTGAGCCAGACTTGGACCCAACAGGCCCTGCCCGTAGCTGCTGGGCGCAGATGACTGGGTGCAACGATGAATGGGTGGGGGTAGGGATGTACCACGGCGTGGGTGGCTGTGAATAAGCTGAGCCTGCAAACTCAGGCACACCTGAGGCTGGACAGGTGCCAGAGAAAGTGAACTGGGCTGAAGCTGAGAAAATGATTCAGTCTGCGCAGACAGAGGAGAAGGAGAGGACTGTGGCCACTGGTGAGAATCTTGTTCAGAAGGGCTGCCACCAACTCCCACCCTGGGCAGGAGGATCCCTTGTGGGCAGATTTCAGAGTTTGTTTTTTTTTTTAAGAAAAACGGGCGATCTGGTGTTATAGTCAACATCATCATCACCATCATTATCCATGTTGTTCTGCGTGGTATGTGAAATCTTTATTATAAAAATGCTGGCTCGGTGTTGCTGCTCTTACTGAAATGGCTCTTTGGGTGGAATGAAACATTGTTGGAAGCAGAAGATGGCTCAGGTGGTGCCATCTGCAGTCCTCCCATGGGGGAAATGGGTGTGTTCATGGCTGAGGGAATGGGTGGGTTAATGACTGACGGAATGTTTGAGTTAATGGCTGAGGAAACAGGTGTATTAATAGCCTGAAACAATGGGTGTATTCGAGGCGGAGCGGCAGGACGATATACTGGCAGGGTGGATGGCCGCTTAATGGCCGGGGGAACGGGTGTGATGAATGGGGTTAAGGAATGGGTGGGTTCAGGCTGAGGGAACGGGCGTGCTAAAGGCTTGAAGCACCAAGTGTAGTGACGGCTGGAGGAGCAGTGGCCTGCCTGCGGGGAGGGAGAGAGTTGATGGAGAGGAGGGGGTGCAGCCGTGGCCTGCTGCTGCTGCTGAGGCACTCCAGTCGTGTCCGACCCTGTGTGACCCCACGGGCGGCGGCCCACCAGGCTCCCCTCTCCCGCGAGCCATGGCCTGCGGCCCACCGGGCTCCTCGCCCATGGGCTTCTGCGGGCGAGAGCGCTGGAGTGGGGGCCGTGGCCTTCTCCGGGAGGCAGTGGCCGAGGAATGGCTGTGCCAATGGCATGGCAGCAGGGGCGGTTTAGCGCCCGGGCGGGAACGGGCGAACAGCGGCACCAGGCGTGGGCGGCTTGATGGCCGAGGGGGTGGCTGAGTTAGCGCTGAAGGAGCCTGTGCTAGAGCCGAGAGGGTGGGCATGCGGATGGCAGGGGACGGGCGGATGGCAGCTGAGGGAGTGTTCGAGGAATGGCCGAGGGGCAGTGGCTGGCGTCACGGCGGAGGCAGTGGCTCTCTGCTGGCACAAGGGCATCGGTGAGCTGGTCACCGACAGAGCCTGCTGCTTAGGCCTGAGAAAATCGCTGTATTGATGGCTGAGGGAATGGCGAATTAATGGCTGAAGGAGTAGGTGAGTTCATGATTCAGGGCTTGGGTAAACTGATGACTGATGAAGTGAAGTGAAGTCGCTCAGTCGTGTCAAACTCTGCGACCCCATGGGCTGCAGCCCGCCAGGCTCCTCTGTCCATGGGATTCTCCAGGCAAGAGTCCTGGAGTGGGCTGCCGTTCCCTTCTCCAGGGGATCTTCCCCACCCAGGGACTGAACCCGGGTCTCCCGCACTGGAGACGGACGCTTCCCCGTCTGAGCCGCCAGGGCAGCCCTGCAGCAGTGGCTGGCGGACTGGCTGAATAAGGGGCAGAGGCTTAGTGGCCGAAATAATGGGTGACTTTCTGGCTGAAGGAGTGGACACAATACGGGTTCGGCGATCTGTGGCTGAAGATTGAGATAACAGTGGACTAACGGTTGAGTGAATGGGTTTATGAATGACAGGGGATGAGCGTATTCATGGCATGCGGACATGGGTGAACTAATCGCTAGAAAGCCCAGGTGTTAGGCGCTAGGGACTTGGTGTATCAGTGGCTGAGGAACTTTGTGAATTCATGGCTGGGGGATTGACTGAATTAATGGCTAGGGAATGGGTGAATTAATGAATGGGGGAATGGGAACGTGTGTATTAATGGAGGAACTGGTGTGTCACAGGCTGTGGAAATGGCTCAGATAATCACTGAGGAATTGGCTGAGTGAATAGCTGCAGGATTGGCTGAATTAATGACTGAGGGCTGGCTGTATTAATGGCTGAGGGAATGGGGGAACTAATCACTTAAGGAACCTCTATTAAAATGAAAGAACCGGCATGTTAGGGCTGATGAAATAGGTGGAATAATGGCTAAGGGGTTGGCTTAATTAATGGCTGAGGGAATGGGTGAATTAATGGCTGGGAGAATATGTGCCTTAGTGGCTGAGGCTATATTAACGGCTGAGAGAATACGGGATTTACTGGCTGAAGAAATAGTTTAATGGCCAAGAGAATGTGTAAAAATGTCTTGGATTGGCTGAATTAATGGGTGAGAGATTTCACAGGAAAGAGGTGAGTGTGACTGATGGAATGAATGAAGTAACGGCTAAGGGAAAAGGTGATTTAACGATGGCAGGACTGGGTGAACTGGGGGCTTATGACTGAACTCAGCAGCAGAAAGAATGGGTGATTCAACAACTGAAGTAAATGGGTTAGTGGCTGAGATAATGGGAAACTAATAGCTGAGAGAACAGTTGAATTAATAGCTGACGGAAAGTTTCTATTAGGCCTGAGGGAATGTGTGAATTAATAGCGTGAGGAAATGTGTATTATGACTGAGGGACTGGTTGGCTGAAGGAATGCCTGAAATATGGCTGAGGGGATGGTTGAATTAATGGATGGAGGAATGTGTGTCTCAATGACGGAGGGAATTAGTGTATCAGAGATTAAGGGAGGCCTCTTGCCTTCGGAGATGGCCCACCCTCTCTATGGAGTGCTTCTGCCGAAGTTGCTCACACTTTTCGAGATGGACCACACCTGGTCTATGGAATGTGTAACTGAATAAATCTCCTTCTTCTTTGTCAAACAAAAAATAGGCTGAGGGAACGGCTGAATTTATGGCTGAAAGAATGGTTGAAATGATGCCTGAAGGAACTGGTGAACGCGAGGTTCTGAGGAAGATAATGGCTGAGCAAGTGGGAGGGATGATCCTGAGGGCCGGGTGCATGAGGCAGGACCGTCGCGTTACTGGCGGAAGGCATGGCGAACGAATGGCTGAGGGAGGCTGAGTTAGTGGCTGAAGGAAGGGGGGAGTTAATGGCTTCGGGAATGTGTGATTGAGTGGAGGAAATGGGTGAGGATCTTTTTATATGGCGTGAGGACATGGCTATATTGATGGGTGTGGGAATAGATTAATGGCTTTGGGAATGGGTGAATTAGGGCTGAGAGGATGCCTGAATTGATGGCTGATGAATGGGTGAGTTAACGCATGCAGGTGGGTGGTGTTATAGACTGAAGGAATTGGTGTATCAGAGACTGTGGGAATGACAGGAATTATGCTGAGGGGCTGCTTGAGTTAATGGCTGAGGGAATGGTGGAAATGACAGCTGGAGGAATGGCAGAACTAATGTCATGAGTGCAGTTCAGGTGCCCAGTCGTGTCCAGCTCTCTGCGACCCCATGGACTGCAGCATGCCAGGCCGCCCTGTCCATCACCACCTCCCGGAGTCCACCCAAACTCACGTCCATTGAGTCCGTGATGCCATCCAGCCATCTCATCCTCTGTCGTCCCCTTCTCCTCCTGCCCCCAATCCCTCCCAGCATCAGAGTCTTTTCCAATGAGTCAACTCTTCACATGAGATGGCCAAAGTACTGGAGCTTCAGCTTTAGCGTCACTCCTTCCAAAGAAATCCCGGACTGATCTCCTTTATGATGGACTGGTTGGGTCTCCTTGCAGTCCAAGGGATTCACAAGAGTCTTCTCCAACACCACAGTTCAAAAGCATCAATTCTTTGGCACTCAGCTGCTGGGACCCAGCCCTGGTGGATCCAGGGCAATTTGAAGCGGGGATGGCATGGTGAGAAAAAAACTTATTTATTTAGAAATATAAAAGAGACATTAGGAAAGAATAGTGTAGTAGGAAAATTTAGTGGAGAAAAGATGCTGAATAACTTGGTTTACGTGGAAAACCAATAAAGTTCCAAGACAAGGAACTTGCACCATCTAGGTTAGGCCACCGGCGTCCTCTTGAATCGTGGGGGTGCCCCGCCTTGGGCTCCCTCTCGTGGATCTTAGAAGGCGGGGCAAGTAAGTAGACATGGTGAGCCTCCACGCCCCAGATGGGAATTCAGCCAGAAAACAGAGTAAAGAAGACACGGGGGAAACCAGTCTTTCCAGTGACTGGCCCTCCCCTGTTGCTGTAAAGGCTTTTTATACTTTTTTTTGTACATAGAGATCAATGGATAATATAAAATTATGCAGCGTCAGCAGCCCTGACTCTTATCGAGACCAGGCTTTTCTCTCTGCATACCTAGTTGTATACACAAGTCTTAGGTGGTTTACTTCATCTTCTGGCCAGAAGGCAAAGTCACATTTTGCGGCCCTTTTCTGATGAGGGTTTGTCACCCAGAAGACTTTATTTGCCCTAATAGTGTCGTTCTTCCCAAAATCTGGTGCCACTCTCAGAAAGCACTAAATAAAGTTACATTCTTACACAGCAAAGACACAACAGTTTATAACAGTGAAAGAAGAACAGGGCTTTATAACAAGGGGAAAGTTCATTAACTCAAAAGTCTCATGTTGCCAACATCAAAGCTACTATATTCCTATTTCTGCATCCCATTTGCATTCATTAATATCCTCCCAGGCGCCTGAAAGATAAAGGATATGGAGGCCTAGCCGCAAACATTAACTCAACAAACTACTCACCAAACTAATTCTTAGCTCTAAAAGGCTCTATATCTTTCAGGTGTTTTGAGCTTCGCGCCTCTCACGGTTGGGGACTCTAAACAAGCCACAAATTGTAAAGTCCGGGCAGACAGGTCAGATAGGTTAGAAAGCCATCAAAGGGGTTAAGCCGAGACATTCTTTTTATATGCAGGAGACTGTTAACTGGAGCTCTGAATTAACTCTTTCCAGAGAAAAGGTGGTAATGTCAGAAGAGTACAGTATAGCAGACAGTAAACAGACAGCTTTTTGTTTCGGGGCAGATGCTCAGACAGAGGACCCCTCGAGGCCTGGACTCGCCTTGCCCATCAGGCCTCTCTGCGTGACCTTGTCATGGGTGGGATCTCCCGTCCCAGCACTCAGCATTCTTCACAGTCCAACTCTCACATCCACACAGGACCACTGGAAAAACCGTAGCCTTGGCTAGACAGACCTTTCTTGACAAAGTAATGTCTCTGCTTTTGAATATGCTGTCTAGGTTGGTCATAACTTTCCTTCCAAGGAGTAAGCGTCTTTTAATTTCATGGCTGCAATCACCATCTGCAGTGATTTTGGAGCCCCCAAAATAAAGTCTAACCCTTTATTTTCCTCACAGCCATCTGACATTAATTCACCAGTTCCTTCAGCTGTTATTCCAACCATTCCCTCAGCCATTAATACAACCATTCTGTCATCCATTAATATACCCATTCCCTCATGCCATGGATTTGCACATTTCCCCATCACTAATATACCAAAGCCTTTGACTGTGTGGATCACAATAAACTGTGGAAAATTCTGACAGAGATAGGAATACCAGACCACCTGACCTGCCTCTTGAGAAACATATATGCAGGTCAGGAACCAATAGTTAGAACTGGACATGGAACAACAGACTGGTTCCAAATAGGAAAAGGAGTATATCAAGGCTATATATTGTCACCCTGCTTATTTAACTTCTATGCAGAGCACATCATGAGAAATGCTGGGCTGGAAGAAGCACAAGCTGGAATCAAGATTGCCGGGAGAAATATCAATAATCTCAGATATGCAGATGACACCACCCTTATGGCAGAAAGTGAAGAGGAACTAAAAAGCCTCTTGATGAAAGAGGAGAGTGAAAAAGTTGGCTTAAAGCTCAACATTCAGAAAACTAAGATCTTGGCATCTGGTCCCATCACTCCATGGCAAATAGATGGGGAAACAGTGGCTGACTTTATTTTTCTGGGCTCCAAAATCACTGCAGGTGGTAATTGCAGCCATGAAATTAAGACGCTTACTACTTGAAAGGAAAGTTATGACCAACCTAGACAGCATATTGAAAAGCAGAGACACTACTTTGTCAACAAAGGTCTGTCTAGTCAAGGCTATGGTTTTTCCAGTGGTCGTGTATGGTTGTGAGAGTTGGACTGTGAAGAAAGCTGAGTGCCAAAGAATTGATGCTTTTAAACTGTGGTGTTGGAGAAGACTCTTGAGAGTCCCTTGGACTGCAAGGAGATCCAACCAGTCCATTCTAAAGGAGATCAGTCCTGAATATTCATTGGAAGGACTGATGTTGAAGCTGAAACTCCAATACTTTGGCCACCTGATGCAAAGAGCTGACTCATTTGAAAAGACCCTGATGCTGGGAAAGATTGAGGGCAGGAGGAGAAGGGGATAACAGAGGATAGGATGGTTGAATGGCTCACCAACTCAGTGGACATGGGTTTGGGTGAACTGCGAGAGCTGGTGATGGACAGGGAGGCCTGGTGTGCTGCAGTTCATGGGGTTGCAAAGAGTTGGACACAACTGAGTGACTGAACTCAACTGATAGAGGTAAATTCATGGCTGAGGGTATAAGTGAGTGACTGAGGCAATGAGTGAATTAAAGGCTCAGGGATTAGCTGAGTTAATAGCTGAGGAATTCCTGATTTAAGAGCTGAGGGAATGGCTGAATTAATGGAGGCACTTGACTCCATTAATGGCTGAGGAAATAGTGTATTGAAGGCTGAGGGAATGGCTGAATTAGGTGCTGATGCCTGGAGAATCCCATGGACGGAGGAGCCTGGTGGGCTGCAGTCCATGGGGTCGCTGAGAGTCGGACACGACTGAGCGACTTCCCTTTCACGTTTCCCTTTCCTGCACCGGAGAGGGAAATGGCAGCCACTGTAGTGTTCCTGCCGGAGAATCCCAGGGCCGGGGAGCCTGGGGGCTGCCGTCTCTGGGGTCGCACAGGATCGGACACGCCTGAAGCGACTCAGCAGCAGCAGCAGAATGAGTGTGTAGTGGCCAAAGGAATAGGTCCACTAAGCTTTGTGGGAAAAGCTGAATTAGTGGCTGGGCAGCTGGGTGAGCTCGCCACTAAGCGGGTGAGTGCAGTGAAGCTGGGCAAGCGTGAGCTGTGCCTGCAGGCATGGCGCGCATGGCTGCCTGGGCGCGCTCGCGGCTCGGTTCCCTGGCGGTTAGTGGCTGAGGAATGGCTGGCTTGACAGCTGAGGGACAGGCTGAATGGTAAGGGGAGGCAGGGTGGTGAGCCAGTGGCCCGGGATCTGTAGTGATGGCTGAGGGAACGCGGGCTCGGGGCTGAGGGGGCGCTGAGCTCCCGGGCCTGGACCGGACTGATCGGGCGGCTGGGGCAGAAGGGAAGGCGGGCCGCTCGGGCGCGCCCAGCTTTGGCGGCCCCACGGCTGCAGCCCCCGGTCCTCCGCCCACGGGGCTCTCCCGGCAAAGGCGCTGGAGTGGGCGCCGTGGCCTTCTCCAGAGGATCGTCCCGACCCGGGGGCCGCGCCCAGGCCTAGCTGCGTGGCAGCCAGACGCCCTACCCTCTGAGCCGCCAGGGAGGCTGAGGAGAGGGCATCGGAGCACTCCCGGCTGAGGACACGGGCGAGCGGACCCCTGAGCCAGTGGGCATGTCAGGCGTGAAAGCAGTGGTGTATTAATGACTGAGGCAATGGGTGCTAATGGCTGGGGGAACAGTTGGATTAACAGCAGATGACGTGTGAAACAGGGGCCTCCCTGGTGGCTCAGGGGAAAGAATCTGCCTGCAATGTGGGAGACCCGGGTTCGATCCCTGGGTCGGGAGGATCCCCTGGAGGAGGGCATGGCGACTGACTCCAGTACTCTTGTCTGGAGAATCCCACGGACAGAGGAGCCTGGCGGGCTAGACTTCACAGTGTCTCATGACACGGCTGAGTGAAGCGATAGCTGGGGGTCTGGCTGAATTAAGGGCTCTGGGAATGGGTGATTTAATGTCTCAGTGGCTAGGTGAATTACTATTTGAGGACATGGGGAAGTAATTCCTAAGGGGATCAGTGAATTAATGGCTGAGGGAATGGATGAATGAGTAGCTGCGGGAACAGGTATGTTAGCAGCTGGAAGAATGGGAGAACTAATGTGTGAGAAAAGGCTGATTTAATGGTGGAGAGAACTGATGTATTCGCAGCAGAGGAAATCTGTCAGCTAAAGCTGAGGGAATGCGTGAGCTAAACGCAGAGTCTATGGGTGCATTCGAGGATGAGAGAATGGGTGTGTTAATGGATCAAGCAACGGCCGCAGCAAGTGGCTGAGGGCTGGCTGAGTGAACAGGTGCAGCAGAATCTCGAGGAAGCGTTGAGCTAATGCCTTAGGAGATGGGAGAATGGGGCTGACCAAATGGGTAAACTGATGCCTGAGGGAACGGCTGAATTAGTGGCTGAGGGTATAGGTGATCTCGTGGTTGAGGGAATCGGTGGAACCATGGCGTGAGGTTATGGGTGTATTAATGGAATGAGTGAATGGTTGAATTCCTGGTGAATTAATGGTGAATGGTATGGGTGAATGAATGACTGAGGGAATGGGTGAATCAGTAGCTAAAAGACGGATTAATTAATGGCTGAATTAATAGCTGAGGGAATTTGTGTATTGGGGCTGAGAGAATGGGTGTCTTAATGGCTGAGGGAATAGGTATGATAATGCTATGAGGGACTTGAATTAATGGCTAAGGGAATGTTTGAAATTATGGCTGAATGAATGGCTGAGGGAATGGCTGAACTAACACAAGGAAAGACTGAAGGATTCGGTGTGTTAAGGGAAGAAGGGGATGAGTGTATGAGTGACTGAGTGAATGTGTGTGTTAATGGCAGAGGAATTGGGTGTATCGGTAGTTTAGGGAAAGGGTAACTTTATTTTGACTGAGGAGAGTGGGTGTATTAATGGAAGCGTATGATTAGTGTGGTGCATTAAAGCTTTGCGGGGTTCTGGGCGTGCCCATTCCTATGCCTCGGCCCCCGAAACATGCCCCCCAACCTCTGATGCATACCCACCCTCCACAGATGAACAGGAGACCACAGGCGCCATCAGCTACACGGTGGAGCTGAAACGCTATGGGGGCCCCCTGGGCATCACCATCTCAGGCACAGAGGAGCCTTTCGATCCCAT
Source organism: Nanger dama (assembly GCA_917880005.1). Taxonomy (NCBI): domain Eukaryota; kingdom Metazoa; phylum Chordata; class Mammalia; order Artiodactyla; family Bovidae; genus Nanger; species Nanger dama. Next base: position 2,978,027 of record CAKJTW010000016.1, on the reverse strand, counting down.
TGTCATCTCGGGCCTCACCAAGCGTGGCCTGGCTGAGAGGTGAGCCAGGGCTCTGTGGGCACACACGGGTGAGCCAGGGACCCCATGGGGCAGGAGCTGAGCTTTGGGGTCAGTCAAAACTGGCTCTTAGCTTTGTTCCAGTATCGATGGTCTGGGGCCTGTCCTATCCCTCTCTGAACCTCAGTTCCTTAGATGGGGGCTAGCTCCTGGCAGCCATCCCGATTTCGGGTAAGTGCTGGATAAATCCCTCCCGGGCAGCTCAGTGGGTAAAGAATCTGCCTGCAATCCAGGAGACGCAGGATGCCATCCAACCATCTCACCCTCTGTCGTCCCCTTCTCCTCCTGCCTTCAATCTTTCCCAGCATCAGGGTCTTTTCAGATGAGTCAACTCTTCACATCAGGGGGCCAAAGTATTGGAGTTTCAGCTTCAGCATCAGTCCTTCCAATGAATATTCAGGACTGATTTCCTTTAGGATGGACAAGTTGAATCTCCTTGCAGTCCAAGGGATTCTCGAGTCTTCTCCAGTAACACAGTTCAAAAGCATCAATTCTTCAGTGCTCAGCTTGCAAAGTATTTGGTAGCTAGTTTCTTGCCTGGAGAATCCCATGGACGGGGGGAGCTTGGTGGGCAACAGTCCACGGGTCACAAAGAGTCGGACACGACTGAGTGACTTTCACTTTCTCTTCACAAGTGGCATTCCAAACATCCTCAGAATTCATGCTGAACCATTCATGGTTCCAGAACCTAGCTTTGGAGCTGAGCACGAACAATCCCCTCCCAGACGATAGACTTGGAACCTCTATTAACATAATCACACTGGCTTTTTTTTTTAATCTCCCACAGATGGGTTTACCTGGGGTCATCCAGGCTCATGCTTTGGGTTTCCTCAGTTCCTGGGGGCAGCCCCCCACTTCAAGTCCCTAACTCCTGTCCTCTACCCTGTGCCCGCTCCCCAGGACTGGCGCCATCCACGTCCGGGGACCGTATCCTGGCCATCAACAGCGTTAGCCTCAAGGGCCGGCCACTGAGTGAGGCCATCCACCTCCTGCAGGTGGCTGGCGAGACCGTCGCCCTGAAGATCAAGAAGCAGCTAGACCGTGAGCCTTGCCCCGCACCCTGGGGGCCGCCCAGCCCGCCTAGGGAGAGAGATCCCTGGGGCCCTGGGGCCCGCTTCCAGGGCCCAGCCTCATAAGATGGCTGCTCACCCCGTGCAGGCGGGGAGGGTCCCTGGGACCATGAGGAGACGAGGCTCGGAGTGAGGCGCCCGAGGTCACACAGCCACTGTGGAGCTCTCTGGCCTGAGCCATGCTCTCCATCACCTCCGCCTCGGCCTCCTGCCTCTTGAGGAGCCTGCTTGTTTTCCCTTGCGGCTGTCACTTACACGTCCCTCAGTTTCCCCTGTGTTTATCCCCCGTGCTTTGGTAGGGAGTGGACACGAGCCCAGACTTTGGAGCTCTCCTTTGAATCTGGGCTCCACTGTTGCCCAACATGTGACCTTGGGTGTGTGGTGCAGCCTTCCCAAAGCCTCAGTCTTCCTGTCTGTGAAATGGGTGTGCCCACCAGCCTGCCTCCCACCTCACGTGTCCGCTTGGTCACCCAGGGGCCTGTGATTTCCCAAACCAGGCCGAAGCAGGGAAACAGACTGGGTGGACATCTCTGTCTCCAAGTTCAGAAGCCAGTGGCGGTGACACCCGCTGTTCCTCCCAGGCCCCCTCGCACCCCGCAAGTCGGGCAGCCTCAGCGAAGCCAGCGATGCGGATGAAGACCCGCCAGAGGCGCTGAAAGGCGGTCTGCTGGCAGCCCGATCCTCGCCCACCGTGCCCAGCGTGGACAGCGCCGTGGAGTCCTGGGGCAGTTCGGCCACAGAGTGTGGCTTTGGGGGGCCCAGGTAACGCCTCGGGGCCCTGGACAAGCACTGTGCTGTCTCTGGGCCTTTGCAGGGCTGTGCCCTCCCCTGCCCCTCCTCCTTGCTCCTCTTCTGGCTCCATCCCTTAGGGACACTTCCTCATGGCAGAGCTAATCAGCCCAGTCAGCCATTCTGACAGCCCCTCACCCTCAGAGCATGGACCGCAGGCCTTCCTGGACTTTGACTGGCATCCATGGCTCAAAGCTCCCCATTCAGGTCTCCCCCATGAGGCTTGAGACTAAGGGGTCTGACTTCCGCCTCCTCCATCCCCAGCCCGATGGCTGGCACACAGCAAGTGTTCAATGCTGATTGTATCCCATCAAAGGCAGGAAGGCAGAAAGCCCCCTGCCATCCCTCCTACAAGACCCCCTTGGGAGGCCACCCCCAGGACACACGCCCCCTGCCCACTGCAGGTGGAGACCCATGGGCGGCCTTGGGGGACGTCTGAATCTTGTGATCTCTGTGACCCAGAACTGCAGGGGGACTCCCCGGGGCCCAGCTCAGGGAGAAGTAGAGTGAGGCCTTGAGGTGGTCTCAGGGGCCCTTGGCCCTGGTCACCCCTCACTGCGTGTCTGCCCGCTCTGTTTGAGCTTCCCCATTTGCAGCCCTGGGTCAGCATCACCCCGCAGGGCAGGAGCTTCAGGGCAGGGTGAGGGGGATGGTTAAGAGTGGGCCCCTTCTCAGCAGGGCTTGGCCACGCTGAGCTCCATGGAGCTGGCACAGGGTCCTGGAGGTCTGGCATTCACTCTGCTGATGGTCACGGGGTTCTAGGGTAGGGGCCTGGGTGGCCCAGCAAGCCCAGAGGAGGGAAAGACCTCTCCCAGGCCACCCTGCCAGGCTGGAGGCAGGGCAGGAAGGAGAGCCAGTGGGGCACACAGAGAGGATGTTCGACGCCCTCTCTCTCCTCCCGGCCAGGTTCCTACACTCCACAGGCAGCAGCTCGGGCCGTGACCCCCCAGGAGTGGCGGTCCAGCCGGCTGAGAAGCAGTCCCCCACTGACTGAGCCCCGGAGGACGAGCTATACCCCAGGCCCTGCCGATGAGAGCTTCCCAGAGGAGGAGGAGGACTGGGAGCCACCCACTAGGTCTGTGGGGGCGGGGGGCACCCCAGGGGAGGAGGCAGGCTTGGCCTCTCGGCTGGGATGGGCTTAGGGAGCTGGTCCCTGTGCCTGGGCGGTGGGTGTGATGGATGAGGCTCGTGTGGCCCCCAGAAGAGGCACCTTCCACGAGAGGAGAACAAGCGTGGAGCAGAGGCGTCTCCATTTCAAGAGGCCCAGGTGGGGGGGCAGGGAGGCAGCCTGGTTGACTCCCCCACCCCACACCACCCCACCCCGTGTCTGGTGATCAGCTCTTCTCAGAACCTGAGACGCTGAACCCGGACCCTCCCACCTTGGCCAGGTGGCAGTGCCCTCCTGTGGGGCCTGCCCCCCTGGGGTGGCTGTGGTCACGAGCGCCAGCCCTGGGCCCTGGGTGTGATGGTGTTTGTGGCAGCGTCTTCGGGGAGTTCAGCAGCCCACTGCTGCTGTGAGGAGCGATCCCAAGGAGTCCCAGCTGCCCTCTTCCCACCCCTATGCCTTCGACCCGGCCGTGCCTGCTGCCGAGAGTGCCGTCCCCTCCCCTTTCTGGGCTGCCTGCTCATCCATCAGACCAGGCTCAAGGTCCCCCTCCCTGCAGCAGGCTTCCCTGATTCTCATAAGGAAGGCCTGCGTCCCTCTGCTGAAACCCACAGCCGTGCACATGAGCCTCCAGTGGCTCTGGCTGCCTTGGGTCTGCCTGTTAACAACCTGGCTGTCGAGTCTTCTGCGTGGCACCGCTAGCTCAGCCTGGCACCCAATAGCTTCACGCACACACACCCTGAGATCAGGGCCCTCACCTTAGCCCCTCCATGGCCTTGCACCCAGGAGAGGGCCTGGCTCAGTGTGCCTGTAGCATGGACCTGCACCCAGGAGAGGGCCTGGCTCGGCGCGCCTGTAGAATGGACTTGAATGCAGCGCACGGCCTTTGGTCTCCGTCTTCTCATCTCTGAAATGGGAAGGCGAGGGGGCCACCTCTTTTGTATCATCGTCCTGGCGGCTCCCTAGGAGATGAAAGCCTGGGTGCTTTCTGGAGAGATAGAGAGAGTGCTTTGCACACCACGGCACACTTGATAATGGCTGGGGCTATGTCGACACAGAAGGGCGTTGCAGCCGGTGAAGCAGGAAAATGTGGCTTGTTGGGTTCTGATGGGACCTGAATCTAGAGCCGAGAAGAGGCCCGGCCTCCTGTGATGGAAATCGCGGAGAGGGGTGGGAGGGCGTGGCCCTTTCCCCAGCCCAGACCCTCCATCCTCATCCGTCCGTGTCCACGCCGGCTCCAGCTGCGTCTGTCACTGTCCTGCGACGCCTTGTGTCTGGGTGGGGAGGGGAAGCCAGGGGCTGTCCTCCGGGGGCTGCACCATGGATCTCCTCTCTTGTCTGTCTCTCTGTCCGTCTGTCTGTCCGTCTGTCTCTCTCCCCAGGCGTCCTGTGTCACCGCTCTCCACCCCGTCTCATCTGCCCCCCGTTCTAGCCGCTCACCGCCAGTCCCGGTGGCCCCTCACTGCGTCTCCCCCATTCTGTGTCACCAGCCACTGCCCCGGGGCCCCAGCACTGCTGCCGAGGACACCTGCCTTCCAGCCTGCCCGCCCGCCCACCCTCTGGCCCCCTGAGCCCAGCGCAGGGTCCCCAGGGCCTGGAAGACGCCTCAGACCCCTGCCCGCCGCCCGCCCCTGGGAGTTGACGCTCTCTGGTTCCTACGTTGCAGCCCAGCCCCTGGCCCCAGCCGCGAGGAGGGCTTCTGGCGCACGTTTGGGGAAGCCCTCGAAGACCTGGAGTCATGCGGTCAGTCGGAGCTGCTGAGGGAGCTGGAGGTGCGTGTGCCCGTGGGGGCAGCACGGGGCTGGCACTGTGCCCCCGTGCAGTGTGTGCGAGTGCACGCGCCGGCCTCCTCCGGGGGAAGGCGCTGCACACACACGATGGGCACGTGTGCGACCGGGCATGTGCAGCTGCAAGCATGTTTGGAGCATGTGTGTGCATGCGTGTGAGCACGCTCAGGCATGCCCAGTGCAGTGTACTGTCGCAACGCGTGTCTGGGTGTGCATGTGTGGATGCAGAAGGGCAGGTGTGTGTGTGTGTGTGTGTTTGTGCGTGCGCGCACGCGCGCATGCGCATGCACGCGCAGTACAACGGTCTGGCATGGCTCTGAGCGTGCCCAGGGGAAGCTTCTGGATGTCAGCACTGGTAACGGCAGGCAGCGCGGGGCCAGGAGGTGAGCGTGGCTGCAGTGAGGTCCGCGTCCCCCATGCTGGGGCAGGCTGCCGGGGAGACCCGGGCGGGGGTCCTCACCGGTCGCTCCTGGAGCGCCTCCTGCCCCGAGATCAATAATCTGCACTGTGTCTGTGCTTGTGCCCTGCTTTGCTCCTTGGATTTTTGATTGAGCTTTTTTTTCGCTGTTAGTTTTGCCAAGTGCTTGGCTCATCAGAGTCAAGTTCCAGTTCTGTGCACTCTCACTCACGTTTCATTGGTTTCTTGTCTAACCCTTTTTCACGTTTTGCTTCTATATTCCCTTCCTTCTACTTTACTTGTATTTTAAGTCCTGATACTTCTCCTGGTTTCTCAACGCCTTAATTTTCTATCTTTCTTACTTCCTAACATTTAAAGATACGGGTTTACCTGTAAGCCCTCGCTTGACTGCATCCTATAAACTTTAAGTTGTGGTACTTTAATGGTCTCTTCAGTTCCTAATATTTAAGAAATTTCCATTGTGATTTCTACTGAAGCCCTTTAATTACGCTTCTAGAAGCGGGGTGTTTGGTTTTGGAACTGCATATGTTTGGTTTTATTTTTGATGCCAACTTTAAAACCCGTTCACACTGGGTTGTGAAAGTGCATTTGATTTGATCCTAACTCTTGGGAGTTTTTGTAAGACTTCTTTCTTGGTGGCCAAGGACGTGATCAGCTTTAGTAACCATTTCGGATACGCTTGCAAAAGTTTGCCGTCGGCAGACAGAGCAGGAAGCGTCTGAGTGGAGGGCTGTGTCCCCTCAGGCGTCCATCATGACAGGCGCCGTGCAGAGCGTGGCCCTGGAGGGCAGGCCCGGCCACCGGCCCTGGAGGAGGAGCCGGGAGCTGCGAGCCTCCCGAAGAGGCGCAGGAGCTGCTGCTGCCAGCGCCTGTGGAGATGCACAAGGTGGGTGCTGGGGCTCGGGGTGCGCGGGAGGCCTGGGCGCATGTCCTGATGCGGCCCCAGGGGGCCCTCCTCCTTTCCAGCTTCATTCTCCTGCACCAGTGAAACACAAGATTAGGTAGAAGGGAGAGGTTTCCAAAACTCCTGCCATTTGGGTGCACACACACACACTTGTGATGCTTTTCTTTAAGTGGACTCACTTTTATCCCACTTAAGTGACTGTGTGTGTGAGTATATACAATATGTAAGCTTGTCATTTGTGTGCATATATGTATGGCAGGGGTAGTTTAATCGCTCAGTCGAGTCCAACTCTCTCTGACCCCGTGGACTGTAGACAGCCAGGCTCCTCTGTCCGTGGCATTCTCCGGGCAAGAATACTGGAGTGGGCTGCCACTTCCTATTCCAGGGGATCTTCCCGACCCAGGGATGGAAACTGCGTCTCTTGTGTCTCCTGCATTGGCAGGCGGATCCATTACCGCTAGCGCCACCAGGGACTCTCATATATGTGCATGCGTGCATGTATATCACTACCTTAAAGGAAAGGCCAGCATTTTTGTCAACTCTAGGCTACAGCCTAGGAAATAAAATACACAGGAGGAAAGAGGCCTCTCGCCCCATAATCGCCCTCAGAGGGTTCTGGGCTCTTTGGCGGGCAGGGCAATGGGAAGCATCAGAGGCTGGGAGCGCACATGGCCACCCTACGGAGACGTTCTGGTGTGGAAGTGGGAACACGGGAAAGGAATGGAAGGGACTCTGTTCCTGTGGCTTCCGCGGTGACTGAGCGCTGCAGATAGAGGGTCCCCAGAGGCTGGGGGGCATCCAGGTGGGTGGGGCTGAGTCCGAGAGGCATCCGATGCCAGCCCAAGGGACTCGGGCAACTGTGGGATGCTGGGGGAGGTCAGGGCTCCAGGGGTCCCCTCCTCCGGCTGCTCCCAGGTGACGCTGCACAAGGACCCCATACGGAGTGACTTCGGTTTCAGCGTCTCAGACGGCCTCCTGGAGAAGGGCGTCTATGTCCACACCGTGCGCCCTGACGGGCCCAGCCCAGCGTGGGGGTCTCCGGCCCTTTGACCGAGTTCTTCAGGTAGTGCCGGGGTAGGGGCGCCTTTGATGGAGTGGTCTTCCCTAGCCCCAGCGAGGGGAGAAAGCCCAGCGTCTGCCCTGGCTGAATGGCCTTGGGCAGGCGGCTGCCCGTCTCTGAGAGGCAGCTTCTTCATCTGAGAGAAGGGGCTGACCACACAGTTATATCAGTGAGGTTAGGCTAAGTTATGCTGCGGTAACAACCCCACATCTCAGTGGTTTTTGTATTTCTTGCCTGAAGTATTTTTACCTTAGCTTTGGCTGTGCCAGCTGTTGGAGGCTGTGCCAGCTGTTGGCGGCTGTGCCCAGGCTTCCTCTAGTGGGGGCGCATGGACTTCTCACTGCAGTGGCTTCCCTCGTTGCAGAGCCAGGCTCTAGGATACGCTGGTGGCCTCAGCAGCTGGAGTGCGCAGGCTCCAGAGCGCTGGCCCAGTGACTGTGGGGCGCTGGTTTAGTTGTGGCATGTGGGATCTTCCTGGACCAGGGATTGAACCCAGGTCCCCTGCATCAGTGGGCGGATTCTTACCCACTGGACCAAAAGAGAAGTCACAAAATCTCAATGATTTAACACACGTGAACATTTATTTATCACCTCTCCTATACGTCCCCCATGGGTCTTATTCCACCTGGGCTCGGGGAGGGTCCACCATCTAGGAAATGCCCCAGACTCCATGGCAACTAAGTCATGCGACCTCACAGCAAGGGAGCCAGGGAGATGTGAGTGGGCACACCCTTCCTCGTGCCCCTGCTGGGCAGGAGGCTCAGCCTGTGGTCTGCTTGTGATGTTAACAAACAGAAGGTGCAGGTATTGGAGGGTAAAGGATGCGTGGAAGGGTTGAAAGAGTTAAATGGGAGTGCCCGCCTCTGTGTCAGTGTTCAGACTGACACGTGTCCAGGCTGGGCAGGGTCTGCATGTTGGGAAGTCCTCACCCGCTTGAGCCCAGGCTGAGTGGGTGTCGTCTGCCCCGCGGGTGTGCGTGTGCAGGTCAACCACGTCCGCACGCGGGACCTTGACTGCTGCCTGACCGTGCCGCTCCTGGCCGACGCGGGTGATGTCGTGGAGCTGATCATCAGCCGCAACCCGCTGGCCCAGACCAGCCGGTCCCCACGCGCGCCCGGACCCAGCAGCCCACGGATGCTCTGAAGTTGGCCCGTGATTTGGACGTCCAGGAAGGTCCTGGCTCCCACGCCTGCAGCCAGACTGGAGAAGTGGCCACCCACTCGTCCGTCTGCCGTCGGGCAGGCTCGGATCGGACTTTGTTCTCCAGATCTGCGGTGGCAGGGGCTGGGCCTGTTCCAGTGATATTGAGGTCTCTGCGATTGGGCCTCTGAGATGTGCCAGGGTGCAGCGGGGCACCCAGTAGAGGTGAAGGCAGGCTGCTCAGCTGGGAGTAAAGGGGCTACTCCAGGTCCCTGCAGGGCCCCTGGGAAGAGTGTCCAGTGTGGGCACAGCTCAGCGCCATGCAGGGAGCGATCGCCCAGCAGAGCTGTGGAGCCGCGTGACTGCAGGGGCGGGAGTAAGCTCCCTGTCTCAGGAGGTGAGCAAGAGGAGCTGATCCCAGCTGCGTGGTCGCAGGCAGGGATGTGCAGCTTCTCAGGGATGGTTAGTTTCCCCTCAGGGGAGCATCTAGGGTGAGTCTGGGGGCTACTTGATCTGGACAGCCTCCCACTAGGAAAGACGGAAGGGGGCCAACCCCTTCTCTCCAGAATCTGGGTCCAGGGCTCACTGGCACATCCTCCCATGCCGCAGTTAGGAGACATGGAGCCGGGGTGTCTCGAATCCCAGGCCCTCTGAGCAGTTCTTCCATTTCTGAGACTGTGGTCGAAGCCTCTGTGACTTGCGATCGCATTTCTGGGCCCGTTGGGTGAGCTTTCACAAAGCAGCCTGCAGGCTGTCTGTCTCTCCCGCTGCTTTCATCAGACACGTGGCCATTGCTCCGTAAGAGTGCACCCTTCTCAGCCCAGGCCCCTCAGGGCGGGAGGGAGTTGTTTTCAGACCGAAGACCCAGGGGTGTTCCCTTCACCTGCTCTGACCGTGAAGATGGGGAACCTAGGAAACAGGATGCATGTGAGAGGATCCAGCTCCTCCCCAGGTCAGCAGAGGAGGGGACAGAAGCAGATGGAGAGACTGGAGGGGCGGGAGGAGACGGGCCATTCCTCCTCACCCCTGGGGGCGACAGTGTCCAAAGGGGTCATGGAGGGAAGTTAATTCTTGCTTGAAAATCTGGAAGCACCAGCATTGCTTAACATGGTTTTCCTCCTGTTCTGCTACCTTTGGGTTTGGAGAAGGGCCGGGACATCTACCTGGAGGACAGGACTGGGCCCCCCACCCCACCCCGGGGATGGAGGTGGGCAGAAAGCATTCGGCCAGTTCTCCGGCCGTGTTTGGACCCTGCTCAGGCTCTTAACAGGGTCCCAGGAAAACAGAGGCGCCGCCCGCCCGCACCTTCCACCTTGCACCCCTGTGTCCCCAGAATAACCCTCTTCCCCTCCAGGGGCTTGGTGAGGACCCCAGGGCTGTGTTGTTTGCACGCTGGGTCACTGCGTGTTGCTGTGTGCCCCATCCGGGCTGACCCCTCCGCACGATTAGGGCAGGGACAGTCTCAGAGCCGGCTCTGCCTGTCGGAGGGAGACGCACCCTGAACCCGGCCAGCACCCCCATCCTCGGGCTGAGGCCTCCGCCACTCCCCCAGACATCTGCAGCTGGGCCCCGTGGGTGAGCCTCCTGGCCGCGGCCGGCCTTCTCATATGCAATACTCCTCTGTCTTCTCTCGGGGACTGGTCACCCCAGAATCGGCGTTTCCTGACACCCCGTCTCCCCGGCGAGCGTCCTGCCTGCCTATGCATTTTCAGTACAGCCCCCCGCGACGTGCCCCTCCCACCCCCTAAAAGCTGTATTTTTCTCTGGCTGAGATTAGAGCATATTCCTTGTAAACTATTTTTCTACAAGGGGTTTTCTTAGGGCTCTTGGGAAGCACAACGTGACAAGCGGCACCAAATTGTAAAGGCCATTTGGGGTCTGTCTGGGGACACGTGTACAGACCTTTCCCCCGCAAGTTGCAATGACTTGGGGGTTGGGTGGGAGATTGCTGTTGGGGTGATTTTTAAAAAAAAAAATAAAACTATTTACAACCACCTGGATTAGGGTGTCTGCTTTAAAAAATAAATCATTGGCTTGCGATACCTCTCCCAATTATTGATGATGTTTTTCACAACACAAGGGAAAGTAATTGTTAAAATTTTTATGGAACCACAAAAGACCCAGAACTGCAAAAAGCAATCCCAAAAGAAAGAATGTACGACAAGGCATAAGCCTCCCAAACTCTACACAGCACTGCAAAGCTACGGTCATCAAAGCAGCATGCCACTGTCGTAAAAATGGATATATAGATCCAGAGAAGAGAATATAGGGCTCACAGATAAACCCACAGGCATCTGATCAATGAATCTTCGACAAAGGAGACAAAAATATACAGGAAAAAGATACTGTAATCCCAATACTTTTCCACACTAAAGCTGTTACGGGCAGCATGCATGAGGCAGTAGCCTTTCTTTACACCTCCTGTGCTTACTGGGGAGCTACAGCCTAAGGGGATGTGTTCTTCATCAAGAATGCGCCTGTGTCTCACCACTTATGCCCCCTTAAGATTCAACCCGAGACAAAAAAACCATTCCAAGCCTTGCACAAACGGCCTCCTCAGTGGCCGGGGTTCGTAGAAGGGGTAACTTGGAGCGGGGAGGCTGAGGTGGGGACCCAACACCAGGGCATGCAGAGGCTACATGAGGTTTTTAAACTCCTCCCAGCCAGAAGGCCCACTGTCGCTCCGGGGCACCAGCCTTGCTTTAGCTGTAGGACGGTCTGCCTAGATCTGGAGACTGCGGTCGTATTGGGAGCAAAACAGATGTGCTCCAGGAGCAAAGTGGGGCTCAGATGCAAGCACATGCACGCCACGCCTCTCAGCCTCAGTGCAATTCAGCCACGGGACCCACGCTGGCTCAAGCTCCAGGGGCGTAATACCAAGCAGCCCAGACAAGGAGGACAGAGAATTATGCAAGGCCTTTGCTTTCATCACTTTTTCCAGTTTCATTTTTGCGGCATGGTGGAGCATAGCTGGTTCACACTGTTGTTTGTTTTCGGTGTACAGCAGCTTGATTTGACTTACTGGCTCAGTTCAGTCGCTCAGTTGTGTTCTGCTCTTTGCAACCCCATGGACTGCAGCACGCCAGGCCTTCCTGTCCATCACTGTCTCCCAGAGCTTGCTCACACTCATGTCCATCGAGTCGGTGATGACATCCAGCCATCTCATCCTCTGTCGTACCCTCCTCCTCCTGCCTTCAGTCTTTGTCAGCATCAGGGTCTTTTCCAGTGAGTCAGCTCTTCGCATCAGCTGGCCAAAGGATTGGAGTTTCAGCTTCAGCATCAGTCCTTCCAATGAATATTCAGGACTGATTTGCTTTAGGATGGACTGGTCTGCTCTCCTTGATTTATACATAGAGCATATCTTTTCACTTTCGGATCTTTTATAGTTGAGAATTCCAGAAGTTTGAGGAGCGTTCCATGTGCTGAATCGCAGGTCCTTCTATGTTATCTGTTATACACGCACACACACACACGCACACACATATTTCTGTGCATGTCAATCCAGGCCTCCTCACTTGCCGCCCCACTGTCTCCTCTGCTTCTGTAAGCCCCCTTCTCTGGCTGAAGTCTCTGAGCCCCTCTGTCGTTTGCAGAGCCGGTCTCTTCCGCCTATGCCCCAACCCTGTCCGCGTGTGACAGCGTGTCTCACTGGCCCTCCTCTGTGTAAGGCAGTGCAGTGGTGGAGGGTCTCCGTGGGTGCATCCGTCGTCTGTTTCTGCCACGGCTTCGTTTTCCACTCGTTTCCGGGTGGACAGTTTGCCGGTTGCTCTGCGTGGGCGCGGGGAAACAGTGCCGTCATGAAGGCTGCGGTGCGTTCTTTTCCAGTTGGAGCTTTCCTGGACACACATCCGGGAGAGAAAATGGCAGATCAGGGGCCTGTCCTGCTGTGAGCGTTATTCAGGATGTGGGAGAGCGTTTCATGGTGCCTCTCAGCAAAGTACATTCCCAGCAGCAGTGTAGGAGGGCTCCTTTCCTCCTTGGTCGCTCCAGCAGTTACTGTCTGTAGACTTTTAATGAATGCACCTCCTGCTTGGAGGAGTGGACCCCTCTTTTGTAGGTTTGCTTGGCATTCTCCTAGATATTAGGGATCTTGAGCATCTTGGGGTATGGATTATTTACTTATTTCTCTACCTATTACCAGTGTGAGTATATTTACCTCCTCAAATTGACCTCCTGAAAGTCAGCTGAGATTCAAATTTTTATTTTTTATTTTTTTTAGAATTAGCTACTGCAGGCTATTTCCTGAGAATAGAGTTATTGACACAACCCAGGCCTTGTGAGTCAGAAGGGAAAATAAACGAGGGAAAGTTGTTGTTAGAGGAAATGTCCAGAAGGTGGCAGCACTTCTCCGGGCCCGCCTCTGGTTCTTGGGTCCACCAGGCTAGAGCGAGAGGCAGCTTCCCGGGCTGAGGCTGAGCGTGGGATGTGCGTTAGCAAACAACACCCCACGACGCGTGTTCCTTACTCCCCCTACAACGTCGCCACCGGGCCCTTCAAGACCGATCACGATGAGGCCCCTGTACCCTGCTGAGACTGCTCAGTGCCCAGGAAGCTGAACTGTCAGAAAGGAGGCTCGCGCTGGGAGGCCCAGCTCCGGAGAGGTGGAGGCCAAGTGACTCCGGCCTCCAAGATCCTCGCTGCCTGGACGCCACTGGAACTCCGGGCCGAGCCAGAGCCGAGCAGGCAGCAGAGGTGTCCTCAGGGGCTGCTGGGCTGTGCGGACCCTCACTCGGCCCAGCCCTGGGCCCCAAGGGTGGGCTTTGCAGCCCAAGTCAGGGAGGCGGGAGGAAAGAAAGGAGGCGTGGCTTCCCTCCCTGCCTTCCGTCCTTCCCTTCCTTGCGTCCCTCCCTCTCGCGTCCGGCCCATGCGCTCTCGCAGGGTCGATTGGCAGCGGTGCGCGTGTCCTCGGTGTCCAGCCGGCTGATTCGGGCATGACTGGCACAGAGTCTCTCTAGTCTGTTCCGGACAGAGCTCGAGCACCGAGCTGAGTATCCGGTGCTGGTCGGTCGTCTAGCCACGCGATTTTCAGTGCGAATCCGGAAGGAAGCAGATCCTCTCTGCAGTGTTGATCACGGGTCTCTGTTAGAGGTTAGACAGAGAGTTCTGTGTGTTTGAGGAAGGAAGGAGGGGGGTTCTTTCCATCCGTTTTTCCTCATATGCAGAGAGGCCTGTATCAGGGAGAGAAACTACAAGGACCGGAGTACATTGCTGGACCTTCGCAAATAAGCTCCGTGGCCAAGGACGCCCCAGGAGTGTAGGGTCGATATCGTCCTGGAGACCGGAGACCCGCATCAGGCTGGCGTGCGCTCAGAGCAGGCGCCACTGTTCAGAGCGCCTCTCCTCCAGCAGACGCTGGCGGGACCTGCAAACCACAGCACGCGGCGGCCTGAAAGGGAAGGGGGATGCCTCCTCCAGCCCCTCCGCCCTCCCGGCCTCGGGCTGCTCCGCTGTGCCTGGCGCCTGAGCCGGCTGGAGTCCCCCGTCTGCACTGCAGCCGGGTCGGGACGGCCTGGCAGGGTGGCCTCGGTGAGCAGCCGCTTTGGCTTCCGGCGTGGCCTCCGCTCGGGCTGAGACCGGAGTCCCCACTGGGGCCGTGGCGGGGGCGGCACCGCGCCTGCGCTCGACCTGGGTTCGCCCTGGCCTCCTTCCTGTGTGCGCAGCCACCGAGGCCCTCAGCAGGGTGCTGGGTCCAAGGCTGGCATTCGCTGCTGAGATGGGAGGCGTGAATCGTAGGAGAAGAATCAATGAGACGGAAGCCCTAAGGTGCATCCTCAGGCGCATGCCACTCCCTTTCAGTCCCGGGAGTCCCACTTTGCCTGCGGCTCTAGTTGGCCCGGGAATCAGAGTTGGGCGTGGATTGTGCTGCCATCTGGTGGTCACTTTCTGTAACTACCCCCACCTTGCGCTCTGGTGCCTCCTGGTCCCTCTCACCCACAAGGCCTGGGGGACTCTTAAAACAACTGACCTCAGGAAAGGCGCTGAGGGCAGGGGCGGGGGCAACATGCAAGAATAAATTCCCAACACAACTGGTATTCAAGAAGTCAACGCCCGGGGCAAATTATCCTCATACCCTTTAGGGGAAAATTCAAAATCCAGCACAGAACAAGAGGCTCAGCATCTGAATCACGGTGGGAATGCCAATCAAAATGACGACAAGAAGTCACAGCCCGCCCATCAGAATGGACATCCTCCAAAGTCTCGAAACAATTAATGTGGAAGACAGCCTAGGAGAAATGGAACCCCCATGCTCTGTCAGGAAGAATGTATCTGACCGGGGATCTTGCCAGGGTCCAGCCCCGGTGATCCAGGGTAATTTGAAGTGGGGACAGAGTCAGCGTCCTAGGAATTAATTGCTTAATTAAAGATATGAAGGGAGATTAGAAAGAAATAGTGTAGTAGGAAAATACTAGTGGAGAAAAAGAGGCTGAATAACTTGGTTTACATGGGATACCAATAAAGCTTCAAGACAAGGAGCTTGCACCACCCACGTAGGCCACCGGCACCCACTTGAATAGCAGAGAGTGCCCCTCCTTGGGCTCCCTCTCGCGTGGATCTTAAAAGCCAGGGCAAAATTAGCAGGCTTGGCAAGCACCCACACTCCAGATGGGAATTCAGCCAGAAAAATGGAGAACAAGAAAGAAACGACACAGGGGAATCAGTCTTTCCAGAAATTGATCCGTTTTCTTTATTTTCAGATTTGCTTATATATTTTTGTTATACATAGGGATGAATACAGAGTCACGTGGGGTCAACAGACCTGATCTTTATCAAAATCAGGTGCTTCATATAAAAGTATACAAAGGTCTTAAGGGTTTTACATCTTCTTCTGGCCATGAGGCCTGCTGACATTTTATGGCTCTTTCTGATAACAGTCAGTCAACCAGAAAACTTATTTTTTCTAGAGGTGATTTTTCTTAAACCAGGCGCCACCCTCTGAAGGCACCAGATAAAGTTGCATTCCTATAGGGTGAGGGTGTAGCGGGTTACAATCAAGAAAGGAATTTACTTAGCCTAAGGTTAACATGATTAATCTTAAAGGTTAATACTTATTTCTCCTATATGCTAGTTATATTCATTATAAGGGCAGGGAATATGGAGACTTAGCAGCAAATATTGGCTCAACAAATGAAAAACCCTTCACCAATATAATTTCTAACCAACCCACTATACTATTCTAATAATTTTCTAACTTCTCAAAAGAATCTGTATTTAGAAACTTTACAGCATCTCATGCCTCTCACGGTTGGGAGGCTGTAAACAATCACATGTGGCCGGACGAACCTGTACAGGCAGGCTAGAGAACCTTCAGAGGAGTTTGTAAGTTGAAACACTTGTCACGCCCAGGAATTTTTATTAACTGGAGCTGTAGGTTAACTCCTTCTCTGAGAGGTGATGGGGAGAGACCCCCCGTAAAGTCAGAGGTGCAGGTGAGAGCATAAAGCAGTAAAGTAGGCAGACTCTGGTTTTGGGGGTAGGTGCTCGGGAACAGGGGTCTCCTGAGGCTCGATCCCGCCTTGCGTTATGCCGAGCCTCCTTCCTCATGACCTTTGCCACGGGCGGAGTTCCTCACGCTGGCTCCGGCAGGATCTCGTAATGGAGAGTCACCAGATGCAAAATCTATTCACGAGAGGTAAGCCTAGGATCAGATATTTCCACACACGGGCCTGTATCTTCAGAAAACCATCATTCCAAAATACACGTGCAGCTGATCGTTCCCGGAGCACTATTTATAGACGCAAGACAGAACCAACCGTGTCTCCAAGACAGATTAAAGCTAGGAGAAGACTGCTGTATAGGGTCGATGGACTGTATCTCAATCTAAAAATACCACCACTGAAAGAGTGAGATTATACCACCTGTAGCCACAGATACGGACCTGGAAGGATCACACACTCTATGATGTCGGCCAAAGACACCACAGGGTGCCTCTCTAATAAAAATAAGAAAAGTCACACAATAGGATGAATTTACTACCGAGAAATAGAACCTGGGAATTAAACACTACCAGAGGGTTAGAAATACACAGTGAAGGGCCGGATGTGAGTCAGGAGGACGGAACACACCTAGCGCAATCGGGATCTGTAACAGACAGCCCCTGAGAATTGCCTCCCTTGTTCTTTCCTTCCATAGAAAAAGAGAGACCTGTATCTGGAACCCCATCTCAGTAGGTGGCATTTTGAATACATCATCTACAAGGATGATGTCCATCCGTTTTTCCTCATATGCAGAGAGGCCTGTATCAGGGAGAGAGAAACTACAAGGACCGGAGTACATTGCTGGACCTTCGCAAATAAGCTCCGTGGCCAAGGACGCCCCAGGAGTGTAGGGTCGATATCGTCCTGGAGACCGGAGACCCGCATCAGGCTGGCGTGCGCTCAGAGCAGGCGCCACTGTTCAGAGCGCCTCTCCTCCAGCAGACGCTGGCGGGACCTGCAAACCACAGCACGCGGCGGCCTGAAAGGGAAGGGGGATGCCTCCTCCAGCCCCTCCGCCCCTCCCGGCCTCGGGCTGCTCCGCTGTGCCTGGCGCCTGAGCCGGCTGGAGTCCCCCGTCTGCACTGCAGCCGGGTCGGGACGGCCTGGCAGGGTGGCCTCGGTGAGCAGCCGCTTTGGCTTCCGGCGTGGCCTCCGCTCGGGCTGAGACCGGAGTCCCCACTGGGGCCGTGGCGGGGGCGGCACCGCGCCTGCGCTCGACCTGGGTTCGCCCTGGCCTCCTTCCTGTGTGCGCAGCCACCGAGGCCCTCAGCAGGGTGCTGGGTCCAAGGCTGGCATTCGCTGCTGAGATGGGAGGCGTGAATCGTAGGAGAAGAATCAATGAGACGGAAGCCCTAAGGTGCATCCTCAGGCGCATGCCACTCCCTTTCAGTCCCGGGAGTCCCACTTTGCCTGCGGCTCTAGTTGGCCCGGGAATCAGAGTTGGGCGTGGATTGTGCTGCCATCTGGTGGTCACTTTCTGTAACTACCCCCACCTTGCGCTCTGGTGCCTCCTGGTCCCTCTCACCCACAAGGCCTGGGGGACTCTTAAAACAACTGACCTCAGGAAAGGCGCTGAGGGCAGGGGCGGGGGCAACATGCAAGAATAAATTCCCAACACAACTGGTATTCAAGAAGTCAACGCCCGGGGCAAATTATCCTCATACCCTTTAGGGGAAAATTCAAAATCCAGCACAGAACAAGAGGCTCAGCATCTGAATCACGGTGGGAATGCCAATCAAAATGACGACAAGAAGTCACAGCCCGCCCATCAGAATGGACATCCTCCAAAGTCTCGAAACAATTAATGTGGAAGACAGCCTAGGAGAAATGGAACCCCCATGCTCTGTCAGGAAGAATGTATCTGACCGGGGGATCTTGCCAGGGTCCAGCCCCGGTGATCCAGGGTAATTTGAAGTGGGGACAGAGTCAGCGTCCTAGGAATTAATTGCTTAATTAAAGATATGAAGGGAGATTAGAAAGAAATAGTGTAGTAGGAAAATACTAGTGGAGAAAAAGAGGCTGAATAACTTGGTTTACATGGGATACCAATAAAGCTTCAAGACAAGGAGCTTGCACCACCCACGTAGGCCACCGGCACCCACTTGAATAGCAGAGAGTGCCCCTCCTTGGGCTCCCTCTCGCGTGGATCTTAAAAGCCAGGGCAAAATTAGCAGGCTTGGCAAGCACCCACACTCCAGATGGGAATTCAGCCAGAAAAATGGAGAACAAGAAAGAAACGACACAGGGAATCAGTCTTTCCAGAAATTGATCCGTTTTCTTTATTTTCAGATTTGCTTATATATTTTTGTTATACATAGGGATGAATACAGAGTCACGTGGGGTCAACAGACCTGATCTTTATCAAAATCAGGTGCTTCATATAAAAGTATACAAAGGTCTTAAGGGTTTTACATCTTCTTCTGGCCATGAGGCCTGCTGACATTTTATGGCTCTTTCTGATAACAGTCAGTCAACCAGAAAACTTATTTTTTCTAGAGGTGATTTTTCTTAAACCAGGCGCCACCCTCTGAAGGCACCAGATAAAGTTGCATTCCTATAGGGTGAGGGTGTAGCGGGTTACAATCAAGAAAGGAATTTACTTAGCCTAAGGTTAACATGATTAATCTTAAAGGTTAATACTTATTTCTCCTATATGCTAGTTATATTCATTATAAGGGCAGGGAATATGGAGACTTAGCAGCAAATATTGGCTCAACAAATGAAAAACCCTTCACCAATATAATTTCTAACCAACCCACTATACTATTCTAATAATTTTCTAACTTCTCAAAAGAATCTGTATTTAGAAACTTTACAGCATCTCATGCCTCTCACGGTTGGGAGGCTGTAAACAATCACATGTGGCCGGACGAACCTGTACAGGCAGGCTAGAGAACCTTCAGAGGAGTTTGTAAGTTGAAACACTTGTCACGCCCAGGAATTTTTATTAACTGGAGCTGTAGGTTAACTCCTTCTCTGAGAGAGGTGATGGGAGAGAGCCCCCCGTAAAGTCAGAGGTGCAGGTGAGAGCATAAAGCAGTAAAGTAGGCAGACTCTGGTTTTGGGGGTAGGTGCTCGGGAACAGGGGTCTCCTGAGGCTCGATCCCGCCTTTGCGTTATGCCGAGCCTCCTTCCTCATGACCTTTGCCACGGGCGGAGTTCCTCACGCTGGCTCCGGCAGGATCTCGTAATGGAGAGTCACCAGATGCAAAATCTATTCACGAGAGGTAAGCCTAGGATCAGATATTTCCACACACGGGCCTGTATCTTCAGAAAACCATCATTCCAAAATACACGTGCAGCTGATCGTTCCCCGGAGCACTATTTATAGACGCAAGACAGAACCAACCGTGTCTCCAAGACAGATTAAAGCTAGGAGAAGACTGCTGTATAGGGTCGATGGACTGTATCTCAATCTAAAAATACCACCACTGAAAGAGTGAGATTATACCACCTGTAGCCACAGATACGGACCTGGAAGGATCACACACTCTATGATGTCGGCCAAAGACACCACAGGGTGCCTCTCTAATAAAAATAAGAAAAGTCACACAATAGGATGAATTTACTACCGAGAAATAGAACCTGGGAATTAAACACTACCAGAGGGTTAGAAATACACAGTGAAGGGCCGGATGTGAGTCAGGAGGACGGAACACACCTAGCGCAATCGGGATCTGTAACAGACAGCCCCTGAGAATTGCCTCCCTTGTTCTTTCCTTCCATAGAAAAAGAGAGACCTGTATCTGGAACCCCATCTCAGTAGGTGGCATTTTGAATACATCATCTACAAGGATGATGTCCATCCGTTTTTCCTCATATGCAGAGAGGCCTGTATCAGGGAGAGAGAAACTACAAGGACCGGAGTACATTGCTGGACCTTCGCAAATAAGCTCCGTGGCCAAGGACGCCCCAGGAGTGTAGGGTCGATATCGTCCTGGAGACCGGAGACCCGCATCAGGCTGGCGTGCGCTCAGAGCAGGCGCCACTGTTCAGAGCGCCTCTCCTCCAGCAGACGCTGGCGGGACCTGCAAACCACAGCACGCGGCGGCCTGAAAGGGAAGGGGGGATGCCTCCTCCAGCCCCTCCGCCCTCCCGGCCTCGGGCTGCTCCGCTGTGCCTGGCGCCTGAGCCGGCTGGAGTCCCCCGTCTGCACTGCAGCCGGGTCGGGACGGCCTGGCAGGGTGGCCTCGGTGAGCAGCCGCTTTGGCTTCCGGCGTGGCCTCCGCTCGGGCTGAGACCGGAGTCCCCACTGGGGCCGTGGCGGGGGCGGCACCGCGCCTGCGCTCGACCTGGGTTCGCCCTGGCCTCCTTCCTGTGTGCGCAGCCACCGAGGCCCTCAGCAGGGTGCTGGGTCCAAGGCTGGCATTCGCTGCTGAGATGGGAGGCGTGAATCGCAGGAGAAGAATCAATGAGACGGAAGCCCTAAGGTGCCTCCTCAGGCGCATCCCACTCCCTTTCAGTCCCGGGAGCCCCCACTTTGCCTGCGGCTCTAGTTGGCCCGGGAATCAGAGTTGGGCCTGCACGGTGGTGCCATCGTGTGGACACTTTCTGTAACTACACCTTGCGCTCTGGTGCCTCCTGGTCCTCTCACCCACAAGGCCTGCGGCTGCTGCTGCTGCTAAGTCGCTTCAGTCGTGTCCGACTCAGTGCGACCCCATAGACGGCCCCCACCAGGCTCCTCCGTCTATGGGATTCTCCAGGCAAAAGTACTGGAGTGGGGCGCCATTGCCTTCTCCGACATCCTGCCTAAGTAATGCAAAAAAAAAAAAAAAAAAATCCCCAAAGCACTTGACTTTCAAAAGCCCAATGCCAGTGGTCAGTTATCCTCATACCATTTAAGGAATAAAATACCCCAACATCCACCACAGAACAAGATCTCAGCATCCCTAATTACTGTAGGAATGTCAGTCAAAGAGCAAAGAGAAATCACATCCCACCTGTCATAACGGACATCCTCAAAACCTACAAACATTCAATGCGGGAGAAAGCGGAGGGAAGGGAACTTCCCTACGCTGTGGCTAACAGTGTGCATCAGCCAGGTCCCGTGTGATGGACAGTGTCGAAATGCCACACACACAAATACTATCAAGAGAGGCTAACCTTAGGGTCTGACCTTCCCATACATGGGCCTGTATCTCGAGAAACCATCATTTAAAAAGACACTTGCCCCCGATCCTTCACGGTCACAGTAAGTACAGTATGAAAACCCAGAACCAGCAAAATCTCTGACAGATTAAAGCTTAAAGGACACAGTCGCATAGAGACGATGGGGTGCCCTTAATCACAGCTGCCCTGAGGACACGCCCTGGGGTGATTACTGCAGAAATAATTTCCAAACACAAGTGACTCAAGACGCTGACTGGCACAGGTAAATTTTCTTCACACACTCGAAAGAAAAAGAAAAAAAATAACCGAAAACTCCACCACAGGGCCAGATGCTCAGTATCCTTAATTCGTGCAGGCAAGCCAATAAAAATGATGAGAAATCAAATCCCACCTGTCAGAATGGCCGTCCTCACAAGTCTACAGACAATAAATGGGGGGCAGAGTCTGGAGGAAAGGGAAGCTCCCTCCACTCTTGGTGGGAATGTGCATGGGCAACTCCCGTCTAATGGACAGTTTCCCAATGCCTGAAAAAAATATCAAGAGAAGCTAAGCCTAGGATGTGACACGCCCACAGCGGGGCCTGTACCCCCCAAAATCCACCATTCAAAAATATGCACGCACCCCAACACGCACTGCAGCACTGCTTACAACAGCCACGAGAGAGACGCAGAACACGCGCCGACAGATGCAGCTCCGCCACGCTGTGCACACGCGTGTGGCGAGCGATCACTCCGCCACGAGAAACGCCGCTGCAGCTGTGAGACGCTACCACTGAGTGGGGTCTGAAGGTTCCCTCTCTAAGTGAAGTCAGCGAGGCAGGGGATGACAAGGCCGTATCCTGCCCCTTTGGGGAGAAATGAAGACACTGACCCAAAGCAAGTAATTTACAGCCAAAAAGAGTCCCTGAGAATCCAAAGGGCTCCCCCAAGACTGACGGGTCCGATATTAATCAGGGTGTCGGGACTCACAGACACAGCAGTCTGCGTTTGTAATAGATGATCAAAAGGATTATCTCCTTCCTTCAGCGTATACACAGACATCTGTGTCTAACAAACAGAAGTCTGAAACTCTGAGAGATACTCCGCAGGATTAGGTCATTCCTTCCTTCCTTTCCCCCAGCCTCTGTAGTGCTCTACAAACACCTGTGTCCAGCACTCTGCCCCACTTTCTGCAATGATCTTCGCGGTAAAAGAATCCAAAAAGAATAGAGTAGGTATACTCACGGATACGTAATACCTCAGTCAGGCGCTAATAAGAAGCACAGCTCTGCAAGTCGGCTGTCCTCCAATGGAGCTCTGGCACCAGGGAATGAAAGGCAAGCAAAGACAAGCAGTGGCTACCGCATTGCCTCGGCCTTTTGCCTCGCGATCCTGTCCTGTCCTTGGCCCTGGCCAGGGTTTGGTGCCACAGCCGGACTGGGGTGGAGTCCAGACAGCTGGGCAGGGTGCCCTCAGTTGAGCCCCCTCTTAAACCTATTCGGCCTGGTTGGCTCCAGCTGGGACCAGTCCCCAGTGCTCCTAAAGGATGCTGGTCCAAACCTCTGGTCTCGAGGAGCTTGGAAAAGTCACAGCCTCCACGGTTCCTGGCCTCAGTTTCAGGAGGTAGTTTGCTCACTCTTTTTATATAAGTAGAAAGTCTATGACGATATGCTCAACACTGAAAATGATTAGAGTAATTGAAATCAAATCTAAAATAAGGTATCAGTTCGCAGCAGTCAGAATGGGTTTCGTGACAATGTCTACCACATACACCTGTAAAAAACCGTAATTCCAAAAGACAGAGGCATTGCAACGTTCACACAACTCTGTTTAGAAAACCCAAGACATGGAAGCAGCCTAGACATTCAACAACAGGGTGATGGACAAACGCGATGTGTGCCGTATGCACAGTGGAGCAGTGTTCATCAGATGAACCAAATCGTGCCACTCGCAGAGCTGCGAATGGGCTCAGAGGCTGTCAAACAGAGTGCAGTCATTCAGAAAGAGTAGAACCCACACTGCATGATGTTGTTCCTATGTGGAACCCCCAAAATGGTAAAATGAGCTTTTATGTTAGGGAGAAATAGAGGCACAGACATAGAGAGCACGTGCAAGTCTGGGGCAGAGGGAACTGGGACATTGGGACCTAAAGACGCACAGTCTCAGTGGTGAAGTCTCTCAGTCGTGTCCGAGTCTCTGCGACCCTGTGGGCTGCAGCCCGCCAGGCTCTTCTGTCCGTGGGATTCTCCAGGCAAGGAGACTGGAGTGGGTAGCCATTCCCTTCTCCAAAGGATCTTCCCGTCCCAGGAATCAAACCCGGGTCTCCTGTGTTGCAGGCAGATTCTTCACAGTTTGAGCTACAGAAAAATCCACCTGCAGTGCGGGAGACCAGGGTTCAGTCCCTGGGTTGGGAAGATCCCCTGGAGAAGGGAACAGTTCCCCACTCCAGGATTCTGACCTGGAGAATTCCATGGACTGTATAGTGGATGGGGTCACAGAGAGTCGGACACGACTGACTTTCATTTTCACTTTTGGGCTTGCCTGGAGGCTCAGCTGATAAAGAATCCCGTGCAATGCAGGAGACCTGGGTTTGATCCCTGGGTTGGGAAGATCCCCTGGAGAAGGGCAAGGCTACCCACTCCAGTACTCGGACCTGGAGAATCCCGTGGACTGTATACTAAAGATATACACTGCTATATGAAAGTGAGGCGAAAGTGAAGTCGCTCAGCCATTTCCAACTCTCCGCAAGGCCATGGAGTGCAGCCTGCCAGGCGCCGCCAGCCATGGGATTTTCCAGGCAAGAATACTGGTTGGGTTGCTATTTCCTTCTCCAGGGGCTCTTATAACACAGGTAACTGATGAGAACCTGCTGTCTAGCACCGTGAAGTCTGCTCTGTCTTTTCTGGTGGCATAACTGGGAAATAAATCCAAAAATAGGGCATATACATATATATATAGATATATATATAGCCAATTCACTGTGCTATGCGGCAGAAGCTGACACAGCACTGTAAAGCAGCTATGTTGCAATAAAAATAATTTTTATAAATGTCTACAAACAATAGCCGTGAGTGAGGACCTGGATAAAGGGAGCCCTCCTATACTCTCGGTGGGAAAGTGCATTGGTAGCCACCAGCACGGAGCAAAGTATTTGGGTTTTTATGGAAAAACTAAAAAGACATCTAACCCTATGATCTGGCAATTCCACACTTGGGCATATAACCAGACAAAACCATAATTTGAAAAGACACTTGCACCCCAACATTCATTGCAACACTACCTACAATAGCCAAGACCCAAATGCCTCCCTAAGTGTCCACTGACAGCTGAATGGCAAGGAAGATGCCACGTGCACGCACATGCGCACACATACACACACACACACACACACACACACACACACACACACACACACACACTGGAATATTGCTAGCCAGCAAAGAATGAAATAGTGCCGCTCGTGGCAACATGGATGGACCTGTGGATTACTATGCTAAGGGAAGTAAGTCAGACAGAGACAAATATTATGTGATATCAATTACATGTAAAATCTAGAAAAATGGATACAAATGAACTTATTTATGAAACAGAAATAAGCAACAAACTTATGATCACCAAAGGAGAAATGTGGGATGAAGGCATAAAATAGGAGCTTGGGATTAACAGATGAGCCAGAAAAACATCCGCTTTATGGACTACACTAAAGACTTTGACTGTGGATCACAACAGACTGTGGATCGCAACAAACTGTGGAAATTTCTTCAAGAGATGGGAATACCAGACCACCTTACCTGCTTCCTGAGAAATATATGCAGGTCAAGAAGCAACAGTTCGAAATGGATGTGGAACACAGACTGGTTCAAAACTGGGAAAGGAGTACGTCAAGGCTGTATATTGTCACCCTGCTTATTTAACTTATATGCAGAGTTCTGTTCAAGTTCAGTCACTCAGTTGTATCCGACTCTTTGTGACCCCATGAACTGCAGCATGCCAGGCCTCCCTGTCCATCACCAATTCCCAGAGTTTACTCAAACTCATGTCCACTGAGTCAGTGATAACATCCAACCATCTCATCCTCTGTCGTCTCCTTCTCCTCCTGCCCTCAGTCTTTCCCAGCATCAGGGTCTTTTCAAATGAATCAGTTCTGCCCATCAGGTGGCCTACGTATTAGAGTTTCAGCTTCAGCATCAGTCCTTCCAATGAATATTCCTGGTGTAGGTCTTCTCCAACACCACAGTTCAAAAGCATCAATTCTTTGGCTCTCAGCTTTATGGTCCAACTCTCACATCCATACATGACTACTGGAAAAACCATAGCTTTCACTAGATGGACCTTTGTTGGCAAAGTAATGTCTCTGCTTTTAATATGCTGTCTAGGTTGGTCATAACTTTTCTTCCAAGGAGCATACATCTTTTAATTTCATGGCTGCAATTACCATCTGCAGTGATTTTGGAGCCCCCAAAATAAGGGCTCTCACTGTTTCCCCATCTATTTGCCATGAAGTGATGGGACCAGATGCCATGATCTTAGTTTTCTGAATGTTGAGCTTTAAGCCAACTTTTTCACTCTTCTGTTTCACTTTCTTCAAGAGGCTCATTCATTCTTTGCTTTCTGCCATAAGGGTGGTGTCATCTGCATATCTGAGGTTATTGATATTTCTCCCGGCAATCTTGATTCCAGCTGGTGCTTCATCCAGTCCAACGTTTCTCATGATGTATTCTGCATCTAAGTTAAATAAGCAGGGTGACAATATATAGCCTTGATGTACTCCTTTCAATATTAGGAACAAGTTTGTTGTTCCATGTCCAGTTCTAACTGTTGGCTCCTGACCTGCATACATGATATACAGAGTACATCATGCGAAATGCTGGGCTGGATGAAGCACAAGCTGGAATCAAGATTGCCAGGAGAAATAGCAGTAACTTCGGATATGCAGATAATATCATCCTAATGGCAGAAAGAGAAGAACTAAGGAGTCTCTTGGTGAAGGTGAAAAAGGAGAGTGGAAAAGCTGGCTTAAAACTCAGCATTTAAAAAACTAAGATCATGGCATCTAGTCCCATCACTTTATGGCAAATAGATGGGGAAACGATGGAAACAGTGACAGACTATTTTTGGGGTCTCCAAAATCACTGCAGATGGTAGCTACAGCCATGAAATTAAAAGACGCTTGCTCCTTGGAAGAAAAGTTATGACCAACCTAGACAGCATATTAAAAAGCAGAGACATTACTTCACCAGCAAAGATCCATCTAGTGAAAGCTATGGTTTTTCCAGTAGTCATGTATGGAAGTGAGAGTTGAACCATAAAGAAGGCTGAGAGCCAAAGAATTGATGCTGTTCAACTGTGGTGTTGGAGAAAACTTTTGAGAATCCCTTGGAGTGCAAGGAGATCAACCCGGAATATTCACTGGAAGGACTGATGCTGAAGTTGAAGCTCCAACCCTTTGGCCACCTGATGCAAAGAGCCAACTCAATGGAAAAGGCCCTGATGCTGGGAAAAATTGAGGGCAGGAGGAGAAGGGGACGACAGAGGATGAGATGGTTGGATGGCATCACTGACTCAATGGACTTGAGTTTGAGCGAACTCTGGGAGATAGTGAAGGACAGGGAAGCCTGGCCTGCTGCATCCATGAGGTCACAGAGAGTCGGGCCTGACTGAGCGACTGAACACCAACACTGTACATATAACAGAAAATCAACAGTGTTCTAGGAAATCACTCTAGGAGTTAAATCCAGTATCATGCAATAACCTATAAAGAAATGAATCTAAAGAAGAATATCTGTATCTATTGTATATATATCTGAATTAGTCTGGTATACCTCAGAAACTCACATAATTTTGTAAGTGAAGTATTCTGTTCAGTCGCTCAGTCATGTCCGACTCTTTGCAACCCCATGAATCGCAGCACGCCAGGCCTCCCTGTCCATCACCATCTCCTGGAGTTCACTCAGACTCATGTCCATTGAGTCGGTGATGCCATCCAGCCATCTCATCCTCTGTCACCCCCTTCTCCTCCTGCCCTCAATCTTTCCCAGCATCAGGGTCTTTTCAAATGAGTCAGCTCTTCACATCAGGTGGCCAAAATATTGGAGTTTCAGCTTCAGCATCAGTCCTTCCAATGTACACCCAGAACTGATCTCCTTTAGGATGGACTAGTTGGATCTCCTTGCAGTCCGAGGGACTCTCAAGAGTTTTCTCCAACACCACAGTTCAAAAGAGTTAGGGCAATCCCTCTCAAATTCCCAATGGCGTTTTTCACAGAACAAGAACAACCTCCCCCGCCCCCCAGTTTGTATAGAAACACAAAAGACCCACAAAAATTAGCCAGAGCGATCTTGAGAAAGAACGGGGCGGGAGGGAGGATTCAAGCTCCTGACCTCAGGCTGTTCTACAAAGCTACACCTCAAAACACAAGAGCAGTGGCACAGAAAGCAGGCGCGATGATCAATGAGACAGGATGGGAAGCTCAGAAATAAACCCGCACACTCGCAGTCACAGCTGACAAGCAACAGAGGAGGCAAAAACGCACAGAGGCAGAGCAGTCTCTAACGCCATATCTAGAAATAAACTCAAGATGGAGTAAAGACCTAAAAACAAGACTATATATTATAAAATTCCCAGAGGAAAATGTCAGCCTGACACTCTGACGTAAACCGCAGCAGTGTATTTTTGGATCCATCTCCTAGAGGAATGGAGATAAAAATGAACATAGATAATGAGACCTAACGGGGGAGCCTGGTGGGCTGCCGTCTATGGGGTCGCACAGAGTCGGACACGACTGAAGTGACTTAGTGAGTGAGTGAATCCAACTTAAGAGCTTTTGTACAGCAAAGGAAATTGTAAACAAAGACAACCTATGGACTGGGAGAAAATATTCGCAAACAATGTGACTGACAATTAATTAATTAATTTCCAAAATATACAAACAGCTCATATAGTTTAATATGGGGGAAAAAAACCAAAACATCCAATCAATCTTAGTAGAAAACATAGTTATTTCTCCAAAGAAGACAAACAGATGGTCAACAGGCATATGAAAAGATGTTCAACATCCTTAATTGTCAGACACAAATGCAAATCAAAGCTACAATGAGGTATCACCTTATACCAATCAAAATGGCCATCGTTCAAAAGTCTAAGGACTTCCCTGGTGGTTTAGCGGCTGAGAATCTGCCTTGCAACGCAGCAGATGCGGGTTCCACCGCTGATCGGGGAAGTAGGGACCCCGCAGGCCATGGGGCAACTGAGCCCACCCAGCTCCAGAGCCGGTGCAACCAGACAAGTGCTGGGCTTGCGCCGTGTGGACCCCACGGGCCTCGACTGCCGTCCCTGTGCACCGGCAAGCACCCAGCCTGCAGGCCCTGGAGCCCATGTGCCGCCAAGAAAGACCCCGCATGATGCAACTACGACCCCCAAAAGTTTCGTTTTGTTTTTTAAAGTCTACAAATAATAAATGCTGGAGAGTGTGCAGAGGAAAGGGAATGTCCCATAAAAAATGAAATAATATCATTGGCAACAATGTGGGCGGACCTAGAGATTAGAGAAAGACAAATAGCATATGATATCTCTTATTTGTGGAATAAAGAAAGAGAATACAAATGAACTTATTTACAGAACAAAAATAGAGTCACAGACGTAGAAAACGAAGTTATGGTTACAAAAGGGGATGAGGTGATGAATTAGGAGTCTGAGATGAGCACACACACCGGTACCTAAAATAAACAACAAGACGTACTGGATAGAACTGGAGAGGGGAGCGGCTTCCCACTCCGGCTTCTTGCCTGGAGAATTCCCTGGACAGAGGAACCTGGCGGGCTTCAGTCTGTGGGGTCACAGAGAGTCGGACATGCCTGAATGCCTAACACGCACTCACTGCATAGCCCAGGGAGCTGTACTCAGTATCCGGTGATAAGGCGCAACGGAAAAGGATCAGAACAAGCGAGCTTGTGTGCATATAACAAGCACGTTGCTTTACACGCGAAACTAACACAGTGCTGCAAATCAACGATTCGCTGTTGTGTAGTCACTAAGGGTCCAACTCTCTAGCGACACTTCTGTCCGTGGGGTTTCCCAGGCAAGAATCCTGGAGCGGGTTGCCATTCCCTCCTCCAGGGGATCTTCCCCACCCAGGGATGGAGCCCACATCTCCTGCACTGCAGAGGGCCTCCTTGCCATGCCACTGAGCCACCTAAAGGAAAAGGAGTCCCCTTCCAGATTCTCCCAACGGCCTTGGAGGCGGCTGCATCGCCGTGCCAGCCACAGAAAGGGGTGGTGGGGGCGGCGAGGTTACGGAGTTTACCCAGGTAGTCAGGGATGGACCAGGCCACGTGGTTAGGTGCCCAGAAGGGGCGGGGAGCGAGGTTTGACTCCAGCACTGAGTCCGTGTCAGGGATTAGGCAGAAGGGTTGCTTTTTGGGTTTCGCTTTTGTTTTGGTCTCGGGAGTGGGGGGAAAGACCCCTCAAGCCCCCTGACCTCGCACACTCACAGAGGCGGCTGGGCCAGTGGGCGTGAATGCCGCCCCAGATGTCCCCCTGCCGCGTGACCCCAGGGCAGCCAGCCGGGCTCCCCGCCTTGGTTCTCCCATCTGTACCAGCGGGCTGGGCTCACAGTCCTGACGGCTGTCCCTTCCGAGGGCCCAGTGTCCGCGCCCCGTCCCGGCGGGGCTGGTCTCTCACAGCCGCCCCGCGTCCAGTGCCCCCTGGGCTGTGCCGATCAGAGCCCATCCAGGGTGTCAGTGCGGGGCAGTGCCTGGTGCCGGCGTGCAGTGGGCAGCACCTCCAGTGGGCCCGCGGCGCTTCGATCAGATGACCCCCCTGGGCCCAGGCGGTTGCCCGAGTCCTATTATTAGAAGCCGCTGAAGCCGACCAGGGACTCGGGGACTCGAGCTCCACTGCCCACACTTTCAGGGGCTCCTGCACCCTGAGGCAAACTATCCCCTCCCGACTCTGCTGCGGAGTCTCGCCCCACGGCCACAGAAGCAGAGCCCAGAACCAAGGGCGCCTCCGAAGCGGGCAGAGCCCCTTTGTCACAATTGCCAAAAGCCCCCTGGAATCACCAGCAGGCCTCCTGGCTGCAAATTAGGCCGAAACGCTCACCCTGGCACTCAGCCTATGTTGCCCTGAAGCGTTTGTTGCTCAGTCGTGTCCGACTCTTCTGTGACCCCATGGACTGTAGCCCGCCAGGCTCCTCCATCCATGGGATGCTCCAGGCAGGATCACTGGAGTGGGTAGCCCTGCCCTCCCCCAGGGGATCTTCCCAACCCAGGGATCGCGCCCGCGTCTTCTGCATCGCAGGCAGTCTGCGCCGTCTGAGCCGCCAGGAAAGCCCCAGCTGATCAGCTGGTGCCAGTCTTCCAGCAGGGATTCTCTGTCGCGAGACTGTGGGAACTGGCTGCTAACCTGGCACGGGCTCTTCCCGGGCTGTTGAGGGGTCAGCCCTCTGTGGGTGCTTGTAGCGCCTTCATTCTCTCTGCTATCTGTTCTTAATAAACCCACTCCTTTCTGAAATACTCCATGCCTGGAAATTCTTTTCCAACCAGAGCTGGGACTCCACACCACCCACCTCAGTGTCTCCAACCTGAGAGAATAACACCCCACTCTGAGGAATGTCCCCAGGGCAGGGCTGAAAGCCCTCTGTAAATGGTAAAGAGCTTGCTAAACATAAAGAGAAACCGCTGTGTCAGAATGGAACCCACACGTTTCGGATTTTAAAAGGAAATTTTATTTTCATGTTATAAGGTGATTACAAACTCCTCTAAAAAAAAAAGCAAAGATGAATTTAAAATATTGATATACATATTTATCTAAAAAGCCAAAGAGGAAAAGAAACACCCTGCACAATACAGGGATTCATATCAGAAAACATTTATACACAAAAGCTTGTATACAGCGAGACCAAATTACACACCAAGGATCTTATTCAAATACAAATGCTCCTCAGAAAAGTCTCTTGTTGCTTGATATATATTTTTTTCTTTTACAAAAGTTTAAAATATCTTAAAAATAGTTTGAAGTTTCCAAAAAGTCCTGATGAACCAGACATTTACGGAAGGAGGCAAGGACCCACGCTCTCAGCGTTCTCTTGTGCTAAGTGCAGTCACAGTTGCTAGGGATTTGAAAATTAATTGGGTAAAAAAACAGCAACAAAATGAAGCAGACATCTCGATTTGACGTCACATCTACACGACGCTCCAGCAGCCCCCCGCCCGGGACACAGCAGAGCGTGCCTGCAGGGACGCCCCAGGAGAGGGCGCCCCTCAGGGACGGAGGCTGCTCCCTGGCGCCGGTGTCCACGCCCCTCTCCGAGTTTTGATGCCTGGGCTGTGTCGTTTGTGCTTGTTGGGTTTTCTGCACAGTGATATTCACGGTGTCCACACGGACAGCCTGGGCCCCCTGGCCTTGGGTCTGAAGGCTGGGTGGGACCTCTGGCCGCCTCGAGGGGGTTCCCTTGGGTTCTTTCCTGGCCAGTCTCTGAGGCCTGGGGGTGGGGAAGGATGGTGGGGGGTGGGGAGGGCTGGGAGATGCTGGCTGGGCCCCTGACCGCTGTGTGGCACCCGGGGACACGGGGACACTCTGGGCCAGGCTGAGTAGGACCCCCTTTCCCCTTACACTGCCCTCCTCCACCATCCTGGGGACCTGGGGTGAGAATGTGGGACCAGAGGCTTTGCGGAGGGAGCTGCCGAGAGCCCAGAAGCCATCCGAGGCTGCTCTGTGATGGCTGCGAATGTCCCACGTGGCCTCAGGCTAGATCCCGCCGTCTCCTGCATCCCAGGCTCCCAATGCCTGGCTCCCAGAGGCCTGCCGGGTTGGGGACTAAGGGGGCCGGGGCTGCCTGTCCCACTGAACTGCAGCTTGGGGTCCAGCTGACCCCTGAGGACGCTCACAGGGTCCCCGGACTCTGGGCACAGAGCATGCCCTTTGCCGTAAGGCTGGTCTTTGGTCAAGGTGAACGTGCCCCTTTGCCAATGAGGGCACTGACTGGGGGACCCAGGAAGCCTTTCCATCACTGGGGACCCCAGCGATGAACAGGGCCCAGCTCTATGGAGCATCTCCTCAGCTGAGACTGTCCTGAGGCCCATCCCCATTTCTGCACCCCTAGAAACATCCTTTAAGCCTCCCTCTTGCCTCCCTTCCAGATCTGACTGCAAACATCAGAATTCTGTCCCAGGCAGAGCGTGGGCAAAGGAGTGGGGATGGGGCTGCCCAGAGACAGGCGAACCAGACTCGTGAGCTCCAATGAGAAGTTTCCTTTATGCGGAGACATCAGAGACACACGTCATTACACAAGGTACTCACAGAGCTGAGTTCTACAGATACACAGGAGCTAGGGGGCCAGGCAGGAGGCTCGCGACGGGGGCCAGGTGCCCTGGACCCGGTTTGGGAGAGAAGCTGACCTTCCTTCCAGGTGGGGCCCGGGGACTTGGTCTGCGTGTGTCTTTGGTCTAGAATTTGGTCTGAGAATCATAGAAGAAGGGGCCTTTTTGGGCCATTTCCAGAATGTTGCGATTTGCCAACCATCCCGAAACGTTGTGGCCTTTCGCCAGGGTCTGAGGCCCCCGAGCCCCTGCACTTGACCTGTCCCCAGTCACTGACAGTGGTTAGTTTACTAAAGTTCCATAAGACAAACGAGAAGAGGTCACATTGCTACTCAATAAGACTGGGAAAAACAAAAACACCACCATGGACTCAGACACAGCAGCAACCACAGATACACAGCGAGATGGGAACGCAGACTTGCCGACGGTTTGGAAGAGGATGGGGCGCTGTTTGGCAGAGTATACGCCGTGGAGACAGGGGACTGCGGCCACAGGCCAAAGATGGGAGGCTCAGAGTCCCCTCTGCCCCCTGGGAGGGCGACACCTGAGGCCCCACCCCCTGCCCGGGTTTGGGGAGGAGGGGTCCCAGGACTCAGCATTCAGAGCTGGACCGCGCGCACCACAGCCCGCGCATGACGCCGTTTTGGTTTACTTTAGACTCTGGGCTTGAAAGTGTCTGTTTAAATGGCACAGTTTAGGTCCAGATGCGGGCTGGGCGGGATTCTAAAGGCGGGGTGCCTTCCGTCCTGGTTCAGAGAGGGGCGCCCGTTGGAGGGTGCCTGTCCTGACTCAGCTTCTGCCTGCAGTCCCCACCTGCTGCGCGCCTGACCCCGGCTTCTGCAGGGGAGGGGGGAAGCGCCACCGTAGCTCCCAGGTGCCGGAGCTCGCAGGAGAGTCTGGGGAGCACCTCGCCCCGGTGACAGCTTGCTCCCGGCGCTCCCTGCTAGGTGGGCCTGGGCCAGGGTCTTCAACAAGAGCCTCTGGGAGACAGGGTGAGCTGAGGGTGGAGAGAGGAGGGGAGGAGCAGCCTGCCCCTGACACCAAGCCCCCCCGGGCACTTGGGCGCACATGCTTTGGTCTCCTGGCTCACCCCTCGCCCCTTACCAAATACAGGCAGCTTCGAAAGATGCCAGCTGGGGGTCCGCGGGAAGCTGATAGGAGCCCCCTTCTAAGGCAACAGACTCATCCGTGTGAGGTCCAGAGCCTTAAGACCCCCAGTTCCTACGGGGCCAGCCTCCACTCGCTCCAGGGAACATCCCAGGAAGGATGCCTCTCCCTCTCGCCCTGACTATCCACCCTCAATCCTGAAATAAAAGGGGCCCTCCCGACGCAGGGGTTCCCTGCATCTCAGCACCAGACTTTTGCCGTTGGGCCTCCTCTGGGGACTCTGAGTCCCTTTACTTGAGGGGCTGGTTTCCGGTTTGGGCATCTCTCTTGTTGGCTAAGCGTCACAAGGCGCCTTCCTCTCCCAGCCCCCTGGGGTCTGGCCAGATAGCTGTTTGCTTCACTTGAACCAGGTCTGCAGGTACGACACCTTTAAAATTCCACCCAGTGTTCTAGCGGGGGAGGGGGGCAGAACCTTCTGCCAGCTGCACAAGCACCAAAGGATTGCTTTTAAAAACGAGCTCTATTGCTGGCAAGAGCTACTCGAGTGGAAAAAGTGTCTGACAATCTCTATGAGTGTACATAGTTACATGTAAAAAAAAATACAAAGAAAATTTTACCAAGTCCCCATAAAATACATCTAATTCCGTATGAAAGTTCTGCCTTGCCCCGGACAGCTGTCCGTGGGTTTGCTTTTTTGTATAAAACATCCCCAAATCAAAAGGAAATACACATACACACGCACGCACACACGTGCACACGCTCACACACACACACACACACAGAGTAATATTTTCTGTGACAATTGAAAAAATAAACAAAAACCCTAGTGCAAATATAAAGCTCTGTAAACCTGGTCCTACGAGAATCTAATGTTAGTAAACAGCAGAACAGCCTGTCCGCCAGAGAGAGCTCACATCATGGTCTCCACGATGATGTGGGTCGGCTTCCTGAGCGTGTTGTTGACGGCCATGCGAGAGCTGTAGGGCATAGCCCCCTCGCGCTCCACGGCCCAGCGGTTGGGTTCCCTCGGGGTCAGCAGGTACTTGAGTCTCTGGAGAAGGAAGGGGGCAGGTGCGGGGAGACGGGTCAGGCCCTGAGGTTTCCCTCTTCACCCCGTGTCCTGCCAGTGTGCTGTGTGACCTTCGCCAAACCCCTGCCCTCTCTGAACCTCCCATTTTTCATCCACTGGCAAACAGAGGCCTTGAACCAAGGTGCCCCAGGCTCTGAACGAGGGCAGAGCTCCTGGTGGGTAGCTTCCTGGCCAAGCCCTGCTTTACACACCTGAGCGCCAGGGGAGCCACGCCTCCACAGCCTTCCCCCAGAGCTGGAATATGCTCCGCGGATTTCCTGTCCCTGCTGCCTCCCCGACTGGCCAAGCAGCTGAATTTCTGCAGTTCGTATGCCCGAGGCTAGACAACTCTCTTGAGCCTCCCATGGCTCCCAACCTTCTCAAACTCTCCCATCTCCACAAGCTCCAGGCCCCGCCCTAAGGGGGGGAAGCCCCTCTCAGGGAACCCAGAAAACCAAAGCAGAGCTGAGACTTGACCCAGGGCTCCCGCCACCCAGCCCACCTCCTGCCAGGTGGCCAGTCAGAGGCTTCAAGAACAAACAGCAGTTAACAGGAAACCCTGTCTCGGCATCAAAGTTCACTGCAAGTTTACATCAAGGCTCAAAAGCTGCTTGGTAAAAGCTACAATGTTTCATTTGAAAATCCAGATTTCCACCTGCTTTTTAAAAACCACAAGATCTGGCAAGCCGAGGCCCACATCTCCTTGATAACCCGGGGTGGGGGGCCGTGCCAGAACTGGGAGCCTGACCATCTCCTGGGATGGTGCCCTAGCCCCCGCCCCCGGTCCCTCCATACCCCAGCTGGGGCGGCTGCCTGGGCCTGGGAGGAACCAGACTGGAGACCAACACAGGTGTGTGGAGGCCGGCTGCCTTCAGAGGAGGGGGCGTCAGGGAACCATCAGGTCGGGTCTGGAGGGTGAGGATCGGATGTGACCCGGGGGAGGGCTTGAATTCCTCCCTGACACCAACCCTGCTCTGCCCGACCTCTAAACTTGAGATGAAGCAGGATTTTAAAATTAACCTTCCAAGAGATAGAAGGCAGTGATCTCTTGGGGCGGCTAAGAGTGCTGAGCACTCGGCACTGCCGTCCAACACCGCCAATTAACCCTTCAGCCTCTGGGTGGCAAGAGGAATTCCTGGAAATTCCCGGAGGAGGGGCTGGATCTTTCCCAGGCACATTATGTCTGTGCTTTGATAAATGAGAGGGCCATTCAGCATTCTGGCTGAATCCTGGGGTCCTTCCTCGTGGCCTCTGAGGAAACACCCCAGCCGCGTGGCTCCCTCCCTGGCACACCCCTGCCTACTTCTTCTGTCTCGGGAAGGCCTGTCCCCTCCTCCCCCCACCAACCCCCGACCAACAACATCTCCCCCGACAACCAGTCCCCTGCCCACAAGGAAACTGCCCAGCCCAGGAGGGAGCCAGGGCCCCCGGACATCCTGGCTCCAGATTTTTAAGAGAATAACAATAAAAACAGCCCAGAACAAAACAGTGCCGGCTGGAGCCAGCCCAACCCAAAGGCTAAGGGAAAGTCTAAGAAAAGGATTTCTTGGAAAGAGCCAGGGCCTGTAGTCTCCAGGACTGTTGGAGGAATTTCAGAGAGAATGGCGGCAGGATCTGGGGGGTGGGCAGGGGACTGGGGGAGGAGACCCCGGGGGCAGAGACCCCGGAGCCAGAGCTTCTGCGCGGTGTAGAGGTGGCTTCTCTCCGAGGGCCCGGCAGCGATCAGGGCTACCGGTCTGGGAAGGGGGACACCTGCGTGGGCTGGGCTCAGCCCTCCCCCAGCTCCTGTCTCAGAAACAGCCTGGCCCCCTGCTCTGGGGGTGAAGCCCTGGCTCTCATCTTGGCATCTGAGGCCGCTGCCCCTGGCCCGCTGCCTGCCCCCAAGGGTGCCGCTGCTGCCCCGTCTTCCCACCAGGCAATCTCCTGCCCGCAGCTTCAGCTGCGCCCGCAGGGCCAGGGAGGGGCCTGGGGCTCAGAGAGGGCCAGGGCGGCGCCCCAGGTCACATAGCAAACGCCAGCTGGCTGGCCTTCAGCATCCTGCCGCCGGCCCAAATCCCGCAGGCTGGGGGACCCTGGTGCTTACCACGAGGAACGGCCCTTCGGTCTGGCCGAGGCGGATGACCATAACCAGTGGGACGCACACCATGGAGGACAGGGCCAGGCACCAGCCCAGCCCGATGGCCCACGTAGGGTACCTGTAGACTTTGTTGTAGGTCAGGGGCACATACTTGACAAGAGAGAAGATAAAACATCCCTGTGGGGAGACAAGCAGCGGTCAGGCCCTTCCGGGGCCAGGGGTGGGTCCCCACCCGAGGGGCCCACACCCTTCCCCCTCTGCTGATGGGACGGTTGCCCTGCTCAGAACCGCCTGCCGCTTCCCAGGGCCTTCCGGACGCAAGCTCCTCCTCTGGCCAGCAACTCCCGGCCCCCTGCCCACTCCCCCTCCTGCATGGCTATGCTCCAGCTCCCCGATGTCTCCCAGTGTCTTAGCCCCCTGATCCCGCTCCCCTTGGGACCTCTGGGCAGGCTGCTCCCGCCCTCGGGACCGCCTTCCTGCATCTTCTCTGCATCCCGGCTGCCCACATGGCTCGAGTGGAAGAGAGAATGCCTGCTGTGCCCCTGACTACCTGGGCGGAGCTGGGCAGGACCCTCAGGGTGCCCTTAGGATGAACCGCAAACATGCACGTGTGCACGCATGCCCAGGTGCCAGGTTGCTTCACTGGCACCCGACTCTGTGCAACCCCACGGGCTGCAGCCCGCCAGGCTGCTCTGTCCACGGGGAGTCTCCAGGCAAGGATGCTGGAGTGGGTGGCTGTGCCCTCCTCCAGGGGATTTTCTCGACCCAGGGGAAAATCGAACCCATGTCTCTTACATCTCCTGTGTTGGCAGGTGGGTTCTTTACCACTGGCACCATCTGGGAAGCCTGCTGGCTGCCATAGCGGCTGGCATTTTGTGGGGGGCAATCTGCAGCTCAGGTGAAACAAGGGCAGAGCCGCTCTCAGGGGCAAAGTGACGACCTACGTGGTCACTGCTTCTCAGCCCCACATCGGTTGGCCTCCTTGTTTAACAAATGGGGACACAGGGGACCCACAAAAAGGGACACAGTGGCCTGGAGGCAGAGTTCCCTGGGGGCATCCCCTGGCACCCGGTTCCTAAACACGGGGGACAGTCTATCCTCTGAGCTCCCCGTGGCCTGAGCGGACAGCGGCAGCCCGGCCCCTGCCCCGAGCTCCTGCTGACACAGGTTTGTCGGAGGCCAGCACTGAGCTGACGCCGAGTTCCCAATGGGCGGGCGGGTGAAACCGTCAAGCCTTGGGGGAGGGACAGCTGCCCACGGCCGCGTGGAAGGACACTCACGGTACAGAGAAGCGGGGTGACCACAGCCCAGCAGCACTTCATCCAGGGACCCGGCCGGTAGCCGATCATGTCCTCAATACCATCGTAGAAGTTATCACTGCCTGCAAGAGTCAGAGGAGGCAGACGGTGGTCCGGCGCGCCAGACATGGCATCCGCCCCGGAAGCCTCACGGCAGGGGCTCAAGGGCCGTGGGGTTGGGGTGGGGTGAGGAGGAGGGGGGCGCCTCCAGGGCCTCACCCAGGTGTGTGTACCTCCACACCACACAGACCCGGCACACGTTTATCTGAAAGGGTCTGAAATTCACGGGTCACCGGGTAGATACCGGCCACCTCAGGCAGAGTCCCAAATCCTGCTGTGGCCATCTCAAGGACTTGAGAAGGTCAGAATGGACCATTCCTGGACTCCAGGGGTGGTCATCAAAGACAGACCCCTGCAAGGCCCAGCTCTGAGTCTGTCAAGGCATCCGGTCACAGCTTGAATGTTCAGCCTGGGGAGAAGCTTCCCCGTGGCTATGGTCAGAGCTGTGGTGAAAGGGGGGCCTGGAGAGGAAGGGTCCAGGCAGGGAACAGCCTTTGTGTTTTACTCAAAATGAAATTCCCACGAGAATTCTGTTTCTGGAGCTTCTAAAGAAGCCCGAAGGGGAGACTTGAGAAAAGTAGGCAAATGTCTCTACTCACCATATATCCAGGCAATAGCAAAACATTCAAAGAACGCCACCCACAAAAGGCAGACACCGCTAGCTGCGTAGTAGTCAAAGAGCTGAAACACATACATGCCACCCTGCGAAGAGAAAGCCAGAGGAGAACTTGCTATTTGGCCTCTAAGTCCCTCCATATATAAAGAGTACTGGTCTGTCAACAAGAAACAGAAAGCCCAGG
This sequence comes from Nanger dama, assembly GCA_917880005.1. Classification (NCBI taxonomy): domain Eukaryota; kingdom Metazoa; phylum Chordata; class Mammalia; order Artiodactyla; family Bovidae; genus Nanger; species Nanger dama. The sequence goes on along the minus strand of CAKJTW010000016.1, from coordinate 2,939,406 downwards.
GTCGGGGGGTGGAAATTGGGCAGAGGCCGTGAGGACCAAATAACTGTGTTAAAAGAGGATTAGAAAGTGAAGTCGCTCAGTCGTGTCTGACTCTTTGCGACCCCATAGACTGTAGCCTACCAGGCTCCTCCATCTATGGGATATTCCAGGCATGACAAATTTAATTTAATTCAAAAAGTAAAAACTTAATTTAAAAAGACACACACAGAAAGAAACTAAAGCAAAACCTGTCTTTCCCTAGCACAAAAACAAATGGGTTCGCTGAAGCCTGTTTCCAATGGAGGGGCTTAAAACCCTCGGTGGCCAACAGAGACTTCAGTGAAACTGAGCTGCTCGGCGTGTGAACCTGTGATCTGCCTTTCAGGGGGTGTTTCTTATGGACACTTCGAGAAATGCATTTATTTTGAGTTCTGGGAAGGAAGACTGGGGACATGAAATCCTGATCTGGGGTCGAATGCAACCCTGTGCTGGAGAGTAAGGAGAGATGGGTGGTGAGAGCTGGGGAGATGAGCCCACGGCCCAGGCTATACGCTCGGCTCCCCTGCAGACTGGCTGGAGAAGGGGCCACTGCCCACAGCGGTGGGGATGGAGCTGCTGTCAAAGGGGATTTCAGCCGGAGCGCCCCTTCCCTTCTCAGGACGAGGCGGGCAGGAGGGCAGCAGGTGTCCACGGTGTTGCCAGGGTAACAGGGAAGTGGGGAGGGGCATCTGGCTGGAGGGCGGGGTCGTGAGTCACCTCCTGTTGCCCCTGGGTGGGGTGGGACCCTCAAAGGAGGGACGACCTCAGTCGGCCGGGCCCTCTCACCCCAGCCGCTGGGTGGGGGGACAGGGGGTGGTGTGGCCTTGAACTGGCTTGGGAAACACACAGAGCACCCAGGGTCCTCCTGGGGTGGGGGGGTGGGGGGTCCCCCTCTTGCCAGGCGGGCGCCACCTACCTCCGTCACCATGGTCAGCCCCAGCAGGTAGCTGACGCAGCAGATGGAGGCGATGAAGATCTCCCGATGGAAGCCCTTCCTGAGCAGGGACGGGTGCAGATCAACCAAGGATGTGATCTGTCCTTCCACTTCCACAAACTGGGGAGGGAAGGAGAGCCATGAGCAGCAGGCCAGCACCCCCTCGGCTCAGGGCTCAGAGAGGGGTGGGGCGGCGTCCACGCCGTGGAGGGGCTCAGCGTGTTGAGTGCTGCCCCTTGGGCCAGGCCTGGTGGGCCCTGCACGGCTCTCCAGATAGTCCACGCCCCTGAGGCCCCTCCGCCCGGCACACCTGCTGGCCGGTGTGCCAACGCAGGCAACCTCCCGCTTGGGTCTGGGTTTTCCTGGAAGCGAAGGTGGTATACTCCTGTTCCTGGGCCTTGGGCACCCGGACGGGCCAGGTGCACAGCAGCGTGTGACCCGTGGGTGGTGACCCAGGCAGGTCTGGGCTTCAGTTCCCAGGCTGAAGACACTCAGTGGTCTTTAACCCTGCGGGGACCGTGGGCTCCACGGGAGGATTTTGCACACGTTGCGTGCACGCCCACAGGCCCATGTGCGTGAGTCCAGTGCGGCCTGCAATTCCCGGAACTCATCCCTGGGCTCCCAAAGGTGATGGAGAGGCCAGTCCATAGGTAACCTTGGAGGGTGACCCTCGGTCTTTCTAAACCTTCCCATCGTTGCACCTAACGATTTATCCCAGGCTGGGGGACGTTCCACATCAGTCCACGGAGCCGCCTCCGCTCTCAGACGGGGGCACTAACCCCATCCCGTGGATGCATATCGCAAGGATCTTAGTGGCTTCACAACCTCAACTGAAGGTGCCCCGCAGAATGATTCCAGGCCCCGTGGCGGCCGACCTGGGCAGGACCACGTCTGTCTGTAGGCACCGCCACCCACAGCACAGTAGTCTAGAGGTACAGTTTGGGGTGAAAGGGCACGCTGACACATTTTAACTGGAGTGGCCACAGTCAAACGGCTCAGCCAGCCAACATGCCCTCTGAGGCCATCGGAGTCCACTCGACACCCCAAAGCTAAAACCTCAACCCGTTGGCTCTTTCCTCTGGGACAGACATGGGGAGGTTTGCTCCCACAGCCTTCCTGCAAGACACGGCCAACCGCTGGCTTCTCTGGGAAGCATCACGGGAGAATCAGGGAACACAGACACGGGAGCAGGGCCCTCCCGTGAGCTCAGAGGGGCCGGGAGTTCAGAAAAGGATGACCAAGAAGCTCTTGGAAGGGGTCCCGGGAGAACAGGGGGCAGGTGCTTAGACCTCGGATCGATGTCTCAGCCAGAGCGGTGCTGAAGTCTAAACTGCCAGGGAGCTGCAGCAGACCGGCAGCTCTGACGTTCACCTTGTAAAGGGGTCAGAGACAAAGGTTCTTTCCCTTTCTGAGATTCGAAAATCAAAGACAGGCAGATCCAGGGTCACTGAGAGTCAGGGCCAATACCGGCACCAGCCCCGCATTGCTGAGCTTGCTGCGCCCCTGTGGGCACCAGGCCCCCTCCGCCAGCCTCTCCAGACCTGACCCTGTGGGCACCATGCCCCCCTCCGCCAGCCTCTCCAGACCTGACTCAGTTGATTGTGCCGCAGCCCCGCCTTCTCAGAGCCTCCGCTTCCTTCGCTGGAAAGTGAGCGCATCCTGCTGATGCTCAAAAGCCAGGTGGCGGCGGGAGGGAAGGGGAGTTTCGGTGGGGACAGACTTTCCGTTTGGGAAGATGAGAAAGCTCTGGAGATGATGCTGGTGACAGCTACGAGGACGTGAGTGTCCTTAATGCACCAGACAAGCACTTACAAATGGGTCTCAGTCGCTCAGTCGGGCCTGCCTCTGCGACCCTATGGACTGTAGCCCGCCAGCCTCCTCTGTCCAGTGGGATTTTTCCAGGCAAGAATACTGGAGGGGTTTGCCATTCCCTTCTTCAGACAATCTTCCTGACGTGGGGATCAAACCAGCGTCTCCTCCTTTGCAGGTAGGTTCTTTACCTCTGAGCCGCTGGGGAAGCCCTAAGACACCGCTAAGAGGGTCAGTGTCACGTTATGGGATTTTCCCACACATGGCACGCAGAGCCTGGGCCCAGTGGACACCTCGCAGGGTAGGGCCCTCATCATGGCTGGTGCTGGCGTATCTGTAAAACGTTCCCCCACGTCCCCAAGTTCACACAGGTGCAGCAGAGGGATCCCAGGGCTCAAATCCCACCACATCCATTCCCGGTGCATCAATTAGGCAGGTCGTTCGGTGCTTCGAGCTCCACACTCTGAACCAGAAGAGCTTGCTCAGGGCGACGCTGCCCTGGAGAGCTCCAGGCTTCCCTGAAGTGAAGGACCGTGGGGGCCCGGCTCCGAGGCACACAGCCTCCACCAGGCCCCACCCGCCTCCCAGGGGAAATCTAATGAATAACCACCCGTGCCCCTTCTGCAGCCCAAGAGGCCAGTCTGGAGCTGGCCTGCTTTGTCATTTATTAACCTCTTTCTGTCTTCTTTTTTTGGGTTTTGCTGAGAGCTCTGGAAGAGGTTATAAAAGCTGGCTGCCAGGGACCTCCGAAGGCCAAGCTCATTAACCAGGGGTGATGGATGGGCCCCTCTTGCTGTTTACACAGCTCAAGTTCATCAACAACTGCTCAAGTTATTTTTGTTTCCCGTCTCCCAAATGTTTTCCTTCAGTCTTCTCTGCTAATCCTAGTCTTTCTGGCAAACCCTCTGCTCTGCTCTGGATCTTGCTAGTGGACCGCCCTCTCTCCCTTGCCTGACCTTCTCAGACTTCCCACCTCCCAGGTCCCGAGTCCTGGGGGCCCATCTGTTCACTGGCTTCAAGGCCGCTGCCTGGGAGACGGACGGTGAGCAAGGCTCTCTCCTCTCCTGAAGGGGTGCAGCCCTCACCGCTCGCAAGGCTCCAGCTGACCAGACTTGTGAGGCATCTGGACCCCGAGCTGGCACATGAGGCCACCTGTCAGTGACTGACCTCGGATGGAGGCCCTTGGGCGGCCCTGGGCACAGGACTATCCTGCCCTGCACACCCTAACTGCCCCCTCCTATTTCCAGAGAAAGGTGTCCCAGAGGCTCGCTCTAACGTCCTCCAGGTACCGCTTACTGCTTCCTATCAGGAAGCATTTCACCTAAGGCAACGAAGACACAATCATACCCATTTACCGAATGAGGAAACTGATGCAAGGGTGGAAGATACGTGTTCAACAAAGCAACACTGTGGGGGCAAGTGGGCCTGGGAACTGAGTTACTCCAAAGGCAGACGCAGCCCTGGCTGACGCACGGGGACACACCCCAGGAGGAGGAGGGGGAGGCTTAAGCCCTGGAGGGCTGGGACATGGGGGGTTAAGAGGTGCCTGGAATGCCGACAGGGTAGCGGGGGTCCTGCTTGGGTGGGGAGGGTGGAGGTGCTAAGCGAGGCTCTGGGGGCTCGATTTCCCTGTGGGGGCCAAGCTCGCTGACCCACGTGCCCTAGGAGGTGGCGAGCACAGCCCAGTTCCAGCTTCCGTGGCCGTGCTCAGGACTGTCAGCGGCCACTCGTGCCCCAGACAGCCGTGTTGGCCGCGTGCCCGAACGGCTCGTGTGCTGGGTCCCGCTGGGGCCTGCCCGGGGGCTCCGGGCTCCGTGGCGCGTGCCATCAACTGTAGTCTCGCCCTTCTCCTTGTACCCCTGGGCCCACACTCAAGACTGTCTCTCTCTCCCCTGCTGAGGTCAAAGGCTCGAGCTTTGGCACAGATGGCATCCTGCTGCTGCCCTGGGCCGTTCCTTCCCTCAGGGTCCAGGGACCCTTGCTGGCTGCAGCTGCTGCAGGCGGGACCTGAGGCACTGTGTGTGTGTGTGTGTGTGTTGGGGGTTGCCAGGAGCTCATTACAGCACAGAGGGAGGCTCTGCCAGAACCAGGTTTCCGGGAGGGCCCTTCCTCCCTCACCCAGGGGCAGACCCGTCGGGGACCACCCCCTCACTCTGCACTCACCTGGCTATCCAGTCCAAGCAAGAGAAGCATAATGAAAAAAGGATGGACCAAAATGTGGGCAGCGGCATCATCGTCACGGCTTTCGGGTAGGCGATGAAGGCCAGGCCAGGACCTAAGGGGAGAGAAGATGGGGGGGAGGGAGTCATCAGTGCCCAAGCTGCCCCAAGCCCCGGAGCCACACAAGACACTCGGGGTCCGGGGACGGGTCTCCCAGTCCCCCGATGCAGGGGGCCCGCCTGGGGTCAGAGACCAGCCTGTTCTCATTCGGGGTGTGGGACGCGCCGGGGCTCAGGCGGGGCCCCGTTTTAGCATCTGTCTCCTACGCAGCACCGCTGGCCTTCTCAGGCGCCAGGTTCCAAGCGGACACCGGTTATGGGGGTGGGAGACGAGACTGAGCTGGGACTCGGTCTGCCAGCTGGGGAAAGGAGGGGCTCCCCCTCCCCAAAACCAGAGACCCGCACCAACGTTTGCTGGAAGGAAGCAAAACCAGGGGAGCGCTCCGGTTATCTGACCACCAATCCCGGTTTGCAGAGAAAAGCTTTCCACTGAAACAATGAATGTGTGGCCAGAAAAAGAACCCGGAACCACGCCCTGCGGGGCCCACGTGTCTTCGGGGTGCATCTGTGCACCCACCCGAGCACGGTGACAGCCGAGGCCCAAAGCTGGGGGAGGGGTGAGCAGGGTCAGACTCCAGGCGGGCAGCCCCCTGGCCGCTGTGCAGTCCCCCCACCCAACACCTCCTCTCTCCACATCGCCACGCGCCCTCAGGGGGCAGTCTCCCATAAGTGAACCCCAAGGAGGCTTCTCTGCAGATTATCAGGTGCTGGGGCCACATTCTTGGCAAAGGGCTCTGGTCTCCAGGGGATGCTCTGGCATATAGGCAGGGAGAATTCCCACCAGCTCTGGGGGTGCCTCTAATTGCAAACGTCCCCTCCCCGCCTCCAGCTGGGCCTGAGAGAAGACAATCGGGGAAAGGGGTGAGTTGTAACTGAGACCTGTGGGTCCCCCAGAGGGTTGGGGGCCACAAAAGAGAGAAGGGCTTGGGCTAAAGAAAAATATAAAGTAAAATCCACAACTAAAAAAAAAAGTCAAGAAATGTGAAACAAACAGGGCTGGAGGACAGGATATTTAAAACAGTAAAACAGGGGTCAGGAACAAAATGAATGGTCTAAGAAAGGAAAACAAAAAACAACTTTGAAATAAACTGCAGCCAGACACCACATCGCACGGTGCGGACCACACGCGTGGCGGCGAGGGTGAGTCCCTGTAGTCCAGAGTCCGCCCCGATGTGAGCAAAGTCCAACCATGACTGTCCTCGGAGGCGATGGTGGAAACCCCAGGAGGGGTGCAAGGGCGCTCGTCCCAACCCCAAAGCCCTAGCTGCAGTAGGACCCTCGTCTCCACGGGGCTGGGGCCCCCTGGGACCCCCGACGTCAGCTCCGGCCTGACTGTAGGCGGCACTGGGAGGGATCAAGCCAGCCGCAGCGAGACAGATGTAAAATGGAGCCCCCACCCCTGCCCACCCCTGCCCGCCCGCTGGGCCCTGAAGCTTCTCGACAGCTACTTCTGTATTTCAGCGTGTTGCCTTTCTCGAGCCAGCCTCAGGGGAGAGGGTGTGAGCAGCCTTCTCGGAAAGCAAGGGGACTGAAAAGAGAGGGCAGGGGCCGTGGCAGCCGCCAGAGCCCCTGGGGCAGCGACGCCCGTGCTACTCTTCCTGGTGCTGTGCGCTCCTCACGGCTAAATCATTATCTTGTTCCAATGCACTTCGCTCAATACGGCACTTGTTAAAAAGCTTCTTAGCGAAATAATCGCCCTTGATGTGTCGGCTATTCAGACATCGCCGTGGGGAATGAACGACAAGGTCTTTGAAGTGGACGGGAATAAGACACCACTTAGCTTGACGGTGGAGACGTAGGTTACAGTACCTAGCTGTCCGCAGAGAAGGATCTGTTTCATGAACCGACAGATCACCTCCCACCCCTCAACTCTCTCCGCGCTCCTGGCCATTCCCCACCAATCAGAATTGGATGGCAAGCCCTCAGCTGAAGAAAAGCCATTTGCAAAGGGGGTGTCAACTGTCTCCCCTCGGTCACTCTGCCAAACGCCCACGTGGCCGTGGCTGCTTCATTTCTGCAGCCACTCCCCGTGTCCCCCAGCCTCTGACCTGTCTCTGGGGCTCCCAGGGAAGGAAAGCTCTGTCTAAAGGTCTGATCTGGGAAGCGTGGGCTTGCCAGGATGCCCTGTGGCACCGGGTGTAGGAGGAGGGGGCGGGGGTGAGGGGACGTGGGGCCTGGGGCTCTGAGAGGCCCACATACCACGGGCCAGAGGCCGTCACATACGTGCAGGGTGGGATGGGGAGGCCGGAGGGGGCACCTCCTCACGTGAGAGGGGCCTGTCCAGCCTCTGGTGGGCACCCTGCCCAGGACACAGCAGATCTGACCTTGAGCAGCCCTTGCTCTCAAGCTGCTGGTTGCAGGGGTGGAGCTGACCTCTGAGTACAAGATGCTGAGGTCCCCAAGCCCCAGTATTAGGGTCTCTGGCTGCAGAACCAGGATACCACCCTGTGTTTCCAACAAAGACAAGGACTCCAGTCTGGGCCCTGATAGTCGGGACCTCGCGGTCTCCTCTTGGCCCGGGAGAAGCCTCAGCCCAGGGCCTTCACCTGCCCCCTCAGCGACCCCTGAGGGATCCTGGCAAGTCGGGAGGTCAGGCTAGGCACAAGAGCAACAACTGCCCTCTGGGTGACCTGGGCAGGATGGGGAGGAGGGCAGAGGAGCGGGAAAGGCGGACCCCGGGGATCCTGGGAGTGAGGTTCTCAGCGCCACGTGCAAGCCTTGCAGCTGAGAGCCGCGGGCCCAGGACCCGGAGCTCGTGGGGGCCACCTCTTAGAACCGGGCACCTCGGCTTCTGAGGCTCTGGGGTCCTGGCGGCTGAAGCCCTCACAATTCTCAGGTTCCAGAACTATCCTGCTGGAGCCCCAGGATCCCAGCCTCAGCCTCCAAGCTCTGCAGACTCTGACCCTAAGACCATCTCCACGTGCAGCTGTCTTGGGGGGTGTCCCACCCATGGAGCCCACACCCCCGAGGGGTGGAGGGGTCCCCACAACCTACCCCTAAACTGAACCTGTCACCATCCCAGAGGGCGGCCTGTCACACCCGGTCCTTCCTCAGCCCGGGCAGAAACGGTGGGTGCTTGACACAGGGCAGAAACCGACCCAGTCAAACAGGAGACGGTGGTGGGATGAATGAAGGGGTCGCTTAGAACAAAGTGCCAAATACAGAAACCGAAGCTGAGAAGGTGGCGACGGGCTGCTGACGGGCGGCTGCCCTGCCCCTGAGCTAGGAAAGTGCTTTCTGTTGCTGAAACCAGGAGTTTGCTATAGGGAAGGGCAGGGAGTGGGTCGGTGGGGGGAGCTGAATGTTCCCCGACTTGACCAGCCCCCGTGTTTCTGCCGTCCCTGGGGCAAAACCACAGTGAAGATGTTTCCAATTTAGCTCTTGAACTATTTGAAACCTGGAGGACATCGTGGTGTGAGAGGGGGTGGGGTGGGGGTCCATTTCAGAAACCAGGCTCATCCCCCCACAAAGCCCCCTGGGTCGGGGGTCTGGCTTCATGCCTGCAGTACTCGGCTCACACACTAGGTGGCAGTGCCCACCACCACTGCCACCGACACCACCATACCTGACTCAGCCACATCAGCAATGTCCACCCCTTGCTCTTGTGCCATGAAGCCCAGGATGGAAAAAATTGCGAAGCCAGACACAAAACTGGTACCACTGTTCAGGCATCCCAGCAGCATACAGTCCCTATGTTACACATATGTCAGGGAGCAAGTTAATTCACAACACAAGGAAGGCACGCTCCCTAGCTTCTCTTTTTTTTTCTTTTTCTTTAAACATCATCATGTCTAAGGCCCACCAGGCCTGCCGGCGCAACACTTGCCTGTACGAGTTGTACTTGTATTTGTTGTAGCTCCCCAGCGAGGTCATGGCCCCCAGGCAGATGGCGTAGGAGAAGAATATCTGGGTCCCTGCATCGATCCACACCTGCAAAGGGTGCGCGGGTGGGGGAAGGTGGTGAAGAAAAGATGAGAAGGGTCGTCAGAGCCGGCTTCCTGGAGAAGGCGGCGTGGGTCCCAAGGACTCCGCCTCGAGGTGTGCAGATTCTCCATGCGATTGGAGCACTGTGCTGGAATCCAGGATGCAAGCAGAACCCCAGACGTCTAAGAGCCCCCCACCCCAGCTCACTGAGCATCAGGGTTAAGAGGCCCTGCTTTAGAAGCAGAGGGACCTGGAGTCCAACCACGGAATCATTGTGGGCAAGTAAATATGATTCCCGGAGCCTCAGTTTTCACACCTGTAAAGTGGGCTCCGTTCCCCTGCCCCCACAGAGCTTCTTTTTTTTTTTTACAGGTTCAGAGAGTTAAGATTTAGTCCAGCTCCACACACATGGTAAGCCTGCAAGTCAAGGCAGCTGTCCTTATGGTCACTGCTATTGTCTGGGGACCCCCGCCTGAGGTGGAAGTGGGAGGAATTCCCACATGGATTCTGCAGGCAAAGCCGTTCTCCAGAACCTTCGGCAGGCAGCTCCTGACGGCCGCCCAGCTGTTTCCCAGCTGTCCTCTGATGATGGCCGAGCCCTTGACCCCACCTCCCACCCAGGGCGAGAGGACTGTGGGGAAGAGACCCGAGCGGCCTGTGCGGCCTTTGGGGACAACCTGAAGGCTGAGGACCCTGGGGACAGAAGGCCCCGAAACGGGGAAGTGAGGAGCTCCGACCCCCGCGGCCACGTGGCTGAGTGCCTCGGGCGGGGGGGAGCCATTAGTGTTTGCCCCCGGACCTTCTAAGAGGTCACAACTCTGAACTCCGCCCTCAGCCCAGGGTGCCCCCACGATGCAGCCTCAAGGCTGCCGTGGACAGAGGAGGCGAACAGCTTCTGGAGATGTCTCTGCCTTACCTGGCGCAGTGCCTAAAGCAGCCTCTATAATTGGCCGCCTCGGGAGGCCTCGACACAAAAGATGCACACCGCCGGGATGGCCGGCGGGCACCGTGAGCAACCCGCCGGGGCCCAGTGGAAAAGTACCAGGGCTGAGTGCCCCCGGCTCCAGCCAGGGGCCAGAAGCACGGGCACGGCTTCGGTTTCCTCCCCAGTGCCGGCCCTGGGGGTGGGGGTTGGGGGTAGGGAGGCCACGCTGCCCCCGCGGTACCTCTGGGTCCTCCAGGCGGCTGATGTCGGGGTACAGATAGAACCTGATGCCTGCACCTGCGCCGGGCAGCGTCAGCCCGCGGACCAGCAGCACCAGCAGCATGGCGAACGGGAACGTGGCCGTGAAGTAGACAACCTGCAGGGGGGCGGGAGCCGTTCAGCCACTCGGCCACCAGCCCGCTGTCGGTCGGGCCCCGGCACCCGCCTCCCGGGCGGGCGTTCCGGAGCCAGGCTCGGTGCCGGCCTCACTGAGGGACCTGGGGCCTGTCGCTCACCCTCTCTGGGCCGCAGGCTCCTCACCGGCAACCCGGATGTAAAGCAAGTGCCCACCTCGCACACAGACTTACTGACATTAGAATCCTGCAAATGTTTACGGGGCCCTGGAAATACAGAGAACCAGTCCCTGCCCTCATGGAACTGACATTCCAGCAGGTGAAAAAAGGACAGTGCACAATAAGAGAGTAAACGATCGCAGGTGAATGCCCAGGGGTTGGCCCACAGCGCGTAGCACGGATCAGCTAACATCCGTAGGGAGGCCTGGAGGGCTGCAGTCCACCGGGTCGCAGTCGGACACGAATGAGTAACTAAACATTCGCAGCGTTTGTATGACTTGTGGTTCAGAACCAGTGAAGTGTGGGTTCGAATCCTCGCTCCGTCCCCTCGTGTGCTGTGTGACCTTGGGCATGATGCTTACCCTCTCTGGGCCTGTCGCCTCAGGTGTAAAATGGGGGTAAGAGAAACGAAAGGCCCTCACTAAAGGCAAGGCGAGGATTCAATGGAATGGCGCCACAGCGTGGTCCAAACAGCACAGGGCAGGCGGCTGCCTAGACGCGCAAAGGAGGGGACTTTCGTAGGCCGAGTGGCTGTGCAGGAACTTCTGGAGAGGAAGCCAGGATGGGTCATGCCTCCCGCCCCAGGCAGGGCGAGGTCAATGCCAGGCGGGGACCACAGACGACCCAGGCCACACCTTTCCACCCCCGAGGGCCCTGCCCTACTTCCTCTCCTGGCCTGTCCCCAAAGCACGGGGCTTCAAACCTCCTGTGGCCTCCGTTTACAGACTGGGTTTTCCCAACTTTCACTCCAGCACAAGAAGTCCTCAGGAGGGGAAGTGTGCCTGAGGGGACTCGAAGGTGCCCGGGGGCACGGACAGTGAAATCCTGCTACTTCCCCTGGGCGCTGGCTGAGCCAGGTCTCCCGAGCAGCAGCCCACTCCATGCTCAGCACGTCCCCAAATCGGTGTGTGCTGACTGCCTTGGTGTTGGAGGACAAACAGGGGCTGGGCGGGGCTCCCAGACACTTCAAACCACCACTGCACACAGGGCATCTTGGTGCGTGGTGGAGGACATGCGAAAGTCTGTGGTGACCAGCAGAAATGCTGAGACTAGCTCACGGAGCCCCCAGCTCCTTCTGAGAGGGCCGGGGGACCAGGGAGGGGACCGATGCATGGCCAATGCGCCCATTTTCCAGGTGTGGAAACTGAGGCCCAGAGGACAGGATGAAGGTTCATGGCGCTGGGGGAGGGGACGGTGCCAGGACAGTATGGGGCACTCCCGGGACCCAGGTAATGAATAGAGCCCCGAACCTTGCCCAGCCACCGCGGGAAGCCTGGATGGAGCCAGTTCTCGGATGGAGTCACCATCCCTTTGAGTAGAAACAACTAGAAGTGGGCTTTGAAAAGGGCACGAAGGGAGCGCTCAGGGCCTGCTGGGCTCAGCTGCCCTGGGCCAGTGCCAGCAGCCAGGGCTTACCGAGTGCTTCCTGTGTGCCAGCTGCAGACGCCCGTGCACTAACTGCTGGGCTCAGCGGGTCCTGCCCTGACCCCATCCTGCAGATGGGGAAACTGTGGCCCGCAGCGTCAGCCCTTGCCCACGGGTCACCCAGCACTCAGGTGGCAGAGCTGGATGGTCTAGAACCTGCTTCAGCGACAAGAGCACAGCAGGGAAGAGCCCCCTGATGTCTGCGGTTTGTCCAACCCTCCCCAAGAGAAGGTTCCTGAGGGCTCCAGGGCTCAGGTCGGAGATCGGGCTCTGCAGCAGGCTGGCTGTCAGACCCTGGGCAAGCTACAGCCCCTCTCTGGGCTCCACGTCCCCACCTGAACCAGCCGGGCTCTGAAGTTCCCTCCAGCTCTGGCTGAGGAGTCCATATCCGGAGCCCTCCCAGAGGGGCGGCTCGGCCTCCGCGTCCTGGGTCGCCCAGCGGTGGGGCCCCCAGAGGACCCAGGGTAGAAGGGCCGCCCTCCTTCCACCTCCACTGTGCCCTCCCGACGCCACTCTCCCCAACTACCCTACAGGCTGCTCCCAAGACAGGAGAGCCCTCTGCGTCCCAGGGACCAGTGGGCGTATGTGGAGGGTGGGGCTGGCCAGGAGGCCAGTAAAGGGGCGAAAGAAAGACGGCCGGCCCGCAGGCTGCCCCCGGCCCCAGCCCCGGCCCCGCGGAGAACAATGCTGTGGACAGCAGCTGGCGAGGGCGGAGGGCAGAGGGCCGCCGCTTCACAGCGCACGGGGCCCCAGGCTGGGCAGGTGGGTGGGGCCGGGGGGCCTTGTGTCAGGGACACAGGGCGCCCCCAGGGTGGGGGGTGGGGTGGGTTCCCTGTTTCCACACATTTAATTCGCTTCCCTCGCACCTCTGCAGCGCGTGGTGTGCGCCAGGCGCTAGTGACTCACTCACCCTCACCACTGCAGGGAGCAACTGTCACCTGCATTTTCTAGATGAGGGAACAGAGGCCCAGTGAGGTCTCACCAGGGGCCCAGGGCCAGCTGGTGGCAGAGGCGGGGTTTGGGCCAGGCCAGCTGGGCGTGTGTGTGTCTGTGTGTGTCTGTGTCTCTGTCTTTGTGTCTGTGGGTGTCTATGTGTGTTGCCTGTGTATCTGTGTGTGTCTGTATGTCTGTATCTGTGTGTGTGTCTGTGTCTATCTGTGTGTGTCTGAGTGTGTGCCTGTGTCTGCATGTGTCTGTGTCTGTGTGTCTGTGAACGTGTGTATGTGTCTGTATCTGTGTGTGTGCCTGTGTATGTCTGTATCTGTGAGTATGTGTCTGTGTGTATGTCTGCATGTATCTGTGTGTTTGTGTCTGTGTGTGTGAGTGTGTATCTTTGTGTGTGTGTGTGAGTCTGAGTGTGTCTGTGTTTGTCTGTGTGTGTGCCTGTGTGTGTATGTCTGTGTCTGAGTGTGTCTATGTATCTGTGTCTGTGTGTGTCTGAGTGTGTGTCTGTATATGTGTGTCTGTGTGTGCACGCTTTCTCCCCAAGCCCAGGACAGCACAGCCCACCTGCTCACGCCACAGTGGCGGCCTCTCCAGCAGGACACCCTTGTTTTGCAGAATCTGCCGAGGCCCAGCCCCTGGGCGCCATCCTCCCAGCCGCTCTCGGGATCCCTGTGGGAGCGGCTCCGGCAGGGGCCCTGCGCCGGGATGCGGTATTTTTCCACTCTTGCTGGCAAACCTCCGTGGCTGCTCTGAGCCCGCGACCCAAAAGCCCTGTGGCCCAAGTGCCCTGGAAACTTACAAAGTCAGCGCCTCCTCCTTCCCTGGGGACGGCAGGGAGAGGGTGGCCGGCCAGGCACCAGGGGGACGTGCTGGTCTCTGCCGCCCTGGGCTTCCTCTGGGGGAGGTCGTCTGGGCAGCATGGGTCACTCACCCCAGAGGCCCAGGGCCATGGGTCTGCACCCAGGGCCTGGCAGGCCCCAAGCACCTCGTGTGTGTTTGCAGGAGAGCACCACGACTCATTTCACACAGGGGGAAACTGAGGCTCTGGGGGAAGGGACTGGCCCCTGGTCCCGCCGGCTGTGGGCACAGAGCCGAGACCCCACCCCAAGTCTGCAGTGGCCGGCCTGTGCTTGCGTCTGGGATTTGAACTGCCAGTGGGGTTCATGGGGCCGCCCTTCCTGTGGGAGGGTCTGGAGTCCCTGTCACCCCCTGCGACCTAGCGTGCTGTGAGAGCAGGCAGCCACAGGAGGCGGGAGAATGCAGGGCCCCGAGGCTGGGCGCTGGGCTGCCGAGCTCAGTTGCCACCTGGCTACTGACAAGCTGTGTAGACGTGAACAGATCAACCTCTCTGCCCCATCGTCTCCCCCAAAACCTCTCCTCTTACCACTTCTGTAAAGCGGAGTAGAGGCCACGCGCACCTCAGACGTCAGGAGAGAAAAAGAGCTGACGATCAGAGCTGAGAACGGCGCCTGGTGCACGAGCAAGGCGCAGAGCATTTGCACCACGATCACAGTTTCTTGGATGAACTGAGCAGCAGTGAACTCTGAGGCCAGTGTCAGACCCTCAGAAGGACGAATGCTGTTACACACAAGGGAACTGACATCCAGAGAAGCCGAGCGACCTGAACTCGGGTCTTGAGCCTCCCAGGCCCAGGAGCTCCCTCCTCCCCAGCCTGGCCACGCCAGGGTCAGCCACTGAGCAAGGCCACAGCCAGGATGAGGCCATCCGGCCCCCACGGCGGCTGCAAACCTGGTCTATGGCCAGGGCTGGAAGTCACGGCCAGCGGCGGCCGCCGAGGAGCTCGAGGAAGTCCTCGGATCCTCCCTGTGTTTGTCCTGGCTTCCCCAGGGCTGGCCCCAGCCCTGCTATTGTTCTGGGGACCACGCCTGCCCCTGGGGGCCCGGAGCCTCTTCTCTGGGGGCAGCAGGGGGACCTCCAGCCAGTCACGTCCCTCAGCCGCCGAGGGACAGCCCTGCGCCCTCTCCATTTCGCTTCACTCTGGTCTCCTGCCCCTGCACATGTCTCGGGTGAGGCTCACGGTTCCTGGCGGACATCAGCTCCTCCATCGGACTAGGGGCTCCCTGAGGGTCTGGCCGGACACATCTCTGGGCCTTTGAATGGCTTACCCCTCACTTCCGACAGATCTAAGCCTCTAAGTGCCCTTCTTGGTGACCCTTGCCTGAAACCGCACCCGGCACGCCTGTCTTCTCCACCACGTCATGCGCCCCCTTCAGCTCTTGTCTACTTAGATCACGACTTTACCTAAGAGCCCTTCAACCGGGAGAACTCGCGGTGACAGCCCCTCCTCCCAGTGACGTCACCCACTGCCCACCACTGTCCTTCAAATGCCACCTTAACTCAACTCTTTTGACCTTTGAGGACTTCTTGGTCTTAAAGAGATTGTCCCGGATGGAGATGGAGATGGGGGTCGGGGGATGGCAGGCAGGGGGTCACGTAAGGGTAGACCAGCCAACACCTACCCTGTGACTGTTAGCGCCCTGAGTTCAGCCCGGTGAGCCCAAGGGAACCCTCTGGAGGGTCTTTTGCCACCAGGATGACTATGGCATTACACTGGCCGGTGTTCTGCTTACCAGGTTATCCATCGCCCGGCTCTGTTAACAGGTAATACTTCAGTAACAGGCTAACAGTTTCATTATTGACAATATACCAGCTACACCTAAAACCTGCATGACTAAGGTAACACAAATTTTCAGCTACCACCTTTGTTAACAGCTGATGTCTTGGTCACTATGTAACAGATTAACCAGCAGCAGATACTTCAGCGACAGCCAGCACTTTAGTTATGAGCAAATGACTTAATGATCAGTGAGAGCTCTCCTTAATAACTAACTTCCTAGTTAACAGCTGAAATGTAAGGCCTAAGCTAATTCAGTTAATCTGACTTAGTGGCAAAAATGCCGGTTGAGAAGGTTTGCTTCTCAAACCTCAGGGCACATTTGTATTATCTGGGGGAAAAGTGTTCAAATGCAGCTTCTGATTCTGTAGGTCTGGGGTCTTGGGTCTACATTTCTAAAGAGTCGACAGGGGATGTTGAGGTCGCAAGGGTCCCTGTGGCTGGTGAGCAGTTGGTGGCCAACAACACTGTTACCAATTAACTTTGCAGTGGCATCTCAGGGTTTGTTAGCCGCTAATAGTCCCTTGGACTGCAAGGAGATCCAACCAGTCCATTCTAAAGGAGATCAGTCCTGGGTGTTCTTTGGAAGGAATGATGCTAAAGCTGAAACTCCAGTACTTTGGCGACGTTATGCAAAGAGTTGACTCATAAAGACTCTGATGCTGGGAGGGATTGGGGGCAGGAAGAGAAGGGGACGGCAGAGGATGAGATGGTTGGATGGCATCACCAACTCGACGGGCATGAGTTTGAGTGAATTCCGGGAGATGGTGATGGACAGCGATTCATGGCGTCGCAAAGAGTCGGACACGACTGAGCGACTGAACTGAACTGAACATCCACACAACCCACCACTCCCTAATGGGGTACCAGTGTTGTGTGGGTGCTTGGAGAGAACACCACTCCATTTCAGGAATCTTGCGGGCTGATTGTCAAACCATCAATAACTTGAAATTGGACCCGCTGGGCGGATTTGCATTGTGAAATGGGCAAACGCCACAACCGAGGGGCCTCCGGGTTTGCTGGGAGAACTGGTTAATCAGGACCAGTTTTGAGCAGGAGGGCTCCAGAGGCACAGAAGCCGACCCTGCAGAGGGCCAGGCTCCACGAGGCGGGAGGGGAGGGGAGCACAACTCACTTTGCCCGTGGACTTGACGCCCTTCCAGATGCAGAAGAAACAGACCAGCCAGACGAGGAGGAGGCAGAGAGCAAGGTCCCACTTTAGAGTGCCCGGTTCGTCAATTCCAGAAGACAAGCTCAGCACCTTCCGCCTTCAAGCAAACAGAGCCCCAAGTCAGACGGGGCCGGACGGGGCTGGGAGAGCCGGCACCAGGATTCCAGCAGTCTGGGGCTCAACCGTGCCTCCAAGCTGCGGAATCCCACTGGTGGGAAATCTTAGGTAACACCAGTTTCAGAGTCTTGGGGAAGCCAACCAGGTAATGGGTCTGGACTCCTGAGTCAGGCGCACGTGGGTTCTATCCAGCCAGGCCTCGGGCAAGTTATGTTAAACCCCTAAGCCTCAGTTTCCTTATCTGTGAACTAGGTACTGATTCCTGTGTGAATGATTCTCACAGACCTTAGCAGTGCTCCCTGTGGGCTAGACACTGGGTTCTGACTGGGCTCCAGTGTGCGACCACTGACTTAACCACTGGGGGCTAGGTACCCAATTGCCTGCCTCAGTCTTCTCATCTCTAAAATGGGAATAACCATCTGCTTCCCCCACCCTGCCACCCCACATTCTCTGTCCGTTTTTGTATTTGCCCCCATTCCTTATCTGGATATCTCACTGAAAGATAACGTCTCCAGGGTGTTGGTTCTCTCTGGGGCTGCAGGACACCCACACGCCTCCCGTGGGGAGGAGAAAAGCCACACAAAATACAAACGACTGGCCCTGGACGCCGCCAGCAGCCAGTAGACAGCAGCGGCCTTTGTTGTCTTGGGGCTGAGACCCCAGGGCTGCTCCAGGAGTGCTGCTTCCTCACCTGCCCCCGGCCGGGGCTGTGACGGGCTTGGGAGGAGGTGAGTGAACCATCTGAAGGACAATCAGCACAGCCAGCAGCTCCACTCAGCATCACATGGCAGAGCCTGGGCCTCTGGGGTCCAGAGCCTTGCTGACCAGGGGTGACGCCCGCAGTGCTGCTCAGACATGCCCGTGAGGGCCAGACGCCTCCTGGAACTGGGCTGGGGCCCCCAGGCTGCTGAGAGGCCATGGAACTTAACGCCCAGAAACTGACCCCGTGGTCCCGAGTGCCGACTGCGGAGGCAGTGACGCAGGGCAGCCAGGCTGAGCACAGGGACACTGTTCCCCTGGGTTCTGCTATCACAGGCTCATGTTCCCTAGAAGCTGGCTCCCCTAGAGACCCAGCTCCCTGTTCAAGGGCCACAGTCTCGGGCAGGAGCGGCCAGAGGGGTGTTTGAACTTGGCCTCCATTTCCTCTTCTGTAGAACGCAAACACGAGCTCTGGCCCCCAGACCACCCGCAGCTCTCAGCCAGTCCGCGAGCAGGCCGATCCCCAGGCTCAGGGCTCAGAGGGCCCACTGGCCCAGGACACGTCCTCATTGCTTCTCAGTTTTTCCCAAAGACGCTTCAAAGCGAGGACCTTGAATAAATCCAAGGTTCCCACCTCAACTGGCTCTTGGGTGAGGCCTTTCTGTGGCGCTCACCCCAACATCCAGGGGCTCCCCAGGCACCGAGGTCACATCAGCGAGGCTTCTCTAATTTATTTCATCTGGTCCAAGGGCTGGAAGTCACTGGACCTGTTTTACAGATGGGGAAAACTGAGGCTTGGAGATATCACCCACGGACACACGGCCAGCAGGTGGCAGAGCTGCGCGATCCCCAAAGCCAGTGCTCTCCCGGCTCCACTACCTTTCTGATTAACACAGAAAACAAAGCCTTCAGTTTAACGAGAGTCGCTCCAGGCCTTGCTTCGGCAGGGCTCGCGGGACCCCGGGGGCCTCCTCACGAGGCAGGCTGTGCAGCTGGTCAAGTGCAAGCACATGGGCCTGGCCCTGCGGTGGCTTTAGAACCAGGCCGTCCTGGCGCAGCCTCCAGGGCTCAGCTCCTTCCATGAAGCCGGGGCCTGCTGGGCAGCGGCCAAGGCTTCCGTGTGAATGGGCGGCCTCGGGAGGCCCCTCTCTGCCGCCAAGCTTCCAGGGAGGTCTCCCATGATGCTCCAGATGCCTAGTGTCCTTCCGGCTCCCCAGCCACCCCCTCACCCTGGATGTCGCCCTCGGGGGAGTCTGTCTTGCCTACCAGACTCCAGACACCCCGCAGAGGAGGCACACAGCAGGCGCTCAGCCAGGGCCGCGGGGTGTCCAGTCACAAGAGGTCTTTTCTTTCTCCTCAGGGGCGAGCTGACTGAGGGGCCCGAGACCCCAAAGCCCCAATCCTGACCACACCCACCCCACACTCAGGTCACAGGCACCCTCCTGCCGGCTCCCACCGCCATGCTGGGCAAACCCGTGCTGCCACTACGGATGGGAGGGAGCTGCTCAGCCACGGAGGCCACAATGGGAGAATCGAGTCACGCACTTGCTTCTCCCCTGCTGCTGGAAAAGCCCCTCCGAAGCGCCAGCAGTAACCGCTGAAGGCACCTTTCCTGTGATCCAGCAATTCTATCCCAAGACTCCTGGATATGGCCAATGACAGGGTCCACCCCAAGCTGTTCGGGCTTCCCAGGTGGCCTTAGACCCCGCCTGCCAATGCAAGAGATGTAAGAGACACGGGTTCGATCCCTGGGCTGGGAAGATCCCCTGGAGAAGGGCATGGCAACGCACTCCAGTATTCTTGCCTGGAGAATCCCATGGACAGAGGAGCCTGGAGGGTTACAGGCCATGGGGTCCCAAAGAGTCAGACACGACTGAAGTGACTTAGCACACACCTCAAGCTGTTCAGCTCAGCTCTGTCTGCAGGAGCGAACATGGGAGACCAACCACCCAGAGAGCCGTGGAGGGGTCCAAGCAGGCGTGCAGCAGGCGCGTGGCGGAATATCACGCAGCCTGCAGGACCTCAGGAATCTCCTGATAAGGGGCGATGTCCCCGGGTGAGGCAAGTGACCGGGACACACGAAACAACGGGGCAGTTGCTGGCCCAGGGGGTGCAGGGGAGGGGGCTCCTTACCAGGGAATGTGTTTCTCAAACCATCTGAATGCTGTTAATGGGCGCATATCACCTTCACAAAAATTAAGGTTCTTACAAAGGCTTGCAAGGGGCCGGCCGTGCAGACATTCTAGGAACGGAACGAAAGTCCTCTCGTCAATTAGGGGTTGTCATAACAGAACTCGACGTGGGCTCACGGCCAAAGTAACCAACATCCTTTCCAAAGTCATCTCAGGGGTAGCTGGGAGGCCGAAGAGCATGCAGGCCCATCGGAATCCCTCCTGAAGGGACACAGTTTGAAGGACCCTTTCCTGTCGGATGCCCGCGAGGCACGGCCCAGGGTCTGCCGCGGGTCTTCTTGCTCTGGTGCATGGGACTGCTCAGTAAACTGGAGTGCTGGGCCTCAGAGGGAGGGAGGGCCTGCCGTGGCGCCCTGCTCCCCGCCAGCACCTCCAGCCTCCCGGAGGCTGCGCAAGTTCCCCAAATCCGGCTGTATCGCCCCAGCCCTGCCCCCACCCGTCCTGGCCCCTACTGTTCCCGAGAGCTGTTTCAGCAGCCTTGTCGGTAATATTCCAGCCTCCACTCCACCCCCAGTCTGTTCTTATCAAGACAGAATCTGGCAACACCCAAGGCAGGTGACGCTCGGCCTCTGCTCCACACCTCCATGGCTCCCACCTACCTGCCCCAATCCTTCCTGCCTCCCCGAATAGGCTGGCCAAACACTCTGACAGTCAGCCACGGACATCTTAAAGAGACAGGGTGGTGCCCGGGACCACGGGCATACAGGGAAGCTGTCCAGGACAAGTTCCGTGCACAGCCTCCTCATCCCCAGGGCTGCCGCCCCCTCCTCCCTGAGCCGCACTGGCTTCTGGTATGAGCCCTGAACAGGTCCAGCCCTCCCGGCCTCGGGACCTTGGAACTGGCTGCGCCCCACCCCTTTACCAAGGCAGCCTTTCCTGGCCACCCGACGGAAAAAGCAATGCCGGTCACTCTCTTCCCTCTCTCTCTAGGCTTTGTCTTCCTTCACTTATCATCGCTTGTCTATTACAATCTTACTCGCACTATCTGTCTCATGTCTGTCTGTCCTACTAACGCATCATCTTCATGGAGGCAAGGTCTGGGTCTGTCCTGACCGTTGCTGGGTCCAGAACAGCGCCTGGCACATAGGGAGTGCTCAACAGACATGAGTAGAGTCGATGAATTACACCCATTTGGTTGATGGGAAACTGAGGCTCAGAGAGGTTCAGGAATTCACCTGAAATTACCCAGATTAAAAAACAAAAACAAAAACAATCAACCCTAGGCCTGGTTCTTTTCTCTGATGCCACCCTGCGGACCACTGGGTATGATGCTATCCTCGGTGAGAGGCCCCAGCATCCCAGGCTTCTCCGCACCCCTCACACAGAGAGGAGGAGACCGAGAGGTGAGCTGCATTCTTGTCCTAGAATAGGACTGATTCATTCCAGGGTGGGATCCAAAAAAAATCGCCTGGACGTCTGTCTGGAGTCGGCTGCCCCGCTGCCGTCCAGCCGGCACTCAGAGATGTAAGTACGTCCTCCGAGTGGGCCAAATCGTTTCCTTTTGAATGCCGGCCAGCCATTTATTGGCGATAGCTCTTCCCTGGAGACTGGCGGAGGCCACAATTATAAAAGAGCCTGTCCGCCCCAGAAGGAGGCTGCACAGGGCTCTCTCCGTGCCGCCTCCGCCTTCTGACAGCTGCAGGGGGAGATTGGCTGAGCAGGGCTTGTTTGCAAATATGACTCATTTCTTTGATTCTAATAAAGTCTAATGATATGTGCTGAGCTCCCAGGGGGCCCTGGAGGAACTGGGGAGGAAGGCATGGCTCCAGGCTGATAGAGGGCATCTGGCCAGATCTGACCCCGCCTGTCCTCCAGGGCCGGGGGGCAACAAACAGGACCCCCGGGACAGAGGTGACCTCAGGGCAGGGGTGAGCAGGATGGGGCGGGCTGCAGGCAGAGACTCTGCCTTCGCATCTCTGGAGCGACTCAAGAGTTCAATTCTAAAGCTGGCGTGAAATGACCATCTCAGGGTCCCAAGCACCCTTCAAGGGAGAAGGGCATCTCATCGGCTCCCACCAGGGTTGGTGCCTCAGTGTGCTGCAGACGGGGTGAGTGTGGGGATCTAGGCCAAGAGGAGACCCCAGGTGTCACCTGAGAGTGGGGTCACACACACACATGTGGCACAACATTAGCTGTGCCCGTGGACTTGTCCTGGACGAGAGGTGTTCAGGGCTGAGCTCTCTGCTACGCCGAGCTGCCTGTGTGACCTTGGGCAAGTTGCTTAACCACTCTGATTCCCAGTGTCCCCTCTAATAAGCCAGGCCCAAGGCCCATGCTCTTTAACCCTCAGCCAGGCGATGAGGTGATGGGGACTTCGCTACCTCTGAGAACCCTGGAGACGGGTGACCACCCCGAGGCCGGGTAGCTGGGCCCCCAGGCTACAGTCAGGGTTCCTGCTCTAGGATTGAGGGGATGGCAGCATGGCCGGCGGCTGTCCATTAGCTCCTTGTAGAAAACCAGAGGGGGCAGGGGGCCTGGCAGGGATGAGCGTCCAGGCCTTCCCTGTCCGGGGCCAGGAGGAAGGCTCGGCTCCACGGCGCCTGGTCATCTAGACGCCCAGGCAGCTCCTGAGCACCGTCAGGCCTCACGTGCAAAGGAGCGGCCAGCTCAGGGTCCCACGTGTCTGGAGCAGCTGAGAGGGTGAAGAAAGTGAAGGCCAGGGGCTGGGCTTTGGCTTCAAGGACTAGGAGACTGGCCTTGAGAAGATGCTCACGGCTCGGCAGTCTAGTGGGTACCAGCCAGCAACACCTCAATCCAGTCCGAGCAAGCCTCTCTCCGTGGACACCCCAGAGCTAGTCCCTGCAAGGCCAGTGGCTATTCTGAGGGGAAATCGTACAAGCTGAGCTTCACCCTAAAGGGAAACCCATCTTCTGATGGTCAGGCCCCCTGAGGCCCTGCATACAGTCGGTGCTTAATGTATGTCTCCCCAGCCTGTCTCTCCCTAGTATGTTCCTTGAGCAAGTCCAGAGAACACAGATGTAATCACGTCTTTCTCCGCTCCTTCTCTAGCTTCTGTGGCTCCTCCTCCTAGAAAACGAAGTCCAACTTTCTCTGCCTAGCGTCCAAGGCTCCATCCCTCTCCCTGGCTCCACACGTCCTATATTTGGGCCAAACCAAGGACGTGCTGCTACACATGAGCTTTACGACCGCCACGCCTCAGCATGACTGTCCCTTCTGTCTAGGCTGTCTTTCCCTCTTTTTTGGCCTAGTGAACTCCTACTCATCCCCCAAAGCCCAGCTCACCTGGCCCCTCTGTTTGCTGACGGGGAAATGAGGCCAGAGAGAGGGAGTGATGTGCTGCTCCAGGCTAACCCTAACCCTCCCTGGCTGGGGCAAGCCTACGAGCACGGAAAAGCCAGGAGAGGCTTCCGAACTGAGAGATGACGTGTCTGGCTTCACAGCTGACTGCAGAGACTCACCTGTGACAGGGTGAGGTGGGGGTGTCGGGGGTCTTCTGGGGGCGGGGAGGACGGCCATCTGGTTATACTTTACACAGAGAGCCTAGGGGACCAGACGGGGGTGGGGTCTGAGGCTGAAGCTGAAAGGAGCTGGGGACGACTCCTAGACGTGTCCCCTCCATAAAGGGCCTCCACGAAGAGGGGGCAAAATGCTGAGAGCAAGTCCCTGGGATGATGCTCACGGGCATTCTCTCTCCTTCGCCCTCTTCACACCCAAGAGAAGGAGAGGCCCTTGAAGGCAGGCAGCCTCGGCCCCTCCAGGTGGCAGGCAGGTCCTCTCGGCCAAGCCTCCTCCTCCAGGGACTACAGTCCTCCCCGGGGTATCCATGGACGTTCAGCCAGGGCCTGCGGGGGGCTGCAAAGGCCGGCGGGGCGGGGAGGACAGGTGGGCGGTGGGCAGTCTCTGGATGGAGCCACTCTCTGTGGACCACGCGGGCCAGGGAAGGGAGCTGGGGTGCTTAGAATGGGGGTTCTGGAAGGCAGGAGCCCTGGAGTCCCCAGCAGGGCCCAGGCTGGGGGACAGGCAGGGGAGAAGGCACGGGAGAGGACCTCACGGATCACGAGGGCTCAGGCCTGAGACAGAGGGGACAGCCCCTCTGTGATGGGGGGTCACACGGGCATCGGGAAGAGGCCGTTCTTAGTGCCCGAGGTTGAGCCTCAGGTGTCCCTGGGCGAGGGGCAGTTCCATCCACAATGGGGACACTAAGTAGACAGGGATGGCCACACAGGGTCGCATTCTGTTGGTAGGGGGTCGGGGGTGTCCTACCACCCTGGGAAGGCAGGATTACGACCTCCCCAAGTACAGCTCAGGACGCTGAGGCTCAGAGAGAAAGAGGCACCAGCCCGAGCCAGCACCGGCGGAGCGGTGGCCTCCTCCCAGGCGGCCAACCTGCGCCCGAGGCAGTGAGGCCCTGGTGGCCACCGGAGGGGCTGGGTGGGGCAGGCCCTCGGTGGTCAGGCTGTGCCAGGCACAGCAGAGAACGACAGGGACCCGGCCTCTGGCCCCATTCAAGTGAGAAGAAAGAAATGCCTGCATTTCTTTGTCTGCAAACTCAGCTGTCCCGGGTGTGAGGAGCAAGGGGTGGGGGTGGGAGGGTTGTGCCTGTAAAGGTCTTTGTCTCCAAGGGGAGAACACCTCTGAGGAAAGAACCCATCTGCAGGAGCCTCAGGACGGAGCACATCCTGAAGGCCTGAGGTCAGGAGGGGGAACGTGGATTACCTGGGGGAATGGCCGAGTGCCCCTTTCCAGCCTGAGTCCCCCCACCGGCCCTGACGACTGGCTGGGAACAGCCAGCGCTTAGCTCCCTCTTCTGTGGGCCGGCACCGGGGCCGATTCTAAGAGGGGGAGAGGCTCCTCGACGCTGTAAATCCACACACGAAGGAGAGGGAGTCTTGTCTGGCAGCGACGAGGCCACCCCCTTAATACCGTTCCCTGCTCTGGCTCTTACCCCACACGGGGCCTTGCCTGCTCCTTTCAGGGTCGGAGGGGCTGCTGAGCACCCGTTTAACAGCTGTTGGAGAGCAGGGAAAGCAAGGCACTCATCTGTTTCTGATGGGCTCCCAGCACTAGGTTAGAAGGACAACCCTGTACGTCAGCAAAGAGCTACCCGACTGCAGGCCTCCGTGCTCTGCCCTCCCCAGGCCTGGCCCGTGTGTACGCATCTCACTGGCTATAGTGTGGGCAACTTCAAAACATGCCCGTAATTCTCCTTCTTCTCCTAACAAGACGGAGCCTATTCCCCCACCTCTTGCCTCTTGAGTCTGGGTTAGTCTCAGGCCTCTTTTGGCCAATGGGACCTTAACAAAAATGGTACCAGCAGAAGCTGGAAAAGTGCTCCCACACTGGGGCTTTCCCATGTGTTGTTTTGGGATGCTGAGCCGCCTAGGAACAAGCCCAGGCTAGCCTGCAGTGTGATGAGACTATAGGGACCAGCTGCCTGTGGCACCCTAGCCAGGAGCCAGCCAGTCTCCAAAAGAGCGACCCCAATGCCATACAGCTGACCTACCGGGGGAGCCCAGCAGAGCCCAGAAGAACTGCCCAGCCAAGCTTCGCCCCAACTGCCAAGCAGCAGGACCATGAGTCAAAGAAAACAAATGGCTGCTCCAATTTGGGGATGGGTGTTACACAGCAAACGCTAACTGATACATATGTTTCACTCTATCAACTCACCTGTTCACTTGCGGAACTAGCAAACGCTAACTGATACATATGTTTCACTCTATCAACTCACTTGTTCACTTGAGGAACTACTTCAAGCTTCATATATGCTTTTTCCCCCACTCTGGGCAATAACAGGTTTGATGTGCTAACTATATATATTTTTCTCTAAAATACATTAAGAAAACTATGTCATTTTCAGACAACGTTAAGTAGATATACCTGCCTTTGGGAAACAAATCCTCACAGAGATCCCATGGGTGAAGAAACGATTCATTGCTCTCATTTGACAGTTAAGGAAACTGAGGCTCAGAAAGGGGCAGTGACTTGCTGGAGGTCAGACAGCCAATAAAATGGCAGAACTGAGATATGAGTCCAGGCCTGTCTGAGACCAAAGGCATGGATTTATCTCCAAATCTACCCCCTCTTCCACCCACCCTACCGCAAGGGAGTGGCTCCCACACCCCTAGGGAGAAGAGGAGGGCAAGGGTTGTCCTCTGCCCCCACCCCACCCCCTCCTTCCTCGGCGAGGCCAGCCTTACTCCCAGAACTCGATGACAGGGGAGGTGAAGTTGCTGGTGCTATTGGAGATCCAGAGGCTCCGGTTCTTCCGCAAGGTGTCCTCCAGGCAATGGGGTGTGTTCCAGGTGTGGTTGCATTTTGCCCAGGGGAGCTCCGACTGGAAGGACTGGAACAGGTAGTACATGGCCCAGGCGAGGATGATGATGTAGTATATGTTCAGGAGGGACACAATCACGATGGAGGCGTAGCCGATGCCTGCGAGCGGGGGCGAGCGAGACAGGAATCGGAGGGCGGCCAGACCCGCCAGGCCACACCCGCAACCAACAACCCCAGGGATCTGCAGGCCTGGGGCCAGAAGGGGCCCTTCAACAGGGACCAGCAAACAAGTGTAGGAGGAACACATGACTGGATGGATGGATAGGTAAAATAACGGATGGTCAGATGAGTCAGACAGCTGAACAAACTGATGGATGTACGGCAGAGGCATAGACCAGTGACTGGAAGAATGGATGGATAGATGGATGGATGGATAGATGGAAAGAGGGATGGATAGATCAATGGATGAATGGATGGATGCCTAGATGGATGGCTGGATGGACTCAGGTGAATGGATGGATGTTGGGATGATGGATGGATACTCACTTTGTTGGATGGATGGTGGTTGATTGGAAGGTTAGGTAGATGGATGGATGGATGGATAAGTAGAGGGAGCACGGTTGAATGGATACATGGATTGCGTAACTATTCACTAGTTTAATAAAAGAAAGGCTTAATGGATAGGCAGATGGGTAGATTTACATGGATGACTGAGTGAGCAGACTCGCACATTCTCCCACCCCTGCCAATTATAGTCATGACAGTATTATCTTATGAGGACAAACTGGGAAGTAGGCACAGGACTAAATGCTACAGTAAAAACAAGTATTAATCACTCAGCTGAGTCTGACTCTTTGCGACCCTGTGGACTGTAGCCTGCCAGGCTCCTCTGTCCATGGGGATTCTCCAGGCAAGAACACCGGAGAGGGTGGCCATTCGCTTCTCCAGGGGATCTTCCGGACCCGGGATCGAGCCCGGGCCTCCTGCAGTGCAGGCAGACTCTCTGCGATCTGAGCCGCCAGGGAAACCCAGCGATAACAGAGCTGAAACCGCTGCTTTGGGCTTCCTTTGCGTACAAAGCGCTTTTACTTGGCTCTGTTGCTTTGTCTTCACACCAACCCCAGAAGGGTGCGTATTATTTCCATTTTACGGAGGGGGAAATTGAGGCACAAAGAGATGAAGTGACTTTCCCCAAAGTCACGAGGTCAGCATTACGAGGGAGTGGGACTTGAAGCCAGACAGTCGGGCTCCTGAAAACCTTCTCTTCCACACCCTACTGCTCAGCGGCTACTGGGCCTCCCATCCTTTGACAACCCAGAGAGGAATGAGCAGCAGCCGCCGCCGTGTGCCAAGCTGGCCTGCGTGAGGCTCCAGTGTACCTGGCAAATAGTAGGTGCACAGTAACCGTTTGCTGAGCCGAGGAACACCAGGCCCCGGGTGGCCTTTGTCCCGTACTCACCGGCAAACAAGGGGCAGATCTTTTCCCAGCAGGTGATGCCTCCTTCAGAGGTGTACTGGCCTATGATTACCTCCAGGAAAAACACAGGCAGGCCGCCCCCAAACAGGAAAATGAAGTATGGTATGAGAAATGCGCCTGCAGACGGAGAAGAGCGGGGGGTGAGGCTCAGGCTGGCCGAGGCCTGCACATTCTCCGTCCCAACCCCCAGCCAGCCTGCTGGGCACCTCTGTCCATGGGATTCTCCCGGCAAAAATGCTGGAGTGGGTTGCCATTTCCTTCTCCAGGGGAATCTTCCCGACCTGGGGACGTGAGGATGAAGGGCAGACTCCCGGACCTGGCTGAAAATTCTCATCCAGCCAGCACCACCCTTCCAGGCTGCCCTCTTGTCTTCTTCCGATCTACCCAGTTGCGTGAAGCCTCCGAGCCTCTGCTGAAGCTCTGTGCCTGCCTGCCTTCCGCAGGTTTGTCCCTCTGAAGAAGGACCGCCCGGTCCTTCACACCCGGCTCAGATGGGCCTCCCGGTTGCAGCCTTCAGCTGGCCTTCCGTGGCCCGGCCAGGGCAGGAAGCTGAGAACCAGCTGGGAAGGGTGCGGGGAAGCGAGAGATGGGCCTCTCCAGCCGGGGGCGGGAGCCCGGGTAGGAGGCGGGGGCGAAGAGTCGGGCGAGGGCTCCTACCTGGTGTCCACTACTGGCTTCAGCGGGTCCATACACACTTTGAAAGTGTGGGCGACTTGGGCCTCTGGGTATGTGCTTTGTTCTGGAGTGTCTAGGGCACTCATCAGAGCCCCAGAGGCACCTGAGCCTCCAGAAGGTTAAGAAATCAGGCTCAAGGGCAGGATCTCCTGCAAGGCGGGTTCCTGATGCGGGCGGGCGGGCAGCAAGTGCGTGCCCAGCTCTGCTGGCTACCAGCCGGGTCACGGGCCGCTACAATGAGCAGGGAGGAAGTTCTTACTGCCGAGCTCCTACTGACCAGCAGGTCACCAGGATGTGCTGCCTAGCCTGAACTCCTCTGACGTCAGAGGATGCTAACTCAGGGCCTCTAGCAAGTAAAAAAAAAAACCAACACAACAAACAAAAACTGAGAAAACAGAGCAACCAACTAACCAACTGACCAAACAGAGAGCTTACGTTTAGAAAATGCCATCGCGAAGGCTGGGGGCCAAAAGGCACAAACTCCCGATTAGAAGACAGATTCGTCCTGGGCGCGTTGTGCACAGCACGGTCGCACCCCAGTCACGCTACCCTGGATGGTGTGTTTGAAAGTTGCTAAGAGGCTTCCTGGCAGCCCTGCAGCAAACGCTCTGTACTCACAATGCAAGGGGCATAGGTTTGATGCCTGGTTGGTGAACTAAGATCCTGCGTGCGGGAGAAAAATAAAAAGCAGTTGCTAAGAGTGTAAAACTTTACCAGTTCTGATCACAAGAAGAAAAAAACATATGTAACTATATGAGGTGATGGATGTCAGCAAGAGTTACCATGATCATTTCACAGTAAAGACATCAGTCATCTCGTGTGCCTTAAACTAAAACAATGCTATATGTCAATTCTATCTCAATAAAACTGAAAAAATTAAAATTAAAAACATCTTCGTTGTACTTGATACCTATCCATTATGGCAAAAGACATTGGTTTCTATTTAGAGTGGGAAACACGAAACTTGTTTTTGAACTACAACTGGTTTAAGTTAGAAAAGCAAGAGCAAAGGGTAAAAAGTTCTCAAGTCAGGCAGAGTGGGGAGGTGCAGAGCTGCGAGGCTTCGGAGGCTCGGGCCTGGCCTTGTGGCGGCCTTCAGAGACAGTAAGCTGAAGCGCCAGAGAGGGTGAGGAGCCTGCTCGAGCTCACATGGGAAGGCTCTGATAGAATGCCAACCATCCTGGCCACACTCATCTCCTGCCTCTGAGAATCGCGGTGGGGAGGGGGGGGCAGGCTGACCTGGGGAGGTTGGGGCGGGGGCCTGAAACGCTGGGCACGGGGAGGCCCCCTCGCTCTGCCCCGGCAACCCCTCCAGCCCGCCCTCTGCCCAGCCCAGGCTCACCTCCGCCGTTTTTGTAGCAGAGGTAGGGGAAACGCCAGACGTTGCCCAAGCCGACGAAGCCGCCCGGCCACAGAGAGCACGAAGTCGATCCTGCTGGCCCACTTCTCCCGCTGCGGGGGCTTCCCCTCGGCCTCGTCCTCCGGCCGGGTGCCCGGGCTCTTCCCGGGGGACGGCTTCAGGATGTCCTTGTGGAAATCTTTCAGACACTGCAGCTTCTCCTTGGCGGCCATGTCCTCCTCCTCGCTTTCTATGGTGGAGAGAGCAGACCGCCGACGCGTGTCGGTGAGGGGCAGGCTGTGCGTCCTGGCACGACCCTGCGGGCCACCTCTGACCTGCTGGGCCTGAGGCAGAGGGTCTGCCACCCCCTCGTCTGACCACCCCTCGGACCCCCCCACCCCAGGTGATCGGGGGCCTGAGGACCTGGGGCCCGACAGCTGCCATCCCCTAGGCACCCGTCCAGCAGAAGCACTGGGGCCCGTATCCACCAGCCCCGAATGCCACCCCCTCATTCTGCACCCGCAGGGAGATGAGCACAAAACCACCCAGCCCTGGCAGGGTCTCCACAGAACACAGCTCCCTCCACGTAGGTCTAGCACCGCTTCCAGATCACAGCCTGCCTGCATCCTCTAGAAATCGTCTCCGAATCTCAGGTTTGCGGAGAAACCGGTGCCGCGGGGCAGGCCCTGGCCCAGCGGAGGTGCTCACCCCTCACGGCTTTAAGGAACGGAGCTTCAGGCTGGCATGTTTTCATGCTCCAGTGTTTCCAAGCATGTGTTTCAGTACTTGGAAACAGGGTTTCTGTCAAATACAGAACACGGGAGCTTTCATAAGGGAGCTTATGAAATACACTGGCGGCTTCTTAGCCAGTCGCAAGCCTGCAGCATCAGGACAGGGATTTGCGCCAGGAGAGGACTCTGTAAGGACTCCTGGTAGTTCCCACGAGTCCAGCCCTCGTCATCTGTGCTCGGGTCCACCCTGACCCCTGGACCATCCCAGGCCCCGGCCCGCTGACTGCCCTGTGGGTTCGGCAAGGGGTGGGGCGCCCAGGGTTAGCAAACCTCTAAGCCACTCATGCTCACCCTCAGTGCCCCCTGCTCGGACCCCATCCCAGAGGCCTACCACTGGCCACTGCATCTGGTCCCCGCGTCCTCAGTGTTCCTGGCAGCTTGACCTTGAGGGCAAGAGCAGCTGGGTCCCGCCCAGCAGGAGAAGGTGCCTCCCACCCCCATGTGCCAGATGACCACGAAGACCGGGGAGCCTCAGTCTCCCGACTTCAGGATGAAAAGGACGAAGGCAGAGGGTGTTGGTGCAGAGCCAGCTGCTTTCCTTTACGAGCCAAATGGGTGGCCAGTGCTGAACCCTCAGATTCCGGGGGTAAAGTCGAGATTTCTAAGTTTCCTGGAAAAACCAGAAGGTGGACCCCAAGTTGGACTCACTGCTATAGCGACCATCCGCTGGACCAGAGGGGGCCATCGCCCGGTGCACCGAGGCCAGCGTGCCACCTGGACCTGTCCAGGGCATCCGAGTCTGCGCTGAATTACAGTGGCGCTTGCTGAAAATGCCTTGGATGCTTCCTTGCCAACAGTCTCCTCCTCAACTAGAACAGAGACTGCAGGGAGCCAGGACCTGCCTTGCCCACGGCTGGGTGTCGCGAGCTGGTACACAGTAGGTCATCAGCTAAGAATGGCTGGGTCGATGTCTCCCAGAGTAGATAACGCAGGTAGCTGGGGCCCAGTGGCACCCCCAGCTCTGCTGCTTCCCAACCCTGTGATACCGTGGGGCCTGTAGGAGGTCCGGCCGGGCCAGGTGACAACTGCCAAGGGCCAAGGGAGGTGAGGAGGGCATGCTGGCCTGGCCCTGGCCCCGGCTGCTGCAGCCAGGCCCTCCCGGGGCCGTGCTCGCAGGAGGAGAGGCACGCAAGCACTCAGAATCCCCACTTCCCCCACGCCTCCTTCCTCTCCCTGGCTCGGGGTGGGGGACCCCGATTGTTTCGCTATCTGGCAGTCAGCAGACCGAGCAAAGGCTTCCTGGAGCCGCCGGGTGGCTCACCGGGCCTTCCTCTGTCTCCCCGGAGCGCAGACGGCGGGGCATCCGCAGGCCTTTCTTCGCCTGCTCCCCTGGGGCGACGCGGGGTTCTGCCGAGCGCACGGCTACTGTAAAAATAGCCCAGGCGGCCAGCATTGTTCCAGCACGGAGCTCTGCAGCCCCCGATGGTTATCTCTGGGCCCATTGTGGCCCGGCTGCATGGCAGCATAATTGGAGGATGTGGGACTCCACTCCCTCCTGGTGGAGATGTTTTCCAAGGAACGACCCTGGAGTCTCCCCATCAAGACGGGCCGGTGCCGCCCTTTCCAGGCTCTCTGTGGATCTTGGGGCCGGAAGGCGCCTCACCAGGTCAGCCAGGCGGAGGGGATGGTGACCGGTGGCTGCTCATACTGCCTGTGGGCGCTTGTGAAAGCCACCTTGAGTCCTGGCTCTACGCTCTGGGCCCAGGCCCACCCTCTGGCCCTAGAGAGCCCTCGGGAAACCTGTGCGTGCAAAGTCGGTTCAGTCGTGTTCAACTCTTTGCAACCCTCTGGACCGTAGCCCGCCAGGCTCCTCTGTCCATGGGATTTCCCAGGCAAGAATACTGGAGTGGGTTGCCGTGCCCTCCTCCGGGGGATCTTCCCGACCTGGGGATCGAACCCGCGTCTCTTATGTCTCCTGTATTGGCAGGCAGGTTCTTTACCACTAGCTCTACCTGGGAAGCCCTGAACGTGAGCAGGGGGCAAAAACAAGCTCCCGAGCCCCTCGGCTCCAGGCTCTCTAGTTCCAAGTAAGATAAGACTTCCAACCCTTTTCCACACTCAGAAACTCATCTTATTGATGCCTGTAGCTGAACCGGGAGCCCGTCACATCCTGGGGTTCTGGGGTCCCCCTACTCCTCATTTCTAAGGTGTCCAGAGATGTACCTCAGGGACCTCCCCACCACCTGTGGCTGCCCCCACCACAAGCTCGCTGGCCTTCGGGAACACACAGCTCGGCCCTGCCAACATTTCACTCGAGACGCACACATGCCCGGACGGGGTCAGACCCGCTGGCAGGCAACCTCGACTCCCCCCTCGGAGGGGGCTCTTTCCAAGCCCCTCTGGAGCGTCCGACCAGCCCCGTGCCGGTGGAAGCCCACGGCAGCATGACCCGCGGATGCGGCCTCCTGTACGTTCCTGACACTCACCCCCGTGTCTCCATCAACCTGGCAACCAGCTGGCACAGGCCCCACAGCCCTCCACGGGCATCCCCTGCAGCCTCCACCCGAGTGCCCCCTGCTGCTTCTCTGCCCACCTCACCCTACATTCTGTTCTCAAAACCCCAGCTGGAAGCAACTCACAAAGCACTTTCAGATCCCAATGCCCTCCTACCCAGCGCTCCTCTCTCCTAGCAGAAGACACCCGCCACGGCCCACTGGATCTCAGCATGGGCCCTTTCTCTGGGACGCTGGCCCCACGGAACCGCTCTGTGTTCAGCCCACTCCTCAGCCTCAGGCTCCCTGCACGGAGGCCTCGGGCCCTCTGCAGGCAGCCTGGCCCCTGCAGGCATCAGAGCCTGAGCCCCGGCCTGGAAGCTGAGGGCCTCACCAGCTGAGTGGCCTCAGGCAAGTTGTTCAGCCCCTCTGGGTCCCCAGTGTGTCCAAGTGTGAAGAGGGGTAACGGTGGCCGCCTCACAGGGATGCTGTGAGGACTGAACAACAGGGTGCCCAGGGCAGACGCCCCTTCACTAGTTATCTGCCAGTATTCCTGGGCTTCCCAGGTGGCTCAGTGGTGAAGAATTTGCCTGCCAACGCAGGAGACATCAGACACGCAGATTTGATCCCTGGGTCAGGAAAAGCCCCTGGAGGTGAACATGGCAAACCGCTCCAGTATTCTTGCCTGGAGACTCCCCACGCACAGAGGAGCCGGGTGGGCCGCAGCCCACGTGGCCGCAGCGCGGCAGACAGCACTGCGCACGCGCGTGCACGCCAGTATCGCCGCCGCCGTCGCCGCCGCAACTACCATGGGCCACTCCCTGGGGATGGAAGGCCCTGCTCCTACAGAGTGAGCTCAGCGGGGCCCGGCGAGGCCAAGCGACGCTCCTGAGGCCACGAAGCCGGGCACGACGCGACCGCGGCGTGCCGGGCCCCCAGCTCTGCCCTCAGCGGCCCTGGGCAGGTCCGGCCCGTCCATCCCGGCAGACTCGCCGTGCGGCTCGCTCGCTGCTGCTCTCACCCGCCAAGAGCGTGCCCCCTGCCGCAGGAAGCACTTGGGGGCCAGCCCGCTCCGCGGGCGGCCGGGCGGCCCGCCCGCCTCGCCGGCCAAGTGCTGTTTCCCTTGGCGCCAGGCCCAGGGCTATTCTGCAGCGGCCGCGACACATGACTCCCCATTTTAAGAGCTTCCTCTTTGCTCATTACAGCTACAAGTGATCAGAGAATCCACTCGAACACAGAGGCTTCGGGACCAGACTCCCACATGAGGCTCCTAGTCCCGCGTTGCCGGGTGGAGGCCAGAACCAGCCGCTCCTGAAGACGGATTTGCATGTCACTTCATCTGCTGCGGCACGCACTCAGGTCTCACCTTGCGCCAGCAACGCCGCGGGGTTCCAAGACGCTCCTTGGCTTCCTCCTAATTTCAAGCTACCAGGTTCTGGAGTCCTTGAAGTCTGGGCTGAGCTGCCCATAAGCAGTTTTCTATTCCTTCCTCCGGAGAAGGCTACGGCACCCACTCCAGCGCTCTCGCCTGGAGAGTCCCAGGGACGGAGGAGCCTGGTGGGCCGCAGTCCATGGGGTCGCTAGGAGTCGGACACGACTGAGCGACTTCACTTTCACTTTTCACTTTCATGCATTGGAGAAGGAAATGGCAGCCCACTCCAGTGTTCTTGCCTGGAGAATCCCAGGGACAGAAGAGCCTGGCGGGCTGCCGTCTGTGGGGTCGCACAGAGTCGGACACGACTGAAGCGACTCAGCAGCAGCAGCAGCATTCTTTCCTCAAACACCCTCAGCGCTGCAGCCGGAATTTTTACGGCCGTTTTCTTAACGGGAGTCGAGGCTCAGGCGGGGAAGTGAGTGGAAGGAGGCTGGCGGCAGAGTGCCCAGCTGGTGTGCCGGTGCTGGAGGCATGGGGGTGAAGGTCACGGGGGGCCTCTGCAGGGCTTGCTGACAGGGATAGTGAAGCCGGGGGACAGGTCTGCGGAGCTGGCGGGGCTGGCAACCGCGAGTGCCCCTGCACTAGCCGGCTGCGTCTTGAGCGGAGATGTTGCTGTGGGCCCTCCCCTGAACCGTGCCCAGAAGCTTGGCGGGCGGCGGAGGGGGCGGCTCTCTGCCTCGCCTTTCCCTGCAGAATCGGAACCTTCTCAAGTAAACAGTCTCCCCCATCTCTCTCCTGTCAAGGACAGTGAGCCAGGTCACAGACGTGACCCTGCTGTCACACACTTAACCCCTCAGGAGTCCCTACCAGGTTTTTCAGTAAGAGGGCAGGGACTTCTCTTTCCTTTCCGAGGTACTTCCCCCACCCTAAGAGGGCCTAGCGCACAGCCAGGCTATCTGATTGATCTCTGGGCCTGACCTCTGGGGGGGTTAGGCCAGCGACTCCCAGGATCCCAGAACGAGGTGGGGAGCTGGACACAGAGCCATGCATTCCACAGGTCCGGAGCTGCCAGCTGCACGGCCCCCAGCCCACTGGGGGACCGCGGAAAGGAGCACTGGACGCCTTGCCGGCCCTCTCCAGAGCAGGGGTCCCGCCTCCTCTCTCCCTTCCTCGTTCCCCCGACCACTCCAGAGCCCGGTGTTCTGACTCACAGAGGCCACGACTTGGCCGTGTGACCTGGGGCAACTAACAGCCTTCTCTGTGCCTCAGTTTCCACATTGGTTAAAACACTGGGGGTTAAACCTAAACCTCGCCTCATAGAGATCAAACAGAACGACGCCTGTAAAACATGGGTGCACGGTGCCTGGACATACAAGTGATTAATAA
Source organism: Nanger dama (assembly GCA_917880005.1). Lineage (NCBI taxonomy): Eukaryota > Metazoa > Chordata > Mammalia > Artiodactyla > Bovidae > Nanger > Nanger dama. The sequence continues at coordinate 2,904,052 of CAKJTW010000016.1, read as the reverse complement.
ATATCAGCCATCTGGCCACACTGGGGCGTTATTCCCTTATGTGGCATCCTGAGTGTTCAAAGGAAAGGAAAAGAGAGGGAGCTCCACCGACGGAGCTGGCGGCAGGCACGCTTGCCTAGCGTGGGCATTTATTCAGCACTGTGCAAAGCGCTTTGCAAGCATCTTGGGAGCTAACCCCATCCATGGGTGCCTTTTGCTGACCAGGCGCAGAGTGGTGAACTTACTTGCCCAGGGTCACACAGCAAGTGAGAGGCCGCCGGAGCCCCCCACGGCTCCCAGGGCTCCTTTGGGCTCTCAATCCACGTTCTCAACCGCTCAGCTGTTTCGGGTCCCTCGCTCTAGACTGGTCACAGCGGGAAATCAGGTCCAGTGTTTTTACGGCCGGCTTCAAGCTACCGGGCCAGGCTGACAGATTAGGGAAGTAGGTGAAGACAAACGGGGAAGTGAGGGCCACAGGACAGACACTGACGGGGCCGGGCCTGGGGACTGGGGCAACAGTCAGCACCCAGGGTCACAGGGCTCGGCTCAAAGGCTGGGGCAGGGCGAGGGGAGCCACAGACTGCAGACTTCCTCTGGCAGACAGGAAGAGTCTCCTGAACATCTCTGATAAGCTCTGAAGGGGCTCTTTTCAGCACTGACCCCACGGGCTCAGTGATGAGGCGGCCTGGGATCAGTTAAAGTAATGTCTGCCCCAGCACGCCGCCTACATACCATCCTGGCCCTAGAGAATGTTTACAACTAAGCGCCAGAACAAACAAAGAGGAGTGCTAAGAGCACTATTTCAATACTAGGGATAGCTGTTTTTGAAAAGAAAGCGAAAATTAATTTTAAAGGGTTTCAAAAAATTCTCTTCCATGAAGAGCTACAACTTTTAAAGAGTCGATCGTTTGTTTGAATCCTGAGGTCTGTACCCTTCCGTCTTGGTCATCCATTCCTAACTCAGGCTAACTCAAGCATGACAGGGGCTCAAATGCCTCTGGGGACCTGGTGGGCAAAGGTCAGGGTCCAGGGAGAAAGGGCGTGCAGAATATGGGAGTCTGGGCTCCAGACGGCAGCTCTCAAGTCCAGCCACCGTGGTTGAGGCTTTTGGGGTTGAGGCCACTGGGGCCAGACCCTCCAAATTCTCAAGAGGCAGTGAATCTGAGGTGTTTGTGCACATACAGCTTCCAACGTCTACAACACACTGTTGTGGGCCTGGCGCCCAGCCTGTCCTCTTTGGTCAGATCACTGATCCTGGTCACCCAAGGCAGCCGAGGTGAAGGGCAGGACAGGCTCGGCCGGAGACACTGACGGCCCGGCCTCGAGATCCGAGGGCTTGCCCCCGGGAGGTCGTCCAGGAAGGCATGCATTGTTCTGCCAGGAACCAGGTCGAAACAATGAGGGAGGAGACTCCGCGGGCCGTCCTAGTGAAAGTGAGTTCTGCCCGGGAATTGTTCTCAGCACGGCAGCTCCCGGGGACAGGCTTTGTGACCTCCTGGGCTCAGCGTCTGTGGGCACAGCCCTCCTCACCCACCATGGAGGCTCACATCTACCCCACCGGAGATCTCCCACGCTGCTGAGAGCATCCCGAGACTGGCTCAGCCTCAGCCTTCAACCTGCAGGAGTGCTGACTTTGCCCCCAGCCTCGCGGAGCCTCCCATTTCACAGATTGGGAAACTGAGGCTCAAAACAGGGTGGAGGGGGTGGGGGAGGGTGGGGCACCCCGGTGCCCGGGGTGCAGGGCCACCATGCCAGGGCGAGAGTCGCCCCTGATTTCAGGTGAGCAGTGCCACCCCAGGACAAGGCGGCCTCTGCACAGGGTAGAGGCCTGTATGTAGAGTGGGTAGTGTTTCTCCACCTGTGCTTTGCAGAGGAAAAAGTGGGCGAGGGTGAGCTGGTTCTGCAGAGGGTTGGCCTCCAGGACAACGCCGGGGGTGGTGGGGGGCAGGATGTGGGCCCAAGTACAGCCTTCTTCCCCATCACCAGGCCTGCAGGGGGGGGGGGCGGGGGCGGGGGCGGAAGACACAGCGGGCAGGCTGCTCTCTGCGGCTGGGAGGGTGGGGGCGGGATGGCCAGTGCAGCCCTCAAGGGGAAGGGCAGCTGGGCACCCAACATGCCCCAAACATGGGCCCCCAGCCGCTGGCCCTGGAGGCCGCTGAGTCAGGGCGCAGGGCAGCAGGCGAGGAGTCCAGAGGGCTGGGGCTGGTTCTAGGTCCAGCTCTGTGGGCCAAGCAGTGTCTGGGGGAGGAGTGAAACGCGGGCAGCTCTGGCGAACAGGGAGGAAACTGACCCAGCGCCTCCTGTACTGGGTGCCAGGCGCTGCTCAGGGCCCAGGGCCTGGAGGTGAGCCCTGGAGCCGACATTCCAGAAGGGGACCCAGACGCTAAACACACCCACACACACAAGTAAATATTTACTACGGGGCCTGGGCTGCAGAGGGAAGACAGGAGGATGAGGACTGGGGAGTCAGGGCCCGCCCCCTTCACCCCGAGCAGGTGAGGTTTTGTAACAGCAGACGCTCCCTGAAGCCTGGCTCTCTCTGGGCAGGCCCTGTGCTAAGCCCTTTCTGGAACCAAGGTATCCATTCCTCTTACGAGCCTGGATGAAGGTACGAGGCTCAGAGAGAGAGAGTTGCTTGCCCCAAGTCACACAGCAAGGGGCTTCAGGGGCAGCGCTTCTAACCGCACTGAAGCTGGGAACTGCACGGCAAACATCCGGGGAGTGAGCAGGGTTCTCTGAGCAGGGACGGCGAGTGTGGAGGGGGCCACGCGGGGCCTGGCAAGGCCAGGTCGGAATGTGGAATTGCCTGGGGCAGAGAGCTCTGGGCCGCCCTAGGGACACGGCCTGGTCCCCTCCCACCCTGAGAGGGATTCGAGCTTGTGCTGGGCTTTCCTCTGTAAGGTGCTCCCAGGAGGGAATTTCTAGTGAGGTCCTCAGACCCGAGCCCGCGAGCCCGAGGCCGCCAGCCTCCTTGGGGAGCACCGCTCCACCGCCAGTGGAGCACCACTGAGACAGGCTGACACTGTCTTCTGCAAACAGGGGCCGACCAAGGGTGGGCGGCTGGAACTGTTGCCCCGTGGCCAAGGGCCGTAACGCAGGGGACCCAGGGGAGGACTCACCCTTGTGAGGCTGGACCGCTGTCCCCTCCGTGGTGGGTAAAGCCCACGGGACTGGCAAGAACCAGGGTTAGCCTGGACCCTATACCATCTGTAGGTTCCAGGGACGTGTCACTTCCCCGGGACCCCTTCCAGGAAGGGGCCGTGCCTGGACTGAGCCCGACCACCTTTCCTGCCCTCAGGATGCTAGTCTCCGGGGACACGGGGGCTCATTGTGCCATGTCGCAGAAACAGTGGTCAAGGAGGGCACAGTTTGGCGTCCGCTGCGAGTGAGCCTCCGAGGACCCGTGGCCGCCGGACTGGATCCCCTGGGGGAAGGCGGGGCTCCGGGAACAGCCAGGCTGCAGGGGTCTGTCTGGGGGTGGGGTGGGGGCCTGGGCCCAGGTGCCACCCTGGAGACTGCCAGGACTGCCGCTCAGGTGAAGTGGAGGCCGCTGCCGCTACGAGGGCGCACGGCGGGGCGGGGGGGGCCTGTCCTGGCGCCTGGGGGCGGTGAGTCAGCGGGCAACGGCCTCCTGGCCCTGACTCACCCGCCACAAGCCTGTCACTCTTTCCCCCGCCTGCCTCCCTGCGCTCCCCCACCCCGCCCCAAGCTCTGCCGGAAGTCGGGGTGTAGCGGGTCAACCACGATCCCCAAATGGGCGCTGCTGAACCAGGGATCCTTGCTGGAGGGGAGGAAAAGGGAGACATGAGAAAACAAAGAAAGGCTCGGTTTCCATTTTCTCAAAAACTTCCCCTTTCAAGCTGGAAGAACCCCTAGAGCCGCCTGCATCTTGCCCAGCCGACGAAGAGCGCACACAGCCACTCCCCGGCTCCGCACAGATGGGGGGGACAGACAGACAGACCAGGGCCAGCTAAGGGCTCACCTGCAGCCCCCCGCCCGCTCAGAGCCGGCTGCCCCGACTCCGCCCCCGGGGTTCTGCCGGAAGTCACAACCCTGGGGACACCCGCCGGGGCTGTGTGTTTGTGGCAAGGCCTTAAGCAAGTCACGGCCATCAGCCTCAGCGTCACCGCGTGAAGGATGGCTATCACGTGCCGTCTGCAGGGGTGGACAACTCCCAGTTCACCCATGTTTGTAAACAAGCTCGCTGTCCTCACTGTGCCTCTTTTAATCATGTTTCTCCTCCTCGCCCAGCTCCACACTTCACCTCTGCCTCACTTCAAGGAGGTTGCTGCCCGGGGAAGGAAATAGCCCGCGATTCGGCGCAGCAGATGGGGGGGCCCACTCGCACGGCCACCCCCAGTGCAGACGGAAAGGGCTGGCCGCCTGCATTGTCATTTCCTGGGCCTGGAAGTCGCGTTTTTAAGCATCCTCACCACCCAGGACTTCCCTGGAGGCTCAGACGGTAAAGAATCTGCCTGCAGGGCAGGGGACATGAGTTTGGACCCTGGGTAGGGAAGATTCCCTGGAGGAGGAAATGGCCCCCACTCCAGAATGCCTTGCCTGGAGAAGCCCATGGACAGAGGAGCCTGGTGGGCCTCATATAGTCCACGGGGTCGCAAAGAGTGGGACACGATGGAGCAGCCGACACGTCCACTTTCCAACACCCAGCGTTCCCACCGAGATGCCCAGGGCCTCTGAACCACGCAGCCTGCACACCTTGGCTCCTGCTGATCCCTTGGCCCGGCACACTGTTCCCCGTGTAACCCACAGGCAACCTCCCCAGACGACGGCCGGTGTCTGCCCGGTGCTTTCCCGGATGGCACAGGCCACACTGCCTCTGCCCCACACTCCCTGGGCCTGCTCCCCGCACGCAGCACCAGGCCCGACAAACACGGATATCTGTCAGATGGAGCATTCGGGGCTCAGGACATGGGGGACCCTCGGTGCGGGAGTGAGGCTCTCCCACTTTGCAGCGGTGTGGCCACCTTGACGAGGGCAAGGGAGCAAAGACGGAGCAAAGGGCAAGAGCAGACGTTCAGGGGCGTCCCTGGTGGTGTGGTGGACAGGAATCCGCCTGCCAAGGCAGGGACGCGAGTTAGATCCCCAGTCCGGGAAGATCCCACACGCCCTGGAGCGACCCGAAGCCTGTGTGTCACCACTGCTGAAGCCCGCGCTCCCAGAGCCCGTCCTCTGCAAACAGAGGCGCCACCAGGATGGGGAAACCGGGAGCCGCAGCAGGGAGGAGTCCCCGCTCGCCAGGGCCAGAGAGAAGTCCACCCAGCAACGAAGACCCAGCGTGACCAAAATAAATAGAAGCTAAAAAACGAGAAGCAGGTGCTGAGGATACGGGCAGGGCCATGGGCAGGGGAGGACGGGCCACACTCACCTCCGCTAGGGGCAGAGGGGTGTGTGTCCCCAGCATCTGGGCACAGGACCCCCAAAGGGCCAGAACCCCACAAAGCTTTGCCTTTCACTGGGGGATGAGCCACAAGCCTGCAGGATACCGATCTTCACTGAACGGTATGTTCTCTGAGCATCTGCTGAAGAGGGTCTGCCCCAGTGCTGGGGGTCCCACGGGAGGACCCTGCACACACGTCGAAGGCTCCAGGTGGGGCCTTAGGGATCATGGCAGGTGTGACGCGAGCCCACTTTCCAGATGGAGAAACTGAGGCCCCAGACCCACAGCGGATCAGCCGCAGGAGACACAGACGGGCTCCTCACACCACTAATCCAGTGGAGGCCAGAGGCGGAGGGTGAGGGCCTTATTCCAAACCTGGGTGGACTGCGTTCATGTCTAACAACGTCAGGCTGATGAACGTTGGTGCAGCGGCGGCGGCGGTGGCGACTTCCAGGGCTACAAGGTGGTGACTAAGAGCAGCTACTGCTGGGCTACAAGAGAAGGTCAGCGTTAAAATCCACTCGGGCGGGTGGCGGCGGGCTCCGGGGAGGGGCTGGCCCTGCCCGGCGGCCTGCCCCGTGTGCCGACCGCCTCTCAGGCAGCCCGGACAGACAGCCGCCACAGCCCCGACCTCTTCACTGCAGTCCCCTTAGGCCTCAGCTCACACGGCGCCCCAAGACGAGGCCCCGCCAGCCGCTGGGGGGCTCCCCAGAGGCGCGTCAGGAGCTCTGCTCTCACCTGCTTAGCCAAGCTTGTTTCGGGCAGACCCCCACCCCCCACCCCCCACAGCCCGGCCTGCCATGTTGCCCGCAGCTCAAGAACCATCGGTGGCTCCCAGCTGCTTGGAGAACAAAGTCCCCTGCCTAGGAAGGCGTTCAGTCCCTAGAGTGCATTCCCAAGTCCAGTTTGTTCGTGAGTCCCACAAGGTTAGCCTAGGAAGACAGCCAACATAATGGGCTATACAGAACCATGCTATAATAGGCCTGTGATACTTTTCACACAAACACTGCATAAAAATAAAAAATAAAAAAAAATAAAGGAGATTTTAAATCTTACGGTACAGTACCCTGAAAGGTACAGTAGCCCAGGGCAACAGCTGGCACAAAGGGGTGGGCACCGAGCCAACGGGCAAGAAACGCTATGGGTGAGGGAGGGGGGCGAAGACGGCCTGGTCTGTGCAGGGACGTAAAGGGCACGGGGCACAGCCGCCTGTGGAGGATGCATGCCTGTGCCAACGCACACCAGACGCCTGAACTCAACTCACGCGACTAGACGTGAGAACGCACGTTGCCTCTGTGGAGGTCTGCAGCCGGACAGTCATCCACACTTCCCCACCGGGACCCAAGGCCTGTGATACTTGCCCCATCCCCAGTCTCTGACACCTTACTTCCCCTCTCTGGTCCTGCACGGATCCCGGGCCCGCCTCGTTCTCTCCAGCAATACCCGCTTCCACTCTATGCTTTGCTTGTGGGTTCCCTCATGTTCAGGTGGATCCCACCTACCTTGAAAGACCTGGCTCAAGTGTCACCTCCTCCAGGAAGCCCTTCATGCCCATCCCACTCTTTCCCTCCCCTCCTCTGGCCGGAGTCACCCTCCTCCGCGCCCACACCCACATTCCCCAGGCACTGGGCTCTTGTTGAGAACTGTGCAGCTTTGGACAAAGTTCAAAGGTCTTCTCAGGAAACCTCAGTTTCTTCTCCTGTAAAATGGGCCCCCTAATCTGTGTAGCCATCCCTAGGTGATGTCTCTGGGCTCTCGGGCAGGGCTAGCAGAGGCCCGGAACCCTCACGGGTGTCTAAACATTGGTGTCACCCGGGGCTCTGGCTGAACAGGCAGGCACCTCCCTGGCCCCTCTAGTGACTGAATCTTCAAAGCTGGTGAAGCAGCCCCCAGGTGAATCTTAGCATCCTGTGAGGCCAGGCACAGCGGTGCTAATGGATTGGGAGGCTCTTGGGAAAATGCAAAGAAAACCAGCCTATGAAATGGACTCAGCGATGACAACGCACATGAGCGTGTGTGTGTCTGCACGCGTGTGTGATCTCCTGGGTTTCATCTCTGCCAGCCCTGGGCCACCCCAAAATCCATCTGCCCCAGACCTGGTATTTCCTACTGTCACTGCTCCTTACTGTGCTCTGGGGGTGGGGTACTTCTGCCCCGTTCTGCAGAGGAGGAAACAGAGGCTCTGAGAGGAGCCAGGACTGGCCCAAGATGACCCAGTGGTGGCAGGCAGCCGGGCCTGAGCCCAGCGCAAGGCCAGCGCTCCGTGGTGCCCGCTTGCTCAGTGAAAAGGGGCCTGAGAGCTGCAGGTGAGAGCCGGCAGGTCATCACCGGGGCCTCTGGGGCAGGGAGCTGAGTGGGCATGTGGGATCCTGGGGTGGCACGAGCCTCCGAGAGCCCCCGCATGGGCAAGGGGCACACACACAGGAGCTGGGAGCTGGCTTTGAGGCCTGGTGAAGGGCAGAGTCAGCCGAGTGGACCTCGGGCCGCTTCTCCGAGGACAGGGCGTGCAAGGCACACTGCCTAGGACTTGGGGACCCCTCCGGCCATTGCCCTGGCAGTCACTTTTTTCCAAGGTGGAGGCAGCAGGTAGGGCCTGCCTGAAAGAAACCCGAGTCCCTCAGGTGCCAGTGCCCTCTCCCCAATCAAGCCCAGAGCCTTGTGGGGCCAGTCTGGCCTCTGACAGCTGCTTGGTCAGGGCAAGGCCTGCCCTCTCCAGGGTGTGGCTTAGACCCTCTGACCAGGAGACCCCGCCTTGAGGGGCAGTGTCCTGTCCCTCTCCACACACGTGCACACACATAGCCTTCTTGCCCTCGGGGAAGCAGAAAATAGACATCGTCAAACACCCTCTGTGCCTCAGTTTACCCACACGTAGGACGGGGGGCAGGGGCAGGGCCTGCCTCTTAGGGCCACTGAGATGAACAACAGGCGTGTACAGACCGCTCAGAGCAGCACCTGGACCACGTGTGTGCTGGACGTGGTCAGGATGGTGAGCAAAGTCATCTACAGCCTCCCGGAGAGCCGAGGCAGCCTAGACTCACGGCCAGGGCCCTGTGGGGCTGTCTCCCAGGCCCGCTGGGGATCTGACAGATACGCTGAGGAGCCAGGCCCAGGACCAGCAGCTCTGAGACTCGGGGCATCACCTACCACCCCGATTCCAACTTCCTCTCCCATCCCGTAGGTAGAAGGCGGGACTGAGGGGCCCTGTGTGGGTGCTCCCTGGGATCTGAGCTTGGCTGTGGACACCTCCTTACCTCCCTGGCCTAGTACTGGGGTGGGATTGGAGTGCATCTCAGGCGGCACACTTTGGTCCCTGGGGTGGGGGCGCCTGCCAAGCAGGGGAGGCGGATGTTACAGGGGAGAGGTCTGAACTCGACAGAGCAGACATGGCCTTTGCTGCTGAGAAGAAAGGGGCTGCAGCATCGCCCAACCACCACGTCAGGAACTGCAGACCAAGCTACTCAAACGGGGGCCAAGCGGCCCCCTCCATACCCGATCACGGTCAGAGACCCTGGGCAGCTGAGAAGAAAATCTTCTCGAGGAGAGGTGGGCCTCGCCGGTGTCCCCCAGGACGGCTGAAGCTGCAGAAATCAGATTCTGTGATCCCTCAGCTCCTGAGAATCTAGAAACCTGAAGGGTCTTAGCTGGAGGTCCCTGGGTGTCCAAGACCCCCCTCTGGCCAACACTGAGTGACAGGCCAGCCCAGGAGCTGCTGCCCGGAGATGCGGAGTCGAGGCCAGAAGTGGAGGCGCTGGCCTCGAGGAAGGGCGTGGGCCTCAGTGCGGTCCCGGGTTCCTGCTGTGAGCTGCCCTACGGCAGGCCTGGGCAGCCGGGACAGAGCCTCCTGCAGCCCATGGCACGGGGAGGCCAGGCCTGCAACGGAGGCTGCCCAGCACTCGCTCAGACACAGCACCTCTGACACCACAGCCTTGCTGTCTGGAGGTGGGGATTAAACGCACATTTCTTTCACATCATTATGGTGAGAGCAGATGGTCACTTCCACAGAATTGCCCTGAAGTGAAACAAGTGCTGGCCCGAGGTGGGCCACTCCTATCCTTAGTGCCAATTCGGCTCCTGGCACGTACTAGTTTGTGAAACTCAGCGGCAGCATCTGACCTAGAGTGCCCATTTTACAGGTGGAGAAAGTGAGGCCCAAGGGGCACCAGCGTCGGGCTCCCAAGTTTCAGCTCTGCACTCTGCACAGCTAGCACCCTTTCCCTCCAGCCCTTACTGTTTGGGGGACCAGGACCAGCTCCTCTCCTTACTGATTCGGGGACCCCTTTCCTAGGCTCAGGAATTCCAGAGCCCGAGTCCCACAGAGGCACCTGACCCCAAGGGAAGGCCCTGCCTCTTCACCTGGTGACCTACCTGCGGTCAGCTCAGGGGCCAAGAGGCTCCATCACACAAGGATTTGGGCTGAGGAGGTGGGTAAACAGAGGCTCCCATTGGTGGTCTGGGGGCGGGAGATCTGGGTGAGCAGTCCCAGCCAGGGGAGCCATGGCCTGCTTCAAGCTGGACGCCTCTGAGGAAGACCCTGCTCCCGCCAGGTCCCTGGTGGGACCACTGGGCTGGAACCTGGAAGAACCGGAGGGCTCCCACATGTGTCCCTCACCCCCCTCCGAGGCAGTCTCCCTGGACAACGTCTCCGAGGCAACTGCCGCTGCTGGAACCCTCACAAGCCTGGGCCACAGAAGGCAGCCCAGCGTGGCTCTGAGGGGACAGAGGCTCTGTGAGCAAACAGAGACGCAGGCGGAAGCGTGCGGCTGACTCACCCGAGGCACTGGGAAATAGGGCGCATCGGCGAGCTGAGATGGTACAGATGTGTGGCACCTGGGCTCCGGGCCTCAGAATATCTGCTCGTGAGGTCACAATGGCCCTTCCAGCACCACTGAGGTGCCTGGAGACTATGTCCTCCAGGAACATGCTGCCAGTGGGGAACGTCTCTTGGCAAAACTAGGGTCAGAGGGTCTCCTTTATCACAGCACTCTCCATCTCTGTACAGCATCACCTGCGAGGCCCTGGACTGGCACAGCTTGGTGCATTTCTATAGCTCATTCCAGGCCCTGGACCGCACATCGCCGCTTCTCCATCCTCAAAATGCCACCTCCTCCAGGAGGACTTCCCTGACCATCCCCTCCTTGCCCATCTCCAGTGGAATAAGGTGGTCATTCCTCAGCTGTAATCCTGGCCTCTCCCTCCCGTTGTCTGGGTGCTCTAGGGCAAGCGACCCGCCTCCTTCCCGGGAGCAGCGAGTGAGGACCCTGGAAAAGCACTGTCATAGCGACCCTCTGTGCTAATTCCAACGGTTCTGACATCCTGGAAACAATAATTGTGGCTGATATTATGTGTCAAGATCTACAAGACCTTCTAGAACTAACACCCCCCAAAAGATGTCCTTTTCATTATAGGGGACTGGAATGCAAAAGTAGGAAGTCAAGAGATACCTGGAGTAACAGGCAAACTTGGCCTTGGCGTACAGAATGAAGCAGGGCAAAGGCTAATAGAGTTTTGCCAAGAGAATGCACTGGTCACAGCAAACACCCTCTTCCAATAACACGAGAGACAACTCTACACATGGACATCACCAGATGGTCAACACCAAAATCAGACCAATTATATTCTTTGCAGCCAAAGATGGAGAAGCTCTATACAGTCAGCAAAAACAAGACTGGGAGCTGACTGTGGCTCAGATCATGAACTCCTTATTGCCAAATTCAGACTCAAATTGAAGAAAGTGGGGGAAAACCTAGACCATTCAGTTATAACCTAAATCAAATCCCTTACAGTTATATAGTGGAAGTGACAAATAGATTCAAGGGATTAGATCTGATAGAGTACCTGAAGAGCTATGGACGGAGGTTTGTGACATTGTACAGGAGGCAGTGACCAAGACCATCCCCAAGAAAAGAAATGCAAGAGGCAAAATGGTTGTCTGAGGAGGCTTTACAAATAGCTGAGAAAAGAAAGAAGCTAAAGGCAAAGGAGAAAAGAAAGCTATACCCATCTGAATGCAGAGTTCCAAAGAATAGCAAGGAGGGATAAGAAAGCCTTCCTCAGTGATCAATGTAAAGAAATGAGGAAAACAATAGAATGGGAAAGACTGGCGATCTCTTCAAGAGAATTAGAGATACCAAGGGAACATTTCATGCAAAGATGGGCTCAATAAAGGAAAGAAATGGTCTGGACCTAACAGAAGCAGAAGATATTAAGAAGAGGTGGCAAGAATACACAGAAGAACTGTACAAAAAGATCTTCATGACCCAGATAACAACAGTGGTGTGATCAGTCACCTAGAGCCAGACATCCTGGAATGCGAAGTCAAGTGGGCCTTAGGAAACATCATTACGATCAAAGTTAGTGGGGTGATGGAATTCCAGCTGAGCTATTTCAAATCCTAAAGGATGATGCTGTTAAAGTGCTGCACTCAATATGCCAGCAAATTTGGAAAACTCGGCAGTGGCCACAGGACTGGAAAAGGTCAGTTTTCATTCCAGTTCCAAAGAAGGGCAATGCCAAAGAATGCTCAAACTACCGCACAATTGCACTCATCTCACACGCTAGCAGGGTAATGCTCAAAGTTCTCCAAGACAGGCTTTAACAATAGGTGAACCCTGAACATCAGATATTCAAACTGGATTTAGAAAAAAACGCAGAGGAACCAGAGATCAAACTGCCATCAGTGGACACAAATTTGAGCAAGCTCTGGGATTTGGTGATGGACAGGGAAGCCTGGTGTGCTGCAGTCCATGGGGTCACAAACAGTCGGATACGACTGAGTGATTGAACTGAACTGAACTGATTATGTATCTGGTACTGCTGGGCACTTGATAGGATTCCAGCTAACAGTAACTTTAAAAAATCATGCTAAATATTTTTCTTCTTTAAATCACTTCTCACTGATTATCGCTGCTCACTTTTTCTTCTATAGCCAGTCCAAAGGTAACGGGACTTTAACACACTTTCAGAGAGCCCAGAGAAGAAAACGCACCGTTGAAATGCCTCGAATGTATGGAAAAATCCTCCAGCTGCACAGTCAGTTCCAGGGGGAAAACCAGCTCCCTGGGCTGAGCTCATGGGTGCCTGGGGGGTCACCTGGCACCTGGGTTCCGTATTTTATCTGGTCCTTACCAACCACCCTATGGGATGAAGGATCTTACCCACCTCTGTGGCTCGGAGAGATGGATCGATTTCACCAGGTTGCCCAGCCAGGAAAGGCAGGACTTGAGGGCCCGAGTCCTCAACCACAGGGCTCTGGGGAATCTCCTGGCCATGATCTTAAATTTTAGGAGGGATCCCTCTTCATCTGACACAGAAGGAAACTGAGGCCAGAAAGAGGTAGGGATGTCATTTTGAAAATTCACCAGCTAGGATTAGAACTAGGATTAGACTCTTGAGAGTCCCTTGAGCTGCAAGGAGATCAAACCAGTCAATCCTAAAGGAACCTGAATATTCAATGGAAGAAATGATGCTTACACTGAAGCTCCAATACTTTGGTCACCTCATGTGAAGAGCTGACACGCTGGAAAAGACCCTGATGCTGGGAAAGATTGAAGGCAAGAGGAGAAGGGGGCAACAGAGGATGAGATGGTTGGATGGCATCACCGACTCAACAGACATGAGTTTGAGCAAGCTCTGAGAGATAGTGAAGGACAGGGAAGCCTGGCGTGCTGCAGTCCACGGGGTCACAAAGAGTCAGACACAGCTGAGCGACTGAATAACAACAGGATTAAAATCCAGGTCTCCTGAGCGGGCCCAGGTCACACGTGTCTTCACGACTAGGACCCAGGGGCCTCAACCACAGAACCGCAGTGACCACGAGCCCCACCGTGCTGAGCCTGGACCTTCCCATTTAATCCTGCACACCTGCTGGGCTGGGGAAATACCAGCCCCTCAGGCCAGCAACAGCTTTTAACCCTTTAAACTCAGACTGTCCTGATCTAAGGTCTGCGGATGGGCTAACCTCAGTGAACTGATGAGAGGAAGAGGAGGGTGTGCAGGGGTGCTGTCTGCCAGCCTACACCCTTTCTGGACGTGAGGCCCCACCCCCACCCCCCACCCCCCGTCCCTGCCTGCATGCATCTCAGCCCTGAGAGCACCGCCCCCACCTCCTCTGAGCGGGATCACCCTTCCCCCTCCCTCGCAGAGCGTCCCAGGCACTGCAGTCTGGGACTCGGTTTATTCACCCTGTGCAGGGCCTGGGCCATCTGACAAAGACTCCTTTTACTCCTGGAGGTGCAAAGACACCCGAGATCAGGGCCACAGCTATTAATGCCTGAGACACCTGTTGACCCCTTTCACTGACTCATCTCTCTGTTCCGTCAGTCGGTTCCTGCTGACCCCCAGGTGGCCCAGGTGTATATACGGTCAGTGGAGAGGAAGGACCCACATGGCTTCTCCTCCCGCCCCAGCCCCGCCCATAAGACTCTGTTCCCCAAACACCCTTTGCCTCATTCTGCTTCTGCCTATTTTGAGCCACCGTCAGAGACTTCAGCTGGAGCCCAACTCTGTCCCTTATCAGCTGCAAGTCAGCAGCATCTCTTCCCCTCAGGGCCTCAGCTGCACCATCTGTAAAATGGGTCACCTCATGTTACCCAAGGGCAGGTGCCAGGAAGTGCCTCAGTGTGTGCCTGGCTCTGCTCGCAGGAGAAACAGTCTGTCCCTGCGTTACATGCAGCTAATCAGCAAACACGGACTGCACCCCTCGCTAGCATCATCCAGTGAAATGCTGGGAGAGGTAGAAGTGAACACCCAGGGCTGGTCTGTCAGGCAGAGAAAATACCAAATAAACACTTTCTCCATCTGGTGTCCTATGTCCAGCCATGAGCTGAGCCCACCTGGCACCACCATTCCCTCCCAAGGCACTTTGCACGCTCCCAAAACCCTGTGAGTCAGTAGAACCAGGTTAGAAGTCTCATCAGAGTGGTCTTCTCTTGGGACCTCTGACCACGCCAGTGATGCTCCTACAAGCGGGTCTCGGTGAGGGCTGGGCTTGTCTGTTTTTCTTCCTGTGCAGAAGCCTGCTGTGAAAACAACTCCACAGTCACCACCTTGAAGGGCCATCAGGGAGCACTAAGTAAGGATAGGATCCAGGCTGGTCCCCAAAGTGAGCAAAGAGCCACCAGGGCCCTTGGGGTCACCAGGCGAGACCACAACCCACGCGGCTCCTTGCCGGCCCCCTGAACACGCACCCCAGCCGCCCAGCCCCTAGGACCCCGGGGTCTCGAACGCCACATCACACTCAGCCGGCCCTTCCCTGGGCGGCTTCCTCACCAGGCACGCCCTTCCCGTCTTGTGCCCACCTGGCATGCTTTGTCACTCAAGGCCTCTGGGAAAGCTCTTTGAACTTTGGGTGCCCGAGCATATTCAAGAGACCCCGCCGATAGATGCCCGACTTGCAGCATCTCCCCTCCTGGCCAGGCAGTTCCTAAGCTAGACAGAGCGAGGCTCATCTCTGGGGACCCAAGGCCCACCATGGTCCCTGACCCACAGGAAAAGTCCATCACTTCCTGACAACTGAATGAGCAGACTTTCAATTCTCGGGTTTCAGATGCTTACAGGTTTTCCCCAAACTTTCCCTGACATCAAATGTTCTTACCTGGGCCTTCCCCTGACTCCGCAGGGCTGGAACGGGTTTGCAAAGCATGCAAATTTCTTAAATGGACTGGAAGGGCCAAAGAGAAGACAAAAGTCTGCCCCCTCTGTGCCCTTAAGTTGGGAGCTGATGTACCTACACAAAGTGATGGACGTTAAGAGAACCAGTCTCTGTAATTGTTTCATAATACGCGTAAATCAAGCCATGACGCCGGACGTCTGAAACTCATACACTGATGTCACTTAGTCTCAACAGAACTGGGAAAAAACCCAGCAAAACTTAGAGCAATCTACGTGTTCATACAGGCTCACCTGCTAGGCTGTAAAATTCTAAAACACGGACACTATGTCTTCCTTATATTTGTATCACCAGCACCTGTCACGATGCTGATGAATAGGACATAAAAGTAATTTATGTAATAAAGTCAGGGGACCCTTCTCCCCCAAAAGCCCTGCAGGCTGGGTCCCCAGCCTTGGCGCACTCAGGCCCAGCCATGTGGGGGTCCAGGGTGTCGGGAATCAGTGCCTGGAAGCAGCCACCTGGGACATTCCACGCGTTTCCACTTCTCTTTCTTTTTAGAGCGAGACGTCACCGCGTGTCTGCTCCGTTTAGTGTGACTAACCCCATCCTGAAGGCACTCTATCACAGCCGGTATTCAGAAGTCACACTAATAAGAAATCGTCAGCTCAACCTTTTAACACACCGGGCTGCTTTCTCCTACATGCGCCGGTTCACCCAGCGGGCATCCCCACCTCAGTCCCGCTTTGACAGATGGGGCAACGGAGGCTCACAATGGGGACGGGCCACTCCTGAGGCCGCACAGCCAGCAAGCAGCGGTGGGGGAGACGCTAGCGCCAGTGTGCGGTGCGACCTTGGGCAGCGGCCCCTCAGATGCACCTGCGTTTTATCTGGCGACCTCATCTGGAGGGTCTTGATGGGTGATCGCCCACCTCCACTCATTACGCAGCACAAGACACGAGACCCAGGAAATACGGAATCAAACACTCCGGGTGCCTGGTCGGGGAAAAGTGAAAAGCGGAAGTGTGAGTCGCTCAGTCACATCGGACTCTTTGTGATCCCACGGACTGTGGTCCACCAGGCTCCTGCGTCCATGGGCTTCTCCAGGCAAGAATACTGGAGTGGCTGGCCATTCCCTTCTCCAGGGGATCTTCCAGACCCAGAGGTCGAACCTGGGTCTCCTGCATTGCAGGTGGATTCCTCACTGTCTGAGCCACCAGGAGAGCCCACCTGGTCTGAAAACCTCCACCTAAACTCGAATGGCGCCACTTGGGACTCAACGGTCACCACCTTCCTTAGTCCTGGTCTTTTCTTCCCGCCCAGAGGAAGCCTCTTGTCCGGTGGCTGCAGAGATCTTTCTCAGTCTTCTCAGCCTCCCGTTTTTCCCGCTAGTTTTTCCAAAGCAGGTGTCTGCTCCCAAAGGGGGTCCGGACAGCCCACATGCAGACCTTCTCTCCTCCTGCCCCCGACAGACATTACTAACCCATCACGGCCTCCTTCCCACCGAGCAGGACTCAGCCTGGGATTCCTCATCAGAACCAGGTGTCTCTGGGCCTCAGGAACTTGACAGAGGAGAAAAAGACAGGGTAGGGAGGTGGTCAGGGGCGGGCAGGAGCCCAGAAAGACAAGGGTGGCGGCAAGACAAGCAGAAGCTCATGGTACTTGACCCTGAAAACAGACTTGAGAGCCGCATTGCCCTTACTGTGGCAGGACTGAGCCAGGCAGCCTGGGTCCAGGGGGACTCTCAGAGCTGGGGAGAGGGGAGGGGAGAGGGGGTGGGGGAATTTGCGGGGTGAGAAGGGGGGGGGTCCCCGCGTGAGGCCCCACGGAGGGCCTAAGGATGCAGACCCCGAGGGGCAGCGTGCTTTCAGCTCTCACAGAGAACACCCCGCTCACAGAGAGGTACCCCTCGCACTCGGCCACCGGCTCTGAAACGGCAGAGCTGACGTCCGCAGGCAAAGCTCAGCACAGCCACCCCAGGGAGGTGATTCCAGACCCCCCACCCCCTCCCCCCACCCGCCCTGTCTTACAGGGCAGGCCCAGGGCCCAGAGAAGGGGAGGGACTCGTCTGAGGTGCCCAGCAAATGGGTAAATAAAGGAGGTGCTGGAGGGGACTGCCCCCAGGTAGCCAGGCGACCAGGCCGGGGCTGGGAGGTGCCCATTTTGCTTTAGGAGCCTGGGTTTCTGGACCTGCTGTCTGCTGGCTGAGCACAGACTAACAGATAACCATATCTTCCAGAAACCACTCAGGTTTCACCGCAGTGAGAGGCTCTGGTGTTTGAAAGGCCCCGTCAGCTTCTGTGATCTTGCGATGTATAATTGGAAAGATAAAGTTGGTCTTCATCCCAGGTTCCAGCACAGACTTCCTAAAACCCTAGGAATTTCCTAAGTGGTGAGAGCGATCAAGGTGTCTTTTGTTATGTTAATGAGGCGACAAAGGAGGCGGCTAAGGAAGGGGGCCTGGTTGCCAGGAGAACCCGCAAGTGATTAGAGGGATGGAATTTTTAGTCCCACAGCCCCCAGCCCTGGGGAGGGGAGAGGGGCTGGAGGTGGAATCAATCACGCTAGGTGATGAAGCCTCCAGAAAATCCCAAAAGCACAGGGTTTGGGGAGCTTCTGGTTGGTGAACACAGGGAGATCTGGGGACACAGAAAGGGCACTGAGAGGGCATGGAAGCCCTGCGCTTTCCCCACGCCTTGCCTGGGGGTCCCTCTCATCTGCTTCCTGTGTTACACCTTCAACCTGAAACCGGTGATTCTCTGAGGTCGCTGAGTTGATGGAGCCAATTAACCCAACTCAAGGAGGGGGTCGTAGGAGCCTTGGAGTCCTAGCCATTCAGGCTGAAGGGTGTGTGTGTCGGGGGTGTCTGGTGGGACTGAGCCCTCCCCTGGGGAATCTGAGCGTCTACCACAGGAGTTTGAGAAAAGTCCAAGAGACAGCGAAGGACAGGGGAGCCCCTGCGTGCTGCAGTCCATGGGGCCACAAAGAGTCGGACACGACTGAGCAACGGAGCAACCAGCACAGGAGCAGCTTCAGTACCGACTCAGGCTGCGGGCACTCAGCCGGCGTTCAACTGCTTGGTGCTGTTGGGGGAAGAACCGCACGTGGTAGAGGAATCAGCTCTCTCCTGGAAGAAGTCCTGGTGTGATCCCTGGTGGGGCTCAGAGCTGAGACGGGAAGATGCATCCAGGGAATCTCTTCTCAGCCTGAGACTCCGAGGTCCGGAGGCTTCCCAGCAGCTCTGACTTCAACTAGAAGCCAAAGCCGCGGCTCACCCCAGGCTCCATCCCGAAATGCGCTGACCTCAGGTGGGCCACCGCCGCCTTCAGCCCCGCGTCCCTCCCCTGCCGCATGGGGACGGTAACCACGCGGTATGGCAGCGCGAGTATTACAGGTGGGGAGGCCTCCTGAGAACTGCAGACGGCTGCACACACGACTGTGCACGTGCTCAGCCCACCCTGGCGGAGACATTGGAAGTGTTCACGTTAATAGTAGCAAGAGGAGGACCAGTTACAGCAAGCACCACTTACCGTCACTGCCCTGCGCCGGCTGCTGTGCTGAGAACCTTCCCGCTTTTCCCCCTGAGCCTCCCAACAACCGGAGAAGGGAGATTCTGTATCACCTCTACGTTGACTGAAGACCCTGGGGCCCAGAGAGGTTACATGCCAGGCCCTGGGTCACACAGCAAGGCAGAGGCCAAAAGGCATTTACGGGTGCTCTGGTGATTAAGAATCCATCTTGCGATGCAGCGGGCATGCGTTAGACCCCTGGTCCAGGAAAATTCCAGACGCTGCTGAGCACCTGAGCCTGACTGCCAAGACTAAGACCCGTGGAGTCAAATAAATACAACAAATATTTTAAAAATACACGTGTGCTGTAGGCGCTAAGTGGGTTCAGGCATGTCCACTCTTTGCCACCTTGCCGACGGCAGCCTGCCCAGGCTCCTCTGTCCGTGGGATTCTCCAGGCAAGAATACTGGGACAGGCTGCTGTGCCCTCCTCCAGGGCATCTTCCCAACCAAGACTGAACCCACGTTTCTTATGTCTCCTAGCATTGGCAGGCGAGTTCTTTACCACAGGTTCAGTTCGGTTCAGTCGCTCAGTCATGTCCGATTCTTTGTGACCCCATGGACTGCAGCACGCCAGGCCTCCCCTGTCCATCACCAACTCCCAGAGTCTACTCGAACTCATGTCTGTTGAGTCGGTGATGCCATCCAACCATCTCCCTCCTCTGTCGTCCCCTTCTCCCGCCTTCAATCTTTTCCAGCATCAGGGTCTTTTCCAATGAGTCAGTTCTTTGCATCAGGTGACCAAAGTACCGGAGTTTCAGCTTCCACACCAGTCCTTCCAGTGAACATTCAGGACTGATTTCCTTTAGGATGGACTGGTTGGATTTTCTTACCACAGTGCCATCTCATATATATAAAGACATTTACACTCAGACTCACTGTGAGAATAGGTCTTAAACATATCTCTCCTCTCTCTAAAGCGTGTGTATTTATCAGCCCTGGAGGAGGTCTAGGATTCACAGCATTTTTGTTTCCTGAGTTCTTATGTTCTTCCCCCAAAAGGAAGGCTGGTAGACTGGGAGCAGTGCCTCTGGGATGAAAGTGAAAGTGAAAGAGAAAGTCGCTCAGTCGTTTCTAACTCTTTGGGACTCCGTGGACTATACAGTCCATGGAATTCTCCAGGCCAGGATACTGGAGTGGGTAGCTGTTCCCTTCTCCAGGGAGATTTCCAACCAGGGGTCGAACCCAGGTCTCCTACATTGCAGGCAGATTCTTTACTAGCTGAGCCAACAGGGAAGCCCAAGAATACTGGAGTAGGCAGCCAATCCCTTCTCCAGGGGATCTTCCTGACCCAGGAATCGAACCGGGGTCTCCTGAATTGCAGGCGGATTCTTTACCAGCTGAGCCACCAGGGAAGCCCCCTCCTCTGGGATGAATCGGTCTAAATCTTCTGTCCCCTAAGACCCTGAAGGTACATTCCCCAGGGACGTGCCACCTCTCAAGGACTGCGGCTGTCACTGATGACAGCAGGGTAGTTTCTGGAGGGTCAATAATTTGGCATCAAGTGCCAGCATGTTAAAAATGCATAGCCCCTTCAGGCTAGACATTCCAATTTCCTGACCAGACCAACGTGCAAACTGTCTGCTGCCTACAGTCTTGCGAGAGGAAAAGTTCCGGAGACTGCCTGACAACGTGAACACACTTAACATGACTGAAATGTCGACTTAAAGAGGTTAGGACTGCAGACTTTATGTTAAGTGTATTTTACCACAATTAAAAATAGAAAAGAAAAAAAATGATGTTCACAGCAGAGCAGTTTTCAAGAAAGAAACTGCACATGGTCCATCTCTCCTCACTAGGGGGTTACTTAAAGAAATGATAGTTTACCCAAACAAATGAAAAAAATAGAACAGAGGGTATGCAAACTGCACCCTTCCTGCCCCGCCAGATTCAGCACGGCTTTTGTAAATAGAGCTTTATTGGCACAGAGCTCCATCCATCCTTTGCCTGTTGTGCCAGCTGGGTTCCAGCTCCAGCAGTAGAGGTGGGAGCACACGGCCCCCAAGCCCACAGTGCATACTGGCCAACCTTTAAGAGCTCTGCCAGCCCTGGAGATGGAAGATCCAAGACCCCCAAAGACTCCTAGAAATGGTCTGTGTTGGGCAGTGGGTGTGTCGTGAGAGAAACTGGCTCCTAAAGAGCCGCGTTATGAGTTCGGTTTGGAAAGTTTTAAATAAAGCCCATTACCCACATGCTGATAAACGGACCATTAGGTCGGTTATCTCTGGACGGCAGGACTAGAGACGAACCTGATTTTCTTCTTACGAGTTTTCTGTGCTCTCTGAACTTCGGCATGAAAAGCATATAACGTCTCAACACCAGAAGAAATCATTAAGCGACGGAATGGCGGTGTTAACCAAATGCTACGGAGACGTTGATGCTGCAACAGCAGTGGGCACAATCAAGACGTTGGGCACCTCACACTCACACTACTGTTGCGTGTCAAGGTGTCTCAGTTTTTTAAAAAGTCGTGCAACATAACCAGGGCAAAAAAAGTAAGTTTCTGTCTAGGCCCTTCGAAGCAGCAAGTCCTCTGGCGGGTGGTCGCCGGTTGTCTGTACGGACACCCCACCCCTGTCAGAGTTTACAGGCTGGGACGGGTTGGGGTGGGGGGTGGTTGAGGAGGCGCAGGTGGAGAAGGCCCACGGGAGCGCTTACGATAAGCCCAAAGAGACTCCCTCTTCCTCAGATTCTGGGGCAACCAAGAGGGTGGATCTGATTTTCAGGTTGGGGGTGTTGGGATCCCACCTGAGAGAGGAGATAAGAAATACTGCTGGGTGCTGGCACCAACCCTGCTGGAGCTCCAGCCTCCCGAACCCCCTGGGAGGACTGGTCATGCCCCCTGATTCTGCACTGTCCCCTCCTCCCGGGCACTCACTGCTCCATTTCAGCTGGGTGGGGAAGAGGAAGAAGCTCTGAGAGGCTCGGCCAGTGACCGCCCCCGAGGTCACACAGCTGGCCAGGGCTGGAGCTGGCATTTGAGCCCGGCCTGGGTGACTCTCCAGCTCCATGGACTTTCCACCACATGGGTTGCTCTCTGGGTCAGGAATACTACCTTCGGCGGGTTCATTAGTAACCCAGGGTCTGCTGACCAGCCTACAGACACACACACATCGGTCACATCCTCGACTCTGTGGGGGCCCTGAGTGATCATCGTCCCCTTTCTCAGGTGGGAACTGAAATCCAGACACCCAGTGAGGCTGAGACGTAAGAGAAGGCAACTGTTCTCTAAAGACACCGGCCTCCAAACCCCATTCCCTGCCAGTCTGGGGGCCAGGGAGACCCAGCAGGAAGACTAAACCAGGAGGGCTGCTTGGAGGAGGCATCAGATAAGCCTCTCTTGCCAAATGGGCTCCCATCAAGTGTGGACGGATCAGCAAGCCTTGGAAGAGAGGAACATGTGGCCTGCCTCTGTGGATTGCCTCTAAGGGCCAAGCCCCTTGCACAAGAGTGTCTTTATCTGGAGCAGAATGCACATTCCAGCTTCAGGGCGGTAGGCACCTGGCTTCCAGGCTGCCCTGGGCTACTCATTAACCAGTGAGAGGCCTCAGCGGGGGAAGGGCTGGACCAGACTCTGCTCCAGCCTGGGGGAGCGGGCAGGGGAGGGCCCTGCTGGGTGGTGCGAGCACCAGATCGACCAGGAGTTCGTGTCCTGTGTGACCTGGGGGTGAACGGGCTGTCGGATCACCCCTCTGAGCCTCAGTTTCCCCATCTGTGGGGTGGAACACCACCATGGCACACACGGTTACTGTCAGGGCCGCAGGCATCTGTGGTGCCAGCGGAGTCTGACAGAGATGGCACGCAGGGCTTGGTGGTCGTCTCTACACGAGGCAGCACCATGCCTGCCCAGGGCCATAGTGCGAGAAAACCCACGGTCATTCAAACCCTCGGAGGCACACCGAACGTTGCTAAAGAGTTCTGCAAATGTTCGGGATGATTCCTCTTGCTATTTATGACAGTGATGAGTCCGGAGGCTGACCCAGAGCGGGGGCAACTCCGTGCCACTTGGCAGCTGGTTAGGGAGGTGTCTGGAGCCACCAGGGATGTGCCAGCCTGCCTCTCTGCACCTGAAGTCAAGCCACAAATGACAGGTCTTGGGTGGGGCCAGGGCCCGTGGCTGCCGGTGATAGAGACCCAGGGGTGGGGGCTGGATGGCAGGTGCAATCGGATCCACCAAGGGTCTTCGGGCATTTCTCCCAGTCCTGCTTCCCAGGTGAGCCCAGTCAACCAAACCCAGCCCTGGGGAGCTCAATGCGCAGGAGAAATTTCTGCCTAGGAAGCCAGGTTTTCAAATCCCAGGCGAAGATGTACTAGTGGGTCATGAAATCAACCGAGGGGGTCGGGGTGATGGTTGTTAAGAAGGTGAACGGGACAGAAGAGAGTCCTAGAGACAGCGAGGCTGCGCGTTATCACCTCGTGAAACTCTGGCTTCAGTCTCACGCGTGTGTGAGTGCTCGCGAGTCCTGTCATGAAGCGTGATTCTTAATGAATGTCACGACTCAAGGACTTCTTTGAATACGCCAAGGGGCTTCCCTAGTGGCTTAGATGGTGAAGAATCTGCCTGCAACGTGGGAGACCTGGGTTCAGTCTCTGGGTAGGGAAGACCCCTGGAGAAGGGCATGGCAACCCACCCTAGTATTCTCGCCCAGAGAATCCCATGGACAGAGGAGGCTGGCAGGGTCCAATCTGTGGGGTTACAACGAGCTGGACACGGCTGAGCGCGCGCGCGTGCGCACACACACACACGCATGTACACACAGAGTGAGGATGTTTAAATCAAGGCTTAGAAGGCAACTGCAGAGAAGTGGCTTCAGTCAGGTTTCTGCCCCCATCAAACCCTTTTAACAAACACATTTAAAGCGCTACTGAAGTCAGTCAGAAAGACAAACATCGTACATTAATGCGCACAAGTGGAATCTAAAAGATGGTGCTGATGAACCTGTTTACAGGGCAGCCGTGGAGATGCAGACGTAGAAAAGAGACCTGTGGACACAGTGGGGGAAGGAGAGAAAGTGAGAGTGAAAGCCGCTCAGTCGTGTCCGACTCTCTGTGACCCCACGGACTACACAGTCCATGGAATTCCCCAGGAATTCTCTAGGCCTTCTCCAGGCCAGAGTACTAGAGTGGGTAGCCTTTCCTTTTTCCAGGGGATCTTCCCAACCCAAGGATCGAACCCAGGTCTCCCGCATTGCAGGCGGACTCTTTACCAGCTGAGCCACAGAGGAAGCCCAGGGGAAGGGGGAGGGTAGGACAAATTGAGAGAATAGCATGGAAAGAGTCACCTCACCATATGCAGAATAAACAGCGAGTGGGAATGCCCTGTGTGACACGGGGTGCTCAAGCCAGCGCTCTGCAGTGAGAGGGGTGGGGTTGGGGTGGGGGTGGGAGGCTGACTCCGGAGGGACGGGACAGAGGTGTACCTGTGGCTGACTCATGCTGGTATACGGCAGAGGCCAATGCCACACCATAAAGCAATCGTCCTCCAATAAAAAAAAAAAGAAATTTAAAAAGCGTATTGTGATCCTGAACTGGGGTGGAGGCGGGGCGAAGGGCAGCACACACCAGACAATCAGCAAAACGCTAATAACATCGATTAGATAACAGAACCGTGTCAACGTTAGATGTTCCAGGGCTGACCACTGAGGAGCTGCACGAGAACCAAAGTCCTCGCTCTCACGAAGGGCAGGTGGGAGGATTAGAGGTTAAAGGCATCACGCCCAGAACTCCCCCACAGAGGCAACCACGGTAAACGCAAACGCGGCTGTTTCCACAGCTCATGGTAAAGCCACGAAGCCAAAGACGAAAGTGCTCCCAGTGGGAAGACGCAACGGAGGGACACGCAGGGCTTCACGTAACATTCTTGCAACTTCCCTGAGATTGACTGGGATAGCAGCCCGATTTCTCGAGCACCCCATCAGCTGGAAGCCCCTTCACACGCGCCTGACCCTGAACCTCAGCATCGACCCCTCAAGGGCCCCCTCCATGCCCGATGCAGAGCCAGGCAGGGAGCCGGGCCAGGACTCCGGAATCAGCATACAGCAGCTTTGCAGGGCCGCCTCCCTGCCGCCAACGCACACTGGTGGGCAAGGCGGGCCACGGACCCGCCATCCCCAGGTGACCTGCGGACAGGGTCCTGGCACTTCCGTCTGGAATCTTGCTATCCACCCCCCCACCACCACCCCCATGGGTCCCTGCCACCCATGGCGAGACACCGCGACTGCGCGGAGGTCAGACGCCACTTACGTTTTGGAGGCTTCTCACAAAGCGCTGTTGCTCTGGACCTGTGGCGAGGGGAGGCAGCAGAGAAGGGAAGAAGAGGTCTGGTCAGGCTGTGAGGCACGCAGGACCCTGGGGTCTGTTCCCCGCGTGACCGCCCAGCCCGCAGCGCTGGGTGCAGCAACGCTGAGTCAGCTCCTCTTTGAGCGTCTACTGTGCCAGGCACTGCTCTAGGCCCTGGGAGCCCGTCCACATCCGGGGGTACTTGTTGCTTCCACACACACTCACACACGAGTGCACACACACAAACACACCACATGTTCACGCATGGGCGCACGCTCACACACCCCCTCGCCCGGGTGCAGGGTCCCTAAAACAGTCAGGGGTGGGAAGCAGAGCTGGGAGGGGCAATCAAGAGAGGGAAAGGCTCTTCTTGCTGTCTGAGAAGGGGTAAGCGACCCCCATCCCGAACCCCAAAACCTGCGCTCCCATGAGCTGCCCCCCAGCTCAGCCATGCGCCCAGGGCTGCGAGTGACTGTCTAGATGAAGAATGTATTAATAACACTCACCCCTGGTTAGAGGCTGAGCCTCAGTGCTCCAGGGACACTTGTTGAACTGGGCTGAGTCAAGTGGTCCCTGGATGTGACTGACCCTCAAAACCTTTTTTTTTTTCAATAGACCACTTCGGTTCTTTGGGACTCGGTTTGAGAAACAAGGCAAGTGGGGGTGGATCACGTCTGCCTCTCATTTCACCAGCAGAGCTGTGCTGGAAGGTTCTCCAGGTTTCCTGGATTTAAAAATGCAGAAAACCAGGAAGTACTTCCTTATCAAGAAAGGCCTCACACTTCGATGAACAGTAAAATGGATTGGTGGGGGCGGTCGGGGTGGGGGAGGGGCTGTTAGAGCAGAGAGACCTCCAGGACTGGGCACTTACTTCCTCTCTGTACCTGCAGCCCTGCCCGTAGGGCCTCTTCCCCAGACTCAGAGCTGGGTTCCAGCAGTCTACGGGGCCCCGTCCCCATAGGCTCACACGGGCACCCCCTGTGTCCCGGGCGCTGGGCGTAGGGAAGGCTGAGTCAATTATTTATTGAGCATCGACTACATGGGAGGCACTGCTGGAGGCCCTGGGAGCCCGGTAGTGAATAAGACAGCTGAGGGCCTTGCTCTCTTGGAGCCTGGAATCCCATGGCGGAGGCTACCTTCTCTGGGTGGACACATGGCTCTGTGAACTCTGGGTGGATTAGTAATGTCTGCAGCAGGTGCAGGCAGTGGAAACGGCAGGGCTGTTATCTGGGACCACGCCCAGGGAAGAGACGCAAAGGGGGCGAGGAAGGTAGCATGTTCAATGCATGATTACAGGTGCAATGCTCAAGGAACCAGGCGCAGGGGAGGATAACTGGGTCCAAAGTCAGAACTTAGCAGGTACATGAGGCCGGCCCAGCTCGGAGAAGAGGAAAAATGGCACCAAGTCCCTTTGCATCAAGCTGGTGTGCAGGCACTAGACCCCTTTCTCTGGGTCTGTTCCCTACATCTGTTTTCCCTGGAGACCACCCGCCCCTGCTCCTCTCAGCCTCCGGGGTTCTGGGTGTGCTAAGCCCACCTCCTGCTTCCAGAGGTGGGCATGCAAGCTGGACTGAGCCCATCAGAGGGCTGTCATGACTGGCTCCAGGACAGGCGCAGGACCAAGACTGGACACTGAGAAGGATGACAGGGGCTTGTGCGGAAAATCCTGGGAAAAAGGAAAGCTCTCTCTAGGCTGAGGTGGCTCTGCTGGGGGTGGGGGTGGGCAACACGCTGTGCAGCTGGGGGCACCCCAGGGAGAGTGGGGGCACCAGAGGAGTGACACGGAGCACAGAAAAAAACGAGAAAGAAACAGGGCCCCGTGACCTCTCTCAGCACCTCGATCCAGCCACACGTGAAGTGTGACTCTAGGCTCTTCCCTTAAAGGAGTCAGAATATGTTTGAACTGATTTCTGCCGCTTGCAGCCCTAGGATCCCAAACTTCATGTGCCTTGAATCTGCAGTGAGAGTTTATGCATGCCCCTCTCTCTCTCTGACACCTGGGCCATCCGAAAAGGGAGCCACAGAGGAAATGATGTCTGAGGTCGCCTGGCAGCCTTGGTACTCTAGCCAGTTGCAAAGGTTAAGACTGACCCTCTCCCACCCCTGGGTACTTGGCTGGAGACGGAGAAATCAGCCCTTCTCCCGAGTGAAGCCTGGAGGGTTTGCTAAAACCCAGAGGACTGGGCACTCCCCCAGGGTCTGAGTCAGCAGGGCTGGAGTGGAGATGCTTGGGGCAGGGTCCCAGGTTCTGCATTCTAACAGGCTCTCCTCCAAGTTCAGATTGCTCCCACCAGTGACCACGTTTCGCGGACCCAAACCCTAAATCTATTCCACTCTTCCCAGCTGCTTGGGGCAGGTGTCCAGTGCAAAAGTGAAGACCCAGACAAGCAGGAGACCACAACCCTTCAGTCCCCAAAGCAGACCCCCAGTTAAGGAAAAGCGCCCTCGCGACTGCAAGGAGAGGCTGGCCTTTAAACGACTACGCACCGGGTCTCAGCGTCAGCCTCTCCCACTGCTGACCCTTCCAGCCAGTGCTCTACCCTGGGGTTTATCTAAACAACGAGGAGGCAGAAAATGCCACCTGGTGCCTCCCTGGGCTCGGGAAGGCCCCGCGCTGGTCTGCCAGGAGCAGTGAGCACCCCGTCTCCGGCTTCTCCCCCACCAGGCCACATGCCAGCACCCCATACCGCGCAGCCTGGCTGGCTCTGGCTCTCCCTGACTTACATCCGACTTGGCTGCCTTGAAAAGCCTCCTGTGGCTTTTGGACCAGGGACACCGTTCAACAGAAAACGGCTTCCCCGCTAACCGCCTTTCCAAGGTGGCACTGGCCCAGAGGGCCTGGCCTGGCTTACAGCTCCCAGCTTCGGGACCTCAGGCAAGTTACCTGCGCTCTCTGGGACCTGTGCTTTTCATGTGCCAAGGGGATGGAAGCTGCCTCTGGTGATCAGGGAGACAGATTCTCATAAGGCCCAGGGCCTGGCTTACAGAGGGTGCCCACCCCACCCACCCCAGACCAGCAGCCTCGCCAGCACCCGGGAGCTGGTGAGAAATGCAGATTCTCAGGCCCCACCTTCGTTCTCCTGCTGGGAAAGGGGCGTTCTAACAAGATCCCAAGTGAAGCCTCCACCTTCCGGGTCTGAGCGCTGGCACAGGGTCAGATACCACGCCCGGTCATTGCAACATCCCAGGGCAGATGCGACAACCCCCAGAGGCCTGGGGGATGGCGGGCAGGGGTCAGAGGTCATGAAAGGGTAAGCGAGGGGAGAAAAACTCTGGGTTCTCCCAACCTCCCAATGAATGACAAGCTCCTGGATGGGTCCGGAGAGGGGGAGGGGACGTGAGGCTTAGCTGGTGGACCACTGGCCTTAACTCATGGTTCAGCCTAGGTAATAAAATAGCAACAACATCCCAGGTCTCAGCTTTGGAGCTTTCAGCAGAGACTGGCTGTCTGGTCCTCTCTGCAGAAGGTTGAACCTTTTACATTTAAGGAGGCGGATCAGACTCAGTCAGAGCAGAAGTTGGCAGGGGCTGCCCTGAGAGGTGCCCACTGCAGCCCGGCTCACCCCCGCCCCCAGGACCCATGGAGCGGTGCCCAGGGGGAAGTGGGCGGGTGGGTGGGGGTGGCTGGATTCCTCCAGTTCCAGCCTTGAAACGCCCTCTCCGAAAGCACTAAGGGGCCCCTGAAAGGGCTGGGGGTTCCTCTACCCTTTGCCACCCCGCCAGCCCTGCTGAAGGAGTCCAGCAGGAAGGCTCCCACCCACCTGGGCCCCACCAGCAGCTGGACTACACCCAGGAAGGGGTGCTGGGCTGGGCAGGCTTCAGAGTCCCAGGGGTGTGCTGGGTGAGACGGAGGGGCTCTTCAGAGAAACTGAGCTACCAGCGGTACTAAAAACATATCCACCTTGAAAAAATACTGGCTCGATTTTATAAAACCGAGTGAACAGCTTAAAATACACGGGCAGCCCAGAGCCGCCCCTTGGAGACCGTCTTGTAGTGGCTTGTACCCTTTTCTTCAGGCCTGGGATGCAGTCTTTGCAAACTCACAACTTCCACTGATGAGAAGTGGAAGCAGCAACAAACTCTGCTCAGTCTCGTGACAGAGGCTGGAAGGGCAGGTCTTTTCTTTTTAAAGATTCATTCTGACCTATACTCTTCTACCAAGAATACTGAGGGTTGATTTCCTTTTGGATTGACTGGTTTGATCTCCTCGCTGTCCAATGGACTCTCAAGACTGATGGTGAAGCTGAAGCTCCAATACTTTGGCCCCCTCATGCGAAGAGCTGACTCGTTGGAAAAGACCCTGATGCTGGGAAAGATTGAAGGCAGGAAGAGAAGGGGACGACAGAGGATGAGATGGTTGGATGGCATCACTGACTCAGTGGACGTGGGTCTGAGCAAGCTCCCGGAGACGGTGAAGGACAGGGAAGCCTGGTGGGCTGCAGTCCATAGGACTGCAAAGAGTCAGACACGACTTAGCAACTGAACCACAACATACTCTTCTACCAATGATGGAATAAAAACCCACTTTCTTCCCCAAGGAAGAGTTTTTCATTAAAGACCTGTTGCATCAACTCTGAACAGAGCATCTCTGAACTCTAGGTCCTGGATCAGGTGGCCCCTTGCAGAGCGAGGGCTCGGACATCCTGAAAACCAACGGGACCACAGCTGAATCCTTAAAGGGGCCCCACAGGACCGCCACCCCTGTGCTGATGATGTGTGCCCCCAACGGAGAGGACAAAGGGTCCTTCCCAGCTTCCCTCAGCAGGCATTTCCCTCGGAAGTGAGGTTCCTTGCAGGTTAGGACAGAGAGTGGGAAGGGCTTGCCTAGGTCACACAGCAAGCCGGTGGCCAAGGGCTCCCAGACGCCCGATGCTGCGGTGCCCTTTAACAAGCCCTTTCACTCTCGTGGTCAGCCCCATGAGGGCTCCAGCTGGTCTGCCCTGTCCACCTGCCACCCACCTGCCCGGGGCCCAGGACAGGGTCTGGAACTACCATTTGTCGGAGGGATATATGGAGATGGGTGGATGTAATTTCCAAGCCTGGACCCACTCAGACGGTCACACTGCAGGCTCTTATTTCAGGACAAAGGGACTCAGGCAGCAGTTATCTGTGTGCTGGGCATCGATGGCCGCTGCGGCCGGCCATGCCCTCAGTCAGGTGGCGGGATAAAGGCAAGACCCCACAGGTCTGGGCTCCAGGCAGAGAAGAGGTCCTCTGGGGCTCAGAGGAAGGCGAGGTTAAGCCACTTGGAGGCAGATCATCTTTTAGGGGGCTTACGATGTGCCGGCATCGTTAAGGGGCTGTAAGAAGCTTTCATGAGGCAGGGGGCCTCAAGCCAGCCCTGGGGGAGTGGGACTTGGGAGGGAAGGAAGAAAGAGGCTTTGGGGTTGAGGTATGGGGTGGGCTGAGAGCCCAAGGCTGGGTCTGAGAGCAGAAACCAGCCGGATCATGGGGGCGCTGAGATGGGGGAGCAGGTGAGAATACACGCTGGACAGGAGCCAGATCAGGTGAGGTCCTGAACGCCAGGCTGGGGAGTTTGGACCTGATTTCACGAAGCACTGGGAGCCCCTGCCGGCATGGGAGCCGGACAGTGATGAGCTGCTGAGAGCTGACACCCCCATTCCCCAGCCCCCTCTTTCCTGGCAACCCCACAAACGAAAGCAAAGCCCAGGAGGCATGAGGCTGGGTAAGCAGGCTGCGGTCTTGGGCTGGGATGGCATTCACCCCCGAGAGGCGTCACCAGGTGCCATTGGTTAACAGAACGGCTGTTCTGAAGATCAAGGCCTGAGTCCACCACCAGGCACGACCGGCCCTGGGTCTCCAGGTGCCGAAAGGCCGTGGGGCGGAAGGGCAGAGCCTTCAGGACCGCCCCCTTCCTGAGCCCTGCCCCAAAGGAGCATGACTCGGCCAAAACCCAAGGCCAGCCGCACCCTGCACCCCCAGCCGGCAGCAGCACCCTGGGCAGCGTTAAGGGCTTTCTGCGGGGAGCCCGCTGCAGCTCTTCCATCCTGTACGGAGGGGAGAGTGGTGGGAAGGGGAAGACTCGCAGAATGTCCCCACCAGGGAGCCCACAGAGATGTGGTCCCAGCCTCCACTCAGGGAGGGTGGGCTGAGGGCCAAGCTGGTGAGGGAGCGGGCAGAACCACAAGTGTGTGAACAAGGGCCTCTTGCCGATGGAGGCTTCCTTCAGACCTCAGTCTCCCCCATCCATTAAATGGGTGGGTGGAGTCCACTTAATTCCCTGACCCCAAAGTCCCCACACCCCTAGCCACCTTCCCTAGCGTTCCCTGCCCCTGGGTAAAGCCCTGGGATTGTTCATTAACTCCTTCCTGATACAGATCTTCTTCCCCCAGACTGGGAGCGCCTTCAGCCCAGGGGCTGGCCTACCTACCATCCCTCCCTCCGGCTTTTGTCCTAGGCCGGAAGCCTTGAAGACGCACAGTAAAGAAAGCCCGTGCAGTGGAAGGAGGGGCAGAGACGCTGGTTGTCCTTCCAGGTCCCAGCTGTGTGACGGGCGAGAAGGCTCTTTTCTGAGGGTGGACGAAGTCTTCCAGAAGATGGAGGTGAGAATCCCGAGTCAGGCACAGGGTTTAAATGAGGGAAGGGATTTAAGAGCCATCGGGGCTGAATAAGCATTGGTTCCAGCCCTCGGCGGCTTCTCCGTCCACTTTCAGGGTAAGTTCCAAGCCGTCGGGTGGGGGCGTTTCATTCACTGAGCTGGCGGCACTCGGGGTGAGTAAGACAGGCCAGGCGCAGTCAGGGACTCCCAGATGCAGACTGGCTGCTCAGAGTGGCCAGGAGACCTGCATGTTTGGACGCGCGTCGGCTCCACGGGGGCCTGCTCTTTGAACAGCGAAAACGGCAGAACTGAGAACAGGATGATGCCCTTGTCGTTAACAACAAATCAGAACGCAGCTAGCTCGCTGAACAGATCCTAAGGAACCCTGGGTCCAAGGGGAAATCAGAAGTGAAATGAAAACTGATCTAAAACGGAATTAGAAGGAATACATGTCCGTCTAGATATCTGAGGGGTGCTCCAGAGCTGCATGCAGAGGGCAGCGTGCACTCTTAAAGGCCTCACTGTTACTATAGGCAGGCGTAGACAGCAGAGACAAGAGACAGAAAGTCAGCCAGACGCACAGACGGACGTCTAGACTGCGCTTCTTAAAAGCTGACCTCTCAGGACCACTTTCACTTTGCACAGTGTTGCATTGCTTGAGCTCTACTGTTTCCGTAATTAAAAGCCACTCTTGATAGTTTCTCATAAAGTTAACAAATATCTACCCAACGCCCCAGCCGCTCCACTCTTAGAGAAATGAAAATATACGCCCACAAAGAGACTTGTACACAAGGGCTCATAAAAGCTTCATTCATAACCACCCCAGACTGGAGACAAGCCAAATGTCCATCCACAGGAGAGTGGACACAGCAAACCGAGGGGCGTCCACCCAGCGGTCCACTCCTCAGCAACACCACTGGCACCCTCGCCAGCGTGGATGGCGCTTAAATCATCCAGCGGAGAGAAGCCAGACACAGAAGGGTATGTGCCATACGAATCCACCCGGTTCTAGGCCTGGCAAACCTAATGGTGATGGAAATCAGAAACTGGTTGTTTCCCGGGGGCAGGAGGGCACATGTCCACTTTCCAGGGGAGCTGCAAACGTTCTCCAGCTTGACCTGAATGGTGGCTACACAGGTGCAGCAATCTGATAAGACTCAACAAACTGTAACAGAATCTTTGCATTTCACTGAATGCAAATCATATTTCGATTTTAATAGATTTTTTTAGACAGTCACAGTTGAAAACTTGGAAACATACCGATGCCCAGGCTCCATCCCCTGGGGATTTGGGGCCTGGGAACCTGAACGTGTACCAAGTCCCTCAGGTTAATTCTGCCGCCAGACTCCAGTTAAGGTGACACGCCAACCCCCGCCCCACCTGCACACCCTCTCCCCGGCCTGCACACCCCTCCCCCTTTGCTCGTGTTGGGTGATTTCTCGTCTGCAAGTCGGTGTTTAGAGACAGAAGAACAATTTCCATCCTCTCTGCCCTCTCCCTGCCCCCCCACCCCTGCCCCTCAGCCGTGGTCTCCAAATGAAGCCTCTGAGCAGGTGAGGTGGGCAGGGAGGCCCCCGACCCACGCCTGTCCAGGGCAGAGGCTCTCCAGCTCAGGCGCCAGGCCTACCTGCGCTGGGGAGGTCAGAGGCACAGTTAATGGCCTGTGTACCTGTTAAACAGCGTGTCCGGGCCTTCACCCCGTGTTTACGACAAGAGCTCAAGGCAAGATTCGCTGGCACGGAGAATGCTTTTATGCCCTGACGAGCAGCAGCCTGGCCCCTTGGGTCCCGGACCTCTGCCTGGTCCCCCACTCCCCCGTGAGGGCCTTCTGCCCCTCAGGCTGACCTGGCTTCCACGCTGCTGCCCCTAAACCCCGGCCTGATGCTATTTCTGTCTCCACTGCCCGGGTGCCCAGCGCTGCACCACCTGGTTCCTACTTCTCTCTCCAGCCGGGTACCCTGTGAGGCTTGTCTACTGCCTGCGCTGGGCCCCTCTGCCTGGAATGCCAGCCCGCCCTGTCCCTCTGCCAGCTCCAGCATCACCTCCTCTGAGAAGCTGGAACGTCTCCTGCCTACACCCTTGGCATCTCGCACCCAGTGACAGCAGTCACGGGCGGCGGGGTCACCAGGGGCGGTCATCCTGCCAAGCTCCCTCTCTCTGGGCTGCAAGCTCTTTGAAGGCCAATATTCTACTCCAAATCCAGAGCCCGGTGAGAACAGACCAGAGCAAAGAAATAAGGCACGTTTAAAAAATAAAAGAGCTCCCACTCCCACTTGAAAGCACCCCCACACACCCCCCCCGCCGGGAATTTCCGCACACAGGGCTCCTCCCCAACCTGTAAATTCACTTTGGCCGAGAGAAGTTGGCCATCACGGAGGAGCGAGACGTGACCCTGAAGACCTCACTGATGACCTTTGGCAGAGGTCGGGAGGCAGCCCACACCTGCCCCCTGACCCTGGGGTTCCGACCCTCACTGATGACCTTTGGCAGAGGTCAGGAGGCAGCCCACACCCGCCCGCTGACCCTGGGCTCCAAGGCCAGCCTGGATTCCCACTCGGACCCCTCCCAGCTATGGCCTGGCTGCACCCCAGGTGTCCTCTGTCATTTATTTTCCAGATCTTTCCTGTATACAGGAACGTGCTGAATGACTTGCGAGTGTCTTATCACTTCGGGACCTTTGGAAAGGTCTTCAGATAAAGCCTGACAGGGTTCCGAATCCCTTGACAAGCTGACAGGCAGATGGTGAGCAAACGCCGCCCTCAGAGCCTGCACTGCCAGTGGGGGGGTGCTGACAGTGGGGTGGGAGGGCCCCCGAGAGGCACCGAGAAGGGAGAACGAGTAACGAGGGGCAGAATTAAGGTGCTCCAACCCTGAGTCACCCTCCAACCCTGAGGACCTTTGTCCCTTGTGTTCCCCAGGTGCTGGTCCAGTTTCAACTCTGCGGTGACTAAAGCTCCAGAGAGCCCAAACTCACGGCTGGCTGGGAGAACGCTTCTGAAGCCTGACCCTGGCGCTGTCCAATCGAGGCCAAGTCCTCGGGAAGCCCTCAGTTTGCCCATCTGTAAAATGGGCGCCACCCGCTCACTGGGGACTTCTGACTACACAGGTGGTGCCGGATCTCCCGAGGGTGAGATGGGCAGGACGGGGCAGGGCAGGGCACCCGCAGCTGCACCACAGGTTGTCCAAGGGCAGCCCCAGAGGACAAGAGCCTGAGGTTGAGACTCGGCCCTTGCCACACACCACAGTGACCCGGGACCTCGTGACACCCTCTAATCGGCAGCTCCGAAGCCGAGCCCGGCTTTACAGCTTACCACAGGCTTATTCAGCCTCATCTCCCTCAATCCCCTCAAGGACGCCGTGAGGCCGGCTTGGCGTCCTTGCTGCCTGGACTGCAGAGCTGAGGTTCAGAGTGGACAGGGAAATCACCCAAGGTCGTCTGCCAGCTAAGACAGAGGCGCAGTCCTTGGACTTGGCTCCCTGGGGACAAGCTCCTGCCTCTCATTCTCCGATCACCCCTTAACTAGTTTACTCCACCCATTTTACAGATGAGGAAACTGAGTCCCCCAAAAAGGCTGCCCAAGGTCAACAGGGGCAGGGGGTGCTGAACCAGGCCCAAGATCTCTAGCCAATTCCCTACTCCTACGCTACGGAGGGTTCTCCTCCAGGGCCCACCAGCCCCTCCATGCCATTCTGATGGAATTCCACCCCCACTGCATCCCCACAGTACCCCGCTCGCCGTGTGCCCACCCCACACTCCCCGGATGCCTCCTTGGTCGAAAGGGAGGCAGGCGGTTGCTAAGCGCTCACCACCCGCTCACTCTCATAAAAATAAACTCCTTCTGGCTGAGAGTCTCTGGATGAGATTCCCCTCCTTTCCAGCCAAGAGAAAATTAAAAGAAATTTAAAAAGATCTCCCCCATGACATTTATTTGAACGGCAGCAGTGCCGAAGCAGGGGCCGATTCTCCCAAGTCCAAGTGGAGCCGCGCACCACTCAACCTCAGTCCCGAGACCCTCTGTTCAAGTGTCTGGGCAGTTACTGAGCTGATTTATTTCCCCAGGCAGGAAACGGGGGCCAGGGCTGCCTCCCAAGCCTCTGGGGCTGGTCCTGGGGAGGCCAGGATCTGGCAAAGCCCAAGCAGTGACCAAAATAGCCCAGCCCAGCACACACCTCCCCTCCGAGTGCCCGGGAGGGCAGCCCACAGGTTCCCCTCCGCTCCAGGACGAAGCCTCGGCCGCCAGCGGAGGCCCCTGAGAGCCTCTCTCTGACTTCCTCAGGTGGAAGGGGGACCAGAGCCTCCAGGCAAAAGAGGAACCCCCAGCAGGAAGGGAGAGACCTTGAGAAGGATGTGTCCCGCTGTCCCCGCCAGCTGTCCCTGGGGGCCTCCATCCTGCCGCTCCAGGTGGCTGGATGTTGGCACTGCCACCTGCCTGCCGCACCCTCGGAGCCGTGCCACCCTGTCACCTCCACCTGCTCAGCTCTGCCCTGGAGAACCAGCTCCGGGTGCTTGGTCCTCCATGCACTCCCTCAGGTACAGTCGAGGACGTGCGAGTGTTCGCAACGGGGAGCAAGAGACAGAAGCCCCACTTGGAGACACACACGTGCACAGCCAGGTACTCGGAGATACAGTCACACACACACACACACACACACACACACAGGTTCACACAGACGCGCTCCAGGGGGCACAAGGGCACGCATCCCAAGACACAGGCGCACAGGTATCACAGACACACACACCAGAACACTCACACGCACTGCCCAGAGCATATAACAGCAGACACACACGGGGACACAGGAGTGCACGGAGAAACAGCCACCCCTAGAAACACAGACACACACGGGGACACGAAGATATCTGCAGACCCCCAGTGAGATGGAGACACCGGAGCGCGCACGCACACACACACACACACACACACACACACACACACACACACACCCCTACACACCTGGCTCCTTGCTGAGAAGCCCCAGCCCTTTCGCCGGGGAAACAATAACAGCCCCGCTTGGGGACGGAGCGAACGACCCTTCGTCCCGCCCTTGGTGGAACTGGGGGCCCCCGGGGCGGGGGAGGAGGTCGGGGCTGGCGGGGGGCGCGGGGACTAGGCGGGGACTCCGCGCGCCCGGCTCCGTCTGCCTCGGTACCTGGGGCGGCCACGGCGCTGCGCTCGGCCGCGCTCGGTTCCTCGCGCCGAGGGACTGCCCGCCGGCGCGATCTCTGGCCCGCGGGGTCCGCTCTTCGGGCTCCCTCTCGGCGGGGCCCGACCTCGGAGCTCGCGGTCCTCGGGGCTCGGCGCTGACTAGCGAGCCGGGCTGCGGCCAGGACCCGGAGCTCGGCGCTGGCGGCGGCGCGGAGGAAGCAGTAATTTATAAGCGGCTTCTTCCTGACCTCGCGTGTCTGTTGTCTGAGCAGGCAGCTCTCAGCATCACCCATCCTGCTGGGTGGAAAAATACCAGCTTGGCCGGGCCGGGGGGCGGGGCTCGGGGGCGGGCCCGGGGCGGGTCTGGGGCGCCGGCCACGCCCCCACGGGGGACACACGCGCGCGCTCACTCTCTCACACACACACACACACACACACACGCACACACCGCACATGCACGCGCGCTCGAGCTCGGACACAAAGAGCCCCGGGCTCGCTGAGCGCGCGCACGCGGCCTCGTGCGGCGGGCGAGCGCTCGGTCCCCGCTCCCCACAGTGGAGCGCGCCTTTTGAGGCACCCAGTTACCGCTTGGCGCCAAGGAGGGCGAGGCGGGGGTGCGGGCTGGGGGTCCAAGAAGGGGCGTCTTCAGCCCCCTCCTCCGGTCTCCCGATGAGGAGCCGGAGAGCCCAACCCAGCGCGAAGCACCAAGCCCACAGCTAGCCCTCCACCTGGCTGAGGGGATGCGGCCAGGGCTCCCCGAGAGCGATGGGGTCCAAACCACGCCTCTGCTTCCTCCCAGGTTCTCTGAGCCTCTGGATGCCCCCACCCCCAGTAAAGCCCCGCCCGACCACTTTGCCCTCCCACCTCCTTCCCGGGGGCCTCAGGGTGACCCTGGGACAGAGCGCCCTGGCTTCTGGGCCTTGCCCCAGCTCGGTGACCTTAGGGCACTGCTCGGGCTCCCTCCCTTGACTCAGTTTCCTCAGCTCTCAAACGGGAAACACGGGGAAGAGGGACATCTTCCCTGGCTGCGAGGAAGACGGAGGTGAAGAGTGCAGACAGCTGAAGTGCCAAGCAAGTGTCTATTTTTAAATGAAAATGGGGAATGTGCCATTATTCCTGCCCTTATTTGCACGGGGCGGGCTGCAGAGACCACGTGCCCAACCTGAGGGCCGCTGTGTGGCTTCCAGCCTGCCCTGCCCCTCTCTGAGCCCAGTGCTGACCTCTCACCTGCTCTCAGGCCGCCTCCGCAGCTGGGCGGCTGTGTGCAGAGAACCTTTTAGACTGAGGCTGAGAGAAGAGATACCAAACGGGGCCCCCGCAGAGAGCCACCCCTGACGCCAGACCTGGCCCAGCCCAAATCCAGCACCTGGAAGCACTCTGGAGCGCTCTCCAGAAGGCAGACGGTGGGAGTGACCCTCCACCTCTCTCTGGTCTGCTCTTTGAGGCCCCTGCTGTCCATTTTGACTTTCTAGAGGCTGGCCCCCACCCCCCAGCTCCAGCCCAGCCAGCCCCTGGCCCTGCCTTCCCGCGCCTTTCTCCAGGCCTTGCCTGACCCCCTCTGCTGACCTAGGAGCCCCTTCCTCCAGGGAAGCCCCCCAGGGGCTGGCAGCGCCTGCAGCACGGCAGCCGCCCCCGGTGGCGCCCACTCTTGTTCCCCTCAGCTCTCTCCTTTGAGTTCAGAGCACCTGCACCCCTTTTACAGGTGGGGAGACCAAAGTCCAGAGGCTGGGCGGCTGAGTCCCCACCCTGCTCCCCTCCTGGGGCGCATGGGGCTTGTCCCCGAGCTGAAGGAAGGAGCAGACACCCTGCAAAGCCTCCCCGCAGCCCCGTCACTGCACACAGCGGCAGGTCCCCGTGCAGGGAGGTGACTGTGGCGTTGAGGATTGAGCTGCAAGGAGGCTTGGACTGAGCCAGTGAGCGTGGGCTGGGGGGCCACTGGCGCTGAGCTGGGCAGTGGCCTGTCCGGGGCTTTGGTGTGGAAAGGCTGTCAGGACAGCCGACCTCTGGGCGGGTCAGTGTAGCGCAGCCCGTATGGGCACAGGAGCGCGGACGGGGCCCTTTCAACCACCTGCTTTCTCCCTCCGGCCCACCCGCTCCCTGAGGGACAGGACCTTACCCTGTGTGCCTCGGTCTAGCCCTGGGCTAGGCACACAGCGTGTACTCAACAAATGTTTGTTGCATTTATCTAAGGAACGCGTGAGTGGCACTGAGCCACACGGCTGCCTGCAGGGCACTGTAGATGCATTTAAATACCTTAACATGCTGACTCCAGAGACCACACTGCAAGGGTGGCGCCGGTGATCTCCCCCATTTTACAGAAAGGAAAACTGAGCCACAGAGAAATGAAGTCGCCTGCCAGGGGGCTGGTGGCAGAACTGGAATTCAAACCCAGGCCACGAAAGGTTTCGGGGTGGGGGGAGAGGTGGGGGTGGCTTCAGTAGCTGCTGGACACAACCCAGCCCCAGAGGGCAGAAGGGGGAGAAGGGGAGGGGAGCGGAGGCGGAAAGGTGATGGGAAGTGCTCCGACCTCCACCCAGGGTGAAGCAGAGCCACCCAGAGCCTGGAGACCCCCGGGGTCCACCCCTCAGGTCCCCGCCCACCCCGCCCACCGCATTCTGTGGGCCTTGGGCCTGCGGGCCTGCTGTCTGGGCCTGAGTGGGTGATCAGACTCTGGCCTCACTGTGACAACAGGTCTCAAACTTGGCTGGGGGTGGGGAGGTCTGCGCTGACTTGGCCTCCACTGAACTTTAAAATATTTTGCGTTAATTGCTGTGAACAAAAAGTTGCAAGAGTTTTACGAACCGGAACATCTGCCTTATCTGGAAAAGGTGGCAAGATGGAGCCACCTTGGGCCCCTTATCTACGGTCTCTTGGTCTCTCGGAGCTCAGAGGTGTCGGCCTCCCCCTCACAGGGGGTGTGGCTCCCCGGGGGACCAGTCCCTACCCGGCTGGTTGCCTTTGGAGGGCTGAGTGTGAGGCTAGGGTGTCAGCGGGCAGCTGAGGCTCCGGGATCCGTCTGTGAGCACCAAGGAAGCGGACACGTTGGCGGGAGGAGGGACCTTCAAGGAAACCTGGGCAGAGGCTCCGTTTGGAAGCCCCGTTCTGGCCTGAAATTCCCTGGGGACTAATTTCCCATCCCAGGAACCGAAACCGACTGGGGAGAGCTCACAGAAGGCCCTGGACTCCAAGGAGGTGGATGAGATTTTGAAAAGGCTGTTCTCCAATGCTTCCCTCTCAGCAGCCGGCAATAATAAGGCCAAATCGATCCAGGGCTTTGAACAAAACCCTTCGTTCCTAGCTAGGGAATGGTCCGTCTCATCCGTGTATCAGGCTAAGCTGAGATACTGCTGGGGTCCAACCATGCTGGGCCATCAGGCCAGCGCGGGGTCGTGTGGTGGGCTGCCGTGCCCCTCATTCCCGGAGGAGAGGAAGGGATGGTGGGGGAGCGGCTGGGCAGCCCCCAACCTGGCCCCTCTCTCCCGGCACAGCCGTGTCCACGTCTCTGGATGTGGACGGACAGATGGTGGCACCACAGAGACTTCCTCGGCACACTGCAGCCTCGGGAGCTGGCTTCCCGCCTGCCCACCCTCCTCTGGCCCACGGTCAAGCCCCAGCTCTGTCTCTCACAGGCTGCGGGACCCCGAGGGAATCGTGTCCCCTCTCTGCTCCGGCTTCCTGATCCGTCAGAGCAGACTGGGCAGAACCCCTGTGCCCGGCTGTCTTGAAGAGTAAGTGCAGACTTGAGCGTGCAGGGTGATGGTGGCGCGGAGCCCAGCCTTTGGTTATCAGACGCTTGCCGACCCTCTCCCGCCTGCGCGCTCTGGGCTTCTCTACGGCCTGGACTTCGCCCGAGCAGTTCCCTGCCCCATGCTGTTCCTTCCACCAGAGCACTTTGCCCTTTGCCCTCCCCCGCCACCAGGATCTCAGCCAGACTGGGAGCACCCAGAAGGAAGGCAAAGGTGCCCAGCTGTGCCCGGCACATCCCGGGAAGCCCTTGCTATGGGCTGTGGGCTGTGGGTGGCAGGCCTCCGGGGGCACTCTTCCTTGTCTCCCTTGGTGGGAACAGCAGGTCTGCCCTGGGGAGGGGAGAGTGTTGGTGTGGCAGACAGACCTGCGAGGGAGGGGGCAGTGTGTTCTCACCCGGCAGCTCGCTGTCCAGCCCTGCAGGCCAGGCCAGGCCACCCTTCCCCCGCCCCCCTCCGCTGGTGACTTCAGGCTTCCTCCCGATCGCCCTCCCGCCCAGCCCTTCTCCGCTGAGCAGCACGAGGGGTCCGGGACTCCCCTCCCCCGCGTGGTGGGGAGCAGGAATGCCGCAGAGGCTGCGGAGAGCAGTTCAGCGATGTCTCAGAAGGTGGAACATTCGTAACTGAGCTGCCAGCACCGCCAGTGGCGCTGACCGCAGAGAGAGGAAAACAGAGGTCTGCAGAGGACGGCACAAGTGTGTGAACGGCAGTGTTATTCCCGGGAGAGCCGAAGGCTGGGACACGCACAGGAGGATGCGAGACGGACAACATGGCTGGGGCCCTCCTGACACCCCCAAACTAGAGGGGGAGGTCGCAGAGACACCTGGCGCCACAGACTGCCGTTTCAATGGCCACGCACGTGGACTCTAGGTCAGTGCTGTGAAGCTGTGGTCTTGGAAACAGGAGAAGTGGTGGCCCCTGGAGTGAGGGAGGGGGTTGCCAGAAAGACCATCTCTTGGGCTGGAAGGCTGCCCTCTCCCAAGCTGGTGATGCCCTCCCCACCACCCCGGGGGGCGTCTGCCTCTGCAGACACCCACGCTGTACACGTAGGGTCTGAACTTTTCCCTCAGTGCGATGAATATTCCAATAAAAATCAAAAAGAAGGGCTTCCCTGGTGGCTCGGTGGTGGAGAATCGCGCCAGCCGATGCAGAGGCACCAGTTTGATCCCCGGTCTGGGACGGTTCCACGAGCAGCAGAGCCAGCAGGCCCAGGCGCCACAGCTGTTGAGGGTGTGCTCTGCAGCCTGCGAGCCACGAGCCCGCAACGAGAGAAACCAGTGAGGACCCAGCACAGCAAAAATGAATAAATAAGCAGATGACTTCACCAGCAACCTGGACATGAGCTTGAGTGAACTCCGGGAGTTGGTGATGGACAGGGAGGCCTGGCGTGGTGCAGTCCACGGGGTCGCAAAGAGTCAGACACGACTGAGCCACTGAACTGAACTAAATAATTTTTTTTTAAATCAGAAGTTAGAGCCACTTAGTGCCCTGAGTTCCTCCTCCCTCAAAGCAGCACAGCCTCCGCGGCCTCTGAGACCCCCAGCTCTGACTGCGCCTCTTCCTCCCCCGCCAGCCACACAGCCCTCCAGGCCGCCTGCAAACCCTAAGGGACAGGGTCTTTGCTGGCTGCTCCTCCTCGCAGAGAGCTTTGACCCCAGCCCTCCGCAGGCTGGCTCCTTCCCGTCCTTTCGGCCAGCGTCTCCTCCCTCAAGACTGGGTCATATGTCCACCCTAACTTGGAGAACCGTGTCGGTGCCTCTCGATGGTTTCTATGTCCATCTGCTCATATCCACTTCCACATCGAGGCTGCCCGCTTCTTGAGGCAAAGCCGAGTCTGCCGGGCCCGGCTCTCGGGCTGTGCCCCAGGCCTCTGCTGAGCAAACGAATGGGGCGGAGCCATCCCCAGACGCCCGCCACCCCTGAGCGGGCCACCCTTCCACACATTCGGGTCCACAAGCTGTGAAACTGACCGTTTGTGGAGCTGGGGCTAAAGCCCCTCGCTGCACCCGTCTTGAAGACGCTGCAGTCACCCTGCATGGGAGACCCTCGCTGGAGAGACCTAGATCCAAGCCCCTGAGGGATCCTTAACGGTCTGCTTCTCTGTGCCTCAGTTTCCCTGTCTACGGCACCACAGGCTAGCCACGGTGACCTCGGCCAGTTCAGCTGTGGAGCACACGGCCTCGCGGGGACGGATTCACAGGCAATTTCGCTAGCAGGGCGAGGCTCTGAATTTTTGATGAGCCCACATGCTCCAGCTCCCCAGACCACACTTTGAGTCATGAGTACAGTGGGGAGGCTTCCAAGGGTGACCCTCCCCACCTAGAGCAGGAGCGGTGCCCGGGAGCTTGTGAGGAATGCCCAGTCCCAGGCCCCGCCCAGCCCTCCCGAACCTGGAATTCCGGGCCAGGCCAGCCATTGTGACCCCCCGGCCCTTGGACAGGCGGTGCTGTGGGCGGCCCTGGCTCTCAGCCTCAGTGCCCATCCTCCCAATTCACCCAGGAAGCTAAAAACCTTCCT
This sequence comes from Nanger dama, assembly GCA_917880005.1. Classification (NCBI taxonomy): domain Eukaryota; kingdom Metazoa; phylum Chordata; class Mammalia; order Artiodactyla; family Bovidae; genus Nanger; species Nanger dama. The sequence continues at coordinate 2,861,258 of CAKJTW010000016.1, read as the reverse complement.
GTCTGGCTCCCACCCTCCAAAATCCTAATTTATTTGGAAACGAGACTTTTTTTAACTGACATTGTCCAGGCAATCTGGACGTCTCGTCGGAGTGGAGAATTCTTGCCACAGAGGGTGCTGGGCCTCTGGGAGCATCCCCGTCTCCCAGACATACCCAGGCAGGTCTCATTCCTCTGCATTCCTGCCCGGGCCGCTCACTCACTGCCTTCTTATATTTGGTTATTTTTCCCTCCCTCCCCAAACACAACAATTCAAAATATTCCCAGCTCCCAGACAATAAACAAAGCTGAAGAGGCAAGCTCCCTGACTGTTTTGTTCCCACTTATGGCCTGATCCAAGGCTGTCCTGATTGGGTCCTCAGGACTGGTCGTCTGAGCCAGCCAGGGTGGGCCCCCGGCGTGCCAGCCGCCCCAGCTCCACTCCTGGAATCTCAGAACCTGTCAGCTCTAGGTGACCCCAGACACTCTCTGTGGCTACTTCCGGGGAAATGGAGCCTCAGAGAGGGCAAGCGGCTTGTCCCAGGACACACAGCAGTACCGAGGAGGCCTCTCTCCTCTGTGGTTTCCGGCCAGAGGGCAGGCGCGTGGGCACTGGGGTTCAGAGAGATGTGTGTGTGTTCGGTTCTAGGCTCTGCCCCTTACCAGCTGTGACCTTAGGCAAAGGACCAGTCCCAAACTAGCCTTGGTCTCTCCCTGGTGGCTCAGATGGTGAAGAATCTGCCTGCAATGCAGGAGACCCAGGTTTGATCCCTGGCTCGGGAAGATCCTCTGAAGGATGGGTGTGGCAGTCCACTCCAGTATCCTTGCCTGGAGAACGCTATGGACAGAGGAGCCTGGCGGGCTGCAGTCCGTGGGATCGCACAGAGTTGGACATGACTGAGTGCCCAACACCTGCACTTTTCTCTGTAAAATGAGGATGGGGCTGGAGTCCCTCCCAGGGTCACTGTGAAGGGCAAAGGCAAGGTGACAAAGCCAGCTGGTGCGAACGAGTGAGCAGACCGTGTGGGGGCGTGAGAAAGGGGGCTATCGGTCAGATCTCAGGGCCCTGACCGGGCGTGAGAGGCCCGTTTTGGTGGGTGGGAGTGGCACACGGGCCCAGGTTACCCAGCCGGGCCGTGCAGGAGGGCAGAAGCTGGCGCTCTCCTCGTGCAAGTGTGGAACCCGGGGCAGTGGGCTGGCACGCCCTCCTCCAGGGAATCTTCCTGACCCGGGGATCGAACCCGCGTCTTCCATGTGCCTGCGCTGGCAGGTGGGTCCTTTACCATTAGCGCCACCCGGGACGCCCATGGAAAGCCTTGGGCCCAGGACATCCCTTAACTTGATGAATGTGCTGTCGTCTAGGGTCAGGAGCCGAGCAAACCCAGATGACACCAGGCTGCTCCTCGCACTGGCAGAGGCCCGCAAGCCTCTGTCCTGATACCCACAGGCTACTCGCCAGGCCTCCATGCCGCTTAGCAAAGGCCAGCCCACTCTCTTGCCTCCGCGGCTGTATTGTCACGGTGACCCAGGGGCCAGGTTGGAGTGCAAATTCCTCAGTCCCCTCAGAGTTCTACCCCGCAAGTGGGGGCAGGGAGGACCCACCCTCCGCCTGTGGCCATGGCTAGTGCCCCCCCCGCTCCTGCTACCCCTGGCTCCACCCTCACCCTTGAGCAGCTTTGCACACGACCTGTGTGGACATCCCGACCTCCCATCCCAGCTCAACCACACCCGCACCCCCTCAAAGAGCCCTCTTGTCCACCTTGGGCCTGCTGCACACCACGGGCCTCTCCGCCCTCAGGTGGATGGTTGGGAGAGAGGCTGAGAGGGGACCTTTGGGGCCGGGGTACAGGAGCGTGCCGGCCCTGTGTGTGTGCCTCTCCTTGGCCCTTGCAGGACTCTCGCTCACCCTGGCAGGTGGAGACAGTCAGTGTTTACGGAGCTTTTGCCACGTGGCAGGCACCAAGCCAAACGCTCATAGACACAACCTAGAAGGAAGGGACCCATTTCCCGGATGAGGAAACCGAGGCTCGGAGACGCTGAGCCACCTATGCAAGGCTGCACCGTGGAGCTGGAGTGTGAACTCAAGGGCTTCAGACTCTACGTTCTAAGCCTTGCTAACCCTCCCCCAGGCTAGAGCAGGCAGTGGAAGCTAAGAGACAAGGAGCAGCCGGGGACGCGGAAGAGGGTGGCCATCTGGCCAGATGAGGGGGAAGGAGATGGCCGTGCGGATGTGCCCCATACTTGCTGTTGTTCAGCATGTGGCTGCGTGGAACAGAGGGCTTTCCAGGGGCACTAGTAAGAACCCGCTTTCCAACGCAGGAGACCCAAGAGATGCCAGTCCAATCCCTGGGTCAGGAAGCTCCCTTACAGAGAGGCTTGGCAGCCCACTCCAGCATGCTTGCCTGGAGAATCCCACAGTCAGAGAAGTCTGGCAGGCTACAGCCCGTGGGGTCGCAAAGAGTTGGACACGCCTGAGCATGCACACGTGTGGAGCGGGAAAGCTGTCTGCATCGACCCTGATTTTCCATACAGACAGTCCCATGGAGCAAGAAGTAAGAGGTTGTGATCGTCACTTGAATTATAGCCCTCGGGGGGAGCCCAGCTGTGCCAGCATCCGACTGCCTTGAAGCGCGGTGATGAGTCTGCATGGCCTTCGCGCGGCCGCGGCTGCTGCGGGCTCAGGGGCGGGCTGAGTCTGTCTGCTCGGCCCTCAGTGTTTACCACCCCTCCTCTTCGTCACTGTGCTTGGCCTGTGGCAGCCCAGGCCTGACCTGGGGGCTGCTGGACGGGACCACGGAGTCTCCCGTGCGTGACTTCCTGGAAAGCACCTAGGAGTTCGGCTCACGTCCAGCCTTGCCCACCAGCGCCGTGTGACCTTGGGCCAATCACTGAAGCTTTCTGGGCCTCGAGCTGCTCAGGACATAAGAGGGGGCGGGTTTTGTGGGGGCCGATGGATGGCTACCCCTGAACTCTGAGCACTGGGAGACGACTCAGGGTGAGACGTTTTTGGGCAGTAAGGGAGCTTGCCCTCTTCCGTCCTCCTTTTCTCCCTCCGACACGCCGAGTGGTCTCTGCTGGGTGCTTCTCTGGCTTCAGCGCTCTTCCTCACCTGGTCATCTTCCTTTCCAACCAGGATGCCCCCAGATCAGAGCCTTCAGGCAACTGCACGGGGCTCCTCTAGCTGGTTTTCACTGTCTTTACTTTTAAGGCGCCTTCTATTTCTGGAGAGGAGCGTGGCCTTCCATTTATAGCAGCAGTGGGAGATTTACTTTTAACAAAATGTGTGCCAGTTGTTTAAACGTGAGTCTGTTTGAAGGGGAGAAACTGACTGAGCGATGAGTTAAGGAGGTTAGCGCCTCGGGCTCCCGTCACAAAGCACCACTCACTGGATGGCTTAAAACCACTAGCATTTTTCCCTTCCTGTTTCTGGAGGCTGGAAGTCTGGGATCGAGGTGTCCACAGGGCTGCGCGCCCTCTGAGGCTCTGGGCAGAATTCCTTTTGGCACTTCCTAGCTTCTGGTGGTCTCCATCCGCCTTTGCCATATCTTGGTTTGCTGTTGAATTGCTCTGGCCTCTGCCTCTGGGGTCACGTGGCGTCTGTGTGTCTCTGAGTTCACATGGCCACCCTCCTCTACGGTCAGATTTCCCTCTTCTCATCAGGACCCCGGTCACTCGGACTGTTGTTGTTTATCTGCTGAGTCGTGCCGACTCTTTGCAACCCCATGGACTGTAGCCCGCCAGGCGCCTCTGTCTATGGGATTTCCCAGGCAAGGAGACTGGAGTGGGCTGCCGTTTCCGTCTCCGGGGCATCTTCCCGTCCCAGGGATGGAACGCGCATCTCTCGCATCTCCTGCACTGGCAGGCGGATTCCTTGCAGCTGAGCCACCGGGGAAGCCCGGCCACTGGCTTAGGGCCACTCTAATGCGTGCCACCCTAATGACCTCATCTCAATTTGATGACATCTGCACAGACTCTATTTCTGAATAAGGCACTGGGGTCAGGATTTCGACATATCTTTTTTTGTGGACACAGTTCATTCCATGAGTTGTGTGGCCAAAGAAAAACTTGTACAGGGAGACCTAACTGACAAAGTTTGGGGACCTCTGCCCAGGTCAAAGGTGCACAGGAACCGAAGCCAGGGGCCCAGCAGCCTGCCCCAGCCCTGCGGTTTCCCAGCTGGGTTTCTCAGAGTCCCAAGGGTCAAAGGAGGTAGGACTCCAGACTCCCTACACGACCACCACTTTGCTCCAACCGTTATAGGGACAGTGGCAAAATATTTAGTTCAACAAAAGGCACCAAAATAACCTGAAAGGTAAAAATGCTGAAAAACCATCTGGTTACTGGATCTATGTGACCCCTGACGCATGCTGATATTCATTTATTCTCCTTCCCCGGCCTTGCCACTCCCTTTTCTCTGGGAAGAAAGAGCCTCTTTGCACAGATTTTGCCTGCAAGGAGGTCTTGGTCTCAAAACGCCCCCTGAACCCCACCAAAGAACCCAGGGAGGCAGCTGGGGACCTTTCCACTCCCTTAATTCCCTCAAGACTCGCTGTCTAGTGTCTCCCTGCCGAGGGACGCTGCCGCCCACGGTCCCTGCTGGGGACCGTCTCCTTCCCCATCAGCTTGGTCCTCTGTAGAACGAAGGCCGTCTCCACAGCAGACCGGGCGACGCCCTCGACTCTCTGCGGTCCTCCCCTCAGGAGGTGGGGTCTGCTGCTACCCCCTGATTTGGAGAAGTCTTCCCTGACCCTCCTAAACCGACAAAGCCCCTTCTCTGTTTTATCATCTCAAGAGAACCTTTCATGCCTGGCTACACATCAGAGTCCTGAAATGTGATTCCTTTGGTCGGGTGAGAGGTGCAAGAATAGCATTTGAAAACCTGCTCCCCGCCTCATTCTAATACGCAGTCAGGGCAGAACTGCTGAGTAATTATTACCCTGATCCAGAGGACCTCTCCTCTGTACTTCTCATAGCCAACAATGTTTTGAAATGTGAAATGGGGGGAGGGGAAGGCTGTTTTTTCATGGGAAAACTTTCAATTCTATGAAACTATCTGGATACTTGAACCCAGGCGCTGTGAATAGACAGGCATTAGTGGAGAGAAGTCAGTCTTCTGATGGTGGGGGCCTGCTCCAGCCCCCGGGGAGATGCTATGGACTGTGGGGCCGCGTGGCTTTTTCTGTCCCCGGCCGCTCTTGGACTTGGGCTGAGCGCCCTGGGCTAGAGCTGTGTGTGCCAGCTCAGTCACACAGCCGTGCATTCTTTTCAACCCCGTGGACTGTTGCCCACCAGGCTCCTCTGCCCATGGCCTTCTCCAGGCAAGGATAATGGAGTGGGCAGCCTTTCCCTTCTCCAGGGCACCTTCCCCACCCAGGGACCGAGCCTTCGTCACCTGCATCTCCTACACAGCAAGCAGATTGTTGACCGCTAAGCCAGCAGGGAAGCCCCTGGGCTATAGCTGTGGGTGGCTAACATTTCTGGACACCATTGCAGCTGCCCAGCCCGGGAGAAGTCCTTGACGTGCTTGCCTTCTTTGACCTCGTCCCCTCCCTGTGAGGAAAGCGTACCTTTACCCAACATTAGGGAGGAGGGACCTGGGCCCAGAGCGCAGGGGGCCTGCCCGAGGCCTGACCCCACCCTGGACTTCCCTCAGGCAGGCTCGGAAGCCCTGCTTTTCTGTGCCTTGGCCCTTGGGACACATAGACTTGGGGAGCACCGAGAGCTCTTGGCGGCACCTGTGTGCCCTGCTGGTCTGGGCAGGCCCTGTGGCCCCTGCCATTGGAGGCTTGGCACATGTCAGCTGCCCAGATTCCCGGAGGGAGGGGCCCGCAGGCTGGAGCCAGGCAGCGGGCGGGGAGGCCTGCCCCTGGAGTGGTGCCCTGCCGCTCTGGCCACCCTTCAAGCTGCGGGGACGGATTTAGTGTCCTTAATCCTCCTCTTGAGTCAAGCGCCTGCTTGTCACCGGCCTGCCTGGGACCCCTCGGAGCACCCTCTTTGGCGAGGCCTGCCTTTCCCGAGCTCAGATGCCCAGAGGCCTGGGTGTGCAGGAGGGTCAGCGAGTGGAGTCCACTCTGCGGCTCTGTCCCTACCAGCCTCCTTTGTAAAACGAAGGCTGCTTCCACAGCAGACTGGGCGATGCCCTTGACTCTCTGCAGTCCTCCCCATCAACAGGTGGGGTCTGCTGCTACCCCTGAGCTGGGGCTGCCCTGGGACCTGCTCCTGCTAATAGAATGAGGGGGAGTGACCTCGTGAGGGGGCCTTGCACCTTCTGCTCTTGCTGTCTCAGAACGTTTCCCCTGCCACCTGAAAAAGCCCGTCCATAGCTCATCAGGCACTCTATCAGATCTAGTCCCTTAATTCTATTTCTCACTTCCACTGTAATCGTAAGGGATTTGATTTAGGTTACACCTGAATGGCCTGGTGGTTTCCCCACCTTCTTCAGTTTAAGTCTGAACCACCCAGCTGAGCCGAGCCCAAACTGCCAACCCACCGAACTGTGAGCCAAATAAGCTGTTAGTGTTTTAAGCCCTTTAGTTTGGGGGTGTTTGTTATGCAACCAGAGCTAACTACTACCCCCTGTTCCAATCCTGGGGAGGAACAGGGAACGCTTTGGACCGTGTCCACTACAGAGACGATGCCCACTAAGTGCTGGTCTTCTGCCCCTGAGCCAAAAGTATTCAATAAAAAGAAAGGAGAGGCGGCCTCTTGTGGACTTGGTGATTTTTATCACCTGCTTCATCTCACCTGCGCCTGATCACCTTCTCCATGTCTCGGTTACAGAGGGGATCCTGAGGGTGGTTTGGCGTCAGGTACCCTTCATACCCTCACTGACTCGTGTTTTAGACACCAGGGAATCTAGCAGAACACTCTGGAGAGCATGTTGAGAGAGACGGGAAGCCCAGCCTTGAAAGGGTGGCTCTCGGAAGAGGACCGCATAAATGGGTCTCAAGGTGAGCAGGTGGATCAAGGGAAGAGGGCACGTCCTGGGAGCCCAGAGAGACACGTGTGAGCCATGAAGGACGAGGGGTTAACAGAGCCAGTGACGAGGATTGACAGTGACAAGTGGATGTGTCCACCTGGAGCCCAGCCACCGGTGGCCCTGGAGACGGGAGTCCATGGCGAGCAAGCAACGGAAGTCTGAAGGCAGTGGCCCGGGGGAGCTGGTGGGCAGGAGAAGGCCTGCAGCGCGGACATGTCATGCTCCCAAATATTCCTCCCTTCCCTGAGGAGCACCTCCAAGCCTGGGGGCCACAGAATTAAACAGCACAGTAGACATCTTCAAGGAACGTGAGATCCGCGAGGAGACACAGAGACCGTGGGTGAGTGAATGAATGAACCGATGAAGGGGTGACATTTTCTCGGGAAGATGCCCTCCAGGACTAGCCCTCCCTGCAGCCAGCATAGCCCTGGGGTCCAGCACACAGCCTCTGGGGTCAGACGGCCCCAGTTCTCGAACTGCCAAGCTGTGTGACCTTGGGCAGGTGGCTGCACCTCTCTGGGCTCTGAGCGGGGGAGGTGGGGGCGGGCATCAGGCTTTCTGGAGGAGGAGCTGGGGGCCTGGTGGATGGGTGGCCCAGGGGTCAGCTGGCAGAGCCCCTGGAAGCTGGTTCTCATGAAACACACCTGACCGAGTGAGTGGCTCGTAGGTTTTGGTTTTGAAGGAGGGAAGAAGCAAATGGGGCCGGGTGGGGTGTGGGGTGGAGGCAGGGAGGTGGGATGGGAAGGTCAGGGAGGGGGCGGCTCCAGAGCGCCCCACCCCCGCAGCGCAGCCCCCATTGGCGGCTCTCTGATGGCATCAGCGCGTTTAATCCCCACGACGGCCCGGCAAGGCAGGTGCTGTGGTCAGCGGCGCTCTGCCAACAGGGAAATGAAGCAATCCGCCCAGCAATCCACCCCGAGTGACAGGCCCCGGGAACGGGGCGGGACTGGAATCCTGGCAGCCCGATCCCAGAGCAATCGGGAAAGGGGGGTGGCGGTCTGAGCCGACCAGCCTTGGAGCCCGCAACTCGCAACTCGAGGACCCTGGACGCCTCTGGACCAGGCAGGGGCGGAGCCCAGCCGTCCTGAAACACCCACCTCCCTTGGCCTCTTCCTGATCTTTGCTGGGGCTTTCAACACCCCGCGCAGTGAGCCCCGAGCCAGCCCCTGCCTGCAGGCCCACTCGCCCTGAGAGACGCTGTCCGCGGGAGGTGCGGAGCTCGAGGCCTGCCCCCGACTCAGGCCTGGCCTCCACAGAAGCCTCCTCACTGGCTTCCCGCAGCCCCCAGGGAAAAAGCCAACTCACGTGCCCCTTTCTTGCCAACAACCTTCAGCAGCTCCCGCTGCCCTCCAAGTGATCCAATCCCTCAGTCCAGCCCTCAAGGTCTCAGGTAGAGACCTAACCGCTCGCCCCAGGCAGCCTGCCCGCTGCACTAGACTCTTCCGACCGGTCACACGGAAGGATTCTCTTTCCTTTGGATTTTCCCACTGTTGTGTCTTTGCTTGGGCAGCTCCTCCGTGGATCCAGCCGGCCCCCCCAGGCCAAGCAGAGGGCTCCTCCTGAATTAGGGTCAGAGCTCAGCGCCCTGTCTCACCACCGTGCGTTTTGCACCATTTAGCCCTGAGCTCCTTGAGGCCGAGTTGGGGGGTGCGTAGAGGCTGGCCCTCTCTGTAGCCCCTGCACCCCCAGCTCCCTCATGGGGAGGGCGGGATGGCGGTGGGATTTTGACCCAAGGAGCCACAGGAGGCAAGCCCCTGGGGGATTCGCTCTTCACTGGGGACCGTCAGGCAGCTGAGACTGAGCGCCTAGGCCTCAGGAGGCCTCTGACCCTGAGTGAACCCGAGAAGCTGGAGCCCCGTGTCCTGCACCTGCCGAATCCCCACCAGAGGCTTACCTGAGGCCGCTGCTGCCCGAGCGGGTTCTGCTCTGAGAAGCGGCGCCCGATGCCCGTTCCCACGACTTGCAACACCATGGCGGTCACAGTGGAAGGAGCCCCACTGCTCACCAACTCCAGGTGCTTCTTCCAGGGCGCAGGTCGCCCTGAGGGCAGGACTGTGGTGCCTGGGGCTTGGCAGGTGGTGCCTGGCGCAGAGCCCAGCCTTCTGGCCTCCAGGAGGCTCGGATCCCTCTGCCTGGCCCCGGGGTGGAGGCATTGTCAGGAAGGAGTCCCGGGGCCGGGAGATGAGGCTGGGGGACCTGAGGGGCAGCCTGGAGCTGGGCTGGAGGGGAGGCGAGGTCATCGGAGGCCCCTGCGGTCCCGAGAGCCCTTGAGCTGGCTGGCGGACTCAGTGGGGCTTCAGGCAGGAGGTCACATGGCAGCTGGGACAGATGCTCTGATTTCTAGGACGCGGTGGCCAGGCTCCCTCCCTAGCTGCGTGCTGTGGAGGAGGCCTTTCAAATAACACGACCCTCAGGGGGCTTCCCTGGTGCCTCAGATGGTAAAGAATCTGCCTGCGATGCAGAGTTCAATGCTGGGTCGGGAAGAGCCCCAGGAGGCGGGCATGGCAGCCCGCTGCAGTGTCCTTGCCTGGAGAATCCCTTGGACAGAGGAGCCGGCAGACTGCAGTCCAGGGGGTCACAGAGAGTCGCCCAGGACTGAGTGAAACACTCACTTTCGCAGGAGGCTGCAGAACTCGGTTCGAGGTGAAGCAAGCGCCGTTCTCAGCGAGGGCCCAGGGCGGGAGACACCCTGGGGAGTGCCAGGACCTCAGTCCTCACAGGAGCCCCGCAGGGTGCGGGCACTGCGGATGCCACTTGGCAGACGGGCCCCAGCACCCAGGAAGCCAAGACCTTCCTGCAGTGGCCCCAGTCGTCCTCGTGGTCTCCTGGCCCCCTCGCCCCTCCAGTCCTCTCTGGGCTGTCTCTGCTGGGCTCGTGGCTCCCAGAAACGCCGGTGGCCCTCTGCCACCTGCAGAACAAGGAACAGGCCTTCCTCCAGGAGCGTCCCACCCAGCCGCCCCTCCCAGCCCGTCCCCTCCATCCTCGGGGCCCAGAGGTGCCTGCGCTCGGATTCTCCTCGCCCTAGCTGCTCCGGTCTCCCCACCTGATGCTTCGTGCAGCCCCTGCCGAATCCCCTCCATTCTCCAGGTGCCACGGAGGGCCAACCCCTCTGGGCGGCCTGCTGCGTTCCCCAGTCCCATGGAATTCCGCCCCTTGCCCCCCGGGCGTCCCGGACGTTTAGCCCACCCTGTTCTCGCAGCCTCTCCACTACAGAGAATTTGGGGTTGGACCGTCCAGGCCTCTGTAGGTCTTTGTGCCTCTCTGAGCCTCCATCTACCCATCTGTAGAGTGGGGCGTGAGGCCATCAGCTGCTCCCTTGGCTGGAAAAATGAAAAGGCACCGATGCAAGTGAGCCTTGTCATCTCCAAGTTCTAGACGCGTGGGAAGATCACCCCAGCGGGGTCTTCGCGGCAGCCACCCGCTCTGGCTGGGAGGACTCTGCTCTCGGGGGAGGAAGCCCCAGCCTTCTCCCTGCCCACGGCCAGTGTCGTGTCCGGGCTGGGTGAGCCACTGGGTTCCAGCCGATGAGATGTAAGACAGAGGCTGCACAGCGGCTCTGGGGAAAGGTTTCCCTCGTGGAGAGGGAGGCACCGTATGGTTCAAGGGGGCGGCCGTGGCCCTGTCCCACCTCTCGCTGCTCAGGGCACTTTGCTATCTGGAGCCGCAGCCACCATCTGTGTCTGTGAGGGAAGGCGCCTCTGACATGCCGAGGATAGTGTCATCGCCGTGGGTGGACAGTCAGAAGGTGCTGGCGTCCCTGGGACAGGGACTGAGCTACTAAGCCCCCTGGGGTCCATCAGAGCTGAGACCTGAGAGACATGAGCCAGACGTGTGGCAATCAAGGGGAGGGGTGTTCCGGGCAGAGGGGACAGCCGGTGCAAAGGCCCAGGCAGGAAGGAGCCCGGTGCATCCTGGGCCAGTGTGCGTGCACGCGCGTGTGTGCATGTGTGCGTGCATGTGTGTGTGTGCGCACATGTGTGTGGCTTGAATAGGGACAGTGAGGGGGAGAGTGATGGGGTGAGGTCAGGGGTGACAGGGGCTGAGTGACCCAGGACCACAACCAGAGCTTTAGATTTTTTTCATCCTAACCTTAAATTTTGGGGGCTTTGCTTTTGGCTCAGACAGGAAAGAATCTGCCTGCAAGAGACCCAGGTTCGATCCTGGGGTTGGGAAGATCCCCTGGAGGAGGGCATGGTGACCCACTCCAGTATCCTTGCCTGGAGAATCCCAGGGACAGAGGAGCCTGGTGGCTACAGTTCATGGGGTCACAAAGAGTCAGACACGACCGAGTGATTAACGCATACACGCACACCCCTAACTTTTATTATAAAAATGTCTTAAAATTTGACATCTTGAAAGAACATGGAATGGATGCTTGTCTGTATGTCACCTAAGTTCAACTACTGTTGATATTTTGGCATATTTTCCTTATCTTCACATACAGATCCCTTTTTTTTCTGCTCAGAATTTGAAGTTGAGGACTTCATGCCTCCTGACTCCTGAATACTTGATCATGTGGCCCCTAAGAGCAAGGGCCTTGCTCAACATAAGCACGTCACCATTATTACGGGAGAAAATTAAAACGATCCACCAGTTCTCCATCCAGACTCGAGTTGCCCCGGGCATTCCACGCGGCTGGGTCTTCCCTCCTTCCTCTTTTCTTTCCAGAACCAGGATCCTTTTATTATTTTATTCGGGCTGCGCTGTGCAGCATGCAGGGTCTGTTTCCTGACGAGGGATTCAATGCGTGGCCCCTGCCTTGGAAGCACAGAGTCTCAACCACCGGGCCGCCGGGAAGCTCCTGGAACCCAGGTCTAGAGAAGGGGTATACGTCGCACTTGACGACCGGGTCAATCTCTTTAAGCTGGAACAGTCTCCCAACTGTTTTCCCGGACACATGACTTTATGAAAAGTTTATTCATCAGATTCCCTTATGAGACTGGGGTCTGTTGCACATTACTGTTGCTGTTCAAGTCAAGTGGGCCTTAGGAAGCATCACTACAAACAAAGCTAGTGGAGGTGATGGAATTCCGGTTGAGCTATTTCAAATCCTAAAAGATGATGCTGTTAAATATGCACTCGATATGCCTGCAAATGTGGAAAACTCAGCAGTGGCCACAGGACCTGAAAAGGTCAGCTTTCATTCCAATCCCAAAGAAGGGCAATGCCAGAGAATGTTCAAACTACCTCACAATTGCACTCATCTTACACGGTAGCAAAGTAAATGCTCAACATTCTCCAGGACAGGGTTCAACAGCACATGAACTGAGAACTTCCAGAGGTTCGAGCTGGATTTAGAAAAGGAAGAGGAACCAGAAATCAAATTGCTGACACCGACTGTATCATAGAAAAAGCAAGAGAATTCCAGAAAAACATATACTTCTGCTTTATTGACTACACCAAAGTCTTTGACTGTGTAGATCACAACAAACTGTGGAAAACTTTTCAAGAGATGAGAATACCAGACCACTTGACCCGCCTCCTGAGAAATCTGTGTCCAGGTCAAGAAGCAACAGTTAGAACCGGACATGGAACAACAGACTGGTTCCAAATTGGGAAAGGAGTACGTCAAGGCTGTATATTGTCACCCTGTTTATTTAACTTATATGCAGAGTACATCATGCAAAAATGTCAGGCTGCATGAAGCACGAGCTGGAATCAAGATTGCCGGGAGAAATATCAATAATCTCAGATACGCAGATGACACCACCCTTATGGAAGAAAGTGAAGAGGAGCTGAGGAGCCTCTTGAAAGTGAAAGAGGAGAGTGAAGAAGCTGGCTTAAAACTCAGCGTTCAAAACCCTGAGATCATGGCATCCAGTCCCATCACTTCATGGCAAATAGATGGGGAAACATGGAAACAGACTTTATCTTCTTGGGCTCCAAAATCTCTGCAGATGGTGACTGCAGCCATGAAATTGAAAGACACTTGCTCCTTGGAAGAAAAGTTATGACCAACCTAGAAAGCATATTAAAAGGCAGAGACATGACTTTGCCAGCAAAAGTCTGTCTAGTCAAGGCTATGGTTTTTCCAGTGGTCATGTATGCATGTGACAGTTGGACTATAAAGAAAGCTGAGCGCCGAAGAATCGATGCGTTTGAACTGTGGTGCTGGAGAAGACTCTTGAGAGTCCCTAGGACTGCGAGGAGATCCAACCAGTCCATCCTAAAGGAGATCAGTCCTGGGTGTTCATTGGAAGGACTGATGTTGAAGCCGAAACTCCAGTACTTTGGCCACCTGATGCGAAGAACTGACTCACTGGAAAAAGACCCTGGTGCTGGGAAAGACTGAGAGCAGGAGGAGAAGGGGCTGACAGAGGATGAGATGACTGGCATCACTGACTCGATGGACATGAGTCTGAGTGAACTCCGGGACTTAGTGATGGACAGGGAGGCCTGGTGTGCTGCAGTGCGTGGGGTCACAGAGAGTGAGACACGACTGAGCGACTGAATGAACTTGTTGTTATTCAGTCGCTTGGTCGTATCCGACTATTTGTGACCCCATGGACTGCAGCATACCAGGCCTCCCTGTTCACCACCAAGTCCCGGAATTTGCCCAAGTTCATTGTCTCGCACTTCATGAACAAATCTCCAGGATGAGGCTTGGGGGCTGTGTTCATGTCTAGAGGGAGAACATTCCCACCATCCCAGAAGGCTCCCCCCACTTTTCCAAGCAATCCCATGCTGCCTGAGGAGGCCATGGGTCCACCCTCACCACGCGGTTGGGGGTCCTGGAGCTCCCTGGAGCTGGGGGCCAGATCACGCGGTTCCCAGGCAGGCGCGCTTCTGCTCAGCCTAGTGCCCGCAGGAGGCACCGTGTGGCTGGGACCTCAGCTCCGGGCGGAACACACTTTCCTGTCGTCCCACTGGGGGCCTTTGGGGTGTGTCTGCTGACTCTGGGTAAGGGGTAGAGGACGGCGGTGGTGCTGGGCTCCTCACGGCGTCTGCTATTGTGTCCTGATCTCATGTGGCTGAGGCGCCGAGCACCCCCCGAGTCAGGGCTTCTCAGCTGCCCCCAGCGTCACGTCGCACCCAGAGTCCCCGGAGGGCCGGTGGTCCCCTGACTGTGATCTCGGGTGACTGGGCCGTGGTCCCGGGACTTCCCACTGCTACGGCAGGTTTCCCACCAGGGTCAGTGGAGCGTTTTGAGCAGGAGAGTCACGTGGTCTGATCCGCCGTTTGTAAAGACAGCTGTGAGCTCTTTTGGGAGAAGAGGCTGTAGGGGGCAAGGATGAGGGAGATCGACGAAGGGGCTACGGAGACAGCCCAGCGCTGAGCAGCACCGCAGGGTGGGAGTGGAGGGCCTGGGGCTGCTGGCAGCCCTGCCGCCCAAGTGGGCCCGTCTGGGCTGAACTCCCAGAGGGCAGGGAGTAAACTCGTATGCTTCTGCGTGCCCAGCCCCCAGTGCCCAGCCTGGGGCCTGGCAGAGAGGATGTCCCAATCATTCCTGGAAGTGCCTGAATTTGGGGCAACAATGACTTGTGGGGTTTGATGCTGCAAAAGAAAAGAACAAACAAGCAAGCAAAAAAAAACCAAAAAAACAGAACAAGAGTCTGAACTGGTTACCCTGCAAAGCCTTGCAGTGGTTCTGACTATTAATACTCCCATCCCTCCCTGCAGGCACCAGGAATCAGCAGAGAGAGGCCTCCCTGCTTTCGGGGAGCTCCACTCACATCACTCGCTCCATTCACATCACCCCAGAGGGACAAACCACGTTGACAAGGGTCAGACCTGCCTCCTGGGGATGGAAAGATCCCAGATGGGGCCTGAGACAGACATTCTCCCCTGTCCCTAGGCTCACACCACACACCCCTCTCCCTGGCCCTGGGCCCAGGGGGTGAGGGTCAGGCCCCTGCGTGACCTGTGGGTGGTGCCTTCCTAAGTCCTTCTGGCCTGAGGTTGCCTGGGTTGGTTACCCATCACTGTTACACATTACCCCCGTCATCAGCAAATACGGGTCACAGCTCGTGTTTTCTGTGAGCCAGGAATTCGGGAGTGGCTTGGCCACGTGCTTCTGGCCTTGGGGGCTGTTGCGCATGAGCTCACTGTCACCAGGAGGCTTGACGGGGGCTGGAGGCCCTGCTCTCCTGGCGGCCGACTCACAGGGCCGGCCGGCAGTGTCAGCCGCTGGCGGGAGGCTTCGGGTCCTCCGCACAGGCCGCTGACCCTGGAGGAAGTGGCCCCTGAGAAGCCAGGATGACTCAGGCCCGGAAGTCTCGCAGTCGTTTCTGCAATATCCTGGAGGGTTACACCATCCTGCGTGGTGGGAGGGGCGCCCATCAGGAGGGGAGACCGTGGGACCCGCCTGGGAGGCACACGGGTGATCGAGCGCTGTGAACAGGACAGAACCTCTGACTAGCCGTCCACCGTCCAGTCACACCCCTGTGCGCCAGGCCCTCTGCTAGGCCTGGGCATGCAGGGACGCGGTGGGCAGAGAAAGACCTCCATCCATTCAGAGGTTCGCTAGGTGGGCAAGCCCTGTGGGCCACGCAGGATCAATGAGCTACCAGCCCTACACAGAGCCTCCCTGGCAAGGGCCTCACACACATGGCTGATGTGCCTGGAGTCCTGGGATCCAGGAGGGAGCAAGCAGTCAGGGAGGGCCCCAGGAGGAGGTGGCGTTTGAGAGCTGGCTTTGACGTCCAGGAGGACTGGGCAGGTGGGGGATAGACAGTGTCTCACAGGGGCCAGGGCAGATGTGGGGCTCAGACCCACACCCCCGGAGACACCCAGCCCCCAGTACAATGGTTCACACGCTGTGCTCCGTGCCATGGCCTGGGCTGGCCACTGGATCCAGCTGTGGACAAAACAGGCCTCCTGGTGCTTCACGGTGTGGTCCTGAGTCAGGGACAGGGCCTGGAGGTGCCCTTGAGATTGTCACTAACGCTCAGTAAAGTCGCTCAGTTCTGGCCAAGCCATGTCCAGCCATCATCTGATGGCCGTAGGCACACAACCATATCCCCATTAGACAGCTGAGGAAACTGAGGCTTAGGAACCAGGCTTACTCCCGAGCCTTGTAAGTGGGTGCCCGTGGTCAGGCAGATGCTGGCCCAGCGCCCGTGGCCTGGCTCTCGGGGATGTGCTGGTTGGCATGTCCTCCACCAGGCAGGAGACCGCCCCCACCCCGGAGGGTGGCATGGAGTCGTGTGGCTCAGCCTCCGTGCTCACAGTCAACCTTATGACTGATTAGGGGGACCCATGAGTCACATGGGAAGGGATTTTGCGGATTGAAGTGAAGCAAAATGTCCCCAGGCCTGACCTCCTTCCACGGGGAGAGCTGCGGAGACTCTGGGCTCCTGGGGGCCGCCCCAGCTTCAGAGCCCTGAGTCCCACAGCCTTGTGCAGGCTTTCCCCTCTTCTGCACCCCGTACTTGCAGAGAAAGCAGTGGTCAAGGCCGTTGGGGCTGAACGGGCACCTGGGCGAGGCAGGCAACGTCCCGAGGGTGCAGGCATGTCTCGGGCATGACTGCACCGAGTCCGTGCCACCCTCCGTGTGGGGCTGTCCCCATTTCACAGACGAGAGGAGGTCTGGCCAGGCGCCCAAAGGCTCAGGCAGCCGTGAAGCAACGCCTGCCAAAACACAGCAGTGATGCACCCTGCTGTCCCTCTCCTCGGCCACCGCGCTGGTCCCGTCCCCCTGAGCCCCTCGCCTGCACAAGGCACAGGTGGGACAACGGACGCGAGAGACATCGGGCACCCTAGACAAGCTGAACACACACCTCTGGGCGCCTCTCAGGCTTCGCAGAGGTAACCGGGTCTTGAACTGGGTGTCTCTTGTTTAAGCGTATTGTTGCTCTTCGCCTGTTACTGCTTGCGCCGGTGCCACGCCAGAGGTTGCTTGTGTCTTCTGGTTTCATATAAAGAGGCCCGCAGGAGCTCTGTCTTCTGGAACTTGCCTCATCTCCCTCCGCAGGGTGTGTCTGAGGCTCAGCGAGTTGCTACCTGCACCTCAGGACAGTCCTTCTTCGCTGCTGTATAGAGCTCCGCGGAAAGGCTCTTACTCAAACAGCTGTTCCTGTTTTATTCCCGCTGTTTCAGACGGATGTGATTTTTGGTTCTCATGTCACAGAGGAGAAAGCAGGCTCAGTGAGATTAAGGGGTTTGTCTGGCATTAGTCAGCTTCTAAGGGGCAGAAACTCCCTTGCTGAGTCCCAAATGATGGGGCTCAACAGATTCTTTATATAAAATTCCCTGAGCGGAAGAGACCACAGAGCCGGGCTAAGCCCTGCGGCAACCTCAGCCCTCAGGAGGTGGCCAAGCGGGAACCTTGACGTGATGCCCACTGGGACGGTGGCGAGAGAGTGGGGAACCACCCAAGCCCCGACCCCACTGACGGGCCTCTCTCCACCCTAGGTGGAGCCCAGGGCCACAACACACAAGTCAGGGGCACTGCTTGGCTGCGTAAGATGCCTCCTGCCCAGATTGCTGAAGAAGCCAGTCCTGAGGCAGACTCCACCAGAAGCCTTGGTTTTCTCGCCTGTAATTTGGGGATAATCATAGTACCTGCTCCCTGGTGGCTCAGACAGTAAAGCATCTGCCTGCAATGCAGGAGATCCAGGTTCGATCCCTGGGTTGGGAAGATCCCCTGGAGAAGGAAACAGCTACCAACTCCAGCAGGTTTACCTGGAAAATGCCATGGAGAGAGGAGTCTGGTGGGCTACAGCCCATGGGGCCGCAAAGAGTCAGACACGACTGAGCAACTAAGACTTCCAGGCTCAGAGCACAAGTCCAACATCCCAGAACCCAGCTCCACTGAGACTGCGCAGAAATCGTGGTCCGCGCTCAGAGGGAGCCCTGAGCCTTGTTCAGAGCGTCTGATCTTGAAGGATCTCGAGGTGCTTCTATTCCGGTTTTTCCCAGACTGATTAATTGGCTCATCATTCATTCGTTCCACAAACATGCGCTGGGCCGCTGCTCTGGGCCAGATGCTCGGTGGAGCCGTGAGGGCCCAGTAGTGATGAGAACGGGAGCAGAGGGCGCGGCAGACAGGGCTTCCGTCACAGACAGCGCGTGCTGGCGGTGCCACTCTGGGCTGCCCCGCTCTCTCTGCATCTGTTTCCTCCCCTGATCCTTGCATGCCCGCAGGAAGGCAGCCCACCTCTCTCCCCGCTGATCTGGGCAGAGGGCACAGCCTTGCCCAGGCCTCAGTGGGCACGCTGGTGCCCAGGGCCGCTGGCCGCTGGCACGGTCCCCGCACTGGGTGGGCCCTGGGATGCAGTCGTGGACGTGATCAGCGGTCAGTGAGCTCAAGCCCCAGATGCTCAGGCACGCTGCCCCAAGGCTGAGGGCAGAGCAACCCCTCCCCTTCCGCCTCCACCCTCCACAGCCCGGGGGCAGGCGGCGGCTTCTCGGAGTTTCCACGGCCCTCCACCCACCCGCCCACCACAGACCCTCAGCCCTCGGCATCCTGCCAGCGGCGGCCTCTGCCAGGGGAGCCTGCCCACCCTCACGTCGTCACTCAGGCAGGAGGCACTGGCTGGACAGACAGAACCCGAGCCCAGTAGCCAATTCAGGTCACCCTCAGAGGTGGCTCAGGGCTCCGCCCGCAGCAGGCCCGGCGGGAAACATTTTCTGGAGTGTCACCAAGTGCCAAGGTCCCTCCACCCTGATCCTGTTGGTTCGTCTATTTAAGCCTCCATCTTATTCTGCCCCCAGGTCTCCAGTGCCTTCAGAATGACCCATTGAGAGGCGATTCAAGGCCCACCCCACCCCCGCCACCTCCAAGAGGATCGGGTCACACAGCCTGGGTCTGATCTTGCCGCTGCCACTCTTGGGGCCAACAATGTGCGTTTAATAGGTGGGCTGAGACTCCTGCCCGAATCTCCCAGACAGGAATCATGTCAGAGCTGGAAGAAGCTTTGAGACACAATCCTGACCCAGATGGGGGAAACTGAGGCATGGAGCAAGCCACAGCTGAGCCAAGCGTCCAGGCCTCCTGCCCTCTGGGGAGGCCCTGGTAGTGAGATCAGAGCATCAGACGTTTCTCCAGAGCGGACACACATGGGGTCAGCGTCTTCAGTGTCTGGCCCTAGCGAGGTCGGGAAGGAGTAGGAATCACAGCAGCACCAGGGCCACGGCCCCTGTGCTCGGCATCGCCGTTCGAGGTACTCCTACCACGGACTCACTCGATTTCACGGCCGCTCTAGGAAAGCAGGAAGCATGTGCCAGTCTCCCCATTTTACAGATGAGGAAAAGTGAGGCACACAGAGACTAACGCCAGGGACTTGACACCTGGTAGTCCCCAGAGTCTTGCCCAGGAGAGGGGGCCTGCCTTGCCCAGGGCCACCCAGCTAGAGCTTCGTGTTCCTGGGCCGCAGACTGTGGGTCCGAGGCGGAGAGAAGTGCAGGGCATGGGGGCGCCTCCGAGGGTGCAGGTCGCAGAGGGGCTGGGTCGCGACGCCCCAGCCAGGTCCCAGCCCTGGCCTCCAAGGGCAGTCAGGGTCACAAAGGCAAGAGACAGAGGCCCACAGGCGGCGGCGCCCGACCACCTCTCCCGGGTTGCCTGTGGTTCTCTTGCCCTAAGACTTGCAAGGAGCCTAGTTTTCACCTAGCAGAGTCCTTGGCCCTTGGCAACTAGCCCCTCCTGCATGCCTGGGATTTAACTGCTGTTTCTAGGTTTAGCTGCTGCGGGAGCTGGAGGGAAGGGGGTCAGTGAGGGGGAGGGGAGAGGCATTCCCTACCCCCTTGAGACTGGTGAGCGACCCTGGGCAGGACTCAGAGGCCTCGGTAGTCCCAGCTGTTGGACAGGGTGGTCTCTGAGATGCTTCTGGCAGGCTAGTTTCTGTCCTGGGGATGCTTGGATGTCTGGAAGGCAGAGAGCCACTGACGTCTGCCCCGCTTATCTCAGGGATGGGGAGAGGGAGAGAAGGAGAGGCACACGCAGCCAGGCACAGAGGCAGAGAGAACAGAGGAGGCCCACAGGTCGGGGCGCGGAGGTGGGGGTGAGAGAGAGATCAGAGCAAGGCGGGGACAGGGGAGCCCGGCCAGGGCTGCCTCTCGCTGACAGCAGGCACTGGAGCCCCAGGCCGGAGCAGCTGGAAGTGGCAGCTGAGCAGCCCGGCTTGCCAGGCCCTCTGGCCTGCCCACCACATCCAGCCTGGGCCTGGCAGGCCATGGGGTTGGGGAGGAGAATGGAGGGGCAGGGCAACCAGCCCTATATCCCCTGTATCTGAGCAACCCTATATCCCCCAGGTCTGCCTCTTGTTGTTGTTCAGGCACTCAGTCATGTCCAGCTCTGCGACCCCAAGGACTGCAGCGCGCCAGGCTTCCCCTGTCCTTCACCAGCTCCCTGAGTTTGCTCAGACTCGTGTCCATTGAGTCAGTGATGCCGTTGAACTATCTCACCCTTGGTTGCCCCCTTCTCCTCCTGCCCTCAATCTTTTCCAGCTTCAGAACTCAGCCACTGCCCCCTCCCAGGTGCCAGGATGGGGCCACCTACTCGCTGGTCTCGTTGCCCACATTCTCTACCCTGAGCAGAACCCACTGTCCGAAAGCCACAGCCCACCTCTGGGCCAGTGGAAGAGTCATTTTCACAGCCCTAGAGTGTTTCAGACCCCAGTTCCTTGGCATGTCGAGTGCTGGGCCACGGTACCCAAATGTACGGTCAACTGTTATTCTAGGTGTTTCCGGATGAGATCCGTGTTTAAATCAACAGACCTTGAGTAAAGCAGATTGCCCTCCATTATGTGGGTGGGGCCTCGTCCAATCAGTTGAAGACCGGATGAGAACAGAGACTGACCGCCTCTGAGCAGCAGGAATTCTCCAGTAGATGGTTTCCACACTTGAACGGTAACACTAGCTCTCCCTGGGACTCTGGCCCGCTGGCCCAGTCTGTAGATTGAGAGCTCGCCAGCTTCCATGCTCACATGAGCCAATTTCTTAAATCCTTCTCTCCATACCTACTTTCTACTGGTTCTGTTCCTCTGGAGAGCCCTGACTCATACAAATATCCTTCAAAGGACACCTCTTCCAGCGAGTCTTCCCTGATCCCTAAGCAGAGTCCCCTGCTTCCCTGGTCCGTCACGGCCCGTCATGCTGCCTCAGTTATGGCATTTCTCACACCATGCGCCACTGAACTGTAAGTCAAACTCCCTAGGGAGTAAGTTCTGCATATGAGCGACTGTAGACAATTTAGCCAAGTTCTCAGCACTGCCCAGCACAGGGTCTCGCACGGAAGAGGCACTGGCTGGATGGAAAGATGAAGAGATGAATGCGCGATGGGAAGAAGGCATGAAAGAAGGCATGGAGAGCGGACGAACAGGTGGAAGGACGGGTGAGTAGATGCGCAGGGGTGGAGTGATGAGTAGCCGGCTGGACGTGTGAATGGGTGGAGAGATGGAAGGAAGGTGGGCAGCAGGTGACAGATGGCAGCTTAGGTGTGTGGACGGGTGGACAGGTGGAAGGAAGGGTGGGTGATGGGCAATAGATGGATAGGTGTGTGGATGGGTGACGGACGGATGCGTGGACGGGTGGATGGTGTGTGTGTGGATGGGTGGAAGGATGAGCCAGTAGTAAGCGGATGGATGAATGAACCCAAGTCTCTATTGTAAAGGAGCTCCCCAGTGGGTAGGGGGTGGCTTTTGCTCACAGCTCACTTCCACCTCAAGCAGGGAGGCTCGGGCCCTTGCGAGGAGCCTGCGGATTCCTGGGGGTGACCTCCCTCAGTCAGTGGGACCCCCAGTCAGTCCCTCTGTAGACGCTCAGCCAGGTGCCCGGGTTCATGGTGTACGGTTTGGACTGTCCCAGCCCTGAGCTCCGTTCTGCTGTGCCCCAGCTATATGGACAAGCCACTCCCCTCTGTGGGTCTCCTGAGAGGTCATGTCACCCACGTGGGCCCAGGGCGTGCGCTCTGGAGCCCTCCCGGATCTGTCAGTCTGCCACCCGGCCTCAGTCCCCTGATGCGTGACCGGGATGACGCCAGCCACTCGCGCACGGCATTGTCCCGAGGATTAAATAGATTCACGCGCTGGGAGCAGTGCTTGGCAACGCCATCGCCCATGAACGCTAGGCGTTGCCCACGTCACGGCAACATTGGGAAGGGAAAACAAGATCATGAGGGCGAGATGCTGGCTGGGTGCCTGGAGATCACTCCGTAAATCATGCTTCCGTGATCTCCATCACGACCCCGTTTTTCCGGGCTGGGGGAGCCCGAGGCTATGAGAAGACAGGCGGCTTGGCCAAGGCTGGGCAGCGCGTGGGTGGTGGAGACGGGGTCCACACCAAGCCTGGCTGACCCCGGCCCCCAGCCCTGTCCAGAAAGCCCAGAGCGCTGGGGCAGGAGTAGGGAGAGCTCAGCAGGTGACGGGCCAGGCTGGCCCAGGAGGTCTGGGGCTGGAGCCCCGGCTGGAGCAGGTCTGGGGGAGCCACAGGCCAGAGCACCGGGCGCGGGGCAGGGGCAGTGAGGAGACGCTCAGAGGTGGGGCTGGAAGCCGTGCCCCTACTCTCCGGCCTCGGTGGAGAGGGTTGACAAGACATAAGAGGTGCCCAGCCACCCCGCCCAAGCAGCTGCATGCGGGCCCTGAGAGAGGCGGTGGGTTTTCCATCCCTGCTGAGAGCCAACACGGTGCCAGACAGCACCTGCAGAAGGCAAGGCCGCCTCCCGTCTCTCACCGATGGCAATGCCAGTCACACAGCCTCGGGAGCACGAGGGGGCGCCGGGCCCCGCAAGGACAGTGGCAAGAGCAGGCGAGCACTACTGTTCCCATTTTACAGATGCAGAAACTGAGGCAGGCGGAGGCACTTGAGCAACTAAGCCCCAGGCTGGCCTGCCTCTGCCAGCCTTCCTGGCCCCAGTCCACCCGCCAGATGGCGGGTGAAGTCCCAGGTTCCACAGTGTGGGATGTCAGACCCAGGGGGGGGGGGGGCAGCAGAGAGCGGGAGGGGTTCTGGAGGAGGGTCCCAGGTAGGGGGACGGGTAGTGAGCAGAGGAGGATGCGGGGACCAGCGGCGTCTTCTGGGGGCCTGCCATGAAGGGTTTGTGCCATTACCCAGCATGGCGTGAGGCCCGTTTGTGGGGTGACAGCTGGTCTCCTGCCTGCCTCCCCCTCCCCTGCCTCACAGATGAGGAAACTGAGGAGTGGGTGAGGGACAGGGGGAATCAGGGGGAGCTTGGGACTCAGGGTGGGAGGAGTGCGCAGGGCCTGAGAACCGCTGCAAGTAACAGGACAAAGCCTGGGAAACGTGATCGCATGTTTACCGGCCGGGAGATTAAACTCCGTGCAGCCGGGGGCTCACCAGGGAGGCAGGCAGGCGGCAGCAGGCCCCGCGGAGGGAGGCAGGCTGGGTGTGAGAGTTGCAGCCGCCAGGCTAAGCCTCAAGCACGCTCTGAGTCAAGTCCCTTTAAACCGTCTCCACAGCAAGGGGTAACCCTGAACGCGCCCTAGGCCGGGCTCCAGGTAGTGCACACACATCAACCTTCATAACAGCCCCCAGGCCCGACGGGGGTCCTGAAGGCAGGGCAACGGCAGGGCAGAGATGGGATTTGAACTGGGACTGAGGGCCCAGGGCTCCTGAGCTCAAATTCTCTACTGCCGGACACTGTAGCCGAGGTCAGTGTATTTAGAATGGAAAAGCCGCGTCACATCTGAGAAATAGATGCTATGAACAGAAGGTACCAGAAACACGGACGCAATCAAGACAGAATACAGTTTTGCGCTGATGATTTCTGCTAGACTCTGTTACTTGCCAGAGCTCCCAGCAGAGACCTGCTTTCAGTTTGCTGCAAAGGTGTCCAGGACGCCCTGCCCTGCGCCGGGCCTCAGCGAGGTCGGGAGGACGGAAGGCGTTAGATCAGCGAAGGGAAGGGCTCTCGCACACTGAGAGCCTCCTCGAGGGCTGTGCTTGGTTCTGCATCCACGGTTGTTTTCATCTTTGAGATGGCGCTGAACGTCCGCACGTAACAGTTGACCAAACAGAGGCTCAGGGGTGTTGGTTACTTGCCAACAAGTTGGTTACTTGTTGGTTAGGTTGCCCAGTCAGGGTGTCATCTTATAAGAGGAGGCCCCGAGGTTGGCCCAGGAAGGCAACTAACTCAGTCCTGAATCAAGGAAGGCTTCCTGGAGGAGGTGGCGCTGACCTGAGCGTGAAAGGAAGAGGAAGCACAGGCTTGGTCCCAAAAGGGTGGAGCTTCACAAAGCAGGGAAAGAGCATGGACCTCAGGCTGCTGGGGGTGGAAGGGTACACACTGGGGAACCAAATAACCAGCAAGACCCAATCCCTCCTTCTCAGAAAACAGGCACCCCTCCAAGGGACTGGGAGGCCCAGGGGTCCCAAGCCCCCTCCACATCTGATATCAAGTCCCCACCAAGCACCTGGCCTTGGGCTGGGCCCACAGCAGGTACCCTTAACAAGTCTAGCCACGGAGCCACAGAGCTGGGAGGGCCTTCATGCACGTCTGCCCATGGACAAGGAGCAGATGGAGGTCCAGAGAGGGTGCTGGACTTGCCAAGGGCACACAGCAAGGTGGGGACTGACGGGCTCAGGCCCCAGCCCCCCGGTTCCACCTCAAGGAGGTTGGCTGTCACTGTCACTGGGCAGAATCACAGGGCCCCTGCTCGGGTCCGCGTGGATCTTAAAGACTCAGGGCTCAATGATGACGGCGATGATGAAATGCTAACAGCGCTGCTGGCCTTCCCTGGCGGTTCAGACGGTAAAGAATCTGCCTGAAACGCAGGAGAGGCGGGTTCAAACCCTGGGTCAGGAAGATCCCCTGGAGGAGGGCCTGACAACCCACTCCAGTGCTCTTGCCTGGAGAATTCTACGGACAGAGGAGCCTGTCCTCTGCGCATGGGTTGCAGCCCACGGGGTCGCAGTCGGACCCCGATGAGTGGCTAACGCTTTCGGCAGTGCCACCAGCCCCAGGGGCTCGCCGTCCGGGGGCTCCTCTGGGGATGGACGCTCCTCCTGCAGTACTCCCCAGCATACTCACAAGCTTTAGGAGCTGAACACTATTCTCTCCCTTTCCCTGGAAAGAGGCCCGGAGAGGTAAGGTCACTGGCTCCAGGCCCTGCAGAGGTTAGTGGCCAAGCCCAGGTTGTCCAGCTCTGCAGCCCCACCCCCATGGAATCGAGTCTCTCTGTCCTCCCAGGTGACAGTACACCAGGACAGACAGACACACCCCAAGTCTCTAATCGTGTGGAAGAGTCCCCGTTGGAGGAGACGGTGCTCAGCTGGCGGCAGCCAGCCCCCTCCTGGAGGCTGCTGACTCCAGCCGCTGACTGCGCCGTCTCCGCTGTCCACAGCCCTACCTTTTCCTTAATAAGTCTTGGCCCTGAACTTGTAGGTGCATCAGAGGAGGGCAGAGACTGACAAGGCCGTCTTGGCAGGGCGAGGGCCAGCCCCCAGCCCGCTCCTGGCTCTCGAGGTCGTCACATGCACCCCCTCCAAGCTCCCTGCCTGGTGAGGGCCTGGGGGCTGGCAGGAGGGGCTCTCGGCTTGCAGGCGTGTTCTGCCCGTACCTGTCTCCACCAGCCTGCTGGAATGTAGAGCCTGGCATGGCCAGGAGGCCCAGGTGTGGTGGGTGAGTGCTGCTCAGGTTGGGGAGGGGGTGTCTAGTGTGGGGGCTGGGGGGGTTGATAATGGAATAAGTGACAGCCGTGTTTGGACCCTGGGGCTCAGCTTCCTAACTGGGAAATTCTGAGCCGGTCTCTGTGCCTCTCAGAGCCTCAGTTTCCTCATCTGTGAAATGGGAATTCTGAAATCAGAGAGTTTGAAAAACAACCAGCATACGTCAATTAGATCTCAAGAAAGGTGGAACTTAATTACATGATTAATTTAAAAATTATAATAAATAAAGAGAAAAGCAACTAGCTAGCACCGGGCACGTGGTGGATGCCCTGCATTGGAGCTTCCATCCCTGGGTGAACCGAGACGGCTTTCCAACCTCATTCAGGATTCAGTCTTGATGAGTGGGGATCATGGCTGGTAGGTTTTGAACTGGAGAAGACTCTTGAGAATCCCTTGGACAGCAAAGAGATCCAACCAGTCAATCCTAGAGGACATCAGTCCTGAATACTCACTGGAAGGACTGATGCTGAAGCTGAAGAAGCCCCAATACTTTGTCCACCTGATGCAAAGAGCCAACTCACTGGAAAAGACCCTGATGTGGGGAAAGATTGAAGGCAGGAGGAGAAGGGGACAACAGAGGATGAGATGGCTGGAGGGCATCAGCAGCTCGATGGACGCGAGTCTGAGCAGGCTCCGGGAGCTGGTGATGGGCAGGGAGGCCTGGCGCACTGTAGTCCGCGGGGTCGCAGAGAGTCGGACGCGACTGAGCGACTGAACAACGACAGCTTACTATCCATCCCCTCCAGCTTCCCCTCTGTGCCGACTCTATACTCCTGAAGTCCCTCCTCTCTCTGGCCCCTGGGCCCTCCGTACGCTAGTCCCTGTCAGGAAAGCAACCCTTCCCCTCTCCCATCTGGCCAGTTCTCCTTCATCTTCCTCTGCTTAGACCTCACCTGCTGTTTCTGGAACAGTCCAGACAGTGAGCCCTCAAGGGTAGGGCCCACATATGTCCCGGGCATCAGCGTGTCCACGGTACTTCCTGGGCCCTGGTATACAGGAGGTGCTCAGTAAATGCTCAGCAAAAGGTTTGCGCACACTCGCTCTCCTCTTAGGTTGGAGTTCTATCGCTATCAAGCGCCAGGGCTAACTGTCCAGCCCGTCAGACTGTCTTCACAAAGCACTTTTGTGTGTGCTCCGGGTCACAAGTCTTCACCTATGATGGCTAACAAGACGCGGCAGGTGTCAGCGCTGGAGGCCCGGAGACCCACGCAGTGCAGCCCCAGGGTGACGGAGCAACGGCTGTGACGGCCGGAACCGCGCGTCAGTGGCCACGCCACGGGGCCCGAGAGTCCTCACGCTCTGGACATCTGATTTACCCGGGCCCAGCTGGCAAAAGGAAAGAGAAATGAGAACCCAGGGTGAAGAAAAGAGGAACTCTGATGCTGGCTCTGCTCATGCCAGCACCCTCCGCCCCGCCCCGCAGTTTCCTTCTGCCGCCTCTGCAAGGAGGGTGTGCATGGCAGGACCCATGGGACGTCCCCCCAGAACACTCCAGGCCTTGGGTACCAGGCGGAGCCTTTTCTCCTGACGACCCTCAGAGGACGTGATCCCCAGGGGGCCACGTGTACTGGGGCCATCACCCCCTCATCCCTGCCCAAGCCTCTTGAAATCACTTGTGGCCCCTCCTCCTGTTCCAGCCCTGCAGGGGGATTTTCGAGGTCACTAACTCCCAGAGCTTTGAACTGGGGATATCTCCAGCAGGCACAGAAAGCTTCCCCGGCTCCTTCGGGGCTTTGCTGACCAGGCTCACGCCGCTCAGCTTTCCTGACAGCGTCCGAGCCGCGGTGCCTGCTGAAGCACCAGCTGTAAGCCAGTGAGCCCGTGGACACCTGGCCCCTCACAGGTGGCCCCAGCTAGGCGCTGGCCCCTGTCATTTTCCTTCGCCCTCTTTTTGCCCTTGGTTTTCCAAGAATAGCTACACCTTCCCTTGCACGGGCTCGTCTTGTGACATGGCCCTGACACTCCTCTCTTTGAGGGTAAAGTCCCCGTGTTCTCTTCCCCTGAGTCTGTGGCAAAGATAGAACAATGCTGGGCGGCTTCCAGGCGGGTCATAGCGGCAAGGCACCACCTCCCTGGTTCTTCTGGGACACTTGCTCTTGGAACCCAGCCACCGAGCTGTCAGGAAGCCCAGGTAATCTGGGGAAGCTCAAAGGCTCCTGCCAGTTGAGCCGAAGCATGACCTGGAGTTGACCAGCAGGCAGGATGGGGAAAGGGTATCCAGCAGACAGGGGCAGCAGCGTGTGCAGAGGCTCAGAGGCGGGAGAGAGCTTGGTGCACCTGGGCTGTGCCAAGAGGTGCAGGGTGGGGGGCAGGACACGCTGCGCAGGTCGGAGGGGATGGAGAGCCTGTGGTCAGGGCCCAGGAGGATGCTGGAGGCTGGCTGAGCAGGGAGGCCTGGGCAGCTGGGGAGGAGCGTGACGGACGATGGCAGTGCTTGGCAACTTCAGCTGGGTGGGCAGTGCACTCAAGGGGCTGAGCCTGCAGGCCGGTGGGAGGAATGAGACCCACTGGGGGCCTGGATTAGGGTGGCAGTGGGGATAGAGGGAGAGCTTTGTGGGGGGGTGGTACCCAGTGGGTCTCTCGGCCAGGCTCACTGTGTTACTGGAGCTGGTGTGATGGCTGGGGGAAGGGGACGGCAGTGCACTGGGGTGACAAGCCTCTGACCTATAGGACGGCCGCCTGGGGTCAGTCTCTGACAGGAGGGCCATGACAGGGCCACGTGGGGTGTGAATCCCAGGGGTCTGCAGTCCAGGCTCCCCATCACCATCAAGCTGACAAGAACAGCAGCGGTCCTTACCAAGGGCCTCCTGCACACCAGACACTGGCGAAGAGTGTGGCATCCTGTTTTGTACTCTTCTATGAATGTGAGGTAGGTGCCCATTTTACAGATGAGGAAACTGAGACTCCCAGGTAAGGTAAGCCACCATGCCAAGGCCTCTCAGCTGGGAACCCGCAGAAGCAGGACTGGACGTCAGCGCCTTCCTGGAGGCTGTGGAATCCGCCCACCTTGGAGATGAGCCACCAGGTCCAGCATTTGCAGATTTCGGAGGAGCTTTGGGTGGGAGGCTGCGGGGTCAGAGACGTCTCATTGGAATGTCAGAAGGAATGGGCCTGAGTCAAAGTCCGCTCAATCCAAATTCCCCAGATTTTGTCTGAAGAAATCCTCCCACTGCTCACACAGGAATAAAAGGTCGGAGAGTCAGGCCTGTGCTGAGCTATGATGGGGCGAGGGGCCCAAGCCAGGTCTGGGGGGTCGCGGCCAGGCCTCCGGCCCAGGAGCGGCTCCTGGAAGAGGCTCTGCCCCAGCCCCTGCTGCCTCCATGCTGCCTCCGGATGGGGGTGCAGCTTTCTGGAAGTCCTCAGCCTGGGGTCTGGGCTTGAATGATGACCTTGTCTCTGGGGGCTTCAGGTGCTACAGGTTATCATCTCATAGGCTCCGTCTCTCCCTGGGCATGTGCATCCATCCTCTGGATCTGTCCTGCCAACCTGGCTGCCCGGCTGATCTACTGGGGAGCCTTATAAAAACTAATGCCCGGGGACATCCCTGTCGGCCCGGTGGCTAAGACTCCATGTTCCCAAGGCAGGGGTACCCGGGTTCCACCCCTTTTCAGAGAACTAGACCCCACGTGCAGCAACTAAGACTGAACACCCCGCGTGTTACCACCAAGACCCTGCACGGCCAACAAAAAAACAGAAAACCCAACAGCAACAACTGACACCCAGGCCACAGGCAGAACCAGCATCATCACATTCCTCATTTGATCCCGACGTGGCCGGCGCTGAGAACAGCCACGAAGAGCATTGCCTTTGGGATCACACATGTGTGGGCTCAACTCCGGACTCTGCTTGTGTGCTGGGTGACCCTGGGCACATCTGGCAACCTCTCTGAGCCTCAGTCTCCTCCTTCTATTGGGAGGGACACTCTTGTCATGGGCCTAAAGGGATTAAAGCATATGATTTGGGTCCATCGCTTGGAACTTAGAGCTCAAAAGGAAAATAAAAAGAGGCACCTAAATTCATCCTTCTCACAGCAACATCAACCTTGCCAAGTGGAAGGGGACACTCTGATTCGGGATTTCAAAGGAGCACGTCAAAAGGGACTTCTGGAACAGAGGTCGGAGGCTGGAACTGTTACGCTGAAGTCCCGTCACAGCCAGATGTGCTTGACGTCTTCCTCCTTGGGGATTCTGGAAGCGAAGGCCAGTGTTGCTGGCGAGGGCGGTGAACTCCGAGGGCTACGTGGGCTTTCTGTGTGGAATCAGTCCTGCAGTGTTGGACCCACGGGTGTTTCCTCAGAGCAGGGCTGCGGCTTTGGCAGCTAGTCAGAGCCCCCTCTGCCCTGCCGCATCCCTGCAGCGCCCCTCTGGGGCCACAGGATGGCAGAAGGGGCTGGGAAAGCAGCCCCCCCCCGGCCAGGGGCGGTGTACATACCACGGGCCTCGGTGCGTCACCGGTGCCTTGACAAGCAAGCTGTGTCTGGCACTCTCCACTCGCCACATTCTGTTGTGAACACTTTTCATGCCTTGCCTCATTTGCTCCTCCAAACAACCTTATGAGGTGAACATCCTTAGGCTCCATTTTGCAGATGGGGAAACTGAGGCACGGAGCAGTCAAGCAAGCACCTTGTCCAAACCCCCCGCACGGTAAGTGGCAGAGGCAAGGGCTGAGCCCAGGCCGGCCAGCTGCGTGCAGCACAGAGAGCTCCCTGAGCTGTCTGCCATCTGGGCGGCTGCACGCAGAGGCGACTCCACAGAGGAGGAGGCTGGGGTCTGGGGCTTTGCAGCCCCAGGGCCACGGGCCAGCCAGACCCTGAACTGAGCCTGTCTAACGTCAAAGCCTGACCTTGATTAGCTATCTATTTTACATACAGTAGTGTGTCTATATCAGTCCCAGTCTCCCATTTATCCCTTGCCCCCAGCCCCTCGCCTTTCCCCCAGTAACTGTTAAGTTTGCTTTCTATACTTGTAACTCCATTTCTATTTTGTAAATAAGTTCATTTGTATCATATTTTTAGATTCTACATAAAGATCTACCAAATAGCATAAGGAACTCTTTGCATTATTCTGTAATGACCTACATGGGAAAAAAATTTAAAAAAGAATCTACGTATATTCACTCTGCTGTACAGCAGAGACTAACGCAACCCTGTGAAGCAACTCTACTGCAATAAAAATTAAAAAAAAAAAAATGCTTCCTTCATCCTTTCGTTCACTTATCGCTTATTCACTCACTCTCTCTCTCTCTCTCATCAACAGTTATAGAGCACCTACTGTATACCTGGCCTTGGTCTGGGTGCCGGGGAGACAGAGATGAGACAGGCCCTCTGCCCCCAAGGCTGTCCCAGGCAGTGGGGCAGACTAACAAGCAATGTCCCTGGAATTTGGAGAAACGGAGACAGAGGGCCTCCCTGAGGAGGAGGAGGTGGAGACTGAGCGCCATCACCCAGCTTTCAGCCGGGCATCAAGGGATGATCAGAAGTTCACTCGTGAGGCAGAAGGTAGACGGGTCCCTGGCTGGGCAGGCAAACCAGCAGGAGCGAGAAAGGAGCTGAGCCCTGCCCAGATGAGAGAGAAACACCACATATTCCTCATTCCCCAGGTCAAGCAGAGCTTCCTAACTACGCATGCACAGAAAGGCTCCTTGGAGGTCAGAAGAGCGGGGGTATCGCCTCCCAGTAAGTGATGTCAACGTACCCACCGGCCTTCTCGCTAGACTCCATCTTGGCTCAGAGAGAGGCCCACGCACACGGGAGGACGCTGAGAACCAGAACCAGATGCAGCAAGGGCACTGCCCAAAGGAAACCCGGGAGAATGCCCCAGAGGAGAGATCCAGGCCACCACGAGGGCACGACTCTCTGCCTGCCCACGCGGCCATCCACACGTACACACTTTTCCTCCTAACGAACACTGGACTTGCCTCGCTACTTTCCGTCTCTGTGTGGAAACTCACTTCTGCACAGGCGACAAGCTAGAGCCTCATCACCGGCCGCTGGTCCCTAGGGGCCTGGTGGCCAGGATTCGATGCGCTCCCTGCCACTGCCCGGCCTCAGTCTCTGACCGGGAACTGAAACCCTGCTTCAGGCCGCTGCGGGCGAGGCCACCGAGGTCACCAGGGCCTGGCTAGGGCGAGTGAATCATCTCACAAGTCACAAGACCCAGCTGGTGACCTTGGCAAAGGGGGATGCAACAGGGAGAGACGCTGCTGAACCTGGCTCCACGGTGCCGGCTCCATCACTCCCTAGACGAGTGATCGTGGCTGAGTCACTCCCTTCTCAGCCTCAGTTTCCCTTTCTGTAAAATGGGGGCCCTAGTGTGCAGGTGTCAGGCTCATCCCCAGTTCATCACCCGGCCCTTCCCTCCCTGTCTGGGAGTGCTTCTCTGGCCCCTTTCCCTGGACCCTGCTTGCGCTGGGCTCTCAGTCCAGTGCCCCCCACCCCCTAGTCTCCAAGCTTCCATGGTTTCACCTGTCCAATCTGTCGGGAGCTTTCTGGGACACATTTCTGACATGGCATGTCCCCTGCTCAACTTCTGGGGCTCCCTGTTGCTCCAGGATGAAACCCAGCTCCTTATGCTCTGGGCCCTGGGGAGCTTGTCACCCCTGGCCTTCTGTCTCCTCACCACCAGTGGATGCTGGCAATTTGATCTCTGGTTCCACTGCTTTTTCTAAATACAGCTTGAACCTCTGGAAGTTCACAGTTCACATACTGTTGAAGCCTTGCATGGAGAATTTTGAGTGTTACTTTGCTACCATGTGAGATGAGTGCAATTGTGAGGTAGTTTGAACATTCTCTGGCATTGCCCTTCTTTGGGATTGGAATGAAAGCTGACCTTTTCAGGTCCTGTGGCCACTGCTGAGTTTTCCACATTTGCAGGCATATCGAGTGCATATTTAACAGCATCATCCTTTAGGATTTGAAATAGCTCAACCGGAATTCCATCACCTCCACTAGCTTTGTTTGTAGTGATGCTTCCTAAGGCCCACTTGACTTGAACAGCAACAGTAATGTGCAACAGACCCCAGTCTCATAAGGGAATCTGATGAATAAACTTTTCACAAAGTCATGTGTCTGGGAAAACAGTTGGGAGACTGTTCCAGCTTAAAGAGATTGACCCGGTCGTCAAGTGCGACGTATACCCCTTCTCTAGACCTGGGTTCCAGGAGCTTCCCCGGCGGCCCGGTGGTTGAGACTCTGTGCTTCCAAGGCAGGGGCCGCGCGTTGAATCCCCTCGTCGGGAAACAGATCCCGCATGCTGCACAGCACAGCCCAAATAAAATAATAAAAGGATCCTGGTTCTGGAAAGAAAAGAGGAAGGAGGGAAGACCCAGCCGCGTGGAATGCCCGGGGCAACTCGAGTCTGGATGGAGAACTGGTGGATCATTTTAATTTTCTCCCGTAATAATGGTGATGTGCTTATGTTGAGCAAGGCCCTTGCTCTTAGGGGCCACATGATCAAGTATTCAGGAATCAGGAGGCATGAAGTCCTAGCTTGGGCTTCAGCCACAGAGCACACGTGTTCTGCTCTGAGGAGCCGTCACTGTGGTCATGCCTCTGAGCTACCGTACATGCCCTTCCCCTGCCCAAGATGCTTGTCCTTGCTGTGTATAACGAGATGCCAACCACCCAGGTTAAGGGCTATGGAGATGAGACCTGATGGGAGGAACCAGGGAGGCTGGAAGGACGGGAAAAGGAGAGGCAGGGAGTTTTGCCAACACTTTATGCCATAAGCAGGGTTCTCATAGAAGCTGGCGGCCAGACCTCAGGCTTCAGGGGTGGGTACTAGGCCACTGGGAAGAGGTGAGGTGAGTGGGTAGGGCCCGCGGTGCAGGGTCCCAGGCTGCCAGAAACCTGGGGCATACAGTTCTGTCTGGTCTTGTCCGCGGTCAGGAAATATTCACCCGAAAACAAACTCTCATCCCTGATTAAGGGCGGTGGCAAGGACCCTCTAGCCCTCTAGCCAAGAGAGGCCTTGCCCAGAGGGCTGAGCCTGGCCACCTCCCTTGTCCTGGAGGCCCACCTGGGCTGCTGGAGGGAGACAGGCCCCCAGAGAGGTCTCCACACACTAGACTGATGTTTTCCTCCAGATTCTGTTCAGGGACTGTGTTTCGAGGTGCTGGAGACTTCTGAGGAGAGGGAAATTCTCTAGAAGCAGAGAGATCCCTCAGGTGGGGGGGCGTGGAGGGGCGGGGGCCTTGGCTCTTTCTAGAGCTTCCTTTGACGCATCCGTCAATGGCCAGTGGCCGGGAAGGGCTTTTTCCAGGACAGTGGGGGTTCCCGAGAGCTCCGACGGGCAGATCTCGGAGCGACCTGATCCAAGACTGCCTCCTCATGTCCTCCTTGTCCATAGCTCCCAGGACGGGAGGCCCACTTCCTGGCCAGGGCCCACACGCAGTCCGGCCGGAGCCGGCTTCACCCTCCCTTGCCGTGAAGGGTCTTGGCTTCCTCGCCCTGCGGAGGGCCCTGCAGAGGCTTGGGGTCAGCAGTCAGCTCCCCGCCACTGCCCTGCCCCTGGCAAGCAGTTTCTTCTCTTTCCCTCTCCCACCCCAGCCTGAGCACCATCATGCCTCGACACCCGGGCTGAGCTGAACCAGGAAGCCAGGAGAGTTAGTGGTACTGAAGCATGGTTAAGGGGGCAGTTTTAAGCCCTACACCCATGGGGTCTAAACCCAGCAAGACCACTTCCTGGCTGTGTGTCCTAAATTCCCTGAGCCTCCACTTACTCATCTGTCAAATGGGAACAGTGAGGTGCCTCCCTCACAGGGCTGAATCAGATAAGCAGGGGGACCTCTCTGCGCCTCCCCCGACCCTGCTCTGGGGCTCAGCCTGCCTCAACCCCCTCCCCAGCCTGAAGGGTCCATCCCTCCCTTGCTTTGCGCTCTGCTCTCTCCAGCCCCAAGCTGTTTCCCTCCGCCCGGTGCATCTGCTCTCCCCCTCTCGGTTGCCCACCCCATTCATCCTTCAAGGAGGCCCCGCTTCCGCGGCCTTCCTTCTCTCTCTCCCCATGTCCCGCTCACCCACAGTCTCCCCGCTGTAGAGGTTTGGGGGCAGGATGACTGGGATCTGGGGCCGGAAGACTGTCCTCTGTTCAGATCATATGACCCTGCGTGAGACCCTTCTGCCCCCGAGCCTCATTTGGCCTCTTCTGAGAAATGGGGACAAGAGCCAAGCTCTCGCCCTGTGCTCTGGCGCGTCCTGGCAGCCGCAGAGGTGACCCTGGGGTGCAGGCGCAGCTGTGCAATTGTGCATTTCCTGGAAGAAGAAAGCAACTTGGGCCCAACCTTGAGGGCCTGAAGTGGTGCGGTTACGTAAGTTCCAAAACTTATTTTTCCCTGTAATTATGACAAACTCCTGGAGCCCCGAGCGAGTGGGCCCTGGCCTCAGTTCTTGCTTCTGCACTTGTTGGGACAAACCCCAGAATTAATTTAATTACCGTCCCGGGCTTCCATCCAGGTGGGCCCTGCCAGGGCGCCTCCCTCTGGATTTCATTAAGCCTCTTGTCAACATCCCTCGCTCCGCACTCCAGGCTTCACTTGAGCCAGCCCACCGAGCTGGGGGAGGGACAGGCGCCGGCCCCAGCCCCCAAGCTTGGACTCTGTTTACCTGGGGCTTCCCACAGATCCCTCCCCTTAATAGCCCTGGAGCCAGGAGTCTCCCTGGCAGGGAGGCGGGAGGCTGGGGTCTGGGAGCAGACACAGAGGTGGCTCCTCTGGCCACACGGGCAGACAGTGCCCGGAGACAGAAGCTAGGTTTGGAAGGCGTAGAGGCAGCTTCAGCTGGCTGCAGAAAAGGAGGGAGCTAAACGGTTCTGGAAGCCGCGTTCGGGCTTCCGCCTCACCAGGCACCCGTGGGGGAGCTTCTGAGCATAGACACGGGCTGAGTCCTGCTCCAGCTCTCGCAGGACTCCTGGTCCCAGACACAGCCTGGGCACAGCACTGCCTCAGACAGAAGCCGAGCTGTGATGCTGCTACTGACCTGGGCCTTGGTGCCATTCACAGACGGAGCTCTGGTTCTGGTTCCAGACTGAGCCCTGAGCCTTGTCACAGTCTAAGGCTAAACTTGTTCCCAGATGAAGCCCCAGTTCGGCTCGTAGACCTGCCCCTCGACCCAGTCGTGAACGGAGCCCTGGTCTCAGGGAGACTGGGCCGGGTTATGCTTCCACAAGCTTGTTTGGGAGTTCCAGTTGCTCGCCTCCTTGCCAGCGCTTGGCGGGGTTTGTCTTCTCACTGCAGTTCCAAAAGTACTGCTGCCTCCTTGGGGCTTAGTTTGCATTTTCTCGGTGACAAGTGATGTTGAACATCTTTCCATGTGTTTCAG
This sequence comes from Nanger dama, assembly GCA_917880005.1. Classification (NCBI taxonomy): domain Eukaryota; kingdom Metazoa; phylum Chordata; class Mammalia; order Artiodactyla; family Bovidae; genus Nanger; species Nanger dama. Next base: position 2,825,425 of record CAKJTW010000016.1, on the reverse strand, counting down.
GTCAGTTCAGTCGCTCAGTTGTGTCTGACTCTCCGACCCCATGGACTGCAGCACGCCAGGCCTCCCTGTCCATCACTATCTCCCAGAGTTTGTTCAAACGCACGTCCATCCCGTCAGTGATGCCATCCACCCATCTCATCCTCTGCCGTCCCCTTCTCCTCCTGCCTTCAACCTTTCCCAGCATCAGGGGCTTTTCCAGTGAGTCGGTTCTTCACATCAAAAGACCAAAGGATTGGAGCTGCAGCTTCAGCATCAGTCCTTCCAATGAAGATTCAGGATTGATTTTCTTTAGGATGGGCTGGTTGGATTTCCTTGCTGTTCAAGGGACTCTCATGAGTCTTCTCCAACACCCACAATTCAAAAGCATACACGTGTTTATTGGCCATCATATAGCTTTTGTTTTGCCTATTTTTAAACTGTGTTGACTTTTTAAAATTGTGGTAAGAGATATATAACATAATGCTTCCAATTTTTCTCATTCTGCTCTCTGTCTCTGTGAATTTGACTCCTCTAGGGACCTCAGCTAAGTGGATTCCTACAGTATGTCTTTTTATAACTGGCTTATTTCATTTAGCACGATATCCTCCATGCCAATCTAACATGGTGTCAGAACTTGCTTCCTTTTTAAGACTATGTAATATTCCACTGGACGTATGACCACATTTTGTTTATCCAGCCATCTGTCAATGGACATGTTCACCTATAATAATGAATAATGCTGTGAAGTACATGAATATATAAATATCTCTGAATTTATGCAGTCTGGTTAGCCATTTCATTATTGAGTTATAGAAATCTTACTTTTGAATTGACAGCTGATTCCAGCTTTAGTTGAGAGACAGGCTTCCCAGGCAGAGCTAGCGGTAAAGAATCCTCCTGCCAATGCGGGAGGCTCAAGAGACTCGGGTTCGATCACTGGGTCGGGAAGATCCCTTGGAAGAGGAAATGGCACCCACTCCAGTATTCTTGCCTGGGAAATCCCATGGTTGGAGGAGCCTGGTGGGCTACAGCCCACGGGGTCACAAAGAGTCAGACACGACTAAGCGTGCACGCACAGCTGAGAGACAACTAACTTGTCATCAACTATCACCTTCGTTATCTATTAACTGAGTAGTGTTTCAGCCAACTCCTTAGTGATCAGCTAATATTTGGTTATTAGCCAGTCCTAACTTTCAGCCAGGGTCTTACAGGTAGGCTCACACAAAGCTGAGACCCAGCCCAACTGGAAGGGGAGCCTGAGGGGGTCATAAGGAAGCGTGAGGATGTTGAAGGCAACCCCCTGAATGGATGAGGGAGGTCCTCCGCGCGTTCTTCGCTCCTGTGAACTATAAACCGGGGATAGAATGAGCCCCATCTCTTCCTCTAGATGCGGTCCACGGGCGCTGAGCCCCACAGGGGGCCCAGCCCCTATTTGGTACATATTTAATGACCGAACTACAGGTCCATCCACAGCTCTGCTGGGGCAGGTCTGATAGGAGAGCTCTGAGCTTCGGGCCTCGATGTCTCCTTCCAGTAAATGGGTGGGCTCAGGCCTGGAGAAACCCTAACTCAGGGTGAGTGTGGGTGGCAGGGTATTGTGGGGACGCTGTGTGCGCAGCCTTGGAGCTCATGGGAGGGTGGGAGAGAAGGACAGAAGTGGCGGGGCTGCAGAAGAGGGCGAGATCCCAAGGGCTCCGGCCAGCTCGGACATCAGTTAGGGAGCCATAACGCTCGGTGGCTCCCCAGGCCCAGGAGATGAAGCTGCCCTGTCACGCCCCTGTCTCCTCTCCCTCCCCTCCACACCCCTGCACCCTGTAACGCTGTCACGCCCTGACTCCCTCCCTCCCTCCACACCCCTGCACCCTGTAACGCTGTCATGCCCTGACCCCTACCCTGAAAGCCACTCTAGAGCAGAGCTCTGTGCCTTTGCGGTCTGCATCCGATACCAGGAAAGCTTTTTCCCTTCCTCCAAGAGACCTTCCGCAGACTTAATTCAAACAGCATCATCACCTCAGGGGACCCCTTCCTGGGCCCAAGTCTCTCTTGGGAAATTTTTTTTAACGGCCTTGATGGGATCTGAGGTTCTGTGGCTATAAATAGGATCTGGTTCCTGACTCAGGACCTGGCTCTCCATGAAATTTTGAAATAAATGAATGAACGAGTGAATGATGAATAAGCAAATGAATGAACGAATGATTGAATGAGTGAATGAGTGTGTGAACGAGTGATTGAATGAATCAAGAGGTGAATGAATGAATGAATAAGCCCATGAATGAATGAGTGAATAAGTGAATGAATGAACAAATGATTGAATGATTGAATGAATGAATGAAGTGAATGAATGAGTGAATAAGTGAATGAATGAATGAATGAACGAATGATTGAATGAATGAATGAATGAATGAATCAAGAAGTGAATGAATCAAGAAGTGAATGAATGTGTGAATGAATGAGTGGATGCATGAGACCATGAATGAGTGAATGGAGTGAGTGAATGGGTGAGTGGGTGGTGGGTACAGGGCCCTGTGCCTTCTCCCAGGAACAGCAGACCTCAGTCCCAGAGGCCCGCCTTGCTGACAAGTCACATGTTACTCCACGGGTTACACGTGGAACCCGGTGCCCAGGCCCTACAGTGCAGCCAGCCCTTCTGAGGCGTCTGCCCTGCCTGTCCTGGGGTCTGGGCTCTGCTCCTCTTGCTTGGCCCCTGTCCCCAGGCTGCACCTTCCTGGGTCAGATCCAGGCACCCTGCCCCAGCTGAGCAGGGCACCGAGTGGTCAGGCCTTGGGCCCTGACATCCCCTGGCCACGGGCGCCAGCCTCCTCCACTGGCCCAGGCTGCGGGGCCCCCCGGGCAGCTTCGAGGGCCTGGCACAGACTTGCGTGGCTCCCCGCCGCAGCCTTGCATTCCCGAGTTTGCTGTGTGGCCCTGGGTGGCTCACCCGACCTCGCGGGGCCCACGTCTGCGTCACTCACACAGCAGCACGGGGCTCCCTGACCACATCTTCTACGCTGCCCCGCTGGCCTGGGATGCATCCTGCTAGTTCCCACTTTGGGGCCTTCACTCTGCTGTTCCCTCAGCCTGGAATGCTTCTCCAGATCTTGGTCCCTCCCCATCTTTGTGTCTCAGTCCAAAGGTCACCTCCTCAGCATCCCTGGCCGCTCCAGAAGGTGAGGGGTCAGCCTAGCCCTGCTGCTCCCAACCTCTGCCGCCCAGGTAGTCTCGGGCCCTGGGAGGGGACCTCTCCTGGGTGGTGGGCCCCGCGTCTCACATCCTGGGGAGCACAGGGCACTGGGCTGCAGATCTCTGGCCCCTCCGTCTGCCATGGGCTGCCGGCTGAACCTCGTAATAAAACGATCTGCTGTTCACTGATGCCCCTAAAAGAACAGTATCATAAGCCTGATGTCACTGGACTCAGGCAGGGGCGTGGCCTGTCCGAGGCCACCCACGGCGCGGCAGAGGCAGGCACACCCACGCTTCTCCTTCACCCCTGCCACCGCTCCTCACCAAGTCTCTGTCCCTCTGCCTTCCCAAAGACTTGCGCTTTTTGCCATAAAATAGGCCCCACGAGGCGAGGCAACAGGCAGCAGAGGACCAAGCCTGTGCCCAGAGGACCGAGCCTGTGCCTAGAGGAGGTCATCTGACCGTGAATCAAGGGCTGGAATCTAAGGTCTCCTTAGTCTGGCTGGACTGTGAATTCCTGTTCCATCCCATGTGTGTGTCCCCCTCCATCTGGGGGTATGGGGCCTGGATAGGGTGTGGACAGGGGTGGGGCAGCAGAAGGACCCACTTGCCCTGTTTGCCACGGCCCGGGCACCGACAGCCCCAGCAAAGGCAAGAGGTGGGAGTGAGGTCCTCAGTGGTGGATGCCCTGCCAAGCTGGGGGCCGGGCAGGAGAGAGAGGGAAGAGGAATGGGCTGCCCGGGGCCCAGGATGTGGCAGCGGGAATGATGCAACTTCTTGGTAGCTGCTCCTGGAGGAAGGTGACCTCAGAGAAGAAAACCAAGCCCCCAGAGCTCTCTCCTCTCAGGAACTGGGTGGCAGGAAGGAGGCGGGCACTGAGCCTCCTGCCCTGGCAGCCTCCAGGCATGGCCAACTCAGTGGGCTCTTTATTTGGGAAGAATTCAGGTAACAAACACCCATCACCACTCCATGCAGCCCCGGCGCACAGGGCTTTGTAAGTGGTGGGCAGACAGAGGTGGAGCCCAGGCAGCTGCTGCTCTGGGAGGACCTGGGGCTGGCCTGTCCCAAAGCCAGAGGCCAGGGATGCCCGGGGCCACATTAACCCTGGCCTGCTCCTCCTCACTGGGGGCGGCAGATGCCTGTGGCTTGGGGCGTTGAGGGCCAGGTCCGGCTGGATCCCTGGCTCCGAGCGCCAGAAGCTGGGTGCCCAAAGACGGAGGGAGTGCTCCTGATGACCCCCCGTGCTGCCTGTGCCCCCACGGCATCAGCTTCCTTCTCGCTCACTCCTGGGAACAGCTCGTTCCCCTGGGAAGTGGGTGGGCCCACACCTCTGCAACCTCATGGGGTGCCTGACCCGGGGCTGCTTTAGCCCGCGTCTGTGAGACAGAGGAGGAGGGACAGACGGGCAGTTAGCACGGCAGCGAAGGAGTGCTGCTCTTGGTGCAGGAAGACAGGTTATGGGGCTGAAGCAAGGCTTGAAGACACGCTGGCTCACCGCTCTCAAGGGGCATTTCCTGGGCCACCCTCTTCACCATCCATACCTTGCTGGAAACCCTCTTTCCCAGGTCCACCTGCCCCTCGTGGTTGGTGCTCCAGGGGTGGGGTCACAGCTGGGGTGTGAACAAGCCCCTGGAGCCTCCGCTCCCTCCGGGCCCACCTGCTGCTCCAGGGGCACGGGGGACACGCACGCCCGGAATCCCCCGGCTCACACAGAGCCCATAGAGGGCCGCGGGAGTACCCAGCGCCGGCCCACCCTCCTCTGACTCTCCATGGCTGGACTTCTCTCTCAAGACAGTGAGCTCTTTGGCCTGGAAGGGAACCCAGTGACTTTAAGAGCAGAAGCCCCTCAAGGGCAGAAGCCATACCTGGGGGTCTCTCTCCCATCTCAGGCATGTGCTTACTAAACTAACTCTTACTAAATGAGCTCTTCACCTCACTTGCCATTCTGACCCCTCCGCTCCTCCCCCGACATCTGGCAAAGTTCCCCAGGTCCCACTGGGCACGCCAGTGGATGGGGAGGAGAGGCAGCCAGCGGTGGCCCGTGGGGGGAACGCCAGGATGGTCCAGCCCGCGGTGTGAGGTCCTCCCGCCCGGTACTCTGCCTGCGTCAGGGTCCCCTCCTGGAGGAGCCGAGGAGCTCTCTGACCCATCAGCCCTGCCCCCACCCCCCGTGAGAGTCATGCCCACTCTGTGGCCCCCCCTCACCTAGCACATCTGCCTGTCGAGGACGTCCCTAGGTTCCGAGGGTGGCCCTCCACCCGCGACAGGACTCCTGAACCTCGAAACCCTCAAACCAACACCTGCTCTCCAGGGTGGACATCGGCTCTCCTCTGCCCAGACTCCTTGATCTGAGGCCTCGAGGTCTCCTATGTCCCCCACCTCATGGAAGAGGGCTCTTTCAAACTCAGAGCTGACCCTGGGCCCTGGTTCAGTGAGGGATTCAGATGTGGCTGTGGTCCTGTGTGTGCGTGCCCGTCCACCTCAGGGCCCCAGGAAGCACCCGCACCCTGGTAATCCTGGAGCACAGGCTGGGCTACCACGTGACTCTTAAGAGCCTCACCTGACCCCATGCCAGGGGGGAGGGATTAGGCCACGCAGGCCCAGCACCAGGGCGGCCGCTCACCGCCTCTGCCCCCTGCCCCCATCCTACCCCCCATCACTGCCCCGGTCTGGATGACTGTTCCAGCCCCCCAGGGCCCTCCGCCTCTTGTCTGCCCTCTGCACGGCTCCACCACAACACAGTGTGGCTAGGGTCCCCCTGGGGAGCAGCTCTCTCCGGGACACAGCCGGGCATTCATGCTCAGCTGGACACGCCCTCCACGTGCCCCGTGGCCCGGGGGCCTTGTGTCGTCAGACACACAGGCTCTTCGCCTTCCACTCGCCTGGCTGTCTCCACTGCCTGGGCCACACCCTCCTTCCACTCCCCTGGGCCCCTTGCTGGGTCAGTAGCTCAGCCCCCCAGACCGAGCCAGTGCTTTCTGTGGGCAGGCCCCGAGGGCCTGGGGCTGAAGAGGGGACCCCTGGTTCCTGCTCTCAGAAGCCTCCAGCCCAGCGGGGCTGACACTGGCCTCCCGGGAGGTGAGGGGTGGGTGAGTTTCACTGGGGAAGGAGGGGCGGGCACAGCAGCGCACAGCACTGCACACCGAGGGAACAGCCTTTGCAAATGCTGTGAAGCAGGACGGAGCGGATCCAGGCTGCTCTGATGACCGTGTGACCGGGGCAGTTGCTCAGAAGGGGTCCGTGTTTGGGGCTGAAAGCTCCCCGGTGCTGACCTGAAATTCCCAGTGGCTGTATCGGCACTTGCTTGCACTGAGACTTGCAGCCTCCTGCCACCTCCCGGGACATCCAAGTTCCCGCCCATAGCCTACCCCCTGCGTCCCAGGCCCCGTGCAGTGACCCTGGCTGCCTTTTCCCCGGGCAGAGAGGCTCAGGGTCACAAGCCTGCAAGTGTCTCAGAGAAGGGCAGAGCAGCGGTGTTCTTGCCCCAAGCTGGCAGCCCCAGAAGGCACCTGGGGCTACTCCACAGGGGACCAGGTACCCCGCGAGGAGGACCCCAGCAGGGAGTACCCCAGCAGGGAGTGTTCAGGACCCAACGGTCAGTGGGGGAGCCCAGGAAGGTGAGATCCCAGGTCAGCCGTCCTCGTCTGGGGCCTGGCGAGCCGGGCAGGCAGCTTGCAGGTTGGGGAACCTGGGACTGGGTGGGCACGTGGGGGCTGGGTTGTGGGCGAGGCCCCAGGGGAGGGCATGGTTCCCCTACCAGTTTCCCTGTGCCCAAGAGAGCACCATTGAGTAGCAAATAAAAAATGCCATGTCGGGTTGAGAGGGAGATGGGTGAAGAAAATAAAGAGAGAGACAGAGACTGGGAAAGAATGGAAAATTTATACCTTAGTCCATTTAGGCCTTAGTCCTGCCTTTGAAGGGGACCCACCCAGATCAAGCAAGGCCCTGGGACCGGAGAACATGGAGGAGCTGGGGCAGGTGCCGTGGCTGGACGGGAGAGGGCCGAGGTGGGCCGCTGCGTGCCAGGCCTGGGCCGCGGGGCTTAGGAATCCTCTCCGCAGGCAGGAGTGGTCAGAGGGAGTCAATCCTATCTCATGGGTGGGGAAAGCGGGGCCAGGGGAGAGAAGGGCTTCTTCCCCATGAAGAGATCTGGGAGTCCCGCTGAGCAGTGGACCAGACCTCGGGGCACAAGCGGCATTTCCTGGGAGGAGGCAGGCTGGCCTCAAACCTAGTGCTTTTTGGGTGCCTGGCACAGTGGAGGAGTAGCAAGCGGGGTCGGGGGGTGACACAGGCATTTTGGGGTCAGGAGCCCGTCCTGAACCCTGAACAGCCATTGTGAGCCTGCCCACCAGATAAAGGCTTGTCTTACAGCACGTCCGTCTCTCTAGGTGATGTGCTGAGCCAGGGCTCAGCCAACGGCAGGGGGTGAGTTTCTGTCAAGAACAGAGTGGGGAGGACTCTGGGAGGGGTGGGAGGGGCCTGTCTGGCCTCTGACCTTCCTACTGCTGTGCTGTCCTGGGGCCATGCCTCTCTGGCGGGAGAGGTCAAGATCATCGCATCAGCGGACGGCCAACTTTACTTCTGCTAAGGCTGCAGGTCAAACATGGCATGCCCACTTACAAAGGAATTTCGGATAAACAAGCAAATGTTTATAGTATTAGTGTGTCCCAAATATTTCATGGGACATACTTAAACTAAGAAAGTATTTGTTTGTTTATCTGAAATTCCCGCTTGGGTATCTTTTATTTCCTAAATCTGGAAACCGTTTGCCACTCAGCCTGCATGCTTTGCCTGCTGTCAGTAACCCTGAAATCATTCTTATCCGCTCCCACAGTACAAGCCCAGGCAGGCAACTGTCAGGAAAACTTCCAGATGAGAGTGACTGTAGAGATCACTTTTCCCCATCAACGATCTGAGTCTTAGACAGCAGGAGCTTTGCCCGAGGTCACATAAGCAGAAGGTGTGGAGGCGCTTGGCACTTCCCTGGGTGCCTTGGGTCAATGTTGCTGCTTCCATCTGCAGAGGAGGAAACTGAGGCCCATGGGAGGCCCTCACCAGAAGTCTAACCCCCATCTAACACAAGGCCTGATTCATTAACCCTGACCCTCCCCCAAGGCTCCAGCCTCCACTTTGTTGGCTAACAATGTGGGGTCAGCGAAACTGACATGGGTGTGAACCTCGGCGCCTCTGCTCACTGGCCAAGTGGCCCTGGCCAGATGCTCCCCGCCCCTGAGCCTCAGTTTTCTCATCTGCCTGATGGGGATAGTCACACGCCCACCCCTGGAGGCAGTGATGGTGGAGCGAGGGAAACCTGGGCCCTGAGCGGCGGCCCGGAGGCCTTCCCGGGCTGCGAGGCTGCCTGGGGACCTGCAGGGAGAGGCAGACACAGGGCCAGCGCAGGGAGAACCGGAGGCCCAGGACCATCTCACCTCTTCTCCGCGGCCCGCCTGCCGGCGCTCAGCCGAAGCTGTCTCCTCTCCTTGTTATGCCCATTGCCCAGCTGAGCTGCTCCTTCAGGCTGGAACCCATAGTCTCAGTGCGTCCCCCAGACTGTCCGCATCTAGTGAACTGTACCAGGAATGATGATCGCTGCCCTCCACAGACCGGGCGGCTCCAGCTCCGAGCAGAAGCCCTGGAGCGTAGATTCTACTTCCGTCCCCACGTTACAGAGCGGGTCACACAGCTGGTCGGCGGCTGGGCAGGGGGCCTGAACCGGGCAGCACGGTCATGGGCCTGCCCCCAACAAAGGCCCGAAGGCAGTCAGAGCCCAAGAAACACTCGCCACAGGCAAGAGCGGATGCGCCGTATCAGATGGTGCTTTCTTTGCCTCTCCTGGTCTCTTTCCCTGACAAGATGTTCCTCTCTTGAGTCAGGGACTCAGGCAGGCTTGTGTCGTGACCAGCACAGAACCCGGTACACGGTAGGTGCAGCCATGAAATTAAAAGACGCTTGCTCCTTGGAGGAAGAGCTGTGATAAATCCTAGACAGGATATTCAAAAGCAGAAACATTACTTTGCCGACCAAGGTCCGTCTAGTTAAAGCTATGGTTTTTTCCAGTAGTCATGTATGGATATGAGAGTTGGACCATAAAGAAAGCTGAGCACAGAAGAACTGATGCTTCTGCACTGTGGTGCTGGAGAAGAGTTTTGAGAGACCCTTGAACTGCAAGGAGATCCAACCAGTCAATCCTAAAGGAAATAAACTCTGAATATTCATTGGAAGGACTGATGCTGAAGCTGAAGCTCCAGTACTTTGACCACCTAATGTGAAGGGCTGACTCATTGCAAAAGACCCTGATGCTGGGTAAGATTGTAGGTGAAAACAGAAAGAGGCGGCGGAGAGTGAAATGCTTAGATAGCATCCCCAGTTCAATGGCCATAAATTTGAGCAAACTCTGGGACCTGGTGAAGGACAGAGGAGCCTGGCGCGCTATAGTCCATGTGGTTGCGGACAGTCAGACACGACTTGACTTAACGAGTGAACAACAGCAAATGCTTGCTGAGTGAATGAAAGGATGACTGAAGCAGGAGAGACAGTTTGCAGCCTCCAAAGATGGACACGGAGGAAGGCAGCCGAGAAAGCTCTCTCCTGATGAGGCCACGGTCAGTGAGCCTGGGCTCCAGGGTCATTTCCATGACCTCCAAACAGCTCGGCGTGAAGGCAGGAAGGGGCCTGGGCCCGCCTGAAGGGGCCGTGCTGACTCACAGAGAGGGTGTCCTGCCCGGCACACCCCACATTTAGTTGCTGGCTTTTAGTTTTTAAAAAAACAGCTTTACTGAGATATAATCATACGCCATGAAATCCGTCCATTTAAAATGCACAGTTCAGCATTTCCCGTCATGATCAGAGCTGCGCAGTCCCCATTCAACCTAACTGTAGAACATTCACCACCCAGCGGAAGCCTGGCCAGCTCCAGCGGTCGTTGCCCACCTCTCCTGCCCTCCCCCAGCCAGGGCAATCACTCGTCTGCTTCCTGTCTCTACAGATTCACCCGTTCTGTGCATTTCGTACAGAGGCAAGGTGCTCGTGACGGGCTTCTTTCGCTGAGCATGACGGTCACGGCGCACCCACGCTGTGACCTGTGTGGGACACGCGCATTTCACGACTGAAGAGTATTCTATGGCGTAAGCAGACTGCATTCTGTCTATCCAGGCATCAGTTGACAGACATGTAGCTTTTAACCACTTTTTACTACTGTGAGTAATGCTGCTATGAACGCTCATGTACAAATCTGTGTGGACACATGTTCTCGTGTCTCTTGAGTATCCGCATAGGAGTAGAATTGCTGGGTCATATGGTAACTCTATGGTTAACACTTTGCTTCCTCTCAATCTGGAGGGAGAAAGAACAATAATCTTTCTTGAACAATTTAAAAATGCATTCCAATGCCTACGTAGTACTAAAGCTTCTGCCAAATTGAGCCAAGAACCTAAACAGAGGGTCCTTGAGGGGACCAGGCACCTCAGTAAGTCACGTCAGTTCAGACCCTGGCTTTGCCAGTCACTGCGTGACATTGTCCAAGTGCGGTCCGCCTCTCTGGAGCTCACACCCCTGGCTGTCAGGAAGAATATCATACGGAGATTGAAGACGCCAGGCACCTCCCGGTGCCTCTTGGAGCCTCAGCTTCTCCTTCATCGACTGAGGTGGTGGCGCTGGCCTCTCAGAGTCCCTTTGGCTTCCTCTTACATGCTAAGAATCTCCTCCAGAGCTTCATCTGGAATTCAGCCAGCAGCAGGACCTCAAAGTGCCTCCTGACCAGCTTCTTGGAGACTAGACAGGAGTTTTTATTTTCAGAAAGGAGGACCCTTGAAGGAGCTGCTGGCATCCTGGTCGGGGCGCAAAGCTGAGTCAAGTGGGCCCTGCTCCTGGCTTGGGGGAGCTGGGGGAGGCGAGTAAGACCACTCTCACAAACAGACAGACAGACAGACCAACTGTCACCCAGCTTGTCACCCACACCCTCTTTGTCTGTTCTGGTGCAGTGAACTAAAGTCTCTTCCCTCAGGGTGGTCTCGGGAGAACCCTGTAAGGGCAGACCCAGATATCGCAGGGGGAGGAGGCACCCTCAGCTCACAGAGCCCGTCTTGGTTTCCAGGAAACAGGGTCAAAGGCAGCTAGCAGGAGGACCCGGTTTCCCCAAGACAAGCCCGACGGGGGCAGGCAGCCGAGGACGCAGACAAAATCAATCGGCATGGCGGCGCTCCTGTCCTTCACTCTCCACTCCCAGGTCGGAGCCCGCAGCTAGCTCAGCCCAGCAGTCCCCCGCGGGGTGTGGGCCTGTGGAGGCATGAACCCCAGGCCTCCCGGCTATGGGATCATGGGAGCCACCTCGCTTTCCTCCATTGCCTCATCTGGAAGGTGGGGATCACAAGAGCATCACCTCCCAGGGGGATCCGACAAGTGGAGGCGCACGTAAGGTGCTGGGGCAAGGAGCCTGAGGGCGTGCTGTCTCGAAGGTGATTATTTTAGGTCAGACAGTCTCCGGCCTTGAATGAGCGCACAGCCCCCGTTGATGTGTGTGTATTTATAAAGTACAGACACGTGTTACTGAATTAGCACATTCCATCCGTCATAAAACACATCCTCAGAATGGAAGTTTTCGAAGGCTCGTGAGTGGATGCGAACATTCCCATCTTTGCCCTCCCCGCCCCGTCCGGAGCTCAGCCTCCACCCAAGGAGATGGCTGAACAGGCTGGGCCAGGGCCGGGTGGCCCAGACCCCTCCCTTGCGCTCTGGGACCAGGCCGTGAATCTTGGAGGCAGGAAGGCATCCAACCTCCAACCTACTGCAGGAGGAGCCTGGGCAGATGTTTGCATTTTCTGGTGGCTTAGACGGTAAAGCGTCTGCCTACCATACGACCTGGGTTCAATCACTGGGTTGGGAAGATCTCCTGGAGAAGGAAAAGGCAACCCACTCCAGTATCCTTGCCAGGAGAATCCTATGGACGGAGGAACCTGGTAGGCTACAGTTCATGGGGTTGCAAAGAGTTGGAATGTGACTGAGTGACCTCACTTTCACTTTCTTTTGCTGGTAAGCATTGTACCAGCCCCTGTTCCACGCACTTTCTGATTATTAACTCCTTGACAAGGAGAGGTTCTGTGCTTTGTTTTAGCAGGTGAGAAGCTGAGGCACAGAGGGGTTAAGTAACCTGTCCACAGTCACACAGCTGGCAGGGAATAAGCACGGCTCTGAACCAAGGCAGTCGGGCTCCAGAGCCTGGGCTCCCGTCTATGCTCACCACGGCCGGCCCCTCGCCGGCTCCTGCCCTGAGGGCCTGGGGCCTCGGACCCCCTAATGATAACATGATTGCCACCCTCATTTACAGATGGAGAGACTGAGCTTCGCAAATGTGGAATGAGCTGCCCCTAGCCCAGCTGGGAGGTGGCTGGGATTCAGTCTCAGGTCCCTCAAACTTCCAAGTGGAGATCTTTACCAGCCGTCTCCAAGCTGCCCCTGGAGACCCTGTTTGGAGAAGGGCACTGGAGACAGAGTCCAGAAGGCTTCTCTGAGCACCAACTCTGCCGTTGGCTCACTCGGGCAAGCTTGGGCAAGTGCCCGCAGAGGGACCCAGCCCCCCGGCACCTTCACAGCTATGCCCTGCACAGGCCGAGCTGTCGACCCATTTCACTGAGTGGGAGAAACTTGCCTGAGGATACACAGGATACTCGAATCCTGGCCATCAGAGCCCTTCTCCCCAACACAGCAGCGGGGGAGAGGAAGCAGACACGTGAAGAGATGGAACTGAGATACGCAGAGCCACAGTGAGGACCCAAGGCAGAGTGTGCCTGGTGAATAGTCGGTGCTCAGGAGAGGTCTAAGGGAGGAGAGGACAGAAGAGGCCTGCGGCGGACTCCAGCCAGGCAGGCGCCGGGCGTCCCACCGAGCAGCCGGCCCGGGGCCCGGGGGCCTGCAGTGTTGGGGGCCGTCCAGATGGAGGGCATGCAGAGCGCAGCTATCAGACTAACAGGGGCAGCGTTTGCGGCCCTGCCAGCTGCCAGGCAGCTCCTCGCTGTGCCCACCTACACTCAGGAGAGGTCAGTGCCCTCTGAGGGCAAGGGCAGGGAGGGACCGGGCCCTGTGGAGTCTTCAGATCTCAGGGCTCAGTCCAGTGAGAGGCGCCAAACCTTGAGGTGGCTGGCGCAGCCCGGGCCAAGTCCTCTGCTGGGCCCCACTGGTGCCCACTACCCACCTGGACTGCAGGAGCCTGTGCTGGGTGGGTGAGACAGGGTACGGAGCGCAGATGCTTCCCCCTGGCATGAGAACAAGGGGCACAGAGAACCCACAGCACGCCTACCCTCACTTTGCAGGCTCCCGGGACAGGAGGCCTGCCACCTAGCAGGGCGGCCTTGGCGTTGCCCTGCGGGGCGGTGTAACAGGCCAGAGGTGCCTGGCTCAGAGCACACGGGGCTGAGCCGGGAGCTGGCTCCTTACAGCCCAGGCCCCAGACAGACCTGCGGTCAAGGACTTAACGGCTCTCTTTGTTACTTTCCTGATTTTAAAGTCAGCAGAAAAGTAGCATCTATCCTGAAGGGTGTGGGGCCTTCCCTGGTGGCTCGAACGGTAAAGAATCTGCCTGCAATGCAGGAGACCGGGTTCCATCCCTGGGTTGGGAAGATCCCTTGGAGAAAAGAATGGCAACCCACTGCAGCATTCTGGCCTGGAGAACCCCACGGACAGAGGAGCCTGGCGGGCTGCAGTCCACGGGGCCGCAGAGGATCAGACACCCTGTCTTGCATTTCCGAAGGGTATGAGAACTGGAAAGGCGAATCTGTGCAGCACTCAGAACAGGGCCGGGCGCAGAGTAATCACTCTGAAAGCGCTGGTCACCACCGCCACCGCCATCCACACGTATCATCGCTGTTCTGCTTCATCCACTTCCCACCTGCCTCTGTCTGACCCTCAGACCTCTCTTCTGGAAAACCGGGCTAATTACCTGCCTCGCGGGGTTGCTATGAGGATTAGCCATGCTAACTCCGGCTCTCGTAAATGAACACACGGTACCGGGCACGCAATCAGTGTTCTTCATCAAGACCCACCCCGGGGCTGAGGGTCAGAAGAGTGCACGTCTTCAGAGCCCTGGCTGTGACCCCGGGCAGCCAGCCTGACTTCTCCGTAATCTGCTTTCTCGTGGCTTAGGATACAGCAGGCACTCCATAAATGCGGTCCCTTTACTACCTCCTCAGGGCTGTTCTGCAAGCGGGGGCCCCTGCCTGCAGGGCGGCCTCTGGAGGTCGCTGAGATTGCCAAGGGGCAGCCTGCACCCCTGGAGGCTGCGAGGTGAGGGGCACCCCAGTCTCGCCCAGGAAGCCCATGGCCAGCAGCCTCTCAGGTTCAGAGAGGAAGCACCTCGAGGGTCTGAAGGAGGGTCAGAGGGCAGACAGGACCCCACGAGGCCTGCGTGAGGCCTGGGTGCCCCAGGTCCTGCCCACCTGGGTCTCACACCCCTTCACCTGGTCACCTGGCTCCTGCTCACTTCCTTCTGTCTACCAGAAGGTGCCCCCGACCCCAGTCTGCACTCTGACCTCCTGACTTTCCCACCCCTGCCCTCACTGGGGCTCCCCACGGCCACGCAGCTGGGATCCCGACCCGTGTCGTCCACCCCCCAAGCCCCTTCTGCTCTGCTGGACTTTGATCTCAGCTCGAGCTCTCTGCAGAGCCCAGCAGTCAGGATGGACGCCTGCTGGCCGTGTTGGGACAATGGACAGCACCCTGCCTGGGAGACGCTTGTCCTGCCCCCCGTGGCTGTCTGTGCATGGCCGGGCCTCCTCTCCCACGTCCTGTCTCCCCGAGGCCCAGGCTGCCTCACCCTCCGTGGCCCCGGCACAGCAGGGGCTGAGGACACGGCGGCTCCAGGCCCCTGGCCCTCGGGGGCCGACTCTGTTCTGGGTGAGATGGTCAGCAATGTGAACACAGCTGTGTGAGATGGTGGAGCCCAAAGGATGACGTCCACAGGGCCCGAGAGAGACAGGGCAGGGTCGGGGGAGGCCTTGAAGGAAGGAGATGTTCATGCCAGTCTTGGAGGCTCAGAAGGAGCCAGCCAGGGGAGGATCAGAGGCAAGGCGTATGCAAGCAGATGGAAGAGCCCGTGCAAAGCCACTGTGCGGAGGCTGAGTGCACGGGGTTGGCTGGCTGGAGGGAAGGACCGCGTGTGGCAAAGATGCCGTGAAGGGCCCTGGGCCAGGAGCTTGAACTGTCTGCGAGGAGGACAGGGATGGAGCAGCGGGTTTAAGCAAGGGAGGTGACAGCATCTGATTTCTGTTCTGAAAGAATATCTCGCCGCTGAGTGGAGAAGAGTTACGGAAGGGGTCCTGGGGACGGGGGAGGGAAAGACTCCCCCTGGTAGCTTAAAATGATCAACTCACCACCAACGAGAGCAGCACATGACCCTGTTCCTCAGAGACACCCAGGATTCTGGAAAACTGAGCTTCTGAATAACAAACGAGAAGGAAATAGAGTGGGGTCCTGCCAGTGAGCAATGACAGTCTACAGAGCCTGTCAGTGCGCAAGCCATGCAGAGCGGAGGCCGCTGGCCACAGCCCCAGCGAGCCCTAAGAGCTGCAAATTCAACTGAGATAGGCGTTCACGTTTTAAAACTGGAGTCCAGGTTAAAAAAAAAAAAAAAATCTGGGTTTCTGGCTTTTGGGAACATTTCAGAACTCTGACAGTCCCGGATATGTACTCGGTCAGGGCACAGAGTCGAGGTCATTTCTTTCAGCACGTGACTCAGTCTGGCAGAGGCCCCACCTCTCCCTGTTGCCCCCAGCCCCGTCACCGGTCACTCTCAGGGCCCACAAGGCACCTGAGCGTGCTCTTCAAGGCCTGCTGATTCCCAGGCTTGGTGAGGGTGTAGAGTGACCAGAGCTTTCACCCTCAGCTGTGGCTGTGTAAGCTGCAAGGAGTTGTCCAGGGTCACTCTGCAAACTATTCTGTTGTTTCCAGCGCAATTGGAATTCTCTTGTGAACTGAAGACTTGTATTTGCCATAACCCTGCAACTCCTATCCTGGGTTTATACTGAGGCAGGAGACGGGTGGGCTTGAGGTTAGGCACGTGCAGCTAGCCTCCTGTTTACAGTTCTTGGGAGAGGAAAAGTAGGTTTCAGCCCGGACACTCACAACTAACCTTCTGACAGCCGGGAAAAAAAAGGCTAAACTCTGTCTGAGAAAAAGGTCAAGAGATGACATGTTTGCCCTCCTTGGGGCGAGGTAGACACTACACACGTGCAGAGGCTCCTCCGGGGTCACAGGGCAGGGGACCCCAGGCCAGAATAGTCTTGCCATTTCCCTGCCCAGAAACCCTTGCACTGAAATCCGTCTTGGCTGAGGGGCGCCAGCACACCCAGGGGAGGGTCTTAAGACAAGCTAGCCGGGGGAGGGGCGAAACAAGATGACTGGCCGGAGGGCAGGCCCGGATCCAGACTGCTCCCTTATCAACGGTTTCAGCTTCCCAAGCACGGCTCTCGAGATTCCCTGGCTGAGTTTGCTTGTGTGTCTTTCTGCATGTCCTATTTTTCCAACACACATTGCAGTAGTCTCTTTACCTTCCGCCTCCTTATCAGAACTTTCTTGTCAAGGCTGGCACGGACTGGGGGGTTAGGCTCCAGCCACTGGCTTTCGTGGGCAGCGGCAGGGCTCCTGGTTTACACCCAGGTGACCAGGGGTCGATTCCTGGTCAGGGAACTAAGGCCTCACTCCCAGCTGCTACTGTTGCGTCCAAAATCAATATGGCAGAGGAGCTCGTGCACACGTGCCCGAGAGGACACACCCAAGCACCAGTGGCCGTCAGCAAGAGCCAGAAACACGCTGCGCTACAGACCACCCGGAGCCCCACCCAGAGCACGACGGTGAACGCGGTACAGCTACTCACAACCCGCGTGAATCTCAGAGACGCAACGCGAGGGAAAACAGCAAGCTTCAGAGAAACAGACAGAACGGTTCCATTCCACTTACCTAGCATGCCCACACACCCAAGCCCCTAAAATGTAAGGAATTGAAACCGAACAGGATCCCGTGGGGCCCTCCTGTGGATGCAAAGACATTTTCAGGTCTCTCCCGTTTCTTATAAAGGCTTCTCCTCCTAGACCTTCCCAGAGTACCAGAGGGCAGATACCAACAGGTGCTCACCAGGGAAGCAAGGGAATAAGAAGCAAGGGAGCAGCGGTCTAGACACAGTGTTGTGGTTCAGTCGCTCAGTCGTGTCTGACTCTTTTCGACCCCATCGGCTGCAGCACGCCAGGCCTCCCTGTCCTTTACCATCTCCCGGAGCTTGCTCAGACTCATGCTCATCGGGTTGGTGACTTAACAATATCTTGGAGTGCTTCTCCAGGAGTGAAGCCCCCACCCAGGTGGAGGATGGTAGCTTTAGATCCCAGGATCCTTGGAGCACCACCCTGTGACCACATCACCAACCAACCGGAAGAAAGTCACAGACCCCGCAGCCCTCACCCCAGCTTTACAAACTTCTCCCCTAAAACATCAGGGAGTTTCAGTTTTTTTTTCTTTTTAAGGTCAGTGGTTTTTGTATCCTGACCAGAAAACCTTTGCCTTCCTAATACAGGAAGATAGATACTCAGCTCTGTGTCCTCTGAAATCGTGGTTCTGCTTTTTACATTTAGGTCTATGATCCATTTTAAACTGATTTTTTTTTAACATGTAAAAAGTCGCATATTTTAATGTATGCCACTCAGTGAATTCGAGGGGGTAAGTGCACACGCATGAAATCACCGCCACCGTCGAGGCCATAGACATGCCCCTCCCCGCCCAGCTTTCTCCTGCCTCTACTGTCACTGTTGTTTCCAAACTGACTTTTGCCTGGGAGGTGAGGGAGCAGTTGAGATTCTTTTGCCCCACTCTGAAATCCCATTTCCACTTGTTACGGGCGTTTTCCTTTCCCCATGGGTTTGACTTAATGCTTTGCTTTGTCGTTTAAAAATTATTATTCTTTAAATTGTGTACTCCTCTTTGTATGCATATATTTCACATTAAAAAAGAAAAAAGAAGCCCCCTCTCAGTCCCTCTTCTGTGGAGGCACTGTGCTCAGGGAGGTGGAGAAAGTGGTGACCTAATAGCCCTTCCCACGCCACGAGCGGACAGCCCCACAAGGCCACCTAGGTTTCTGACTTGTGACGTGGCACATGTGGTTTCTCCTGTTCGGAAAGATCCAAGGTGCAGGAGGAATTGATTGAAACCAGTTGCCTAAACACCGGCTGGGGAGGCCTTCCCGGGGAGCATGCTAACGTGAACACGACCTGAAGGTCTCAGTGGGCCACAAGCTGAACCCAGGGCAAGGGTTTAAGGTCATGAAAGACCTCATCCACTGCCTCCACGGTGCACACACAGTTTCTACTGCATCTGGTAGAGAGGCAGGAGTCCTTCCCGTTTCCATTCCTCTCCTCTCTCCAGCCCTGTGCAGGGCTCTTTGACTCGTCTCCAGGAACACTAGCAGGGGCCTACGGGGGCGGGGCGGGGGGGGGCCTGTCCTCGGCAGAGCGGGAGGAGGTGGGCCTGAGGCCCAGAGGGCAGAGCAGGACACTTTTATCCCCCAGGTAGGCGCGGGGGGAAGACCCCAGCCCCGGGACAGAAAGTTTGATCCTAGGATTGTCTAGCCTGTCGGGATTCCCAGGGACGGGGCCCTCTCCCCGTGGTACAACCATCCGAAGGCTCCCGGCCTCCCATCCTTCCACACCAAGCTCCCCGACCGAGAACGGGAGGCAGGAGCCAGAGGCGCCCCGGCTGAACGGCAGCGGCGTGTCCCCGGGGGACAGACGCTTCCAGGTGAGGAGGACCTGAGCCTTGCCCAGGAAGGAGAGAGGGACCCCGCAGCTCTCATTCTCAGAGTCAAGGAGACCCTGCCAACGGTACAGGCGTCGGAGAGCTCCTTGGAGGTCAAAAGGGGAGTGATGTCAACCTATCCATCGGCCTCTTTCCTGGAATCCCTCCTGGCTCAGAGACGCCCAGGCGCACACGGGAGGGCGCTGGGATGGGCCAACTCCAGGCTCAGAACCCGGCCAAGCAAGGTGGCTGGCCAAAGGAAGGCCGGAAGAGGCGCCCCGTAAAGCGATTCAAGCCGCCACGGGGCGCGGGCGCTCTCTGAGGCCGCCTGGCTGTCTGTCCACAAGTAAACTTCTTCCCCCTAATAAACACTGGACATGTTTTAGTACTTTCCGTCTCTGTGGGAATTCCTTTCTGCACAGCCGAAGGGCCAGGGCCTTGTCACCGGCCACTGGTCCAGGGGCCAGGATTCAGCGCCCTCACTGCCGGAGCCTGACCTCCGTCTCTGGCCGGGGACTGAAATCCTGCTTCCAGCCGCCGCTGGCCGAGGCCACCCGAGACCAGAAGGACAACTTTGTCCTTGAGCGTTGTGTGAGTCAAGGCCCGAGACCGGGGCCGGTGGGGGGAAGGGGGGCCCAGTCCTTCCAGCCCACTAACTGGAAGGACCCTTGGTTTCCCTTCAGGCCCCGGCGCTGAGCGGGAGGCCTAAGGCAGCTGGGTGGAATGCGCCGCCAGCCCCCGGCTCTGCCTGGAATTTCGCGGGCGCATTCTGAGTCACTAAACTTAGCACCGGGGGCCGGTGGCCTCTGGGTCGGCCCCGGCGTGCCAGAGGCTGAGAATGAATTGCAGGGAGAGTGGGCAGGAGAAAACGCAACGGGCCAGGCCGGGGGCCACGTCTCGGCCTGCGGAGAGAAGAGGGCCCTGACAGGCAGTCCTGGACCCCTCCTGCCCTGCTCCCCTTGGCCCGGAGATGCCATCCTCACCCCCAGAAAAGAGTCCACGCTCTCTGGGGAGAGGGTCTGGTAGGAGTCCGTTACCCCACGCATTCCACATATGTTTACTGAGGGCCTACTGTGTGCCAGGCACCTTGCTACACCCTGAAGACACTACGGGGATTTGACATACCCTGTCTGGCTGCCTGCAGCAGACAGATGGGTTCAGCCAAAGGGTGCTGTAGGGGTTGACGGGGGCAGCCCCAACCTGCGGAATCAAGGCGGCCTTCCCAGAGGAGGTGGCATCTAAATGGAGACCTGGAGGTGGATGGAAGATCTTGGCTGCGGAGAGGAGGGGAAAAGCGGCTCAGGCAGACGGCCAGGCCAGGCTGTGGGGGCGAGGGGGATGAGGGGCTGTCCCCTGACGCCCAGCCCAGCTGCCTCCCATGACACCCTGATGCCACTCTGACTTTCTGCCTGCTCCCTGGATTGCCGTGCCAGAGAAAAGAGACCACTCTTTGGGGTTCCACTCTTGGTCAGGAGTTCTGGCTCCTGCTTCCCGACCGTGCCACCCTGGGCAAGCCAGCTCACTCCTTTGGGCCTCGGTTTCCTTTT
Source organism: Nanger dama (assembly GCA_917880005.1). Classification (NCBI taxonomy): domain Eukaryota; kingdom Metazoa; phylum Chordata; class Mammalia; order Artiodactyla; family Bovidae; genus Nanger; species Nanger dama. Next base: position 2,804,954 of record CAKJTW010000016.1, on the reverse strand, counting down.
CTGTAAAATGGGGATAAGAGCAGGTCCTCAGGGCCTTCCTGGTGGCTCGGTGGGAAAGAATGTGCCTGTCAGTGCAGGAGACACAGCTTGGAAGATCCCTGGTCCGGGAAGATCAGAGCAGCTACGCCCGACAGCTACTGAGCCCGGGCTCCACACAGGAGAGGCCGCCGCAGCAGGGGGCCCCTGCGCCCCAGCTAGAGAAAAGCCCGCCAGCAATGAAGACCCAGCACAGCCCCAGATAAATATATCACATTAAAGCTTCTGATTGGAAGTGTTCACAAGAAACGTTCATTTAAAGAGAGAAAGGCAGGCCCTCTAGTGACGACTCCCTGACCGTGAGGGTCGCGGGGCCTGATGCTTAGCAGACCCCCGATAAAACAGGAGCTGTCTCCACCCGGCCTGTGGCTTCGTCGCCACCGGTCAGTGAGCCTCCAGAGGGCAGGGCGGCCCTCCTCCGAAGCCCCCGTCCGGGGCCTGGTCCGGGAGGAGGCGGACGCCTGTTGGCCGGAAGCTTTGCTTTCTGCACGGTGCTCAGCGCCTAGCCAGATGCCTGGACGGGGAGTCTCTGTCCGCCTGCCCAGCCTGCTCAGCTCCTGGAGGACAAAGAAGGTCAGCCTTCCTTGCGTGCCCAGCAGCTGCCACCGACAGGCCCTGAGAGCTGCCCTTCATCTCCCTCGGGCGAGGAGGTGGCCCCGGCTGCTGCCAGCCCTCCCTTGGACGGGGCAGCTTTCTGCCGCCCTCACCCTGGGGACTGGCACGCACCACTGACCCACGAATGCCAGCCCATCCTAAGCGCATGTGCAGGCCCGGGGCGGGGGTCTGGGCGGCCCCTTGCTTGTGCTGTCTGCCCACCCCAGAGGGGTCTCTGGACGCAGGGTCAGGAGGCAGTGGGGCACTGGACCCCGACCAGAGTCCAATCTCTTCCTGGGCAGCTGGCCCCAGGGGACTCTGACTTGTCATACATTCCCTCAGGGCTGTTAATTTTTATTTTTAGGATTTATTGAGCACCTCCTGGGTGACTCAGAGTTCTCTCATAAATCTTCTTACTCTGATGGCCCGGGAGGTCAGGATTAGCCCCTCGGTTTACAGATGGGGGCTCACGGGCGGAGAAGCGAGGCGGGTGCCTGGAGGTCACACAGCCAGGAAGGGGCAGAGGAGCAATAAAAGCCAGCTGCTGACTCCAGAGCTCCCTCAGGCCAGGAGAGGATGCGGCTCAGCTGGGTGTCCTGATACGGCGCTGAGCCGGGAAACGGGCAGCTCCAGCCAGGGAGAGGCAGAGACCAGGCCCGGCTCCGCGCCTGCAGACTCACCCCAAGGCCTGCACACAGCCAGGCGGCCCTGGGGCCTAGTGGTGGAAGCTGGCCAGGATGCAGACCGGCTCCCTGTCCCTCCCATGCTAGCACCTGCGGCAGACAGCCAATGCCTCCTAAACGCGGAATGAATGGAAGCGGACAGGTGAGAGGAGATCCCTCGGCTGAGGGAGCGGACACCGACAGGTCAAGCTGCCCAGAGGCCTTACTGTCCTGTTCCCACTGCTGAGCTGGCCGTGGGAAGGGCCCAGGGGTTCACACCCACTGGACTGGTCACAGCCTGCCCTCCCTGGTCAGGGGTGACTGGCCCAGGCGTGAGCCATCTATGTGGGACAATGAGTCTCAACCCAGGAATTCTTCTTGAATGTGGGACCCAGAAGGTCGAGTCCAGGTACTGTAAAATGGGAAACTCAGGGGCTGGGGCAATTATGTTTCCACTTAGGCAGCTCAGTGAAAGCCATGATTGTCTCCACTAGGACAGTTTCCACCTGCAAGTCAGAATGAGTCTGGCCACCAGTGGCTTGGTGGGTCAAATTGTATTTGTCTCATATGATGAGAAATCTAGAGGGAGGTGAGCTCAGGCATTGATTCACTCAGTGAGATCAGAGCTGGAGTTTTGTGGTTTCCTTGCCTTTCCCTCCTGGCTATGAGATGGTTGCCACAGCTCCAGGCATCATATCTGCATTCAAGGGAGGATGAAAGGGAGGAAGGCTAGGCCAGCTATAGCTGATGCCTTTTATAACAACAACAAAAAACACCCGGAAACTTCTCCAGAACCCACAGCAGACGTCTGCTATGCCTCATTGAGCAAAACTGTGTCTCTTATGGCCACGGCAAAGGGAGCCGGGAGAGACCGTCCAGCTGAGCCCAGTGCTGAGCGTGCCCAGGGCTGCTTCGAACGAGAGGGGACACCGGGCAGGCAGCTGCCCACCTTCGCCCTGCGACAGCCCTCAGGAAGCAGGCGGACTGCTGCTCGCAGGGCTGTGGCGATCTGGGCGCCAGTTCCAGGTCTCAGCTCACCACCCCCGTGGATCCTCTGGTTGCCTTAAGCTCTGCCTTGGGGCTAAGCCCCGGATAGTTCAGTTGGTAACGAATCCACCTCCCCTGCAGGTGACCCCAGTTGGATTCCGGGGTTGGGAAGATCTGCTGGGGAAGGGATAGGCTAGCCACTTCATTATTCTTGGGATTCCCAGTGGTTCAGTTGGCAAAGAATCTGCCTGCAATGCGGGAGAACTAGGCTGCATCCTGGGTTGGGAAGATCCCCTGGAGAAGGGAATAGCTACGCACTCCAGTATTCTGGCCTGGAGAATTCCAACAGTCCATGGGGTCACAAAGAGCTGGACACGACTGAGTGACTCTCACTTCACAAGCCAGTTCCAGTGGGTTTCAGAGTAATCCAGGAACTGCTGTAGAAGCCAGGTGCATGGCGCCCTTCTGAGGACGGTGTCTGCCTGGGCACTGGTGCCCGTTAGGGGCCATGACCTGGGTCACGTGACATCGTTACCATGCCAACAGCGCATGGGCCAGGAATCTGGGCACTGGGACCTGGCATAGCAACAGTCTCTTCTGGGGGAAGGAAATGAAATATGGTGCCCTGGGCCTGGCTTCCTGAAGACAAAGGAAGGGGGCTGTGGGCACACAGTGTGCTGAGTGGCAGACAGCGGCCGCTTTGCAATTTGAGAGGAGCAAGAGCAGTGAGGGCCTGGAGGGGCATCACGAGGAGAACCCAAGAGGGGGCCAGGCTCAGCTGCGGGAGCCTCAGTTTCCTCACCTGTCAACTGGGGCCGCTAACAGTTCTCATCTCTGTTGACTGAAGATTAAATGAAGTCCTATGATCAAGGGTTTGGCATAGGATTTGGAACATGTTGAGTGCTCAATGAGTAGTGGTTATAACATTACTGTTATAGTGGGTGCTCAGGAAATGCTTTAATCAATTTAATTAATTTGACTGTGTCGATCTCAGTTGCTTTGTTGTGTCACGCTGGATCTTTCGTTGTGATGCGTGGACTCTCTAGCTGCGGCTTCCGTCGTCACAGCACTTGAGTGCGGCTGGTGCATGGCACGTGTTCCCTGACCAGGGATTGAACCTGTGGTGGGAGCGCAGAGTCCTACCTACTGGACTCCTGGGCATCACGTTCTTTAAGAACGTGCATCAGGATGAAGCGAGATGCCTGCACAGTGCTTAGCGGAGTGCCGGGCTCAGGCCGGATGCAGGACACAGGCAGCTAAAATGGAACTCTGGAAGGCGTGGGCACGAAGGCCAGCCAGGTGATTAGGCTGGACTGCTGCCACCTTGGAGTGCCAAGCGGAGAGTGGGTGGGCAGAGGGGAGTCATGGACAGTTCTTGAGCAGGGGAGTGACAGGCTGGCACAGGAGTGTCTCAGAGCTTATTCTGGCGTCCGTCTGCTGTTTATCCGTGTTTGGGTGAAGACGTGCGGGGCTGCCCACGAAAGGGGCCCGTTAAGCCCAGAACAATGGCTTTGCAGCAGCCTCTGTGGAGCCAGATCCCTGCTGTCCAAACCACCCAACTTCCTGCTCCCAGCCTGCTGGGAGCTGCGGGAGGCGGTCTTTATCCTCTGGTAATGAGCCAGGGGAGAAATGCTAATTCATCCGCGAGGCCCGGGTCACTCCCCAGTTCCATCTCCACCCAGAAACCTCTGCCAAAGGTCCCTGCATGGGCTAATAGGATTGGCCCTGAGCTTATCTGGGTGAACAAGGCCCCTAAAGGGCCCATTCTGATGGTTCAACGTGCCATTAACCCTTTGTTCTCACTTCAAGCTCTACCAAGTTTTAGAGAGTCCATCTGACATTAACCCCTTACCTGCAGGTAAGGTTTCACATCCACCTGTGGGCACAGGAGAGCTTTCAAAATGCAGAAATGAGCTGGATTCCCCAAGTTTAAGATACCAGAGCCTCCATCTTATCTGCCCCCTCACTTTTTTGTGAAGTAAACTGCCACCTAGAGAAGATAGGGGACACTTTCAAGGCCAACCGGGCTATAGGCTTGGGGTAGGGTTGACTCACTGGACTGTCAACTTTTAAGGTATACTGTACAAGAAACCAGATTTGCAAAAAAAAAAAAAAGTTGCCAAACTGACCAACTCCAGCTATACCATATCACGGACCATACAGAAGGCTGAGCATTGAAGAACTGAGGGTTTTGAACAGTGGTGTGGAGAAAATGCTTGACAGTCCCTTGGACAGCAAGGAGATCCAACCAGTAAATCCTGAAGGATATCGACATCGAATATTCTCTGGAAGGCCTGATGCTGGAGCTGAAGCTCCAATACTTTGGCCACCTGATGCGAAGAGCCAACTCACTGGAAAAGACCTTGATGCTGAGAAAGATTGAGGGCAGGAGGAGAAGGGGGCAACAGAGGGTGAGATGGTTGGATGGCATCACTGACTCGATGAACGTGAGTCTGAGCAAATTCTGGGAGATGGTGTAGGACGGGAAAGCCTGGTGTGCTGCACTCCATGGGGTCGCAGAGTGACTGAGCGACTGAACAGCCATTGTACCAAGTTCATAACTCAGAAAGATTAGTTTTGTTCGTCTGGCTGGCTTCAAGTTTGCAGACTTCAACTTTCTCAGAAGTGACTATTTTTAAGAGAATTCATTGAGCTTGGTTTTTAGCATTTATGGAAGTGGGCTTGCAAAGGATCTGACATTTCTGCAGGTGGGCTGAAACGTCTATAGGAGGTAACCAATTGGCTAATGAGTTAGCAGTTATTGTCCAGCATAACTTCCTGTTCACCCCACAGGGCTCAGAACACATAGGTTCAAGGGCAGAAATGGGTCCATGGCAAGCTCTGCCCATCTCCCCACTGGGTGCATGTCTGAGCTGTTCATGGGTCTTTGTGGGGCAGGAGAGTGACCAAGACTCAGCCCCAATATTAAGAAACTCAGGACCATGTTATTCAAACTAAAATAATAAGCTCACATTCTAGATTCTGACAAGTCCGCCACTGGGCCTTCTAGTCTACCTCCCAGAAACTTTTGCACGGGTGCACAAGCAAATTTGGGGTGCATACCTGCAGTGACAAAGATTAAGAGCGCCTAAAAGACCTTCAGATGGTTTAATAAAAAAGGGTATGTTCAAAGGTACATCTAGACAATTCAGTGAGGCAGGCACTCAGAGAACAAAGTGCCGCCCTACACAACGATGAGAAGGGTCTGGAGGTACTGACGGTGGGAAGAACAAGGACTGGAACCACTGGGTGCATTCTTGCTCAAGAAAGGAAATGCTCACTTACCTGAGTGTGTTGCACGCAGAAAGCATCTCTAGGAGGACAGGAAGGACACAGTGCCGGGAGCCAGTGTGAGGAATTCCGCCCATGGCAAAGGTCATGAGGAAGGAGGCTTGGCATACGCAAAGGTGTGATCAAGCCTCAGGAAACCCCCCTGTTCCCGAGCATCTACCCCCAAACCAGAGTGTTTTATGCTCTCACCTACACCTCTGACTTTACGGGGGGCTCTCGGAGAAGGAGTTAGCTTGCAGCTCCAATTAATAAAAATTCCTGGGCGTGACAAGAGTGTTTCAACTTACAAACTCCTCTGAAGGTTCTCTAGCCTGCCTGATCAGGTTCGTCCAGCCACATGTGATTGTTTACAGCCTCCCAACCGTGAGAGGCATGAGATGCTTTAAACTTTCTAAATACAGACTCTTTCGAGAAGTTAGAAAAGTATTAGTATAGTATAGTGGGTTGATTAGGAACTATACTGGTGAAGGGTTTTTCATTTGTTGTGCCCATAATTACTGCTAATTCCCTGCCCTGGGTGTGACAAGGGTGTCTCAGGTCAAACCTCTCTGCTGACAGACTAGCTTGTGTGACAACCTCTCAACCATAAATAGCACAGAGAGTTTGGAGTATTTTGAAAGTCTTACTTAGCATAGGGCTTTTCTCATTGTTGAGTCAATGATTGCCGCCAGGCCTCCATATCCTTAAGTACCTGAGAATATATTAATCAATGTATTTGGAACATAGAAAAGGAAATACAGAAGTTTTTGATGTTAGCAATACTAGACTATTTGAGTTAACGAATTTTCTCTTTTGTTATAGAGCACTGTACTTTGTTATAAATCACTGTATCCTTGCTATGTAAAAATGTAACTTTATCACTATCTTAAGACTAAATAGATCTTAAGGGAACATTGGTGAGGGATTTTCATTTGTTAGGCTGATGTTTGCTGCTAAATCTCCATATTCCCTGCCCTTATAATGAATATAACTAGCATATAGGAGAAATAAGTATTAACCTTTAAGATTAATCATGTTAACCTTAGGTTAAATAAATTCCTTTCTTGGTTGTAACCCATTACACCCTCAGCCTATAGGAATGCAACTTTATCTGCTACCTTCAGAGGGTGGTGCCTGGTTTAAGAAAAAACATGCTTGGAAAAAATAAGTTTTTGGTTATCAGAAGAAAGGGTCGTAGAATGCCAGCAGGCCTCGTGGCCAGAAGATGATGTAAAACCCTAAGACCTTTTTTTATACATTTATGTGAAGCACCTGATTTTGATAAAGGTCAGGACTGCTGACCCCGCATGACTCTGTTTTCATCCCTATGTGTAACGAAAGGTATATAAGCAAACCTAAAAAAAAATTCGGATCAGTTTCTGGAAAGACTGACTCCCCATGTTGTTTCTTTCTTGCTCCCCCGCTTTCCTGGCTGAATTCCCATCTGGAACGTGGGTACTCACCAAGCCCGCTAATTTTGCCTGGGCTTCTAAGATCGGACCGGGGAGGCCTCAGATCCTCCTCTCCTTCAGGAGAACGGAAAGACGCCTGTGGCCTACGTAGGTGGTGATTGGTATTCCATGTAAACCAAGTTATTCAGCCTCTTTTTCTCCACTAATTTTCCTACTACACTATTTGTTTCTAATTTCTCTATATATCTGTAATTAAATAAGTTTTTTCCTAGGACGCCTACTCCATCTCCCCTTCAAATTACCCTGGATCCACCGGGGCTGGACCCCGGCAAGACAGACCGGTGTTCTCTGGGAGGGAGGCTCCGCCCAGGGAGAGAGAGAGGCTGGCTTTTAGTTGTATATCAATACACTTTTTTCTGCCACTGGTAGTTCTGTTCACCATGTGCAGGTATCATCTTTCAACTGAAAGCAGTTACTTATCCAAGAGAACTGAAAATATGTGTCCAAGCAAAAACCTGTGCACAGATGTTCATGACTGTGTAAGCCATCATTTTGTCAAACATTAGACAAAGTATGGAAAACCCCGAAAGCCCACCAGCTGCTGAATGGTAAAGATGGTGTGAGCTTTCCCCTGAAATGGACTATGACTCTGCCATAAAAGGGGTGAAGCGCTGATACAAGCTCAGCATGGGTGAGCCTCGGAAACATACGCTGAGGGGAGAAGTCAGACATGAGACGCATCCATAGAGACAGAAAGCAGATTAATATCTGCCTGGGGGAGGGGGATGGAGAGTGGCTGCTAATGGACACTGGGGCTCTCTTTGCAGTGATGAAATGTTCTTAAATTATACAGTGGTAAAGGCTGCATTGTATATAGTGGTAATTGTTGGGCTTCCCTGGTGGCTCAGCTGGTGAAGAATCCGCCTGCAATGCAGGAGACCTGGGTTCTATCCCTGGGTTGGGAAGATCCCCTGGAGAAGGAAAGGCTACCCACTCCAGTATTCTGGCCTGGAGATTCCATGGGCTGTATAGTCCATGCGGTCACAAAGAGTCAGACACGACTGAGTGACTTTCACTCACTCACTGAATGGTTGCATAACCCTGTAAATATGCTAAAAAAAAAAAACCCCAACAACACTGAACTGTATTCTTTGAAATTAAAAAACAACGTGTCCCCTTTTTATAAGGCCATAGTCATACTGGATCAGGGTCCAGCCGAATGATCTCACCTTACTGCAACTGCTAAGTCACTTCAGTCGTGTCCGACTCTGTGCAACCCCACAGACGGCAGCCCACCAGGCTCCCCGTCCCTGGGATTCTCCAGGCAAGAACACTGGAGTGGGTTGCCATTTGCTTCTCCAATGCATGAAAGTGAGAAGTGAAAGTGAAGTTGCTCAGTCGTGTCCGACTCTTAGCGACCCCATGGACTGCAGCCTCCCAGGCTCCTCTGCCCATTGGATTCTCCAGGCAAGAGCACTGGAGTGGGGCGCCGTTGCCTTCTCCGTTAACTGCCAGGGTCCAGCCCTGGTGGATCCAGGGTAATTTGAAGGTGGAGGTGGAGTAGGCATCCTACGAAAAACTTATTTAATTACAGATAGAGAGGGACTAGAAATTTAGCAGAGAAAAAGAGGCCAAATAACTTGGTTAACACAGGGGACCAATCACCACCTACGTAGGCCGCAGGTGTCTTCCCGTTCTCCCAAAGGAGAGGAGGCACTGAGGCCCCCCAGTCCGATCTTAGAAGCCCAGGCAGAATTAGTAGGCTTGGTGGGTCCTATGCACCAGATGGGAATTTGACCAGAAAATAGTAAAAGAGAGAGAGAAGAGGGGCTGAATAACTTGGTTTACGTGGGGTACCAATAAAATTCCGGACAAGGAATTCGCACCATCTGAATGGCGGGCACCCACACTCCAGATGGGAATTCGGCCAGAAAATTGGGGAGCAGAAAGGAACGACATGAGGGAATCAGTCTTTCCGAAACTGATCCGATTTCTTTATTTTTCAGGTTTTTTTATATACCTTTTGTTATACAGGGATGAATACAGAGTCACACGGGGTCAGCAGACCTGACCCTTGTCACAAGCAGGTGTTTCATATAAATTCATACAAAGGTCTTATGAGTTTTTACATCATCTTCTGACCATGAGGTCCGCTGACATTTTATGGCCCTTTCTGATACCGTTCAGTTAACCAGAAAGCTTATTTTTCTAGGAGTGATTTTTTCAGGCACCACCCTCCAAATAAAGTTGCATTCCTATAGGGTGAGGGGTGTAGTGAGTTACAATCAAGAAAGGAATTTACTTAACCTAAGGTTTAACGTGATTAGTCTTAAAGGTTAATACTTATTTCTATTATATGCTTAAAGGTTAATACTTATTTCTCCTATATGCTAGTTATATTTATTATAAGGGTAGGGAATATGAAGACTTAGCAGGAAACATCAGTCCAACAAATGAAAACCCTCACCAATGTTCCCTTTACAATCTATTTAGTCTTAAGATAGTGATAAGGTTATAGTTTTGCATAGCAAGGACACAGTGATTTATAACAAAGTATAGTAGTCTATAACAAAAGAGAAAATTCATTAACTCAAAAAGTCTAATATTGTTAACATCAAAAACTACTATATTTCCTTTTCTATATTCCAAATACATTGATTAATATATTATCAGGTGCCTAAGGATATGAAGGCCTGGAGACAATCAAATGAGAAAAGCCCTATGCTAATACTCGAAACTCTCTGTGCTGTTTATGGTTGAGAGGTAGTAAACCATCATGTGTCCGCAGAGAGGTTTAACCTGAGACGCCCTCGTCCCACCTAGGGCAGGGAATTAGCAGCAATTATTGACACAACAAATGAAAAACCCTTTATCGATATAATTCTCAGCCAACCCACTATACTAAGAATTTCTAACTTCTCACAAGAATTTGCCTTTAGTAAGTCAAAAACATCTCGTACCTCTCATGGTTGGAGGGCTGTTGTGGCCGGAGGAACCTATACAGGCAGGCTAGATAACCTTCAGAGGAGTCCCGTAAGTTGAAACACTCTAGTCACGCCCAGGAATTTCTGCTGCCTTGGAGCTGCACGTTTACTCCTTCTCGGAGAGAAACGGTTATGGGGGAGAGCCCCCCGTAGGTGAGAGTACAAGACAGACTCTGGTTTTGGGGGTTAGATGCTCGGGGAGCAGGGGTATTTCCTGACTTGGTCACGCCTTTGCGTATGCAAAAGCCCCCTTCCTCATGACCTTTGCCAAGGGCGGAGTTCCTCACACTGGCCCCCGGCAGTTAATCTAGTTCAATCTGCAGAGACTGTATTGCCAAACAAGCTCACATTCACAGGTACTTGGCGTTAGGACCTCAGTGTATGTTTTGTGGGGGGTCCACTCTAACCCCATTGAAGAACTGATGCTTTCAAACTGTGGTGCCAGAGAAGTCTCTTGTGAGTCTTGAGCAAGGAGACCAAACCAGTCAATCCTAAAGGGAATCAACGCTGCATATTCACTGGAAGGACCGATGCTGACGCTCCGGCTCCGTACTTTGGCCAGCCGATGTGAAGAGCCGACTCTTCACATTAGAAAGACCCTGATGCTGGGGAGGATTGATGACAGGAGGAGAGGGAGACAGAGGACGGGAAGGTTGGATGGCATCACCAGCTCAACGGATATGAATCTGAGCAAACTCCAGGAGATAGATGGGGAAGGACAGGGAAGCCTGGCATGCTGCAGTCCATGGGGCTGAAGACAGTCAGACCGGATGCAGAGACCAAATAACAACAAGCTAACCCCTAACACTAAGTCTGGCCCAGCCAAGGAGCGAGACCGAGGCGGGTGCCTCTGAGAGTGCCGTGTGGTCAGGAAAGCGAGTTGGGGCTGGGCAAGCTCAGGATAAAGGAGACCTTTGCTCTGGGAAGAAGGAGTGACTTGCTGGAGGAGGCTTTAGAGTTGGGTCTCTTGTCAGGTGGCTACTGTCAGGATGTCGTCCACATCAGGATCGTTCTGAGTCTTAGGGGATGTTATTAATAATCACACCAGGACGACTGGTGTAAACCAGGATGGCGGTAGGTCAGTCAGATTCTGCGGTTGCCTTGGTCTTAAGAGCTGGAGAGAATTTGCATATGCAAGGTTGAGAGGACTGGAAGGAAGAGCACATGGAGGGAACGGCAGCTGGGGAAGGCTCAGGGGGAGAACCTTCCAGATACTCGCAGGGAAGGACCGAGTCTGAAGACAGAGAGTCTGGGAAGCTGGGAAGAGTCTCGATCACCAACCCGAGGAGTTAGGAGTCTTCAGCCAAAGTCCATGGAGGCTGGACCCTTGTGGTCAAACCGGGGGTCTCCTGGAGGAAGGGGATGCCCGCCTTGCAGGGAAGCATGGACCCTCCAAACCCAAACCAGGAAACCAGCTGTCAGAGAGTTTGCCCATCAGCCCAGAGCATGAAGCCAGCCCAGCTCAGGAGGACTTACGCCCCACCAACTCATCTGCTGACAGGGGCCTTCACCCCTGGAAAAGCAGGCCTCTCTTCTGCATGGTTCAGCTCTGACTAGACTCTGGAAGCAAGGTGGGTGTCAGTTTGGTTGTTAAAACCTTAGGCTTTTGGGGTTTTTTTCCTCATTGTTATTTTTGGAAAGAGATGGTGTTGAAGATCAACGTCTGAATCTAGTAAAAGCTGGTTTTTAGTTCCTTAATCCCTTGGAAAGATATCAATTATCATTTTTCTTATTTAAACATTTTTAAAGAAAGGTGCACATTTGCGATGGGGAGCGGGGAAGGGGAGAAACATTAACAGCTAAACGCTGAGGTCTGACGACCTCAGAGTCCAGTGATGAAGCCGCCAGGGGCTGTGTGCTCTCCTCTGAGCACTCCAGGCACCCCCTCCCCTGGGATGGGGCCCCCAGCCTGCTGCAGTTCCCTCCCCCCGGCTCCTACGCCGTGAGCGGGCCCTGCCCCAGCGGCCCTCCCCCCGGGCTCGGCATCACTCTTCCCATGCTTTGTGGGTCTGCCCTCTGCTCCCCGGCCTGTCGGGAGCCCTGGGGCTCTGTCCGTGGCCCTTTTCTCCCCTTCTTCTACATGCATCGCCTAGTGGCCTCCTGAGTCCACACGCTGGCCACTCCACAAGTGCTTGTCCTGCCAGACCTTCTCACCCCGCCCCCAGGCTCCAGACCTGTGTCCAGCTGCCTCCTGGCACCCCCTCCCCCTGTCCAGCAGACATCCCCAGCCTCACTGTCCCCAGTGACCCTCATTTAATGCGTCCAGAGAGGTGGGCAGTGCTACTCCCTCCGTGACCAGATGAGTTACCTCTAGACGACAGCCTGAAGCCAGTGGGGAAGAGCTGTGTGAGTACGGAGCCTCCGCCCTTCAGAATCTCCATCTACAACCAGAGTCGTAGGTTCGGGTTGGTCAGGTTGATTTCTCCAGACCCTTCCAGCTCCAAATGAGGACAGGGAAGCTGGTAGAAAGACTGGGGCAGAAGAACATGTATGTGAGGGAAAGGAAAAAGAGGATGAGAAACATCGTCTCTCTGGAAGCACTGACATGCATGTGTGCGTCACTTCAGTGCATAAGTCACTTCAGTCGTGTCCAGCTCTTTGCGACCCCACGGACTGTACCCACCAGGCTCCTCCATTCATGGGATTCTCCAGGCAAAGATACTGGAGTGGGTTGCCATGCCCTCCTCCAGGGGGTCATCCCAACCCAGGGATCGAACCCACGTCTCCTGCATTGCAAGTGGGTTCTTTACCGCTGAGCCACTGGGGAAGCTCCAGGAGCACTGACTTTCCACAGTGAAATCCCGGCTGTCCTTCCTGATCCTAAGGCCTCACCCAGCTGTCAGCTGATGCTACAAATTCTTCCTCTGAGGCCTCAGCCTTCTCCCTGGGAGCCTTCTTTCTGATTTTTTTCTCCCTCAGGTTATTAAATCTCTAGGAAGGGTGTCACTCTAAACCATGCATGAAAATAGTTTTTAACTTTGCTGTGTGGAAGACAGAGATCAAATTGTCAACATCCACTGGATCATGGAAAAAGCAAGAGAGTTCCAGAAAAACATCTATTTCTGCTTTATTGACTATGTCAAAGCCTTTGACTGTGTGGATCACAATAAACTGTGGAAAATTCTGAAAGAGATGGGAATACCAGACCACTTGACCTGCCTCTTGAGAAATCTGTATCTAGGTCAGGAAGCAACAGTTAGAACTGGACATGGAACAACAGACTGGTTCCAAATAGGAAAAGCAGTACGTCAAGGCTGTATATTGTCACTCTGCTTATTTAACTTCTATGCAGAGTACATCATGAGAAATGCTGAACTGGAAGAAACACAAGCTGGAATCAAGATTGCCGGGAGAAATATCAATAACCTCAGATATGCAGATGACACCACCCTTATGGCAGAAAGTGAAGAGGAACTAAAAAGCCTCTTGATGAAAGTGAAAGAGGAAAGCGAAAAAGTTGGCCTAAAGCTCAACATTCAGAAAACAAACATCATGGCATCTGGTCCCATCACTTCATGGGAAATAGATGGGGAAACAGTGTCAGACTTTCTTTTTCTGGGCTCCAAAATCACTGCAGATGGTGACTGCAGCCATGAAATTAGAAGACGCTTACTCCTTGGAAGGAAAGTTATGACCAACCTAGATAGCATATTCAAAAGCAAAGACATTACTTTGCCGACTAAGGTCCGTCTAGTCAAGGCTATTGTTTTTCCTGTGATCATGTATGGATGTGAGAGTTGGACTGTGAAGAAGGCTGAGCACCGAAGAACTGATGCTTTTGAACTGTGGTGTTGGAGAAGACTCTTGAGAGTCCCTTGGACTGCAAGGAGATCCAACCAGTCCATTCTAAAGGAGATCAGTCCTGGGTGTTCTTTGGAAGGACTGATGCTAAAGCTGAAACTCCAGTACTTTGGCCACCTCATGCAAAGAGTTGACTCATTGGAAAAGACTCTGATGCTGGGAGGGATTGGGGGCAGGAGGAGAAAGGGACGACAGAGGATGAGATGGCTGGATGGCATCACTGACTCGATGGACGTGCGTCTGAGTGAACTCCGGGAGTTGGTGATGGACAGGGAGGCCTGGCATGCTGCGATTCATGGGGCCGCAAAGAGTTGGACATGACTGAGTGACTGAACTGAACTGAACTGTGGAGGACGGTTATCTAAACAGCTATGTCAGAAAGGAGCCTGAGGTTGTGCTTAGACTCAATGAGAGAAGTTGTGCAATTGATCAGCAATATCTGCTGACGGCAAGGGAAGGAGGAGCAGGGTCACAAACGCACTCACCCAGCCTCCAGCTCAGTCAGGTCAAGGAGATCCGGCAGGGAGGCCAGTCTGAGAAAGGACGGCTTTCCCTCCACCTTCTCTCACGATACATGTTAGTTTATCCTGCTAACCTATCGTATTCTTTCTTTTATTTTTTTAGGGGAATTTAAAATAAAATTTCTTGTAGATATTTTTGAAAAAGAATACATAAATGTTAATAATGAGGTGTCCCTGGTGACTCAGATGGTAAAGAATCCACCTTCCCAACCCCTGGGTGGGGAAGACCCCCTGGAGAAGGGCATGGCCACCCGCTCCAGGATTCTTGCCTGGGAAATACCATGGATAGAGGGGTCTGGCGGGCTGCAGTCCACAGGGTCTCAAGAGTCAGACGCGATTTAGCAACTAAACCAGCACCACAACAAACATGAATGAGCTCAGGACTGCTCAGGGCGAACCGTCTAATAGGAGCTTCTCGCCACAAAAGCTGGGCCCTCCTGCCGCCCACAGAGGCCGCACCTCAGGGTGAGTCTGAGGGAAGGGACCAGCCCCGGGAGTCTGCTGCCCGGCTGCCACCTCAGCAGACGGCCCCCAGGCTGAGCTGTCCTGTGCAGAGTGCAGCCTCCACCTTCCAGACACTCCGGAGGCTCTGGGGGCCCACAGCGCGGGCACACGGCGAGTGCCCCCGGCCGCAACCGCCCCAGGCCAGCCTGCCCCGAGGGGCCTGCCTCCCGGCGCAGGAGAGGATGAGCTGCAGCCCCGCCACCTTGCTGAGGCGAGAGGGAGCGAGCGCCTCTCCAGCCACAGTCGGGGCACCAGGGAGTGAGGACACCCTCTCGCCGCCCCCTCGCCAGCGCAGGCGTCGCTAATGCCCGCTGTTTCCCTCTGAGCCAGCGTGGCCTCACGGGCTCTGCGGGGTACGCACTCCTGGGGGCCCTGACCCAGACGGCTGGCACGGAGACAAACCTATTTGCTATTCCTATCTGAGAGGAAGCTGTCCCATAGGAAGCAGGGAAAGGAAACATGTACTTTCTAAGCATCACTCTCTAAGGGTCTGCCGTGATACATCAGCTAATGCCAGTTTTCGAAAATTGATCTCAAGGCAGAGTTATCAGTCCCATTTTAGAGATGAAGAGACAGAGGCACAGTAACAAAGAAACAACCCCAAAGCCCACCAGGAAGGCGTCAGAAAAGTAAACCATGGCATCATCACACAAATGGAACTCTACAGCTTACGAGAGAGGGTGAGGTTGACCAGATGGCTGTGGGGGAAGTACGTTTACATGTACATTTACATGTTGTATCAGTAATCTGATACTTTGACCAAGCTGCAAAACAGATCCTCCTAAACTCGGTAGCTAAAAGCAGCTACGCATTTAGCTCACGGCGCTGAGAACCCGAGGGCCAGCAGCCAGGCTGGGCTCCTACACACGGCTGCGACTGGGCCTCGGCTTGGTGGGGGGGCTTTGCTGGTCGTGTCTGGGCTACCCACTCTCCTGGGCCTTGACTGGGGCCACTGGGCTGACTTTCCTGCCCACGGATCTCTCATCCTCCTGTAGGCTATTGCAGGCTTAATCCCCTGGGCAACAAAGCTCCAGAAGTGCTAACAGAGCCACACAAAGCTTCTTGAGGCCTGACTCGGAGCTGGCACCATCTCTTCCACCGCATGCTTCCGGTCAAGGCAAGGCATCTGGCCACATCCAGGTTCAAGGCAGTAGAACTAGACTCTGCCTCCTGATGGGAGGAGCTGCAACGTCACACAGGAACAGGCACAAGACGGGAGCTCTGAGGGACTGTGGCCGCTTTCACGACCAGCCACGTCTATGACGCCACACAAGTGAGCTGTGAGAATCGTGTGAAACGTCGGGTGGAAGCGACAGCGGTGGGCAACTCCTGCCTTCTCTTGTGTTTATCATGTGTCCTTTCTTGATGTTTTATTCTTGTTTCAAAAATGAAACTAAAAAAACACAAAACCCCTCTTGGCCACACTGCATAGCGTGTGGGAGTCTTAGTTCCCAGCCAGGGGTCAAATCAGTGCCCCCCACCTTAGCAGCCCAGAGTCTTAACCACAACCTGATTTAAGAGAAATAAGGAATTTAGCATTCAGGTGTTCTTTTCCAGACTCAAGAAATGATACATGTGTGGAGAAGGGGGGTGCTGGGGGTTCACGTCTGTCTGAAGGCCCCTGGGTGAACATCAATGGGTCCTGGATGAATAGCCAGCCAGCCAGCCAGCCATTCCATACAGTGGAATCCCACTGATGGTAAAACACTCAGACAGCTTGACGTGTTCGGCTCTGTTGCAGAACGTGTGAGGTGCGTGTGGCACCGTATGTGTCTATTTGTGTGAGAGGTGTGCAGACTCACTCTGGCAGGGACACAGAACGGCTGTGGCTGCCCAAGGGCCAGGGGTGGACAGGGAGCAGCTTCCTCCTTGCGCCCTTTTGCACCCGTATGATTTCTGTCCCGTGAATATGGCTCCTCTGCAGAAACAGACGTTTTCAAATGACTTGATTTTAGAGTAAATCTAGCAACATATTGTGTTTTGAATGGATAAGCAACAAGGCCCTACTCTAGCAGCATGGGGAACTACACACAGTCTTCAGATAAACCATAATGGAAAAGAATATTTTTAAAACGTCTATATGTGTAAAACTGAGTGACTTTGCTGAACAGCAGAGATTGGCACAATGCTGTAAATTAGCTATACTTCAATTAAAAAAATATATATATATATATATTTAAAAAGAAGATGCCAAAGCAATAACAACAAAACAGTAAGTCTAAGTTTCGGGAAGAAAGAATTCTTTTTCAAGTGCCTGGAGGAAGGGAGACAAAAGATGACATGGATTTTGTTCCAACCGCTGACTCACTCTTTGACCCGAGGGTAGGTCACTGGCTATCTCTGAGCATCAGTTTCCACCACCAGCTACAGAATGGCCCTGGCTCACTCCTGGGTTGCTGTGAGCAGGGCCATTGTTGGCCGGCTCCGGGGGTGCCATTCACGTCGCAGGCCATGTGACTGGCGCCCTTGCCATTGTGCAGGGCACCGCGTGGGCAGCTGGAGGAGGCAGCCCTGATGCGAGCGAAAGTGAGATGAGGGAGGGGAGAGGGGAAGCTCGCGTGAGTGAGTGAGCAGAATGGCACAGTGCCTTCTTCTAAGTGAGCACGGACCCTCACTCCGTTCCTCCCCAGGCTCCCGGGTCTTCTAGGAACCAACCCCGAGGTGACCAGGGGCCACACTGCAGGCTGCTGACAACTCACACGCCACCTTTGGGGGCCCAGGCGAGCTGTCTCCTCAGGCCCACCCCCAGCTGGTGCAGAGTCTCCATCCCCGTGGTTGGGATGCGGAGAGGAATCCCTCACACACCAAGATGCTTTTTCAAATTGAAGAGATGGCAGCCCAGTCAGAGAGCCCTAGGCTTGAATTCCAGCCATGACACAATGAAAACAGGAGGGAAGGGGGCAGGGCACAACCTTTTAAAGAATGGCAGCCACTGGACGTGACAAAACCGGTTAGAACCAACTAGGTCCAAGATGGTGGAAGGTGTGACTTCCAGTAGACCTTGAGGCCTTAAAGTGCTGCACTCAATATGCCAGCAAATTTGGAAAACTCAGCAGTGGCCACAGGACTGGAAAAGGTCAGTTTTCATTCCAATCCTAAAGAAAGGCAATGCCAAGGAATGTTCGAACTATTGCACAATGCATCTCACATGCTAGCAAAGGGACGCTCCAAGTCCTGCAAGCTAGACTTCAACAGTCTGTGTATTTCTTGGCGCTGATCACTGAGGAAGGCTTTCTTATCTCTCCTTGCTATTCTTTGGAACTCTTCATTCAGATGGATATATCTTTCCTTTTCTCCTTTGCCTTTCGCTTCTCTTCTTTTCACAGCTATTTGTAAGGCCTCCCCAAACAGCCATTTTGCTTTTTTGCATTTCTTTTCCATGGGGATGGTCTTGATCCCTGTCTCCTGTACAATGTCATGAACCTCATTCCATAGTTCATCAGGCACTCTATCAGATCTAGGCCCTTCAATCTATTTCTCACTTCCACTGTATAATCATAAGGGATTTAATTTAGGTCATACATGAATGGTCTAGCGGTTTTCCCTACTTTCTTCAATTTAAGTCTGAATTTGGCAATAAGGAGTTCATGATCTGAGCCACAGTCAGCTCCTGGTCTTGTTTTTGCTGACTGTATAGGGCGTCTCCATCTTTGGCTGCAAAGAATATAATCAGTCTGATTTCAGTGTTGACCATCTGGTGATGTCCATGTGTAGAGTCTTTCTCTTGTGTCGTTGGAAGAGGGTGTTTGCTATGACCAGTGAGTTCTCTTGGCAAAACTCTATTAGCCTTTGCCCTGCTTCATTCCGCATTCCAAGGCCAAATTTGCCTGTTCCCCCAGGTGTTTCTTGACTTCCTACTTTAGAATTCCAGTCCCCTATAATGAAAAGGACATCTCTTTTGGGTGTTAGTTCTAAAAGGTCTTGTAGGTCTTCATAAAACCATTCAGCTTCTTCAGCGTTACTGGTTGGGGCATAGACTTGGATTACCATGATTTGAATGGTCTGTTTTGGAAATGAACAGAGATCATTCTGTTGTTTTTGAGACTGCACCCAGGTACTGCATTTCAGACTCTTTTGTTGACCATGATGGCTACTCCATTTCTTCTAAGGGATTCCTGCCCACAGTAGTAGATCTAATGGTCATCTGAGTTAAATTCACCCATTCCAGTCCATCTTTGCTGACTCCTAGAATGTCGACATTCACTCTTGCCATCTCTTGTTTGACCACTTCCAATTTGCCTTGATTCATGGACCTGACATTCCAGGTTCCTATGCAATATCGCTCTTTACAGCATCGGACTTTGCTTCCATCACCAGTCACATCTACAACTGGGTATTGTTTTTGCTTTGGCTCCATCCCTTCATTCTTTCTGGAGTTATTTCTCCACTGATCTCCAGTATTGTGTTGGGCACCTACCGACTTGGGGAGTTCCTCTTTCAGTGTCCTAGCCTTTTCCTACTGTTCATGGGGTTCTCAAGGCAGGAATACTGAAGTGGTTTGCCATTCCCTTCTCCAGTGGACCACGTTCTGTCAGAACTCTCCATCATGACCCGTCCATCTTGGGTGGCCCTACACGGCACGGCTTAGTTTCACTGAGTTAGACAAGGCTGTGTGATTAGGTTGGTTAGTTTCCTGTGACTGGTTTTCAGTCTGTCTGCCCTCTGATGGAGACAGATAAGAGGCTTATGGAAGGTTCCTGACGGGAGAGACTAACTGAGGGGGAAACTGGGTCTTGTTCTGATGGGCGGGGCTGAGCTCAGTAAATCTTTAATCCAATTTTATGTTGATGGGTGGAGCTGTGTTCCCTCCCTGCTCTTTCAGTTCAGTTCAGTCGCTCAGTCGACTCTTTGCGACCCCATGAATCGCAGCACGCCAGGCCTCCCTGTCCATCACCAACTCCCGGAGTTCACTCAGACTCCCGTCCATCGAGTCCGTGATGCCATCCAGCCATCTCATCCTCTGTCATCCCCTTCTCCTCCTGCCCCCAATCCCTCCCAGCATCTGAGTCTTTTCCAGTGAGTCAACTCTTCGCATGAGGTGGCCAAAGTACTGGGGTTTCAGCTTTAGCATCAGTCGTTCCAAAGAAATCCCAGGGTTGATCTCCTTTAGAATGGACTGCTTGGATCTCCTTGCAGTCCAAGGGACTCTCAAGAGTCTTCTCCAACACCACAGTTCAAAAGCATCAATTCTTCGGTGCTCAGCCTTCTTCATAGTCCAACTCTCACATCCATACATGACTACTGGAAAAACCATAGCCTTGACTAGATGGACCTTAGTCGGCAAAGTAATGTCTCTGCTTTTGAATATGCTATCTAGGTTGGTCATAACTTTTCTTCCAAGGAGTAAGCGTCTTTTAATTTCATGGCTGCAGTCACCATCTGCAGTGATTTGGGAGCCCCTCAGAATAAAGTCTGACACTCTTTCCACTGTTTCCCCATCTATTTCCCATGAAGTGATGGGACCAGATGCTATGATCTTCGTATTCTGAATGTTGAACTTTAAGCCAACTTTTTCACTCTCCTCTTTCACTTTCATCAAGAGGCTTTTAGTTCCTCTTCACTTTCTGCCATAAGGGTGGTGTCATCTGCATATCTGAGGTTATTGATATTTCTCCCGGCAATCTTGATTCCAGCTTGTGTTTCTTCCAGTCCAGCGTTTCTCATGATGTACTCTGCATAGATGTTAAATAAGCAGGGTGACAATATACAGCCTTGGTGTACTCCTTTTCCTATTTGGAACCAGTCTGTTGTTCCATGTCCAGTTCTAACTGTTGCTTCCTGACCTGCATACAGATGTCTCAAGAGGCAGGTCAGGTGGTCTGGTATTCCCATCTCTTTCAGAATTTTCCAGTTTATTGTGATCCACACAGTCAAAGGCTTTGGCATAGTCAATAAAGCAGAAATAGATTTTTCTGGAACTCTCTTGCTTTTTTCATGATCCAGCAGATGTTGGCAATTTGATCTCTGGTTCCTCTGCCTTTCTAAAACCAGCTTGAACATCAGGAAGTTCACAGTTCACGTACTGCTGAAGCCTGGCTTGGAGAATTTTGAGCATTACTTTACTAGCATGTGAGATGAGTGCAATTGTGCAGTAGTTTGAGCATTCTTTGGCATTGCCTTTCTTTGGGATTGGGATGAACACTGACCTTTTCCGGTCCTGCTCTCTACCTGGGGCGGTGATGAAGGCGATGGCGCCTCCTCCGTGCGCCCCCCCGTGTGGCACTGCCCTCTGTGCCCCGCCCCTGCTGCAGCCCGCGCCGACCCACGCTTCTGCTGGAGACTCCTGGGCACTCACGGGCAAGCCCATGACAGTCTCCTGTGGGGTCACTGCTCCTTTCCCCGGGTCCTGGTGTACACAAGGTTCTGTTGTGCCCTCCAAGAGTCTGTTTCCCAGTCCTGAGCAAGTTCTGGCGGCTCTATGGTGGGGTTGATGGCCACCTCCTCCAAGAGGGCTTGGACCACACCCGGGTCTGCTGCACCCAGAGTCCCTGCCCTGCAGCAGGCCACTGCTGACCCGCACCTCCTCAGGAGGAGCTCAGACACAGTTCTGGCTCAGTCTCTGTGGGGTCCCTGGGTCCTGGTGTGCACAAGGCTTGTCTGAGCCCGCTGAGCTTTTCCGGCGGGCATGGGGTTTGATTCTAAACGTGAATTCGCCCCCCCTCCCCCACTACTGTCTTGCTGGGGCTCCTCCTTTGCCCTGGGGCCTGGGGTATCTCCTCACAGCTGCTCCAGCCCCTACCATCTTACGGGGGTTTCTCTCACCTTGGAAGTGGGGTATCTCTTCAAGGCCACTCCAGCAAAGCGCAGCCACTGCTCCTGACCTTGGACATGGGGTATCCCCTCACTTGGAAATCTCTACCCATTCTCCAAGACAGTTGGAATAATCTTCCTTCTCACTTGCCTATGAGATTGCCCAGCCCATAATAACTAACCTCCCCTTATTTCGGGGCCTCTCACCTGAGATGGCCCACACTGTCTGTGGAGTGTTTCTCTCTAAACACGTCCACTTCTTACCTATCATTTTCTCTCTCGCTGAACTCTTTCTGCAGTGAGACATCAAGAACCTGAATGTCATGAAGTCCTGAGACCAGATGCATGATCTCAGCTATGAGACTGCGGGTTCAAGCCCCGCTGTGGGCTGCGGGGTTTCACTGTCCTTGGGACCTCTGAGTCTCAGGTCAAGGCCATGGCAGCGGGTGGGGGAATATATCTGAGTGCGGAGGACCCCAGCCACTCAGGCCCAGGCTGGTCCCTAAGGGCCCGGCTGACGCCCAGGTGGAGCCTCACGTTCCAGCAGCCTGGCACTGTGGTGAGAGAGAGCCACACAGCTGAGTGGGGCTCACGGAGGCAGGGCCTCCCAGCCAGCTGCAGGGTGATGGGGCAGAGCCCCGCCTTCACCTCTCTCCAGGTGGCAGACAGTGGCCTCACCCTCTCAGCTGCAGTGTGACCTTGCGTGACCCTCCCCTCCCATCCACCCCATCAGATCTGGATGATCCAGTTTTCTGACAAGCCCTGTGGGCTCTCCAGGCTGGGGCTGTGAGTCTGTGTGCCGTGGCAGGCAAGCGCAGGGGTTTTCCAGGTGGACTGGGGCCAGGGCCGAGAGACTTCTGGACAAGAGGGCGAAGTGCCCCCCGCTCACGAGCACAGCAGGCCTCCCAGGGAGCCTCCTAGTCAGCCCTGCTTAGTCCACGACGGGGGAGGCCAGCAGATCCAGGGGAGGTGACAAGACCACCAGGCCCCCGGTAAGGAAAGACGTGGTGTCTTCAGCAGCCTGACCAGCCTGAAATCTCCAAGAGAAAGATGTTTATAAGAAGTGGCTTCCGTGGGCTCCTTCGCCCG
This sequence comes from Nanger dama, assembly GCA_917880005.1. Lineage (NCBI taxonomy): Eukaryota > Metazoa > Chordata > Mammalia > Artiodactyla > Bovidae > Nanger > Nanger dama. The sequence goes on along the minus strand of CAKJTW010000016.1, from coordinate 2,782,344 downwards.
AGCCCAGAAGCAGGTTCAGGACACTGTGCAGGCGGGAGGAGCCCGACTCTCAGTCCCCGCCCCCTGCCCAGCTGTGCGCCCTTGGGCAAAGCAGACGCTTCCTGGGCAGGGGCTTGGAGCCAGAATGATCACCCTGTGGTCGCAGACTGTAACTGCCCCGCCCTATGAAGGGGCAGGGGTGGGCAAGGAGACGCCCCACCACAGGGGAGCGATCCCTTCAGGAGTGGCCAGCAGCGATCACGTCTGCAAGTTTGTTCAGACAGTCATGGGTTCAGGTCCCGGCTCTGCCACTTGACCGGCTGTGTCTTCATGGGCAAGTGATGTGGACACCCCTGGGACTCAGTGTTCACCTGTGAAATGGGGACAATATGAATGCCCCTCACTGCTTGCACATGGCAAGCCTTCAGTATGCCGCAGCCTGCTCAGGGCCGCCGCCTGCTCGGGGTTGCCGCCTGCTCGGGGCCGCCGCCTGCTCAGGGCTGCTCCTGCTGCTACTGGCCCTTGTTTCATGCGTATTAGCAGTAATAGGAACTGTCACGAGCGCCTTGTTCTGCCTTCATTTCTGCATCTGTAACAGGGGGACGAGATGAGGATGAGACGGTTGGATGGCATCACCGACTCTATGGACGTGAACCTGAGCAAACTCTGGGATGTAGTGGAGGACAGGGGAGCCTGGTTCCTGGCAGTCCATGGGGTGGCAGAGTCCACTGAACCACCACCGCCAAATGGGGACAGTAACCGGCTGGCACTGCAGGGCTGCAGGCCGAGGCTGTGAGCCGCGCGCCCGGCTCGGAGTGAGCGCTCAGCAGACGCCTGGCCTTAGGCTCGGTTTCACCATCACTCCTGCTGCTGCCGCCTGCTTGGCTCAGAAAGCAGCAGAGGCCTCCTCCAGTAAGCACACCTCCTGCGCCCAGCCCGGGAAAGGGGCAAGCAGGGAAGCAGGCCCCTTGGTCGGCTCACGCAGCCGGCTGGGTAGCGGACTGGGAGGGAGACCAAGCTCCCGCCCCTCAACCTCATCCAGCCCCCTTTTGTCTCCCACTGGGGCCCATCTGCAGGCGTCTGATCCTACCCACGGGCTGGCAGCGGGGCCCGGAGCGCAGAGGCTGGGGCTGGCGCACGCGGAGCCGCACGTGGGGCGCACGCGGGGGCCGCACGTGGCCGCCCGCGCCCGGCTGTCTGCCCGGGGAGGGTCGGGCAGGTCGTGGCCGGCGGCCGGCGCCGGGCCTGGCGGGCCTCCAGGCCGCCTCGGCCCCGCGGGGGCTGGGGGAGCGAGTCCCCGCCCACCAGCCCTGCAGAGCGCATTTCTCCTTCCACCTCCGCCTTCCTAGAGCCTGACTCCCAGCCTGGGGGCAGGGGAGGGGGCGGGCGGAGTGCAAGCGCACGCAGCGAAGTCGGTCTCACATCTTCCCTCTCACTCTCTCATCCCGAACGCGGCCACTTGTTCCCCTCGACTCTTTAGAACTGAGTCCAAATCGGCCTCCCCTCCGCACCCCGTGGACCCTGGGGACCCCACCATCCTCCCCACCCCTCGCTGTTGCCCTAGGGTCCCCACCCACAGCGGGGTCCTGCTACGCTGCTAGCTGCTGGGCGAGGAAAGCTACTTTTTCTGTTAAAAGGTGCAGGAAGAGAACTTGCCTTTGCTACTGTCCTGGAGGCCACCTGATGGAGACAGGTCACAGACAGAGCCCAAAGCCTATAGTGTTTGGGAACCCCTTTAAGGAAAAGAATCGAAACTTCGGTAGGATAGGTGAGATTTAGAATGAAAAAGGGAATCATGGCAAACTGGAAAGTTTTGAGAGCTGGCAAATGCCACAGACATCATAAAATCCGGAAGAGTTAATAACACATTTGTATTAAGTAGCTGTTTGAGATACCTTTATAATCCTTTACCCCAGCATTTCCTTGATCACTTTTATATGACGACCGTTTTGTCTGTTATTTATAGGGAATTAAACGATAACCCAGCCTGTCCTCTAAGGAGCCCTGTCGAACAGTTTTTATTACTACAGAGTGTTCAGAGAACTCTTCATTTCACAGTGTGCTTGTAAATGTCATACAAACACACACATTTTAGCAACAGTGTCAAGAGCTGGAAAAATGTCCATCAAGTTCATGTGTGACTCTTTACAGAACTGGGTATAGACTGTCTTCTATATCAGCACAGCTGGCATTATAGACATTATCTCAGTAAACTCAAATGTGTTTCCAGCTTAACTGCGCCTCAGCTAGATTACCCCGATAACTACAGCCACCCCCATACTACTCAGCATGAGAGAAAGAGGGATGGATGAGACTCATAGTGGAAAGAGAGGCTGCTTGCCGGTGGAACACATGACATTTACAAATCTTGTACACGTGACCAGTGGACGAAGGACTGGGGGCCCACCCGGGAAACAGGCAAGGCGCCTGTAGCAGGAGAGCCCTGGAGACTTCTGAGCGCTATGGCCTGAACGTGTCCCCCAGCCATCCACCGGTTTGCTGAATCCTAACCCCCAAACCTGATGGTTTGAGACCGTGGGACCCTTGGGAGGGAGTTAGACTGTGTGGGCGGTGCCCTCGTGAAGGGGATTAGTGCTCATATAAACCCGATCCCGCTGAGCTCCCAGCCCCTTTGAGGTGTGAGGACCCAGCGAGCAGCCTGGGACATGGAAGAAGGCCCTCGCCTGACCACGCGGGCGCCCTGGTCTTGGACATCCAGCCTCCAGAACTGGGAGCCACACATTTCTGCTGTTGATGAGCCGCCCAGGCAGTCTGTTACAGCAGTCAGGACAGAGGGAGGCCGTGAGATTTACGGTAAGACCGGCTCTGGAACACGGGCTCCTTGTCAGTAATGGAGCGAACATGGCAATAGAAGCAGCTGCCTTGTGAATAAATTATGCTGCCACAGGGCAGGTGCTTATTAAACATTTGGTGAGGGACTTTCCTGGCGGGGTCCAATGGTTCAGACTCTGCGCTTGTAGTGCAGGGGGTGTGGGTTCAACCCCTGGCCCGGGAACTAAGGTCCCACATGCCCCAAAGCGTAGCCAGAAACAGACAGAATTGCTGAATGAGTGACCAGTGAGAGAGACTTACCAACTGTGAAGTAAACGGCTTAAGGGCCTCCCAGAGGGGCTCGGCGGTAAAGAATCTGCCTCCCAGCGCTGGAGACATAAGAGATGCAGGCTTGATTCCTGGGTCGGGAAGATCCCTTGAAGTAAGAAATGGCAACCCATTCCGGTATTCTTGCCTGGGAAATCCCATGGGCAGAGGAGCCTGGCGGGCTATAGGCCGTAGGGTCGCAGAGAGTCCCACACGATCAAGCGACTGATCGGTTCACTGAAGGTCCCAGCGGATTTGTCAAAACCAGGTTTTAAGGAGGAAGTAAGCTTTATTTTGGGGGTTCCAAAATCACTGTAGATGGTGATTGCAGCCATAAAATTAAAAGACACTTACTGCTTGGAAGGAAAGTTATAACCAACCTAGATAGCATATTCAAAAGCAAAGACATTACTTTGCCAACAAAGGTCTAGTCAAGGCTATGGTTTTTCCAGTAGTCATGTATGGATGTGAGAGTTGGACTATGAAGAAGGCTGAGCGCTGAAGAATTGATGCTTTTGAACTGTGGTGTTGGAGAAGACTCTTGAGAGTCCCTTGGACTGCAAGGAGGTCCAACCAGTCCATTCTAAAGGAGATCAGCCCTGGGATTTCTTTGGAAGGAATGATGCTAAAGCTGAAACTCCAGTACTTTGGCCACCTCATGCGAAGAGTTGACTCATTGGAAAAGACTCAGATGCTGGGAGGGATTGGGGGCAGGAGGAGAAGGGGATGACAGAGGATGAGATGGCTGGATGGCATCACTGACGCGATGGACGGGAGTCTGAGTGAACTCCGGGAGTGGTGATGGACAGGGAGGCCTGGCGTGCTGCAATTCATGGGGTCGCAAAGAGTCAGACACGATTGAGCGACTGAACTGAACTGAAGCTTGTGGGGGCAGCAGCTGGGGATGGGAGCATCCTGGGATGCGGTAACTCACCCTCCACACACAGCCTCGGGGATGAGACCGTAGCTCAGAGGGCAGCAGGCGCCTTAGTCATCTCCTCCCACCCAGGACCCCCACACCTGCTCCCTGGGTCCCCTGTTGCTTCAGAGAGAAGAGGACCCCCTGACCCTAACAGGCAGAGGCTCCGAAAGATGAGAAATATGGAAGGCTCCGGTCACGCCAACCTTGAAAACACAGAGAACGAGGAGGTTTAAGCTCTCAGGAGGACGAGCAAGGGAATCAAGAAAGAATGTAGGGGTCACATAGTGGACGAGGAGAGAAATGTGGACAGAAAGAACAGGGATCCCAGGGAGAGAGAGGGGAGAGCCAGGGGCAAGGAGCCTCTCCGCATTCGCCCCGTGAACACCGTTCCTGCATCAGCTGGTCAGCAAACGCCTGTGGTTTGGGGGACAGCGGCGAGCAAGGCAGATGACGCCCTCGGCTCTCGGGCAGCTTAGATTTTGGTGATGGAGACAGAAAATACACAAGTGAGCAAAGAAGTAAACCAATAAAGGCATGCCAAGAATGAAGACAAGGTGAGGTCGCAGGAGGTGCCGGGGGCTCCTTCACACGGAGGGGTAACGTGTGCTGAGACCAGCCCAGTCAGAAGGAGCAGGAAGACGCGGGAACAGCATTCGGGGCAGAGGAACAGCAAGCAGGGAGGCCCTGGGGTGGGCACAGCCTGGTGTGAGGCAGGAACAGCAAGGAGTGGAGGGAGGTGGGGGGAGACTTGGGGTGGCAGGGTGGGGGAGGACACGAGGTTCTCCAGGCCCCTGTAGAAAGCTCTGACCCCAGCAGAAAGCGGGGGGAGTCCACTATGCAGCCAGGATAATGCATTTGATTTTTAAGCATATAGGGTCTCAAAGAAAATCCTGCATTCTACTGTTCAAATGGCCTGGATACTTAAATTGGTGTTGAGAGTATTTACAAGTATTTACAGAGCACCTACTGCTAACTGATGGCGTCACCGACTCAATAGACGTGAGTTTGAGCAGACCCTGGGAGTTGGTGACGGACAGGGAAGCCTGGTGTGCTGCAGTCCATGGGGTTGCAAAGAGTTGGACGCGCCTGAGCGACTGCAGAACCATGATGCTGTGAGCCAGACTCTGGGAAGCCCAGGGTCTCCAGGGCCACTTTTTCCATCCAATTCTTACACGGTGACGGCTGCACCTCATCTCCACGGTTCGGCTGACCCCCACCTCCGCAGGGGAGGTGATGTGATTCATCCCAAGGGGCAGAGCGGGAAGGCTTCTGACTCCTAGGCTGGCCTGTGTTTTGCTGGAGCACAGCTTCCCAGCCCTTCCTGACGTCGCTGTGGACTCCTTACCGTGAATAAAGCGGTCTGTCTGCCCTTGTCTCCTGGGCTGTGTGGACGCTGTTGCCTCTTTTCAGTGGCCTGGGCCGCGTTCCCGAGGCCCTGAGTGGTTAGTCACAGCCCTGCAGCCGCCCTTCGTCCTGTTTCCGGGGTCGTCCCCCTGAGCAGGACTGCTGTGACCTGAACCCTGGGCTGGATCGGGCCAGTGGGCATCAGAGCCCGCTCACCCATCAGTGCCTTTGTGCACGTCAGAAAAAAGACTCCCTCTGCTCGGGACACTTGACCTCAGCCTCCAGAAAAGCACTGTAATAACTTTATTTATTTATTTTTCTGGCCGCACTGTGTGCCATTCAGGATCTTAGTTCCCTGACCCGGGATCGACCCTGTGCCCCTACACTGGAAGTGCAGAGGCTTAACTACCTACCAGACCGCCAGGGGTATCTCAGCAAGAGCAGTTCTGTGAGCGCGTCCTTTGGGCCAGCTGTTAAAACCCTCTTCTGACGTGCGAGCCTGTGTTCTCCTCGGTGTGTGAGGCACTCACTTGGGAGTGGTGCACACCCTGATAGACAGGGTGGTTCTCCAGGCCCCTGCAGAAAGCTCTGAACCCCAGCAGAAAGGAGACCCCTTTGGAAGTGGCCACACTCAACCACACAGGTGGGCACAGCTGGAGCACCAGGGGCGACCGTGGTTGCCCAGGCTTTCCCTAGAACTGGCCCGCGGCGCTGGGACACCGGGTTTCCGCTCCCCTTTCCCCCAGGGGCTGCCTGTCGCCTCTGCTGTGGCTGTGATGCCCTGCTGACCTGCCTCTCCACACCTTCTCCTGGCTCAGGAGAGGGGCCCCTGAGCTGCTTCATCACCCTGGGGCTCCGACACTTGCTGGACGCCCTTGTATCCAGCACCACTTCCAAACAGCAGGGCTCATCTTTGAAGTCTTCCAGCTCCTAAATTTAGAAGTGTGGATTAAATCCAAATAAATGGAGAGTTACATAACTTCACGTCCCTCTCTGCTGTCCCTCCCCTTGGAATAATCAGGCTTAATCAGCTAATGACTGGGCCCTGAATCCAGCCCCATCCTCGGAGAAGCTATTAGGCTTATATAAGAAGTGACATTGGCCTGGTGTATCATGAGGATTTCAAATACATTCTGTCACTCGATCTTTCTCTCTTAATCTCTCCCCTTTGCCCACACATTTCAACACACACACACACACACACACACACACACACACACTCCCACAAACATGTCCATCAAATGCCAGAGCTGCTTAGTTAGTCTGGGATCAAACGCATGCAAGCTGAGAGGAGGTTTGGTTCAAATATATCACCTAAAAATAAATCGCCTCAATCCGTAATGACAGCTAATCCAGGAAAGAAGGAAGTGCTTTGCCGTAGAATTAGACTATCTGAGGGGGAAGGGAGGTGCGGGGAGGAAGCTCTGAGGACTCCCTAATTATCCCAACTGTCCAGCACAAAATGGCAAGCAGAGCAAGTGGTGAGCTCCCTGTCGCTGGAGGGGAGCAAGCAGAAGTGAGGGGTAACAGAGAAGGGTTCCTGCACTGAGCAGCTTCTGGACACTTAACTTCTGTGCCAGGAATTGTGCTCTGTAGACATCAAAAGGAGACGGCAAATGGCTTCATCTCAAATGCCAAATCTTACCTCCTGGGAGTGGCTGCTTGGAGCTCTGGACACAGTAAGATTCTGAGGCTCAGTGAGAAAGAATTCCTTGATAACCTGCAACGTTGTCCAGGGTGGAAGAGGAGAAACTGATGTCTGGATCAGTCAGTAACACCTGCCCTGCGTGCAGAGGCGGAGCACAGGGTGTGCTCTTTGCCAGCGCTGTGTCTGGTCCCTCAGCCCTCCCTTCGCAGATGAGCAGACTGGCACGCAGAGGTTCACAGCTGGGGCTTCCCTGGGGGCTCAGACGGCCAAGAACCCGCCTGCGGGGCAGGAAACCCGGGTTCAGTCCCTGGTCCGGAAGAGCCCACCAGCTGCTGAGCAACTAAGCCGAGCACCGCAGCAGGTGAAGTCCTAGAGCCCGCTCCGTGGCAAGGGGAGGCCGCTGCAGTGAGAAGCCTGCGCGCTGTGCCGCACCGCGCCGGGCCGCCGCTAGAGAGGACCCCTCAAAGCGCAGCTGTCCTAGCACAGCAAAAATACATCAACAGATACAATTACGGGAGGAAAGGACTTGCATGCAGAGGCTCCGGCGCCTGCGGGCCTGCATCTCAGTGGCGGGAGGAGCGGCCCGGGGCTAACACGCAGCCCCAGCCAGCACTGCACCCTCGTCCCCGGAGGACACAGGCATGGCAGCTTGCAGCCTCCGAGTCGCAGGTTCAGGGAGGGCATCGGCTGGGTCTGCAGGCTAACTTCTGACCCCGGATGGGCCCTCCACGCCCAGCACCCTTCTCTGACCCCCAGCATTACTAGGGATGATGAGGACACTGAGGCGAGCGGTTGGGGGCGTCTCCTCCTCAGACCCTGTGCCTGGTGGTGCCTCGGAGCCCAGCCGGTCCTGGCCGGGGAATATTCTCCAGCAAACACCGAGCAGGAAACCCAAGGGGCAGAGGGATCATGGCAGGGACCCAGCAAGTGGGCCGTGCCTCTTGGCCCGGCCTGCCCCGGCAGCTGGCTTCCCAGCCCAGCCTGCACTGTGCCAGCTCCCCAAGGCTATTAGCACCGTGCCATGTGTGACTGGGTCAGGTTTCCCGGTGGGCCCCCAGCCACAGGTTGAAATTGCCGCTCCCCAGTCCGGAGACCCCCAGCACCGTTCCCCAGTCCTCAGAGTGAGCTGCCCGGCCAGCTGCCACGGGTGGCCCTTCTTCTCTCCCCCGAAGGGCCCTTTCAACAGCCTCTCACTCCCTTCTCATCCATCCTTCCTGTTCTGGGGGCCTCTCTCTTAGCCCTATTGTTGTTCAGCTGCGGTCCCTGCCACTTCCTGTCAGGGATGGGGGGTGGTGGGGGAGGGAGACGTCATTTTATCCAAATCCCTGGTAAGAAACAAAGCCACTGGTCCTTGTGTGCAGATGTGGGACTGAGCCCAAAGGGAGGGGACTCGTGCAGGCCCCTCAGGGCCCGGCCAGGACCTCGCAGTCCTCGCAGTTGCATAAGCCCGTGGGCGTGTCCGCTTTGGTGTTCTCTGCAGATGGTGTCCTGGGACGGCGCAGGCCTTGAGGGGTCATGGCCCGGAGGCTGGGAAGGGAGACCGTGTCCCCCCACCCCCACATCTCACCTCAGATCCTCTTCAGAGTGGTCAAAGAGTTTCACTGACTTTACACAAGTGCCACCGTCCCTGAGATGAACCCCAAGGCTCCCCTGCCCAGGAGATAAGTCAGGGGGCGGGGGTGGGGGTGAGGTTTCCTGCCGGCAAAGGTAGACCGGGAGCTGCTGCCCAGGCTGATGGACGGACGCTCTCCTGCGGGGCTCTTTACTGGGGGCTGCCTGAAAAGTCAGAGGCAGGTCCTGTCCAAAGCGCTGGCATCGGGTCACTTTTTGCAAACAAATTCTTGGAAACCCAGACCGTGAGGCAGATAAAACACAAGGCAGGATGGGCCATCGAGCCCTCCAGAGTCCCGGGCAGTGTGTGTGTGTGTGTGTGTGTGTGTGTGTGTGTGTATGCACGCGCGTGCGTTGGTGAGTGCTCCCTGGCAGTGTATGTTTGTGTGCATGCGCGTGCACATATGTGTGTTGGTGAGTGCACCCTGGCAGTGTTTGTATGTATGTGTGTATGTGTGTGCTTATGTGTGTGTGCACACGTGTGTGTTGGTGAGTGCTCCTTGGTAGTGTGTGTGTGTGTGTGTGTGTGTATGTGTGTGTGTGTCTGCGTATGCATGTGTGTTGGTGAGTGCTCCCTGGCAGTGTTTGTGTGTGTTTGCGCACGTGTGTGTGCTGGTGAGTGCTCCCTGGCAGTGTTTGTGTGTGTGTATGTGTGTTTGTGTGTATGTGTGCACACGTGTGTGTTGCTAAGTGCTCCCTGGCAGTGTTTGTGTTTGTGTGTGCGTGTGTGTGCACGTGTGTGTGTTGGTGAGTGCTCCCTGGTAGTGTGTGTTCGTGTGTGCGTGCACGTGCACGCATGTGTTGCCGCGTGCTCCCTGGGTGGGAAGCCCGCCCTACTGCCTGCTGGCGGGCTGCTCGCCTCGGGAGGGGTCCAGGCGCCTAGAAGCGCCCTCGACAGCCGAGGAGACTGTGATTGTCGCCTCTATTTTTGTCGCCCGTTTCCCTTTCTAGCTTTGTGTTGCTCCAGCTGACATTTAAGTGAGTTTGCATTTGCAGAGCCTACACCAGCTGGTGCTCTGGGTGCCGTGGGGGTGTGAGGTGTGGGGAGGCCGGCCCAGCCCCACAGATGGAAGGGGGTGTGGCTGCTGGAGATTAGATTGTGGTCCCAGATCCAGAGGAGCTGCTGGGAGCATCTGAAATGCCTTAAAGGGGAAGAGGCAAGGTGCCACCGGAAGAGAATGTGGGTGGAACAGCCCTGATCCAAGCGCCTGTTCTCTGGTGCGCTGTGTGGCCTTGGCTAAGACACTTTCCCTCTCTGTTTCCACCGGACACGAGGCCCATCTTCCCAGAAAGTGAGGCATGCCACATGGCCTTAAATAACATGAGTGTACGCACACACATGCACACACACACGCACACTGCTTCTTATCTGATTCCCTTCGAACCCGCCCCTCTGATCACACTCCGGGAGGACGGCTTGGGCGGTGCTGGCTCCTTGGCACGCCTTGCTGACCCCTGCAGGCCTCGCTGGCCCGGCGCCCGGGCAGCCGCGGAGTCGGCATGGCCTGTGGCGCACGTGGCTTCCCGGGCACCGCTGTGTCCTATTTGTGTGGTGTCCCGGTGCCCTTTCCCACGGCGATATGAATGAAGCCTTCTGAGCTTTTTTTTTTTTAATGACCTTAAGTAAAGGACGAGTAAATGTCCATCGAACACAGAATATTAAGGAAACGGCTGTGCGGGAGGGACGTGAGAGCGATAACAATGTGGAGCTGGGACGAGAATGGCCGAGCTGAGGAGACAGAGCGGGTGGGCCTCCTGGGTTCGCAGAAGCTCTGCCAGGCTGGGCCCACCCGCCCGACCCCGGGAGCGGGTCCCGCTGGCCTCGGTCCTGCCGGCCACTGTGGAGCGGCTGTAGGGGATGGGCAGTCGGAGCAGAGGCCTGGGTGGTGACTCGGAGCCAAAAGCTCTTCGGGCGAGTGTCCGAAACTGGGGCACGCACACCCCTTTGGGTGCCAGGATCTGGTCCGTGTGGTTCATGAAGGCCTGAAAACAGAGGGCAATGAAAACCCACTTGTAGGTGGTTTAACATGTCATCATTGGCAGAGACAGCGTCGCTTTTCTGCAGTAGAGGATACACGTATCCCAGACACGGTGGGAGAGGTCCCTGGGACCCAGGAGGCCTCAGAGCTGCCTGCCCAGGTAGCGGCCGAAACAGGACTCCGCATCAGGCCACGTGGTGTGGGTCCCAGTGCGGCCCACGTGACCTTCAGGCGCCCTCCCATTGGCTGGGGCTCAGCTGACTGGCTGAAGACCCGGGGCCTTGTGGTGGGGACAGGGGGTCCCTCTTGGAATCAAAGTCTCAAAATCAGCAGGGCTCAGGTTGAGGAGATCAAGGAAAGACATGACACTGGGCTGGAGGCAGAGTCCTCAGAGAGAGCATCTGACAGGCGGACCCTGGGGGTCGCGGCCCCTCCTAGAGGGGAGCAGGGCGCCTGACTGACAGGCTTGACCATACGGCCACGGCTGAGGGTGTGGAGACTGGGGCACCCCCACCCCCTAGGAAAGGTGGTGTGGGATGTGAGGCAGGCAGGCGGAGAGCCTCCCTACGCCTTGGTTCCTCCTCTGCAGCCAGGCGTCCAAGTGCCCCGGTCCTTGGAGGGGAGCTGGGGCAATTGGATGGGGTCACTGTGCAGGGCCTGCCCTCAGTAACTGACACTCCATAAATGTCAGCGACCAGCTTCTTTATTATTTGTTAGAAAGAGGAACCACGACCAAGCCACCGCTGGCCAGACGTGCGCCTAATGGATGCCACATGCCCCTTCCGGTGACCGCCGGGGGCGTGGGGCTGGCCGACGTGCGTTCATGTCTGGCTCCACCACCAAGCTGTGCGACCCCAGGAAGCAACCTCGGGCCCCTGGGCCTCAGTGGTCACGCCTGCTTCCTGGGCACAAACCCGCGTCTGCAGAGCAGGCGGCAGCATGCTGGGCCCAGGGCCTCGGGGCAGGTGGGCGCCTCCCGGGGTAGGGGGTGGGGGCTGCGTGCCTGCCCCGCCGGAGTGAAGCTGGCCCACACACGGCAGGCAGCGGCCAGGGGGCGGGAGCAGGCCCTCCCGGAAGGATGTTTCCCCGCCAAAGACAGCTCTGACCGAGGGCCCTAAGTCCCAGGGTGCTGCTTCCGGCGGGCCGGAGGCAGGGCCTCTCCCAGGCGCAAGGAGAGGGGGCTCTCTCCGGGGCCCCTCACAGAGGCAGCCCCTGTGCAGCGTCTGCTGAGGTCCCTGCAGCTCCATCCTCCAGCCGTGGACTCTGGAGCCGGATGGCTGGGGTCAAACCCGAACACAACTGTCTACAGCTCACGGGACCCTGGGTGCCATCTCCGCTCTCCACGCCTTACTCAATGTTCCCATCTGCAAAATGGGGAAATGACCGTTCCTTCCTTCTGGCTGTGAGGGTTAAATGAGATGTTTGTGAAGGACTTAGGACAGGGCCTGGCAGTGAAAACGCAGCCCGCCACGCCAGCTGCCGCCTATCATCTTTATCACCACCGCCACTTCCGGCATCGCATGGCAGGCGGGTGCAGCCCTTCTGGGGGTAACTTCACTACCGCTATTACTATCTTGGCTGCACCGCATGGCTTGAGGGATCTTAGTTCCCCACCCGGGACTGGACCTGGGCCTCCCCTGCAGTGGAAGTGCTGGGTTCTGAGTACTGAACTGCCAGGGAATTCCCTGAAGTAACTCTGAAGGACACAAAGACACGTCTAGCTTCAAGAAGTGTAGTTTCGTCTTCCCCTGGAGCTCCCTGGACGTGGGGGTGTGCGTGGTGCTGACAACTAGTGGGCGCTGAGCGTCTGCTGGGTGCAGACCATGCTGAGCCCTCTGGGTGGATTGTTCCAGTTCAGCTTGAGAAAGTGGTGCTGTTATCATAGTTTCTGATCTCACGGGAGGGAACACAGCCACAGGGACACGCTTCCCTCGCGCACCAGGTGGGCTCCTGGGTGCCGGCAATGAGGCAGAGCCTGGCCGTTTCAGGATGAAGAAGAATTTATGGAGAGGGTGCCAGGTACTCGTGGAATCTTCAGGAAGACTGGAGAACGAGGCCCAGCAGGAGATAAGGGCCAGGACCGGGCAGGTGGATGGGGCGAGAACTAGGTCTTTGCCACCGCTGCGCTGTCTCAGCACCACTGCCCGTGGGAGGGGGTGCTCCACTGCCCTTGCATCCTGGCACTTGTCGCTGAAAATCAGAGTCCCCGAGACCAGGGACCGGAGAGGTGGCTTCCAGGCGAGAGAGGGAGGCAGTGCCTTGCCTCTCTGGCTTCCCTGGTTTCCTCCAAGACCCAGCAATGAGGGGGTGCGTTTGCCATAGAAAGGGGGTTCAGACAAGGGGGAACCAGATGGACAGTTAACAAGATTGCCCTAATTGCCAACAGTTGTCTGTCTGGAGGATGTATCAGTCAGTGCTGCCACCCTGATGCCATGTAACAAACCAGCCCAAACCTCAGGGGCTTGAAACGAGAGCCCTTCACTCTCATGGGCCTGTGGGTCGACTGGTGTTCAGACTCAGCCAGGTTCTGCTGGGTGGGTCTGCTCACGCGGGCCCATGGTCTGCCGGGGCGGTTCTGCCTCTTGTCCCTCTTGTACTCCGTGGGCCAGTGTGCTGGCTGTGATAGCTCTTCCCGTGGTGGTGGTGGAGGCACAAGGTGGCGAGGGCGGGTGCACGAGGCTCCTGAAGGTCAGGTCTGGAGCTGGCACGTCGTCGCCTCCGTTCCATTCCACTGGCCAAAGTCAAGGGCAGGAGATTACTCCTCATCCTGGACGTGTCCTTCAGTCCACACGGGGGTGCTGACGGAGTAGCATCAATGACCCCTTCCGTCAGGAGGTCCTGCCTCCCTTCCCACCGCTTCTGCTGCCGGGGGAACCACTGCCCGAAACTGCCCGGGAGGAACCACGGGCGTGTGTTGTTATCTTGCAACAGGACGTCCTGGTAAGCAACGAGGAACTAACAAGCCACCATCAACCGGAGGAATTTGGGAAAGGTCCGAAGGAGAGAGGAGATGCCCGTCTGTCTGTCCTCCCAGAATCCTTCTCACCTGAGCCAAGTGCACCCCACCCCAGCAAGGACCCTGGGTCAGAAAGGTTGACTAAAGACGACCTGGAAACTAACCCTTCCAGTAAGACCTGAGACTGCGAGCCACGTGGCCGAGCAGTCCTCTGGGCTCTCCTGCCCTCCTGCTCTCCGCCCGGGCACCCCTTCCCAGTAAACAAGCCTCATGCTTTGTTAGCATGCGTGTCTCCTCAGACCATTCATTTCTGAGACGAGCCCGCTCCGGGGCCCTGGAAGGGGTCCCCCTTGCAGCAGCACTGCCGGCCGTGAGCACCGAGAGAGCCTGTCCAGACCGCCGGGTGCAGCGCAGCCCTGGGGCCCTCCCGCCAGTGTGCCCATCGACCTGCCAGGAGACGCCAGAGCAAAAAGGAGAGCGAGTCCTCAGGGACGCCTTTAGATGCGGAAGCGGCTCTGAAGTGGCCCTCGGGCGTCCCGCGCGCTCCGTCTCTCGCCACAGCAGTCTCCCTGAGCGTTGCTCTGGCGGCGGCGTTCAGGTGCTCAGTCGTGTCCGACTCTTTACAACCTGCTGGACTGCAGCCCGCCAGGCCCCCTGTCCACGGGATTCTCCAGGCAAGGATACTGGAGTGGGCTGCTGGACCACTCCTCCAGGGGACCTGCCAGACTCGGGGGACCTGCCCGACTTGGGGGACCTGCCCGACTCAGGGCGGGAACCGTGTCTCCTGCATGTGCAGGCGGGTTCTTTACCATTGAGCCACCCAGAAAGCCCCATGGTGCTCTGTTATTTGCAGTCAAAGCACTTTCTCTGGTGCTACAGTGCCTCCGGTGTGGGGCTCTTTTGAAGAAATGAGACCGTAACAACAGCCAACACTTATGAACAGCTTTCAGGTGATACTATTTGCTCCAGGTCACACAGTAAACACACTTCTGAGTCAGGATTTGAACCCAGCGGGCTGACCCCATGAGGCACACTAACCCCCACCCCATATCAGAGTGCATGAAATGCTTGGCCCACGGCACAAGGAGAAAGCAGATTAGCACCTCTGTTCCTTTGAGAATCACACACAGTTTTAAGAAAACCAAGGCCTTGGAGCCCCACCCCTAGCCCCAGGGCACAAGCCAACCCAGTTCTGCACCCAGTTCCAAGGAGTTCGTGCAGAGGCCGCTGTTATCCAACGGGACACGGAGGCAAGGCGCTGGGCGCTGACGGTTGTGACCGGGGTCCACACCCAGTGCCCCTCCACCTCCCTTCCTGCTGCAGTGCGGGGGCCCACCCGGCCCAGCCTAAGGCACTGCCTGCTCACCCCTAAGCCGTGACCTGGGGTCGGGGCAAGACATGCATCTCTTCCTCAAGGATGCAGGAGATGTCTGTGCCTGGCCCCAGGTCCAAGGCGGGCAGGGGAGGAAGTCAAGTCGAGGTGAAAGTGGGCAGAGAGAGACCCCTAACATCCAGAGCTGCGGTGGACTCTGCCCCCCGGGAAGATGTCTGGGGGCGGTCGTCTCAGATGGCACACGGGCCTGGCCTGGCTCCCGTCCCGAGAGCCCGCGTCCAGGGCCTGGAGGAGGCTGCTGGGTGCGGGGTATTGGGGCTCAGAGCCCGCATCTGGGGCCTGGAGGAGGCTGCTGGGCTCAGGGTATTGGGGCTCGGAGGCCGAGCCCAGGCGGCAGCGCTGGCCAGAGTCCCGCTCCCGCCCTTACTGCCAGGGGGCTGGTTCCAAGCTGGGCGGCCCGTGAGCTGCGGCTGGGTGCCCTGCACGTGGCCTCCTGGCCCCAGGGCCCCAGGGCCCAGGTGTGGTCAGAGGGCAGGGGTCAGACCTTGTCAGGACGCCCGGCAAGTGCGCGGTTAGCCGTGCTGGGTAAAGGCATTGGTGGTCTAAACTGTTTGCTTGACCTGCGGTCCCCAGAAGGCAGGGCTAGTCCCACGATCCCTGTGGGGGTGCCCGAGCAGCCCCCCATCCCTCCCCAGTCGTTAACTCAGAGTTACAGGAGCCAGCCTTCCCCAACCACCCGCCCAGGCCCCTCCCCTCGCCCCTCAGGGTCCTCCCAGGCTCATGCCAGCCTGGCCCTGGTGCCTCCTGCATCGCTGCCTTAAGGGGTGACCCAGCAGCTCTTGGGGAATTGTGGCTGATCCTGGCCTCCGGGCACAGATGCTTTTCCCAGAACTTCAGGGTCCGGAAAACTCCCAGCCGCTCCCAGGCCAGTGGTTCCGCGGGAATTCCCTGAATTATGAGGCAGATTCCCAGTCCCCCTGCCCCCGCACCCCGTCTAGGAACCACACCTCTGGCTCAGGCCCCGGGCAGGAATCCGCACACAGACCAGGGCCCCTTGCAGACTAAGCAAGCTCATGCTTCTCCAGCCTCGCTTCCGCATGGCCCGCCCCCAGGGGAGGGCCTGGAACCAGCGAGTGGCACCTGGCCGGTCGCCTGTGTGTGGGCTGTGGGGGCCAGGCAGGCAGGAAGGTCTTACTAACCACTTGAGATCTTCCTAAACTGTCTCGGTATCTTACCATGAGCACTGACAGTTCCCAACAGGTTCACCTTCATGAGGGTGGAAGAGGAGACTGAAAAAGCCGGCTTAAAACTCAGCATTCAAAAAATGAAGATCATGGCATCTGGTCCCATCACTTCATGGCAAACAGATGGGAAAATGCGGAAGCAGTAACAGATTTCATTTCCTCTGGCTGCAAAATCAATGTGAACAGTGACCGCAGCCGCAAATTGAAAGACGCTTGCTCCTTGGAAGAGCAGCTGTGTTAAACCTAGACGGTGTTTTAAAAAGCAAACATCACTTTGCCAACAAAGGTCCGTCTCGTCAAGGCTATGATTTTTCCAGTAGTCATGTATAGATGTGAGAGTTGGACTGTGAAGAAGGCTGAGCGCCGAAGAACTGATGGTTTTGAAAATTGTGGTGCTGGAGAAGAATCTTGAGAGTCTCTTGGACAGCAAGGAGATCCAATGAGTTCATCCTAAAGGAAATCAAACCTGAATATTCACTGGAAGGACTGATGCTGAAGCTGAAGCTTCAGTACTTTGGCCACCTGATGTGAAGAGCTGAGTCACTGGAAAAGACCCTGATGCTGAGAAAGGTTGAGGGCAGAAGGAGAAGGGGAGGACAGAGGATGAGATGGCTGGATGGCATCACTGACCTGATGGACGTGAGTTTGAGCAAGCTCCAGGAGTTGGTGACGGACAGGGAGGCCTGGCGTGCGTCAGTCCTGGGGTAACAGAGTTGGACACGACTGAGCAACTGAACAGCAATCACAACAGCGACTGACTGGTCCCATCATCTAAAAACAAGCAGATATCAGGGGAAACATTTTCAGTGAAAGTCTCTCAAGGTCTCTCCAGAGATCCAGTGGCAATGAGTCTAAAGCTCGTGGGTGCTGGGTCCGTGAGCCTGTGTGAGAGGGCGGTGCGAGGCTGGCAGGAACGACCCCCTCGCCCCACCTGCCTCCGCCCAAGCCAGCCAGGGGGCCAGCAGAGTCCCCTTCCTCCCTGGTCACCCACGGCCTCTGCCGTCTTGCACAGCCCAGCCCAAGGATGCCAGTTCCCAGGGACACCCCGACTAGATACTTGTGGCTCTGACACTGACCCCAGTGTAGCCATCTGGGCAACCCATGCAGGGCAGCTCTTTGCCTTTGCATCAGAGGGGAGTGGACGCCCCAGGAGAGACCATTCATTGCCCAGACCCCCGGCCCAATCCTCGTGCAGGGATGGGCAGGTGTCCCAAGCGTGGTCAGTGACAGCCCTTGGTGGCACTTAAGTTGAAACGCTTGGGGGACATCGGCCTTCTCTGGGCTGGTCCAGTGCAGCCTGGAGCTGCTGGTGGCTACCTTCTCATCAGCCCAGGTGAGGCTGCCCGAGAATGAAGCGGCAGAGGAAATCAGAGCCAACAGAGGGGAGTGCCTTGCTGTGTGCCCTCAGGCCAAGTGTTGCCTCCCTTCTTCCTCTGTCAGTGTGGAACAGCGTTTCGCATCTGACTCCAGCCACGCCTGAAACCCCAGCGCTTGCCAGTCACAGGAATCAACAAGGGCCCCTGCGCTTGAGCCTGGTCTTCTGTCACAGGCAGCAAATGGCAGGAGACTCAACTGTGTAGCAGAGAAGCTGGGACGTGAGCCCACACCTCTCACTGCCTGGCTAGAAGGGCCCAGGACGGGGCTTCTCAGACGCCTAGGTCCTGGGGAGGAAGGTTCACCATGATGAAGAGCCCACTGTCACGGCTTCCCATGGCATCAGCCACTGGGGGAAGGGGCGGGGAGGAATTTCCGGCAAATGGAATGAGGCTCACGCCCCCTGAGCTAGCGAGGCCTGGGTGTTCCCGCTGACACCCTTCCGTAAGCAGAGCAGGGGCAGCTGCCAGAAAGAGCCGTTCTATTTCCAGGCTCCTGTGAGGGCCGTGTCGGAATCTCTTGGCCCAATAGGACCCGTTGGGGAAAAGACTGTGGGCCTGCTATGGTCTGGTTGCCGACTGTGGGAAGGGCTGGACAGATGGAGGGAGCAGAAAGGGGCTCCAGGTAGAGGGCGCTGTAGGCACAAAGGCCGGGGACCCCCGCGCTCCCCATCACCAGCGACCAGCACCACCACGGCCCCTGTGCGGGCAATCTCCCTGCCAGGAGAGGCGCTTCACAGGCTCCGTCCCATTCAGCTTTCCCATCTGCTATGAAGCACATGCTTCCATCCATCCTTGTTACAGACGGGGAGACGGGTTCACACAGGTTAAGGGACTCTCTCAAGGTCACACAGCCAAGAGCCAAAACTCAAATCAAGGCGCCCGAGCCTGTGTTCTTGGTGGTGACGCTGGGCTGCCTCCTGGGCTGGTCCTCTCTGGGCCCCCTTCCCTCATCTCTGGGGGCGGCGGGGTGGCTAGAGGTGCAGGAGGGCCAGGGAGAAGCAGGCCAGGGGCAGGAGGAAGAATGCAGACCACCCCGGCAATCCCCGCTCACCCTGGGTCTTCTGGGGCCCCGGCTCTGACTGCGTGGCTTCCTCATCCCCACCATGTCCTTGGTCAAGCTTCAGACAGGCTTTCCCGTGGCACAGAACCGGGCAATGTCCAGTGGGGTCTCCCTCGGAAGGGGGCAGTTGGAAGGCTTGTACAGCCAGCATCAGGATGCGGCCTTCACAGAGGTTCCCATGGCAACGTGGAACCACCTGTGGTTGTCTGCAGACAGACTGCTGGGGAAGAGTCCCGCAGGGGCAGGATAACCGCTTCCAAGGCAGGAAGACACCTGCTTGAACTCTTGGTCCCCATAGAGGGTAATAATAATAGAAGGGCTAGCACTTCTTTTTAAGACAAAAAAAAAAGAAATTAAAACATAACTGACAGGTAGCAGTGCATCAGGTTCAGGAATCCAACCTGATGATTTGAGGCGCGTGTGCACTGCGATGCGACCACCGCCACAAGACAACACCCCTCAGTCCATCCCCACGCACAGCTGTGCGGCTTCTCCTGGGACGACAGTGCTTAAGATCACATTCAGTACACATTAATGACAGGTGAGCACAGAGCCGACGCTTTCTTAGCGCCCGAGGCGGGCGGAGCTCTCAGCGCTTTCTCGTGCGTTTACTGAAGACACCCTGTCCACAGTCCTCTGCGGAGGTGCTGCTCTTATCCCCATTTCACAGAGGGGCACACTGAGTCCACGTGGTGGCAGAGAGACGCAGGGCAGCAGGTCAGGAGCAGTGAGCAAGTGAGGGCTGCCCTGGGATGGAGTCCCTGTGCACACCCTGTTCGGAGGGGACAGCTGGGCTCCTCTCTCCAATCAGAACAGAATGCCGGGAGGAAAGCGCCCCAGGAGAGGAACCAAAGGGACACTGGAAAGAACACAGGGAGCTCGTAGAGAGCGCAACGGAGACCACACGGAGACCCGCCCTTCCCTCCTGAAACGGGAGGACCCCGCCATCTGATAGGAGCCCTGAGCTGGTGCCAGGTGGGGGAATAGCAGCAATGGGCAGGCACTGGGGCAGGAGGGCCGGCAGAGGCGCCAGGGCACACGGGCGCTCGCGCTTGGACGGGCAGCCGCGCTCCAGAATCACGCCCGCAGCTGGGCGGCTGCAGTGCGGAGCAGGGCTGCTCCTGGCGCTGCACTGCGGTCCTCACTCGTGGCTCACGGCTCGGTCCCCACAGGGGACGGTGAAGTAAACCGTGCTCGCTTTGTATGCTGGCATATGTGTGGCCACAGAGACACACTGTGGAAGCTTTTTCACACGCGGATACGGACCGATCCACAAGACGCAGTGAGGTAAACGCAAGGCGTCTAGTGTGTGCACGCTCAGCCGCGTCCGACTCTTTTCAGACCCCGCGGACTGCAGCCCGCCAGACTCCCCTGTCCATGGGATTCTCCAGGCAAGAACACTGGAGTGGGCTGCCGTCCCCTTCTCAGGAGGCTGATCCCAACCCAGGCATTGGACCTGAGTCTCCTGCACTGGCAGGCGGGTTCTTTACACTGAGCCATCTGCTGGACACGACACCAAAGGCATGTTCCTTAAGGAGAAAGAAGGGATAAACTGGACCTCAGCAAAATGAACGATGTGTGCTCTGCAAGAGACTGTGCCACCAGGACGAAGAGACAAGCCTCCAGCCGGGAGAAAGGACTTTCAACCCCGTCTCCAGGAGGACTTGTGTCTAGAGTACTCAGAGAACAGTCTAAGGCCAACAGCGAGAAACCTAACCGCTCAACTGGGAAACGGGCAGAGATTCTCAACACGGAGTTCTCCAAAGCCGGATGGCAAATAAGCATGAGAAGAGAGGTTCCACGTCGCTATCCACTGAGGAAAGGCAAAGTAGGGCTCTGATTAGACAGTTCTAGAAACCTACCGAAAAGGCTTAAAAAAAAAAAAAGAAGAAGAAAGAAACAAAAACTAATAGTATCCAGGGCTGACAAGGGCACAAAGCAACCGGAACTCACACACACTGGAGGGTACGAAGGTGCTGCAATCTGGAAAAGAGTGGGGCAGTTTCTTAGCCATTAAACCTAGGCTTACACACAACTCAGCAACTGCACTTCTGGGCACTTCTCCTAGAAAACCCACGACTTTAGGCTCATACGAAAATCTGCATGCTAACATGCACATCAGCTTGATTTGTAAGAACCGGAATCTGGACACCACCCAACCATCCTTCAACAGGTGACTGAATAAACGCCCTGGGCGCAGCATTGAATGGAATACTACGGAGCAATCAACAGGGATGAATTAGTGATACGCAACAAATTAAATGGGTCTCAAAGGCATTGTTCTGAGCAAAAAAGAAAAAAACAAAACGCCGACCTCAGAAACTTAGTTACTGTATGATTCCATTTCCAACACTGTCAGAGTGATATAATTACAGAGATAACAGATCAGTAGTTGCTAGAGCACGGGGCTGGGAAAGGATGTGATTACAAAGTGTTTAGTGTGCGAGAATTTCTTTGTGGGGATTGGAACAGTTCTATATCCTGATGGTTACAACATCCATCCATGTGATAAAGTTTCATAGAACTATGTACCAGAAAACAAAACAATTACTACATGTAAAAACTGGTGAAATCCAAATAAGGCCTGATTTTGAGTTAATAATACTGCACCAATGTCAGTTTCCTGGTTTTGACAATGCGCCGTGATTATGTAAGATGTTATCACAGTGGGGAGCTGGGGGAAGCAGGGGAAAGGTCCATGGGAACGCTCTGTACTATTTTTGCAACCTCTCGTGAGTCTTAAAGTATCTCAAAATGGAAAAAAAATTAAGTAGTATTGTTTGGGGGCTACTTGGCTCAATTTGCTATTTTTTGCTGTTAAAAAAAAAAAAGGTAAAGAATGTGTGTGAAGCGAGGTCCATCTGCGTGATGTAAATGCAGGATTCCTGTTGGTGACAGAATGCGGTATTTCTGGAAACAGACACACGGACGGGGGAATGCTGGAGCCGCCGGGAGGGCAGCGGGACGGCGGGGCTGCAGGGCGGCGTGGGTGCGGGGCTGCAGGGGTGCGGGGCTGCGGGCCAGCGGGAGTGCGGGAGGGCAGCAGGGTGGCGGGGCAGCAGGACGGCGGGCTGCAGGGGTGCAGGGTGGCGGGGGTGCAGGGCTGCAGGGGTGCGAGGGAGACCTAGCTTTTCAGTTTTCCTCTTGAAACGTTCGCCTTTTGTGCTGTGCCCGTCTCTCACCCTTTACAACTTTTCAGGTCGTTTTTTGAAGCCTGAGATGGGATCTGAGGCCCTGGGGAGAGGAGCTGTCTGTCTGCCTCCAAGAGGCTCCAAGGACAGCCCAGGAGGGAGAGCAAGTGTTCTGGGGGCCAAGACTTTACCAGGAAGGTGGCTGTTTTACTGAGTTCACGGGAGGCTGGGAACACAGAGGGAGTGACTGATGGGGCAGGGAGGGTGCCCGCTACTGCTGGCAGGGCTGCGAGCGATGCCGCCTTCGTGTCCATGACAGCCAGGAGTGGAGTGGACACACATGGCCCCGAGACAGCGGATGCTGGCCAGGCCACTCAGCGGAGTGCTTGCTTCTCAGGCACGACGAGGCCCCGTCCGCACGCAGCACACCCTCCTGAGGTTGGGAGCTCCTGCTCAGGGTCCCCGTGCAGTTTGCAGCCCTACACACCTGGGACCTCCCGCCCTAACCAGACGGACTTGCACTGGGTTCTCACAGCCAGAATCCACGGGGCAGATGCTGAGCCAGGCCCCGGGATGGGAATGGGGAAGCCTCCTGGGCTGGTGGAGAGAGACAAGGCTGGGGTGGGGACGGCAGGCAGCGCCTGCCTCCGTACTGTCTTGTGAGCCTGGGGGGGAAGCTTAGGGCAGATAGCATTTGAGATGAACGGCCCCCGCAGGCTCGGACAGTGGGCCCCGGGGCTGACCGCGGCTCCAGGGAGCCGTCTGGGTCTCATGTCTGTCACCAGGTGGACAGGGACTGGGGATGGGGCGTCCATGGAACCTCCCAGAGCAGTGAGGGAGACCAAGCTGGGCCTCCATGCAGGGATAAGCAGCCAAGAGGGAAGAGAGAGCCTCGAAGAGAAAGGAACAAACACTGGGCTGTTCCCCGTCCGGAGCCTGAAAGGAGGCAAAGCTAACCCAAGCAGGGAGAAGTCAGCATCGTGGGGACCTCTTGGGAAGCGGGGAGGGGCAGGGGCTGGGGGCAGGGGGTGAGGAGGAGCCAGCGTCAGTCACATGGGTGTGTTCATCTTCAACGACTCAGGCATTTGTGTTCCATGCCCTCTTCTTTATGCATGTGAGACAAAAGGTTATGAAACAGAGGTTTCTTTAAAAAAAAAAAAAAAAAAAGAAAGGAAGGCCACCTCGAGAACGGGAGAAAGTATTTGCAAATCACCTGTATAATAAGGGGTTGATACCCAGCATACATAAAGAACTCTCGCAACTCAACAACAACAAAGAGCAAAAACCAGACTTTAAAAATGGTCACAGGAGTTGAGTTGAGTAGAACAACTCTCCAAAGAAGATACTCAGATGGCCAAAGAGTACTTGGAGAGATGCTCAGCAGGACCGACTGTGAGCAAAATGCAAATCAGTGAGATTCCATGTCCGAGCCATCAGGATGGTGACTGAAATGCAGGAGGACAGGAGAAGAAGCACCAGAGAGAGAACCGTCGTTGGGAGCACGTGGAGAAACTGGAACATTTGCGCAGCCCCGGGGGAATGGAAAACGGGATGGCAGTTCCTTAAAACACTAAAAACAGAACTCTCATGTGATCCAGCCATTCTACCTCTGGATGTCTATCCAAAAGAACCGACAGCAGAGTCTTGAGGAGATATCTGTACACCCTCGTTCAGAGCAACATTACTCACAGCCAGAAAGCGGAAGCAACCCAAGGGTGCACGAGCGGAATGTGGTCTCCCGTACAATGGAATATTATCCCGCCTTTAAAGGGAGGAAACTCTGACACATGCTTACAACATCAGTGAGCCCCGAGGACACGGTGCTCAGGGAAACCAGCCGGCCACAAGAGGACCGACACTGCGTGATCCTGCTATCTGAAGTCCTTAGGGCAGTCAAATCCACAGGCAGCGAGTCAACGGTGGCTCCCAGGGGGCTGAAGGGGGCGGGGGAGGGGGCATCAGTGGTTACCGGGGCAGAGATTCAGTCTGGGAAGATGAGAAGGCTCTGGAGATGCTGGTGCTGACGGCTGCACGATGGTGAGAGTGTACCTAACGCCATTGAACCGGACACACAAACGGTCACAACGATAAAGTTCACACTGTATCTGTTTTCCCACAGTCAGACTGAGGGCAGGAGGAGGAGGGGACGGCAGAGGATGAGATGGCTGGATGGTATCACAGGCCTGATGGGCATGAGTTTGAGCAAACTCTGGGAGATGGTGAAGGACAAGGAAGCCTGGTGTGCTGCAGTCCGTGGGAGTCGGACAGGACTGAGTAACTGAACACCAGCTAAAGTAAGCCAGTGAAAGGGATGTGGACTGGCCTCTAACTGGATCGGCAGTGGGGGCCTGAGACCGGGGCCCGCCGAGCCTGGGCCTCCTCCCCCAGTGAGAGCGTGGAAGCAGTGGCCGTGTCTGCAAGGCTGGAGAGGGTCGGAGGCCAGGCGGGCCCACTCAGGGCGGTGAAGGTGTCAGAGCTCTCGTGGCTCCGTGAGGGGCCACAGACTTCTCCCAGCCCAAGGTAGGAGGATCTGCGTTCCTTCTCCTCTGCACCCTTCTGCTTTCAGGCCAGAGCTGGAGGTAAAGCAGGACCCACCCCAGGAGTGGTGGCCTCACCAAGCAGATTTCTCAACGCCTTCCCGGGCACACCATCTCCTCTGGGCTCCCTCGTCGCTGTGCTGAAGGGGTGGGAAGCTCTCCTCCTGGGAGGATCAGACCCCTCCTTCTGGGCCAGTCTCTCTGCCCTGTAGCTCCTCCGACCCCACTCCCCCACCAGCAGCTGGATTCAGGTCCAGACGCCACCATGAACCTGGAGCCTCCGGCAGAACTGCCCAGCCTGTCTCTTGGTCTGCATCGTGGGGGTGAACGGAGCCCTGCCTCCAGGCCACGCTGCTGTGAGGCCAGGGCTGCGTCGTGTCCTTCAGGATGTGGACTCCAGGCCAGGATTCCGGGGGTGAAATTCTGGCTCTGCAGTTCCCTGTGTGGCCTGGGGGAGTGACCTACCCTTTCTAGGCCTCAGCGTGCTCATCTGAAAAATGGGGGTAACTCCAGGACAGACCGGGTCAGGACTGCCGAGAGGATGAATCCATTAACAGGCGTAAGATTCTCATGGGGTGCTGGCTCCCGGCAAGCACCTGGCAGACATGAGCGAGTCCTTTGTCACGTTTCGGGGAAGGAAACTGGGGGTGGCGTGGAGGGTGGTCTGTGTGAGGCCCGCAGCCCTGGCGTTCGCAGCATCCCGGGGACCTTGAGCAGGCCTGCAGGGTTCTCAGGGCTTCCACTGGCTGCTCCCTGCCTCCCCAGGCCTGGCTCCCTGACTCTCTGCCCCTTCAGCCCAAGTCCATCTGGCCTGAGCCCTGTGCAGCCCAAACCCTCCTGGAGACGAACCCTGGCCGCAGCATGGACCCAGAGCCTGGGGTCTGGGGCAGGAGGAACGGGGTCTGGGGAGACGGGACGGTGGGCTGGGCAGAGTCCGACGCAAAGGCCGCCCCCTTCTCCCCGGAACCCCAGCTCTGTGTGGCCTCCCTTGCATTTCCTGGGGCAAGCCACAGGGCCTCACTGACCTTCACGCTGCTCCTCTGCCAGAGGGTTGTGCTGGGGAAGGGCGGTCCCTGCTCTGGGTGGTGTCAGCTGGCTCCCCTGAAGTGGAGGTCTGGAAGAAGCATTTCCAAGACGGTGGGTGTGTGCCCACCGCTGCAGGGGAGCTCAGCAGGAGGGGCAGGCAGGGTCCTGGCTTCCCCATCTCCTCCCCACGGGCTGCGAGGGCTTCCTCAGGGAGCAGAGGCTGGGTTCCCAGAGCCGGAGTCCCAGAATCCAGCCCAGTGTCCCTTTTGCCAGACTCCGCTGGACACGCAGAAGAGCCCAGGTTCAAGGGGAAGGAGGGTCCACGTCACAGAAGGGTCTGATGGAAGGGCTGACAAAGAACCCGGGAGTCGTGTCTCCAGACTGACATCCTTAACCTCTGGGACAAGTCTTGGCGAACACGGGGTTCGAGACGCTCTAACGGGCGGCCATCACGGTGGCTGAAAACCTCCTTGTCGTCTGAGACGACACCAACTCCAGTCCACAAGGGCCTGAGGCGGAAGCCCCTGAGTGTGTGTTCAGGGGCTTACTCTGCTGAAGTGTTCGATTTATCCTGAACAGAGAGATTTTCATGTAAAAAAAAAAAAAAACATTACCAACATTTCTAGAATGGTAGGTTTTACTTTTAAAAGCCCAGATTTCTAGGAAACCTGTAAGATCTGGTAACACTGGTAACCCTCGTTCCCTGATGAGGTCACTGGGCGGGGTGAGGAACAGCCACTCTGGTAAATCCTCTGGCTCCCTGAGGTCCCCCACATTTGGAGCTGGCCCCTGTAGGCCCTTGAGCTGGCGAAGTCTCGGTCACTGATTCTAAGACATCAGAAGAGACTGGGGAATAATCTCTCCACTGGGACTGTCAGTGGAGAGGCGTGTGCGGCTGGGAGGCGCATGGGGGGCCTTGATGAAACCCTCGGGGAACATCAGCTCTGTGGTTGGAGGGGGTAATCCCGGAAGGCTTCTCAGAGGAGGTGACCCTGAGTTGAGTCTTGAAAGACAGGACAGATTTGGAAATGTCCAGGGCTCTAGAAGGTAGTGATTTTCATCTCCGGGTGGATATCTGAACACTGAGATCAGGAAGGACACAACAGTGAGGTGCCTTCCCTGGGTTCCCAGTCTCTGCCATCCCCAATCCAGGTACCTCATTTTCAGGTGAGAACGAAGAGCAAAATCAGGGCTCTAAGTAGGCAGGGATTTGAAGGACACCCAAAGACACTGGGTCCTCCAGACACTGTCCTCACCGATGGGCCACACTGCCTCAGATCCCACCATCAGCACCACCCTGGAGACGGCAGCATTCTGCGGGAAGCACAGCTGACTCGTCGTGGGGGGGGAGAGGACATGTGTCTACACAGATTGCTCATCTGCCTCTGAATACGAGACATGCTCAGTCGTGTCTGCCTCTGTGACCCCATGGACTGTAGCCTGCCAGGCTCCTCTGGAGTGGGTTGCTATGCCCTCCTGCAGGGGACCTTCCTGATGGAATCTGTTGGAAGCCCTGAGTGCCGCAGGGTATAGGGGGACCCAGGGACCAGGGAGGGTGAGACTCAGGTGGGCTCCGAGCCTCCAGGGCCACCATTCAGCAGGCTCCCTGCAAGTCCCCAAGGGTCCCTTTTGACTCTGCCATTTCCCAAGGCAGCCCCTTCACACAAGGGTCCTGGGAGTTCAGAATCCCCTAAGTATAATCTCCCAGGATTCTCATGGATTCCAAGAATTCTAAGGATTCTTTATTAAATATTGTCTTTCCATGGTATTTTTGAAAATCACGCAAAGATACTGTGGTTCAGGCTCCAAGAGTTTAAGACTCGTCCTCCAGGGTCTAGGCTTTCACATCCAGTCCTTGTAAGATTTTATGTGCCCAGTGTCCTTTCTCATCTAGACCCATAGCTGGAACCTCGTAAATGCGGTGAAGTCAGTGACTTATTTGTATGCCACCCATACTGTGATTTTCTTTAAACCTAAATAAAACTAAAATTCAAACCTTTTTCTTTTTAATTTCACCTCATTCTAAATAAAGATGGTTTCTGTGAAATCGTGAATTTGATATACAAACTGCTACTTTTCTAAAAACATACCAAAGAAGCTTTGGTAATGTAGATCCTGGCACCCCCTCAAACCACCCCAGGCACCACCGGCAATTTGGATACCACATTTCAGAAGCCGCTGTGCAAAGTGCCAGCCCCTCATTCCTGCAGGGAAGGAAGCGTGGAAACACCCATTTGCAAGTGGTGCCTTGCAAGATCGCTGCCCCCTAGGGCAATTCTGTGGGTACTGAGAACACGAGGTCCACCCATACAGGGGTCTCAGCACAAGGCTGAGCAGTCCTGCTGCGGGTGGAGGTCAGAGCTGGGAGGCTGGGTGCCCTTCTGAGCTCTCAGCCCCGAGACTGGAGTCGGGGCTGGAGCCTCCCGGGGATGCTATGCAATCGCGCCGTCTAGTGGCCAGAACGCAAGCCACTGAGAAGAGGAGCCAGGAGGGGTCAGCTCCCTGACTTGAGAGAGCTGAAGATGAGACTCAGGGGCAGATAATGGAGACAGAGCAAGCTGGCCGCTGGTCAGATACTAAATGGGCAGGACAGAAGCAACTTCAGTATCCACCCATGGATCACTGGTTAAAAACTCACAGTGCGGCTGCTGCCAAGGATGCCGTGAAGATACACTATGGATACGGACGGATGCTCAGTTGAGAGGGGAAGGAGCCCCCTCAAAGCAACCCCATGCAGCCTATGCAGACACAAGTGCAGACCCACCTCGGGTCCATCTAGGAGAGAATGGCTGGTACCTCTTCCCCATCCACACTGTGGCTTGAGCCAGAACCCAGCACTCACTCAGGCCTCTCCCCCACTCTCTCCCCGGCTCCAATTGCCCTGCTTCTCTCCACGGCTACCACCTTGGGCAGAGCCAGCATCACCTCCGCCTTCACCTCAGCCAAGAGAGCGGTCCCGAATGCCAGCCAGAGCACGCCACCTCCCATAAAATCCCCCAGCAGGGCCCTGGCCCCTTCTGCAGGCCTGCTCTCAGAGCCCCGGCCCTCGCACTCCACCCCTGCCTGCCGAGCTGCGGTCACTTCCTCCAGCCCCTGCGTCTTCGCGTGTGCTGTTCCCCAGCCCTCACACACGCCCGGCTCTGCCCCTCTCCCGTCTGACACGTCGCCTCAAAGTCCAGGCCTGGGCACAGTGTCACCTCCCCAGAGGTAATGGAACTTCATCTTTGCATTTTCTGATTTATTTGGGGGAAACAGTGGTATTGCGATATAATGAGAAGAAAGTAAATTATAAATATTTTAAAACAATATCAAGTGTAGATTACTGGCACATGGTGCATTTAAAGGAGGGAGTGGTCAGTGTGTCTGGAAGTCTGGGTTTCCAGGTAGGTGAGGATCAGAAGGGTGGACACAGTAATCATGGGAAAGAGCACAACATTCCAGAAAGGAAAATGTGGGAGCACAGACGTGGTGCATTTAATTCTGGCAGCAAATCCTCTCTCCCTCTCAGGATTGACCCTTCCCACATTCTCGGTATTCGCAGTGAGGCTGATTCGCATACGGGCGTTATGGATTGGTCTGAGCCAGCGAGAGCCTCTCCTAGGGTTTTGCCCTTTTGTGCCTCCTTTGTTAAAGAGGGTGTTGCCTTTCCACTGGAGCCAGACCTCCCTTGCCAGAGCAAAGGGAAAGCCTGAGAATAAACCTGCGCAGGAGAAACCGGAGCAGAAGACAGAGGCAGTCGCACTCAGGAGGTCAGTGTCGGAGTGTCTGGATCCAGCCACACCTGAAGTCATCTCCCTTCCGAGTTTTAGATCTGTAAACCACTCAATGTCCCCTCTTTTCAGGACTGGGCTAGTTTGCCATTTGTTCCCAACGCTTGTGAGCTCCAGGTTTCTGACTCCATGCTAGTCTGGGGTTGGGCGCGGGGGCAGGGGATGGTGGCAGAGACTTGCCGTGGACGCAGGGAGGAGGCCTGGGCAGTGGCGGCAGAGCAGCGGATGTGGTGCCCGTTTCTCACAGGCAAGACTCTTACTCCCAGCGGGCTGAAGCAGCCAGTGTGGGAACTGCAGAGTCTGAACAGATGAGCCAGCCCAGAAATCTGAAACAAAGAAATGCCCTCTCCCCTGACTGCCCACAGGCCACAGTCTCTCTCATCCATGCAGAAATCCTTTGAAAGGATACCCAGGGACGGGAATGGCCTGGGGCAGCTCCCGTTCCTGGCTTCTTGGGGCTCTGGAAGGAAGCCTTCTGAGTCTCCCCAGACCGCACTGGGAAGGCCAAGACTCCACAAGAGAACCGGGCAGGGGATGAAATGCTGAGGGTGGGATCAGCTAGGAGCGTTTTCCACGGCTCTCTGCCCGCTTGGGCATCATCTGACTGCCCCGAGGGCCTCCAGTCAGGGAGGGGATGCTGTTGAGGCAAAGAGAGAGACGCAGGCCGGCCCCTGCTTCTGGCCTACATCAGGCTCCTGGGAGCTGTGCGAAGGCATGACACACAGAAACCCTGCGGGCCCCAGACGGTCAGCACCAGGGTCGCGTGTCCCCCACGACGACCAACAAGAGTGCCTGGCACAGGGTCATGCAAAGGGATTCGTTTCCTTTCAGAAAACAGAGCCCGAGGCTCTGCTGGGAGTGAGCAGGGCAGGAGCTCACAAGGACTGAGGTGGGCGAGCACGCGTGTCACTGACGTGTCTCTGCAGGGCTCCACACTGCTCCCCACTCCCACAGCCATCTCATCCGGCCCCGCGAGGGCACCACCGCCTCGGAAACCTCCGGCCGGGGACCAGACACAGACTACTTTCCAGCTTCTAGAGCTGCAGCTGCGAGTGAGCAGAGATCAACAGAGAGGAAGATATTTGTGAAAAGTTGATACCTATTCATGATAAAAACTGTAAGGAAAAAATAGTGTCAAAGAGAACTGCCTTAATCTGATAAAGGGTATCTGACACAGAGACACATACTGACAGACACACACACACACACACACACACAGAGCTAACATCATTGTTGGTGAAATATTGAGTGCTCTTCTCCTAAGACTCTCCTAGGATCAAGAAAAGGATGTCC
Organism: Nanger dama; assembly: GCA_917880005.1. Taxonomy (NCBI): domain Eukaryota; kingdom Metazoa; phylum Chordata; class Mammalia; order Artiodactyla; family Bovidae; genus Nanger; species Nanger dama. The sequence goes on along the minus strand of CAKJTW010000016.1, from coordinate 2,752,036 downwards.
ATCACTGACATTTCTACTCAAGACTGTATGGTAGGACCCAGTCATCTCAATAAGGCAAGAGATAAAAATAAAGCAAAGAAGGATTGGAATGGAAATATACAAACTGCCACTATTTCAGATGAGAGAACTGGGCATGGAAAAATCCAAAATAATCTAAAAACATTAGAATGAATGAGTAAATTTAACAAGGTTGCTGGATATAATCAACGTACAAAAATTAACTGAATTCTTATAAACTAGCAACATCTAGAAAAAGAAACATTTTTAAGTCATTTATAATAATATGAAGAATCATCAAATCTTATGAATAAATCTAATGAAAGACATGCAAGACCCAATGCTAAAAACTAATACACTCCGCAGCAAAACTGCTCAGTCGCGTCTGACTCTTCGCGACCCCGTGGACTGCAGCCTGCCAGACTCCTCCGTCCATGCAGCTCGCCAGGCCAGAATACTGGACTGGGTACTGCCTCCTTCTCCAGGGGATCTTCCCAACCCAGGGATTGAACCCAGGTCTCCTGCGTTGCAGGCGGATTCTTTACACCTGAGTCACTGGGGAAGCCCAGAGAAACTAGAGAACACTTCAGTAAATCGAGGGCAATGCCGTGTTCACTAACTGGTCAACTTAGAATTATTAAGATGGCAATTCTCCCCAGATAGATTTGTAGACAGACGGTCCTGCCTGTGGATTTTTTTCACTTTTGTTGTTCAGTCAGTAAGTCTTGTCTGACTCTTTATGACCCGATGTACCGCAGCACGCCAGGCTTCCCTGTCCTTCACTGTCCCCCTGAGTTTGCTCAGATTCATGTCCGTTGAGTCAGTGATGCTATATCCATCTCATCATCCTCTGTCGTCCCCTTCTCCTCCTGCTTTTAATCTTTCTAAACATCAGGGTCTGTTCCAATGAGTTGTCTCTTCGCATCAGGTGGCCAAAGTATTGTAGCTTCAGCCTCAACGTCAGTCCTTCCAATGAACATTCAGGACTGATTTCCTTTAGGATGGGCTGGTTTCATCTCCTTGCAGTCCAAGGGACTCTCAAGAATCTTCTCCAACACAATTGGAAAACATCAATTCTTCGGCACTCAGCCTTCTTTATGGTCCAACTCTCACATCCATATATGACTACTGGAAAAACCATAGCTTTGACTGTATGGACCTTTGTTAGCAAAGTGACATCTCTGCTTTTTAATACACTGTCTAGTGACGTCTCTGCTTTTGAATACACTGTCTAGGTTTGTCAGTCCACTCCAGTGTTCTTGCCTGGAGAGTCCCAGGGACAGGGAGCCTGGTGGGCTGCCATCTATGGGGTCGCACAGAGTCGGACACGACTGAAGCGACTCAGCAGTAGCAGCAGGCCCGTCATGGCTTCCCTTTCAAGGCATGAACACCTTCTCATCTCTTGGCTGCAGCCCCCGTCCACAGTGATTCTGGAGCCCAAGAAAATAAAATCTGTCACTGCTTCCACTTTTTTCCCCTTCTATTTTCCATGAAGTGATTGAGCCAAACGCCATGATCTTAGTTTTTAATGCTGTGAAAGCAATACACATTCAGTAGAAACCTGAATTTTGATCTCTTTGCGGGCTAGCCTGACCTGGCTATGATCGTCTCTCGTGATGCTGGGCAGTGGCAGCTGCAGGTCCTGGTGAGCCCCGCGGTCAGGAGGAGCGAACAACCCGCACAGTCACCCCCGTTGTGTTCTTCGCTTTCAGTGTAGTATTCAACAAATCACATGAAATATTATCATAAAACAGGTTTTGTGTGATGACTTTGCCCAACTGCAGGCTCATGTAAGTGTTCTGAGCATGTGTACGGTAGGCTAGGCTACATGATGCTATTCAGTAGGTTCAGTTCAGTTCAGTCGCTCAGGCGTGTCCGACTCTTTGCGACCCCATGAATCGCAGCACGCCAGGCCTCCCTGTCCATCACCATCTCTCGGAGTTCACTTAGACTCGCGTCCATTGAGTCGGTGATGCCATCCAGCCATCTCATCCTCGGTCGTCCCCTTCTCCTCCTGCCCCCAATCCCACAAGGAAGAGGACACTCGAACGACACGGAAGCAGAGACGCGTCACGGGCCGTCATGGACAGGCCGGCTAAGTCTCAGCAGGGCACCATCCCCCGTGCCCTGCCGCCATCCACCTGGGCTCCAGAGAGCCGCCCGGGCTGAGGCCACGGCCCTCGCCGAGCTGCAGCGAGGCCCGCTGTTTCCGCCAGCGGCTGGGACGGAGGGTCGCCCGGGCTCCCTGCCGGCTGATGGGGCCTTGCCGGCCTGCGTGGCCCACCAGCTTCTCCCTCTGGCCCGCTCGGCCCCTCTCCCTTTCTCCTCACACACGCCTGGCAGCCCAGACTCCGTCACAGCACCGGCTTGCGGGGCGCGTGCGCTCAGAGCAGCCGGACCGTGCAGGAGGATCCGTCTGGCTCGGGATTTGCTGCCCCTTCGGAACACAGTCTCACGCCGAGCGCCACGGCTGCAGAAACAGCCTGCAGCCGGCAGACTCTCCCCGGGTGGGCGTCCCTCTGGAAGCGGCGCTCTGTCCGCGAAAGCCTTGTTCACAGGAGCTTTATTCCTGGCGGCCCAGACTGGCGACCCTCCAAATGGCCCCCGCGAGAGAAGGGATGAGTCCGGGGTGGCAACACCTGACCGCACCTCGACAGGGAAAGCTGTTCTCAACACCACGGACGCGAGTTTCACTGGCGATACACGCTGCCCTGAAGACGCCAGGCCCAGGACGGCGCAGGCCGTGGGACTCCCCTCGGGTGCCCTGGGGACCAGGCTCACCCCCGCAGTGAGGACAGAGCTGGGGAGGCGGGGAGGCAGTGCTGGAGGGGCGTCTGGAAGCTGGACGAGCCCCCTGCCTCGGTGGGAGCGGTGGCTATGTGCACCTGTGAGTGTGTGTGTGTGTGTGTGTGTGTGTGTGGCGCGCGCGCATGTTAGTTGCTCAGTCATGTTTGAGTCTCTGCAGCTCCATGGACTGCAGCCCGCCAGGCTCCTCTGTCCATGGGATTCTCCAGGCAAGAATACTGGAGTCGGTTGCCATTCCCTTCTCCAGGGGATCTTCCTGACCCCAGGGATCAAACCTGGGTCTCCTGCCTTGCAGGAGGATTCTTTATCGCTTGAGCCACCAGGGAGGCCCGTGTGCATGTATTCACGTGCAAAAACTGGTGAATCTCTACAACTAAGACTGTGCCTTTACTGAATGCTGCACCTCAGTAAAGAAAATAAGTTGAAAAAAAACCCACATAAGAAGGCCCAGGCCTCCATAATGAGCCACATTTATTAAGAACTTAATCTGCTCCAGGTCCAGGGCCTGACATGCAGTAGCTCATATACTCCTCACACGGACACACACACACACACACACACACACACTCCAGCGTACACACACGTCTCTACACACAGAAACACAGCGACAGGGCACAGCTGAGAGTGCAGCCCCAGAGCCCCGCTGTGCAAACTGTGTGCTCCTGTCTTCCCATCTTTTGATGTGATCACACACCCATCAGCAGGTCCTGGTGCACCCAGAGCCCCCTGCGTGCCAGGACCGGCCATTGTAGCCGGCGCTGCAGGGGCAGAACACATCAGGGCAGAGGGTGCCGGGGCCAAACGGATGCTAGGATACAGACCTGGAACCTGGGCAGGTTCGGGCAGGTTCCGGTGTAAACTTGGATTTCGCCCTCTACAGCCTAGAGAGAGGGGTGATCATCACGTCAGTCACCCTCAACCCCCGAGAAACCATGTAGTCCATTCTTGTCCTCTGTTTGTGAGAAGTGGGGAAAGCTCTGACTTTCTTCACGGGACTGGTGGGTTTGGGGCTCAGAGGTCCCTCAGTCGCCAAGCTGGGAGAGGCTCCAAGTGATGGTGGACCAGACCCACTCAGAAATAAGAGTCCATCTACTCCCAAGACAGCTGTCCACGCAGAGGCCTGGGAGACACAGGCAGGTGGGAGGAGAAGGAAAAACAGCCCTGTTTCCTCCCCGCTTCTCGAGAGAAGCCCCTCGCTGCAGACAGAGACCCCCAGCGCAGCTCCTGTTGAAAGGACGCTGAGTCCCGGCCTGCCTTCTCGCCTGAGACGGGACAAACATGCAAACAGGAACAGCACTGGCGAATTCCTCCACCCACACTCGGGCCCACATCCTATCCTGGGGGAGCGGAAGGGAACGCAGACCTCACGAGCCCCACCCCCGGGGCGCAGGCAAAACACATTCCTGAGGGTCTCGGGCTTCAGGCTGGGCGTCTGGGAACTCAGCGATGCGAAAGTCCCCGATCTCAGGGCCCCTGGAGAGGCCATGGACTTCGCCACCCCAGACACTGAACCGAGGCTCGGCCAGCCTGTGGTTGGGCTCTCCTCAAGAGAAGCTGTCTTGGCAGGGGATGAGAGAAGGTCTAGCGCAGCCAGACTTGCCGCCGTCCCTAAGGCTGACAGACCACTTCTGTGATGATTTAGGACTTAATCCTCGCAGCTGGGACCCCGGGCCATCTGCACGCCCGCAGGGAAGGCGGAGGCAAGAGGATCTTGGTTTTGGTCACTTGGCCCAAGTTCAGCACCCCCTGGAAAATTGTGTAACACACATACCAGGCCCACGCCCGGCCTCTCCGGCACGCCAGGCCCTGGTCCTCCCACGCCGCTGCTCGGTTCAGTCTGAACCCTGTGAACTCCGGTCTCCGGAGGCCTCGGGCTCCACGGCAGACTGCTTTTCCTGTGTGGGGCCTATGTGCTTTGGTAGGCACACAGGGTTCCCCTCCTTCATTCTCCGTCCTGGGCTTCCTGGCTCCAGCGCTGTGCCTGTCCTGTGTGATGGCACAGTGACCGGAGGTGCAGATGGCACCCACACTGGTGTCCCCCAGCCCCACCAGCAGGAGCTAACTGCCAGGGGGCCCGGGCTGGGCGCATCGTCCCAGACACAGCCAGAAGGTGGGGCTGCCTCGGATGCTTCCTGGCAGGAAAAATGAACTAACAAATGGACTCAACCAACTGACTGAGGCCCGCCAGGGCCAAGGGTGGCATCTGGACGATGAGCCTGGTGATGAGGTGCTGGCCTCCGAACGCTCTTGGTACTTGGGGGCGGCCGACAGGCGTGGAAGGAGTGAGCACATGGCACGGGGCCCCTTCTGGGCTGTGCAGGAGGGCCACCTGCAGAGGGCGGGCGCAGTGGGAGGCCAGGGAGGTCTAGGGGCAAGCGTGGCGCCCGGGCGACCCTTACAGGGAGCCCAGGGCCCGGCGGGGGCACAGCAGGCCGCGACCTGTGCGCCCTCGTCTGTCTCTCTGGGCCTCTATCTCTCTCTGGGTCTCTGTCTCTGCCTTTGTCTCTGTGTCTCTGTCTGTCTCTGTCTCTCTGTGTCTCTGTCCCTGTGTCTCTGCGTCTCTGTCTTTCTAGCTACAGGGCCCTGCCTCCAAAGGAGCCCAGAGAAATGAGTAATTAGCTGTACTCTGCCCTGAAATCCCTCAACTCAAGAGCATTAGAAAGATTTCAGAGAGAATCTAATCCAATCTTCATAAGGAAATTTAAGGTATAATTTACACACAGGAAAATGAATATATGTCAATATACAGCTTCCCGGCTCTTACATACGTGTGCACGCATGTAACTGCCAACCAGATGAAGATATAAAACGTTTCCTTCATGTCCTTTTCCAAGGGAACTCCTTGGGAGTTCCTTCCCAACTCCAGCCACTGATCTGAGTCCTTTCATCACAGTTTTGCGAAGCCATTCTACAGATTCCTTTAAATGGAATCACACGACACGTAACCCTTCGAATCCGGCTTCTCGAGCTCAGCACAGTGTTTGCGCAATTCTTCGGTGGTGCTCATAGTTCGCTCCTTCTGTCCCTGAGTTGCCGAGCAGTAGGCTATCAGATAAAGTTGTTGCGTGGGTATATCTCCATTGGTTTATTTATTCGCCTGTTGATGGACACTTGGGTTATTTCCAGTTTTTAGTTATTATGGATAAAGATGCCATGAACTTTTATGTAAAAGTCTTTGTGTGGACCTGGGATAAAGGACAAAGGAAATATCCTGACACAAACGGCTGACAACCCCAGTGATGACAAAGGCTTCAGGCATGGCTTGGTCCAGAGGCTCACAGTCCCACCAGCCTCCACTCCTTCTCTCCACTAGGCTTTCAGCTTCACCTTCTGGTACAAGAGCCCGTTCTCTCCATTTGCGCTTAGAGTGCGACCTTTCACCTTTGCTTATCCAGTCAGCAGACACCGATGGAGCCAGCTCTGTGCCACGCTCTGAGCTCCGGGGGAAAACAGTGGGTGAGCAAGCTCTGCCCTGGCCCTCACTGAACTTGTGAGTAGCAGAGTGGGAGACAGACGGACACGGGAGCCCACAGACAGCTGTGGGCACGCCAGGAGCTCCACGTGAGAGGAGGGCTTCCGGGAGAGGGAGGAGAGGGGATGTCAGTGACTGCCCTATTCAGGGCAATAAACTAAGGCCACAAGGGTGCTGGCTGCTCCCAGCCCTCTGGTGTTTCTCCGTGCAGTCTTCCTGGGGCTGCCCAGATGAAGCTTCCAGATATCAGATGTCCACACAGGGGCTGTTTGTTTGCCTCTGATCACAGACTTGTTTACGAAGCAAGGCTTGCGGAAAGCATTCCTTGTTCACATGGATGATGAAAACCCTGCAGGAGAAGTCCGTGTCTTCTAAGGCTGCGAACTCAGTGTTCCACGTCAGTGTCGGTCTCTCCTTACAAACCTTCCGCTCAGCCACCAGGGCTGGTGGGATGGATTATCTGTCAGTTGAATTAAATGTGTCCTCAGGCTAGAGTCCTGGGGGGCGTCCAGGCGGGACCAATTTGTCCCCAAGGGAAGAGTTTGTCACTTCAGGATGGAGAGGTCTTGGATATTCTGCCCCAGAGTTTTTTTCTCTCGGGCACCTGTTCATTTCACAGCTCTGCTGTCCAGGCCTGGTACTCCCAGGCACTTGGGCCATGCTCTGGGGCACAGTGATGAACCTGCCAGACCCAGTGGAGCTCGCAGTCTGGTGGAGGAGATGGGCGCCGCCAGGTCCCTGGGCGCTCGTGCATTGCATGCGTCGGGACAGACTAAGCAGCTGCCGCTGGACAGGAGCGCGGGGGGATCTTTGGGCGGGTGATGGGGGTGACCTGCGGGCAGCGAGAGCTGGGGTACAGAGATCGGAAGGATGAGCATGCATGGCGTGGGGAGGGAGGGCAAACAAGACGGCAGTGTGTGCGATGGGGAGACAGGCGGGTCAGGGTGCATCTGAGGAACCACGAGACCCCTGCGTGGGGCACAGTGTGAGAGCCGGGAGGGAGGACTCGGGCGGGCACAGGGCAGCCCCGGCCGGCCCTGTGGAGCCTCAGCAGAGCTGAGAGGTGAGGAGGGCCAGACGTGTTGCTCTGTGTCCCTCCCTCGCGGTGCCGCCCTCTCACCGTCCTGCTCCCCGAAGGGTCTTCCCTACCCCCATCACGCCCGCTTAGAGCCAGCTAATGGCCCTTCGCGGTGGACTGAGAGTGAAGTCGCTCAGCCGTGTCCAACTCTTCGTGACCCCATGGGCTGTAGCCTACCAGGCTCCTCTGTCCATGGGATTTTCCAGGCAGGGGCACTGCAGTGGGGTGCCATTTCCTTCTCCAGAGGTCATCGGAAGCAGGGGTTTACTGACTTTCTCTCCCTTGGGTAGTGTCGCGCCATGAGCTCCTGTAGGGCAGGGGTCGGGGTAACCGCCTTTCTTGTGTTCCCAACAGTGGTCTAAGCTTGGACCACCAGCAGTCCCATCACCATCATTACCATCACGGTTCCATTAATTAAGGGGAACCACACGCCCTGGTCCAGCCCGACTGCACGCACGGAGGCTCTAGCTTACAGACTCAGAGGAAGGGCTGGGCCCTGGGGTGATGCTTCTGGCTTCCCGGCAGTCGTCCGAAGGGGGCACGCACTTTCAGGGGAGTTCCGGCTGCAGGGGGTGAATCTGGACCCGTGAGAAACAGGCGGTGGAAGAGGCTCCGTGATCAGTTCCTCCGCCGGTGTCTCTCGCACGCTCCGGCCTCCCAGGTGCTGCGGCTCCCGTCAGCTCCCCTGGGGCTTCCCGCGGCCGGCAGCGCACCTTGTGTTTGCTTTCGCTCCGTCCTGCTTCTCTCCCGGTTTCCCCGTCCGTACTCCCCGCCCCACTCTGCTGGCAAACAGCAGCACCCAAGTTAGGCACCCCAGCCTAAGACAGGACAGCAGTAGCGAGCTGTCAAACCACAGCCACTCAGAGTCGGAGGAGGACCGGCCGCACGCAGCGCTGGAGGCGGCATGGAACAACGGGAACGCCTGCGTGCTGCTGATGGGGATGCAACGTGAAACGGCTCCTTTGGAAAAGTCTGGCCGCTTCTTAAAATGTTAAACACACACCTACCGTGTGACCCAGCCTCAGACTTGTGCCTGGATGTCTTGTTCCGCCGCTCAGTTGTGTCCGACTCTGCGACCCCATGGGCTGCAGGACGCCAGGCCTCCTTGTCCTTCACCAACTCCCGGAGTTTATTCAAACTCATGCAAACTGATTTAGACTAGCAGAAAGCAGGTCAGGGTTGCCTGGGGGCAGGGTTGGGGGAAGATGGACTGCAAAGGGTCACAAGGGGACTTTTGGGGGCACAGGACTGTCTGTCATGTTGCTTGTGCTGATGGTTTCATAGGAACAGCTTAATAAAGACACTATTAAAAAGGGAAGGGAAAGAAAGAAAAGAAAAAAAATCACCAGGTCCAACCAAAACCATAGAGATATGATAACACCAATGTTATTTAAAGCATTTCAATGGGTAGAATAATAAGGAAAGCTTCCAAATTCCTTTTATGCAACCAGCATGATTCTGATACCCAAAACCTGGCAAAAATAGCACGTTAATGAAGGGTGTGTGCACAGGGGACTTATTATTAACTCTGTAAATCAGCTACACTGCATCTGACCTAGTTTCAGAATTTTTCTTTGTGTTCGGTTTTCACGAGTTTAATTACCACGTGGCTTTGTGTAGACTTCTTCAAGCTTCCCCTGTCTGGGGAGACTGGCAACCAGGGAGGGCGGGAAGAGGAGGCACCCTGGCCTCTACGACTGATGCCGACGACCAGGCTTCTCACTGGTGGGACCCGGAGTGGGAGCGGGTGCTCAGAGGCCTCATGGGGGTCCCTGACGCCCACTTCCCCACAGCCTCTCTCCTCCCACCGATCCTTGCCTGCTCCCCACGCCCACAGCTCCCACCTCAGCGGGTACCTCCGTCTCCTGCCCCTTCTCTGAAAGCCTCCTGCTCCTGCAGTCTCCAGCCTCTCCCTGTGATCCACCCCTGCCACGTGCTGAAGCCTCTGCTCATTCCCCGTCCCAGGCTCTGCTCCCGCACGGCCCAGAGCACGAGGTGCACGTTTAGGGGCACAGCCCAACAGGGTACCTCCTTTCCACAGCCCTGTGCCCGGGGTTCGGATCCTGCTGGGGACCCTCCACATCGTTCGTGACGCTGCATCTCCGCAAGGCCGGTCGCACTGCCTGGAGGGTCTGCCCTGCCTCTCACGGGCAGGCCACGGGTCTCTCGCCACTCGTCATCAGACCTAGCCGCAAGCAGACGCCCCTGGAGACCTGTCGGGAGAAGATGCTCCCAGATGTTGCTCCGCGGGGCTGGCCCTGCTTGAGACGCTCTATACCCAGCTGTGATCACAAGGAAGGCACGCTCCTGAGCGACAGGGGTCACCCGAGCAGGTTATCAAGCCAAGGGAACAGTGAGAGCCTCCCCAGCGTGCAGCGAGTTGTTTGGTCAGAATGGTGACCTGGTCCAGTGCGGCTGGCCTCCGAAGGAAGGTAGCCTTGCTGGCGGCTGTGCCCTTTACCGGTGGAGTCTCTCAGGTGGTTAGTGCCGGCCCTACACTGAGATGCTGAAATAGGTATTAATACTCTCTAAGTGAAAAGGGCCCACAAGAAGAAACCACATCCTTTCAATAGAACGCCAACTAATAAACGTAGAGTGGATGACTGGAGTGAGGAGATACCCTTTGCAACCATGGCAGGAACAATCGATTTGAGCAAGAATCATCAAAGCACACTAAACCTCCTGGGGGACATCTGATGAGGCAGAGGATATCTGCATGACAGGAGAGCAGCCTCACCGTACACATTATTTACTGATTACAAAAAGGGAAAATCGTAACTTTACGTAGAGAAACCTGGACGCCATTCTAGCCAAGAGATAAATCACCAATAATGGGGCAAATTCATATCTTGATGAGGTCTCTGGAGAAAGACACGATTCCGCTGCAGAGGAATTTTTGTTAGAAGGCATTATCTGAGTCAATCAGGAGGAAACACCAGACAAACTGGGGGACACTTTGTAAAATATTGGCCCGGACTCCTCTCAGGAAAGACAAGTAGGGGCGTCCTTGGTGGCTCCGGGGGTAGAGGATCCTCCGCCTGCCAATGCAGGAGACGCGGGCGCGATCCCTGGTCTGGGAAGATCCCACGTGCCGCAGAGCAGCTGAGCCTGTACCCCACAACTACGAGCCTGTGCTCTGCAACAAGAGAAGCCACCGCAGAGAGAAGCGCGGCCAAAAATGAATAAATAAATAAAACTGGTTTTTACAAAAGAAAGACAAATACAGGCTGAGAAACTGTTCTGGATCAAAGGAAAGTAAAGAGACATGAAAACTAAATAGTACACGGTCCCAGATTGGATTCTCGGCCAAAAAGAAAAATTGCTAAACAAATATTATTGGGACAACTGGTGATATTTGAATGTTTGCAGATATTAGATAACATTATTGTCTCGATGTTGATTGTTCTGTAGTTATGTAAATGAATGTTCTTATTCTTAGAAATAGACAGTGAAGTATTTAGGGGTAAAGAGCATCAGATCTGTGATTTACTCTCAAATAGTTAAGAAGACACAAAATTGTACATGGCAATTTGTAAGTAATAACATATAAAATATAAAGTGATATGTATTAAATATATAATATGTGCTCTATAGAAAGGAAGGAAGGGAGAGACAGAAACAAAGGAACGAAGAAAAGATTGGTTAATGGGGCGTCACGTGCGCATTGATGGGTCTGGGTGAAAGGGATATGGGAATTCTATGAGTTATTCTTGCAACTTTTGGTTAGTTTGAAATTATTCAAAATATGAAAGTAAAGAAAACAGCAGATACACTCGACCCCATTTGTAAGTGAGGAAACTGAGGCTCAGCGAGGTTATATCAACAGGCCTGAGGATGCTCGGCAGTGGGTTTTGATTTGACTCCTAAGCTTCTTGCCCTCTACACTAGGGTTTGGTTCCAGGGCTGCCAGCTGTCACCTGGCCGCAAGCATCTAGGAGTCCTGCCAGCTCTGAGTTCCTTGAACCTCTGGGAAAGCTGCCCGGAGTGTTGAGTTGGCCCAGAGACACCCTCGACCATCTGGCCATCCCAAGGTTCTCAGTCCTGCCCACCTTTGCGGCTTTGCTCACAATGTTCCCTCCGACTTTTGAAGGGCTGGCAGCAGCGAAGATGCAAGCTCTGCGTTAGGCAGAATCCCAGTGATGTGATCTGAGTCAGGGGCCTCAGCTCACTCTGCCGACCGTTATCTGCACCTCCCGGATGGGGCGGGGACTACACCACGGTGCAGGATGCCCCCAGTCACTGTACCCACGAGACCCACGGCCACCTTGTTAAAATGCAGATTTGGACTTAGCAGGTCTCGGGAGGAGCCGAGCGCTGTATTTCTGGCAGGCTCCCAGCCGATGCCGTTGCTGCTGGTCCAGTGACCACACTGTGAGTAGCCAGGATCGTGCATGCGGTGCCCCAAATAATTAATGTTCCACCGGCTCCACGGTGGCTCAGGTGGTGAAGAATCTGCCTGCGATGCAGGAGGCCTGGGTTCTATCCCTGGGTTGGGAAGATTCCCCTGGAGGAAGAAATGGCCACCCACTCCAGTATTCTTGCCTGGAGAGTCCTGTGGACAGAGAAGCCTGGAGGGCTATGGTCCATGGGGTCGCAAAGAGTCGGACACAACTGAGCGACTCACACAACAGTGGCAGATACTAAAGAGAATAATAAAAAGTCACCATCTCTGGAAATCCAGCCCAGGTGTTTGCTCCGACCCCCTGGCTTTCTCTCATGAAGGGACTTGCACCAGTTCATCAGCAGGGACAGATTTTTTTTTTTTTACCCTCTCTGGCATGGACTTCTAAAATAAATTGATCACCTGGATCCTCAGATAAGGACTCCGATTGGAACAAAGGAGCACGTCTTCAATCCTGCCGCAGAGGCCAGCCACGCGTGAGCCAAGAAGAGTGGTCAGGCAGGGTCTCAGGCGTGGCTGGCCTCTGCAGTGCCCTCCTGTCTCAGGGGCCACAGGCTCCCAGCTCCCCGCCTGCCCGCCGCACAGGGGCAGCGGTGCCCTCCCCCACAAGACTGTCATGACGGCTGCAGAAGGCACATGCCCGTCGTGGTCACCCGCTCAGTGACAAGACCTTCAGCCTGCACCGGGTGAAACTGCTGAGTGACCAGCTGCTGACCGACACCACCCGGAGCTAAAAAGGACCCGCGTGATCCTTACCGCCGACCTTTGAGGCAGATGCCATATTCACCACAGGCGACCCACTCCGCAGATGCGAAAGGGCCATCCTGCCTGTGGCCAGGCGGCTGGCGGTGGGCACAGCTGGGCTCACCTGCAGGCAGCCAGGCCTTCCTTCTGATGGCACCACAGAGAAGACCCTGAATGTGTTTCCTCCCAGTCAGCTGGGTCTAATGCAGACCCTTACCAAAGCCCAGGGCCCGGAGCTGACTGTCCTTCCTGGAGGCATTTCTGCAAGCGGCTCGGCCAGTTGGTTCTGGGAACGGTGCTTGCTGGTGATCTGGCTGGTGAGAAGCTAGAGAGGGAAACAGGCTTGGCTGGGCCTTTACGAGCAGCTGTCTGAGCAGCCCCATCCCAGAGCCTGTGGAGACCCCGTGTCCGCTGTGTAGCCAGATGTGGCCTTGTGGCTGCCAGTCCGGCTGAATCACTGGCCACCCCCCCACACCTTCCTCATCCTGCATCCTGGTCCTGAGATGAGCCCTGGCTCTCCCCAAGCCCCTCTCACAGAAATCCCTCCCTGGGGAAAGGGGGCTTCAGTTCCTGGGCCAGGCACCGTGAGCGCACCAGTTTCGTGCCGCTTGTGGCCAGCAAGGGAGAGGCTGTGAGCCCCCAGTTTACCGACGGGGCGCAGACGGAGGGGCGTGTGTGCTCACGTGCATGATGGACCCTGGTGGCTGAGCCCTGGTTCCACCCTCCTCCCGCTCTGCTGGCCACCGTGACCTCCGGTCCACACACCTCCAGGAGCCTGTGCCTTTGTGTCAGTGGGAGAAGCGACGCTGGGGGCGCTTGGGAGATGGGGACCAGGGCCGGCCGTCCCCAGTCCTCCGGGCCAGGGGCAGCTGACTCAGCGCAAGTCCACATCCCCGCCCAGGGACTGGCTCGGGCATGCCCGGCTGGTCAGAGCTAATCCTGGGCTGCTGCCGGAACCACTGAGAACAGGGGCCCTCTTGCTGTTCTACCAGGCAGACAGGACACTAGCTTGGAGCCGTGGGGGGCCTTGGCCCCCACGGGGAGGGACCCGCCTGCCAGGGAAGCCATGCCCGAGGGAAGCGGAGCCAAGGCGCAGAGAGACTGGTCGCTGACCGTGCCCTCTAAGGCTCTGTGAGCGCCTACCTGCACTGCCCGCCACACGCAGCTCTTATGTCCCCAAGCAGCCCCTGTTGTTCTTGAGCTGAAACAGCCTTGCTGCAGCGTTCACTGACTGGTTCAGCCTTTCCAGGCCAAGGGGTGGCAGACGGCTCTGAGGGCAAGCGGATCTGGTTTCATCACCCAGTGCTGACTTTACTTGTCAAATCTTGATGAAAACTGGAAATGGAGCCACGCAGGAGGACGCCGTGGGCGTGCAAGGGCTGCTGCCGGCGTGTGGCTGCTGCCAGCCCGCCACATCGTCACTGGGCCTTTGCTCCCAGACTGAGGCCCCGGACAGCAGGGACCTCAGGTTCCCCAGCACACAGGGGGCCTGTGTGCTCAGGCGCCTCAGTCATATCTGACTCTCTGCGACCCCATGGGCCATGGACCGCCAGGCCCCCTGTCTGTGGGGATTCTCCGGGCAAGAACACTGGAGCGGGCTGCCACGCCCCTCTCCAGGGGACCTTCCTGACCCAGGGATCGAGCCCACGCCTCTTACATCTCCTGACTTGCCAGGTGGGTTCTTTACCACGAGCGCCACCTCAATAAATGCTTCTTCAGATAAATCTGAAGTACATTCTGACCCCCACCCCAGCCCCTACAACAGACAGCTGCCTGGGACAGCTGACCTGTCCCCCTCAAGTGTTCTCTCCTCGTCCCTGCCCGCAGCATCATTTTCTGTACACAAAAGATTTCTCTTCTGAAAAAGGTACTAACTCGATTATTCTATATTTATCAGTTACAACCAACGGAATGAAAATAAGATCCCATGGTATGAAAAACCCCTGCTGCTTAGGTTTCTAACACGATATTCAACTATTTTCCTTATTTGATGTTTTTCTCCAGAAACCGAACAAAACCAATCTGCCCTGAAGTCTGGAAGTGAGATCCCGTTCCCACAGCCTCTCTTCTGTCTGCTGGGAGCGGGGTGGGCACACTCGGCAGTCGCCATGGGCTGCTGAAAGGGGACGAGCAGGTAATGGGAAGCAGCTGCTTGGCCCGCACGCGGCTCGAAGCCCCAGATCGGTGACGAGGTGCCACAGACAAGAGACAGGCAGCTGTGGTTTGGCCAGCCCGGCTGGCTGCCATGAGCCAGGCAGCTCGCCCCGCACACACGGTCTCCGTGCTAGAGCCGCGGGCACCCGCGGGCACTGGGGGAAGGCCTCACTGTCCTCGGCCGGCCCTGCCACAGCTTGCAGCTCTCCTCCAAGACGCCGCCCGCCCGCCCGGGCCCGGAACAGCCTCTGCCCGCATCGGCTGTACCAGCGGAAGGCACGTTACTCTTAAAGGGCCAGAGGGGAAGCATGAGAAACACCCAAAGGCTTGGGGGCCAGGTGGCCTCTGTCCCAGCCACCGTGCAGCTGCTGATGCAGCCTGCAAGCGGCCACAGACGCCACGGAAATGAACGGGCGAGACTGGGTTCCAATAAAACTTTATTTTCCAAAAAGAGGCGGCAAGCTCGCTCTCAGGCTGTGGTTGGCGGCTCATCGGTGCCTCTGCTCAAAACCCTGTAATGTTTCCGGATCCTCTCAGAGCCAAACCCAGCTCCTGACACGGCGGCAAGGGAGCCGCGGGGCAGGTGGGCGCCCAGCGCCGCCCGAAGCGCCTTCCGGCCTCGGGGCCTTTGCGCTGGCCCCTTCCTCTGCCTAGAGCACTCAGGGGCCAACCTCTCACTGTGACATGACTCACCGTTCCCGTTACTGAGGTCTCACAAAGACCATTCGGTCAGCCCTCAGAAGTGACCGTCAGCTCCCTCCCTGCCCGCTTTTTAAAATGTGCTGCTGCTGCTGAGTCACTTCGGTCGTGTCTGACTCTGTGCGACCCCATAGACGGCAGCCCACCAGGCTCCCCCGTCCCTGGGATTCTCCAGGCAGGAACACTGGAGTGGGCTGCCATTTCCTTCTCCAGTGCAGGAAAGTGAAAAGTGAAAGTGAAGTCGCTCAGTCGTATTCGACTCCTAGCGACCCCATGGACTGCAGCCCACCAGGCTCCTCCATCCATGGGATTCTCCAGGCAAGAGCACTGGACTGGGGTGCCACTGTTGGCCGCGCTGGGTCTCCACTGTGTGGGCTTTTCTCTAGCTGCGGCGCGGGCTTCTCACTGAGCGGGCTGTTCCCTGTGGCACAGGGCTTCAGCAGCTGTGGCTCCGGGTTCTGGAGCACAAGCTCGGTGGCTGTGCCGCATGGGCTGGGCTGCTCAGTGTCACGTGGGCTCTTCCTGGACCGGGGATCGAACCCGTGTCTCCTGCATGCGCAGGCAGATTCTTTACCACTGAGCCACCATGGAAGCCTCCTGCTAGCTCTTTATCGGAACACCTTGTCTTATTTTCTGCATAGCAGGCACCACCATCTGAATGAATCTCTTCTCTGTTTTAAATTAATTAATTAGTTTTATTTATCTGTTTATTTAATTTTTTGGCTGCATGTCAGGGCTTGCAGGATGTTCCCTGACCAAAGACGGAGCTCAGGCTGTGGCTGAGCCCAGGCCCTGGACCACTGGGCCATCCGGGAACTCCGGAATGATATCTTCCCTTCTTTCACCTTCCCGGAGGCCTTCTCCCGTAAGCTGGGCGAGCGGAGGGAACCCGAGGTCCCGCGGGTCTGCACACAGGGTTGGAGGGCAGTGCTCTGTGGAGAACGAAGAAATGAGTGGATGGACAGGCAACCCAGCTGCCTCCCAGGCTGCTTCCCCCATCGTCCCATTCCCAGGATCCCACAGCCCTCTGCTGACAGAGCCGGCTTTCACAGTGACTAGCTGATCGCCCCTGCCACTGCCTGAAACCCTCTAGTGACGCCCACTGCTCAAAGTCCAAGCTCCTCTGCTGCCAGAGGCCCCGCCCGAGCGGACAGCAGCCTGCTTCTCCCGGCCCGGCTCTCCTGAAGACAGGCTGCCCTGAGGGCCCACGGACGTGACCCCAAAGGACACCCTGTGTCGGTGGAGGTGCCTCTGCCTGGTCAGAAAGCAGGTTATGTTCCAGGAATTCACTCTGAACGAAAGGATGAGGCTGTGAACACCTGATTCATGAGAGGCCGGGAACCCATCCAGTTTCCTCTGGTCACCCGGCCCAGATCGGGCTCTCGCAGTGACGCACTCCGGGCAGAAAGAGAGAATGTGATCTCTTCAGACTGACGCCAAAGCCCGGCGGGGCTGGCAGTGGAGGCGGGTGGGGTGTGGAACACACGCTCTCAGGGCTCGTTCTGGCCTGACTGTCGGGGGACTGGGACACAGAGCGGCAGCCTGGCGCTGTGAGCGCCCGTGTGGCTGTGTAGACGGCACTGTGCAGATGACACGGTGCAGATGGCACAGTGTAGCCACGCCGTGCGGACCACGCTGTGTAGATCTCACTGTGTTGACGGCACCATGTAGACCTCACTGCGCTGACCTCACTGCGCTGACCTCGCCGTGTCCTCTGCTGCCGCACTCAGCGGCACTGGAGCGCAGAAGCGAGGCCGTGTGGGCGGCCCTCTCGGGTCGGGTGTAGCTTACGGCTTGGCTACACTGAGGTGAGAGACTAGAAAGCTGCCGCTTTGCCGCTTCTTCTCCAGTCGGCCTAGAAAGCAACATCACGATGGCTGAAAGCAGCGCCGGCCGGCCCGCGGACGCTGCATCACAGGCACTCGACGTGAGAGGACGACAGAGGCACCTGCGTTCCAGGCGCGTGCTGGGGACGACCCTGAGCGCCTGCTCTTCTGAGCTGCTGCTCGCCACACAGTGCCAACAGAGCACCCACTCTGGGTTATTAAAGCCGGGCCGCTGTACGGGGCGCCACGCCTGCCAGGCTTATGAGCGACTTCTTCCCGTCTCTGACCGCCGCGCCTATTTGGTTCCCACTTGTTTTCACTTGCCCTCTCCTGCCCTATCGTGAATTCTTACCTCCTGCCCCGAGCAGCTCCCCCTGTCTGGTGGTCTCCAGATTTGGCCCGTCCTGACTCTGGGGTCCTGGCTCTCCTTCTCGGGCTTGGCCTTGCTTGCTCACCCCTCACTGCTGGTGGGTAAGCTGGGCCCCGAGCCCCCGGAGCAGGGAGGAGGTAGCGGGCAGCGCTAAGGGACAGATGCAGTCTCCCCCTGGATGCCTGCACCTCTTCCAGAACTGCCTTCCCTCCATTCCCCTCCTCCGCCAGAGCACCCCAAGGCCAGGAAATGCTGACTTCCTGGGCCTGTCCTTGTCGCTCTCTGACAACACTCTCAGAGAACATGAGCTGTCGAAAGGCTTGAGAGCGGCCCTGAAGGCATCTGTTTCCTGCAGGGTGCTGATGCCGGGTGTGAGCTCCGAGGCGCCTGTCAACACCCATTCTGCCTCTCGCTTGCTGGACCAGCGCTGGGGCCTGCCACAGAAGTCCATCACCTCCGCTTCTCACCGGCACAGGCTCCTGCGCTTGTTCTGCCTCTGGCCATTCACGCTCAGCGATAACCGCGGCCACGGCCCCGTGTGGAACACGGGCAGGGTTCCGAGCGAGCCAGATATAGCCTGTTATCGCTGCGGTTACAGTGTGTGGGCTCATTGAGAAGTTTCGGGACACTTTATCAATGAGGGCCGCTGTGCCGGGAGCTCTGGCGTGGCTCATGTGAAGGAGCAGAGGTGCAGATGAAGGCTGTGGAGACAGCCGGCCTGCTTATCTGGCGTGCTTTCCCCGTGAGGTCAGACACCAGCGCCACGCCACCTCCCTGATGGAAACAAACCCCAGAAGGCCAGAGCCGGATGCCCAGGAGGCTTCGCGGAGGGAGGAAGGAGAGAGACCCAGCGTGAGGACAGGCCTTGTCCAGGGTCCTGCAGAGAGGTCAGGTCAGAGACTCGAGTCCACAGAAGAAGAGCCCCGCTGCCCTCTGCAAGCAGCATCAGGCTTCCAAGGAGGAGCAGCAGGAGGTTTGAGGGTGTGAATGCCTTGCTTTTCTGCCTTTAAAAATGTAAAGAGGTCAGCAGGAGGTCAGGAGCGAGCTGTTTCTTTAGAACTCCACTCGAAGCAAGACTTGAATTCCCATCAGTGTCTGTATTTAAACAGTTTCATTCAGGACGTCCCTGGTGGTCCGGCAGTAAAGAACCCACCTGCCGGTGCGGGGCACAGGGCTCTGACCACCAGCCCGGGAAAGGCCCCACACACCCGGAGCAACCGAGCCCGCCTGCCAAAGCCACCGTGCCTGCACTCTGAGGCCCATGCTCCGCACAAGAGAAGCCACCGGAACGAGGGCCTGGGCACCGCAACGAGGAGCAGCCAGACACTCAGCCGCGAGAAGCCCACGCGCAACGGAGACCCGGCACAGCCAAAGGTGCACGACCAACAGATGCAGGTTCCATGTCCAAAAAAGGATACCTGCGCTCGTTTTCAGATTTTCTTGTGTACACAGAGAAATGAAATGGCGTTAGAAGAAGCACACTGAGAACGCTAAGTGACGGCAGTTCTCATGTCAATGGCACCGCACGAGTCCGACGGAAAGCTGCTTAACTCCTCTGATGCTGTTTCTTTAAAAATCCAATCCAACTCATTGACGTTCATTCAGCCAAAGGCGATATGTCTGACAGTATTGTGAAGGCTACCGTCAATTTAAGGTGCAACTCTAAAGAAAAAAAAGTCATCTGCTTCTGAGGTGGTAACACATGTAAAAATTTTATTGGTATATATAATCATGATCGGAGAAGGCACTGGCAACCCACTCCAGTACTCTTGCCTGGAAACTCCCATGGACGGAGGAGCCTGGTGGGCTGCAGTCCATGGCGTCGCTAAGAGTCGGACACGACTGAGCGACTTCCCCTTCACTTTCCAGTTTCATGCATTGGAGAAGGAAATGGCAACCCACTCCAGTGCTCTTGCCTGGAGAATCCCAGGGACGGGGAGCCTGGTGGGCTGCCGTCTATGGGGCCGCACAGAGTCGGACACGACTGAAGCGACTCAGCAGCAGCAGCAGCATAATCATGGTAAAACAACGTTCTACTAAATAGAATTGCATTGCAGGTGAATTCTTTACCAACTGAGCTCTCAGTGAAGCGCTCTATTCTAATGAGTGAAATTAATCGCAGCATACACAGACTTCATGGTTGTCTCCAAATAAGCTGCAGTATTGACTATATGAAGGTTTGTATAGCCCCATACTTGAGTAACTGTGTTAGGGTATTTTCATGATAAATGGTGAAAACAAAAACAAAAAATCCCATCTGATGACTAGAGGAGTTGCTCAAGTGTGCATCCGTGAGACCCATAGGGAAGGAAGACACCTATCCGTGCCCACTGGTCCATCTATAACTGCGTGCTGAGCACACCCACCCATTCCTGCAGCAGCGCTGCTCCAGGCAGAGGGGCTGTGGAGGTGAACCAGACGTCCAGGGCCCACTCTCACAGAACTCACGGGGGTGGTGGGAAATACGCAAATTAGAACAGAGCATGCAGAGGAAATAGAATTTCGGATGATGATAGGTGCTTTGAAAAAAACACAGCAGATTAAAGGCACAGAGAGCTTGGGGGACGCGGGTTGCTGCTGATACAGGAGGCCAAGGGAGGCACTGCAGAGAAGCTGGCGTTCGAGCAGAAATCTGAAGAAATGAAGGAGCAAGCTTCGGGGCACTGCGGGGACCTGTGCAGGCAGGACAGAATCACTGCAAAGGGCCTGAGGCAGGAGTGAGCCTGGATACAGCCTGCAGACGAGGCCCAAGCTGGTAATCGTGATTTGGGCGTTGCTGACCTACAGGAGGCCTTTAAAACCTTCTACAAGATACAGCAAACCCTTCTAAAAGGAGACATGATGAAATGACCAAGGAGTGAGTGTGGCCGGGGCAGAGGAGCTGGGGAAGAGCTGCCTCAAGGCGGGAGTCAAGGCCACGTCCGCTGCCATAGATGGGTTAGGAAAGAAAGAGGAGGGACCACTGGCCATGGGAGTCAGCGGCTCAGAAGCCCCTGCTGGCCCTGGTGGACGGTCTCAGTGAAGTAAGAGGTCCAGAGGCCTGGCTCGGAGGTCAGGAGGAGAGGAGGTCCTCACCACCTGGAGACAGGATAGACTCTTGCTATCTCGGGTTAGCACTAGGGTACAGGGTCAAGACAGGAGACAGCTCTCAACGTTCCTAGAAATACGGCTCCCCGCCCCCCGGGTCCCACATCCCCATGGTCAGGAGAGAAGCCAGGCTCCAGCTCAGAGCGCTCCTGGCAAGCCCTCCTCACTCCCACCCAGCCCTCAGAGCCTCCCCACTGCCACCCATCTGCACTGGAGACAGTCAGGGCCCATCGCAACCCTGCTGTGTGGCTGTCAAAAGAGAGATATTAATCACACATATAACATACAACAAAGGTACCAAGACAAATTACTGTAAGCACAAAACGGACAAAGCGCACTCTGAAAGAGAATAGTGGAGGCAAACGATTACATTAGAAGTCTTGGAGAACGCCTTTCTCAGGAAGTGGCTTTAAAGCTAAAACATAGTAAGAATCCACCATGCAACAAACGACGGGAAGAGCACTGCTGTGGAAACGCTTGTGCAACGCGTGTGCAAAGGCTCTGGAGTGAGATGCAGCAGAAAGCTGCAAAACTGGCGGAAGACTGGGAGGCCGGGGCCTCTGGGAGGCTGGAGGGGGGCTGCGGTCAGCTTTTGCGGGGCCCTGCAGACTGTTAGAGAAGGCTTTGGGATTTATTTTTCATTCCAAGTACAATGGGCAGCCACTCAATGAGCAAACTATTATGTCCATCTAAGCACTCACTACTTTATGCTTGAAAGGAAAACAGTCAGAAGCAGGACACGAAGCTTCCTTGAGGAAATGAAGACAGACAGGGCCTCCTCTACTCCTAATACTTGGTTCTCATATAATGGCCACTGTTTCAAAATGCACACTGAATCTTTTTTTTTTTTTTTTTGCACACTGCATCTTAAAAGACAGAATTCCAGAGTGAAAATGGCAGAGTAGGGAACTATAAAATTTCATTATTCCACATAAGGAGCAAATAAATTGGCAAGAGAACAGAATGTACTGGGACTTGAGAGACTAATGAAAAGCTCACAGCAACCAGGAGAATGCTTAGTCAAGAAAAAACCCGCCAGGATCTTGATAATAGAGCCTTGTGGTGTTCTGACCTACCCCGACTCAGCAGTGGCCTTGAAAACAACCACCTACATTCCTGGTATAGTGTCTAGTATATAATGGAACAGAATAAACCTAATTCCCGAAGAATTGTGGTTGTTTGCTTTAGTCTGTCTTGTGGCTCCCTAAAGGACCAATTCTTTATTCCATCTACCACCAAACTCTCCAAGGACTGAGGCAGTTATCCACAGGGCATTTGTCAAAAACATTTAAAGGTAAACGTATTAACTGCTGCCACTTTAGGCAAAGGATAACACTTAGGACAAATAAAAAAGCTTAGGAGGAAAGGCTGCAGACAGAGAAGTTTTAGGGAAGGGTTTTGAAAGCTGGGAATCTAGAAGGTCCCCTGCATGCCCAGGAATGGATGCAGGCTCAGGAAAGGCCTGTCACTACTGCTGTTCAGTCACAAGTCACGTCCACCTCTTTGTGACCTCACAGACTGCAGCACAGCAGGCTTCCCTCTCTTTATCTTCCGGAGCTTGCTCAAACTCTTGGTCATTGAGTCGGTGATGCCATCCAACCATCTCATCCTCTGTCACCCTTCTCCTCCTGCCCTCAATCTTTCCTAGCAACAAGCTCTTTTCCAGTGATTTGGCTCTTCACATCAGGTGGCCAAATTATTGGAGCTTCAGCATTAGTCCTTCCAATGAATATTCAGGGTTGATTTCCTTTAGGATGGACTGGTTGGATCTCCTTGCTGTCCAAGGGACTCTCAAGCATCTCCTTAAGCACCACATTTCAAAAGCATCAATTCTTCAGTGCTCAGCCTTCTTTATGGTCCAACTCTCACATCCATACATGACTACTGGGAAAACCATCGCTCTCACTATACTGACCTTTGTTTGAAAAGTGATATCTCTGCTTTTTAATACACTGTCGTGGTTTGTCATAGCTTTTCTTCCAAGGAGCAAGCGTCTTTTTATTTTCATGGCTGTAGTCACTGTCTGTAGCGATTTTGCAGCCCAAGAATATAAAATCTGTCACTGTTTCCACTTTTCCCCAATCTGTTCGCCATGAAGGAAGGGGCCTAGATGCCGTGATCTTAGCTATTTGAATGTTGAGTTTTAACTCAGCTTTTTCATTCTCCTCTTTCACTCTCACCTCTGGCTGACCTTGACGCCTCTCCACAAGCAGGAGGCAGAGATTAAGGCAGAATTGTGAAATAACCTGGTTGAGATCTGAAGGTATGGCCAACACATACATGAAGTCTGTTTGCATAAACTGGGAGGTTTTGTTGTTGTTATAAGCTAACAATACAAATTTATATTTTTTGTCATGGAAGGCCATTGAGATTTGTCAGATCATTAGCCGACCACTGTCTAACAGAACCAAGGCTTCAGTGGCTGTAAACAACAAGGAATACAGACTTTACAAACTTAGAGAAGAGAGCCAAGCACACGAAAAACAATGACAGCAACAGGAAACTCTGGAGCGAGGAGAACACGACTTCCAGAGCCGCCACCCTGTATTAATTTTATATTAAAAATGTCCAGTTTCCGGGACTTCCCTGCTGGCTCAGTGGTGGTGCCTCCACCTGCTAGGGCAGGGGACGTGGGTTTGACTCCCGGTCCAGGAAGATCCCACATGCCACGGGACAAGTAAGGCCGTGTGCCACAACTGCTGAGGCCTGCATGCCAGAGCCCACGCTCCGCAACCAGAGAAGCCACTGCAAGAAGCCTGCCCATCACAGCTAGGGGCCCAGCCCCTGCTCACTGCAGCCAGAGCAGGCCCTCACACACAACCAGGGCCCAGTGCAGCTGTAAACAAATCAATCGATCGATAAAAATGTCCAGCTTTCCACAAAAATTAGGTGCCATGCAAAGATACAAGAAAGTATGCTTCGTACACAGAAACAAAGAAATGAATAGAGATGTTCTGTGAAGAAGCCAAGACGCTGAACTCACTTAAGAAAAGACTGTAAGTCAACTCTTTAAAAATGTTCAGAAAGACTAAAGGAAACACTGAGAATAATGTGTCAATAAATAGAAGCTATCAATTCAGAAATAGACGCTGTATGAGAAACTAGAGAGAAATTCTGAAGTTGAAAAGTACAAGAACTACAATGAAAATTGTATTAGAGAGGTAAACAGCATGTTGGAGCAGGCAGAAGCGAGATTCAGCAAACGTAAAGATATAGGGTGATTGACTGAGATTACGTAGCCTGAGCAGCAGAAAAAAAAAAGCAAACAAAAATGAAGAGAGCCTAAGAAACTTATAGTACGGCATTAAGCATACAAAGACATGTATGTAAATCCCAGAAGGAGAGCAGAGAAAGGAGCAGAAAGAATATCTGAAATAATAATGGCCCCAAATGCTGCAGACTTGATGAAACATACAAATACGTTTCACATACATCCAATATATGTTTCATAAACATCCAGGAATCTCAGTGAATCTCAAGATCCTCACTGAGACGCACTGTGACCAAACTGTTGAAAGCCAAGGGCAGAATCCTAAAAGCAGCAGCAAGAGATGACTCAATGTGTACAAAATTCTAAATAAGATTAATTGCTAATCTCACTTCAGGAATCATGAAGGCCAGAAGGTAGTGGGAAGATGTCTTCAAAGTGCTGAAAGAGTAAAAATGGTCAACCAAGATTTCTATCCCCACAGGAACTATCCTTCAAAAATGAAAGAGAAAGTAAGACTTTCGGATGAGCAGACACAGAGTTTATTGCCTGTAGACCTACCTACCCTAAAGAAATGTGAAAGGAGACCCTTCAGGCTAAGTGAAAGAACAATAAACGGTGACTTGACTCTGCAGAAGAAAGAAAGGGCAGCAGTGAAAGCAATCTCATAAGTAAATGTAAAAGTCAGTCTTAAAGCATTTGTGGCCTGTAACTCCTCTTTTTTTCCTGTATAATTTAAAACACAACTACATAAAACAACAATTTTAAATATATTAACGGGCACACAGTGTATAAAGATGTAATTTGGGACAATAACAATATCTATATGCTGTCTACAGAGACCTACTTTGGATCCAAAGACACAATGGGTTGAAAGTGAGAGGATGGAAAAAGACATTCCATGTAAATGGTAATGTAAAGAATTGGAGTGGCTATACTGATATGGGCTTCCCTCGTATCTCAGTTGGTAAACAATCTGCCTGCAGTGCAGTAGACTCAGGTTCGATTCCTGGGTCAGGAAGATTCCCTGGGGAAGGGAATGGCAACCCACCCCAGCATTCTTGCCTGGAGAATCCCATGGATGGAGGAGCCCATGGGGTTGCAAGAGTCAGACACGACTCTTGCATGCGACTAAGCCAGATACTGAAGCAGACAGAATAAACTTTAAGACATGGATTATAACAAGAGATAAAGACACTGTGCAGTGACAGAAGAGTACTTTGGTTAGGTTGCGCTCCAATCGTGTAGTCTATCACCCCTAGGCTGGCATCTTAACTTGGCTTCCAGGAGGCTCTTCCAACATTCTAGAGGGCCCACGGCAGCTTCTGGTGATGTCTTCCTGTGGAGACCAGTGGGTCCTGGGTCATGTGCCCATTGTCACACTGCCTTTGTCATTAAGGGGGCCCTGGGTGATGTGGGACTGCCGTGGTGGCTCAGGGGTAAAGACTCTGCCTGCAGTGCCGGAGATGGGTTTGATCCCTGAGTCAGAAAGATGCCCTGGATAACGAAATGGCAACCCACTCCAGTATTCTTGCCTGGAGAATTCCATGGACAGAGGAGCCTGGTGGGCTACAGTCCACGGGGTCGCAGAGTCGGACACGGCTGTGAGAGGAACACTCGCACTCTGGTGATGTGGGGTCTCATGGAGACCAGGCTGGCCCTCTGCCAGTGCTCAGATGGTGGTGCTGGCCGTGGCAGCGTGGGCAGGAGAGGTGATGAGAAGCAGGCGCTGGCTGCCCTGCCGGAAGCTGGCTCTGGATGCAATGTACTCCGAAGGTCTGACGGGATGAGGGCGAGGAACCTCAGTGCATTTATCAAAAGAGAGGTTCTCACCCGTGAAAATCTTCCTCCCTGAGGTATCCTCGGCAAGGCAAAGTTCGTGCGTCGGGAGGGGGCCTCTGGAGAAACGAGATGTCTTTCTATTTCTATCAAAAAGCAAAGCTCCGTTCACGGGGCAACATGGCCAGCACCTGTGTACACTCTCCGAGGACTCTTTCGGGTGCTCTTGAGGGTGAACGTCCTCACTGTGCAAATCGGGGCTCTGTCGCCCGTAAGGCCGAGTCACAAGACCAAGAGGAGGCAGCAACCGAGACAGGGCAGTTACACCCCGTGACCCGCGCTGTTGCTTTACTGAGGCTTGGGAAACACACGGCAGTCTGCCCCCAGCACCCACGCCCGTGCTCCTGGCAGACACTGTCAGTCAGTCACGGCTTCCTTTCCCTCTGCGTCTGCGCTCGGCTTTACCGTCCTCTGCGAGGCAGCCACTCCAAATCACATCTGGCACTTAGGAGGAAAACTGCACTGCTGTGCTAGCGTCACACACCACACTGCCTCTGTTTATCTGAATTCAGTTCAGTTCAGCTCAGCTCAGTCACTCAGTCATGTCTGACTCTGCGACCCCATGAATCGCAGCACACCAGGCCTCCCTGTCCATCACCACTCCCGGAGTTCACTCAGACTCACATCCATCAAGTTGGTGATGCCATCCAGCCATCTCATCCTCAGTCGTCCCCTTCTCCTCCTGCCCCCAATCTCTCCCAGCATCAGAGTCTTTTCCAATGAGTCAACTCTTCGCATGAACTGGCCAAAGTACTGGAGTTTCAGCTTCAGCATCATTCCTTCCAAAGAAATCCCAGGGCTGATCTCCTTCAGAATGGACAGGTTGGATCTCCTTGCAGTCCAAGGGACTCTCAAGAGTCTTCTCCAACACCACAGTTCAAAAGCATCAATTCTTCGGTGCTCAGCCTTCTTCACAGTCCAACTCTTGCATCCATACATGACCACTGGAAAAACCATAGCCTTGACTAGACAGACCTTTGTTGGCAAAGTAATGTCTCTGCTTTTGAATATGCTATCTAGGTTGGTCATAACTTTCCTTCCAAGGAGTAAGTGTCTTTTAATTTCATGGCTGCAGTCACCGTCTGCAGTGATTTTGGAGCCCCCCAAAATCTGACACTGTTTCCACTGTTTTCCCCATCTATTTCCCAAGAAGTGATGGGACCAGATGCCATGGTCTTGGCATCCCCCAAATCTACTTCCAGCCAACAGAAAGGCCCAACTCAATCCAGACAACTCCTCTAGGAGGGTGGCCACTTCTTTTCTGGGTCCAGATGAGGTGTGGTCGTGAAGCTTGGGAAGCAGTCAGTCAACTGAAGACACAGACAAGGGTCAGGAAACTGAAAGAAATGGAGGAAATAAAGGGGGAAGGTGAGGGTCCCAGCCCCACATCTGCTTCACTTCCAGGAGGAAACAAGTGACTCGGGCAACGAGACCCAGCAACTGAAAGGGGCACGTGCCCTGGGCCAGGCCCAGCATAACAAATCCTGGGACTTTGTGTGAAAATTTGGGAAGGAGGCAGGACGGCTAGGCCATGGAATGTCTCCTTGGTGCTGCTGCGGCCGTCCAGCCAGCATGAAGGGCAGGCCGGGCTGGGAGCTGAGTCAGCAGGAGTGACGCAGAGCCAAAGGATGGAGCGAGACAGGTTCCTGCTGACACAGCTCGGGCCCCTGGACCAGCCGTGTCTGGTCAGCTCTGCTGCTCCTGTTTCCTAAGCCAGCTGGAGCTGTTTATTTGTCAACTGTCAATGAAAACATTCTGGTTAAGATGATCTATTTGTCTTCCAAAGCTGTTCTTTGCCTCAGTTATTGCTAGGAAATATGCCTGTACCTCCTGCGTGGATGGACCATCTCTCCTCTCGTCTTTGCCCAGATCACTACCCCTGCCTCCCCGTGACGGCTGCACGCCAACCTATAGGCCCCTCCTGGGCTCCCTGCTCAGCACCTCCAGCTTTATGGCACAGCTGCCTCATGAGCCTCTGTGCGTCTTTTGGAAAACCTCCTTCTAAGACAGGAACTACTGTGTTTGTTACTCAATGTTCCCAGGGAAGAAACCGTGACACAAAATCCTCTGAGACCGCAGCGCCAGGAAAACATAGGCGCTATTATTATCCGCATGTTCGCACGGGCAACAGGGGCCCTGGGAGATTAAATTTCTTGCCCAAGATCACACAGTGATTTCGTGATGGGGCCAGGACTCATCCCTAGGGGTGTGGCTCCCGAGCTGAGTTCACGCTGAAGCGCCCTGTCCCCAGTGAGTAGGTGGCTGTGACGCTTGTTACTAACAATGACAATCGGGCGCTGCCACGTGATGGCCTGGTTGCTGGCCCCGCGCCATCTTCCCACTACTCCAGTTTGCTTTATGAGGAATAATCTCCTGCTGGATAAGAGGTAAAGTAGCCATGTGAGGACCCGTACTCCAGAAGGGAGAAAGTCACCCGGGGTGGACACAAAGTTTCCTTGTTCCACAGCTATCTTTTTCAATATGATAAGCTTCAAAAGGCCAGTTTATCTGGGCACGTATTCAGAGAAAAACATGATTCAAAAAGACACATGCACCCCAATGCTCAGAGCAGCGCTATTTATAACAGCCGAGACCCAGAAGCAAGTGGAGTGTTCATCGAGAGTGGCGTGGATGAAGAAGATGGGGTGTATATATATATGTATACACACAAGGGAATATTACTCAGCCATAAAAAGGAAGTCGTGCCATTTCCAGCAACATGGATGGACCGAGAGATTATCGTACTGAGGGAAGTAAGCCAGAGAGAGACAGATGCCACACAGTATTACTCATATGTGTAATCTAACTTTAAGAAAATTATACAAATGAGCTTATTTACAAAATAGAAATAGACTTACAGATATCAAAAACCTGTGGTTACCAAAGGGGACAGGTAGGGGAGAGGGGTAAACTGGGATGTGGGATTCACACACACACACTATGCAGGAGAGACGAGCAAGGTCCTATTGTACAGCACGGGAGCTCTATCTGCTCAGTCCTCTCTGAACGCCTGCATGAGGGAGAGTCTGGAAAAGAACAAACATGTGCATGTGTGTCCGCGCTCTGTCACTCCAGGCGTGTCCGGGTCTCTGCAACCCCGTGGGCTGCAGCCCACCAGGCTCCTCTGTCCATGGGATTCTTTAGGCAAGAGTACTGGAGTGGGTTGCCACCTCCAGGGGATCTTTCCGACCTGGGGATGGAACCCGCGTCTCTTACGTCTCCTGCACTGGCGAGTAGATTCTTTACCACGAGTGCTGCCTGGGAAACCCGAATATGTGTGTATGTAAAACACAACTTAATCACATCGCTGTACACCTGCAACTAACATAATACCGTAAGTCAACTGTACGCCAACAAAATTTTAAAGACTTGCTTATTTAAGTGCAGTAAAAGCTGGGCCAATCCATACTTTATTACCTGGCTATCTCTGTTCCACCAGTCTTACCTGGGCATTATAGGTGGCATGAACTATGAACCTGGGAGTTAAGACATGTGGGTTCCGGGCCCAGCTCCAGCATCAGCCATGCACAGCTTCAGGCCACTTCCTTCCCTTCTGAGCCTCACTTTCCATCTGTAAGGCTGGCAGGTGTGTGTGTGCGTGTGCAGTCTAACTAGACCCCAACGTTTCCCAAGGGGTTTTCTAGTAGGCAGTTTTCAGAAGTTAAAAAAAAAATCCCCCTACCCTCCCTCCGGCCTGGCCCAGTAACTCTGGGGACGCCAGGCGGGACACAGTCAAACAGCAATGCGTGTGCTGCTGGGCTTCTTGGGAGCCCCAGCTGCTCCTGCACGCGGGGACTCTCGGACAGGAGGGCAGAGCGCACAGCAGTTGCCAGCCTTACTTGACAGAGGAAATGTTTCTCTTATGGAGAAGCTGCTTTTCTGGGGTGTCCAGGGTCCCTTTCAACTCTGAGAGGTTTTCATTCAAAATTCACTGTTTTGGCATAGGGCTCTGTGATATGCTAAATACATGCTGAAGGATGAAGGAAGAGAAATAATCAATAGTCAGCAAAGTTTAGGTGGCACTCAGCTGCAATTTATAGAATTCCAGTTGCTGAAAATGAGAGAGCCCAAGAGTGAGTGGAGGGTTATGGTCCAGTAAACAAAGCACCCAGTGAACTTGGACCATGCCAGTCAACAGAGGAAGTGGCACCGTAAGCCGACCTTGAGACAAGTTTCCTCTTCGGAAATTTGAGAATATACAGGCTACCCTTTCTGCACTACCAGAGTCTGGGAATATATAAAGTCACAAATTTGTGGCCTGAAGAAAGTGACTTAGAGACTCTGAGCTGTAAAACCAAAGGACTTTGAACCATTTCAGAGGAAAAGCAACTGCCTGCTAGCACACGTGTTGTCTGCAGGGAAGCAAAAAAGCAAAATGAACCAACAAGCATCTTGCTGAACCTGCTTGGGGAAGAAATTAATTCTTCAGCAGCCCTGATTACTGACTGTAAAAACACACAATGCAACTTACATTCTATCCAGGGAGCTTTCTTCACTGTCATATTTTACTGAGTATAAAAATACACAAAGGAAAGGACTCCATGGATTCATTCTTGAATGACGTCCTTTAAATCTACTTTCACTCAAAACTGAATTCTCTCCTCTTGGTGTTTTCCAGAGGCAGCGCGGTGTGGCGCAACAGGAGCCGCCCTGGAGTCAGACACTGACTCAAGGAATGCACAGCGGGAGGCCGCTCTGTGCCACGCACCAGGGATACCGCAGTGGAGCAAGAGAGTCGGAAATCGCTGTCCCGACAGAGCTGCCATCCTGGCTCTGTGGCATCAGCTGTGTGAGCCTGGCCAAGTCACTCACTGTCTCTGAGCCTTAGCTCACTCGGGCACGGCCACAGGATTGCTGGGAAAGCTCTCTGTCGGATTTTGCACGTGGAGTGGCAAGCCTAGGGCCTGGCACCTGAATGGCTTCTAAAGAGGGCAGTCAGGATCGTGGCCCTTGCAGCCAGACAGGGAGAAGGGCGCTCAGGTGGATGCGGGGAACCCTCACACTGCCCCAGAGCCTCTGAAGAAGGTGCAGGATGAGCACCTGGGAATAAAGACTCGCCTCCTCAAAGGAAGCTCCGCTCGTGCTCCCTGCCTTTCCCCAGGTTTGCGACACGGACAGCCACCGGGCTGGCGACACTTTGACCCGGGGCTTGGTCTACCGGTCCACGTCCTCACACAGGGTGCCAGCTTTCCTGCAGGAGTTCAGCCCCCGGGGACCCAGCCCCATGGATGCTCTTCAAGGTCGCAGACAGACCTCCCGCAGCCTCAGAGCCAGGCATCCCTGCCAGCTCAAAGGCACCTGGGAGGTGGTCAGCGCAGGCTCATCCCACTCCACCTGAAGGCCATTCGCCCACACGTCCTTCCTGGCCAGCTACCATCCTGCCTCGTGCCCTCGAGCTGCTCACCTCTCCCCCACCCCGATCCGGGGTCTCCTCTGCAGACTGAAGGGATCATCCCAATCGCCCTGCGTGTGCCGCCCGGCTCTGAGGCTCTACAGGTTCTTCTCACAGTACATCTGGCAGAGATTGGGAATTAGTCAAAGCTCAGTTTTCCCTGATACTTCCCACTTTCAGAGCTCAGTTTTTCTATCTGCAAAATTGGGGTTAATAATCCCTACTCTTCAATCAAGACTGTTGACCCAACAGAGAGAACATGAATGCTGAGTCGGACGGACTGGAGTGTGAACACTGGCATCACCATTTGTAAGTCAAGCCACTGTGTTCTCTGGAAGCCCGTGTTTCTTCATCTATGAAATAGGCATATGGCAACTACCTCGAAGAACGGTAACTGAGGCAGATCATGCATCATTCCTGCACACAGCAGACGATCAGAGGAGGTGCAGAGGAGAACTGGCAGCTCCTATTATTGTGGCTGTTATTTACTCTAAAATAAGTGCTGATTAAAAGCTGACACCATCCCCAGTCTCCACCACCGTGCTCACCGTCTCTGGGTCTCGGAGACTGGGGTGCCTTCTGTCTGCAATCAGAAATGAGGCTTCTATGGTTGAAAGCTACATCCAGAGGCATCCCAGAGGCTGCCTTGAATTCCTTTTAGGCTGCACAGTCCGTGGTCCATGAAACACTTTCTACTGAAAGGTATGTCCTCCAGCACACACGCCCTACTCACCCTCTCTTTCTGGAATCCTAATTCTGGTTCATGCTTTGTAGCAGATATACAGTCATCTTTCTTTGTGAGATTTGAATCTCAAATTTTCCTGTGATCTTACCCGAAACACCCTTTGTCCCACATGCAGGTGCGGAGCTCAGACTGTCCGTTCAGGAGAGCACAGGACACGGAAAGGGACTAGAATTCCCAAATCTCAGGGTTAGAGGGGATGAATGGCATTGAGCTGAAACTCTTCTGGTGCTTGAGCTTTCTCTGCTTCACCCTCTGTGGAGGGCTCCTTTGGACCTACCCTTAGTTACCTCCAGTGATGGAGAGCTCACTAAACACACAGGTGATCGTCTCATCACCCACCTGGTTGCCAGTTAGCTGCCAGGCTTGCTTGAAAAAGATAACAGTGTCACCCCATGGCAACAAAAAGCTTCTCGTGGGTAAGTCATCTGTGAAATTGTGGTTCCAAAGAATAACACTGTTTTCCTGTCCACCCCCTCCCTAACTCTGAACTTTGCGGCCACTGAAAAGGAGATCAGACATTTTTCTCTAGAATGACAAGACTCTGTTAATGAGTCTCTCCTATGCACCCACTCGTCAGACATTCCCGCAAGGAATCTACTGTAGGTGCCCACAGAGAGCGCATTCCAACTCTGAACATAATTAGCTGGCTTCCAGAAGGAGGAGGAGAGGCATTCACGGGCATAGATAAATCATGTCCTTGGCCAAATACCCTCTTCTATTTTCCAACAGGGGACCCAGGGAAATTTCAGAACACAGCTCAGGGGGTAGCAGTTTTCCTTGTGCAGCTTCAGAAACTCAGTTACAGAGAGGCGAAGGTCGCCCACCAAAGCAAGGGCGGAGGCATGCGCCAGACCCCAGGGATCCGAGACCTCCCAGCGCAGTGACTGACCCTTTAAGATAAACGTTTGTCTTGCTGACCAGTGAGATTTACTGTGGTCTTTTCACAGGGATTCCTGAGGCTCAAAATTATAAACAGGGAAACAGGGCTGGGTAATAAGCTGAGTGATTAATTGGTGGAGAACGCTTTCAAGGAGGGGAAAGATCAATGGGTTGAAGAAAAATCAAACATCTAGGGGAAGTTTCCCCACTTTCTTACATTGTTTTAATTCTTCATGCTTGGTCTCTTCATTAAACATTTCTGAAGTGGGTTTTTATTTTGTTTCTTGGTTTTTGCTTTTTCAGTTATTTTTTTCTGGTAAGGTTGTTTGATTGTATCTCCTGCTTAGATTATTTCTTAGGTTACACTGAACTTAACCTTTGCCCAGTGAGGCAGAACAGACTCTAGCTTATCAGAAGCAAACGGCACCAAGAAGCCGAGGAGTAATCAAAAACACAGTCAGAATGGCTGAGATACAGCACGTTCTATTTCTTTCTGAGGAAAGGGGCACCGTGAGGGTGAGAGTCGAGGTCACGGGAGACAGGGGGCTGGGGGTGCCCTGGGGGGCTCTAGGAGTGGGCCAGCTGGCAGCAGCAGGAGCTCCTTGGGGGCGGCCAGGTCCCAGCACTGCAGAGCAGCAAGGGCTCTGGGGTGAGAGGCTGGTTGCCTCCCCAGCTCCACCCTGAGCCTGCTGTGGGCTGGCTTCAGCACGCTGGGCAACCTCTCTGAGTCCCGGCCTTCTCAGCCAACTCTGGCTAATCCGGCTAGCGCCCTGGGGGTAAGGGCTGCGCCTGTCATAATCGGTGTCTCCTTAGTGCCTCGTGAGGAACAGGCCCGCGATTTGTTGTCTGCTCAACAAGTGAACGGAATAGGGTCACTGTGAAGATGAGACAAGAGACTGTAAATGAAAGGGCTTCCCAAGTGCCGCTAGTGGTAAAGAGCCAGTCAGCCAAGGCAGGAGATGTTTGATCCCTGGGTTGGGAAGGTCCCCTGGAGGAGGGCATGGCAACCTGCTCCTGTATTCTTGCCTGGAGAATCCCACGGACAGAGGAGCCTGGCGGCTACAGTCCACGGGGTCGCAGAGAGTCGGACACGACTGATGTGACTTAGCACGCACAGCATGCAACTAAAAGCCTGGGGAGCTCAGATGCTCTTTAAACAGCAGCTCATACGTGTCAGACTCCTGTCAGCATCAGGGCTGGGCAAGGGTCTGCCGCTGCACTGTGGAGCAGCGCCTCGCTCATCCTCAGCTTGAGGGGACTGAGGGCCGAGGTCTGTTCATTTACGTAACACGCACAGGAGGTGCCTCTGAGCTGTTAGGCTCTGCTGGGGGTATATCAAGACAGACACAGTCTCTGTGCTGACGCAGCTCACATCCAAGGGGAAAGAGACAGTAAACGAGCAGACAGGTGTATGAACAAGGGTAATTCCACATGCCAGCGAAGTGTGCTGAGGGTAGGCGTGCAGGTGAAACAGTGGAGAGGGAGGGTCTGGCTGGCAGAGTGGTGGCTGGGCTGCACTGGACGGAGAGATCCATGGCGGAGGCCTGAGCAACCCGGAGGCTGGCAGGCTAGACTCGGAAGCCCGGGCACTCCGGTCACTGCTGCCTCCTGGCTCCATTTCAGGTTGTTCTCACAGGTCTTTTCCTGAGGGGAGGGGACATGACTTTTATTCTGATATAGTTTTAAACACACAGAAAAGTTCTGGAACAGTACAAGGAACTCCCGTCTGCTAATGCACCATCAGCTGCTACTATTCTGCCCTCTTCTCTCTCTCTACATATATAGCGCACATTACACACACGTACACACCCATGCACACACTTTTTTTCAGACCATCTGAGAGTAAATACTGCAAACACCCTGCCCCATTACCCTATAATTTCTAAGATAAAAACATTCGTGTACACAACCACAGTCCATATTTAAATTTTGTCAGTTGTTTCTTTTAAAACGACATATATTTTTCCAGGCCCGGGATCTCATACTGCATGGGGTCCTGACGGGTCTTTAGTCTCCTTCAATCTGGAACAGTCCCCTGGCCATCCTTTGTGTCTTGACCTTGGCATTTTTAAGCATGCTGGCTGGTTACTCTGTGACCTGTTGCTTTATTTGGATTTCCTGATGCTTCCTGAGGAAAGAATGCCACGGGAGGGACACTGCGCCTTCCTCAGCCCCTCGCAGCAGGAGGCGGGTGGTGCCGGGCTGTCCCAGGGTGGGCGATGCTAAGATTGCCGGATGAAGGGGTCGCTGCCAGGTTTCTCCTCTAAAAAGTTATTATTGTTCACTTTGCAATTAATAAATCATGTGTAGGGAGGCACTTTTGGAATAGAAACATCCTGTTCCTCAAATTTTCACCATCAGTTTTAGCATTTGTGGGTGATTTTCTTACTCCATCTTTGCTTCTATGCTTATTAGCTGGCATTCTACTACAAGGAAGAGTTTCCCTTCTCTTTCATATTTATACAATCATGTATTTCCTTGGTTGTACAGTCACTCAGTCGTATCTGACTCTGCAACCCCATGAACCACAGCATGCCAAGCTTCCCTGTCCTTCACTATCTCTTGGCGTTTGTCAAACTCATGTCCATTGAGTCATGATGTCATCCAACCATCTCACCCTGTCATTTCCTTATAGTACAAACGAATTTATCGGCTTTGATTTTATCCAGCAGGTTACAACCCACTACTGCCAGAAGCAGCCTTTCCTCCAAGCCTCTTGGGTGTTCAGTTCAGAACTTGAGCTCTAGGTGCTGGGGGCTCCTGCTCCCAGGGAGTTACTGCTCTTTGGGTCTCCTGGGGCACGGAGCTAGACAGCTTCGCAAATGGGAATGTGCAGGAGGCGCTGGGATGCTAAGTGCAGCTTCTGGCTCAGAGGGTTGGGTTCACTAGCTGGTGTCAGATTTTGCTTTTCTAACAAGCCTCCAAGGGATGCTGACGCTGCTGGCCCACAGGCCACCTCTTGAGCACTGGCATGTGGGACAATGGTTCTCAAGCTTCGGCTAGCACCAGGGCCTGGAGGCTTTGTTAGAATACATATTCCCAGGGTCTACTTTTAAAGTTTCCAATTCAGTAAGTTTAGGGTTGGGCTTCCCAGGTGATGCTACTATTTCTGATTTAGAACCACTGAACCAGGACACTGCTTTTGGAATATGCTTATATTGGAATTCTTGTGGAATTTTTTTTTTTTTTTTTTTACACACCCCAGAGATGATGACTTAATTGGTACAGAATGTAGCTTGGGCATTGAGAATGCTATGAGTTTCATAAGGGTTTCTATTGCTCAGCACAAGTTGAGAAGATTATTCTAGAAAGAGGTAGGAGTAAATAAAAGGCCTTTGAAAGGGAGTGAGCTTGCCATTTTCGAGGGCCAGCAAGGAGGCCAGAAGGAAATGAGATCAGAGAGGTGGGCCAGGGTAGGACGGGGGAGGGGACGAGACAGGTTGGGCGCGCAGGGTTACTCTGGTGAGAGGGGAAGCCACGGGAGGCTTTAGGCAAGGATGCTGTGACCTGAATGCCTAGACCATGAGCCTCCCAGCCAGTCCCAAGGCAGCTCTCCGTGTGCAGGTCCAGAGGCTTCCTGCCCAAGGGAGTCTGGGCTGCGATGAACCGAGGACGAAGCCCCACAGCCTTCTCTTAGTGCTCCCTACAGCTGAAGTGCTGCCCATAGACTTTGTTTAGAACTGGTTTTTGAGGCTTTGACATCCTGGGAAAGTAAGTCTAGGCACAGTAATAAATTATGTCAGGGGAGGAAAACGTCACGAGAGGGGATGTCTCTAACTGTTGATAAAGACGTTCAGGAGCGCTTCGCTTCAAGAAACGCAACGTGTGTGGCACGTGAACATACCGAACACTGCTGAGCCGTGCACTTAGAAGCGGTTAAAGCCAGTAAACTTTACACTGGGTTTTTACAATTAAAAAGAGATACCATCCACCATTTATGTGACAGACAAATCTACAAAGCTCTGAATTCTTCAATTTTTGGTTTTTGTTCTTCAGGCAAGCTATCATGAGTATTTCACTACCATTTGGAAAACTCTATTATACCATTAATAATAATAAAAATTTAAGCCAAGGAGAAAAAAAAATGTCTAAGCAATGAATTGGGAAATGGATAAAGTTGGGCATAACCGCTCATTTTAACAAAAGGATTCCTTAGGTAATGGATTCTGCACCAGTGTCCCTCTAGGCGGCTAAAGCTAGGATTCACTTTGACACACAGCCTGGCAGAAACATGACCAGCTGGGAGAGAGAGGTTGACCAGAGGCCTTCCGTGATGTCACTTCCAACAGAGCGATAATAACTTTGCGATTTCGCTTATCTGCTCCGTCCCCCCCAGGCTGGAGGGGACAATATGAGTGTGCTTGGATTGCACAGGATTCCTGGGACACCATCCACATTCTATTTTGATTCTGGCACTTGGTAACCTTTCTTCTAGGAAATGGAACAACCAAAAAAAGCCACCCGTTGGTGATATTCAATTGTCCTGAGGAAGCAAGGGCAGCGAGGCCACCCAGGGCAGACTGAGCAGAGGCAGGCGTGGCCCCGGGTCATTTTAACGACACCCCGGGCCTGATGTTTGCTGGTGGCCTGCAACCAGCTCTGCCAACCTGCCATGGAGATGACCTGTCCTCTCCTTGTTATTT
This sequence comes from Nanger dama, assembly GCA_917880005.1. Classification (NCBI taxonomy): domain Eukaryota; kingdom Metazoa; phylum Chordata; class Mammalia; order Artiodactyla; family Bovidae; genus Nanger; species Nanger dama. Next base: position 2,714,696 of record CAKJTW010000016.1, on the reverse strand, counting down.
GAGCCCTAGGTTTTTCCTGGGCAAGAGCTGACAGTGACGCCATCACCTCGTGATGCTGTCGGGTGACCTTGTCCAAAAGCTGGTTCTACTCGTTCCCCCTGGATCCTAAAGCTGCGTGAGAGAAGCACCGCTCGAAGCAAGGAGGGAGGGAGGCCGGACTGCACAGGGAAGCCCCTTGCCCTTCATCTGACTTCCAAGTCCTCATCATGATTCATCCAACCCACTTGCTAGCAGTCCTCAGCCTGGGAAAGTCTTAAAGGAAAAACCATGGCAGATATCAATGTGATGATTACTTTTTAAATAATGCTGTAGTAGAGTCCCAGGGATGGGGGACCTGGTGGGCTGCCGTTTATGGGGTCGCACAGAGTCGGACACGAGTGAAGCGACTTAGAAGCAGCAGCAGAGTCAGCCAGGTGGAAACTGTGACCTCATAAAGAGGTCCTTATTATAAGACAGAGGAGTGTTTACAGTGGTCTTTGTACTCTGGATGAATACAGAGGCCTGACAGTCAGGAGTCAGGGAGCACACGGCATGGGACCACTAGTTTCGAAAAACAAGAGATACTCTGAGCTCCCACTGAACGCGGCCCTGAGCCAGATCCAGAGGTCGCTGAAGGCTCAGCCTCCTGAGCGCAGCTACCACCCTCAGGTCAGGGAGGAGCGAACTGAGGCTCAGAAGCTGGGCCACTAAGCAGTGCTGCTGGCAAACAAACACAAGGCCTCCGGGCTCCAAATCGCTCCTCTTCGGCGGAGCACACACTTGCTGGCTTGCAAATACCATCACCAGGAGTTTTTTCAAGAACTCCAAGCTGAGGCTCTGTTAATCAGTAACAAAATGACCTCAGGCCTTCCGGCAGCACACAGAGCTTAAGCTGCAAGGAGAGTGCACAGCTGAAGGCCCCGAGGCCGCGAGGTGAAAACATCCCTTCTGGAAGCAGCCAGACTCAACCCCGACGAGGCTCCACCGCCCGCCGACTACAGGCGCACCCGGGACGGCGCTGACCCGAGGCATCTCGTCCGCATGTGGCGGGCCGGCGGCGGGTCTCGTTTTAACTCAGCAGCATGTGGGCACGCAGGGCGTTTTACCCGACGACTTGCTCCCTGGGGCCTGGGCAGCTCGCGATTTCCTTTCCTTCTTTGCTCCTGGTAGCGACAGGTATCGCTAGGCTGGAGCTCCACACGCTGTCCGGGCTAAGGAAATAAACGGCAGCCGCGCCTGGGCAACTCCAAAAGACGCTGGGTGCGAGCCGAGGCCCGCGGCGGCAGAAAGGCACGGAGCGCAGCGCCACCTGCTGCTGCCGGCGGGGGGCGGCCGCGAGGCGAGTCCGGGGCGGAGGCCGGGCGGAGGGCGAGCCGGGCCGCGGGCCGCCTCGGCCCTCCCCTCCAGGCGAGGCGCGGAGGCCGGAACTCGCACGACGCGAGAGCGGGCTGCCACGCTGCTGCTCGCAGCCGGCCCGGCCCAGGGGAGACCCCCGCCCTCGGAGGAGGGTGGGCGCTTTGCGGTGGCAACGCGGGGGGCGCAGCCCCGGGGCCTGCCTCACCCGCCGGTGGGAGATGCCCAGAGTGCCCGGATCTCCGTGCAGGCACCGACTGGGGCCGCGCGCGCGCGCCGGTGTTGCACGCTGGCCGCTCCCCTGCCCTCACCGGGCCACCGAAACCACGCTGCGCAGGATGCGTGGGGAGCCACCGACAAACACGTGCTGAGCACCAGAGAAAGGGGGAGAGGGGAGGAGGCCGGGAGGAGCAAGAGTCGGCGTGCGACCAGGACAACGCCAGGGCCCGCGTGCGGCCTCGCTCCTTCTCCAGTCACGGGCCTCCCCTGCAGACCCCTGACCGCGCAAAACCAGCTTCCGCCTCGGAGCTCGGCAGGGCTCCCAGGGCCCTGGACGCACGCCCCTTCCTGCCGCTCAGAGGACAGCCGCTTCCGCCGCCATCTGCTCAGCCCCCGCGCCTGGCCCGCTGCGTCCTGCACAGCGCCGGCACTGGGCAGCTCGTGGTCAGTCCTCCTCTGACAAAGCCTGGCACTGAGAACTCGTTTCAGAATAAATTTTAATTGAGTTAAAAGTTTTTCACATTCATGGTCCTCCTGAAACCTATCTGGGGAGGAAAAAAAAAGTGGAGATAGTTGGAATACAGTGAGTGACCTGAGCAAACTCAACGGGCCTCCCAAGACCGCCTCCCCTTCATGACATCCAAACCCAAGTCCGCGATGTGTCAGTGACGCTCTAGGATCTGACCGGGCTTCTTACAGAAATGCTTTCCAGCCCTTACAGGCTGACGTTAGGCTGTGAGTAATTGGCCCAGCCGGGATTTGAAGCCGGGTTTAGGATGTGGGCTTCCCTGGTGGCTCAGCGGTGAAGAATCTGCCTACCAGTGCGGGAGCCGTAGGCTCAGTCCCTGCGGTGGGAAGATCCCCTGGAGGAGAAGCGGCAACCCACTCCTGTATTCTTGCTTGGGAAATCCCATGGACAGAGGAGCCTGGCGGTCTACAGTCCATGGGGTCACAAAAATCGGACACAACTCGGGGGCTCAACAACAATCGATGTCAGAAGCTACAGTGGGGCCTGCTACTCCCACACCCAGGAGGCTTCTAGCAGCAGTCAAGAAAAAACAAGAGTCTATATGTTCCAGCTAGTAAAATTGGGCAATGGATCTAAAATGAATTTAAAACACTTGGCTTATTTTCTTGGTGTTAGTTTTCCGTGTAAATCGGTAACTAGTGAGGTATCTCTAGTCAAGGCTATGGTTTTTCCAGTGGTCATGTATGGATGTGAGAGTTGAACTGTGAAGAAAGCTAAGCGCTAAAGAATTGATGCTTTTGAACTGTGGTGTTGGAGAAGACTCCTGAGAGTCCCTTGGACTGCAAGGAGATCCAACCAGTCCATTCTGAAGGAGATCAGCCCTGGGATTTCTTTGGAGGGAATGATGCTGAAGCTGAAATTCCAGTACTTTGGCCACCTCATGTGAAGAGTTGACTCACTGGAAAAGACTCTGATGCTGGGAGGGATTGGGGGCAGGAGGAGAAGGGGACAACAGAGGATGAGGTGGCTGGATGGCATCACGGACTCGATGGACGTGAGTCTGAGTGAACTCCGGGAGTTGGTGATGGACAGGGAGGCCTGTCGTGCTGCGATTCACGGGGTCGCAAAGAGTCGGACACGACTGAGCGACTGGACTGAGTGAGGGCCCTACTGCTGGCTCTCTACTGACCAGTGAGGCGTCTGCTGCGGTTCTCGGGTGAATGGTGATGGGACAAGATGGCTAGAAGGGCAAGTGTCCACTTGTGGGCAGGTCGTCCCAAGTGTCTGTAAAGCAGTAGGCAAAAGTCACCTGTGAAAGAACCGTTTGCGCTGAATGGATAAAGAAGTAGGGGTATGTCCATATATGTATATGAGGCACTGTTACTCAGCACTGAGGAAAGAAGAAATTTGCCATTTGCAACAACATAGACAGACCCTGAGGGCATTATGCTAAGTGGAATAAGCCAAACACTGCACGGACCGTATGTGAAATCTACAAAAAAAAAAAAGGTCAAACTCTTAGAAAAATGGTTTCTAGGTTTGGAGGATGGGGGACACACAGGTGGTCGAAAAGGAGTACAGACTTTCAGGTATGAGTAAAATCTGACAACTGACTGTAAACCACAGTGACTAAGCTGACCACACTGAAATCTGCTAAGAAAGTAGAGAGCTCTCACTACACACGCACACACAGATGAACATGAGGTGATGGATGCATTCATAACCAGAAGGTGGGAGCCCCTCACAAGGTATACATAGGTCGAATCATTACAATGCCCACGGGAAATACCTCGCAGTTATATCAATTTCGCTTCAATAAAGCGGAAAAAAAAAGTACCGTTTACTCTTTCCAACGGTAGGGCTGTCACTGGCTTTCTTACAGTTTAATTGTTCAGTCATTCAGCATTTCCTGGGGACATGCTCTTGGCCAGGCCCTGGGCCCAGGGGGTTGAGACAACGGTACCTGCTAACAAGAAGCCACTTGTTGGGTGGGACTCGTTCTCACTCACATCATGCAAATAACCCGCCTTCCTCAGACCTCCAAGCACCCCAATACTTACTCTCAGCCCAATACACTCATGTTGCAGGCCCCCAAGAGGGCTCCAGCTACTGTCACGCCCAGTCATGAAACACGTCTGAGCTCCATTCACACTGACTCCCCCGCCCCGCCCCCAGGGTACTCGAGGGCCTCTTACTAGATTCCAGAGCAGTGACTTCAAATCATAACATCTCTGCTATGAAGTGTGTTCCAAAAACTTTGCCACTAATAATCCATTAATAATCAAAGGGTTTATTTTTGTGGAAGTTAGGGGAGATGGCAAATTATTCTTACATAACAGGCACTCTGTCTCCAGCTCCCACCCACTTTCCCCTGGTTCCTTTGAGAGAAGTACCCCTCTCCCTCACTCACCCTAGGTGGGTAATCTGACCCTTAGTTCCATGATGGGCATGTGGCTCAGGCCCAACCAATCAGTATGCTCAGTCACTCAGTCGTGTCCGACTCCTTGGCACCCCATGGACTGTGGCCCGCCAGACTCCTCCATCCATGGGATTTTCCAGGCAAGAGCACAGGAGTGGGCTGCCACCTCCTTCTCCAGATCTTCCCGACTTTGGGATGGAGCCCGCGTCCGCTCCCCTGGCGGGGAGATTCTCTGCCACTGAGTCACCTGGGAAGCCGTCCTCCAGGCTCCCCGCTGTCAGCACTGCTGCCAGAAGAGGTGCCTCCTGCCTCTCATCTCCTGCTTCAGCCCTTGGTCCCTGTCGTTGAACACTTTAAAAACGACGTCTACTAATTGAGAGGGGTCCATTTCACACACACCATCTAACTTCTATAATTTTGTGACCTCTGGGGCACTTAGCCTGATGGTCGTATCTGTCATCTTTACATTCTCAGGGGCCTCGGGCTCTCTATCTGTGTAGCACCTGTAAACCTGATAAATCATTTCTAGAAGCTCTGATGGCTCTTCAGTTGGTTTTTCCCTCAGGAATCTTAAGTTTGGTCCAGCTACCCGGCTGGCTTTCCTCTCAGATCTCTGTGCTGAACGGTGGTAGTCCTCTGACTCCCTCTCCCCGGATGCAGCAGCATAAAGGCCTCTACGTATGGTGCATGCGTGCCAAGTCACTGCGGCTGGGTCCGACTCTGTGACCCTCTGGCCTGCAGCCCCCAGCCCCCCTGCCCATGGGATTCTCTAAGCAAGAATACCGGAGCGGGTCTCCACGCCCTCCTCCAGGGGATCTTCCCAACCCAGGGATTGAACCCGAGTCTCCCGTGGCTCCTGCACTGCAGGCAGATTCTTCGCCACTGAGCACCGGGGAAGCCCTCTACATATGCTATCTTTTCTCTTTTCCCTGCTCTTTGCAAAACACCTGTAACTGTGAGCTCACGTTAAGAGTTGAGCGAGCGATTCAGGGGCCATTGCTCTTCTGATCCTAACATCTATTGGGTTTTCCTCGCCGTGAAGGCTAGGCAGGGACCAGCACGTGAGCCAGTCGAGAATGAAAGCATGGCAGCTGGCAAGCAGGAGGCTGTAATCCCGGACCTGCTACTGGGGAGGGCCTACCCAATAATGGAATCCACGAAGCTCACCAGAGCCGAGGGACACAAGCGTCACTGAGCCTCCAGAGCCTGCCAGGCGACTCCCGGAATTTTCAGTGACTTTCCATCCAGTGCAGGTGAGCGCTGCTCACAGCTGGCAGCCGCTCGCCCAGTGGAACGTTCCTCCCCACTGCCTGCAGGCTGAGATGTAGGTATGTACCGCAGGCATTCCTCGTTGACTGTGTTTCACTTCACTGCTCTTATTTTTTTAAACAAATTGAATGTTTGCGCAGCCCTGCATTAAGTTTCCTGGAGCGTTTTCCCCACAGCATTCGCTCACTCCATGTCTCTGTGTCACATTCTAACTCCTGCACTACTTCAAACTTTTCCAGTTACGGTAATCTGTGATCAGTGACACTCACTTTATCGTTGGGGTCTGGAACCAAACCTGCAATAGCTCCACAGTGTGCCTGCAACTGTCACAGAAGGATGTGTGAAACAGCCTAGTTTGGGCAGATCTTTAAAAACCACTATTTAAAATGTATGAAAAAATGCCTATTTGCAGCCGATGCTTTCAGTCTTACTTGGGAAGCTCAGGTTACTCAGGTTTCAGTTGGGGCACGTGTCATCTCAACAATGAGTATGTAGCCGCCCATTTTGTCTGTCCATCGTTGTTTGTGGGAAACCACAAGTTGGGACCATAAGCCACCAACACAGGGATCCAAGTATGGCATTTGCTTGAGAGGCTCCCCCTTGAGTGATGTGATACCACGTCGCAGAGACCACCAGTCCCCGGCTCCGGTGACGTCGAGCTGTCCAGCTGGCTGGAGCTCCGGGTGTCGTGCAGCCCTGGAAATCCAAGGCACGGCTCTGGGCCCTCTGGCTGCACCCTCTCAGAGGGCAGCAGCCCTGCAGGCCTGGAGAAGCAGGCTGGAGGGGGACTGTGGCAGGACGCTGCTTGAATGGCCTCTACTGTGGGTTGGGCCCCAGCTCCAACCCTCCAGGCAGGCGGCCTGAGCTCCATAAGGGCTCACAAAACCCCCATCTGGGGACATGCAGAGGACTATCCTGCAGGTACTTTTTTCTAATATTTACTTGGCTGTGCCAGGTCTTGGTTGAGCACTCAGATCTTTGATCTTCACTGTGGCATGCAGGACCTTTAGCTGTGGGATGTGGGACCTAGCTCCCTGATCAGGGGTCGAACCCATACCCCCTGCACTGAGATCGCAGAGTCCCAGCCACTGGGCCGCCAGGAAGTCCCTCTCCCGTTTTCTTAGCAGCCAGGACAAAGCAGACGTTTGTACAGAGCAGCTGGGCTTTATGTGCATACGATGGCAGCTGGGTCAGATGGTAAGGTTCACAGTTTTTAGAAACAGTGTGTGTGCAGACAATAGTCCTCACACCCAAAAATAGTTCTACGTAACCTATCAATTCTAGGAGAAATATGCAAGAATTAAGCACAGATCTCGGATGCCACAGGGAGAGAATCGGAGTGGCCATCACGCCAGCCTGTGGTGGACATCAGGAGCCAGGGCTGCCCGCACGCTCCCCGGGAACTGCCTGGGACCCTCAGGCAAGAATTCAGAGCTCATGGAGCTTCAGCTTCTCGTAAGGTCCTGCAGGAGAGCTGCCACGGGGATGGCACAGAAGACGGGCACAGAGTGCCTCTGCTCGCTGCACTCTGACAGGAGATGGCGATCATCACACAGACCAACAACAGCGGCTCCAAAACAAGTGTCCTGTTCAGGAAGAATGATCCCAAGGATCAACCACTGGCCACCATCAGAAACACAGTACCACTTCTTCAACGGTGAAGAGGCTGCTGTAAGCAGGTCCACTCCTGGGACTCCCTGAAGCCAGGACAAGTGTGTGGGCAGCAGAAGGGCTCCTTCCTGGCTCTGACGCAGAAGCAGCCTCTGTCGGCTTGCCCACACTTGCTTTCCTCATCTCTGTTAACTTGTAGGGACAGGCATAATAAGGAAAATGAAACCACTTCATACAATGTCTAAGGAAAGCATCCTTCTTGCACATGGCTTGAAACACTGCATGCCAACACAGTGTGCTAGACAACGGACTGACCGCCACTGAAGCCCGCCCTTAGGAAATCAGGCCAGACAGACGCAAGAGTGCCGGGCTTCACTGGCCGCTGCGGCGCTTAGGGTTTCCGATGAGACCCCATCGCCAGCACCGCACCTGCCCAGCCGGGTGGCTCTGGCTTGGGCGCTGGCCCCCCGCGTCCTCACGGCATCCCATGCACGTATGCCTGTTGGCCCCCGCGTGCTCACGGCATCCCGTGCATGTACGCGTGCTGGCCCCCGCGTGCTCACGGCATCCCGAGCACGTACACCTGCTGGGCCCCGCGTGCTCACGGCATCCCGGGCACGTACGCTTGCTGGACCCCGCGTGCTCACGGCATCCTGGGCACATACGCCTGCTGGACCCTGCGTGCTCACGGCATCCCATGTTCGTACGCCTCCATCGGCATGGCCCCCGTGTGCTCACGGCATCCCGGGCACGTACGCCTGCTGGCCCCCGCGTGCTCACGGCATCCCGGGCACGTATGCCACCATCGGCATGGCCCTCGCTGCCTTGCAGTCACTGCGCCTCAACAAGTGCCTTCCCAGAAGGGTCCAGGGAGGGACGCAAACCCACCAAACTGCAGTTCCCAGGACTCAACTTGGTGCTGCAAAGACAGCAGACGCAAAACAAGTGGACAAGGGAATGGAAGACGTGCTTATTTTAAAGAATTCACAAGACAGGAGACCACATTAAAAACCAAAAAGGAAACGACACATTTAATTTAAAGGAAGAAACCCAGAAATTGTCCAAAAAAACAGTGGAGCAAATCAATTCCTGAAAAAGCTCTGTATTGTGGCGATCACATTTATTGGAAGGGTTGGAGAAAAATAAAAATGCCGTTTAGCTGAAGAATTTGTGAGTTATCTACAAATCAACTTATTTCAGGAGTGGAAGAATGCTTGGTTATGTCTTAGTATCAAGATGTACATCGGTCTCTCCTTTGAACATCTTCCACATTCAAAGAAGCGATTGCACAGTATAGCCCACCTTCCACACGCGATGAATTCTCGTTTCAGCCAACTCTCAACGGCGGGGCAACCAGCACAACACCATCTCCCCGTACAAAGAGCATCGGAATATTCCGTTTTGTTGACTGGAAGAGGAAAAAAACAAAACACAGAACCCACTTATACAAATTTGTAGCAGTAGTTAATCATTTTTTGAGATAGAAATTTGAAAAGAAAAACCCACAGATTCATCATAACACAAACAAATGGCTTTAAGACCCTGATCACTTACCTTTGCGACACAAAGAACCATCTCCTGAGTGTTTCTTTGCCTGGAACACAGCCAGGGGAGGGGCTGCAGCCATCCACACAGCCGTCCCCCCTCTTCCTGGCACACAGCTAGACATTCCTCACTTCCTCACACTCCCTGCCAACACGTGGCGCCACGGACGGGGGTTCTAACCAACGAGAAGTGAGCAGGAGTGACGGTTGACCCTAAGCCTCCCACAAAGGCCCCTCTGGGGTCTCCCCACCACATGGACTCAGACTACGGAGAACCCTGGGGACGGCAGAGCCCGTAAGCCAGGATCCCTAACTGAGCACGAGGAGGAGGGCTGGCGCGCCCGAGCTGAAACCTCGCTAGAGACTGTGGCGTGGGCACCACTAAAGCCCTCCCATCCGCTTCACTGTGGCACTAACCCACTCACACATGGAAGGGCTCTCTTCTGTGTGAGCCAGGGGGCGAGCCTCAGGCAGTAAGGAAACAGACAAGGAAGGTCTGAAGTGTCCTCATGCCTCAGTGAAACTGCTGCCTGGAGTGGAGTCGAGTCACTCAGTCGTGTCCGACTCTTTGCAACCCCATGGACTGTAGCCTACTATGCTCCTCTGTCCATGGGATTTTCCAGGCAAGAGTACTGCAGTGGGTTGCTATTTCCTTCTCCAGAGGATCTTCACAACCCAGGATCGAACCCAGGTCTCCCGCATTGCAGGCAGCCGCTTTACCGTCTGAGTCACCAGGGAAGTCCCCAAACTGTTGCCCACAAAGTAGCTAAAAAGCAGCATAAAGACGTTCCAAACCTAGGTTCTGGGGAAAAGGTTCAAAAGCCAAACACTGGCAGTGTTGCTGTTAACCTGAGGTGCTGGGCAGGGCAGTGTAAGAAAGAGACAAGCTTAGGCGATAACGAACAGGCTTTCAAGCAGCGATGATAAGAAACAGCATTCATGAGGTCAGAAAAGCCAACTGTTTTTAGATTCCAAACTGTGGACCTAAAGCAAGACAAACAGCTCTGAGGCACAAAGCAGCCCTGTCAATGTTCTCAGCTAAACAAACTCAGCCCTGAGGGGAAGATGAGATTAAGGGTGTCGCCTTCCCATTCAAGTTCACATTAGCAAGGGACCCAGGGTAGCCAACATTACTTTGTAGGAGAGGAACCATGTTAGAGGTGAGTAACTAAAGAAACAAAGGCATATGCAAGTTTCATCTAGAGAAGGATTTTGAGGTTACTAGCCCAAAGAACTGGTTGGAAGTAAACAGACGGGAAACACAAGAAGTCCTAAGTTTTAAAGAAATGGCACTCACAAAGGATCCAGTGACTGGCTAACAAAAGCCTTTGACAAACTGAATATCCCAGCATATTCAACACTCTGCAGCTCCCACATTTAACAATAAAAATGCAGGCAACCAGTGAAGAGTCCCAGACAAACAAAGAATAAGGTTTTTAGTGTAAGTATGCCCCCAGATATCGCACAGGTCATACCTGGCCTAAGCGCGGAGTCTTTTACTATTCACACCTTCCAGGGGATCTGTCGCAGAAGGACCAGTGACTGCTCAGGGTCCTTCCCCTTTCTGAAAGTGAGAGTTTACAGTGGTGGGTATCTTGTCCCTGCTCTGCTACGGTGCAGGCGGGAGGGACAGTGACAGTCCATCCTTCCTAGCTTACAGGAATCTGTGCAACTGACAAGCAGCTCTGACAGAGAACTGTTTCTATGCCAGGCGGAAAGTACCGGTAATAGCTAGGTTTCCAGAACTTTTTTTTAACATGTAAAAACTATGTTTCATAAGCTTCTTAGGTACTGGAACATAAAAAGAGAACCCTGAACAGTAAATTCAAGTAATACCTATAAATTTAGTATGTTAAATTGAGTATACCTATCTGTCAGCCATGAATGTATCTCTTTGTTCTCTCTCAGCGTTCTCAAGTTTTACTATGCATAAGATCACCTGTTTAACAGCTTTTAAGGCTGTTTTCTGGCTCTATGCCCAGAGATCCTCACTCCATAGGCCAGGGTGGAGCCTGTGAACCTGCATTTCTAACAAGCTCTGGGTCTGCCCATATTTTAAAACCCTTGAAGAAATTAATCCTACCAACAACCATCAAAGTGAGCTTAGCAGCAGAACTTTCCCAACTGTAGTCTCCAGATGAGACCCCAAACCCTGTGCAGCCTCGTGAGAGACCCTAACACAGAAGACTCAGCTGAGTCTGGACACCTGACCCCCAGAAAACTGCGAGCTGGTAAGTGGGTGTGCTTTTAAGACACTAAGGTTTGGGCTGACTTGTTACACAAAATTCTGAGATAAAGGGTCCAAATAACTAAGAAAGTCACAACCAGAAACAAGGAATTGAGAATGACCTTATTTTGAAGGTGAAGAACACCAGAAGTCTAGTGTACTGAGATGTACTGAGTTTGAGATAATATCCAAAGTGGGTATTTATGCAGTAAGAATATCAGAAAAGAGTGATGCTCAGAAAAGACACAGATTTACCCACAATCATAATGGCCAGCGACCATCACCTGCCGCCACCTTTGCAAGCACCAAATCCAGTGCATCTGGGAAGGCACAGTGATTGTGCTGGCATTTTACTGAGGAGGCCCTCGAGGCTTAGAAAATTTCTAGAATTTGCCCAAGGTTACAAAACTAATCATCAGCAGCCAGGATGTGAACAAAGATCTGCTCACCCAGAGCTCAAGCTTTTATGCTGCACTGTCATTACAGACTGATGGCTCATAACAAACAGTGACTACTAATTAACATGTGAGAGGGAAAAATGCACAGTAAAACACAGAACAATCCATGTTCAGAAGGAAAAGAAAACTAGCCCAGGAGTCAAGAGTGCCTGAAAAGAGGAGCCGGGATAAAGCAGAAGCACGAAAACCTACAAAAGCTAACACCTGAACACTTACTATGTGCCTGCCCACCATCTGAAGGCTTTCCATGGACTCTCTCAATGAATCCTCAACGGTAGTATGAAATGAGTCGGTATTACCATCTCAATTTCACAGGCACGGAAACTCAGTCACAGACAAGCTGGGTAACTGATCAAATTATAGAACGCGTAAGCAACAGAGTCAAGACGTGAATCCAGGACCCAGGGGGCCCGGTGGCCTGAGCCTGCACAGTAAAGCACTACACTGGAGGCGGGTCGGAGACTGGCTTCTCAGCCCTCATGAGACTGGAGGATAAAGAGCGCCGACATACGGAAGGTCTGCACGATTCAGTGAGCTAACGTGTTCCAAATGGGGGCCGGTGGCCTGAGCCTGCACAGTAAAGCACTACACTGGAGGCGGGTCAGCCCTCACAAGACTAGAGGATAAAGAGCGCCGACATATGGAAGGTCTGCACGATTCAGTGAGCTAACGTGTTCCAAATGCCCAGAGTCTGATGTAACAAAATTATGCATATATGCAAGATACATTCCAGTGCAAGGCGCCAAAGACCTTCCATATGGCAAGAGTGTGCAGCGCCACCGAGGCAGTTTAGATTCCGCACCACAGCTAATCTGGAAGAAACTACTGCTTGTTCAGTCTGGATGTAGCGTCAAAGGCAAGTATCCACAAAACTACTCTCTCAATTCCAGTTAACCTGTGTGATGTTCAACCATAACACAGCACGACAGATTAAATGCAGAAGAAAAAATGTAATGTAATGTTGTCTATTAAGTCAAGCATTTGGAAAACATAAAACAAAGACACTCCTCACTAAATGTTTTGTTTCAGAAAATACAGTTAGTATTCATAAGAATGTTACTTATGTCAACATGCAATAGATTTATTGTTTTCAATGAGTTAAAATTTTTAAACTTCTCAGTTTTAGTTTCCGACAAGCACTGATAGAGAAATTCACACCAAACAAGACAGTGTCCTGCATCACCGTCACCCACAGCACACAGCGGCCTCTCACACAGCCCTATCTCGACGCATCCTGGCAAGCCAGACAGAAGCAGCCAGTACTCCTGCCCGCCAGTGAGGAAGTCACATCTGCAAAGGCACTTCCTGCCCAACATATCTCAGGTAGAAGCGGCCGAGCCAACACTGGAAACCCAGGTCTGCCCAACTCCACAGCCTTTGCTTTCACTGTTACATCTACTGAATCCCATGAGTAGGCATCAAAGCATGAGTGCTTCCCGTAAGCAAGCATTAAGCCGCCGTATTCTGAGAGCCGACATTTGAGAGTGTGGCTAGAGCCGCATTACTTACCTTATATATCTCTTCATACGTCTCTTCGTCAATCTCTATGGTTGTCACAGTCTCTTCCACATCCCCCAGTATCATATTTAAATGTTGATCATAAGCCTGAAGTGGGAAGGTGGGGGAACAATAAACTTAATCAGCAAACTAGGAAAAAACAAACAGGGCTTACAATATGCAAACGGCTCAATTACAAGTCACACATAACATTAATACTTACACCACGAACTTTTACGTGCAAATAAAAAATAACCCTGCTGCACTAATACACTGTTTCTTTGCAGATCATCTCCCATGGTTACTTAATTGATGTAACACAAATATAAAACTGTTTATGGTCAAAGATGACTTTACTCAAAATAATTTGAAGATACAGATAGTAAAGGAAAACAAATTCTTTAAGTGCTAAGATGACAGCACTAGCTTCCTGAAGGCACAAGACACTGTCACTCAAACCTCCCTGTCCCAGACGAAACACCACAGTGTGGACGTGAGTAGAGCAGCACCCTGCACCCTGCACAGCCTTGCCAGGATTAACTGCTCAGCACAAGCAGCAGACAGTGCAGCGCAGATGTTCAGGGATGTCCTCAACCCAAGCTCCAAAGCGCATGCATTTGACCAAATGGTGAACCTCCAGAGCGAGGGGCAGAGGGTCTTGCTTAGAACCCACTTCAGTTACTTCTAGTCAAGTGTTAAATGGTTCGCCAGCTCACATCAAAATAAAAGCAGCCAATCAGCAACACAGGGAAATGCCAGGCAAAGAACACAAACAAGAGCAAGGATCCCCAGACGAGGGACCCCAAACAGAAGGCTGGGGGTGGGGGGTGGGGGGTCATTCAGCGCAGAGGGAAGTGAGTCCACACAGAGAACTGAAGAGGCCTTCAAGAGTTAAGGCAACATGTCTGTCCGGGAGGGCCTGTCTATGCGCCCCTGGCCCAGGTAAAAAAGCTCAGTTCTATTTTTCTCTGCAAAGTCGCCACTATTCCATGTCCTGGGGCTCATCTTCCTTTCTGCAATTTAAGATTTAGGCCTCCAACTCCTTTCCAAGCACAGGAGGTTCTTTGCCTTTAGGTCTCACATTAGGTAGAATCATGGTCCTGAAGAGGCTAGAAGTCAGACAGCTTAGGCTCCTAGTCTGGCCCTCTTTCCACTGGCTGTCACCTTAATCAAGCAACTTTACCTTTCTGAGCCTGAGCTCCTTCAAGTGCAAAATGGGGATAATGAATATCTGCACTCACAGAGCTGTTACAGAGATTAAATGAGATATTACAGGCAAAGCACTCAGAATAACAGCTCCTGGTTTACTGCTGGGTAAAAACCAGCTATTTTCAAGCACTTTCGGGTAGAATGGCAATAATGCAAAGAGCACACTCAGCAAAGGAATAAGCTGCCAAGAAGAGACAAGCCTTCAATATACTCTCTCTATGAACAGATGGCGCCTCCTCAAGGACCGATCCTATAGAAATTTATACTTGCAGATATAAACAAAGGTCTACGTATAAACATGCTTATTGCAGCATAACTTTTAGCAGCAGGAAATGGAAAACGATTTTGGTATCACTGCTGCCTCTGCTAAGTCGCTTCAGGCATGTCTGACTCTGTGCGACCCCATAGATGGCAGCCCACCAGGCTCCCCCGTCCCTGGGATTCTCCAGGCAAGAACACTGGAGTGGAGTGCCACTGCCTTCTCCGTTGGTATCACTACTACCACGTAAAGCATTCTGCAAAGTCATTAAAGAATAATAATAAAGAAGGTTTAACATGTACTCATGACCAATAATTTCCAAGAAAGATTAAGTGGAAATGAACGGTTCTCCCAAAAAGTATAGAAAGATGCCATTTATTTTTTTAGAAGCAGTGTATACAGTGCAAATATGTGCACACAGACACATATTCATGTACGTAAATATAGAGAAAAGACCTTGAAGGACTATCGACCCAATAGAAGGAATGGCTACCGGCAGAAGCAATAGCGTTCTACTTTTACTCTACGTATGTCTGTGCCATCTAAAATTTTTCACAACAAAACACAAGTTTATATATATATATATATATATGTCAGTAGTTTAAAGAACACTTAAATGAGAATGGAGAATCAGTAAATGATATTCACAAAAAAACAGAAAGGAAAAAAATGAAAGAAACGAAAGTGTTCTTTAATAAATACACCATTTCCAGTAAGAGGAAAAAATGTTAAAAACATGAATAAAGCCCCATCGCATTTGGCCTATAAGAAATATGAGTGACTTTCCACTTCCTGGTCAACAGTCAACACACTCTTCCAGAGCAGAGTTTCCACCTTTGAAAGGAGGGGGAGAGGGAAACAAGCTCAAGGAGCCGGCCACTCACGTGCAGCCTGCCTCGGAGTTCTCTGTCGTTTCGCATCTTCACGTAGATGCGCTCGTCCAGGCTGAGCCGGATGAGATCCAGGGGCTCTTCCACAGTGTTGGTCGTTTGTTGCTGATGAAAGAAACAGGCTGAGTGACGCCACAGGACTAGAGTGGAGGCACGGCAGCGGGCGAGCCGCGCAGCCCCTGGGCCTCAGTCTCCTACCCTGTAAGACGCGTGCACCAACAGGGCCTGCGCAGTACTGCTGTCGCGGGGCTGAAAGGGCAGTACAGGAAGCTGCAGAGCAGGGCCCGAGACTAAGTGCCGGATAAACGGGCGGAAACGCACGAAGAAGACAGAGGACTCAGGACAAAACACTCATGACTGTTCCCTCGAAATCTAGACTGCCTGACCCCATTTCAGGGTGGAGGAGTCACTCTCTCGGGGACTTCACCTTTATTTCAAGTATCATTCAGTAGCCTGAAGTCCATACACTTGATGACCACCGCATACGCGAGAATGCTTGGAGGAGGATGAATTCAGTGCCGGGCAGGCTGCGTTTAGGGAGCCATTTGGCCACTAAGATGAATGCATCGGTATTTAGCATCCAGCACAGAATAACCGGTGAAAGCGCTGCCGGTGACTTCTGGGAGTGTGGGCTCAACTCCCGATTCTGACACTTAGGAACTGGGATTAAAAATCGTGCCATCTCTCACTCCCGGTTTCCCTGTTTACGAATGACTGGTGAAGAATCCGCTCGGCAATTCAGGAGACGCGGATTCGATCCCGGGGCCGGGAGGAATCCCTGGAGGAGGAGCTGGAGACCCACTCCAGTACTCTTGCCTGAGAAACCCCACGGACAGAGCCTGGCGGGCTGCCGCCCACGGGGTCGCAGGAGTCGGACACGACTGAGCACCATCCTCCCGTCATGGTTCGTGCGAGGAGTAAAAAAGGGCTCATGCGGTAAACTTGGTGTATTTTAAACAGTATCTGGCCAACAGAAATATTCTCAAGAGAAAGGACGTGACGACAGTGAGGACTAGTTAGCTTTCTGCGGGTTTCGAACAGTGAAAGATGTCAAGGCCTGACCTAGCAGTCGGAGGGGGGCGCGGTGAGCCAAAAGGCAGATTTGAGGCCGTGAAGACCCAGAGAGGCGGCACAACTGACCGCCTTCCTCTGAGACTGGAAAAAGCAGCCCTGGCAGCCAAACCCGGGCAGGAGCAGGCCCGGGAGTAAGTAAGCGGCTTCGGGGCTGGCGCTTCAGGAGACACTCACCTGGTCCACGTCGTCCGCCATCTTTCAAACCCTGCGCTCTTTCCCGCCTCTCGCGAGAGCACGAGAACCCCACCCCCGCCTCGGGTCTCCGAACGCGAGAACGCAACGCACCGGAAGTGGAAAGAAATCGGTCGTGCGGCTTCTCGCTTCCGGCAACTGGCACTGGGACTTCGGGGCTGGGGCGGAGCTTCATCCGGGGCGCGGGGTGGCGGTGTGGCCTGTGCGAGGGGGGCGGGGCCGCGCTCTCGCCCCGCCTCGGGGCGGAGCCAGCTCGCGGGCAGCGTCCGGCGCCGGCGCAGTGCGTCCCGTGCCGGGCGAGTCTTGCCCGGGCAGAGATGGCTCGGAAACGCGCGGCTGGCCGGGGTCCCCGCGGACAGACGGCCAAGGGCGAGACCAAAGCCCGGCGCAAGGAGGAGGAGGCGGGTGAGAGCGAGGCCGAGCCGGGCTTGGCGGGGAGAGGCTGGAGGACGGCAGGAGGCGGGCCGGGCGCGGGGAGGGCGAGGCCGGCCTCCCGCGGGTGCGGGGAGGCAATCCTGCGCCCACCTGCGCGGGAGGAGACCGCGTCCCGGTGACCGCGGGAGGCAGGCGGCGTGCGCCCGCCCCGGGCCACCCCGACGTCGCTGCGCCTTTGCCCTCCGTGCCGGATGCGCACTGAGCGGTTCCGCCGATCCTGGCCGGACCGCGAGCTCCCCTGCGCGGTCTCTTCCTGCGCCCTGCCGCCCGCAGGGTCCAGTCCGGTCTCCTGGCAGATGCTGAGGGTGAATAGGCAAAGGTACTTGTTCTGTGCCCCCACGAGACCAGCGGACCCGTACTTAAGAGTGCGGGAGTGTGCTGATCTCCTGAAGAGTAGTTGTTCAGTCGACACGTCGTGCCCGACACTTTGCGACCCCATGGCCTCCAGCACGCCAGGCTTCCTTAGCGCCCCCGATTTCCGATCCCAGCGGACTTCTCCACGTGCATATCGAATAAGTTTCTTATATTTGTCCTGGGCAAACTAAACCTGCCCCTTCCCCACTTATCCCCATCTCACCGATCGCTTTATCACTTGTTAGAACACACCCCTCCAATCCTTCAGCAAGCTCTGTCAGTTCCACCTCGGAACCCTGTCTCAAATCTCTCCACTTCTCTTTATCTTCCTGGCCACACGCCCGGCCCACACCACCTTCACTTTTCACCTGAACTACTGCAGCCGTCTGTTTACCACTCTCTACTTTTCATCTGCTCGCAAGAGTTCTCCTTGCGGCAGCAAGCGATCTTAAGAGAACAATACATGAGATCTTGCCGCTCCTACTTCAAACGCGCTGGCTGCCATTGCTCTTGGCATAAAGTCTAGATCCCTCCCGCGGCCTTCAAGACACCACTTGATTTCGCCGCTGCTCTCTCCTTTCCCAGATAATCTCCTTTTTGGCCTCCTTTCGGCTCCTCAGGCGCCCCGCGTGGCTTCGCAGCTGAGCCTGTGCCTCTGATGCTCCTTCTCCCTTGAATGTTCCTCCTGGCTTTGCCACGGCTGCCTTCTCTTCCTGCAGGTCTCAACCCAGGCACTCCTTGAGTGTCCTGCCGAAGGTGGTCTTTCCCAGGTACACCTCTTCACAGAGGATCTTGGGAATTTATTTGCTTCGTTTTTGACCTGTCTTAACCAGATAAGCTTATGAAGACATGTCTTGCTTTTTGCTGTATCTCATCTTGTCCTCTCCACTTCCCTGCATATAATAAGTGCTCAGTAACTAGTATACAACTGCATAATGCATGCGGTAGAAGGAATTTCTGGGGTACTTCCTACAACTGAGTAGACGATTGGACCAAATCACTGGTAAGCCCGCCTATGACACTAGATTGAGTAATTCTGTGATTCTGCAGGGTGGTTGTGAGTTTTCAGTGAGATGGCACACAGGGCTCCGGTCCTGGTCTGGGTGAGGTGATCAGATGGGCTAACTCGTATCATTCAGCCTACGCGTAGGCAAGGGGTGCACTCAAGCCTCATTCGCCCTCTGTGAGCCAGTGGAGCTGCAGTAAGTTTCCAAGGCAGCTTCCGGGAAGAGCTGTTGTCTTTGCTGTGGTTGGTGGCTGCACAGCTTGGCTGTGGTTCTGGCTGCAGCTGAAGTTGGTTTGGTGACTCGTCAGTGTAGTTTATAACAGCATCACTGTACATGCAAATAATGGTGACACTTGGCTGCTTTCAACAGTCAACTGTGTGGCTTCCCATTATATCTTTGTTTCTCTTAGGGCCCCTCTAGTTTCTACATATTGGATCTCAACATTGCTTCGTCAGTTTACTCCTTTATCATTAGCTCCTTCAGCAGATGCTTACAGAGCACCTGGCTGTGTTCAGGCCCAGTTATCAGCACTGGAAGGGTAGCAGTCAACAGGACAGGCAAGGTTCTGCTCTCATGATGCTTGTAATCTTTGGGGAAGGAGAGATTGGACAAACAAGCTAAAAACCAAATTCCCATGGTGACAGGAGCCAGGAAGAAGGCAGAGTAGAGGTCTCTGTCACAAAACTGGCACGGCACAGGGAAGGCTTCTTTCTGGTCCAACTCTCATATCCATACATGACTACTGGAAAAACCATTGCTTGGACTGGCGCAGCAGAGTCAGAATCAGTGGCCACGAAGTCCCGTCCGAGGGCCTGGTGCTTCCAGCCAACTACTGACTAACTAGGGGCCTTTTGTGGGATGTGGGCAGAGGAATCAGTAAGTTAACTCTTAGGAATGTTTTAGAATTGAGGTGAGAGAAATAACTGGGGACCTTGGGCTGGAGACCAGACCAAGGAGTTCGTGTTTTATTCCTGGTGCTGTGACGTGCTGCCGGCAGCTCTAAGCAGGTGGGGTTTTTGGAGGTTCTTAAATTGGTAGCTGGCTGAGCAAGCCCAGTGGTTAATTCCTGCCCTGTTGAAATACCCAGGTTATATAACAGTGTAGTACAGTCAGCCCTCCACAGGTTGCACATCTGTGGATTCAAGGAAAGTTCAATCCGAGGTTAGTTAAATAAATCCACAGATTTGGAACCAGGGCATCCAGAACGGAGGGGTGACTGTAGCAGATCACTCTAGATCTTGGAGAGTCTTGGAAAATGGCCTCTTTTTAGATTATAGTTGACTTATTATAGCATTAGTTCAGATGTACAACAATGATTTGATCTTGGATATTGGATTATATTCCGTAAAGGGCTCCCTGGTGGCTCAGACAGTAAAGCGTTCACCTGCAGTGCAGGAGACCCGGGTTCAGTCCCTGGGTCTGGAAGATCCCCTGGTGAATGCAATGGCCACCCGCTCCAGTATTCTTGCCTGGGGAATTCTATGGACAGAGAAGCCTGACAGGCTACAGTCCATAGGGTCACAAACCGGACATGACTGAGTGACTGGCACTTTCACACTTAATACTCCATCTAAAGTTATTACGGAGAAGGCAGTGGCACCCCACTCCAGTGCTCTTGCCTGGAGAATCCCATGGACGGAGGAGCCTGGTGGGCTGCAGTCCATGGGGTCGCACAGAGTCGGACACGACTGAGCGACTTCACTTTCACTTTTCACTTTAATACATTGGAGAAGGAAAAGGCAGCCCACTGCAGTATTCTTGCCTGGAGAATTCTATGGACAGAGAAGCCTGACAGGCTGAAGTCCACAGGGTCACAAACCGGACATGACTGAGCAACTAGCACTTTCACACTTAGTACTCCAAGCTGTTACACAGTGTTGGCCACACCCCGTGCTGCACGTCACAGCCTTGTAAGTTACTGACTTTGTGCCTCTTCATCCTCTTCCGCTGTCTTGCCTCGCCTCCTACCCCTTTCCCCACTGGTGGCCACTGATTTGTTCTCTGTATCTGTGAGTCTGTTCTTGTTTAATTTGTTCATTTGATTTATTTTTTAGTTTCTGTGTATAAGGGGAAACATGGTGTTTGTCTCTTTCTGTTTCACCAAGCATAATATCCTCCCTGTTGTTGCGAATGGCAAGACTTCTTTTTTATGACTGGTACTTCTGATTCCTTTAGATGGTAGGTTAGGTTGTTTGAGACTTTTCCTGTTTCTGGAGGTGGGCCTGTATTGCTCTAAGCTTCCCTCTTAAAACTGCTTTCGCTGTGTCCTATAGATTTTGTAAAATTCTGTTTTTCATTTTCGCGGTCCTACGGTATTTTCTGATTTTCTCTGTGGCGTTGTGAGCCGTCACTGGGTGGTATTTTCTGATTTTCTCTGCGGCGTCGTGAGCCATCACTGGCTGGTATTTTCTGATTTTGTCTGCAGCGTCGTGAGCCGTCACTGGCTGGTATTTTCTGATTTTCTCTGCGCCGTCGTGAGCCGTCACTGGGTGGTATTTTCTGATTTTCTCTGCGGCGTCGTGAGCCGTCACTGGCTGGTATTTTCTGATTTTCTCTGCGGCGTCGTGAGCCGTCACTGGCTGGTATTTTCTGATTCTCTCTGCGGCGTCGTGAGCCGTCACTGGCTGGTATTTTCTGATTCTCTCTGCGGCGTCGTGAGCCGTCACTGGCTGGCAGTTTCTGATTCTCTCTGCGGCGTCGTGAGCCGTCACTGGCTGGCTGCTTTTTGTAGCTTCCTATTTAGTCTCCGAGTCTTTGTGTTTCATTTTCCCCCTGTAGTTGATTTCTGGTTTCATCCTGTTGTCATTGGAAAAGACACTCAATACCTTTTCAGCCCTGAATTTGTTGGGACTCTTGTGGCTAGCATGCGGTCGATCGATCCTGGAAAATGTTCCATGCGCACTTGAAAAGACTGTATTCTGCTGTTTTGGACCCAGTGCCTTGAAGTTTTCTATTAAGTCCATCTGGTCCAATGTGTCATTTAAGGTCCCTGTTACGTTATTGATTTTTCTTTCTGAATGATCTATCCATTGGCGTAACGGGGGCGTTGAAGTTGCCTACAGTTACTGTATTACCGTCAACTTCTCCTTTTATTTTTGTTAATATTTTCTGCATATATTCCGATGCTCCTGTGTTAGGTGCATATCTGTTTATCAGTGATACCATTTTCTTATATTGACCCCTTTATCATTATATAATGTCTTTGTCTATTATTATAGACTTTGTTTTATGGTCTCTCTTGCCTGATACGATTATTGCTATCTGAGCTATATTTTAGCTTCCATTTGCTTGGAATATCTAGATAGTAGCCTCTTTGATACCCTGGCGCGCACACAAAGAACTTAGGGGGAAATGTTACCATGTAGCTCCCATCCAGAAACCACCAAGTAACACGTGTTTCCTTCTAGTCTGCCTCTCTCTGTGCAGCAGAAACTAGGCCGACAGCTCTGCATGCTCAGCCTTTTCTCACGTACCTTCTTCCTTTGCCTTAAGAGATGACTACGGTGTATATCATGGTGTGACTGTGCCGTAGTGGTTTAACCGATGTCCATTTAATGGATGGGCATTCAGATTTTTAAAATTTTGGATACTTTGAATAATGATACTATAAACTTTTTTTTGAGTCACAGTTTGTTTCCCTTGTTCTCACGTTTAACTTCTCTATTTCTCTATTCAAAGCACAGAAATGCACACCTCTGCCTTTTAACCAACCAAGTTTAGACAGGAAGAAACAGTACTTCTGAAGCAACTCCCCACCTGCATGTTTAGACTAGTATTTAGCATCTTATTAACAGAGGGCTAAAAACCCTTGTAAGATCTAGCAGTCTTGGTTTTCAGTATGCCCTACCAAATTGTCAGGTCATAAATAAACTTTTGGCCTTCAAATAATAAATCTGAAGAAACAGAACCCAATCAATGATTTTAGCCAGCGTTAAAACAAACGCTGCTAAAAGGTGAAATTTATTAAAATTTAGTTGTTGTTTCTTTTTAGCTCAAAAGGGAGAGTCTTTTCCTTCCATGCAAAATTGTATTCTTGGGGACTAAAAGACGTATCCAGGAGTCAGCAGTTCAAACCATAAATGAAAGGAATGAATTAATTTGATACTTTAGGTTAATATCACAGCTCCTTCTGGAACCTCAAAAAGGTTAGAGTATTTTTGTTTTGCAATATTAACTGAAGCAGAGTTGTGCAGAGGAAAAAAGATGATTTATTTCAGATTTAAGATAATTTGCCTGGCTATATTTATAATAGAAAAATATTTTCCCCTGTTGTATTAATATATTATAACATATGTAATATATGTTAAGAGACCATGCTTTTAGATACCCTAGTTGAACTAAAACGAATAGTGTATGGATTTTTTTGTATTTCCTTTTAACAAAATTTTATTATTTTATTTATTAATTATTAATAACGGTTAGTTATTAAAATAAAGTTGTTTTTCAATTACTGCTGACGTACTCCAACCGTAAGCTTGCTGAGGGGCTTCCCAGGTGGAGCTAGAGGTAAAGAACCCGCCTGCCAGTGCAGGAGACGTAGGAGACACGGGCTCAGTTCCTGGTTCAGGAAGATCCCCTGGAGGAGGGCATGGCAACCTACTCCAGTATTCTTGCTTGGAAAATGGCGTGGACAGAGGAGCCTGGCGAGCTGTAGTCCATGGGGTTGCACAGAGCTGGACACGACTGAAACGACTTAGCATGCACGCAAACTTGTATGAGTGACATTTGGGTTAGACTGGACAGATTTCTTACAGTGCGTGTTCTGAGCAGCGTTTGGTTTTAAAAGGCAGCAGAAGCTTAGATTAGGGGAATCACTGTTGCTCAGTCGCTCATGACTCTTTGTGACTCCATGGACTGAAGCACGCCAGCCTTCCCCTGTCCTTCACACTCAGGCATGTTTATAAACTTGAAGCTTTTCACGTTGTAGGAGTGGATTGCCCCTAAAATAATTAGCCTCAGCAGGCAGTAACAAGCGAGGTGTTAATTAATGGGCTGGTGTGTTT
The DNA here is from genome assembly GCA_917880005.1 of Nanger dama. Taxonomy (NCBI): domain Eukaryota; kingdom Metazoa; phylum Chordata; class Mammalia; order Artiodactyla; family Bovidae; genus Nanger; species Nanger dama. The sequence continues at coordinate 2,691,228 of CAKJTW010000016.1, read as the reverse complement.
TCCTTGCTGGGCGTTAGGTGAAACTTAAGGTCTGCAGTTCAGGTTTTCTGGGTCGTGTGCCGGTATCGCTATAGCCTTAGGCGGTAGAGCAGAGTAACTGATGAAGGAAGCGTGTAACGTGCAGACCAGCCGGAGGTGGAAGGGGCCGAACGCTGGTTTTTGACCAAACATGGGATGTTGATGGGCGTCTGGAGAGAGGATACCAGGGATGACTTCCGTGACCCACGAACCTGCAGTGTCTCCGCTTTTCCTATGTCCCTCCTCTCGGGTTCCACGTGGCCATCTAGATGTCTTCAAAGATGAGAAACCGCTAAAGAAGAGCCCTCCCACAAAAGCTTCCAGAGGAAAGAGGAAGAGAGGCTGCGGGGATGCGGGGAGCTCCGCAGACGGCCCAGTGAGAAGGAAGGCGGCCAAGGTGTCAGTGGAACCTGAAGAGCCCCAGGCTATAAAGGAAGAAGCCCTCAGCGACGGGGAGGATTCCAGGTGAGATGGCGGAAAACAGCCTGACCGTCCATCAGGGAAGGATGAGTAAGGAAACCTGCTCTTGTTGCTCGTCTCTGGGGTCTGTGGAAAAAGTGGGATCTTTAAACACATCTAGGTAGCGCTCGCGGAGAAGGCAATGGCACCCCACTCCAATGGTCTTGCCTGGAAAATCCCACGGATGGAGGAGCCTGGTGGGCTGCAGTTCATGGGATCATGAAGAGTCGGGCACGACTGAGCGGCTTCACTTTCACTTTCCTGCATTGGAGAAGGAAATGGCAACCCACTCCAGTGTTCTTGCCTGGAGAGTCCCAGGGACGGGGAGCCTGGTGGGCTGCCGTCTGTGGGGTTGCACAGAGTCGGACACGACTGAAGTGACTTAGCAGCAGCAGCAGCAGCAGCAGGTAGTGCTCGGGACACTGGTAAGACTGGAAGAGTCGTGCTCCCGGCCTCTGCAGATGAGGCCACAGCTTGCAGAGAGTGAGTTACTCGTGGCTGCAAGCTAGATGGGGGCAGAAGCCAGGATGAGACTCAGGGCTTCAGCTCCTGGCCCAGGGCTGTTTGTACCACACAGACGTTAGGTACACGAGGCATTTCCCCGACGTCCCAGCCGTGTCCTGTCCTGCTCCCCTCGTGTTCGCGCTGCTCCTGCCCAGCTCCTGCCCAGCTGGACGTCCCCCTTCATGCGACATGTGCTCACCGTCTGCCTGCAGCCTGGAAGCGTTCTGCCACCTTGACAGTGCAGAACAGAACTCACCCGCCCCTCGGCCCCCTCTCCTCCTCTGGCTTCTTGCTGCATCTCTGAAGAGTGTAACGCAGCTGCCTTGTGTTACACTTGTTTGTGTCCAAGCCACACACCCCTTGAGCTCTCAGAACCAGGCCGGCTTACCTCTGTATTCCCGTGGCATCTAGGGCAGGGCCTCTCACAGTGACTGAGCATATTGACAATTTGGTGAACCGCACCTGTAAACCTCGTGATCACTTGATCATCTGCCTCCGGGGAATGTTGCAGGAGGGGGTGGGGGCTGCAGGAAGAGGACCAACAGAGGCCACAGTTGCCGCTTTACGTCAGAGATCAGGCCTTTCTCAGTGTCGGCTCTCCCGGCATCCCCCAGTGCTGGCTGGGAGGTAGCCCAGGACAGGGCAGCTGTGGGAAGGCGCACGGGGGGCACGTGGCCTCACCGTCGTCATTCGCCTCCTCTTCCCTAAGACTCTTCCTTGCAACGCCACTGAGCTTCCCGCTCCCCGCTCCCTGCTCCCACCTGCCGGGTTCTTTCTGCGGAGAAGTCCACATGCAGATCAGCCAGGACACTGCAGGGAAAGCCTGGCTCCCCTTTCTGCCTCTAGGCTGGGAAGTGGCGTTTCTCCCACATTCACTCCTAAGGGGATATTTTTCTTTCTGTGCTTTTGAAAGGAAGCGGCAGGCTGAAAAGGGATGTCTTGCTTTTTAGAGCTGAAATCTGAAGCTTGTTAATTTAAGTGTTTGTGCTAAAATCTTGGGTAATATTCTCACTGGACACCATGTATCAAATCTTAACAAAAGCTAAAAGTAACTAGGGGCTCCAAGGATGTTTTATGTGTGAATTTGCAGAAGTGTTAATAGAGCAAGCGCTGAGTCCTGGGCCGGCGTGTAGCCAGCTGCGCAGCTGCAGAGTTCTGTGTCCCCCCCTCCAGCCGCCCGTGTTCCTCGTGACACACCCCCACGCACCTAGCAGTTCAGTTCTGCCAGCCTCAGTCGCTTTTCATCTTACCTCTCAGAGGCGGCGAGGGGCAACAAGTGCGAACCCTCCCCTCCTCCTTGCTGGCGTCTGGCCGCACACGTGCGCACAGGCTTCGCGGCTTCTCCTCCTGGGACCCGCATTCTCTTCGCGGTCTCGTCCCCCCTTTCCCGTCTGTTTGCAGACAGCTGTTTCCCCTTCACACGGCCCCAGGGTGCGGGTTCACTCTCCTCCTGTTTACAGAGACGCGTCTAGTAATAGACCCCTGATCAGAGCCCATCCTGGTGGGAACCCGAGGCCCAGGATCATGCAGGGCGTGAGGCTCAGAGCTCCCAAACCATCTTCAACTAACGGCAGCAGATGCACAGTAAACAGAAGGAGCCTTGAAAGGGGAGCTTAGCTTCCCCATGGCACCGGGACGTGCGAGCTTTCTTCACCTTCCTCTGTGATCTCTGCACAGGGACTTGCCGAGCGCCCGCAGGAAGGGCCAGCCCCTGGAGCAAGAGGCCGCTGGGGACGAAGGCAGCTGCAAGGGAGACGATGAGGAGGACAGTGAGGAGGACTGGGAAGAAGTGGAAGGTAAGGTGGCCCCGCTGCCCCCAGAGCGGTCCCCCCTGCTTGCCTGCTTGGCTCTGTTCGGGGTCACGTCACAGCAGCCCTGTCCTTTCTTGGAAAACAAGGAAGGTGAAGATAAGGTCGCAGCAGGGACTTGCTTTTGATGTGAGCAACAGTTCACGGCCAGGTCACCCCAGAGGGCTGTGCCTCCTCTTCCTCTGGAGGCACTCAGAGAGAGAGAGAGACGCGTGCTCACGCGCGCCTCGGGTCCAGCTCTGCCCCTCGTGCAGCCGTGTGCGCGAGTGTGTCCAGCGGTGCGAGCTGAGCCTATTCTCCAGGACGGTCCAGTAAACACCGCGCAGTCCCTGTGGGCCGGGTGGTTGTGGGAGAGCGTGACGGGACTGGCCCATCCTGCCCTCGGAGTGGACAGCGGCCAGGGCCGCGGCCCCGAGCCCCTGCTGCCGAGCAGGGCCTCTCCTACCTTTTCCTTTTGGAAGTGTCTAAACCTGCAAAGACATGGAGCCTGGAGTCCAGGCTCTCGACGCCTTGACTTGGCCGTTGTGCCGTAGGGTGTCTGTCAGCCTACCTTGACCGTGTCTGTCTTTCTGTAACTCTGCTGGTGGGACTACGCGGAAGTAAGTCACAGAATCCTGACTCTTCACGCGTAAATACTTCAGCACTTACCTCCTGAGAGTAGGGCACTGTCCTCCCTGAGGAAATACTGCCCTGATTACTGTGAGATGATCCATTACAGCTGCCTTTTTCTCCTGTCCCCACCCCCACCCCAAGTGCAGGATCTAATCAAGGTATTTGGTCTCTCTAATCTCGAGCAGAGACTCCACCCACCACCCGCTGCACAGGGCGCAGGATTTTAGTCCCCTGCCCAGGGCCTGAACCCGTGCCCCCTGCATGGGAGTGAGGAGCCCTAACCACTGGGCAACCAGGGAAGCGGCCCGCCCCCGCCTCACTGTTTTGCTTCCCATTGTCTTTCAGTCATTAAGCCATGTCTGACGCTCTGTGGGCCCGTGGACAGCAGCTCGCCAGCGGCTCCTGTCCTCGAGTATCTCCTGGAGGTTGCTCCAGTTCATAGCACTATTATTTTTTAAAATTTTGGCAGAGTCCTGGCCTCTTGTTGTGTAGAATGCCTCACGTTCTGGCTTATAATGGTGGTCAGCTTGTTGGAATGCCCTCCTGCATGTCCTGTGAACCGTGAGCCCAAAGCCTTGGCTGCCTTTAGAGTAAACATTCTTTGGCAGGAATACTGCTCCGTATTATCACTGAGCTCCGTGCTTCCTAGCACATCCGGTAAGAGGCGCCTGGCATCGGGCGGTCCCGCTGGCGATGCTAAGCTCGACTATGTCTGTGGCCCTGCCTGGCTGTGCCGGTGGAAAGGCTCATTTTCCTTCTGAGTCTCTGTGAAGACCCTGTGTGCCAGTCCCTTTCTGCTTAACGGTGTCGGTGTGATCTTGACTGAATCAAAGATTGTTCTAGTGAGCATTACAAAGTGGCAGTGTTTCGATTGTCATTTCAGGGATAATTATTAACTGACTGGTCTGTAAAGCAGAGGCCTCCCTTTTAAGGACCGTGTTTATTTAGTCATTTCTTTCGGGTATCAACGGGGACGTAAAAATTTAACTATGTCAGCAGTTATCCTCTTTAGTCTTTTGACCTTCAGATTGCCCCCACATTTGGCGAGCAGGAGTCCCTTTAAGCAGATGCGCTATGGTGTCTGACGTGGCCTCAGGAGTTCCTGAGAATGTTTTTGTTCTTTGGCACAATAAGTATATGGGCGCTCCAGGGTCTCCCTGTGGCAGAGCTGGAATCGGCCCTGTTCATCTTAGTAGGAGCTGGCACACAGAAACGAGGGCCTCAACACCGGGGGTGGCCATTGCTTCTAGGTCCAGAGCCGCTTTGAAAGGAGCTTAGCTAATGAAGTTCACTGTTACGTTCAGTTTAGCAAAGTTAATTTCGGCCTGCGACCCATTCCAGTACTCTTGCCTGGAGAATCCCAGGGACGGAGGAGCCTGGTGGGCTGCAGTCCATGGGGTCGCTGGGAGTCAGACACAACTGAGTGACTTCACTTTCACTTTTCACTTGCCTGCATTGGAGAAGGAAATGGCAGCCCACTCCAGTGCTCTTGCCTGGAGAATCCCAGGGCCGGGGAGCCTGGGGGGCTGCCGTCTGTGGGGTCGCACAGAGTCGGACACGACTGAAGCGACTCAGCAGCAGCAGCAGTGTTTACAAGCAGCATAGCGGAGAAGGAGATGAAAAAGGTGTAGCCTCGCCGTGTGTGCGTCTACAGGCTAGTCTGAAGTCATGCCTCTAGAAAGTGAGCTGTGGGGGGCTTCACTGTAGTAATTCGGGGAACACTGCCCCCGGCCCCCAGCCCCGGGGTCTGTGTCTGAGGGTCTTCCCCCAGGGCTGTGGCTCTGGGCGCTCCTGCAGGTTAGTGAGACACCTAGACGTGCGTGCTTGGGGGCCTCTCCTAGGCACTCAGAGCAGGGGTCTCGGTGGGTTCCTGCCTCACTTCCTCCACCCTAGCAGAACCTGACTGTTGTCCAGTACACTGCCTCTCATAACAATAACTGTTATCATTGATCTAAACAATTACTGTTGCTAGAAGTTAGTGAGCCTGTGCCGGGTGCCGTGGGGGAAAGCGCAGCCTTCTCTGCATCTGCCCTGCCCGTGAAGCCAGTGGAGATAGAGATTGAGACACCGGAGCAGGTGAAGGCCAGAGAAAGAAGGTACGCTCAAGCACTTGCTTCCAGATTTCCATCACGTCTCACCATCGGCAGCTGCTGCCCAGGAAAGCTTCTGAAAAGCACATAGGATTGGCGGGCTGAGTGTCCAGGTTGTCAGGAGCCTTAGGCGAGAGCCCTGGGCTCACCTTGAGGACTTGAAGGTGAAACCTTTGTGTCTAGGCGAGCGCAGACGTGCCAAGGGCTGTGCAGGGCGCCTGTTACTGTATTGACTCTTGAGGACAGCGTGTGACTGAGGGCCCGGAGACTCAGAGGCTGAGGGATGTTTCAGCTGCGAGTGGAGGAGCCCCGATCTGTGTCTGTCCAGCTGACGAGACAGCTCAGCTTGTGTCCCGCGGCACCGCTGCAGGGCCTGCGGCAGTGCACCCCGTGGTTGGGGGCCTCCCCCACTCCTTCCAGGGGTCTCCGGTCTCTCTGCAGCCCCTGGTGGCCTGGCTGTATGCAGCGCATCTCCTGGTAGTTAGCTGGTCCTGAGTCTCCGATAGGCACTTTATTAGGCGTCAAGGGGGAGATAAAAGAAGTCGTTCAAGAGGTTTTCTTAAAGGGGCTTGGGACAGAGCTGAGAGGGATCTTATGGCAGGGCAGCGTTGCACAAACAAGCGACGTGTGCTGACTTAACGCCAAGGCAGTGGGCCCCAGGAGGCGGGGCAGTTGGGGGGTGGGCAGAAGGGAGGCCTGGCAGGTGCGGGTCAGGGGAGGGAGCGACCTGGGCCAGGGTCTGCGGGCGAGGAGGCGCAGGACCGGCCAGCGGCAGGCCTGCTGGGTAGCGCGGCCTGAGGCTTCGTCCCCGAAACGCGTCGGCGGGGACGGGCGAGTGGGGTCGGGCTTCCCCCTCCACTTTGGGATTGTTCAATGTGCGTTGCAGTGAAAAGATCAAAATGGAGTTTGAGGCGTATCTTCGGAGGATGATGAAACGCTTCAGTAAGGAGGTTCACGAGGACACGCACAAGGCAAGGAGGGGCAGACGGGCGGAGGGGTGGACGGGCGGAGGGGCAGGCAGGCGGGGCAGACGAGCGGGGCGGCGTGCGGGCGCTGGCGCTCCGTCGGCCAGGCCCCCGGCTCTCCTGAAGCGAGGTGGGGTGACGAGGGGCTGACAGTGGCGTCTGCCCGGAGGGTGCGTGAGGCTCCGCTCTCCCGCCCCTCCCTCCGCTCGGCCGATCGGTAGCGCTGGGCCCGGCCTCCGCTGACGGTGCGGCGGCTCCTGACTTCCGCTGGCACTTACTGGACACACAGGCCTTGCGAGGAGCCTGGCGCTGTGGGCAGAGAGACTTGCACGGAGCTTGTCTCCTTCCGTTCAGGGCCTTCTGTCTCACAGACAGAATGGGAGAGACCTCAGAACAGGGGAGACTCAGGACGCTGAACGAGGGGGGATCAGTGCGGGCCCCAGCAGCTGAGGAAGGCCTCGTTTAGGAGACGGGTTGGGTCGGGTCAGGGGAGGCCAGCGCGGGGGACACGCCGCACCGATGGTCCTTTAGACCCCAGGCTTCCTAACGTTTCATCCACAGATCCTTCAGGATGCACCTCCAAAAGACAAGACCTCTTAGAGAAAGGAAGTGTGTACTTTGCAGCTTTGAGATTTGTTTCTCTGAGGGAAGGAGCAGCTAGAGAGAAGAGGGGGCTGAAACACAGAGCCTTGGGAAACGGCTGTGCTAGGCGTTCTGCGTTTTTGTAGATAGAAATGGTGGCAGATATTTCCGTCTTCGAAACGTCTCTGAATCTGGCAGCCAAAGTCCCTCTGGTTTTCAGGCTTCCCGTTTGCCTCTTCTCAGGTTCACCTGCTGTGTCTGCTGGCAAACGGCTTCTACCGAAACAGCGTCTGCAACCAGCCAGACCTGCAAGCCATCGGCCTCTCCATCATCCCCAACGCGCTTCACCAAAGTGCCACCCCGAGGCGTGGACATCTCCTACCTGTCCAACTTGGTGAAATGGTAGGGCCCTGTGGCCTGTCCTGCGGAGCGCAGGGCAGGATTTGGGTCCCAGGGACTGGGTGTGGGTCAGTCCCACAGACCCTCCTCGAGGGGAAGGTCTGAGCTGGGTCTTCAGGAGTTGGCCAGACAGGGAAGAACATGGGGAGGGGGCTCCTGAGCCTGTCTCGAGGCTCCCTGCTGTGAGTTCTGGCTGTAGGAGGACAAGGCTTCTCTTTGCCCTGGTCTCTCACACAGAGAAGTACCTGGTGTCTCTCCAGGTTCATCGGAACGTTTACAGTGAACGCGGACCTCTCGACCAACGAGCAGGATGGCCTGCAGACGACGCTGGAGGCGGAGATTTGCTATTTACTCGGCGAGAGACAGCGAGGAGCTGGTCCATGTGAGTGGCGCCCCTGGCAGCACTGTCCTGTAGGTCTGCAAGCCAGCGACAGTGGAGTCACGTGGCGCGCACCATTCAGGCCGTTTTACAAACGCTTCCCCGCTCAGTTCTCATGAGATAAATCAGGTGCCAGAGCTCAGAGAGAAGCAGCGTGACTCCCTTGTGGTCAGGTGCCCTGCAGTTGTTTACAGTATTCGAAAGTGGTGCTTAAAAGTCCCAAGGAGGGACGTCCCTGGTGGTCCAGTAGCCACGACTGCATGCTCCCAGTGAAGGGGGCTTGGGTTCGAACCCTGGACCGGAAACTAGATCCCAGATGCCGCAAGTAAGACCCAGTGCAGCCATGATGAACAAACATTAAAAAAAAAAAGGCCTAACGTTGGCTGCAGAAATCCTGCAGAGGGTGTGAGGGTGTTTCCGTACCATCCACACTGGGCAGTGACCTGGCAGACGGCTGTGCGGTGACGAGGGTTCTGTCCAGGAGCCATAGCGAAGAGCTTCTGTGCACACAGGGTTTGTCACATGCTCAAAATCCCCTCAGGCAGAGCTCCGTCTCAGTGAAACAGGTGGAAACGTGGTCTAATCCTCGAAGAGTCCCGTCAGTGCATATATGCTTGTGTCCGAGCCTCGGATTCTGTTTCGGGAGAAAGACAGGCGTTTTGTGTCTTTAGAGACCATGTGACGGGCGTCTTTACTTTCTCTTCTGATTTGGCATGAAGACGTCTGAGAATCTGGCCAGGAATTGTGCTGTTTAACCACCAGCCAGAGGAGAACGGTGGTGTTTCAGCACCATCCTCCCAGCCTATGTTCCTGTGCGTCTGTGTGCACGTTTTCTTCCTGCAGTTTTATTAAGCAAAAACGATCTTTGTTTTTTTTTTCTAAGAAAAAGAAGTGAGCATTTCTGTTCACAGTGCTGTCCAACCACTGCCTGTTCCCAAATCCCGTCTGCTGCCCCAGAAGGGGCCCCGTGCCCACCACACGTCCACTCCACTCTCCGTCCTCCCACCTCCCCGGTGGCTGGCAGCCACCGGCCTGTGTTCTGTCTCTGTGGATTTACATAGCTTGGATACTGTACACGAAAGACGTCACGGCACAGTCAGCGCTCAGTCTGCCACCTCTGTGTTCACAGACTCCTGACTGCCAATCACACGTCTCCCTGTGGGGGTGGAGCCCGCAGAGGCGGGACCTGAGGGCACAGAGGGCCGGCTGCTGTACCCGGCTGTGGTGGCATCCCAGGCTCTGGAACCCAAGCGGGTCCTGGGAGCAGTCCTCGCAGTAGCCGAGGGACAGCTCCGTGTGACCTTCCGTGTGCGGCTCCTTTGACTTGCTGTGTCTTCAGGGTGCATTCACCACACGGGATCACTCCAATCCTTACTTCTTTCCCGAGGATAAGCGTGTTGTTCTTTCTCATTCTAGATATTTTTGCTGCTTCTCCGGGCCCTGCATCTCCCTACCCGCCTCGTACTGTCTCTGCAGCCAATTCCTCTGAAGTTATCAGCAGCGAAGGTGACATTCCCGGACCTTCCAGAGGAAAGGATGGGTGGTCAGGGGGGAGTGAGAAATTACCTGAGACTTAAACAGACCTGCCCATGAGGCTGCTTCTAAAGGCAGTCTTTGCAGAGCAGGCTTCCTCTGAGTGGGCCTGGCTCAGGCGCTGTGCAGGGAAGCTGTGTGCAGGGCAGGTGTCTAGCAACCTGGGCTCTGTGTGCAGAGGGCCTGCGGGCCGGGCTCCTTGGTGCTCTCGTTTCTGGCCTGTGGACGGCACAGTAAAGAGCTGCTTGCCCTCCTCAGCCGTGTGGGGCAAGGATGGGGAGCCTCTGAACTCTGCCGTCATCCAGGAAGGGGGGATGAACACTGCTCCTTGGGGGTGCAGGCACTGCCTGAAATTTGGTCCAGAAGTCAAGTTTTAATTTCTGAGTTCTTAGTAATGCGATTTTGCTTGCAAAGTGCCTTATGTGTAAGATGGGTACTCCTGCTGAGGAAACAGACTCAGCGGTGACATGATTCATCCACATCCCATGAAACTCAGATGCAGAAGGGGATGCAAGCCCGGGGATGCAAGCCCGGGTTTGTCTGGTCCCACATCCTGTGCTCACTTTACAGTGAGAAGAAGCAGACGGTGGGCTCCTCTCGGGTGCTGTAGAATTTAGTGAATGCTTTGTCATCCCCACTGGAGGGCAGCCAGCCCGTCACAGCTGGGGACGTCTGGTGTACGCCGGCGCTCCAACGGGACTTAGGCCTTTTAGATGGCAGAATCTTTGTCATATCATTAGCTAAAGAGAAAAAGCAGAAATTTCCTGTTCTATTTAAGGGAAAGAAACCTTCCAAGGAAAGATCCACAGAGGCGCCTGGGGGCTCCTCAGAGGCCTCCAGCCATGCTCGGGAAAGCCCAGCGGAGGAAGCCGAGGAGGCGACGCGTCTTCCGGGGGCGCTGGTGGGGCCCGTGCCAGAGGAAGGGGGCAAGGCGGCCGCCCGCAGGAGGCCGCGGGGGAGTCCCCGTCCAGCGGGGAGGACGCGGGCCAGGCCCGGAGGCAGAGGCGGGGGGCCCAGAGGCGAGCGCAGGCCCGGAGGCGGCGGGCGGCCGCCAGGGTGTCTTACAAGGAGAGCGGGAGTGACGCAGCCAGCAGTGGCTCTGACTTCGAGCCTTCCAGCGAGGACAGCTGCCGCCCGTCCGACGGGGATTCGGGGATGCCGAGCCCGGCCTGCCCGGGCGGCGGAGGGCCCCCGCCCCTCAGAGAACCAAGGCGGGGTCCAAGAGCAGGTCCAGGTCCCAGCGCGGAAGCCGCCCGCCGCCCCCGGCCTCGCAGAGGCCCCGGCCGGCGCTGCGGGCGGCCAGCCGGAGCGAGGCAAGAAGCCGTCGGGGGCGGCGCCCGCGCGCCCGGCGTGGACCAGTGGCTGGAGGTGTTCTCGGAGCGCGAGGAGAAGTGGGTGTGCGTGGACTGCGTGCACGGCGTGGTGGGCCAGCCCCTGACCTGCTACCAGCACGCCACCAAGCCCGTGGCCTCGTCGTGGGCATCGGCGGCGCCCGGCTGCGTGCGCGGCGTCACGCAGAGGTGCGACCCCGCCTGGCTGACGGCCACGCGCAAGAGCCGCGTGGACGCCGCCTGGTGGGCGGAGACCCTGCGCCCCTACCGCAGCCCGCTGGTGGACAGGGAGCGGCGGGAGGACCAGGAGGTGAGGACCGGGCGGCGCCGGCCGCTGCGGGCGCGGAGCGCTGCCTCAGTTAACGGGCGGGGCGGCCGGGCGCTCTGGTTATCACAGTCAAGCTGGGGTAGGGTAGGGCAGCCTTGATTTCACCAGCTGCACACTGAGGCTCTGAGAGGCGAGCCGACTTGGTATCGGGACCCAGGTTGCTCTGGCTCCGAAGCCCGTGTCCTTGCAGTTACTGCCCGGTTAGAAATGCGGAGCTTGATTTAAGGCAAGTAAGTCGTCCCAGTGAGAGAGGAAAACGGTAGCCCCTGCTCAGCGTGGGCCCGCGCACAGGTGTGCAAACCAGCGTCCCTGCCGCGACCCCGGACTCAGCCCCCGGAGGGGCGCGGAGGGCTGAGGGGGCGCCTTGTCGGTTGCGGGCGCGCCCGGCAGCTCGCTCAAGGCGTGGCTCCGAGGGGATGGGGTCGCGCGTTCGTGCGGAGCCTGCTGTGACTCACCCAGTTCACGGGCTTGCTCAGAAGCTGGCCGCGCGGGGTCGCTCCCACCTCCCCACGTGCTGGTCCTCCCGTCTGTCGGGGCTTTGAAGAGACGCTGCGGGCGAGAGCCGGAGAGCCGGGGAGAGGGGGGTGAGGGTGAGAACAGTGGGTTTGCGTGTGAGAAGCCAGGCCCTGGAAGCCGCGGAGGAGACAGGCGTGGGTCGAAGCGGATGGAGAAGCTGTGGGTGCTGACTTGGTCTCTATGGGAGCCGGGCCCTGGAACGCGCATCACAGAATCGTGGGGTCACTTATGGTGCGGCCTCCTCCCGAGGAAGGCTCTGCTCGGGCCGGCCGCGCTGTCGAAGGGCAGGGGTGACTTTTCCAGCGCTGGGAGCTGCAAAGCCACCCGACTCTGCAGCGCTTTTGACACATCTGTGTCTGCAGAGCAGAGCGCCAGGGCACAGCACAGGGCAGCAGCCTGGGGCCCCGAAAGCCCCCTGCCACCATCTGCTACCCGAGGAAGTTGCTTGAGGGTTGCCTCCGCCAAACCTGGGCCTTCCCCAGTGGCTCAGTGGTAAAGAATTGGCCTGCAATAGAGAAGGCGTGGGTTTGATCCCTGGGTCGGGAAGATGCCCTGGAGAAGGAAATGGCAACCCACTCCCGTCTTCTTGCTTGGAGAATCCTATGGACAGAGGACCCTGGCGGGCTATAGTCCGTGGCGTCACAGAGTCTGCACGCACACGGCACACCTGGCACTGTCTCTCTGGCCTTTGTAGTTTCAGGCGAAGCACCTGGACCAGCCTCTGCCCACCGTCATTGGCACGTATAAGAACCACCCTCTCTACGCCCTCAAGAGGCACCTCCTCCAAGTTCGAGGCCATCTACCCTGAGACAGCCGCTGTCCTCGGGTACTGCCGCGGGGAGGCCCGTCTACTCCAGGTGCGGAGCTGCCCAGCTGGGCTCGCGGCCTTCCGAGGGCTAGGAGGCGAGCTTGACTGTGCATGCGTGCCGTGTTCAGCGGCAGGGGTGGGGCGTGGGGGAGTGTGTAACTGAGCTTAAAGCCTGAAAGTTAAACCCACAGGGATTAAAAGATCGGGGCAGGCTGATTTTATGGGAGGAAAAATAAGTGGGGCAGGTAAGGTTTATATGGGAAAAAAACAAAAACAAAAACTGAAGTCAAACACACAAAAGGAAGGAATACAGGATTTGGTAGTGAAAATAAAAATGACTGGATATTTTTAAGGGTTTAGAGTTTCAGCCTGGGATGATGAGAGGTTCAGGAGACGATGGTGGTGATAGTTGCGTAACAGTGCCACCGAGCCACAGATCTGAAAATGATGCAGGTGGTAAATTCTATGTTATGTGTATCTTTTCTGCAGTAAAGAGAAATTGCCAAAGAGAGGAAGGAGAAATAAACGTGGAAAATGAACATAAAATATATATACTTAAAACTGAACAAAGCTTTAATAACACAAGTAAAACTTAACAACCAGAAGAAATTTAAGAAATGGTAATAGGAAATAACTGACTTTTTAAAAACAGTGACCCACCAGACCAAAAAGTAGAGGATGTTTTTGGTAAATGGGGAAAGCAAGGCAGAAAAGGAAACTTCGGGGACGCTCAGGAGTAGGTGGTTCAAGGCCCTGCCTCGAGCTGCTTCCGGTGGGTGAGCCCCGAGGGGCCAGGGCCTGTGTGGGAGCTCCCTGTCCGCTGCCTGGTCAGGGCCCAGCCGCCACCTAGACGCTTGTCCCTCTCTTTCTTTATCTGGTGTTGAGCAGCTAACCAAACCCTAAGGCAGGGGGACGCACCTCACCTGCACTGCTGGGGCGCTCTGCCCCCGATCCGCTGCCAGGACCTCCCCGTGGAACGAGGCGCCATGTGCGGCCGTTGGGGTTGGGGTCTGAGGGGACGCGTCCCCCACAAGATGGCAGGCCATGGGCCTGACGGGGGCCTCCCCAGTGCCCTGGGCGAGGCAACAGGGCGCTTGGTGCTCCAGTGGGTGTGAGCCCCCCTCTGTCTCTCCGCTCCTTAGGGACTGCGTGCACACCCTGCACTCCAGGGACACGTGGCTGAAACAAGCGCGTGTGGTGCGGCTTGGAGAAGTGCCGTACAAGGTAAGAGCTGCGGGTCGGAAGGCAGCCACGCACCTCGGGGGTCAGAGGGGAGAGAGGCGTGGGCACGCTGTCTGTCTGCACCCAGGACTCTGTAAGAGGTGGGCACACAGCAGAGCTGGGCCAGAAAGCAGCCCTCTGACCCCCAGTGTGTGCCTGAGGCCCTGGGGTCAGATCTGTGTCCCCTGCATGTTCAGAGAGGCCAAGCCCTGCCTAGTGTGGACACACCCACGTCAGCTCTGCAGTCTCTGCTGAGTCTTGGAGTTGGCATCAGGCATGAATTTGACACACAGGAAAGCAGGAGCTGAGAAGGGGCAGCTTGTCTGAGGCCTGAGCTAGTGAGACAGTGGCCCCAGGCCCCTGCCCCGGCCTCGGTGCTACACCGGGTCGGTCGGCTGCCCAGAGACGCATGAGTTCAGCACAGAGCGCAAGGCCGGGACGGGACGCGGGGCCCAGTTCAGCCAGCAGAGGACAGACAGTGGGCAGTCATGAGCCACGAGCACTTTTGAGAGATCCCTGGGAGGGAGCCCTTTGGGTTGTTGAGACCTGGGGAGCTGGGCCGGGTAGGGGCCCTGTGGTTCCTCAGAGCCTGTCGCTCACCAGCCGTGGGAAACATCTCGAGGCCATTTTCCCCTTCAGTGATGGACACAGGACACAGTTTAAGGCCGTGACGGGGGTGAACTGCTCCCACCTCCTAGACTGCTCACCTGTCAATAGGGAGGTTTTGCTAATGACGCACCCCGCTCCGGGTTTGCTGGAAAGGCTGCTCGGAGCACCGTGCCCAGTGCGCTGGGAGGCGTGCGGTGTGAACAGGGCCGCTCCCTCTGGTGTAGATGGTGAAAGGCTTCTCCAACCGTGCCCGGAGAGCCCGCCAGGCCGAGCCGCAGCTGCATGACTACCATGACCTGGCCCTGTTCGGCAGATGGCAGACTGAGGAGTACCAGCCGCCGGTGGCTGTGGACGGGAAGGTCAGGAGGCGGTGCCCGCGGGGCTGGGAGGCGGGCTGCGCCTCCGCGGCTGGCTGGACCTGGCTGCCTCCCTCCGCAGGTGCCCCGGAACGAGTTTGGGAACGTGTACCTCTTCCTGCCCAGCATGATGCCTGTCGGCTGTGTCCAGCTGAACCTGCCCAACCTGCACCGCGTGGCCCGGAAGCTGGACATTGACTGCGCGCAGGCGGTCACCGGCTTCGATTTCCATAAAGGCTACTGCCATCCCATGTGCGTGAGGGGCGTTCCGCCACGGCGGGGTGGCAGGCTGGTGTGGGGCGAGGCCCCCGGCCCTTACTTTGAGGGTTTTCCTCTGGATTTGCAGGATCAGCCTCGATCCTTGACCTTTTCACACTTTACCTCTGGGGCTTTCATCCAGAGGCTGTAAAGCCGGTGAAACCAGCACCCTGAGGTGCCGGGTTAAACGCTGTTCTGGGGGTGTTCAGGTGACCGAGCAGCATGCTTCCTGGCTGGCAGCCTCTGCCCGCTCCCGCGGTGGAGGAGGAGAGGGGAGGGTCCACCACCCCACCTTCCGCCCGGGTGGTGTCTGCCAGCAGCCCTGGCCAGGATGGTGGACCACCGGCCTGGAAGTCCTTCAGGGTCCGAGTGCTCAGGGACGGCTGGCTGTCCCCGCGGCGGGGAGCAGAGGCCAGAGCAGGCGCGGGCTCAAGGACCACGTGTGCTGACCCCGCAGAACCGACGGCTCGTGGTCTGCGAGGAGTACAGAGACGTGCTCCTGACCGCCTGGGAGAAACGAGCAGGCGCTCATAGAGAAGAAGGAGAAGGAGGTGAGCGGGCGGGCCGGGGGGCACGCAGGGCGGGGCTGCTCCCCCAGGCCGCCTGCACCACGGCTGCGAGGAGCAGCGAGCCGGGCCCAGCACGATTTCTGGCTCCGACTGCCTCCCTGGGGGCACTGACCTGCCTCCTAAAGGGATCCGTGTGGTCCAGGGGCCCCCTATCCTCCACAAAGCACCTCAGAGTACGGGTTAAGGAGAGGTGTTTGGTTTTGGTGCCTCTCCTGCGTATCGCTTCATGAGTCATAGGCCGGGACTGCCCACCCGCTGTGTCCCCTGTATCTGCTCCTGAATGGCCGTGCTCAGCGTTTCCCGTTCTCTGTCCGCCTCTGCAGAAGAAGGAGAAGCGGGCTCTGGGGAACTGGAAGCTGCTGGTCAAAGGGCTGCTGATCCGGGAGCGGCTGAAGCTTCGCTACGGGGCCCAGGTCAGTGGTCCCCAAATGCCGACGCACCCAGGGGAGGGGCACGGGCTGCTCTGTCCCGGTGCCACAGACCTGTGTCTCCCGGTCGGTGTCCTGTCTGTGTTGAGAAAGGTGTCCTGGAGTCAGGCCATGGGCCCTGCCCCGTCTACACAAGGGTGCCCGCCGTGGGCTGGACCCGGTGCTGAACCCACTCGGGCGGACAGGTGTCTGCACCTCCTGGCCTCATACTGCCCCTGGGGCTGCTGCCCCCAGGCCCGGCCACCCCTAGTGCTCATTCAGGCCCTTCCGCAGCACTGTGGCCCCTGAGGGCTCCCATCGGGGCACAGATGCCCCCGGGCACAGTCACATGGAGTGGTCGGTCAGTGCTGGGTCACGGGTGTGGAGGTGCTCTGGCAGCATCTGACACCCCCACCCCCGCCCCACCCCTGCTCCCTCCTCAGATGCCTGATGCCCCCTCTCCCAGCTCTGTGTTCCAATGGGCTCCTTCCTCCCGCCCAAGCTTCCTGCCCCTGCCTCCCAGGCTCGAGGCCTCCAGGGCTGCTGCCTTGGAGCGTCCGACACTGGGTGTTAGGGCTAAGCATTGGGCACTTTTTGGTTCAAAACCCAGGAAATAAAGTGCAGGCGCCACTGGCCGTCACCTGCTGGGGTGGGCGCAGCTCCCTGGGGGCAGTCCCTTGGCCCCTGCGTCCCCCAGCCATGCTCCGGGACTCGCAGGCCTCCTGACGCCGCTGCTTCTCCTGTCTCCCCCCGCCCCGGCCCCCTAGAGTGAGGCGGCCACTCTCCACACGGATGCGGGAGGCGGGCTCTCATCAGAGGAGGAGGGAGGGGACCAGCTCTCAGCGGAAGCTGCCAGGATCCTGGCGGCCTCCTGGCCCCAAAACCGAGAGGCCGAGAAGCCAGCGTGCTCCAGGAAGACCAGGAGGCAGAAGAAGGAAGCAGCTGCCCAGCTGTTCCCGTTTGAGAAGCTGTGATGCAGCCACCTCCTCAGCGGCGCGGCTCTGCCCCAGACCCTGCTCCCGGGCAGAGTCCTCCTGCGTCCGCCCTCGAGCCGCTGCAGACGGCTCAGGCCCGGCCTCGGGGCTCCTGTGGTTCCCAGGCAGCTCCCTGATGCTGCGTGCAGGCGGAGCGGGTCAGCGCAGGCCCCTCAGGCGATACCGCTGCCTGCTTTGCCAGGAACACTTCAGGGCAGCAGAGGACTAGAAGAGCGAGCTAGTTAGGAAAACAGCGAGACTGCACGCCACGAGGTGGCTCCCCAGGTGGCACTGGCGGCAAAGAACCTGCCTGCCCGCGCGGAGACGAAAGAGACACGTATTTGATCCTCAGGTCAAGATCCCCGGAGGAGGGCATGACGGAAGAATGGATCAGTGTTTAACTAGATTTTATTCATTATTGGATACATGTGTGAAGCCCTAAACACTGTAGATGTTTAGGAGAAATAACTTTTATAACATTTTGAGAAAAAAATAAAGCATTTATCTAAAAGGCTTGGCTCCACATTTTCTTTCAGGTTTTACATCAGCTAAGGACACCCGGGTGACCGCGATGTGCACACGTCGTCTCTGTTCAGTTGCTCAGTCGCCTGTGACCCCAGGGACTGCAGCACGCCAGGCTCCGTCCTTCACTGTCTCCCAGAGCTTGCTCAAACTCTTGTCCATTGAGTCAGTGATGCCATCTCACCATCTCATCCTCCGTTGCCCCCTTCTTTTGCCTTCACTCTTTCCTAGCATCAGGGTCTTAACCAGTGAGCTGGCTCTTCGCATCAGGTGGCCAGAGTCTTGGAGCTTCAGCATCAGTCCTTCTAATGATAGTCAGGGTTGATTTCCTTTAGGACTGCCTGGCATGGCTCACAGCTCCACAGGTCTGGTCCGTGAAGCGGGTACACAGATCAGGACTACATTAAAGATCGGTTTGTTTTCCCGAAGTCTGAGAACTTAGCGTTACATACAGAGGAATATTTTTCTGTTGAGTTGAGGAGGTATTACTTAATCTTGACAGTAGCCACTAAAAATGAGAGTCTGTTTTATCCAAGGGAAACAAACAAAGCCCTCTGCAGTGTGACTCATGTGGCGGGAACGCTCTTGTTGAGAAACACGGGGGGTTGCCATGGAAACCACTGGCTCTGGCACTTTCTGAGTCAGAGCTTGGCCTCCACCCTCCCGCAGGTGAGCGCCTTGTTTTCTGGGAGTGGAGTCGAGCACTGCCCGCTTTCTGCAGGAATAACCTGTTCTTCAGGCAGCTGGCAGGCAGCTCCTGGGGACACATCATGGAAATGGAGCCTAACCTCGGCTTCTGACAAGTTAGCACTCACCTGCCTCGAATCCTGTAATAAGGGGAAAAGTTCAAACGGCAGGATGGACGCTTGGCGGCCACCCGCTGCTTCAGAACGGGCTCGTGGGCTTCCTCTCGTTGCGTGCCCACCACCACCCCCACCCCCGGTCACAGGTGAGGAAGCCGAGGCTCAGGTCACCATCAAGGCAGGTGCCACAGCTCGTCTGCCAAGGCAGGGGCACCTCTTGCGCTGGGTCCTGTTCACTCCCTCCCACCTAGAGCCATCTACAGATGGGCGCCACGGGAGCCACACTCAGTCCACAAAGAACAAGGCAGGTTTTCAAGTGCTACGAATATCGAGGTGCCGTTTAAAAAAACTTAAACCAAGGTTAACTACTAAAAGCAATACATACGGTGCAAAATTCATAGGTTCTAAATAAATTCTATGGCTGAGTTCTTATGAGATAGAAATTTCAGAAAGAATGCAGAAAGGGGAATATGGCAAGTTCTAAATCAAAAGATATTTAGAAGTTTATTTTGAATTTTTATCAAAAATACAAAGGTAATACAAGTTTCATTATGATTTTCCAAATGCTTGAAATAGTAACATTCTTTCGTTCTTTAAGAACACTTGAAATTGGCAGTGACTTAAAGTCTGCACCAGAGCAAAGTGACACGGACGCCAAGGGCTTTGTATTTGGCCATCATGCCGCTGTGCTTTCCAAATGCACTTCAGGAGCTGATACAAGAAACCACTCATTTAACAGGCAATAGTGAGCACTATCTGAATCCTTAAACCCAGATAACTCATCCCTGGGGCTGGCTGTGCACATGAAAAAGCTCACTTTACACCACAAGTCCCCCAGGACACAGAGAGCATACTCACTACAGCCACCCCAGCAAGGCACAGCAAGTTCCAGTAGTCAAAGGATGTGCCATCTCTTAAGATGTCGACATGCTTTATCTTCCGAAGGGTGTGGAAGCAGATAGGAGACTTAGAGACTGTGGACTCAGTGTGGGTGGGCTCGAATCCAGGAATAAAGCTCTGGGCGCTGAACACAAGGCCCCCGGGAGCAGCCGCCTGGGGCCGGGTGCTAACGGCAAAGCGTGGGGTGAGCAGAGCCGGGCGAGAGCTTCCCAACACACAGCCTGATGCCCGACTGGTCGATCTGTGTGTGCTCGCGCGCAAGGGGGTCACCATGAAGGGACACACTTGGGATAGCTGAATGATGCAAAATCATCTTCAAGAAAACAGTTTTCATGCCAGAGAAGAAAGGAAAGGCCTTTCAGACGCAGAGACACCCGTCTCCTCTCTGAGGGAAAACAAGCCTCCTGCTAACGCTGGTTTCAGAGCGCCTCAAGCTTTGAAAAACTTCCCAGGGGCCCAGAATACAGACCGGTAACTTCCTCAACCAGGTTAAGTCACAGCCCCACGGAGCTTTTCGTGCTCTGAACTGACTTCAACAAACATATCACAGAGGGCTTTTGTGTAACAGTCTAAGATATGAATCATTCAGGAGGGGTTTTGTTTTTTAAGTCTTATTTGAAACAACCCCCACTTAACAACCCCCCAAACAATCCCCTTGTCAGGGAGTTTCATGCAGAGACACGAGCGATAAGAAACATTAAGTAACCAGACCTTCGGAAGGTCCTGCATACCCAGAGGATTCTGCCAAACTGCAGCACGCGTGCGGAGCCAGGCAGACATCCACACTCCTCACCGCGACACCCCGTGGCCCTCTGAGCACTGGGCTGAGTCACGCAGAGCGGGTTTGCGGTGCCTAGGCCTCCCCGTCCTGGACCCTGGTGTGGCGGTGGCTGTGGCCGGTCCCGGCACCGTCTCCGGTCTGAGCGTCACCACCTCTGCGACATCAGCTAAGAGGCACGGGCGGCCACACGGTGCCCAGAGAGGAAAAGGAGACAAGTGGGGGCGCAGGTCACGCTGCCAGACAGAAGGTGCCTGCTGCCAGCAAAGCTGCCCGCTGCGAGAAGGGGCGTGAAGGCTAACTGACGGACACCAACCCGCCGCCCGTGTGCGTGGCCGGGGCGGGGCGCACGTAGAATCCAAGACCCAGGCAGCTCGGGGGAGGGCAGCCTGCGGCTGAGGCGCGGGGGTGTCTGCGGGCGCCGCGCCCGCTCACTCCAGCTTCTTGGCTGGCACCCGAGTCCGAGCAATGACGATGGGCACCAGGGCCAGGCCAGCGTGCCGAGCGCCCACAGGGGCCGGTAGAAGAGCCAGCCGGCAGCCACGGTCAGCAAGGTCAGTGAGGTGGCCACACAGAAGGCAAAGGCCTTCAGGCCGATGTTGACCAGGTCTCTGAAGATGGGGAACCAGTCCACTGTGGAGAGAGACTGCAGTCAGGGTTCCCAGGCCCCCAGCTCGGCTCCTCGCTCCCCCTGCCGACAGCCCACCTGTCTCTGGACCAGGTGCGGAGGGAGAGGCAGCGGTGGGACACACAAGGAAGAGCCCTGCGCACGGCTGCGGCCCGGCCCAGCCCAGCCCAGCCCCGGCATGCCCTGGGGCAGATGAGAGATGCTGGCGAGCACCTCTCTGCTACCCGACAAAGCAGCAGGGCTGAACCCCCACATCCTTATTTGGGCCGCCAGCCCTTCCTGGAGGAGCCTGTTGCTCACCCAAGCTGTGACCAGTCCACCACCTGTGTGCCAGCTCCAGGGAGGACCTGTGAGGGCTCGATGGACCGAAGGAGCCGCCCACCCAGAGACCCCCGCGGGCTTCCACCCAACGTGGGCTCCATCAGCCCTTCTGCAGTTGCCCTGTCCTCGCCCGTGGACTGCTGAGGCAGGCGTTCCGTGGCCAGCACACACCGGGGGCCTGCACTCCGTTCCCAAGAGGCCAGGGGTCTGGTGCCCACAAGGTGCAGCGGCCCATAGGCCACCCGGGGCCCATCTGGGTCCAGCCCCACGTAGGCCCAACAGCCCCTGCAACAAGCAGGGCTCGTGTGTGGGCGTTGGCTGGGGGACCACGCATTTCATCCAACCCCGCCCTCCTGTAGGCCGGTGCCGTTCCTAACCTCAGTTCACCCACAAGATCACAGAGGCCTGGCAGTTAAGTTACACCCAGAAGGTGCCAGAACCACAATTTAAATCCAGGCGGTCTGAGTGCAGAGCCTCCGCTCTTGGCCACCACGCTAAGCTCAGAGGACCAGGACCCTGCCCGTCCTGGTGGCACAGCCTCCCGGGACGGGGGCCCTGCCTGTCCTGCTGGCGGCACAGCCTCCAGGGCCCACAGCCCATGCTCAGGCAGCAGGCTCTCAGAAGGTGCTTGTCACGGGAATGGAGGGCGGGGCGGGGTGGACGGGTGCCCTGCCGGCAGCTTCCCGCGTCCCTCGCCTACACCGGGTCCCTCTGTGTGCTCACTCTGTCCTGACCCTGGAGGCTCAGCCTCTGGCGTGGAGTGAACCAGTCAGAGGGCAGCCCCCAAGACAGACCTGACGAGGGGGACTGGGCCCCTGAGAGGAGAGGGCCTACCCGAAGTCGTAGCCATGATGGGCCTAGTGACCATGCGGGTTGCATTCCTGGGTGCGGTTCTGCCACCTGGGGGAAACAGCCTCTCCCACCCCTACTGCTCCTCAGTCTTCCCACCTGTAAAATGGGCTGATCATCTAGGGGCTGCAGCCAGACTCTCCCAGCTGGAAAGGCTAAGCAGAGGAGAGGTTTCCGGGAACCATAACCATCTGACTGGACAGGGCTCAGTTCCCTGAGAAGCCCCATCCTCCTGCACAGCAGCCAGGCCCAGCACCAGTCACCCACCCTGGGGTTGGGTCCGGAGCCGAGCGTCTGGGCTCAAGCAGGCCAACCCGGAGTCCATGAGCAGCCCGGCACAGCTTCCCCTGCATTTCAGATCTGCTAGGGCTGTTCCAAGTCTAATCAGGGTTTGGGGGTGGAGTGTGAAGGATGACAGCTCTTGAGTGTTTCCTGTTTGCCAAGCTCTTCACAAAACTCAGCAAGTTAGGTGTGAGAAAACCGAGGCTGGAGCAGGAAGGGAATGTGGAGATCTCCCAGCTGGCCAGCCCCCAGCACAGCTCCTCAGCTGTGGGTGAAGGGGTAAAGGCTGAGGGGATATGCAGTGGGCAGGGCAGGGAGACTGCAGCCTCGGGGGTCAGCGTCCACCCCCAGCTCACCCATCCAAGGCCCTGAGGTCACAGCAGGGGCTGAGTGCACCCAGTGGGCGGTGGGGGCCAAAGAGGCCCCATCTGTCCACCTACCCAGCGTGTAGAGGATCCGCGTCATGAGGTTGAGGCCCATGAACATGGCCATCCAGCCCGGCCGCCCGCAGGCCCCACGTCTTCAGCGAGTTGCTCTTGTGTTCCCGACGAAACACCTCCTGCAGGACAAGCAGGGAAGGTAGGTGGTCACAGCCCACTGAGGGGTTTCACGCTGCCCTGCCGGAAGGCGCTGGACTAGAGACCCCTCTCTGCACCCTGTCCTCAGGGTGTGGGTGAGAGCCTGACCCTATGTTATGGATGGGGGTACCCAGGTCTCCCTAGGGGCACCTGACCTCACTCACCGGGTCCTGCACAGCTCACCCCTTTCACCTCAGCTCACACTCAGCTTGAAGGGGCCTCTGCCTGCCCCTCTGTGCTCAGGGCCACACAGCGCCTTGGCCCTGGCAACGGGGGGCCTGGGCTGTGGCAAGACTGATCCACCCGGCTTTTCACTTGGGACTCAGCAAAGACGTCGCTTGCCACCCGCTGCCAAGGGAAGCTCCTGTTACCACGTCTGTCACCTCCGAGCGTCTGGGAGGGTCCAAGGATTCTCTGCTTTGCTCACCGCTCCCTCTCTCTGGACACCTCAAGGACACCTCACCCCTCTATTGCCTTCTCTTGCCTCGCGGCCCTGGCTCTGCCTCCGCGGGGCAGCTGGTGGACAGAGCACTGAGCTCCACCAGTGCTCCAGGCGGTGCACTGCGGCCGCTCACCTCTGCCGAGAAGTCCCCGTGGTGCAGGAGAAGCAGGGGTGTCCCCGACTTGGTGGAGTAGGGGACCAGCTGGTCGCCTCGCTGCCGGGCAATCACGGTGACCTGGTCAGAAAACTCCAGCTCAGAGCTGCGGGGCCATCTGCCCTCCTCACTGTGCACCAAGGCAGCAGGGAGCCCCGGGCCGCCCCGCCCTGCTGCCACGGGGGGCCTGGGAGGCGCTCCCTCCACAGCCCCCAGGAGGACCTGGGGTAAGGCGGTTGAGAGGGTCTGGAGCGCAGGACGGAGCTTTTACAGAGCAGACCCTGGGGGGGTGGGGGTGACAGGGCCTGGAGCGCAGGATGGAGCCTTTGCAGAGCAGAGGTCAGCGCTCAGGGAGAGTGCCTGCACAGGGCTGAAGACCCTCTCCAGGCACCGCGCTGAGACCCTCCAGGGCCACTCGCCCGCCTGGGGCCCGTGGACGTGTGCACACCTGACGGGGAGGGGTATGCCCTAAGCACGCACCTGGGCCCAGGTGTCTGCACCCGGGAGGCCCCCCTTGTCCCCCTGGGGGAGCCGCTTACCACGTGAGCCGGGCCCAGGTCGGGGTCGTCGCTGCTTAGCCCCGCATAGGAGAAGGAGACGCGCAGATCTCCAACCTGGGGCGGAAGAGAGGAGCGTGAGGGAGGCAGGAGTCCGAGCTGGGGCCCAGGCGCCCACCCCACCCACGAGGGGGTCACACCACCCCGACCCGCGCCCAGGCAGCCCCTCTGCACAGACAGCCCCTCCCTCCACCCTCGCCGGCCAGCTGAATGCCGGATTGGAGCTGAAGCACAGCTCGGACTCTCACGCACTGTTGGGGGTGGGACTCAGGGGCCCCGACCTCTGCCATCAAGCGGCCGAACCCGCTGGGTACCTCGGGGTACTTGGGGTTTTCACTGTGGTAGAAATAGTCCCCCGGCGAATGATGTCCACATGCGGGTCCTCCAGCTTAGACAGGCTCAGCCTCTTGAAGTTGTCCACTTTGTCGATGAGCCCTGGGAGGTGGGTGGTTAGGAACAGTGCGTGTCCACCACAGCCCCGCCTGCAAACCCGCAGCCTGACACCTTCCCAGCTGGGCCCACAAGCCCGGCTGCACGGCCACCTGCCAGCGCGTCCCCCAGGGCCTCTGCACGCCCGCTCTCCCACCTGGAGGCCCTGCTCCAGCTCCGTCCGTCCACAGGGCCAGCGCCTCCAGGAAGCCAACCCCGTCAGGCAGTGACGGGAGGGCCTCAGCCCTGTGGCCGCTGCTCCCAGGTCCAGTCACCAGCGTGCCGGCCTGGCTCCCTGCTGCCCCGCAGCACGAGGCCAGGCTGCCTGGCATGGCTGGCACCAACTGAGGGCCAGAGCACACAGGCCAGGCCCTGCTCACATGGTCTCTCCCCTGCCCCTCGACGCGCTGACCCTAGGTGTCCTCTCTCCCTCGTCAGGTCTGGCCCAGGGACAAGCCCCAGGAGTTTCGATGGCAGTCTCACAGCCACGCTGTCCCCTGCAAGCCCCTCTCTGTGGGAGGCCCTCCGGGGTCTGGCTCAGGCCCAGGGGCCACCCGGTGCCTTGTGTGCGCTGCCCTCCAGGGTTGCCTGAGGGGCTCTCAGCCCCGCCTGCTCAGCCTGGCAAGGACCCACACCTGGCAGCTGCTCCCTGAACAGGTTTCGGGGGGTTCCACACAGGCCTCTCTTCCTGGGGACACATCTTCCCTCTGGCCCCAGCCCGAAAGTATGATGCTGGAGAAGTGCTGGCTGGCACCTGCCCAGGGCTGCAGAAGACCCCTTCAACCACCCAAGGACTGAGTCAGGGCCCTGGCTCCTGGGAGGCGACCGGGTGGAAGTGCAGGGTTCTGGGTCCACGGAGGCTCACCTAACGGCCTGAGACTCACCCGCCGAGAGGAAAACCTGCCAATCTGGACGAAGGGGGCTGTTGCGGTGAACGACTCCACGGCCATCGCGCTGGGGAGAGGGGGAGCTGTTGGTGATGTGGGGCACCAGGGGAGCTGCCTGTGTCCCTGGGGGAGGTGCTGGGCAGGGTCCGCACCCAGGGGGCTCCTGCCAGCCCAGCCCAGCCCAGCCCAGCCCCACAGTCTTGTCTTCCCCCAACCCCATCCCCTGCCGAGGAAGGGCAGCTTCCGCTGGCTTCTCGTCGCCCAGAGCTTCTTACAATCTTGCCTGGATCCCTGCCAGCCTGTCCCACTCTGCCTCCCAGCCATCAGACGGCCCTGCCATGGACTTCACACCCTCCCCTCCAGATCCTTCCTGCCAGCATCCAAGCCTCACTGGGAACATTCAAGGCCCTTCCTGGCCTTGCCCAGGTCATCACAGCCCACAGCCCACAAGGGCCCTGTCAAGTGTCACGCCCGTCTCAACACCCTCACCCCTGCCCCTGAGCTGACCATCCTCTGCCGGACCCCTGAGCGGGGCATCAAATGCGGCCACTCTTGAAAGCCCTGTGGACGGTCTCCCCACACTCACCACTGACCACCCCTCTGGGCACTCGGCCCAGCCTCATACCCAGGCCCTAGGGGCCAGGGGCATCAGGCCCCGCCTCTGCTCACAGTGCCAGAGCAGGCCTCCGAACCCGGCCCACATTTCATCAGCCCGCGAGACAGAAGTAACTCAGCCTCGTTTCTCAGATGAGGATGCGGGGCTAGGAACCTGCCAGGGGCTGGTTCTTACCTGGGGTTTTTGTGGCCAATCTCTCGGTCAAAGTTTCTGCTGTTGACGATCTCCGACCTCCATTCTGTGTCTGTTTTGAGCAGAAGGAGCATGTGGAAACCGTGGTAAGCCTCAGGTTTGAGACCCGCCCGGCCCCCCGTCCTCTTATCCAAGCCTGGGACCACCCGAGGGCCAAAGGGGCAGCTCCTGGAGCCTCGCTGGGCCGACGGGGAGCAGGGCTCCGAGGACCCGCACGCCAGGGGCCTGATGCTGGCTGAGGAAAGACAGAGGCTGCGGCAAGCAGGCAGGGGCCTGCGACTCACTGTAGGAGTACTTCCTCTCCGTCTTCACCTGCCCGTCCTCCGTGTACTCCCCTGCGGGAAAAACAAAGGCGCCCGAGTCAGCCCGCCATCCCCGAGGCGGCCCCACCTCCAGGCGTCCCCAGCCTGAAGCGGCCTTGGGGCTCCCAGGCCAGGCTCTCCCCACGGGCGCAGGCTCGGTCCACAGCAGCCCAGATAGGCGGCGATCCCCAGGAGCCAGCCCAGGCACTCCACAGAAGACCCCTGCCGCCTCCAATCGAGACCACGGGCCAGTCCGTCAGGGACAATCTGACGTTCCTCCGAAAGGAAGACTTCCCACATCCCCCTGACCCCGGGGCCTCCCGCAGCCCCAGCCGGCCCCTCACCTGGACTCCTCGGTCTCCACCCACTGATACATCTCCACATGCCGCCGCAGCTTCACGGCCGGGAGGTGGACCCCGTAGTTAGGATCAGACAGGAGCTTCACAGAGAAACCGACCAGGAAAACAAAGGACAAGAACACTCAGCTCAGGGGAAGCTGGGCGGGGAGAAACAGGCCCAGAGGGCAGGGCAGCCCGGAGAACTCTGCGCTGCTCATATGGGCGCCAGGCAGGGCCGCTGCCCCGAGAGCGGAGCCTGTGAGCCGAGCTGCAGGCATAGCGCAGGCTGCGAGCCCAGGGCTGCAGGGCCCGGCAGCAAGGAGGGTGTTCAGATGGGAGGCGCTGCCCCAGGCACGCAGGCCCATCATCACTGTTAGAGCGCCTCTGGGCGAGGCTCCCGGCCAAGGGCCGCTGTGCCAGGACAGGAGCTCCCGAACCTGGGCTCATCTGCAGAGCCCACTCGGGCTGTTACAAGGCTTCTCCCCATTTGACAGAGAAAGCCTCTGAGGCTCTGGGAGAGATGGGTCCCCAGCCACGAGCGGCTCAGTGCAGCTCACACCAGGAGTGTGTTTCCGAGGCCCAGGCCTCCAGATGACACCCACGAGGTGCCCGAGCCCCTGCGGTCAGTGGGTGCCGCCCGGCCTACCTTGGATGTCCGCAGGGCCCCGATGACATGCACCAGCCTCCCCTCATTCTCCGGAGCCACGCTGTGGATGCTACTGGGAGATACCACCAGTGAGAGCCCCTCGGCCAGCGAGGTCGCCGTCTTCAATGCGCGGCCCTGTGCACACCGGACAGTGAGGATTTCAGCTGCTGGACGCCTGCTGCCCGGGGCAGGCAGACCCAGGGCGCCCGCTCCCCAGGCCTCCCCGCACCCACGCAGCACCGGCCGTGCCAGGAAGAACGGCGGCTGCCTCTGCCCTGCACCCCTCCCCTCCTCTCTCCTCCATCCATGTGCTTCACTAGGGCTGATGGCACAGCTGTTCAATGTGACCCAGGCCTCGTCAATCAAATCCTGTGTCCACTGGCCCCGAGGAGTGCTTCAGAGTGGGCTGAGGACACTCAGAGCTCTCCCCTGCACCTCTGGCTAAACTGACTTAGAAACAGAGACGCCTCCTCTTTTCTCTGGGCTTGTTGCCGGACCACCTTTGCCGCCACAGGGGGAAGAGACCACGGAACAAGAGGAAAATGGGCAACAGATGGAGAAACAGGGGCTCCTGGTGGTCCAGCGTGCATGCCTAGATCCAGCCACGCCTGCGGCAGAGGCTGTCCCCCTTTCAGAGTGTAAATAGCTCACTTGGTAAAGAATCCGCCTGCAAAGCGGGAGACCCTGGTTCAATTCCCAGGTTGGTAAGGTCTGCTCGAGAAGGGACAGGCTACCCACTCCAGTATTCTGGCCAGGAGAATGTACAGTCCATGGGGTTGCAAAGAGTCAAACACGACTAAGCGACTCTCACTTCTCACCTTTTCTTTCACCCCATTTCAGGCATGTGAACTGATCCATTTCCCCTCCTGCTTATGTTAGTCATGAAATGGGGCACAACAGAGCGAGTTGACTAACTCAACCCTCATCCCCATAAACCCTTGACCCTTATGACCATACCCAGCCTCTGCAGTGAGACACTGCAGGGACCCTCACCCTGCACAGAGGGCCCCCGAACACCATACCTCATTGGTGAAGATTAAGTAGAAGGAGACCAGGAAGGTCATGAGCCCCACAAACATTCCACCCGAGGTCTCGCTCAGCCGCTCCAAGAAGCCCGGCTGGGACTTGTTTGTGATTCTGACGTGATCTTTCTTGTTACTCGTACTAGAATACTGAAAAACACAAAAAAGGAAACTAGTTTTCAAAAACCAAACTGCCTTTACACCCAGTTAAAGGCACAGACTGAAGTGTTCAGTTTTGACAAGTGCAGAGCCGTGTTTGTCAACACACAGAACACGTCTCTCGCCCGAACGCTCCCTGTGTCCCCTCCCTGCAAATGCCCCGTCTCCCCCCCACCTCCCCGCCCGGACATGACCGTCCCCTACCCCTGCCCGGACGTGACAGTGGCCTGAACCTGTCTCACTACGATTTAGTCCTGCCTCTTCCTGAATGTGGTGCGAATGGATCACGAGGCAGCACGAGCTCCTCTGTCCAGATTCCTGGACTTGGCGTAGCGCTTGGGGTCATCCGTGTCACAGTGTCAGCAGTCTGCTCCTTCTTATGGCTGAGTGGAATTCCACATCTCTCAATTTACTCACCAGTCAATGGACACCTTGGATATTTCCAGTTCCTAGCGATTATGAACAATGCTTCTATGAACACTCATTTACAAGCTGGTGAAATGTAATTTCTGTCTGAGGGCAGGACATGAAAATTTGAACAGAAAACTCTGTGCCGTGTGGGCCTCCCCCCTCCCCAACATGCAGTCCGCACCTGAATCACGGACCAGACCTTCTCAGAGACGGAGCGCCTGCTCACCCGTGAGGACCTTCTCCCCTCTCTTCTGACATCAGCAGCGAAGCTCCTTAAAGGAGCACCGTTCTTTCGCAGCTCTGCAGGGGCCAGGACGACTCACTGCTCGCTTTGTACACGGGCCTCCCTGGACTGTGCGTCCTTGGTGAACCGTGTGTGAACCACCAGTGTGCCACTTTCGTGTGAGACCCTCGGTCCCAGAAATGCACACAACTGTGTCTTCAACTTCCAGCAGGTCAAAGTTCTCAGAGCCTCTGGGAGGCTGTCTCCAGGGCTATAAACCTGTTTGGCTTGAATAAAATGCCCTTGTTTCTTCTTGATTTGATTGTTAACTAAATTTTCATCCACCTTTTACTGGCGTAGTTGGGGGGCTGTCAGATGCATCCACCAGCGGTCAGCTGAGTCCAACCCAAACCAGGGCCTGGAGCCAGCACGGGCCCCAGGGGCACCGCCCGCTTCTCAGTGTTCCTTCGGTGCTTTCAAGAGTTCTCCTGATGCCTGGACAGCATCACTTTAAATCCCACTCTGAGTTTTACTCAAGCTGTTCCTCTTGAGACTTTACTGGACCGTTTCCTAGGCAGAGACGTGGGATGTGCTTTGGCATGAGCGGGGCTCACTGGTCTTTCTGAACAGACTGACTTAAGTTGGAAAGACTCTTGTAAACCACCAGTGGAATGAGAGACTGAGCCTGCGCAGCTCCACGGTAAAGGGATGCTTGCTCCCTCAGCCAGGAGCAGCCCCCAGGCGGCGGAGGAACTAGCAGGCGTGCCTGGGCATCCGTCCCCCAGACGCAGAGAGGCCCCACAGGGCCCACCACCGCCACCAAGTAAGTTCTGCTCGCTGGGGGAGCCCCGTGGCGGCTGGCACCCGGCACCCCCAGCATCTGCAGCAGGTTCAGCTGTTGCAGGGAGAGGCCAAGACACAGGAGGGCCAAGCCAAGCCCAGGGGAACCCCTCAGGGAGCCAGATACGTTCCATCACAGGGCCCTCAGAAAGCTGTCGAGATCCTACCTGAATCGAGCTGCCAGAGTAATAAAGGAAACCACCCCTCAAAGGCTCAAAGGCCTCCTGGCTGGCTTCTTGACAGAAGCAATGCCTGCGAACACTTAACTCGTAAACGGCCAGGAGGGAGCCGTTCCAGCCCCATAGAAAGCTGGCTTGATAAAACATCTTCCAGATTCAGACCTTGAGGGGAACAGAAGCATTCCTAGGAGAAAGCCTGAAGTTACAAACCTTATCGTGTTCCTGAAATGTGAACACAGCCCACACTGCCTTGAGTCTATGCTGCTGCTGCTGCTAAGTCGCTTCAGTCGTGTCCAACTCTGTGCGACCCCCATAGGCGGCAGCCCACCAGGCTCCCCCGTCCCTGGGATTCTCCAGGCAAGAACACTGCAGTGGGTTGCCATTTCCTTCTCCAATGCGTGAAAGTGAAAAGTGAAAGTAAAGTCGCTCAGTCGTGTCCGACCCTCAGCATCCCCATGGACTGCAGCCCACCAGGCTCCCTCTGTCCCTGGGATTTTCCAGGCAAGAGTACTAGAGTGGGGTACCATTGCCTTCTCCAGCCTTGAGTCTATAATGTTGGCTTAATTGTTCTGGTTCAGTTGCCAAGTCGTGTCCAACTCCTTGCAACCCCATGGGCTAAAGCATGCCAGGCCTCTCTGTCCTTCACCATCTCCTGGAGTCTGCCCAAGTTCATATCCATTGAGTTGGTGATGCCATCCAGACATCTCGTCCTCTATTGCCCCCTTCTCCTCCCGCCTTCAATCTTTCCCAGCATCAGGGTATTTTCCAGGGAGTCAGCTCTTCACATCAGGTGGCCAAAGTACTGGAGTTTCAGTTTCTACATCCGTCCTTCCAATGAGTATTCAGGGTTGATTTCCTTTCAGATTGACTGGTTTGATCTCCTTGCAGTCCAAGGGCCTCTCAGGAGGCTCCTCCAGCACCGCATTTCGAGGCATCGATTCTCTGGCGCTCTGCCTTCTTTACGGCCCAGCTCTCACATCAGTACATGACTACTACAAAGACCAGACCATGGCTTTGACTCTATGGACCTTTGCCAGCAAAGCAGCGTCTTTGCTTTTTAAAAATACTCTCTAGGTTTGTCCAAGAAGAAACTCTCTTCTGATTTCACGCTGCAGTCTCTGTTCACAGGGGTGCCAGAGCCCAAGAAGAGGAAGCCTGCACGGCTCCCGCGCTGCCGACCCCTCCACTCGCCATGAAGCGACGGGGCTGACTCCATGAGCTTAGTGTCTTTAATATTGAGCTTTCAGTCAGCTCAGTCGCTCAGTCATGTCCGACTCTTTGCAACTCTATGAACCACAGCACGCCAGGCCTCCCTGCCCATCACCAACTCCCGGAGTTTACTCAAACTCACGTCCATTGAGTCAGTGACGCCATCCACCCATCTCATCCTCTGTCGTCCCCTTCTCCTCCCATCTTCAATCTTTCCCAGCATCAGGGTCTCTTCGTATCAGGTGGCCAGAGTATTAAGCCAGCTTTTTCACTCTCATCAAGAGGCTCTTTAGTTCCTCTTTGCTTTCTGACATTAGAGTGGTATCATCTGTGTATCTGAGGTTGTTGATATTTCTCCTGGCAATCTTGATTCCGGCTTGTAACTCATCCAGCCCAGCATTTCGTGTTGTGTACTCTGTCCATAAGTTAAATAAGCATGGTAACAGTAAACAGCCTTGTCATACTCCTTTCTCAATTTTGAACCAGTCAGTTGTTCCATATAAGGTTCTAACTGTTGCTTCTTGACCTGCATACAAGTTTCTCAATAGACAAGTGAGATGGCCTGTTATTCCCATTTTTTGCAGAGTTTATCACAGTTTGTTATGATCCACACAGTCAAAGGCTTTGATGTAGAAACAGAAGTAGGTGTTTTTCTGAAATTCCTTTGCTTTCTCTATGATCCAGTGAATGTTGACAATTTGATCTCTGGTTCTTCTGTCTTTTCTAAGCTGGTACATCTGGAAGTTCTCAATTTAAGTACTGCTGAAGCCGGGCTTAAAGGATTTTGAGCATAACCTTACTAGCATGGGAAGTGAGAGCAATCATCCGACAGTCTCAACATTCTCTAGTACTCTTCTTCTTGAGAACTGGGATGAAGACTGACCTTTTTCTTCTTTCCAGTTTTAGAGTCTATTTGACTTAATTAGTAGACTCAAAAGAAAAAAAAAGGGGTGTGTATCTGTCTGTGAAAACAGATCTTTGTTAAACTCAAGCAGGACAGCTATTTCTGTGTGTATCTGAATGTATACATCTGTGTATATGTCCGTATACACAGGTATGATCCATCTCTAACTTCAGAGGTTACTATCAATATTAATGTAAAAGAGTTCTACTTAATTGATTTAAAAGTAAATGTTTACAAATCACATATTTCACTTAAACTAGCCCAAATTGTCACAGGATCACATAATCTAGGATTAATCTTTAATGGAAGAAAACAAGTTAAAATTAATGGTCTAATTAATACAGACATGGCTTTACAGTCATCTTAAGTGTGATCTTTCAGCTGTACCCAGGTTTCCTGAAAGTCAATATGCTCACGTCATCGTGGTTATAAAATGTGTCAACAAGAAAATTAACTTGGTATGGTAATATTTTCATAAATAATGAATAAGATTTGGAGTGAATTCTTTAAAGAATAATTTTGTTTTAGGGTATATGTACCTAACAACAGGGCTTCTCTGATAGCTCAGTTGGTAAAGAATCCACCTGCAACGCAGGAGACCCTGGTTTGATTCCTGAGTTGGGAAGATCCCCTGGAGAAGGGAAAGGCTCCCCACTCCAGTGTTCTGGCCTGGAGAATTCCATGGAACATATAGTCCATGGGGTCGCAAAGAGTCAGACACGACCAAGTGACTTTCACTTTCACGCCTAAAAACAGCTCCTCCCCAATCTGGGGGATTTGAAATTTTAGAGTTAGAGTTCTGCTAAATTAAGTCAAATGATGGAATTCACTGAATGTCTAGATCGCTTAATAAGAAAATATTGAAAGATTAACTGCTAAAGACGTCTTTAATTACTTACTTTTATGACAACCCACTCCAGTGCTCTTGCCTGGAAAACCCCATGCATGGAGGAGAGGCGGGCTACAGTCCTTGGGGTTGCAGAGCCAGACACGACTGAGCAACACACACACACACAGAGACTGCATGTGTTTGAGACTATTAATAAGTATACTCTGCGCTTTACTCAAAGACTGAATGATAAAGGAACATAGATCTTTAAAAATTCATTTTATAAAGGGAAGCCTGAGAAAAGTTTTTGTACATGGCCAGGACTTACTAAGATCAGACTCAATATAATTAAATGAATGAATTTTAATATATTGTTTCACAGTGACTTATGATCCTTAGTCAAATATTTAAAACCTTTTGATATCTTTCACAAACTTCCTCAAATCAAATTCTTAATGAAGCTCTTTTGACCTCCAGCTAACTCTGGGATGCTTCAGAAAACCCTAAACATCTCAAAGAGAAATATTAAGCTAATTGGGCTCATTTGGTATGTTACATTACGTGGGAAACACTGAGTAACGATAAATTCTTAGGTGTATTGTGTGGATAAATATATTAATATAAACATTCTAGAAATCGTAGGAAGTTCCTAAAATTTGAAATCTCCTGGTGTGTGTCAGTCATGATTCTGGCTACTCTCTTAAAATGCTGTATGCTACAGAAATAGCCAGTTTCCTCGACAACTGCATTGCAACCAGGTCTTTCACCAAGATTTTAAGTCTTCTGTCATTTATACACAGTTATGTCTGTACAGTAACTGACGCTTTTACAAAACTGTCTCATGACTTGCTTCAGGTACTCAAACTAAACCAGACTCAGCAGCGCAGGGCTCCCTCCTGTGGGAGGCCACCTGGGCCACAGCGCTCCGCAAGGCCCCGAGGAGATGGCAACACACCGCCCCCTCGGTTTGTGGCCGCACCCAGCTTCCCGGGGGGGGGGCTGCCTGGTACCGCCTGGCTCCCACGGGACAGCCCTGACCTGCAGCTCTGCTGCAGGCGCCGCAGTGAGAAAACAGCCACGACTGCATTTTGTGAACCGGTTGGATTGTCTTCTTGTTCCCAGGAAGCCCCTATCAATAATGCTGATCTAATTTAATTTACAGATGTTCCTGTTTAAAGGAGGAGCAGGGACGTCTCCAGGAAGGATGTGCAGAGACGCCCACAGTGGACATCATTAAAAGCTTCTGTTCACTGGAAGCAAAGCGCAAGCTAGGTGCGCTGCCTCAACTCTAGCGGAAGGCCGGTGACACACATTCACACCGACAGTCGCTGTGCCTCTGCAGTGACACACGACTCTGGGACGCTAAGGAAACACTGAGGTGTTACCCTCTTCAGGACAACCTAATTTTTTTTTTAAAAAAGGAAGAGTTATTGTCATATAACTGCCAAAACAGTTAACTGCTGAAAACACTGGGCGTTCTTACGTCAGCGCCATGGAAGCTAGAGGTGGTCAGCGCGCCCAGGCCGTGAGAGTGGCTAGGACATTCAACCAAAGCAAGAGGGAGGGAGTGCCCGGGCTGGCAGGGCTCCATGCTGTCCACCCTCCAGAATGCCCACTGCTCTCAGGGAGCGCTCCCAACCCAGCGGAAGCGTTCCCTCCACAGGCGCAAGAAACTGACAGACACGGCCACAGAAGGGGGATTTTGACCCCACCACCCAAATCCGGTTTAGACCTAATCTAAAAAACAAACAGCACACAATGCTCATGCCTGGAGCACACCCACCGCCAACTCCAACATGCATCTCCTTTAACTGTGCACCTGAGGAAATGGCTCATGGGGGAAAGAAGTATTTTTGGAAACTTCCCCCATGGTGGCTTAAGGGACACTTTACATTATTGTCAGGGTCTTATTTAGACACTAAAAAAAAAAAGTTGGTAACAAGTTTTTTACAGCTTCCCAAAAACCCTACACATCATGGATTATAACAGAAATTTTGTCTATTGAAAAGGACATCAAATAAATGATTCTTTGCAACTGCGACAGACAGCAAGTGCTTTATCCGTTGTTAACTTATCTCTGCTCAGCCAAACTGAACATTAATTCAAGGATTCAAGTCTCTCATTTTGAAAAGGCCCCTCCACCTGAATGGACTTCGACCCGTTTCTACACCCAGCTTCCTCTAACACAAGCGTCACCGATGGTCTGGACTTTCCGGGCCATTTGGAAACACCAGTGGAGCAATCTGCTGCAGGCAGATCGGTGACCACCAGCCATTATGATGATGGCATGGCCAGCACTCCAGTCTGTCGGATGGCAGTCCTGCACAAGCCCGAGGAGGCGGGCACCATCACGACCACACGCCGCAGCTGGGAACACAGCGGGCACTGTCACAGCACCAGCCCACAGCACAGCCTCCAGGGCGGCGCAGGACTCCTCTCTGGGCAGCTGGGGGCCACTCTCGGCCACTCCACTCCAGACTGCCTTCCTCACGCCTGGGGCCACAACAGGAGCTGAACACGGGGAGCCCGAGGTAGGCACGCAGGACAGGAAAAGAAGCCAGTCCCCAACTTGGGCCCTGGAAGGCCCGGCTTCCTCCTGGGCCTCCCCCAGCCATCCTTAACAGCCAACATCAAGATAAGCGGCTCAAAGATGGCCTTGAAGAGAAGAAAGAAGGTGATCCTCAGGCTGGCATGACACACCCGGCCCACATTCTAGACCAAAGTCCTAGTAAACAAGGACAGTGGAGAATTCCCCTCTGCCCGCTCCCCTACTCCAGGCTTAGAAGTGATGAGCAGTGCGTGGCGGGATAGGGGCTGACCTACAGCTCCTGAAAATCACTTCCTGTGTAACCCAGGGTCAGCTGCTTCACCCCTCTGATCCTGTTTACTCATTTATAAAGCATAGATGTCAACAGTAACTCCATTACTGGATGGAGGTTAGAGTGACTGAGAAGCCTGTGTCCTTCCTGCTCCAGCCCACAGTCTTCTTATCTTTCTTCGGCACTGGGCCCTCTGGTCTTTGTAGATGTGCACCCCACTACTGGGTGAATCAATGAAGGTTTGGTGCCAGAGGATACCCAAATTCATCTACACTCTTTGGCAAAGATCAGGACCCTATGTGTCCAAGATTCTCTGCCCATCGAGACTGAAGATAAACTGCTTTTTAATAATATTAAGGACCTACGGTGCACCAGGCACTGTGCTAAAAGCAGAGCCTTCCTTAAACTTCACAGAACTGAGCCCATGAGGAAACAAAAATCCCAAGAAATTAAGGTCACATAGCTACTGAGGAAGAATCTGGATCTTTCCTCAGGTGGGCCTGACTCCAAAGCCTGTCACACCTTCCCATGACCCGCGGAGCTGGCTGTGGGGGCCCTGGGCAAGCACGTCCCCTGCTGGGAAGCCCCATCTGTAAGTTATCGTGGCGGT
Organism: Nanger dama; assembly: GCA_917880005.1. Lineage (NCBI taxonomy): Eukaryota > Metazoa > Chordata > Mammalia > Artiodactyla > Bovidae > Nanger > Nanger dama. Next base: position 2,655,073 of record CAKJTW010000016.1, on the reverse strand, counting down.
GGTCTGGGGGCACGCCCGTCTCCTGACACAGCCCAGGCCTGCCCCGGCAGATCCTGCATCTGGGCGACCACCTCTAGGTGCACCGCTTAAGGCTTCTCGGCCTCCTAAACAACTCTACACCAGGCAGGGTGTACTGGGGCTCTGGGTGACGAAAGCCCTGGCTTCTCAGGGGGTGGGAGGCAGAGAGGACGGCTTGGGGACAGAGGAGGAGCCTGGAAGGGTGTAACAGAGCAGCGGAGAGTCGCTAGGACATTCAACCAAAGCAAGAGGGAGGGAGTGCCCGGGCTGGCAGGGCTCCGAGCTGGCTCCAGACACTTTCACAGAGGAGCGGAGCCTGAGTCACCAGCTCCTTCTCCCAACACCCTGGTGGGAGGTGCCCCTCAGTTTTGATGAATGAATGTTTGGCTTAAATAGGAAGGTTCCTGAGAAAGGCTGGCTGCTGGCAAGAGGCCAGCAGGCTTTCCGGGGGCACCACCTTCAGCGAGGGGCTCTGCAACTAAACCCCTGCTAGGAGGACGAGCGCCCGGCCGCAGGGAAATGCCCCCTCTGCCCGCCGCCCTGAAGTCTCCGCTCCGCACCTGCCTGCGCTCCTGCGCCGTAACAGCCCCGGTCTCACACACCCCGCTGGGCACGGAGCTCACCGCCCGCCCCGCGCGGCACGTCGCTGGACAGCTCCACCTGGGCGGATCGGCTTCCCACCGCCCCGTGGGCTGGCCGCCTCTCTGCGGCCCCGTCCGGCCCCCGAGTCCGCACACGTGACAGCCCTGAAGGTCCGGGAGGGAACCGGGAACGAAGGGAAGGGCTACGGGAGGGGCCCCGCACCAGAGGGCCCCGAGCCGCAGCCGCGGACCCGAGCCCCGGTCCCCAACACCGCGGGACCCACGGAGTCGGGCCGGGCTGAGCAAGACGGCAGAGCTGCCGGAAGGCGCGGACACGGGTGTGAGGGGCAGGCGGGCGAGCTGGACGGGGGGCCGCGGGCAGGGGCCGCGACACGCCCGCGGGGAGAGGGGCGGGAGGGCCCGGAGGCCTGGGTGTGGCCGGCGGACCCGGAGACACTCACGTTCGCGGCCATGGTGGGGCCCGGTCGCCGCCCGCCTCCTTCTGCTCAGCGCGGAGTAGCGCTTTCGCCGCAGCCCTGAGTCCGCGACCTCTCGCCCGCCGGAGAGCGGCAGACAGCGGCGCAAGCCCGGAGCCGGACGCGCCACAGAGCTACCGCCCAGGGAGCCCGGGCTTTTCTGGCTCGCGCTCGCCCTGCCGCACTGCCTCCTGGGAAACGTAGTCCTGGGTCGGGTGCTTTCCGGAAGTTGCAACCCACTGACACCTCACTGACGAGCCCGCGCACTGCAAGCCATTCTGGGAAATGTAGTTCCTACTGCCTGGGGCGTGGCCGCGAGGCGCGCGGCCTGCCGGGAAATGTAGTTACCGGCTGAGCGCGCCGAACTGGAAGCGCCGAGGCAGGCGCGCGCCGGGCAGGCCTGGGGGGCGGGTCCGTGCGGGCCTCCGAGCCGCCCGCCCCGCCGCGGAGAGGTCACGGCGTGAGGCGATCGCCGCGAGGTCGGAGCGCCGGGCTGCATCATGGCCTACTGCCGGCAGGAAGGTAGGAGGGCGGGCTGCGTGGAGACGGCCTCCGAGGCCCTGCAGGGGACACGCGGTCCGTGCAGCGCCCCCACTGAGGGCGCAGGGCACAAGTTCTCGGGAGGAGGGTGCGGGGTGGCGGCGGGGTCGCCAGCCCCACTTTTCGGATGAGAAAACCGAGGCCCGCGGAGGAGCAAGGCTGTCCCGGGTCTCCGAGAGACTCGAACCTGGACCTCGGAGGGAACAGCACGTGGGGAGACTCGTAAACTAGGCCCGGGGGTAGAGCGGCGCGAGCGCGCGGCCTGAGGCTGGTAACGGGAAATGTGCTGATTACTAATTATGTTGCTACGCCGCTCGCCACACACCACGTGTTCCCGTTTGCACCGCCTCTAACTGACCCGGAAGGTCGCCGCTCGGTGGGCGCGACGCTGGCGGTGGGAGTGCCGCCGGCGGGCACGGGTCAGGCCCTGCGCCAGGAGCCTTGAGTGGCCTGTCTCGCAGCGACTTTGCTAAGTCAGGCCCTGCTCTTATCCCAAGAGTAAACCAAGACCCCAGAGGTGACTTGGCTGAGCCACGCGGCCGGCTACTCGCGGAGCTGGGGTTGGAGCCCGCGGTCTGATTCCAGGGCTTCTCCGTCTGGTGCCCAGTGGACGCCGGGGAGCCCTCCGCTGGGAAGACATCCCGCAGAAAAAACAAAAGTTGGTCCCCGCCTGCGGTCTCTCACTTAGGAAGTCTCCAGGCCGCGGTCCGAGGGCCTCCCCACGCAACCACGAACTGTCCCTGAGCCGACACCCAAACCCTCCAGGCCCAGTTGTCCAGTCTTGTAAAATGAGAAGTCAGTCTTCATTCATTCCGCAGATATTCATGAGGTACCTTCTCCGTGCCAGGTGAGGGGGAGGGTGGATATTTGAGACTATGAAGTTCCAGAGAGAAGTGGAAGTCCCTGGAAATTCTCTAGTGAATACTCCAGCTCCCCCGTTATTTCAGGAAACCCTGAGCCCAGAGATGGAGGTGACCTGCCCAAGGTCATGCTTCAGTTAGGAGAAGTGTGTCAAGCTTCAGCTCACAGCTCAATTTAAAATGCTAAGCCTTTCGGCCAGTGGCCTCCTCTGGTGGCTCAGATGCCAGTGCAGGAGACTGGAGTTTGATCCCTGGGTGGGGAAGATCCCCTGGAGGAGGAAAGTGAAAGTGATTCAGTCCTGTCCGACTCTGTGTGACCCCACGGACTATACAGTCCATGGGATTCTAATAAATGGCAGCCCACTCCAGCATTCTTGCCTGGAAAATGCCATGGACAGAGCAACAGTCCATGGGATTGCAAAGAGCTGGACACGACTGAGCGACCCAACAATTTCCCAGTGCCCCATCCTGCCTCTGGAACCCTCCTTCCCTGGGCTGCAGAGCCATGATGCTCAGTGGTGTCTCTGAGAAGCAGTTCCCACTGATGACGCTGACCTCTGCCGTGAGCAGAAGTCCTCTGCCCTCACCAGTTTGTTAGAGAGTAGGTCTCTAGTTTTTATTTCATTGTTCTGAGTCTAACTTACGCCCTTATGTAGCAGATTTGTTTTAGTCTTTGGAGTATAATGAGGCTATAATCCTCATTCCTGTGGGTTTCTAGGAGTCACATGTTATCTGGGAAGCAGAGGTTAGTGTTCAGACCCATATCTTTTCCTGGATCAAAGATCTCTTCCTTCCTTTGGGGATAAGAATTAAAAGCACTCACTTTCGGCCTTGCCTGGCTTTTATCTGTCCACGCCACTGTCCCCTCAGTCCCGAACTTCTTGTTTTTCTTCCCACGGATTCCTTGTGCTTCCCGTGGGACTCAGCTCCTTCCCGATTAAGGCCTGTGTGACTGAGGCCTGCCCTGGCTGCTGCTGGTCTCCGCGCACCTGTCACCGTGCAGCCAGGCTGGCCTCCGGCTCTTCCCTTTGCCTGGTGCATCCTCCCCCAGCTCTTCTCACGGCTGCTTCCTCATCCTTTAGGAGTCAATCCAGATGCCGCCTCCTCACTGAGGTCTTCCCCGGCCTTTGCGTCTTCCACACCCTAAACTCTCTGAAATTGCCTCTTTGGGCTTGTTTGCGTTGCAGCAGGCTGAGAACATTAGATGGGTCACATCCCCCGCAGCATTACCCAGTGAACCGGTACACACAGCTGCCCTCTCTTCTGAGGGAATCACTTGACTTCAGGGGTCCACCCCCCAGCCTTGGGGTCAAAGGCCGTAGGTGGTCATTCAAGGTGTTAGGCGGCATGGACTCAGGCCGGCTTCCTGGCCCCGGGCCACACTGCTCCTGTCTTTGTTCCTCCTTTTCTAATGCTGGTCTTGCTCTTTCCTGTTCTGTCAGTAAACAGTTACTGAGCACCTGTGATGTGCCAGCCCTGATCACATGGCAGAGGCAGTTGGCACAGGTGGGTATTCTGCCCCATGGCATGGTGGAGGCAGTGGAGGGGCAGGTTGGATGTGGCAAGCAATGATGTGTGCTAGGGGAAATGAGACCACCCAAACAAGGTTTTATTTTTTCCCTGTAACCTGCTTCGTTGTGATAGCCATCTATCCTCCATACTCAGCTGGGCCTGGGATCTTCCTGTCTGAATTCAGAGTTCATTTCCCCATTCACTTTTCCAACAAATACTGATTACTCACTACGTGTCGGGCACCATTCTAGGCTACTGCAGTGGATGAACAGATGCGTCCTTGCCCCCAAGGAGCTGGCACGTCAGTCGAGGAGATAGATGGGTGTTAAACAGATGTATAATTGTGGGTGAGAGAAGGCGGGCTCAGGGCAATGGGAGAGATGGAGGAAGGCGCCCTCTGAGCAGGTCTAGAGTCAGGGAGCGGTGGCTGTGAGGCGTCTGAATATGCTCCTGGACAACAGAACGGCCTGGCAGGCCCCGAGGCAGGCGTGTGCTCAGCAGCTGCTGTGTGCTTGAGCCCCAGTCTGAAGCCCCGTCCTGAGCCTCCGGCATGCTGATGGCCCCGGGAGCCAGAGCCTCCCAGGCGGACCCTACCTTCCCCGCGCAGGGCCGCGCTTGTGCTCTTCTTGCAGACGGTGTCGAGCCCTGACTGTCAGCTGGTCTGTTCAACCAGCATGGCCATCAAGCCCCAGGGCTGGAGATACAAGACAAGTCACTGCCCAGGCTTGGACCCCTTGGCTCTGGGCCTAACACCAGCCTCCACACTGGGCTGGGCCTGGCTGAGGTCTTGGTGAACAGAACTGTCAAAGCGGAGCTGAGCGGTCGAGTCAGCTTCCGTCTTCTGCTTAGCACAGCACTTCTGTGGGCTGCTTTCGAGTGTTCTGGACTCTGGCTGGAGTCCCCGAGGTCTTGAGGTTCTTCAACGTGCCCTGGCTGCCTGGCCCCAGTCCTGCCACAGGCCGTGTGGGACAAGCCGCCTTCTCTGAGGTCCAGTGTGGGGTGCTGGAGCTGGCGTGGGTCTGTGTGTGCAGAGTGTCGGCCCTAGGCGGGAGACAGCGGGAGGGTGTACCGCCCCGCACCTCCCCTCTCCCCACACCGTCCTCTCCTGCAGGCCTCTCAGCTCCACACGGTCACCCTGGCGCTCTTCCCAAGCCTCTGCCTGGGGAGCCCGGCGGGCGGAGTGTCATCCAGGGCGCCTGGTGGCAGGCCCCTCGGGGCCTGGGCGAGGTGCTCCAGGCCACGGGAAGGAGCAAAGCTGTGGAGCTGTGGGAGTTCTGAGCAGGGCCGGACCGGCCTGTGAGATGCCAGCAACTCGGGGCTGAGAGCAGCTGCGCTTGAGGGTCGGGCGCCTCGTCTCCCCCGAGGACGCACAGTGGCACTGCCTCCCGCTCCCGCTCCCGCCACAGGGCACATGACGCGCTGGTGCCGCTAGGCTGCCCCCCAGGTCGGCAGCGAGCGGGTCCCCTGGGGAGCGCATCGAGGTTTCAGATGGGACAAGGCTTCGTGGCTGCTTGGGTGCAGGCTGAGTCGCAGCACCTGGTGAAACATGGCTCCCTCTGTTCTCCAAACTCTAGGGAAGGATCGAATCATATTCGTGACCAAAGAGGACCACGAGACTCCAAGCAACGCAGAGCTGGTGGCCGACGACCCCAGCGACCCGTACGAGGAGCACGGTGAGTGAGAGGGCCAGGGTCGACGGGCGGCAGCCCCATGCTCCTGGCCTCAGCTAGGTGTCCACCTTGGCCAGCACCGCTTCCAGGACACTAGTGCGTCTCCCTCTGCTGGGAGGGGCCGCGCGCTGACCTGGCCATCAGGCCAAACCTAGGCGTTGCTTCTGAGTTGTGAACAGTTTTCCACTTTGACAAAGTGGAGGAGCCTCAGTGCTCTGACACGCCCAGCGCCCATCGGACACTGTGCAGCCTCACCTTCCAGTCCTCACGCTGTGCTGAGAGCAGCCGAGGAGCAGGAGGGGCTTGAAGGGAGGGCGTGGGGGGTCCTGACCATCCATGTGGAAGGGGGAGACCAGGACTCCTCCTTCAAGCCTTTGGGCTTAACAGTCTCCCCTGTGTGGTCCTGAGCACAGCCCTGGGGGCCAGCGCAGCGCACCGGCAGAGCGCAGCTGGAGAAAGTCGGTGACTTCTCTTCAGCTGAGCCGAGAAGGCTCGGTGGGTTTCTGCTGGGAGTGTAAGCCCCATCCCGGGGGAGGCAGGGCCACCGGCCAGCGCCAGCCAGGCAGCACTTCGTCTTACCATTATTCCTGTGAGGCCCGGGCTTAGGTTTGCTTTTATAAAACCTGTCTCACTTCCTTGCCCATCTTCCCTTCCCAGGACTAATCCTGCCAAACGGAGACATCAACTGGAACTGCCCGTGCCTTGGGGGCATGGCCAGCGGCCCATGCGGGGAACAGTTCAAGGCAGCCTTCTCCTGCTTCCACTACAGCAAGGAGGATGTCAAGGGGTCGGACTGTGTGGGCCAGTTCCGGGCCATGCAGGAGTGCATGCAGAAGTACCCAGACCTCTACCCCCAGGAGGAGGAGGAGGAGGAGGAGCAGCCAGCAGACCCCCTTACAGGAAGCAGCTGCCTCCAAGGCCAGCGCAACCAAAGAGGAGGAGGCGGCGTCGAGCTAATGATGGCCGAGGCACTGGGCTCCAGCCGCCTTCAGAGCCCAGACGAACCTCTCCAAGAAAGTGTCTTTTCCCTCCGTTGTTCTGTGTACTGTAATGTACAAAATAAGTTATTGTGCTGATCGAGGGTCTTGGCCCCTTGCCGTATTTACACTGAAAAATGGGGTTGTGTATATGTGTGTCTCACATGAACCTGTTGGTGAATATAGCTGCCACTTTTTTGAGTTCTCAGATTGTCCTGAACTTTGCCACCTGGAAATAACGTGCTGAATCATCTCAGCAACCACAAATCACTATCTGGGAGGGACTCGTGTGAGTGAGCTGATTTGTTTTGATTCTTTGTGTTCCTTTTAGTAGATTTTATACCCAGTTGGAAAGTGAAATAGAAACAAAACGTTTTCCCTTACAAATGCTGGGGTGGGGCCATTCCTTATAAGCAGAGGTGAGATGATCAGGCCTCGAGTATTTGAGGAGGCGCTAGGCTTCATTTCCGGTTCCTTCTGGTTTCCAGTTTTGCCTTGAGCTCCAGGTTTTCTGCGGTTAGAAAGCAGAGCTTTGGACCCTCTGAGTGAATCCCTTTGTAAGTGAAAAGAAAGGCTGGTTTTTGATGTTCTTGTTATTCCCAAAGCTCTGCTCTAGGACCTCGTTCACACTGGTTCTGTCTCAGCCTGTCCAGATGCAGCGCTCCTGAGAGGTGGGGACCTAATCATTACCAGAGTGAGAAGCAAGAGAGCAAACTGTCAATTAAAAGGAAAACATGGTTTTTACCTGATTGTGAATGTGTCCTCTGTGTTTACCAATTAAAAATGTTTCTGATACAAGGAAATAGGAGTTGTGAAAAACCAATTGAAATTCTCTGAAGACGCCGGTAGATCAGTTTGAGTCAGGTTTTCCATGTTGCATTCAAACAAAGCTCAGGAGAGTTTGTCTGTGAGCAGATGCTCTCACATGGGCATTGCTGTCGATGTTTCTGTTGTATTTGTCAGAACTGAGTCACAGCCCACAGTGCCCAAGGAACATGGAGACACGGCACAGGGCAAGGGCATGGGGGCAGGAAGCTGGAATGGCTAGGTCTGGAAGCCTTGACACCTGGAGAAGCCCTGGGACTTCTTTGAACTGCAGGCAGAGCCTTGCGCGTTTAACAGACATACTTTTTCCGGAAACATTTTGACCAAGACGTCACTGATCTGTGACCGTGTCTTGGATCCCATGCATTACACGCATTCAGGGAATCTCTACGGTCCATGTCCCAGGGACATGGGAAGGTGACCCATGTTGTCCCCAACTGCATGAAGATACAGTCCAGCCAGGGGTCAGCATTTACTTAAGAGCAGAAAAGTAGGGAGAAAGGCAGATCCCAGGGGCTAGGGGAAAATGGCCAAGTAGAAGGACCTGAGCTCACCTTCTCAAAATCACAAAGAAATGCTGAACAACCTTCAGTGAAAAAGGATAGTCTACGTCCAAAGAAAATGAAGCAGCTACAAGGGAGGGAGGGAGGGGCTGCATTCACAAAATAACCAAGTCTCACAGCCACGGAGCAGGCAACCACAAACTGGAAAAGAACGCATCACAGAGGTTCACAGGAGTCGGAGTTCTGAGAGCCTGGGGGTCTGGCGGTGCGAGGAGGGAGCCCCAAGGACATTTGGCTTTGAGGGCCAGAAATCCCATGGACAGAGGAGCCTGGTGGGCTGCAGTCCAGAGTGTCGTTGCTCGGACACGACTGAGCGACTTCACTTTCACTTTTCACTTTCATGCATTGGAGAAGGAAATGGCACCCCACTCCAGTGTTCTTGCCTGGAGAATCCCAGGGACGGGGGAGCCTGGTGGGCTGCTGTCTATGGGGTCGCACAGTGTCGGACACAACTGAAGTGACTTAGCAGCGGGGCTTGATCACAGGAACTCCACGGGACTGGAGGTGACAAATGCCACTCAGAGGGCACACACGGGTCTCATGCACACTGGGACCTGGGGGAAAAGCTGACTCCATAGGAGCCTGGGCCAGACCTATACACAGGTCCTGGGGAGCGCTCACTGGTGCGAGGGGCCCTGGAGATCACCATTGGGCACTGGCCTAACCCCAACCTATCAGCCCTTAGGCTCCAGTGCCGCGTTGCCTCAGGCCAAACAAGCAACAGAGTGGGATCACAGCCCCAGCTGCCAGCAGACAGGCTGCTTAAAGTCCTCCTGAGCCCTCAGCCACCTCTAAACAGTCCTCGACATGGCGCTGTCCACCAGGGCGGTCAAGACCCAGCTCTACCCACCCGTGGGCAAGCACCAGTCCGTCCCACCAGGAAGCCTGCACACGCCTCTCTGACTAGCCTCACCCACCAGAGGGAGACACAAGCAAGAGGAACTGCTGTCTTGCAGGCTGCAGAATGGAGACCGCAAATAAGACGGCAGCGGAATACGTGTCAGACGATAGAACAAGATAAAACCCCAGAAGGACAACTAAATCAAGTGCAGACAGGCAGTCTACCTGAGAGAGAATCCAGAGGGATGACAGTGAAGGCGACCTAAGATCTCACAAGAAGCATGGACGCACAGGCTAAGAAGACAGAGGAAACGGCTAACGATGAGCTAGGAGATTCAAAGAACAGACAGAACTGAACAATAACTGCAATGAAAACTACAGTAGAAGGAGCCGCTAGAGTAAGTGAGGCACGGGATGGATACGGGAGCGGGGAGACAGTAGTGCAGGTCACTGCTGCGGAGCAGGGCAGGACAGCGGGACGGCGGCTCGGGACGGGGCAGGACAGCGGGACGGCGGCTCGGGACGGGGCAGGACAGTGAGACGAGGACGGCTTAAGAGCCCTCTGGGACAGCATTAAACGCGCCACCGTTCATATTATACGGGTCCGAGAGGAGAAGACAGAGGGAAAGAACCTGAGAAAATGCTCAAAACAGATAATAGCTAGAAACTTCCCCTAACTGGGAAAGGAAATAGTCACCCAAGTCCAGGAAGTACAGATAAGCCCAGGCAGGATAAACCCAAGGAGGGACACTCCAAGACACACAGTAATCAACTGCTGTTAATAAAAATTAATGACAAAGAGAAAAATATTAAAAGCAACAAAGGAAAAAGAACAGGCGCGAGAATACCTATAAGGTTAACAGCCGGTTTTTCAACAGAAACTCAGGCGAGAGGGGGTGGTGGTGTTTACGTGCTCAGTTGTGTCCAACTCTGTGTGGCCCCCGTGGACTGCAGCCGCCAGGCTCCTCCATCCATGGCATTCTCCACGGGAGAATACTGGAGTGGTTGCCATTTCCTTCTCCAGGGGATCTTCCTGGCCCAGGGATCAAAACCCCGTCTCCCGCATTGGGCAAGCCACTTCCGTCGTGTCCGACTCTGTGCGACCCCACAGACGGCAGCCCACCAGGCTCCCCCGTCCCTGGGACTCTCCAGGCAAGAGCATTGGAGTGGGTTGCCATTTCCTTCTCCAATGCATGAAAGTGAAAAGTGAAAGGGAAGTCGCTCAGTCGTGTCCGATCCTCAGTGACCCCATGGACTGCAGCCCACCAGGCTCCTCCGTCCATGGGATTCTCCAGGCAAGAATGCTGGAGTGGGGTGCCATCGCCTTCTCCTCTTTCCCACTGAGCCACCAGTGAAACGCGATAGAAGGGAGTGGCATAATATACTCAAATGATGAAAGGGAAAAACCTACAACCAAGAATTCTCTACCCAACAAGGCTCCTGTCCAGATCTGATAGAGAAATCAAAAGTTTATACAGAAAAGCAAAAGCTACAAGAACTCAGCAACACCAAACCAGCTTTACAACTGATTTCTGGAGTATGGCGGCTCAAGAGCGGCTCACTTGGAAGTGCCGGTTGCCCAGCGCTTTGTGCCAGTTCTGTTTTGTGACGTGAGGCAAGTACGCCAGCCCGGCTTTTTAGCAGGACACTGAATTTTAAGTCCTCAGGAAGTTATGTGACTGCACGAATTTTAACTTAGTAATATTTTAGTAACCCGTATTGTCTCAGATGATTAGAAACTATAGACCTCATGTAAAATAAAAGGTTCCTCACTCACCTGGAAGAACCAAAGAAAAGTCATGTGTGCCTGGATGGTTTCACCAATAACTTTCAGGATCGGCTGGGTCTGAAGAGCTTCTGGAAGACAGCTGACAGGGGGTAAGCAGACAGACTTCCTCCTTTGCTCACCTGAACAGCAGAGAAAGGGGACACTTAGTTCATCCAAACAGGGCAGGCAGAAAACAGAGCCGGGGCCCCCAGGTGCTGGTACTTGAATCATTCTACTTTCCTACATGTCTGAAATTTTCCATGGAAAAGGTTAAAAAGGCACAGGCTAAGCAACACTGCAGAACCATGCTGGGGCAGGTTCAGGACCACATCGCTCTGTCCCACACGTGGCAGCCTGAGCTCAGCTGTTATTAACACTCCAAGCTTCAAATCCAGGCTGATGGGAAAAGTCGTTTAAAAGATACTGCTCGGGTTGACATCCCTTTAGTCCCCATTCCTGTCCTCTGCGTCTTCAGATGTCACTTATAATTTGGGCTCTCTTTCCAATCTGCACTTTTATGATATTTTTAGAATTTTTCTTTTGGCTGTGCTGGCTCTTCATTGCTGCACATGGGCTTTCTCCAGCTGCAGCAGCGGGGGTTCCTCTTGGCTGCGGTGCGAGGGCTTTTCGCGGTGGAGGCTTCTCTCGCTGTGGAGCACAGGCTCAAGGCACGCAGGCCTCAGCAGGCGCAGCGCGAGGGCTCCGTGGGCTGCAGGGCCTGGGAGCCGGCTCCGTAGTTGTGGCACACGGGCTTACTCGCTCCGTGGTATGCAGGATCTTCCCAGACCGGGGATCAATTGGCAAGCCACTCTTAACCACTGGAGCACCAGGAAAGTCCCTATTTTTCTGCTTTTTAAAAAGTGGTGGAAATATACACATAAAGTTTGTCGTTTTCACCTCTTTCAGCTCTGTGGCATTCAGTCCATTCACATTGTGTAGCCAGCGTCACTGCTCATCTCCAGGACTGTTTCATTTTCCCAGACTGGAGCCCTGCCCCCCCAAACCCCAGCTCCTCTCCCTGCCCTCCCACTGCCTGTGACTGTGCCTTTGGCTCCTCTAGGGACCTCACGTGAGCGAGGCCACGCAGCGTCTGTCTTCCTGTGGGGCCTCACGTGAGTGGGGCCACGCAGCGTCTGTCTTCCTGGGACTGGCTCATCTCACGTGGCGTGATGTCCTCCAGGCTCATCCGCGTGGCCGCACAGACACTTGGGTGTTCCTGCCTTTTGGCTTCTGTGAACAGTGCGGCTGTGACATGGCTGTACACCTTCCAGTCTATTTTCAACACATCTGTCACCAACGCTATATTTTTAAAAAATTTGACGCCAACACACCAAACACAATCAGTGTCTTATAGCCAGCTTTTGTCATTCATGTTATTTCTGAAGTCTGTGTACTGCTAGGTCATCTGAGTAACATATGGCATTCTTCAGTCTTCTCTCGTGGCTTGGGTGGTAATTTGCCTGCAGTGCAGGAGACCTGGGTTCAATTCCAGGGTCAGGAAGATCCCCTGGGGAAGGATATGGCAACCTGCTCCAGGATTCTGGTCTGGGAAATCCCATGGACAGAGTAGCCTGGTGGGCTATAGTCCATGGGGCCGTAAAGAGTCGAACATGACTGAATGACTAACACTCTGACTTTTGATGGCATTCTTATAAGGTAAGTATATCTTATTAAAATTTTAATATATCACTTAAACTTTCATGCATTTATTCTCTTGATGGCTTTAGATGGTTTCTAACTTATTTCTGACCTACTGAAGGTCATGCTGGTGAGGACACCTTGGTAGTCTCTCTGTGCACAGATGCCTCTCCAGAGACAGAACTACTCAGTTGTAGAATGGACACATTCCCATTTTATTTGATTTTCTGAATTTCCCTATAAAGTCGCTCTGCCAATTTATATGGTCAGATATTTGGAACCAAGAAGGGAGGAGTCTCCATTATGATGACACCATTATAGTGACTCCCCATATCTGAAATTTCACTTTTTGTCTTAGTTACCACTGCCAATATCAGTCCAAAAATATTAAAGTAAAAAATTCCAGAAATAAGAAACTCATTCATAAGTTTTAAACTGTGCACAGTTCTGAATAGCATGATGAAATTTTGTACCATCCTGTTCCCTTCTGCCCAGGATGTGAATCATTCCTTTGTCCAGCACATCCATGCTGGTGACCAAGCAGTCTCCATTATCAGATCTATGGTATCACAATATTTGTGTTCAAGTAACCCTTATATCGGAGAAGACAATGGCACCCCACTCCAGTACTCTTGCCTGGAAAATCCATGGATGGAGGAGCCTGGTGGGCTGCAGTCTGTGGGATCACGAAGAGTCGGATGTGACTGAGCGACTTCCCTTTCACTTTTACTTTCATGCACTGGAGAAGGAAATGGCAACCCACTCCAGTGTTCTTGCCTGGAGAATCCCAGGGACAGGGGAGCCTGGTGGGCTGCTGTCTATGGGGTCACATAGAGTCAGACGCGACTGAAGCGACTTAGCAGCAGCAGCAGTACATCCTGGAATGTTTAGAAAAAAGCATAATATGTACCTGGCCTAAGTTTAAAAAAATATCTACGTAGTAGTGAAAAGCCTTCCCCAGTAACTCAATTGGTAAAGAATCTGCCTGCAGTGCCGGAGACCCAGGTTTGAGTCCATGGTCAGGAAGACCCCCTGGAGAAGGAAATGGCAACCCACTCTAGTATTCTTGACTGGAAAATCTCATGGACAGAAAAGCCTAGTGGGATACAGTCCAAGGGGTTGAAAAGAGTTGGACACGACTTAGCAACTAAACCAGTGAAAAGGAAGATGAAATCATTCTAATATACAGTAGCCGAAAACATTTTATGAGAATGCAACGTCAGTTTCATGGAAATACATTCCATACAGAAAATCAGATTACATTAACAGCATTTTTAGTATTCACGTTTCTTTCTGAACTTGTGAATTACCAAAACAGGATATGAAAAGTTTTAAGTCACAGACATGAATATAAGCCTAGGAATTCCTGGCTTTTTGAAATGGTTTTACTCACATAAGCCTTTATTCAAGGAGAGCCACTCATCTAAGACAAGCTTCACTAAATCCTAATGCTGTCAAAGTTTAAAGGCATTCTGTGGCGCATTTAGAGAGAAATGCCTGTGTCCAGGTTCTGATGCAGTGGAAGCCAGGATTCAGGATGCCGCCTCTGCTTCCTCTGCCACTTAGATTTTCCACATCTGATAAATCAAGAGAGCCACAGCTAGATTTCTCTGTGTTGGGGCTGCCGGATGTGCTTATGTGGAAGGATGGCTTTGGCTCATCTCTCCACAGACCGGTGATCTTGCTGTTGCATCAAAAGTCTGCCAGCACCTGTCACGTTACAGGGAAACAGGGAGTCCCCAAAGTAAAAGACTTCTTTCATCCTCAGAAAATGATGAAGAAGTAACATGTGGATGGAAACTTTTGATGTATAGTTCTCAGTTTCCAAGGCCATACGAATCTGGGTTTTTATCAGGTGCCAGTCATGGAATATTCTCCAGTGAGTGATTTTGGACCCTTGGGCGTCACAAGGTGCGTGGACAGCTGCAAAGGGAGCGGGCAGCTCGGCCGCCGCCCCGCAGAGCAACCCCAGCCCCGGACTCCAGGTGGACTCCACAGAGGGGCAGCCGCCATGGAGCTTTATTGCGGAAAGGGCTTCACTTGATCCAATTAAGGCTTCAGCTAGAGCTTTAACTGTTTTATCTTCTTTCAGAAGATGGAGGAGGTTGATGGCAGTAATTAGCTGATATATTCTCCTTATTAAAGAGAAAACCCATTACAGAAACTACATCCGCCAGCTTTGTTCTTTGAAAGGAATTCAGCAGCTCCTGGAGACTCCAAATTACCCCAGAGGGGGGTGTGCCAGCACCGGATGCCAGTCACCCAAGACACTCCCTGCCAGCACAGTCACAGCATAAGACAGCGTCTTTCCTTCCCTGGTGGCTCAGCTGGTAAAGAATCCGCCTGCAGTGCAGGAGACCTGGGTTTGATCCCTGGGTTGGGAAGATTTCTTGGAGAAGGGAAAGGCTACCCAGGCCTGGAGAATTCCATGGACTGTATAGTCCATGGGGTCACAGTGGGAGTCGGACATGACTGAGCAATTTTGACTTACCTGTTAACACTGGCAAAAAAAAAAAAAAAAAGTGAGGGAAGCTAATGGCTAGCCCAGCTTTCTAGGTAGTGCAGTGGCAAAGAACCCTCCTGCCAGTGCAGAGACTCGGGTTCAATTCCTGGGTCAGGAAGATCCCCTGGAGGAAGAAATGGCAACCCACTCCAGCATTCTTGCCTGGGAAATCCCATGGACAGAGGATTCTAGAAAGCTATAGTCCATGGGGCTGCAAAGAGACAGACACTACTTACTAACTAAAACTAGAATGTAAACTGTAAAAATGGATTTGGTTGACCTGATGATTGGAAAGGGCCAGCAAGACCTCAAAGGGTAACTAAAAGGAAGGCGGAGTTTGTGCAGGTAATCAAAGGGACCTGTGTCCCTGTGTTCACTGGGCAAGAGCTGGTCCTCAAGTTGTGTGTGGCCAAGCCAGGAATTCTCCTAAACCTGCTATATTTAATATACATTATTTTTTATTGAGATATAATTGACATATAACATTAGGTTGGGCTTCCCCAGTGGCTCAGTGGTAAAGAATATGCCTGAAGTGAAGGAGCCGCAGGAGACACAGGTTTGATGCCTGGGTCAGGAAGATCCCCTGGAGGAGGGCATGGCAACCCACTCCAGTACTGCTGCCTGAAGAATCCCATGGAGAGAGGAGTCTGGTGGGCTAAAGTCCATGAGGTCACAAAGAGCTGGAAAGCGACTGAGCGACTGAGCATGCATATGTGCAACGTTATGCTAGTTTCAGGGGTACAACACAGTGATTTGATATACGCAGATATTGTGAGACGATCACCACAGTAAGTTAACACTCGTATCCATAATTGTTACACATTTTTTCCTTGTGATTTTAAGTTTTAAGATCTACTCTCAGCAACTCTCATCAAATACGTGATACAGCATTATTAACTACAGTCACCATACTCTGCATCTCCTGAAATTTGTGTCTTTTGATCCCCTTCACCCATTTTGCCCCCCACACCCTCGCCTTTAGCAAGCACCAGTTTAGAAAGCTCAGTGGATCCCATACGGGACAAATACTCAACAAAGAAACTGCTTAAAACTAAAGGCAAAGAAAGTATGTTGAAGTCTGTCGGGGGAGACGATGCATTTTGTGTAGAGGAAACAATATTAAGATATTAAAATTGCAGTGTCCTTGAAGAAGCGAATGCATGAACAAGTCGTGTTACTTTCCTTGTAACTCCTGAGAGCCTCTTTGGGCCTGTCACTTCAGCGTCTGTGTCATCTTGGGTTGGCATCTGTGTTTACTGCCCCTTAGTATACTGGTCGCATTTTCCGGTTTCTTTCTGTGCCGAGTGATTCTGAACTGTATTTTGGACTTCTGAATATTGTACACTGTTTTCAGTCCTGCTACAATCCTCTGGGGAATGTTTATGCTTTTGTTTTAGAGGAAAACTGAGAGTTCTGCTTCATCTTCTCTTTGGTCTCTTCCAGTCTCAGCTGTGTTGGTTCAGGTCTGTCCAGTGTGTGCACCCGGTTGTACCGAGACTTGTGAGGGGCACACAGAATTCGGTTCAGTTCAGTCACTCAGTGTGTCCAGCTCTTTGCGACCCCATGGACTGCAGCACGCCAGGCTTCCCTGTCCTTCACCATTTCCCGGAGCTTACTCAGACTCATATACGTTGAGTTGGTGATGCCATCCAACCAATCTCATCCTCTGTCGTCCCCCTTCTTCTCCTGCCTTCAATCTTCCCCAGCATCAGCGTCTTTTCTAATGAGTCAGTTTTTTTCCGTCCAGGGGGCCAAAGTGTTGGAGCTTCAGCTTCTGCATCGGTCCTTCCAATGAATATTCAGGACTGATCTCCTTTAAGATGGATTGGTTGGATCTCCTTGCAGTCCAAGGGACTCTCAAGAGTCTTCTCCAACACCACAGTTCAAAAGCATCAATTCTTTGGTGCTCAGCTTTCTTTATGGTCCAACTTTCACATCCATACACGACCACTGGAAAAACCATAGCTTTGACTAGATGGACCTTTGTCAGCAAAGTGATGTCTCTGCTTTTTAATACACTGTCTAGGTTGGTCATAGCTTTCCTTCAAGGAGCAACTGTCTTTTAATTTCATGGCTGCAGTCATCATCTGCAGTGATTTGGGAACCCCCAAAATAAAATCTCTGTTTCCATTGTTTCCCCATCTATTTGCTATGAAGTGATGGGAGTGTTTTTGGAATGTTGAGTTTTAAGCCAGCTTTTTCACTCTCCTCTTTCATTTTTATCAAGTCTTTAGTTCATCTTCGCTTTTTGCCATAAGGGTGGTGTCATCTGCATATCTGAGGTTATTGGTATTTCTCACTGCAATCTTGATTCCAGTTTATGCTTCATCCAGCCCAGCATTTCGCATGATGTACTCTGCATATAAGTTAAATAAAAAGGGTGACAATATACAGCCTCGATGTACTCCTTTCCCGATTTGAAACCAGTCTGTTGTTCCATGTCCAGTTCTAACTGTTGCTTCTGATCTGCATACAGATTGCTCAGGAGACAGGTGAGGTGGTCTGGGACTCCCATCTCTTGAAGAACACACAGAGTTACAAAGACACCTCTCTGGTGCTCTTCCCTGTGGGCTCCCTCCAGCAGTCTCTGACCCTCCAGGCCCCGAAGCCTGTTTCTTTCGGCCAGAAGTATATTATTTCTGTTGCCATTGTCATGTCCGTTCATGAGATCTTTAGAAGTCCATGTGAGAAAAGAAGGGGAAAACTGACCCCTGTGTGGGCTGCATCTCCAAGATATGGCTTCTTCCTCTATTAGCGTGGTTTTTTGTACTTATCAGAGTTCTCAGGTAGTTTTGAAAAAATATTTTGTCCAAACATATCAGCCACAATTAACAAGAGGAATGGGTTCCACTGGTCTAGAACTGGACAGTATTTTTAAATTTCAATTTCTAAAAATGTCATGTCTAGAATTTATACGAGACCTTTTATTTCTTTAACAGGTGTCCAGTTTACATTAGATTGGTGGTTATTCCAGTATCTGCAACCACAATCAACCCCCTTTTGTGCCCCTTTGTTATATTTTCTTTTTGTTTCTTCTTGGCCCCTTGTCCATCTCCAGATAGTAATTGTTCTATTTCATCTCACTTAGAGTTTGAAACTGTGTAAGAGCTCAGTCGCTTAGGAGACCGATTAGAAGTTTGTGTCTCCTTAGATAGTTGTAGAGTTACATTATCTACTAGGTGCGTGTCAGCCACAAATATAAAGTAAATACCTTTAGAGGAATAAGCATAATTTCATATATTTACATTATTCAAGATAGCAAATCCTCTATACCACCGTTAATCATTCCAAAACTAGTGAACTGGCTCACTTAAGAGAAGCTATCTGTCACTGAATAATTAGACATTTACTGTCCCTCCCCTTTATGAATTTTAAGACCTTGGCCCTTTGTTTTTAGCATGGATCGGCACAAAAGGACTGATGGCGGCATAGCCATTGCCCACCAGCTTCTGGGCAAAAGAAGACCCGGGTCACTCTTCCTCAACGTTCCTGAGAAGGACGTGATCATGCAGTCCAGAAAGTACAAGACCACAAAGAAAAGCATGAGCAGCAGAAGGGCCTCAGTGGCCCTTTCTTCCGGGGATGTCTTTGGAGAAAGCGTGGTGCTGTGAAGGTGCTGGGTCTGCCTCTTATGCCTGTACAAGAGAGTCACCATGTATCCACTTGAGATGGCCATAAGCCCTATGAGAGAGACATCCCAGAAGGTCGCTAGGGAGAAATATATGTACCTGAGAAAGTAACTCAAGGTCCAAAGTGAGCAGGATTCGGTGATAACCAGAAAACGGTCCAAGGTCACATTGGGTGTGGCAATGGCTGAGACTAAATAGCGACTACTAATGGACATGTTAAAGACCCAGAGGAGGAGAAAGCAACATAGGTTGTGATTTGACGATTTAAGTTTGAATTTTGCCAAACAGGAGTTTCTGACGTTGAGGGTGAGGGCCTGGAAGACGCTCAGCAGGCAGGTGGTACCAGTGGAGAGGCCCCTTGTCAACCTGTTTAAGTAGAAAACTGATTTACATTTGATGTCGTCCCAAGTGTTCTGAGACCCAGAGATGCCTGTAGCTATGATCCCCACGGCTACCAGCATGACTGTGTGGGTTAGGGCCAAGGGACTAATCATCAGATCAGTGGGCTTGGGTCTGTGCTCGAGAAGGAAGGTGTGGACGTGGAGGAGGAGAAGGATAGTGAAAGGGCGAGCCGTCCAACACATGACCAAAAGGACATCCGGCCACCACCGGTAGTTGGCTGGTGCCCAAACAGGAACCAAAAAGCAGACTAGACCTCCGGGGCCGGCCCTGAAGCCCCAATTCAATCAGGGGACAACAGGAAACCACAGACACCAATCACCGCTGTAGCCTGCGCTTGTTGCCTTATATGGGAAAAACTTGGCCTGTCCACCAGCCCTGGCTATAAAACCTTCCCGCACCCCTCCCCGCCTCGCAGACTCCCTTTGTTCCCCTGCTCGCTTGCCCCTGGGAGTTCTGCCCGGGAGCGACCGCCCAATAAAGGCCTTTTACTAACGGTCCCTAGAGGTGGCTTTTTCTTCCCGCAGCATTTTCTTACATCTGGCGCCCAACGTGGGGCTCGAGGTGAGGGCCTCCGGCACTCGCCGTTGAGGCCCCCTCGAGCTCCACCGCCACGGTAGCCCCGGACCCAGGCGACTGACCAACCTCCCGGACGGCAGAATACGGGGTAAGTCCCTTCGGCTTTGGGGCCTGCCCTCCCCTGGCAACCACTTCCTAGGGCCCTGTAACGGGTGCGCACTTACTGGGCCCTCCCGGTCACCAGTTCATGAGGGAGACGTCCCGAACGACTGAATAGACCTCCGGCTTCGGCCTCCCTCCCGGTCATCAGTTCGTGAGGGAGGCGTCCCGAACGACTGAATAGACCTCCAGCTTCGGCCTCCTCCGGTCCTGCAGTCTGTGAGGAAGACGTTCCCGACCGGCTGCTCGGACCTCCGGCTTCCCTTAGTGTGTCCAAAGACGTTTGGACACCGGGGTTCGCCTCCGCGTCACGTGGTCGCCATGGGATCGACAGCCTCCAAACCCGATCCCCAATATTCTACTCCTTTGGAGTGCCTACTGGCTAATTTGCGGACCCTAAGACTGAAAGGATATATCCGCCCTAAACAGCTTACCTTTTCGTGCTCTCAGGCCTGGCCACAATATCCTCTAGATGACGGCTCTCACTGGCCAGCCACAGGGACATTAGACTTTGACGTCCTCCATATTTGGACAATTACTGCTGGAGAACGGGAAAATGGTCTGAGGTCCCTTATGTTCAGGCCTTTGGGCGTTGCATTCCCGCCCCACCCTGTGCACCACGTGTGCCCCCGGCCAGATTCTGCTCACCATGGCTCCCCCGACCCCTTCCCCCAGGCCAAGCCCATCCCTTCCTCTTCCGAGTCTTCGGCTTTTACTATTCCCCCGGAAGAACTGACTGCTCCTCCTCCGTACGCATCCCCCCACGGCTCCTACCCCCTCAGCCCCTTCCACCCCTTCCACCTCGTCCACTCCAGCTTCCACACCAGCTCCGGAGGGTCCACCCCTGGCTCCGACTCCGGCAACACCTGGTCCTGTTCTCTATCCTCCCCTCCCTTCGGTGGCCCCGCCGCCCTCTCCGGTCAGCTCTCACACTCGCTCTCACAGCAGCCTGCAGGAACCCCCTCCCTCCGTTCCTCCTTCCTCAGCCCCGGCTTCGCTATTTCCCTTGCGGCAGGTGGCCGGAGCTGAGGGCCTAGCCCAGGTCCATGTTCCCTTTTCTCTCCAGGACCTGGCACAGATTGAAGCCAAACTGGGATCCTTCTCTTCCAATCCTACTCAGTACATTAAACAGTTCACGGGCCTGACTCGTGCCTATGCTTTGACCTGGCAGGACATCTATGTCATTTTGGGGTCTTCCACCACCCCAGAGGAGAGACAGGCCATCTGGACAGCGGCCAAGGCTCAGGCCGATCAGAGACATATTGCTAATCCTTCTCCCGAGCGCCCCCGGGGGCTCAGGCAGTTCCTGACGCCGATCCTGATTGGAACTATCAGGAGGGGGGTGGTGGCCAGCAGCGAGTACGCTATATGATAGAGTGCCTTCTTGATGGAATGGAGGTGTCCTCTCATAAAGTTGTAAATTTCCTCAAATTAGATGAGGTGACTCAGGGGCCTGATGAAAATCCAGCCATGTTCCTCAATCGGCTTACCGAGGCCCTCATTCAATACACCAGGATGTCCCCTGAGTACCCTGTAGGGGCAGCCACCTTGGCCAGTTGTTTTATCTCTCAGTCTGCCCCTGATATTCGGAAAAAACTGGCCAAGGCTGAGGACGGCCCTCAGACCCCTATCCGAGACCTGGTAAAGATGGCCTTTAAGGTTTACAACGCCCGTGAGGAAACTGCTGAGGCCAGCCGAAAGGCAAGGCTCAAGCAGAAGGCTGAATTTCAGGCTAGCCTCCTAAACCAGCAGACCCAGGCTTTGGTAGCGGCCCTGCGGCCGGCAACGGGCTTGGGGCCCCAAAACCCCCTCCGGGGCCTGCTTCAAGTGCGGCCGAGGACACTGGGCCAAGACGTGCCCTAACCCGCACCCTCCATCCAAGCCGTGTCCGTTGTGCAAGCAACGAGGACACTGGGCTAGTGACTGTCCCCAGGCCTCTCGGGCCCTGACCTCTAGGGGCCAGGGACCAGAGCGCCAGGGGACTTCCTGCCCTACTCCGGCTTTGGAGCTGCTGAGCTTCGACGAAGACTGATGCCGCCCAGACTCGGGGACCCCGATCACCCAAGCCGAGCCCAGGGTAACGCTCCAGGGAGTGGGTAAGTCTATCAACTTTCTGGTTGATACGGGGCTACCTATTCAGTCCTTCCTTCCTTTGGGGGCATTCTGCATCCTTCCCAGATTTCGGTTATGGGAACTGACAGCCAACCTTCACGTCCCCTCCAAACCCAACCACTGTCCTGTCAGTTGGACTCCTGCATGTTCACTCACTCCTTTTAGTCATTCCTTCTTGCCCTACCCTGCTTTTGGGGAGAGATATACTCGTTAAGCTAAAAGCCACCCTCCACCTGACTCCCGGATCGGCCACCACGTCGGGGGCCTTCCTGATGCTACTCGCAGACCCCCTGACTCCTCCGGTTAGTCCTGAGGTCTGGGATACCCGAGTTCCAGTGGTGGCTCGGCACCACCCTCCAGTCCTCATTCGGCTAAGAGATCCCACCTCTTTCCCGGCTCGACCCCAATTTCCCTTGTCTGTTCGTAGCCTTAAAGGATTAAAGCCCATCGTTGACCGCCTCAGGGGACAGGGCCTCCTGGTCCCTACTACCTCCCCCTGTAACACGCCCATCCTCCCTGTTCGAAAAACCTCCGGTGACTACCGGCTGGTGCAGGATCTCCGCCTGATTAATGCGGCAGTGGTCCCCGCCCATCCGCTTGTTCCTAATCCTTACACCCTCCTCTCCTCTATTGCTCCTCAAACTTCTCATTTCACTGTCATTGACCTCAAAGATGCTTTCTTTACCATCCTGCTTCATCCCGACTGTCAATTCCTCTTTGCTTTCACCTGGACTGATCCAGACACTCAGCTGACCACCCAGCTCACGTGGACTGTACTTCCTCAGGGGTTCAGAGACAGCCCCCATTACTTTGGGCAAGCCCTGTCCCGAGATCTGGCTCGGTGCTCTCTTCACCCTACCGCTCACATCCAGTACGTGGACGATTTGCTTCTTTGCAGCCCGTCAGAAGAGACCTCCCGACAACACACTGCGACCCTCCTTAATTTCCTTAGCTCCCAGGGCTATAGGGCCTCCGAAATCCAAGGCTCAACTAACCCAGACCTCTGTTGTCTATCTAGGTCTCCAAATCACTCCCACCACTAAAGCCCTGACAGCAGATTGGTGTAGCCTCCTCCGGTCCATCTGTCCTCCGGCCAATGGAGACCAGATATTGTCCTTTTTAGGGCTGACAGGATTTTTCCGACACTGGGTCCCAAATTACGCCACCCTGGCCAAGCCTCTGTATGTTGCAGCTAAAGAGACCCCCACAGGACCGCTGTCTTCCCCCACTGAAGTGACTCAGGCCTTTCATGCTTTATGCTCCACCTTACTGGCTTCACCTCCTCTCTTTCTTCCAAACCCGAATTATCCACACCATCTATATACTGACAAAAAGGGAGGAATAGCTTTTGGAGCCTTGGTACAACCAGTTGGCCCGGAACTGCTGCCTATTGCTTATGTGTCTAAACAGCTGGACCCCACGGCCAGGGGATGGTTTCCCTGTCTGCGAGCACTAGCGGCAGCGGCCACACTATACGCAGATGCAAAAAAGTTAGTCCACGATCAGCCTCTGACCGTTTTCTCACCTCACCGCTTAAGTGATCTTTTAGCTTCCAGATTTCTCTCTGATCTCAGTGACTCTAGGCTCCAGCAATTTCATTTGGTGTTCCTAGATAACCCACAAGTTTCTGTGGGTCGTTCTCCGCAACTAAATCCCCTCTCATCATTACCTTCTCTTCCCTTTACGGAACCCTCAGCTCACTCATGTATTGAGACCCTTGAGTCCCTCATGCAGCCGCCTCACAATTTGTTTGCCAGATGTTTGCAAAACCCAGATTTGACACTGTTCATGGACGGAAGCTCAAAGCGAGACTCTGACGGGATCCAGAGGGCGGCCTATGCTGTGGTAACCACCCGAGGAGTCCTGGAGGCCCAGCCCCTGGCTCCAGGGACGACCTCCCAGAAGGCGGAGCTAACAGCCTTAACTAGAGCCTTGAATCTGGCAAAAGGAAAAAGGGCTAACATTTATACCGATTCCAAATACGCTTTCTTAATTGCCCATTCCCATGCAGCAATCTGGAAAGAGCGGGGCTTCCTGACCACTAAAGGATCTCCCATTTGCAATGCCTCCCATATTACCCGATTATTAGACGCCTTATCCTTGCCCAAGGAAGTAGCTATCATACACTGCAAGGGACATCAAAATGCTCATGATTCGGTCGTCTTGGGTAACAACATGGCCGACCAAGTGGCTCGATAGACTGCCTTACAGCAAGCCCCTAAATCTGTGTTGGCCTTAAGGTCGGCATTTATACCCAAATACCCTGATAAAAAGCCCAGACGTTACTGACGCAGGAGGGGGCCCAGAAGCATTCATCAGGGTGGATACTGTATTATGGCAAGCCAGTACTCCCCAAGCACCAGGCGAAGGACATCATATCCCAAATCCATAACACTCTGCACATTGGACCAAGGGCCCTCCTCTCTTTCCTTGGTCCTATCTTTGCCCCCTGGCATCTTAGGCGTGCAGTATACGATGTTCATCGTTCTTGCTTGACGTGTGCCTCCACCTCTCCTCAGGGAGGACTTAGACCCCCTCAGACCACGCATCAACTCAGGGGGCACTTGCCTGGGCAAGACTGGCAGATAGACTTCACTCACATGCCCAGGAATCGAAGCCACCGCTATCTGCTGGTCTTGGTGGACACTTTCTCGGGTTGGGTCGAGGCCTTCCCCACCGCCCGAGAGACCGCGGCGGTGGTGGCGGAGGTCTTGACAACCCATCTCATTCCCAGGTTTGGGCTACCTAATTCCCTCCAGTCTGACAATGGGCCTGCATTCATCTCACAGATCTCCCAGCAGGTGACTGCGGCCTTGGGCATCGCCTGGCATCTCCGCATCCCTCACCGGCCTCAATCGTCAGGCAAGGTGGAGTGGGTGAATGGGATCATCAAGACGCACCTGACCAAACTTGCTTCGGAATTGCGACTGTCCTGGGTCGACCTCCTCCCTCTGGCGCTCACTCGTATGCGCACCACACCTCACTCAAAGACAGGTTTGACCCCCTTCGAACTGCTTTACGGAAGGCCCTATCTTCTGACCTACCTCTCAGAGGGAGAGACTCCCCCACTCGCGGGGTACCTCCCTCTCTTTTCCCTCCTACGGTCTTTGTTGAGAGAACACACTGACCGGGTCTTGCCACAACCGACGGACGACAAAGGGCCGGTCCGGCCTTTGGCCCCAGGAGATCAGGTACTGCTAAAAGTTCTTAACCCCCGCCCGCTGCAACCCCGTTGGACGGGACCCCATACGGTAATCCTCACCACTCCTACGGCAGCCAAACTCCTGGGACACGAGCCCTGGTACCACCTGACCCGACTTAAGCTCGTACCCCCAGGTTTTCCTGACCCTGACCTTAAAGAGAGAAGATCCTACCGCTCTGTCCTTACTGGACCAACTAAGCTAACTATCACCCGGACTCCTCTTCCCCCAATTCCAGAATAACCAAAGACATTGCCTCCTGTCATTTACTAAAATTGCTGTTCCTTATCTCTAAGGTGCTATTCCCTTGAGGAGCCCAGATTGGGCGGTGCTCTTTTTCCATTGACTCTGTCCAGGGTCCACAGGTCCCTACAGGACCCTGGCTGAAGGAGCAGTGCAGATTGGAGTCACGAAAACTTACCGGCCAGCCAAGGAAGCGATAACCTGTTACACATTCCCCAAATTGGGCCTGCTACGAGGCCGCCACCCAAATGAAGGATTCAACGCATTTCTCATCTCACAGACCGGGCTGGTCATCATGGCAAGCCCCCAGGTTGTGGGCATTCTGCCTGACAGGCTCTCCTCAGGCTCAGGCTAATGTGTTTATCTCTTGGGCACACTACTATGCTAACTACTATAATACCTCCACATGCTGGGTTTGCACTGCCATGCCACTGTCGGTCCAGAGTGGGCTGCCATGGTGGGCAATGCCAATAGGTGACGGTGCTATAGAATCCCTTTGTGGCTTCCTAGAACAACAAAAACGGTTTTATTCAAGCCTCACGTACAAATATTCCGGTTTTTCTTGGTGTAAAAATACCACCACTCGCCCGGGTATTGTTTTTGATGTTACTGTCAGTCATCAGGTTATAGTTTCTGCATTTACAGGATACGTTAATGACACCCAAAAGGAAGACCAACTTCAAATGTCGTCTTGCTTCCTCGGAGACTACTATCAGATTTGGGACGAGTACTTCTGGATGACACCAGAAGCAGGACAGCTCATTAGATCTGCAGACCTGTGTTGGGAACAGAGAGAACACCAGCCTCGATATGGACAGACGGCCTTGTCGAGACATCTGTTAAAACATGTGGGGATATTGTCCCAAACTCTATGTAAAACGGTTTTTGATGTGACCTTTACTGTGGATAAGGCCAATGTATGGCCAGGATCTGATTGGACAAACAACCCAGGTATCCGTTGGGTGGCGCCCAATGGCACCAGGTGGATACGTGGCACCAACGTGTGGCCGTGGCTCCCTGTCGGGTGGGTAGGCAGATGCACCCTGGGGTTTGTCTTCACCCCAGGTCGGATCCACACGGGAAAGATGCCTACACCGGCAAATCTACCCCTCATCAGAGCCAGGTGGACCAGGTCACTCTTTCGCTGGTATGATTATTTGGCGGCCGTGTTCGTACCCTCCATTGGAAACCTAGATGTTATGACCCGTGTCGACTCCCTCGCAAATTTCACTAAACAGTCTTTATTAGAAACCACCAAGGCCCTTGAGGCCTTAAACGAGGAGCAAAAACAAATGCGCAAGGCCATGTTACAAAACAGGATGGCTCTGGATATCCTTACAGCAGCCCAGGGCAGAACTTGCGCTATTATAAAAACAGAATGCTGTGTGTATATTCCAGACCTTTCCCAAAATGTTACAGATGCTCTCACTGAGATACGAGACAGTGTCTCCAGGTTGGGAGATGGCTCTCCCTCAGTTTTGGACGAGATCACATCCTGGTTCAAGTTCGGTTGGTGGAAGCCCATTTTCATATTTGTCCTTGTAGTGCTAACCCTTCTTCTTTTTGGGCCTTGTATCCTCAGCTGCTTGTCAAACGTGACCCTAAACATGTGCCAGCTGGGACGACGGCCCAACGCGGTCCAGCTAATGGTGCTGCGACAGCAGTACCAGGGACCTCTACCAAGCACCCCAAGGCAAATTTGATGACGGACGCCCCAGTCATCCCGGTCATCCCCTCCCCCTCGTCGCCCCCGTTCAGCAGGAAGTAGCCAGAGAGAATCAGCGCCCCTTGTACTATATCAAAGAGGCCGGGATGAAAGGGCGAGCCGTCCAACACATGACCAAAAGGACATCCGGCCAGCACCGGTAGTTGGCTGTGCCCAAACAGGAACCAAAAAGCAGACTAGACTTCCGGGGCCGGCCCTGGAGCCCCGATCCAATCAGGGGACAACAGGGAAACCACAGACACCAATCACCGCTGTAGCCTGCGCTTGTTGCCTCATATGGGAAAAACTTGGCCTGTCCACCAGCCCTTGCTATAAAACCTCCCGCACCCCTCTCCGCCTCGCAGACTCCCTTTGTTCCCTCGCTTGCTTGCCCCTGGGAGTTCTGCCCGGGAGCGACCGCCCAATAAAGGTCTTTTTACTAACGGTCCCTAGAGGTGGCTTTTTCTTCCCGCGGCATTTTCTTACAGATAGTGTTGGCTGAGATCCCAATAACCACCTCGCAGAAGAATGCATTTCTTATAGCAACAGAACTGGAGGGTTTATCTTTATCCATCTCTATGGGGATATCTATTTATAGTAAATGTCTGAAGAGAAAAGCGAGAAAAATTCTCTTTACCACAAACATCACCTTCACCATTTTCAACCAGCACTATTACTATCATCAAAACATGTGGATTGATCCGAATACATCCGTTTTCAGGTCCACGCATCTATGGACTTGATACTCAAGTCTGCCTTCGCGCCCACCTGGATGTCATTATGCTTCTCTCCCCCAGCCCACCCCTGTGCAACCCATCCACGGTGGATAATGTATCCCGTTACTGGGCCGGGCTCTAGCGGCACCATGCTTTATAGAAGGCAGTTGCTCATTTTTACCTTACTTTTTACTTTTCACAGTCAACAGTCATTATTAAAACCACTGGCAAATCTTCTTTCTCTATAAGAAAACTCCACAGTAGAAGCAGAAAAGTTGATCTCCTTTCTCCAAAATATTGATCCAGGAAGATGACAAAGATTAACACAATCAAAAGCACCCCTTTACATTCGCTGGCACAGAGCGCAGGAGAGACAAAAGGAATCATGCCTCTAATCATCAACTACATCCAGACTTCAAGGTTCACAGACAACTCTATCAGTGAGAAGCATACTGCAAATACTTATTTATCTGTTTATTTTTACATGAATATGATAACGATCCCCAGTGCCACAACTAAGACCCAGCACAGACAAATAAATAAACATGTTTTTAGAAAAGAAAGATATATACCTATTTCTATGCTTCAATAGCAAACATATTCTGGAGAATATGAATATTTCATTAAAACAAGCTAAAATAAACCCTCTTGCGTGTCCTCGCACATCCATGCTTCATCACACTTACTGCTTGAACTGCACCACTGTCCAGGAGAGCAGTGACAGAGCAGAAACTTTCCCCGTCAACAGCGGGATCTATGAGACCCTCTTCAGATAAGCCTCTTAGCAGTGACTGATGTTCAGAGGGTGTCTGGCTCGCCCTAGCGTACCAAGCACAATCTCATTTATACACCTGGGATGACCTCAAAGGGGCTTGATCATAATGATCTGAGTCACAGGCACAATAACATAAACGAAAATTCTGAAACAGGTCATATTCTAGGAGGCTACTACACTGAGAAAGAGGAAAGAAAAGCTATGTGGGAAAATTAGAAAACAAAAACGATGAAACAAGGAAAACAAAACAACACGTAAATGGAGTGAAACATGTCAATGAGAAACATAGGCGTTCACGGGGGAAAATTACCACTGGGAGCCGCTGTAACTGATGGCGCAGACTGAGGCTCACAGCTGAGGCTCCTTCAAAAACCCGATCAAGGCGCGGTCGCTTTAGACATTGTATCATTGTGCAGTTATGTGAATCACGGATAATCATGTGATACACTGTGCCATCAAAATGGGCCGCACACCACTGAAGAACGTTAAGGTCGTTTCTCTCGAGCCAGGGGTCGGAGAAGTGATGCGTGTGCGTGGAAAGAGGACACCCCGCACCAGACCCCGAGGTAAACGTGGGTTGGTGACCTTGTGGACAGATGACAGGGTGAAGGAGAGGGAGAGAGCACCTGTGTCCGCTCTCCGCGAGCAGAGCAATTCCTCGGGACGGAGAGCAGGCGCAGACACCCCGGATGATGCTCGGCAGCGCGCAGCGGGCCGCCGACTCGCGGAAGAGCGCATCGTGGTCCACGCCTTCGCTTCCATCGCTGCCTCCTCTGTTCCAAAGGAGGAAGGAGCAGAAAGGACCTGGGAGGAGAGAGTGACAAGATGCTCTGTCTGTGGGTTTGGACTGTGGCTGTGCTAGAAAACACGTTCCACCCTGTGGCACCTTCTAGCTGGAGAACCGGGAAGAGAACAATGGAGAAAGAGCCTGAAAAGTCAACGAAGCAAAATCACCACCATCCAGACGTCGTGATGGGTACAGAGCATTTGAAAACATATGAACTTCAGGAGAATGAAAAAGAAAAACCTGAGGTACGGTCGCATATGTTGTTATGTTATAAAGTGTTACAAACTGTTATAAACTGTCCTATATGTTATAAACTGTTATGCAGCAGTTTCCTAAAACACATGGGTGAGAATTATCTACTGTTTTTACAGATTCAAGGATTGCAAAGTATAGCTCAGGGTGGTTGCTTGCCCATGGCTGTTTGGGTATTTACAGCATGGATATTTTTACATCTATTTTGTGGAAAGGCAAAACAAGAGTAATCATTATTCCAAACACAAAGTAAAACCCCCAGAGGTGCTTTATCATAAACCCAGAAAGTCCTGCATGAGAATGGGTCTGGTTTACTTGCTTCAGAGTTTTCACATTGTCATCCTCTTCTTTGTATTTCAGTAACAAAAAAAGATCAGTTCACATTTCTCTCATAATAAATTCACAAGACAGAGTTTGGAAAAAAAAAATCTAAAACTCAAGCATAGAGGTCAGGGGCAGATGAAAATGTTTTTTGTTCCAAATTTTCCTTGTAATGAAACGGGTTCTGGCATATCCAAATGAAAGGGAACAGATATTTTTTAAATGAATAACCTGTGAAGAAAGAGAGAGACACACAGTCTTTCTCCTCACCCAGTACTGCTGACTCTACGTTAGGTCCTCAGCAGACGAGCCGGGTCACGTCTACCACCAACACTATGCTTCCTTTATTTTTATGTAATCACAGCCTCATGTTCACTGTCCTCTGATTTAAAATTCCCTAACTGCCAGAGCATAGTCCTCTCTACATTAATTTGAAACTTATGAAATAAAACTGGGACAAGAAAGATCTTCATGAGAAAAAAAGTGGTAAATATTTTGGACTGAAGTGACTTAGCAGCAGCAGTGAGGTTAAACTTTCTTTACAAAGTGATGTTTCAAACAAAGAATCTGGTTTTCTTATAATGCTTAGTTTTTTTTTTTTCAAATAACCCAAACCCCAGAGGGCACTTATTTTTAAAAGCTCTAATTGATTTATGAAAATGAGAGAAATGAAACAGCATATTTAATGAAAACGCAGTCAGAGCTAAACATTTGTTCCTTTAAGAAAAATATTATTATATTAGTAATACTCTAACATAACAGTATAATCTCTTCCTTGAGAACTGAAATAGCAAGTAAATAAAAGTAATTTTATTCAGGGAAAAAACACATATCAGCAATTAATTAATTTAGTATTTCACATGAAAAGACCCATTATTTTTATGAGTCACCAACTTAAAGGATGAACTACAGTAACAAGAACATTTCCCCACTCCATTAAAGAGAAAACCATCCTCTGACCTGGGAGATGGTGAGAGTAGAATGGCTCATCTGAAAAAAACATCACTATTAGACCAAATTTGCCTCTTTTTCCAGCCTGCCTATAGGCGCATCCATGACTGGTTCTAAGTGTGTGGAACAAAGAGGCACTTACCCAGATGGACGTGTGGGGTGATCTGTGTAGGCGAGATGGACTGGAACAGTTTCAAGGCAAGGATGTCATTAGCTCATCTCTCTGCAGGCCTGTAATTTTAGTGTCTAGAAAGGTGACAAGATCCAGCTGGGGACAAAAGAACCATGTTGTCCCCAGTGGAACATTTTACTTGTCTATTAACTTTAATTCATTCTCTCTAGGAAAATAAATATCCGGGGAGATCTGTACTCAAAACTTTTCTGTAAATTCCCTTGCCACATCTGAGTGGAAGGATCAGAAGGGCAACAGTCATGGTAGAAAATACTAGTTCTCTCATTTTGATCCTAAGATCAAATTAAAATAATCCTATTTCAACTCGGTAATGTCCTCTGGGGTGAGAGACCCCTGGTCCCTCCAGCGACTTCCAGTGGCTCTGTGTGTCCTCCACCTCGAGTATCTGATGGGCACCCTCACCCTTAGGTCAGTTCTCAGGTGGAGCATGTATTACCAGATTCTGAGTATTAGTACTCACATAGTTTGTGATTTCAAAAATCTTCATTTATGTTCCAAGCTGTGAGTCAATCTTAAAAGTGAACTGAAAGGAAATAAAAGAAAAAACAGAAACGAAAGAGGCAGAGCCAGAGGTTGAGAGCTGAGGTAGTGACATGCATATTGAACATAATTAAAGCTGAGGTGTCGCCCACCTCAACTCCACTGTATGAGGAACCGGAATGACCTGGCCCTCTTCCTAACAGAGGCAGCCAAGAGTCTACATTTTCTCTGAAATAAACAATATCAAATTATGCTTCAGTCTCAAATGCAGTTTACACAGAATTATATAAACAGCTATAAAACATGTGACAAAACGGGGCCCCACAACTTACATCAACCAGAACGCCGTCACCTCCGCTAGCTGTGTTCGCAGTGACGCTTTCCAAGGCCCACTGGACTCCACATTCCAGGATGTCTGGCTCCAGGTGAGTGATCACACCATCATGATTATCTGGGTCGTGAAGATCTTTTTGTGCACTTCTCCCATGTATTCTTGCCACCTCTTCTTAACATCTTCTGCTTCTGTTAGGTCCATACCATTTCTGTCCTTTATTGAACCCATCTTTGCATGAAATGGTCTCTAATTTTCTTGAAGAGATCTCTAGTCTTTCCCATTCTGTTGTTTGCCTCTATTTCTTTGCACTGATCCCTGAGGAAGGCTTTCTTATCTCTCCTTGCTGTTCTTTGGAACTCTGCATTCAGATGCTTATATCTTTCCTTTTCTCCTTTGCTTTTTTGCTTCTCTTCTTTTCACAGCTGAATTCCAGTTGAGCTATTTCAAATCCTGAAAGATGATGCTGTGAAAGTGCTGCACTCAATATGCCAGCAAATTTGGAAAACTCAGCAGTGACCACAGGACTGGAAAAGGTCAGTTTTCATTCCAATCCCAAAGAAAGGCAATGTCAAAGAATGCTCAAACTACCGCACAATTGCACTCATCTCACATGCTAGTAAAGTAATCCTCAAAATTCTCGAAGCTAGGCTTCAGCAATATGTGAACCGTGAACTCCCAGATGTTCAAGCTGGTTTTCAAAAAGGCAGAGGAACCAGAGAGCAAATTGCCAACATCTGCTGGATCATGGAAAAAGCAAGAGAGTTCCAGAAAAACATCTATTTCTGCTTTATTGACTATGCCAAAGCCTTTGACTGTGTGGATCACAATAAACTGTGAAAAATTCTGAAAGAGATGGGAATACCAGACCACCTGACCTGCCTCTTGAGAAACCTATATGCAGGTCAGGAAGGAACAGTTAGAATTGGACATGGAACTACTGGGGTCCAGCCCCGGTTGGGTCCAGGGTATCCAAAGTGTGGACGGCGAGGCGAGGAGATATATAAATTTAGAGAGAGATAAGGAAAGAATTTCCAGTTAAGAGAATAGAGGAGAGAAAGAGGCTGATATTCCTTTGTTTACACAGAAAGTCAATAAAGTCTCAAGACAAGAGACTTGCACCGTTTACGCAGGCCGCGGGCGCCCTCCTGGTCTCCTGAGGGAGTGAAGACGCAGGGTCGCCTTCCCCTTCAGGTCTTGGAAGCCCAGGCAAATAAGTACACACGGTGGGCCTCTGTGCTCCAGATGGGAATCAGCCTGAAAAGGAGAGTGAGAAAGAAAAGATGACACGGGGAAACCAGGCTTTCGTGGAGCTGGTCCTGGTCCTGGTCCGTCTCTTTATTTTTCAGAGAAGCTTTTATACTTTAAGTTGAACATAGAGATAAATGTAAGAAGCAGAGTCATGCAGGGTCAGCTGCTCTGACCCTTATCTAAAGACAGAGTGTTCTTTGCATATCTTTGTTCTTATAAAGGTCTTATGTTTGTTTACAGTATCTTCTGGTCTGGAGACAGATTGACATTTATGGCCCCATCTTTCTTTCTATTGATAAAGGTTAGTTAATCAGAAAACTTGTTCCCTTAAGATCTACTTAGTCTTAAGATAGTGATAGAGTTACATTCTTACATAGCAAGGATACAATGATTTAAAACAAAGAAAGAGGAGTACACTGATTTATAACAAAGAGAAAATTCATTAACTCAAAAGTCTAGTATTGCTAACATCAAAACTACTATATTTCTTTTTCTACACTCCAGTTACATTGATTAACATATTCCCAGGTGCCTAAGGATAGGGAGGCCTGGTGGCAATCATTAACTCAGCAATGAAACCCGTCACCAACATGATTTTTATCTTTAGAAAAACCCTATGCTAACTAAGACTTTCAAAATACTCCAAACTCTCTGTGCTGTTTATGGTTGAGAAGTTATAAACAACCATGTGCATAGTAGCAAGAGTGTGGATAAACCTGTCACACAAGCTAGACTGCCAGCAGAGAGGGTTGAGCTGAGACACTCCTTTTATATGCTGGAGACTATTAACTGGAGCGCTAAGTTAATTTTCCAGAGAAAGGTGGTTGGGGATAGCCCCTGTTAATGTCAGAAGAGTGTACTATAATAGATAGATTTTGGTTTTGAGGGTAGATGCTTGAGCAGATCTAGGGGACCCCTGGAGTCTTGATCTGCCTTGCCCGTCAGGCCTCTTTTGCATGACCTTTGCCATGGGTGGTGTCTCCTGTGCTGGCTCCCAACAGAACAACAGACTGATTCAAAATACGGAAAGGAGTATGTCAAGGCTGTATATTGTCATCCTGCTTATTTAACTTATATGCAGAGTACAGCCCCATGAGAAATGTTGGGCTGGAAGAAGCACAAGCTGGAATCAAGATTGCTGGGAGAAATACCAATAACCTCAGATATGCAGATGACACCACCTTTACGGCAGAAAGTGAAGAGGAACTAAAAGCCTCTTGATGAAAGTGAAAGAGGAGAGTGAAAAAGTTGCCTTAAAGCTCAACATTCAGAAAACGAAGATCATGGCATCTGGTCCCATCACTGCATGGGAAATAGATGGGGAAACAGTGGAAACAGTGTCAGACTTTTTATTTTGGGGGCTCCAAAATCAGTGCAGATGGTGATTGCAGCCATGAAATGAAAAGACGCTTACTCCTGGAAGAAAAGTTATGACCAACCTAGATAGCATATTCAAAAGCAGAGACAGTGCTTTGCCAACAAAGGTCCGTCTAGTCAAGGCTGTGGTTTTTCCTGTGGTCATGTATGGATGTGAGAGGTGGACTGTGAAGAAGGCTGAGCACTGAAGAATTGATGCTTTTGAAGTGTGGTGTCGGAAATGACTCTTGAGAGTCCCTTGGACTGCAAGGAGATCCAACCAGTCCATTCTGAAGGAGATCAGCCCTGGGATTTCTTTGGAGGGAATGATGCTGAAGCTGAAACTCCAGTACTTTGGCTACCTGATGTGAAGAGTTGAGTCATTGGAAAAGACTCTGATGCTGGGAGGGATTGGGGGCAGGAGGAGAAGGGGACGACAGAGGATGAGATGGCTGGATGGCATCACTGACTCGATGGACATGAGTTTGAGTGAACTCCGGGAGTTGGTGATGCACAAGGAGGCCTGGCGTGCTGCGATTCATGGGGTCGCAAAGAGTCAGACATGACCGAGCAACTGAACTGAACTAAACTGAACTTATAATGAAAAGAAAACATACTCTCTGGAAGCAGACCCACCGGTGTTCTAGGTATTAGAATTAGGAGACAGTGCTTTAAAACAAGCAGGGCTTCCCAGGTGATGCAGTGGTAAAAAATTCATCTGCCAATGCAGGAGATGTAAGAGATGTGGGTTCAATCCTTGGGTGGGAATATTCCCTGGAAGAGGAAATGGCAACCCACTGCAGTATTCTTGCCTGAAAAAATCTGTGGACAAAGGAGGCCTGGCAGGGCACAGTAGCAAACCATGGGGTCGCAGAAGAGTTGGATGCAACTGAGAAACTGAGCGCACACACACACACACACACACACACACACACACACACACACACACTTGAACACAACTGCTGTCAATATTTTAAAAGTTAGAACAGATATAACAGATGAAAAGATTGTTTCTGTAGAAACATGAAAACCTAAAAGGAACTTAATAGAAATGTAAGAAATAAAATATATAATGTCTACAATCTAAAATTTCAAATGGGAGGATTGGACACCACAGAGAAAAGCTTCAAGGAACTTCAGAGCAAGTTAACAGACATCCACACTCATTTAGGGAGGGAAAAGGTTTTTCTAATGAAATAAGCATAAGTAGGGTAATGAGCATTCTATAATATGTGTTAATGAAATACTGGGAGAAAATAATGGTCAAAGTTTTCCCAGATATGACATAGACCAAGAATCTGAACAAATGCTAAGAAAAACAGAAGGAAAACAAGACCTCAGGACTTCCGTGCTGGCCCAGTGGTTAAGAATCAGCCTTGCAATGCAGGGGACGTGGGTGTGAGCCCTGGTTGGGGAGCCAGGATCCACATGCTGCAGAGAATCAAAGACCACGTGGGAAAACTACTGACTCCGAGGGCTACAACCAGAGAGCCCACAAGCATGCGACGAAGATCCCGAACGCCGTGACTGAGGCGCGACGCAGCCAAATAAACAAATAATGAATATTAAGAAAAGGGAACAAGACCTCAGCACAGTACAGTGACGCTGCTCAAAAACAAAGAGAAAGGAGAAAGATCTTAAGAGTAGCCAAAACGAGAGACATTTAAAAATAGATGAAAAATGACAAAAATCAGAGCCATGAGCCTATCAAAAATCATGCAATCAGAAGACAATGAAACACTATCTGAAAAGTTAAAATGTTTTCCTGCAGATTTCTATATCCATTGAAAATCATATCTGAAGATGAGAACAATATTTTTAGAAATATTAACGTTGAGAGAGCTAATCAACAGCATAAACAAATAAATGATATAGAAGCACATATAGCAGAGGCTCTTCTGGCTGCAATCAAGACATAATGACTGAAACATGGGTCCACATGAAGCAATGAAGAAAAAGATGACAAATACGTAAAAATACAAAAGACTATGCTTTTTTCTCTTAATTTTTAAAAAATCTAATGACTGTTTAAAGCAAAAGGAACAATACACTGTGGGATTGATAACATTTGTAGAAATAAAATATAGGACAAAGGATAGAGAGGGGGTATAGATGCCAAAATCCTTCACAAAATATTAGCAAGTCAAATCCACCAACGCAGAAAAATATATAAACAGCAGGACTAAGTGGATTCATTTCCACCTAGGATGGGTCAACATTTGAAAATCAGTGATCATAATCCATTATATCAACTGAGAAAAAGAAAACATCATATATAATAATTATATCAATTGATGCAGAAAAAAGCATTTGTCAAAATCCAACACCCACTCTTGATGAAAAAAAAAGAACTCAACAAACTAACGTGAGATGGGGGTCTTCCTTTTCCTGATAAAGAGCAGCTACCAAACGTGTACCATTAACATCATACTTTTAAAGGTGAGATGTCTTCCCTCTAAGATCAGAAACAAAGTAAGATAATAATACTCTTTTACACGTTCAGTAGAATATATGAAATTATAGACCCAAACCAAAAAATGTGGCAAGGATGTTAATCAGCTAGAAGTCTCAGACATCGCTGGTGGGAATGTAAAATGATACGATGACTCTGGAAGGTTGCGGCAGTTTCTTATCGAGTCAAACATAAACCTACCGTTTTGCTTAGGAATTCCACATATTAATATGCATTTATCCCAGAAAAAATGCAAACACATCGACACACACACACAAAGACTTGCACATTCACAGCAGCATTCACAGTAGACAACAGTTGGAAACAATCGAAGTGTCCTTGCTGCCGCTCCTACTGCTAAGTCGCCTCCCAGGCTCCTGCGTCCATGGGATTTTCCAGGCAAGTGTCCTTGAAGAAGTGGATTATTATTTTACTTCAGCGGGATACTGCTCAACAATCCCAGCGACAGAGCTACTTCCACAGGCATTGTTATGCCAAACAAAAGAAGCCAGGCTCCCTGAGGAAATACTGCCTGATATCATATGTTCTAGTGAAGTCAGAGTTGACCGAAGGGGAAAATGAAACCACCATAGTGTTGCCTGTAGGATGTGGAGGGGCTGATTGTGCAGGCACCTGAGCAAGTCTTCTGGGAAAGTGGAAATACTCTATACTGTGATTGGCTTGGAGGTTTCACAAGTGCTTCCATTTGTCAAAATTGTATGGATAAGGTTTGTACATTTAAATAATAAATTGAAACCTCGGAATGAACCGTAAGTGATGATGAATGATGGGCTGCTGTGCAGTGGACGAGGATGCAAGTGACAGAAAGACCATGACTGTCAAAGCTGTTAATAAGTGTCCATTGAATTATTCTGCAGGTTTTACATTTTAAATCATATATAATAAACTGTTAAAATAACATCAACACTGGAATGCAAGAATAATAAAGAAAAAACCGAGAATGATTTTTTTCATTTCTAGGTCAGATCTTTGGAATTGTCTTGGTCAATGTCAAAAAGTGAGACAAGCTTTTTTTTTTTTGCTCAAACTTTGGAAAATTAGCAAAAGTAGGCTTCTCATGATTTTAATTACTTCCTTACTGGCTGGAAGAAGCACAAACTGGAATCAAGATTGCCGGGAGAAATATCAATAACCTTGGATATGCAGATGACACCACCCTTATGGCAGAAAGGGAAGAGGAACTATAAAGCCTCTTGATGAAAGTGAAAGAGGAGAGTGAAAAAGTTGACTTAAAGCTCAACATTCAGAAAACGAAGATCACGGTATCTGGTCCCATCACTTCATGGCAAATAGATGGGGGAACAGTGGAAACAGTGTCAGACTTTATTTTTGGGGGCTCCAAAAATCAGTGCAGATGGTGATTGCAGCCATGAAATTAAAAGACACTTCTTGGAAGAAAAGTTATGACCAGCCTAGATAGCATATTGAAAAGCAGAGACATTACTTTGCCAACAAAGGTCCGTCTAGTCAAGGCTATGGTTTTTCCAGTGGTCATGTATGGATGTGAGAGTTGGACTGTGAAGAAGGCTGAACACCGAAGAATTGATGTTTTTGAAGTGTGGTGTCGGAAATGACTCTTGAGAGTCCCTTGGACTGCAAGGAGATCCAACCAGTCCATTCTGAAGGAGATCAGCCCTGGGATTTCTTTGGAGGGAATGATGCTGAAGCTGAAACTCCAGTACTTTGGCCACCTGATGCGAAGAGTTGACTCACTGGAAAAGACTTTGATGCTGGAAGGGATTGGGGGCAGGAGGAGAAGGGGACGACAGAGGATGAGATGACTGGATGGCATCATGGACTCAAAGGACGTGAGTCTGAGTGAACTCCGGGAGTTGGTGATGGACAGGGAGGCCTGGTGTGCTGCGATTCATGGGGTCCAGAGAGTCGGACACGACTGAGCGACTGAACTAACTAACGGAGAGTGCGCAAGAAAAAGCCAGCGCAGCTGACGGACATGTCTGCAGGTGGTGTCTGGTTGACACGGCTGGGGGAGAGAACGTCCCTGTTTTTCGTGTGTGGTTAGCACGCCCACTCCCTTTCATGGTTCCCCTTGATGTTCAGTATGTCTGATTAGCAACCACAGATAAAGCTTCCACGTTTCTGAAAGGAGACAGCAAGTGCAGCCCTACATGGCGGGCCTCACATGTCATGGTCTGGGTTAACCCACAGCACTGCAAGCACATGTGACGGTTACGGTCCTTTTGATGAAGACTCAGTTTATCAAATATCAGTGGTATGTATTTAGTCTAGGTAAAGTGAAAGTGAAGTTGCTCAGTCGTGTCCAGCTCTTTGCAACTCGATGGACTGTAGCCTGCCAGGCTCCTCCATCCATGGGATTTTCCAGGCAAGAGTACTGGAGTGAGTTGCCATTTCCTTCTCCAGAGGATCTTCCGGATGCAGGGACAGAACCCAGGTCTCCAGCACTGCAGGCAGACTCTACTGTCTGTAGGTACATAGTAATTTTTTTCCTGAGCATTTTAATTTTCTTTTTAACTGCTTTGAATGGGCAGAAACTGGTCTTTTTTTTTTTTTTTTTTTTTCTGGCCCCTTCCTAATGAATTGAATAAGAAAAGCTAAGAATCACTCAAGATCCAACTGTGCGGGATTTTTACTTTCACAAACTATGTCCCTGAATTCTGAGGTACTTCTGCTGCCAGAATCTACTGATAGCTCCACACTGGGCCGTTGCAATACAGTTCTTGCTTGTCGCCCCAGAAGAGTCAGGAGCTGGGCTTCTCAGTGCCTCGGTCACAGAACGCAGAAGGTTCCCAGCTCTTTTCAGAATGTGTATTCCATCTCAGAAAGGGCCATTAACATATAGGGGATGGGTCTTTATATCACATTTGGGGGCTACTTTAGGAAACTGTGAAAAATGAAAAGAAACTGGCTCCAAAGGGTTTCTGCTGTCTTCACCTGTGGCCATAGGGCTACTTTAATATCTTATTTAATCTGAAACTGGGTTTCCCTGGTGGCTCAGTTGTAAAGAACTGCCTGCAGTGTAGGAGACCCAAGTCTAATGCCTGGGTTGGGAAGATCCCCTGGAGAAGGAAAGAGCTACCCACTCTATATTCTTGCCTGGAGAATTCCATGGACAGGGGACCCTGGGGGACAACAGTCCACGGTGCCTCAGACAGTAAAGCGTCTGCCTGCAATGCAGGAGACCTGGGTTCAATCCCTGGATTGGGAAGATACCCTGGCGAAGGAAGTGGCAACCCACTCCATACTCTTGTCTGGAAAACCCCACGGACAGAGAGCCTGGTAGGCTATAGTCCATGGGGTCACAAAGAGTCGGACACGACTGAGCGACTTCAGTTTCACTTTAGCAACTGACTCAGTCTGAAACTGATAGAATAGGAATCATGGAGAAGGACAATAACACCAGAAACCACGTGCTCTCCTGAGCATCAGTCCCGGGAAGAGGGTGCCCATCACACGCTGTGCAGCACACACACAGCTGCGTGAACGCATGTGAGGCTCCAGAAATCTCTCACCCCCGAGGGCGACATGACAGAGTCTGGAGTGAGATAACACTAATGTGATCTCAGGGCGAAAATGAGAGCACTTGCTACTGGGACCTTTTGTCCCTCCACACAGCTGTGGCAAGGGAATGGGTGGAAAAGTTTTGAGCTCAGATCTTCCCAGCTTGTTATTTTCCAAGAGAAAATAAAGTCAGGGGACAAGTAAAACATTCCACTGGGGACAGGGTGCTTCTGTTGCCCCCAGACAGATCCTGTCACGTTTCTACAGACACTAAAATTACAGGCCTGCAGGGAGATGAGCTAATGACATCCTTGCCTTAAAACTGTGCGGGTCCTTCTCACATACACAGATCCCCTACTCGTCTGTCTGGGTAAGTGCCTCTTTATTCCACACACTCAGAATCGGGGCATGGGTAGGATCTAGACAGGGCACGGAAGGAAGAAATCAGGTCTACAGTGAGGCTTTCTGGTAGCCTCAGATTAGGCATCCAGCTAAGCCAGCTACCACAGCTCAGAGGGCTGCTTTGTCTACAAGACAACATGAACATTCTAAATACGCTTATCATTGAATTTCATGACTCATAAAAATTATTTGATTCTCAAATGAGTAGTCAATTAATTTTAGGTACCCATTCAATTTCTCTGAATAAAATGACTTTCATTTATTAACTGTATCAGCTCTCAAGTTACATATGATTATATTATCTACTCATTTTAGACTGAAGTTTTACTAATTCGTATGTATACTTGTCATGAAAGGGTAAATTGTAGCCCTGGCTTTTAATTAAATATACTCAATTTAATTCTTTCCACAAAGCAACTAAAATTGTTATATTTATTGTGTCTTCTGTAGTTGGTATAATTTTAAAAATTTAGATTCCTTATGAAGAAATTCGGTTCTTTGTTCAAAAAAGTGCTTCATAAAGAGACTTTAACCTTGCATAACTATAAACTATCTACAGTATTTTTCATGAAGACCTTTTTTGTCTTGGTTTTAACGCCACAAATTTTAATGGTGTCAGCACTTAAACCTACATTTTAGCAGCTACCAAATCTCAAATCATGGGAGAGTGAAAATGAGGCTGCAGTTACATTAAAAATTAAGAAAATAAAGTGATGATGATGATAGAGATTTCCTATGCTTGTCTAAGGATATTATCTCCCAGAAATCTGTGAGGAGAAAGACTGTTTGGGTCCATTTGTTTATCTTTAATCCATATATTATTTCATATTCATTAAAAGATTTCCATTGGTATGGATATGCCAGAACAAATTTCATTAGGAAGAAAATTATAACCCTTATCTCTGTGCTTGGGTTTTACATTTCTTCTTTTCTTTGTGATTTTTCAATTGAGGCACAATTGACACACATTATATTAGTAATTTTAGAGGCACAACATACTGATTTGATATTTGTATACGTTGTAAAATGATCACAACAAATCTAGTTAACATGCATCACTGTAAATATTTACAGAAATTTTTTCCTGTGGTGAAAACTATATTTTACTTTTCAAACTGTATCTTATCATGCATTTATAATAATAAACAGATAAATGTGAACCAATCTCCCTTCTTGTTACTAAAATACCAAGACTGTGATGATAAATGGAAGTGAAAGCAGTTTATCAGGGAAGCCTTTCTGCTCTTATTTTGCCATTGGTTGATTAGGGAAACCAACTCTTACCCAGGACTCTTTTGTATTCTTGAGGTTTGACAACTTAATATTTGTGACATGTAGAGCCTCTGGGGTTTTAATGTTCCTTTAATTGGAAAAAATAATTACTCTTCTCATTATAGATAAAAAATATTTACATTATAAATACTGTGGTTCAGGTGAGCACCTGAGATTGGACTTCACAGTCCTTTCACTTAGGAAAATCAATAGATAATTCTCACCCATGTTTTCTGGGAAACAGCTGCCATCCATCAACTCACATACTCCCCAGGTTTTTCTTCCTTATTCTTCTGGGGTTTGCACACGGCACAGATTCTCTGCACACCACACTGATGTCTAGTTGATGCTTGGGCTTTCCTGAGAGTGCTAGATGGTTCTCTACAGTTCTCTTCACAGTTTTCCAGCAACAGCTGTGCTTCAAGGTAGAGAATATACCCTCAAGATAGAGAATATACCCAATATACCTGCAGCCCCAAACCCACTAGAGTGGTACGTGATCAACTCCATCTTATAAACACCTTTGGACCATTTTAACTTGATTTATGGATGAGGAATGTAGCAACAAAGATGAAGCTGACCTATAAGATAATGATAAACCAATATACATGCTCTTGACTCCTAAGTGCTGACACTAAGCGTATTGTTTACACATCGTCTCCACACTGATAAGTGTGCATTGTTATAATCCTGTTGCAGATGAAAAAGTGCACACGTCCTTTCTTGTCTTCTTTTAGTGTCTATGAAATATTCAAATCCTCCAGGATGTTTTCTAATAAAAACATGATGTTAGCACAGAAATGGCTATGTATCTTCATAATGCAGTCAGTTCTCTGTATGCGTGGGTTTCATATCCACAGATTCAACCAACCAGGGTGGAAAATATTTTTTGTAATTCCAGAAAATTCCAAAAAGCAACACTTGAATTTGCCACATGCTGGCAACTAGATTCACATCATTTACACTGTTATTAAGTACTGTAAGTAACGTAGAGATAACCTGGGGCTTCCCTGGTAGCGCTGCTGGTAAAGAATTTGCCTGCCATGCAGGAGACTCCAGTTCAGTTCCTGAGTCAGGAAGATCCTCAGGGGAAGGGATAGGCTGCCCACTCCAGTTCTCATGGGCTTCCCTGGTGGCTCAGCTAGTAAAGAATCTGCCTGCAACATGGGATACCTGGGTTCGATCCCTGCGTCCGGGAAGATCCCCTGGAGAAAGGAATGACAAGCACTCCAGTATTCTTGCCTGGAGAATCCCACGGACAGTGGAGTCTAGTGGACCACAGTCCACAGGGTCGCAAAGAGTTGGACATGACTGAGCAACTAAACACAGCCCAGCATGTTCAGAGCAGTTAAGCATAATAGAACTTCTTGCTAAGTACCTGTGAAAATATCATAGCCCTATACTCTTGATTTACAGATAATAGACCTGTGAAAATGTCTAAAGCCATTTTATGATGCTATGTACCTCATATTTATAAGGCTTGACTTAAAGTAAATATGTGTACGTGCATCTCACAGATAAAATATCCCAGCAGACTATCACCAAACTCTTGAGTATAAGGTGTCTGCTTGGTCCTCCTGACTAGCGAGACAGCAGTGCTTGCTTGAAGGACACCTGCAGGCTTGAACTCCTGTACTGAAGCCCTATGAAAGAAACCTGCTTCAGGGTGGGGTGAACACCAGTTTTCTAATTAAAACCTGCAAAGAAAACAATCCAGAATCTATTTAAACTGCTGTTATATTTACCACCCTAGTACAACATGTCAAAGGGCGGAGAGAAAAGAAATCTGTTCCTGCTAATGACTGACAACTCAAAGAGCCGTAAAGTAGTGTTTTCAGGTTAGATAATGAAATACATGTAGGATGTGAAGTTACCTTGGGGGATTCCAAAAAGAGCAACACTCCATCAGGGCACTATGTACAGAGATTTTTTTAATGGTCCACAGTTTTGGAGTGATTTCCCCTCTCCCTTGAGGAAGGAGCAGGACTAAGAAATAATTAAGAGAGCTGCACCAACTCTCCCAAGTCACA
Source organism: Nanger dama (assembly GCA_917880005.1). Classification (NCBI taxonomy): domain Eukaryota; kingdom Metazoa; phylum Chordata; class Mammalia; order Artiodactyla; family Bovidae; genus Nanger; species Nanger dama. The sequence continues at coordinate 2,611,266 of CAKJTW010000016.1, read as the reverse complement.
TGTACGAGGAACTAGATAATACTAAAAACAGTATCTAACATTTCTATAGAGACTTTTATGTGCCATGCACTCTTCTCCATTTGGCACACTTAATCTGTCTATTCTCATGACATCTTTAGCATAGAGGCAATGTGGTTTACTGTGCTCTACACAAGAGAAACAATTGAGGCTCAGACGTAAAGTGGCTGCTTGGAGCCACACTTGCACTCAATGTCCAATCACACATTTAATTTCAAGCTGCCTCTTCAGGGACTGTGCCTGTCAACATTTAGTCTTTGTATATTTGGTCTGACAATCAATAAGCTAGAGGAAAGACAGAACCGAGATAAAACAACTCTGTGCATGGCGATCTAGTTGACACCCTTTGTTTAGGAGGACTTGAGGTCCACCTGTAGGCATGTCTCCTCGTTCTAATTCAACAAAAATGATAGAGCTCTTTTTATATATGCAGCCTTATATCACATTTCTGCAGATAAAAGGCAAACTATTTTTCATTATAGAGGAAATCTCAGGTACTATGCAAGTACAGCAATGAGATACACACACCAGTGAAGACTGGGAAGTAGTGAGATTAGAGGAATACTGGGGATGGCGTTTGGGCAGGGGATAGGTACAGCAGTCTTGTGCACTGAATAGTGGTGAAGTATAAACTGGGATCAACCCACCTGTTCATTTTCAATAGCCATTCATTTATGTGGCTGCACCTGGCCTTAGCTGTGGCACTAATTTATGGCCTTGACATCTACAGGGATGATACGGAGGTGTAGCCTGGGATTCCCATGAATTTAAGGTCATACATGTTAACAAATTACAGGTAACCCCAACCAATCTACCACTGGTATGATCCCAATGGGTCAAAGATCTGTATTCTACTGGTACGACCATTTAGCAGCGTGTGTGTGTGTGTGTGTGTGTGTGTGTGTGTGTGTGTGTGTGCCTTCAATAGGGTTGGAGGATGTAATCGACCATATCTAAGCCTTGACAACTTCTATAAGCTTTAAATGATAGTAACTGGGCTATCAGCCTATTGAATTCTGAGATCTCTATGATGAGAAAGGCAGTGCTACGCAACTGCAAGATGCTGACACCTTACAGCATCTCAGGGAGATATCTGTGCTATAATTCAAACGGAATGCTGTATTTTTGTACAGCTGATAAATCCTTTAATGTTAACACATTTAAACCACATGAAAAAATTTCTGCTCTAGATGACCCATTCCCTAGTCTTGACAATCTTTAAAAAAAAAACTGGTCTGGGAGGCTCGTGGCTGAAATATTTACTTTTATTCCACTAATGTCATTACCATACCATTCGCATTTGGTTTGTTTCACAAGATTATTATTTCTTGTATTTTCAAGTATATGACTGAGTCTTCAAAGGAAATGATGACTAGACTTGAAGCAGTTGATCAAACGTATAGTTCGATTATGATCAGTGATTGTAAGAGTGTAACTCTAGAAGGCAATAGCACCCCACTACCGTACTCTTGCCTGGAGAATCCCATGGACGAGGAGCCTGGTAGGCTGCAGTCCATGTGGTCGCGAAGAGTCAGACACGACTGAGTGTCTTCACTTTCCTGCATTGGAGAAGGCAATGGCAACCCACTCCAGTGTTCTTGCCTGGAGAATCCCAGGGACGGGGAGCCTCACGGGCTTCTGTCTATGGGGATGCACAGAGTCGGACATGACTGAAGCAACTTAGCAGCAGCAGCATAAACTGGGATCAACCCACCTGTTCATTTTTAATATTCATTCATTTATGTGGCTGCACCTGGTCTTAGTTGAAGCATGTGGAATCTAGTTCCCTGACCACGGACAGAACCCGGGCCCCTCGCATTGGGAGCTCAGAGTCTTAGCTACTGGACCACCAGGGGAGCCCAACCCCCTATTCAGATGGTGGCAATAGTGCCAGCTGAGGTTGTTGATATTGGTTATATTTGTGATCAAGAGTTTTCCTTGAGTTTCTCCACAGGTATTTACTATATGCTTATTTTCCTCCACAAAGATGAATAAAAATAGACTTTCCAGTTTCATTGACATGAGAAATGCCTTTTTCTCCGAAGTTGCCATTGGGATCTTGGCCAACACCATCCTTCTTCTCTTCCATGCCCACAACTTCCTTCTTGAGCACACACCCAAGTCCACTGACCTGACCATTGGTCACTTGGCCCTAATCCACATAGTCATGCTACTAACCGTGGCATTTATGGCTACAGACACCTTTGGGTCTCAGAAAACCTGGGATGACATCCAGTGTAAGCTGGTTGTTTACCTGTACAGTTCGATGAGGGGCCTCTCCATCTGTGCCACCTGCCTGCTGAGTGTCCTCCGGGCCATCACCCTCAGCCCCAGAAACTCTTGTCTGGCAAAGTTCAAACTTCGCTCATCCCATCACAGGCTGTGTTGCACTGTCTTCCTGTGGGTCTTCAACATGTTCATCAATGGTTACTTCTTACTGTCCACTGTTGCCACCCCCAATGTGACCTCAGCCCATCTTGTACGTGTCACTGAATCCTGCTCACTTCGCCCCGTGATTTACTTCCGTAGGTACGTACAGTTTGTACTGAGGACCATCCATGACGTCTGCTTGTTGGGGCTCATGGCCCTCTCAAGTGGATACATGGTGACTCTCTTGTACAGGCATAAGAGGCAGACCCAGTATCTTCACAGCACCAAGCTTTCTCCAAAAGCATCCCCAGAAGAAAGGGCCACCCAGACCACTCTGTTCCTCATGAGTTTCTTTGTGGTCATGTACTTTTTGGACATAAGTGTCTCTTGGTTCTCAAGAATGTTGTGGGATATCGACCCTCTGCGTATGTGTGTCCAGATGCTTGTGGGAAATGGCTATGCCAGCATCAGTCCTTTGGTGCTAATCAGTACTGAAAAACGAATAATCAAGATCTTAAGATGCATATGGGTGAAATGGCATTAAATATGTAATTATTCTGCAATGGAAGTGAAAGTTGCTAAGTCATGTCCGACTTGTTATGACCCCACGGACTGTAGCCCACCAGGCTCCTCTGTCCATGTGATTCTCCAGACAAGAATACTAGAGTGGAACCCATTTCCTTCGCCAGAGGATCTTCCTGACCAAGGGATCGAACGTGGATCTCCTGCATTGAAGGCAGATCGTTTACCACTGGTGCCACCTGAAAAGCCCATTGTCCAATGGATGAGCCATTTAAAAGAGGATTTAAGGTACTGACTTCAAAATTATTAACCACAGCGTACAGCCTGTGCTCTCTGCGCTAACTGAAACATGTGGGCTTTGGCTTTGTCTGTTAAGTCTCTTCACTTTGATACATGTAGCTCACAATACATGGCAGGTCATTTAACAGCATATCTATTTGAGATAATTCATGAGTTTCACTCAAATCCCGGTCTTAAGAACTAAACCCCTTACCCAGCAACAAACTGTAAAGGAATAGAAAGGATATAATGACTGTCTGGGAATGCATGAGGGGAAAAAGAAAAGCAGAGTAAGATTTACAAATGGCGTGAAGAAAATTTGGGGGATTGTGATAGCTGTTTTACATGTTTAATACACATTGAAAAGAATTCATTCAGTTCAGTTCAGTCGTTCAGTCATGTCCGACTTTTTGTGAATCGCACCACGCCAGGCCTCCCTGTCCATCACCAACTCCCGGAGTTCACCCAAACTCATGTGCATCGGGTCGGTGATGCCATCCAGCCACCTCATTCTCTGTTGTCCCCTTCTTCTCCTGCCCCTCAATCTCTCCCAGCATCAGGGTCCTTTCTAATGAGTCAACTCTTCGCATGAGGTGGCCAAAATATTGGAGTTTCAGCCTCAGCATCAGTCCTTCCAGTGAACACCCAGGACTGGTCTCCTTTAGGATGGACTGGCTGGCTCTCCTTGCAATCCAAGGGATTCTGAAGAGTCTTCTCCAACACCACAGTTCAAAAACATCAATTCTTCGGTGCTCAGCTTTCTTCACAGTCCAACTCTCACATCCATAGAATCCATTGGCATGCTTCAAATTCATACAGTTTACTATATATCAGATAAATCAAACAAAGTGTTAAAGAACAAAGTTAAAGAAGAACAAAGACCAAATACAGCACAAGGAAAGAAGTCATAAAGATCAGGCAGAAATAGAGACAGAAAAAAAAAGGAGAGAAAATATCAGTGAAACCAAAAGCTTTTTTTTTTTAAAGATAAAATTGATAAGCTTTTCAGTTCAGTTCAGTTGCACAGTCATGTCTTACTCTTTGCGACCCCACGGACTGCAGCACGCCAGGCCTCCCTGTTCATCACCAGTTCCCGGAGCTTGCTCAAACTCATGTCCATTGAGTCGGTGATGCCATCCAACTATCTCATCCCCTTCTCCTCCCACCTTCAATCTTTCCCAGCATCGGAGTCTTTTCTAATGAATCAGTTCTTCATATCAGGTCACCAAATATTGGAGCTTCAGCTTCAGCATCAGTCCTTCAAATAAACATTCAGGACTGATTTCCTTTAGGATGGACTGGTTGGATTTCCTTGCTGTCCAGAGGATTCTCAAGAGTCTTCTCCAACACCACAGCAGCAATTCTTTGGTGCTCAGCTTTCTTTATAGTCAAACTCTCACATCCATACATGACTACTGGAAAAACCATAGCTTTGACTAGATGGACTTTTGTTGGCAGAGTAATGTCTCTGCTTTTTAATATGCTGCTTATGTTGGCCATAGCTCTTCTTACAAGGAGCAAGCGTCTTTAAATTTTATGACCACAGTCACCATCTGCAGTGATTTTGGAGCCCTCCAAAATAAAGTCTGTCACTGTTTCCATTGTCTCTCCATCTATTTGCCATGGAGTGATAGGACTGGATGCCCTGATCTTTGTTTTTTGAATGTTGATTTTTAAGGCAGCTTTTTCACTCTCTTCTTTCATCTTCATCAAGAGGCTCTTTAGTTCCTCTTCACTTTCTGCCATAAGGGTGGTGTCATCTGTGTATCTGAGGTTATTGGTATTTCTCCTGGCAACCTTGATTCCAGCTTGTGCTTTATTCAGCCCAGCATTTCACATGATGTACTTGTTGTTCCATGTCCAGTTCTAACTGTTGCTTCTTGACTTGCATACAGATTTCTCAGGAGGCAGGTAAGGTGGTCTGGTAGTGCCATCTCTTTAAGAATTTTCCACAGTTTGCTGTGATCTACACAGTCAAATGCTTTGGCATAATCAATAATGCAGAAACAGATGTTTTTCTGGAACTCTCTTGCTTTTTCGATGATCCAATGGATGTTGGCAATTTAATCTCTGGTTCCTCTGCCTTTTCTAAAACCAGCTTGAACATCTGGAAGTTCACGGTTCACGTACTGTTGAAGCCTGGCTTGGAAATTTTTGAGCATTACTTTACTAGCATGTGACATGAGTGCAATTGTGCAGTAGTCTGAACCTTCTTCAGCATTGCCGTTCTTTGGGATTGGTAAGCTTTTAGACACCTTCATTTAAGAAAAAGAGGGAGGACCCAAATAAATGGAATAATACACGATAAAGGAAAAGTCATAACTAATATCACAGAAACACAAAGAGTCATAAGAGAACTCTAAAAATAGTCATATGACAATAAGTTGGACAACCAAAAGAAATAGATTCCTAGAAACAGATAATCTTCCAACATTGAATCAGGACAAATAGACAATCTGAAAAGACCGATTGCTATTATATAGTAATTATAGTAATCAAAAAACTAACAATGTCCGAGACCAGGATGCTTCACAGGAACTTCCACCAAACTTTTAATGAGGAGCTACTACCTATTCTTTTCAGTTCATTCTACGAGGCCACCATTATTGCCTTGTTACCAAAAGCAGACAAAGGGATTACAAAAAAAAAAAAACAAAGAAAATTATAGCCCAATATCTCTGATAAATACAGATGTAAAAATCCTCAACAAAATATTAGCAAACCAAATTCAACATTACATTTAAAAAAAAAATCACACACCATGATCAAGTAGGATTTTCCCCCCAGGGATGTAAGGATGGTTCGATATTCCAGAAATCAGTCAATGTAGGACACCACATTAACAAAAGGACGGGAAAAAAATCACACAATCATCTCAATAGATGCAGAAAAATCATTAGGCAAAATTCAACATCCATTCATAATAAACTCCTATCAAACTGGGTATAGAGGGAGCAAACCTCAATAAAATAAAGGTCATGACAAACCCACAGTTAACAGCATACTCAGTGGTGAGAAGCTGAAATCTTTTTCTCTAAAATTAGAAACAAGCCAAGGATGCCCACACCTGCCACTCGCACTTAATATAGTTTTAGAAGTCCTAGCCATAGCAATCAGACAAGAAATGAAAAGCACTCGGATTAGAAGGGAAGAAGTAAAAAAGCCACTGTTTTCTGATGACATGATACTATCTAGAGAACACACTAGAGTTTCCATCAAAAAACTACCAGAACCAATGAATGAATTGGTAAAGTTGCAGGATACAAGATTAACATACAGAAATCTGTTATTTTTCTATACACAATAATGAGCTATAGGAAGAGAAAGCAAGAAAACAATGCTGTTTAAAATTACATCAAAAGAAAAAAAATACCTAGGAATAAACTTAGCCAAGGGGGTGAAACACCTATACTTTGGCAACTGTAAAACACTGATGAAGGAAACTGAAGATGATACAAAGAAGTGGAAAGATATTCTGTCTTAACGGATTGGAAGAAATAATATTGTTAAAATGTCCATACCACCCAAAAGAATCTACAGATTTAATACCATTCTTATCAAAATACTCATGATATTTTTTGAAGATTTAAAACAAGTAATCCTTTAGGATTTTAATGTATACTGAACCACAAAAGACCCTGCATAGCCAAAGCAAACTTGGGGAAAAAAAGAAAGCTGGAGATATCATGCTCCCTGACTTCAGACTATACTACAAAGTTGTAGTAATCAAAACTGACTTGTACAGGTACAAAACCAGACATACAGATCATAGAGAGCTCAGAAATAAACCCATACACCTATAGTCAATGAGTCTAGGACAAGGAGGCAAAAATACTCACTGGGGAAAAGACAGTCTCTTCAATAAATGGTGCTGGGGAAACTGGACAGCTACATGTAAAAGAATGAAATTGGAACATTTTCTCACAACATATACAAAAGTAAATTCAAAATGGATTATAGAGTTAAATATAAAACCTGAAATCACAAAACTTCTAGAAGAAAACACAAGCAGTACACTCTTTGATATTGGCCTTAGCAAAAAAATATTAAATTAAATTTATATTTCTCCTCATGTAAGGGAAACTAAAGCAAAAGTAAACAAATAGGACTACAAACTAAAAATACCCTGTGCAAAAAAACAAAAAGACCATTTATTGAATAGGGTAAAATATTTGCCGGTGCCATATCAGATAAGAGGTTAATATCCAAAATATACAAAGAACTCATACCACTCAACATCAAAAATAAACAACCCAGTTAGAAAATGGGCAGAGGAACTGAATAGACATTTTCCCAAAGAAGACATGCAGATGGCCAGCAGGCACAATGAAAGATGCTCAGCATCCTCAGTGTCAGGCAAAGGCGAGTCAAAACCGTAGGACATCATCTCACACCTGGCTATTGCCAGACACACAAAAAATAACAAGTGTTGGTGACGACATGCAGAAAAAGGAAACCCTCATGGTGGGAATGTAAATTGCTGCAGCCACTGTGGAAAACGGTATGGAGGTTCCTCAAAAAACTAAAGAAGACAACGGCCATACGACCCAGCAATTCTGCTCTGCGATATTTATTCCAAGAAGACACAAATGCTAATCAGAAAAGATATACATACTTTATGTTCATTACAGCGTTATTTTTATAATAACCAAGATACGGAAGTAACCTAAGTGTCCATGTGGTTTATATATACACAATAGCATTTTACTCAGCCATAAGAAAAGAGTGAAGTCTTGCCATTTACAAGGCATGGCTGTACCAAGAGCCTATAGGTGAAATAAATCAGACAGAGAAAATAAAATACTGCATGATTTTAGTTATATGTGGAACCTAAAAAACAGAACAGATGAACAAACCTGACAAAACAGAAGCAGAGTCACAGACACGGGGAACAAACAGGCGCTTGCCAGAGGGGAAGGTGGGGAAGAGAAATAAGTGAGGGAAATAGGAGGCTCCGGCTTGCAGCTACAAGATAAACGAGTCAGGGATGAGCGCACAGTGTAGAGATTATAGTCAATAATTACATAATATCTTGGTATGTTGACAGATGGTAACTAGATTGCTGTGATGATCATTTTGAAATGTACGGAAATATCAAGTCATTGTGTTGTGCATCTGGAACTAACATAGTACTGTAGGCCAAGTGTACTTCAAAACTGAACAAACAGACTCATGCAACAAGACAGGAGATCTGCGGTTGCCAGAGGTGAGTGGGAGGAGAGGAAGTGTGAATGGGATGAAGGTACTTAAAAGGTATAAAATTTTAATTATAAGATAGGTAAGTACTTGAGATGTACAACATGATAATGTAACTAATGCTGCTGCATGTTACATAGGAAAGTTGTTAAGAGAGTAAGAAGAGTTCCCATCACAAGGGAAACATTTTTTCCATTTCTTTAACTTTGTACTATATGGAATGATGGATGTTCACTAAACTTCCTGTGGTCGTCATTTCATGATGTATGTAACTGAAATCATTTGCTGTACACCTTACATTTTTACAATGCTGTGTGTTGCTTATATCTCAATAAAACCGAAAGAAAAGAAAAGATATTGGAAGACTTCCAAAATGTAAAGAGTAAACACAACAAATAACTTACTGTATTTTAAAAAATAAATAGATGATTGTCATAAAACTACCCAAATGTGATTACAAACATGGATTTCAGCGAACTTCCAACAGGAAAAATTAAAAGAAAACCATCCCTGGGCAGATCATGACTAAACTAAAGATAAATATCTCAGATACATATTGGGAAACAATGATTCAAATGACCATAGATTTCTCTCAGCAATAACAGACATCAAAAGACAGTGGAAGATATTTTTAAGAGCCACAGGGAAAAAAAAAAAGAAGATGAAAAGCCCTGTTTTATACCCAGAAACAATATATTTCAGGAAAAACACTAAAATGAATCAATTCTCAAAGTACAACTGAGAGGGTTTGCCAACCGATCGGCTCCTGGAGGAATGCTGAAGAGCATGCTGAACTTCACGGCGCCTCAGAAATTAAAGGAGAGCCCAGAAGCGGTGAACACCTGGGTGCCTAGGGAAGATTACTTTCTCTCTTCTCAGATTTTCATTCAAATACACAGAACAGCTTAAAGCAAAATGTGTGACGCGGATTAGTAGGAGTCTCATTATATGCAATGCAGTAACGGCCATGGTGCCGCGATAAGCCTGGAGGGCACTGAGGGGCTGAGAAATCACATTAAGTGCTACAATGTTAATCCTAAACTAACTGGAAAAGTTACATGTGTATATCGCAATACCCTGGGCTTCAGCAAATAAAGATGTTCAAAGACATATTGCCAAGCTGTCATTTGTTCACAGAATATTAATATTATTCAAATAGGGACTTGCCTGGCGATCCAGTGGTTAAGGCTCTGTGCTTTCAATGCACGGGGCAGAGGTTTGGTCCCTGGTCAGGGAACTAAGATGCCACATGCACACGGTGCAGCCAAAGAAATAAAAATTCAAAGCATATGTTATCCAAATAATTTAAAAGAAAGCAAAGGGGAGAGAAAAATAAACAGAGGAGAAAAATAGAAAACCCATAAAACACGATAGATCCCAAAATGTTAAAATCATCGAAAGCATCCAAATAAATGCAAAGATGGAGAAAGATTTTTGTAAGTCCATATTAGCTGTATCCTAAGGTAGGAAAACTTTACTACTGAGTGAGACAGACGCCACATAAAGAGTGAGCGGAGAAGTCTCTCTTTAATGTCAGGTAAAATAAACATAGGGTCAACACATGTACTTTTTAAAAACTGGGATAAAATACACAAAACAAAAAATGTGACATGTTCTCCATGTTTAAATGTATAGCACAGAGGCATCAAGTGCAGACACATGGCTGTGCAAGCACCACACCACCCATCTAAAGGGCTCTTTGCACTCTGAATCACTGAGGCTGTGTCCCCTGACACACAATTTCCCATCCACTTCCCCAGCTCCTGGCACCCACCATCCTATCAGAGCCTCCTGTCTCTGCGACACTCACTATTCTAGGTCCTCATGTAAGTGGAAGCATTCAGTATTTGTCCTTTTGTGTCTGGCTTATGTCACTGGTGGGCTGCGGTCCATGGGGTCGCAGAGAGTCAGAGACGACTGAGCGACTTCCCTTTCACTTTTCACTTTCATGCCTTGGAGAAGGAAATGGCAGCCCCTCCAGTGTTCTTGCCTGGAGAGTCCCGGGGTCGGGGGAGCCTGGTGGGCTGCCGTCTGTGGGGTCGCACAGAGTCGGGCACGACTGACGCGCCTCAGCAGCAGCAGCAGCAGCAGCGCGTCACTGAGCACAGGGTCCTCAAGGCGCACCCTCGCTGCAGCGGGGATCACAATTTCCTCCCCACTCTCAGAGGCCCCTCCTGTGTGCTCTCTGTCAGAACAGCATGGTTTCTGAGAGAAGAGACGGGAAACTCGCCCTCATGTGGTGTGCATCCCCAAAATGCTCCCTCCATAACTGGCCCACTTCTGTTCACTTTTCAGAGACCTTCAGAGTTGTCCTTTATGCTTTGTCCAGAGATCTCATCTGCAATTAGCAAGAGCAGTGGGCTTCACCATAGCCCAGCTGAAACCTCTGCACTGCATTTTCCCTTCAGTTTTTTACCTTTTCATTTAATTTCTAGAACTATGAAATTATGAACTTCCTTCATGTTAATTCTGACTTCAGATTAAAATCTCGTATGTGATAAAGAATATATATTCTCTAGTTGTTAGTCCTCCAGAGCAAGAAAGAAGCAAATAACAATTCAATCATAAAACATTCTCCAGAGGAAGATGAGCTATATATGAGCGAAAAAACCTAAATTTTCACTACACTGAAAAATCAAGTATCTGTTGAAATTAAAGAGGAAAGAACTACGTATCTCTAAAAGTACAGACCCTGTAACAATCACGTATGTAACATAAGCATAAAAAACATTAAAGAAGTAAGTATGGGAATTAAAACGTGAGCAGAGGTCAAAAGACTTTAAAAATACATAAAAATAAATAAGGTTCCTATTTCTTCTCTCACGGATCTTTTTTCATCCATGAATTGGCCTGGCAGTAGTAATAAGAGCCATAGCCATCTGGCCGGAGGATGCAGAAGAGATGCCTTTGAGGGCCAGAGTGTGGGAGGGAATTCCAGAGGGGAACACCTACAGAGAGGTCCTAATTCCATGTGTGTGCCCACAGGTGTCTCTGCCTAACCCCGAACACACACAGCTTACACCCACAAGAAGAGCTCGTGGATCCAACACACAGAAGCGGAACTAGACACACAGGCTGAGCCAGACCAGGCTAATTGCCTTCTACAGCAGAACATCTCAAAAGGGAGAGAACAGGACTGAAACACAGTGCAACATTCAAAATGTCTAAATATAATTTAAAGTTATTCACTATACAAAGAATCAGGATGATGTGACCAAGTTTAAGGGATAAACATGATCAATGGATGCCAAACCTTCACCACACAGATGCTGAAAATATTAGACATTTGTTACATCAGAAGATCAGACTTCAAAAATGGATTTAATGAAAAGCACAAAACTACAGAAAGAAGTCCAATACATATTTCAGCACTATTTCAGATTTTTGGTAGAATGAGAAAGACTTCATTTTGTGAATTAGGGCTCAAATTCAATGCTCTTTATCTATATACATAAGGAAATATTACCGAATTGCCATGTAGATGAGCAGCTCTACGACTCACTTATGACCTGCATCTCAACATCTCTGATTCATGCTGGATATTATAATCATTGAACTGACACAGCTTGATTGGGAAATTTTTTTAGAAAGTCTTAGTGATAAATAAAATAATGTCACTTAAAATATGTAACAATTCTAGTTTGATAATATGTGGTACATGACCCTCATAAAAATACATCTTTTTAAATTTGTTGTTTAAAAGTGAAGTAAGATACTGAAAGTTATAACTTCCAGTTATAACTGAAAAGTATAACTGAAGTTATATCCTGCTGCTGCTGCTAAGTCGCTTCAGTCGTATCCAACTCTGTGTGACCCCCAAGACGGCAGCCCACTAGGCTCCCCTAGTCCCTGGGATTCTCCAGGCAAGAACACTGGAGTGGGTTGCCATTTCCTTCTCCAATGCAGGAACGTGAAAAGTGAAAGTGAAGTTGCTCAGTCGTGTCCGACTCTTAGCGACCCCATGGACTGCAGCCTCCCAGGCTCCTCCGTTTGTGGGATTTTCCCAGCAAGAGTACTAGAGTGGGGTGCCATATCCTAGTATATTCCTATTCCATTCAAATATATGGAATTTTTACTCTGTTACCTGAATTATTTAATATGGAAAAAAATTATAAACTTTATCCTAAAGGCTCATGGTCTTATAAATTTTTATCTTTAGTTTAGTATCAGTTCAGTTCAGTTAAGTTCAGTTGCTCAGTCGTGTCCGACTCCTTGCAACCCTATGAATCGCAGCACGTCAGGCCTCCCTGTCCATCACCAACTCCTGGAGTTCACTCAGACTCACGTCCATCAAGTTGGTGATGCCATGCAGCCATCTCATCCTCTGTCGTCCCTTTCTCCTCCTGCCTCCAATCCCTCCCAGCATCAGAGTCTTTTCCAATGAGTCAACTCTCCGCATGAGGTGGCCAAAGTACTGGAGTTTCAGCTTCAGCATCATTCCTTCCAAAGAAATCCCAGGGCTGATCTCCTTCAGAATGGACGGGTTGGATCTCCTTGCAGTCCAAGGGACTCTCAAGAGTCATTTCCAACACCACAGTTCAAAAGCATCAATTCTTTGGTGCTCAGCCTTCTTCACAGTCCAACTCTCACATCCATACATGACCACTATCAAACAATATCAACTTTTCAATGTTTGAGTTTCACAATTTCCAAATTAATAAAATAATTAGGTTTGTACACAACAGAAATTTAGTGATGCACAAAGAGGCTTCACTTCCAGATGATTTTCCCAGACTGGCTTTCCCACCCACGTGTGTCTCGCCTCTTTTTTATTCGCATGCATGAGCTCTTGCATAGCAAGAGACTCAGGGGCTCGCACACATCCTGATAATTCAGTGCATCACTAAGGGCAGGGGGCTTCCCAGGTGGCTCAAGTGGTAAAAAAAAACCAGCCATTACGAAAACAGTAAGGAGGATCCTCAGAAAACTAAAAATAGAACTACCACATTATCCAGCAATTCCACTTCTGGGTATTCACTCGAAGAAGACAAAAACACTAATTTGAAAAGATATCTGTACATCCATGTCCACTGCAGTATTGTTTACAATAGCCAAGATAAGGGGGGAAACCTGTATCCATCTATGGATGAACAGATTTGTAAATGTGATATATATATATGAATCACATGTAATGAAATATTATCCAGTCATAATAAGGAATGAAGTCTTGTCTTTGTGCCATAGACGGACATTGATGGCATTAGGCTAAGTAAAATAAGTCAGAGAAGGATTGCACAAATGCTATGTAGCTTCACTTTATGTGGAATCTAAAAAAAAAAAAAAGACGAAAGAAACAAAAAAACCACCCAACACCTCAGCTCTCTACAGAGAACATACGTGATTACCAGAAGTGAGGGTGGGGGACAAAATGGGTGAAGGGGGTCAAAGGGCATAAGCTTACAGTGATAAAACAAGACCTGGGGATATAATGTAGAGCATGGTGACTATAGTTAATAATGCTATTTTGCAATTTGACTGCTGTTGAGAGTAAATCTTTTTTTTTCTTTTTAATTGTTTTTTTCAGTTTATTTTACTTTACAATATTATATTGGTTTTGCCATACATTGACATGAATCTGCCACACATGTACACGTGTTTCCCATCCTGAACTCCCCCTCCCACCTCCCTCCCCATCCCATCCCTCTGGGTCATCCCAGTGCACCAGCCCCGAGCACCCTGTCTCACGCATCAAACCTAGACTGGTGATTTGTTTCACATGTGATAATTTACATGTTTAAATGCCATTCTCCAACATCATCCCACCCTCGCCCTTTCCCACAGAGTCCAAAAGACTGTTCTATACATCTGTGTCTCTTCTGCTGTCTTGCATACAGGGTTATCATTACCATCTTTCTAAATTCCATATATATGCATTAGTATACTGTATTGGTGTTTTTCTTTCTGGTTTACTTCACTCTGTATAATAGGCTCCAGTTTCATCCACCTCATTAGAACTGATTCAAATGTATTCTTTTTAATGGCCGAGTAATATTCCATTGTGTTTATGTACCACAGGTTTCTTATCCATTCGTCTACTGATGGACATCTAGGTTGCTTCCATGTCCTGGCTATTATAAACAGTGCTATGATGAACACTGGGGCACGTGTGTCTCTTTCAATTCTGGTTTCCTTGGTGTGTATGCCCAACAGTGGGATTGCTGGGTCATAAGGCAGTTCTATTTCCAGTTTTTTAAGAAATCTCCACTTTTCTCCATAGTGGCTGTACTAGTTTGCATTCCCACCAACAGTGTAAGAGGGTTCTCTTTTCTCCACACCCTCTCCAGCATTTATTGCTTGTAGACTTTTGGATAGCAGCCATTCTGACTGGCATGAAATGGCACCTCATTGTGGTTTTGATTTGCATTAAGAGAGTAAATCTTAAAAATCCTTATCAAAAGAAAACAAAGCATTTGTAACTATGTATGCTAACAGATGTTACCTAAACTTACTTTGCAATATATACTGATAATAGATCATTACATTGTACACCTGAAAGTAATATAACATTATATGCCAATTTTACCTCAGTATCAACATAAAATATATTAATAAGTATGAAATCTTTGAGGTAAATGAGCTCTACTTCCCAGCTAAAGTTTTGTTGACATTATACTCTTGGGATTTCTGTCCAGTGTGCAGTCTCCGTGGTTAATGAAGCATCTGAAAGCTTGTAAATATTGATTACATTCAGAAGATTTATATACATTATGAATTTTTCTTATTGAATAAGAGAGGTTATTTTGAAAAGTTTTTCGCCATTCAATGGCATCCCACTCCAGTACTCTTGCCTGGAAAATCCCATGGACGGAGGAGCCTGGAAGGCTGCAGTCCATGGGGTCGCTGAGGGTTGGAGACGACTGAGTGACTTCACTTTCACTTTTCACTTTCATACATTGGAGAAGGAAATGGCAACCCCCTCCAGTGTTCTTGCCTGGAGAATCCCAGGGACGGAGGAGCCTGGTGGGCTGCCATCTATGGGGTCGCATAGAGTCGGACACGACTGAAGCGACTTAGCAGCAGCAGCATAGATGACTTCTCTCCAGGATGAATTCTCCAATTCCTAACGAAGATCATTTAGAGTTGAAGACTTTCCTATACTGTCTGCACCCAACAGAGTTCTTACAACTGCTGAAAAAGAGTTGAGCTATAGCTGAAGGATTTCCCACGTTTACTACATTCATAATAGTTTAATGGATTGAATGGTATCCCCTTCAAATATAGAAGTTTTATAACTGGTTAAACCGTAACCTCCAAAATTCACCCAGAACTTCAGAAGGTTATCCTATTTGGAAATGAAGTCTCTGAAGATACAATTATTTAAGACAAAGTCATACTAGACCAGGGTGGGTCCTAACTCCACTGACTGGTTTCTTTCTAAGAAGCAAGAGGACACACAGACACCTTAAGGAAAAACAGCACCAAGGAAGGATGTTGAAGGTTACTGGTGATGCGGAAGGCTGGGAAAGAGGCACGGGACAGACCCCTCAGAGCCTTCAGGAGGAACTAACTTCAACTGCACCTCTTTTTCAGCTTTAGATTTGCTGAACTGTGAGCGAATAAACTAATGTGTTCAAGACTGGGTGTGCATGCACGCTACGTCCATTCATTTGTGTCTGACTCTTTGTGACCTTATGGACTGTAGCCCTCCAGGCTCCTCTGTCCATGGGATTCTCCAAGCAAGAATACTGGAGTGGGCTGCCATTTCCTCCTCCAGGGGATCTTCCCGACACGGGGATCGAACCCGCGTCTCTTAAGTCTTCTGCACTGGCAGGCAGGTTCTTTACCACTAGCGCCACCTGGGAGGCCCATTTATGTTCATATCTGGAAAATTAATTAGATACATAAAATTCACTGAGAGCTGTGCTAAAAGATACAAGCTGCTAATAAAACAAGTTTCAAGTAGCTTTCTAAAAGGCCCAACAACCAAGCCAGTTTCCATGTTCAGCCAGCGCTAGAGAAAGCCTTGCGGCACAGTTCTGGCGCCATCTCGTGTCAACACTGAGCCGAGCACGTCTAAATATTCTAAACAAGAGGGGGAAAGTAAAGGCAAAGAGCAGAGGCATGTAGCCAAGCGTTCCCGAAAATCCGGGAAGGGAAAGGAGATGAGCCTGGAAAGGCAGGCTGGGCCAGCTCTGAGCGAGGCCTCTATCTCACTGGCACTGAAGGGCACCTAAGTGACACGATCACACGTGTGTTTCAGAATAAACCATCCTAGGCATACAGGCGCGGACTGTGAGAAGGGATCAGACGCCACGTGGACAGCTGGTCCAAGCTGTGCTTCTGCCTCAATTTGGGGCCAGATCACAGGAATAGCTGCCTCCTACCAGAATACAAGCAGGGATTACTGGCTTATATGTTCATGTCTATGCCCCCCAGCCCACCCCGGCTTAAAGAGTGCCTGGCACATAACACTGTATTAGGAATTAAAAGGGTGACATCTTACCACATAGAGCCCACAGGATAATACGGCCGAAGTCCTTACCCCCGAGCATGCCCCAAGCCTCTTTCTGCACGTTCCGGCAGGAGGGCGTGTCCAGCCAGCCCACAGGTGACGGCCGGGCCCAGTGAGGCCGCCGCGCGCCCGGGCCACGGCCGTCCTCCGGCTCCGGACTCCAGCGCCCGGGGCCCGGGGCGCGCCTCCCGCCTCGGGCCCGAACGCCGGCGCAGCCCAGGCTCGGCTGGGGCCGTCCGTCCGTCCCACCCCCGCTCCGGGCCGGGGGCCGTGCTGCTCCGGACAGCCCGACGGGCAACTTCAGCCCCAGGAGACCTGTGCCCGGAACCCCTGCCAGGCCAGCCGGACCCGAGGGCCCACCCAGAGAGGCGACCGCCAGCCCCGGCAGGCAGGGCACCGGGACCCCCATCCACAGCGCGAGCTGTGCGCACCGGGAACCCAGCCGCCACGGGAAGACTCGGACGTTACCCCCGGGCCTGGCGAACGAAGCGCCCGCTTCCCCTGCTGAGCCTGAAGAGGGGAGGTCTGAACGCCAAGGACCGCAGGACCCCCAGAGCAGCTTCCCCCAAGTCCCGCCACCGCCGCCTCTAGGCGGGACCCACTCAGTCGCCCTTGGGGTCACCCGCTGCGCTCCCGGGGACTAGCTCGGCCCCGCTCGGCTCCGCTCGGCTCCCCTCAGCTCCGCTCGGCTCCGCTCGGCCCCGCTCGGCCCCGCTCGGCTCAACTGGGCTCCACTCGGCTCTACCCGACAGGCTCTATTCACCTGCTCGGCTCCGCTCGGCTCGCCTCAGCCCCGCTCGGCCCCGCTCGGCTCAACTCGGCTCCACTCGGCTCTACCCGACATGCTCTGTCCACCTGCTCGGCTCTGCTCGGCTCCGCTCGGCTCCGCTCGGCCCCGCTCGGCCCCCGCTTGGCTCTACCCGACAGGCTCTACCCGACGGGCTCTGTCCACCTGCTCGGCTCCGCTCGGCTCGCCTCAGCCCCGCTCGGCCCCGCTCGGCTCCGCTCGGCTCTACCCGACAGGGTCCGTCCACCTGCTCGGCTCCGCTCGGCTCCGCTCGGCCACGCTCGGCTTTCCTCTGCCCCGTTCGGCCCCGCTCGGCCCCGCTCGGCTCTGCCCGACGGGCTCTGTCCGCCTGCTCGGCTCCGCTCGGCCCACCTGCTCTGCGGCTATCGACCCGTGGAACGATCGCGCTTCGCGCGCTCCGCGGGCTGGGCGCTACGGTCCTTGCAGGGCCCGGCTCGGCCCCTATTTGGCCCCCTTCGGCTTGCGTCCACGCGCAGCCTCGTCGCCTTCTCCGGCCACCCGAGGGCCCCTGCCCCTGCCCACCCGTCAGCGGCCGGCCGCTCTGAGGGAGCCGGCCCGCTCCAGCCCGCACAGGCCACGCGGGCTGAGCCCCTGGGTTTCGGGCGGTCGCGGCCTCGGCTCGCGGCCAGGCCCCCACCTCGCAACCGGAGGACCTTGGGGGCCGACCGCTCCCCCGCCGAGTCTCGGTCTCCGTCTGCGGACTGGAGCTGCTGCTAGGCCCGGGGGCCCGGGGCTCGCGGCGGGGCCGAGGAGCCGGGGAGCGCGGGGCGCCCTGTGCGCTGGACGGAGGGTGGACGCAGGGGAGAGCCGGGGACGGGCCCTGAGCGCGGAGCCACGCCCGAGCCCCGGCCCGCTGCCTGGCCGTCCAGAGCTGTGTGTCTTCCAGCAAGGCGCCGGCTTCCTCAGTAAAGGACCGGTTCCTTTACAAGCAAGAACTCTCTGTGGGCGCCCCTGCCCGGGACCTGGAGGAATGAGGCTGCACCGGGGTCAGTCCCATTCCCTGTCCTTCAGAAGGCTGGGTTGAGGGAAGGATAGTCCATAGCCTCCGCTGAGTTTCATCCTCAAACCTTTACTAGCCTTGAACTCAGAGCCGGCGAGACAGGGCAACAGGTGGGTACTTGAATTGCAAGCTGCAGAAACTGGGTTTAGGAATTTAAATGAAAACAATTGTTTGAAAGGATATACTGAAAGATTCGGGAATTAAGGGAGGCCTGAAGACAAAAAAAAAAAACAGTAGAAGTCAGTACCCAAGACCTCTGAACATCAACCCTGGGACGCTTGCTGTCAGTGCTTGGACTGTGTCCAGAGTAGAGGATCTGATTAATGGGACATAGGAGTCAGGAAATTCTTCACATTGGAGTCAGCTTTGAAGGATAAATAGAAGTTTGCCAAAGGGAGAAGAATGGGGCTTCCACGTAGAGCAGCAGAGACAGGACGTGATGGGGCAGGGCAGGGATCTGGGGACCATGCTATGCCAGGCACTTTCCTGGTCATCTTCCTCAATGCTCACAAACCCTACGAACTAAGTGCCGTTAATTTTGAGGGGAAATGATTTTATCTTCTTCATAAAATTGCTAAATGCCTTTCTAAAGAATTCAAGCTAGATAGCAAAATGATGCAAAAATTGGGGGTGGGGGTAGGGGTATTCATAGCAAATTCTAGTACCCCAAATGTCCAAGGTTAATGTCAGCAACATCAGCACAGATATCTTTGTAGGCCTATATATGGCAGGAGGCAAGAAGAAAAACTGGAGGGAGGTTGGGTGGAAGGGAGGGAGGGCAACAGGAGTCAGAAAGAATTCTGTGAAGGGGGATCCCACTTTTGCTAAATTTAAAAATATATGAAGCTTATTATACTTGAATTTAACAAAATAGAGTTTAAATAAAAGCAGTTGCTACTTTGATTTATTGTTTGCTACCATAACAGATATTTCCTACAAGACTCCCCCACCAAGATTATGAAGAACATTGAGAAGCTGGGGTCATTGATTCTCTTTAAGTTACACATTTTGCTCTTGGCTCAATTTTTCCCTACTATGAAAGTGAAGTTGCTCAGTCATGTACGACTCTTTGCAATCCCATTGACTGTACTCTACCAAGCTCCTCCGTCCATGGCATTTTCCAGGCAAAAGTACTGAAATGGGTTGCCATTTCCTTCTCCAGGGCATCTTTCCGACCCAGGGATCGAACCCAGGTCTCCCTCATTGCACGCAGACGCTTTACCCTCTGAGCCACCAGGGAAGCCCTTTCCCCTAATATGAAGGATTAAAAATGTAAGTTCCTCACACTTTCCTCCTGCCCACACCCAACATTCTGCTGTTGGGCTATTGTTTTCATAATGCCAAGGTCTTTAATATTCCATTTACTCTGCCACCTCCCTTCCTTTGGGTATTTAGCGCCAGTTCCGGGTTTGTTTGGGAGCATTACTCACCTCTAGCCCTATTACCTTGCCTTTTCCCCTTCTGACTTCCATGTTTAGTTTTATCTCTTGGGGGCACAGCCTCAACTGACGAATGTGAACCTTGAGCTTTGTTCAAAGACATGTTGCCTATGGCAGATCAGTGGAGGAGTCAAGATTCCAAGTTAGATTTTCCTGACTCCAAAGACTACCCAGGAGACAGGAACTTTTGGTACGGGGTTGGCATCTGGGGAAGGGGAGAGTCACTCTCTCTCCTTGAACCTTCTGGGAGGCTAGAGGGGGCTGGACAAGACATACAGTAATTCTGCCCTAGGGCTCAGTTTCAGAGCTGGGCAGTTCCCTGTGGTGCCTCTAACCCAGCCCCAGAGGTCTGAGGAAGGAATGAGTGACACAGGCCGCTAGTCTTGTCCTAGTTTTACCTGGAGGCTGAGAGCTGTGGACAGAAAGTAGGACAATGAAGAACTTCAAAGCATCTCCTTTCCTATTGTAGAAACAAAAATTCCCAATCAGGAGTCTATGCCAAGTTTCTTTCACTTGGGGGACAATAATAAAGCCCAGAGTTGGGAAGCCTGAGCTGGAATAGCAGCTCGACCACGTCCCCTGGTCCTTCTTGTTTTCCAGCCTGCCATCCTTCTCAAGATGGTGGCCAGAGGTCAGCAAAGAAGGGGGGAACCCAAGGAACCGGGAGCCTGGAGACTTGCACCCGAGTCTCCCTGGCCAGAACAGAGTTCTGCAGACGCTGCTGGGAAATGTAGCTTTTAGTCAAAAGACAGAAGCTTCATCTTCAGTGGTGACTTGTAATCTATAGTCACAACAGCCTCATCATTCACTCATGGATGTCTGAAGTGCCAGCTGTGGGTCAGGCACAGACTTGTTGGCTGTTTAGTGGTGACTGGAGAAGGGTCCATCCTCACAGGGTCACTTGAGTGCTTCCTAAGTGCCAAGCAGCTGGTAGCAGCCACTCCCTTTAACTCTCCTACCAGCACTGGGAAAGAAAGTGAAGTCATTCAGTTGTGTCTGACTCTTTGCGACCCCATGGACAGTAGCCTACAACGCTCCTCCGTCCGTGGGATTTTCCAGGCGAGAGTACTGGAGTGGTTTGCCATTTCCTTCTCCGGAGGATCTTCCCCCACCCAGGGATCGAACCTGGGTCTCCACGCATTGTAGGCAGATGCTTTACCATCTGAGCTGCCAGGGAAGTCCTTGATGACTTCACTGGAAAGTGAGTACTATTTTCCCATGTGATGGACAAGTCAACGGAGGTTCTGAGAGGCTAATGATCTATTCCAGGCACCATCATTATATAACAGAGCCAGAATTCAAACCCATTTTGGTCTGCTTTAAAGCTTTGGCTATTCACCATTTTTTCCATCCTTCACTGTGTTCAATGCCTGGAACCTACCCCTTAGAAATGCTGATTTACTGCTTGGAGGTAGAACCTGAGCATCAGTGTACCTGTGTTAACTTCTTCAGTCTCACACCAACTGGAGATGGTATTTTCTATTTAAAATTGGGGAAGCTAAGATCTGGAGAGGTAGACTCGCTTGCCCAAAGTCACAGAGCAAGTTCTCCGTGGAGCTGGGAGGTGTGTGCCCATCTCCTGACCTTCTCCAAAGAGCTGTCCTTGGCTCCAGAAAAGATCACTTCCACAGACTTGGGGGAAGCTTCCACACTGGCCAAGCCCTCTGCCCCAGCCAGGCCGGAAGCCTCCCTGGAGATGTATGTGCCGGAGGGTAGGGCACCACGTGGCAGCCGGGTGATAAAGGGGCCGGGCTGGGCCAGGATGTGCGGCGGAAGCCCAGCCCACTGGAGGCAGAGGTGTGGCTGGACCAGGGTGGGGGCCGGACATAGGAATGCACTTTTCCCCCAGCACAACACGCTGTGGGTTTCCTCCACCCCAACTGAGCCCCTGCCTGATATGTCAGGCCCAAAATGGGTCTGCAGCCAGGGACTGGAGGACTGGCTGGCGGGCAGGGGCTCACGGCCAGTCCCCGGAGGAAGTCACATGGTGGGGAGGGGGGGTCACAGGCCTAACCCAGGAATGGTGGAGGGAGGGGAGATATTTCAGGCCCAAGAGGAAGGACCCAGCCCACGAGATGAATCACCAGGGACAGATTATCCTGAGGAAGACCTTGGGGGCAGAACTGCGATAAGCACCTTCCTCCCAAGGTGACCAGCAGCCCAGTGAGCTGCCAGCAGTGCGTGAGGCCCGTGTGGCTGGAGCACTCGGATGTGTGTAAGAATAGCTCCAGGTGTTTTCCAGAAGAGGCTTCTCAGGGACCTTACAGCAGAAGGATGAGCGCCTGTGGCAGGAAGGGGGAGAAAACAGAGCCTTGGGGGTGAGTCGCTCATCCGAGGTCTCGCGGACAGAAATGGGCTCTGAAGGGGGCCTGGCCTCTTCATCTGTTGCCACCAGCTCCTCCTGTTCCTGGCACTCTGGCCTGGACGTGAAGTCTCACAGATAAACCACTGGCTGCAGACTCCCCGTGGCAACCAGGCATCAGGTCTTTTACGTGCCTCTGGAAGATGTGCTAGACTTGCCCAAACTGCTTAGCGCACAGACGGGAAGGATGGAGTCCAGAAGGGACAAACGGGATTCCAGTGCCACCAAGCTCCAAGCTCCCCATCCCCTCCCACACACTATAGTTAGTGTGCAATGGCCTTGCAATGCCTTTAACCCCAAGGTCAGTGGAAAATCCCATGTGAGGCTCCACCTATGGGCTCACAAACCATGGCAGTCCTCAGAAACAATCCGGGAGCGCTTCTTCAGCTTGAGAAGGCTGGCTGTGTGTTCCTCCCCACCAACAAATGTCCACTTGACCAATTTTTGTTACGAGCATGCCTCTCTGTAGTGTGGTTCAAAGATTTTTTTTTATTTTTACAAATTGAAGGTTTGCGGCAACCCTCTGTCCAGTAAATCTATCAACACCCATTTTTCCAATGGCATTTGCTCGCTTTGGGTCTCTGTGCTACATTCTGGTAATTCTCGAAATATTTCAACTTTTTTAACATTATTCTATTTGTTAAGGTGATCTCTGATGGGTGGCATTACGTTACTGTTGCAAAAAGGCCACAGCTCACTGAAGGGTTAGATGATGGTTAGCATTTTTAGCAACAGAGTATTTTTAAAGTGTGTACTTTTTTTGGACAAAATGCTATCACACACGTAATGGACTGTCGTATAGTACAGTATAAACATAGCTTTATATGCACTGGGAAACCAAAAATTCTTGTGACTTGCTTTATTGAGATATTTGCATTACTGTCTGGATCATTGGTGGTCTGGAACCAAACCCACGATAACTCAGAGGTCTGCCTGTATTACATTGGTTAGTATATACTATCATAAAACTAAGTATAGGCTCTTCTAAAGTCAGCAAGTTACAGATTAAATATAGTCAATGGCAGTCAACACAGAGAGAAACTCAAGCAGGGCAGTCAGCGGAGGGTGGCCTTCAGTTAGAAAGCTGTCATCTTGGATGATTATCCAAGACCTGTGGATGTTCTATTGCACTGAAATAAGACAGTTTTAAAATTCTCACTCTTGCACCCTTGAGCTTGTCTCTGGAAAACTAACTGTCTGCACAAGTTCCTTTGGGGAGATGCAGACACAGGGCAGCCGTGTCTGAGCTGGAGACATCAAGGCCCAGAAGGGTGGAGACCTGCTCTTCCCCTACCTGAGTCGAAGTGAGCTGCCTCCTGGTGAGGGCTCCGGCACAATGGCCTCCACTCAGCCAGGACAGGTCCAGAGAGGGCGGGCTCTGCGTGAGGCCTGGACGCCAGTGAAGCCAGACTTGGCTGGTACCTTGGGAGCTGGTTATAAGCAGAGAAGTGATGCCCACCTCCACCAGGAACTCCAGGAGAGGACCTGGGCACTTTTTTTTTTGGTAACCAAGTCATTCTGTTGCACTTGGAAGTTTGAAAAACACTGATCTAGATGACCTTTAAGATTCCTGAAGGTCCTAAAGGGCTGGATCCCAATATACAATATTATCACCGAAATCATCTTCATCAGTATCAAACAGCTATCACATGCTGAGTGCATGATATCTACAAGACGCTCTGCTAAACGCTCACATACATGATTGCATATAATTCGTGAGGGAGCGTTTTCATCCTCACCCCAGTTTACAGAGGAGGTGACATGCAGTGACTTCTTCGGAGCCACACAGAGTAGTGGCCAAGGAGAACGTCACTCTCCTGGCTCCCACACGAGCACCCTGCTCCATGCCCCACGGCGCTGCGTCCCTCCTGCTGGAAAGGCCCTGACTTTCACCACAGGCTGCCCCAGGCAGCAGGTTACTGGGAGCCTGGCTCTTGGGAATCTCCACGCCCTCCAAATACTTTAGTGATGAAAGCTTTGCCTCTGGTTTGCGTTGCTGACATTTTTCTCGTAAACACAAATGAAGGCAGAGACTGTCTTACACACAATGTCCTTTCCTAATCAGTGGTGTCACCGAGTGGCATCTGTGGCCACCCCATTGATTTAACATCCCAAAGGCGTCCACGGCCCTTAGTGTGCTCCAGGCCGCCTTCTGAGCACTTTATGTGAGTGTCTCAAACCTCACGCTGCTTGGAGGTAGAACCTGTTACCACTCCCAGTTTACAGGAGTGCCAAGGAGAGCTGTGAGGACCTGCCCCAAGGTCACAGAGACAAACGTGGAGTCAGACTTTGACCCCCTCTAAGAGCCCACACTTAAGAGTCCGTCTGGCAAGCACCCCACCAGATGCGTTAGGACCCATTATTACTGTAGCCCTTGGGAGCCAAGCAGCCTCTCTCTGACTCCAGCAGGGGGCGCCAAACCCCCTGCCCCAGCCCTGCCCCAGGCCCGCTGCAGGTGGCTCAAGAGGGGGTCTCTAAATGCCAAACGCCCTCACCTCCCTGGCAGGCTCTGGCCCTGCAGGCTCCTTGCCCATCCTGGCTCTCTCAGTGACTCCCAAGCCACTGCTGCTGCTCCGCCCCTAGCTGGTTCTCTCCATCATACTCAGCCTCTCTTTGGGGGCTTCTCCTGTGGCTCAGATGGTAAGGAATCTGCCTGCAACGCAGGAGACCCGAGTTCAGTCCCTGGGTCGGGACCCTGGAGCAGGGCATGGCAACCCACTCCAGTATTCTTGCCTGGAGAATCCCATGGACAGAGGAGCCTGGCGGGCTACAGTCCACCGGGTGGCAAAGAGTCAGACTAACACTTTCATTCTCTCTGCCTCAAGGCAGTATTCCATCCCTGCCTTGGCTTAACTGACTGCTGGCTGCGGAGACCTCAGTCACCCTCGGAAGCCCACATCCTCTTTCCCGGCACACACGTTCACCTGTCCGATCAGTGACCTACAGGCAGATCAAACTCGGTACCTCCAAAACCAAGTTCACGGGCCTCAGACCAGCTTCTCCTGCCAGGCTCCATGTTGTCCGCATCAACCAGCCTGCCTCCCAGAAGGCTGTCCTGGGCCTCTTCACCCCGTCTCCCTGCCTTCAGACTGTCTGCATCCACTGGTCTCCTTGAGTCTTGTCCATCCTGAGCCCTCTCTCCCAACAACCTCCCACCTCATGTCCTGCCTCCCCTCTACTGGTCCCATAACAGCCGCCACGTGCCTCCTGAAGCACAAACCGGAACCTGTCACACCCCCCGCTTCTCTTTCAGAGAAGGCCCAAACTTACTCACTCTCCTTGTTGTGCAGTCGCTGAGCCATTCTGACTCTTTCAAACCCCACGGACTGCAGCACCCCAGGCTTCCCTGACCCTCACCATCTCCTGGAGCTTGCACCTGGATTTATCCCTAGACCTCCTCTTGGGCCTCACCTCTGCTGCCCTCCCACCCCATTCCCTCCAGCATTCCATTCATATGAGCAAGAAGAGTAACACTGATCTCGTAGTATCGTGAGAGGACTAAATGAGCTAATATGCTGACGTTCTTGATGACAGCACCTGGCATGCAGCATGCACTATTTATGTGATGAGTACACTGGTCCTCAAACTACTTGCCTCTGGAGGGCAGACACTGAATTATTTATTTGATCCACCTGCCCCAACGTCCTGGTTGTGAATCAGTCCCTGGTTCTGAATGTCCCCTAATATTTGTGACCTGAGAGTGTCTTTGGTCTAAGAATGACGGTGGGTGTAGAGAAGAAAGAGCACATTTGAGGGCCTTCTGGAGGCAGGCTGCTCAGGGCTGGGAGAAACACAGGCGGAGGACAGCTGCTTGCCTGCCCATGGAGCTCCACGGGATCCGCACTGCATCTCCCCGCTCCGGCCTCGCTGGCGTACCTTCTCTCTGGAGCACAGCCCTCATCCCCTCCTGCGGCTCCTGCCCACCTGTGAGCCTCTTTCCTGCCTTCTGCTTCCTGCACTGCTGGACCCTCTCCTCCCTGCCCTTCAAGTCTCATGGCTAAAATCAACCCTCCAGCCCCTGTGCTGTCTCTCGCCATCACTGTCTTATATCTGCACTTGCCCCTCTGATGTCTCCAATTATGCGCTTGTTTACTTCGGGTCTGCCTCCCCCACCAGCTAGGAGAGAAGGATATTGTACTTATTCCTTAAAATATCCGCTGCACATTGTTTATAATAGCCAGGACATGGAAACAACCTAGATGTCCATCAGCAGATGAATGGATAAGAAAACTGTGGTACATTTACATAATGGAGTATTACTCAGCCCTTAAAAAGAATAAATTTGACTCAGTTCTAAAGAGATGGAGGAAACTGGAGCCGATTATACAGAGTGAAGTAAGCCAGAAAGAAAAACACCAATACAGTATACTGACACATATATATGGAATTTAGAAAGATAGTAATGATGACCCTGTATGTGAGACAACAAAAGAGACACAGAGGTTTAGAATGGACTTTTGGACTCTGAGGGAGAGGGAGAGGGTGGGATGATTTGGGAGAATGGCATTGAAATAGGTATACTATCATATAAGAAACGAAGTGCCAGTCTATGTTCAATACAGGATACAGGATGCTTGGGGCTGGTGCACGGATGATCCAGGGAGATGATATGGGGTGGGAGGCGGGAGGGGCTTTGACATTGGGAGATCGTGTACACCTGTGGCTGATTCATGTCAATATATGGCAAAACAAATACAGTATTGTAACGTAGAATAAAGTATTAAAAAAATATATCCGCTGCACCCACTCCTGGGGCGTGGCACAGACATCTGTGCAACGGGAGTGGACGCTAGAATAGTGGTTTTCATTGACCTTGTGTGATTTAGCAAAGCCATTCAGAAGTGATAACCCTGGGGAGCCGGGAGCTGTTCACTAGAGTCACGCACACCTTGTTTGCAGTCTGGATCGGCCACTCCTCCAGCTGGTGTCTTTGCGAAAAACACCTTCGCTTCCCTGAGCCTCGATTTCTTTCGTTGCAATCTGAGTCCCAAAGCCCCTAGCTCACTGGACTGGGCTGTGTATCACGGGAAGGGGTCAGGACCTCTGGTCAGCTTGGATGCTGTCCCCGCGAGCGAGCCAGGCCTACCTGCACCGCCCGCCAGGTGTCGCCGCTAGCGCGCGCTGAGCCGCCGGCTGCGCCCGGAGCCCTTGGGCGGCTCGGGCGCCCCGCGTCTGGGCTGCGAGCGGGGAGTCCAGGCCTCCGCCCGACTCCGACTGTCCTCCAGGAGCGGGATTCCAGCGGAGGCTGTCTCACCTGGGCACCCACCTGCCGCCCCGCCTCGAATAGACGAGGGTGAGGAGGAATACGCTGAGCCAAGTCACCCTCCTCCGCCACTAGCCCTGCGAAAGGGGGCGCCCTCCCCCGAAGCTGGGGAGAGGGAGTGAGCTCTCCACGACCACCCTCCCTCCAGCTCCGAGCACTCGGGGACCGGGAGGCAGGCCCGGGCGCGAGCGAGGGTTCTTGGGCCGAGCCCCGATTCCCCCACACAACCGGAGGGGCCGTCCCTGCGCGCCCGTTCGCCCCGCAGTTGGCGAGTTGGCGCCGGAGGGGCGGCTCGTGCGGACTCCTGTTGCCCCCCACCCGGCTGGGCGCCCGGGAGCCGGGAGGGGGCGCCGCGGGAGCGAGTGGGGCAAGCGCGAGCGCGCTCGGTGCAGGCGGCCCTGTCCCGCGGGCGCGGGAGCGCGGGGCGGGCGCTCCGGGGAGGCGGGCGGGGGGAGGGGGCGGGGGACGGTGGGAGGGGCGGGGGCGGGTGGCTGCAGCGCCCCCGCACGCCCCGCGCCTCGCACACTCGCCCCGGCCGCTCGCGCGCAGCCCGGCGTCGCCGCGCGCCGCTCTCGCTCCTCCCTCCTTCCCGGGGCTCGGTGGCTCCTGCGCTCCCGGCGAGGCTCCGGCGCCGAGCGCGCGGACGGGCGCACGACAGACGGCCTCGGGAAGCCTCGGCCCGCGCCTCCAGGGCGGGCTATGTGGATTGCCCCGCCAAGGCCGGCCCGCGGGATCAGCCCGGCCCGGCCCGCGGCCCCGGCGGCCAGCGGGGACTATGAACCGGAAAGCGCGGCGCTGCCTGGGCCACCTCTTTCTCAGCCTGGGCATGGTCTACCTCCCGGATCGGGTAAGGGCCGTTCGCACCCCCTGCACGCGCGTCTCGGCAAAGTTTGCGTGTCTCGGGGAGGGGGTTGAGCCGCTCGCGAGCCGCCGCCGGCCGCCAACTTCCTTGGCTCCTCGGATAGGCGGAGGGGGTGAGGTGCGGGAATGGTGGGCGCACAGAGGGGCCCCGCAGGCGCGAGCCCCAGGGGCGCGCACAGCTCCAGAGACACGGCCGTCCTGGGAATGCCCGAGGGAGGAAGGCCCCCGACCCCAAGCCAAGGACCACCCGCAGGAACGCTCCAGCGCGGGGGACTCTGAAGAGGGTCTCCCGCTGCAAAGGGTCAGCGCCTCCCAGGGACTCTCGGACCGGGGCATGGGAGCACCAGCCAGGACCACAGCAGCTCCCAGGGAGCTCAGCCCCCAGAGCCCAAGAGAAAGTGTCCACAGAGGGGCGGGGCGCAGCCGCTCCTAGCGCAGGGCAGTCCCCGGGTGGCAGGCGGGCGGGTCTGCGAGCAGGGAACAGGTACCCGCAGGGAGGCACGTTCGCTGGGCCAAAGCACAGAAGCCTGGGCACCACGCGTTTCCAGGGACCCTCAAACCCCCGGGCCGAGGGGACAGCGCCAGCCGCCCGATCAGACTCACACAAGGGTAGAGCTGGAGATGGACCGAGACACCCAGGGATGCAAGCTTGCGAGCCAGCGCCGGCGAGAGGCGGGACAGCCCGCCCCCTAAAGCTGGGCACCCGAGGCGGCCGGCGCGTCCGCGGAGCCGCCCTCCACGCCTTACCCTGGCGTTTCTAGGTGGGCCGGGGGCGGCGCTCCGGCTGGAAGGTGGGAGGGGGCGGCCGGGACGCGTCTTGGAGCTGCGTTTGCAGGGCCAGTCACCCTTTGTACTTTGGAGACAGTGCGCGTGAAGCGTGAGGGTGGGGGCTCCAGGGATGGATGGGGGTTCCGACGCGCCGGGGCCACCTTGGCAGGTTTCACACGAGCGGCGCCCCCAGCTCCGCCTGGGAAGGGGCGACTGCAGGGTCTGCGGCGGTGTGTGTGTGCGTGATGGATCCTTTGTGTTTTGCCGCTCGCCTCCCCCGCCTCCCCGCCCCGCGGCTCCGGCGATCTCGCAAGTTGACCGGCCGCGGCGGCCAGCAGGTGCGCACGGAGCGGACCAGGCGGCTGCCAGCCGTGGCCGCGGGCCGGGAGGCGGCTGCGGGGCTCGCGCGCTGCCTGCCTGCGGCTGTTTTAAGTGTTATTGATTCACCCGCGTCTGGGTGGCTTTGCTTTTTTTCCCCTGCTGTAATCTTCATCTTGGCCCGCTCCCCACCGCCCCGCGCGCATCCAGGAAGCCGGTGGGGCTGATTGGCGCTGGCCGCGTGCGGCTTTATCTCCTTTTTAATTAGAAACGGGGCGGAGGGGCCCGGGAGCGGAGAGAGAAAGGAAAACAACAGAAAATAACCTCCCCTGGCCGCCCCGCCCGCCCGACCTCCCGCCGCCGGCGCCGAGACCTCACCGTCCCCGCAGGGATCCAGCTGCCCCAGAGGGACGGGAGGGAGGGGAGCACTGGAGCCACGGAGGGCGCCTGCCTTCCGTCCCGCGGCCGCCCCTTTGGGGTGGGGAGGAAGGGTCGGGTCAGGCGGGGGAGTGGCAGGGTGGTTTGGGGCCAGGCCCTGCTGCTCTCTGCACCTCGGCTTATCCATCTGTAAAATGGGCACGAAGGGTGAAGTTTCACAGCTCTCTCGCGAGAGGCCTTCTGGTTCCGATGGACGGCAAGGCACCTGCGTATTCTTATCTGGATAATTCCGGTGACTCAGGCACAAGCCTTTTGGAACAATCAGACCCAATAACAGTAACTACGACAGCAGCTCGTTTATTGAGTGCTCACTGTGTGCCTGACACCTTGGGAGCACTTCCCATGTTTAATTTTTCAGCCTCCCTTTGAGATGAGGCCTAGCTAATACCCTCATTTTAGCAATGGGGAACCTGAAGCGCAGAGAGATGTAACTTGCCCAAGGTCACACAGCTTCTAGGTGAAGGAAGCTTTGGTGGCATCCTAGGCCTGAACGCTTAGCTTTGAGACTGTGCCTGTGAATTATTTTTCCCCCAAATATATAATTTCACTCTCTGCCGGGGTAGGGGGTTTCCTGGTGGTCAGCTAGGTGTGCAGAGGCATCTCCTGTCTTGTGGCCAGAGCATCTCTGCTTGACTTACTCTTTTATGCTGTCTCTTCCTCAAATACTGCAAACCTTCTAGCTCTGTGTTGCAGTGGCTGAGAAGAATGACTGAGAGCGCTTGTCAGTCTCCAGGCCTCCCTCTCCGTGAGCCTCAGCTCTCAGCTGTGCAGTGGACACGTAAGATGAACGTGACGGTCCCTGCCCAGGAGGGCTGTTCAGAGAGACGGCGTGGTCTGGTGTGAGTGGCGGCACAGCCACGCTGCCTTGGCAGATGGTTGGCATCCTGCAAAGCTCACGGATGCACCCAAGGCTGGGGGTGCCTCTGCGTGGCAGGCACGCAGCCTGGGTGACGTCTCTGAGGCTCATGATTGGGATGGAAAGTTAGGAGGGATGGCCTGGGGAGGCAGCTCCCCTTATGCGGGATGGTCAGGGAGGGGGACCCTCAAGGTCACATGGCTGATGGCAAGAGGCCAAGCACGTGACGCTCAGGGGGCAAGAGCTCCTCAGGAGAGGAACCGGCGACGATCAAGGACCCAAGGCAGGAGGAGGAGGGCTGGTGTGTGGCAGGGGCGGCAGGAAAGAGGGCAGGGGTGCTCTGCTACATGCTTGGAGAGCAGCGGGGGCCCCTCCCCTTGGTGAATCCCAATCCCGGAATGACTTCCCACAGCCCAGGCTGGGCAGGAAGGATGAGGCGCTCGGTTGGCGGGATACTGACCTTGGCTGTGTCAACAGGAGCTCATTACTACAACCCAAGTGAGGTCTTCTCGTCCAGAGGATGCTTGATGGCCGTTCAAGGATTACACACAACGGGAGCTCCAGACAAGTGGGCCATCTCTGTGTAAGGGGAGGGCTGGCTCCTTGGTCAGCGCCGCCATCGGACCCTCTCTGGGGTTACCCGGATGCTAGGAAGCGGCCCCACACTCAGGCCAGACGCCCGCGACTCACACGGCCGCCTCTTTCCCTGTGCCCTTGCCTGCACCCTCCACAGTGCTGGGTTGCTTCATCTGCAGCCACTCCCCCACCACTGCCACCGAGGCCAGCCACCGCCACCTCTGGCCCGCCCACGCTCCTTGCCTCGTCCTGGAGTCCCGCAGTGCCCTCCCGCCCAGGGCTGGAGGTGGGGGGACCCTGCCAGGGACCATGCCTCGCGACACGTGGAGAAAGTTCGCGCCGCCAGCCATCACCTCTCTCCAGGCTCTCCCCTTCCCTGAGCCCTGGTTCCCAGCTGGCTTCTGTGGCTTCTTTCTGCTCCTTGGTGATCCCAAGCTTGTCCCCCTCCTGGGACTTTGCATCTTCTGTTACCGCCACCCCCCGCCCCTGCCCACCCCCCCCACCCCACCCGCCCGGAATACTCTGCCTCAGAGCTTCCCACGGCTGGTTCCCAGCCCTTCAGGGCTCCACTGCACTGTCACCTCCTCAGGGAGGCCCTCCTTGACCACTCCAGCTGAAGCAGCCCCTCCCCTCCCAAGCCCACGCCTACTTGCTGTCACAGCGTCTTCACTGTTTTCTCAGTAGTGGGCGTTGCTGAAGGGCCGGCTGTGTTTATCTGGTGCATGCGTTGTGGCCTTTGGTGGCCCCTTGAGGGCAGGGCCTCGCCTGTCTGAGCCTGGTGCCCTGACAGGTGTCTGGTATGGACCCGTGCAGTGGGTGAGTGAGCCAGACAGGAACCTCTCTGCCAAGGTCGTGAGCGTGCTCTAGGCCACTCGTGTCTGGAGTGGGATCCACATACCATGGGCCTGCAGGAAGGAAAGACTGCAACTTTTATTCACAATTGCTTTTTATTTTTGCTTTTTTTTTTATTTTTCCCATTAAAAATTTTTTCTTTTTTTCCTGTTTCTTTTTCTGTCTTTTTCATTTTCTCTTTAGAGTTGCTTTTTCAAGCTGTGTTTACAGTGAAACACATACATTCATAATATATATATATATAACACGTCTAAATTTTTTTTCTTTAATATCTGTGCACCCGCTGCCTATGAGAGGCAGCTGCTTCGTGAAACTGAGGGGTTACCTTTGCAGTTTCATCACACAGAGATGGTCCCTAAACAGCCATCCGTTCCATTTTGCATGATTCTAAACTTCGTCTCAACTGAATCCTCCCAAAGATGCAAAGGCAACTGGCTGAGTGCGTGTGGCAGTGTGTTTGTGACCGGCGTCATCTTTGTGTCTAAAAAGGAAATTATGCCTAATATTGAATATACACAAGTGCTGATGGGAATGACAAACGCACGAACGTGGGCTGGGCGTGCAGTGTCCAGAAGCTGAGAGGCCTGTGATGGGAGCGGTGGTGGGGAGGCAGGGCTGGACACCCAGGCAGGGTCTGCAGGCTGTGCCCCGCCCCTCCACCTTGCTGGCCTAACGCTCCGTCTCTCTGTGTCCCCTGCTCCAGTGGCTTCTCCTCGGTGGTAGCTCTGGGCGCAAGCATCATCTGTAACAAGATCCCAGGCCTGGCCCCCAGACAGCGGGCGATCTGCCAGAGCCGGCCCGACGCCATCATCGTCATAGGAGAAGGCTCGCAAATGGGCCTGGACGAGTGTCAGTTTCAATTCCGCAACGGCCGCTGGAATTGCTCGGCACTGGGGGAGCGCACCGTCTTCGGCAAGGAGCTCAAAGTGGGTATGTGCTACCTGGGCGCCCCGAGCGGGGTCTGACAGGCCACAGGGAGACCAGGAGGCCTCGGGACTGCTCCAGGATCCCCTGCCCCTGCCCCAGGGTGGAACAGGCGCAGCCATGGGATCCCGCAGGTGCAGAATTCAGGGCCGGTGAGGGGGGCTCAGCCCTCTGGTTTGCACCCACGCCACCACCTGTTCACGGCGGCACTGCAGACCAGGGGCCCAAGGCGAACTGGCTGATGCAGCACTGATACTGGTCTGCAAGTTGACGCCCAAATTTTCAAGTTACCCATTTCTTCTGGCTGCTTTTGCAAAACTCGGAAGAGCTACTGATAGCTTATACCT
Organism: Nanger dama; assembly: GCA_917880005.1. Taxonomy (NCBI): domain Eukaryota; kingdom Metazoa; phylum Chordata; class Mammalia; order Artiodactyla; family Bovidae; genus Nanger; species Nanger dama. The sequence goes on along the minus strand of CAKJTW010000016.1, from coordinate 2,577,617 downwards.
GTGTCGGCTGAGCTAATGATGGGCTGCAGCTGAGAGCACAGCACCTGTTGATGGAGCCTGGGCAGCCCAGTCATGCCACAGGGCCCGCCCCTGCACATGTCCACCCGTGGCCCTGATGCGAGCTGCCTGGCCTCTGTGGACATTCGGGTCTCCAGCCCCTGTCTCACAGGAATAGTGCCTTGTGCGGTTAAACACACACACAGTGCCGGGCCGTGCATCCGGTCTCCAAGGCGATTGTGAGGGAAGCCTGGTGGAAAGGGCGTTGGACTGGTGGTGGTGGCCGGGAGGCATGCACGGGGTGGGGGAGGCTGCATTGTGTGTCTTCTCCCTTCTGTGCATCTGGACCTGGGTGGGGCCAGGAACCCTGCAAGCCCACTGCTGAGCCGAGAAGCAGGGCGCTTCTCTGGAAGTGAGGTCAGCTTGGGGTCCCTGGGCTGCAGTGGTTCACCCCAGCCCTCTCGACTGCTCCGGGGGCATCCCTGGGTTCTCCATCTCCCGCAGCCCTGACAGCAGCAAACTGCGTTCATGTCGGAAAGATCCAGCCGGATCTGCCCACTGCTCCGTGTCCTCACCTCAGCCTTTAGGAGCACCTCGGGACTCCCTGGGCACCCCCAGCCCCCTACCTGCCCCCGGCCGCCCTGAAGACCTCGTGTCCCTTGTAAATGGAAACTGGAATCTGTCCTCTCCTGCTTAGCCTCCTTGGGAGGCTCTCCCAGCCTCGGAATGAAATCCCACCTGCATATTCGTCTACCGCGGCCCCCGGTCCTCATCTCTTCCCACCTTCTCATCCTCCCGCCCACCCAGCCTCACCCCTGTTCCCCAAGCACACGACACTGAGGCACGCTGCCCCCCCTTGCGCCTCGTCTCCTCTCCCCGCCGTCTTCTGAGCCCTCGCTCGTGGTCCCTCATGCTTTTCTCGCCTTTTCCTGCCCACTCCCCCACCCCCTGTTTCTGGGACCCAGGCCTGGGCTCTGGCATTTTAGCTGGATCTTTGTTAACAAGTGAGGTGTTATGTATGGGGAAACTGAGGCTCGGGGGACTTGCCCAAGGTCAGCAACAGCGAGTGGCACGGCCTCCTGGGGCTGGGCTGATCCCAGTCTCACTGGTAGTCCTGGAATAGCTAGCCCGTTGGTGGCATTGTGATAGTGCCAGGCGTGGTGCAATAGTGGGGCTCCAGCGTAGGGAGTCCCAGGATGAAGGAGGCCTTGCTGGCCAGCAGCTCCCCAGCTGCCCAGAGCTGGGAAACGGACGGGTCTGTTGCCGGCTGAGGCGGGGGCGGGGGTGGGGCAGGTGCCAGCAGTTACTACCAGTATATTCCCAGCAGGAGCAGAGGCCTGGGGCAAGGAGCATTCTTGCAGAGGAGGCTCCTGTAGGAGAGGTGGCCTCGGGGTTTTAAGCAAACAGAAGCTCCAAGAAAACCCCTGGGATTGCAGTTTTAGAGCCACAGGCCTGCCAGCGACCTGGGGCTCGCTCTGATCGAATCTGGGGCCTGACTCAGGAGCGTCCGTCCATCCCAAACCATCACAGGAACCGTGGGCAACAGGCCTGCAAGGGCCGCAGGCTGGGCAGCTCCCACGCACAGTCCTGGGGATGGGGTCTGCGATCAGGGCCCAGGCAGGGTCAGCTTCCTCTGAGGCCCCACCCTGTGCTTGGTGTGTAGATGTCTCCGTCTTCCTGTGTGCTCACTCGGTCTTTGCAGGTACCCTGATGTCTCTGCCCTAATCTCTTCTAAGGACACCGGTCAGGTTGGAAGACGGCTTAGCCTAGTGGCCTCACTGTAACTTAACCCCCTCTTTACAGGCCATGCCTGCAAATACAGACACGTTCTGAGGTCCTGGGGGTTAGCGCTGAGCATATGAAGTTTGGGGGACACAGCTGAGCCCTTAACAAGTAACCAGACAGCAGGATGGTCTGCACTTCAGGGAAAAGCATGTGAGGAGTGCTGGGTGCTCAGAGGTGAGAGGCCCAGGTGGAAGGAGCGGACAAGACAGTGGAGATGGCTTTGCTCTGGGTCCTGAAGGGTGGGAGGAATTTCACTGGCCAGTGCGTGGGATCCCAGGCCGAGGGAACCGCGGGGAAAAGACATGGATGTGCGATTGCTAAGGGGAGGGGCAGCGGGGGTCTGCGGCCCCAGGGATCAGGAGCCTCAGGTGAGACCACAGGCCAGCTATCAAGGGCCTTACACGCCAGGCATTCTGTGACCCTTCATCAGGTTTATCAGCACTGTGGCTCCGGGGGACCCAGGAAAGCATGCAGCCCCCACTCCAGGCTTCTCCTCTGCTTAAATAAAACAATGAACTCCCCCTCGAATCCACCACGATGACAAGGAGAGCAAGTTTGGTTTATACCCCTTGTGAGCATTTCTCAGGCCGCTTCTGTCTCCACCTCCCAAGCCACACTTTGTCTCTCCTGAATCTTGATGTCTGATTTCTCTCCTACCGATAGATTTCCTGGAAGCACATTGTTCTGAGCTGTGTTTAATTTTACAGAGGAAAGGCATCACGTAATATGCAGTCTTTTGGAATTTACTTTGTTTCCGATCGCCACTCACAGAGCTCGTGTGTGTCGTTCCTCGTAGCTGTTTCTTTTAAACAGATGTTTTTATTTGGCTGCGCCGGGTCTCAGGTGTGGCATCAGGATCTTTCGTTGCCATGCGCGACCATCTACCTGTGGTGCTCGGGCTGCAGGGTGCTCGGGCTCAGGAGCTGTGGTCGCAGGCTCGGCTGCTCCGTGGCACGTGGGATCTTAGCTCCCCCTGCCAGGGTTCAAACCTGCGTCCCCTGAACTACAAGGCGGATTCTTAACCGCTGGGCCGCCGGGGACATCCCCCTTGTGGCCGTGGTTGATTCAAATCAGCCATGGCGAGTAGACCCCATCGTGTGCCCACGCACTGGCTGAGGGGCGTCTGGGCTGTTGCTAACAGGGTCCCTGCAGGCCTCCGTGTGCGCGTGTCCCGGGGGCCCCGAGTGTGTCTCTGGCATCTCTGATGAGCCGAGGAATTGCTGGTGGCGGCAGGTGGGGGGCAGAGCTGCTTGCCCCCGTGACTGCGCACGTGCCACTCCCCCAGCCCGCAGCACTGACTCGCAGCCGCTCCAGCACTAGGGACGGCCCAGAGGTCTTCCTCGTTGCCTGCGGGGCAATGTGAAATGCTTTCTCACCCTGATTTGCGTGTCCTTGAAGTCAAGGGGTTGCAGTCTCTTCCTGTATTTGCTGGCCGGGCAGGTTCACTCTTGGGTGAGTTGCCCATTCATTCTTGTCGCCCATTTCCCATCAGGCTGTGCGTGGTCGTGTCGTGCGTAGGAGGTGAGGGCTGCATCCCAGTCCCTGGGCAGGGCCCCAAGGAGGGTGGGTCACATGGGGCTTCACCCCCATCTTTCATCTTCTTATTAAGCCTTGATGGGAGGGTGGGGGGCAGTGGGCAGAGTCAAGGCGGCCCTTCCTCACCCATCACCTCGTTAGTTTCTTGCACTTGCATCTCAGCTCAGCACCAGGTGGAGGCTGACCATGTCACGTGGAGGTTTTGTGGTGAGATTGAGATGAGTGGCGAGTTTCCTGTGGCTGCAGAGGTTCTTGTTTATGTGGTCCTAACAGACTGACAGACGTGAATGAGCGGCTTCCCTTCCACTTTTCACTATCATGCATTGGAGAAGGAAATGGCAACCCACTCCAGTGTTCTTTTTTTTTTTAATTTTTTTTTGTTTACTTTACAATACTGTATTGGTTTTGCCATACATCAACATGAATCTGCCACAGGTGTACATAAGTTCCCACTCCTGAACCCCGCTCCCACCTCCCTCCCCATACCATCCCTCTGGGTTATCCCAGTGCACCAGCCCTAAGCATCCTGTATCCTGCACCAAACCTAGACTGGCGATTCATTTCTTATATATTATACATGTTTCAATGCCATTCTCCCAAATCATCCCGCCCTCTCCCTCTCCCACAGAGTCAAAAGTCTGTGTCTCTTTTGCTGTCTCGCATATAGGGTCATCATTACCATCTTTCTAAATTCCATATATATGCGTTAGTATACTGTATTGGTGTTTTTCTTTCTGGCTTACTTCACTCTGTATAATCGGCTCCAGTTTCATCCACCTCATTAGAACTGATTCAAATGTATTCTTTTTGATGGCTGAGTAATACTCCATTGTGTATATGTACCACAGCTTTCTTATCCATTCATCTGCTGATGGACATCTAGGTTGCTTCCATGTCCTGGCTATTGTAAACAGTGCTGTGATGAACATTGGGGTACATGTGTCTCTTTCAATTCTGGTTTCCTCAGTGTGTGTGCCCAGCAGTGGGATTGCTGGGTCATAAGGCAGTTCTATTTCCAGTTTTTTAAGGAATCTCCACACTGTTCTCCACACTCCAGTGTTCTTGCCTGGAGAGTCCCAGGGACGGGGAGCCTGGTGGGCTGCCGTCTCTGGGGTCGCACAGAGTTGGACACGACTGAAGTGAATTAGCAGCAGCAGCAGCAGCAACAGACTGTACTGGCAAGTTTCCTGTGGCTGCGGAGGTTCTTGCTTGTGTGGTCCTAACGGACACATGACTCCCAAGGCTGCCGTGTGTCCAACAGGCTGGTGGTGGCAGTGGGCCATGGGGCGTCCAAGCGAGCACTGGTGCCCACCTCCCGCAGCCCGCCTTGCCAGGAGGGGAGGCAGCAGCACCCCCTGGACGTAAGGCCCTGGCACCTGGAGGGCATGGGCCTTCGGGGGCGTCCCTTCACCCTCCCAGGAGGCCCCCATGCCTCTCTGCTATGAAGACAAACTCAAGGAACTGGGGATGCTCTGGACTTTATTCGTGGCTATTCCAGGACAAGAAGATGTGGGATAGAAAGGGGAGAGGCTGTTGTTCCCATTTCTAACCTGAGCTCCTCATTTTGATTCTACGAAGTACATCGCCCAGTCTGCCCACTTCTCCCCACCTCCACCATCACCTCCTGGTTGGAATCTCCATCTTCAGAAAGCTGTCGCCCAACTCCATCAGCCCCTAATACGCTGCCCTATACCCCCCACCTGCCAACCACATGGCCCCCAGCAAAGCCTGTCCTCTCGGTTGCTTGGAGCATGGCATCTCCCTTTGTAAAACCCTCCCTGTTGCTCTGAGAACAAGATGCTCACCGTCCCCTGGTCCTTTGCTGACCTCTGTAACCTGCATCCCGACCCCATCTCCTCCCCTCCCCTCGTGTGTGACAAGTCCTTCCCACCTCGGAGCCTTTGCCCCAGCTGGTCCCCAACCTGGGCGCCCTCTGCTCCTTCCACCCTCAGCTCGCGTGCCCGCCGCTCTCCAGGGCCTGCTGCGCAGTGTAGACTGCCCGTCCCTCGTTGCCCCTCCCCTTCCGTGGTTTTCTTTGCGTCACTTGCTGCTCCAGGGCACGTTCTCTATTTGCTTGCTCGTGCAGCCCCGAGGGACGGTGCAGACCCCACCCCAGTTCCTTCTGGAACCGGGCTCAGGGCAGAAGGGCGACAGAGCCCAGCTGCTGAGTGATGGTGGGAACTTTGCAGAGCCCAGCCTTGTGCAGGCCTCCCCCGCAGATGCCACTTCCTCCAGGAGGCCTCCTCTGGCCGCCTGGCCGTGGCAGCCTCCCCGCAGGCCGCTCCGCGCTGCTGCCTTTACAGCGCTTGCGCTTTCAGAAGTGACCGCGTGCTTGGGAAGGCTGTGTGTGTCTGCCATCAGTCCCTGGCCGTGGGGAAGTCCACGGGCATGGGCCTGTCAACCGTCTTCTCCGTGTGACCCCAGGGCCCGGCGCACAGTAGGTGCTCAGGAAACACATGGAGACAGGCTTGCTTCCCGGGCAGGGCCGTTCCACTCCGCCCTCCGCGCCCAGCCGCTCTGAGCCCTCCAGGGTCTTGCCCGTCTTCTGGCCCAGGTCCGGGCACACCACGCATTGAGGGGGACGCGCTCCATCCTCTTTGGGTGAATGCTTTCCGTTTCTGACCCGAAATGCAGCCCTGATGCTTCAGTCCTGCCTGCAGTCGTTCTGACCTGTCTGAGCCCAGCTTTCTGTTAGCTCTCTTCCCACGTTTGCGTTGCTTCAGGTAGAGTGGGTGTCGTCTAGGTCACTGCCTCAGGGAGACCGCCCCCCCACCAAGTCGTGACTCATGAGGACCTGTTACTCTGTCTGTTCTGGGGAACACAGGTCTCGAGCCCTCCCCCACCCCCACCTGCTGCTCTGGGGTGAAAAGGAGGGCTCCCGGACAATCAGTCTGGGACCTCAGCGTGCTGCTCTTCCTGCATTCGAGGCTCTGAGAACTCCTGCAGACAAGAGAGCACCTTGAGTAGGCCTCCCTGGGGGCCCCGACTCTCCAGACCTCAGGCTCATTGACAGTCTGCTGGAACTGCTCTTCCGAGGCCCCCCCACCCCCCAGGAAACAGTGCTCTAGGGACCCTCCTGGATGGGCCATGCTCGTCCCAGGGCTTTCGGACTAACCAAGAATCCACGGAAGTGTTGTCACCCGCCCCCAAGCCCAGCATCCTTCCCCAAGGGCACAGCAGGGCCACGGCCCAGTGTCTGATGTGGACCGTGAGATCCATTCCAGCCAGCGCCACTCTCCAAAGTCCCTGAAATCAGCCACGACATCCGGAGTACCTGGCTCTCTAAGCAAGTGCAGGAAGCGCTCCTGTGCATGTGTAACATGCACAGCAGGCAGGGTGAGCGTGCGCTGTGTGCAAAGGATCCGCACAGTGCTTTCTCCGTATTTCTTTAAGAGTCCACATGTGAGTGAGGCCATGTAGCACTTGTCTTTCTCTGCCCTCACGGTCCGTCCAGAATGGTGTAGACGGCAGGAGTTCTTTCCTTTTTGTGGCTGAGTAATATTCTGTTGTATGTATACACGCGCGTGCATGTGTGCGTGTGTGTGTGTGTATTTATATATGTATATAAATACGGGCTTCCCTGGTGCCTCCGATAGGAAAGAATCTGCCTGCAGTGCAGGAGGCTCGGGTTTGGTCCCTGGGTTGGAAGATCCCATAGAGAAGAGAATGGCAACCCACTCGTGTTCTTTCCTGAATTTCATGGACAGAGGAGCCTGGTGGGCTACGTCCATAGGGTCGCAGAAGAGTCAGACACGACTAAGTGACTGACACCTTCACTTCTTTTCATGCACACACACACACACACACACACACACACACACACACCCCTATATGTACATGTGTATCACTCCCTATCCATTGTCTGTCAATAGATCCTCAGGTATTTGCATGTCTTGGCTAGTGTAAATAATGCTGTGATGAACGTGAGGATGCAAGTATTTTTGAGTTAGCACTTTCATTTTCTTTGGCTACATACTCAGAAGTAGACTTGCTATTTGCTAGCTCTATTTTTAATTTTCTAAAAACGCGTGTATCTCTCTATGTAGCTGTGCCGGGCCTTAGTTGCAGCATGATGCAGGGTCTCTAGCTGCGGCGTGTGGACGCTTAGTTGCGTCCCGTGGATCTGGTTCCCTGAGCAGGGATGGAACCGGGGCCCCCTGTCTTGGGAGCACAGTGTCTTAGCTGCTGGACCACCAGGAAGTGGGTTTCTGGTTTTCCGAGGGCTCTCCACGCTCTTACACCAGGTTGCAGCCCCATCCGCATGGCAGGTTCCCTTTACTTCTGCTTCAGGTGCGTTTGCTTGAATTCAGGCGACTTAAGTGCTCGTGGGACTCCACCGTCCCGTGTGTCCACCCACTCATTCATTCATTGGGCCCACAGATGTTTACTGGAATCTTCCGTGTGATAAGAGGCTGGTGAATCAGCCACCGGGCCTGCCCTCAGGGTGCCCAGCATCTGCTGGGGACAGACAGCGAAGTCGGGTCTGAAGTGTGCCCTGGGAGTCTGCTAGAAGAGGGCTGGGCACCGGGCCGATGGCACTGGGCTGGAGAGTGGAAGGCTGCCCTCTGGATCACCTAGAATGGGCCTCCACAGCCCAGGAGAGGAAGGGCGTGGTGGGCAGGGGCAGTCACAGGAGGCCTGCAGGTGTGGCCCCGGCAAAGTGACCTGGGCCCCAGCTGGACGCTGGGGGATGGGGGTGGGCAGAGTGACCTGGGCCCCGGCTGGATGCTAAGGGCCGGTGAGGGCAGAAAGGGGGTGGAGATGGGGGTGGGGTAGGATCCTTCCCGCAGGGTCTGCCAGGGGATGGAGGTGGGGAGAGCTCTCCGAAGACCCTCTCTCCCCTGTGTCCGGGGAAGAGACAGGATGTGGGAATGATCAGATTCTTAGCACATATAGAAATCTGCTAGGAGTCCAGCATTATCGTCAACAGAGAAACGATGATTTCCTGACGTGCGCTCCTGGGGACGGCTGCATTCTTTTCAAATACTCACGACCTCCTGTTTGGTACGCCCCTGTGGAATTTTTTCAGGGAAGGGCACCGGTGACCTAGGACTCAGGCGCTGGGGGCCACCCTCCTCTGCCTACCAGCCAGGCAACATGGATGCGTTTCTGGGCTTCTCCTCCCAAGTGGCCTAGAGCAGCTCGCCCCTCTCCCGGGGTGCCCGGGTCTGGGAATCCGCATGCCTTTTTCCCTCCATCTCCGGCTGGGCGGGTGGACGGAGCCCATGTCTGGTGAGCGGATGACCGCTTGGAGGGGAGATTTGAAGACCTTTCCAGAGAGACACACAGAAGCAAGGGGCGGGCCAGCTCCACTTTCTCTCTGCCATTTCTTAACAATACGCCATCTTGCCAGAGCAAAAGACCTATTCTTTCCCTATTCTTGTTTAGAACGCAGCTAACAAAGGACTTTTTGTCTCGTGTGCATTTTTTTTTTTTTTTGCAAGCCTCAGTTCATCCTGGGTTTTAGCTCTCCTGACACTATTCTTTGAGATGACTCTTTTGTTAAAACGTTCTCTTGCCAGCTTTCCTCACACTCTCGCATGCCTTTACACTCATGTTCATTCATTGAACTGTTGAGGCATCACACGTGAGTAATCTGGGTCCTCTGTGTTGAACTCATCTTTGAATTCAACATAGAATAAGGATGGTGAAGGTGCTGAACCACAAGCCACGGAGAGGATGTCAGGAAGGCCCCTCGGAGGGGACCCCGAGCTGTGCCTCGAGGGAGACAATAACCACAAACCCTCCTAGGACGAGCCACTGCTTACCCACCCCTTCCAGGTGTGCTCTTGGTTTGGTGGCTGGTGCCTGGGCTTGTTTCATTTTCCTAACACCCTTAGGAGGCAGGTGCTTTATTATTCCCATTTCACAGAGGAGGAAACTGAGGCCTTCAGAGGTCAGACAACTCACCCCAGGCCCCACTCCCAGGAAGTGGAGCTGGCATGTCAACCCAGCTGGATCGGCACTGCCCCGCTCAGGGCCCTGCTCTGCGACCACTGGGCAACGTGGCCTGTCACCAGGTCAGTGGGAGAAGAAGCGTATTTGCAGACTGAAGGCAGAAAGGCTTGGAGGAAGGGAGGGATGCCTTGAGCATCTCTTCTTTTTTGTAATTAAATCATAGGAAGGTGTGGCGCCCATGTGTGTGTTAGCTGCTCTGTCATATCCGCCTCCGTGCGACCCCATGGACTGTAGCCGCCATAGCCCACCAGGCTCTTCTGTCCATAGGATTCCCCAGGCAAGAATACTGGAGTGGGTTGCCAATTCCTTCTCCAGGGGACCTTCCCAACCCAGGAATTCCTGCATTCCAGACAGATTCTTTACCATCTGAGCGAGTATCAGTCAATTGTATGGCTATTTTGAATTAGATTCTGATACACGTATGGGCCAATTTACTGCACTGTACGAGTATTTGAAAAAAACCTCAGGTGTTTGAATAACCTTCTGCAGGTTTGTTGTTGACCCTGACGAGCGGCAGCAGTGCACTCCAGCCTTGCTCGCTGGGAGGAGATGCTTGGTTGCGGTGGAGGCAGGAGAGAAGAGCGGAGGCTGGGGACCGGAGGTCAGCTCTGTGGGCCCGTCCCGCCAGCCGGGGTCAGCCAAGACACGTGCCCCTGAAGCCCCCACTTTTCCGTTCATCCAGGGGTCTCCCAGTTCCTCCGCTTGGAGACAGCCAGGTGTGGCATTCTGAGCCCAGAGAGGGCTGTGAGCACCATGCCATGGGGCTGGCAGAGGCCACTTTTTTCCATCTGTATGTTTTCCAAATCATCATATATTTCAGCCGGTGTCACTGCAGATTGCTCACTCTCTGACCCATCGGCTTTAAATAGCAAAAGAGAGAAAAAATACAGTGCACTTTGTGGTTTCCAGTAAGATACCGTAAATACACCCAGATAATATTCCGGGGCAAACCATCTGCAGTGGCTGAGCAGGGCGGTGGAATGGAATCTTTCGGGCAGGCTTGGACACCAGTTCATTTCCTCTGTCCCTGCTGGGATCTTACAGAGCTGGAATGCGGGGAGGGCGTCAGCCGGGCTCCCCGGGTTCATCTCCCTGATAACTCCAGTCTTTACGAAGAACCTCCCAGGGGACTGGGCTTCTCTGAACACAGAGGTTTCGTTTCATCCTCAGGCCAGCTGGGTCATGTCCTCTGGGCGGTTCCCACTTCCCAGGCGGGGAAGCTGAGGCTGGGGAGCTGGAGTCCTTGCTGAGGGTCACCCTGCTGAGTAAGGAGCAGGTAGGAGGGACAAAGAGGCTCCATCATAGCCAGGTTCAGAGCTGAGGCCACCTGGGCTTCTGGCTGGAATATCGCCTGCAGGTACAGGTAGCCTAGTGGGAGGAGCCAGAGGCGGCGGCGAGGCCAGGACTCCTGCTGGTAGCCAGGAGACCCTGGTCCTAACCCTCAGGTCTCACTGAGTCACTGGTGACCCTGGGCAAGTCTTGCGGCCTCTGTGAAGCTCTGGGTCCAGGAGGAGCCTTGGGCTTTATGTCTGTGGCGCTGGGTACTTTTCTCTGGTTCTGAAGACAGAGGGCCCTCTGCCCGGGCCAGGCAGTGGGCCTGGCAGGATCTCCTCCCATGCCTGCCCCCACTGCTGCCCGTGCTGGGGCAGGGCTGCCTGACCCTGGCGGCGGGAGCCCTCGCTCCCTGTGCAGAAGCCCCACCCCAGAGCACCCTGCCCCGTCATCTCCCTGTCCTGCATTCTGCAGGGCCCTGGGCTGCCTGAGTGAGGCGATCTTGCTGTCTGTCCCCCCAGAGGGCAAGGCTTCACCCAGATCCCTCCCTCAGGCTCCTCAGCCCCTAGCATGGTAACCCCCACCCAGGAGGTGCTCAGGAAATAGCTGTGGAGTGGAGGAACAGGGCGATTGACTTGGTCGGGGGGCAAGGAGAGGCAAGGCGGATGGAGGCTCTTCCTCTGCTCAGGGGCCAGAGGGAGGGGGCGTGGTCAAGGCGAGAGGGGGCTGAGTCTGCCCCCTGGAGGGGACGGTCAGCGGTGGCCAAGCCCACTGGCCCCACGAGGAAGAATCCGGAAAGAGCCTGGCCAGGGACTGGAATGGCTGTCCTGTCATCAAGGCAGGAGAGAAGGTCAGACTCTGGGGCCAGCCTGACCAGGTTTGGGTCCTTGTCAGAGCGCCCCTCCTCTCTGGGCCTCAGTGTTCACATCTGTGAAATGGAGATAACGACAGTGCACACCTCATGGTGGGGGGAGCGAATGAGGTGAGTCGATCTGCACTGAGCGTTAAGGAAAGAGCCTGGCAGACAGGAAGCATTTCATGACTTTGCTTTTCTTCTTATGAAGCGGGTGCCAGTGGGTTGCCACCTCATCCCGTGTCTGCAGCAGTAAAGCAGGCCCCCCGAGGACACGTGTGTCCGTGTGTCCAGGGAGACTCACACACAGAGCTTCGGGAGACCACCCCACTGGAGGGCCTTCCCCAGGCTGAGAGAGGGGTGGCCCGGGGAGCGCGGCCGGGGTCGGGGGCGGGGGAGTCCTTCGAGGTGGCCTGTGCCCTCCAGGTTGGCCTCCTGGCTGCCTCTGGGCAAGTCCGCTCCCCGAGCCCCAGTTTCCCACAGACACAGTCAGGAACTGCTGTGCGCCTGCGCGGGGGCGGGCAGCGTGTAAGGTGGCCTCTCTCGCAGAGAGTCTGAGGGTTTAAGGTTTTGGGATCCTCATCTACCTTCTTTCTGCCGTCATCTCTGTTCTCAGCAGCCTATCCTGTTTGAATGGGTCTCATAAGTGATTTATTGATGTTTTAACCGATAACCATTGAATGGCAGAAATAAAGGCATTTTGATTGGGGTAGATGCCGTATGCCAAAGGAATCTCTCTCAACCCTGGGCTTTCCCATGCAGTGAGGAGCCAGGAAGGGAGGAGGGAGCCGGGACTGAGGAAGGACCCTGCCGACCGACCGGGGCCCCGGAGACCCCAGTCCGGGGTGGTCTGCTTCTCAGAGCCTCGGTGTCCTGCTCCTCGGTCATGGAGAATGGTGGCTGCCCACAGGGCCGCTGGGAGACAGCCCCAAGTGTGGGTCGGCCACGGGCCGGGTGGCTGAGACTCACAGATACGGAGACGGAGCTTCAGAGCGGTCAGTGACTTGCCCGGGGTCACGCAGCTCTGGCAGGGTGGCGTTGCCCGTTCATTCGGCCCTCCCTCACACGCTGTCATGGGGACTGTCAACAGTGGGGGCCAAACAGGCCGGGAACCCCGAGTCTGGCGGGGCAGCTGGACGCTGGGTCATTCCCGCACACCCGGCCTCTGCACGAGGCGGCCGTGTCCTCCAGCCCTGGTGGTCCAGTGGCTAAGACTCTGCCTTCCCAGTGCAGGAGGCCCGGGTTCGATCCCTGGGCAGAGAACTAAGAGCCCAGCGCAACTAAGAGTTCGCATGCCACAGCTAAAGTTTCCGCGTGCTTCAGCTGAAAGCCAGCACAGCCAAATACGTATGTTCTTTAAAGAAAGATCTTTAATAACAGTCACAGCGGCGATGTCAACTGTTTACGGAACAGTCACTCCGTGCTGGGCGCAGTGAGTCAGCCTCTGGCCAGCCCATGACTCACAGATGCTCTTACACCCATTTCACAGAGGGAGCAATAGAGCCTCGAGAGGTGAACAGGCTTGACAAGAGTTACACGGCCAGCCCCCTGCCCAGGGCAGCTTCCCTGGTGATCAGTCAGGAAGGGGAAGCAGCGGGGCTGGGCAGTCCTAGTCTCACACTGGTGGGCAAGGTCTAGGTCAAGGTCAATGGCAGGACTCAGCAGCGGGCCTTGCGCATCTGGACCTGAGCAGCCGGTTCCTGGGTCCTGGGAGCTCGGAAGCTAAGAGTAATGGTCCCTTTATTTCCCAGGGGCCATGAGTGCAGAGGTGAGGGCCAGCTTGGGGGTAGGGGGTGGGGAGAGGGGAGGCCATGGCCCATGATAGACTTCACCCTGGTCAGGGGGTGACCTTGAACTCAGGGGAGCTGTGCGTGTGCAGGGGTTACCGCCCTTCTCCCACCCATCCGAGATATGCTGGGGGATTCCACTGGGAGCAGAGGCCATCAGCATCGCTGTTGGGTTTGGGTAGGTGTCCTCCCTGAGCGTCTGGCTTGCCACGTGTTGCACAGGAACCTCAGAGGCCCGGGACCCTGAGTGGGAGAGTCCTGCCTCCTGTCTCCAGCCCCGCCCACTGTCCCCAACCCTACTCCACCCCAGGGATGAGCCTGGGGAGCAGGGCAAGTCTCAAGCGGCAGGCCAGGGCCCCACCCCTCCTCAGTTTGCTGCTCTGCTCTGGGTGGATAAAGGAGACGCACTGTCCGTTCACCTGCCGAGGCCGCCAGCCGGGCCTCCCTGCCCTGCAGTCCTTTGATCACCAGGGACAGCACCTGATCTGCACAGCTCAGCACTGCCTCCGCACCACTTTTCTCCCCTGGGTGGCCTGACGAGCCAGACTTTTCTCTCGGCCCCGGTTTCTTCAGCAGATGAAGACTCCTTCTCCTTATCTCACAGCCTTCTAAGGGACTGCTAACTAGCATCCTCAGTAGGGATTGTAATCAGTTTGATACCCGGGGTCACTTTCTCACGCGGGGCCTCCCTGGTGGCTCAGCTGCAATGCAGGAGCGCTGGGTTTGAACCCTGGGTTGGGAAGACCCCCTGGAGAAGGAAATGGCAACGCACTGCAGTATTCTTGCAGAGGAACCTGGCAGGCTGCAGTCCATGGGGTCTCAAAGAGCCAAACTACTTTCTTTCTCATGCCAGGCCCTTTGCTAAATTCTTTGTTAATTCTGCCAAGTCCTCTCAACCTCCCTGACAAAGTGGGTGGCCATTGTCCTGTTTCGTAGTGGAGGTGCTGGAGCACAGAGCAGTTAGGTGACCCGGCTGAGGTCACACAGCCAGAAAGTGGCGGAACGGGGCCTCCTCCCCGTCTTACTCTCTGCGTTCCCTCCACCTGGTGATTATTTGCTGTCTGGGAAGCTCTGACCTCCCTGTCGCCTGTCCGCTCCCGTGTGTCGTTTCCATGTGGGTCTGGTGCTCGGTATCATGAGCTGGAGCCTGAGCCTCAGGACGAGGAGGAACTTGTCTGCGTTGCAGTCACTCCGTGGCAGAGCTGGGGTTTGGACTCGAGTGTTGGGGCTCTGGAGCCCCTGTGTGAGCAGGGCTGTAGTGGAATGCTAGGGTCCAGCCGTGGCATGGTGAAGCGGTGGGTCCGGCAGGTGGACAGGCCTCCGTGTCTGCAGGGTTGGTGGAGCAGGGGTTGGCGGGGGAAGGCGGCGGGGGGCAGGGTGCTCATGTCCTGGCAGCCTGGGTGGGGCCTGTGCAGTGAGGGGGGCGGTGTGAGAAAAGGCCCGCCTGGGTCAGGTAACCGTGGCCCGGGGCTTGAAGCATCTTGGGGTTGCTGCCTCCTCCGCCTCCCCCGGCCCCCACTTCAGCCACCACCCGCCTCCCAGATCCTGAAATGCTTCTCCGCCCCCAGGGGCTTCTCTGACCCCTACCCACCCTGGCTCTGAGCGGCCACACTGCGCGTGGCACCTGGGTTCCTCTCCTTCCCGGGCAGTTGGTGCTGCTCTCAGACTCAGAGGGTCCGGGAGGCTGAGTCACCAGCCCGAGTGACTCCCCCCGCTGGGTTCTGTCTCCTGCCCCCAGCTATGCAGGACCCTTGCACCCCGCTGACCACCCCAGCACCCTCCTTCCACGGGGCCTCCAGCCACCCTCCAGGCCAGGCCCCGTCTCCACATAGCTGGGAAGCGTATGGGGAAGCGAGCCCTCAGAGCTGGGTCTCGGCCTCCCCCTGTAAGGTGGGGACCCCAGGGAATACGAGGTCAGAGTTTAGACCAGTGTCCGATGGTGAGCCCGCGTGCTGCGCGATTGACCCAAGCCTGCGAGGGTGAATGGAGATGAATGGAGAGTGAGGACTCAGTGCCACTCTGAGTGGGGTCCCTAGGACCCTGCTTCCTGACGCGGCCTGCCCTCCCGTCCCTGCGGGTGGTCCCCCACCCCCATCCCTGATGTCCGCGTCAGACGGAGGCTGAGGACGCAGGTCCCAGCCGTATCTGCACATGCTCACAGTCTCGTGGGCTGGGCCTCTGGACCGCAGGTGACCCGGGCGCAGCAGGAGCAAGACAGGAGCTGCTGTCCAGGCGGGGGCCGCGGGCCAGGTGGGCGCCCAGAGCTGCGGACAGACTCTAATCTCTCTCTCTCTTTAATCCTTACTTATTTATTGACTGAAAGTTTTGCTTTTATTATATTTGGTAGAGTTATTAAGCAGTTCTATTTAAACGTTATTGTTCAAAAAATAATAAAATATATATTAAAGCCTAAGGATAAATTTGTACACCGCATCTTGCAAAAGGTCCTTTTATCAGTTATCCGAAGGCTCAAAGTGGCAAAGAGCCGTCACTCTCCGTTCACGTTCGCAGGCCTGACTCAATTTCATAGCAGGTGTTCTCCGCCATCAGACACCGGTAATAAACTCTGATCTCTTATTCCCTGGGGTCCCCACTTTATGGGGGAGGCCGAGACCCAGGGAAGGGGTGGTGGTGGCTGAAAGTGACAGAGCGGAGACTGATGTTCTGGGGTTGCGGCCCAGGCCTGTGGCTCCAGAGCCTTTGCACACTGCGGGTGTTCAAAGTGCTGCTTGACGGTCGCCAGGGCGTCTGCGTGTGTGTGCGCACGCGTGCACACGGCCACATCAGCGTGGAGGGTGGGTGGTAATCAGTATGCTGGGGGTCCCTCCTCTGACGTCACAGGGGCCAGGCAACTAGGTGCCCCGTCTCTGCTGCCCCTGTCCACTCCCCAGGGCGTTCAATGATGGGATTGAAAGGGGGTGCACGTGATGGGGGGCTCTGGGGGCCAGGGACGGGTGCTGGGTTGGTCTTGGTGGAGCCCAGCGGAGCTCAGCCTGCCTCCTCACCCCGGACGCCCGGGCCTGAGCCCAGTGTCTCCGCTCTTGTCCCCGCAGGGAGCCGGGAGGCCGCCTTCACCTACGCCATCATCGCCGCGGGCGTGGCCCACGCCATCACGGCGGCCTGCACCCAGGGCAACCTGAGCGACTGCGGCTGCGACAAGGAGAAGCAGGGCCAGTACCACCGGGAAGAGGGCTGGAAGTGGGGCGGCTGCTCCGCTGACATCCGCTACGGCATCGGCTTCGCCAAGGTCTTTGTGGACGCCCGGGAGATCAAGCAGAACGCCCGGACTCTCATGAACCTGCACAACAACGAGGCGGGCCGAAAGGTAGGCCGCCTGGAGGGGAGCCGGCGCCTCTGGCGCAGATGCCGCCAAACGGCTTCTTCCTCAGCGGCTGGGGCTGGGGGGCTGGCGATGCGGCACAGGGCTCTGCCCTTAGCCTGGTTCGGCTGGAGTCCGTGGTCGATTCGCTGCCGGTTGGGGTTCCTGTGTGGAACGACACTTGTCAGTTACCGACAAGGCTGAGTAATTGTGTCCCTGTTAGAACATTGTAACTGAGCAAGATGGGATGAGGAGTGGATATGAATTCTAGTCCTGCGATCCACAAAATCAGCTGTAAAAACTCTGACTGTGGGCCTCGGAGGCCTCGGGAGTCGAGGTGAGTTCAGTAGAAGTCATCCCCCTGGGGTGCGTGCCAGGGCTCAGCTTAACCAAGATCTGGAGCCCTCTTCACCGTCTCCTCACGCCCTCCAAGAGTCTGGGCTCAGCTTGGAAGACAGTCTGGGGTGTCCCAGACTGGCTGCTGCCTCTGGCTTTAGACCCAGATTTTCATGCACAAGCACTTCATTTCTTCGCTGTTTGTTTTTAAAACTGGTCATCACCAGTGACTCTTGAAAAATGTGCAAGAGGGAAAAGAGAAAGGTTATTCCAAGGGCTCAAACACATGTCCTGGCGAGGGGCCTGGCGCGGCCGTTTTGGCTGCCAGGGCGCCTTGCTTTGCTCGAGCGTGTCTGGGGGCCGGTGGTCTTTTCCCTTCATCCTCACGGCATCCCTGTAAACGGTAGCACTGCCACCCCATTTTGCAGAGGAAGAGATTGAGGCGCAGAGGGATTGACTGATGTGCTCTTCAGGGTCAAAGCCAGAGAGTGAAGCCTGGAGCCTGGCTGGTGGGCTGGCGTCCTCTGCACCGCGTGGGCTGGCAGGGGGCCCCCAGGGTTCTGATCACGGCTCTTGCTGCTCTCTTCCTCCCGGGAAGGAAGCAGGGCTGGTGGGAGTGTCCACGGTCCAGGGCGAGGAGGGACCGGGAGGGGGCAGGGGAGCCCTTCCCAGGGCCTGGCACACGGCTGGCCCTCAGCACAGGGTGGGTGTGACCGCAGACGGTGTGAATGCGTGGCGTAGGGAGGGAGCCGTCTGGTACCGATGCTGGGGGTGGCCCACCCGTCTCAGAGGGGAGCCGGGCTCCCTGCAGGCGGACAAGGAGGAGGCACCAGTGGCCGTCTGTCCTTCCAGCTGTGTCAGAGCCTCCCAGCTGGCCACGGCGAGTCACCGGGCAGGTGCTCGGCTGGTCTGTACCCGGTGATGATGGTGGGGTGGGGGGTTGGCCTGAAGGCCCTGCCGGTCCAGCCCTGTGCCGGACTGCCTGCCCAGGGCAGTCTGTCCCTCCCACTTGCTACAGTCGGAGCGCTTCTTAGCGCTGAGGCCATAGGTCACGGGCTCCCTCCTAACCTTGAAGCTCCTATCCCTGGGGGTGGACAGAAGAAGGCAAAGTGGCTTCCCTCCACCCCATGTTTCCTCCCATGTGGCTGCCTGGTCCGGCCACGGTGAGGGCAAAAGGAGAGAGCGCCTGGCAGGGCCATGCATGGCAGGCGGGAGACGGTTCCCTGAGCCGCCAGCTCCAGCAGGCGATACGGCCGTGCGTGCTCTTCCGAGCGGCTCCAGGGTGAGGCAGCAGACAGGAGCTGTCCGACATCATGAGATCAACCTCGGGGGCTTCCTGGAGTAGGTGGACCCCAGGAAGTGAATGAGGTTGAGCTCAGCGGAGAAGAGAGATGGAGGCAAGCCAGGTCTCGTGGGGAGAGGTCATGGTCAAAGGCCCAGAAGAGGGGGCTTGATGTCAGCTCAGGGGCCCAGTCTGGCTGGTCGGGGGTCCCTGAGTGGGTAATAGCGGCCGGGAGGGTGCGTGGTCGCCTTGTAGGCTGGGAAGGTGAGAGCGGTGGGTTCCCTCCCGGAGCTGCTCCGCCCTCACTGGACAGCTCCACTGTGCCCCCTTTCAGCCCCTTCCGAGCCGTTTCCTGGACGGTGCCTTGTTCCGGGGCCTCCCCCCCTCCCAGATCCCAGGCTCGATGAGGACAGAGACCTCATATGTCACATTCTCAGCTGCACCCCAGGGCCCGGTGGACAGAGGCGCCCTGTGTCCACATGGCGTGAAGGGGTGGGTCCTCGATGGCCCCTGGGGAGCCCCTGATGGTTCTGGAGCAGGGGAGGGCGGACTCACAGAGACGGAGGCCATGGCTGGGGTCAGGAGTGGGGTCTGGGCATCCTGGGCGAGTGCGGGTTGGGGCTGACTTGACGCTTCTGAGCAGGCATGGTTGTCCCAGCTCAGAGGTGCCCCTGCACCCCCACGTCCCCCGCCGCTGCCCAGCTCCACCCTGGCTTGAAGGGACTCTTCAGGGTTGCTTCTTGGATGGTCGTTCAGCCAGATGCTGTATTTTCCAGAGCAAAGAGGCAGAATCTGGGGCTCCCAGCACACACCATCAACCACCAGTGCAGCTGCTTTGTAGTTTGGGGGTGCAAGCAGAGGCCCGGAGTGGGTCCTGACTAGCCTCCAGCTACCCGGAGGCAGTGGCCACACCACTCGGTCGGAGCACAGCAGGAAGGGGGTCTCCCTGCCCGGCACCTCAGCCCCAGAACCGAGGCACCCCAAGTGCCCGGACCCAGATCCCAGCGGCCTAGTCGCGGGCAGCCGAGGCTCAGCCTGGGGCCCACCCCCTCTGGGGGCCTCGGTGTCCTCATCTGTCACACGGCATGATGAGCCTCCGTTTGTTCCAGGGCCTGGCGGGGGCGCAGTTGGGGGACCCCCAGGACCCTGCAGCCTGCAGGCATGGGACCCCGCGCCAGAGACTCTGCCCACCCCAGGCTTCTGTGGGCCGCAGGTGCGGTGGAGCTGGAGGTCTTGGTGAGCATCTTGGAAGGAGGCGCAGATGTGTTTATCACCGGCTCCCTCCCCTGCTGAGAGGAGACAAGACTCAACCTGACCACGGGGCTCTGGGCTTGCTGGCAGCCGGCACAAGAGAACGGGGGGGGAGGGGGACGCGGTGTGCATCCCGGGGGCCGGGGCAGTGGCAGACCCCACGAGGGGTGGCCCTGAGGCTGCAGGGGTGCCCCTGCCCCAGCTGACTGATGACGAATAACACGCAGGGATCACCCTGTCTGCAGTTTGCTCCTGGGGGCGCTGAGCCAGGCTTTCACCTGCAGATGTGTCTGAGGGGCTGTGCTGGCAGTGGGGGGCACCCCTGCAGCCCGTGACCTGCTGTCTTGAGCAATCGTGTGGACAGCAGTGTTGAATCAGAGGGGTCAGGGGTGAAGACAGAGCCAGCAGACCCTTTGGCGATGTGATGTCCAAGCAGAGTCGCTTCTGGAACTTTGTTGCTGTTGTTCAGTCGCCAAGTCGTGTCTAAAGCTCTGTGACCCCGTGGACGGCAGTGCGCCACGCTTCCGTGTCCATCTCCCAGAGCTCACTCAAACTCATGTCCACTGAGTTGGTGATGCCATCCAACCATCTCATCCTCTGTCGTCCCCTTCTCCTCTTGCCTTCAATTTTTCCTAGCACCAGGACACATATTTTGGAATTTTAGGCTCACCGTATTTTGGGGTTGAAATCACAGACTGTTGAGGTTGGGGCTGTAGAATGTTAATGTTTACATTCTCACACTTTGGGTTTGAAATCAAGGTCTTTGGGAGGGAGAGAGGCGTCTGAAGCGGTGGGTTGGAATCTCTGGATGGTGCTGGGATCTTTGTGGCTTTGCGTCATCTCTTTCCCACCTTTGGGCCAGCGAGGGGATGAGCTCACCACTCCTTTTGCCCTCGAGGTGCTCAGTCTGGTGAGAGAGGCGGGCAGAGGAGCAAAAGTGATAATTCGGGACTGAACGGTGCAGGAGGCACACAGCTGTTCAGGGGGCTCGAAAGGGCTCAGAGGTGGGAGCAGTTTCTTCTTGGAGAAGTCCGGGCACCTCTGGGGCAAAAGGAGGGACCCTGGAGCAGGGCTTTGAAGGATATGTAGGAGTCCTCCACATGGACAAGGCAGGCAGGAGGGAGGGAGTTCAGGGAGAAGTCACGGCCGCTGTAAAAGCATGGTGTTGGTCGCTCAGGCGTGTCCGAATCTGTGTGACCCCCTGGACTGCAGCCCCCAGGCTCTCCTGTCCGTGGGATTCTCCAGGCAAGAATAACAGAGTGGGTTGCCATGCCCTCCTCTGGGGGATCTTCTGACCCAGGGATTGAACCCAGGTCTTCTGAGTTGCAGGCAGATTCTTTACCATTCGAGCCGCCAGGAGGGGGCCCTAGAGGGGCCTGAAGTCCCCAGAAGTATGGGCCCTTGGGGCAGACTGCATATGAATGGGGAGAGGGGCCCGTGGGTGACGGGGCTGCAGAGAGGGCTGGAGTCCAGTGCAGGCCCAGGAGAAAGCGTCCCGCTTGGGCTGGCAGTTCTTGCAGAGGCTTTGCAGGAGGGGTGCCAGGGGCAGGTCTCCAGGACCAGGTGGGGAGCAGAGGGCAGGGGGCAGGGTGGCAGCATGCCCCGGCCCTGCAGGGCCCACGGGCGGGCAGGGGGCACTGCCGTTTAGGGGCTGGCATGGGCGGGAACCCAGCTCGGGTTACATCTGGGGTGGATGGGTGGGGAGCCCACCTCCCCTGCAGTCAGGCCCTGGGGCGAGCGGAGACTGGACGTGAGGGGTGACGGTTATGAGGGTGCACTTGGGCTTGGGGGCCCCACGAGCAGCAGGTGGGAAAGCCTAGGGACCACGCCTGCCTGGAGGGAGGTCCTGGTTGGAGCCACTTCTGGGAGCCACCAACTGGAGGTGAGAGCCGACGCCCTGGGGTTTTAGCAGGACAGGCCAGCCTGAAGATTATACTGGGAAGGCCCAGAGCCGGGCTCAGCCCTGGGGAAATGGGCACTGGGGCAGGAACATATGGGCTGTGGAAGACGGGGAGGTGGGCCTTGTGGATGGTCCCTGGATTGCTGCGCTTAGAGCCGGCTTTCTGCTGGGGGCCTGGGGGTCAGTCTCTGCGCCTCTGTGATGCTCCTGCACCGGGCCGGGCGTGCCTTCGAGGCCTCGCTGGACACCAAGCGCCCTGTGTGCAGGGGAGCTCTGGGGGCCCGTCCTGGGCGCGTGCTGCCTGCGCCCCGCGGGAGGCAGCCCTGGGGATGGGGGGCCCAGCCGGGATGGGGCTGGCCCCGCTGGAATGTGCCGCTTGCTCCAAGGGAGGTGAGCTCAGGGAGATGGAATTCCACCCGAACGGGAGTCACCTCCCAGTCCCTGCCCAGCCCCTGCCCGCCGAGGGTGCAGGTCTTGTCCCTTCCTGCCCTGCCCCGTCTGGTCTGGGTGCTCCCAGGAGCGCGCTTCCCACCCTGCCCCGAGGCCCGGGAGTCAGGGGGACGGCAGGGCGCTGGCCTCGGTGGCTGGGGCGGGGCCCAGATAAGGCTGCTCAGCTATGCTCCCCTCTTGCTGTCCTGAGGGCCACTTGCATATTTGATCGGATGGAGTGGTCAGGTGGCACGCCGAGGGCCAGAGCCCAGCCAGGTCCTGCCTGCCCTGGAGCCAGCCAGCCACCCAGGCTGGGCCCTGGGGAGGCCTCCGAGGGCCTCCGTATCCTTCCCGGCTCTGGGCCTGGTGCCCATGTGGGTTCTTCCCTTTCCAGATATGACAGCTTCCAGCTGGAACTTGAGGGAGGTGGACCAGGGGTGGCTGTGGGCAAACCCCGACCCTCCAGGCCTTCCGTGTCCTCCATGGCGGAACCTTGAGTGTCAGAAGGGTCTTCTAGTTCCGATGTGAGGGGGGCGGGGAGGAGTGCGTGGTGCTTAGGAGCAGCTGGACACCGGCCGTGTCCCCAGCCGTATGCTCCGGGAGGCCACCTAGCTTCTGTTCCTGCTGCAGGGCCTTTGCACATGCTGTTTCCCCAGTCTGGCATGCCCTTCCCTCAGAAGTCTACGTAGCTAATTCCTGCTGGTCTCTGCTCAGAGGTCCCCTTCCCGGGAATCCCCCCTTGACTTTCCACTTGTCTGACCACCTCAGCTCTGCTCACTGTCCTGCTTTATTTTCTTCGTCACACTGCTGTGTGAAGTCATCTTATTCACACAGCTCTTTACATTTCTGCTCGGGGCTTCCCTGAATGGCTCAGCGGGTAAAGAATCTGCCTGCAATGCAGGAGACACAGGAGATGTGGGTTTAATCCCTGGGTCAGTCCCCCGGAGGAGGAAATGGCAACCCACGCCGGTATTCTTGCCTGAAAAATCCTCTGGACAGAGGAGCCTGGCAGGCTATGCTCCAGAGGTGTGCAAAGAGTTGGACACGACTGAGTGACTAAGCACACACTTAGCGTCTCTGTCCCCCGTCTCCTCCCACCACAACATCAGCACCGCAAGGGCTGGGGCGGCCTGGGCTTGCAGCTGTCTCCTCCGTGCCTAGGACGGGGCCTGGCACACGGTAAGTGCTCCAGGCTGTGTGTGGACTGATGAGTGGCGTGCCAGGAGTCTCCCTCTCACCTGGGGGATTCCCCAGATAAAGAACAGGCCTCCCAGTCCCATTCGAGATAATGAAGGGCTTTTTGGTACAAACGTGTCTCCAATGTTGTGTGGGGCGTACTTAGAACAGACATGTATTCATTGCGTATCTCACAGTAAAACTTCAATGGATTTCTTGCGTTTTTACATTAAAATGTTTATGTTGAGATGTCAACCCACGTGCGGCTCCTGCATGCCCTTTGCTTGGTGTTCCCAGGCAGCTCGTAAAATTAACACGGCATCCCAGCCGGGTGTGGGTCGGCAGTCAGGACACGGGTGCTCCGTGGCGAGGTTCCTGCGCTTCCCTCTGGCAGCCGGAGCTGCTTCCCGCCCTCCCTGGACCCTCCTCAGCCCCAGTTGTTCAGTCATGTCCCTGTCTTTGCCACAAGAGTGGACGCCAGCCTCCCCGTCCTCCACTGTCTTCCAGAGTTTGCTCAAGCTCATGTCCGTGGAGTCTATGATGCCATCCTGCCATCTCATCCTCTGTCGTCCCCTTCTCCTCCCGCCTTCGATCTTTCCCAGCTTCAGGTCTTTTCTGGTCAGTCAGCTCTTCGCATCAGCTGGCAAAAGTACTGGAGTTTCAGCTTCAGCGTCAGTCCTTCCAATGAACACCCAGGGCTGATGTCCTTTAGGATGGACTGGTTGGATCTCCTTGCAGTCCAAGGGACTCTCAAGAGTCTTCTCCAACACCACAGTTCAAAAGCATCAACTCTTTGGCGCTCAGCCTTCTTCATGGCCTTCCTAGCCCCTGACAGCCACTGATCTCTTGTCCCTTTCCACATTTTATCATTTCAAGGTTGTTATATAAATGGAATTGCACACTAGGTCACCAACTGGGGTTGGCTTTTTTCACTCAGCATAATCGCCTCATGATCCATTCAACTTGCTGCGTCGATGGAGAGTTTGCTCCTTTCTGTGCCGGAGTGTGGTCTCACAGTCTGGAACCCTTCCCCCTCCAAGGCTGTCTGGTACTTTCTGGGCAGGGGCTATGGCACACAGGCGGCTGTGAACACTGGTGGGCAGGTTTTGGTGTGGACGCACGGCTCCCAGGCCTCTGGGGGTCAGGGCCGTAGCGGTGTGTCGAGCTTTGTGAGGAGGGGCTGTGCTCTCGCAGAGCGGCTGTGAGGTCCTCGGTGGCCCCCAGCGTGGTGCCAGGGGCCTGCTTCACTGCATTCTCTCCGGCACTGGCAGTTGTCACTGGCGTTTGGTTTTGCCGTTTGAGAGGTGTGTGCAGGTCCTCACTGTGGTTTTAAGGACTGTTTCCCTCATCGCTAGCGACGTGGACCATCTTTCCACGTGCGTATTTGCCAAATGAACATCCTCTCCCAGGGAATGTCTCTTCGTGCCTTATGCCCGTTTTCTGATTCGATTAGGTTTTTTGCTGCCGAGTGTTGAGAATTGCTTGTGTGTTCTGGACGCTAGTCTTCGGTCGGACACACGGTTTGTGGTGCCCGCTGCTCTGGTTTATGCTTGTGCTTTCCTCCTTTTCATAGATTCTTTTGCAGAGCGTAAGTTTTTAATTTTAATAAGGTCTAATTTATCTGTTCTCCCTTTTACGAATAGTGCTTTTGTGCGGAGAACTCTCTGCTGAGCCCTCGGTCCTGAAAATTTTACCCTGTGTTTTTTTTTTTCTCTAAAAGCTCTGTAGTTTTACATTTGAATCTGCCTTTTGGGGGCCTTCCCTGGTGGGCTCAGATGGTGACGAATCTGCCTTGCAGCACAGGAGACTCGGGTTCGATTCCTGGGTAGGGAAGACCCCCTAGAGAAGGGAATGACTACCCTCGCCAGGTTTCTAGCCTGGGAAATCCCATGGACAGAGGAGCCTGGCGGGCTACAGTCCATGGGGTCTCAGAGAGTCGGGCACGACTGAGCGACTTAACATACACACAGAGCTTTAAATATCTTTATAGCCTATCTGTTACGAAGTAAAACTCAAAAACTGAAGCCCCTACTCTGGTCCCCAGCCTCTACTGCCCTGGTCTCTAGACGGCGCTGAGAACTTTGCCCACTTAATAGATGGGAGACGGTTCCCATCACAGAGACCCTGCCGAGGCCACAGGCAGTGGGGGCGGGGGGGCAGGACGTGCGCCCAGGCCCAGCTCCCAGCTCAGCTCCCCTTGCGGTGTCAACCCCTCCCCACCCTGTGACCGGCCAAAGTTGGGGGTGGGCTGGACGGGGTGCTGCTGTGGGCCAGAGGTCCTCGGGGATAGCCCGCTGGGATGGCCAGGCTGGGATGTGCAGGCCCAGAGGAAGGAGTCAGGCAGGTCCAGAGCGGAAGCTGGGAGGAGGGGCTGGAGCAGAGCCCTTGGGGCCCGGGGGGAGGATGCCCGGGAGGCCTGAGGGCTTTTTCCAGTTCTCCGTGGTGACACAGCAGGGGCAGGGCACAGCCAGGTCCGGTGGGTGACGCTGCCGCTGCGGTAGCAGTGGGAGGGGGCAGGGAGGCGATGGGGGCAGGGGGCAGCCCCAGCCCTTCCCTGGAGAAGGGAGACGTCTCCTCTCCGGGCCCCCAGCTCCTCGGGGCCTGGTCCTCAGCAGCCCGCTTAGCCCTGGGTTGCTGAGACCCCCTCCCAGCCCAGTCTGGGTGGGCACAGGCAGGCCCACAGGTCTTGGGAGGAGCTTAGGACCTCAGCCTGAAGTGGGTGACCTCGGGGAGGCTGTCACTGTCCCCTGGTCAGCGAGGGGCCTGGGGTGGGGGGCGTGGGGAGGCCAGGAGGCAGGACCACAGGGCAGAGGAGGCTGGGGAGAGGCTGCCGGTTGCAGCTCTGATGGGATGAGCTGGAGGGCAGGTACCTGGTTGCTGGGAGAAGGTGGGGGCCAGTTCCGCATTCTCGCCGACTTCATTCCCACGGGTCCCGTGAGGCTCTCATTCTCCGTTGTCATCTTACAAATGGGGAAACAGGGGCCCAGGGAGGTCAAGACACAGCCCAGGCCGCACAGCAGGCAGGCGCTGCCTTGGCTCTGGATCCGGCTCTTAACCTCTGACAGCTTCTCCTGCCCCAGGACCTCTTGGACCTAGACACGTTTCTCCCCAGTTCTTCCGTCCCATGGTTCCAAGACATTGTCCTGAGATTCTCCAGTCCCCTGTTTGGGGTACCTCAGATGCTCTGGGGTCCCCCGTCCCCCGAAGGCCCCACTGTCTGAGGTTTGGGGATCGTAGGTTATTCGGGCACCCCCTGTCCTCTCCTGTCCTAGCCGCTGCAGCTCTGGGGCAGCCCTGCCTTCGTCCTGGCAGAGGACCCTCCTGGGTCAGGAGGGAGCAGGGCCATGTGGAGAGGAAGTTGCCCCCGTTGTCCGTCGCCAGCAGGAGAGGGGTCTGGGCCGTCCTGGAGGTGCAGGAGCTGGATGAGGAGGTGCCGGGGTGCCCAGGCCCATGCTGGGACTTGGCACACCTCCTGCCATCGGGGGCCTCCCGGGCTGGCTCAGCCTAGGGAAGCTGGCCGGGGACCCTTATCCCATCCCTCTGCCGGCTCCTCTCATCCCTCTGAGTGGACATGAGAACCACCTCAGCACTTCCCGGAGCCCACCCTGGAGGCCGGCGCCCAGTGGGTGCGCTCAGCAAGGTGGGGCGACCTCAGTGTGATGCCTGCTGTCCAGAAGGGGTCCTAGGGCTCAGGGGTTGCAAGGACCTGTCCCCTGCCTCCCTGCGCACAGCCATGGACCGGAGGGGCTGGGCTGAGGCTGGCTTGGCCTGCTGTGGGGAGTGGGCTCTGGAGATGGTGCTCAGCATTCCTGTTTCCGGGCTGTGTGACCTTGGGCGTCTTAACACGCCTCTCTGTGCCACAATGTCTCCCTCTGCAGAATGGTGACGACGATCGCTTCATATCATGAGGGTTGGAAGAGCAGAGGCATTGAAAGTGCTCTAGCTCTGTGTCCTGCGTGGCCGCTGTGGGCCCCGTGTGGCTGCTGAAGTTTAAATTCATTGCCAATGAGTAAGACGAAGCATGCCCCTCAGTCTGCGTTTCACGGGCTAGGCAGCCACGTGGCTTGTGACTCGGGCAGGAAGGCCCGGTGGACAGGCTGGCTTGGGGTGGTGGGCACTGGGCTCACACCTCCGTGTCACTTCTCGGGGGACCTGGAAAAGTCTGACAGCGAGGGGCGCAATCCTGCCCCCTCTCTGGGCCCCGGCCAGCCGAGGAGAGGGGCCTCGCAGAGGGGCCGTGGGTGACGGTTCCCTTGGAAGGCGTCCCCAGCGTGGCTGCGGGCCTTCCAGGGGCGGGGGGGGACATGCATTTGAAACCGGCCAAAGTGGGAGGGGGTGGCCTGGCGAGGCCCTGTGAGGCCTCCCAGGTGGGGCACAGCAGAAGGGGCTCGATTTCAGCGCGGCGAGACCAAGTCAAAAGGCGCCCACCGGGGACAATTACCACCTTTGTGCCCTGCGGGGGAGTGGGACTCCAGGTGTTATCAAATCTGCCCAGGCCGGGGAGGGGAGCGGAGTAGGGGGCAGTGGGGGACTTGGCACCCGGGTGGCAGTGTCGCTTGCCCTGATCCTGAC
Organism: Nanger dama; assembly: GCA_917880005.1. Classification (NCBI taxonomy): domain Eukaryota; kingdom Metazoa; phylum Chordata; class Mammalia; order Artiodactyla; family Bovidae; genus Nanger; species Nanger dama. The sequence continues at coordinate 2,550,164 of CAKJTW010000016.1, read as the reverse complement.
ACTCATGTGTCCCTTGAGGAGCCATCAAGGTGCTGCCGTGTCCCCGAAAGGACGCCTGGGCTGACAAAGGCCTTCTTCAAGCCCTCCCCTGCAGCGCGCCTCTGAGACGCGAGTCCTGTGCTCTGTATTCACCAGGGCGTCCGTTTCACCGGCCCGACCACCTTGCGGGGGGTGGTCTCGTGAGCTCCATTTCGCAGACGGGCAGCCGAGGCCCCGGCTCAAGGACTGCCGCAGGTCGGGGGCTCACCTGACCTCAGGGCCACCCTGGGACGTTGTGGGGAGGGGCCAGACAGGGCCAGCCCCAGCCTCCGCTGCTCAGCGCACCCCTTGCAAGGTCTGTCGCACCGCGTGTTGGCCCTAGTGCCACTGGTCTCCATAAATGAGCCCCTGGCCCTGGGGAAGGTGCTGTTGCTCCCATTTTACAGGTGGGAAGAGTGGAGGCACAGGTGGTTAAGGGGCAGACTGAGGTCGCCCAGGCAGAAAACATGGCAGCAGGCTCCCCTCTCAGCCACCTGCCTCCCAGCCCACACTCTGCCCGGCTGCTCTGCGTCTCTTCTGTGTGTGCAGGTGTCTGTGTGTGTCTGCGTTTGTGTGTGTGTCTCTGTGTCTGTGTGTATTTTAGACCTTGAAGGATTGGTAGTATTTTGAAATAATAATGATTCTAACAATTTGATCCTTGGGTTGGAGAAATCCCCTGGAAGAAGGGAACAGCAACCCACTCCAGTATTCTTGCCTAGAGAATCCCATGGACAGAGGAGCCTGGCGGGCTGCAGTCTATGGGGTCACAAAGAGTCGGACACGACTGAGTGACTTTACTTTCTAACACGTTTCCTTGGTCAAGCCTCATGGTTTTCCTCCAAGCTAGCGGGGGTAACTGTGCCCCTTTTGCAGGTGACCTACTTGAGGCTCTGGCCTGCGGGCTGGAGTGGGTCTGCAGGGTGCCGCGTCCTGGGCCGGGAGCAGGTCAAAGTCTCCTCGCCACACCGAGCTCGTGACCCAAGAGGGGGCGCTGGGCTTCCGTTCTGCACTGGGAGGTGGGAACCACAGGCTGAGGAAGGAGGTCAGAAGAATCCTGACTTTGCGGTTCGCCATGTGGCCTTGGGTGGTCTGCCGCCTCAGCCTTGGTTTCCTCCCCGGCAGAGAAGCAGTGATGACCTGTACCCGGAGCCATCGTGCAGAGCGAAGGTGAGGCCCGTGCTCCCCTGTGACGGGCGCTTGGAGGACAGCGGCTGCTGCCATGAGCATGGTTTTTCCTGTGGTCAGTGGTGGTAGCTGCCGTGGTCATTTTAAAGCCCCAGTTGGGTTGTAATTCCTATATTTGAAATTCCTCAGGCTCTTTCTTGCTCTGAAGCTCCGTGTTTCCCATGGGCCATTTGCGTGGCCCACTGGGGACCTGGGGAGGAGGTGTGTGGGAACTCGTGGAGACTGGTCACTTCACTGGACAGAGGAGAGGGGGTCAGTAGGGGCAGAGCCCACTGTACGAGCCCTCCCTGCCTCGTGACAGGTGAGGTCCCCCTGGGTCTCGGGGGTGTCAGGCAGCGCCCCCAGGAGAGAGCTCTGCCCTGGCCCTTCCCAGCCCACCCAGAGGTACCCAGGCACCGCCACAATCCGGGAGCTGCAGAGCTGTCCGTGGAATCTGGTCTCCTGCCCAGACATCTATCCAGACTCGAGCCTCAGCTGCCCCCGGCCCGCTCCAGGGGTCTGCTGGCCTGGAGCCCACCTGCCCCCGCCCTCACTGCGGCTGCTTCCCCCACAGACACGCCCCCGCCTCCATCCGCCCATCCGCTCGGGGGGAGCAGCCCTGTCCTCCCCACCATCCCGGCCCCAGACCTGGGCTTGGTCCCGACCCCTGTCACTCTCTACATCCAGCACGTCGGGTTCTGCCTTCGTGCGTGGTGTTCACTGTCCACACCCCATCACCTCCTTCCTGGCGTAGCCCAGCAGCCTCCTAACGCGTCTCCCTGCTGCCAGCATGCCCTGGCAGCCTCTTCAAATGGAAGGTGGTGTTTTTAATGTTTATTAATTTATTTGGGGCTGTGCTGGGTCTCCGTTGCTGCCCGTGGCCTTCCTCTAGTTGCAGCCAGCGGGGGCCGCTCTCCAGTTGGGGTGCGCAGGCTTCTCACTGCCGTGGCTTCTCTTGCCACAGGGCGTGGGCTCCAGGCGCACGTGGGCCCCCGTCCCGGGGCTCGCGGGCTCCGGAGGGAGCGCTCAGCAGCTGTGGCACATGGGTTCGGTTGCTTCTTGGCGTGTGCAGTCTTCTCAGACTAGGGATCAAACCAGTGCTCTTGGCATTGCGGGCGCACTCTTAAACCACTGGGCCACCAGGGAGGCCCTCCTCATCCACTCTCCACTCCCAACCCCACCCAGCTCCCCACTCGCTCAGAGCGGAAGCTGAAGTCTTTACACACGCCGGTGCGGCTGTTTGCATCCTGGGCCCCGGGACCCTCTGGCCTCATCTCCTCCTTGCCTTTGCTCACTGTTCCGCCTGTATAAGTGTGTCTGCTGTCACTTCAGTCATGTCCGCCTCTTTGCGACCCTGTGGACCGTAGCCCGCCAGGCTCCTCTGTCCATGGGAGTCTCCAGGCAAGAATCCTGGAGCAGACTGCCATGCCCTCCTCCAGGGGCTCTTCCCAGCCCAGGGGTCAAACCCTCGTCTCCTGCATCTCTGCGTTGGCAGGCGGGTTCTTCACCACGAGCACCGGCTGGGAAGCCCACCCTTATCTCACTCCAGGCTCTGCTCTAAGTTCTCGATGTATATTAAGTCGTAAAAATCTCCTAAGAGCCCAGTGAAGCACTATGTTTAAGCTAGTGTAGATGACTTACAATGTTGTGTTAATTTGTGCCGTGTAGCAGAGTCATTAGCTTGCACATACACAGTCTTTTTCGTATTCTTTTCCACTATGGTTTATCACGGGACATTGACATAGTTCCCTGGGTTACACAGTTGGGCCTTTTTGGTCTCACCCTCCTGTATATGACAATCTGTGTCTGTTAATTCCACACTCCCGCTCCTTCCCTCCTCCGACCCTTGGCCGGCATGGCCGTTCTCTGTCTGCGAGTCCGTCTCCATGTCGTGGACCTGTTCACGTGTGCCCTGTTCACGTGTGCCCTGTTCACGTGTGCCCTGTTTTAGATCACACGTATAGGTGACGTCATGCGGTGTTTGTCTCTCTCCGTCTGACTTAGAAAGGAAGTACTGTGATCTCCCTTTTAGAAATGAGCACACTGAGACACAGAGAGGTTCATTAACTCACCCGAGGTCATGCCGCTTAAAAAAAAAAATAGAGAGCCAGGATCTGCCTCCAGGCGGTATGGCTCCAGAATCTCTGCTCTTGCCGTAGCCCTTCTCTCTGTGCATTCACTGACTCATTCACTCGGTATGGATAACACACCTTCTTTGAGTCAGGTGCGAGATTTAGCAGCAGATGACTAGCAAATGGCCTTGGCCATCAGGGAGCTCACAGTCAGTAGGAAATAAATACGGGAAAAGAAAAATATGCTCATTCAGCGAACGTTCACTGGCATCTCCTACATGCCAGGCCTCTTGAGCAGAGGGAAGGCACAGCCTGTGCTTCCGAGGTGCCGATGTTCTAACAGCAGAGCGAAAGAGTGAATTTCCACCTGGGATCACGGCAGCGTGAGCTGAACTCGGTGAGGGAGGGTGGGAGACGGTGGGGCCTGGCAGTGGGAGGCCCCAGCGTCTGGGAGCTGGTTTGGGAGGCGGGAGACTGAGCCGTTGGGCGAGTGGATTATGTGGATCAGTTCAGGTCAGCCGCTCAGTCGTGTCTGACTCTCTGCGACCCGATGGACTGCGGCACGCTGGGCCTCCCTGTCCACCACCAACTCCCGGAGCTCAGACTCAAGCTTACCAACTCAAACTCATGTCCATCGAGTCGGTGATGCCGTCCAACCATCTGATTCTCTGCCGTCCCCTTCTCCTCCCACCTTCAGTCTTTCCCAGCTTCAGGGTCTTTTCCAGTGAGTCAGTTCTTCACATCAGGTGGCCAAAGTATTGGAGTTTCAGCTTCAACATCAGTGATTCCAAAGAACACCAAGGACTGATCTCCTTCAGAATGGACTGGTTGGACCTCCTTGCAGTCCAAGGGACTGTCAAGAGTCTTCTGCAACACAGAAGTTCAAAAGCATCCATTCTATATGTGGATAGTTGGATGGATAAATAGATGGTAGGTTGTATTTGGAAGGATGATCAGATTAATGGTTATATGGGTGGAAGGATGTGTGATTAGATGGACAGATATTAAGAGATGGTTAGGAGGATGGCTGAATGGTTGGTTGGATGGATGAATAATATGGGCATGGCATGGATATACACATGGATGAATAATAATCACGGCACCCCAGAGTGGTTCACTTGTTCCCCGGTTCTATATTTATGATTGGTGAAGGTGAAGTCGCTCAGTCGTGTCCGACTCTTTGTGACCCCGTGGACTGTAACCTAGTAGGCTTCTCTGTCCGTGGGATTCTCCAGGCAAGAATACTGGAGTGGATTGCCATTTCCTTCTCCAGGGAATCTTCCCAACCCAGGTATCGAACCCAGGTCTCCTGCATTGGAGGCAGACGCTTTAACCTCTGAGCCAGATGGATAGATATTAGAAAAAGGTTAGGTGAATGGATACGTGGATGGATGGATACGTGGATGGATGGATAGATGTTTGGAAGGGTAGGTTGTGGTTGTTTAGTCACTCAGTCATTTCTGACTCTGCCACCCCGTGTAGCCCACCAGGCCCCTCTGTCCACGGGATTCTCCAGGCAAGAATATTGGAGTGGGTTGCCATTTCCTTCTCCAGGGGATCTTCCCGACCCAGGGATTGAACTGGGGTCTCCTGCAGTGCAGCCAGGTTCTTCACCACTAAACCATCAGGGAAGTAAAGATAGATAGGAAGTATCTGGAAGGATGTTTGGATGAACAGTTGTATGGATAGACAGTTGGATGGATGGATGGATAGATATTTGGAAGGAGGCTGTGTTGAATGGACGCATGAAAAGCTGAGCTCACCGCTGGCAAGTTGGACATTATCCCAGTGAGATCACGAGGCCAGCTGAAAGAAAGGGATGGAAATCCATGCATTCACTCTTTCAACAAATGTTTATCAAGCACCTATTTCTGTGTCTGGTACTGTGTTAAGCTCTGGGATTAAATGGTACTTGCCTTTATGGAGCTGACATTCCAGAGGGAAAGCAGGGGATGAGCAAATAATCACGTGTATATAGACTCCACTGTCAGTGTACTGAGTGGGGTGACGAGAAGGGAGAGCAGGGTGAGCGGGCAGAGATGACCGGAGGTGGGGGCAGCATTTTCTATTAGGGAGTCAGGGGAGGCCTCTGCTGAACGGGGAGGTCAGGAAGCGAGCCGTGCGGGGAACAGCATCCCAGACAGAGGGAACGGCAAGTGTAAGGGCTTGAGGCCAAGAGGCCAGTGTTGCTCATTGACTGAGGGAGACAGGAGGTGCGGTCCCAGATGGTGTGTTTGGGGTCTGGGGTGGGGGCGACGGGCAGATCACCTCCTGGACCCTGGAAGGAGTGTGTGTGGCGCGGCTTATGTCGCGGAAAACCCAGGGCAGCCTCTGAGCCTGGGCTGCTTTGCGTGTGGAGAGGCCCCGCCCTGCCCCCTCCCCCGGCAGGTCCCAGCCCTGCCCCCTCCCAGGCCCGTTCACTGCCGGGAGGCCCGTCGGCACTTTGGCCCCAGCGCCCAGCTCTCCGTGGGTTGCAGCTGCACCGTGAAGCCGCCCTGGGCCCCGGCGCCGCGCGGGACTCGCTTGCTCACCGGTTCTAGATTCAGTGCCGTTGAACACCTCGGGGCCAAGTTTTCAGAGAGAAAATGGAGGAGGAATTTAGGGAGAGTCGGTTACGTGTTTCATTTCTTTACTTTTTTAACATGCAGATCCACTTTTCAGTTGTTTCCTGAGACTGCTTCCCAGGCTCTACCGCGTTACAGGGCTCCCCTCATAGCTCAGGTGGTGCGGAGCCCACCTGCGGCGCAGGAGACCCTGGCTTGGTTCCTGGGTCGGGAAGGCCCGCTGGAGGAGGAACAGGCTACCCACACCAGTATTCTTGGGCTTCCCTTGTGATTCGGTTGGTAAAGAATCCACCTGCAATGCAGGAGACCTGAGCTCGATCCCCGGGTTGGGAAGATCCCCTGGAGGAGGGAAAGGCTCCCCACTCCAGTACCCTGACCTGGAGAACTGCACGGACTGTATACTCCATGGGGTCACAAAGAGTTGGATGTGACTGAGTGACCTTTTCACCAAGTTACAGGGTGCCAGCGAATGGTGGCTTGGGACGTGGTTTGTTTTGGAGGAGAGCCCAGACCCTGCTTAGCTACCCCTTTCTCTTGGAAGTTTGTGTTTGTTCTTGGTGAAAGCCAGCTGGCAGAAGGGACTCTAGAGACCAAGCGTGTGAGTCGGGGGCCGAGGGATCGATTAGTTAATGTTCCACGGAGCATGGCTGGGCTCCAGGCTGTTTGCTCTCAGTCCCCCACAGCCAAGTCCCCAGGCCCCGGGTCAAGGCACCTGCAGGGCGTCTCAGATTTTTGTTCGCACACACGTCACCTGAGGGATGTGTGAAGGTACCGCTCAGGGATTCTGACCAGTGCTGTCCAAGAGAAACTAATATGAACCACATCCATAATTTCAGTTTTCTAGTAGCCCCATCAAAAGGTGAGAGGAGATGACATTAAACTTAATAATGTTTTTAATGTGTGCAAAATACTGTCATTTATTTAACATGCAATCAGTATGAAAGTGGGCTTCTCAGGTGGCGTTAGGAGCAAAGAACTCGCCTGCCAATGAATGCAGGGGACATAAGAGACGACGCGGGTTCCATCCCTGGGTCGAGAAGATGCCCTGGAGGAGGGAATGGCAACCCACTCCAGCAACCTGGCCTGGAGAATGCCATGGACGGAGGAGCCTGGCGGGCTACAGTCCAGAGGGTCGCACAGAGTCAGGCACGACTGAAGTGGCTGAACACACATGCAATATGAAAACGCGGGGAGGGCCGACTCATCTCTCCTTCCTGCCCGCCTCCCATAACGGGCCTTTGCAGTCTGGCCATCACTTTACACCCAGAGCACATCTCCTCAGTCTAGCCCCAGTTCAGATGCGCGTGTGGCAGGGGGCTCCCTCTCTTGGATGGCACAGATCTCAGTCTGGCTTGACTACCTCTGGTGACAGGGTGCTCACTCCCTCCTGGACGTCCACTCCATCTGCACAGACTCTCAGTTGGGAGTTGACCCCAGGCCAACCGGGAAGAACCCCGCGTCATTGCCTGCATTCCCGGGCTGGTTGGCATCCTCTGCCAGGAATAAATAGTCCTACAAATGTGCGCAGGTCCCCTCCTCCAGCTCCTCGCTGCGGTGGGCCCCTCGGGGCCCTGCCCCAGCTGTGGTCTCTGCTGTTGTTCCTTCTCATTGAACCAGGCCCAGGGATTTTTAAATGTCCCCCCGATCACCCGGCCAGGATGCGGCAGAGCTGGGGGCACCGAGTCAGGACACTGATGCCTCTCCTCTCTGCTGTAAGAGCACCAGGGCCTTGGCGTGACACCAAGGTTTCAGTGGACCTCCTGGTGGAGCTCCTGCAGGCACACGGGGCAGCCCACCTGCACCGACAGCCCTCCTGGACACCAGCACAAAGGCAGCTTCTGCTCTGGGGTGGGGTGTTCAGGAGGCTTCAGTTGTGCCTGGTCACCCGATGCTGCAGAGCAGTAAGGAGCCAGCTCTCCCCGCACCACGCCTGGCCCCTGGCAGGGGAGAGCCCCCCACCACTGCTGGAAACTGCCCCGGGACAGAGATAACCCGGGGTGATTTTCCCTCTTTCAGCCTGGAAAAAACCTGCCTCCAAGCGGGGACAGGAAAGAGGCGATCTCAGGGGAGGTGTCCCCGCGCTGTGGTCCCTGGGCTGGGCCCGCCCCTCGCCTGGACGCCGACGCAGAGGGTACTTCCGCTGCGGGACGGGGGGGCGCTCACAGGGCTTCAGCTGTGCCTGGCCCCCTGGGCAGGACTCACAGGGGTCCAGGCCCTTCATCTGGGGGTGGCCAAGGGTACAGAGGGTACCAGGTCCCAGACAGGGACCTGGGTGCTGTCTCAGTACTCTGGGGAGCCTGCTTCTCTGTCCTTGGTCCCAGAGCCGCTCCCTAGGGCTTCAGCTTGGTCTTCTGTGGACCAAGTTGGGGGCCTGTTAGACTCCACCATGAAGGAAAAGGCCATCCGGGCTCCTGAGCCAGGGTGCCTTCATTCATTCACTCACTCACGCACGCATTCATTCACGCACGCATTCATTCACTCATTCACGCATTAATTCACTCATTCATTCACGTACTCATTCACTCACTCACGCATTCATTCACTCTGCAAATGCTTGCTGAACACCTCGGCCCTCTCTGGATGCCTCCTGAACACGACAGGCTTGGAGCTGAGGAAGGGTGCTGCAGGCCGAGGGGAGCGCAGGTGCCGAAGCCCCGAGGGTTGGAGTGGTTCAGAGCGGCCTGGCACCAAGTGCACACAGAGGGGGCTTCCCGGAGCCACACAGCCATCATCACAGCCCATTCTAGAACTCTCTACTGCCTTGAAAGGAACCCCCGTGCCTGTGGGGGCTCCCCAGCCCCAGGCAGCCAGCAGTCTGCTTCCTGTCTCTGTGGATCCCCCTGTTTAGGACCTTTGTGCAGAGGGATCGCTGCAGTATACGCCCTTGGGGGCCTGGCTCCCGTCACCGAGCGCCACGCTGCCAAGGTCCGTCCACGTTGTAGCCGGTGTTGGCACTTCGCCCCTTTAGAAAGACCGTTCTTAAGTTCTTTTTGCCGCCCCAGGTTTTAGCGGCAGCACGTGGGTCTTCGATCTTCACTGTGGCACGTGGGATCCTCTTAGTAGCAGCTTGTGAAATCTAATTTCCCTACCAGGGATGGAACCCCGGCCCCCTGCATTGAGAGCTCAGAGTCTCAGCCTCTGGACCATCAGGGAGGTCTCCACTCCGTCCCTTTATAGGGCTGCATAATACTCCCTGCCGTCCAGACCACGTCTTGTTTATCTGTTCGTCCGATGCTGGCCCCTTTGGGTTGTTTTACCTTCTGGCTGCTGGAGCCGTGCTGCTGTGAACACGTGTGGACATGTTTTGTGAGGACGCATGTCTCTGGTCTGAGTGTTACGCCATCCTTGTGCCCAGCTACCACATGTCCTTGAAGCCCACCCTCTTCGGGCCTTCCCTGAAAGAGCCCAGGTCTCTGGGTCAAGACAGAAGGAGGGTCTGGACAGACGCAGGCAGGACCTGTACCCTGGGTGCTCTGGCCCTGCCTCTTTGCAGGGGCGGGCCAGGGCCACGCAGCCCAGCAGGTGCTGTGGACGCAGGCTCAGCCCCGTGGCGGCTGCCCCTGGAGGGAGGTGAGCGGCTCTCCAGCATCTCTGCTTCCTGGCTCCCCTCTGCGGCTGCCCCTGGAGGGAGGTGAGCGGCTCTCCAGCATCTCTGCTTCCTGGCTCCCCTCTGCGGCTGCCCCTGGAGGGAGGTGAGCGGCTCTCCAGCATCTCTGCTTCCTGGCTCCCCTCTGCGGCTGCCCCTGGCTGAGCCGCGTCCTCCTCCTCCACGTGGTGCCACAGGGAGCCGCTGCGGCGCCGTGTCCCCATCCCACGGGAGGCGGGAGGCTGTGCGGCTGGATCACGGGCTTCCTCCCCAGCTTGGGGCTCCCCGGCTCCCTTCCGTGCGGCCCTGCCCCCCGTGCTGTTCTCTCGGCCCGGCCTGCCCTTTCCTCCTCTGCGCCCAGCCTGGCCCTCCTCGTCCTGTGTCAGCTCAGGGGTCATTTCTTCACCCCCCGCCCACTCCACCCGGGCCTGCTCTCAGCCATTCACCCGGTGACTGAGCACTGGGCCTGCTCTGGATGGCAGTCTGGGTGCCGGGCCGCGGCAGGAGCGGACAGCTGAGTCCCTGCCCTTGGGCGGGTGGTGTTCCCGTGGTAAACAAGAGAAGCGAGGACGGCAATGTGTGCTATGCCAGATACCAATGTCCGCGGGGAGCAAGACAAACCAGGGCAGGGGTCACAGAGAGTCCTGGAAAAGGTGAGATCTGAGCTTAAGGCCCCCAAGAGGCGGGGGCGGGGCTGTGGAGAGGCAGGCCGTGCAAAGGCCCTGAGGCAGGAGCATGCCGGGGGTGCCGCAAGGAACCTATGGCGATCAGGGTGGACAGAGGAGGGTGCGGATGAGGCCAAAGAGGCAGCAGCGGCCGCGGGGGGTAGAGGAGCAGGGTCGGGAGCCCACGGAGCAAGCACTTGGCCAGCAGCCGTCACCATGGTTCCAGGGCCCTCCCCAAGCCCCCCAAACCTGGAGCAGCTGGAACAGCCCCTCACACCGCGTGAGCGCCCCACCTGACTCAGCTGCTCCCGCTGTCTTGGAAGCACTTTCCAGTCGGGCTGTGGGGGTGCTGGGGCCGCTGCTGGGGGTCCGTGAGCACAGGAGGGGCCAGCAGGCACTTCCCTTCAGTGCTGCCAGCGGGGGAGGGGCAGTGTCAGCCTGGTGCCCGTGTGACAGCCGGGTGCACGGCCACCTCCCGCCCAGGACGTCAGCTTCTGGTGAGCGGAGCCTGGCCTCTTTCTGCCGCCCGGTCACCGGCCTCAGGCCTGCCTGAGGCAGTGATTCAGTGAACACGTGCTAGCAAGTTGAAATTAGTGAGTGAGTGAGCGAATGGATGGGCCTCCCCCCCGCTGGCTCAGCGGTAAAGAATCTACCTGCAATGCAGGAGATGCGGGTCCCATCCCTGGGTCAGGAAGATCCCCTGAAGGAGGGCATGGCAACGCGTTCCAGCCTTCTTGCCTGGAAAATCCCGTGGACAGAGGAGCCTGGCAGGCTGCCATCCATGGAGTCGCAAAGAGTTGGACAACAACTCAGCAAGTAAACAATGGGTGAATGAGTGAACGAACGCCAAGGCCAACCCAGTGATGTCGGAGGTCGGGAGGAGCACGCTGCTGTGGCTCCGCTCACTCCCATCAGCCTCCTTGCCCCTCTCCCTATAGTGGGGTTACCTGACGGCCTCACCTGGGGCCACAGTCCATGCCCCAGGGCCCCGAGCTTGCGCAGGAGGTGGTGGCACGTGTGCTCTGAGTGTGCAAGAGTCAAGAAAGGGACGAGTCTGTGCTGAGGGCCATCTATCCCCGAGAAGCAGCTCCTCCCAGACCCCCTGCGTGGGCAGGGGCTGGCAGGCCCCAGGCTTCAGCCCCAGGATGACAGGGAGCCAGGGGTGGCATCTGAGCGGCCGCCACCTGGCCAGCACTCACTTCAGCAGGTTCCAGTCCAGACCCGGGAGCGTCTCCCTCGGGGACAGGGCTGACACTGCTCATTCCCAAGCCCCCGGCCGGAGTCCACACCCCTCCCCAGGCCAACCTGGCCGCATTCCAGCAGCCCTGCTCTGTGGAACGCGGCCTCCCCAGCCCTCCCCACCGGAGGCAGGCAGGAACCCTTGCTTGGAGTCAGCGCATCCAGAGTGACTCAAAGAATGTGACCAAGGAGAAAATACTCCACGTGTTTACAAAAAAAAAGCTGTCTTTCCCCCTCTTTCATCTGAGTTGCCCAGAGGAACACAGCTGCAGCTGAGTGAAGTGAGGCTCTGCTCATGATGGATCGACGTGCGGGGAGGAGGGGGCGGCAGAGGAAGGAGTGGGCGGCGGGGCCCCCTCCCAGGGCGGCGCTCACACCTGGGGCACCTCCTGTGTCTGGGGGCTGGCGTTCTGCCCACAGGCTCCACGGTGCCCTAGACCAGGGTCCTCGGAAAGGGCCCCTGGCGCGGACACTCACCCGCCGCACGTTTCCCGGAAGCGGGAGAGAGGCCGGCGAGGATGCCGTGGCTGCAGTGGGTCCTGGGAGTGGCCCTGGGCTCCGGACGTCTCGTCCCCAGGGGGAGGCAGGGGACCCAGCGTCAACCAGGCGCTGGCCACACCGCCCTGGCGAGGGGCTGTGAGCTCGGGCGTGGGGGCTCCCTGCGTGTGCTGACCCCGTCAATCGCGTCGGACTCTTCGTGACCACATGGACCGCAGCCCACTAGGCTCGTCCGTCCAGGGGATTCTCCAGGCACGAGTATGGAGTGGATGGCCAGGCCCTCCTGTAGGGATCTTCCTGGAGGATGGTTCCAGGAGGCTGTGGCCTCACAGGCCAACACCCTGGGCAGCTGGCTGGTGAGACCTTGCTTCTGGAGGAGGGCCTGGGTGGGTGCCTGGTACCCACGACGCCGTCCAGCCCGGTGACCGGTGCCCTGCACACGGCTGCCCTCCCGAGGGCTGCTTGGACCCGTCACCCCGCCGTTGGTCACCAGTCCTGATGCAGCCACCATGGGCCGTGTCCCCTCGAACACGGAGACAGCACCAAAGCCTGTGGCGGGGGGCAGCTTACCCTGGGTCCCAGCCGAGGTGGGGCCTGGTGGTCGGCACTGTTGGGCAAGCACTGGGGAATTGAATGAAGGGGGCTACTTACAGGCGCGGGCGGCATCAAGGCGCCTCAGCACCTGGGGTGGCGACTGGGGCTCCCCGACTGGGCCTGGCCCAGGGCGTCTGTGGGTGCAGCGTACACAGGTCGGCCTCGGGGGATGGAGAAGGGGGCACAGAGGTGCCCGGCATACCCAGGCCCTCAGCCTTGACTCCACCAGGGGCCCCCACCTTGTCGGGCTCCTTAGGAAGTAGGCACAGGGTGCCCGGCACAGGGTGTGGTCCTGGCACGCACAGTGAGGGACACCTTGGATCACACACAGAGGCGGAGGGGCATCTGCTGGCCTCCCTGCGGCAGGCCGTGTGGGTCACACGCTGCCTGGAGACAGGCAGCCGGGGTCCGGGGACCATCCCCCTGCCCACGTCCCCTCCCTTGGTCCAGCGCCGCCCTGGGAGAGGAGGCCTCTGTGCCCAGCAGCTCTGCCCCCTGCTCTCTGCTCCCCCGACTGGTACGGCCTCTCCCAGGTGGTTGGCCGCCATGGCGGGGCTTGGAGAAGGTTCCAAAGCCAGGTCACCTGCTGGGAGGGAGTGGCTGGGGTCTGAGTATGGGAGGAGGCACAGTGTCCACACGGATGATGGGCAAGGATGCAGCAGGGGCCAGAGCAGATGGCGCGCGGGGAGGAGGTGGCGATCGTGGGGTGCACCCGGGCAGGCGGCGGGAGCTGGGCGTGGGGTTCCGATAGGGGAGGTGTCCGGGTGCGAGGGAGAGGGCCAGGCTGCAGTGGGCACTCACAGTGCCCCCCACCCCGGGGGGATGGTCGCCCCCTCACTTCTGTCTCTGCTCCTGCACCAGCCAGAGCTTGCCTCCTGCCCCAGCGACACCTGGGAGAACAGGCCTGTCTCGTCCCTGTGTCCCTGTCTTCTCTCTTGGTAAGTCCCCTCTGGGGCCTTTGTCCCTGGAGGCAGAGGAGCCTGGGGCTCAGAGAAGGAAAGGGACTTGCCAGCAGCCACACAGCAACGCAGGGGCAGAACCAGGACTTGGGCCTGCCTGCTCCCTCCACCCCACGACCCTGTCCCCTACCCTGCCCACCCCGTGCCGGCTCAGCCCAGCATTCATTGTGCAGAACAAGGTTTTTTTTTTAAAAAATATTTATTTGGCTGCAGTTGGGATCTCTGATCTTCCCTATGGCGTGAGGGACCTTTAGCTGAGGCGTGTGAGCTCTTTGTTGCTGCCTGTGGGATCTACTTTCCCCACAAGGGATTGAACCCGGGGCCCCCTGCATTGGGAGCTGGATCGAACCTGGGGCCCCTGCATTGGGAGCTGGATCAAACCTGGGCCCCCTGCACTGGGAGCTGGATCGAACCTGGGGCCCCTGCATTGGGAGCTGGATCAAACCCGGGGCCCCCTGCACTGGGAGCTCAGTGTCTCAGCCAACAGGCTGCCAGGGAAGCCCCGCCCTTCTCTCCCTAATCTCCACCTTCTTCTCTGAGGAAAGACCTGCTCCTGCTTGACAACAAGGAGCAGATCTCTGAAGGTGCAAGGTGCCAAGTACCAGAATATCGTATCAGGTGTGGCTTCGATGATAGGAGTTGGCTTTTCCTGCAAAAGGAAAGTCTGGATAGTTTCTTTCAGAGGCTCTGCGAGGCCCAAGCTGTTTGCATCCTTCCATCTGCCCTTGTTACCTTGTTGGCCTCTGGTTCTCTCGCCTTTGGGTCACAAGGTGGCTGCCTAAGCTCCCGCAATCACGCTTTCACACCACAGCATCCAAAGAAAGAAAACGGAAGTTGCGTTCTCAGGTCTCTCTCTGTCGGGTGGGGTCAGTGTTCTCCCTGTTGCAGTCAGGGGGCTGGACAGGCAGGCAGCGTGCCCTGTGTCTGGCCATCTCTGCCACCACCAGCGTGCGGTGGCTGGAGGCAGGACTTGCAGCGGGTTCTTGGGCTGCCTCACTCTTGGTGCCCGCTTCCCTGCTTCAGGCTGCTCTCATTGCACCGTACTGCTGTGCTGAGACTGAGTCTGATTGCCTGGGTCACTGCTCGCCTGCTGGGGCACAGACAGTCCAGAACCGAGCTCTCCCTGCAGAGCCGCCAGGTGGGCCAACAGGCGAGGCGGGGACGGACTGAAGCTAGAGATGTTCCAGCCTCTCAGCTCTGCTTCCTGCTGTGACTTCAGCCAACTAGGGACTGGCTTTGGGGTTCACGTGAAGCATCGCGCCCCACAGTCAGAAGGACCTCTCGGCCAGGTACGACATTTTAATCCACAAGGACAGAAACCCACTCGAGCCAGCTTAAAAACAAAAGGGAGTTCATTAGTTCACGGAAGCACCTGGTCCCAGGGTAGCGGATTCAGGGCCAGCTTGATCCAGGGCACAAATGGTACTCCCAGGAACCACGTCCACACGCCCTGCCTCCTCTCTCTGTTTCTCAGCTCTGCCTTCCTGGTTAGACCACGTGGCTGTGAGATGCCCGTCCGCAGCTCTGCCCTGCTCCTCTAGTGGGAAATTACAATGCTTGTTCTGAAAGTCACATGGCCAGGCCATCTCCTCCTGCGTTACGAACGTTAGACCACTGTTAACATGGCTTCAGATGGTTGCCTTTCAGCAGCCTGTTAGTTCACAGTGAGCTGGTGGTCGTCTAAAGCGGTCGATCTTTCTCAGTGTCTCGCTGAACCCTGAGGACTCCCTCTGATTGGTCCCGACCTGCCTGAGTCACAAGCCCGCACTTAGCGAACGAGGACCAGTGGGAACTGGAGAGATGACTGGTGGCAAGTGGCAGTGAGGACTGGCTGGAGAAAGCCTCACTGCAGAATCCACGTTTGCAGAGCTTGGAGGCCACGCAGGTCGGTGGTAAACTAGGGCACAAAGAGAAGGGTGTCAGGCGTGCGAGAGGTCCGTGCTGGAGGAGTCCTCCTGGGCTGGGTGGGGCAGGGGCAGGGCGCTCCGAGGAGGAGGCGGAGGTGGCATTTGCAGAGGCCCCAGGAGGGCTTGGCTGGGCAGGGCCATGTAGGGATGAATGGAGGTGCATTCCTGGAGGAGGGCCGGTCACCACGAGGTGGGGAAATCGTCCTGGGCCCCGAATTTCCCTGGGCGAGGGCCACAGTGTGGAGGGGCAGCGGCGCCCAACACTGGCCAAGAGCTTTTGGTTTCAGCACTCAGCGGCCTCTCTCAGTGCTGTGGAGGGTGACAGAGGCCCTCAGTCACTGCCTGCCCTCCCTCCCCGGAGGACCCCTTCCTCCTCCAGGAAGTCCACCCCCAGATCATCCAGGCAGCCCCAAAGTCTGGGGCGGCCCAGGAGGCCAGCCTCGATAGTATCTGTTGGGTGTCATGAATCAGGAATTTTTCTGGAGCGAGTTTCTCCCGAGGCCCCTCCCAGGCCTGGGAGCCCTGCCCTGGTAATTCCGGGCTCTGGGCAGCACCTGGTACATTGTTGGCACTTCCCAGGGGACCTGTCAGGGAGAGATTGATTTTTCTCCCTCCAGCGGTGCAGAAAATCCTTCCTACTACTCCAGACAGGTTTGGTTGCTGGGCTGGGGGACAGAGGAGCAGGTTAAAAGCGGCCCCGCCCCACCTGGTTCAGGAATGCCCCCTGCAGACCCCAGCTGCCGCCCCTCATACCTCCCAGGACAAGAGGTCCCCACCTCTCGTGGCCCCTCCATTGCTGGCCAGCATGGTGGGGTCGCCTGGCTTCGCATGGATCTGGGATCTGTTGCCTGTGACTCCCTTGCAGCTGGGGTCCCAGTTCTGACCCCTGGACACACAGCTTCTCCCATTCACCCCACCCCAGGACAGGCCAGCAGAGTGTAGGGGGCGGTGCCCAGGACCCCAGAATCTGCCTTCTCGGGGTGGGGGGTCAGTTCCAGCTCTGTCCGCCTGGGCTCTCCAGCCCCCTCGTGTACGCGTGCTCTCTGGGTCTGTCCATCGGTGGGGGCATAGCCCAGTTCTGAAAGTCACACAGCCAGACTGTCTCCTCCTATGTTATGAACGTTAGACCTCTGTTAATACGGCTTCGGATGGTTGCCTTTTTATAGCCTCTTCATTCATAGTTAGCTGGTGGTCATCTTTCTCAGTCTCTCGTTTCTTGTGCTTTTGTAATCTTTTTTAAATACTCAAAATGATAGAGGTGGGTGTCCTACTTCTGGCTGTTTTCATCGACGTTTTACCGAGTCTTTGGAAGTGACTGGCTTCTGACCGGGATCGCCACTGTGGTCGCTCAAGCTGACCGGGGCCAGATTTCAGATTTCTGCTCCCGGAGAGGCCCCTCTTCCTGACCCCTCACTGAGCCTGAAACATCCCCATCACGCCCTCGACACGTGCCCTTCCCCGAGCCTGGCTCCTGGCCTGGCCCTGGTTTCAGTGCACGGCCTCCGTGTCCATCAGGGGCCCATGGCTCACCCTGGGGCCCCGTGCCCCTCCCCACCAGGTGTCACCTCCCCTCCCGCCACTGCCACCGCCTCCGTCGAGGCCTCCAGCGTCTCTGGCCTGGGTGATGGGGACGGCCTCCCCCGCCCTCCACTCTGCCTCTCTGACCTCATTTCCACCCTCTCTGGAGTCATCTCTCGGGGGGTCAGCCAGACCTCATCCCTCCCTGCAGGAAGGCCCCTTCCCGGGACGCCTGGGCCCGCAGGTCACTGGGAGCGCCCCTGCCCTGGCCGCCCAGCCCGGTCTCCTCCCGCTCCTCCTGGGGGGCTGCCTGCGTGCCGCCCACCTCCGGGCCTTGGCGTGCACTGCTCCCTGGCTTTAGCTGCCGTTCCTCCGTCTCCCCTAAGTTCAACTTTTTAAAACTTTTTATTGAAATGTTATTGTTTCACAGTGTTGGGTTAGTTTCAGGTATATAGCAGAATGGCCCACCTAAACACACGCATGTTTCTATGTTTCAAATTCTTTTCCCATTTAAGTTATTCCAGAATAGTGGGCAGAGCTCCCTGCTCTGTAGGGCGGTGCCTCATAGTTTTATTTTTTTTTAATGTCAGGGCTTCTCTTGTGGCTCGGGTGGTAAAGAAAGAATCCACCTGCAGTGGGGGGCGTCCTGGGTTTGTCCCCGGGTCGGGAAGATCCTCTGGAGGGGGCATGGCACCCCGCTCCAGTATTCTTGCCTGGAGAATCCCGTGGACAGAGGCGCCTGGCGGCTACAGTCCATGGGGTCGCAGAGAGTCGGTGTGTCTGAGCGACTAACACGCTTATTTAGAGAAGATTTTAGTTTCTTTTCCTTTACATTTTTACGTTCTCTCAGGTGCCACAGAAACTTTTAACATTATTCCAAGCTTGAATTTTCTTTAAAACTTTTTCAGTTTATATTGGAGTACAGCTGATTAACGATGCTGTTGCAGCCTCAGGTGTAGAGCAGAGTGATTGAGTTATATATACGTTCATTCTTTTGTCAGATTCTTTCCCCATTTGGGTTCTTACAGAATACTGAGCAGAGTTCCCTGTGCTATACAGCAGGTCTTTGCTGGTTATCTATTTCAAAAACAGCAGGGTGTCCTCGTCCAGCCCAGACTCCCAGGCTGCCCCTCCCCCACCCTCCCTCATCGGTGTCCATCAGTCCATTCTGCTTCTGTCTTGTAAATAAGCTCATTTGTGGCATATTTGAGACTCCATATATAAGCAGTATCATGTGTCTCTGTCTTTCTCTGTGGGTCTTCACTCAGTACGATAATCTCCAGGTCCATCCATGTTGCTGAAAATAGTATGATTTCTTTTTTATGGCCGAGAAGTATTCCTAAAGGAAATCGGCCCTGAATATTCACTAGAAGGACTGATGTTGAAGGTGAAACTCCAATCCTTTGGCCACCTGATGCGAAAAGCTGACTCATTTGAAAAGACTCTGATGCTGGGAAACACTGAGGGTGGGAGGAGAAGGGGACGACAGAGGATGAGATGGCTGGATGGCATCACTGCCTTGATGGACATGAGTTTGGGTGAACTCCGGGAGTTGGTGATGGACAGGGAGGCCTGGCGTGCTGCAATTCATGGTCGAAAAGAGTTGGACACGACTGAGCAACTGAAGTATTCCGCTATGTATATGTACCCCATCTATTTTATCTGTTCATCTTTTGGTGGACATCTGGGCTGCTCCCATGTCCTGTAAATAGTGCTGCGGTGGACGCTGGGGTGCGTGTGTCTTCTGGAATTACGGTTTTCTCCAGATACACTCCCAGTAGTGGGACGCTGCATCATAGGGTAGTTCTGATTTTAGTTGCTCAAGGAATCCCCATATTTTTTTCCATCGTGGATGTACCGATGTGCTTTCCCACCGGCGGAGGGGGAGGGCTCCCTTCTCTCCACACCCTCTCCAGCATTTACTGTCTGTAGACTTTCTGATGATAGTCATTCTGACTGGCGTGAGGTGATACCACAGGGTAGTTTTGATTGGTGTTTCTCTTAATAATCATCTGTGTTGAGCATCTTTTCGTGCGCCTCTTGGCCATCTGTGTTCCTTGGAGAAAGGTCTGTCTAGGTTTCTCTGCCCAGTTTTGGATGGGATCGTTGGTTGTCTTTTTAGTATTGAAGCCCTCAGGTTGTTTGTAAATTCTGGAAATGGACCCCTTGTCAGTTATATTGCTTGCAAGTATTTTCTCCCGTTCTGTGGGTCGTCCTTCTGTTTTTTAAAAGGATTTCTTTGGAGCACAGTTGCTTTCCAGTGTTGGGTTAATTTCTACTGCACACCCCGAGGTGATCAGTTCCTCGCTTACACGTGTCCCTCCTGCTCTGGGCCTCCTTCCCGTTTAGGTCGCCGCAGGACGCAGAGTGGAGTTCCCTGTGCCGCACAGCAGGTTTGCATGTCATCCACGCTGACACAGCGGTGTGTACTCCTTAGTTCCGGTCTCCCAGTCCATCCCTCCCATCTTACCCGCTTAGTATCCATTCATTTGTTCTGCATCCGTGTCTTTATTTCCGCTTTGCGAACAGGGTTCATGCAAACCATTTTCCTACATTCCACCTATCAGTTCAGTTCAGTCCAGTCGCTCAGTCGTGCCCGACTCTCTGCGACCCCATGAATTGCAGCACGCCGGGCCTCCTTGCCCACCTATAGATGACACTATGTGATGTTTCCCTTCACTCTGCACGACAGTCCCTAGGTCCATCCCTGTCTTTGCAAACAGCACAATTTTGTTCCTTTTCACGGCCGAGTAACATTCCATTGTATGCACGTGCCGCACCTTCTTTACCCATCCCTTTGTTGATGGGCATCTAGGTTGCTTCCATGCCCTGCCTGTACTAAGCAGGGCTGCAGTGAAGATCAGGGGGCATGTGTCTCTTGGATTTATGGTTTCCTCTGGCCATATGCCCAGCAATGGGACTGCTGGGTCATAGGGCAAGTTCTATTTGTAGTTTGTCGAGGGACCTCCGTACTGATATCTATAGTGGACGTACTCATTTACATTCCTACCAACAGTGCGGGAGGGCTCTCTGTTATCCACACCCTCTCAAAGAATTCCTGTAGATTTTTTGGATGATGGCCATTCTGACCCATGTGAGGTAATACTGGCATTTCCCTGTGTCTTTCCCTGTGTCTTCTCATTTTGTTCATGATTTGCTTTGCTGTGCGAGAGCTTCTGAGTTTAACTTGGTCTCATTTGTCTTATTTCTGTTACTCTAGGAGATGGATCCAGAAAGAGACGGCTGCAATTATAGCATCCAGTCTGTCATTTAGATCTTTAATCCATTTTGGGTTTGCTTTTGTGCATGGTGCTAGAGAGTGTTCTGTGTTCACTGGTCCCACACTGCTGTCTTCCCGGAGCCTCTCGCGGGGGACTGTGTCTCCTCCTGTGTCCACTGGTCCCACGCTGCTGTCCTCCCGGGGCCTCTCTCTGGGGGCTGTGTCTCCTCCTGTGTCCACTGGTCCCACGCTGCTGTCCTCCTGGAGCCTCTCTCTGGGGGACTGTGTCTCCTCCTCTGTCCACTGGTCCCACGCTGCTGTCCTCCCGGGGCCTCTCACGGGGGGGCTGTGTCTCCTCCTGTGTCCACTGGTCCCACGCTGCTGTCCTCCCGGGGCCCCTCTCTGGGGGCTGTGTCTCCTCCTGTGTGTCCACTGGTCCCACACTGCTGTCTTCCCGGAGCCTCTCGCGGGGGACTGTGTCTCCTCCTGTGTCCACTGGTCCCACGCTGCTGTCCTCCCGGGGCCTCTCTCTGGGGGCTGTGTCTCCTCCTGTGTCCACTGGTCCCACGCTGCTGTCCTCCTGGAGCCTCTCTCTGGGGGACTGTGTCTCCTCCTCTGTCCACTGGTCCCACGCTGCTGTCCTCCCGGGGCCTCTCACGGGGGGCTGTGTCTCCTCCTGTGTCCACTGGTCCCACGCTGCTGTCCTCCCGGGGCCCCTCTCTGGGGGCTGTGTCTCCTCCTGTGTGTCCACTGGTCCCACGCTGCTGTCCTCCTGGGGCCTCTCGCCGGGGGGCTGTGTCTCCTCCTGTGTCCACTGGTCACACGCTGCTGTCATCCCGGAGCCTCTCTCTGGGGGCTGTGTCTCCTCCTCTGTGTCCACTGGTCCCACGCTGCTGTCCTCCTGGGGCCTCTCGCCGGGGGGCTGTGTCTCCTCCTCTGTGTCCACTGGTCCCACACTGCTGTCCTCCCGGGGCCTCTCACAGGGGACTGTGTCTCCTCCTGTGTCCACTGGTCCCACGCTGCTGTCCTCCCGGAGCCTCTCTCTGGGGGACTGTGTCTCCTCCTGTGTCCACTGGTCCCACGCTGCTGTCCTCCCGGGGCCTCTCTCTGGGGGCTGTGTCTCCTCCTCTGTGTCCACTGGTCCCACGCTGCTGTCCTCCCGGGGCCTCTCTCTGGGGGGCTGTGTCTCCTCCTGTGTCCACTGGTCCCACGCTGCTGTCCTCCCGGGGCCCCTCTCTGGGGGACTGTGTCTCCTCCTCTGTCCACTGGTCCCACGCTGCTGTCCTCCCGGGGCCTCTCTCTGGGGGGCTGTGTCTCCTCCTGTGTCCACTGGTCCCACGCTGCTGTCCTCCCGGGGCCCCTCACGGGGGGCTGTGTCTCCTCCTGTGTCCACTGGTCCCACGCTGCTGTCCTCCCGGGGCCTCTCACGGGGGGGCTGTGTCTCCTCCTGTGTCCACTGGTCCCACGCTGCTGTCCTCCTGGAGCCTCTCTCTGGGGGACTGTGTCCTCTCCTCTGTGTCCACTGGTCCCACGCTGCTGTCCTCCCGGGGCCTCTCTCTGGGGGGCTGTGTCTCCTCCTGTGTGTACACTGGTCCCACGCTGCTGTCCTCCCGGGGCCCCTCACGGGGGGGCTGTGTCTCCTCCTGTGTCCACTGGTCCCACGCTGCTGTCCTCCCGGGGCCTCTCACGGGGGGCTGTGTCTCCTCCTGTGTCCACTGGTCCCACGCTGCTGTCCTCCTGGAGCCTCTCTCTGGGGGACTGTGTCCTCTCCTCTGTGTCCACTGGTCCCACGCTGCTGTCCTCCCGGGGCCCCTCTCTGGGGGACTGTGTCTCCTCCTGTGTCCACTGGTCCCACGCTGCTGTCCTCCCGGAGCCTCTCTCTGGGGGACTGTGTCCTCTCCTCTGTGTCCACTGGTCCCACGCTGCTGTCCTCCCGGGGCCCCCTCTCTGGGGGACTGTGTCTCCTCCTGTGTCCACTGGTCCCACACTGCTGTCCTCCCGGAGCCCCTCTCTGGGGGACTGTGTCTCCTCCTGTGTCCACTGGTCCCACGCTGCTGTCCTCCCGGGGCCCCTCTCTGGGGGACTGTGTCTCCTCCTCTGTCCACTGGTCCCACGCTGCTGTCCTCCCGGGGCCCCTCTCTGGGGGACTGTGTCTCCTCCTGTGTCCACTGGTCCCACACTGCTGTCCTCCCGGAGCCCCCTCTGGGGGACTGTGTCTCCTCCTGTGTCCACTGGTCCCACGCTGCTGTCCTCCCGGGGCCCCTCTCTGGGGGGCTGTGTCTCCTCCTCTGTCCACTGGTCCCACGCTGCTGTCCTCCCGGGGCCCCTCACGGGGGGGCTGTGTCTCCTCCTGTGTCCACTGGTCCCACGCTGCTGTCCTCCCGGGGCCTCTCTCTGGGGGCTGTGTCTCCTCCTGTGTCCACTGGTCCCACGCTGCTGTCCTCCCGGGGCCCCTCACGGGGGGCTGTGTCTCCTCCTGTGTCCACTGGTCCCACGCTGCTGTCCTCCCGGGGCCTCTCTCTGGGGGCTGTGTCTCCTCCTGTGTCCACTGGTCCCACGCTGCTGTCCTCCTGGGGCCTCTCGCCGGGGGGCTGTGTCTCCTCCTCTGTGTCCACTGGTCCCACGCTGCTGTCCTCCCGGGGCCCCTCACGGGGGGCTGTGTCTCCTCCTGTGTCCACTGGTCCCACGCTGCTGTCCTCCCGGGGCCTCTCACGGGGGACTGTGTCTCCTCCTGTGTCCACTGGTCCCACGCTGCTGTCCTCCCGGGGCCTCTCTCTGGGGGGCTGTGTCTCCTCCTGTGTCCACTGGTCCCACGCTGCTGTCCTCCCGGGGCCCCTCTCTGGGGGCTGTGTCTCCTCCTCTGTCCACTGGTCCCACGCTGCTGTCCTCCTGGGGCCTCTCGCCGGGGGGCTGTGTCTCCTCCTCTGTGTCCACTGGTCCCACGCTGCTGTCCTCCCGGAGCCTCTCTCTGGGGGCTGTGTCTCCTCCTGTGTCCACTGGTCCCACGCTGCTGTCCTCCCGGGGCCCCTCTCTGGGGGGCTGTGTCTCCTCCTGTGTCCACTGGTCCCACGCTGCTGTCCTCCCGGAGCCCCTCTCTGGGGGCTGTTTCTCCTCCTCTGTGCCGTCTCCGAGTTGGGCAGATTCTCATGCGTCTTGCTTAGCTTCTGGTCCTTGCTGCACATAGAGCAGCCCCTCCCGGGTCGAGTCTTGCTTGCTGTCTGTGTCCCTCCTCACAGCACTCTCCGACTTCAATCTGGGGTCGGTATTAGTTCCAGGGCTGCTCCGTCTGGGTCCTCAGGCTCAGGGAAGGCAGGACAGCCCGTGTCTGTCTCACTGGACCCCTGGGGCCTCCACAGCAGAGGCGAGCAGGTGCTCGGTGCACTGAGGACTCCACGGGGGAGCAGGCGCCCAGCTCCCCACACACTCGGTCCTCCCCTCCCCTCACGGCTGCCCAACACCTACGCCGTGCCAGGCTCTCCGCCCGAGGCTGGGGGTGGAGGGGGCGTGTCCTGGCCCCAGCCCCCTCAGGAGTGGCACAGCTTGTGGG
Source organism: Nanger dama (assembly GCA_917880005.1). Taxonomy (NCBI): domain Eukaryota; kingdom Metazoa; phylum Chordata; class Mammalia; order Artiodactyla; family Bovidae; genus Nanger; species Nanger dama. Next base: position 2,526,613 of record CAKJTW010000016.1, on the reverse strand, counting down.
GGGGGTCTCCTCGTTCTCGCAGCCCCAGGAGCAGAGGCTGAGATGGAGTTCGGTCCAAGCTGTTCATGAGGAATCAGTGAAGGGGGGTCCCAGGTGGCTCAGTGGTAAAGAATCTCCCTGCCAATACAGGAGATGCGGGTTCGATCCCTGGGTCAGGAAGATCCCCTGGAGGAGGAAATGACACCCCACTTCAGTATCCTTACCTGGAGAATCCCATGGACAGAGGTGCCTGGCGGGCTACAGTCCATGGGGTCATGAAAAAGTCAGACATAAGTAAGTGCGTGCACACAGTGGGGGGTAGAGAGGAACAAGGTGGGGCACGAGTGTGCCTGCAGCCGTCGGTGGCAGCGCCAGAGTGGGTACTGCCCGCCAGAGCGACCGGACCGTGGGACCCCCGCCTTTCTTTGTCCCCGGTTGTGGGGAAGGCGGCAGGTATGTGGGGCTGGGACAGACCCTGCAGGGTCTCACAGCTGGAGGCTGCCCAGTCCCGCGGTGTGCTGGAGATGGCTCCTAGCACTCATAAGACCCCATATTAAATATTGGAGATATGCAAGCTGATTGCTGAGCCACTGGTAACTTCAAATTGGCCGTGGTGGGAGCATTTACCCCACACTGGGCTTTTTCTTCTCTTGGGAGCCAGTTTACCAGCACACTGCTACAGGCAGGGGGTCTGGATGGCACAGCTCCGTGTCCACCGCAGGGAGCTGCTGGCCTGACGCCAGAGGCTATTAATAATGGGCACACAGTCACCAGAGGGACAAAGTGAAAATTACCCAACAGCCCAGGACAGGGATGGAAACCATGGGGAGTCCGTGACTGCCCTGGCAGTCAGGGAAGGCTCTGTGGAGGAGGTGACTTTTTCCGACCTGGTAGAATATTCAGATGGTGCCAAGAACAATCCTATGGCAAGGAGGGTACCAGGTGTCCTCTCCGGAGGCAGCTCCTCCTCCCAGCGTCTCCTGCTGCTCGAGGCGCACGCTCTGTGCTCTCAGGCACACACACAGAGTCTATCTCGTATAAATAGCGCGTGCTCCGTGTGCTTTGCACACCCCTGCTCTCTCCACCGGCGCATCTCACTGGGAAGCACAGGGCCGCCTCGTCCTCTGGCAGTTCAGGACATTCCAGTTTATCGGTGGCCCGTGATTCGCAGAGCCGGTCACAGTGGTGGGATCCCAAGAGCCTTTCGGCCTTTTGATATCGCAGATAACGCCTCTCCGAGGCTGTCATTTTGCACATGCATACGCCTTCCCTGGAGGGTACATATTCTGCGGTGGAATGGTTGGGTTGAGCCTCCGTAAAGGCAGTAAAGATTGGCCTTCCAGATGAGGGCTGGCAGGTGCAGGGCCCAGAGGTGGAGGGAGGGGAGAGTGCGTGGGCTGGGGGTCGAGGGGCAGCTCATGCCCAGGCCTGCCATGAGGAACCAGGCTGTAGCGCCGGGTCAGGGCTGGGCGGCCGACACGCTCTGACTAGGAAATCCAGGACAGTGTTAACCAGAGAGCCTGCAGACCGACAGCCGGTGACTGGGCAGACAGAGTGCTGCACGGCCCTACAGGGGAATATTATTCAGCCACGAAAAGGAGTGGGGTGCTCACAGCTGCTGCGCTGGGCTGAACTTTGAAAGCGTTGTGCCGAGTGCAGGGGACTGGACACACAGCAGGCCACACGTTGTATGAGCCCGTTTACATGAAGCGTCCGGGACAGGCAACTAAAATCTACAAAGAGAGAAAGCAGATGAGCAGTTGCCAGGGCCCGAGAGGAGGGGAGAAACTGGAGTGGCCACTGCAGTGGCTGGGGCCTTCTCTCGGGTGATGGAGTGCTCTGCACTTAGCAGTGACGGCTGCGTGCACGCGTTTAGGAGGGAGAATGGTGTGGCTTGCGCTTTACGCTGCAGGAGAGAGAGAGGCGAATAAGGTAGAGGACACAGGCAAGGGCGCCCAGAGGGAGGGTGCAGCCCCTGGGGCTGGCGGCCGGGGGCCAGGGGGCCAGGCTCCTGCAACCCAGTGGGCGCACAGAGCATGTGGAGCTGCGACCTGTGGCCTTGGCAAGGGGGGACGCGGCCACCCCGTGGGGCCGGCGGGGAGGAGCGGGGGAATGAGAAGCAGGACTCGGCTCTGCCCCCGGGGCTCCCTCCACTGGCCAGAGCCCCTGCATTCATCCCGGGGCAGCTGTGCTCAGGGCCAGACCACCTGCCCCTAGGAGTGAGAGCCAGTTCAGGGCTGCAGACTTGCGGGCCAGTCTCCTGGGGGGCGGGGTGGGAGGCGCAGGGTGGGGAGTGCTCCCGGACAGACGTATGCAGGTGATGCAGCCTGCGCTGTGGTCTTGAGTCCCTTTCCTTCTCTAAGCCTCAGTTTCCTCACCTGTGAAATGGGATGGAAGTGCCCATCTCTCAGCAGGTGTCAGACCCCCGAAACACTTTGGGTTGAAGAGCAGTGTTGGTACGAGGTCAGGATTCTTAGGGTCAGAAGCAGCCTTGGGAATCATTTACTTCAAACCCTTGACTTTGAAATGGGGAAACCCAGGTCCAGGGAGGCCCCCCACCCCCGTCAGCAGCAGAATCAACCAAGTCTGGACTCCAGGGACTCTCCCTGCCTACAGCCTCTTGCCTGGGATTTTTAAAAGACTGTTTCAGACAAGTTTTAGGTTCACAGTGAAACTGAGCAGAAGGTGCAGAACTTTCCCAGATACCCCTGGACTCTCTCTCTCACACACACAGTCTCCTGGGATCGGAGTGAGTGGTGCCTTTGTTACAGCCAATGAGTGGACTTTTACAAATCGTAAATCCTGCTCCTGGCCGCCACTGGCTGTCCTGTCCTTAAAACCCCATCTCGCAGCCCAGGGAGACAGGCAGACTGAAGGCCATGGGGTGGCCTGGATGGGCTCCTGGAACAGGAAGGGGACAGAAAGTATTGACCCAGGGCATCCGAACGAAGTACAGACTTCACAGAATAAGCGAACATTATAAGAAGAAAGTGGCTGGGTCGTGTCTGACTCTTTGCGACCCCATGGACCATATAGTTCATGGATTTTTCCAGGCCAGAATAGTGGAGTGGGTAGCCGTTCCCTTCTCCAGGGGATCTTTCCAACCCAGGGTATCGAACCCAGGTCTCCCACATTACCGGCGGATTCTTCACCAGCTGAGCCACCAGGGACGCCCTTAGCTCGCTCATAAATTTACCATGCTAATAAGTGTGCATTATATTGAGGTGAGGTATTGCTGCTGCTGCTAAGTCGCTTCAGTCGTGTCTGACTTTGTGCGACCCCATAGACGGCAGCCCACCAGGCTCCCCCCCGTCCCTGGGATTCTCCAGGCGAGAGCGCTGAGGTGAGGTGTTAGCCACGGGCAAAATGGGCTGAAGGATGCACTGGGGCCCTCTGCGCTGTTCTCACACTTCCCACTGCATGTGGGGCCTCTTGGAGCGTCTCTCCCTCCCTCCCAACCCGCCCGCATGCCAGCCCTCTAGGTCATTGCAGGGCGCCGAGCGGAGCGCCCGCGCTGTGCGGCACCCGCTTTGCACGGCAGGGTGTGCACGCCGGGCGGAGGCGCCCGCGCTGTGCGGCACCCGCTTTGCACGGCAGGGTGTGCACGCCGGGCGGAGCGCCCGCGCTGTGCGGCACCCGCTTTGCACGGCAGGGTGTGCACGCCACTGCCGCCCTCGCAGCTTGTCCGCCCCGTCTCTGCCCCACCGCGTGCACAAGCCCGTTCCTTCCAGCGGCGTCTCTATTGCTGCCCTGCCGTAGGGCTTCAGCACCGTTTTCCTAGATTCCACACATGTGTGTAAACATGTGTTTTCCTGACTGACTTAACTCTGAGACGGGCTCCAGGTTCACCCACATCCCTTGGTACGTATGGACGATGCTGTACATCAGGAGCACACATCATATTCCACTAAAAACAGAAAAACCAAGCCACCGCTCCTGAGCGTGGCCAGCAGAGCCTGTGGGAGGCCCCTTCCTGGGCTCTGCATGGCCCTGGCCCTGTTCAGCGGAAGCCTCGGGCCCTCTGCCCTCCAGCCACTGGCCGCAGTGTCCGTCCTCCAGGGGCCTGTGCTGCCCCGCCCTGGGCCTCTGCTTCTGCTGGAGCGACCCTCCTTCCAAGAGGATGTCCTGCCCGGCGGTGTTGCACGACCACCTGCCCCCCATCCCCACACTCCGCACCCCTGACCCAGCTCCACCGTCTTCGTCTCGCTTACTGTCTTATTTGAGGCAGCTGCCTGCGCCCTGCTTCCCCACGTGCTCTTTGCAAGGGCACAGCTTCTGTGGCTCAACATCACTCAACAGGGGAAGCCCCGCTCCTCACCAGGAGCCACTTCCATGGAGGCCAGTCCCTGCCCTGCCTGGCCGGCGGTGGCCGGCAGGGTGAGGGGCAGGAGGAGAACTCGGAGGGCCTTGCGATCTGTTTGTTCAGTGGCCTTTCCTTTCATCCCGAGAGGTCTCTGCACCAAGGATGCCAACGTGGCATCGCCCAGGCAGTCTTGTGGGCCGGTCGTTAAGCCAGGAAGGACCCAGTAGTGCAGCCACGGGCAGAAATACTGAGAGCGGCCCACTCGGGCGGCTCCAGGCCCCCCACTGCCCCTGCCCTTCCCTCCATCTGGCAATGCAGGGCCCCCAGGACCCCCAGACGCTTGGGCTGGGTGCTCGAGCCCAGGGTACCAGCTGTGCCAGGGTGTGTGGGCACCTGTTGCTGACTTCTCTCTGGCCGTCTCCTGAGCGCACTGGCCATGGGCCATGCCACGGGGAAGGTGCGCGGACCTGTGACTGCCTGACCCAGTATTGCAGCCCAGGCCCCAAGCCGGAGGGGCCCCGGAAGGGCCCCCGCCCCGGCGGCTCAGACGCTGGCAGCCGAGCCTGGCTTTGTCCCACAGGCGTTTCCTCTGCTCGCGCCCCCTTGCCTGGGGGTGAGGGCTCGGTGTCCGTCTGAGTGACCAGTCTTGGCCCAGCTTAATGTGGACTTAATGCGATCCCCGAGCTCTCAAAAAGCAGACGCTGCAGGGTTAAGTCACGGGCTGTGCGTCATGCGATCAGGGGCCCCTGCAAGTGCTGCCAGAGCGGCAGGCCATGGTGGCCCAGAGGAGGAGGGAGGCGGTGAGCTGGCGGCGGTCGCCCGGGCGTCCGGCCCTGGCGCTGGGGCTCGCCGCCCGGGGGGCCCCCGCCAGGGACACACTGTGTGTCACCCAGTGCCTCCTCACAGCCGGCCAAGAACTTTGTCTTTTTTAAAGCCAACTTAGTTACAGTCTACTGCGCACACCGTGGCGTGGCCCTCACCCGGAGGGCACAGTTCAGCACTGTTTGATATCGTCACATGCGTGCACAGCCATCCCCGCAGTCAGCTTACCTCCAGAAGAGCCCTGCGCCCTCCCGCACTCGGCCCCCACCTCTCTGGCCTGCCTCCTGTCTGCGCAGCGCTGCCTCTCCCGGACGTCGCCGGTAAACGCAATGAGACGGGACCTGGTCCCGTGGGTCTGGCTTCGGTCACTGAGCGCTGTGTGATCAGGGTGCCCTGCGGCGGGGTCGGCGCCCCGTGCCTTTTCATGGGTGACACTCTGCTGTGCGGGCGGCCCATGTCTTCTCTCTTCACCCGTCAGTGCTCGTCTGGGTCATTTCCACTTTGGGGCTGTTGTACAGGACGCTGCTGTAAAGCTGTTTAATCTGTTTTTATGTGGCTGTGTGTGGGGGCTTCCCTTCTGTGAGTATGTTGACTCGCCGGGGTTACCTCCTCCTGAAGGCCAAGCATCTGGGGTCAAGCAGACCCTGGACATGGGCCCATCCCTGGAGACGGGGATCTGATCTGATCACCTCTCCGGCCCCAGCAGCCACAGAGGCCCAGCCCAGAGACAGAACTAACAGAGACTTTTGGAATATCTGATTCTCTCCCAGCTCACCCCCCACCGCCCCCTGGCAACTCTTGCCACAAAGATTGAATTGCCTTCACTCCATGTTTGCTGAAGGCAGCTGAGGCTCAGAGGGGGAGTGACAAGCGCAAGGTCACGCAGCAAATAAGCAGCCACCAACCACTCGACTCGCACCCCTCGGCAATAAGACCCCGGCCTCCGAACACCACACAGACCAGCTCTAGGAGTTAGCTGACCCTTAGATTTTGCCTTGTTAAGTGGAGTCGTGGAGTCAAGTAAGACACTCCCTATAAAAGCATGGATCCAGGTGTGCACAGGTGACGAACAGATGTCTCATTATCCTTGCTCTAACATCTTAACGGGAAAACTAAAATGACCTCTGTGGCCAACCCAGCACCTAGGGAGAATTGCTGGGTGTCTCGGGGTGCCCGGGCAGCTGCAGCAGAGCGCCCCAGACTGGGCGGCACGGGAGCAAGACAGCAGAACCGTGCTCCTCCCCGTTCTGGGAGGCGGGAGCCCGAGGTGCGGCCCGAGCCCTGGCGAGGGCCCACGTCCTGGCTCTCAGCCGGGACCTTCTCTCTCCTCCTGGGCTGGAGGGGGCTCTCTGGAGCGTCCTTCACGGGGCACCAATAGCAGTCACGAGGGCTTCACTTGTGACTGAAGACCCTCCCAAAGGACCCCCATCCTCTCCCTTTGGGGACGAGGATTTCAGCCTGTGAGATGAGGGTGGGGAGCAGGGTCCCGGGTCACTCGGCAGCCGTGTGTTTAACACGGAGGCGCTGCCAGGCTGCCTCCGGGGGCTCACCCGCTCACGTCCCCCAGCGGCGTACGAGGGCCCCGCTTCTCCACATCCTGCTGCAACAGCGGTCCTCTTTCCTCTCGCACGCCCTGGTGGGCGGTACGTGCTGTCTCACTGTGGTGCTGATTCTGTATTTTCCCGGAGCTACTGACGTGCATTCTCTCTCCATGTGCTTGCGGGCTCCTGCACCCGTTGCATTTTTATAAATCGCAAGTGCAGCTCACGTACGAAAAAAAGCTCTCAGATCGTCCACGAGGATTTAAAGGAATAAAGAGAAAGCGCCCACATCAAGGAACAGAAAGCTGCCAGGACCCCAGGAGCCCCCTGGTGACCTAGCCAGCCCCAGGACCTCGCCTCCTACCCCAGGGACAACCACTGTCTTGGTGTATCTGTGACCCTTTCTCTCCAGTCGAGTTCTGCTGCCTTTGGACTCGATACGCACAGTCATTCTGTGCAGAGCTCCCACGACTGCCCCCTTCCCTCCCCACCGTGTTCCGAGGTTGACCTCTGCCACTGTGGCTGTTCCAGGTCCCTGCCCTCGAGGTCCCCGTCGAGCCCACTCACCTCCAGTTATCCGTCTTGCCACGGACAGACATCAGATCGTGCCCGCAAAGCCATCAGGAACGCTGCTGGCAGGAACATCCCTGGGCCTGTTTGCGAGCACGCGATTCCCAGGGCAAGCACCTCGGAGGGGCCACTTCCGAGCCGGGTGCTCCACGTCCTCACCCCTGCTCAGCGTCAGAACTGTTCTGAGTGCCCCTCACCCCAGGCATCCGTGTGGGAGGCTCTGATGCGCTAAGATCCACCAGCCAAGGCATCAGACCCCAGAAACGCCTGCTGAACCCTGCCCCCAACACACACAACACCTCTGCCTTTTAGGCCAACACGGAAGGGTGCCACTTGGGGACTGTCTGCTCACGGATGAGCAGGGGCGTCTGTGTGACCTGGGGGCTGCCCCCCACCAGCTGCACCATGTGAGGGTCACGTGACTGGTGTCCCGGAAGCAGGCGTTCAGCTGAGTCCCAGAACACTGGTGCCCCGGCCTCACTGGCGTGGTTTGAGTGCAGACACCGTGGGCTTCCCTTCTGTTGAGTATCGTGACCAATCACCTCTCGGACTCGGAGCGTCTGGAGCCGAGAGGACCCTGGACACAGGCCTGTCCTTGGAGACAGGGATCTGACCTGGTCACCTCTGTGTTCCCAGCACCCACACAGGCCCAGCCCAGAGGCAGAACTAACGGCTACTTTGGGAACATCAGATTCTATCCCAGCCCCCTTAAGTTTTGTCAGAGAAGATGGTCCCATCACTCCATGTTCACTGAAGGCAGCTGAGGCTCAGAGAAGGGGAGTGACAACCCCAAGGTCACAGGGCAAGTATTCAGCCACCAAGCACGTGACTTGCGACCTCGACAACAAGACCCTGGCCTCCGAACACCCCACAGACCTGCTCTGGGAGTCAGCCGAGCCTTGGTTTTTGCCTCGTTATATGGAAACCTACTAACCCCACAGAGTTAAATAAGACGCCAGTGCACGAGCGTCCCTGGTGGCTGAGTGGTAAAGAGTCCGCCTGCCAGTGCGGGAGACGCAGGTTTGACCCCTGGGTCGGGAAGATCCCCCTCGAGAAGGGAATGGCACCCACTCCAGTCTTCTTGCCTGGAGAATCGTGGACAGAGGAGCCTGGTGGGCTGCAGTCTGTGGGGTAGCAAAGAGTGGGACATGACTGAGCAATGAAACAGCAACATAAGCACATGGACCCAGAGTGTGCCTGGCCCACTCGCTCCCTTCCTCACCCTAGTCTGGCACTGAAGCAGGCAGAAGCAGCTGGGCAGTGTGGATGAAGGACCACGAACACGCTCACACGAGATGACCCAGAAACGGCGCGCCCACCAGCACATGCCCATCCCGTGCCTGGCACACGAACACGTTCACACACGATGACCCAGAAACAGTGCCCACCAGCACATGCCCATCCTGTGCCTGGCGCACGAACACGCTCACATGCAATGACCCAGAAACGGTGCCCACCAGCACATGCCCATCCCATGCCTGGCGCACGAACACGCTCACACGCGAAGACCCAGAAATGGTGCCCACCAGCACATGCCCATCCCGTTCCTGGCACACGAACACGCTCACACGCGATGACCCAGAAATGGCGCCCACCAGCACATGCCCATCCTGTGCCTGGCGCACAGCAGCAAGGGCCTGTTAGGATGACATCAGGCTGAAGATGGCCTGGAAGGAGGAGACACTTTAACTCCAAAGATGCCTCTTCACACACAGAGTTTAAACCAGGGAACAACAGAAAGAAAGGAGAGAGGGAAGGAGACAAAAGCTTGCGGGGGTGGGGGAACCAACCAACCTAGACAGCGATGTGAATACCCCGTCCTGTGGAGGGTTTGGTTGACATTGTCTTCTTTAATTGTTGGGCTGCCTCATTGGAAGAGGCCCTGATGCTGGGAAAGATTGAGGGCAGGAGGGGAAGGAGGCGACGGAGGATGAGATGAGGGGATGGCATCACCGACTCGATGGACGTGAGTTTGAACAAGCTCCGGGAGATGGGGAAGGACAGGGAGGCCTGGTGCGCGGTAGTCCGTGGGGTCACAGAGAGTCACTCAGTCATGTCTTCAGCAGGGGCCAGCAAAATCCAGGCCATGGGCCGTCTCAGCCTGTTTCTGTAGATAAAGATGGCGTGGAGCCCAGCCGTTAGCTTTGCCCTTCCTGTAGCTTCCTGTCACCGCCTTCACATGGTAGATCCTCTTTGCACCCGGCTTCTTCGGTGCCACACTGTGTGTGTCTCAGAAGTCCACCGTCTCCCCTTTCTGACCAGCATCTCACTGGAGGGTTATAATGAAGTACAGCCATCACCCTGGGTCTGCACATGGGGAAACAGGCAAGCTGCCTGAGGGCACTCAGCAGGTTCATGCTAGATCTGGGACTTAAACCAGTCCTTACGGCCCCAGGGAGCAGTAAGGACTGGGGTGAGCTGAGGGCTGCCGGCCTGGGAGGGAGGCGGAGGCTGGCACAGTTCCGGGTATCACTGCCCGGGTGGCCGAGCTGGCCGAGGTGAGCCAGACGCCGCTGGACCGCCGTGCTGGCCTCTGTGGCCAGCTCCCACGCCAGCAGGTCAGCACCCAGCTGCTCTGGTTATGAAATAATTTCGAGCATCACTCTGGAGTTGCCGGGTACCTGTTCTGTTGGCCTGGCAGAAGGCCAGGCAGCTTGTCTTTGGAAGTCTCCTCCTGGCTTTCAAATGTTGGTTCCAAAGTGACTTTAAGCCAGCGCAGCCTGAGAGAACCCACGTGTGGTCAAGACGGGCCTGCATGGATCTAAGCAGCGGCATGAGGCCCCCTCGGGGTCGGGAGCAGGGAGGGCAGGCAAGTCCTGGGGAGGCTTTGCATCCAGGTCTGAGCTTCCGGCCCCAGAAAGACAGCGAGTGAATGTGGCTCAGTCGTGGCCGCCTCTTTCCGACCGCATGGACTATAGAGTCCATGGAATTCTCCAGGCCAGAATACTGGAGTGGGTAGCCTTGCCCTTCTCCAGGGGATCTTCCCAACCCCAGGATCGACCCGAGGTCTCCTGCATTGAGGGCGGATTCTTTACCAGCTGAGCCAGCAGGGCAGCCCCCCCTCAAAGAAGAGCACAGGCCACACCCAGCCAGGCAGGGCGGCGGGGCAGGTGGGGGGTGGCCCGGGGTGCCCCACCCAGCCCTGCCGTGACTCGCTGTGCTCTCCCCGCCGCCTCCGCAGATCCTGGAGGAGAACATGAAGCTGGAGTGCAAGTGCCACGGCGTGTCGGGCTCCTGCACCACCAAGACCTGCTGGACGACGCTGCCGCAGTTCCGCGAGCTGGGCTACGTCCTCAAGGACAAGTACAACGAGGCGGTCCACGTGGAGCCCGTGCGCGCCAGCCGCAACAAGCGGCCCACCTTCCTCAAGATCAAGAAGCCGCTGTCCTACCGCAAGCCCATGGACACCGACCTGGTGTACATCGAGAAGTCGCCCAACTACTGCGAGGAGGACCCGGTGACGGGCAGCGTGGGCACGCAGGGCCGCGCCTGCAACAAGACGGCGCCGCAGGCCAGCGGCTGCGACCTCATGTGCTGCGGCCGCGGCTACAACACCCACCAGTACGCCCGCGTCTGGCAGTGCAACTGCAAGTTCCACTGGTGCTGCTACGTCAAGTGCAACACGTGCAGCGAGCGCACCGAGGTCTACACGTGCAAGTGAGCGCGCCGGCGGCCCGCGCGCGGGCGGGGCGGCAGAGGGCCCCCGCCCCAGCCTCCGGGCCGCCGCTGCGCTCGCTCGCCTTGTCTGCTGGGGCGGGGCAGGCGCGGGGCCCTGCCGCTGTGGGGTGGGGGGCGGGGGACCCCTCCCGGACCCCCAGTCGTCAGCCACGCCGCACCCAGACTCCACCCTCGGCTGGAGCAGAGCCTGAAACACTGGACCCCGGGGGCCTCAACAGTAATAGCAATATTTAACAATTTATTCTGATATTAAAAAAAAATAATATTAATTTATTTAATTAAACAAGAACCCTTCCACCTCGTCGGGATCCGTTTTCTGCAATCAACGTGGACCGCTGGCTTTGCCTGTGGGATGTTCTGCCGCTAGGACCGGGAGTGGCGTAGAACTGTGCGGAGTGATTCTTCAGGCAGATCTTCCTCCTAGCTGATTTTGCGAGGACCCCTTGCCGCACTAGGTGCTCAAGCGCAAGGGCAGACATCCTTTCTACGTATATAGATACATGCATACACACACACACTTTTTTTTTTTTTTTTTGGCTGTTTGCTGCTAATTCTCCAGAGATTTAAGCTGGTCTGGAACTGGGAGACGTTTTCTAGGATACGGTTCCCAGCCTGTAGTCCTCCCCAGCTCAAACCTCCCCGTTAGAAAAGTCCAGTTTGGAACAGAGAGAGAGGGGGGAAAGGTAACGCTAGCCCCCCAGCAGTTCCCACCTTCTAGAAAGTGAGCCACTGGATCAGAGAGAGTATTTTCTAAGAGCCTATTTTTATATGAACATTTTATTTATATCGAGTCTGCCTGTGTCACTCCACGGCCTGTGCTGCTTAATCGCGGTACTCCCTTTGGGGTAAGGAGCGGCCGGGCCCCACGGAGACCCTGACTTGCACAGCTGGGTTCTCCAGCCTTGTTGGCCAAGTGGGCACGAGCGGACCCAGACTCCTGGGCTGTGCTATCATCAGTTTCCCTGAGAAGGAGGTGGTCCCTGGGCCTGGCCTATTGAGCTCCAGCCTTTTGAGCAGGGCCCACGAGTGGTGACCTTGAGTGGAGCCGTGTGGAGCACAGGCTGGTGCCCTGGGCCCCACGTGACTGTCACAGGGACACGTCATAACCGCCTGGCAGAAGTCAGCCAAGGGAGCCCGCTCCTCCTCAGGACGCCCTACTGCTGCTGGGCGTCCTCAGTTACGGGACAGCAGAGCTGGGCGAGGGGCTCCCTCAAGCAGCAAGCCTTCCCAGATGGCATAGTCCCAGGGTGCAGAAAGGTGTGGAGGAGGCTCTACAGTGGGCCCACCGACATCCAGTGCCTCTCGACCTGGAAGTCTCTCCTCCAGGAGGGTGTGGATGTTCTAATGCGTGTCTGTTTGCACATCCCTGTGTGTGTGTGTGTGTGAGAGAGAGACACATACACACACTTTAGGGATGCTCAGCACTGTCGTGTGGCCGCCCCCTCGAACACCTTCCGGGTGCCAATGTGTACGTCTCGTGTGCTCCTGCTTGTACGTGGCTTTCTGTGCATCTCTCTCCACGTGCCTGGGAGATTCAGGGTGCCGTGTGCCTGTTGACCTTCTGGTCCCACGGGTATCTGCTTGCGGGTGAGAGCTTGTGGTGTGATGCAGGTTGCTGGGATCTTTGGCGATTGTGCTGAGCCATCAAGAAGAGATGGCACCTCTGAACTCTGTGCCCACAGACACTGATGAAACTCAGATACCTCTGAGACAACAGTCCCCTGGCCCCACACACTGGGAGCCCCTCGGTGTCTACAGGCGGTGTCAGACTCCCCAATGTTAGCACTGGGCCTGGATCACAGCATGGACGAATAAAATGACTGGACAGTTGTTTGACTTCTTCTCTTGGACCTTTTTGTCTTCTTTACATGGGTGTCTGGCTGTGTAGACATGTAAAGGGATGCGTAGATGGATGGATGAGTGAGTGGATGGGTGGACAGAAAGATGAATGGATAATGGATGAGTGGGTAAGTAGATGGGGTGGATGAGTGAGTGGATAGGTGGATGTATAGATGGGTGAGTAATGGGTAGGGGGTGTGAGTGGGTCACTAGGTGGATAGGGGAATGGATGAATGAGTGGATAGATGGGTGGATAGAAAGATGGATGGATAATGGATGAGTGGATAAGTGGATGGGTAGATGGACGGGTGAGTGGGTGGATGAATAAGTGGGTGGTAATGGATGGGTGGGTAAGTGGGTGGGGTGGATGAGTGAGTGGATAGGTGGATGTACAGATGGGTCAGTAATGGGTAGGGGGTGAGTGGGTCACTAGATGGATAGGTGAATGGATGAATGAGTGAGTGGATGAGTGGATAGAAAGATGGATGGATAATGGATGGATAGGTAGGTGGGTAGGTAGATGGATGGATGGGTGAGTGAGTAAATGGGTGTATGGATAGATGGATAAAAGGTGAGTGGGTAAGTGGATGGGTACATGGATGAGTGGGTGGATAGGTAGGTGGGTGCACAGATAATGGATAGGTGGCTACATGGGTGGCTCACTCGATGGGGAGAGGGATGGGTGGATGGATAGGTGGATGAATGGATAGGTGGATGGAGGGATGAGTGAGTGGATGGAAGATGGGTAAGTGGATGGACAGATAGATCGATAATGGGTGGGTAAGAGGTGGGTGGGTAGATGGGTAGTTGGGTGGATGGATGAGTGAGCTGATGACCAGACATATAACTGGATGGATGGATGCTGCTGCTATTTAGTCCCTAAATCATGTCTGACTCTCACTCCATGGACTGAAGCTTGTCAGGTTCCTCTGTGCATGGAATTTTCCAGGCAAGAATACTGGAGTTGGTTGCCATTTCCTCCTCCAGGGGATCTTCCAGACCCGGGGACTGAACCTGCATCTCCTGCTTGGCAGGTGGATTCTTTACTACTGAGCCACCTGGGAAGCCCAATGGGATGGACAGATAGATTTTAATGGATGGTGGGTAGGTGGATGGATGGATGGATGGATGAATGGATGGATAAATGGATAGTTAGATGGTTGGATAATGGACGGATGGGTAAGTGGGTGGGTTGGTGGATGGGTAGATGGATGGGTGGATGAGTGAGTGAATGGGTAGATGAGAGAGCTGATGGGTGGGGATGGTTAAGTAGGTGGATGGGTAGATAGATAGCTGGATGGATGGATGGATGAGTAAGTTGATGGATGGATGGATGATGGGTGGGTAGGTGGGTGAGTCAGTGGATAGCTAGATGGATGGATGAGTGGGTAGATGAATAGGTGGATGGATAATGGGTGGGTGGGTAAGTGGGTAGGGGGTGCATGGGAAGACAGATGGGTGGATGGATGAGTGAGTGGATGGTGGATGGATAAGTGGATGGATAATGGATGATTAGGTAAGTGGGTGGATAGATGAATGAATGGATTAGTAGCTAAGTGGATGGATAAGTGAGTGGGTTGGTGGGTGGGTAGAAAGATGAATGGATGGATGAGTAGATGGGTATATGGGTAGATGGATAAATAATGGATAGGTGGGTAAGTTTGTGGGTGAGTGGATGGGTAGATGAATGGATGGATGGATGAGAGTGGATAGGTGGATGGACAGATGGATGGATAATGGATAGGTGGCTAAGTGGGAGGGTCACTAGAATGGTAGGTGGATGGAGGGATGAGTGGGTGGATGGATGGATGAGTGAGTGGATGGAAGATGGGTAAGTGGGTGGGTAGATGGATGGATGGATTAGCAGCTAGAGATGATCAGTGGATTAACAGATGGATAGATAATGGGTGGGTGAGTGAACGGGTTGGCAGGCAGGTGGATAAGTGGATGGGTGGATGTGTAGATGGATGGATGGATGAGTAAACTGGATTGGTGGATGGATAATGGATGGGTGGGTCAGTGAATGGGTGGATGGATGGGTGGATAAAGGGGTCAGTAGATGGGGGGGATAAGTAAATAGCCTCTGCTGCTGCTAGTCACTAAGTCATGCCCAACTTTGAGATCCGTGGACTGTAGCCCGCCAGGCTCCTCTGTGCATGGAACTTTCCATCCAAGAATCCTGGAGTGGGTTGCCATTTCCTTCTCCAGGGGATCTTCTGGATCCAGGGATTGAACCCATGCCTCCTGCTTGGCAGGTGGATTCTTTATCACTGAGCCACCTGGGAAGCCCAATTGGATGGACAGACAGATGTTAATGGATGGGTGGGTAAGTGGATAGATAGATGGTTGGATAATGGATGGAGGGGTAAGAGGCTGGGTTGGTAGACAGATGTGTGGATGGATGGATAGGTAGATGGTTGGGTGAATGAGTGTGGGTGGATGAATGAGCTGATGGGTGGGAGGGCAGGTGGACGGATCGATGAATGGGTGGATAGATGCGATTAGGGAGAGGAAACAGGGAAGTTTCTTGCACCCCACCCCAGGTCAGTTTTATCTCTGCCTTGGAAAACCTACAGCGTTTACCATGAGTAGAGGCTCCCCAGTCCTGCGGTGGTCTCACAGCACCTGAGAAAGGAGAGGCTCTGCCACACTCCCCAGACCATTTAATGTTAATCACATAACATGGTATCAGAAGTCACCCCGTGACTTCCATCTCTCCAGGTAAGGAATGGGCCTGCCTGGCATGAGGGCAACCAGGCCTTTGAGAGGAATGCCAGGCTTCATGTGGCACCTTCAGTTCAGTTTAGTTCACTCGCTCAGTCGTGTCCGACTTTTTGAGACCCCATGGACTGCAGCACGCCAGGCCTCCCCTGTCCATCACCAACTCCTGGAGTTTACTCAGACTCATGGCCATTGAGTTGGTTATACCATCCAACAATCTCATTCTCTGTCGTCCCCTTCTCTTCCCGCCTTCAGTCTTTCCCAGCATCGGGGTCTTTTCAAATAGTATTGGAGTTTCAGCTTCAGCATCAGTCCTTCCAATGAACACCCAGGACTGATCTCCTTTAGGATAGACTGGTTGGATCTCCTTGCACTCCAAGGGACTCTCAAGAGGCTTCTCCAACACCACAGTTGTGGCACCTTAGAATAATGTTAATTCCCAAGCCTGGGGCCTGCCTTCTCTCCAAGATGCCCAGCTCAGCTGTGCTCTGAGCCCCAGCTTCTTCACCTGAAAAGTAGGGAATAATCCCTACTTCACAGGGCTGTTGTGAAGGTCCTCCCCCCCCGTAACAACTGCACGGCCCTTTCAGCAGCAGAGCAACGGGTCAATGCTAAATATTAGTATCATTAATTATTGCTGTTACTACTGTTCTCCCCATAAGGGTGAGATTCTTCAAATACAGTGTAGAGCAATAAATATTTGGTTCTGTGTTGAGCAAAGGTATTTTTTTCCCTCTTGAGTTTATTTCTAAAGTGGCTTTTCGATAAAACAGACTCTAAAAAGGCCGAAATCATAAGAAGCTGAATCAAAACTTAGAAAATCCAGGACTATGGTGTTGAATGCGCAGATGTCGGGGCCCAGGTGTAGCAAAACTGAGGGAAGTGAGCCACTCAGCGTAGGCCCACCGCAGTCACACACGTCTGGGAGGCACAGTGAGTCCCACGCAGGACAAACCCAGGGGGAAACTCGCCAAGTCACATATTAATCAGACTAACAAAAATTAAATTCAAAGCAAAAAATATTAAAAGCAGCAAGGGAAAAGCAACAAATAGTATACAGTGGAATCCCCAAAAGTTTATCAGCTGATTTCTTTAGCAGAAAGTCTGCAGGCCAGAAGGGAGAGGCCAGATATATTTAAATTGATGAAAGGGAGAAACCTACAAACCAAGATTACTCTACCCAGCAAGGATATCATTCAGATCTGATGGAGAAATCAAAAGCTTTACAGACAAGCAAAAGCTAAAAAAAATTCAGCACCACCAAAATGGCTTTACAGCAAATGCTAGAGGAACTTCTTAAAGTGGGAAACACAAATGAAGAAAATGACCTGCAAAAGCAAACCCAAAACAGTTAAGAAAATAGTAATAGGAACATACATATCAATAATTACCTTAAATGAAAATGGATTAAATGCTCCAACCAAAACACATGGACTGGCTGAATGGATACAAAAATAAGACCCATACAAGATGCCCACTTCAGACCTGGGGGCACACAGAGACTGAAAGTGAGGGACTGAAAAAAAATCCTCTGTGCAAACAGAAATCAGAGGAAACCTGGAGTAGCAACACGCGGTTCAGTTCAGTTGCTCAGTCGGGTCTGACTCTTTGCCACCCCATGAACTGCAGGACACCAGGCCTCCCTCTCCATTACCAACTCCCAGAGCTTACCCAAACTCATCTCCATCGAGTCGGTGATACCATCCAACCATCTCATCCTCTGTCATGCCCTTCTCCTCCTGCCCTCAATCTTTCCCAGCATCAGGGTCTTTTCAGATGAGTCAGCTCTTTGCATCAGGTGGCCAAAGTATTGGAGTTTCAACATCAGTCCTTCCAATGAACACCCATGACTGATCTCCTTTAGGATAGACTAGTTGGATCTCCTTGCAGTCCAAGGGACTCTCAAGAGTCTTCTCCAACACCATAGATCGAAAGCATCAACTCTTCAGCACTCATCTTTCTTAGTCTAACTCTCACATCCATACATGATCACTGGAAAAACCAGTCTTGACTAGATGGACCTTTGTTGATAAAGTAAAGTCTCTACTTTTTAATATGCTGTCTAGGTTGGTCATAACTTTCCTTCCAAGGAGTAAGTGTCTTTTAATTTCATGGCTGCAGTCACCATCCACAGTGATTTTGGAGCCCCAAAATATTAAAAATAAAGTCAGCCACTGTTTCCCCATCTATTTGCCATAATGATGGGACCAGATGCCATGATCTTAGTTTTCTGAGTGTTGAGCTTTAAGCCAACTTTTTCACTCTCCTCTTTCACTTTCATCAAGAGGCTCTTTAGTTCTTTTTCACTTTCTGCAATAAGGGTGGTGTCATCTGCATATCTGAGGTTATTGATATTTCTCCCGGCAATCTTGATTCCAGCTTGTGTTTCTTCCAGCCCAGCGTTTCTCATGATGTACTCTGCATAGAAGTTAAATAAGCAGGGTGACAATATACAGCCTTGACGTACTCCTTTTCCTATTTGGAACCAGTCTGTTGCTCCATGTCCAGTTCTAACTGTTGCTTCCTGACCTGCATACATATTTATCAAGAGGCAGGTCAGATGGTCTGGTATTCCCATCTCTTTCAGAATTTTCAAGTTTATTGTGATCTACACAGTCAAAGGCTTTGGCATAGTCAATAAAGCAGAAATAGATGTTTTTCTGGAACTCTCTTGCTTTTTTGATGATCCATCAGATGGTGGCATGTGTTTTCTGGTTCCTCTACCTTTTCTAAAACCAGCTTGAACATCTGGAAGTTCATGGTTCATGTATTGGTGAAGCCTGGCTTGGAGAATTTTGAGCATTACTTTACTAGCCTGTGAGATGAGTGCAATTGTGCGGTAGTTTGTGCATTCTTTGGCATTGCCTTTCTTGAGGATTGGAATGAAAACGGACATTTTCCAGTCCTGTGGCCACTGCTGAGTTTCCCACATTTGCTGGCATATTGAATACAGCACTTTCACAGCATCATCTTCTAGGATTTGAAATAGCTCAACTGAATTCCATCACCTCCACTAGCTTTGTTCTTAGTCATGCTTCCTAAGGCCCACTTGACTTCCCATTCCAGGATGTCTGGCTCTAGGTGTGTGATCACAGCATTGTGATTACCTGGATCATGAAGATGTTTTTGTACAGCTCTTCTGTGTATCTTCTCTTAATATCTTCTGCTTCTGTTAGGTCCATACCATTTCTGTCCTTTATTGAACCCATCTTTGCATGAAATGTTCCCTTGGTAGCTCTAATTTTCTTGAAGAGATCTTTCTATTGATTTTTCCTGTATTTCTTTGCACTGATCACTGAGGAAGGCTTTCTTATCTCTTCTTGTTATTCTTTGGAACTCTAATGGGTATGTCTTTCCTTTTCTCCTTTGCTTTCACTTCTCCTCTTTCAGAGCTATTTGTAAGGCCTCCTGAGACAGCCATTTTGCTGTTTTGCCTTTCTTTCTCTTGCGGATGGTCTTGATCCCTGCCTCCTGCACCTCAACATAATGAAGACCAAATACAACAAGCCCACAGCAAACATCCTTCTCAGTGGTGAGAACCTGAAAGCATTTCCTCTAAGGTTAAGAATAAGACAAGGACGTTTGCTCTCACCGCTATTATTCACTATCTCTTTGGAAGTCCAGCCATGGCAATCAGAGAAAAAAAAAGAAATAAAGGAAATCCAAATTGGAAAAGAAAATGGTCACTGTTTGCAGATGATGTGATACTTTACGTAGAAAATCCTAAAGATGCTACCAGAAAACTACCGCTGCTAATCCCTGAATCTGGCAAGGCTGCAGGATAGAGAATTGATGCACAGAAATCTCTTGCTTTCCTGACACTAACAGTGAGAGACTGGAAAGAGGAACTAAGGAAACAATTCCAGTTACCATTGCAAAAAAACAACAAAACCTAGGAATACCGGGCCGGCGCACTAAGCGTGGCCGAGAGGAGCTACCCCATGTGTGAGGTCAGGGGCAGCAGCCTAGAGTGCCAGGCTGCGGCGGCACAGGAACGGTCGAGAGGAGTTACCCCGCATCTGAGGTCGGGGGGCCAGGAGGAGATACCCTACGTCCAAGGTCAGGGGTGGCCGTGGCGGGGGAGACACATCGCGTCCGAGGTCAGGGGCAGCTGGGAGGAGACACCTTGCTCTCGAGGCCAGGGGCGGTGACCCTGAGGAGCCACCACGAGCCCGAGGCCAGGGGCCGGCAGCCGGGAGGAGCAACCCGAGGAGCGGTGGCTGTGCAGGCGCAGGATGGCCTAGAGGAGCTATCCCATATTGAAGGTCAGGAACGGCAGCAATAAGGAGACACCCCTCGTCCAAGGTAAGGAGCAGCAGCTGTGCTTTGCTGGAGCAGCCGTGAATAGATATCCCATGCCCAACGTAAGAGAAACCCAAGTAAGATGATAGGTATTGCAAGAGGGCATCAGAGGGCAGACACACTGAAACCATACTCACAGAAAACTAGTCAATCTAATCACACTAGGACCACAGCCTTGTCTAACTCAGTGAAACCAAGCCATGCCTGCGGGGCAACCCAAGACGGGCGGGTCATGGTGGAGAGGGCTGACAGAACGTGGTCCACTGGAGAAGGGAATAGCAAGCCACTTCAGTATTCTTTCCTTGAGAACCCCATGAACAGTATGAAAAGACAAAATGATAGGATACCGAAAGGGGAACTCCCCAGGTCAGTAGGTGCCCAATATGCTACTGGAGATGAGTAGAGAAATAAAAAGAATGAAGGGATGGAGCCAAAGCAAAAACAGTACCCAGCTGTGCATGTGACTGGTGATAGAAGCAAGGACAGATGCTGTTAAGAGCAATACTGCATAGGAACCTGGAATGTCAGGTTCATGAACAAGGCAAATTGGAAGTGGTCAAACAGGAGATGGCAAGGGTGAATGTTGACATTCTAGGAATCAGTGAACGAAAATGGACTGGAATGGATGAATTTAACTCAGATGACCATTATATCTACTAATGCGGGCAGGAATCCCTCAGAAGAAATGGAGTAGCCATCATGGTCAACAAAAGAGTCTGAAATGCAGTACTTGGATGCAATCTCAAAAATGACAGAATGATCTCTGTTCGTTTCCAAGGCAAACCATTCAATATCACAGTTATCGAAGTCTATGCCCCAACCAGTAACGCTGAAGAAGCTGAAGTTGAAAGGTTCTATGAAACCTACAAGACCTTTTAGAACTAACACCCCAAAAAGATGTCCTTTTCATTATAGGGGAATGGAATGCTAAAGTAGGAAGTCAAGAAACACCTGGAGTAACAGGCAAATTTGGCCTTGGAATGCGGAATGAAGCAGGGCAAAGACTAACAGAGTTTTGCCAAGAAAATGCACTGGTCATAGCAAACACCCTCTTCCAACAACACAAGAGAAGACTCTACACATGGACATCACCAGATGGTCAACACCGAAATCAGATTGATTATATTCTTTGCAGCCAAAGATGGAGAAGCTCTATACAGTCAGCAAAAACAAGACCAGGAGCTGACTGTGGCTCAGATCATAAACTCCTTATTGCCAAATTCAGACTTAAATTGAAGAAAGTAGGGAAAACCGCTAGACTATTCAGGTATGACCTAAATCAAATCCCTTATGATTATACAGTGGAAGTGGGAAATAGACTGAAGGGCCTAGATCTGACAGATAGAGTGCCTGATGAACTATGGAATGAGGTTCGTGACATTGTACAGGAGACAGGGATCAAGACCATCCCCATGGAAAAGAAATGCAAAAAAGCAAAATGGCTGTCTGGGGAGGCCTTACAAATAGCTGTGAAGAGAAGAGAGGTGAAAAGCAAAGGAGAAAAGGAAAGATATAAGCATCTGAATGCAGAGTTCCAAAGAATAGCAAGAAAAGATAAGAAAGCCTTCTTCAGCGATCAATGCAAAGAAATAGAGGAAAACAACAGAATGGGAAAGACTAGAGATCTCTTCAAGAAAATTAGAGATATCAAGGGAACATTTCATGCAAAGATGGGCTCGATAAACGGTCTGGACCTAACAGAAGCAGAAGATATTAAGAAGAGGTGGCAAGAATACACAGAAGAACTGTACAAAAAGATCTTCACGACCCAGATAATCATGATGATGTGATCACTAATCTAGAGCCAGACATCCTGGAATGTGAAGTCAAGTGGGCCTTAGGAAGCATCACTATGAACAAAGCTAGTGGAGGTGATGGAATTCCAGTTGAGCTGTTTCAAATCCTGAAAGATGATGCTGTGAAAATGCTGCACTCAATGTGCCAGCACATTTGAAAAACTCAGCAGTGGCCACAGGACTGGAAAAGGTCAGTTTTCATTCCAATCCTCAAGAAAGGCAATGCCAAAGAATGCTCAAACTACCGCACAATTGCACTCATGTTACATGCTAGTAAAGTAATGCTCAAAATTCTCCAAGCCAGGCTTCAGCAATACGTGAACCGTGAACTCCCTGATGTTCAAGCTGGTTTTAGAAAAGGCAGAGGAACCAGAGATCAAATTGCCAACATCCGCTGGATCATGGAAAAAGCAAGAGAGTTCCAGAAAAACATCTATTTCTGCTTTATTGACTATGCCAAAGCCTTTGACTGTGTGGATCACAATTAACTGTGGAAAATTCTGAAAGAGATGGGAATACCAGACCACCTAAACTGCCTCTTGAGAAATCTCTATGCAGGTTAGGAAGCAACAGTTAGAACTGGACATGGAGCAACAGACTGGTTCCAAATAGGAAAAGGAGTACGTCAAGGCTGTATATTGTCACCCTGCTTATTTAACGTCTATGCAGAGTACATCATGAGAAACGCTGGACTGGAAGAAGCACAAGCTAGAATCAAGGTTGTTGGGAGAAATATCAATAACCTCAGATATGCAGATGACACCACCCTTATGGCAGAAAGTGAAGAAGAGCTAAAGGGTCTCTTGATGAAGGTGAAAGAGCAGAGACAAAAAGTTTGCTTAAAGGTCAACATTCAGAAAACGAAGATCATGGCATCTGGTCCCATCACTTCATGGGAAATAGATGGGGAAACAGTGGAAACAGTGTCAGACTTTATTTTTGGGGGTCCAAAATCACTGTGGATGGTGACTGCAGCCATGAAATTAGAAGACACTCCTTGGAAGAAAAGTTATGAGCAACCTAGATAGCATATTCCAAAGCAGAGACATTACTTTGCCAACTAAGGTCTATCTAGTCAAGGCTATGGTTTTTTCAGTAGTCATGTATGGATGTGAGAGCTGGACTGTGAAGAAGGCTGAGTGCTGAAGAATTGATGCTTTTGAACTGTGGTGTTGGAGAAGACGCTTGAGAGTCCCCTGGACTGCAAGGAGATCCAACCAGTCCATTCTGAAGGAGATCAGCCCTGGATTTCTTTGGAAGGACTGATGTTGAAGCTGAAACTCCAGTACTGTGAGTGAGTTGACTCACTGGAAAAGACTCTGATGCTGGGAGGGATTGGGGGCAGGAGGAGAAGGGGACGACAGAGGACGAGATGGCTGGATGGGAACTCCGGTAGATGGTGATGGACAGGGAGGCCTGGCGTGCTGCGATTCATGGGGTCGCGAAGAGTTGGACACAACCTAGCGACTGAACTGAGCTGAACTGAAGGAGGCAAAAGACTTGTACGTGGAAAACTGTAAGCTACTGATGAAGACACAAACAGGCAGCAAGATATACCACGTTGCCTGATTGGAAGACTCAATATTGTGAAAATGACCAAACTACCCAAAGCAATCTACAGATTCAAGGTAATCCCTATCAGATTACTAATGGCATTTTTCACAGGATTAGATTTTAAAAATTTACGCTTTGTATGGAAACACAAAAGAGGCCAAATAGTCAAAGCAACCTTGAGAAAGAAACGCAGAGCTGGAGGAGTCAGGCTCCCTGACTCCAGACGAGACTCCAAAGCTGCCGTCATCAACACTGGTGCTTACACAGAAACTCACACGCAGGTCAATCCGGCAGGACAGAGAGCCCGGAGATGAGCCCACGGAGCTCCAATCTCCTAATCTGACACAGGAGGCTAGAACAGACAGTGGGCCACAGACAGCCTCTTCAGGACGTGGTGCTGGGAAAATCGGACAGCTACATGTAAAAGACTGAAATAAGGACACCTCCTAACTCCGCACACCAAAGTGGATTAACGACCTGGACGTGAGGCTGGACACTGTAAAACTCTTGGAGGAAAACACAGGCAGAACACTTTTCGACATAAATCACAGCAAAATCTTTCTGACCCACCTCCTAGAGTAATGAAAATAAAAACGAAAATAAACAAATGGGACTTAAAAGCTTTTTCACAGCAAAGAAAGCCATAACGATGAGCGATCATGTGCTCCTCTGAATAGGAGAAAATATTTGCAAACAAAGCAACAGACAGGAATTGATCTCCACAATGCGCACACGGTTCATGCAGCTCAACATCAAAAACAAAGCCAATGACCCAGTAAAAAGTGGGTGGAAGACCTAAACTTCTTCTCTAAGGAAGACATACAGATGGTCATATGAAAAGACACTCAACATCCCTAATTATTCAGTTCAGTTCAGTCGCTCAGTCGTGTCCGACTCTTTGTGACCCCGTGAATCGCAGCACGCCAGGCCTCCCTGTCCATCACCATCTCCCGGAGTTCACTCAGACTCACGTCCATCGAGTCCATGATGCCATCCAGCCATCTCATCCTCTGTCGACCCCTTCTCCTCCTGCCTCTAACCCCTCCCAGCATCAGAGTCTTTTCCAGTGAGTCAACCCTTCGCATCAGGTAGCCAAAGTATTGGAGTTTCAGCTTTAGCATCAGTCCTTCCAAAGAACACCCAAGACTGGTCTCCTTTAGAATGGACTGGTTGGATCTCCTTGCAGTCCAAGGGACTCTCAAGAGTCTTCTGCAGTACCACAGTTCAAAAGCATCAATTCTTCGGTACTCAGCCTTCTTCACAGTCCAACTCTCACATCCTACATAACTACTGGAAAAACCATAGCCTTGACTAGACGGACTTTGTTGGCAAAGTAATGTCTCCTGCTTTTTAATATGCTGTCTAGGTTGGTCATAACTTTCCTTCCAAGGAGTAAGAGTCTTTTAATTTCATGGCTACAATCACCATCTGCAGTGATTTTGGAGCCCCCAAAAGTAAAGTCTGACACTATTTCCACTGTTTCCTCATCTATTTCCCATGAAGTGATGGGTCCAGATGCCGTGATCTTCATTTTCTGAGTAGTGAGCTTTAAGCCAATTTTTTCACTCTCCTCTTTCACTTTCATCAAGAGGCTTTTTAGTTCCTCTTCACTTTCTGCCATAAGGATGGTATCATCTGCATATCTGAGGTTATTGGTATTTCTCCCGGCAATCTTGATTCCAGCTTGTGCTTCTTCCAGTCCAGCATTTCGCATGCTGTACTCTGCATAGAAGTCAAATAAGCAGGGTGACAATACACAGCCTTGACGTACCCCTTTTCCTATTTGGAACCAGTCTGTTGTTCCGTGTCCAGTTCTCACTGTTGCTGCTGACCTGCATACAGGTTTATTAGAGAAACTACGGTGAGGTATATTACCTCAGGCTGGTCAGAATGGCCATCATCCGAAAATATACAAACAATAAATGCTGGAGAGGACTTACTGGAGAAAAGCGCGCCCTCTTTCACTGATGGCGGAAATGTAAACTGATATAAGCACTACGGAGAACAGGGTGGAGGTTCCTGAAAAAACTGAAACCCGCCGCGTGAGCAGCAGCCCCAGTCCTAGGCACACACCCTGAGGAAGCAAAACGGAGAAAGACGCGTGCGCCCCAGGGCTCAGTGCAGCACTGTCTACAACAGCCAGCACTCAGGCAGCCTGGATGTCCAGCAGCAGATGAACGGATAAGGGAGAAGTGGTGCGTAGACAGGGCGGAACATCACGCAGCCACAGAAGGCGCACACTGGGGCATTCGCGGTCGCCATGGAGCGCTGAGATGAGCGCCGGGTGCTGCAACAGTGCCTCACTAGCCGCCTCACTCACGTCAGGGTGCTCTTTTCTCCAATGAATCCTCTCCAGCACTGACTGCTGTTTGTCTCACACACGGCAGTGCGCGCCTGCCAGCTCTAGTCCCTCGATTCATGCCCCCTCTCCTTCCCCGCTGGCCCTCGAGGCCATTGTCTGCATCTGCCTATCCCTGCCCTGCGGATAGGTTCCTCAGCACCGTTTTCTGGGTTCCGCACACTAGCGTGAGTGAAACAGATGGCTGGGGGAAGGCACTTTCATGCTCTAGAGCAGAGCGCATGGTGACTTAAGAGGACGGCCATTTCCTCCTCCGGGGGATCTTCCTGACCCAGGGATCAAACCCAAGTGTCTTGCATTGCCGGCAGACTAGGAAAGGAGCACGTCAAGGCTGTGTATTGTCACCCTGCTTATTTAACTTATAGGCAGAGTACATCATGTGAAATGCAAGGCTGGATAAAGTACAAGCTGGGATCAAGATTGCTGGGAGAAATATCAATAACCTCAGATATGCAGATGACACCACCCTTATGTCAGAAAGGGAAGAACTAAAGAGCCTCTTGATGAAAGTGAAAGAGGAGAGTGAAAAAGTTGGCTTAAAAGTCAACATTCAGAAAACGAAGATCATGGCATCTGGTCCCATCACTTCATGGGAAATAGATGGGGAAACAGTGGAAACAGTGAGAGACTTTATCTTTTGGGCTCCAAAATCACTGTGGATGGTGACTGCAGCCATGAAATTAAAAGATGCTTGTTCCTTGGAAGAAAAGTTATGACCAACCTAGACAGCATATTAAAAAGCAGAGACATTACTTTGCCAACAAAGGTCCATCTAGTCAAAGCTATGGTTTTTCCAGTAATCACGTATGGATGTGACAGTTTGCACTATAAAGAAAGCTGAGTGCCAAAGAATTGATGTTTTGCACTGTGGTGTTGGAGAAGACTCTTGAAAGTCCCTTGGACTGCAAGGAGATCCAACCAGTCCATCCTAAAGGAAATCAGTCCTGAATATTCATTGGAAGGACTGATGCTAAAGCTGAAACTCCAATGCTTTGGCCACCTGATGTTAAGAGCTGACTCACTGGAAAAGACCCTGATGCTGGGAAAGACTGAAGGCGGGAGGAGAAGGGGACGACAGAGGGTGAGATGGTTGGATGGCATCACCGACTCAATGGACACGAGTTTAAGTAAGCCCTGGGAGAGTTGGTGATGGACAGGGAGGCCTGGCATGCTGCAGCCCATGGGGGCGCAAGGAGTCAGACACAACAGAGCTGAGTGGGAAACTGCTATCTAACACAGGGAGGTCATCTCAGTGCTCTGTGATGACCTAGAGGGGTGATGAGGCGGTGGGAGGGAGGCTCACGAGGGAGCGGACACATGTATTCATGTAGCTGCTTCATGACGTTGTATAGCAGAAATGAACACAACATTATAAAAGGCAATAGGGCTTCTGGTGGTCCAGTGGTTTAAGAGTCTGCCTTGCAATGCAGGGGACACCAGTTTGATCCCTGGTCTGGGAAGATCCCACGTGCCACAGAGCAACTAAGCCCATGTGTCATAACGACTGAGCGAGCACTCTAGAGCCGTAACTAGTGAGGCCTGTGCACCCTCGAGCCATGCCCCGCAGGACCCCGCAGCTGTGCTCCGCAGAAGCCACCGCAACGAGAAGTCCACGCATCACCGCTAGAGACTAGCTCCTGCTCGCTGCAACTAGAAAAGGCCCACGTGCAATGATGAAGACCCAGCGCAGCCGAAAGTAACTGGATAAAATTATTTTTAAAAGACAATAATCAATATATTTTATATTAAAAAAGAGATGAAAAGACAACCATCAGAATGGGAGAAAATATTTTCAAATGAAGCAACTGACACAGACTAATCTCCAGGAGTTGGTGATGGACAGGAAGGTCTGGCGGGCTGCGGTTCATGGGGTCGCGGAGAGTCGGACACCACTGGGAGACTGAACTGAACTGAATCTCCAAAATGTACAAGCAGTTCATGCAGCTCAGTATCAAACAAACAAACAAAGAACAGAACCAAAAATTGGGCAGAAGAGCTGAACAGACATTTCTCTAAAGAAAACACAGAGATGGCCAATAAATGCATGAAAAGATGCTCAACAGTGCTCATTATTAGAGACGCGCAAATCAAAACTACAATGAGGTACCGCCTCACACCAGTCAGAATGGCCAGCGTCTCCAAAGATTTATGAACAACAAACGCTGGAGAGGATTTACTGGAGAAAAAGGGAACCCTCTTTCACTGCTGGTGGAAATGTAAACTGATACAGCCACTATGGGGAACAGTGTGGAGGTTCCAGAAAAAATTAAAAATAAAGCTACCATTGACTCAGCAGTCCCACTCCTGGATGGTTATACCCTGAGAAACCTGTCATTCAAAAAGACACATGTAGCCCAGTGTTCATGCAGCACTCCTCACGATAGCCAGGACGTGGAAGGAACGTAAATGCCCGTCAGCAGATGAACGGATAAAGAAGATGTGGCACCTAATACAACGGGATGTTACTCAGCCATAAACAGGAGCAAAACTGGTTAACTTTCAGAGACAGGCATGGACCCAGACACTGTCATACAGAGTGAAGTAAGTGAGAAAGGAAAACAAATACATTAGCACACACACACGTATATACATACATGACATGTAGAACAGTGGAACAGATGAACATACATGCAAAGGAGAAAGAGAGACACGGAGTTAGCAAGCATGGACAGCAAGGGAGGAGGGGGAGTGCGGTGGGCGGAGGTGAGGGTCAGCGCATACGCAAGACTGCACACAGAACAGGTCCCAAGGAGAACGCGCTGCGTGGCACACAGGACGCGACCCAGGGCCCCGGGGGCCTAGACGGGAAGGAAACCCGAAACGGGAGACACGTGTGCGTGCGGCTGACTCACTTTGCTGTGCGGCAGAGGCCAGCACGACATTGTCAAGCGCCTGCACGCGAGCGAAGCTTTAGAAGCCCCCTGCCACTGTCGCTGCCAACCCCACGAGGACGAGGCTCCGCAGACACGGCACGTGATAGGAAGTGTTTGGCTCTGTGCTGGGCAAAGGTATTTTTCCTCTTTGGTTTATTTCTCAAGTGGCTCTTCAACAAAACAGACTTTAAATAGGTGCAAATCCTAAGAGGCCAAACCAAGAATTAGGAAGTCCAGGACTTTGGCGTTGAAGGTCCACGTGTAACAAAACTGCAGGAGGTGGGCGGCTCAGCACGGCCCCACTGCGGCCGCGTGGGGACGTGGGCCACCCTGTGGCCAGACCGTGTGGTTTTTCTAGAAGGACTGAGCATGCAGGTTTTCAGCGTAAAGCCTCCTCCTTTTTCTGTATGTTGACAAGCACGTGGAAGGCGCAAAGGCTGACTGCAGCTGAGCATGGCATTTGTGCAAACGGCACGCGGCCTGGGACGTGCACCAAATCTCCTGTTTTCAAGACAGAGAGACTGAGGTCCAGAGAGGTGCAGGCTTCTACCCCAGCCCACACAGCAGAGGGACTGTCATGGACTCACGCCTCCTGGGGGAGCCCTTTCCCAACACAGGGCACCCCAGAGGCGGCAGAGTCATCTGCACACGGGTTGGGAGGATCAAGTCCCATGTGTTGTCCAGACATACATATGTGAGCACACGTCTGTGTGCACGCACTCACGTGTCTACTGCAAGTAACTTTAAAACCAGCTCAAGGTTCCCCACGACAGGAACTGGGCCTTCCTGAGGCCCCACAGGGATGCGCTGTGCCCAGCAGAAGGCCCAGGGACCCCAGTTCTCCCAGACTCCCTGCCCCCACCACACACTCAAGGGACTCCCTCAGCAAGACCCAGGTCAGGGGAGTCGTTTTCTCCGCCTGGGTTGCAGCCGAGCCCTCCAGCTTCAGAAGAGACCGTGACATGTTCCCTGAGTCCCTAGGAGGTCGCTCATCCCCAGGTTCAGGGGAGGACAGTCTCAGGGGAATGAGAATTGACAGCTTCAAGCCCCCCCCCACCAGGAGGAGAAGGGACGAGGGCTCTGATCGAGGCTGTCCCACGTCAGCCACACACAGGGTCCCGAGCCTCCACCAGCTCCACGGAGGCTCAAGGAAGACAGAGTGGATTCAGGTCAGGGCGCCCACGCCAGGCGCAGAGTGCCGTGAACTTCCTCCAGTCGCCTTAGCAGGCGCCTCCGACACGTCACCAAGCCCCGGCCCTGCTTCCCTGGCGCCCCCTGTCTGCCCGCCCTCTTCACTGACCTGCCATCGTCTCTCCCCGGAGGAAGCCACAGCCTCCTCCCAGGCCTCTCTGCCTCCCCCAGGCTCCGTCAAGCCAGCCTCCCAGCCACAGCCAGCTGACTCCTTCCCCGGCATGCCGCGTTCTGCCCTGCCTCTGGGCCTTTGCACACGCTTGTCCCTCTGACTTCTGCGTGGCTGGCTCTTTCAGTTCATAGGACTCAGTTCAAATGCCCACACTTCAAGGGCACAGCGCCAAGCATCCCGGCCTCCAGCACCCGGCACGCTCCATTGTTGTCTCTTTATGGCGCGTACCCTACCTGAAACGCTACATCGCACTTCCTGGAGTCTGTGCAGTATAGTGGTGGTTAAAAGCATGGACTCTGGAGCAGACACCCCGTGTTCAAGCCTGCCTCTGCCGTCTGTTGCTGCGTGGTTTAGGGACTCCCCTGGTGGCTCAGACGGTAAAGCGTCTGCCTGCAATGCGGGAGACCCGAGTTCGATCCCTGGGTCGGGAAGATCCCCTGGAGAAGGAAATGGCAATCCACTCCGGTACTATTGCCTGGAAAATCCCATGGACAGAGGAGCCTAGTAGGCTACAGTCCGTGGGGTCGCAAAGAGTCGGACACGACTGAGAGACTTCACTCACTCAGGGCAAGCGACATAACCTCTCGGTGCCTGCCTGTCCCTACTTATAAAATGGGAGCAGTGGTGGAATTATCACAGTGGTTGAGTGAGCTACTGCATGTAGATTGCAGAACACAGGGCCTAGTGCATTACAAGGACTGAGGAAGCGGGAGGTTTAATTAACATGCTGTTAAATTTCCTGGGGGCAGGACTTTGTCTTTATGGCCCCTGGGCCTCCAGTGCCCAGCACATAGCTGAGAGTTAACATTTGTTAACTAAGAAAGAATGATGATGAAATGGACAACCTAGGAGAAATGGACAAATTCCTAGAAATGTACCATCATCTCCCAAGACTGAGTCAGGACCAAATAGAAAATATAAGCATACAAATTACCAGCAATGAAACTGAATCAGTAATTTTAAAACTCCCCAAAGACAAGAGTCCAGGACTAGATGGCTCAGAGGTGAATTCTACCGAACACTTGGAGAGAAGAGTGAACACCTATCCTTCTCAGTTCAGTTCAGTTCATTTAAGTCGCTCAGTCGCGTCCGACTCTTTGCGACCCCATGAATTGCAGCACAGAAAAATCAGAGGAAGGAACACTTCTAAACTTATTCTAGGAGGCCAGCATTACCCTGACACCCAAACCAGACAAAGATCTCGCAAAAAGAAAACTACAGGCCAATGTCACTGATGAGCATAGACGCAAAAATCCTCAACAAAAGAGTGGTAAACTGAATCGAACAATAAAGGGTCAGACACCGTGATCAAGTAGGGTTATCCCAGGGACGCAAGGCTTTTTCAGGACCCACAACTCAATCAGTGTGACAGAGCACACCTACAAACTGAAGAATTAAAGTCACGCGATCATCTTACTAGATGGAGAAAAAGCTTGTGACAAAGTTCAACATCCATTTATGATTAAAAAAAAAAAACCCTTCAGAAAGTGGGTATAGAGGGAACATCCATTCAGTCGCTCAGTCGTGTCCGACTCTGTGACCCCATGAGTCGCAGTACGCCAGGCCGCCCTGTCCATCACCATCACCCTCAACATAATAAAGACCATATATGACAGACCCACAGCAAACAGCATTCTCGTGTTGAAAACCCGAAGGCATCTCCTCTAAGATCAGAGACAAGACAAGCATGCCCATCCATTCTCACCACTTTTATTCCACATAGTTCTGGAGGCCCTAGCCATGGCATTCAGAGAAGAAAAAGAAAAGAAATTCAAGTTGGAAAAGAAGTAAAATGTTCACTGTTTTTGCAGATGACATGATACTATACATAGAAAAATCCTGAAGACGCCAGCAGAAAACTACTAGAGCTAATCAACGAATTCAGTAAAGCTGCAGGGTACAAAATTAACACAGGAATCGGCGGCATTTCTATACGCTAACAACAAGCTATAGGAGGGATTTAAGGAGACAATCCCATTCACCACCGCATCAAAAAGGTTAGAGCCCCGGCAACAGACCTACCCACAGAGGCAAAAGGCCTGCACTCAGGAGACGGTGAGAGTCTGATGATAGAAACTGGAGACACACACAGGCGGAAAGACGGCACACACTGGGTTGGAGGATTAATATT
This sequence comes from Nanger dama, assembly GCA_917880005.1. Lineage (NCBI taxonomy): Eukaryota > Metazoa > Chordata > Mammalia > Artiodactyla > Bovidae > Nanger > Nanger dama. Next base: position 2,494,782 of record CAKJTW010000016.1, on the reverse strand, counting down.
GTTAGAGTGCCACACGATATCACTCATATGTGGAACGTGATTTTTAAAGAGACACCAATGAACTTGTTTATAAAACAAAAAAGACTTACAGAGGAGACATGCTTATGGTCTCCAAAGGGAAGCGTGGTGGAGGGGGTTGAATCAGGAGCTGGGGATACACACACACACCTACATATAAGAGAGAAAGCCAGCCAGGAAGGCACCTCAATATTCTGTGATAACTGAGATGTGAAAAGAATCTTGAAAACAATGAACATGTGTATTTGGAGGTGCTGCTCAGTTGCTCAGTTGAGTCTGACTCTGCGATTCCGTGGGCTGCAGCCCACCAGGCTCTGTGGGGCTCTCCAGGCCAAGGCTGCTGGAGTGGGCCGCCACTGTCTTCCCCAGGGGACCGTTCCCACCCAGAGGCCCGGCCTGCCCCTCCTGCAAGTCTCCTGAATCGCAGGCAGGTTCCTGTCACCGCTCAGCCGCCAGGGAGGCCCAGGTGGATGAACACGTGTAACAGAATTGCCTTGCTGTGCACTGGAAACCGACGCAGCATCGCAAATCAGCTCTCCTCCACCAAGAGTAAAGCGTCTAAAACGCTCAATGACTGCTCAAGTGACCACGCTGCTCAAGGCAATCTTCAGACTCAAGGCAATCCCTATCAACCCCCAAGGGCATGTCTCCCAGAATTAGGACAAATCATTTTAATATTTGTATAGAAACGCAGAAGACCCCAAGGAGCCAAAACAACCTGAGAAAGAACAGAACTGGAGGAATCAAGCTTCTTGACTTCAGACTATACTACAAAGCTGCAGTCATCAGCGCTGTCTGGTACCAGCACAGAAACAGATGCACAGATCAGCACGACAGAATGCGGAGCCCAGAAACAGACCCACACACTTATGGCCAAGTATCCTGCAACGAAGGAGGCAAGAACACCCAGCAGAGGAAAGACAGTCTTCAATACGTGGTGCTGGGAAAGCTGGACATGTAAAAGAATGAAATGAGGACGTTCTTCACACCATATACAAAGATAAACTCAAAGTGGATTAAAAGACTTAAATATAAGACCAAACCCCATAAAACTCCTGGAAGAAAACATACGCAGAACATCTTTGATATAAACGGCAGCAACATTGCTTTTGGGTCTGTCTCCTAAAGCAAAAGCCAACCAAACAAGCAAATGAGGCCTAAGCAAATGTAAAAATTTTTGTATGGCAGAGAAAACCATCAGCAACATGAAAATACCATCTGCTCAATGGGAGAAAATATTCACAATATGACTGATAAGGGGTTAATATCCAAAGTATATAAACAGCTTATACTGGAAACAGACAAAAAAATTGATCTCATTAAAAAAAAAAAAAAAACAAAAAAAAACAGGCAGAAGACCTGAATAGACATTTTTCCAAAGAAAATATACAGATGGCCATCAGGCACACGAAAAGATCATTAATCACCAGAGAAATGCAAATTAAAACCATAATGAGCTATCACCTCATATCTGTCAGAACGGCTGTCATCAAAAAAACTGCAAACAGCAAATGTTGGTGAGGATGTGGGAAAACGGGGCCCTTGTCTACTCTTGGCAGGGAATGTAAATTGGTGCAGACACTGCAAAATAATACGGTGGTTTCTCAAAAAAACTAAAAACAGAACTACCATATGATCTGGCAATTCCACTTCTGGGTACACATCTAAAAGAAAATGAAAACAGTAATTGAAAAAGATACATGCACCCCAATGTTCATAGCAACACTATTTACAGTTGCCAAGATATGGAGCAACCTAAGTGTCACATTCAAAAGCAGAGACATTATTTTGCCGACTAAGGTCCGTCTAGTCAAGGCTATGGTTTTTCCTGTGGTCATGTATGGATGTGAGAGTTGGACTGTGAAGAAGGCTGAGCACTGAAGAATTGATGCTTTTGAACTGTGGTGTTGGAGAAGACTCTTGAGAGTCCCCTGGACTGCAAGGAGATCCAACCAGTCCATTCTGAAGATCAGCCCTAGAATTTCTTAGGAAGGAATGATGCTAAAGCTGAAACTCCAGTACTTTGGCCACCTGATGCGAAGAGTTGACTCATTGGAAAAGACTCTGATGCTGGGAGGGATTAGGGGCAGGAGGAGAAGGGGGACAACAGAGGATGAGATGGCTGGATGGCATCACTGACTTGATGGACGCGAGTCTGAGTGAACTCCGGGAGTTGGTGATGGACAGGGCGGCCTGGCGTGCTGCGATTCATGGGGTTGTAGAGAGTTGGACACGACTGAGCGACTGAACTGAAGTCTCCATGAACAGATGAATGGATAAAGAAGACACGGTACATATTTGTGCACACACACACACACACACACACACACATGAATACTACTCAGCCATAAAGAAGAATGAAAGTTTGCCATTTGGAGCCACATGGATGGACTTGCAGGGCATTACCCTAAGTGAAATGAGTCAGACAGAGACAAATAGTGTACAATATCACTTATACCTGGAGTCCAAAAAATACAGCTAGTGAGTATAACAAAAAGGGAACAGACTCGCACATACAGAGAACAGGCGGTTGGCTACTCGTGGGAGAGGGAAGTGGGGAAGGGCAAGATGGGGGCTGTGCATGAAATAAATGGGCCACAGAGACACCAGGCGCAGCACGGGGAATATTGCCAGTGTTTTATAACAACTGTAAGCAGGGTGTAACCTGTAAAAACCGTGAGCCATTATGTTGTACACGTGAAACTTACATAATATTGTCTACCAACTGTCTCAAGAAAAAAACTTTTTAATAAAAATAAAAACAGGAATAACAGAGTGACTGAAGACAGGCATCCACTCCCAGACGTGCCAGGCCCCTACCCGGGCTGAGGCTGGGGGACAGCGGGCTCAGGCGGGCTTCTGGGGCCCAGGCCTGGGGGACAGAGGTGGCCTCTCCTGGGGGGCTGCTCAGGGGGTGGCAGGGACAGCTGGAGCCCCTGGACATGGTCAAAGGCCCGTCTGCTCCATTGACAACGTGGCCCCTGGTTGCCGCGATGACGCTCCTGGCCTCAGAAGAATGTGCTGGAGAGAAGAGGAGAGCCTACAGTCACCCCGGCTCAGCCTCCAGGACAGCAAGCTGCCTCTGACGCAAAGTGTCACCCACGTGCTCGTGGGCAGGCACTCCACAGACCTGCGGCCACATGCAGGATGAGCCAGACACCCACAGGGGCTGCACACACCAGAGGGGCTCACACCCAGGGGCAGGCCAGACTCCCACACGGCGAGGGCACACACGGCCCTGCCCAGACCAGAGCCAGACAGACCCCCACGGGAGGCCCCCCTTACCCCGGGGCCACCCACGAGACACACGCCCACCCAGAGGCCAGACACGGACCAGGCACTGCCTGGGAGGCCGTTCACCTGCGGTCCCTGGAACCAGCTCTGTGCAGGTCCCCAGCAAGTGTGTGCACGGTGTGTGCATTTGTGTCTGTGTGGGTGCAAGGAGAGACCACCTCCGAGTCCCGAGCCCTGCTCCCCACCCCACCTCACCCCCACCAAGCCCCGGCTCTCAGCCCAGGACACGGGCCTCCAGCCACAGCTCGCCCCTCTTACCTGGAGAGACGGGGGTTGGACGCAGACACCGGCGGGACACCCCGTTGCCTTCAGCGCTGACAGCAGCTGGGAAGGCGCTGGGAGTGGGCAGCGCCCGGACCACCACCTCGACCCCCAGGCCTGGGGCAGCCCCACAGCCATCGCGGCCGGGTGAGGCTCAGGGGTCGGCGGGGCGGGGGGCGTCTTCCCAAAAGGAGTCCCAGACAGTGATTCTCAAAGCGAGGGCCTGGAGCCTCTCAGGGGATCCGGAGAACAAACCGTCAGAACCACTTTCTTGATGGCAGTGAGAGGCTTGCATCTTCCACTCACCTTCTCGCAGGCAGGCGTTCCACGGAGTTTTCCAGAGGCTACGTGAGGCGTGCTCTCGAGAGAGATTCAAAGCCGTGGCAGGTGTGAGAACCCAGCTGGCCTTGTGTTAACCTCGCATTCAAGAAACCTGCAAAGTGAAACACAAGGCCGCTCTTTGGGTTGCTTTGCTGGTTTTAAGACAGAGCTATTTTTCATTTTAAAAAGTGTATTATTTCTGTAAGCACAGTGGGTTTGTTGTCGTGTAGAAACAAATGCGTAAAGACCTCTGTTTTTTCTCAGCTTTAGTTTCCATTGCTGTGAATGTCGATACACACATACACAACAGCTCTGGGCCTGCAATGATTTTCCAGATGCTAAGAAGGCAGTGGCACCCCACTCCAGTGCTCTTGCCTGGAGAATCCCATGGACGGAGGAGCCTGGTGGGCTGCAGTCTATGGGGTCACTACTAGTCGGACACGACTGAGTGACTTCACTTTCACTTTTCACTTTCACTCATTGGAGAAGGAAATGGCAACCCACTCCAGTGTTCTTGCCTGGAGAATCCCACGGACGGGGGAGCCTGGTGGGCGGCCGTCCATGGGGTCGCACAGAGTCGGACACGACTGAAGCGACTTAGCAGCAGGAGCAGCAAGGGGCCCTGAGACCCCCAGTGTTTGAGACCTGCTGCCTTAGACACATGGCGAATGATTGATTACAGTTCCTCTGCGTGCCCAGACTCAGTGAGTGCCACACATAGGGAGCGGGTATGGAGTTCTCCCTGCGCCGAGCCCCCGGCTGAAGGCTTTAGAAGGTCATCGCAGGGAATCCTCACACCAGCCTTATGCGGGCGGCAATGTCAAGGCTGGGGAGGAAACTCAGGTTGAGCCGTGAGAAACCCAATAGTGTTGCGGGACCAGTAAGTGGTAGTCAGGACTGAAATGCAGGCCTTCTGGCCTGAGAGACCCCGGGTCGAAACCTCACCATCTCCATCCCTCCCTGTCCCAAATAAGATACGAGGTGCCCAGGTAACTCTCAATTTCAGATAAGCAAAACATTTAGTACAAGCATGTACCCAGCATTACATGGGACATACTTATCCCAATTCATCGTTTGTCTGAAATTCAGACTTAACTGGTGTCCTCCACGCTTATCTGCTGTCTGGCGACTGGCTGTGCCAGGCCTGCACTGGGTGCTCAGGGTGCCCCCTCCCCCAGGGCAGCATGGCGTGGCCGCTTTCTGGCTGTGCACCCTGAGGGCCATCTCTCCCCTTCTCTGATCTGCCTTATGGTCTCCCTCCCAAGGGCCGAGATGGAAGGGTGGTGGGAGCAGAGTTGTTAGTGATCGTGGGCGCTTTTCACTTCCCCTAAAATCCAGCAGCCACGGACGGCATCCACTCACCCACCCCACACACCCGCCCTGGTTCCCCCTCAGCAAAGCCGGTCAGGGCTACTTGGAGGGGTCGCCCCAGAGCTGTTGCAAAATGCACCCCCCGTGTCCCCATCCTGGGTGCCCCGGAAAGACTGTGTGTTCCGCAGCCTCACCCTGACCCTCTCTGACCTCCCATGGGGCGTGGCTGGGGAGGGGCTACCTGGCAACAGGTTCTTGAAAGGCCACAGGTCCTGCCTGGAGCTTCCTCATCAGAGAGATACCCATTTTACAGACAAGGAAACTGAGGCTCAGCTCTTAGGGTCTGTGATTTAGTGCTTGATTAGGTGCCAGGCCGCTGCCTCCTGGAACGCCAGGCCCTCCCCCAGGGGAGGGTCTTCTGCCTGGAGTGGCCTTCAGTCTGCCTGCTTCTGGCCCCTACCTGCCAGCACACCTGGATGGTGGCAGAGAGGCGGCCACCAGTGGACATGCTGATGCATCGCTTGCCAGTGGAAGGCAGCCAGGGCTGCACGTCTGCCAGGGACTCGGCGATGCTGAATCACTAGACACACCGGGGGACTTTTCCACTCAATACATAATTACTTCCTTGAGTAAGAGCCTTCCTCCGCCAGCCTGGCCCCCTTCTCTGCTGTTTCGCTTTTTTCCCTTGACCACTGAAAGGATGATCGATTGGCGTGGTTGAGCCCCAGCTATGGGCAAAGAAGGCCCAGGGTGGCAGGAGCCCAGCAAAGCGCCCTCAGGAGGGGACCCCCGACTGGAGCCCAGCAGTGTCGCCAGGTCAGGCGCCCGGGGCTGTGTGGCCCAGGGCAAGCTGCTTAGCCTCCCTGGGCCTCAGCTGCCTCATCGATGCCTGAGCGAGGCCCTTTTCCAAGCACTGCGCACATCTCCTCTGATGTACTTCTCTCCATATGAGACAGGACTCTTTTCAGCCTTGGTATGAGTACCATAGGCTCGGGGGGCTTAAATAACAGAGATTTATCACCTCTCAGTTCTGGAGGCTGGAAATCCCAGATCAGGGCATCAGCAGGCAGGCTCCTTCTGTGGCCGTGGCAGACTGTCTGCTCAGGCCTCTCTCCTCAGCTTGTATATGATCCTCTCCACCCTGTCTGCCCTCAACGCATCTCTGTGTCCAAATTTCCTCTTTTATAAGGATGTAAGTTATACAGCCAACAGTCCTTTGCCAACAAAGGTCCATCTAGTCAAAGCCATGGTTTTTCCAGTAGTCATGTACAGATGTGAGAGTTGGACTGTAAAGAAGGCTGAGCACTGCAGAATGGATGCTTTTGAACTGTGGTGTTGGAGAAGACTCTTGAGAGTCCCTTGGACTGCAAGGAGATCCAACCAATCCATCCTAAAGGAAATCAGTCCTGAATATTCATTGGAAGGACTGATGCTGAAGCTGAAGCTCCAATACTTTAGCCACCTGATGCGAAGAGCTGACTCACTGGAAAAGACCCTGATGCTGGGCAAGATTGAAGGCGGGAGGAGAAGGGGACGGCAGAGGATGAGATGGTTGGATGGCATCACCGACTCAATGGACATGAGTTTGAGCAAGCTCTGAGAGATGGTGGAGCACAGAGGAGCCTGGTGTGCTGCCGTCCACGGGGTCTCAAAGAGGCAGATGCAACTGAACCACTGAACAATAATAAAGGAGGTCGGGTGGGCAGGCAGGCGGCTCCTGGCACTGCTCACACATAAGCTGCCTCTCCACCCCTCAGGCGCGTCCAGGGCCGTGCTCCCGCCTTGCGGCTGGCCGTGTGACCCACACTGGCCAGTTTGCAGGGGAAGTCATGCGTCTCGTGTCCAGGCGGCCACCCTGGGGCTGGCAGCAGCCCCTGCTGCCTTCTCTCTGCCACAGCGGCTGGCAGCATTCCTGACGCCAGCTGCCCCATCAGCCTGACTCGAGGGCACGCAGCAAAGCCAGAGCTAGCCCATCTGGGGCATGTTGAATGGGTGAAAAGGAAACTTTTGTTGCACTAAAGCCGCTGGGGATTTGGGGCTTTTGTTACTGCAGCAAAACTTGGGCTCTCCTGACTTGACGGTCCTGATGAATGGGATTCCACAGCCCTCATGCCCCGCGGAGGATCTGCAGGAATAACAATGCCAGGGGCTTATCCGCGTTGTGTGTCTAATGCCCGACTGGCTCACGGCACGGTCGCAGCCATCCGGTGACTAGGCACCGCTGCTGCCCTGCTGGTGGCACAGACGAGGGGGGCACGGGCCCGGGAGCCCTGGGTTGTAGGCAGCTGTGAGCTGGGCCCCCCTAGTTCCCGGTCCCTGCCTCTGAGGGTTGGAAGCGTTCAGCCGCCCCAGCCCAGCGGCCAGCTTGACCCCCTGGAAGACTGGCAGCTCAGCGCCTGGCCTCTCTGCTCAGTTTGGGCTCAGGCTGAGCTAGGGGGCCAGGTTCAAAGGTCTTTGCTCAGGCAGTCACGTGGATATGGCTCTGCTGCTCAGAAAAGGGCTGGGCCCCTGGTTGCTGTGAACCCCTCAACACGCCCCCAGGTCTGGGTGCAGGCTTGTCCATACCCCGCCTGGGGAGTCTGCTTCTCCCCTACCTCGGCTCTTCCATCCAGAGCACCCAGGACCCCTGGCCCCCGATAGGCAGCACTGCTCAGGTAGAGAAAGTCTGCGGCTCTGCTGGACTATCTGCCTAAAGGAGGGGTGGCAGCCGGAGTGAAGGCCTGGATTCAGCTTCTGCAAAACCAGTTTCCATGACCCCCCGCCCCTCTGAGAAGCCTTCCTCATTGGATTTTCAGTGGTGATGGGAGAGTTCTCCCATGGGCCTGGAGTGGGGAGGAGGAGAAGACAGACTTGTGTTAGGGGTTGGCCCAGGAGACCTCACTAAGGCCGCTGAGGTGGGCGCCCCATGCCCATCTCACAGATGGGAAGCTGGAGGATGCAGAGCAAAGGGGGGCCAGTCTGAGCTCGTATGGTTGCTGAGTGGCAGAGCCCGGCCTCATGCCGGGGTCCTGTTCCCTTGCTCAGTCGTAGCCGAGTCTTTGTGACCCCATGGACTGCAGCACACCAGACTTCCCCGTCCACCACCAACTCCCGGAGCTTGCTCGAACTCACGTCCATTGTGTTGGTGATGCCCCCCACCCATCTCATCCTCTGCTGCCCCCTTCTCCTGATGATGGACAGAGTACAGCCTGCACGCCCACCTCCTCCCCACTTCTCAGCCACCATCCATGCAGAAGGCGCCCCCGTGATGGGAACTGGGTCAGGAGCTGAAGACCCATGACAGCTGCCTCAGGGTCAGACCTTAGCTCCTGACACTTGGTGCCTTGGGCACCAGGGCTCCGACCTGCTGAGCCTCAGTCTTCTCGGCAGTACAATGGGCACAACAAGAGAGATTCTCTCTGCAGTGGAATCATGAGGTCAAGTACACGTGCCTGTGGCCCACTGCCCCAGAGAGCCCTGCAGGACGGGGGGGCTTCACAGGGACCTATGAGCAAGTCTGGGGACCAGACCCAGGAGCAGAATTGCTGAGTCCCGGAGGGGGGCCCCACCAGCTACTGTTCCCACTCAGGGCACCAGGGGGCCCTCACGCCCACATCCTCACTCGGCATTGCCCGGCCCCACCGGCCCCAGTCTAGCGGAAGCAGGCGAGACCTGGGCTTCCCTGGTCACCAGTGAGTTTCCCATCTGGGCCTTTTCCATCTCTGCTGTGAATGGCTTGCTTACACCCATGGCTCTGTTTCCACTGTGGCTACTACCTGAGAAAACCCTCCCGAGCGCCCGGCCTGACCAACCTCCCTGCTCCAAGGCATCGTCTCCTTAGGAAGCAGGCAGGGGTCCCACGTTCGCGGGGCGTCTGGACTCCGGTGGCTGGCTGCGCTTGGCTCTCCCTGCTGGGACGGGCCGCACTGCATTCTCACCCCTGCCTGCTCCTCTGGCTCCTTCCTTCAGCCACTGTGACGGTTTGTCATCAAAATGGAATAAATTCAAACTCCTGACCATGCCCAGAGGGGCCCCAGACTGGGCTCCTGCTGCAGCACGTCTCTCCTGACCGGCCTGCAGCCTGCCTAAGCTGGGGCTTCCAGGCTGGTCTGACCTGCCACGCTCATCCCCACCCCTAAGGACTCGGCCTGTCGCTCCCTCTGGGCCGGTTCCTACCCACAGAGGCTGCCCCCGCCTTCTGCACCATGAGGCTTCTGCAGACTCAGGAAAAGCAAGGAGCTGGCCTCGGTTGCATGAAGCAGGGGAAAGAGAAGTAAAAGAGAAGTGATCTCCTTGCAGTCTCAGGGACTGTCTAGAGTCTTCTCCAGCACGAGTTCCAAAGCACCCATTCTTCGGTGCTTTTCTAATACACTGTCTAGGTTGGTCATAGCTTTCCTGCCTCCTAAAAGTGGGGGTTCTGGGTCAAACGGTAGTGGCTTTTACATTCTGATGGGACCACCGGAAGGGGGGTGGTCTTCCCCAGCATGACTCTGGCTCAGCCCTGGAGAGCCCCTGAGGAAGTGAGCTGCCCTTTGTTGGAGGAATTCAAGGGATTTTTGAGCCACCCCCACCCCCAGGTGAGACCTGCGTGAGGTCCCTTCACAGCCACGGTGTGAAGGTGGGGAGGGGGCTGTTGAAATCCACAGGAGGCCCGCACCGCCTTGCGGAATCACCGCACTCTTTGTTGCCAGATGCTCTGAGGCGGAGGTGCTAATTTATGCAGACAAGTGGGACGGGGCTTTGAGGAGGATGTGCGGGCTGGGGAGGTGAGAGAGCCCCATGCTGGGCCCGGGCAAGGAAATGCACCCGTGCTTGTTGCTGTTCAGCCGCTCAGTCGTGTCCGACTCTGGGACCCCGTGGACTGCAGCACGCCGGGCTTCCCTGTCCATCACCAGCTCCTGGCGCTTGCTCAAACTCCTGTCCATTGCATCGGTGATGCCATCCAACCATCTCAGGCTCTGCCGCCCCCTCCTCTGTGTGCCTTCAGTCTTTTCCAGCCTCCTAGGAAGGACTGAATGGGTGGGGGACCCCAGGACATTCAGGGGCTCCCGGCAGTGAGACGTAAGGAGCCTCACAGTAAAGGATCTCTGATTTTCCTCTAAGATCTCGTAGTGCCATCGAGAATTTCTGTCTTCAGTTTCCTGTATCCAACTCTGCTTTAAAATGCTCCATCACGTGATTCTGAGCCCCTGATTCTATGTGACAGCTTCAGAGGGGGCCACACAGAGCAGGCGGCTTTGGGCTGAGGTTCCTGGAGATCAGATCTAACCCCCAGGATTGGTGAGAACTTGGGGCTCTACCTGGCGGCTCTGTGCCTCGGTTTCCTGGCTGATCGATGGGGAGAGAAGGTACCAGCTCCGTGTCCCAGGGAAGGTTTAAGGAACCGACCTCCATGGGCCGCAGTGAAGGGGGCCAGGCTCACACAGGGTGCTCGGCAACGCTGGTTTCGGCCGCTCCTCAATGACTCTCGACAGCCAGGGGGACAAGAGATGAGTCTCGGAGCTAAGGTCGAGGACTGAGCTCCAGGACCTGGGTCCGCCGGGCGGCCAGCCCTCCACGGCCGATAGCTGCCGGGAAGCTAAGCAAACACACAGAGGAAAGGGAGCTCCGGGGGGCTGCGAGAGAGCAAACAACGGCCACTTCCTCCAGCCGCACGCTGCGGACACCAGCCTTTCCCAGGGCTGCTGCTTGGGGGTCCTCCTGGGGCGCCCGGCCTGTGTTTGGACAGCTTGAGGGGCACGGGTGCAAAGCAAGTGGAGATGCAGAGAGCCAGGCGCAGCCAGCCAGCGCAGCCCCGCCCTGCCCTGCCCACCCCCGGGCTGGGCACCACGGGCAGTCTTCCTGGCTACATGCTCAGCCGGGCCTGAGGGGCTCCCAGGATGGGGTGCTGGGGCCAGGTATCCAATGACATCAATAATAATTATTATTATTTTCTTCTGCATTTCCTGCTCTGGGGGATCTTCCTGACCCAGGAATCGAACCTGAGTCTCCTGCATTGCAGGCAGATTCTTTACCAACTGCTACAAGGGAAACCCATAATAATAATTAGCATTGGTTAAATGCTCACCACGGAACACCTTCCGACCTGGGCTGGGGGTTGGGGGGGCTTGATCTCCCTGTGCCATATCTTTTTGCCTTTTCCTGCTGTTCATGGGCTTCTCCAGTCAAGGGACACTGGAGCGGGCTGTTACCCCTCCTGCAGTGGGCCATGCTGTGTCAGGACTCCTCGCCATGGCCTGTCCATCTCGGGTGCCCCTGAGCGGCATGGCTCCAAGCTTCACTGAGTCATAGCGGCCCCTTAACCATGACAAGGCTGTGATCCATGAAGGGGCTCGTTTCCCTGACTCAGTGGGCATGAATCTGAGCAAACTCCGGGAGATGGTGGGAGACAGGAGTCTGGCGTGCTGCAGCCCATGGGGTTGCAAAGAGTCGGACGTGGCTTGGAGATTGACGACAAAATGCTTACCAGGGGCCGGCCCCTATGCTAGTGAGGCGTGCAGAGCATTTCGCTCAATCTTCACAGTATCCCGTCACTACTGCAACTTTACGGACAAACACACTGAGGCAAGAAAGGGTACTTCTACAGCCCAGACGGTCCTGGGATACCACACCGTCGCAAACCACACGCTGCCTTCCCAGAGATCCTGACGATGCCAACAGGGAGTGTTTTCTGAAAATCCTGCTTGCACTGAACCCTATTAGGTGGGCATCATTGGGAGACCCATCTTCCAGCTAAAGTAGACTGAGGCACAGAGAAATGGAGCCATTTGCCCGAGATTACGCACTTAGAAAAGGGACTCACACCTGTCTCCGCCCGGCGCTGAGGCCCGTGATGCTGGGCACCATGCTAGCGCGCCACACTCCCCTAAGCCATGATGATGCCATCAGGGCCACCTGTGCAACAGAGGCTCATCCCCCATCTCAAGACCCTAGATTTATGCACATTTTCAAAGCTCTTCTGCCACTCGAGGTTAACACACTCAGGCTCCAGGTACCAGGGTACAGGTGATTTGGGGGCCATTATCCCGCCTGCCGCAGCCATGAACAGGCTGGGCTGCGTCCAGCTGATGAGGAGGTAGGTAGTGGCCGCCCCGCATGCACGGAGCACATCACAGGTCCACACAGAACACTGGTGGTGGGAGTCATGGGTGCCCACCTCACACCTGAAACCCTGGCGCTCACTCTCAGCCCAGCCTGCACGTTTCGAGGCCGAGAAACAGAAGCATCCCTTGCCCCAGTTCAGGGTGGTGGGGGACTCCTCCACACCAGCTCCCAGCCCCGGCCTGCACCTCCCTTGGGGTTCATCACCCCCAGGGCTGTGTTACCCCACGTGCATCTGCCGTGTGCTGGGAGCTTGGCCGGGGCCCTGCTCTCTCGTGCCAGCAGTGTGCACCCCACACACACACATGTGGGGAGAGCGAGCAGCGAGGCTCAGAGGGCGCCTCTGACCCGCCGGTTTGCAGACAGCCAGGGTGGGGCCTGGCACACGGCAGGTGCCCAGCAGTTATGTGTTAGCCCACTGCCCCCAGGCTCAACGGTCATGCCACCCAGAGACTATTCCATGTGGAACAGCGTGGCAGCCACGGCCACGCCCAGCCAGGAGCGAAGCCTGTTTTTGGGGGACAGGCCACTGCGTGGGCTGAATTCCCTCAAGAGCCCCAAGTCCTGGGACTTCCCTAGTGGCTCAGTGGCCAAGATTCCATGCTCCCCACGGTGGGGAGGGGCCCGGTTCAACCCCCGCTCAGGGAACTAGATTCCGCATGCCACAACTAACAGTTCGCATGCCACAACTTAGAAGATAACGCAGCCAATACCCAAGACCCCATGTGCCACAGCGAAGACCTGTGCAGACAAACAAATATAGAAAAAAAAGAGCCCCGAGTCTCAGCCTGCAACCAGGCGTCTTCAGGGTGCTTCCCCACGCCCGACCCATGCAGACAAATATAGAAAAAAAAAGAGCCCCGAGTCTCAGCCTGCAACCAGGCGTCTTCAGGGTGCTTCCCCACACCCCTGAAAGGTGTGGCTGGGAAGTTCTCAGAGGAGCCCGGCCTCTGGATGTCCCCGTGGGGACCCCTCACACCTGGCTACGTTCTGCCTGAGGTCACCACTGCCGGCTTGCGCTGCGGCAAACCACAGCCTGCAGCAACGGGGCCAGCGGCCGCCATCAGCTCAGACCCGCAGGTGAAGGGTCGAGAGGGCTCCGCCAGGGTCAGAGAGGCTCCCGGGTCCCCCAGGAAGGCCTGGGCCTGCCCTGCTGGACCACAAGTCCTGGCCTCCCGTGCGCCGCTGCTGAGAAAAGTCTGGAGCAAAGGAGCCCGGCGTCCGGGGGAGGCAGGAAAGAGACAAAATCAAGGCCACCTGAGGCGACAGCAGCCTCGCCCCCCTCGCCCAGCAGTACCCCCCCCCCCTGACCCTGCCTGCCTCCTGGACCTGCTGCCCCAGCCCGCCGGCCAGGGTCCGAGGGCCCTCGGGGGGCAACGGGCTCCGTGGGCAGAGGCGGGGCAGCCCCTCGCCCGGCAGGGCCCAGTTTCGTCCAGGCCTGGGAACAAAGGGCTTTCACGGGGTGAAAACCAGGCCCAGGTGTGGGGGGGCAAGTTCACACGGAGGGGAAGAGGCAGCCACGCGGCCTGGCTGGCACGGGGGCCGGTTCCGGCTGCTCCCCGGGCGCTGGCAGCCGCTGAAGGCCCCGTTTGTGTGCCCTGTCGGCAGGGGAGGGCTGCCTCTCCAAGGGGCGAGATCGTGTGGCCCGATAGCTCCCCGGGGCCTCTCCCTGGGCGGGGGCCGGGCCCCCCGTGGGGACTGTCGGCCATTGTTAGCTGCCCTCAAGTGAAGGGAAATGGGACCCAGGCTGTGAGCTGATACCTGTGCGAGCCGGCCCAGGCCAGGCTCCCCGCTCTGTGGCTCTGGTTACACGGCTGGGGTGGGGTGGGGTGGGGTGGGGTGGGGTGGGGGGCGCCCGCCCTGAGAGGGGCCGTGATGCTGCTGGCCTGGCAGAAGGCCCCGGGCGTCCCCAAGGGTGGATGGAGTGACCCTCCACACACCCCAGAAGGAAGGGCGCATACCCCGAGGCCACAGAGCCCCCTGATCCGACACCCCTGTGTCCACGAAGAGAGGACCCACACGCAGCCTCCGGGAGCACTTGGCCACGTCCACCCGCCAGCCACGTGGCAGAGGGAGTCGAGGCGGGTGACCGGAGAGGCGGACGAGGCCCGCGTGCTGGGGCCATCAGCTTCTACTCTGCAAATGTGGGGGAGGGGTGCCTGCTGCCCCCTGCGGACCACGGGCGCTCAGCCTCTCCCCCGCACACGTGGGCAGCCGTGGCCACTCGGGAAGGGCAGGGACAGCCCAGCTGGTGAGCGTGTGGAGTCCTCATGTGTGAGGCGCTCTAGTAACTACCACTCCCGATTTACAGGCGAGGCTCAGAGAGGCTGAGTCACTGGGCCAAGGTCACACAGCTGCCTCATGGCTGAGATGCAGTCGCAGCCCAGACCGTCCAGCTCTAGAGTCCAAGCTGTTGACCGCAGCAGAGCCCTCTCCGCCCCCCTCGCAGCTCCGTTAAACAAGAGCCGTCTGCTGGGCATGGGCGATCAGCTGGCCATTTCGCCAGGATTCTCTGCCTTAACCTGTTCAGCAGAGTGTGGTGCCTGTGAGCACACCCATTTCACAGAAACCGAGGCTCAGCGATGCAGGAGGACTTGCCTGGTGTGTCGGACAGGGTCCTGGCGGGGAACGGGCAGCCCCGTTGAGGGGGTGATTCACACGGTTTCAGAGGCACCGGCCAGAGAAGCCAGGAGGATATGGGGGCGAAGGCAGGGAGTGGGGGAGGGGACGGCAGAGGTCGGGAGACATTCTTTCTGAGGCCTGAGGCTCGGAAAACCTGGAACCAGTGCTCGGGGAGCAGCGGGTGGCCGGGCAGAAGCCACGGGCCCTGGTGGACGCAGTGCCCCCCTGCCCTGCTGCCAGCCTGCGGGAGGGGCAGGGAGCCCCGCTCATCCTCCGCCCAGTGGTTGGGAGGCTGCGGGAGCCACCCCTTGCTGGCCCCCAGGGCTGCCAGGCAGTCTGCAGGGGCCGACATAGAAGTGCCAGCCCAGCCGTGGGCACAGAGTGGGGAGACGGCCAGCCTGGGCTCCAAGGGGCACCCGACCTGCCCGCACACATGTGCCCACCCATGAGCAGGCTGCCAGGAGCCGGGCCCAGCGCTCAGGCCTGGCGCTGGCTACCGAGAAGATGTAGAGCCCTGGGTGCAGGGCCCCTGTCTCGCAAGCACGTTCATCCATTTACGGAACATGTCTTCCTGCCCCAGGGGCCATGGGCACCGTGCTAGACGCCTGCTGGGCACACAGTGACCCACATAAGCCCTGGAGGCTACAGAAAGCGCTCCTCCGTCCCCATCAAGCCACCTCACCCGGGCATCCAACTGGCATTTTATAAGTTTTCACAAACTGAAGATGCCCTGACCCACACCAGTTTACATACATAGATGCATACATGTGTACATGTATGTATACACCCACTATGTGAAGCATGCAGATGTGTATGTGTGTACCCGGGCAGGTGCTGTCTGTGTGCTTACATGTAGACGCGTGTGCATGTGTGTACACAGTGGATATAGGTGTGTGTGTGTGTGTACACGGACAGGTACTGTCTGCTTACATGTAGATGCATGTGCATGTGTGCACACAGTGGATATAGGTATGTGTGTGTGTGTACATGGGCAGGTACTGTCTGTGTGCTTACATGTACATGTAGATGTGTGTGCATGTGTGCACACAGTGGATATAGGTGTATGTGCACACAGTGGATATAGGTGTGTGTGTGTGTGTGTGTGTGTGACTAGGGCTTCCCAGGTGGTTCAGGGGTCAAGAATCTGCCCGCCGATGCAGAAGCTACTGGATGCGCAGGCTTGATCCCTGAGTCAGGAAGAGTCACTGGAGGAAGAAATGGCAACCCACTCCAGTATTCCGGCCTGGACAATTCCACTGAGCTACCTGGGAAGCCACACACACACACACACCCACACACACACACATATCCATGGACAGAGGAGCCTGCCGAGGTAGCATCCACGGCTATACATGTGCGAGACACACAAGCCTGAATATACCAAGCTCACAGATGAAGGAGCCACAGAAGCTGCTCTGAGGCTGCACGCGTGTGGGGTCAGGACACGGCAGCAGGTGGGACCTGGGTGTTAGACCCACTCGCACAAAGTGATGATGCCAGAGGTTTGGGGCGATGAGGTGGGCGAGGGGGCTCCAGGCTCAGGAAGGACCGTCGCAGCACTTACCACGCCCCTGACACCCCGGACGCGACATGGCCACTGGCCTTGCTACCCACCTGAGCACCCTGCAGCCCCCGCTCAGCCCCATCGGCTCTGAAGCGCCCGCTCTCTGCCTTAAAGCCCCGCATCCGTGGGCTTTGCTTTAAGGACACACACCCCGCCCCACACCCACCAAGACGGGGGCCTAGCAAACCACCCAACAGGGTGCTGTCGGCCAGCAACTTCCTCCTCCGAGCCTCGTTCTCCCTGGTGCAGGCCGACAGTACGGACCTGGCGTCCCGGGGCTCCATCCGGGTGAATCGAGCCCCACCTCTGCCCACAGCGGCCGCCACGTCGCCGCTGCTCCTGCGGCCGCCCCTGCTGACTTAATGCCGTTAGCCGCAGAAGCGCAACGCAAGCCACGCCGCCGGCTTAACAGTTTCTAAGAGTGAAAGGAACCAGTGCAAGCGAGTCTAACAATATGTGTCGTTTAACCCAACGTCTCCCCAGTATTGTCTTAAAACACAGCACCGGCCACACGTTAGGGACTCAGTAGCCACACCTGGGCCGGTGGCTACAGCACAAAAAGGCACAGGGACCCACGTGTGAACATGAATGAATCAAGGAGGGTCTCGCTGCAGCCTGGAGCCCTCCAGAGAGTTCCAGGAGGGGCACTGGCCCGGGAAGTGCAGGGTGAGTTGATGTGACCCTGTGAAGATGGGGGGTAGGCATCACCCAGGCACATGCCTTTCCCATTCTACAGATGTAGAAACTGAGGCTCAGAGGATCTGAGAGCAAGAAGCTCTGAACCGCAGGGATGAGGCACAGCATGTGGAGGGGAGTAGGGAGCAGGTGTGACCCCTCATGTGAGCGCAGTGTTGGTGGGAGGGAGAGGGAGGGGGAAGGAAAGAGGAAGGAAGGGAGGGAACAGTGTTAAGGAGAACCGGAGGTGCAAGGGGAAGGGAGGGTGAGGGGGTGGAGCAAGGATGTGTGGAGCCCGAAGGGGAACCATCTACGACTTTAAAAGATCCGGCTGCATCCCGCTGCTGCTTAAGATGCTCAGCCTGCCGTCGCCCTGGTAACGGGAGAAAAATCACAGAGCAATTTGTAATCAGCGGTGGTTCCTGCTGCTCCCTGGGAACATTGTTCCCCGCTGGAGGCCCGCATCTCTGAGCAGGAGGGGCCCTGTGGACCCTGGAGTCCCGCCCCCACTCAACACCAGAGCCCACCTTGCATCCATCAGCCTGCACAGGAGGGTCCCTGAACGTGGCGCTTCCCTCTCTGTGCGTCAGCCCGCCCCATCCTGCCTAGCCTGCCTGGGAGGACGCGCGCCCCCACGCCAAGCGGGAGCCGACTCTGTGCTCTGGCTGCCAGAGCCCCGCCTGGCCCTCTGGGTGCACAGCCCCACCTCCTCCCTGACCCGGGGCAGCCGGCAGAGACTCAGACGGAGCTGGGCATCTCCCCAGCCTCAACTCACTGAATGGTGTGTGCAGTCGCCTCCCAAACCTGGTTGGCTCCTCTCACCCAGCTCCAGGCACAGGACCCAGGAGGGGCTGCGCAGCCTAAGCGCAGCTTCACCTCCCTTCTTCTAGGTATAGACCTTGATTAATGGGACCCAAGTTCAAGTTGGTCCAGCTATGAGCCCATCCTCCCCGCTCTCTCCATGTCTGTGTCCAGGTGATCTCACCCATCCTGGTGAGATCAGGCCTCTCACTGTCTGCATGTCCTGTCCTTGAAGGTCTCCTTGGACGAAACCAGCATGGAACCCCCTCACTGTCCCCCAGTTCTTCCCACTCAGGCCAGGATCTAGGATGCCCAGGGTCGAGGGTCAGACAAGCGTGTCCTGAAGGGTCTTCCTCACATGGTCCCCAACTGCTCCGTGCTGGTTTAGCTGCTCAGCCGTGTCCAGCTCTTGCAACTCCATGGACTGTAGCCCGTCAGGCTCCTCTGTCCATTGGATTTTCCAGGCAAGGATACTGGAGTGGGGGTTGCCATTTCCTTCTCCAGAAACCAGCTGTAAAATTCACTCTCCATGTTACAGATGAGGAAACAGACTCAGCGGGAAGCTACAGGGTTAGCATCACGGAGCACGTAAAGGTGAAGCAATGTGCCCCGCCTCCTTTGGCAGGCAGAGCGAATCCAAGGCCAGGGAGAGGGCAGATTTGACAGCCTCGAGGCTGACCCTCCCAAGTGCTGGAGCAGGTGGGCAATGGCATGTGGCTCAGGCTGCTAGGAGGGTCCCCAGGTGCCTCTGGACCAGGAGAAAGGGTCCTGGACTCCAGCGGCCACTTATTCTGTGACTCTGGACAAGCCCCTTCCCTCCTCTGGGCCTGTCTCCAGTTCCGCATAATGGAGCTGCTTGGGCCATCTAAGTGGAGGCGGACATGGGCTGGGGGAGGCTCAGAGGCTGGGGCGTCAGGGAGAAGAGAGGCAGGGAGGAGGAGGGCGGGGGTATCCCACACCTGCACGTCCCAGCCTCCATCACCTCCTTCGGGCTCGCCCCTGGCGTCTGGCGGCTGCTTAACCCAGCCTGCGGTCTGTTACCAGCTGTGCCCGCTCCGGCCCTGGAAGGTGTCCAGTCGCAGGTGAGCCTGTGGCTCTGAGGATGGGAGCCACCTGTGATCACGGGGGTCTGATGGGGGCAGAGGAGAGGGGCGCTGTGTCCACACCCACCCCCTCCCCCTCTGCGCTCCCACCCTTGGCCTGAGAACCGCCCTTCAAAGCTTGCAAGTGTCCGCCTTCCCGCTGAGGGTGCAGAGACCCTGGATGTGCCCGCCAGAAGCTGTGTGAGGAGGGCAGTGACTTCCCCTACAGCTACTCAGCACACACGTGCCAGAGGCCACCCCACCCAGCCGCCCCTCACCCCGGCTTCCCCCACTTCCCGGGCAGTAACAGCACTCTCACTTTGTAAGTGAAGAGGCTTCGCAGATCTTTGAACTGGCTAAATGTCGACAAGGGGGCAGGTCAGAGAGTGGCTGTGCCCTCCCTCCGAGTCTCTGTGCGAACGGGCCTCTGTTTCCACATCTGTAAAATGGGTGAAGCGAGGGCAGGTCCAGTAAAGGGACTGCTGCCTAGCTTGGGAGATACTCATCTAGTCCACCCTGATCTGCACTACCCTGGTACCCCCACCCAGCCCCCCAGAGGGCCGGGACAGGAGCTGCGGCTGCCCGGGGTCATCCGGGAGGGTGGGTGTGCCCGCTGGCACCCTGCAGAGCTGAGCCTCCCAACACAACAGCCACCAGCCACATGTGGACTCTCAGCAGATGCAAGAGGACTGAGGCATGTGGTGGAGGGGTCTGCACTCACCAGATTTCAAAGGCCCAGTGTGTTTCATAAAAACAACGTCTCATTAATAGTATTTCCAATAGAGGTTATGTGCTGAGGTGAGATTTCGGGCAAGTCCCATGAACTGTACTCCTGAAATTCATTTTACCTGTTTCCCTTTCCTTTCTTTTTACTGTGACTGTGTGGAAGTCACACGCATCAAGAGACGCCTGGCCTGCACCCCGTTTCTGCTGGACAGCGCCGCCCTCCTTGACCCCTGCAGCCTCCTGCCATGCCTCCTGGGACCCCCAGGGCCTGGTGACTTGGCCTGCGGTGTGACCGTCTCAAGTTGGAGGCAGTGCCGGGTCCAGCCCAGGTCACTGTGGGGCTCAGAGCAGGGCCGCGCCCGCCCTGGCGCCCAGCAGCGGTAGGGGCCTCTCCAAGGGTGGCGGTCCGGGAGCCCCTCTACCCTCACCCGCGCGTCCAGGCCTCATGTCAGGAGGAGGATGGAAGGGGGGAGCAGCTGGGGGGCTGTCTGAATTGTTCAGGTCCGAGCTCCTGACACAATGGAAGTACTGACCGGACTAGGCCGGGTGGCCCCGTCTGCTTAGCATACCCGCTGGAGGCCCCCGGCCCGCCCCCGGAGGCTCTGGGAGCAGCCGTAACGTCCCGGCTGTCGGACAATGCCATGATGGAGGGCCCTGTCACACTTTTGTCTCGGTTCCTGGAGTCCCCATTCACGGCCACTGTCACTGGGCTCAGAACAAGCCAGGCCTGGCAGCCTCCTTTGCATTAAAATGGGACGAGAAATAAGCCTTCTCCGCTGTTCAGCTGGGCAGAAAACGGGATTAGGCCGAGGGATGGGGGCTCCAGGCCCCCAGTGGGGGCCCTCACCCCAGGGAAAGGGAGTGTCGACTGCTGCCCCCAAACGTCCCGCCCCTGACACCCTGCTTGGCCACCACCGAGCATGGCCCCTGTGACAGCCTGGCCCAGGGGCGCGAAACCAGAAACTGCCATCGTCTGTGCACGGCGGGGGGTGAGGGGAGCGTGGGGGGAAGGCTAAATACATCACAAGGCACCCGGACCTCGGAACACCACGTGCCACGAAAACCAGTGGGGTGGTCTCTGAACTCCACAGCGGCAGGATTTTCACTAGCAAATGAAAAGAGGAGACGCAGACAAGTGTGTCTCGAGGGTCCGTTTGTAGAGGGAAATATATATTGCATGCAGAAGCACAGAAAATGGGTGCAGTGAAGAACCAGACTATCAGCAGTGGCTGTCTCTAGAGGATCAAGAGGTCGACAAGGAAAATGCTACTTTTACCCGATGTAATTATTCACTGCTTTATATACACACACATATATCTATTCCCCCTTATGAATGTTTCCTTTTTTAAACAAAAACTCCAAAAGCATCTACCTCGGCATAGAGTCCCCCAGGCTCCCCACTCTGTGCTCGCTAATTCAATCAGATCAGTTCAACTGGCACTTAGGAAGTTCTTCTGAGCGGCCGTGCCCCCTGCAGTTACGATGTCAGCCACCAACGTGGCCCCAAACACTCCCACTCGGAGACAGAAGTGAGCCAATGGCCTCGCAAACATGATGCCACCAGAGCAGGCAGCACCCAATGGATGATGCCCCTGAGGAGGAGAGCAGCCAACTCTGGACTGAAGAGGGGGAAACCAGATGAGTTTTGAAGGACGAATAAGAGTTCGCCAGGCAGATCAGCAAGGGAAAGTTATCCAGGAGAGGGATTTGTGCACCTGTGCAGGAATGCGGGCTGGCTTGTCCCCTGCTTTACCCACAGCTCACTCCCAGCACACAGTGCAGACTCACAGCTGACATTTCTTTTTACTGAAGCCCTTCCTATTCATGAACCCATTCCACAGACCCCCAAGCTAGGCAGCAGTCCTTATAATCATCGCCACTTTTGCAGACAGAGAAACAAGGGATGTCCAAGGGGAGGCCAGTTCAGGAAGCTCACGGGGACCAGGGGCTGGGATGGGAAGCGGGTGGCTGGCGACAGAGCCCATGCTCTGACCTGCGATGCTAGGCCGTCCTTGCAGCTGGATGACGTGCTGCCTGAGCCTGCAAGCTGAGGGTTCTATGCACGCACATAACCGCTCGCCCGAGGCTACTCAGCTGGCAAGGGGCAGCGGGCAGAGTTCAGTCCTTGGGTGTCCGGCCCCCGAAGCCCATCTCCCTCTCAGCAGGGGCACTGCCTCTGGACATGAGCAGGCGAGTCAGTACCACCGAGATCCAGGCGGTAAAGCTGCAAGTGAGCGTGAGAGGTAGGGCCCTGCAGGGCGACCACAGGGGCCGAGGTGGGATGTGGTTACAGGAGCGTGGGTGCCCGGTCCAAGACGCTCAGCTCTGCCCCTTCAGAGCAGCGTGCGTGCAAAGCCACCTCAGTCGTGTCTGACTCTTTGCAACCCTGTGGACTGCACCCCGCCAGGCTCCTCTGCCCATGGGATTCTCCAGGCAAGAACACTGGAGAGGGTTGCCATGCCCTCCTCCAGGGATCTTCCCCACCCAGGTGTTGAACCCACATCTCTTACATCTGCCTGCACTGGCAGGCGGGTTCTTTACCACTAGTGCCACCTGGCAAGCAGCCCAAATAAAACACACCCACAGGCACTCCAGCCTCTGACTGGTCTGTCCTGCAGGTACGAAGGTGGCCTGCACGGCCAAGCCCTTGAATCAGGACTCCCACCTGCTGAGACCAGCCAGCAGGTCGACCTTCCTGCTCACCCTCCGATCTCTTCCGGCGCAGTCTGGGTTTGGCCTCAGCCTCTCCTGTTGCAGTTTAACCTGGAGCCTGCGTGCAGGTCCCCCTTCATGGTTTGGGGCTGGGGGTGTAGGGTAGCTGGCCTTCGCAGCCCAGCTCCATGTTTTTCGCGCCCGGCGGGGACATCACAAGCCAGACAGATGGAGGACGTTCCCAAGACCATGCCCTGCTCCGTGCCCCGCAGACCCTGGCCGGGGTGCTCCCCGTTAGATTACACAGCTTTTACGGCAGCTATAAGCACGTCTCGAGTTGATTACCCTATAATTTGTATGCCGTTGCAGGTCATTACCAAAATTACAATTAAACACCAGCACTCTGTAATTAGATGTTTTCATGAATTAAGTCCTGCGGGATTAATGTCAGATTTCCACGTTGTGCTCCTCCCCTGACTCCGCTGCCCTGGCCCCTGCCAGCCGGCAGACCAAGTGACCCCTGGGCTCTTCTGAGCCCTGGGCTGGCTTCGGTCAGAGGCTCTGGCACGTCCCAGATGGCCGTCTCCAATGCCCGTGTCTCCTGTCTCCCCGGGGACAGACACGGCTTCCCACATCCTTACTCCAAGCGGTCTTCCGCCCGTCTTTGTTGAGCATCTTCTAGGGGCAGGAGCGGTGGAAGTGATGGCGGTGAATGTATTAGATAAACAGACAGACCCCTCAGACCCTGTCTGGCTGGAGCGGGTAGTTGAACAGCAACCGCAAAACCGGTGATATGTCTGGGGTGCCAGGTGTGTTGAGGCCACAGTGAAGCTGGAGAGGAAGATGATCGCGAGCTTCCACGTGGCACCCAGAGGCCGGCTCCCTGATGCCTGGCCTGCAGGCTCCACATGTGGGCATCTCACAGGAGCGTCACCCGCCCAGGATGCCAGGCCACACGGGCCTGAAGCTCTCTCCTGTGAACTGGCTTCCCTTTACCCCCAAGGCACTCCCCCGAGTCCCCACCGCCCCGCCAGGCAGGGAAAGGGCACCTCGGGTCTCCCCACCACCTGCACACCTGTGCCCGTTCTCCACGGCACACCCTTCCACATCCCTGAGAGATGGAGCGTCTCCGGCAGCCCCGCCAGGTTCCCTCACTCCAGGCCCAGAACTGGCCTGGCTTTCTGGACGGCAGCGGGCAGGGGCTCAGGGGCAAGGGGGGGGATGAAAGAGACCCGAGGGAGTCCTCAGAGACCCCAGCCTGCCTCCCCAGTCCCTGAGGCAGCTGCGCTCAAACCTGGCACAGCTGGGGTCTATGGGGCTGCTGTCTGACACACCCTCCCGCCCTGGACACCTCACGGTCTGACTGGTCCCTGTCACTGGACTGCATGGGAAAGCAGCCTGGAATCCCTAAAACAGTCTTCCGGGGTGCAGGCAGCAGACCCACAGGGCTGTCTTCAGGTGTATCCATGCCCTGCGGCTAACAGGGACCCACAGCAGCCCAGCGGGGCTTCCCGGTGGCTCAGAGCTAAAGAAGCCAACACAGGAGACCCAGGTTCGATCCCTGGGTCGGGGAGATTCCCTGGAGGAGGAAAGGGCAACCCCTCCAGTGTTCCTGCCTGGGAGACCCCATGGACAGGGGAGATGGGCTGGCTGCAGTCCATGGGGTCGCAGAGAGTCGGACACAGCTGAGCAACTGAACAACAGCAAATCGGAGCAGAGGTGGGCGGTGACCCGGCCCCGGGACACGCCTGATGAAACGCCCTGAGAAGCACCGTCTGGGACATCCTGGCCCATAACGCCGCACCATCTTCCGAAGATTCACGCTGGAGGTCAGCCAACAAAGAAACTGACGGGCATGCTTCTCAAAACATAAAGCCAACGGCAAAAGACCCAAGACGAGTCCCAGGTTGGTAGAGAAAAAGGATGCTCTAAGACATCTGAACACACCAGGCTTGGAGTAGTTCTGCAAAACCAAGACACTCGGAAGCTGTGACTGCTCAGCGTTCTCCCCTCCTGCTAAGACCCCCTAAAGTATCCGAGGAGAGGAGAGGAGATGATTTTCCCAGCATTGGGCCACCCTGGAGGGGTGTGAGTCAGCTGCAAAGGGACAAAGTTTCCGTCCAGTACCAAAGATGAACCTCTGGCTGGCTGACTTCCGGGCGCCCTCTCGGCCGGGGTGCCACGCCCTCTGGGTGGGCTCTGAGCAGAGCCGGTGCAGCAGCCGCACAGCGTCCACGGCCACAGAGCCCTGGAACAGGCTGGGTGCCCTCGAGGGGCCCCCGGGCCCCTGACAACCAGGCTCCCTCCACTCAGCTGCCCTCAGGCCCCAGTCAGCCTCCCGGCCGGGAAGAAACATCACTTCCCCAGGAACCCTCTGCTTGAGCCAGGCCGAGGCCGTGCTCACCTCCGGAACCCCACAGCCCCTCTCTGCCCACCCTTGGCCCCTGCCTCACTTCACTGGAATCCTCGAGACTCCTCTCAAGGGTGAGGACAAGGCCGCATCCAACCATGTGTCCCTCTGGCCCCTGCCTCCAGCCCAGAAGATCTGCAGCCCTCCCGCCCAAGTCACCGGCCCTTCCGGGAGGAAGACGGAGTGAGCCAAGCGGGTAATAGAGCAGGAGCCTCCCAGGCAGAAGGGGATGACAGAAGATGAGGTGGCTGGATGGCTTCACCAACTCAATGGATGTGAGTGTGAGCGAGCCCCGGAAGCTGGTGATGGACAGGGAGGCCTGGCGTGCTGCAGTCCATGGAGTCGCAAAGAGTCAGACACGACTGAGCGACCGAACATCAATCCCAGGCAGCGGGGTCAGCAGGCGCAAAGGCCCTGAGGCAGCACGTGTTTGCGGCTACAGGGAGCGAGCGAGAGGCTGAAGTGACCCCTCTGAGGGCCTTGGTGGCTCCTCTGAGCCACGCAGGGAGCTGAACACACAGCGCGCCTGCCCGCAGGGGTTCGCGCAGAGCGCTCCCCATCAGTGCATGAGCCGCCGGGCCCCAGCGGTGTGACTGTGGGGTCACGGCAGCACCTGGCAGGCAGTGGGCATCCCCCACAAGCCAGCGTCCCCCACTGCACTGTGGGCTGGAGTCTTCTCCAGAGCTGAGGCTCTGGGCCCTCTGCTTCCCGGGGAAAGGCGGGGCACCCCCACCCCCAGTCCCCTCCCTTCTTCTCTGGCTGCGCATTCTTGAATTGCTGCAGGTGAGGAATGGCTCCAAAGCCAGGCTCCCACAGTCCTTCTGACTTGGTAGCCTCTGCTTCCCTCCACGGTGCTGGCGAGGGGGCCGCCAGGGAGCCCCTCCAGTCTCTGGGCCCTGGGCTCTCCTGGCTCCGACCCAGGGGGACAGCCCAGCCTCCGAGGCTGCAGCCTGGACGGTGGGCGAGGCCCCGCCCTCCCTGGTCTGCTCCCGCCTCCCGCCTCTGCACACCGCACTTCTTCCCCTCTTTCATTCGCCAGCAGGAGCGCCCACTCTGAGCAGCCGTGCTGCAGCCCACGGGGTGCGGGCAGAGGGCTTGCCTCCGAGGAGTCGGGCCTCTGGGCTGCCCGTGTTACTTAGGGGACCCGCAATCCTCACTCTTTGTCCAACTGATGCGCCAGCACAGAATTGCCCGCCAATGCAAGAGATGCAAGAGATCCGGGTTCGATCCCTGGGTCGGGAAGATCCCCTGGAGAAGGAAATGGCAACCCACTCCAGTGTTCCTGCCTGGAGAATCCCATGGACAGAAGAACCTGACGGGCTACAATCCAAGGGGTTGCAAAGAGCCAGACGTGACTGAGCGCTACCCACACACACACAAACACACCTCATTTTATGGGGTGACCACAGCCCCTGACCTTCTGACCAGAATCCAGTGAAGACCCTCTTTCTCGCCCACCTCCGCAACCCAAGACGGCAGCTTCTTGGGCGTCCACTATTTGGAGGACAGGACCTATCATGAACCCCATTGACAGTGGCTTAGGCGCGTAGGGAGACTTACTGATCCCTGGGGTAGATCTGAAATAAATGAAAAGGTGGGGCTTCCCACTTTGTGTGGAAGTTGAAGGAAATGCTCTGAAACCACGCAGAGCCTGTGTATAATAACAGCACCCACCTCCCGGGAGGGAGCCGGCTAAGACCTTTCGCTGCCCCTGCTTTCCCACTCTCCAGACTTTCTACAACCCTTCAGCGTCTACTGGATAGTCACACTATTAAACCCAGCACGTGTCAGCCTCCCGCAGTGCTGTGTCTCGCTGGCAGGACCCGGAACTCCCCAGCTGAGCGGGGATGAAAGTATTGGAGACTCGGGAGTTGAGGTGGCCTTGAGCTGGGCTTGGGGAAAGGGGGAGAGGGGCTGGGCACAGTGCCAGGGAGCAAGGGGGGTCGGGAGGGTCAGGCTGGACACGGCGAAGTGGGCAGGTGAGTGGGGTGGAGGGGAGGTGCACGTAGGGTCAGGGAACCCGGGCCTTACACTAGTCCTGCAGGCCCTGGGCAGCCACGCAGGGCGTGTGAGTCTGGGAAGGACAGCGGGCATCTCCCGGGTTCCTTTCTCCCGCTTTGCAACGATGATCCTACACTTCTGTGTGGCGTGAAGTTCCCAAGCGCACGTGCTCTGGACGGCAGCGTGACCCCGGGCTTAGAAGCGGTGGCTGCAGAGCTTGGCCGGCTCAGACCCTTGGGCTGTGCTCTGTGGCTGCATGTGACGTCCGCACGCCGTGACCCCACCTCCCTGGGCTTCAGGTCCTCACCCCAGGGTTGAGAATGGCCATAAAACACCAGCCTCCCTGGATGGGGTGGGCAGGCCTTTGATGAGTCAGGACACATAAAGCATTTGAGACAAGGGGCGAGGGGGGTCGACACACAGCGAGCCCTCAAGAGACCTGGTCCCTGCTGTTGCTGGCATCCTCCCGGATTTCAGTCCCCCTCGACGCTCACTTTTGAGGGCTCCTCGGGGGGCTAAACACGGGCTCAGGGTCTGTCGGCAGGCAGGCAGACGCCAGCAAAGCCTGTCCTGCCGCCCATCCTCAGGCCGTGGTGTCCCCAGGCTCCCTCTCTCCATCCTCAGTGTCTGTACCAGCCGGGGCAGGGCCGGGAGCCCCCGACTCAGCCGTGCCTCACCTCGTTTATTCTCCTGAGACCCTCTTGGGATGCTCTGGTGGGGGGGTGTTCGTTCTCACCCTCATTTTATAGACGGGGACACTGAGGCTCAGAGAGGCGAGGGAGCACACCCACCAACAGCACCCTCCTATCAGGGCCCCCACAGTGCCCGCACGCCCAGCTGGGATGCCCTTTCCGAGGCTGGGAGGATGCAGCAGGCGGGACAGAGAGTGAAAGGGAATCACTTCGGTTTCCCAGAAGGCTCTGGGGTCCCGGGCCCAGGTGGGGAGCTGGGGAGATGGGGGGCACCTCTGGCCTTTCATCTGGAGCTGGATGTCCCTCCCTTCAGGCCTCAGTGGGGGGTCCCCCATCACCCACCTGGAGCCATCAATGAGCCGCTTCTGAGGCCCACCTGTTGCCCGGCAGGTATGCCAGGACCCAAGACAGGGAGGGGTCCCTCCCCGCCCCGAGAAGGAATCATTGCCCACCTCGAACCGTACCATGCCAAACCTCTGAAGCCCCATAAAAGCTCAGAGAGCTTCCTGCTGCCAAGCCTCACCTGCCTGCCCGCCAGCCACCCCCTCCCCTCGCCCAGCTGGGGGTCTGTAACCAGGGGCTGGACCCCTCTGAGTCTCTGCCCCCAGCTCAGGACAGGGGAACGTGCCAGGCATCTCAGGGAGTCCACTCTGGCCGCCCAAGGGTCCACCGCGCTGCCTGCCTGCGGCCCTGCAGGGCCTTTCCAACCGAAGCTGGCATCCTGGCAGCCGCCAGCTGGCTCTGCAGCTCTGAGTTGGAGTCTGCCCCGTAGCGGGCCAGCGGGTGGGTGGTCCCTGGGGAAGCAAGCCCAGATCCCTACCCAGCCTCTCCCTGGGGGCAGTGGGGACCCTGTGTGCCCTGTCCTGACAGTCAGCAGAGGCGGGCGCTCTGCGCCCTTAGGATCTGTCGTGCCCTGGTTCCGAGGGACCCAGAAGCACCTCCTGCGCTGTGCTGAGACGCAGGGGCCCCACCGGGTCGCTGGGCTGGGAGTCCTACCTCCTCTCTGAAGCCCAGCATCCCTGGGGCAACCGGAAACCGGTTCTCAGTGGCCAGGGCCCCGCCCAGAGGGAACCTGAACTCACCTCCCTCGCTCTGTGCACCCAAGCGCCTGGCTTTCAGAAGTTGGATTTTCTAGAAAAACAGGTATGTAGTGGAATGGGGACACAGCCTGCCCCAGCAGAGGGGAGAGGCAAGCCTCCAGGTAATAACTGTTCCGATAAGCGCCTACCATGCGCATTATTTTTTTACCCCCTTCGAAGTGGTTCGTGGAACCCAGCCTAATTAATTTTCCCCAAAGTGGGGAGGACCGTCACCGGTCCCCTGCTCTGATGTCCAAGCACACGTGAAGGACGGGGTGTGGGGTGGGTGTTCCCAGAATCTTAGAGACGGCAGAGAGGCTAACTGAGCTGGCAGAGGCCTAAGGGAGGACGAGGGAGGGACCGGCCCCTGGGAGGCTGCCCAGCGAGACGCAGAGAAGAGCAGAGATTAGATGGAGGCGGGCGGGCTGGGAGCGGGCAGGCCTCTACCTGCCCCGAGAGCCGCAGGCCGCCCCGGCCGCCTTCGTGCAGAGTCACCTCGGAACAGCCACGGTGCCGCTACCCTCTGCCAGCTGAGAACACTCTCTCGCTCACTCTCTCGCCAACAAATACCATTAGCTTCTCGGCGGAGGCCTCCAGTCCTTGAATTAGGAACAGGGACCACAGGTATGAAGGAAATGGAGTCCGTGGACTTACGGAAGGCCCATCCACAGCAGGAGAGACCACCCACCAAGGGAAGGGACTGACGGTGCGGAGGAAGCACAGAAGGGACACTGGAGCAGCGGCTTGGAGAAGTTTCACACCACAGGCAACATTTCATCTCAAACTGGGTTTTGAAGGGTGAGTAGGAGTTTGCCAGAAAGGGCATTCAGGCAGCGAGGACAGCAAGTGGGAAAGCATGGAGCTGGACGGGGGCCTGGGGTGTCTGGGGAACCGTGGATAACCCCGAACGACTGGCGCAGAGGGCGACTCCTGAGGGCGGGCTTGGTTGCCAACAGTAGGACTGGACTCATCAGACCTCCAGAAAGGCTTCCCGGCCTTTGCCCCATCCCTCCGGGGTGTGCAGAGGTGTGTTAGTGTGGGTCAGCTGCTGGGGAAACAGAAGGCGCTGTTGAGGTCAGAAGCTGCCAGCCTGGGGCGCCAGCCGCTCAGCCTGTCCCACTTGCCTGCGGCCCGAGGGAAGTCATGAGTCACCAGGCTACAGCCAGTAACACAGAGATAAAAACAGTGTTGCCTGAGCCATCAGTTTTGACCACACAAGAAATCCCAGAGTAAGGATCCTGCCCTTGCCCGGGCTCAGTGATGCCGCTGGAGTAGCAAGGTTTTCTATGTTGCTGCTCTGCGATTCTTTGCTTGCCGTGCCGTCTCCCCTCACAGCCACAAGACGGCTGCCACAGCCCCCAGGTCACATCCCCTCATGATAGCCGCTCACTCAAAAATGAAGGGAGGCTACGGCTAAAAGGCTTGCTCTGCGCACATCTCTCTAGGAAAATTGTTCCCAGAAGTCCCTGACAGAATTTCCTGTAAATACTATCAGCCAAAATGAACTTGTGCCCACCCCCAAACGAATCCCTGGCTAAGGAAAGTGGGACAGAGAAGATCAACCAAGTCCGATCAGAATTCATCCTTAGCTGCTGCTGCTAAGTTGCTTCAGCCGTGTCAACTCTGTGTGACCCCACAGACGGCAGCCCACCAGGCTCCCCTGTCCCTGGGATTCTCCAGGCAAGAACTCTGGAGTGGGTCGCCATTTCCTTCTCCAGTGCATGAAAGTGAAAAGTGAAAGCGAAGCCGCTCAGCCATGTCCGACTCTTAGCGACCCCAGGGACTGCAGCCCAGCAGGCTCCTCCGCCCATGGGATTCTCCAGGCGAGAGTCCTGGAGTGGGCTGCCGTTTCCTCCTCCAGGGGATCTTCCCAACCCAGGGACTGAGCCTGCGTCTCCTGCCTCTCCTGCGTTGGCAGGCGGATTCTTTACCACTGAGCCACCTGGCAAGCCCGACCTGCTGCTAATTCTGTCATCTTAACATTTTTGTCTTTTCTTTATTGTCTGTTTCCTCATCAAATTGTCAACCCCATGAGGCCAGGAACCGCTCTGTTTGGTTTTACTAATCGCCTGGCCTCCGGACCGGGCCTGGTCTTCCCTGGTGGCTCAGATGGTAAAGAATGTGCCTGCCACGCAGGAGAGACAAGAGACGCGGGTTCGATCCCTCGGTTGGGATGATCCCCTGGAGGGGGACATGGCAACCCATGCCAGTATCCTTGCCTGGAAAATCCACGGACAGAGCAGCCTGGTGGGCTACAGTCCATGGGATCACAAAGAATCGGACACGACTCAGCACTCTCAGAGCAGGACTTGGTACACAGCACACACTCGGTACATGCTGAGTGAAGAAACGCATAAACCAGACGGTATGACCAAGTACAGAGGTCATTCCACCTCGTCAAGACGGTGTGAGAAAGAACAGAGGCCATTCCAGCTTGTCAAGACCTGAATGTCCTGCGGGAGCCGCAAGCCATGGAGGGTTTGAGCAGGGCTGGACAAGGTTAACGGTAAATCTGGGGAAGATTTCTCTTGGCTGAAGGATCGGAGGAGCATGCTGGAGGCCGGGAGACCCGGGAGCAGAGATGCTGTGTGCACAGAGGACCTGAACTCTGCCCTAACCAACAGAGTGGCTATCTGACCACCTCCCATGTCCAGCCCCTAGATGCGGACCCCACCCACTCTACTCACAAAGCTCTTGTCCTCAGAGCTCCTGTCCAAAGTCTCCCCGCCTGCTGAGCTCTGCTCAGATCCCCCTCCTCCAGGAAGCCCTCCCTGCTACACCTTAGATCTGCGACCCAGTCTGTGCTCCTTTCACACCCTCCCCGGGTGTTTCCATGCCCACAGCAAGCCAGTGTCCTAGCAACAAGGGCGTCGAGGAATCAGGAGGCCTAGAGGGGGTCAGGCTTCTGGAGGGCAGAGGCTTTAGGAACATGAGGCATCACAGATGCAATGCAAGGCCAGCCTATGGAAGCTTCTGGAAGCACACAGGGCTAGGCGGGCCGACAGCCCAGCTTCTTCGAGTGGGAAGAAGAGTGAGGGCTGCGAGGTCTGGCTGAGGACGGCAGGGGAGGAAGGAAGAGCGGCCTGCCACGCGTGAATGCACCAGCTTACCTCACAGCAAAAGCCCCATTTAATTGAGGACAAAACTGAGGTTCATGGAACCCTTTATCCAAGGCTGCAGAGCCAAGCCCGGCCCTGCAGCTGCCAGACTCCTTTCTGGTTTCTCAAAGGGAGTTTTATCCCCCAGGGGCGTGTGGACTTTTACGGGGTGTTTATGTTCATTCCGGTAGCTGGGAGGGCGGGGTACTCCCACTCAGCAGACAGGATCCCAGAAGCTGGACATCTCAACACGCAGGGGCCGTCCTGCCAGGCAGGCCTGTCAGCACCCCGTTTGTGATCTCCAGAGTCTAGAATCTCACTCTATTTTGCATTTAAACACACGGCGGGTTTACTATGTTTTGCAAGGTTTTTTATATTTTTTAAATACACATGAACTTGCCAGGGGTGGAAACACTGTGTAAATCAAGGAAGGCAGTGCTTTCTGTCTGCCCGCACTTTGCCAAGAGTTGTTCACCGTTTCATAACACCACCTGCAGCCCCGGTTACCGTAAACCACACCTGGCTGAGTCTGCACCTGCAGCTGTGGCATACACAGTACATCCTACCCATGTGCATAAAGGTATGCTTTAGCCCTGACATTTTCCAGTTACAAAGAGTCCTATTTCTCTCAGACCTAAACGCATTCATTGTAACATCAAGGACTTCCGTGGCATCCCAGTGGTTAAGAGTCTGTGCTCCCACTGCAGGGGACACAGGTTCAATCCCCGGTCTGGGAACTAAGATCCCACATGCCATACATTAAAAAAAATTTTTTTTTTAGACAAGGGGACTTCCCTAGTGGCCCGGTGGTGAAGAATCTGCTTGCCAGTGCAGGCGGCACATGTTCGATCCTTGGCCTGGGAACCGGGCCTCACACGCCGCAAGGCATCTAAGCCCGTGGGCCACAGGTACTGAGCCTGCCCCCTACAGCCTGTGTTCTGCAACAAGAGAAGCCACAGCATGAGAAGCGTGCACGCTGCAACCAAGAGGAGCCCTGGCTGGGCACAACCAGAGAACGCCCGCGTGCAGCAACAAAGCCCCGACGCGCCCAGAATAATGATCTTAATAATAAATAGGTACAATCGCCTGAGAACTTGACCCTCTCTCCTGGTGCTTACAGCCCCGCCTGAGCATTCGTGTCAGGACACACGTGTCATTCTGTGACAAGCAAGTCCCCTTTCATATTACAACTTGGGCATTGTAGGGATTTGCTTAGATTATGGGTTGCAAGTAGGTAATGCCATCTATGAATCTGATTTCAGAAGAGAAGAGGAACCGCGGCAGCACACTCGTGAGTGGGGTGGGGGAAGGCCGTGGGTCTCAGCTCCAAGCCGCGGGGCCTTGGCCCAGAGGAAGGCTCAGTACAGGCCTCAGGCAGAGCCTTGCCGGGTGTTCCCTCGACAGACCCTGCTAGGGTCTCCCCTGGGTCAGACCTTCTGAGAGCAAGGGCAGGAGGACGCAGGCGGCTCCTGTCTAGGGAACAAGTGTGGAAGGGGCTTGGGGCTTGTGGAGGTTGGGTAGTGAGCTCCCGAAACACAGCACAGCACTGCCAGGACCACGAGCATTTTCAGGGTCCCTTGATCCTTAAGGAGGAGAGCAGGCCGTCTCTGCGGTGAGAAGTACTGGATAGAGAAACGGAAGGCGAGGCCACGGGTTTCCGGAGCGTGATGTCCAGAAGTGACCGGACAAGGAGAAGCACAGGAAGGGGCTGCCTAAAGTGAGCCAAGTTGGTCATTAATAAAAGCAGATACGAGGGGGAGAGGAGGCGGAACTCCTCCCAGCAAAAGGGTGAAGGAGACACCGGCTCTGAGGCTGCTCAGCCACCGGGCGGCAGTGTTGGAACGAGGCAGCTTGGTTGCGGCCCAGGCTGGGTGCAGGGTGTCTAAGCGGCAGGCAGCCCGGAGGTTTTCAGAAGCCAGGTGCAGAGAGAGGCATTCACAAGCCCGTCAGAGGCCAATGTATCCTGTGATTTCAGCCCTGGCTGCACTGCATTTCATATCTGCAGAGTCAATTCTTTTTAAACGCAGAAGTAGAAATATATGTCAATTTGCGTGTCACACAGGCTTGGCGTAATGATGGTTTAGGGTCCTTTCAGGCGCCGATCCCAAGCTGTCTTAAGCACAAACAGGACTTTTCCCCACTAACTGAAAAGGCAAGAGGAGACCGGCTCTCAAGTGAAGCTTGCTACAGGGGTCAGGTACCAGCTTCTCTCGCCTCCTCCACGGGGTCACCTGTGCGCAGGCTATTTGCCCAGGCAGGCCACCTGTTGGGGTGCAGAGAGGGCTGCAGAGGCGTCAGCACCCCTCTTCCAGCTTTAGGTCCTTGCGGGCAAGAGAAGGCAGAGTCTGCTCATTCCTGATTGGCCAGGACTAGGTCATGTGATAACCCGGGATCCAATCGCAGCGGCTGGGGCAGTGACGCCCAGACTGACGCTCGCCGTGGTTGGGGCCAGGGTGGACGGCAGCGGGGCGGGGAGAGCGGTAGAGAGGCATGACCTCCCCGGGAGACGGGCGCTCAGCGGAGAAGGGTAAGCGGCGCTGCGGAGAGGGTTGTTCACATGCAGACGCAAGCGCAGGGAACCCACGCCAAGGAGGAGGCGCCCAGGGCCGACCGCACGTGCAAGGCGCCCGACATCCTTAGTCACGAGGCGAAGCAAGCCAAAGCCACAGCAAGGCTCCGCTTCGCACCCACTGGGCCAGTTCTCATTAAAAAGACACAATAAGGAGTGCCGGCGAGGGTGTGGACAAACTGAAGACGCGAGCCAGTGGGAAGGGACGACGGTGTTGCTGCTGTGCTGGACAGTTTGCAGGGGCCGCACAGAATTACACCTAAGTCATCGTATGTCCCAGCATGTCCCACATATACCCAGCATGTCCCATACTCCTGGGTATATGTGGCAAACACATGAGTCACGCAAAGCTCGCACATGGGTATACGCAGCAGCACTATTCACGGTAGTCAGATGGTGGAGACAACCCAAAGACCCATAGTGATGAATGGATAGGCAAAATGCTGTTTGCCCATACAACGGAGTCTTATTCAGCCATAACGGGAACGAAGTCCTGGCACCCGGTTCAACGGGAATGAACTTCAGGCTCCGTGAAAGGGGTCAGACGCTAAGGCCACATACTGTGTGATTCCTTTTGGATCAAAGATCCAGGACAGGCAACTCCATAGGCTCAGAAAGTGGACTCGTGGCGTCCTGGGGGAGGGGGCCAGTGAGAAGCGGCCGCTAAAGGGCTCGGGGTTTACCTGGAGGTTGAGTACATTCTGGAAATAGATAGAGGTGATGAGAGAATAACCCTGTGGATAGACTAAAAACAAACAAAAAAGCCCCCGAACTGATCACTTTAGGATGATGAATTTTATTGTATGTGAACTATTTATCGATTTAAATAAGGAACGAGTAGCGCGCACACCCATTATGTGGAAACCGAGAAGGGCCAGGACACACCCGAGGAAGAGGGCTGAGGACCTGCCTTATCAGACACCCAGACGCAGTAAGAACCGCAGCAGTCAAGACCAGGATGCCTGGGCTTTCACTGAAAGCTGTTGCCGGCGATACCACACTAGTGAAGAGCCTCTGAAAACTCCACAGGTGACATTTCACGGACGTCTGTGCGCCTCTCGTTCCAGTGACCCACAGGTGATAAATCATGCCATCAGCGGCGCGCCCAGCAGCAAAGGAAACCAGACCGGAGCTGCAAAGAGCTGCTTCTCCAAGTGGGCTTTTCAGCCTCCCTCGCCGAGCATCTCCGGGGCTGTGAAGTGTCGGGACCACACTGTGAAGCTGATGACGGTGGATGCTCCCCTGCTCGAGTTCATCCTTCCCAGTCCAGGCTTCCAGCTCCTCCGAAGATCATTCAGGAAGAGAGTAACCCCCTATACTTCCTCAAGATGCAAAGAATTAGGACGCGTATTTTCTCCAGTGTGCTGAAGGACTAAAGGATTTAGAAGCCTTTTAAAAAACTGAAAAGACAGAATGATCCACAGATGTTGATAGCCGACAGACATTTTGCTAAAGGGATGGACAAGGCTTGGTAAAATTGTGGCCACCGAAAGAGCACCAGCGTTGCCCTTCTAAGAAATGGGCTTCCCTTTTGGCTCAGATGGTAAAGAATTGGACTGCAATGAAGTTCAATCCCTGGGTTGGGAAGATTCCATGGAGAAGGGAATGGCAACCCACGCCAGTATTCTTGCCTGGAGAAGCCCATGGACAGAGGAGCCTGGCGGGCTACAGTCCATGGGATTGCAAAGATGTGGAAATCAGCTTTTAAAATTTGTGTTTCCCACATCCCCTATTCCCTTGGTCAAAATTTTGATAAGCTTGATGATGTCACAGGAATTTGGTGGGTTTTTTTTTAATAAGTCTTTAAGGCCAGAATTTATTTCTATTTTTAAATGTTCAAGACACTTTAAAAGGGCCCAAAGATGTTCGGGTTTAATAAAAGGTCATACTGAGGTGGTATCTGTTGGTTCCTCCATTGCTAAAGGCTCAGTTTAATCCTGGCTAATCACACACCCTGATAATTCTTCCAGTCGGTGGTGGGGATCTGTTTTGACTCCCAGCATCTTTCATAAATGGCCACCAGTCCACGAACGATGAAAGATGCAGTAGCAGAAACAATCATGGAATGTCTGCGGATCCTCCCTGGACATCCTTCCCGTGTTGTTCTTTGAAATTAGGCCCTCCACTGATCAGCTGGGGTAGCTGAGATCACACTCAGTCTCATCTGGTATTAAATGTAGCTCTTTCTCTATAGAAACCAGCAAACACCCTTCAAGATAAAATGCCCACAGAAATGTCTTGCATCATCTAATTCCAGGCATTCACCAGGGGAAAAGCTCAGATGCCAAATCCCTGGTCTTAGGCTAGGCTATCAAGGCATTTTTTCTCTGAGTGCTTGATTTTGTAAATACAGTCATCAGAACAAGATTTCAAGGGCTAAGTATTCGATTTACAATTGTATTCCAATTGTAGTAGCTTTTGAAAGCACAAGAAAAATTTCAAAGGAACTCTGGGGATAGTGACAAAGGAAATGACTGCTTTGCATGAAACATTTCAACGTTCAGGTGGAGAAACTCCACAACCCCCTTGGGTCTGCTTAGCGTGTTCTAATGATACTGACTAATATGTGCCAGTTTCTAAGTGCATTCTTATTTTAACATGAACAACTGCCATCACAGTACCCACAGTAAGATGCCGTTTTATCTAACTAAACATTATTTATAACATGCCAGGGAGGACTGTAAAAAGCTTTACAAGACCAGATTCCTCAGCTGAGAGACTAGCCAATCAAAACCCAAACATCTAAGAGTTCCTACTATACGTGTCAACTGATGACTGCGGATGTCAAAAGATACCTAAGTCCTTTGGGCATTTGAAGTATGACTGAAGCTGAGTATCCCAAATACATCTTCTAATACACACAAGATGTAGTGAAAAGAGAAAGGCTGGGTAAAAAGCAGTTGTAAATGTCCACACTCTTGTTTGATATTTTCTCCACCTAGCCTCCAAATGTTATCGTTACTGCAAAAGGTGTCATTGCTACCCTGCCTTCAGTCAATTAGTTTTCATTAAATACTCAGCAGAGGGCCTTTACACTGCTTTTTAACAACACTGAGTGAACCACAGAGTGTTGCTGGCTACAACGCACAGGACATCAGATCTCAGCTCCCCAGGCAAGGACGGAGCCCTCGCCCGGCACAGGAATCGTGGCGCTTTCATCCTGGGACCACGGGGAAGCCCCAGCATGGCTGTCTTTTAAACTAACTAAAGGAAAAGATTTTAATGTGAATATTTTAAAATGCTGTTTGCATTGAAAAAGAGTCTGTGTTTTAAGAATCTGCTGTAAAAGAGACACAGATGTAAAGAACAGACTTTTGGACTCTGGGAGAAGGCGAGGGTGCGATGATTTGAAACATGTATATTACCATACGTGAAATAGATGCCCAGCGCAAATTAGGTGCATGAAGCAGGGCGCTCAAAGCTGGTGCTCTGGGATAACCCAGGGGGATGGGATGGGGAGGGTGGTGGGAGGGGGGGTTTGGGAGTGGGGGACACATGTGCCTGTGGCTGATTCATGTTGATGTATGGCAAACCCCTACAATATTGTAAAGAAATTAGCCTCCGATTAAAAAAAAATTAATTAAAACCACCAACAACAAAGAATCTGCTATATTAGTTTTTCAGCTTCAGCTGTTAGGGATATAGCCATATCCTTACTGAAAAAGAAGATGAAATGGTTAGCGGGGAACGGCACCCACACACAGCGTGTTACACTCTTAGAGGGGACTGAAGACAGAGGAGGGGTCAGTTCTGCTGCGTTAATAACAGCAGTTAATTTATCACAGCAGTTATACATAATTATTTTGGTGGCACTAGTGGTAAAGAACCCGCTTGCCAATGCAGGAGACGTAACGGACACGTCTGTCCACACGTGGGCTGAAGCCAGGAACCGAGGCTGCCGGTTTGGGCAAGAGGGTAAATGAGTTATGACCCTAACAGCAACATCCTTGGCCAAAGACCGCTCCCCGAGCCCAGTACATCTCCCTCCAGCCCAGTACATTCTCCCCACTGAGAGCCTCAGCCGTGGCACGCTGCTATCCACCCATTGTACCAACGGGAGCCGGACCCAGCCACACGCAAGTTACAAATGGGGTTGGGTCTTCCCTGGTCTGCACCCTCTTCCCTCCCATGCTGGCTGCAAAAGGGCTTTCAACTCCAGCTTGTGCCAGTGTAGACCGAGAGCAGAGGCGACGCGCTGACAAGCTTCTCTCCAGGGCCCCAGTCTGTGACTTCCTCCCCCTGGCCACCTTTTCAATCTTATTTTCAGGAAGAATTATTTTCCCAAGAGTAACAGTGGGCCAGGCCCTGTTCTAAGCACTTTATACAGATGGGTCTCATTCAGTCCTTACCACAGCCCTGCAAAGCCAAGACGACTTCCGTCTCCATTTTATAGATAGGAAAAGTACGGCTCAGAGAGGTTAAGCAACTTGCCCAAGGACACACAGCTAGTAAGTGGAGAAGGCAACCAGTCTGACCCCAGAGCCTCGACTCTTGAAGGCTGTGGTTCATGGGCATTCACTCATTCCCTTGTACGTGGCATCACACATTCGTGGCATATCCTGTTCCAAAACGGGATGTACAGACCCCAGCGGCTGTGTGAGATCCACTGTGGAAGGAAGCTTCACGTGAGGCAGAGGACATACAAGCCCAGCCAGCTGTGAGCCCCTTACTGGGCAGCTGCTGTCTCAGGCACTGTGTCAGGCGCTTGGACCGCATCAGTGAGATGGGCAGACAAAACCCCTGACCGCCCGGAGCTGAGAGGCGTGTGGGGAGACGGAGAGCAAGGAGAGATGGAGAGAGTGAGAGTGCGAAGCAGGAGCTGCTGGAGGCCCGGGAGCAGATGTTCCTGAGGCACGAGCATCCGAGCCAGGACCTGCAGGAGGCCGGGGACGACGTCTCTGGAGGCAGGCATTCTGGGCAGAGGGAATGGCAGGTGCAAAGGCCCTGAGGCACAAGCCCAGGGGGCCGGCCGGCCAGCCTGGGCAGAGAGAGCCGGGGGCGGGGAGGGCTGGGCCGGATGTGGCCAGCCTGCAGACCACCCAGAGACTCTGCAGCTGCCTCCAGGGAGGACGGGAGCCAGGGACAAGGAGAGCACGGCAGGGCTGTGACTCCCAGGGGCAGCGGCCTGCTGGCTGGTGGTGGAGGCTGGGTTGGGGGAGGGGTGGGCATGGGGAGGCTGGGGCCAGGACGCAGGCGGCGGCCTGGGGCTCCTCGCTTCAGCTCTCGGGCTGGCTCCTCTGGACTCGCCCCCTCCCCACCACCTTCCTGCACCCCAGCCCAGGCAAGTGCTCTCTCAGAAAGCCCTGCCAGCGCTCCCCCGGAAAGGCCCAGCCTAGCGGAAAGAGACGTTCAGAAACCACCAACCCTACAATTACCGATAAGATGGATTCTTCTCCCTGACAGGGTGCAGGAGATACGGAGCCTGTTATTACCAGGCCTAATTACAGCGTCTCGGGCTTCAGCGCTTGCTGCGAGAGAAACACCAGCGGCCTGCAGAGCGGGGCTCAGCGCTCCCTCCCTGCTGTCAGAAGCATTCAATCTGCCCGAAATAATTATACACCTTCCCCCCAAGAGGCTGGAGACAGGCCTGCTCCTTCTCCAGGGGCTGGAAATTCAGAGCCTGCCTCTGCAACCGCTGGCAGGCTCCGTGGATGCTCACATCAAGGCCGCGGGTGGCTCAGGCCTCAGGTCTGGGCCTCTCCAGGTCCGAGCGCTGCTCTGTGCCAGGCGGGAGTCTCCGCTTCCTTGCCTGTTAAATGGTTTTGTGATGCCTGTCGTGTGCAGAGTGGGTGATGGATGCCCCATAGCGAGGGCTGGCTCAGTTCAGTGGCTCAGTCGTGTCCGACTCTGAGCCCGTGGACTGCAGCACGCCAGGCCTCCCTGTCCATCGCCAACTCCCAGTTCACTCAAACTCATGTCCATCGAGTCGGTGATGCTATCCAGCCATCTCATCCTCTGTCGTCCCCTTCTCCTCCCGCCTTCAATCTTTCCCAGCATCAGGGTCTTTGCAAATGAGTCAGCTC
Source organism: Nanger dama (assembly GCA_917880005.1). Classification (NCBI taxonomy): domain Eukaryota; kingdom Metazoa; phylum Chordata; class Mammalia; order Artiodactyla; family Bovidae; genus Nanger; species Nanger dama. The sequence continues at coordinate 2,454,503 of CAKJTW010000016.1, read as the reverse complement.
TTTGCATCAGGTGGCCAAAGAATTGGAGTTTCAGCTTCAGCATCAGTCCTTCCGATGAATATTCAGGACTGATCTCCTTTAGGATGGACTGCCTGGATCTCCTATTGTGTCATGGGGTGAAGGGGTTCTGTGTATGAAACGCCTACTGGGTGCTGGACGTACATGCTGAGTTCGATTCTGCTGAACGAGTGGCTTCCTTTTAATGACATCTCACACCCATCCTGAAAAAAGGAGGGCTCCTGTTCCTACCGGACGGAAGAGGAAACCGAGGCCCTGCAAGAGCGGGCCGTCTTCCCAGAGTCACGGTCACACAGCAGCCCCAGCTGCCTGGCGGGTCGCAGGAAAGCAGAGGGACCTTCCCGGACACGGGGCTGGCTGCAGCCTCGGAGGGGCTGCTCGCTGACCTTGGAGCTTCCTGAGCGGACAGTGACAGTGGGCAGGACCCAGCTCTTAGGCGTCCCCCGAGGGCTCCTTGGAGAGCCATAAGCCAAGAGAGGAGAGACTTCAGGCTTGCTCACAGACCACCGACGTGTAGGACTCACTCAGCTTATTTCCTCCATGACTTTTCACTTTTAGTACGTGAGTCCAGGGTGGTTTGTATGGGTTTTTAAGATAGTCTAATCAAGTTTCCACTTGTTTAAGTGTGTTAAAAAAAAAAAAGTGAGTGTGCTTAAAGAAAGGTCAGTCCAAGGACAAGTGCTGCAGAATATGGCAAAAATGAGGAGGGGCCGGGCAGCTCAGGACCACTCAGGAGAGTCTGGGAAAGCTGGGCGCTGGAACCCGTCCCATCCAGGTGCCGGGTCACGCCGAGCCGCCACTCCCCGTCCCTGGAGCTAAACCCGGGCCCCGTGGGCCACGTGGTGTCTTCTGCTGGGGTCTCGGCCTCAGTTTCCCCCGGGAGAGCCTCCTCCCGGTAGGCTCGGAGCCCTACCTTCCCAGCCTCTCTGAAACCCGGGCCTGGGCCCCAGGCTGGACTCCGGTTCCCCCGCCCCCAGCCAGGTCCCCGGCTGAGTGAGATGTCAGCGTGCCGCGGCTCCGCTCCGGCTGATAGGCTAACGAGCGGGCACCTGACGCCCCGGAGACCTGACATGTCTATTTTCAGGAAACGGAACATCTGGTTCCAGGCCCGGCCCCTCTCCCCACACCACCTGCCCGGCCGCCGCGCTCCCCGCCGTCTGTGCCTGACGGATCGCCCTCCTGATATCTTTATTATCGCTTTGAAAAGACGCCGTGGGGGCTCCTGAGCCGCCCTCTTTTCCTGGAGAAATGCTCCCTCCAGGGCGTTCCGATGTCAGCAGGTTAATGGCGTGACACCTCGGGCAGTCCCTGGCCAGAAGCTCCCCCTGTCACTCGGATGGCTCCATAAATAACGCCCAGCCCCTGGGAGCACGCCCCCGCCTTCCCAGGGACCTGCAGATGCTCCGGGAGGCGCTGCCGTTTCCACCTTTCCTGCCAGAGGTCGGCCGGCCGCTGCTTAGACAAGTTTCAGGAAATAAGGATTTCCGGAGAAAACAATCAATAAGTAAATTCAAGGCCCATGGGGGTGTACACAGCCTCCAAAGACTCAATTTGAATTCAGTTCTTTCCCACTGGTTTTGCAAAAGTGCCTCGGAGGACGTGAGCGACCGTTCACTAACCTAACTCATTCATTCATTCCAAAGCAGTACTGGTCTGCCGGACAAACGACCTGGTTTGTTTCAGAAACAAAAGGCACAGAAATAAAAAGGGGGGATACATTACAAATTCAAAGACCCAACTTACAAGCCAGATGGAACATGTGAGTCTTGCATGGATCCTGGTTTGATTAAATGAGGTGTGGGGCGAGGAAGGCACCTCTCACGAGCAGGAATGAATGAACTCTGAGCTGGAAAATATTAAGGAATTACTGTCATCCTTCAGACACAATAATGGTTTTGTGGTTCTTTTTTAAAAATTCGTATCTGTAAAGTCTGAGATTTTCTTTACTTGAAATTATTTCAGGTAACCCCCCAACTCAACCCCCCCACAACACACACACACAGCTTCGACTTTAGGATGAAATAAGATCAGCAAGTTTGATGGTGTTTGACTCCGGTGAGGTGTGAGAGGGGACATGACCACATGACGATTATGCCATCTCTCCAATTCTGACCACTCTTTACACACAATAGCTGATACTGTTACATGTGGAAGTCACATATGTGCAATCACCATATACTTTACCAGATGATACAATTTTATATTATATTACACATATGGTGTCATATGCTAGATGCAACGTTGTAACATGTATAAACAGGCCGTAACGCATTTTACAACATTAGATAGAATAAACATGTACACAATGTGCTATATATTTATTACTATATTGGAATGTAATAACCTCAGGGAGGTGTTAACTGATGCGTTTCTTTTTTTTATGCCTCACCATGTAGCTTGTGGGATCTTAGTTCCCCAACCAGGGACTGAACCCGGCCCCTCGGCAGTGAGAGCGCAGAGTCTTAACCACTGGCGTGCCAGGGAATTCCTGACTTAGGGCTTTGAGTTGGGACCCAGTGGACATAAACCCCGTGTGAGTCTGAGATGTACCGGTGTTGATCCGGGTGCACCCCACTCTGCAGCACGACTCTAACAGGAGTGGTCTTTGCCAACACCTCTATCACAACACACTGGAGAAGGGCATGGCCACCCGCCCCTGTACTCTTGCCTGGAGAATCCCATGGACAGAGGAGCCTGGCGGGCTACAGTCCGTGGGGTCACAAGGAGATGGACACGACTGAAGCGACTCAGCACACACACAGTGTTGACTAAAACCATCCGTCCCTGGCACCCTTGGTGGCTCAGACAGCATAGAATCTGCCTGCAATGCAGGAGACCCGGGTTCTATCCCTAGGTCAGGAGATCCCCTGTGTATCAGCTCTCAGGTCTTATTCATCCACTGGTTGCAAGTGCCTTAAACAACATCTCCCTGTTTCCCACCATCCCCAGCCCCTGGTAACCACCCTTCTACTGTTTCTATGAGTTAGGCTATTTTAAATTCTGCATATAAATGACATCACAGTGTCTGTCCTCTGTCCGGCTTACCTCACTTGGCATAAAGCCCTCCAGGCCCGTCCATGCTGTCACAACGGCAGGCTTCCCATGTTTCTCGTGGCTCAAGAGTATTTCACTATGCATACATTGCCTTAAATTGCAGCTGGTCCCCCCAACACTTTCTCCACCTCCCTGTTTTATTTCTAACTGTTGTTATCAAGGAGATCAAACCAGCCAATTCTAAACGAGATCGGTCCTGAACACTCATTGGAAGGACTGATGCTGAAGCTGAAGCTCCAATCCTTTGCCCACCTGATGCAAAGAGCCGACTCATTGGAAAAGACCCTGATGCTGGGAAAGATTGAGGGCAGGAGGAGAAGCGGGCAGCAGAGGATGAGAGGGTTAGACAGCATCACTGATTGAATGGACATGAATTTGAGCAAACTCCAGGAGACAGTGGAGGACAGAGGATCCTGGCTGGCTGTAGTCCATGGGGTTGCAAAGACTTGGGTGCAACTGAGTGACTAAAGAGCAGCCCTAGCTATCAGTCAGTTCAGTTCAGTATGAGATATTAGATGATATTACATAATGGTGCCATTTATCCTGCATGTAAGGAGTGGCAGCAAATGGCATCAGTGTTGCTCACTCCTGGCATGGCACAGGCCTCCAGTGAGCAGACCTGCCCTGCGTAATTAACACAGCCTGGGTTTACACAGACATGGAGCTACCTCCCTGTTCTCAGCGGGATTCAGCCCCACCACCGTCCTCCTTTCACATCAGCTGACTCCTCACAGAGGAGTTTCACAGGGCAGTGCCCGGGGATAACGGCCTTCAGCAGCTCTCTCCCCACTGAGCCTGCACCCCACCCACCCCACAACCACGGGCGTGACTCGTCTCCTTGCCGGCCCCAGCGCCAGCAACTTGGGTGTGAGGTCTGCGGGCTGAGGGACATTCCTTTCATGAAGAGAGAAGCAAACCAGAAACAAACACATAAATAATTTCAGTAACTGCAGGTGGGGATGACTTAAAAAGAAAAGAAACCAGATTTGGGACAGAGAACAGGGGAGGGGCACACTTTATGCCAGGAGGTCAGGACGGTGTCTTGAGCACAGGAGCTTGGAAGGGAGGCTGGCAGAGGACCCGCAGGAGTGCCCAGGCCGATGAAGGCAGGTGCAGAGGCCCTGGCACTGGACAAGCCCAGCACGTGTGGGGTCAGTCAGAGAACTGACCCCGAGGAGCGGAGGAGTGGCATCACCCACGCTGAAGGGGATGCCAGGCGCCGGGGAGGGGGATGCCGGGTGCCAGGGAGGAGGGGGCGCCTGCTCTTCTCAGGGACCAGAGACGCCAAGGGTCACAGTTGCCATGGAGATGGCCCCTGGCCTGGGGGAGCAGCCAGCATCCTAGTTCTGGGTGCTGCTCAGAACCCCCCTTCTCCACCCTGGGCCTCGGTTTCCACGGTTGTGGTCTCAGTCCTGCGGGCGCACCAGTGGCGTCCGTGCTCTAAGGGGCAGCGAGGGGCCCTCTGGCCAAACCACCTGGAAGCCTCTTCTCCAGGAAGGCCAGACCTGCTGCTGCTGCTAAGTCGCTTCAGTTGTGTCCGACTCTTCATGACCCAGTGGACTGCAGCCCACCAGGCTCTTCCATCCATGGGATTTTCCAGGCAAGAGTACTGGAGTTGGGTGCCACTGCCTTCTCTGGAAAGCCAGATCGTGTGGGTCCTTAAGGGCACCTGCTTCCCTGCCTCTCCTCCCCACATTCACCACCCCAAAGGCGGGAAGCATTTCTGTTTGAAACGCTGTGAGGTTCAGGAAAGAACAGTAGAGGCTGAGTGGCATCCGTCTCTGTCTGACCCCACATGTGCTGGGCTTGTCTGGTGCCACGGCCTCCACACCAAGCCTTTGTGCTTGGGCCATTTCCTGTCTCCTCAAATCAGGTGCCTGGGAGTGCGTGACTAGCGTGGACCTTGTCCGTTCTGTGCATCACACGTGCAGTCTCAGACAGGGATATGTCTACCCCAACGAAAACCACAACTCAGGACGACAGAGTCGCTGGCCCTTCCTGCTGCTTCAGTTCTGAGAACATCACCTCTCCTGCCCACTGGCACGGGCATCGCCCACAGCTCCAGACTGACGGAGACCCCTTCACCCTGGCTCACCTGCAGGACACTCTGTGCCAAGTGACGTTGTATTTAGCAGGAAAATCCTCGAAAGAAGTTACTACAGACAGGTTCAAATAACTACAGAAACCAAATTCAAAGAACCAAAGGAAAGCATGATGGCAGTGAGTCAGCACAAAGGCTGCTGATCAGGAGATGCAGATTACAGGGGAAGGCCAGAGTCGAGCTGTGGCGAGGAGAGGACGGCATCTGAAAGGACAAAGAGCAGCCCCTGGAAGACTCCAATAGCAGATTCGAGATGGCAGGGAAATCCGATGAACTTGACGATACCGCCATAGAAATCGTCCAGTCTGAAGAACTGAGAGCAAAAAGAAGAAGAAAGTCCGTCTCAGAGACCCACAGGTAACGTGAAGCACACCAATCTATATATGGAATGGGAGAACCAAGAGAAGCGAAGAAGGAAGCAGGGACGTTTTTCGGAAATAACAATGGCCCAAACGTCCCAAATTTAATGGAAAATATTGAACCACACATCCAAGAAGCTCGACAAACTCCAAGTTGGAAATACACAAAAATATTCACATATAGACACATCACTGTAAAGCTGCTGAAAGAAAAGGAGAAAGCAAAAGTCCTGAAAAACAGTAAGAGAAGAGTGGCTGTTTATGTGCAGAGGCGTAACAATAAGATGAATGGCTGCGTTCTCACCAGAAATGACGGAAAGCATGACACAGTGAGCGGTATGCTGTGTTCCAAGTGATAAGAGGAAAACGCTGTCAGCCAAATCTACTATCACCAGCAAAACTATCCTTCAACAACTAAGGCAAAATAAAGACGTTCCCAGATAAGCAAAAACAGACAGAATTCATTGCCGACTGGCTTATCTTAACGTAAATTCTGAAAGAAGTCTTCCAGGCTGAAACTAAATGACTTCATAGTGTGATTCAATTTCACAGGAAGAAAGGAAATAGTAAATATATAATTTAATAAAGGACTCTCTTAACATGTATAGCTTATGTCATATTTTACTGCCTTTGAAATACATAATAATGTTGCATTCTTGGGTTTACAACATATCTAGACATGATATCTATGGGGGAAGAGAACAGAGTTATACTGGAGCAAATCTTCTATGTTTTACTAGTATTAAGTCTGAATTAATTTGAAGGCGATTGTTTTAAGTTGAGATGCATATTAAAATCCCTTGAGCAAGTATCTAAAAACTAAAAATGTAGAGGAAAAATGTACAGAAAAATTAAAGACGTACACTGAGAAATGTTTGCTTAACAGAAACAACAGCAATCAAAGAAAACAGAAACGAGAAAGATGCGGGACATGGGAAATAAACAGTAATACGGCAAATGGAAATCTAACTGTACGACAATCACATTAAATGCGGATGGTTTAAACAGCCCAGCCTAAAATCAGATTGTCAGACTGGATGAAAGGTGAGGTCCAAGTGTTAACTGTTGACAAGAGAAAAATGTTAGATGCAAAGAGAGAAAAGAGTTGAAAGAAAAAGGATGGACATATATATACCACACAAACAGCAGTCCAGAAAGCTAGAGTGGCTATATTAAAATGAGAGTAAACAGACTTAAAGTCAAGACAGGAAACTCATAGCTGTAAGTATCCAGATGTAGAAAGAGGGACGGTCTCAAATTAATAATCCAGCTGACCTTAAGACGCCAATAAAAGAACAAACTCTTCTACAGTAGGCAGAAGGAAGGAAATAATGAAGGTTAAAAACAAGACCGATGAAGCAGAGGGCAGAGACACGGTAGAGACAAGCCAGGGACCAAACGCTGGTCCTCTGGAAAGAAAAAACAAAAATCGACAACACTGAGGACCTGCTAGACCGATGGGCCAGAAAAAACAGAGAAGGAGTCAGAAGTGACCGAGGGGGCGCTTCCCTGGGGACTGAGGGGTGAAGAATTCTGCCTGCTGATGCAGCAGACGCAGGGCAGGTCCCTGGTCCTGGAGGACCCCACGCGCCACAGAGCAGCTAAGCCCGCGGGCCACCACCAGGCCTGCGCCCTCGAGCAGAGCTCGGGGGCCGTGACTGCTGAAGCCCGTGCGCCCCAGAGCCCATGCTCCGCAGTGAGGGGCCGTGGCACCAGGAGCCTGTGTGCCCCCAGAGCGCAGCCCCGCTTGCCGCACCGGAGACGGACTTCGTGTGGCAGAGAAAACCCAGCATGGCCAAGAGTAAAGAAATGAATGGTTTAGAAGTTAAGAACTCCTGTTTCTAAGAAAGAAAGAAATGAAAGAGGAGACATTCCCACCAACCACACAGGAATAAAACGGAATAGTATGAATCATTGTATATCAGCAAATGAGGTGACTTAAACAGCAGAGGTTGGTTAAATGATGCTGTGAGGTGGGTGGGGGTGGGGGCTAGGGGGCCAGGGAATGGGCACAAATTTCCCAAGAAAACCCCATTCACCCCATCCCAGGGAGTGTGGATGGAGCCCTGGAGACCTCGGGTCTCTCTCAGGCTTTGCCACAAACGAGTTCGGTCATGTTAAGTCCTCCCCACCTGCTGAGCCTCAGTTTACCCCTGTTTCAGATGACCATTGCTAGACCAGATGAAATTTTCCCAAAGTGTGAGCTTATACCACGGATGGGATAACAACGCTGCATCAGAGACTCCCAAATTCCAAGATGGAAATCCAAGTCCTTTTAGTTCGTTTGATGATCTCGTACACGTAAAAAAAAGACTGTCAGCCTGCTGCTAGATGTCTCAGCTTCCTTCTAACATTTGCTGGTCTGTTTGGAGCAGAAGGCAGGTAGGTCTCGAGGGCAGCGTCCCTGCCAACGACAGGGCCGCGCCAGGACTTAGGAGCCCTGCTCTGTCCCATGTAGCATGGCTGCCTTCCACTGATACAAGGTGGTGGGATGCATTTTTCATTTAACTTCACTTATGTAGAAAAGTTGATTCAAAAAAATAATCCAAGAGAAAAAAAAATCACACTGTACAATGATGTACATTGCATGCTTTTGGACTGTCTTTAAAATAGGGAAAGTACACCAAATACATACTTTCTATTGTATTTCCTGACGTAGAATAATAGCCTCGGCCCATGGGGCAGGGCTGGGGGTGGGAGACGGAGGCCGGAGGCAGACTCGCCCCCAAAGCGTTCACGAAACGTTTTGATTTTTGAACCATGTGGGCGTAACTCAGGTCCCCCTCCAAAAATTAAATGAAAAAATAAATTTAAAATTAAGACAAGCGTGAAATAAATTATAGTGATGCTCACTCACAGGGGAAAAATCTCCACGGTGGCGCCCACATGGCTGAGGCTGGCTGGGGGCAGCAGTCCCTCCAGCTCCGGCCACGGAGGTTGGGTCAGAATGCCAGGCTCACAGCGCGCGTGCCCCTCCTCCGGCACTGGGTCCCCGGGGAGTGCTGGGCGGGGCTCCTCAGCGGGCCGGGCCCCCGTCACCGCACAATGTCCTGTCTGTCCGGAGCCGGGTCAGCCTGCGCCTGTCCCAGCCATGCGCTCCCGGCCATCCCTACACCCAGATCCCTGGGCCCCCGAGCCCTGGGCAGCAATTCATCACCATTCGACATGAGACCCCGTCCAGGGCAGCCTGCCGCCTCCCCCAGAGTCTCTGTTCTCAAGCTCACCCCAGAAGGTAGTAACAACAAACTCAGCCCTGCCCCTCCCCTGTGCCAGGCACCGCGGCACAGTCAGTGCCACGCCATCGGCCTCATCACTAGCATCACCAGCTTCATCAGCCCGTTTTCCAGGTGAGCACACAGATGGAGGTCACATAACCAACACAGCTGAAAAGGCAGAGCCCACCACTGAACCACCGAGCCCTGCATCCAGAGACCCTAAGTGCTACAGAGCCAGCTGCAGAGCGAGGGCCTTGACCCTCAGTCCCTGGAGCACAGACGGGGACAGGGGAGGCCCAGAGAGGGAGGGGCCCGGCCCAAGGCCACACAGCAAGTCAGCGAGGGCCGGGACACGCGGGAGGTCAGGACACAGCCCTGGGCGATGGGATCCCGCAGAGAGGACAGCCTTTCACACGGGTGCTCCCTGCGCACCTGCTTCCTTTAAAGGGGCGGGGGAGTGTGCGTGCGTGTGTGTGCACACGCAGCCCCGCGCCCAAGCCCAGATTTCCAGCTCAGCGGTTCCGCTGTGAAGTGTCCACTCCCGGCTCCACCCTGAGCCCCGGCCCACGCGGCTGGGCCCCTCCACCCCATTGTTCCCGTCTCACCTAAAAGAACATAAGCATTTTCTGCTGGCGCCACACCTCGCCCCTGCTACAGCCCATGGCATGGAGGGGGGCGGTGCAGGAGGGGCTGGGGGATGGGAAAGAGAAGGCCGAGGCAGGCAGGGGATCTGGCTGGAAGGCCGCGGCAAGGAGCCCCGCCGGGCTCTGAGAGGGGCTGGCCCGGGGGTCTCCTGGACTCGGCTCAGGCCTCGGAGCCTCAGTCTTCTCCTCTGCAAATGGGCTTCCCACACATCCCGGGCCTACCTGTCGTCAGGGTGACGCAGATTTCTGAGAAACGGCCTAGCTCAGCGCCTGAGACAGGCTGGCTGCTACTATGGAGGAGTCTCTGTTTTCCGTGCCTCAGCTTCCTCCTCTGGAAAATGAAGTGGGGGGGCGAGGGTAACAGCAACCCCTTTATGACGTTTGTCAGGAGAAGGAAATGCGTTAACGGCGGTGAAGCGCACGGTGGCTGACATCTGTGCTGTGGGATTACACGTCCTGACGGACCGCCTTCAACCTGGGACGAGTCACAGGGCCCCCTCAGGCTCAAACTGCCCTCGATTAGAGGGAGAGCCACACACGCCCTCTAATAATATGAACGATACACTCAGATGCTCAGCTGTGTCCCATCCTTTGTGACCCCACGGACTGTAGCCCACCAGCCTCTGCCGATAGGATTCTCCAGGCAAGAACACTGGAGTGGGTTGCCATTCCCTTCTCCAGGGGATCTTCGCAACTCAGGGATCAAAGCCGGGTCTCCTGCACTGCAGGTGAATTTCCTACCAACTGAGCCAGCAGGGAAGCCCAATCACGACGTTAAAGAAAGACACGGTGGCTCTAAGAGAGCCACGCTCTCCCAAAGCCAGGTCCCCTGTCTGCCCCTGTCCATGGCCTCCGTGCCTCTCCAGGCCAGGCTGCCCCTCACGGAGGACCAGGATCCTGGGGTGGCTGCGAGGGGTGTGTCTGATCTCTGCCCGCTGCACCCCCGCCACCATGGCGTCCCTCTTAGCCCAGGGTTCACTTTCAGGAATGGTTCCTCGGCCCAACGTGTGGCCCTCCATTTCTGCCTCTCAGGCTGTGAGTCCCTCCCTTGCCCGGTTCTTGTGCTGGTGGAAAAGGCAGACCTCTGGAAACGATCCAGAATGATGGACCTGCTTGGGCCAACTCCAGCTTCTTCATGTTGCCTCAGGCTTGCACATATTTGCCACCGTTTCTCAGCCTGGTGGACTCCTACACACCCTTCAAAGTCCAGCTCAAATGGCCCCTCCTAAGAAAAACCTTCTCCTGCCTCCTGAAGGATATCATCAACCCCTTCTCTGGGCTCCCTCACTGCTCTGAGATCCAGCACTGACCGCCTTTCTGACCCAAGGAAAGTTTCCTGGCCCCTCTGTGCCTCAGTTTCCTCATCTGCAAAATGGGAATGAGAAAAACAAGACTCTCCAGGGCTGTTGTGAGAATTACACGAGACAGTGTGTGTGAAATGCTTAGAAACACCCTGGGATATGGTGAACACATGCCTTCTCGTTATCGTATTTTATTAATTATGGTCCTCGTACTCATCACAGCCCTCACAGCCTCACAGCGTCAGCGAGGGCTTTTCTGTCTCCCTAACAAGATGGGGAACACTTCTGGTTAGAGGCTGGGGGTCTGACCCTGGATCCTCAGCTGAGAGCACTGGATGGGCAGAAAATAGGTCCACATGAGCTTACAAATAGCTGTGAAAAGAAGAGAAGTGAAAAGCAAAGGAGAAAAGGAAAGATATAAGCATCTGAATGCAGAGTTCCAACGAATAGCAAAAAGAGACAAGAAAGCCTTCTTCAGTGATCAATGCAAAGAAATAAAGGAAAAGAACAGAATGGGAAAGACTGGAGGTCTCTTCAAGAAAATTAGAGATACCAAGGGAACATTTCATGCAAAGATGGGCTCAATAAAGGACAGAAATGGTTGGCACCTAACAGAAGCAGAAGATATTAAGAAGAGGTGGCAAGAATACATGGAAGAACTGTACAAAAAGATCTTCATGACCAAGATAATCATGATGGTGTCATCACTCACCTAGAGCCAGACATCCTGGAAGGTGAAGTCAAGTGGGCCTTAGGAAGCATCACTACAAACAAAGCTAGTGGAGGTCATGGAATTCCAGTGGAGCTGTTTCAAATCCTGAAAGATGATGCTGTGAAAGTGCTGCACTCAAAATGCCAGCAAATTTGGAAAACTCAGCAGTGGCCACAGGACTGGAAAAGGTCAGTATTCATTCCAATCCTCAAGAAAGGCAATGCCAAAGAATGCTCAAACCAGTGCACAATTGCACTCATCTCACACGCTAGTAAAGTAATGCTCAAAATTCTCCAAGCCAGGCTTCAGCAATACGTGAACCGTGAACTCCCTGATGTTCAAGCTGGTTTTAGAAAAGGCAGAGGAACCAGAGATCAAATTGCCAACATCCGCTGGATCATGAAAAAGCAAGAGAGTTCCAGAAAAACATCTATTTCTGCTTTATATGTGCAAATGCCAAAGCCTTTGACTGTGTGGATCACAATAAACTGGAAAATTCTGAAAGAGATGGGAATACCAGACCACCTGACCTGCCTCTTGAGAAATCTGTATGCAGGTCAGGAAGCAACAGTTAAATTGGACATGGAACAACAGACTGGTTCCAAATAGGAAAAGGAGTCCGTCAAGGCTGTATATTGTCACCCTGCTTATTTAACTTCTATGCAGAGTACATCATGAGAAACGCTGGGCTGGAAGAAGCACAAGCTGGAATCAAGATTGCCGGGAGAAATATCAATAACCTCAGATATGCAGATTACATCACCCTTATGGCAGAAAGGGAAGAGGAACTAAAAGCCTCTTGATGAAAGTGAAAGAGGAGAGAGAAAAGGTTGGCCTAAAGCTCAACATTCAGAAAACAAAGATCATGGCATCCGGTCCCATCACTTTATGGGAAATAGATGGGGAAACAGTGGAAACAGTGTCAGACTTTATTTTGGGGGCTCCCAAATCACTGCAGATGGTGACTGTAGCCATGAAATCAAAGGACGCTTACTCCTTGGAAGAAAAGTTATGACCAACCTAGACAGCATATTCAAAAGCAGAGACATTACTTTGCCGACTAAGGTCCATCTAGTCAAGGCTATGGTTTTTCCAGTAGTCATGTATGGATGTGAGCATTGGACTGTGAAGAAGGCTGAGCGCCGAAGAATTGATGCTTTTGAACTGTGGTGTTGGAGAAGACTCTTGAGAGTCCCTTGGCCTGCAAGGAGATCCAACCAGTCCATTCTGAAGGAGATCAGTCCTGGGATTTCTTTGGAAGGAATGATGCTAAAGCTGAAACTCCAGTACTTTGGCCACCTCATAAAAGAGTTGACTCACTGGAAAAGACTCTGATGCTGGGAGAGATTGGGGGCAGGAGGAGAAGGGGACGACAGAGGATGAGATGGCTGGATGGCATCACTGACTCGATGAACGTGAGTCTCAGTGAACTCCGGGGAGATGGTGATGGACAGGGAGGCCTGGCATGCTGTGATTCATGGGGTTGCAAAGAGTCGAACACAACTGAGCGACTGAACTGAACTGAACTGAATAAAGAAGTAAATAATCCCGTCGGTTGGGCTGGGGCAGAACCGTCCAGGGGTGCAAACCGGCACAAATCCATCAAGACCCTTGTGCAGATAGGAAGACCAAGGCCAGAGAGGATGGACCCCAAGAGGGTGAACCCCAGGGAAGATGGACCCCAGGAGAATGGGCCCGAGAATGGGCCCGGGAGGGGTAGGCCCGGGAGGGTGGGCCCCAGGGTGGATGGACGCCGGGAGGGTGGATCCGGGGAAGGTGGACTCAGGGGAGGATGGACCCCGGGAGGATGGACCCCAGGGAGGGTGGGCCCCGGGAGGGTGGACACCAGGAGGATGGGCCCCAGGAGAGTGGGCCGGGCCCCAGGGAGGATGGACCCCGGGAGGGTGGATCCCGGGAGGACGGGCCAGGCAAGTGTGCAAGGTCAGAGTCTGGGAGGGGTGGGTGATGCTGCCTGGCGCTTCAGACGCCTGGGCAGCGGGCTGCCTGAGCCCCACTGTTTGGACAGATGGCCATCTCCCTGGCCAAGGTTAATGTGATTCCCTTTGTCTGGAAGCTAGACCCGCCCGACAGTAACAGGATCCTCAGTGTTTTCCTGAGGTTGGGGAGGAGAGGTGGGCAGGCTGGCTGGGTAATGCTTAGAGCCCTTTAAGGAGGCCAGGGGCATCATTATGCCTTTTTCCTGGATGGCACAACTGAGTCTGAGATAGATACACTGGCAAAAAGTGACAGCTTCCCAGGTCCCACTGAGAAAAATGGGGACCCCCAAATGGACAGGTCAAGCTGCCTGCTGTAAGAATGCCATGAAGAAACAGCCCTGAAACGCAAGCCCTTCTCCAGTGAAAGCCTTGGTGTTAGCAGTGACCCCGTGTTTCAATGGTCTGTCCCATTTCTCAGATAGGGAAACTGAGGAGCCAAGAGGTTTCCTGACTTGTCAGCTGGCAGAAAAGAGAGAGGAACCCAGGAGACTCTGACTCCAAACTCCATCCCACCCCACCTTTCCACCCACCCCGTGGCGAGAGGCCACCCTAGCCCCGTGTGTCCGGGAATCTCTGGCTTTCTCTGTGGCCCACAGCCTAGTCCTGGGGATAGCCCATCTCCTCCCTCTGCAGGCAGGGCTGGGATGAGGGCATCTGTGCTCAGAGAGGCCCAGGGCATGCAGGGTCCGCCCGGCCCCCCTGCAGCCAAGGCTGGGGGCAGCTGCTCAATCCTGCCTGAGTGGCCACTCCCCAGGTGGACACCCAGATCAGGGCCACGTCCAGCCACCGCCCCCACTTACATGCCTCTCCCACTGGGGAGCTCAGTATCGGCCGCAGCCCTGCCCTCGGCCTGCTCCACCCCGCTCCACAACAGCCCTATGGAAGTTGGCTGGCAGGACCGGATCCCTGCGGGCTCCGAGTGCCAGGAGAAATTTGAGCTTCAGCTCCAGCACAGAGGCGAGGCATGCAAGGCAGGAGCCCGGCCATGGAGGGGGTTTTAGGGAGGACATCCCAGCAGCTGAGCTGAGGATGGGGGCGCCTGCAGGAGCAGAGGGCCCAGACCGAGGCTGGGCTGGGGTCCTGCACACCGGAGAGGTGACCGGGCTAGAGCAAGCCACCATAGGCAGAAGAATGCTGCAGACGAGGGGGCGAGGGGCCGAGTGGAAAACGGGTCTCGGCGGAGCGGGGAGGAGGGCCCCCGGCTTTCCTGAGGCCCTGCCCTTTCCACCCCCACCCCGGCCAGGCCTCTTCGGCTCCTCCACTCAGATGGAGCTGCAGGGAGGTGAACCTTAACAGGCCGAGAACCGTGGCCCATCCAGCAGCCCCAGGAACAACCGTCGCTTGTCTTGCCGTTGTCTCCCGGGCTTTGTTCCCTGTTTCTGGGCTGAATAAGCGGGCTCGGCACCCAGGCAATGAGGGGCATGGCGGGGGGGGGCAGAATGGGGGTAGGCAGGCCCCTCCGAGGCAGCTGGGGGCCCCAGTCTCCGGCTCAGGCAGGAATTACCATCACAAGCCAGTGATGAGCTCACCCAGTCACCCTGCTCACAATACACAATCAGCCCATAAATCCCGGGATGCTGGGAGCCAGGCGGGCATTTGAATATGAAAGGGTGGGAAGAAAGCAGGTCCTGGGGGCTGGGCGGGGAGGGTGGCGGGGGCTGGGCACAGACAGGCTGGAGTGCAGGCCACACACTCACCACTCACCGGGGAGGCGCACACACAGAGGTGTACACACACACACACACGCATGGGGCACACACACTCATGGGGCGCACGCGGGCATGGGGCGCACGCAGGCATGGGGCGCGTGCACAGCCCCGTTTTGCCTCTGCACCTAAAAGAAACAGCAACGAGACCATCATCATTGACATAACTGAACGGGGAGCCTGGAAAACGTTTATTCCACAACCTCAAGGTTCAAGACGCTTTTGAAAAGACTTTCCGATATCTCCAATTCATTTCTGAGGTCTCCTCTGACAGCAGCTGAGCCACAGTCAGCATGGGGACATCGCCCCTCCTCCCCTGGAGCCCGGAGATGGGCACGCTTCAATTGGGCGCTGTCTTGAGAGGACGCCCGGCCCACCTCCAGGCCCCAGCGGCCAGCAGCTCTCCCGCACGGCTGTGTGCGTGCTCCCTGCCAGGCCAGCCCTCTGCCTGCCCCAGAGACCCTGCCAGCCACCACTCCTGTGGGGCGGCAGGCCAGGTGCCGTCCACTAGAGGGCCCATCAGCCCCCTAGAGCTGTGGGCCCGGCCTCCCTGAGTGGCAATCCCCAGTGAGGGTTACAGCGGCTGCTGGCAGCTCCGGCTCCCTAAGCGTGTGCATCGCTGCTTCCACGGGGCCCACCGCAGGGCTGGGACCCACCCTCACCTGGGACCCACCTTCACCCGTGGACCCACCCTCACCCCGTGGATTCTGGCTCCCCACTTCATCTTCTGAGAACTGGAGGGTTGGGCAAACCCATCTCCAAATGCAGCACCCTCCACGGCCTCAACCTCGGCGTGGAGGTTGGACAAGCCTGTGGGGCTGATGGGGTCTGGAGGCCAGCAGGCGAGTGAGGAGAGCCAGCTCCAGGGAGGGCAGCGTCCCCTGGGGTGGTCTCAGGAGCACGGCTGTAGCACAAACCGCAGGTGGGCATCCAAAGTGAGCTCCCAGGTCAAACTGAAAAGCTCCCGTGCAGCAAAGGAACCGTCCATGACATAAAAAGGCAAACCGCCTAATGAGAGGAGACGTTTGCAAATCACATATGTGAAAAGGGGCTGCTATCCAAACAACTCGACAGCAAAACACTGAACAGCCCGATTGAAAAGCAGCAGAGGATCTGTATTTCCCCAAAGAAGACCAACGGGCACACGAAAGAGGCTCAGTGTCGCTGATCACCAGTGAAATGCAAAGAAAACCACAGTGAGGTATCGCCTCACACCTGTTAGAACCACTGTCGTCAAAAACGAGCAGCACGTGTTGGAGAGTGTGGAGAAAAGGGAGCCTTCGTGCACCGTTGGTGGGAAGGCACATTGGTACAATCGGTGTGGAGAACAGCACGGAGGTCCCTCAAAAGCCGAAAACTAGAACTACCACGCGACCCACCAGTTCCACTTCTGGGCGTTTACCTTCAGGACAAAAGCACGAACTCACAAAGCTTCCGGCACCTCCACGCTCATCGCCGCAGCATTTGCAACAGCCAAGACATGGAAACAGCCTCGAGTCTGTCAACAAACGAGTGGATAAAGAAATTGTCTCTCTCTCTCTCTCTCTCTCTCTCTCTCACACACACACACACACACATACACACGCACACACTGGAGTATTACTTAGCCATGAAAAAGAATGGCATCTTGCCATTTATGACAACATGGATAGACCCTGAGGGCACTCGGCTAAGGGACATAAGTCAGACAGAGAAAGACAATTGCCACACGATCTTTCTTGTATATGGAATAAAAAAACAGCTGGACTCATAGAAATAGAGAACAGATGGGTGGCTGCCGGGAGAAGGAGGGAGTGGGTGGAGGAAACGAGTGAAGGAATGAAAAAGGTACAAACTGCCAGTTTTAAGATAAAGAAGCCCCGGAGGCGTGATGCACGCCATGCTGGCGGCAGCTTGTTGCATGCGTGACAGAGGATAAGAGTATAAATCTCAAAAGAAAAGAGACTTTGTAACATGGTGACGCATGCCACCTAGACTTAGTGTAGGGACCATTTTGCAAAAACAGACAACACTGAATCATTACATGGTATGGTAGCTTCCCAGGGGTCCCAGTGGAAAAGAACCCGCCTGCCAGTGTAGGAGACTCAGGAGATGCAGGTTCAATCCCTGGGTCTGGAAGATCCGCTGGAGGAAGACATGGCAACCCACTCCATAGTCTTGCCTGGAGAGTCTCATGGACAGAGGAGCCTGGAGGGCTACAGTCCATGAGGTTGAAGAGTCAGACATGACCGAGCATGTGCACACACACACACACACACACACACACACACACACACACACAGGCACACATATATGCACACACACGCACACACAGAGAGACATACATGCACACACACATACATTCACACACATGCACGCACATGCACGCACATGCACACAGACATACATGCATATGTGAGCATGCACACACATACGCACATGCAACACATGCACATGTGCACACATGCATGTGCACACACACGCACACGTATATGCACATACACACATGCACAAGCACACACAGAGACATACACATGCACACATGCACACACACACGCACGCGCGCGCACACACACACACACACACACACACACTGTGTAATGAAACAGACGTAATGCTGTATGTCAGCTGCACGTACGACAGTGTGCCCACTCGGGCCTCACTTCTCTGGGGCACCTTCCCCTGCTCAGCCTTCCTCTCTACCCCATCGTGGAGTGTGTGCCCATCCCCTAGCCTCACGATTTGGCTTACAATCACCACGATGGACACACGGCAAGGTAGCAGAGAACAAACCAGGGTGTGGTCAGGCCCTGGCCATCCACTGGAGGAACCAGGGACCCAGGCGTCCCCTTCCCCTCCTGACAGGGGCAGGACTGAACTGCCCTACCCAGAAAATGTGTCCTGAGAGGCACAGAGCTTCAGATTCATCCCGGGACCCAGGAGCAGCATCTCCACATGGTGCCTGAGGCCCTGATGGAGGCCGTGTGCTCTCACCACCACAGCCTTGGGTACCGAATGTCCCAGGCATGGCTCTCTGGCCTCCCGGTCCATCCTGGTGAGCCCCTAAAAGCCTTCTGCAACAGGTAGAGTGTGTCCCGCAGCATGTAACAAAGTCTCATTAGCATGCAGGACCACACGGGGTTAGGGCTTCCAGTGTCAGACTTTTATTTTGGGGGACTTCAAAATCACTGCAGATGGTGACTGCAGCCATGAAATTAAAAGACGCTTACTCCTTGGAAAAGTTATGACCAACCTAGATAGCATATTCAAAAGCAGAGACATTACTTTGCCGACTAAGGTCCATCTAGTCAAGGCTGTGGTTTTTCTTGTGGTCATGTATGGATATGCGAGTTGGACTGTGAAGAAGGCTGAGCACTGAAGAATTGATGCTTTTGAACCGTGGTGTTGGAGAAGACTCTTGAGAGTCCCTTGGACTGCAAGGAGATCCAACCAGTCCATTCTGAAGGAGATCAGTCCTGGGATTTCTTTGGAAGGAATGATGCTAAAGCTGAAACTCCAGTACTTTGGCCACCTGATGCGAAGAGTTGATTCACTGGAAAAGACTCTGATGCTGGGAGGGATTGCGGGCAGGAGGAGAAGGGGACGACTGAGGATGAGATGGCTGGATGGCATCACTGACTCAATGGACGTGAGTCTGAGTGAACTCCGGGAGTTGGTGATGAACAGGGAGGCGTGGCGTGCTGGGATTCATGGGGTCGCAAAGAGTCGGACACGACTGAGTAACTGAACTGAACTGAATTGAACTGGTGGCTCAGATGGTAAAGAATCTGCCTGCAATGCAGGAGACCCAGGTTCCATCCCTGAGTAAGGAAGATCCCCTGGAGAAAGAAGTGACAACCCACTGCAGTATTCTTGCCTGGAAAATCCCACGGACAGAGGAGCCTGGTGGCTACAGTCCGCGGGGTCGCAGAATCAGACACGACTGAGCAACTAACACGCCACCCAGACAGGTTTGCGTTCCTCCGAAAGGCAGCAGGCGGGGCTGGGGTAGCTGCTGGAAGAAGTCGCCCAGGGCACAGACTCCCACCCGCGCTGCCCACCATCCCTGAGGAGGCAGGAAGAAGACGGGAGACGGGAGGAGGCCTGGCTGGGAATTTCCAGAAAACAACAGCCGTTTAGGAACCCACCACGCAGACTCCCACTAACAGCACGTGGGACAGAACTGGGGCCCGTGGCCAGAGAGTCTGGGAAGGGAGGGGGGCCCGTGAGGCACTTGGCTGCATGTAATTAGGACAGCTTCCAGAACATCTCACTTCTGCCCAAGCCAGGGCAGCTGTGGCACGTTCTTAACTCAGATCCACCACTGACATGGGGGGAAGGGTACCTAATCCAGCGTGTAAGCACCAGGCCCCTTCCCTGGTGGTGTGACATTGGGCCACCACCTGATGGGCAGGGGTGTGAGCACGCTGAAGCAGGGCTGGGGCTTTCCAGGCAGGAGGCACTGGGGGAAGGCCTGGGGGGGGGGGGGGAGGGGCAGCACACCGTGTTTGTGGGAAAGCAAGGGTGGCACCTGGGACTTCTCCGGCGGCCCAGTGGTTAGACTTCACCTTCCAGTGCCGGGACTGGGGGTTTGATTCCTGCTTGGGAAGCCAAGGTCCCATATGCTTTGCAGCCAAAAAGTCAAAACTGGTCCACATCCCCAAAAAAACCTTAAAAAAAGATTAACCCAGACAGAAAGCAAGGGGAAGCAAGGAGGCACATGGGGAAAGAGAGAAGGCTGCCTGCAGGCCCAGAGGCTGCGATGAGGGGTCGTGATGGCCTTGGGAGAGACAGAACCATCCCCAGGGTTTCCGCAGGAGAAGAGTGTGGCTTCCGGAGACCAGCCGGGTTTGGAGACGGGCAACACGGGTGTGTGTATCAGTCAGGATGCGTCAGCCTCGTAACAAACAGCCCGCAAGTAACATCCTTCTCCATCGCGTCAGCTCGGGCAGGGGGCCCCGGGCTCGGCTCTGTGTGGTCACCTGGGAACCCAGCTTCTTTCCTTCCGTGCACCCCCAGCTTTCAACACATCACCGACAAGGTCACCCTGGCCTCATCTGGCTGGGCCGGGACACAGAGGGTAACACAGGCATGGGGGCCAGGCCCGGAGGACGCACACACCCCTCTGCTCACACTCCTTCAGCCATAACTCTGCCAGGTGACCCCAGCTCACAAAAGGGAGGGTGACCTCTCGGAGCCCCAAGGGGACAGGAAGTGACACGGACGTCTCCCCACACATAGTCTCTGCCACGGTACCCCAGCCCCTGGCCAACACATGTCCATCGGTGTCCTTTCTACAGAGAAGAAACCTCACCTTCTCCCCAAGGAGACACCCCAGTTCCCGTGCGGCCACCACACAGGCTGGTGGCCTCCCGAACTAGATAGGAAGCGTGTCTGTCCCTGCCCACATGCACCCCACGCGTGAGGCTAAGCAGGGACGCTCCTCTTGGGCAGAGTGAAGGGGAGAGTCTGCAGGGGGCTTGTGGGGCAGGGGTCACGCCACCCAGACCCAGCTTTGCTCCCCAGTCCACCTTTCCCTCGAGCTCCCGGAGGCTGGGCCCACACGGGCGGTTTCAAGCTTCAGTCGGAGCCTGTTTAGCCTAGGATCCATGTCTCTTTAGCAGCACATTTCTCTCCGAACCTAGGCTTCCGATCGGTCTGCTTCCAGCCACTTCTGGATGCCTGCGACCAGGCCCAAGCTCTCTCCTGGATGCGACTGTTGAGTCCGGTCATTTCCTGCTTCTGTGCCGCCCTGACCCTCCGTCTCGCCTTCGTCCTGACAAATTCCGCGGCCTGCACTCGTGTGGCAACGCCACACGCTTCAGCTAATCTTCAGGCCACTCAAGGTTTTTTTCTCAGCCTGGTTTCCTACCGTTTCAGGTCCTCGAGCCGCTGGCTCTCTCAGCGCTGAAAGCCTCCCCTGCATTCCCTTTTGTTTCCGCTTCACGCCAGCTGTTCCTCTCCTGAGCTCCCCTCTTCCCCTGCAGCCGCTTGCCAAATGCAGCCAGTAGTGGCCAAGACACGCTAATCCCTATTTTCTTTCAGCCACTTCCCCCAGAGCTCCAGGCTCAGCGCCCGCGTGCTTGGCCTCCCAAGTCACCCGCAGGGCTGCTGCTCCCAAAGGGCTCACCGCTTCACCACGCGGACGCCGATTCCACAGACCGGCCAGTGTCCACGCTCTGTCACTCCGCAGCCAAGCTGACGCCCCATCCTCGGGGCCTTTTCTTGACCCTGCGCTTCTGACGAGCGGTCTCTGCCTCGGTCAGGGAAGGCTGACGGCTGTAACCAACAGCCCCGAAGTCTCATCACGACAAAGACCTCTTCTCACCCTTGTGGTCGGCCGCGGAGCTCGGCTTCATGCAGTCACCCGGGGACCCATCGTGGGCACAAGCACAGAAGCGGCCTGGCCTCATCCAGCCCGTGAGTGGACACGAACCACGTGGATGCCGCCGCCTCTTTCGGGTCAGACCTGGACGTGGAGGGCATCATTTCTCCCAGCTCCTCCCTGAGCCCCCTGGGGGTTTCCCAAGCCCCCATCAGCCACAGGAGGCCAGCACGCAGCCCTGCCTGGGAGATGCGCTTGTCAGCCTTGGTCAAACACACAAATGGCGGCGGGGACTGGCTCCCTGAAGCAGGTGGTTCTATCCATTGAGCTTCTTGCCAGCCTGGAAGGTGCTGTCCACCTGCCGGCCCCCACCTCGCACGCTCCGGCCACATGTCCGCTCCGGCCTTGGCCTGACCCCCAGCTCCACACAGGTGTGACCAGAGCCCCTCAGGAGCTGTCCTGACTTCCTGAAGCCATCATGCAGGGCACCGCCAACCCAGGGCCAGGCTGGCCCTTAGACAAAGGCCACCCACGGAGCCCCTCAGGGCACAGCCCCAGCAGGATGGGCCCCTGGTGCCCAGAGCAGTGGCCGGCTCAACAGGCCCCCTTGGACAGCCTGTCCTGTGCCCTGTCTCACCCCAGTCTGGTCCTGGGAATCCCACCACAGAATAAGCCACCGGGCCCTAAACCCTTGCCTCAGGCTGTGCTTCTGGGGGAAACCCAGGCTAAGAGACCAAGTGCCTCTCCTTATGTGGAAGCCCCATCAGCCCCCAGGAAGCTGCCCGCTCAGGAGGACCTCCTCACTCCCTTAGGCCCTCCACCAGCCCGACTAGCTCCAAGGGTCCTCTGCAGCCTGAAGGCCCCTGCTCTGGGGTGTGCGGCCAGGCATCTGTCACACACCCCCCTCAGACTGGCACCCCAAGCTCCCCAAACTCTTCTCTCACCCCCTCATCCCCCCTTCTTTCTCCCTCATTCCCTCCCTGCGTCTCTACAGACACCCCCATAACCACCGTCACTGTTTGGGGGTCAGATGTGTTCCCCAAATTCACATGCTGAAGTCCTCAACAGCCCAGGACCTCGGCACGCTACTGCATCTGGAGACGGGGCTCTTGCAGAGGTCACGAAGTCAGCGTGGGGTCAGGCAGAGGGCCCGACTCGAGCCTGACTGGTGTCTGTGCTAAAGGAGATGAAGACGCTGGCCACACGGAGGGGCCGGCCCGTGAGGGCACCGTGGGAAGGCGGCCATCCACATGCCCCTGAGGAGGGGAGCAGGGAGGCCTCAGGAGAGCCAGCCCCGCGGAGTCCTCATTCCAGACTGCAGCCTGCGGATCTGAGAGGCTGCTGGGCGTGCCATACTTGTCCCGCAGCCAGAGCTGACTGATGCACCCTCCTCCGCAGCTTTGCGCCATCCTGGGGCCCCTCTGTGCACCACCGGAGCTCGCCAGATGCTGCTTGCCCAACTTGTTCACACAGCCTGTCTCTCCCGGGCTCTCTTGCTGGGTATGGAGCAAGTGGCAGCCCTTTCTGAACCTGGAGGAATGTAAACCTTCCTGCTCCCTGGAGAACGGCGCTAACGCATGTAAAGCACCCAGGGTCCTAATAAACGCAGCAGCAAAGCACTCCATCTCGACAGCCCTGCTCAGAGAAGCTTCCAGCTGACCGGGCAGGACTCTGCCTTCCTGGGGTCCCCCCACCCTGCCCTGCAGGAGAGCCTGCAGAGCCTGGGCTCCATGTGCCCACCCTCCTCTGGCTCAGCCTCGGCCCCTCCGTCAATAAGAGAGCAGAACTCTGACCCCCTTTATGCTGTCAAGTCAGGCTCTGGAGACAACACGCTCCCTGGGTCAGCTGGCCCCCGGCTGGGGAGAACCTCCGAAATCACTGCACATGCAAATGATATGCAAATAGCATGCAAATAGCCCGCTTCTAAGCACCGAGTGTCCTCGTTGGTGTGCTTTCAGGGCTTGCCCTGGTGAGTGGATGAAAACGCTTGTGTGAGCGGCATGGCAACGGTCGGCATGGCAACGGGCTTCTAGGGTGCTCGAGGAGCCGAGAATCAAGTGTGTGAAACATCCCCTCCCGGTGATCTGGTCCACATTCGACATCGGCACTCCAGCCACAGAGACCTCTCCTGGCCACTGGAGACAAGCAGGGCTTCAAGCGACTGGCCGCCAAAGAGACCTCTGCTCCCAAAATGCACTTCCAAGTCGCACGGGCCTGGGTGTGAGCCTTGCTCCCGAGGCCTGCTTGTGGGGATCGGCCGGAGGCCCCCTGCCCCTGGTCCATGATCAGGCTGTGTCTGGGGAGGGGGCCTGTCCTGAGGACCAAGGAGCCAGAGGGGGGTCCACTCCGCCCCGCCCGGCTCAGGGGCCACGGCAGAGGCCGGAGGCAGGCCCGACCCAGAGCGGACGCTCAGCACGCCTTCTGTCCTTCCTCCTTCAGCCCTGCATCTCGTGGGCTCTTTTTATCCATATTCTGGGTGAAATAAAACAAGTTAAAGCAGAGCATGAAATCTGAGGAGGATTCTACCTTAAGGGGAAAAAAAAATCCACCTTTGCAATAACAAATAGCTGGAGCTGGTGTATTACCCGGGTGAAATTGTTACCCCTTGAGACAAGTCTAAACTCTTCAGCATTATGAAAACTCTGCAGATTGCCCTGCTACTGAAAATTTATGGCCCCCAAATCATTCCTGAGAGACAGCGCACATTCCCAACTGAGGGCTTTCCTTGGGACAACCTGCCTCTCTCCCCACGCAGCTGTGTCCCGGCTATTGGTCCCGCCTTTCCGCCTGAAGTGTCTGCTCGACCGGGACCCAGGGATGTCCCTGTGCATAGTCAGTGCTCAACAAATGTCCGTCTTGTTCTGTGTCTGCCCGGCAGCCACGCCAAAGGACCACAAGCGAGGGTCCCCTTCTCCCGCCCCAACTGGCCCCACAAGCGGGACCCCAGCTCGGAGCCCCTTGCGTGCCCGCAGGGCTGGAGGCACCTGTCCTTCCCCTCCTCTATGAAAACACTCCCCCTCAACACTGAAAGGGCACCGTGAGCTTCCAGAAGCTTCATTCCTCAGTGACATGCAGGAGGAAACCCAGGCTCGACGCGCCAAGGAGTCCCGCCAGAGCCACCCGGGGCGGAGCTGGGGTGTGGCCCTTGCTCACCACGTGAACCCAAAGGCCCGGCTCATTTCACCCCAGCAGGTCTTCAGGGAGCAGGCAATGCCCCAGGTGAGGCTGAGCGGCAGGTGGGTGGGGATCTGAACCCAAGGTCCCAGGCCCAGGCTGCCGCGACCCTGCCCTCTCCACCGCCCCGGGCAGGACCCCTGAGGACAAGGTCTGTGTCTGCCCCCACGGGAAGAGTACGAGGACAAGTTCATCTGTTCACATCACGCCTAATGTCAGGGAGACAGGTGCCCCTTTGCTCAAGAACCGTGTGGCTTTCCCAGAGGGGTCTGGGCACCTGAGGCCAAGTCCCCGGGCCCCTGCCAGCCCCCCGGACCCCCCAACAGCCCCACCCACCGCGGACAAGCTGCAGGCTTCCTAGGCACCCCCTTCTCTCTGTCCCATTCCCCTCCTGTCCAGACCCTCCTCGATCCCGGGACCAGCAGAGCATGTCCACAGGGGCCCTGCCTGGAAGGGGGTGTGGACGGCTGGAGGAGGGAGTCCCTGTCAGCTCCAGCCGGCCGCGGGTCAGCAAGGAGGCAGGAGAAATGCCAGCATGATCCAACTTCCTGACTTCAAAAGAAGGTGGAAACCCAGACGTCTTATGAGACACCGATTTTTGAAGGTTGGCGCACACCTGCTCTGAACGTTTGCTGTGACACAGGGCAGAGCAGAGCTAGCGCACCTGCGTGCCTGGCCCCGGCGCTGAGGCCACTGCTACGAAGCCTGGGACCCCCAGCAGTGGAGACGGGCCAGGCTACACAGCCGCTGAGGCCGAGCCCAGGCAGCCAGGCCCTCTGTGAGAGAGACGAGAAACCCAGCCAGCAAGAGCTGCCTGACTCCGCACCCAGGCATGAGCCCTGGGGCGGCCTGTGGGAGGCACCAGGGACTGGGCCAGAGGCCTCGCTGTGCGGCTGGCAAGCACCCCTAATGGCTCTCAGCCTTGATTTACCCACCTGCAAAATGGGGCAAGAAAAACAATAAGAATGCTGTTTCTCAGCTCTGTCTTTGTGAAGGTGGTATAAGAGCAAAGGCTAACAACCTCAGAAGGGCAGGCCCCGCCTCAGTCCTGGACAGCCCTGACAGGCCCAGGACCCCAGGACAGACCCCCAGGTGTCACGCCCTCTGCACTGAAGACACGAGAAGGACTGGCCCCGTCGCCCTCCTCTCTGGGCCCGCGTTCACGGACCGGGAGGCAAGGCTGGGCGAGCGGCCCGGCAGACCCAGGCCCGGGGGCCCTCCTGGCCAGCTGGGGACAGGCCCCCGGGCTCAGCGACCGTCACCGCAGCCCTGGCTTCCCTCCCTGCTCCCTTTGAAGTTCAAAGAATGGGCCTCGCCCCTCCGAAGCAGGCAGTGAATCAGGCAGGAGAAAGGAAGCTGTCCACCCCGGCTGAGTTATGGTGGCCACAGGAGACAGCCCTCACCCCCTGGGCCAGCTGGCCCAGCCCTTGCGTGCCCCTCCAGTCCTGCCTGCCCCTCCAGTCCTGCCTGCCCCTTTCCTGCCCCAGCCGGCCCCTCCATGGCCCTGGAGCCCGCCGCCCGGCCCCTCTGCCTCCCAGGGTCTCTGGGCTGAGGCCCTCCCCCCTTCTCCACTGAGGTGGCGTCCACCCTGCTTGCACACCTGCTGTGACGGGGAGCCCACTCCCACGCTCAGCCAGCTTGACCCAGATGGTGCTCTCCCTGCCACAGGCTTGGGGCGGGCTCACCCATCTCTGCTGCTGTGGGCCGGCCCCTGCTCGGGGTCACGGGCTGCCTCCTCCCTGCAGAGACAGATCCACAGAGTCCCAGAGGGAGGCTCGCGTGGGCTCAGAGCCATTGGCGCGGGGGATGGGGGGGTCAAGGGAGACCTACAGGTTTGCAGGCATGAACTCGGGCACAAGGGCACTCGTGGAGATTTGGACTCGGGGCTGTGCACTCACGGGTGGGTGCGTGGGTGGAGTGGGGGGGCAGAAGCAAGCGTGGTGTGTGTGACCCTGAGTGGCCCTCGGCACGTGGGCATGTGGGTCTGAGAGGGAGTGTGCAGCTAGGCAGGTGTGCATGTGCGAGTGTGTGTGTGTGTGTGCCTGTGGAGGGTGTGCACTGCGGCCGGCAGGGCAGGACCCTGAGCACAGGGTGTGTCCAGGGGAAGCACGGGTGTGGGAGGCTGTGTGCTCCTACGGCACGTGTGGCACTGTGAGTGTGAGGATGAGAGTGTGTGAGTGTGTGGTGTAACGGGGAGGGGCAGGGGGCATCTGGCCAGGGGGCTCTGGTGGTGAAGAACCCGCCTGCCAGTGCAGGAGGTGAAACGGATGCAGGTTCGATCCCTGGGAAGACGCCCTGGAGGAGGGCATGGCAGCCCACTCCAGTGTCCTTGCCTGGAGCACCCCGTGGACAGAGGAGCCTGGCGGGCCGCAGTCCTTGGGGCCGCAGAGTCAGACACGACTGAGCGCCTGGAGATGCACACGGGCGTGGAGGGCTGCCGGCCTCAGCTCCCGGGACAGCCCCGGCCGGGCGGCGTCTCCAGGCAGGAATAGCCCTGAGCTCACCTCCTGGACGCAGAGCCCAGAAGCCCCCTCGAGAGGTGGAGTCGGGGCTGCGGGGAAGGGGCGGCCTGGTCAGCGCGCTTGGCTCAGCCCAGGGGCCTCCAGGGCCTTGAGGGCAGAGGGAAGGGCCTGCCTCCTGAGCCCAGGGGTCCCGGGGCTCTCGGGCTCATGGGAGCAAGCACAGGGGTGGCGGACTCAGATCCTGAGCCTGACTGCACGGCCCCAGACGGGCCTCAGCGCCTGTGTGCCCCAGAGGTGGGCTGCTCACCCCCCCGCCCCAGGCACAGTGAAGCCTCGTTGCCTGGTCGCTTCAGTCTGGCTCAGCAAACACTCTCCCTGCGGAAGTGGACATGGCCAGCCAGCCAAGGGGGCAGTTGGGGGCGAGGCTCCCTCTAGGATGCTCACCTGCTTGTCTGTGAGTCAACCCGGGACCCTGGCCAGCACCGTCCTGCCCACCTCCCCTGGCCCCACAGCCAACCACCGCCGAGCCCTCTGGGATGGTCTCGCTGCGATCCAGCCCCAGCTTTCAGTTGCCACGGCAACCACACCAGCATCGCTTCGCCCCTGGACCACACCGCTGCCCCCTTCTCGGTCTCCCCCAACCCTGCCCCCATGATACACGCTCCCCTAGGCGATGTGATGCCCAGCCTGCGGCAGGAGGTCATGGGTGCTGCTGGTGCCAAGCCCAGGTCCCCCTGGACGGGGGGGCACCCATCCGCTGAGCACTGTGTGAGCCCCCAGCTCACAGCTATGCCTCGACTGAGACAGCACCCCCAGGCTAGAAAGCAAGTGCTAGGAATGTTTTTGCTAATCCCACACACCCAGGAGCAATGACAGACAAGGGTCGTTTACTCTGCAGGAGAGCCAGCAGACACTAAGTCAAAGGGCATGCAGCGACAACCGGGAGGAAACTCAGGGACAGTCACCATCTCCCCGAAGAAACCCCATGGCCAGCCAGCTCCCAAGACGAGGCAGCCGTCTCAGGACTGGGGCGCTGCAGAGAACAGACGACCGAGGGGTCTCAGCCTTTCAGCCTCTCCTGCCCTCCCCTTCCATCTGTCCCCCTTTCCAGACCATCTCTCTCAGCCCCTCCACCTTCCGAATCCTGACAACACCAGATCTGATGCACAGACAACAGCAGAAAAGTCTGGGGACCCTGAGGGAGGAAGCGAGGACAAAGAACTCCAGAAAAGCCCACAAGAGAAAGGTGCTGAGTCAGAAGGGTTGAAAGCTTCTGGGAAGATGGAGACAAGCAGGGCAGGGACCTGGGTGTTGGGGAGGACAGGGCTCTCGTTTGGGACGGGCAGCGTCCACTCTCCCCTAATGCCCCCAGATGTCCTCCAGAGCCTCCCCTTCCCCACTCTGGGGGCCCGCCTGGCAGAAGGGAACGCCCACCTCTCACCTCCAGCTTCCCCCTCTCTTGTCCAGGGAAGCCCCACGCACTGACGAAGTCTGAGCCAAGCAGAGCTGGCAGGCACTTGGTCAGGGGTGGCCATAGGCCCCTCTCTGCCAGCTCTCCAGAGAGTCCTCTGGCTGCTTCCCTTTTCATAAACACTGTCCTTGCATTTTACACAAATGCATCATTATAAGTATCCTTCCTGTATAGGCTTCTCAGGTGGGACGTCGTATTTATCCATGTTGACATTTGCTGTTCAAGTTCATTCCTTCGAACAGCTATATGATTATTCCAAAGTGCGAAAACATCAGAATTACCCAGGTGAGCCAGAGACTCGAGAGCAACAGCTCAAGCTTATGTTCGCAGCAGATGGGTTAGCGGTTGTCTTGTTACACAGCAACAGCTGACTGATACAATTTCACCACGGGTGGCAGAGCGGAACCCATGTCTCACAATGCCAGGGAACGTAAGCCACAAGTTCCCTCGGAGGGGGTGTCACTTGGGGAGTCCAGTCTGTGCAACATCAACATTCCTACACATTCTGGCCCACATTCCAAACCAGGTCGTCCTGACTCCAGTGGTTCCGTGAGCCCCACTAGCCCTCCCGTTTAAACTCCCTTCTCTCAAGCCCCCCTGCGTCGGGCCTAGAGGGGAACCAACCAGCTGACCACAGACCAGACAGCAAGATGGCTGTGGATTCGAGGTGCTAACTTCTGGGGTGGTTTCTTACGTGGCGATCACTGACCCAGAGGGTCACCTCAGTGAGGCTCCCAGCTGAAAAGCACCCATCCGGTCCCTTAGGTGCAAGTTCTCCAAGACGCAGAGAGGAAGCCCACACTTCCACAGCAGCCTCGCAAAGGCAACCAGAGCATTCTCACACAAGCAAAGAGCGCCGTCAGAGCTCTTCACGTGACAGCTCTAAGCTGGGGCTCAGCATAGCGGCCACGCGGCCCCAGCCCCTCAGGGTCATCGTGAGAAGCCGAGCAAGTCCCTTTCACCTCGGAACTTCAGCATCCCTGTCTGTAAGACACGCTGTGCTGTGCTGAGGCACTCAGCCGTGTCCGACTCTTTACAACCCCATGGACCGTAGCCTGCCAGGCTCCTCTCTCCGTGGGATTCTCCAGCAAGAATACTGGAGTCGGCTGTGGTGCCCTCCTCCAGGGGATCTTCCCAGCCCAGGGATCCAACCCTCAGTCTCCCACGCCTCCTGCACTGGCAGGCGGGTTCTTACCTCTAGTGCCACCCGGCAAGGGCACCAACCCCCAACGCACAGACATGTTACAAGAAGGAAGTGAAAGAACAGGACACGGCACAGCTTCTGTCTTTCAGGTCCACTGACCGATAGACTCTTGAGAAACCTGTATGCAGGTCAGGAAGCAACAGTTAGAACTGGACATGGAACAACAGACTGGTTCCAAATAGGAAAAGGAGTACGTCAAGGCTGTATATTGTCACCCTGCTTGTTTAACTTCTATGCAGAGTACATCATGAGAAACGCTGGACTGGAAGAAGCACAAGCTGGAATCAAGATTGCCGGGAGAAATATCAATAACCTCAGATATGCAGATGACACCACCCTTATGGCAGAAAGTGAAGAGGAGCTAAAAAGCCTCTTGATGAAAATGAAAGAGGAAAGCGAAAAAGTTGGCCTAAAGCTCAACATTCAGAAAACAAAGATCATGGCATCCGGTCCCATCACTTTATGGGAAATAGATGGGGAAACAGTGAAAACAGTGCCAGACTTTATTTTGGGGGCTCCAAAATCACTGCAGACGGTGACTGCAGCCATGAAATTAAAAGACGCTTACTCCTTGGAAGAAAAGTTATGACTAACCTAGGTAGTATATTCAAAAGCAGAGACATTACTTTGCCGACTAACGTCCGTCTAGTCAAAGCTATGGTTTTTCCTGTTGTCATGTATGGATGTGAGAGTTGGACTGTGAAGAAGGCTGAGCGCCGAAGAATTGATGCTTTTGGACTGTGGTGTTGGAGAAGACTCTTGAGAGTCCCTTGGCCTGCAAGGAGATCCAACCAGTCCATTCTGAAGGAGATCAACCCTGGGATTTCTTTGGAAGGAATGATGCTAAAGCTGAAACTCCAGTACTTTGGCCACTTCATACGAAGAGTTGACTCATTGGAAAAGACTCTGATGCTGGGAGGGATTGGGGGCAGGAGGAGAAGGGGACGACAGAGGATGAGATGGCTGGATGGCATTATGGACTTGATGGACATGAGTTTGAGTGAACTCCGAGAGATGGTGATGAACAGGGAGACCTGGTGTGCTGTGATTCATGGGGTCGTGAAGAGTCGGACACGACTGAGCCGACTGAACTGAACTGACCGATAGACTGCGTAGCCTGGGACCAGCACCTGTCACTTTCCAGAACTCTCCACATGTAGTTTGGGGTTAATCACTGCTACCTCAGGAGAGTTGGTGGGGTGCATGACAAGGGATCTCCAAAGGGGCTTCAGGAAGAATGCTTTCGGTGGCAAGTAACTGAAAACCCAATTTTAACTAGTCATGTACAGATGTGAGAGTTGAATCATAAAGCTGAGGATCAAAGAATTCATGCTTTTGAACTGTGGTGTTGGAGGAGACTCTTGAGAGTCCCTTGGACTGCAAGGAGATCCAACCAGTCCATCCTAGGAGATCAGCCCTGAATAGTCTTTGGAAGGACTGATGCTGAAGCTTCAATACTTAGGCCACCTGATGCGATGAGCCCATTGACTGAAAAAGACCCTGATGCTGGGAAAGAGTGAGGGCAGGAGGAGAAGGGGGCAACAGAGGAGGAGAAGGGGGCAACGGAGGATGAGATGGTTGGAAGGCACCATTGACTCAGTGGACATGAGTTTGAGCAAACTCTGGGAGATCTTGAAGGACAAGGAAACCTGGGGTGCTTCAGTGCATGGGGCTGCAAAGAGTCAGATGTGACTTAGTGACTGAACCACTCAACCTATAAGGGGGATTTGCTAGATCACATAATGGAAATTCCAAAAGGATGAATTCAGGCATGGTTTGGTCAAGGGTCCAACTTTGTTTCTCTGTGACTCTTCCTCCTGGACAGTCCTTTGGATGCTGACTTTGCCCTCAAGGTGACTTGTCCCCAGGCACTGGTTGGCCTAGGCACTCATTACTGGTTCATCACTAGGAGAAAAGTGGTGGGACTGTGCCTACTGGCTTGGAGTGTCCATGGCAGAGCTAAGCTGGAAACAGTGGCCTCTGACCCCTCATGACCACAGGTTCGTGGGAAAAAGAAGGGATGGGTGCTGAGGAGGCCTCGGTGAGAGCCCTGGCAAGTGCAGACCTTGGGTAAGCGACCACCTCCTCTGTCGCTGGCATACTTGTCTCTGGGCCTTGGTGTCCCTTGCAAGAACACGAGGGGCTGCCTGGACGGCATCTCGAGACCCCCACCCAGCGCTCAGAGCTCAGGTCCTGAGGAACCATGCGGTGTCTTAGGTGGGAGCCTGGAGCCCATCGCCTGCCACTTGTGGGATGGACCAGACTCCAGAGGCAAATGCTCTGAGCAGAACATTTAGGGCCTTGCTTCTCCTTGTAAATGAATTCCAGAGCTCATTAGGGCGAGTGAATTATTGCCTCGCCCTGCCACCCCTTTCCAAGACTAATCGCATTTCTAGGGACAGCGCCTAGCCCCTAGTGGGGGGCCAGGATGTGGCCAGCTCCAGCGCACACATGGTGAGGCCGTGTGTCTGTCTGCGGCCGGCCCACCTCCCCGTCTGAAGCGGTGCTGAAGGTCCAGGCCTAACTCCAGCACCACATGGCCATTCAAGCTCTCGGGAGCCGCGTGGCTTGTGCAGACGTGTGACAGCTCCCTTCCTGCAGAGAGCCCCTCTCGCCAGCCGACTTCAGCGGGAGCTCGATGTGACACCTCAGGCCAGCCCCTCCTCCCCGCAGACCCTCAACGCCTACCTGTCCTTCCCAACTCCCTCTTCTGTAGACTGGGGGTAATAGGGCTTAGAGAAATAGATACGTGGGACAGGGCCTAGGAAATACTGACTTCAGGGCCAGGAGTTGCTGGAACATGGTCTGGAGTTTAGGTTCTCACCAACTCCCGGTGTGTGCTGTGGGGAGGGTGGGGGACAGACAGGTGACGGGCATCTAGACTTGACTTCACGTGGCAGATTTGGTGGGTTGTCCCACCCTACCGTCATTCTTTCTTTCTGTTTAGTAACAAGACTCTCATTTTTGCTGAAACGCATTGACTCAGAGAACAAAGAATGATTGCTCCATGCTAATCATGCCATCCTTATCATTATTTGCCTGCGACTGGTCAAGGAGCGGACATGAGACATCAGGAGAGGTCTGCTGGGGGCTTCTGGGGAAACGTCCCCTTCATGAGAAGAGACTAGCACATGAAGAGAAAATATCTTGGTACCCTGGTCGCTTCCTGCTTTGGATCTATTGTGTGTGACTGGTGCTACAGCAGCCATTTTGGGGCTGTGAGTCACAACCCTGCAGGGAAAGTGAACACACAGAGGCGTCCACGTGGGAGGGTGGAGAAAACTAGAACTCTGATGTCTGGGTCGAGTGCTTGAACACACACTGCCTCCCTCCCTCCAGACTCTCGTAAGGTAAGAATCAGTGTCCTCGAAGGCCAGCTTTCCTGCAGTCAGAATCACCCTGAGTGCCTCTCATTCACAAGCGAGTCAGAGCTTTCCAGGCCACCTGGAGACACAAGTACATTCCGAGCAGAAAGGGCAGGACGCGTGTGGGCGCGGAGGTGTGGGAGAGGACGCTGCCTCCTGGGAACTGGGAGAGGCTCCTAAGCAGGGGTGGCCAGAGCTGACACTGGAGCTGGCAAGGGTCAGGTCGGCACACAGGGCCACGCGCTGGAGTTTTGTCTCCACCTGGGGGAAGGTCGTGGGGGGAGTAGGTGGCAGAACACTGGAGCATTTTTGTAAGGAACAGTTGGTTTTGAGTTACGGGGTGAACTGTGGGTAGGGATGGGCTGGTGGGGAGAGACTGGAGGCAGGAAGGCCAGAGAGGAGGCTGGACGGCAGCTGAGAGTGTGAGCCCTGGGGAGGGCCAGGTGGCAGGGGGTGAGAGGGTGAGGAGGGAGGCAGGAAGGAGCAGACAGTCCTGGTGATCGAAGGACTGAGGAGACGTGAGGGGGAAGGAGCCGGGGCAGAGGAGAACGAAGGACAGAGCCCCCTGGACTCTGCCACGTGAGACGGGAAGGAAACCAGCCCAGAGGGAAGAGCAAGAGGTCAGAGGAAACGCAGCAGGTAAGTGCAAAGAGGCTTCCAGGAGGAGGTGGGCGCCTGGCAAAGGCTGAGCCAGGTCACGCCCCCCAGCCCCCTCCACACCTCCAGGGCTCACAGCACCTCTGAGGCGCCAAAGACCCCAGCCCATTTCCTCTCCAGCTTCGTCTTCAACTACTCTCTCCTGAGCTTCTACCACGCCACCTCTGTGCTGCTTCTTGAACTAGCCAAACGTGTTTCTGCCTCCGGGCCTTTGCACTCGCGGTGCTCACGAAGGCAACAGGTTTGCTGGAGATTCCCTGCCCTCTCGGGGAGGTCTTCCCTGGCTGCCTGATATTATACAGCCCGGCCCCTCCCGCAGCTCCGCGCAGCCTCAGCCTGGCTGCTGTCTGTCTCCGCGGGGTGTGAGCAGGACAGCAGGCACAGGCACGGACCTGGGGGGCTGGTGTGCCCACCGGCTCAGTGCAGGGTGGGAGTAGGGTCTGCTCCCTGCACTGCGTTCCTCCTGGGCTGCAGTGAGTGGCCAGTGAACTGCTGACTGAATGAATGAGGGTCAAGTGTGAGAGGCCTGCCAAGGTCCTCTCTGAGTTCAGCCAGGAATCTAGAAAGGTGAGGGTGGAGAGTGGACTCTTTCAGGAAGTACAGGGAAAGGGAGGAAAGAGACAAGTGCCAGGGAAGGGAGGGAGTGAGGAGAGACGGGGGGTTCAAGACACAAGAGGGGGGTGACTCGCAGAGGCCGCCAGGGGCCACAGGGCCACATCAGCGCCAGTGTTCCCTCCTTTACTCGGCTGTTGGGGAGCTCACAGCCAGATCCTAAGGTCCGCCTCCAAAACCGCACGGGAAGCCCAGAAACTAAGCTCTCTGCATCGGCCTGGTGCAGCTCTGAACAAAATCAGGTGGCACTGGCGGTAAAGACCCGCCTGCCGATGCGATGCCGGAGACACAAAGAGGCGCAAGCTCGACCCCAGGGCCGGGAAGAGCCCCTGGAGGAGGGCATGGCTACCCACCCCAGTATTCTTGCCTGGAGAATCCCATGGACAGAGGAGCCTGGCGGGCTACCGTCTATGGGGTCGAAAAGAGTCGGACACGACTGAAGTGACTTAGCACATACACAGCAGCCCTGAACAAGATCACAGTCCTGTTGTGGAGAAAAGGAGGATATGAATACTGGTCAGGGATGCAGCAGTTATCTGGGTTATCATGGTTATCCATATTTCTCTCTTTCATACTTTATAGACTGAAAAGCGTACAGAGGTTGGAACGGAGCATAAGAGCCTGAGGTTTTCAGGGTAGTGATAAGCTCTGCGTCTGTAGCTCTGCCTTCAGTCCCCTGAGGATGAGCCAACTGCCTCTTGCATGCAGGTGGCATTATCTCCACTTCACAGGAGAGGAAGCAGCTCTTCTCCAGAACTCAGAAACATCCAACCACACAGTCACTGGGCTTAAAGTCATTAGTCCACGGAGGAGGAGACATGGCCCAGAGATGTTAAGTGACTTGCTCAAGGTCAAACAGCAAGTCCAGGGCAAAGGCTACAGCCTGGATCTCGTCAAGATTACATTTCAGACTGAACATGATCTGGAAAGGTCTCAAACATGAAGTTCGTCCAAGGCAGGCCTTCTCATTCCCCGAGACACTGCTATTCCATTATCCACAGGAGCCTTACGTGTGGGTCCCAGCGAGGCGCAGCCTGGAGTCACTGCTGAGCCCTGCAGCTGCTATAAGGTCAGGGGAGTGGGGAAAATAATTGACCATAACTTTCAACCAAAATCAGGTGCAACTGGCAAACAATGAACTTAAGAGCTGGGGGAAAAAAAAAAAAAAATGTTTTCCACCACAAGTCCCTTTCCTCAGGTCAAAAGCTTTTCAGCAGGATGGGTTTCCAGCAGACCATGAAGACCCGAACATGCCCGAAATATGTAATCTCTTACTAAGCCCTGGAGAAGCCCTAGGCAGGCACCCTGACAAGCCGCCACCCGAATCACAATGTGGTTTCGGCCCCCAGAGAGGAATCAAAGTCCCTGTTATTAAAATGCGTTATTTATGGCTTGCAGAAAGCCTTCCAGACCCTGACAACACAGGAATGAGCTCAGAAATTAACTATTTGATATTATCAGGGTCAATTCATCTCTCTGAATTCTTTACCCTATGTTCTTTTTCTGAAAGGCATGTACAGGGAGAGGAATTTCATTCAAGGCACACAGCAGTGACGAAGCCAGCTGGGGTGCTGCCTTTCTCCCCTTGCTGATCAACCCTCTGATTCATCTGTCCTTTTGCTAAAGACAAAATCACTTCCTGCCTCGCTGAAGGTGGCCGTGAGGATGGGGGAACCCGGGAGGTGGCCAGGGAAGCAAAGCACAGGGTGGAGAGCTCCTAGAGACCACGCAAGCCCATAGAGGCACAGAGAGGGCACGGAGCCTGGCAGATCTCACACAGCAAGCCTGGAGCACAGGGCTGTGGGAAGAGGCAGCTTTCCACCAGGGCTGCCCCACCCCCGAAGGTCCCTGGCAGGGTCCTGACTCTGCCTGGAGCCTGCTTTTCCACCTGTAAAATGGCTGTGGACATGGGTATTTATCCAAAAGGCATGGAAACAGGATCTCAAAGAGATACTAGCAGTTCATGCTCATTGCAGCATTATGTAGGATAGCCAAGAGAGGCAAGCAATGTCAGCGTCCATCGATGGATGAGCAGATGAAGAAGGTGTGGTGTATGAGTGAAGAGCCGACTCACTGGAAAAGACCCCGATGCTGGGAAAGGAGGAGGAGAAGGGGACGACAGAGGATGAGATGGTTGGATGGCATCGCCAACTCGACGGACATGAGCTTGAGCAAGCTCCGGGAGTTGGTGATGGACGGGGAGGTCTGGCATGCTGCGGTCCATGGGGTCGCAAAGAGTCGGACACGACTGAGCGACTGAACTGAACTAATAGATACATACACGTATATACATACAGTGGAGTATTAGTCACGATAGAGAAGGAAATCTTACCTTTTGTAACAACATGGATGGGTCTTGACGGTATTATACTAAGCAAAATAAACCAGACAGAGAAAGGCGAATACTGTGTGATCGCTTTATATGGGGAATCTTTTTAAAAAATGAAGCCAAACTCATAGAAACAGAAAGCAGACAAGGGGCCTGGGGATGGGGGAATCAGGGAGAGGGCGGTCCAAGGGCACAGACTGCCAGCCATACGGTGAATAAGGTCTGTCCGTGAAGCGCGTGGTGCCTGCACTGACCCCGCTGTGTTGATGTGAAATCTGCCAAGAGAGAAGAGCTTCAGTGTTCTCAGCACACACACAAGGAAAAGATGCACGTGCAAGGCGACTGCACGTGAATCAACCAGATGGGAGGAACCATACACACACTCGGCAAGGCATCACGGACACGCTCAGCACGTCACTGTGCACGTGCTCGGCACGTCACCATGGACACGCTCGGCAAGGCACCATGCACACGCTCGGCAAGTCATCGTGCACACGCTCAGCAAGTCATCGTGCACACGCTCGGCAAGTCATCGTGCACACGCTCAGCACGTCATCAGTTTTATTTGTCAATTATGTCTCCATAGAGCTGGGAAAATCAATGAACACCGAGAAATGGAGACGTGGAGAATACTGCCGCAGGTAAACGAAAGGCTCAGTGACGGATTCAGATGGACACTTTCCCAAAGTGTTCTCCGGGCTGTCTCTTGGCCCCTGGCAGCACCGCTTTGATCTGTGCGGCTTGCCCTCAGGCGGGTGTCCCCTGCGGTGGCAAGATGCTGGCCACCAGCCCCAGGTCCCGGGAAGCCACCCCTCGCCCAGGAGAATCTCCACGCTAACACTGACGGAGCTGCCACGTGACTTCACGCATCCAATGTCACGTGACCACCCCTGAGCCCCAGTCGGTGTGGTCAAGACCAGCTCTCCTCTGATTAGCCAGGCCTGAGTCTCCGGCTCAAGTCTGAGGCCTAGAGTGGCCTAGAGTGACAATCCACTCCCCCATCAACTCACATTATCCCCCGAAGACAATACATCTTCCCCAAGAAGGCAATGTGGGTGCTGGGAAGACCACACCCACAGAGGACCCCAGAGAGACGTGGGGTCCAGCTCAGGGGACCACAAAACCCCGACTTCAAACTACAGCTCGGGCACGTGCTCAACACCCAACATGTGAGAAAGCGTGGGTCACTGTGCTGGAGGCAATCGGGAGGTCCGGGACCCATCCACGCACCCCCTTCCCCGCTGCTAGCATCTCGGCGGGGACGGCCAGGGACCTACGCAGATCCCTAGAAGCTATGCTCCCATGGCCTCAGCGGCTCGGCCACGCGGTCTGATCCACCAGCAAGTCCTTTCCCGCACACAGCCCCCGAGGTCATCCTGCCCCACCGCCCGGGTGACAGCTAGTCCCCTCTCCCCGGCAAACGGTCTCTCCACCCTCCTTCACACCTCCACGGTCAGAGCGCCCACTCTCCTGACTCTCACCCCTCCTGGTATTGCTGCCTGTTCAGTCTTTACTCCAGCCTGTGAGCTTTGCAAGGGCAGAAAGGGAGCCTGTTTCCACTGCTGTGACCCCAGCCTGCTGCAAGGAGGATGGGTAAATATCAGATGGATGGATTGGTGAGTAGGTGGACAGATGAATGGTCAGCCAGACAGAAGGATGGATGGATGTGTGGTGGATGGACAGATGGACAGATGGATGTGTGGATAGATGATGAAACAATGGGTGGTGGATGGACAGATGGATGGATGATGGACAGATGGGTGGCTGCCCCCAGACACCCCCAGCCTACACCTGTCCTCCTCTCGAGGATCTCAGCTGCAGCACTTAAGAAATTCTGCGAAGTACAGGCTGAAGGCAGTGAGCACCTTCCGCCTTCCAGGCTCTCTGCCTCAGGTCATCCGACCTGGGGCTCATCTGCACTGCACAGGGGCTCTGTCCCCGATCACCATGGACAGCGCCAAGCCAGCTCCTCCACTCCTAGCCACACGCCCCTTGCTCTGGGGATGCAAGCGCTGGAACTGACATTCATTTCTAACTTAATGCACTCTGCCCCATCCATTGCTCCCAGCATGACAAGACTATTCCGACCCCTGAGTCTGTCCGTGGCTCTGGGCCGTCTGGGGCTCAGCTACAGGCAGGGCATGGTGGCATTTTCCCTGGGGAAGTGGCACAGCCCACAGGGCGCTGGGGAGCAGGGGCAGGGCAGGGTCCTCATGGCGGGGGGCTGAGCTGAACCCCACCCTAAACACCCCCAGGCGTCTCCTTTTCCCTCCTCTGTTTCCCCTTGTCTCACCCTCAGGGCTGCAGCTCCCTGCCCCTATCCCCCAGAAGCTTCCCGAAGTCTCAGCCCTGCTCCTCGCCCAAGAGCCACTGACATGTGTGGGCAGATGGGGACACTGAGGCCTCGGGAGAACACGCCCCTCGCCTGAGGCCTCCTAGAATGTCAAGGGCCAGACCAGACGCCACCTCTGCAGGCAGCCCCACCGCCGGACGTGCAGGGCTGCAGACATGAAAACAAAATAAACGGGACCTAACCAGACTTACAAGCTTTTTCCATGGCAAAGGAAACCACAGAAGAAGCAAAAAAATCTACAGAACCTGTAAATGAGCTGACTGACGAGGGCCTGATTTCCAAAATATACAAACAGCTCATACACCTAACAACAAAAACCAAACAATCCAATCCAAAAAAAAAAAAAAAATGGGTGGAAGATCTAGATAGGCACGTCTCCAGAGAAGACATGCAAAGGGCCACAAGGCATGCGAAAAGACGCTCAACACCGCTACTTTTTAGAGAAATGCACATCAGAACTGCAATACGGCACCGTCTCACACTGGTCAGCACGGCCACGATCAGAAAGTCTATGAATGACAAATGCTGGAGAGGGCATGGAGGAAAGGGAGCCCCCCTTCACTGCTGCTGGGGATGAAAACTGGTCCAGCCACTGGAGAGGGCATGGGGAGGGGGAGCCCTCCTTCATGCTGCTGGGGATGTACATTGGTCCAGCCACCGTGGACAGCACACAGAGGTTTCACAAAGCCCTAAGAGCAGAATCACCACAGATTTATTAAAGGCAATCCCACTCCTGGCAGTATATCCAGAGAAAACGATAATTCAAGAAGATCCACGCAGCCCTCTGTGCACAGCGACACTGTTCACGAACACTGAGGCAAGAAAGCAACCCAAAGGCCTGTCAACAGATGAATGGATAAAAGCAATGGAATACTACTCAGGCGTGAAAAAGAGCAAAATGCCACCACCGGCAGCAACATGGATGGAACGAGAGATTGCCACACTAAGTGGAGCAAGTCAGAAAGAGAAAGATGGGCACCATATCACTGACACATAGACCCTGAAGCAAGACACCAAAGAACCTCCCTATGAAACGGAAACAGAATCTCAGACACAGAGATCAGACTCGTGGTTACCAGGGGGAAATAGGGTGGGGGGGTGGAATGGGAGGCTGGGGTTCGCAGATGTAAGCTTTTATACACAGAATGAGTAAACAGCAAGGTCCTGCTGTATAGCAAGCACAGGGAATATGCTCAATACCCTTTGATAAACCACAGTGGAAAAGAATATTTAGAAAGAATGAATGCTGAATTTCTTTGCTGTACAGCAGAAATTCACACAACATTGCAAATCAACTATATGTCAATAGAAATTTTAAAAAAATAAAATAAATATAAATAAAAGTAAAACTATTAATAAAATGAAAATAAAAAACAGAACAGGCAGGGCTGTGTAGTGGGCAGACAAGGGGGCTGCTTCCCACAGTGGGATACCAGCTCCAGCCTCCATGACCTTGGCCAGTGACCTCTCTGGGCTCAGTCTACCTGGCTGTAAAATGGGGATATTTGTTACAGGACTAACCACATACTACCCAGGTGTTCTGAGGATGAAGTGAGGTAACCCGTGGCAGGTGAAGAGAGCAGCACCCCAGGCATGGAAACGGCCCAGAGCCCTGCATTTTCCACCCCTGGGGGCCGGACCCGGCACCGGGCACCTGACATACATTGTCCCCTTTCTTCCTCGTGAAGCACCGGTAGTTAGAAAGGATTATTCCAGTCTTACAGCTGGGGAAACTGAGGCTCGGATAAAGAGCCAGGCTTGCTGCCCTCTGCGCTCCTCAAAGTGCCCAGTGTGCCCTGTTGAACAGCAGGCTGGAGTGTCCACTCTCAGGGCACTGCCCACCTGCCTCCCAGCTTGCGGTCATCCTCATCCTCACTCCAGGCACTGGGCTCCTGGGAGACCCAGGGAAGGGCATGAGGGAGGCCCTGCTCCGTCTGTCTTAGGGAGACCTGGCTGACCTCCAGCCAGCCCACTGCACCTTCCTTTACAGCCCCTTGTGCAAGGAAACCACCACCTAAAAAGACAAAGTCTAGAAGCAAGCATGCTCTGATGAGAAAAAACAGGAAAATAAAGAGATGAGGGCGGGCACGTATTTATTAGTTAGGACAGCCAAGGAAGGCCTCGCATAAAATACGATCCGAGTTGTTCAGGAAGAGATGGATCATGGCTGTCTGAGGAAAGGAATCCAGAAAGAAAGGGGAAAAAAGCAGGTGCAAAGGGCCTGAGGCAGGCATGTGCTTGGAGGAACAGCCAGGCAGCCAGTCCAGCTAGAAGGAACCAGAAGGGGCAGAGAGTGTGAGGCCAAGAGGATCCCCAGGAATGACGTCTGCCTCCTGGGCAGCATCAATCCTCCCAGAGCAGGGGAGATCGTGTTTGAAGGAGGAAACAAAAGGAGCACAATCGCTTTTGATCCCAGGACATTGTGTGGGTAAGAGAGAACACGCAGCTGCTGGGAATATGAACTGGCATCAAGATTCAAACATTAATAATGCACGTCTTCTGAGCAGGCAATTTCAGCTGCAAGAGTGATCAGACGCCTTTAATTACAGCCAGGGCAGAGGGGAAGGGATCTGGTAAAAGCACTCTGTATCCATGGATGGGTTGGCTGTGTGGATCACGACACGGTATCCAGGCTTTGTGAAATGATGCTTCGGAGAAATGGTTCCCAACACAGAAAGACAGGTACTCTATTTCATTAAAAGGAAAATACAGATGCACACAGGCACAGCAGAAGAGACTGGAAACGCCACCCGCCATCTCTGAGGGAGGAATCTGCAAGCAAGTTTTCTTGCCTTCCTTTTGTTTATCTGGGGTTTTCCCCCGGGGGCTCCCTTCAGTTCCCCTGAGTTACAATGCAAGCTGCAAAACG
This sequence comes from Nanger dama, assembly GCA_917880005.1. Lineage (NCBI taxonomy): Eukaryota > Metazoa > Chordata > Mammalia > Artiodactyla > Bovidae > Nanger > Nanger dama. The sequence continues at coordinate 2,412,596 of CAKJTW010000016.1, read as the reverse complement.
TGGCAGAGTTCGTGGTTCTATGCCCAGTGGGAGCGGGGAGACAGCGACCCAGTGCTCGCCTCCAGGGCCCAGTCCACCATCCACGTTCCTGGCCGGTGCCCCTGGGCGAGCTCTCAAACAGGACCCTCTTGGGGAGCCCCCAGCAGACCCGAGGGGAGGGGAGAGGTGCAGGCAGGGCGGGGCCTGCCAGGTGGCCAGGACGTCAGCGGTCAGCACCCGCAGGGCGGTGCCCTGGGTCAGAGCTCGCCCCACACAGCCTTCCCCTGTGTCCCTAGCAACCCAATCTGGGGGATACTACGGTCCCCACCTTACAGACGGGGAAACTGAGGTTCTGAGAAAGGCACCAACCTAGCCTGGGTCTCACAGCTGAGCATCATCAAAGCCAGAATGCAAATTCAAGCTGCGAGAACGTGTGACAGGCCAAGAGGGTCAGCTTACAGCGAGGTGTCCACTCAACGCCCCTCAACTCTTCCACGGCCTCCTGATGGGGCTCGAGGCACAGAGACGTTAAGCAACTCCTCAGAGGCCACACAGCCCGGAGGAGGCAGGGCCAGGGGCTCCAACCCCCAGGCACACTCCAGCTTCCAGCACGGGGACAAGCCAGAGGGCGCTGGGAAGACAGCCACCTCACGCCCTGAGGACTTGTGCGCAAGCAGAGGCAGCCATGGGTGGGTGCTGGGAGCCGCTGATCACCCCCTTCTGGGGCACCCCGGCCTCCCTGCCTGACCCTGCAGAGCCTGGGGATCTGGAGTGGGAACTGGTCAAACTGTCCACGGCAGGTGCTTGCAGAGCCCTGGGTCCCAGCAGGAACCCCAGAGAGGGCAGGTGACTTGTCCAAGGCCACACAGCACAGCAGCAAGACAGGGTCCCCGGGCTGGCCCTCCCTGGCGCCACAGGCTGGAGTCCGGGGCTTGTCAAGGAGAAGGAAGGAGCGGGCCTGCGTCTTCCAGGCAGAGAGAGATCCCTCACGTCCGGCGATCACGTCATCGGGCGGGGGACGCCGGGCCCCGGAGTCACCGTGCTGTCCTTCATGACCTCATCTCTTGGCTCAGCCCCAGCACAGTGCCTGGTGCCTGGAATCAATACCTCTTGGCAGGGCCCGAGGCCCCCGTGTCTTCCTGTCGGCCCCTCCCGGACAGCCCTCCCCAGCAGCACACGGACCCACCACCCACCTCACGCTCCCAGGCAGGGAGTCAGGGTCGGAGCCGGGCTGCAGGTGACCGGAGGCCCTCAAGAGGCTCAGACCGGTTCTCCTGCCCACCGCCCCCTGGGGCTGCGCTCTCTGCCGGTGGGAGGAGGTGGTCTCTGTGCAAATCCAGACCCCACCCCATCTCCTGCCCGCTGGGCAGCACACATGGCCGCCTTGGGGCTCAGGGTCTCGCACGTCAGTGCAGGTGATGGACCCAGCTTGCAGAGTGGCCGTGGGGTCCCACCGCCCAGCTTGGCATCTGGCAAACAGTAGCCCTCAGTAAACGCTCCCTTCAGCCTGTGGCTGTTCAGTCAAAGGCTGAGTCCGACTCCCTGCAATTCCGTGGACTGCAGCCCACCAGGTTGCCCTGTCCTCCACCATCTCCTGGAGTTTGCTCAAACTACGTCCAGTGAGTCAGTGATGCTTCAGCCTAGAGTTAATAAAGCAAGTTCAAGGACACTGTCCATTATCACTCTACGCAGCAACAGTGTGAAGGAGTGGTGTGGGGACTGTGGACCATCAGGGAGGGATAGACACAAAGCTCAAGACTGCACTTCAAGGCGACCCTCTGAAAGAACATGTCACCTGCCCTCTTGTTCACGGGTGGGGAAACCCTCCAAGGCCCAGCAAGGTCAGGGGAACGCTGAAGGTCACACAGCAAGTCAGACTGGAGCTTGGATGCTCTGCTGTGAGCAGAGGGAGCAGTTACGGCAACCTCATCCTGGGTCCTGTGCCTTTTGTCCAGGGTACACCCCTTGCCATGTACCTCACTCACACCAGCCCAGACTCCCCTGAGAACCACAGCCGGCGGTGGGCAGGGGCCACATGTTGGCCTTGAGAGGACACGGCCGTCAGCAGGCAAATCGCGCCCCCCATCCTGAGATGTCCCTGTCCCAACCCTGGAGCCCCCGTACATGTCACCACACACAGCAAAGGAGACTGCAAACATGGTTACGTTACAGATGGTGAGAGGGGGAGATGATCCAGGTTATCCAAGTGGGCACAACATAATCACAGGGGGCCTTTAAAAGGTAGAAGAAGGAAGAGGGCCAGTGTGGATGGGACTTGCCTCAACAGCTGACCCAGATCCCAGAAGACAACCAGAGCCAGGCATCCTCCTGCCCAGGGAATTGGCACAGAAGTGGCCCGATCCCTGCTAAGGCCAGAACCTCCACCGACTCTGCTAGAAATACCACCTGTGAGGTCTGGAGCCTCTGCAGCCACTTTGCCATCGTGAGGAGGGTGACATACGAAGGCAGCAGGAGCAAGAGAGTCACAGTGAGAGCAGCTGAGGCCTGAGCTGGAACAGTGGCTGCGGAGAAGGCAGAGGGCCCGGGAGGAGGAAGACTCAGGAGACAACAGGATGGGAAGACAGAGCTCAGTGCTGCGGGGGGAGTGGGGACAGCCTGCGGAAAACCTGCCACCAGCATCTCAGCGACATTCTCCCCACGGCAGCAGGGGCACCCTATGAAGACCTAGGCCACATGGTGACCCTCCTCTGCTCAGACCCTCCCATGGCCAAAGTCCTTACCTTGGCTCCCAGGGCCCCTGACCTGGCTCCTGCCTCAGGGCCTTTGCTCAGGCTGTGCCTTCTGACCCGCGGGCTTCTGGATGCTTGCTGGGCTCACTCCCTCCTCCATTTCAGGTCTTTGCTAAAGTGTCGCCCCCCGCCCCCCCCTCAGACCCAAACCTGCAGTCCCTGCCGTCACCAGCCCTCCCTCCCCGTTCCTGGCTGGTTTGGCTCCCATTTATTCACTTGTATGTTTTGTCGAGGGACTGCCGCTCCTCCCGAGGCCCGGCAGCTTCTCTGCGGAGCGCTCCGTTCTTGAGACTGAGCCTCGCTTGGAGCAGCTGCAAAGCATCCCCGAATCAGCCCCCCTCTGACACCACCCCCACTCCACCGGCGCCTGGAGCTTGCTCTCGGGCGCCCCCCAGCGCCGGAGCTCGCCACGGCGCCAGATCGACGGAGTCTGCAGGGGACAGCTCGGCCTTAAAAAGAGCCAGCATTCCTGGGCGCCCCCGCCCATCGCCCCTGCCCCGGGCCTCCAGCGGCTCGCACGAGGCGCGTGTGCAGACAGGCCGGCACGAGTGGATTCCAGGAGCCGAGGGAGCAGCCCGCTGGGCGCAGAGAGGCTGCCCACCGTGGGGCACCCCCAGCCCCGGCCCCAAGAGTCCAAATCGGCTCCCTGAGCCCTGCTCCTGGGCACCTGGGCGGCACGCCCGGACACATACACGCGCACAGGCGCTTCATTTGGAAATGCCAGAGTCTCGAAATTCTGAGAGCGTATTATTAGTCCATGTCCTTTTCTTAGAAGTCCAAGACATGGCAGATTGCACATTTCCAGATCCGCAGACCCCTCCGGAGTCAAAGCAGAAAGGCTACACCACATCACCTTACGGCAGAATCAGCTGGTGGCCCCCAGCACCAGCCTCCCCTTCTCTCTCTGATTTTCAGGGGGCTCCCATTCCCAGCCTCTGCACATCTAGGCTCTGACCAGTGGAATATAAGAGTGTCCAGCAGCAACTCCCAGGAGCCTTTCTTAAAAGATATCTGATACCTACACTTGGCCCCCTTTTCCCTCTTTCCTCCTTCTTCCTACTTAGAAGTCAGATGTGATGGCTGGAATTTTGGCAGCCCTCTTGGACCTTAAGGACCAGATTTCTGCCTTGGTTTGGTGCATCCAGGAGCTAGAAGCCGGCTGGGTCCTGTATCACATACTCCTAGGCTTATATATGAGAGCGAACCTTCTCTCTTATTTAAGTCATTGCTCTTTGGGATTTTCATTTACAGTCCAACCCTCTCATTGCCTAGATGGGGGCGAGTGGACTAGAGTCAGGCGTGGACTTTTGCAAGGCCAGACGATGAGTCAGGGCAGGGCCAGTGTGAACTGAAGCACTCGCCTTGTCTTCCTACGAGCCCTAAGCCAGCTCTTCCGGTTTCTGCTCTAATGGGTCCCAAGAGCTTTTCCCCTCAAGGTTGCCCAGGTCAGCCTGCTGCTCACTCTCACCCTCGGTGACCCCAAGGTCCCCAGAGGCAGCCCTGGGTGGAGGCACAGGGCCCCTGGGCTCTGCCACGGCACCTGTGTGAGCCTGGGCAAGGCCCCCCGTGTGTGTGGTCAGTCCTGGCCGCTACCCTCCACGCCTCCTTTCTCTAGCCTCCCGGGGACCCAGCGTTCCTGGGCTCTGCTTTGCCCTGAAATCTGAAGACCAGAGGATCTGCTGAAGATCAGGGGACTGCCAGCCCAAGCCCTGTCCCTCCCTGACCGCCCCAGCAGATGGTCACTCGGGTCCTGCTGGGACACCCCAGGTGACAGAAAGAACCTTCTTCCCCGACAGCCCAGCTCGGGCCAGCCCTGCTCAGCTCCAACAGGGCCACGCAGGCAAGCTTCTGGGCTCACCTGGGCACGGGGACCTGGACTCTCCGAGGCTGCTCCTCTCCGAGCTTCTGAGCGCAGCTTCCTGAAGGACAGTGGAGGAAGGCAACGCCAGCTCAACAGGGCTTCTCAAGGACAGGGTGCCACCTCCACGGGCAAGGGAGCTGCAGGAGCGGCCCCAGGCCTCCCGCAGCACAAGGAGGGACCCGGCCCAGCCTGCTGTGTGCCATACAGAGGGCTGCTTCGTCACTACTCTCAAAGGCACCTGAGTACTAACCCCGTTTCACAGGTAAGGAAGGGCTTCCCAGGCGGCGCTAGAGGTAAAGAACCCGCCTGCCCGTGCAGGAGACATAAGAGACGTGGGTTCCATCCCTGGGTCGGGAAAATCCCCTGGAGGAGGGCACGCAACCCACTCCAGTATTCTTGCCTGGAGAATCCCATGGACAGAGGAGCCTTGCAGGCTACAGTCCATGGGGTCGAAAAGAGCTGGACATGACTGAAGCGATGTAACGCAGAGAGCGAAGCTGAGGCTCAGAGGAACGTGTCCACAGTCACCTCCCTGACAAATCCAGCTGCAGCCCAGGGGTCCTGCCCCAGCTGCCCCTTGCTCTGGAGCAGGCCCCAGCGGGGGGCAGGGGGAGAGGGTCTGAGCGCCGGCCCACAGCCTCCCAGGGCCCCTGCCTCAGCCCACGTCGGGACAAGACTCTGACTTGCAGGAGGAAATTATGAACAAGGCGAAAGAAAGTAGTCCTGGCCCCTGTGCATGCCTTAAGTGTTTAAATTCTTTTTCATAATTATCTCAAACAGTAATTACTGCAGGAGCAGATGCGCTTATCACAGACAAGAAACCACCCGCCTTCCCATTTTTGTCAAAAGTGGAAACACTGACATTATTTTCCCGATTCACTTCAATAGCTGTTTTCACTGTAAATACCACCTTAACCACAAGAAAAATACCCTGGGAGACGCTGCAGGTATTCGAGGTTTCAGAGGAATTACTCTGCGAGGGCTGCGGTGGTTCACGAGGAGGTGGAGAGAAGGGGCTCGGAAGACCACTCCCCACCTCTGCACCACCGGGAGAGGTGTGCCCCCTGGGAGGAGGGTTTACCCCACGGGGGTCCACGCGGTGCTCCCCACATTCCCTCCTGTGCTTGCCCCAACTCCCACCCCTACCTCCTGCTGCCCCCTCTCTGACGGCCCAGCCTCCGGAAACACCTCCTTCACCCCAAATGACATCAAAATCAAGGAGCGGCCCCCACAAGCTCCATGGGAAATGAAGGGCCCCACCCCTAAGAGGAAGCTTGAAGAATTCTCAGGCTGGAAGGGACCGGGTTTCCAAGAATGTGGCATTCCAAGATTTCCCGGTCTCTAGGCCCCCACAGTCTGGCACAGGGGAAGCTGGGGAGACCAGGAATCCAGGGGTCACAGCCTGAAAAGCACCCCCCCCCCCGCCAGCGCCTCCTGGAGCTCTACAGCGCCCCGGCGCCGGCTGCCAGCTCTGGGGGCTTGCAAGCAGGGTCGGATGGGCACCGTGGGGAGCAGTGTCCAGGGCTGAGCGAGAGGCTGGGGACAGGGACCTTGTGGGCAGAGGCTCCTGGACAGAGCGGGACAAACTGAGGCCACAGAGCAGGCGGCCCAGGTTCCAGTCCTGGGTCGGCCCAGGGTGGTCTGAACAGGCCAACCGGCAGTCCTGGGGGCTCTCGGCCTCGCTCCTGGTGCGTAACGTTGGGTAAACCCTCCTTCTTGACAAGCTCCAGCTTCTGATCTGAACTGACGGTCTCTGGGCTCTTTCCCACCCCCCACCCCCCACCCCTAGTTCTGAATGCCCTGGTCATGACCGGCTATCACCATGGAGCGTTTTTACTGAGAGCTGGGCTCCGTGCAGAGTCCCCGGCGTGCGAGATGCATGTCAGTTTCCCTGCACAAGATTCCTGCACCAGAGGCCAGCATCCCCATTTCACAGACGGGGAAACTGAGGCTCAAAGAGGGTAAGGGGGTTGCCCAAGGCCACCCAGCTCATCGGCCGCGGCTCCTTTTACGGCAAACACGCCGTCACCGCGACCGCCGCGCCCCTGGAGGCGGGACTCTGTTCCCTTCTCAGAGATGCGGGTTCCAGGCTCCAGGGGACCCCCTGCCGCGTACCAGGCGTGCTGAAGCCCGGCTGTAGCACGTGTCCTGCAGGTCAGAAGTGGGGAGCATGGGAAGAGATTAGCAGGATGGGGGCACTGTAGTGGAGGGAGGGGAAGTCCAGGATCCGGCCGTGGTTCCCAAAGCGGGTTCCGAGAGCCCGCAGAGCGCTCCGCGACAGCCCAGCCGCCCGGTCTTTCCCAGTGGTGTTCTCTGCTGCCCTCGTGTGGCCGAAGGAGTCAACGCAGCCTCCTGGAGGCAGTCTGGGGGTCCTGGAGCCCGCCGGGCGTGGAAGGGGTGAGGCTGGGCAGAAGACAAGCGGACCCAGGGGCGTTGGGCACAGCCCTTCTCTCGAGCCTCACCCACCCCAGCCCAGCCACACCAGCACGTTCGTACTCCCCGGCTCGTGGGGGCCTCTACCCGGGACCCTTCTGGCCTTTCACACGCAGCACCTTCTCACCCTCTGGGCGTCTGGCCCTGTGAGGCCTCCGCCCTGTAACCCAGGCCCCAGCGTTCTCTCTGCCCCCACTCCACTCTGCGGTTCATCCTCATCCGTGTCAACACTCCCCATCACTTCCTGGTTATCTGTCGGCTGTGCGTTCCTCCAGCAAGTTCATGCCAGTGCCAGTGCCTGGCATACAGTAGGTGCTCAATAATGGCTTTTGAACCAACATGCTCACCCCGATTACAGGGCAGCTGTGACTAAGACATCGGGGCACTCCCTCACCGCATGGGGCCCCATCTTCCCAAGGGCCCCAGCCCAAGGGTGTGGCAAAGTTAGGGCAGACAGCCACCAACATTTACTGATGCCCTCCTGCGGGCCACAACGCACCCCGCACACACCTCCTCCACCCCACGCGAGAGCTGTCTGCACCCCATTTACTGGCGGGGAGACGGGCTCCGGGTTCCTCAAAGGTGCCACAGCACCTCCCAGGCCGCGGTCTGGGCCCCACGCAGACTTCACCTTCTCTGTCTCCACCTGCTGGGGCCTCTCTGGGCCCTTTTCTTCCCAGAAAGGGAAAGGTCTGGGCCAAAAGTCTCATGGACAGCCCCTGCTGTCAGCGTTCACACATCTCTGTCTCAACTCCCCATCTCTGTACCTCCAGCTGTGTCTCGGGTTCTGAGCGCATGAGTCAAGCACGCTGCGATGAGTGACCGTCAGCCCTGCTCGACAGAGGTGGGTGTGCGCCATCTCCCAGGTGGAGAAACTGAGGCATTGAGAAGTTAAGGGCTTGCCCACCATCACTGGGTATGTGTTAGTCGCTCAGTCTCGTCCGACTCTTTAAGGCAACCCCATGGGCTCCTCTGTCCATGGAATTCTCCAGGCAAGAATACGGGAGTGGGTTGCCATGCCCTCCTCCAGGGGAACCTTCCTGATCCAGGGCTCAAAGCCGGGTCTCCTGCACCGCAGGCAGACTTTTTCACCAGCTGAGCCACCAGGAAGCCAGAAAGACACCCCTGCCGTGCCGCTGTTCCCACGACGCGCGGACGCAGATGCGAACAGCTGCTCGGTGGCAGGCCCAGGGCTTGGACCTGGGATATCGGGCTCCGGGCTCTTAGAACTGAAAGTGAAAAAGCCGCTCCGTCATGCCTGCGACCGCACGGACCACACAGCCCGTGGACTCTCCAGGCCAGAATCCTGGAGTGGGTAACCTTTCCCTCCTCGAGGGGCTCTTTCCAACCCAGGGATCGAACCTGTGTCCCTTACGTCTCCTGCATTGGCAAGAGGGTTCTTTATCCTCCTCCAGGGGATCTTCCCGACCCAGGAATGGAACCAGGGTCGCCTGCATTGCAGGCGCGTTCTTTGCCAGCTTAGCCTCCAGGGAAGCCCTTAAGAGATTTCCTTCGTGGGGTGTTCACACCTCAGCCTTCAGCTCTTCGGGACAACGTGGGCGCCCGGAGACCTCAGTTAAGGGCACACGTGCCCTTCAGAGAAGCGGCGCACGACGCCATGAGGTCCCCCAGCCCCGGGGCTGCTTCCTCCACGGCGCCCGGCCTCTCGGGCGGGAGCCGCCGCCGGCCCTCCCCGGGGGCAGCGACGAGCGGCCCGACCCCGCGGTGAGAGCGCCCCCTGGCGGCGTCTGGCCGATCGGCGCCGACCTTCCTCCGGTACAAGGGGGGCGGGGGAGAGGCCGGGGGAGGGGGGTGCCGGCAGCAGGGAGCCCCGAGGGCAGAGCAGGGACGGGGCGCCAGGCGACAGGGGGAGGGGATGACTCCGAGTGCCGGCCCCGCCACCTGCAGCGGGCAGGGGGACCCCTTCCGGGGGCCCAGGCTTCCCGTCCCCCCAGACCGGGCAGCGGCGGGACGGGAGGACCTGCAGTCACACCCCAGACCAGCCCGGGAGGGTCAGGGGACCTTCCGGCCACGCGAGCTCGGCCAGGAGGCAGGGCCGCGTTTCTTCAGGGCTCAGGGTGCAGCCAGCTGACGGAAATGCCAGAGCCGGGGGTGCAGGGAAAGGCGGGGCACTCGTCTAAACACACGGGAGGGTCCAGATGCCCTGGGCCCCCGCGTCCCCCATCCTCCAACCACCCGGGGACGGCTGCCCTTTCATCGGGTGTCACCACCCGATGGAGCGAGCGACTGGCGGGAGGGTCGGTCAGGAGGGTGGCTGGCCCGGCCCTCAATAAGCATAGACCTCAGGTGGCATTTTTCCCGAAACCAGGCAGTGGGCCCCCCGCCCCCCAGAAGTCAGCCCGCTCCGGGTCTAACAAAGGGCGGTGGAGGCTCCCCTCCCGCTGGAGCCCCGGCCTCTGTTTCCATGGCAACCCCTCTTCCAGGACAAAGCGGAGACTCAGAATTACCCACAGCCTCCCTCGGGCAGCCGGCGCCGCCAGAGGGAGGGCCCAGGCCGTCGGGGGGCAGAGGGGAAACTGAGGCCAGGAGAGGGCCTGCGCCCTGCTCCGCGTCCGCCCGACTCACCCCCGCGTGGCCCCCCGCGCAGCACTCATCACAGCATAGGGTCTGCAGGTGTGGACCTCGGACGGCGATCACACAACTAAGTATGTGAAATAGCGTGCGCGGAGGTGGTGACGGAAAATATAAAAGGCTGAGAGCAGAAGCAATGCCAGCGAGGGGCCAGCGGGCGGGACTCCGAGGGCCTTAGAGGCCGCAGCTGAGGAACTGCCGTTCGTCCTGGGAGTGATGGCAAGCCCATGGCGGGGGCAGGGGGCGGCGGGGTGGGGGGATAGGGACGGAAGGAGCACAGAACCGACATGCTATTTAGAGTGAGCAGAAGGTGCTGCGCAGACGGGTGGGGCAGGGCTCAGGAGGAGGAGGCAGGCGAGAGGGGGGTTCTGAATGTTCCGAGGGTTCGCAGGCAGGACTCTGACAGCGCGGATGTGGGGGGCTCACAGAGAAGTCCTGCTACTAAGGATTCCTAATAGACACCCGGGGGACCCGGGCCGCCACGGCCCGTGCACCCCGTGATCCACCTCCGGCTCACTGGGCCCTTCCCTCCGCCCACTGTGACTTCCGCAGCCAGCAGCCCCCCAAACCCCCTCCCCTTACTTCTTGAACACCTGAGCCACCGTCATTGTCTGAGGACCCCTGCTGACCTGGTTTCTGCATCAGCTCCCCTCGTCTGGAGGGATGGACAGGAAGGTGGTCAGTGAGGACCCCCGGAGGAATACGGGGGTGGGGGCTGGGACAAGAAGGGGCTCCCCCAGGCAGACACCGACAGCCGGCACCCCCGCAATGGCCAGTGGACACGTACTGTCCGAGGGGGCGAGGAGGAGTGCCTACGGAGAGTCACGCCCAGCCATAGTTGAGGAAACCGAGGCCCGGGAGGTGGGATGTCCTGGCCCAGGTCTCAGCTGACCCAGGCTGGGCCGGCCACTGCAGGGGCAGGGACCCTGCGTCCACTCTGGGCCCAGCATGCCGGGCGCCGGGGGTCTCAGAACCCCTCTGCTGCTGCTGCGGCCTCCGGGCCAAGTCCCGGCGCCCAGGCCCAGCCAGGCTCTCTGCAGGGACGACCCAGGGTTGGCCCAGTGGCGTCAGCCCGCTGCCCAGCTCTCAGGCATAAATCCTGACGCAGCTGACAGCGTCCTGGGGCCGGCACAGAGACCCGCTATCCCCTTCCTGCCCCCGCCCTTCCTGCCAAGTTCCCCGGGGTCAGGGCGGCTGGGTGCGGAGGACAAACACGTAACCTTGGGCACAGCTGGACCGGATCAGCCTTGAGCTTCCGATCTGATAAATGGACGGAGGAGGATGAGGCGGGGCCTGGCACTGACCTTCTAGGGCTGAGGCTGAGAAAGCCGCTGAGGTCCAAGCCCTTGGGGGACCCTCGGGGGAACCCCCCTCTCAAAATCAGGCTGATGGGAACCTGGAGCCGACGTTTCAGGTTCTAGGGGGCCGTGAAGCTCGCAGACAGACCCCAGCCTGGGACCCCGCCCCAGCGGTCCCTGCTCCTCCTGCAGCTCCAACTCAGCCTGGACAGTTGGGCAAACTCTGATCACCACCTGAACAGATGGAAAGGACCCCGCCTTTCTCTCCTGGGCGGGTAGGTGGGTGGGTGGGAGCGCGCAGAGATGTTTGTTTATTCACTCAGCAAACACATTTTAGAGCCTGCTTTGTGCCTGCCTGCTGCTGAGAGCTGAGGAAACGGAGATGGTGTCTGTGCGGGTTTCTCCTAAGAGGGGCTGTGCGGAGGCCACGGGGTGCAGCGCAGGACGCGCCCCTCTGTGTGCGGTGGGTGGAGTGGGTCCTCAGGGCACCCCTGGCACAGGGGACAGAGGGGTACACGCCTGGAGGTGTGGGGGGCGCTTGAGGGAGCCAGGGAGGGCTGGGGCTGGGGTGGGGGAGCACGGGGGCGGGCTGAGAGTGACGGTGGGCGTGGAGCTTGGACTTGAAGCCAGGGAAGGGGAGGACGAGGAGTTAGGCAGGGGTGCACACGGGACAGGGGTCCGTGTGGAGCGCCCCCTTCAGGCCAGCCTCACACCCTCCTGAAGTGACAGGCAGGGACTCGGAGGCTCAGAAAGACCCGCCCCTCATCCGTGGCTGCACTTTCTGTGTGGCCTGCGCAAAAATACTCAACCTACCTGGACCTCAGTTTCTGCATCTGTAAAATGGGGGTGATCAAGGGAGGGGCTTCCGTCATAGCTCAGTTGAGAATCCACCTGCAATGCAGGAGACCTGGGTTCGATTCCTGGGTTGTGAAGATCCCCTGGAGAAGGGACAGGCTACCCACTCCAGTATTCTTGGGCCCCCTGGTGGCTCAGCTGGTAAAGAATCCGCCTGCAAGGTAGGAGACCTGGGTTTGATCCCCAGGTTGAGAAGATCCCCTGGAGAAGGGAAAGGCTATCCACTCCCGTGTTCTGGCCTGGAGAATTCCATGGACTGTGTAGCCCATGGGGTCGCAAAGAGTTGGACACGACTGAGCGACTTTCACTTTCACAGGCGGAAGGATGAGCTTGGTGATGCAAGAAGGTGACACACAGTCCCTCCGTCTCTCACAGAGGAGGTGGCGCAGATCCCCCCCGACCCCTCACACCGCCCCGGAGATGGCCGGGCAGGGCATCTGATGACAACCGGCGGAACACGGGGCTGCAGGCCAGGCGGCTGCCGGAGCCCAGGCACCAGGTCAGATGCCCTACACACACAGACACAGATACACACACACAGAGACACACACACACATACACACAGAGATACACACAGACACATACACACACGCACACACACACACAGAGGCACAGACACACGCGCACACACACACAGAGACACAGACACACACGCGCACACACACAGAGACACACACAGAGACACACACAGACACATACACGCACAGACACACACACAGACATACACACAGATATACACACACATACACACACGTGCGTGCGCACACACACAGACACAGGTATACACACCAACACACACACACACGCCCCTCAAGCCCTCCATTCAAGGGGGAGGCCGTGCACCCACCCACTGCTCCATTCTCCCCCAAGAGTGCAGCCCAGACGGCCAATTATACAGCCAGTGCCTCGCACGGAGTCCTTGCTGGTGTTGCTCTTCCTCCTGGGAGTTCAGTTCAGTCGCTCAGTCGTGTCCGACTCTTTGTGACACCAAGAATCGCAGCATGCTAGGCCTCCCTGTCCATCACCATCTCCTGGAGTTCACTCAGACTCGCATCCATCGAGTCGGTGATGCCATCCAGCCATCTCATCCTCTGTCGTCCCCTTCTCCTCCTGCCTGCAATCCCTCCCAACATCAGAGTCTTTTCCAATGAGTCAGCTCTTCTCATGAGATGGCCAAAGTATTGGAGTTTCAGCTTTAGCATCAGTCCTTCCAAAGAAATCCCAGGACTGATCTCCTTCAGAATGGACTGGTTGGATCTCCTTGCAGTCCAAGGGACTCTCAAGAGTCTTCTCCAACACCACAGTTCAAAAGCATCAGTTCTTCGGCACTCAGCCTTCTTCACAATCCAAGTCTCACATCCATAGATTACCACAGGAAAAACCATAGCCTTGACTAGACAGACCTTAGTCGGCAAAGTAATGTCTCTGCTTTTGAATATGCTGTCTAGGTTGGTCATAACTTTTCTTCCAAGGAGTAAGCGTCTTTTAATTTCATGGCTGCAGTCACCATCTGCAGTGATTTGGGAGCCCCCAAAATAAAGTCTGACACTGTTTCCACTGTTTCCCCATCTATTTCCCATGAAGTGATGGGACCGGATGCCATGATCTTCGTTTTCTGAATGTTGAGCTTTAAGCCAACGTTTTCACTCTCCTCTTTCACTTTCATCAAGAGGCTTTTTAGTTCCTCTTCACTTTCTCCCATAAGGGTGGTGTTATCTGCCTATCTGAGATTATTGATATTTCTCCCGGCAATCTTGATTCCAGCTTGTGTTTCTTCCAGCCCAGCATTTCTCATGATGTAATCTGCATAGAAGTTAAATAAGCAAGGTGACAATATATAGCCGAACCAGTCTGTTGTTCCATGTCCAGTTCTAACTGTTGCTTCCTGACCTGCATACAGATTTCTCAAGAGGCAGGTTAGGTGGTCTGGTATTCCCATCTCTTTCAGAATTTTCCAGTTTATTGTGATCCACATAGTCAAAGGCTTTTGCATAGTCAATAAAGCAGAAATAGATGTTTTTCTGGAACTCTCTTGCTTTTTCCATGATCCAGCGGATGTTGGCAATTTGATCTCTGGTTCCTCTGCCTTTACTAAAACCAGCTTGAACATCAGGGAGTTCACGGTTCATGTATTGCTGAAGCCTGGCTTGGAGAATTTTGAGCATTACTTTACTAGCATGTGAGATGAGTGCAATTGTGCGGTAGTTTGAGCATTCTTTGGCATTGCCTTTCTTTGGAATTGGAATGAAAACTGACCATTTCCAGTCCTGTGGCCACTGCTGAGTTTTCCACATTTGTTGGCATATTGAGTGCAGCACTTTCACAGCATCATCTTTCAGGATTTGAAACAGCTCAACTGGAATTCTATCACCTCCACTAGCTTTGTTCATAGTGATGTTTTCTAAGGCCCACTTGACTTCACATTCCAAGATGTCTGGCTCTAGATTAGTGATCACATCATCATGATTATCTGGGTCTTGAAGATCTTTTTGTACAGTTCTTCCATGTATTCTTGCCACCTCTTCTTAATATCTTCTGCTTCTGTTAGGTCCAGACCATTTATGTCCTTTATCGAGCCCATCTTTGCATGAAATGTTCCCTTGATATCTCTAATTTTCTTGAAGAGATCTCTAGTCTTTCCCATTCTGTTCATTTCCTCTATTCCTTTGCATTGATCTCTGAAGAAGGCTTTCTTATGTCTTCTTGCTATTCTTTGGAACTCTGCATTCAGATGCTTATATCTTTCCATTTCTCCTTTGCTTTTCGCCTCTCTTCTTTTCACAGCTATTTGTAAGGCCTCCCCAGACAGCCATTTTGCTTTTTTGCATTTCTTTTCCATGGGGATGGTCTTGATCCCTGTCTCCTGTACAATGTCAGGAACCTCATTCCATAGTTCATCAGGCACTCTATCTATCAGATCTAGGCCCTTCAATCTATTTCTCACTTCCACTGTATAATCATAAGGGATTTGATTTAGGTCATACCTGAATGGTCTAGCGGTTTTCCCTACTTTCTTCAATTTAAGTCTGAATTTGGCAATAAGGAGTTCATGATCTGAGCCACAGTCAGCTCCTGGTCTTGTTTTTGCTGACTGTATAGAGCTTCTCCATCTTTGGCTGCAAAGAATATAATCAATCTGATTTCGGTGTTGACCATCTGGTGATGTCCATGTGTAGAGTCTTCTCTTGTGTTGTTGGAAGATGGTGTTTGCTATGACCAGTGCATTTTCTTGGCAAAACTCTATTATTTGCCCTGCTTCATTCCGTACTCCAAGGCCAAATTTGCCTGTTACTCCAGGTGTTTCTTGACTTCCTACTTTAGCATTCCAGTCCCCTATAATGAAAAAGACATCTTTTTGAGGTGTTAGTTCTAAAAGGTCTTGTAGGTCTTCATAAAACCGTTCAACTTCAGCTTCTTCAGCGTTACTGGTTGGGGCATAGACTTGGATAACTGTGATATTTAATGGTTTGCCTTGGAGACAAACTGAGATCACTCTGTCGTCTTTGAGAGTGCATCCAAGTACTGCATTTTGGACTCTTTTGTTGACCATGATGGCTACTCCATTTCTTCTGAGGGGTTCCTGCCCGCAGTAGTAGATATAATGGTCATCTGAGTTAAATTCATCCATTCCAGTCCATTTTCGTTCACTGATTCCTAGAATGTCAACGTTCACCCTTGCCATCTCTTGTTTGACCACTTCCAATTTGCGTTGATTCAAGGACCTGACATTCCAGGTTCCTGTGCAATATTGCTCTTTACAGCATCGGATCTTGCTTCTATCACCAGTCACATGCACAGCTGGGTATTGTTTTTGCTTTGGCTCCATCCCTTCATTCTTTCTGGAGTTATTTCTCCACTGATCTCCAGTTGCATATTGGGCACCTACTGGCCTGGGGAGTTCCTCTTTTGGTATCCTATCATTTTGCCATTTCATGCTGTTCATGGGGTTCTCAAGGCAAGAATACTGAAGTGGCTTGCCATTCCCTTCTCCAGTGAAGCGGGTCTCAAACACTGAGCATGTCTGCGTGTGCACATGTTTGTGTGCGCACAGGTGTCCTAGAGACGCCTCTGGCAGCCTGGAGGAGCCTGTCGGTTTTTAAAACGCCGATTTAGATAGAAGTTATAGTTCTCAAAACACTGAAAAGAAGTCTGTAATACGGCACAACCTGGGTCTGCTTCCTGCTGCTGCTGCTAAGGCGCTTCAGTCGTGTCCGACTCTGTGCGATCCCATAGACGGCAGCCCACCGGGCTCCCGCGTCCCTGGGATTCTCCAGGCAAGAACACTGGAGTGGGCTGCCATGTCCTTCTCCAGGGCCTGCTTCCCAGCACCGCGAAGAGCACGATGGGGCGGCAGGTGGTGGCTTGTCAAAGCACTGATGAGGCCCGGCGCTACTCTGAGATACCGAGAGGAAAGGGGAACACAGCTAACGCTGCGGGGTTTCCTGCCTGCGCTCCTACCGAAAGCAAACGCTCCACTTCCACTCGAGGTTAGTGACAAACCAACCGTGTCATCTTTGCACGTCTGTATTCGCAGATGCCCCTGATTCCTGCTCCACGACGGCACCGGGTGCTCTGCCAGGCCTGCCCGCCCAGGTCGGCACAGGCTGTCCGCGGTCTGCGCCTGCGCGGCCGCCCGCGACTCCCTGCGCCGCCGCCAGGTGTCGCCGTGCACACGTCTTGGCCCAGAGAAACCCGAGCGAATCCAGAGACGTCACCTCAGGCTGGGGGCGCCTCCTGCGACTCAACTCCGCACACGCTATGCACCCCCAAACTTCCGCTGTGCCCCAACACCTCGCACCTCCGTGCCTTCCTTCGAGCTGGTTCCTCCGTCCCTAAGGCCGGCCCTGCTATTCCAGCTGGGCTGTCAAAGCTCACTGGACGCTTCCTCCAGGAAGCCAACACTTCCTCCAGGAAGCCTTCCCTGGCGCCGGTGTAACAGCTCCTCTGAGTGTTCACAGCCCCCTCGCCCCCCGCGGCCTCCGCATCACTGCAGTGACTGTACGAATGGTCGTACCGATTTCTGTGTCCAATTCCCACCAGACTGGGAGCTTCCAGGAGCTGGTTAGGATAATGCAGTGTTGTTGTTGTTTTAATAGACTACTTTTTCATAACAGTTTAAAGTTCACAGCAATATTGTCCGGGAACTGCAGAGTGCCCACGTCCGCCCTCCCTCCACACAGGTGCAGCCTCTCCATCCATCAGGACGCCCCTCCACCGCGGTGCGTTTGTAACAGTCGATGAGCCCATTTCGCTGCACTGCTGGGAACTACAGCCCACAGTTTATACTCGGTGGTGCACGTCCTCTGGGGTTAGAAAAATGTACAACGACCTGTGTCCCCCGTTATAATATCGTAAAGAATAGCCTCACTCCCTTAAACATCGTCCAGAGTGCTCCGGTCTGCCCCTCCCTCCCTGCTGACTCTTAGCAGCTGCTCGTCTTTTCACTGTCTTCACAGTTTTGCTTTTTCCAGAATGTCACAGAGTGGGAATCACAGTCTGCAGCCTTTTCAGACTGGCTTCTTTCACTGAGTCATAAGCGTTGAAGGTTCCTCCCCGCCTGTCTTTTCATGACTTGATAGCTCATCTCTTTACAGTGCTGAACCATCTCCCATTGGCTGGAGGCACCACAGTTTGTTTATCCACTCACCTGCAGGAGGACATCTTGGTCGCTTCCTAGTTTTGCAGTTTGAATAAAGCTGCTATAAATATCCATCTTTGCATTTTTGTGTGCACACAAGTTTTCAGCTCAGCAGGTAAATACCAAGGATGGTGACAGCTGACTTGTATGCTAAAGAGTATTTTTAATTTTATAAGAAACTGCCTGGTATCTTGAGGAGCAGCTGTACAATTTTGTGTTCTCACAAGCAGTGAATGAGAAAGCCTGCTCATCCAAGCTCACCAGAATGGGGCGCCACCTGCATTCACTATCTTAGCCATCCTAACAGGTGTGTGATGATGCTTCCTGGTTTTAATCTATAGCCCCTGATGACATTTGATGCGGGGCATCTTTGCACCTGCTTCCTTGCCATCTGTATGTCTTCTCTGGTGAAGTGTGTGTTCAAATCTTTCGCCCATTTTTAAGTTAGGCTATTCATTTTCTGTTGATTTCTGAGTTCTCTGTATTTTTACAGAACTGTCTTTTGCTCATGTCTGTTGCCAGTTTTGGTCCCTTGTCTTCTCGTTCTATTGAGCCATGAGCTTTTGCAGTCAGGCACACCTGGGTCAGAATCTATGAACTTCGGCCAGTCCCACGCTCTCTCTGAGCCTCAGTCTTTGCTTCTGTGGAATGGGAACAGCAGCCCTCCCTCACAGGTCATGGCAGGATGAAAAGCAATCTTAGCAACGCAGAGCCCCAAGCACGGAGGCTGAACACCTGTGGTGTTGGTGGAGCCCAGGCCTGTCAGTTCTCTGGGGGGTGGGGGGGTGGGAAGGGCGCCCTTTGCCCCCAGGTCCACCATTAACGCACCTGGCTGTCAACAGTGGTCCCATCCATGGCAGGGCAGGGCAGCAAATCCGCCTGCCAGGAAGATCCCTGTGGGGGAATCCTCAGTCCAACAGATACAGTAGAGGGGCAGATCCCAGGAGACCTCAGCGCTGGTCCCGGGGACACACCTGCTGTTGAAGCGAAGGGTGATCACTCTGCCGGGCGCTACCCAGGCCCACGTCCCTCGAGGACCACCCTTCACTCCACATCCGGTGGCCCCCACACCTGACCTCCCCCAGACCTCCAGCCTCCAGCACCACTGCACACTCCCCCGCCAGCCACGGGGCCGTGGTCAGGGCCTCTCGCGTGTCCCCATGAGCCAGCATGGACCCCCTGCCACCAGAAACTCCTCCCCCCACCCCTTGTCCAAATCCATCTCTCTCACTCCACAGGTTGTGGGCAGAGAGGCCGGGCTGGGCTGCAACCACGAGGGGGCGCCATTGCCCGGCTCACGTGCCTGGGATGCCTGGCCTGCTGGAAGAAGCTGCCTCCATCCCACTGGCTTGCAGAGTAGGAGGGAGAACATTTGCCTCACAAAATCCTGGAACATCCAGGGCCCCATCCCATGCCCAGCGGATCTTCTGGGCCCCCAACCTGCACATCTCCTGTGGCAGGGAGCTTACCACCTCCAGCCAGGCTATCACAGCTTTGCTCCAGCCTGTTCTGCAGGAGCTGAGGTTACATGAGGAGCCATCACTTCATGGCATGTAGATGGGGAACCAATGCAAACAGTGAGAGACTTTGTTTTCTGGGGCTCCAAAAGCACTGCAGATGGTGACTGCAGTCATGAAAGATGCTGGCTCCTTGGAGGAAAAGCTGTGACCAACCTGGACAGCATAGTAAAAGCACAGACAGTACTTTGCCAACAAAGGTCCGTCTAGTCAAGGCTATGGTTCTTCCAGTGGTCATGCATGGATGTGAGAGCTGGACTGTGAAGAAAGCTGAGTGCTAAAGAGTTGATGCTTTTGAGCTGTGGTGTTGGAGAAGACTCTTGAGAGTCCCTTGGACTGCAAGGAGATCCAACCAGTCCATCCTAAAGGAGATCAGTCCTGGGTGTTCATTGGAAGGACTGATGCTGAAGCTGAAACTCCAAAACTCTGGCCACCTCACAAGAAGAGCTGACTCACTGGAAAAGAGCCTGATGCTGGGAAAGATTGAAGGCAGGAGGAGAAGGAGACGACAAAGGATGAGATGGTTGGATGGCATCACCGACTCAACGGACATGAGTTTGAGTAAGCTTCGGGAGTTGGTGATGGACAGGGAGGCCTGGCGTGCTGCAGTCCATGGGGTCACAGAGTTGTACAGGGCTGAGCGACTGAACTGAACTGAATGAGGTCATAAGAGGCCAGAGGGGCTCCCAATCAACATTTTCAAAGAACAGCTTTACCTTGGGAAATTATGAGGAGGAGGAAGCCTGGGCTTTCCAGAAAAGCTGAAAACCTTCAAGTTTGGGTGCAAACTCTCAACGTTTACATGTTGCTACAAAGCTTTGCTAAAGATGCTGCCAGTCATGCCAAGGAGCACGTGGGCCTTTGGCTCGCTGGGAGGGGGCCCCACTGTAGGGGCAGCTGAGTGACGAAGCAAGCCTGGGCCGCCCACGAGGGGCGCTCAGACACACCGCCTGCACAGCCCGACGGCACTGGACACTGGACACTCAAGGCCGGGGCGGGCTTCCCCACTGGGCGACACTCCGGCATCGAGGCTGGGAGGCGGTTACTGTGCACCTGGGACTCCACGGGGAAGGCGTGGCCAGAGCCCATGTGCAGACGCCCCCCGCCCTGCCCTGAGTGTCTCCTTCCTTGGCTGATTTTTGCTTGTGCCCTTTCGCTATCATTTTCCGTGGATTCTACCAGCACACGCGTGTGTGCGTGCTCGGTCGTGTGCGATGCTTTGCGACCCCCTGGACTGTCGCCCACCGGGCTCCTCCGTCCATGGGATTTCCCAGACAAGAGTACTGGAGTGGGTTGCCATTTCCTTCTCCAGGGGATCACTGCAGGCGGATGTTTCACCACCGAGCCATCAGACACAGCCCTCTGCTGTTGACAAAGCTGTAAAAGTGCAGCGCTTTTCCGAGTTCCGCGGGTCACCATAGCGAATTCTTGAAGCAGAAGGGGGCACAGACCGAGCTGGCAGCTGCTGTGGAGTGAGTCTGGTCCTTGGATATCGCAGCTGGCGTCTGAGGATGTGATGGCCACTTTATGTACCAACCTGACCGGATAGCTGGCCAAACACAGGAAGGTGTTTCTGGAGGAAAGGAGCATTGGAACAGGAAGGTGCAGGAAAGTCGCCTGCCCCCCTCACTGTGGAAGGGCTTCGAGCAGTCCATTGAGGGTCCGAGCAGAACCAGGCGGCAGAGGAAGGGAGATGCCAGCGCCCCCTGCTGGACTGTCTGGGCTGAGACGCCAGCCTCTGCCCCTCGCGTGCCGCGCCCTCAGGCCTGCAGACTCGCACCACACACTCACCCGCTTTCCTGGACCGCTGGCGTGCAGGCGGCAGCCACAGGACTTGTGGGCTTCCGTAGCTGTGCAAGCAGTTCCTTATTTTATCTACACACACACATGCACACACACACACACACACACGATAGGTTCTGTTTCTCTAGACAACTCTGACCGACACACAAGGGCAGTTGTGAGAGGATTGCTTCCTCACAGTGCCGTGTGCCAGACGTGGATTTGGGACCAGAAGCTCTCCACTCGAGAGTCACTTACTGGCTGGACACTTTGGCCCCATGTTGGGCCAAACACTGCCTCCCGGGTGGTGGGCCCATGGCCTGCCGCAGTCAGGCAGAGGGCAGTAGACGCCTGGTCTACGGTGCTGTTCAGTTGCTCAGCCCTGTCCGACTCTGCGACCTCATGGACTGCAGCACGCCAGGATCCCTGTCCATCACCATCTCCCGGAGTTCACTCAAACTCATGTCCATTGAGTCGGTGATGCCATCCAACCATCTCATCCTCTGCCGTCCCCTTCTTCTCCTGCCTTCAATCTTTCCCAGCATCAGGGTCTTTCCCAAGGAGTCAGTTCTTCGCATCAGGTGGCCAAAGGATTGGAGCTTCAGCTTCAGCATCAGTCCTTCCAATGAATATTCAGGATTGATTTCCTTTAGGATGGACTGGTTGGATCTCCTTGCAGTCCAAGGGACTCTCATGAGTCTTCTCCAACACCACAGTTCAAAAGCATCAATTCTTTGGTGCTCAGCTTTCTTTATGGTCCAACTCTCACATCCATACATGACCACTGGAAGAACCATAGCTCTGACTAGACGGCCCTCTGTTGGCAAAGTGATGCCGTCTACTGTAGAGATGGCCACGTGGGCACCTTATGAAAATCACTACAAGGACTGGAGATTGCATGCTCAGTTGCTCAGTCATGACTCTCTGTGACCCCCTGGACTGTAGTCCACCAGGCTCCCCTGTCTATGGGATTTCCCATACAAGAATACTGGAGTGGGTTGCCATTTCCTTTTCCAGGGGCTCTTCCCGACCCAGACATCAAACCTGTGTCTCCTGCACTGGCAGGAAGCTTCTTTACCATTGGACTTGGGAAGCTCAATGAGGGGTGCCTAAAACTTGCTGTTCAGTCACTAAGTCCTGTCCGACTCCCTGCGGCCCCGTGGACTGCAGCACGCCATGCTTCCCTGGCCTTCCCCATTTCCCAGTTTGCTCAAACTCTGGCCATGGAGTCGATTCAGCCTGGTGGTAGACGCAAGCTCAAGACCCTGTAAGAGCCTGGGCACGGGAGACAGTGTGCCCATTTGAACCAGCCAATCACGTCTCTTCAGACCAAGGCTCACACATCACAGCATTAGAGCCAACGACAGGCAGGGGAGGCCTCCTCCTTGGAATGCTGCTTCACAGACAGTCACAGTGGCGTCCGAAAGGCTTGCTGTCTGACACAGCGTGGGGAGATAAAGCCGTGGCGTGCCAGCTTTCAAGGTTTCCTGAGTACACGTCCAATACCAGGGGGACCCAGGCAGGTCCCTGCTGGAGGGACGCCTCGGCTTTTCTAGGTGGTCTGGGGCGATGGGGGCGGGGGGCCAGGGAATGCTGTTACGGATACACGGTCCTCCCCACGGCGGGAGGACACAGCCATGCTGCCATCTCAGCCTTCTTTCTCCGTCCTGACGCCAGGAACCAGGCTGCAAAGGTGGCCTGATTCCTGAGCAGGAAACTGAGACTTTAAACCCTGGTGGCAGAGTTCCGAAGGGCCCTGCCTTCCGCCCCTCTGGCAAGACCAAGGCGGACAGTGACTGCAGCCGTGTCGCCCGCTGGTAGCGGTGACCCCTGGCTCTGTGTCCGCAACCCTACCCGGGGGACGGAGAGGACTGGGGGAGGCGCTTGCGGGACGGCCACTGCTGCCTTGGGTCTAGAGCAGCACCGTGGGCAAATGCGATGTCCACTCCAGAGGTGAAGAATCAGGGTACAGACAGAAAGGGAGTCACAGCCAAAGAGAAAGGAAGAACGGTTACACAAAAGGGAAAGGCGGAACTACGTTTGTCCAGCACCGCCCAACCATCTCAGGGAGCTTGGAGAAAGAGACGATGTCACCTCCCAGCTCCATCACACCAGACGTCTGAAAGCGGGGAGCCAAGCTCACGCCTGCCTCTGGACTCTGACAAGGTGGGAATGGAGGCTGGGGACCCCGGCGGACACGTGGTCACGCGAGAGACGATGCGGTGGATGAATGGCTAATGACAGCTGGGACCCCAGCCTCAGTCTCACTCTGCAGGTGACTCCCCGCTGCGCCATGTGTCCACGTAGCCCCGGCGCCGCTGGTGAGGCTATAAAGCCAGTGATAATGGTCAGATACGTGGGGACACTGAGCTACAGCTTCTGAAGGACGGAAGACACCAGTGGAAAGTGGCTGGCCCAAGAGAGCAACTGGACTCGCCTAATCGTTAGCTGATTTCTCTGCTCAACAGTCCCACACACATTCATTGTAAGGTGCGAACAGTGGTAGGTTAAGAGGTCAAACAGGTAACACTGCCCACGCGTGCGTGTATGCGGAGTCATGCCCACCTCTGGGCGACCCCATGGACTGTAGCCCGTCAGGCTCCTCTGTCCATGGGATTCTCCAGGCAAAGATAATGGAGCGGGCTGCCACGCCCTCCTCAGGGGATCTTTCTGATCCAGGGATCAAACCCACATCTCTTATATCTCCTGCAGAGGCAGGTGGCTTCTTTACCATCACCACCTGGGAAGTCCCAAGACTATACACAGATGTCCGGTTCCTGGGTGATGTCCAAGGTGACAAGCCAGGTGAGGTCCACGTTGGGAGAAGGAGAGGGGGTACCGGGAAATGAGTCAGAAGTGAGCGTGTTCCCACTGCC
This sequence comes from Nanger dama, assembly GCA_917880005.1. NCBI lineage: Eukaryota > Metazoa > Chordata > Mammalia > Artiodactyla > Bovidae > Nanger > Nanger dama. The sequence continues at coordinate 2,389,015 of CAKJTW010000016.1, read as the reverse complement.
ATCCTTCCAGCAACGGGAGGTGAGGGCCAGGCTGGGGACTGCGGACACTCAGGAACATCATCCCAAGCATGTCACAAAAGGAAGCAGGCTTCCTTTTTCACTTTTTACTTTATAACCCTTTGGAACTATTTGAATATATATATATATATTTGTAATACACATGTGCTACTTTCATAATTAAACAAAAACACAAAAATGATCTTAAAAAAAAAGAGCTAATCACAGTGTAACATGAAACAGAATATCATCGTTGGGGACAGGTCACCCAGGTGAGTCCAAAGCTCCAAAGCGGTCGCTGTTTCCAGTCTCAGGCGACATGTCCAGCCTCCGATCCTCCGACCCCTTGCACGGGGCACCAGCGATGGCCTGGAACTGACCTCAAAGCTCCGTCCCGGGCCCAGAAGAGGCCAGAACGCGAGGAAGGAAGTCAGCAAAATTAATTTACAGGGTCGGAGGAAACCGGCCACAGCGCCGGTCCCCCACACGGCCGGGCGGGAGCGTGGAGGCGGGCGCGCGGCCAGGGCGCCGGACCAGCGGGGGGGCCGGGCTCCACGCGCTGTCCACGGCGGGCGCTGCCTCACAGGGCAAAGGTGGTGAAGAAGATGTGCATCTTGGCCAGGAAGGTGGTGACGGAGCCCTGGCGCCACAGCCTCATCTCCACGTCCAGCGCGAAGTCGCGGGGGCTCGCGCACGGTGCGCTGCAGGAAGACCACGCCCGTGTAGGCGTTGAGGTGGCGCGTGCCGAAGTAGCCCTCCCCTCGTTGCCCCTGGTGATGGTCAGCGCGATGGTGTCGCCGGCGAAGACGGGCGCGGGGCTGATGCGGAAGATGTGCGCGGGCACCAGCAGCCCGGTCTGGAAGTTGAGCAGGTAGTGCGTGATGCGCGCGGGCGCGTTCTGGCACTCCAGGAAATCGTGGCACTGCGTGCGCCGCATTTCCTGCGGGGCGTACGCGGGCGTTAGCGGATGGAGGCTCCCGCTGCAGCCCCCACCCGACGCCCACCCAGCCCCCACCCGCAGCTCCGCCCTCGGCAGCCCCCCGGCAGCCTGGGCTGCGTCACCTGACCCCCCAGGACCTCCGCTTTCCCGTCTGCAGGATGGGTTAATAACCATGCGGTGTCTTTGGCGGAAAGAGGTGAATTATGAACCAGGCGGCGCGCAGCGCAGTGCCGGCAGCGTCTGGTAGCAGCTCTCCCTGGTCCCCGCGCTCCTTCCTGTCTGCCTTCATTCTTGCCTCCCTGCAGGATTCCCTGGCCGTGGTGTTTCTACTACTCTCATCGTTTCTCAGATTCCCTTTTCCCGTAATTGACTCTCCTTCTCAGCCGTTTCCCCCACTGACTTGGGACGGCCTGCCCTTGTCCCTCTCCACCTGTCAGGGAGCTCTGAGTCACACCTGCCCCAGAGGAAGCCGGGAGCCTGGCCACACTACAGGGTGATGACCAAACCCCATGGGGCCTGTGACTCGATTTCTAAGCTCAGCAATAATCTGGTCTCTTCTTGGTGCGACAAGACTCTGTCTCCTCCATCACTAAACCCCCCATCTTGAAGCCCAGTGCATCCAACAGGGGCACCAGGGCCCCGCAGTTCTAGATGATGCTCTAAGCAGAGTTCCTGGAATGGGGCAGGGGCCACAGCAGGCAGGACCAGGCCACGTCACGCCCTGTGTAAGCTCACGACGTGTTGTCGCTCATCACAAGCTCTCACCCTCCCTGCGGCTGGCGTGACCATCACCCGCGTTGCAGGCAGAGCTGCTAAGACCCAGGGAAGGGAGGGCACCGGCCACCCAGACACACTCATCTAAAGAGCCCACCACACCTGCACACCGACCCGCCCCTGGCACTGTGTATTAGTGAGCATGGCACAGGGTCAGCAGGGCAGCCAGGAGTAAACCACAGGCACATAGGTGCCGGGAAGGGCTGCCCGGGCGGGCCGTGCGCGCAGAGGCAAAAGAGGCTGGCAAAGCAGAGAAAGCAAGCTCGGAACCACCGAGCACACCTGCGTGGCAGCAGCTACGGGAGGCGGCGCTGGGCACTCTGGCAAGCACGCACGGAAACGTGTGTTCAGTCAGGAAAGTGAAAGTGAAGTCGCTTAGTCGTGTGCAGCTTTTTGTGAGCCCATGGATTGTAACCTATCAGGCTCCTCTGACCACGGGATTCTCCAGGCAAGACTGCTGGAGTGGGTGGCCATTTCCTTCTCCAGGGGATCTTCCCGACCCAGGCATCAAACCCGGGTCTCCTGCAGCACAGGCAGACGCTTTACCCTCTGAGCCACCAGGGACGCCCTGTCTTCTTTAGTAAGAAGACAGGAAAAACAGCAAAATGCCAAGAAGCATCACAAGGGAATGTGGTCGCCAGCCTGTGACAGCCCCCACGTGCCCCCTCTGCAGCCACACCGAATGGGCCGCCTCCCAGGTGACACCTACCCACCCACACCCACAGCGCTGGACTGCGTGGCCAGTGGCAGGAGTGAGGATACGTTGGTTTTAAGAGTACGTTGGGTCACAAAGGACTGTTGCTTGCCTTCTCAGTGACCCGGGCCGGGAGCCCTGGGCCCAAGGAGAGGCCGAGGTGGTGAGGCGCAGCAGCCTCCCGCGCAGAGCCAAGCGGGAAGCGGCATCCTGAAGCCCCGGCAAGCCTCCAGTGGACGCGGCCCCACGGGGCCCGGAGCAGAACCACCCAGCTCAGCTGCCCCTCAGCTATGACCCGCCCAACACCGTGGCGGGTGGCAACTACCTGTCATACCTGTTAAGATGCTACATGTTGGGAGAAACTCGCTACACACAGAAGATGAGCGTGTGCATGTGTTTGAGAGAGAGGGAGATGGAGGGTTTTTTCATGTGTGTGTGTCTTCTTTCTTTCATTCTCTCTGCTCCAAACTTCCTGCAAGGTGCTTTCTTTCGCACCATTGAAGGTCAGTCAGACCACACCCCGGGCAGAGGCCCGTGAAGGTCAGGAGGCGATGAAGGCGGGCACACTGGTCGCCTGGCCTCTGCCCCGGGCACTGCGGGACTGGGGCAGGGTGCCCGGGCCCAAGGCCGGGGGCAGGGGCCGGGGGTCGACTCACGTTTCAGAGACTCGGACATAGTTCGGGGGCAGTCAAAGCGCAGGCAGCGGAAGCCGCCCTTGACGTTGTGGCAGGTCTCGGTCTCGGAGCAGTTGTGGGTGCCCAGCGCGCACTCGTCCAGGTCTGTGGGCAGCAGAGGGCGAGGGGCGTTACATGGGGCCCCGGTCTGGAGACCCTCATCCACGCACCGCCCCCCAGCCCGCCCCTGGGGGCCTGGGTCTTGGAGCAGCTGGTCCTGTGGGTGCACAGCTCACACATGCCCACCTCATCCGCTCTGGACAACAGTCCGGGCCTGGAGCCTCTGTGGGGTTGGCACTGGGGAGGAAGGCTCAGGGGAGACAATCTGAACGGCCACAGGTGTCCAGCCTGAAGCACCTTCAAGAGCCAAAGTCACTGTAGTGTCTGAGCTTTGAGACGCCCCTCTGGGTTCCACCACCAGGCAGACATGGCCTCAGCCTCCGGAGTGAAACCAGGCTCTAGGCACACGAGGTCATCATTCCCACCTGGCCGTTTACAGCAGGCGGGATCCTCGTCTTTACAGAATCTAGACTGGTTATATTTTTTAAATTAAAATTAGTAATAAACTATGGAAAATTCTGAAAGAGATGGGAATACTGGACCACCTGACCTGCCTCTTGAGAAACCTGTATGCAGGTCAGGAAGCAACCGTTAGAACTGGATATGGAATAACAGATTGGTTCCAAACAGGAAAAGGAGTACATTAAGGCTGTATATTGTCACCTTGCTTACTGAACTTATATGCAGAGTACATCATGAGAAACGCTGGGCTGGAAGAAGCACAAGCTAGAATCAAGATTGCCAGGAGAAATATCAATAACCTTAGATATGCAGATGACACCACCCTTATGGCAGAAAGTGAAGAGGAACTAAAGAGCCTCTTGATGAAAGTAAAAAGGAGAGTGTAAAAGCTGGCTTAAAGCTCAGTTTTGTAAAGAAAACTAAGATCATGGCATCCAGTCCCATCACTTCATGGGAAATAGATGGGAAAACAGTGGAAACAGTGTCAGACTTTATTTTTCTGGGCTCCAAAAATCACGGCAGATGGTGACTGTAGCCATGAAATTAAAAGACACTTATTCTTTGGAAGGAAGGTTATGACCGACCTAGACAACATATTAAAAGCAGACATTACTTTGTCAACAAAGGTCAGTCTAGTCAAGGCTATGGTTTTTCCAGTGGTCATGTATGGATGTGAGAGTTGGACTGTGAAGAAGGCTGAATGCCACAGAATTGATGCTTTTGCTCTCCCTTGGACTGCAAGGAGAGCCAACCAATCCATCCTAAAGGAGACCAGTCCCGGGATTTCTTTGGAAGGAATGATGCTGAAGCTGAAACTTCAATACTTTGGGCACCTGATGCTAAGAGTTGACTCATTGGAAAAGACCCTGATGCTGGGAGGGATTAGGGGCAGGAGGAGAAGGGGATGACAGAGGATGAGATGGCTGGATGGCATCACTGACTCGATGGACGCGAGTCTGAGTGAACTCCGGAAGTTGGTGATCAACAGGGAGGCCTGGCGTGCTGCAGTTCATGGGGTTGCAGAGAGTAGGACACGACTGAGTGATTGAACTGAACTGAATATTAAAATAGCATTAGCAGCAAGAACTCTGCAGCCAGGAAGTGCCAACCAGATCCGGGGTTCCTCTTCTGCAGGCTCCTCCCTGGGGAGGTCTCTCACCTTCAGGACCACTCCCCAAGATCCCTGTCCCACTAGCAGGACAGGGCCCAGAGTGGAGTCCAAGCCTCCAAGACTCTGAGCTGGGTCAAGCAGCAGAAAAGCCACCGTGTTCCTTGTCCCAGGCGTGGGCCCCGGTGAACCTGGCCACCAGCGGCATCGGGCCGCCCCGTGCTCACGCGCTCGGTGTCATGGCTCTGGGCGCACGGCAGGCTGTGGAAGGCTGCCTGCACTCCCTCAGGGGCTGCCTGAGGCCCCGCCGGCATGGAACCTGCACTCACCCTTGCAGGACCTGCCGTTGGCCGTAATGGTGTAGCCGGGCTCCGGGCACGCGCACTGGTAGCTCCCCCGGCACGTTGATGCACTGGAAGGTGCAGAGGACGCCGACGCCCTGGGTGCACTCATCAATGTCTGCCAGAGAGAGGGTCAGCCCTCAGGAGCCCCCCGGCCACCCCTGTCCCCGCCCGGCCTGTGGAGCCGGGGGCCCTTCTCGCAGATGAGGACAGAGGGGCTGGAGACAGAGCAGCCCAAGGCCACACTGGACCCACATGCCAGGGCCTGCCCCCGGGGCCGCTCTGGGCTCACGGCGGCGGCGGCTGAGGGCCCATCAGGAACCAGACACGGCCCGGACGAGGCACAGCTGACCCCTGAGCGACACGGGCTTGGACTGCGGCCATCCACTTACATAGGGACCTTTTTCAACAATTACTATGGGATCCACCCTCGGGCCAGTCACCCCTGGTGGAACCACAGATACAGAGGGCGAGCTGTAAAGTTACTCGTGACTCCAGTGGAGGGGGGGCCTTGAGCCCTGCAGGGTTCAAGGTCAACTATGTAACTTAACCCTTCACCCCACTGAGGTCACGACCATCGTCTCTGCTTTGCAGGGAAGGTGCCTGAAGTCAGACCTGGGAAGTGCTTTTCCAGGTGCCAGGAAGCCACACAGCTGGGAAGGGTATGCCGCTCCGACGCTGAGGCCTCTGTGTGCCCGGGTGTGCCCCCCCGACCCGGCGGGGACTCTCACATGGGGAGGTGCCTCCCGGGCGGGGCCCCAGGCGGACCAGCGGAGGTACCTGTGCAGGTGTGCCCGTCGTCGGCCAGCTGGTAGCCGTGCCTGCAGTAGCACTGGTAGGAGCCGTAGACGTTGGCGCACTCCTGGCTGCAGCGCTGGGCCTCACACTCGTTCACGTCTGCGCACAGACCGGCTGGAGGTCACGGAGGAGCCCGCCCCGGACCAGAGCCAGGACTGAGGTCTCGCTCACGTGGAGCCTTCTCTTGAGAGACCATTGGTTCCAGCCTCCGCTTGGGGCTGAGGGGAACCCAAGGTCCAGAAAAGGCAAGGGGTCAGCTGGGGACATGCAGCGAGGCAGGGGCGGCATTGTGGAGTCCTGGCCTGCTGCCTGGAGGAGGCAGCCTCAGTGGCATAGCTCCCCCAGCGGGAAAGTAGCTGCTGCTGTATTGTGGGCCCACAGCAGCTTGGACGGGTGGCTCTGAAAGGTGCACGAGGAATCTGCCCTCGACCCCCTTCATGGGGCTGGGGGAGAGGGGAGAGCCGGCCTGCGGGGGACGGGGAGGCAGTGAGTGAAGGGCAGGGAGGGGAGCACTGGCTGGACCCCGAGCCCTGTGCAGGAAGGGACTTGTCTCTCATTCATCCAGCCAAGACCTGCCGAGCTCTGACAAGCGCCGGGTCTGTGCCGAGCTTGGAGACACGGCTCCAAACAAGACGGACAAACCTCCTCACCCCGTGGAGCTGATGAGGTACAGAGCAGCTGGGGGTGGTCCTGTGCACGAGCAGGGGGCGCCGGGGTCAGAGCAGGGTGAGCCACGGTGGGGGTGGGGCTGCCATCATAGACGCCCTTGGGCTGCCACCTGGCCCGTGACCCTCACGGCCCTCTCGGCACACACCGCTTCCACACGGAACGACTGGAGGCACGAATGGATGCGTAAATGCCTGGTCTCTACCAGGCTCCGAGGCCACGCTGGCTCCACCCCCGAGTCTACTGCGCAGCCCGAGAGGAGCGGGGTGAGGCAGGGACGAAGGGTGGGGGAAGGCAGAATGGACCGCCATGAGGGTGGGCTCGACGGCCCGCCCCCCACAGCTCTCTGTGCCCACCTGGCCTGGCGAGGGGCTCAAAGGTGACAGGAACACAGTGACTGAACAGCAGCCACGGGGTCTGTCTGGGGACCCCATCCGAGTGCCATGTGACGGAGCCAGGCCTGGCAATGCTCCGCTGCCACTGGCCTGGACTTGTCCCAGGAGGCCGGCTCTTTAGCCAGGCCAGGCAATCAGAGAGAGGGGCCTGGTCTGCCTGGGGATCTCAGCAAACTCACCTCCCCAGGAGGGAAGGAAGGAGAACACCTCCTGGGGAAGGTGCCAGGAGAGAGAGCGCCAGCCAAGGGGGGGCTGAGACCCCACAACCCCTTCACCCCCTCAACCCCTCCCCCTGCACTGAGCAGCCTGGGACCTCCGCCTCCACCCCAGTCCCAGCAGACCTGGGACAGTCCCTCCCAGGTCCTCAGCCCCGGGGAGGCCACAGTGTGTTCTCGTAAGTTTAAACCCACCAGCAACATGTAAAACCCAGAAGAATGTATGCGTGATAAATATCTGGGTTGCCGGGACCTGGAAAACCGTGACTGCTCCGCCTGCACAGCACATGGGGTGCTGCGGGGCCACGGGCGGGTCTCCCGTCTCACTCGCTCGGCTCCCTGCCCAGACCCCAGGGCGCCGCAGTGGTGACCGGGACGGGAGCCCACCAAGGGGCAGAAGCTGGGCTGCCAGCCCTGCATACGGAGACTCCCACCTCTGGGCAGGCAGACAGCAGAGCCAGCCAGCCCCTGGCTCTGAGACAGGGGTTGCTGCAGGAAGCCGCGGGCAGCGGAGGCCAGGGGCTCGGGGCAGGTGGCCGCCGTACCTTCACAGTGCTTGCCGTCGGCCGCCAGCAGGAAGCCGGAGGCGCAGGAACAGCGGTAGGAGCCCGGTGTGTTCTCGCACTTGTGCTGGCAGAGGCGCGTGGGTGACGTCCAGCACTCGTTCACGTCTGCGGGTGGCAGGTGCAGGGGGCCTCAGGAGGGCAGAGGGGCCTGACGCCAGCCCCCACCCCCCACCCCGGGGCAGAGGAGGGACCCAGGAACCCGAAGGAGCGAGGGGGAGGAGGGGTCAGAGCAGGAAGCAGCCGGGTGCCGTCGAGAGACGGAGGGACGCGTGGACAGACACAGCCGAAGAGCAAGAAACGAGGGCGACAGGAGCTGTGAGGGGAGCCATGAGGGGAGCCTCAGCTGGGCAGACACACCCAGACAGGGCCAGGCAGGCGGGCAGAGCAAGGCGGCTAGGCCCAGGGCAGGCGGGCACTGCTGGGGGCGCATCCCAGCCACCAGCCCCACCTACCGACGCAGGTGCGGCCGAGGCGTCCCGCTGGAAGCCAGGCTTGCAGTCGCAGCGGTAGGAGCCGGGGAGGTTGTGGCACACCTGGCTCTCGCTGCAGCGGTGCACACCCGTCTCACACTCGTTCACGTCTGCAGGGGAGGCCGGCGGGGGCACGCTGAGGCCCGAGCTCTGGCCCCTGCAGGAGCCGCCATGCCCAGGGCCCCCAGGAGGGCGGAGGCTGGGGGGTTGCGGCAGGCCTCACCCACACACTTGGTCCCGTCCTGGCTGGCGTGGTAGCCGCGCCCGCAGATCACCACGTTCCGCTGGCACGTGTAGGAGCCCACCGTGTTGATGCAGCTGAAGCCGGACCGGCACGGCTCGGAGAGACGTGCACTCATTGATGTCTGCGGAGGGGGTGCGGGTGACGGGGAGCCGGGTGCAGCCCCTCCTGGGGGCCCCAGGCCAGCCCAGGTCAGGGCCGGAAGGTCAGACACCCCCCCCCACCCAGTGCCTGTGTCCCAGGACCCAAGGGTGTTCCTCCCAGGAGCCGGGCACTGTTGAAAACAGATGTGATACACCTTCATCCAGCCCGGTCCCACAGACGGGGGTACAGACTAGAGGAGAAGCAACTCAGCCATGATCAGACAGCTCCGGGTAATGGGAGCTTCCGTCTGCAAAGGCCTCCGGGGCCCGGGCGCTGACAGTCATGGGGGACACGGAGGCTTGGGAGGGAAGGGCAGCCACCCAGGCCTGGCCGAGCTCTCAGGCCCGCAGAGCCCATCCCCCAAGCACCCTCCCGAAAGGCCGCCCCCAGGCCCCACCCGGGCCTGGCCGCCCCGCTCACCCACGCAGTTGCCCTCGGGGTCCTGCAGAAAGCCTTCCAGGCAGCGCTGCCGAGCCTGGCAGTAGAAGGAGCCCCTGGTGTTGTGGCACACGGCACCCGCCTGGCAGCTGTGCGTGCCCAGCTCACACTCGTTCACGTCTGCCACAGAGACAGGGCCGGGGCTCAGGAGCCAGCGGGCACGCACCCGCACATCGCTGCAAAGGTCTCCTGCCTCGCGGGGTGGTGCCGTGGCCCGGGCAGCAGTGGCAACAACGTCACCCCTCTCACTGCCGGGCACTCGGAAATGTGCATCTTCACCCAGTGTGCACGGGCACCCAGGGCCGGGCCAAGACGAGCCCCTCCCGCATGGGGGGAAACTGAGGCACGGGCACAGTTCGGCGCTGCTCCTGGGCCACCGGGCTTGGAGCTTCCAAGGATGGAGCCGCCAGACCTGCGCGTCTCCACTGTCTCCACCAGCCGTGCGGCCCCAGCGGGTCACAGCCCACCCCCGCCCCGCCCCGCTGCCCAGCACCCACAGGTTACAAAGTGCCAGCCTGTGCCCCTCCCACCCCTCAGCAGGCACGTCGGGCTGTTTCCTCGGATGAGGAAGCCGAGGACGGAGTTGAAAGACAACACGCGGGGCTCATGGCACGGCCGAGACCCTGTCAGCCTCCTGACGGCCAGGCCCACCTCCTGCGTGTGTGTGTCGTCCATCTGTCCACGCCCTCTGGTTTCCACAGCAGCCCAGTCTCTAGGGGTCCCCTACTGGGTTCAAGGACCCTGGGAAGCCTGAGGACACAGCCTCTGCCCAGCCACTCTGGTCTAAGGAGGATGCCCTGGGAGGAGAGGGGCCAGGGGTGCCAGGCATCCAGGGATCCAAGACTGCTCCCCAGGGGTCAGGGTTCTCTAAAGGGTGCTTGCCATTGACCTGCGTGTGCCCTGGGCGTGTGTGGGTGTGCACAGGTGTGCTACAAGGGGTCTGGGCTCCTCTACTCTCAGCTCATTCCACCCCTGCTCTGAGCCCAGCTCAGGGCCTGGCACAGAGTGTGTTTGGTCACTTCCCCTGAGCTCATGCCCAACCTCAGAGCTGCTTCCCATCAAAGTTTTCTGGGCTTGCAACAATGGAGCACTGCTCTGGGTCTCATCTCCTGGGTGACATCCTTCTGGACGTTTAAATAAACTGTCACCCATCACGTGTGAAATAGAGTCCCAAGTCCTTGCCTACCTGGGCCTGCCAACCCAGCCAGAACTTCCCTGGCACTGTGCCCCTAGCCAGAACTTCCCTCTGTGCCGTGTACCAAGGCCCCCTCCTGCCCTACCCACTAAGGGCTGGCACCTCTGCTTCGGGCACCCTTCCCAGGGGTCTGCATCCTGTAGGTCCTGGCCTCGACATCACCCCCACAGGGGGCTGGCCTCTTTGGACCCCCAACTAAAGCAAAACCCAGCCTTAGCCCTGCCATCCTGGTGTGCCTGTGAGCCCCTGCCTCCCTGGTCAAGAGACCAGACAGAGAAACACGCCCTCACAGCACCCCCACCACCCAGAACCCTGCCGGGGCCATAAACAAAGCCGGGGAGCAGCTGCTGAAATGGCTCAGCGGAACTTCTCTCTCCTGAGGTTAGAATCTTTCGGCTAAAAAGGACAGAAATGACCCTTCTGTGGGAACGGAGGCACGAAGAGGAAAGTAAGATGACCCAGACACGTTTACCTCGCCTCTCCCCCTGCCACCAGTTTGGAGGCCACCTCTGCCCCCAAACACCATCATCTGTGGGGTCTCGTAACTGGCCAGAAACCCTGGAGCTTGGAACTTTCCAGAGGGAGCAAGCTCTGAGCGCCGGGGGCGGCGGGGGAGAAGGGTGAGGGGATGGGGCAGAACACGGTGAGGTGCGGGGCGGAGCAGGGTGAGGGGGCGGGGCGGAGCAGGGTGAGGGGCGGCGGGGAGCAGGGTGAGGGGCGGGGCGGAGCAGGGTGAGGGCGGCGGGGAGCAGGGTGAGGGGCGGGGCGGAGCAGGGTGAGGGGCGGCGGGGGAGCAGGGTGAGGGGCGGGGCGGAGCAGGGTGAGGGGCTGCGGGGAGCAGGGTGAGGGGCGGGGCGGAGCAGGGTGAGGGGCGGGGGCGGAGCAGGGTGAGGGGCGGGGCGGAGCAGGGTGAGGGGGCGGAGCAGGGTGAGGGGGGCGGGGCAGGGTGAGGGGCGGGGCGGAGCAGGGTGAGGGGGCGGGGCAGGGTGAGGGGCGGGGAGGAGCAGGGTGAGGGGGCGGGGGCAGGATAAGGGGGCGGGGCGGAGCAGGGTGAGGGGGGCGGAGCAGGGTAAGGGGCGGGGCGGAGCAGGGTGAGGGGGCGGGGCAGGGTGAGGGGGGCGGGGCGGAGCAGGGTGAGGGGGGCGGGGCAGGGTGAGGGGCGGGGAGGAGCAGGGTAAGGGGGCGGAGCAGGGTGAGGGGCGGGGGCAGGATAAGGGGCGGGGCGGAGCAGGGTGAGGGGGCGGAGCAGGGTAAGGGGCGGGGGCGGAGCAGGGTGGGGGGGCGGGGCAGGGTGAGGGGTGGGACAGAGCAGGTAAGGGGCGGGCGGGGAGAAGGGAGAGGGGGCGGGGCGGGGCCTGCAGCCAGCCCTCCTCACCTGTACACTGGCCCTCCCTCGAGCCTGTAGCCCGGCTGGCAGGTCAGGGCCTTGTAGCAGTGGAAGGAGCCCACCGTGTTGACACAGTGCTCGCCGCGGCTGCACGTGTGCCGGTCTGTCACGCACTCGTTGATGTCTGCGGGGAGGGCCAGGCCGTCAGGGACTGCGGGGGTGGGCCTGGGGACCAGCCCCGCCCTCCAGGTGCTCGCCTGCCAGATAGCAGCAGGCTCTGTGCCGCCACCCATTCAACAAAGATTTATGGAGCAAGTGCCTGGTGCCAGCAGCACGGTGCTTGGCCCCAGGGCCCCGGTGAGCAAGACAGACAGGAGCCCTGCCGCGGGGCACACTCAGAGGAGGACACCCAGCAGACAGACCTAAGAGGGAGGGTGGTCTGGAGTCTTATGGAAGAAACAGTGGGGCAGAGGAGACCAGGAGTGGGGGGCACAAAGGGTCATCAGGGCAGAGGGCACTTGAGCAGTCATCTGAAGAGATCCAGGACGAGCCAAACACACATCCCAGGCAAAGGGGGCAGGTTCAGGGTAGTTCCAGATGGTGCGGTGTGGGGGGAGGGAGATGATCAGGAGACGCGGGGGAGGTGGGAGCCATCGAGGGTTCCAGCAGAGGAGGAGAGCGGACTGACTTGTTTCTAACAGGGGCCCCTGGCTGAGTGTGAACACTCCAGGGATGAGGGGTTCATAGAAGAGGAGATGAAGGGGCTGAGGCTGCCATCCAGAGGCGAGGAGACACAGTCACGTTCTGAAAATAATGTGAAAGGCAAAGCAACAGATCTATGATGGATGAGAGGAAGGAGCGAGGAGAAAAGAAGCCAAGGGGTCTGGCCAAAGCTTCCTGGCCAAGCAGCTGGGCAGCTGAGGATGGGGCCAGCTGAGGGGAGCAGGCTCGCAGAGGAAGGCTGGGAGCCTTGGAGGTGACACTGAGTCCTGCCTCAGAGTTCACAGAACGGGTCTTAGTGAAGCTGGGAACTTGGGAGTGGGGGAGGCTAAGGTTACCTGGGGGGCAGGACAGGCACAGAAGAGGTCTAGGACCCACGCCTGGTGGGAGCAGGTGGTGGGGGATGCCAGCAAAGGAAGGGAGAAGCAGCCCTGGGAGGGCAGAGGGGACCCAGAGCGTGACCAACGCAGACGCACACGCGGAGGACCACAAGCAACCCCACCCGGCCGCGCCGGGCGCAGCAGTCCTTGCTGATCCTTCATTCCCCTGGACACACCTCAATGAGCACCTACTCTGTGGCCTAGCTGCATGGGGGGCCACCCCCGAGCTGGCAGGGAGTGGGGGCAGGCGGGTGGAGGCACTGGGGAGGAAGGCGCACAGTCTCGGGAGCACTGCCTGCTCGGGGGCTGGAATGTCAGGGTCACTCTGGGGGACACTGAGATCAGAGCTGATCCTACAAGCAGGACGGGGACACGGTGGAGAGGAGGGGTACTGGGCTGTGCAGCAAGTGTGTTAGTCACTCAGCCGTGTCTGACTGCGACCCCATGGACTGCAGCCCACCAGGCTCCTTGGTCCATGGGATTGTCCAGGCCAGAATACTGCAGTGGGTGGCCTTTCCCTTCTCCAGGGGATCTGCCCAACTCAGGGATCGAACCCAGGTCTCCTGCATCGCAGGTGGATTATTTTCTGAGCCACCAGAAAACAAACGCTCCCAAACTCCCAGGTGAGCTGACTGGTGTATAAGCTGAGCCAAGCCTGGTTGGGTGGAGATGAGGGAGAAGAAAAGGGGATTCTGGACCCACAGTTTCCAAGAAAGGCTTGGCTCGGTGAGATAGAGACTTCTTATTTACAGGCTGGATTGACACTTTCTCAGGACCCCAGAAACATCATGGGTCAGGAGCCCCCCGGCCCCCAGTCCCCACCCTGCTCCGGAGCCTGGGAGGAAGCATGTGGAGGGATGACGGCAGATGCCACTGACTGCACGGCTTACTAGGGATCCGGTGATTTAGAGAAGGGGTCCCCAACCCCACCGGTCTGCAGGCTGTCAGAAGCCGGGCCACGCAGCAGAAGGTGCGCCGTGGGCAAGCAGGCACCGCTCTGCTGCCATTCCCTATCACTCGCGTTACGCCCCTGAGCCATCCCCCTCCTCCCGTGGAAACCTTCTCCCCACAAAGCCAGTCCCTGGTGCCACAGAGGGTGCAGACCGCTGGCTTAGAGGAAATGCCCTTCCATGACCTTGAACACTCCTTCCCAGCTAAGGAACTAGGTCTCACAGAGGGGATGTGACTGGACCAAAGTCCCACGGCCTGCACGTGGCAACAGGAACAGAGCTCGGAGTGCCCAGCCCTTTCCTCCCCCGCAGAGTGGGCTGCAGAGCCAGGGCTCCCATCTTCCCAAAGCCCAGCCCACCTGGAACACTCTTCCCCAGGGCCCACGACAGTCCTCAAGGGACAGGGCATAACAGGCCCACAGAAAAGCACAGGAGGTTCCCCCCAGAGGTCGCCAGCCTGTCAGAAGTCCTCTGGACTCGGCACCACTCAGTCCTGTCCCACTTTGGCTTACATACCTCCAGTGACGGGGAGCTCACTACCTATGCAGGCTGCCTCAGTATAACACATTTGTTGAATCATTATTATGACATCAAACTCTAACAAGTTCTTTACATGGACTCATCTAACCAGCACAGTGACCCTTGGAGGTAGATGCTATTTCTCTTTTCACGGGTGAAGAAACCTGAGTCTCAAAGAGATTAAATGACTGGTCTTGGGTCCTAGAAGTATAAAGTGGCAGAGCCAGGGCTTGAACCTAGGTGGTCTGGCCGCAGAGGCCACACTCTTCACCCAGGCACCCATCTCCCATCTCACCAGCTGAGGTTAACAGAATACGCCTGGAGCTTACAAACGCACCACAGAAGACACATTTGTGGACAGACAAGTGATGCAAAGAATGAGTGCTCACAGACGAGATGAACACGTGCGTGGAACAAGGATGGAGAGGAGACCGGGCGTCCAGGCAGGATGATGAGGAGGGAAAGGCTGAGCGAACCATAAACCTTGCTGAATGGAGGCACCTCTGCTCTTTAACCCCAAAACCCGTTTTCCAGCCACCCGGCAACCCCTTTGAGAACAAAGTCATCTGTCGGACCAGCAGGAAAACCTGCACACCGCATCCTGGGAGGGTGCTGGCGGGCCTCCTGGGCCATCCTCCCAGACACACACACAGACACGACCCAGACGGGAGGGAGCTACCGACAAGCAGGCTCCGCAGGGCTCATGTTGTGCCCACGTCCGGGGGGGCAAACATGTCTGCAGCGGCCACGCAGATGCCCAGCGGTGGTGGGTGAGGCAGAGGACATGCCCAAGCTGGGCATGTCCCCAAGCACAGAGGCGACGGGCGGGGGGTCTGGGCGCAAGCCGTTCCCCACCTGCACGTGCTTGCTGCCGCTGTCCTTCCTCCCCGTGTGCCCTTCTCATCTCCCATGTCCCTGCCGTCCCCTGGCGACCCATGCCGCATTCTCCAGGGAGGGTGTCCAGACGCCGCTGGCTGGAACGGCCTCCCCCCTCGGCCTGTGCCCCTGCCGTGGCATTTCCCAATCTGCCCCAAACCCTGCTACCCTGGGTCCCTCTCGGGTCAGGTCCACGATGTTTCCTCCGAGAAAACCTCAGACCCTCCCCACCCAGCCATGGGAGACCAGCTGCCCAGGAGGGCTCCACAACTCAGGGTCACACAGCAAATGGACACCCAGCTGGGCTATACAGCCCTGGACCGTCCGGACCCCAGCTCCATCCGTTTGCCTCCGAAGGGACTCTGGCCCCATTGGAGTATGACCTCAGCAGCTGAGGTCACGTGCTCACTGTGCCTGGCGTGCTGGCGAGGCCACGCACATGTCACGTAATCCCCAAATGGGGAGCAGTGCCTTGAGCACCCCTTTCCCACAGATGATGAAACAGGCCCAAGAGGAAGCTCAAGACCAAGAGATACCAGGCGGCCCTGCTCTGAAGCCGGGCCTCCCTGCCCCCAGACCCCACATGCTGTCCTGCTGCCCACGCGTCTCAGCGGCCCCCTTCAGTGAGCAGCCGGGTCACGCCTCGGTTCCAGCCCCTGACTCAGGCCCATCCCTGGGAGAGCGGCTTCCCAGGGGTCAGTGGAGAAGCAGGGCAGGACATCAGGGGAGCGTGGGGGGCCGTGCTGAGAGCTCACATGCAAAGGTCAGGCCCTTTGGCACGTGGCCGCGGGCGTGGCGGGCAGGCGTGGAGCAGAGCAGGGGCGTGGAGGCAGGTGGGGCTCTGGCTTACCCACACACTTCCTGTGCATGTTGAGGATAAAGCCCTCAGCACAGACCACTGTGTGATTGACACAGTAGAAGGATCCCAGGGTGTTCACACAGAACTGTCGCCGGTTACAATCGTGAGCACCGAGCAGGCACTCGTCTTGGTCTAGTGATACGTCGCGAGAGGAGAAACAGAAGGGCCGTTAGAGAGGTGTGGCCTCCAGTGACAGATGGGGAGACTGAGGCCCAGAGGGGCAGGGAGCTGCCCGGGGCCTCTCAGCCCATCCATCAGCGGTCCCTCTGGGCTTTGGGCCCAAGTCTGAGTTTGTGCAGTCAAGAGATGCGGGAGCAGGAGCTCTGGTAAGGACAGGGGGCCAGGTGAAGCTCAGAGAGGGCAGACAGCCTGCCTGGGGTAACGCGGCGGGCAGGACCAGAGGCTGCCCCCCAGCCATGCTCCGGAGACACTCCACCTCCATGGACGGCCAGAGGAGTCACAGATGCTGGGGGCTGCAAACCTGAGCGCTTAGGGGGCCAGGCTGGGGACATCCACAGGAGCAGGGTCCCAGGGGCTCCGTGGGCACTGCTGAGCCTGTGCTCTGTCCAAAGCGGCATCGGGGCTGCGGGCTCGGATATTATAAAGATCCGAGAAAACCCGAAACTTGGATTCTTCTAGAGACAGTCCTGGAGCTGTCAGTGTTGGTCACCTGGTGGATGATTTTAAAGAGGATGGAGCCCAGCAGGACTCCCCTGCAGGGCAGGCTGCGCCCACGGAGCACCCTTGCACGCAGCCCCTGACCTGGGCACCACAGCCTTCACCGCTGGGGCCCTGCAGAGAGCAGCAGGGGCCTGGAGGAGCAGGGACACGGGCCCAGGAGAGATGCAGGTCCTGGGAGACGGGGAGCAGAGGCAGCTTGGCCCCATCATCTGAGAAAGCCTTGCCAGGCACTGCCGTGCTGTGCACGCTGGGCAAGTCTCCCGCCCTTTCTGGGCATGAGGATGGTTTCCGTCCACACCAGAGCGGTCTCGGACAAGTGGCCGGAGGAGGGTTTTGGCCGCTGACAGGGATGGGGGTCTTTCCCAGACAGATGTAACCCCCCAGGAGCCCCACCAGCGTCACGGCTCCTGAACGTGAACTAAAGCATAAAGCGTCTCTGATACCATCGGCTCGCTCTGTGCCCACGCCACCGCCCAACACGGAGGGGCTCCAGGTGACGCTCACTGCAGGAACCACGCCCTGATGGGCCCACAGGGCAGACCCTCGCCCTGAGACGAGACCCAGACTGAGCAGGCTCACAGGTGCAAAAGGGACGCACTTCCAGACCCTGTCCAGTCCCTCTGTGAAGGCGGCGTCACCGACACTCCACACCCCTCCGTGGTTTCTGAGAGTAGGGCCTCCAGCTGGGCAGCCCCCCGCCCGGCCTTGCTCCCCCAGGGCGGCCAGTGGGAGGCTCTGCCTGCTGTCCTGGCCTCACCCACGGCTGGAACAGGGGCTGTGAGCGACAGGAGGCGTCTTAGGCGCTCAGTCGTGTCCAACTCCTTGCGACCCCATGGACTGCAGCCCGCCAGGCTCCTCTGCCCCTGGGGATTCTCTAGGCAAGAATACTGGAGTGGGCTGCCGTGCCCTCCTACAGGGGATTTTTCCAACCTGGGGATCGAACCCAGGCCTCTTGCGATGCAGGCAGCTTCTTTACCATTTGAGCCACCGGCAGGGCTAACAGAAAGGTCCCACCGAAATACGAACTCGGATTGCTGGATTCAGAGTCTGGAGTGCTCACCGTTACAGGGGCAAGGCGGTCACAAGCCAAGACAGGCCACTCATGGGGGGTGACCTCAAGGACAGAGCCCGGTCAGAGCAGGGCCCAGGGGCCTTGGGCCCCTCCCCAGACCTACTGGGTCAGATCCCTAGGGCCAGGTGGCATTCTCAGGATCAGCGTGGTCCCAGGCCCCCAGGGGACCGGCGGCACGCTCAGGTTTGGGAAGGCCCGCTCCAGGGGGCGGCGGGGCTGCAGTCACCCCGCGTGCCCACTGGGGCTGCACGCACACCCGGCACGTGGTGTGGCAGCGGTCTCAGCCGTTCCCTGTGCCACTGGCGGTCTCGGCAGCCACGCCCACTCCCCGCTGTTGGCACAGCAGGCCTCAGCCCTGGACCACCTCCCCCACGCCGGGCCCGCTCAGGTGTGCGGAGGGCGGGGACTCACCTTCACAGGACACGCCGTCCGCCATGATGGCGAAGCCAGGAAAGCAGGAGCACACGGCCGCATCCCCGATGACCTTGCAGACCTGCTTGCAGGGCCCGTTGTCTGCCAGGAAAGTGGACGCGTTAGCCGCTCAGTCGGGTCTGCCTCTTCGTGACCCCATGGACTGCAGCCCCACCAGGCTTCTCTGTCCCCGAGATTCTCCAGGCAAGATTACTGGAGTGCGTTGCCGTGCCCTGCCCCAGGGGATCTTCCCGACCCAGGGATTGAGCCCGCATCTCCTGTGCTGCAGGCAGACTCCTTACTGTCTGCCAGGAGACCACCTGGCCCAGCACCCCCGGCTCCAGCCTACACGTGGAGGGGCCGGGAGCCGGGGAACCCCAGTCCCAACCCTTTCCACAAGGTCTCCCCTCCCTGCTCACACCCTGCTGGGGTCTGGGCTCCACCACCATCACCCAGCCCTCCCTCAAGGGCCAGGGATGCCGGCAGAAGGAGATGGGGAGGGCGGAGGGGAGGATGCAGAGAACTTCCCGGGAGTCGCTGAATTCAGGCTGCACGGTGCCTGGCCAAGCGGAGATTCCACGCTCTCGGTTTTACAGAAACTCAGCCTGAAGGCAGCTGACAGGCCGTCCGGGGCCACACACGCTCGTCCCAGGCCGCGTTCCCCATCTCATCTCTCCCAGCGCAGACAGCGAGCTCAGCCAACCTCCCCGAACAGACGCGCCCCTTGGCAGGGGCCACCTTGCTCATGCCCAGCCCCGGAGGGCTCCCCCACTGCCCGCGGCCGGGTTTACCTTGGCAGGTGTTGGGGTGCGGCACGGACAACGCGATGGTGTTGGGGGCCTCCTGGGAGGACTCAGGCCTCTGTGCAGACTCCTCGGCGGCCTCCGGCTTGGAGGGGCCGCCATCTGTCATGGGCAGGGCAGACAAGCGAGGGCATCTCATGTCTGCAGTCAACCTCAGGCCCTTATAGGTGTCACTCGGGGCACTCGAGCCGGGAGGCTCATTTCACACACACACCCCACCCCCTCAATCCCCAGGCAGAGGGAACGGAGGCTCAGGGAGGAACACATTTCAGGCAAGATCCACCTCACAGCTGATCAGAATCGGGGGAGGGAGGGGGAACGGTCTCCAGACTCAGATGACTCTACCCTGGAAGCTGGCAGGGAGAAAGTCCTCCTGGACCAGGGGCTGGGCCTGACCGCCGCAGGCCCAGTGCTGGGGACAGAGTGTGGGGACATGGGGGCCTCTGTGGCCCTGGAGCTTGAATCCAGGGTGGGTGCTGAGGCTCCCTTGCAGACGGAGCTCCAGGAAGGAGCCATCTGCCTGGGCTCACAAACTGATCGCTCAGGACCCCTGGCAACTGTGGGTTCCCTACATGTGCATGGCGGGAGGGGCAGGACTAACCCCCATCCCAGGAGCGCCACACCCTGCTGGCAGGGCCAGCCCCGCCCCCCACCCCCGGGCCCTCACCTGGGCGGCAGGTGCGGCCGTCACCCTGCAGGGAGAAGCCGGGGAAGCAGGCGCAGCGGTAGGAGCCCACCGTGTTGATGCACAGGTGCTGGCACAGCTCCCCGGGAGGAGCAGGCACTCGTCCTGGTCGTCACCCGGCAGGCTGTTGGGCAGCTCGGTCTCCGTGCCCAGCGACAGGGCCTCCCGGCTCGGCGACTCTGCCTCTGAAACTGGGGCGGGGGGTCCGTGCTCGTGATGAGAGCCAGGCTGCCCCAGCGAGTGGCTAAGACCACACCACAGGCCCTCAGGAAATCTGATCAGGTCCTCCCCAGAACCTTCCATGTGCTCAGCTGAGACAGCATGATGTAGGATGGAGTTGGGGGAGGGGGTGGATGGAGGGGTGGGCGGGTGGAGGGGTGGATGGATGGAGGGGCGGGTGGGTGGATGGAGGGGCGGGTGGATGGTCGGGTAAGTGGATGAACAGGTAGGTGAATAGGTTGATGGAGAGGTGAGTGTTTGGCTCGGTGGATGGATGGAGGGGTGGGTGGATGAGGGAATGAGTGGTAGAAAGATGGACCAGGATTGGCGGGGGCTGGGTGAAACAGATGGGTGGACGGGGGAGGGAGGAAGTACGGATGTGTAGGTGAAACGGCAAATGGGAGGGTGGGTGGGTAGAGAGCGGAGGGAGATGGGTGGCACGCAGCTGTGCAGAACGGATGGTTAAATAGAAAAGCGAACAAGACCACCACCTTGAAAATGACAGGAGTCTACCATCAGAAGCCACAGAAGAACTCTGTCCAGAGCAGACCCTGGGAAGGTGACCAAGGTCCCCAGACAAGGCCAGCGGGCACCAGCCTTGTCTTGCAGCCCCAGCAGCTGCCCCGTCACCCGCTGGCCCCCAGGCCTGCTTGGGGGAGCAGCACCCACCTCTCCGTGGTACGGCCTCAGGCTCTGGAGGCCGGGCGGACCTCGGGCACAATGAGGGGGTCTTCGCCCTCACAGCAGGAGAGCATGACGTGGTTGCAGGGGTAGCCGAGGTTGGGGTTGGACTCGCACTCCAGGCCCTCAGCCCGCACGCGGAGCCCCAGGCCGCAGCAGTCACAGCATTGCTGGAGAGGAACGGACGGTCGCTGCCCAGCCCGCAGGCCTTCCCCTCGGCCCGAGGGCCCACGGGCTCAGAGGAGGGGCTGATAAACGGGAGCGAGTTCACCCCTCTCTCGTTTCTTCTGCCCAGGACGTGTTCTCCAGGGACAAAGTCTCACCTGTCCCCATGTCCTGTGTCTAGCTCAGCTAGTACAAGTGTTTTTTAATAATTCATAAATGACTTCTTATGAAAGAAGTTAACTACAAGTTAACCCCTGGCCCCACCCATTAACTGCCCTGTATTTACCAGCAGACTCCAATTCTATTCTGGCTGCCTAGAAGACTGCGCTCCCCATGGCCCCTTGAAGCTGGAGATAGCAGTCGGTGGGTGAAGCTTTCGGGAGAGCTCTTAACTGGGGTCAACTCAACTTGAAAACACATCTTTTACATTTCTACTTCCTCCTTTCCAGAACAGATGTGATGGCTGGAGCTCTAGCAGCTATCTTGTGTCATGAGGTGACCTTAGCGATGGAAACTACAAGCTAAATAGGATCAAGCGGAGATACAGACGCCTGGGTGCTCAGAGATATTTTTAGATTCGCTGTGCCAGCCTGCCCGCCTCCAGAGTCAGAGCCTGTGATCTGTCTAAACCACTGTGCCAGCCTGGCTGCAGTGGCGGTGCCAGCCGCGCCCTCTCCACTGTGTCCTCTGTCTCTGCAGAGCGACGGTGCTGATTCTCCCTGCTGAAAGAGAGGGCTCACGTCCCAGTCTCTTGACGGCGCCTCGTGACTTGCTTCAGCCAACAAGAGGAGGCAGAGTGCCAGAGGGCCCTTCTCAGCCCCGGCCACAAACAGCCCTGCACACCTCTACTTTCTGTGTCGGAGACCAGCCCAGCCGCGACCGGAAGAAGCCCACGCTAGCCTGCTGCACATTGGGACCCCATGGAGCAGAGAAACACTGTCCCAAGAGACGGCCATCCAGCGTCCAGCCAGCAGAGCCACTGGCTCAGAGCAGCCACACGCGGACCGAAAGAGAAGATGAAAGCCCGTGAGGGCAAGGGATCTTGTGTGACCCATTTCTGTGTTCTGCGTGACACAGAGCCTGGCACACACTGCTGTTCCGTCAACATTCCCGAATGAATGGGTCCATGGGGCCGCCCCGGAGGGAGCCCCACAGCCCGCCCGCTCCCTCTGCCCTCGAGGACCTGCGGGCTCGGGCCGCGAGCCCCGGGGCAGCTTGCCTTGTACAGGGAGACGCCGCAGGTGTCGTTCTCCTCGTCCCCGCAGGCCTCGCCCTCTTTGGCGCCCAACACGCCCGGCCATGCAGCTCTTCTCCTTCAAGTAGGACACGCAGCAGTGCTTCTGGGCCGTCCTGCAACAGAGCCGCGCCTCAGGCCCACCGAGCACCCCATCCTCCAGGGACCCCGCTTTCCCAGCGGAGGACGCTCAGCTCAGGGAATGAAAGCCCCGCCAAGGTCCACTGCGGGCGGGGTCCCTGCTGGCGCGGGGGCAGCAGCCAGACGGCACATCCCCACCAAGTGCCATGAGCTCTGTTCTCAGCTTAACCAGGGTGACTCAGGCCTGGGCCCCATGGGGCTCCGGGCTCAGTGTCCCTGACCAGTGGTGGGGGTCAGCGTCCCTGGTCCTGCCTCCAGTAACTGTAGGGCTGAGAGAGCCAATGGAGCAGCACCCAAGACAGGGGGGATGAAAAAGCAGGCTTCAGCCTCGCTTGAGGAAGGCCATGTCCCAGCGAGGGCCAGCCAGGGGCAGGAATGGCTGCCTATGAAATACTGAGGCTCCCATCACAGGAGGGCTACCAGCAAGCACAGGAGCGCTAGGTTCAAGACTCACGAAGATGGCATGCCCTAACGCCTAGGCAGCTGAGAGCAAGGGGGGTAAGGCTAGCGTCTGAGCATTTCTAACAGAGGCTTCCCAGGTGGCTGTGCTTAAAGAACCCGCCTGCCAATGCAAGACAGGTGAGAGACTCGCGTTCGACCCCTGGGTCGGGCAGACCCCCTGGAGGAGGGCATGGCAACCCACCCCAGCATTCCTGCCTGGAGAACCCATGGACAGAGGAGTTCATGGGGTCGCACGTGACTGAGCGGCTCAGCACCCAGCAGAAGCTTGGTGCGTGGAGAGCCGGAAACTGCACGTGTTAGTCAGATGAGCAGGCGGGTTCTTCACCAGCTGAGCCTCCGGGACAGTAGGAAGCACGGATCTAATCCAGGCCAGTCTCCAGGGAGCTGTGTGGCTGGGGGTGAATCACATGCCCTCTCTGAACCTTATGCAGAAAGAGGATCAGGCTGGATGAGATGGCGCGTCCCAGGAATAAAGAGGGGGTGAGTGCCTGAGAGGACGCCCCTGGGCCTGGCACAGGGAGGGTGTGGGTAAAAGGCTTCCTTTGATGAGTCAACCGTCAGAGGAAGCGATCAAGGCCCAAGCTGAGCAGGGCCCCGGGCAGCACCTGGTCAGAGACGCAGCCAGCTGCTCCCGGGGGACTGCAGGCCCTGTCACCTGCTCCCAGCTGCCCACTTCTGACCGGCCAGCCGCTTGTCTGCACGGTGGGCTGGCCCTGAGAGCTCCCCACACCTGGAGAGCGCCCGCGGGCCCCTGATGTGTGCGGTGGGCTCCCGGGGGCAGCGCAGGGTCCGGGGGCTGGGGACGCGGGGCCGGATCCCACCCTACCTGCACACGCCACCCTCGGCACTGCTCTCGGGGATATCCAGGCACTCGTCGCTGTCGATGGCCCACTGCTGCCCGGCTGCACAGCATGTCTCGATCAACTCCTTCGTGGACACTGCGGGCGACAACGCCGAGCAGAGTCAGTGCCTGGATGGGCCCGCGGTGCCCAGGCATGCAGGCCCGGCAGGTACGGGAGGCTGCCGGCACCCGGCCAGATTCCCATCCATCGCTGGGCAGGGGCCTCGCCCACCTGCTGCCACCCATGCGGGCCGCTGCCAGCCCACAGCTCACAAGCACGACCGTCTCTGCAGAGCTGCCTGGGCGGGTAAGTCCAGCCAGGGGTAGCGGACCACTGGCTAGGCGGGGTTCACGGACCCACTCCGTCTCCAAGTGGACAGCCCAGTGGGACCAGGAGTATCATCAGCTCCTTCCCTGGTCCCCTCCTTGGGCAGTTTCACTGAACGAACCACAATGTGCTCAAGAACCTCCAACCCAGACTCTGCTTCTGAGGGACCAGATAAGACTCCAAGACATGAGCAGCAGCATCACCATCGAGGAAAGTTCTTGGGGAAGACGTGTGTGATGACTGGGAGTTCTTGGGGAGGACGTCTGTGATGACTAGGGAGGGCAGGAGGAGCTCGGGCTTGGGAGAAGGTCTTAAAGGCACAGACCACAGGTTAAAACATGGATGCCTCTTCCTACCTCAGAATTCACGTTCCCTGAATAACCAAGAGCTCCGTGGACAAACACAGCACACTGCTGACAGGTTAGGAGGTGTTTTTGGGGCGTCTACACTGACCAAGAATTGCTACTGAGAAATACAGTAACCTCCTGGAAACAAACAGGAGAACAACCAACCCCGGAGTAGAGTATCTGTGAAGCCAGAAAAATGGGAAAGAGCGATGAATGCCAGGCACAGGCGGGAGCCCTGGGCATGGGAGAGGTGGCCACAGCAGCCAGCGCGGGTGGAGGCCTGGCCCCTCGGACAGTCAGGCGCGTCGGCGCCCTGGGCCCAGCCGGCCCTGCTCCCAGCGTCTACGGCAGGACAGCCATCATCGCACGGACCCGCGTTCCACCAGCTCGAGGACGCTCGCTCCAGTGAGGCTTATGCAAGTCGAGAGGAGGCAGCCTGAGTGCTCACCACTGGAGTCTGTCTTAGCAGGAGAGAGTCTTGCTAAGATGATAAGGAACCTGGAAATAAGGAAGGTAATTAACGCAACCATTTGCCTCCACGGTCTGAAAACAAATGACATCCAAAAATGAAGCCCAACTTGGACGCCTATGTACGTGCTGAGGAGCAGCACAGCTTCAGAGAATAACTTTGCACCTGGGTCCACGACTCGGGGCTACCGCGTATAGTCCTCTCTCTCCCTGAAGACTGAGCGTCCGGCTCTTATGCAGACCCACAGCTGCACAGCTGCCAGAGCCTACGAGGCCCTCTAAATGTCCTTGAGCACGTCACAGAACCCAGGAGGGCTGAGGAACTAAAGCACCAAGACACGCCAGCAGCCTGCAAGGTTCCAGCAACAGAGAGCTCACCAAGAGCCATCTGCGTCATTGGCGTAACGTGCATTTCAAGTCACTGAGCTCTGCTGAGTTTCACTTTCCCTTCTGAGCACTAAGCTTTGACATCAACCTGAAGGTTGTTCTGAGGCACCAGGAGGAATGCAAAACATTCTTGAAAATCAGTGTCTACCAAAACAAGTAACAAGCATCACACCCATCAGACACGTGCCCCACTGCAGGCAGAAACACGGCAAAAGTATCCACTAATAAATACTCCTGTTTAACACTGTCTGAGAGATGCTAGCAGATACAATAGAGCAAGAAAAAAAAAAAAAGAGGCAGCAGAAAAACATCAGAAAAGAAGACACGACTGCCATTCTCTGCAGACGTTCTGGTTTCATTTCTCTAGAAAATCCAAAGGAATCAATGCTAAAACAGCACTGAAATGAACACTAATTATTATTATTTGGTAGAAAAAAATCCACACATACAAATTGGTGGCTTTACCATACACCAGCTACAATTAAACAGAAATGAAAAGAAGTCCCACACTAAAGAGAAAGAAACCCGGAAATAAACCTATAGTAAACACACTAAGTCTACGTGAAGGAAAAACGTCGCCTAATCGATGCTTTTGAACTGTGGTGCTGGAGAAGACTCTTGAGAGTCCCTTGGACTGCAAGGAGATCCAACCAGTCCATTCTAAAAGAGATCAGTCCTGGGATTTTTGGAAGGCATGATGCTAAAGCAGAAACTCCAGTACTTTGGCCACCTCATGGGAAGAGTTGACTCATTGGAAAAGACTCTGATGCTGGGAGGGATGGGGGCATGAGGAGAAGGGGACGACAGAGGATGAGATGGCTGGATGGCATCACCGACTTGATGGACGTGAATCTGAGTGAACTCTGGGAGTTGGTGATGGACAGGGAGGCCTGGAGTGCTGCGATTCATGGGGTCGCAAACAGTCGGACACGACTGAGCAACTGAACTGAACTGAACTGAATAGGTGAGAGCCAACTCATTGGAAAAGACCTTGATTGAAGGCCAAAGGAAAAGGGGGGAGCAGAGGATGAGATGGGTGGACGGCATCACCGACTTGATGGACACGGGTTGGAGTAAACACGGGGAGACACTGGAGGACAGGGAAGCCTGGCGCGCTGCAGTTCGTGGGGTTGCAGAGAGCTGGACACGACTCACAGACTGACCAGCAGTGAAAGGGCTCAATAAAGCGCAATAAAGGGGACAGAGAAAGCACAGCTCACAAGCAAGAAGGGAAACCTTAACCCAAGCAACTGGATAGACGCTGAGAACACCCGGTGGTAGAACCCAGCCCCAGTCTCATCACATCACTCACTCTCCAGCCTCCTCACAGCCTCTTCCTCCGATCACTATGTGAAGCCCTCTTGTTATTTAAGAGCTTGCTTTTTCTCTTGTCTGTTCCATCCCCTCAGGGTAGGGGCCTGAGTCTCTGTGGCCCCTGTGAGCGGTGCCACCATCCACACTTACCCCTCTCCCATCACATTCCAGGCACACGGGAGTCCCGCCCTGCTTGAACACCTCTCGTGGTGGGAAGTTCACTCTACCCAGGCAGCTTGTCCCTTTCCGCCCAGCTCAGCACACAATGTCCTTTCTTTCACTGGACTGAATTCTTTCTCCTAAGCCTTCTCCAAGACAGCCTTAAAGATTAGCAGATTGCAACAGACCCCTGGGGCTCAGCCAGATGGCAGGACATGGGTGCCGTATCAGGGTAACACTAACAGCTGGAATGCGCTGAGTGCCGGCCACGAGCCCAGGCGGGAGCCAGGCGCTTTTATCTCCACAGCCATTTATTACGGGTGGGAACCCCCGTCAGGCCCACTCGAGATCAGGCGGGGGAGCAGGACGTCCCATGCCTCAATTTCCCCTCTCCAGCCTCAGCTTCTCCACTTGGGCGCCCGGGCGGCTTGATGCAGCCGATCCTGGAGGCCCTGTCTGAGAATCTCAGCGCCAGCCCGGGAGGAGGCTCACTGCCCTGTGGACGGAGCGGGCTCCCTTCCTGCCCCCCACCCCCCGCCCCCAGCAGACGCCAGGTCACAGCCTGCACTTGGCAGGCTTCCCACCATTCTCTCCTAGTCTTCCCCCTTTCTCAGACAAAGGAACTCAGGGCGTGACCCCTGAGGTTGGGAGGGCCACCCACTTGGAGCAGGTGGGGGATCGGCTCGGGGCCAAGCCTGGCACTGCCCGGTACCGTCCACAGTGCGGGAGTGGGAGGCAGGGCCAGCAAAGCCCAGCAGATGTGGACCCCGGCTCCTTGTCCAGAACCCAGCACCCCTAGGATTCCTGCCCCACCCATCACCCCCTCTGAGGTCGCAAGCTTCGTCTCTCGGGGTCTTCTTAGGCTCCCGGGCACCAAGCCCACAGAGTTCCGGCCCCAGGGCTCTTCCGCGCGTCCACACCCTCGTTGGTTGAGCTTGTCCAGGCTTGCTCCTGCACACGTGGCTGAGCCACCAGCCCGGGGCACCCTGTGGCGCTGCCACGCCAGGGTCTGTCCAGTAACTGACTTTCCCCAGACCACCTCTCCCTGGGTCGTCCCTGTGCCAACCTCAGGGCCCTCCTGGACTCCCCCAGCCCCTGCCCCCTGCCCTCAGTGACCTCTGTTCTGCTTCCTGTCTTTGAACTTGTGGACAGGAGAAGGTGTACATGCGGGCAGGTCCATGCGGTGCAAAGGGGTGGATGGCACACCACGCCCCACGAAGACCCGCGAGCCTCAGAGACACGGCCTCGAGGGGGCAGCCGTCACGGCCAGACTCTGAGCTTCTTCGCAGAGGCAGCTCCGGCCCACGGACGGGCAGAGCGCCTGCTGAGGTGATGATGCTGCCACGAGCACGAGGCGCTCGTGCCCGCAGAAGCCAGGACGGTGGTGACCGGGCAGGCGGCCGCAGCCTCTGTCCCCTCGGCTGGTGCCGTGGTGGGTGGCACCCACCTCGAGCCCTTCCGCCCCCGTCCAGCAAGTGCCCCATGCTCCTCTGCTCACAAATACCCCATAACAAAGGCATTACTGGAAAAGACTGTCTGGCTAGAAAATTCTCAGACTGAAGCTGCAAAGAGTTCTGAAAAACTTTGTCCCCAAAAGTGCCACAAGTGAGACACCAAAGGCCAAGTGTGATAGGATTCCACTGAGAGAGAAAGCAGAGGAGAGGTTACTGAGGGCAGCGGGCAGCGATGAGGGGGTTAGTGTTTCACGGGGACAGAGCTGCCGTTTGGGAAGAAGAGAATCTGCTTGGGAGCTGGAGGGTGGGGGAGAGTGGCGATGGTTACATAACAAGGTGGGCATCCCTAACGCCATGCATGTGTACATTTAAAAAGTTACAACGCCCGGTCCTATGCTCTGTGACGCTTACCACAGTAGGAAGAAAATAACGCACTCAGCGTAAAAACAGAGCAGTGAGGCAGCGCCGCCCCCTCTGAGAAGTCTAACCGCTCACAGGTCTACAGCGGGCACGCACATGCAAGTCCGGATACCAGCTGCCCCAGAACGTGTGACAGCAGAGATGCAGACCCAGCCAACCCCACCAACAGGGCAGCAATGAAACAGCTGGTGTCATGCCCGTCGCATCACACACGAGTATCAGAAAGGACACGCTCAGTGTCAGATCTTCATGCAACTCCGTGGAACAACTTCCCAATAGACGACAGAGAGCGAAGAAGGCAGACTTCACGCTGAGCAGCGTCTATTAAGCCACTGCCGACCTCTTCAGACCTGGAGGAGGAAACAGCACCCTACTCCAACATTCCTGCCTGTCCACATCCCATGGACAGAGGAGCCTGGTGGGCTACAGTCCATGGGGTCGCAGAGTCGCGCACGACTTAGCAGCACCTTTACAAAGGGACACAGACACACACACGGAGGGTTTCAGGAGGGGGTAACAGTGTGTGCCCAGCAAGGGGCCTGGCCCTGGCGGGGAGGCAGCACCCTGTCATTCTCTGCTGGCCTCTTTTGTACTTTTTATGTGTTTTCCTTATCGCAGACAGGTATTGCCTCTTGAAGAAAAGTGCTGTTATAAAAAGACCCTGAGCTTCTGGGGACTCTAACCTCCTTTGATCACAGGAAACGGGGATGGAGGGGGCCAGAACAATCCAGCCCAGAGGTCGTGACCCCTCCAGAGGGTTCCCTCTCCCAGACATCAGAGCCCTAGAGAGTGGTGGCTTTGGAAATGCTGCAGAAAAATGTCCACCCGCAGGGTGATGGGCGGCCACCGCCACCAGCGCCCTGTTTGGACAGGATGTTTGCGGGGCCTGAGCAAACAGCCCCGGGAACGTGTGGCGCCGATGCTCCGTGTTCTTGGGGGAGGGGTCACCTGCAGGCCCTGGCTGTGCCTGGACGCCTTTCACAATGACGGGAAGATGGACAGACAACCAAGACTCTGAGCGCTGTCTTCCCGCCCCAGGATCCCAGACACGATGGCTGAGAACCAGCAGGAGTGGTTGGGCTGAGCCCAGCTGCCAGGCCCAGGCCATCCAGCCCCTCAGAGATGCCTCCATCCCTCACCCAGGGCAGGAGGTCCCCAGCACCGCCACCCCTCACAGCCCCTCTCACCGCCTAGCTTCCCTGTGGGGGTGCCCACTGACTCCCTCCCCCGACCTGAGTCAGCACCCCACCCACCTGCTGACTACCCCAGCCTGACCTGGGAGGTGCCCGGCCACCCTGGCTGGCTGGCTCGATCTCTGGCCTGGTGGGCGCCAGCCTGCAGCCACAGCACCTTCCAGGTATAGGAAGAGGTCCCATCCCCAGCCCCGCTTTAGAGGTGAGCAGACAGAAGTCCCGACCATACGCCCAGCCAGGGGCAGTCGGGTGGCCAGAAAGCAAAAGTTCCCAAGGGACTCCAGTAACTCAGGGCAGTGTGCAAGACAGCCTGACCACGGAACAGAGAAGAGAGACCAGAAAAACCTACTCACAGCACCCGATCCTGACTCAGGAGACTGCAGTGGGCGGGGGCGGGGGGTGGGCACGGGGAGACAGGCTTCTCAGCACCCAGACCGGGGGCAACTGAATATCCATTTGAATCAAGACTGTATGGTACTGGCACAAAACCAGAAATACGCGTAAGATAGAAAGCCCAGAGATAAGCCCACTCGCCTACAGGCACCTTATCTTTGACAAAGGAGCCAAGAATATACAATGGGGCAAATAGCCTCTCCAGTCAGCTGGTGCTGGGGAAACTGGGCAGCTAAGTTAAGAGAATGAAGAGAATGTACGAGAGTGAAATGAGAACACTCCCCACACCACACACAAAGATAAACTCAAAATGGATTAAAGACCCAAATGTAAGACCAGAAACTATAAACCTCTTCGAGGAAAACATAGGCAGAACACTCTGACGTAAATCACAGCAAGATCCTCTACGACCCACCTCCTGGAGTAATGGAAATAAAAACAAAAATAAACAAGTGGGACCTGATTAAACCTAAAAGCTTTTGTACAGAAAAAGGAAGGCATTTTGACTCCTACTCACACTACCCAGAGAAAAAGCAAGATCTAATGTGGAAGCTGAAATAAGTTAAAAGATCCAGAATGTAACAAAGGAAAATATTTTCAGGACTCCAGGGTAGACAAAGATTTCTTGAAAAGGGCAAAAATACATTACCATAGAAGTAAAGATCAATAAAGTGTATTTCACTAAACTGAGATGTCTTCATTCCTCAGAAGACAGTGTCTGCAATGTGCCGATCAGAAAATGTCATCACGAGAGTGGAAAGAAAAGGCAGAGAATGAGATGAGGCATTTGGGACCCAGCTGAAGATGTATCCTCAGAACATCTCAAGAATTCCTAGGCACCAGCAAGACAAAGAAACCTAATTTAGAAACGGGCAAAGAACAACAGACTGTTCAACAGTAATATGAAAATATGCTCAACGTCATCAGATGCGAGGGAATGCAAATCAAAACCGCCCTGAGATCCCTCTACACGGCCACCAGGCTGGCGACGGTGAGACAGACAGACCACATCCAGTGTTGGCACAGACAGGGGACAGCTGGGGTGCTGCTCGTGGCTGGTGGGGACAGAAACCGGCGACACTCTGGAAAACCGGAGGGTCGGCCACAGCTCCGATGCAGCAACTCCTCTGCTGGGTGAACAACCTTCGGAAACACACAGAATGTGCACAGCCACAGCACTCACCACAGCTGCGCACCGGAAACAGCCCGAACCTCCATCCACACCGTGACAGGTCAGTAAACTACGATTTATCCCTACGACGGAGCAATAAAGAGCGGCATTTTAAAATGAATCACTGTGACACGCAGCAGTCTGGATGACTCTCACACACGGTCCTGAGCACAGGAAGTTAAACCAAGTGAAATCGTATCATATGGTTCCCATTACACACAATAAATTCAAGCATAGGCAGGAGTCATTGATAGTGATAAGTCAGCCCTGTGGCTTCCATGGTGGGGGGTGGGGCGGGAGAGGGAGAGCAGAGCTGGCCGAGAAGGGACACCAGGAAGATCCTGACCCACTCGAGATGTTCTGCGTCTTGATCTGGGTGGAGCTGCCTGGAACCTGCTGAGCTTTTTTATGAAGAGCCCTGTGCTTTACAGACATAGTACTTTATAAAACTGTATAGTAAGACATAGAAAAGTTTTAAGGGAGTACTATTAAATTAATCTAGATGAAAAGATGCTCCTGAGCCTCTATGGTATTCTTTAATAAAAGCTTTCAGAAAGAAGGAAATTCAAGGAATAAAACAACATGAGCCAGAAGAGATCTCATGGTCCCTGATTAGATACTAGTTCACAAAAGCAACGGGAGGCAACACTCTGGGGACTCGAGAGGTCTAAACGCAGCAGGAAGGCACTGGCGACTGCTGGGTGGAGGGTCACAGCAGCAATGTGTCCAGAGATGTCTGCATTTCTCAGCTGCAACAGACTGTGCCAGACCGAACCGTGTCCATCACACACACACGCACACACTGTAACTGAAACCAGAGAGAAAGAACAAGCCCTGGACAGTTACCGGACTGAGATTTCTTTCCCGAGCCCAAGCCGCTTAGAGGGTCTGTCCCAGCTACCTGGCGGGGGCTGGGGTAGCAGGTGGTACTTGAGATGCTGGTTGCTGTGGCTGGCAGAGCCGCAGTTACTTGCAGGCTCTACGGTGGGCTTTGCTGATGTGGACGGGCCATGCCAGGCCTCCGGCCAGTCCTGGGAAGCTCTGGAAGGTAGCAGGGGGCGGTCGATGACCAGCTCAAGTCCTGCCCTCCCAGCCTCCCAGGGAGTAGGGGCGTGGGTCTGTCGTGGGCATTTTAAAGGGCTAGGGCTGTTGGTACCCTCACTACCAATGAGAAGCCCACACCACGGGAAAAGAGAAAAGCCGCTTGTACAAAAGCAGGCTGCCCTGACTGGGGGCCGTGCA
Organism: Nanger dama; assembly: GCA_917880005.1. Taxonomy (NCBI): domain Eukaryota; kingdom Metazoa; phylum Chordata; class Mammalia; order Artiodactyla; family Bovidae; genus Nanger; species Nanger dama. The sequence continues at coordinate 2,356,935 of CAKJTW010000016.1, read as the reverse complement.
GAAACTCCTGACAGGCTCTGCTCTGTTCAAGAGGTGTGTGGGGCCCGGGCACCACAGTTGGTGGATGCCACCCCAGAAAGGGCCACTGGGTACATGGAACCTGCAGGCAAACGCTGACAAACGGGACCAGCCTTGTTTTCTGAGAAGATAACTTCCCCAGAAACAAAGAAGGAGCAGAGAGACCCAAGCACTTGGACGCTACAGTGGACAGCTCACGCCCGAAGAATGAACGAGCCCTTGGGAGAGGAGTCCAGAAGCAGCCACTGCAGGCATCCTTCCGACGCAGGGCACATGACCGAGGCTGAATGCCCGAGAGAGCGGCCTCCGTCTGGAAGGAGCCCTGTCCCTCCCTCCACCCGGCTCACCTCGGCCACCAGCCAGCCCACCCCCTGCCGAGGCTCCTGGCGGCCCCAGATGTGGGGGCCAGGGCAGCTCACAGGCTCCCTTGCTGTGCTCCTAGAGGCTTCTGCAGACCCCCGTACCCCAGCACGGGCTTGCGGTGTAACTCACACTGCAGAAAAACCAAGACGTCTGACACGGATTCTGTTCCTCCTTAGAAAGAACTACGAACTCGCCCTTGTTCATTATGAGCTTCAGAAACGGCTGCTCCCCCAGACGACGCTTTGGCTCAAACTAGAGTCTGATGGCATTCCGGTTCTTGGGATAACTTTTCGTTTTATAGACGAATCTTGTAAACGACATCATTCTATTTTCCTGTTCTTTCCAGATAGTTTAATTACCAGTTCATCGTACATGCACACAGTTTAATAAAAGAAGATGTTTATCTATAAGGCAATTTGGGTTTTCCCGAGCCAGTATTTACTCTAAGAGAAATGTAAATATAACTTCAATTCCCATCTTATTAAAACTGACTTGTCAAAAACATTTAAAAAAATACATAAAAAACTGGACAAGTTTTTTTTTTTTCTGTTCTGAGATGAGATGCAAATAGGAAGCAGAGCATCAGCAGAGGGGACATGAAAAATCCTGCCTAGGGAAGGGGCAGTGGGCACCCTGGGGTCCGTCATCAGATGAGGCAGTGCGGGGGGAGGTGGGGGGTGCATACTGGGGGAGGCTCTGGGGTTGTAAGGTTTCCAGTGTTCCCAGCTGGGATGCCCTGGGCCAGGCTGGGGTCCTTCTGGAATCAAGTTCCCAGCGACTCTCCATGTCTCGTAACCCACACGTGGCCCACCCAACCCCACATGCAAATATCTCCATCCTTTGTCCCCGTCCCCACAGTCCGCAGTGTCTGGCGAATATTCAAAGTGAAGGGACCCAGAAGAGATGGGTAACAGTCGCACCCCCACTGAGGACCCTAAACTGGACGTCACTGGGAGCAGGGCTGGGAAGCTGGAACCCTGCTCTGCCTCCCACGGGCTGAGCCACCGCAGGCAACACCCTCAGCCTCTCTGTTCCGAGATCCAGGCTTCAGGGGTCAGGCGGCGATGGACAGGAATCAGGACGAGACCTTCCCTGAGCGACCAGCTCCCACCCCTGAGGCCACCCACCTGACCAGGTGGGGCCAACTTGGCGAGAAAGAAACAGGCCGGCCGCCCCCCTCTCTGAGCAGGTCTCCACGGCCCAGACCTCCGCTCTGACTCCCACCGCTCCTCCTCCCGGGAGGCGGCGTCCACCCGCCACACCTCCCTCCAGGATGGGCCTGTGAGCTGCCCTGGCCCACCGAGCTGGGGCCGCCTATCTCAGCAAGCACACGCTGCTCCCGGCTGGGAGGTGGCGCCAGCTGACCCTGATTCACCGCGCGGCCTGCTCACTGCGGACGGAGCCGGGTCCCCACTTGGGTCACCCTCTCCAGGAGGCTGTTTTCTGGACTTGGATTCCGCTAGGCCAGGAGCTGGAGCTTTGGGGACCCCACCCTCTAAGCTTGCTGTGCAGTCTGCCAGGCCCCCGCTGGCCTCTGTGTCCCAGACGTATAATTAGGGGCAGTTGGCGCTCTGTGAGTCTAAACCACGGCAGCAAGCTGGTGCCCACTGCACGCTTTGCTGGGGTTTTGATATACATTTACAGATCTGCAGGCTTGATTCAAAATTCCAGATCCAAGGCACCTTTTGGAAAATCTAAAGAGACAGGTCATGCCACCTCGTCCCCCCTCATTCTGCAGCAACTCTGGAGCTGGGGACCTGGAGCCTCGATCTTCTAACCACAGGGAGAACCACGCCCCCTGGGCCAGGCAGCTGGACGAACCCCAGGAGGTGCCATCAGTGGTCAGTCGGCAAACATCTGCTTCACCACCCTCACTGACCCTGCACGCGGACGTCACCCCCTGTGCCTCAGGCGCCTCGGCTGTGAGGTGGGGATGACGGCCCCCCACGCCCGGGTGTCCCGGGTGGTAACACCCTGATCGATACGCGTCCAGGGAGGACCACAGCGCCTGTCCGGGGATGTATACACAGCCCGACCGAGGCTGAAGGAGGAGACGCGCCCCATTTCTGGGATGTCAGCCCATGGTCAGGCTGTGCCGCCAAGGCCGGGACCCCTAGGAAGGGGGCTGAGTCTGTGGGCAGGCGCCAAAACGAAGGTGCAGGGCAGGGGCCAGCCTGGCGGGGAGTGTGGGGAAATCTCTACACGTCTCGGGGGGCTGGAGGGGCAGGCGGGGGTGGGGGGCAGACAGTAAGCTGCTGAACGCCCCCAGCCAACCCTACGAGGCCCAGCCCCTTTGCCTCTCCACCAGAGGGACAACTCTTGGCCCCAGAAAAGGCCACATCTGTTCACTTAAGCAGAAATAAACCCGCAGCCCACTGCCCAGAGTGCTGGGCCCCAGGGCAGGGACAGAACAGGGCTCAGGCCACGGCAGCTGCTCTGAGCGGGCGGTCGTCCCCTCTCTCCACCGATCAGTAATCCACGGCGGGGAGAGCTTACCCTTCTGTCTCACCGATGCTGACACTGAGCCTCAGAGAGGGTGCGTCCATCGCCTCACATCACACAGCCAGAGCCTCAGAGGCAGGGCTTTCGCCCAGGGACTCGCCTTCTGAAGACCAAACTGGCTTATGGCCAGCACAACTCGGCCCCACGCCCGACTTCCCTGCGTGGAGATCCCGGAGCAGGCAGAGAGGGCCTGGTAGACACTCTGTCCACGCACAGCTGACCTCGGCCGGACAGAAGCTCCTCTTAGAGGCCCCAGATGCTGGAGGACCAGGGGCCTGAGGCTGTACAACCCTGGCCCTGCCTGCAGGAAGCGTTGGAGGACGACAGGGCTGACACTCCCCCTGGGGAGCCCACCGCCCCCACCTCTGAGCTGCAGGTCACGGGGCACCCAGGCTCTGGAAGGTTCAGGGCGCAGGAGGCCCAGGGGGCTTGGCTGGGCCTCAGGAGAGCCACTCGGTGGGTGAACAGGAAGCAGCCTGGAGCTCAGAGGGGCTGCCCTAAAGTGGAGTGCCCGGGACACCGGCCTGAGGCCAGCCCTGCTATGCGGCAGACCCCAGCTCGCGGCGCCAGCTTCCTCCCAGCTGAGAACGCACTCTAGCAAGGAGCCCTCAGGAAGCCCACTGTAGAGACAAGAACACCGAGGCCCGGGGCAGTGAAGCGATGCGCCTAAGGTCACACAGCCAGCGCGGGGAAGGGCAGCTTCAGCCTTGGGGACCAGGCCAGGGACCCCCGAGGGTCAGAAGGACCTGGATTCGCAGCTGGCCCACCACTGCTCAATGCTGGGCCGCGGGCTGTGTCCCCTGGTGGGAGGGGACTCACTGGAAGGCTGTTTGGGGGCTGAGATGAGGTTCCCAGAGCACCGGCCTGGGGTATTCACTGCAACGACCACCCAATGTGTTTCCTTTCTTTCCCAAACCCCCTGTAATGTCTATCAAGAGGGACCCTCGACCCCAGGCCAGCGTCCCACCCGGCGGGCAGCAGACGCGGAGAAAGCAATGGCTAAGCCGGTTCTGAGCCTGGTCCAAGAGTCCCCATGCGCATCTCATCTTTCCCTGAGGGCCCTATTTCCACAATGGGAATGGGCGTGTGGGGCGGAGGCAGCCGCCCTGGTGGGGCGGTCCTGAAACAACGGCTCCCACAGCAGTCCCTCCCAGCGGCCACTCGCAGCCTGGGGCAGCGAGCCTGGCCGACCCATGGTCCTGGGAGGCGGGAAGAAACGCGTACGGTGCACCACAGAGGTTCCGTGGTGGCAGCAGGCCATGCATCCATTCATGCCGTGACTGAGGCGTGTCCCCCGCAGGAAGGACCGCCACTGGTTTGGCGAGACAGCAGAGAAATCACCCCACACGCCACTCAGGGCTGGCAGACCTCCCGGGGGCCCTCGGCCAAAGCAGGGGAGAGAGGAGCACACGCACACACCAACGGTCCTGGGGGACACGTCCCTCCGGCCGAGGTGCAAGCATCTCGCAGCCCTGCTCAGCGCTCTCCTTGGCGCTCTTCAGCATCTGACACAGATCTGACCTGTTCTCACGGCTGGCTGTGGGCATGCCCTCCCACAGGGTGGAAGGCCCGTGAGGGGTGCCAACTTCACTCAGTTTGATCTCAGCTGTCTCTCTAGCACCTGGAATTGTGCAGGAGGCACTCCTAAGTATTTGCTGACTCAGTAACCTAGGGAAACAGGCATTCTTGTGCACGGCAGGTGTGAGTACCGTCTGGTACCATCGGTGGAGGGGAGCTGGCAGGCACCGATTAGACGTACACACCCCGTGGTCTCTCCAGCAGAGCCCAGGCAGCCGGCTGGCGCCTCCCTGGAGAAAAGCGTGCAGTCATCGAAACGCAAGAGAGTGGCGTGTGCACAGCAGCCCTCCTCCGAAGGGTCCAGACCCGAAACAAGCCCACAGCCCTTCAGGAGAAGGAACCACCAGCCGGGGTCTGTCCTCACCATGGAGCAGCTCTCAACCACAAGAAGAACCAACCACGGTGTCCACAACACGTGGGCACGAACGTGCTGTGCTCAGCGCAAGTCGCCACCCCAGAGAGCAGGCTACACGGTCCCATTCACAAAACTCCCAGAGCTGCTTGCAGTCAGGGCAGCGGTCCTGGGGACGGGCACAGAAGAGGGGACCCTGCATCTCGGGATGACGCCTCATGATCTGAGCGCGGGGCATGCAGGCGTTCTCTGAGACGTATCACTGAGGCTGCCCAGGGGTCATGGTGGGAAGAACTCGCCTACCAAGGCAGGGGACACAGGGAGACAAGGGACACAGTTCAACCCCTGGGTCGGGAAGACGCCCTGGAGTAGCAAATGGCAGAGTCGGACACGACTGAGTGACTGGGAGCACGCACGCATGCACACTTCTGAGAGGGCCTCCTGATTCTATTGGCTAAATGGCTCACCAAGAGTAAAAAGAGAAACCCACGTGGACACGGACCTGGCAACTTCCTGCCAGGACAGGAAGACGTTCACTGCGGCAATGGAGACAACCAAGCGTCCGCCAGCAGGGACAGTGAGCAACTGCGTGGGCGAGCAGAGAGCAGAGCTCCTCCCCACGCGCCGACAGGGAGAGCCCCAGGGTGGGGCTGTCCAGGGAGGGACGCAGAGGACAGGAAGGTGTGCACGGGACGCCGTATCTGTGAAAGCTAGTGCACACGCCTAACACACTTGGCCTCGTCGACCTGTGGTTCCCAGGCGTGCTCCTGCGCCCTGGGGTCCCTGAGGCCGAGCCGGGGACCCACAGGGTCACGGTTACTCTCAGAACAACACTGGTGGCCTCCTTCGTGCCCCCTCTCCTACAAGTAGGCGGTGGAATCTTCCAGAAACCACGTGACAGTGACGATGGCATCGCTTGATGGCTAACGGAATGCGTGCTTGCGTGTGCAGGGTTGTCTAAACTCGAGAAAAGGAGCTCAACGCACCAGCCTTCAAAACGCCAGTGAAACCCTTAGTGAGATATCACCTAAAACTTCAGCACATCACATTCAAAAAGACATACAGGGTCCACCTGCCTGGTGGTCCAGTGGTTAAGACTCTGAGCTCCCAATGCAGGGGGCTGGGCTTCAATTCCTGGTTGGGGAGCCAGGTCCCATATGCTACAACTAAAACCCAGCACAGCCAAAAAATAAACTAAATAAATATTAAAAAAATACAGACAATAACAAGTGCTGGCGAAGACCGTGGGGCAGCCGCTGTGGGTTAGCAGTTCAGTGTTTCATGACAGTTACACAGAGTTACCAGATGACCCGGCAAGACTACTTTCCTGGGTACATTCCCCAAAGATGTGAAAACACACAGCCACTCAAAGGCATGTGATGAACACCAAGAGCAGCGGCACTCACAGCAGCTGAAAGGCGCCAACTGTGCATCACCTGGCAAACGAATAAAGACGTGGCCCATCTACACGCCCGGCGCACCCGCCACGAGAAGGAACGCCTGATTCATGCCGCAGCACGGAGGAAACTCCGAAGCGCAGCGCTGAGTAACTGCCCGGGGCTGTCCCCAGAGGCCGCACACTCTGTGAGTCCACGTCCAGGAATGTCCAGCACACGCAATCCAGAGACGGCGACTAGACCGGAGTCTGCTGGGGGCTGGGAAGAGGGAGCCGGAGGTGGCTGCTACTGGTATGGGGTTTCTTTCTGGGGTGAGGAGAGTGTTCTAGAATTCGATTCTGATGATGTTTTCACAACCCTGACAAGACCTACTGAACTGTACGCTTTAAACGTGAGGACTTCATGGTGCATGAACAATGTCTCATAAAGCTGTCTAGGAAGGAAGGGAGGGAGGGAGGGCAGGAAGGAAGGAAACCGTTTTTCTAAAGCCAAGAAACCCCCTCAGGCCAGACCTTCACTATGGGAAGCGGCTGTGAAAGGAGCCCTTTTCCTCCAAGTGCCATAGGCTCTGGGGCGGCCAAAGCCGGGGACCCCTTCCTGCCCCTGGTGCCCTGTTGGAGCTGTGAGCCCACCCCTCGCCTGGGAGACGAGGGCCGCCTGCTCTACCACGACCTCTAGAAAATCGGCTCCACTCTCAGGATCCCAGTTCCTCTTCCACGGAATAGAAGGACCCTCCCAAGGTCACCACACAGGGCCTCTCAGTGCCCTGACAGGCAGCCCCTGCAGAGGACCCATCCACCACCCAGCTGCCAACCGGGGCCGGGCCAGCAACGAAACCGAGGGGAACCAGCCCAGGACAGTCCAGCTCCCCCTGCACCCTGACGGGCAGGCAGCCCCTTCTCAGATCCCTCGGCGGCTGTCCCAGGACACAGGGGCCTGGCGGGCCCATAGAAGCCGATTTCCAACAAAGCCAGGAAGCTCGAGTTCACAAGATGTCTTCTAAACGTGTGCAACAAAATCCGAGGGCTTACGAAGGTGCTTTGCAGAAAGACGCTAACCCGTGGCACTGGCGTGTACCCTCAGCCCAATAGCAGACAGAGGAGAAGGGGATGACCGAGGATGAGACGGCTGGTGGCATCGTTGACTCGACAGACAGGAGTCTGAGCCAACTCTGGGAGACGGCGAAGGACAGGGAAGCCTGGTGTGCTGCAGTCCAGGGGATCACGAAGGGTTGAATACGACTGAGTGACTAAACAAAACAAGAGAGAGTGGGGGCCGGCCCCAGCCGTCCGGGGCCAGTGAGAACCTGGGGCTCAGAAAGGTGGCATCCCAGGCCTCCGGTCACGCGAGGAGCGAGGCTGAGCTTCGCCCGGGGACTCAGTGTGGACGGGTAGGGGCCGAGGGGGCCCAGGCCCCTGGTCTCCCAGCGGCGTGGGCTGGGGCAGGGCCCCCCTGGCCTGCCTGTGAGCTCGACATGGGGGACGGGAGGACGACTCCTTTCCAGGCCGCTCCGGGAGCCAAGCGCTCTCGCACAGGACGTGGGCTCAGCTGTCTAAGTTTCCAGCCTGGCTCCCTCGGGTCCCCCGGCCATGCTCAGGGACCTCTCAGACCCAGCGCGAGTTTAAATTTCCCACACGCCCGGACTGGAGAGGACAGTGGAGGCGACGGTCTGCGGCGATCGTCCAGGGACCAGGCAGAGGTTGGGCGGGTCTCTCTGCTGCCTGGACCCACAGCCCGGGGACTCTGGGGGACCCTGGAGAACCCCAAATGCTGAAGGCCCCACTTTCTGCCCCCTGCACCCGGGAGGAAGCGTTCCATGACCCAAGGAAGACTGTACGAGCTCCTGCCTCACACCGGCAGAACCACCCCCTGCCCCTGGGGAAAGGCCCCAGTCTTCGTGCTGAGGGTAACAGCGCTGCCCTGGGCCAGGTCCCTGCCCCTCCCGGGCCTCTGCTCGCCCCAGCCACACAGCCTCATCCCAACCCAGCCTCCCCTCCACCTGCAGGGCCTCTGCCAGACGTGCTCTCTGCTCCCCACTGTCACTCGGTCAACAGCCCCTCATGCTCAAACAGCCCTTCCTCCAGGAAGCCCTCCCTGATCTCCAAGGACGTCAGATCGCCTGGACAGGCCCACAGAGTACATCTGCTCCACTCCCACGACGCTCGAGCTTTCTCTTGCACTGAACTATACGGTCCCGGCGAGAGGGCCGCGCTGGGTTCTGGGGAACATCTGGCATGCGTCACAGCCCCCGGGCAGGCCGGGCATCAGAAGTGACTGTTGGGGTGAGGATGTGGAGGAACGGGGGGTGAGGTGGGCCCACCGCTTCCTGCATGTGTGTCGGTGGGGGAAGCGGCCCCGATTCCTCCACCGTGCACCAAGGGGGCAGCTGTGATGATGGGAAGGGCCTCTGATCTCAGGGAGCTTTCGACAGTGCAGGCACAGGCCTTGAGCATGACACGGGGTCTGCAGTTAGCGTACAGCTATCTCAGTGCCAAAGCTTCTCTATTAACCAGACGTCGAGCAGCTCAAACACCCCACCCAGCAGAATCCGGGGGCGTGAAGCCCCGGAGGGGGCGGGGTGGGGGGCCTCCTCCTCCCACAGGGTCCCGGGGCCTGCAGGTTTCACTGGGCTCCTTTTCTGGGGAGAGGGCAGCCTCTAGCTGGGCCACCCCTGACCCCAGGTTCCCTCCCTGGCGCTCAGGGGGGCGGGATGGGGGTGTTCCCGGGTCCCTCCTTCCTGCCAGCCAAGCGGTAGAAGCCCCCGAGTGACAGGAGGCCTCAGAGCCCCCTCTCCCCGGGGAAGTCAGGCATGTGGCTTCCATCAGGTCTCATCTGGACATCCCAGAGGCGGCCGGGAACCCTGGCCAGGCTCAGAACCCTGCCTGAGCCGGGCCTGGGGCAATGGCTGGCAACCGCCTTCTCCAGGCAAATGGCTGAAGGGCATTTCCGCCCTGTGACCCACCTCTCAGCAGGTCCCACAGCAAGCAGGAAAAAGCTACCAGCTCCGCAGTTTCACCCAAAGGCCCTCCGTCCCTCGGGACCCCCAGCCACCCCCACAACAGCAGCCAGAAGGCGCCGAGGCCCTGGCTGCCCCAGCGACACACCATTGGACCCCTGACCCCCGCCACCAGGCCTCCCGCAACCCCCTCCCCACGCTGTGTGCTGGTGGTGACCACGAATAATTCCATGTGCCCATCCACGATTGCCCTCTGCCCCCACCAGACCACAAAGGGCAGAGGCTGTGCCTGCCCAGTTTCACCAGCCCAACCTCTGGTGCAGAACGGCTGTTCCGTACTCGCCTACTGTAGAAACTGAGGGGGCGGACTGAGAAACAGAGGGTGAACAATCACGGCGAGCACTTTTAATTACTCAGCAGTGCTGCACCCCTCTCCGAGCTTGAATGAGTTAGTTCATTTAACCCTCAGAACCCTTTCCCGCCCCCGACGAAGGGCCTTCTCTGCGCTTATAGATGGAGAGAGCGAGGCACAGAGTGGTGCCCACCTGAGTTACATGCCGGGAGAACTGGTAGGGGTCAGGGGTCAGGTAGAGGGGTCAGGGGTGAGGGTGAGGAGGAGGCGGCGGCAAGATGGATGGGGTGACGGGTGGCGGTCAGTCCTTGTTCACACGGCCAGGGCCAAACTCCTGGGTCCCACTGACACTCACCCTTCCTGCCCCGCACCATCCACACCTCCCTCCCCGGAGGAGCACCGAGAAACCCAGCCCGTCCCCTGGCGGCGCCCTCCACCAGGCCCCTGCCAGGACAACCCTCGGATGGGCGAGGGGCACTGGAGTCAGGGGGCCTGCCCCCGACCGACTGCAGCAGCGGCCACACTCCAAAACCATCTGAGAAAGCCCAGGCAGAGGGAAACCTGGGGCGCCCGAGAACAAAGCAAGCCTCCAGGACTCCAAGGCCCACAGCCACAGAGAGGCCTCTGGCAGCAAGCAGAGGGGCGGGGGCCGTGTCTATTTTGGAAACCCCGGAGGCTGCAGGCACAGACTCAGGAGCCAGGCCTGCGAGCCCGCCTGCGGCACACGTGGACTTCATTACGCTCCCCCTCCTGCAGGCCTGGGGGCCTGGGTGAGGAGGAGCCCCTGGAAGCCCGCTGCCCTGGGGGCAGCCCACCACCCTCCTGCCTTGCGGCCACGAACCACACTTTTCCACCCTCGACCTGGTGAGCTGAAAATCAGGAGCCCAGTGCCCAGCTTGTGCGGGGATTGAGCCACAGAAGGGGCAGGCACTCGGTGAGGGCAAGTTCTGCGCCGTGCACTGGGAGCAGGATGCAGGGAGGTAGCCGTCGGGCCGGGGGCCTGCAGTCTCAGCACACCATGGATGCCCGCCAAGGACCACAGCTCTGGACAGACATGCCCCTCGTCCCCAGGAAACCCTCCTGGACCCCATCCAGGGTGGCCCACTCACAGCCCGTGGACCAGGGCCAGCCGGGCCCATGCCTGCCTCCGCAGGGTCCCGCAGGGCCTGCCCACGGCTGATGCCCAGTGAAAGTCTTCACAGCCAATGACCCAGGCCTGGACAGGACGTGGACTCCCTGCCATGGAGAGAGGTCTCCAGACAACAGGTTCCCAGGGCTCCCTCAGAGGGGTGGGGCCATAGACCCCCCCAACCCCTCTCCAGCTGAGCACAGACCTGGGCTGGCATCAGGACCTGAAGACGCCCTCTGCTAGGCGAGGTTCCCTGGAGGAGCCGGGGAAGAGCCTTACCTTCCAGGCCGCCTCTCGGGACAGAGTGCACGGAGTTGGGGTCCTCCTCCTCCTCCAGCCTGGACCGGGGCCCAGCGGGCTGCTGGGGCACTTCCTGGGTAGGCGGGGCGCGGGGGGTTCCTGCTGAAGTGTGGTCAGGGCGGCAGGGGCACTGGGCTCAGTGGGGCTGCGGGGGAGCCCTGAGTGGTCTCGGGCCGGGAGGATGCCGGGCACGCTGAGCGTGGGAGGGGGGCCGGCACTGCGGTGCGTGGCCTGCACGTCAGGGATGAGGTTCTCTTCCACCCCGGCCCTGGCCTCAGCCCCCCTCCTCCCGGACAGGGTGAGCCAGCATCGGGCCTGCCGTGGGCCGGCCGTCCAGCCCCCGGGGCCGCCTGCGGCCAGCTGTTCCCGGATGGCTGGCGCCTCCCTGTCTTCCTGACCGTTGTCCGTCACTCTCCTGGCTTTGGCCTGCACGGGGGCCGGGGCCCCCAGAGCGGCAGCTGCCGTGGGCCTGGGGAGGGCAGCCGGCCAGAGAGTGGCCTGGAGGGCTGAAGGTGGCTGACCCCCGCCTCCCAGAGCGGCCGGGCTCCCAGCGCCCGCCTGGAGCTCGCCCGCCAGGGCCTCCGCCTCGGCCACCTCCTGGTCGTAGCTGTAGGGGTCATCGTAGTGCCGCTCGGGGTCCCCCTCCTCGGCGTCCGAGGCGTTTCCGGGGCGGCCTCTCCGTGGCAGCCGGGCAGCGGGTAGCAGATGAGCTCGCCGCCCGCGTCAGGGCAGTGGCAGGCCCGGCAGGGGCGCCAGGCGGACGGTGTGGCCGGGCGGCGTACTTGCGGCCGGAGTGGACGCAGCCCACCTGGCCGCACTGTGGGCAGCTGTCAGCCGCCACCACAGCCTCGATGCAGTTGGGCGGCAGCTCCGGGCAGGGCATGAACTGGCAGCTGATCTTGCCGCCGCCCGGCGGGCAGGAGCACTCGGTGCTGCCGGGTCCACGAGTAGGACTGGCCGGCGGGCACGCGGCCGCGCACAAATCCCCCCCGCAGGCAGTCGTGAGTACTGGTAGCCCTCACAGGGGCAGCCCCGCTGCACGCACGTGGCGCAGCAGGCCCCTGGCGCCAGCGCGTCCTCGATGCAGTTCTCCAGCGGGGGGCACTCGACGCCCGTGCAGTCCTGCCCCCGGGCCGCCGCGCCGGGGACTCAGGGCCAGGGCCAGGGCCAGGGCCAGCCAGGCTCCCACGGGCTCCCCAAGCCGTGCCATGCCCCGCAGCCTCCAGATGGACCGTCCTCTCCCCGCGAGGCCCTGGGGGAATCAGAAAGGACAGGGGTCAGCACCGCATGGTGGGAGTGGGGGACTTGCGCACATGCCCGGCACACCTGCCAGCACACGGGGGCACGGCTGGACAGCCTCAGCGCCTCCGTTTGCACGCAGAACTCAGTCCACACCCCCTGCACACACACGCCCACCTGCTCGGACACGGCACAGACAGGCCACCGCGGTTCTCACCTGAGTGATGGGCAGGGTCGCCAGCACCCAGCTCAGGGCCGCGGCCCCCACCCTCACCCACCTCCTGACGCGTCCCCGAGTGGGACCCTCTGCCCCCAGTCCCACATGCACACACACACGCACACGTCCCACGTGTTCACCGGGCACACACGTGTTCACCGGGCACACAGCCACAGGCACGCGCATGACGGGCAGGCAGAGGCCCCACCACAGTCCTCCAGGCAGTTACGAGCACTGTGTCACAAGCCTCGCCCGTGTGCCGGGACACCATGGGTGGTCTTGCACACATGGCCCCAGGCATGTGCACACAGCAGCACCCAGTTTGTCTCCCCTGAAATCCAGGTTGACCACCAGCCATGCACCCAAAGGCCTGGGGCAGCCAGCTGAAGGACATAGCCAGGTGGATGCGGGGCAGGAACCAGGCCCTCCCAGGCCTCACACAGCAACCAAGCCCGCACCACTGCGGGCCTCCGGATCCCAGGGCCCAGGAACAACCCCCCAGCAAACCTCCCACGGCTGCAAGCTTAGCTGCAAGGCAGCCTTCTGCCAACCTCCTCAGCAAACATTACTGCCGTTTGCAGAATTAGCCTTGCACGCACACTGTCCTGCATACACACACACACAGACACACACACACACAGACACACACGCCAATGCCATCTATTCATGGGGCCCTGTGAACAGCTCCCCGCCTCTGCCCTGCCCCTCCATCCACTCCTGCCAGCCCCTCTCTATCACCACAGCCCGGCCCCCTCCATCCACCCTGCCAGCCCCTCTCCATCACCACAGCCCGCCCCCCTCCATGCACCCTGTCCGCCTCCTTCCACCCGCCCCTGCCAGCCCCTCTCCACCCGCCCCTGCCAGCCCCTCTCCACCCACCCCTGCCCGCCCCCTCCATCCACCCGCCCCTGCCCCCTTCCACCCACCCCTGCCCACCCCCTCCATCTACCGGCCCCTGCCAGCCCCTCTCCACCCACCCCTGCCCGCTCCCTCCATCCACCCGACTCTGCCAGCCCCTCTCCACCCACCCGCCCCTGCCAGCCCCTCTCCACCCACCCACCCCTGCCAGCCCCTCTCCACCCGCCCCTGCCTGCCCATCTCCATCACCACAGCCCTGCGTCGCTCTAGCCGCACACTCCCCTTCCCCAACCAGTACCCTGGAAGCCGCCTGCTGTCTCTCTCCCCCGTGATCACTTTCTCTGCAAAGCCAGTGTGCTCTGAGAGCAGCCGACACTACGGCTTCCTGGCCAGCAAGGAGCAGCCTGGATTCCCTGTGGGAGCCACCCCCAACCTGCCCTCCAGGGTCCTCATGTGATCCCTGCAGCCCCTCCTCAGCCTCCTCTACAAGCTACTCAAATGTCACCTTCTCACAGGTCCTCACTCGTCCCCTTACCTCCATCCTCACAAAGGTCACTGGTCCCACGGCCCTGGGACCTGCTGTGACTCGGGGGCAGGCCCGCACTGCCCGGGGCCGTGAGCTCCTGGTCAGAGACGAGGGGTCCCTCTCCACCCACTCCCTGCCCCGGAGCTATGTCGGTCTCTACTAAAGTCCTCCGATTTAGAAACGAACGCAGTGAAGCGATGTCACTAGTATTTTAAGTTTGTAAATTTCACACCTAAGAAATATAAGGATAGGGACTTCACTTTACTACGTGTTTAACAGAGAGAAAGAGAAAACAGTCTTCATGCTGCCCACCTCCTGGCTGAGCTGGGGAGAACAGGACGAAAGAATGTGGGAGAACACGAGAGAACACAGGAGAACACGATGAGAGAACACGGGAGAAACGTGAGAGAACACGGGAGAAACATGAGAGAACACGGGACAAACGATGAGAGAACACGGGAGAAACGATGAGAGAACACGGGAGAAACGATGAGAGAACACGGGACAGACGTGAGAGAACACGGGACAAACGATGAGAGAACACGGAGAGACGATGAGAGAACACGGGAGAGACGATGAGAGAACACGGGACAAACGATGAGAGAACACGGGAGAAACGATGAGAGAACACGGGAGAAACGATGAGAGAACACGGGAGAAACGATGAGAGAACACGGGAGAACGATGAGAGAACACGGGACAAACGATGAGAGAACACGGGAGAAACGATGAGAGAACACGGGAGAAACGATGAGAGAACACGGGAGAAACGATGAGAGAACACGGGAGAAACATGAGAGAACACGGGACAAATGATGAGAGAACACGGGAGAAACGATGAGAGAACACGGGAGAAACGATGAGAGAACACGGGAGAAACGTGAGAGAACACGGGAGAAACGTGAGAGAACACGGGAGAGACGATGAGAGAACACGGGAGAGACGATGAGAGAACACGGGAGAGACGATGAGAGAACACGGGAGAGACGATGAGAGAACACGGGAGAGACGATGAGAGAACACGGGAGAGACGATGAGAGAACACGGGAGAGACGATGAGAGAACACGGGAGAGACGATGAGAGAACACGGGAGAGACGATGAGAGAACACGGGAGAGACGATGAGAGAACACGGGAGAGACGATGAGAGAACACGGGAGAACGATGAGAGAACACGGGACAAACGATGAGAGAACACGGGACAAACGATGAGAGAACACGGGAGAAACGATGAGAGAACACGGGAGAAACGATGAGAGAACACGGGAGAAACGATGAGAGAACACGGGAGAAACGTGAGAGAACACGGGAGAGACGATGAGAGAACACGGGAGAGACGATGAGAGAACACGGGAGAGACGATGAGAGAACACGGGAGAGACGATGAGAGAACACGGGAGAGACGATGAGAGAACACGGGAGAGACGATGAGAGAACACGGGAGAGACGATGAGAGAACACGGGAGAGACGATGAGAGAACACGGGAGAGACGATGAGAGAACACGGGAGAGACGATGAGAGAACACGGGAGAGACGATGAGAGAACACGGGAGAGACGATGAGAGAACACGGGAGAGACGATGAGAGAACACGGGAGAGACGATGAGAGAACACGGGAGAGACGATGAGAGAACACGGGAGAGACGATGAGAGAACACGGGAGAGACGATGAGAGAACACGGGAGAGACGATGAGAGAACACGGGAGAGACGATGAGAGAACACGGGAGAGACGATGAGAGAACACGGGAGAGACGATGAGAGAACACGGGAGAGACGATGAGAGAACACGGGAGAGACGATGAGAGAACACGGGAGAGACGATGAGAGAACACGGGAGAGACGATGAGAGAACACGGGAGAACGATGAGAGAACACGGGACAAACGATGAG
This sequence comes from Nanger dama, assembly GCA_917880005.1. Lineage (NCBI taxonomy): Eukaryota > Metazoa > Chordata > Mammalia > Artiodactyla > Bovidae > Nanger > Nanger dama. The sequence continues at coordinate 2,341,255 of CAKJTW010000016.1, read as the reverse complement.
AGAACACGGGAGAAACGATGAGAGAACACGGGAGAAACGATGAGAGAACACGGGAGAAACGATGAGAGAACACGGGAGAAACGATGAGAGAACACGGGAGAAACGATGAGGGAACACGGGAGAAACGATGAGAGAACACGGGAGAAACGATGAGAGAACACGGGAGAGACGATGAGAGAACACGGGAGAGACGAAGAGAGAACACGGGACAGACGATGAGAGAACACGGGAGAGACGAAGAGAGAACACGGGAGAGACGAAGAGAGAACACGGGAGAAACGTGAGAGAACACGGGAGAACGATGAGAGAACACGGGACAAACGATGCGAGAACACGGGACAAACGTGAGAGAACACGGGAGAAACCATGAGAGAACACGGGACAAACGATGAGAGAACACGGGACAAACGATGAGAGAACACGGGACAAACGATGAGAGAACACGGGACAAACGATGAGAGAACACGGGACAAACGATGAGAGAACACGGGAGAAACATGAGAGAACACGGGACAAACGATGAGAGAACACGGGACAAACGATGAGAGAACACGGGACAAACCATGAGAGAACACGGGACAAACCATGAGAGAACACGGGACAAACCATGAGAGAACACGGGACAAACGATGAGAGAACACGGGACAAACGATGAGAGAACACGGGAGAAACATGAGAGAACACGGGAGAAACATGAGAGAACACGGGAGAAACGATGAGAGAACACGGGAGAAACGATGAGAGAACACGGGAGAAACATGAGAGAACACGGGACAAATGATGAGAGAACACGGGAGAAACGATGAGAGAACACGGGAGAAACGAGAGAATACGGAGGAACATGAGAGTACACGGGAGAACAATGAGAGAACATGAGAGAAATGAGAGAATACAGAGAAACATGATAAGAACATGGGAGAAACCATGAGAGAACACGGGAGAAACGTGAGAGAACACGAAAGAACACAGGAGAATACCATGAGCGAATACAGGAGAACGATGAGAGAACACAGGAGAAATGATGAGAGAACACGGGAGAATACCATGAGTGAACACAGAGAGAACGATGAGAGGACACGGGAGAACGGTGAGAGGACACGGGAGAACAATGAGAGGACACGGGAGAACGATGAGAGGACACGGGAGAACATGAGAGGACACGGGAGAACGATGAGAGGACACGGGAGAACATGAGAGGACACGGGAGAACATGAGAGGACACGGGAGAACATGAGAGGACACGGGAGAACGGTGAGAGGACACGGGAGAACATGAGAGGACACGGGAGAACATGAGAGGACACGGGAGAACATGAGAGGACACGGGAGAAGATGAGAGGACACGGGAGAACATGAGAGGACACGGGAGAACGGTGAGAGGACACGGGAGAACATGATGAGAACACGGGAGAAACCATGAGAGGACACGGGAGAACATGATGAGAACATGGGAGAAAGCACGAGAGGACACGGGAGAACGCCGGGAGGACACGGGAGCACACACGGAGGCACAGGGCCCGGCCCGCGGGCGGTGGCGGCGCGGTGGGGCGGCCGCACCCGCAGCCGCTCGGCCAGGACTGCGGGCACAGGGCCCCGGGCCGGCGCCCTCCACACGGGGCTTGTTGCCAGCGCTGTGGCCCCAGCGCGGGAGGCAGGTGCCAGCCCACAGGGACTCGGGAGCTCGCTGAGCGCCAGGCGGCCTGAGGACAATGGAGGCGTAGATGAATGGAGGCCGGGAAACGGGCAGGAAGAGGCCGGGCAGGGCGAGGCTGTCAGCCGGGGAGGCGGCGAGGCTCCTCTGAGGCAGGCGTTTGAGGGGGAGGCCTGAGCCCCCGTCCCTCTCGGGACGCAGAGACAGCCAGCGCAGAGGGCCCGAGGCAGGACCGGGCTGGGGGAGCGGGCTCCCCACCCGCAGGGCCCAGGGTGGAGCCCGGCGAGCAAGGGCGGGGGCTACCCCCGAGCCGGGACCACCGGCCGGGACGCTCGGCTCAGAGCAGGAAGCCGCAAGTGACGGGCGCGGGACGGGGGGGGCAGGGCCGGCGCAGGCTGAGCGGGCGGGGAGTCCAGGAGAAGCGGAGGCCTGGGCCCCAGCGCCTGGGAGGGGGGCCGGGGCTGGCGCTTCCACGGCGGAGGGCCAGACGCGCGGAGGGAGACCAGGCCAGGCTGAGCTTGAGAAGCCCGGAGACGGCGCAGCGGAGGACGGCGCGCACGCAGGCGAGGACAGGAGCACGTGCGCGGTGGCGCCAGAGGCCAGGGAGGCCCCTGGGCGGGGGGCCGACCCCCGCGCCCACCTCAGGCGGGCGGAAGCCGCCACAGCAAGGAGGCCCGAGAGCCACACGACAAACCACAGGGGTGGGGGAGCAAAGGCAGGCCCTCTGGGTCAGAGACAGGCCGGGCTGCAGGGAGCGGAAGGAGCTCCCCGTCCCCGGAGACAAGCAAGCCAACTGGGAACCCGCACGCGAGAGAGGACTGCGAGGGCACGGTCTCGGACCCAAACACGCCGTTCCGGGGGTGCCCGCTGCTGTTCTCCCAGGGGCCCTGCCGTCCAGGGGCTGGGCAGCCCCAGCCCCCAGATGTCTGGCTTCTGCAGAGGGGGCCCCTTCCAACCTAAAAAGAGGAATCGTGGGGGGAGGGACGGAGAAAGGGTTCTTGACCTCCCGCAGCCAGAGCGGCAGGGCGCCGGCCCGAGGCAGGGGCTCACTGGGCACCAGGGAGACACAGAGGCTCCCCCAGGCTCTCCCGACACCCTAGACAAGTCTAGCTGGGTAGGGCATGCACGCTGACGATAATAGACTACGACTGTCACAGCGCCAGCAGCCTACGTGAGCCCTGGAGCGGACACTGAAAGGGGCACTCGTGCGTGCGGGGCGGGCGCTGGGCTCTCCTGACCTGCGGGGTCCCCCCGAGGGAGCTGCAGCCCGTGGTGACGGGCCGGTGATGGGCGTCCTCTCGGGGCCTCACGCTCCATCACCGAGAGACAGAAACAAGAGGCCTTTACGGGAAGGAAGACGGGAGACGCCTTCGGCTGAGGGCGTCCCACTCTGCAGGCCCAGGGCAGGCTCGGGGCAGCAGCGGGGGAGGTGGGGGTGGCCTGGACTGACCACAGCTCTGCCAGGGAGGGACTCCGATGCAGCCCCAGGGCCAGGGTCTCACAAGCGGGGGGTGTGGGCAGGGCAGGGCCGGGGCTCGCTCAGCAAGGCTGTCTTCCAGGGGTGCCCAGGGAGACATGCCTACCGTCCCACAGCCCCGCGTCCACAGGCGCCCGGGGAGCAGGGGGCTGGTGACGCTGACCACACCTCCACTGCCCGCACTGCCCGGCTGCGAGCTCCTGTCCCTGCCCCCAAACACAGACACAGGTTCCTCCATTCAGATGACCCCCAGCCCCACAAATGGACTACAGCGCACCAGTCCACAAAGCCCCGGATTCACACTCTGGGAGCTGGCAAGGCCACCCCGGTGCCCCCACACGGGGCACCAGCTCATCACCACTACCAAGGCTCCACGACTGAGCGTGGGGTCCCGCCTCACGTGACAGACACTGACTCCAGAAGATAAGGGAATTCTTCCTTTCTCCAGTTCGCTGAGCCTTCTGATTCTGACAAGAACAGGCTTGCCAGAGCGAGCCAATAAAAATACAAGGCATGCAGTTACAGAGGAATTTCAGATACACAAGGATCATTGTTTGGTACTAAGTCAGTCCTGTGTGATATTTGGGAGATACTTATTCCACCGTTTATCTGAAATTCCAACGTAACTGGGCATCCTACGTCTTTACTGGGCAACCCCAGACGAGAACAAAGTCTCAGGTTGATACTGGCGTGGCTTCAAGACTTTAAAACTATCTGTGGGGCATCTTTCTTAAACCCGAGGCGGACACAGCCAAAGGCTGAGGTTCTGAAGCAGCTGGGGATGACAGAAGGGAAATAAACACTCAGGATCCTTGTAGACACACCAGTCACAAGCACGCGAGTAATCGGGGCCACCTGGCCTGCTGGCCGCCGCCTCACAGGGGCAGCGCTGGCCCCAGCATCTCCCAGAGGCCTGTCCAGACCGCTGCCTGCCGCCCCCAAGTCCAAGCAGAGGCTGAGTGCCGACCAGCCACCCCACCGTCTGTCCACGGGGTGTGTCTGGAATCCACACGGTGCTTCTGAAATTAGCTGCTGTTTTTAACGTTGCAGTGTTACTAATTTATATAATTAATTTAATGTTATGACACATAAAATCAGAACATTTTTACAGTCAACCTGGATTTCCAATTTTTCTAGGAAAATCCGAAGGTGGGCCTGACGGCAGGTCCACACTCACTGTCCATCGGCATCACGGGGCTCCCCCTGGCACCCCATTTCTATCCCCTGGAATCCTCCCAGGCCTCTCCTGTCTACACACAGGCAAGAGAGTCCCAGGGGAGGCGGGAGTCCCTGCTTCTTCCCGCCTAGAGTCTCTACCTGAACCACCTAGTATTCTGGCTAGGAACTCTCTTTTGTAAGTGGAAGCTGGGGAATGGTGCCCACTCCAAGAATTCCACTCAAGGAGCCTCGAAACCTAGAGAGCACATTAGAAACCAGAGATGTCACTTTGCCAGCAAAGGTCTGTATAGTCAAAGCTATGGTTTTTCCAGCACTCAGGTACAGATGTGAGAGGTGGACCACAAAGAAAGCTGAGTGCTGAAGAAATGATGCTTTCCAACTGTGGTGTTGGAGGAGACTCTTGAGAGTCCCTTGGACTGCAAGGAGATCCAACCAGTCCATCCCAAAGGAAATTAACCGTGAATATTCACTGGAAGGACTGATGCTGCAGCTGAAGCTCCTGATGCGAAGAGCGACTCACTGGAAGAGACCCTGATGCTGGGAGGGACTGAGGGCAGGAGGAGAAGGGGACGGCAGAGGGTGAGACGGTTGGATGGCATCACCGACTTGACGGACATGAGTTTGAGCAAGCTCCGGGAGACGGTGAAGGACAAGGAGGCCTGGCGTGCCACAGTCTATGCGGTTGCAAAGAGTCAGACACCACTGAGCGACTGAACACCCACCAAGGAGCCCGCTCCTACCCGGGCGGCCTGGAAGGTCAATGGTGTGAGAATCTGACGTCACCCGCACAGCCACACAAGACACACAAGCACAGGAGGGAAAGCTGGAGCAGCACACTGGCGCCTCCCAGAGGCAGAGCCTAAGGTGGGGCTCTGGGCACGGGGCCCCCGGGAAGAACCCTTGGGAGAAAAGGGGGCATGATGGCAACAGTGCCGTCTCGGCCGAAGTCTGACACCTGCCTGACCCCACGGGGAGCACCCAGGGCTCACCCCCCGTCAGGCACGCCGGAGGGTCACCTGCCGACGATGGCGGAGGGACGACAGCGGGGAGGTCACCTCCTGGGCCTGCGGCGGGTGGGGGTGGGCAACACCTGTCAGCCAAGGGTGAGCATCTGGAGAGGGTGCCGGTGTGAGCCAAGAGGAGCAGCCTGGGCACCAGCGGGGACCACAGGCTCTTCCACACACAGACGCACACACACGCACGTGTGCGTGCACACAAGAGCAGGTCAGGGAGCCTACGCCAAGAAACCACCCCCAAACCTAGCTTTACTTTCCTATATAATTTGGGCTGGGATCACCCCAGGCTCAGAAAGGTAAGAAAGTAATGTCCTAAAATGTCAACTCAAAAGACATGAGTTTGCACAAACCCCGCAAGATGCTGAAGGACAGGGAAGCCTGGCATGCTGCAGTCCGTGGGGTCACAAAGAGTCGGACACGACCCAGCAACTGAACCACCACACACGTGTCCTGAAAATAGTGTTTGCACACTGATGTTCACAACGGCATTATTCACACTATCCAAAAGGGAAAAGTAACCCAGTGTCCATCAACAGACAGACGGATCAACACTATATGGTTCCCTACACACATGGGAATATTATCCAGCCGTATACGGAAGTGCTAACACCTGTGACATCACGGATGGACGTGGAGAACACTGCTCGGAGAGGCGGAGTCAGACACACGAGCACGCACTGTGCGCCCCACTGACGCGCGGTCCTTGGGGAAGGCAGCTCCTCAGAGATGGACAGCAAGACGGTGGGCGCAGCGGGCGGGGCGAGTGTCTAATGGGGAAGAGGGTCGGCTGGGGAAGATGAAGGCTCTGGAGAGGATGCTGGGGGCGGTCACACAACAGTGGGGATGGACTTACCAGTACTGAGGTGTCCATTCAAAAATGGCTCAGCGGGTCAGTTTTATATGTATCTTCTACAGTCAAAAGTAATAAAATGTGTGCTATGGAGCCGAAAGTGAACAGTCAAGGACAGAGAGAGCAGAAGAGAAGTACTGCGCTGAAGAGCTAACAGGAAGCCAGGGCCGCCCCCGAGACCTCGCCGTTGTAGGAAGCTTCCTGGCAGCCAAGGCTAAAAGGGAAATTGCAGGATAACCCGGTGCTCTGTGTCTGATCAGAGGAAGTCATCTAATTCTCTGGGAAAATAAACGTGCTCTTGGCACAAAGAGTCAGGAGGGATGTTAGCTGTTGATCAGGTTCGTATTAACCTTTGCTTCCTCGGCACCGACGGAATGTCCAGCACTGGCCTGAGAACTTCCAGCACGTTGATTTTATTTACCCATGCTCGACAGATAAGGAAACGCAGGCCCACACGGGGCCCACAGTGACACCAACGGTGAAAGGCGGTTCAGGTATCGGAAGGCAGATCCGCCTGGCCGGGGAGCACAGCCTGGGTCCTCCACGTCGCAGACACTCACTGCCCACCTGCTACCCGCCAGCCTCCACGATAGGTACTGGGATGCGGCCACGAACAAGACCCCCGGTGGCCAAGACCTCGTGTGGCCAACATCCTCTTGGATGGAAGAGACAAATAAACGTGAGAAGGGAGCAAGGAGGTTGTGAGGGATGACCTTGGCAAGACGGGGCTGCACGGGCCTCTCCAAGACGGCAACGCCTGGGCCGAGGGTCTCCTGGCACAAGCGCAGTGGCCATGCTACGATGTGGGAGAAGCGAGCCAGGAGGTGGTAACAGTGCGTGTGAAGGCGCTGTGGCACGAACCAGTGGCACTCCCGGGCCCGGCACGCAGGGAGACAGAGAACAAAGGGACAGCAGGTGACGGGAACAGCAAGACGGTAAGGCCGGGGTATGAGAATCAAGGGAGAAGAGAAGGTCGGAAGAGGACACCAGCCAGTCACCCACGCCCGCAGCCCAGGGGACGCGGCTAAGTGTCTTGGTGGGCACTATTCCAACAGGGTGGCGGGACGCATCACCGGGTCCCAGCACATTAGGAAGACGTCAGGAAGCCAGAGGAAGATTCCAGCCACAGGAAGCAGGGAGCCGGGTCACACTTTGTCGTCGTCAAGGAGGGAGAGCAAGCACAGGGGACAGGGCTAGACAGCCACGCCCAGTGAGGCTGGTGGGTGCTGGGGGGCACGGGGTGGGCGAAGGGCCACGGAAGGAAGGGGTGTCCTCCAGGGTCAGAGGTGGTGGTGGTCACAGGAGCGTGTCTTCACTGGAATGCTGACTTTCATGGACTTTTTGGTACGTTTTGGTATGCGCGTTTTTCACAAGGGAAGATACTTTTAAAAGAAAAGAGCCTATTACAATTGCCCAGAAAAAGGAAACAGAGCTGTTGGCAGAAGAAATGGACAGGAATGGACAGACGTGAGAAATAGTCACAAATCACCCATAGAAAAGTGATGAGGCCTGGCTTCCATCTTTAAAGGCCGACATCCCTGCCCTTTCTCCTGGAAAGACATCTCAGTAATCTATGCCGTCATCTGCAAAAAGACAGGTCTGGCCAGGAGAGTGGGCACGGCTGCGGGCACCGAGGACTAGGCTGGGATCCCCCAAGGCAGGTGAGGGCTAGAGGGGGTGCAGGGGGACCCCGGGTCTCGGGCCACCCCGAGGTGCAAAGTGCTGGCCGCAGGGGTGGCTGGGGCCCGTGTGCTCACGCTCACGACCCTGGAGGCCCTCCACGGGCGAGCTTGTGCAAACACTGGGAAGACCATCCTTTCAGTTTAACAGCCAGACTTCTTCCCCCCCTCCCCTCTCTTTGCTCATAAAGGAAAAAAAAAAAGTAAGTAAAATGATTAAAATCTCCTTAAATCTGGAGTGAGGGTTGAGCCTTCATATATGATCGCTAATCTCATTATCAACATAAGCAGGTGAAAAATCACAAAGATGAATGCCCAAGACTTACAATCAAACCTCGAGAAAAGAAAGCGCTGCTTCTGGCACCGGACGGAGCTGATATTTTCCTTCCCCAGGAGTCATGACTCTGGAGAGAGGAAGCACGCTGGGCGGAGCAGTGAGAAATGGCCCAGCCCGAGGCCAAGGCTGAGCTCATCACCCGCCCCACCTGCGTCCCCACGCCCTCCACCCGGCCCCAGGCAGACAGACAGGCATCCAGCTTGCCTGGGGTCCTACCCGCCTAGGACTTCTCGCCAGACTGCCTCCCAGTTGCTAGAAATTCTGATGGTTCTCTACCACCTCCAGTCTCTTGGTTAATCCACCCATCTCCACCACATAAGGAAAATGTGAGCATTCCCTGGACGTGGGACAGCGTCTCATTACCCATCGTACACGCGCCCCTCCTTCCAAGAAGGGCCCCTGGATTTCACTCTGGGGTCCACACCACTCAATTGCCACGCCATCAGAGCTTTTCACTCCTCTCGCAACAATGCCTAACCCAGGGATGGACACCAAGCCGACCCGAGCCCATGAGGCCCAACTCAGTTGGGCAAATGGCCTCTCTTGTTCCCACCGTATTAGGCGTGAACTGATCCAACAATGAGGACCCCTGAAGCCATCGTGTTGCCAGGTGGAGACTGTCGGAGGCCGGGGTCGACTCAAAAACAAGCAAAAACAAAGGAAAAGCCAAGATACAGAAGAGAGAGTCACAGCGACAGCTATCTAGCCTCTGGAGCCCGCCAGACCTGAAGCTAGCCGATAAGCTGAACTCTGCGGTGTCATGAATCCACCTTGCTTACGCTTCCCATCACTTGCAACCCAAAGTCGTAACAGATACTATGGGCTTACATTAAAAAAAAAAAAACCCTGATGCCTATTATTTTAGGGGTCTCAGAGACTCTCTGGGACTCATGGAACCAGGGTTGAATACCCCTGGCCCAAGGATAAAGTGAAAACTCCTAGGGTTAGCTTTCAAAGTCCTTCACCATCCAACTCCCACCTATCTTTCCTACTCCATTTCTCTGCGTTGCCCTCCACATATGTAATTCCTGCTAAATTCTAAGGCTCTGGTTCCCAGCCGCTCATTTTGGCTCATATCATTATCCCAAACAAGGGTGCCCTCCCTCCTGAATCTCTGCACATCCAAATCTAACCTTAAGGCCAAGACCCAAGGGCGGGTGGACGGATGAGTGGACGGGTGAATGAAGACATGGATGAACATGTGAATCAGTGGACGGATGAGTGGGTGGGCACCAGAGGGAAGGTGGATTAGAAGGTGGACTAGCAGATGGGTACATGAACTGGCATGTGGGTGGACAATGACGAAGAGGTGGACGGCTGTCTGACGGATGGCGGTCAGATCAGGGATGATGGGGGAATGAATGGCAGATGGAAGACAGATGGATGTGAAGACAGATAGGTGGACGGAGAAGTAACCAGCCTGTGGATAAATGTCTGGTGGATGGGGGCGGGTGGGTGGAAAGATGGGTGAGGAGATGCAGGCAGTGTGGACGGTAGGGTGGGTTAACAGTGGGGGCATCAGCAGGGGGGACGAAGGGCTGAAGGACAATGGGCTGGCTGGGCAGGGAGCGGATCAGCAGACAAGCGGATGCTCGGATGGCGGGTGGGCCAGCAGACTGTGAGCAAGTGAGGGGAGCTCTCGCTCCATCAGTGCTCCTCCCAGCCTCCCTGGAATACCCAGAACAAGGCCCGTGGCTCCCCTGCAGGCTAGCGTCTCAGGGGAGTCCTGCACCGCAGTGAGCAGCATGCAAAGCACGGGGCGGGTGTCAGATGGGCTCACGTTCACACCCGCGGAGCCACCGCCGGCCGTCTGACCACGGACCAGAGGCTCCAACTCTGAGCTTCCTCTTCCCTGTCCATCCAGCGAGGACGGGGCTGCCCCCGTAGGCGCTGTGGGATGAAATCGAAATGCAGCTACAGAGACCAGCCCAAGGCCGGGTCCAGTCAGAGCTGACGATAATTCCCACTCTATTAAAAATTGTTCCAGCGCCTAGAATAAGAACGGGGCCTCCTCCTCCCGTTTTATGAGACTAGGAAAAGTCCTGATACCAAAAGCAGATGCGGGCACGACAAGAGTGAGGTGCCGGCCAGCCTCACTTATGAATCGAGCTGCCAAGCCCTAAGTAAAATATCAGAAAATTGAATCCAGCAGCACATTACAGCGGTAAGAACACATCGTGTCCAAACAGGGTTTACCTCAGGAATGCAAGCGCCGCACAACACTGAAAAATCAAGGCAGTTCCCTAAAAGACAAATTCTGTGTGATCCTTTCAATAGATGCTACTCAGTAAGCTTCAACATTTTGTGATTAAAAGCCGTGAGAGAAGTCAGTTGCTCCTGGTACGGATCATCCACTCGGTCCTTCCTGGAGGGGCCCCTCCCTGCCAGACTTGGAGAATGGGTTCACCCATCACCCACCCCCCCAGCACCCCACATACACAGAATAAACTGGCCTTTACAGGGACCGAATTCCTCTCCTGCGTGTGTGTATGCCGTTATATATGACTCTGACCAGATGGACTGTAGCCCTCTAGGCTCCTCCATCCACAGGCAAGAGTGCTGGAGGGGTTACCATGCCCTCCTCCAGGGGATCTTCCCAACCCAGGGATGAAACCCACGTGTCCTGCATCTCCTGCACCGCAGGCGGACTCTTTAGCCACCGAGCCACCTGGGAAGCCCACTGTCTCTCCCCTGAAAGGACACAAAGGGAGGAGATCAGCTCTGGGGTCCATCATTCCTTCAGACCCTCCCAAACCAGGCACGTGCCCTTCTCCAGCCCCTGGACTCCAGGGGTCCATGCACACTGAGAAACCGCTGGAGGAGGAGAGGGGAGTGCCCGAGCGGGGCCGGGACCCGGTTCGCCCCCTGCCTCTGGGCTCACGCAGACCGCCTCTGGCTTCCTGTTTTCCTTCTCCTTCGGAAGCAACATGCGTTTCCAAGGGAAGCTGAAAGACCAAGCGTCCCTCCACGAGAGACGCATGTCCACGACCTGCGGGTCCGTGTGAGCAGGAGTGTTGGGGCAGAGGGGGGTGAGGCAAGTGCATCTGTGTGCACGTGAAGTCTAAGTGAGTGTGCATGTGGGCAGGCGTGTGCCCGAGGCACGTTTAAGCATGGAGGAGTGCGTGTGCGTGAGTGTGAGCCTGTGCACGCCTGCCGCACTGGGTTCCCAGCTGCACTGGTGGGACCGGGGTGTCAGCGCCTACCGCACCCCATGTCCTGTCCGACCTCAGCGTGGGCAGCTCTGCCCACATCCCCGCGCTCCAGGCTCCCCGCGGTGCCCTGGGCAGGCTGGTTCTGCTACCACCTCCCCTCTACCAGATGGGCCAGATGCCCACGGAGCCAAGGTGGGCAGGTTGCCTCCCGTGCTGGGAGCTGACATCTCACCCACATGGGCTGGAGGCGGGGACCCAGCTCTCCTGCTCAGCCCTGATGCTTCTGGTGGGAGGGAAAGTGGGGATGGGTGGCTGGGTTCACCCGCTCGGCCCCAGCACAGGACGGGCACAGGATATGAGATGCGTCCTCAACGTGAATGTCACCTGCATTCATCCCAGAAGGGCCTTCAGCAATGGAGAAAAACTCACCTGGCCTCACCTGGCGAAAAACTCACCTGGCCTCACCTGGCGAAAAACTCACCTGGCCTCACCTGGCGAAAAACTCACCTGGCCTCACCTGGCAAGTCACTGGCTAAGCTGGAGGTGGTGGTCCCACCGTAACCACTGCCAGTGTGTGTCCACCCTTCATACAGAAGCCCCGTCTCCTGGGTCCTCCTCTGAGCCTCACGGAGGGCAGGGAGGGACTCTGGGGTCGGGGTGGGGGCAGAGACATGGAAACACAGAGGGAAGCAGCAGCAGGCAGACAGACAAGCAGACAGACAGACAGGGATGGGCAGGAGGCAAGATGAAGCAGACGGGCAGGGGGCTGGTCCGGCAGACCCGGGCTCCTGGACCACCCTCCGAAGCATCAGCGTCCAGAAGGCGGTGGCGCCAGGGAGGCTCTGTGACCATCTGGGGCCTCTGCCAGGCCAGCACCCCCATTTATTTGCACGGCCCTGAAATTTAGAAACTTGTTATGGCTGTCCCCAAAGGGCCCCCAAGGCCGTCAGTCAACTCTGCTGGAGCAGAGATGGGCAACAAGTGGAATCAAGCCCTGGACCCTGGAGGTCAGGGTTCAAACGTGAGCCCAGCTCCCCCAGGCTGTGGGCGGCTCAGAGCACGTGACCCCAGAGCAGACCCGCCTCCTGTCTGCTCATGAGCCCAATCACAACAGCCTCCCCGGCAACACGGGCAGACTCCAGAGGAGAAGGAAAGGCAGGGCGCCAGGCAAACCAGGCATTCGGCACAGGAGCTGCCCCAGCTCCTCTCAATCTCACAGCCCCTCAGGTCTGCCCGCTGTTCTGGGCCCTCTGCCAGGCACACCCTTATGGCCTGAGCAAACTCCTAGTCATCCCTAAAGACCCAGCTCAGTATGCCCTCTGCCAGGAAATCTTTCCTGGGCGTTCACAGCTGCCTTTTTGCCCTCCCTGTGCCCTGTGCGTGGAGTCCTGACCATTTGGAGTAAGGAAGGCCGGGCTGGCGGCGGGGACTCTGCAGTCTCACCCCGAATCTCCAGCTCCCCACTTTCCAGGCCCAGGCAGGTGCACCAGCACCCTGACCTGGTGGGGTCTTCACCCCACCGTCACCCAGCACCTCAGACTCCTCTTTTTCACACTCCAGGCCATTCCTGGGCTGCAAGTGAGAGCAGAGCCAGGAGGGCTGGCCCTAGTTTGCAGATGAGGAAACCGAGGCCCTAGGAGGCGAGATGGCCTGAGGCCAGCAGAGTCCGCTGGAAGGCAAAAGCCGCCAGGGCCTCAGAGGGTCATCGTTCCTGGGCACACGGGGGCTGGCAGCCCCCACCTTCTTGGCCACACAGAGGCTCTCGATGCTCCCCGCCAACTACGCCCCCTGGCAGACAGGCCCAGCACTTCCTCACTGATGCTGACCCAGGCGGGGGTGCCCTGGCCGCCCACATTGCGGCACACGCCCCACTCCCCCGACTGAAAAGCCAGGCTTCCCACCCTGGAGGAAGGAAATAACCTTTCCCCAAACCAGCACTTTCTTTGCAATAATCTCCATATATGAGAAAACGGGCATTTTTGCAACGCTTCCAGATTCCAACAGCCCTGAGGACAATGGTGCAAAATGACGCACGACTTGACCCCACATGGGCCCCGGGCAGGGACCAGCCCGGGAGGAAAGGGACGGCGGCTGCTGCGAGCTACGGCACCCCGCAACCCAGGGCTGGCCCGCCCGGGGCAGGACCCGGGATGGACACACCTGGCTCCCACCCAGCCCTGGTCCTCACCTGCTGCGTGACCGAAGCCAGCCTCCCACCTATGCCGAGCCTCCGCCCTGTCACCCGCCCAGGCCTCCCGCTGGCCAACAGACCCCCCACCCCTCCACTCAGAAACGCCCAAGGCTGCCCACCCGCCACCCTCTGAGCAGGACTTAAGGTCCTCCCTGTCTGGTCCAGGGCGTGACGCCAGCCTCACAGCCCGCCTCCCCTCCAACTCATCCGAGAGGAACCAGTGTTCTCCTGTTCACCCTCAACCTTCACATTACAGAGAAAGTATCGCCCCCCTCCAGGAAGCCCTCCTGACCACGCCCAAACTCTCTGAGGCTCTGTGCTCTCGCCTAGAACCACTCTGACAGAAGCATTTCAGAACTGCCTACAGGGGTCCCTGGGGCCCTCAGGATGGCTACAGGAGGGACCCCGGGCTGGCCCACACCAGAGGCTGTCCTGAGTGCTGGGTGTGAGGAGGGGACTCAAGGTCCCTCATACAGAAGGAACCCCGAGTCCAGCCAGCCTCTCCCGGCTGCTCCTACACAATCCCCACCCTGGGCTCCCAACCTTCCCAGAGGCAGGCTGTGACCCCCACTCCCAGAAGCCGGGGCCTCTGACCCCACCCTGGGCTCCCAACCTTCCCAGAGGCAGGCTGTGACCCCACTCCCAGAAGCCGGGGGCCTCTGACCCCACCCTGGGCTCCCAACCTTCCCAGAGGCAGGCTGCGACCCCACTCCCAGAAGCCGGGGGCCTCTGAAAATCCCAATCAGATCGGCCCACTGTCATCTCATTTCTAACCACACCCAGGGTAAGACTGAAAGTCCTCCTGAATCCCCAGATCTGACGACCCCCCGTGCTCATAGGGGTCCTTCCTCCAGCTGCTCCGGGTAATTTTCCCTGCTGTGCCCCCTCCCCAAACCCCACTGGCCTCCGCTGATGTCCCACCTACAGCAGCCCAGCCCCACCCCCGGTTCCGGGCCAGCTTCCCCGCTTTGCAGCCCAGGTGTGCCTGACCGCCTCGGGACCTCACAGTGAGCATCCGTCTGTCTCCCCAAGACAGCAAGCTCTCTGGGGGCGGAGGAGCTGCTCCTGGCACTGCTTTCCCCAAGGATAGCGACTAGCACCCACTGGGCATCACTTCCTTCCTCCCAACAACCCTAAGAGATGGGTTATGACACCATTCGACAGAGGGGGTCCTGTCCCGAAGGAAGCATGGCCTGCGACCAGCAGAGGTGGGATCTGAGCCTCGCGGGTCGCCGAGTGGGGACTTCCTTGCACCCAGCAGGCCCTCGTGGTCTGGACCTGTCGCTGAGCGCAAGCCCGCTGGCAGGCGGACTGCGAAAACAGGCTGGGGAAGGGGTGCCAAGTGCCATGGTGCCCACCCCAGGAAAAGCCAGCAGTCAAATCTGGAGAGGGAAACTCCCACAGGAAAAGGGGCAGAGAAAAGGGCGGCATTTTCTCTTTTGTCCAATTGCCAAACTTTGCAAAACGTGACTTTGCTCGCATCTAATTTTCATCACAGTGGAAACCTTTATATACCGTGCCAGGAAGAAGTCAGTCTGTCCGGTAAAGCAAGGAACTTAGAAACCATCCTTAAACACTGCACTTAAAACTCACAGATGAACACTCACCCACCAACTGCTCAGCTGCATCTGACTCTAATGTAATGCTTACACAGCGAATACAGTGGGGTGGCTCAAAATCCAAAATTACAAGGCTGGCAGTGGGCGTGTCACCTGACCTGACACCTGGCCCCACCTGCACACGCCACCCCCCAGGCAAAGCCCAGGCGACCACTGCCGCTCACCCCAGGGCGTCCTCCCGCGTGTGCCTACGAGCACACGAGCAAACGCGGATGTACAGCCCTCACTTGGCACAAGACGCACTGTGTGTCACACGCCGTTCACCACCTTCTCTTCTCTCAGCGGACCTCGGGGATTGGAGCCTCCTTTTACGGCTGCATAGCATTCCGCTGGAAAGCTGCACCAACACCTACTTCACTAGCATGTATCGCCATGGGTCTCAAAGGTCTGCCGGTGGCCCTGTTTCCTCACCTCCCTTGGAGCTTCTCAAGGGGGAGGCCTGCCCTTGGGCCCAGGCCCGGAGAGGGCCTGCCCACTCCTGCCAGCACGCTCCTGGTGGGGGCACACAGCCTCCAGGTTGCGCAGCCAGGGAGGCTGTCTTAAAATGGCAATCAGAGCTCATGGCTCCCTGGATGAACACTTCTCCACAGCTTTCCAACTCCCTGACCTGCCCTTCCTCCCCTCCCCTACCGGCTCCAGCCTCCTCCCTTTCAGTCCCTCGTCCCTCGAACACGACAAGGCTCACACCACACCAGGGCCCCACTAAAGGCCGTCTGCACCAGCTGCGCCCTCAGCCTGCACGCTCCCATCTCAGCTCAGAGATGCCCTCCTCCGAGGACCCTGTTGGCTTCAGCGCCTTTACAGCAACCACACCTGTCTGAAGTCAACCTAATTCAATTCTCTGTTGCCTCAGTCACCCTACCTGGCAGGCTGGAACTACATCCCAGGATCAGGCCTTCAGTTTGAGCGGGGAGGCAGGTGGTGAGAGGTGGGACATCAGGGTTCAAGAAGCCAGAAAAGGGAGACACCCAGACACTTCCTGGGCAGCGGGCCCCAGGCTCCCCTCCCCCAACACCCCCTTTCAGGACCGTGAGCCCTTTACAGAAGAGAAGACATAGGGTCAGGGAAAGGCGGAACAGGCCATTGGCACCCTCCTCTGCGGCAGGAACGAAAGCCTCGGGAGGTACAGGGACGAGGCCAGGGGCTGAGTCCACCCCCAAGTCCCGCGTGCCGCCCACAGGCCCAGTCCTCAGTCAGTCAGTCAGCAAACTTCCAGGTAGCCACCCACCACAGGCACAGTCAGCTGACATGAGTTCAGTCGCATCCAAGCGGTAGAAAGAGAGCAGAGAGTCACAGCCACCAGGCCTTAACACAGCCACCGCCCCGCCCCACGCCACCCAGCGAGAGGCCGCCAAGAAGCGGGAGCTGGGAGCCTGTCCCTCGGCCTGAGCCCCGCCCCTGCAGAGAGCGCCCAAGGCCAGCCAGGGGTGGGGAAGGGAAGTGCTCCCTGCACCCCCCCGACTGCAGACACAGAATTCTGATGCCCAACAGGACACAGTGAGGATCCTCCGGAGGCCCTGCAGCCTTGGGAAACTCGGGGGTCTTCAGCATGGCGGTCCTGGAGTCACAGTGACTGCAAGCCGTAGCGGGAAGAGTGCCCACCGGCCCAGGCCCACTTGGGGTGGGCACTGCTGCTGCAAGAACACCCCAGTTTACACAGCAGGTCTGGGGGAGCTGCAAATGTGAAAGCGGCCAGCTGGGGACTACGGCCAAGTGGGCGCTGGCCCCCGACCCCAGGGGCAGCGGGCAAGCCAAACTACCCAAGGGCACCAGCCCCCGGCGACACGGGTCCCAAGCTGCCGGAACCCTGCGACTTCTCACAAGACAGAAATCCAGACTTTTCTGTGAAGCTCACCGATCTGTAAATGCTGACAGCTAATTAAATTTTCAAAAAAATAATACTCATGGGGTGAGAGCCAAACCGAGCAGGCAGGGCCAGGCTCGGTGGGGGGCTGGCAAGTCCGCGCCTCCCGAGTAAGAGCCTCTGACTCCATCCACGCCCTGCCCGCTGTCCTTCCCAAGGCTCCTGACCCGGTGGGGGCGGGGAGGGGGGCAGTAGATGGAGCAGTGGTTCCCAGGCCCTCCCTTCCTCCCGAGGGGATGAGGGGGACGGGTATCTTCAGCCTTGCTTGCATGTGGGGACAGGGACGCTCAGAGTCCCAATCACTCAGCCATGGCCCCGGCCCCAGCTGACTCCAGGAGGGCCCTGGAGCTGTGCCTTGATCCGAGGGGCTCGGGGTGACGGCCAGGACCCTAACGTTCTTTCCGTTTTTCCATCTCTGGCCGGTCACGGTGACACCTGCTGGCTCAGGCCAGCTTTGGACCAGCCCAAGTGGTGGGCACACACTGAGGGGGAAATGAGACCCTGTGACAGCAAAGGGCGAGAGGGCACCCCTGCCTGGAGAGTGGGCAGGAGCAGAGGACACAGCGAGGCGGCGTGTGGGGGTGGGGGGTGAAGAGGAGGGGGAGGTAGGCAGGGCCAGGCACCCCGGCCTGTGCTCCCCTACAAGGGACAAAGCCTCTGGGGGCTTGCCTGGGCCCCCACCGGGGTCAGGAGGGCTTGAAGCGGGGTGCCCACGAGGTGGAGGGGCCGGGGTCCCCCAACGAGGAAGCTATTGGCCTGTGCAGGCATTCATGGTGTGTGGGTGGGACGGGGGTCTGCTCACCTCCGCAGGTATGCGTGTGACACACGGGAGCGGCGTGCGGGACAGACACACAGCGGCGAGGCACAAGCGCTTCACAGGCAGCGGGGTGGAGGCTGGCGTGCGTGTCCGGGGCCGCCCGTGTGCAAGGCACGTGTGGGTAAAGCTGTGCGCGCACAAGAGACGTGGAGAGAGCCGTGTGAGGGGCCGGGCGTGCGCAGGGGGTCCGGGGTGGGCGTGCGCGGGAGCAGGAGAACTTGGGCCGCTGGCGGTGGGGGGACGCGCGCGGGAGGAGAGCGGTGCCTACCGACCAGGGCCCGGTTCCCTCCGGGGCAGGGGGCCGGGGGGCGGGACTAGGCGGGGGAGCGCGGCAGAGGGGGAGCCGGGGGCCCGGGGGCGCGGGCCGGGGTCCGCGTGCACTCACCGCGCTGCGCTCCGCTCGCCCGGCCGCCGGCGCGTCCACCCGTCCGTCCGTTCAGCCGTCGGCGCGTCGAGAGCTCGGGGAGCCCGGCGGCGGCGCGGGGCGGGCCGGGGGGCGGGCCGGGGGCGGGCCGAGCGGGCGCCGGGCCCCCGGGCCGCCCTGCCCCCCTCCGCCTCCGGGGCGGGGTCTCGGCCGCGGCCGGGGAGGGGGGCCGAGCGCGCCGCCGCTCCCCGCCCCGCCGCGCCCCCGGGGCCGGACGTGGCCGCGCCGCGCGTGCGCCTCGAGCCCCGGGCGCCCTGGGCGCGCCCCCTCGCAGACCCGACTCGCGCGGAGTCCCCGCCCTGGCCCTGCGGCCCTCAGGGGCCTTGGCCCGGCCGCCTCGCCAGCTGGGCCTCAGTGTCCCCGCCGGGAAGATGGGCGGGCCTCCCGAGCATGTTGAGAGGGCCCGAGGGGCCTGGCCGCCTCTCACCAGCTCGCTCCCCGTCTGGGGGTCTCCCACACCACCCCCTGGCCTGCTGGCACCGGGTCCCAGCCCCCAGCCTAGGCCTGTCCTTTTCCCCAGCCCACACGGATGCCTGTGGCCCTGTGTGACCTCAGCCAAGGCGCTTGACCTCCCTGGGCCCAGGCTCCTCATTTCCTGAGCGGTCATATCCTGGGCTGTTGGTGGGGAGCCACGGAGAACCCGGTATTATGCCCTCCTGGCTAGGTGCGACAGGCCCTGAACACCCCAAGCTGTCTGCTCAGAAGGTTGCGTGCCCTGACACTGATCCCCACAGCCAAGGCGGGGGCATCGTCCGGCCCCCACTCACTGGGTTTGGCAGCCTTGGAGCTGGTGAGAGGACCTCCAGGGACAGGCTCCCTTCCCCATGAAGGAGGAGACAGAGCAGGCTCCGTCCTGAGAGCAGGCTCCGTCTTGAGAGCAGGGCTCCGTCCTGAGAGCGGGCTCCGTCTTGGGCCGGGCTGTGGGCTTTGAGCCCTGTGCCCAGTATCTGTGGAAACGACACACCAACTGGAAAGCCAGGCCCCCTGGATGGAACCCCAGGCTCGTAGCTAGACACTCTGTTGCCTAAAGCAATACCCTAACTATCTGTGTAACCGAATGGAATCATATGCTCTAGTACGCTTATTGGGGGTTGACCACAGGCCTACTGATAACTGTCCACCGTCAACTCCCTAGGCTTAAGGCTTATGAATCACGGGTTAACTTTGATTGTATCTTTCTTTTCCTTTGTCCAGACTAGTTTCAGGGAATTTGGGGAGGTGGGTTTGGGCACGTACACTTAGGGCATATAAAGTTTTCAGAAACACTGGTCGGGGGCCTCGGCTGAGAGGAGCCTCTGCCTTGGCCGCCGGTGTGATGAGCTGCTCTCCACTCTCTGCACTGTCCTGCTGAGGGAGTTTGCTTCCCGCAACGCGTGGCTGCAACATTGGGTGCACGGGCCCGGAAACTCCTCACTTTGAGGAGACAAGTCCCGTTTGGGACTACTCCGAAAGCCTCGAGGCTCGAATCTTCTAGAGGGGGGAAGGCGCCTCGCTCTTCTGGAAGGATTCTGCTTCTCAACGCCTGGACCTTTCACGTTAGCAGGTAGTGGACGGCAGCAGGGGGACTGAGCGCTCAGGTGAGGAGGAAACCACCTGGCAGGGTGAAAGAGGGGGGCCTGACCACCCCCCTGGGAGGGACTAGAAGGGGCACAGACCCACAGGAGCCTGGATTAGGCAGGTGGCAACGATTGCTTGGTACACAGGTTGATGAGCGTGTTAGGGTTTAGGAAGGAAATTTGTGAAGGTCATTTAGGAGGTAGTGTCCATGCCATCTTGGGGAAAATTATTACCAAGCAATTGCCAGGGGATTTTTAGGAGAAGAAACTGGGTTTTGTGTGCTTGTATTCTGCTCTCCCCAAGGAGGTGTCCCATCTGCTATGAAATTCTTGACCCCCTTGGAATTGTCAGGCTAGAAGGAGGGGGATACATAAGTGAGTACGGATTGGCCTTTCCGGAGATGGCCTGGGACATGGAATATTTAAACCATCTGTATTTTCATCCGCACCTGATCAAGCCCACCAGGGCAGAATGGACTTTAAAAGTTAAGGGAGAAACAGTCTTGGACCACACGGTGTTCTGGTTCGGCTGTGCTGACCAGCAGGTGAAGGCACGCCAATCCCCCCTTCTCCCTCTGGGATCTGGCAGGTAAGGCTCTTCTCACCCCAATTAGGAAGGAGGCAGAATGGCAATTTAAGTGTCACTGAGTGGAAATATCAGAAGTACAGAGGGTGCTGAGAACTTCCTAGAGAGAACGAAAAGGAAATGTAGAAGAAGGTTCGAGAAGGTACGCAAGATGGGGAAGCGAATCTAGGGCAGCTGTATTGGAGTGCGTGAGTAAAAACTTAAAGAAGGGGTTAGGAGGAGACTGTGGGTGAGGCCAGGAAATTAGAAGACGTTCACTCCTTGAAGAAAAGTTATGACCAACCTAGACAGCATATTCAAAAGCAGAGACATTGCCGACTAAGGTCTGGTCAAGCCGTCTAGTCAAGGCTCTGGTTTTTCCTGTGGTCCTGTATGGATGTGAGAGTTGGACTGTGAAGAAGGCTGAGCCCCAAAGAATTGATGCTTTTGAACTGTGGTGTTGGAGAAGACTCTTGAGAGTCCCTTGGACTGCAAGGAGATCCAACCAGTCCATTCTAAAGCAGATCAGTCCTAGGTGTTCTTTGGAAGGACTGATGCTAAAGCTGAAACTCCAGTACTTTGGCCACCTCATGGGAAGAGTTGACTCGTTGGAAAAGATTCTGATGCTGGGAGGGATTGGGGGCAGGAGGAGAAGGGGATGACTGAGGATGAGATGGCTGGATGGCATCATGGACTCAATGGACCTTAGTCTGAGTGAACTCCGGGAGTTGGTGATGGACAGGGAGGCCTGGTTTGCTGCGATTCATGGGGTCGCAAAGAGTCGGACATGACTGAGCGACTGAACTGAACTGAACCGAACTGATGGGGTGAAGATGAAGCCCAACTGCCTCCACATACTCTGTGAGGTCGAACGGCCCCCTGTGGGAGCAGGATGACCACCTGAGAACACCATGAGCGTAAAAGCCATGGATGCAGCCTGTGCAGTGGTCACAGGAGGGCCGGGACCCCCTGGAGCAATACCCATACACTGACTCATGGCTAGGGTCAGCTCAAGACCCTCCTGCTTGAACAAGGTTCTGTATCCAGATGGGAAAGGGAAAAATATGAATGGCACAAGAACTGACTGATGAAAAAAAAGGAAATTCTACAGGATTTGGACAGGGATAATGGCGCGCCTGCCTCAGTGCTCCACCAGGACCAGAGGCCGCTTGCTGCCCAATCCAGGGCCAGGTGAAGCTCCTGCAGCAGCCTCTGCTCTTCTGCCAGCTCTCCTGGAGTTCGTAGAGCCGCCGTTTCGGCGGGCTCCGGTCCCAGCAATGGAGATCGCCGGTCAGTGCCCCCGGAATCCCACCTCAGCTGGACCTCCTAGAATGTATCCACCTCTCCCGGTGAGCACTGATGGGAAAGGGGAAGAAAACACCGCAATTAGAGGCTGTGCTCCGCCAAGGAACAGGGGAAAGAACCCCACTACAGACGCCCCTCAGAGAGCTGCGACGGCCTCCAGTTCAGGACGCTTGGGCACTACCATCAGCCCCCTGTAGCCTGGCATCACCAGCCGTTTTCCTCACGGATGTATTAAACTTGCAGAGACACGCTCCACCACACTCCAGGGGTGCCACAAGCCGTGATTAGGCGAATGGAGACTATTTTTCGAACCCACCGCCCTACATGGGATGACATGATCCAACTGCTAGTCTTCCTTTTCAGCACTGAGGAGAGACACAGGATCCTGAGGCCAGAAAATGGTTAAGAGAAGTGGCACCGGAGGGTCCTGCAAACCCGCAGCGGTGGGCAGAACCAGCCACCCCGATTCGAGGCCCAACTGGGACTGTAACACAGAGGAAGGGGGGCCACCTGGAGAGGTATCCGGTGACTATTTTTGAGGCCTCAAGAGGGGGGGCCCAAAAGCTATGAGTATCGCAAAACACTCCAAAGTGATTCAAAGGGAAAGCGAATCAGCCTCTGAGTTCTGTGAAAGACTGGGCGAGGCCTATAGACTTTGTATGCCAACAGACCCAGCCAGAGGCTGCTGGGTCTCAGATGGTGATAAATGCAGCTTCTGTGTCTCCACCCTACCCTGAAAATGTCAGACGGGGGGACACCAAGTGACTCGTGAATTTTTAAACATCCCTGAATGCCCAGGACCTTTGTTAGGCAGAAACTTGCTGTCTAAATTGGGGGCACAAGTGACCTTTCCCCCACAAAAGACCCACTGTTCGAGTGGGCTCAACCACCTGTTTCCTCTTCCTCTCAGTAACCCCTCAAGATGAATGCAGGTTGCATAGTCTCCCGGCAAGAGGCTAAACAGTCAAGAAAGAAAGTTAACTCAACAGTTCCCTGAGGTCTGGGTAGAAGACAAACCCCCCGCCCCCCAGTCTTGCAAAACAATTCCCACTGGTAATAGAACTCAAACCCGGCACAATTACGTCAACCACCTGGGCCCGCCAGACCTCGCTAAGCGAGGTCTTTATGTGACTGAAAAGGACAAGGTGGCTAGAGGAGTGTTGTGCCAGCCTATGGGGACGTGGGCCAGACCAGTGACTTATCTCTAATCGGCTGGACCGTGCTGCCACTGGGTGGCTGGGACGCTTGCGGGCAGGTGCTGCAGTTGCCTTGCTGATCTGGGAGGCAACCGAGCTGACTCTGGGCCAAGATTTGTTCATGAAAGTCCCATATGAGGTCAACACTCTCCCGCGAGGGGATCCCCATGAATGGCTGTCAACATCCCGGATTACTCAATACCAGGGACTGTTATGTGAGAACCCGATGTTACTACTGAGCCTTGTCAGGCCCTGAATCTGGCCGCTCTCATCTTGTGGGAGAAGGTGGGCCCTCACATGATTGCAAGGAAATATGCCAGCAGGCCTGACTCGAGAGGCCAGCCGATCCTAGACCCAGACTGGGTCCTGTACACTGGCACCAGCCTGATGAAACAAGGACAATGCTGTCGAGATATGCAGTCGTCACGGAAGAAACCATCGTCGAGGCTGGCTCTCTGCCGTCACACTGGTCCGCTCAACAGGCCGAACTGTATGCTCCAATCCAGGCCCTCCAGCTTCAAAAGGACAGAATCTCAGCACCGCACTGCCTGCTCACAGGTCAAAGCTGCCTCTCGGCACAGACAGAAACCTCCAGGGATTCAGGTAAAAGGCACGCTGCCCTTTGAACACTTGGAAGTGGACTTCACTGAAATGGAACCTCGCCGACACTACCATTACCTGCTGGTCACGGTATGTACCTTCTCGGGATGGGTAGAAGCTTTTCCTACCCGGACTGAACGAGCATCAGAAGTAGCCTGGTGCCTGCTTAGGGAGATGGATCCCAGATTTGGATTTCCTACCAGCACTGGATCGGACAATGGCCCGGCTGTCATAGCTGATTTAGTTCAACAAGTGAGCAAAACTTAAAACATCAAGTGGAAATTACATACAGCACATAGGCCCCAGAGTTCTGGGATGGTGGAAGGAACCAGCCGGACACTTAAAGAGACACTCTCCAAGTGGATCTTAGAGCCTGACTGCTCCTGGGTGGGCTTGACCTGTGGGGATGACCCCACAGTCCCATGGCTCTTCTCCGTACAAAATTGTGTATGGGAAGCCCCTCCCATAATAAAACAGGTGTCAACAAATTTGCCTCAAGTAAGGGGAGATTCACAGCAGATGGAACAACTGGGTAAGGTAATAAGTCAGGTAACTAAGTTTGTACAAGAAGGGTGCCATTCCCCCTTGGGAACAGATTCACAAATTTGTGCTCGGGGATCAGGTGTGGTCAAGGACTGGAAACACGGCTCCTCGGCCCCACACTGGAAGGTCCATATGCTGTTGTTCTAACCAGCCCGACAGCAGGTAAAGTTGTAGGTGTTGCTCCCGGATCCACCACACGAGGGTAGGGAGAGCATACCGGGCAGACCCGGAGGACGCCGAGCAGACTGCACAGAAGGACCCCACTGGGCCCTGTGAAACCACGATCATCTTAGAGAAGAAAAAGAGGTGAAGCTCTACAATCAACTGCTGCTACAGGACTTGCTGGTATCATCTTGAGACCAACCACAGTTTCAGTACAAAGACGGACCTGTGCTATAATTAAAGTTGAATGATGTGTATATAATCCTGATTTATCTGGCTATATATCAGCCACGCTAGATGACATGAAAGGTCAGGTAAAATTTATGTCTGATGATTTCTTCCTTTTGGGACTTTGGTCCTATCTTGGGTAAAGGGTGACTGATGGAAAACTATATTTACCATGGTTATAGTTGCCCTGATAGGTCTGCTTTGTGGACCCTTATCTTACAATGTATGATGAACCTTGTAACCAACCCAAAGGTTGATGTCATTCTCCCAAATTGGAGGTCAGAGAGTCAGGGTGCAGTATATCCCTATGAATGAGGCTCATCCTATGAGTTAAGAGCATCAGGAGCGGGGGGCGGGGGTGGGGGTGAAGGCGGAAACAGACGCAGCAGGCTCCGTCCTGAGAGTGGGCTCCGTCCTGAGAGCGGGCTCCATCCTGAGAGCAGGCTCCGTCTTGGGCCGGGCTATGGGCTTTGAGCCCTATGCCCAGTATCTGTGGAAACGACACACCAACTGGAAAGCCAGGCCCCCTGGATGGAACCCCAGGCTCGTAGCTAGACACTCTGTTGCCTAAAGCAATACCTAAACTATCTGTGTAACCGAATGGAATCATACGCTCTAGTACGCTTATTGGGGTATGACCACAGGCCTACTGATAACTGTCCACCGTCAACTCCCTAGGCTTAAGGCTTATGAATCACAGGTTAACTTTGATTGTATCTTTCTTTTCCTTTGTTCAGACTTTGTTCCCTTCCCTGGAATCAGGGAATCTGGGGAGGTGGGTTTGGGCACGTACACTTAGGGCATATAAAGTTTTCAGAAACACTGGTCGGGGTCCTCGGCCAAGAGGAGCCTCTGCCTTGGCCGCCGGTGTGATGAGCTGCTCTCCACTCTCTGCGCTGTCCTGCTGAGTGAGTTTGTTTCCCCGGAACGTGTGGCTATAACACCCAGACGTCCCAGACCCTGTCTCTAGGCCAAGGGCTAAGAACCCCGTCCCAAAGCCCACGTAAGCAAAACCGGCCACTGCCAGACCAGGGCAGCCGGCGAAGGGGGCCTTGCCCCCAAAGCCCTGTGCCCTGGAGGCCTAGGCTCTGCACAGGCCCCGCCCCCAGTTGCCTCCCCCACAGTGGCTCAGGGCCCCAGAGGGAGTCAGGACCCCAGAGCTCTGTCCTTCCATTGCTGCCTCTCTTTTCACTGTAAAATTCACAGAGCGTGAAATTCTCCATGGCAAGGACCATTCAGCGGCGTCCGGACAGCCACAGCTTCCTCTGCTACCATCTCCACCTCCATCTCTCTTTGCTGCTGTGGGTCAGCGTCTCCCTGTGTCTCTGGGTGTCTCCTTCAGATGGCCCGTGTCTCCCAGGCTCTCTGGGGGTGAATCACCCTCCCCACCGACCCTGTCTCTCCTCTGCGTCTCCGCCTGTGTCTGTCTTCCTCTCTCTTTCTCGGTCTCCGCATCTCCCTCTGACTCTGTCCGCCGTCTCTGTGTCTCTCTCAGCCCAGCGACCTCCGGGAGCACCTTCCGCCCCTGCCAGGAGACAGGTGGTAGCGGTCGCTGCCTCACATCTGAGCAGCAGCCGTGGGCCCATGGTGGGCCCTGCCCCCACCCTAGAGGCCTCCAGAGCCCAGACTGGGATGAGGCAGCCAAGGGCAAAGGCAGAGAGAAGGAAAGCCACCTGCCCAAGGTCACCCAGTGGGAGGAGGTGAAGCCAGAGAGTGCAGAGGGGCTCAGGCTGGCTGCAGACGAGCCAGAACTGGGCGGAGGGGCCAGCTCTGCTGGAGCCTGGGGCCAGGCCAGTGGCTCCCGCACAGCCCCGCCAGGCCCTCCAGGCCCTTCCTCTGCAGGCCTTTTCCCTGGAGCTTGTTCTCGCAAGGGGCCTCTGCACTAGCCGTTCCCTTCCCTCCGCCTGGAATGCCCTTCCCCCAGATCCCCATACAATGGGATGTCACTCCCCATCCCACCCCCAGGGAGCCCTCCCTGAGACCCCAGGAGAGATAGCAACTGTCCCTCCCTCAGTCCCTTTCTGCCCGCTCTATTCCTCAGAGTTCTTGTCTCTAGATGCCTTTTAAAAGTCTGTTTATAAGTAACTCTAACCCAGTAAGGACTCCACCACCCACTGGCTATGTGACCTTGGGCAAGTTGCTTGACCTCCCTGGGCCTTGATTGTCTCAACGGTCAAATGAGCCAAATGACATCAGGGCCAATCTCGTGGGATTTGTGGGGAGGATTAAATGAGTTGAAATCCCAGAGTACTTTGAACAGGGCTTGGCCCCAGGGGCGAGCTCGGTAAATATCTGGTGAGGTTGGGCTGAGTCCTTCCTGCCGTGGGCAGCTCTCAAAGGCACTGGGGAGCTCTCTGCTCCCTTTCCGCCCCAGGTGTCCAGGCCGGGAGGGGCAGCAGTGAGGTTGGGCCTCACCTTCCTACCCGCCCCCAAGGCCTGGCCAGCTTTCCAGAAGATAAAGCGGAGATACCTCCCTGTTATCTGAGCTGGAGATGAGCCGAGGCAGCCGGCCCCTCAGAGTCCTGCCAGGGCCGTTATCGCAAACAGCGTGCACATCACCCACCAGGAATCTGGGGCCCGGGGCCCGGCCAAGACAGGACTGGAGGAAGTTCCGGGCCGATAAGGCTGAGACAGAACGCTCAGAGTGGGCAGAGGGGTTACATCGGTGACGATCTCCCGGGCATCGAGGCGCCAGGGCTGGCGGGTGTGGGCGCTCACCTGAATCTCTCTGCCAGCCCCTGTGGGGCAGAGAAGGCCTACTGAGCTTGCTGGGTCTATATCCTTGCTGCGTAGGCAGGAGGAGGTCCCATGCCTCTCCTGGTGCGTGAGAGACGAGAGTGACCACAGTGATAACCCCAGACAACAATCACGTAGGTTTGGACGCACGGGCTCTGCAGCCAAAGGGTTGGTTTAAAGCCACATCTGCCTGCATGACATTCATGGGGGCTTAGCCCTCTGCCCTCAGTGGACTTGTCTGGAAAATAGCTCCTGCCCCGTGGGACTGTTTTGAAGATGCTTACGGCGAGTCTGGCTCGCAATGAGCCTTCAATTACGGCCGGCAGCTTGGGCCGGCCACCTTCTCCCCTGCATCCCTGTGTGCCGGCAGTGTGGGGGCTGCTCACTCCCCCAGGATCCGCCTGCTGCTGCCTTTGGGGGTCACGGGGAACCCCTCCTTTTCCCAAGACTGGGCTCTGCACTGGGCCGGCTTTCTCATTGCTCTGGCTTCATGTTCACAGTAACTGGGCGGCACAGAAAGTGAAGTGTCCGGGCCCAGCCAGAATGTCTCCTACATACGGGAAAGACATTCAGAGTGGATGGACAGTGACTTTCAGACAGAGGCCCTCCTCCCCAAGAGTGGCGCTGCCTGCCAGCCTTCTGTCCGACAGACCCAGGGTTGCCCCGCCCCTGGGAACTCAGCTTTAGGACAAAGCTGCTGTCTAGAATCACCCCACTCCGGAACGATTAAATCTGAGTCTCCAGAGGGTGCAGCCAGGTGTTGGATTTTTTTTTAAGCCCCAGTTGCCTGGAGGTGCTGCCAAGTGGGGAAAGCACAGGCTCCCTGTAGCCTTCTGGCCGGACTGTGTCCCTGCTGCCTGGAGTCCACCATGCCTCACGCCAGGCCCTGGAATCCCCTGCTCAAATGGCCCCTGAGTCCCACGATCTGCCCCTAGGAGTGGCCGCAGTGGACACACACCAGTCCCAAGGGGTGGCCGAGGGCAGCTGCTGGCAGGTAGCATGGAGGGAGCTCAGATCCGGCCACACAGCCAGGCCTAAAGCCCCGCACGAGCCCCCTCTGCTCTGGACTCCACCCGTCCCTGCAGCCCCAGCATCCTGCTTGTCAACCCAACAAAAGCTAATCGTGCCCAGTCTCTGTGTGGCCCCACTTTCTGGGCTGAAGGAGGTCAAGAACCCTTTCCCCTTCCTGCTGGCTGAAGCGAGGGCCTAGGGTGGGCAGGGAGCTGGAGCGCCCCCCGCCTACCAGGGAAAGTCACGCTGGGGTGGAAGCATCCCTGAGCCTCATGGAGTCACCTTCACCTGCAAGAGAAATGAGCTCTCAGGTGCGCTGAGCCCTGGTCTGTAGGCCTGAAGCTAGCCCCCGCCCTGGGGTGCACTAAATTCCCTTCGGGGCTTCAGCCAGTCTGAACTGGGGCTTTATTACTTGCACCCAAGGGCTTCATCTGATAGCCTGAGTTTCACTGCGGCGACATTACCTCCCCAGCAGTTCCCAGGCCCACTTAGGACACGGGTTAGTTAGCCATCAGGAATCTGTTTTTCCTGATCTCCAAGGATGCTCTGCCTTAAATAAATCCAATCAGTGACACTGATTGGAATGAGAAATAAACTCATATCTGTTCATCAAACACTAACAGTTCAGACTGTGGTGCTGGAGAAGACGCTTGAGAGTCCCTTGGACAGCAAGGAGATCCAACCAGCCCATCCTAAAGGAAATCAACCCTGAATACTCACTGGAAGGACTGATGCTGAACTTCCAATACTTTGGCCACCTGATGTGAAGAGCTGACTCATTTGAAACGACCCTGATGCTGGGAAAGACTGAAGGCAGGAGGAGAAGGGGACGGCAGAGGATGAGATGATTGGATGGCATCACCGACTCAATGGACGTGAGTCTGAGCAAGCTCTGGGGACAGTGAAGGACAGGGAGGCCTGGTGCGCTCCAGTCCGTGGGGTGACCACGAGCAGGACGCAACTTCGTGAGTGGAGAGCAGCGACAGCCCTTTAATAGGAGCCCCACGCTGATTAATTCATTTGCTCTTCAAAGGAGTCTTTGAGGAACTAGGTATTATCACCCCCATTTCACAGACAAAGAAAGCACAGCTTGATGGCAAAGCTAAGGCCCCAGCCCAGAGCAGTCTGAGCGCAGAGCCCGCACACGCTCCCTGCCCCCCAGAGGCAGCAGGGGAGCACCCTGCAGCCAGGCATCAGGTGCCCCGTCCACGGGGCGTGAGCAGGGCTGGGGGACCCCTTGGCAGAGTGGTTGGCGTGGGCTGTGTGGAGAGAGGAGCTGGAGGAGCCTCCACAGTCCTTCTCTCACTCTAGGATTTCCCTCCAGT
This sequence comes from Nanger dama, assembly GCA_917880005.1. Classification (NCBI taxonomy): domain Eukaryota; kingdom Metazoa; phylum Chordata; class Mammalia; order Artiodactyla; family Bovidae; genus Nanger; species Nanger dama. The sequence continues at coordinate 2,311,773 of CAKJTW010000016.1, read as the reverse complement.
TTCCCAAGCCATCTGCTGATTCCAGGAAAGCGGCCCGGCCTGACGCCTCCCATCTGGGAATGGCCAGACCCTGCCTCCTGTGGCCTAGCTCATTGGTGACTCACCCCCGCCCATCCCTCTGCCTAGTGTGATGAAATTTCTGGCACTTCTGAAAAGTTCTGGTCACCCTAGACAAGACTTGGCCCAGTCTCGCCATCAGGCCAGCTTTCCTGGGAGGGGAAAGGGAGGGAGGGGGCTAGGGGCGCTCTGCTCAGGGGCTAGGACCTCCCTGGAGGGCTGGAAAACTAGGTCTCAGTGCCCCTTCCCTACTGGGGCAGCCCAGAGATGAGAGGCCTGCTCCCAGCAAGTCTCTTGTCTGCTCTGAGCCTCAGTTTTCCCATCTGTGAAATGGGAGAGGTTGGTTTTTATTTTACTAAATAAGTTAGGAAATGCATAATAAAACACTCAACACTAGCAAATCTACCTTCACAAGAAAAGCTCTTCCAGCCCCTTTTGTTTTATAGAAACGAGTAGCTGCATGAGTGAATGTGTGTACGTCCACAGACATATATGTTAAATCGCTCCAGTCGTGTCTGACTCTGGGACCCTATGGACTATAGCCCACCAGGCTCCTCGGTCCCGGGATTCTCCAGGCAAGAATACTGGAGTGGGGTGCCATTTCCTCCTCCAGGGGATCTTCCTGACCCAGGGATCAAACCCAGGTTTCCTGTGTCTCCTGCACTGGCAGGCTGGGAAGCCCGCCCGTATGCACGCCCACAATCAAATTCTAACACACTTGCTGCTGCATTTCTGTGTGATACACTGTGGCCATTTCCTGCATCAGCACGTGTTTCTACATAACTGCAGTCAAGAGCTGCCCAGTGTTCCACTGTCTGCTGTAACCGCGGTTGATCTGATCCTCCATTCATCATTTCCAGTTTTTTTATCGTGAAAAATAATTTGAAGAATATCCTCCAACCTATATTTTGGAGCACTTGTCCACCGTCCAGAAGCTGCAAGGGTGTGCATATGTGTAAATGCTTGCGGTATATCCTGCCAAAGGACCCCAAGAAAGCCACAGGTTTCCTCCTCGCAGTCATGGGGGTCGCTCGCTCCTCGCCCAGTCACCACCGTCTGCTGAGGTCTTAGTCCATCTGCCAGCCGAAGGCCTTCTCCCGCCGTCTGAAGCTGGTTGCCTTCGCAAATGACTGTGTGTCTTCTGGAGAACTCCGTGAACCTCATTCACTTTCACCATTGAGGTGTTCATCTTAATAATTTTTGAGAGTTCTCTGTATAGTGGGAGTGTTGACCCTTTGTCTGCCAAGTACCTGCTGCAGACACCTTTGTTTTAAGTTTATTTGTTTCTTTTTTTTTAACATGTAGAGCTTGTAAAGCTTTTTTTTTTTTTAACTTGTAAAGTTTGATGTAGAAAAACTGTCTAGTATTTTCCTTTGTGCTTAGGATTTCTCCATTCTAAGATGGACTAGCAAGCAACCTGTTTTCTTCCAGCTCTTCTTCATTCATCCAGCCTTCATCCACTGTTACTCTCATATTTAACCCCTAGCTCTCTGGCCGCCCTAGCCCACACCCCCTGGTGGCTGGGCCCTCAGCACTAGGACTTGTTGAGGGACAGGAATTTCCAGTAATTCCTTGAAGCCTCCCCTTCTGGAAATGTGGGAGGGAAAACACAGCTCTATCTCTATTTCAATCATGAAGTTTGGCCTCTGAGGCGCCAAATAAACTCCAGTTAGCTGGGCTCCACCCGGCCAGTCTGCGGGTACCGAGGGGTTTAGGGTTGCGATGCTCTCAGGGGCCCTGGGAATGCCTCACTCAGACCTCCCACGCCAAGGAGCCTGGGCGACCCCACTCCCGCCTTGTGAGCTGCCCCCCAGCCAGCAATGAGCACAGCAGCTGCCAACGCAGGGTCACTCCAGCAGGATCCGGGTCCCCGGCAGAAAGGGGCTGAGGGCTCCCTCGTCCTGCCTGAAGCTTCCGGGAATAACGGTGAAGACAGGAATGAAGATAGTCACGGGCTTCCCTGGTGGCTCAGCAGCAAAGAATCCACCTGCAAAGAATCCACCTGCAAAGCAGGAGACGTGGGTTTGATCCCTGGGTCGGGATGATTCCCTGGAGAAGGAAACGGCAACGCACGCCAGTATTCCTGCCTGGGAAATCTCACAGACACAGGAGCCTGGTGGGCTATAGTCTATGGTGCTGCAAAGAGTCAAACACGACTTAGGACTAAACAACAAGAAACACAGTCCACAGCTTCACTGAGCTGAGAGCCTCTGATGCAACCACCTCTCTTGCGCCCTTCTCCACCACACGACTGAGACTCAGACCTGAGCTTGGGTGCAAACCCAGCCTCTCTCCTTCCCACCAGCAAGCTCACGCGAGCCCTGTGCCCACCCTACACACACCCCGGAGTTCTGAGTCCTTGAGTCCAAGTCTCCCAGTCCAGAGACACAACCCAGCAGGCTCCAGGTTTCCTCTTCCAGCTCTGAGACCCCTGGACCCCAGCTGGTTATAGCGATGCTGGGGGAAGGGCCCAGAATGCCCTTCCCTGAGTAGAGAAGCCCAAATCCTCCTGTCCCAGCTGAATCCGAAAGAAGGAGCCAGAAATTGGGCTGTTAGGTGTGGAGAGAAAAGTCTTCCTCACACAGGAAGGCAACTCCTTTTGGATTCCAGCCCTGCCCTCTGGCACCTGCAGACCTGTCTGCTACTCCTCAGTCAGAGCTCCAGGATGCCTGTTTTCCAAGCTGACAGATCCCAACTCCTCCAGTACCCTGTGACCAACTCAACCTGTCCCTCTGCCAGGGCTGGGCCAGAGGCTTTCTACACGGTCCAAAGAGAATTTTCACCTTCCACATTCCAGCCTTTAGACCTCATGTGATGTGACCCATGCTGGAGGTGGTTATCTAGAGTGGCCATATTGACGCATCAACACACTGACCGCAGTGTTCCTTAGCTGCCCGGCTGACCTTACAAAGCTGAGGAGTCCTTCGAAGGAGCGGTGGTGAGAGGAGAGGACTTGGCCAGGCCCAGTGGGCTGGCAGGAGAATTTGGTATTTATTTGGAGAGCTATGAGGAACTGCTAGAGAATTTTAATGGGCGAGACTGAGAAGGCTGGGGCTTCCCTGGTGACTCAGCAGTTAAAAGAATCCTCTTGCAATTCAAGGGATGCAGGAGACATGGGTTTGATCCCTGGGTCGGGAAGATCCCCTGGAGGAGGGCATGGCAGCCCACTCCAGTATTCTTGCCTGGAGAACCCCATGGACAGAGGAGCCTGGGAGGCTACAGTCCATGGGGTCGCAGAGAGTCGGACACGACTGAGCAACTGAGCATGCACGCAACTGAGAAGCTGGGTGCCAGAGTTCAGGTGGGAGTTCGGATGGGGGTTGTGGCGTGAGGATGTGGCAGGACTGGAGAGACACTGAGGAGAGAGACCCCAGGGCTAGTGTGACACTGGGAGCCGGGGAGAGGGCAGGCTGGGGCGACCTCAGGTTTCTGGCTCCAGAGGTGTCACTGATGAGCTGGGCGGGGTGCTGGTCTGCACTTTCTGCTGCAAGTCACAGGACACTTGACTCACAGGGGCCTAAAGCCAAAAAAAAAAGGAGGGGTGGGGTGGGGGAGGTAGTGAATTCCATAATGGAACAATATGGAGGGGAGGACGTCAGGCATAGCTGGATCCAGGTGCCCAAATGTCTCCAGGAACAAGTTTCTCCCCCTCGGCTCTCAGCTCTTCTCTCCTCTCTCCACTTTCCACCCAAAGCATCTCTCCTGGTGACCAAAATTCCCAGAAGTTCCAGCCCACAACCCTTCATGTCTAGACGAAATGAAGCAATACTCCACTGGCCTTAAGGTTCTCTCCCCAATGGAGGGGCTTAAGTCAGATGCTCAGCCCTGGACCAATCACTGCAGCCAGAGGAACAGGCTGTGCTGATTGGCTCAGCCCCCGATCGTACGCTCTCCCAAAAGCCTGGGTGTGGGAGTGAGCCTCTCAATGGAAACTAGGGGCCGTTGCCAGATCCTGGAGAGGAATCCGTGAATGACCCTCACAGGGTGGCTGCATTTGCGTTCTGGGCTTTGAGCTTGGTTTCTTCTGCATTTGATTCAGATGCTGTCAGATAACAGCAAACATTTCTGAAGCGTGTTCTCTGTAAAATCCCCAACAGACACTTTGGGGACTTCATCGAGCTCATCACTGATTGGCTCTCAGCCAACAAAGCCCTGAGCCACCAGCGAACGAGAGCCCAGAGATTCTTGCATCTCACACGGTCTCTGACTGCAGCTGGACTGGGTACCAGGAACCCCGGCAGCACCGGGGAAGCAACGTGGGCCTGATAGGAATGCCGTCGCCTGCGGCTGGTGACTAATAATAAAACAAGCAGGTTACACCCATTGCAAAAATGCGAAGCCGGCAGGAGAGAAAGTGACATGAGCCCAGTGGCTGATTCCCACTTTGTGAAAATACCAGAAGTGGAGGATTGTGGACATCGGGGTCTACCAGATCCGGAGAGCCTCTCCCAGGCCCCTCCCCGGTTGCAGCATCTCCCCTTGAAAGCAGCGGCCAGCTCTGGGTGCATCCCTAAATCTGAAGCATGTTGTTTGGGTTGTTTTTGAACTGGACCTAAACAGACACCCATAAACGTTCCTCTTTGCATCCGTGAGGATGCGCACATCCGTCTGCATTTCCTTTCAATGCTGTGCAATATTCCACCGGGGCGAGCACACCGGGTGGATCTGCCGTCTGGATGTTCCAGGCTGTGGTCTGGTTTCCCTGTTACATGTGGCACTGCTCTGGCTGCCCCAGGGGCATAGGTCCTAGTCTCCAGGGCCAGCGTCCGGCCCGGGTCACGGGTGTGCCCGTTTCAAGCCCACCAGCTCAAGCCAAGCTGCTCTTTCCGGGTGTTTGCGCCCACAGGGGCCCCCGCCAACCGCAGCTGGCGGTGGGGGTGCACCTCCCCGCCAACCCTTGTTAACGTTCGCCCGTGCAGTAGATGTGAAATGGTGTCTCAACGTGGTTCTGATTTACATGTCCCTGGTCACTAATGGGGATGAGGATTCTGCCGTGTTTGCCAGGCGTCTGCAGCTCCTCTGCAGTGAAGTTTCCGCTCAGGCCTTTCACTCCCGAAAATATTGTTCTCTTCTCAGCAATCACTGATTTGTAAAGCGCAGTCTGGCCACGTGACTGCCTGCCTTTAAGCCCTTCCGTGGCTCCCTGGGGGTGCTGGAGCAAAGCCCAAGCCGAGGCCAGGCCGGCAAGGCCCTCGAGTGGTTGGGCTCTGATTGGCGTCTGCCCTCGGTAGGAGCCGAGCGTGTCTCTCTCTCTCTCCTCTCAGTCTCCCCTCCTCTCTGCGCCTGTGGGGCTGTATCCACTTTCTTGTCCACACCCTGCTCTCTGTGACCTCCCAGCTCCCGCTTGTGCTGTGACACCTGCCAGAAACACCCTCCCTCTCCCCCCGGCCCCCCATCCTTGCCTGCTTGCACGGTTCTCAGCCTTCGCATCTCAGCTGAAACATCACTTCCTCCAGGGAGACCTCCTGGCTTCTGTCCACCCCCTACCTAGATGGTGGGGCCACAGGGCCTGTCTCCAAGCTCTGCTCCGTGTGCCATAACTGTCAACAGGCTTGTGAGCCTTCGCCACTGAACAGCAGACTCCCTGAGGGGCAAGAGCATGACCGTTTCACTCAAGTATTTGCCTCGTAAGTGGGAATGTAGCTGCACAGCAGATCAGCGAAACTCTGGGAGACACAGAGGGACAGCGGCAGCCTGGGGATGCTCAAGAAAAGCAGCCGCACAGACAGAGACCTGGGAGACATCCAGGGACCTGGAGGAGGGGCAGCCCCTGGCCTGGGAGTCCTGGAGCTGGGTTCCAGTCCTGCCGGGCTGAGTTCTCAGGCACATCTCTTGTCTTCTGTGTCACCCCGTCTCACAGAGGGGTGTCCTGGCTCACTTTTCATCACAGGTCATGCCGTGGGTGGCCAGCCCGAGGTCGGGCCCACAGCTTCAGTCTCGGGGAGCAGGCAGACCTGGGATCAGACAAAGAGGCTGTGTTCTGGGCTCTTTCAGCAGCTTGGCTGCAGCTGAACAAAGCCACGTGCCAACACGTGAGAGGAGGGGCTGGGGGCGGGCAGCACCCCAGCCCCCTCTTGGCCTCCAGGCCCCGCTGTCTGAGTCTCCCGTGGGCCCAAGGGAGCTGGAGGAGGCGTGCTATCCACCGTGGCTCTCACAGGGCTCATGCCCACGGCCTGCTGAGCGGATGGGGAACTAGAGAGGCTTGGAGGTCGTGGTCAGAGGTCCTGGGATGCTGCTAGGAGGGGCAGAGGCTGCACCGCACTCCACTGCACGGCCCGGAGGCTCCCTGCCGGGGTTTCAGCAGCCAGAGTGGGGGTGTCGGCCACCCAATCTCCCCTGGTCCTGCCCTGGGAAGATGGGGCACAGTGCCCTCCTGTCAGCTGATCAGAGGACGGGCAGGGGCAGTTGTCATCACCTGGCCCGCTGCACAGCTTCCAGGAGCGGGCCTCAGTCTCGACCACCACCTCACGTCTGGAAATCTGCCGAGCATCCACCCACGTCCCCTCCACCCACGTCCCCTCCACCCGCCTCCTGCCAGCTGGCAGAAGGCCTCCCGCAGAGAGCCTGGCTCAAGCCCCAGCCAGCTGCCCGCACGCTGTGTGGCGTGGGCCAGGGGCTCCCTCTCTGGGCCTCCATTCTGTCTTGTCTCTGAAGCGTGGAGGAGGCCAGCAGGGGTCAGAAGGACGTAGTGCCTGTGGACGAGCCCCATGGCCACTAGGATTGTAGAAGGAAGAGGACGCAAGTCCGCAGTGTGGGCGGGAGGAGCTGCAGCTGGAATCCTTGTCCACCGCGGGTGGGAACTTCACGCGGTACGCTCATCTCAGAAACCATTTCGTAAAATTGGCTACAGCTGAGTACTTGAACTTGGATGACCCGAAACTCCCCTGCAGAGGAGGCAAGCGTGTGTCCGCCAGCAACCAGACAAGTTGGTCCCCGCCAGCACCGCCCTTAGCTCCCCAAACTGGAAGTCACTCGCATGCCCACCGCAGAGGGATGGATACAGGGGTCGGGGTGCATCCACACAGCAGCAGATGGTGTCACGGTGAAAACAAACAGCTCCCAGCCACATGGAACAGCAAGGACATCGCTCAGTGACGCAGCCCAGGAAGTCGGGCACAAACAGCAGGCAGAGGAGGCCCCTTGTTACAAAGTTCGGGAACAGGCAAAACTAATATGTGCGGCTGAACGTTGGGGGCAGGGACCCTCGGGCAGTTAGGACTGGGAGGTGGCAGGAGGGGGCTGTTGAAGGGTTCTTGGGTAGTGGATTTTTCTTGGTCACGTGCATGGCTTGTGGGATCTTAGTTCCTCGACCAGGAATCGACCCCGAGTCCTGTGTGTTGGAGGTGCTGGACCGCCAGGGAGGTCCCTGGGGTCTGAATCTTAACTGCGGGCCGGTTTCATGTGTGGTCCATGAAGATCCAGTATGCACACCCTGATGCTGGGGGCATAAGAAGTTATCCCAAGACAGGATCGCGTGGGAACTGGGATATCCCCCAGCTCTGTTTATGTGAGTTTTAATGAGGTCTCAGGAGGGTAGCAGAGCAGCCCAAAGGCAGGCAACACCCTGCCTGCCGCCCTCAGCCCATGCAGGAGGTCAGTGCGGCGCCCGTGGTCAGCCTTGCACACACGCGTGGCTTCTGGCTTCAGGGGTGCAGCTGGCCCGTGTGTCTGTGCAGGGCCGCCCCAGTGCTGTGGAGTTAAGCTCAGCCAGCAAGGGGCAGGGGCCCCAGCTTCCTCGGCCCCCACTGGAGGCAGTTCTCAGGCGCGCCCTGCGCAGTCCCTGCGGGGGCCCTGGCTGGCTGTGCCCCGGCGACCCCAGGGGCGACACGACCCCTGCTGGTGACGTGCCCCCTCGCCTCCCTCCCTCCCTCACTGGGCTTTCCGGGTCACCCCTTGTGCCTGAACCCTTGCTCCAAGTCACCTTTCGTGTCCTTAGATGTGGAACAAAAGGGCAGCCGGAGGGATTACCCCTATCTGGGAATCTGGAGGCAGGCTGCCGCCTCAGATCTGATCAGGAGACCGCGTGTGCCCGGAGCTGAGTCACCGCCTTATCCCAGCCGTTCAGCAGCCCCACGTCTTGATGGCGGCTTTTGCATTTGCAGAAACTAGTAACCAGGACCCAGAGCAAAGGACAAGGAAGCCCGCCGGAGCCCACGATCTGTGACAGGTGCAGATTGCGAGCGTCTTGCACATTTTTCTTTCTTTTTATCCTGGCCGCATTACTTGGCGTGTGGGGTCGTCGTTCCCCAGCTGGGGATTGAACTCAAGCCCTCGGCTGAGCGAGCGCAGAATCTAGCCAGCGGACCCCCAGGGAAGTCCCCAACCCCACCTTGTAAAGTCAGCCAGAGGGCTGCAGCGCCACCACCCCCACAGGAGCACCCGCCACCCCCCTGAATCCGCAGCGGAGGCGGGGAGGATGGGGGGTGGCTGGGGCTCAGTGCGGGAGGGCTCTGCACTGATAGGACATAAGCCCACTTCCCCTCCCCCAGACCTGCACCCCCCAAAGCCGGGCCTCCAGACCGTGTGGATCTGCAAGGAGGCAGGCCTGTCACTCCCGGTGGATCCTGGCGGCCCTGTGTCCGAGGCCCAGGTGTGCAGGGGAGAGGAGGGCAGAAGGCAGTCGCTGATGCCCACTGAGGGTCAGCGCAAGAGGGGGCCAGGCTCGAGCTGTCGAGTCAGCTCCCCATGCTGGAGGGATGCCTGGCCTGGGGCACCTGGCTGGGGCAGCATCAGAGAGGATAGGGAAGGTGCCCCTGGGTCAGCGCTCTCCCTAACAGTGCTTCTGGAAGATTCTCACGTGCCCACGAATGTCATGGTAGGGACGGAGGCCACCCCAGGGACCCTGATGGCCGCTCAGAGCAGCCCAGCGATGGGCTGCCCCTCGGTCCTGGAGCCCCATGAGCTTAAACAGCTGAGCATGGGCGGGCCGGGGCAGGGGAGGGAGGCTGAGAAATGAAGAACCCCAAGCTAGGTGGAAGGACTGGCAGAGGCCAGTCATCCAGACACGGGAGCGAAGGTCCCAAACGAAGGCGAACAAAGCAAATCTGGCCACCTCTGCAGAGAGAAGCATCACGTGTGAGCGTGGCCCAACCAGGACGGCGAGCCTGGAGGGCAGGAGGAAAAGAGACACAGGAGGCCATGCCGTCGTGTCAGTGGGCGCGGAGAACGCTGCTTAGCAAAGTCAACGTCCTGGCGCAAACTGGCCTGGACAGTAACCTTAAAAGGGCAGGGATGTATCGATTCCACCGCAGCAGGTTGGAAGGCAGAGCTGGTGGGCAAGCCCACACCAGCGTCCAGTGTCACGCCAACCCCGATCGCCCTCCCAGACAGCAGCTCACTGGGCACCTCCTGGCCGGGTCCATCACTACTGACCTCCCAGAGCAGCCCTGGGTCCCTGGCCTGTGGGCCGGGCGCGCAGAGCCCGTGTCCCGCTGCAGCGCTGGGGGGCGCCCGGGGCTTTGGGAACAGGCAGCACTGGCCCCGCCACCCCCACGCCAGCCTCCCCAGCCCGCCTCTCCCCTCCCCACAGGAACTTCACGGCCACTGCCTTTAAATTGTAGTCATTTTAGACGTAACGCATAATTGTAGTAAAATACACATAACAAAGGTCTGTCTAGTCAAGGCGATGGTTTTTCCAGGAGCCGTGTATGGGTGTGAGGGTTGGACCATAAAGAAAGCTGAGAGCCAAAGAATTGATGCTTTTGAACTGTGGTGTTGGAGAAGACTCTTGAGAGTCCCTGGGACTGCAACGAAATCCAGCCAGTCCATTCTAAAGGAAATCAGTTCTGAATATTCATTGATAGGACTGATCTTGAAGCTAAAATTCCAGTCCTTTGGCCACCTGATGCGAAGAGCTAAAGACCCTGATGCTGGGAAAGATTGAAGGCGGAAGGAGAAGGGGACGACAGAGGGTGAGATGGTTGGATGGCATCACCGACTCACTGGACGTGAGTCTGAGCAAGCTCCGTGATGGACAGGGAGGCCTGGTATGCTGCAGTCCCTGGGGTCACAAAGAGCTGGACATGCCTGAGCGCCTGCCGCTGTAGACACAGCTGTGCAGATGTCCGTTGCACACCTCACTTCTAATCATGACATGGAAATATTTTATGTCTGAACAAAAATGTGGACTCACCAAGTGCATACATTTCTCTCTCAGAATTTGCGTTTTTCATCCCACGGTTTGAGATCTTAAATCCAGATAAAAGCTGCATGCGTTCTCATAGAATGGAAGTGAGTCAGGTTCTGTCTTTCCCGGCTCTATAATCACGGTGCAGGGACTGATTATTTCCAATCCACCAACCAAACACAGGAGTAGGTGGCACGGCGACAGCAGAGACCCCAAACGCACTTTATGTGGCCTGAGGGCGCTGAGCCGCCACCGACTTAACCCTCCAAACACGGGCTTGGAGCTGCGTCCTCAGGTGCTGGGGCAGCCGGATCGCAGTTCAGTTCCACGGATGATGTGATGCTTATGAAAAGGTGTGTCTCAAAAACACGCACATCCAAAGCACCCGTCTGTGTCACGATAGTGACCGTGTCCACGGCGATGGCTTAACACAGCCAAGCACTTTATCTAGAACTCATTGCAGAATTTCTGGAGCACGGTGATCCTAAAAAAGCAGACTGCCTTTATGACTGATTCAACTCATGCACAGGCAAGGCCCCGTGTTGGCTGTGCCAGGGTGGGGGTGGGGGCTGCTGTTCCTACTAGCCCACCGGGGTCTGCATGGCCCTGGCAAGTCATTAGCTCTGGAAAAAGAGTCCTGCTGGAAAAAGTCTGGTCAGGCCCTGTGGCTGTAGGCTTTCTGGGTTTGCTGGGTGCCCCTGGTGGGCCACCGATCAGCAGGGTCTTCACCTTCGGTCCCAGCTGGCGCTCCGAGCGGCGGCATGGCAGGGCTGGATTGAGGCGGACCCTCGGAGCGGGGAGCCTTTTTTGGCTCTGCTCACACCCCAGAAAGATGTTTGTCAGGCTCTCTCTGTCTCTCTCTGACTTCTCGAGCCCCGATGACCTCAAGCACACCGCTGAAGAGACGTGACCCGGCAGACAAGCCGCTGAGCCAGCCGGGACGCTGTGCCCAGCAGGCAGCCTAGACCAACCAGTGCCTGCTCTGCCAGACTGGTGACCCCAATCCTGTGCACAGACGGGCCAGCCAGAAACCCTCCCCGCACATAAAAGGCCTTTGTTTGGCCGCCTTCACCCTGGCCCCCCGTCCCGGCCTTCCCCACGGCCGGGGAGGAAGCAGGCTGCCTGCCCAGCGTCTGTCGACCCCTGCCAGCCCCTTTGCCAGCCGGTCCTCGTGCTAAGCTGCGGAAAACGCTAGAGAGGTCACGAACGTGGGCTTTGGTGTCACACCCAAGGGGGGCTGCTCCTCACGACTGCAAAACAGCCGCACAAGCCTGTGTTTGCTCCTGACCACTCTTAGCCCCCCCGGCGGCTCAGACGGTAAAGAATGTACTCGTGATATGGGAGACCCGGGTTCCAACCCTGGGTCGGGAAGATCCCCTGGAGGAGGAAATGGCCAGTGTTCTTGCCTGGGAAATCGCATGGAGAGAGGAACCTGGCGGGCTACAGTCCATGGAGTCGCAAAGAGTCGGACACAACTGAGCAACTGACACTCTCTGAACCCCACTTCCTGGACAAAGAGACGTTCTAACCCCCAGGACAGATCTGGCGTGCTGGGGGTCAGAAACCAGGGGCCCCCTTGTCCCCACATGCCTCCTACTATGTCTCCCATCCCCAGCCCGTCTGGACCCCGGGCCCTGGTGCTTGCAGACTCTGTCTGAGCCCTGTGTCACAGCGTCCCTGGTCACCAAGCCAGCAGCACTCTCCCCGGCTCTCTGCATCCTTACCTGGTGGGGCGCTGACAGGTGCGTCACCCGGCGGGCCTCGCTTTCCCCTCAGGACCCTTGACAAGCGTCGCCAGAGGAAAGCAGAGCACGATGACCACACACATGCCCACCACAAGGTTCCCTGCGTTCCCGACCCCAGGAAGAGTCTGTCCTCGCCTGAAACCCCCGAGCCCAGGACCCCACATCAGGAAGAGGCGCTGGCACCGGGACCCCAGGGGGATCCCCCTGTTGGACGGCTGCCCAGGTATCCCTGGCTGACCTGGGTTCCACGGTGTTATCTCCGGGATGATGCCCTCCCGTGGAGCTGGCTGGACAGGAAGCTGTCCTCGGAGGGCGGGGTGCCTCCCTGAGGTGGGCACAGCCCTGCCCTACCTGGGCAGCTGACCACCTTTCCTCCAGCCTCAGCTTTCCCCACCCCCGACCTTGGACCCCCCTCCATCCAGCCAGGGATGGCCTGGCTGGAGCTTGAGTTGGGGAAACAGGCGCAGAAGAGTGGAGGGCTCTCCCCACATCTGTGATGCTCGGCTGCAAAGTGGGGGGCTCTTCAGAGATCCCGGGGGTGCCATGGAGGGAGGGGTACCCCGTATCAGCCTGGCGCTGCCGGGTGGAGGAGGGGAGCTGGGGCATCAGGGGGCCAGGCTTCCCCAGCACCCCTGGGAGTGGAAGGAGGCTGCATGAGGCAGGCCGCCCTGGCCTGAGCCCACGGGTGTCTGTGGGGGCAGCCAGCAGTCCCTTTGGTCGCCCGCAGGGATCTCACTCCAGGGGACACTCCCCTCGGGTGGCGCCTTCGTCTACACACAAGGTCCTAAACCATCCAGCCCTGGGGCTGCAGAGCCGGCACTCTGGAGCCAGGGTGTCGGAGAAAAAGTTGGAGTCATCGGTGAGGGCGGAGGGGCTCAAGGTCAAGTTCAAGGGCCCTGCTGGGAGCCAGCCTCCCCCAGGGGGGCTGCCCGTCGGACCTCCAGGAGGCACCAGCTCTGAGGATGGCCAGGTCTGCTGCGTCTACAAGGGCGCGGGGGCATGCCCCCACAATCCTGAGCCTGCCTGCTGTGTCTGCACGGGGACCCCCCTTTCCCAGCGGGCGTCTCGGATGGATCTGAGGGGCTGCAGGCTGGCCCCTGGAGCCATGGCCCCAGCCCCGGACACCTCGCCCTGGCCCCCAGCTCTGCAGCTGACTGCCAAGCCCGGCTGGATGCCCTCTCCTCACTCCCAGCTGGTGCCCCCTTCCCGCCCAGTCCACACGTCCAGCCGCCACAAGGAGCTCCCGATTCAGCTCAGTTCCAGGCATCTTTTGGGGAGACATTTGCTCACAGCCTGCAGGCTGCCCTGGCTCCCCTTTCCAGCCCTCAGAGCGGGAGGACCGCTGTCTGCTATAGACCCTGGCCGGCAGCCGCTGCGCTGGACAAGCAGGCAGTGCCCACTGTCCGTCCCGGGTCAGAGAGAGCTTGGCAGCACTCTGCCCTCCTGTTCCTGGGACAGACCCAAGTTCCCATGGGCAGAGCACCCGTCCCGGGACTGACCTGGCAGCTTCCAGGGTCTTGGGAGCTGGAGCCAGCATGATCAGTGCCCATGGCTGCATCCTCCGGACCCTGGACAGAGCAGGAGGCCCGAGGTGCCCAGAGGCTCAGAGCCCTGCCTGCCTGCCTGCCTGCTGGCTGCTGGGGTACACCAGGGCCAAGTTGCACATGCTGGGGGCGTTCCTCCTCAGCTTTGTGGATGAGGAGCTGGGAATCAGAGGGAGGTCCCTGCTCACGGTCACACAGCTGGGACAAGGTCCAGGTGGGACTGGAGCCAAGGCCTGATCTCTGCAACGCCCCTCAAGTCGGCCTCTCCCTGCCTGGGCCCTGCACCTCCTCCCATCGGCAGGCGGGCCCTCCAGTGCCAGTGACCCCGGCGGCCCGGTGCCCACGCAGCTACTGTCTCCCTGCTGGGCCATGCACGTCATCAAGCCCTGGAACCAGGCTCCTGGAGATGCCCCTCCCTCCCCCAGCGGGGTCCTCCCCGGCGTCCGACTGGCCTGGGGCAAGCTCCCCCAGCCGGTGTTAATGACTCTCCCCTCCCCTTCCTGAGGCCTCGTCCCTTTCTGGGGCATGTGGTCCTTCCACAGCCCAGCAGCTGCTTCTCAGCCTAGGCCCAGCCGGGTCAGGAGGGATGAGGGCGAGGCACATCGCACTGACGCGTGCACACCCACCTGAGGGCCTCTCAAATGCCACCGGGAGTATAACGGCCCGAGTGCCCCCACCCCGGCCCCCCACTCCCACCCCATCCTCATCTCCTAGGCCCGGAGCAGGGAGGGCATGCGGAGACCGACCACTCCGTCCCCCTGATTTTCTCGAGGAGACGGGGGGAGAGCACCAGGCCTGCAACACTGACCCTCAGTGTCCGACTCGGTCAGCCAAGACCACGGGAGCCGAGGGGCAGGCAGGGAGGCCTGCCGGGGTGTGATGACCTGCGTCTCCTCCAAACAACAGCGAGGGACGGCAGCCAGGCGGGTGGGGACAGCTTGTTCTCACAGCTGGCCCCGGGGACCTGAGTGGCCGCCCCTCAGCCCCGCTGGACCTCACAGCTGCAGGGCCGCCCCTGCCCCCAGCCTTGGCCTGGATGTCGAAATCCGCACAGAGGCTGCTGGGACGTGGCGGTATCCTCAGGTCCGTCACACCCGCAGCTCAGGGGGCCGGCAGGTGCCCTGTTCCTTCCGTTTTGGGGGACGGCTGCCAGGCTACAGGCAGGAAGACGGGACAGGGGCTGGGGGTGTCTGTGGGCTCACGGCTTCCGTACACACACACAGCGGCTCGGAGACGGGACTGACCTGCTTCACCGCAGACGCGGCGTCGGTGTCAAGACAACAACCCGCAGGAACGATGCCTTACAACCATAAGGATCGCGGCAACACACTTCTGGAGCCAGGCGCTGTTCTAAGGCCTTTGCACGGGCCCCCAGCCAGGCTGAGATGTCTTCCCCATTTCACGGATGAAACGGGAGCAGACGGCAGTTCGGTCACGCACCCGAGGTCAAATGACAGTGGACAGCCGACCTGCGGCGTCCACTTCACTCCGTGGACGGAGTGGCTGGAGCTCGGCTCCTCCCGCGCCCACTGGCGGCTCACCCGAGCCCCCCGGCTTGGCTGCCAGCCGCCCCTTGGAAGCTCCAGGTGGAAAAACAATTGTGGTGTTGGCCCAGGGCTGCTGGCGGGGCCCAGGGCCCCCCTCCCTGAGCCAGAGGTGCCAAGCAGCCTGCCGGGGAGCCCTGGGGAGGGCCTGGCCGGTGGGGGGGTGCAGACGGGGCACTTGCTCAGAATGCAGAGGGGCAAGGGCCCCCTCCTGGATGTGGAGTGGGGAGAGGGTCTCTAGGCTGGCCCGGCAAAGACTGCTCCCAGCCGGTCTCCTGCAGCCCATGGGCACAGACCAGAACACCAACGGGGTGGTTCTGAGGACCCACTGCCTGCCCGCAGGCCTTGTTCTGGGGCTGACGCGCGGGGTACAGACCCCCATGCCCTTGCTGCCCGGCAGGGAAGCAGAAAGGGCCTGGTTGTTCCTTGCACCCTGGGAAGCCACCACCTGATGGACGAGGAAACCTAGGCTCCCAGAGGCAAAGCGACTTGCCACGGGCACCCGGGGACCCACGTCAGGGGCTCTGGGCCATGCGCCTACCAGCCATGCCCTGGGCCCCTCGCACGCCCACCAGGCTCTCCCAAGGACCCCGCAGGTGGGTGTCAGCTTTCCCACTCTTGGCCGCCGCAGCTCTGCAGCTCCGAATGGGCGGGAGGGGGGCTCGCCTGGAGTCATCTCGCAGGGAAAGGCAACACCAAGACTGCCCCCCTGGCGCCCCGATGGTCCGACGTCAGAGCCCACAGGTTTGCATGCTCAGTCATCTCCGACTCTGCGAACTGTTGGACGGTAGCCTGCCAGGCCCCTCCGTTCATGGGATTTTTCAGGCCAGAATACTGGAGTGGGTTGCCATTTCCTCCTACAGGGGATCTTCCCGACCCAGGGATGGAACCCGAGTCTCCTGTGTCTCCTGAATGGCAGATGGGTTCTTTACTGGCTGAGCCATCAGGGAAGACCCACTGTCTCTCCCAAAACTTTCCCTGAAACTCCTCGCCTTTTGAGTCATAGGAGGGAGTCTGCATGAGCCGGGCAGACTGGGCTTAGGGCCTCGGCCAGCGGGCAGCCCCTCCTGTGCTGGGGACAGCTGCGGGGCTGGGCCTCGGCCAACAGCATCCTTCGACAATGATTCATTACTTACCTAGCTGAAGCCACACCCATATGCGCCCTCTGCGGATAATTCTGGTCTGTCCTTTTTAAGCAACAGCACAGTTACACTTAACTATCCAAGAGGAAGTGAAGCCCGCACAATGCCTTCTCTGTGATCCCACAGAAAAACGGCCAGGCCGGCCAGCCGTGTTCAGGCTGCTGCTCAGCAGAGGGCCTGGGCCTGGGAGAGAGCGGGCGCCGCTCTCCACACAGAGGCCCAGGCTGCCCTCGGCTGCTCTTGTGTCTGCTCTCAGCGGCTGTCCTGTCTCCTCTCCCGCCATTGGTCGGTCACTTCTGGAAGCACCCAGGCTCTGCTTGGAAAGCGGCTACAAGCTCAATGCCTGTGGCCGGTGAACGGACCATCAATGACTCTGCCGTGAGCAGAGCTTAACAACAAGGGGAATTCGTGGCGAGAACAGGCGCCATCGAGCCCTCCTCAAGCTCCGGGCGCTCAGGGGGCTCCGGGACGGAACTCAGGGATCTGACTCCTCAAGGGTGCCCGCCTGGATGAAGCTCGGTGCCGAGTGCAGCGAGGATCCACTTCCCTGAGATGCTCTACCGCCGCCGGCTGGAAGGGCATCCTGGCGAGCACATCTACCCTGATGCCCCTCTGAGCAGCACACGTCAGAGCAGTGTAGGGCACAGGTGCACAGCGGCCCGTGAAGCCCCGTCTCAGCGCTGCCAGGCTTCCTCGTTTCCCCATCGTGTTTTATCCTTTTCTCCCTCCGTTTCATTCTCCAGTCCCTTAGACAGGCTTTATCTTTGTGGCTGAAATCAGGCTGCTCTGTGACTTGAAACAAAGTCCCTTCCCCTCCCACCCCCAAATATAAAAGTCTAGGTAAGGACTCTGGTCCATCACTGAACCTTCTCTGTGGTCAGAGGCAGGGGACGGGTGTCAGGATGGGCAAGGCTGTGCCAGGCGACACGCCGTGTAGAACCTCAGCGGTGCTTCATTTCTCCCCCACTCTGAACATCCACCCCTGTCTGCCCAGGGGCTCTGCTCACCTGGGGCTTTCAGGGACCCAGCTGACAGATGCCACGGCTCAAAATGTGTTCCCGCCGTCGCTGCAGCAAGAGGGAGGCACCCAGAGCATCACCCACTGGCTGGGAAAGCGTCCCCGGGGAGCAGAGGGTCCCCGGGGAGACACACAGGGCACTGAGCTCACGGTTCATGAAGCAAGTCCGCGGGCGCATCCAACCTCAGGGGTGGAGAGGAGCACCCTCCAGGAGGATCTGCCCTTGGATCATGCTGCACTCTCGGGGCAGCGGGGGGCTAGGCTGGGGGGCGGGCAGGGGGCCATGACTGCTACAGCCTGGGCTGGAGGTGTGGGAGCCCCTCCAGGAAGGCGAGGAGGGTGCCAGCAGCTCTAAACACTCGCCCGGGGCCGCGACCAAGAGGGAGGCGGGCCAGGCAGGGGTGTGTGAGCAGGGGCACCGGGCGGCTGCACCAGGCTCTGGGCGCTGCAGCAGCGGGAGCCCTGAGGGGCCCCCAGGGACCAGATCTCTGGGAATAAAGAGTCAGGCTCCGGCCCAGGCAAGACATCAGGAGTGGTCTGGCCTGGCCTCCACCGGGATGAGTTAGACGGGGACCCTCTCTATTTGCTTCCCCTCTGGTGCTGGGGTTGGCTGTGAGCAGGCCAGGGTGTCAGGAATGACTCATCGTCAGAGCTGAAGGTTCCGCTGGACAGAGGCTACCGACGCTCGGACTGGCCAAGGACCTGTCTCAGGCTCGAGGAGCTCTTGGGGAAGCCGCCACTGGTGGTGCCCACCACGTGCCAGGCTAGCGTGCCCTCAGCCCCACCAGGAGCGCCCGTCTCAGCTGCGTGGACAAGAGCCTGAGGTCCGGGAACGCATCACACAGCCGGCATCCCATCCCAGGTTTCGGAACCCCGCAGCATCTCAGGATTCCTGGGGAAGGAGTCACAGCCTTTGAAACAACGGCGGGTCCTCACGTGACTGAAGACCTCGGGAACCAGATGGGCGTCTGCCGACCTGTGTTTTCGGCACATTCCTGAGCTCCAAGAGGAGAAATAAAAGTGTTCCCTTGTCTGCGAGCTGAAGAGACAGCAATACTGTGGTGTAACTAGGACCAGATGGGCTCCAGGAATTTCCAAACGCCTCTCAGCGTATTAGACAAAATAGCCTCCCAGCCGCACACCATAACTCCGTCTGGCCGCCGGGTATCAGTTACCGCGACGACCGGCGGGTTGTGGAGTGCCGGCTCAGGGGTCCTAGCAGGGAAGGGGTCTCTGGTCGGGCCACCGCCCCCTCCTCTTGGCCCCTCAGGAGCACCCCCTCATGTGTGAGCTGTCCTCAGAGCTCCAAGGCCAGGGCGCCCAATGGGAAATCTCAGAAAAGGGTGGGATGTCCCTCAGCCACAGAGCTGGATGCCCGAGGCCCCTCGCTAGCACACCCCATGGGAGGGGAGGTCACGGCCGCGGGGCACCCAAGGGTGGGCACTTCCAGCACACGGGGTGCAGGCTCTGAGGGGCTGGGGGGCACGTCTGGAGACCCGCCCTCTCTGCGCTCGTCTTCCTCTGTGGACACAGCTGTGCTGAGAATGAAGCCAAGGAAACACGCCTGTGCACAACCCGCGTCGTGAACCCAGAAGCTGCACCCAGAGGCTACGAGATGACCTCGGATGCCCCGTCCCCGAGAACATCCCACCCAGGGCCCTCCTAAAGCATGCCAGTGTTAACTGAGAACGTGCCAACACAAGGGCATCTTATGGGGGAGGAGATCGGGGCTCAGCATGGTGACGCACAGCCCAAGGCCGCACAGCTGGCAAAGAAGTCCAGCTCCAACCTCCGTGCCCTCCACCTCCCGATGAGCCAGTGTCTCTCTAGGTGTCCATGTCCCGTCTGTGTGGCAGGAGGCTGGGGAACAGGCCAGAAGGGCAGCCCACACTCTCCCACTGGACCCTAAGTCCGCCCTCAAGTGACCGGAGCACATAGGCCAGGCCACTTCCGTCCCCACACACAGGCCTCTGCGGAGGGAGGGCCAGCCTGCGGGTGGGGATGCACCTGCCCAGGGTCACTCCAAGGCCAGCAGCAAAGCAGGTTCAGACTGAGCCTGGCCGGCCACAAAGCCCACGTCCTTCCTGCAGAGACCACGTCCCTGACGGCAGAGCCCAGGGTCCCTCGTGCCCTGACAGCCAGGCCTCGACCCTGGTGGCGACAAGGCGAGCAGAGGAAAGTGCCAAGGGCATGGTCGGGCGACGCCTGGGACCCCCGACTCCCCATCAGAAAGCTGCTGTGGGCGGGAGCCAGGGGGCTGAGCTGTGGTCCCCAGCTGGCCACCAGGCTCCTTAACAGGCCCCCGGGCGCCAGCTTCCAGACTGACCACAAGCCCGGCGCTGGCATCCCAGCAGGCCCTCCACAAAGGCCAGCCCCGCCCCTCCTGCCCACTGGTCATCACAAACCTTTGCCAGGCTGTCTGCTTGCAGAGTTGGGGGGCGGGCAAGGGCGCTCATTCTAGACTCAGGTGGCCTCGGGTCCGTTCCCTGGCTTTTCTGGTGCCTGTGTGACCTTGGGCAAGTCACTTGACCTCTCTGAGTCTCAACCTCCTTGTCCCTAAGGCAGTGATGCAGCTGCTGATGGGTAGCTGGTACGGAGTGTCTGTTCCAGGCTCGACACCCCTATAAGGTCTCGACAAATATTGGCTCCTTGAATTCTCGTGACAACTGCCCCCACGCAGAGTATCATTCCTACTTTGCAGATGAGTATACTGAGGCAGAGAGGGAAAAGCACCCAGCTTCAAAATCACTGCAGATGGTGACTGCAGCCATGAAATTAGAAGACGCTTACTTCTTGGAAGGAAAGTTATGACCAACCTAGATAGCATGTTGAAAAGCAGAGACATTACTTTGCCAACTAAGGTCCGACTAGTCAAGGCTATGGTTTTTCCTGTGGTCAGGTATGGATGTGAGAGTTGGACTGTGAAGAAAGCTGTGTGCCGAAGAATTGATGCTTTTGAACTGTGGTGCTGGAGAAGACTCTTGAGAGTCCCTTGGACTGCAAGGAGAGCCAACCAGTCCATTCTGAAGGAGATCAGCCCTGGATTTCTTTGGAAGGAATGATGCTAACGCTGAAACTCCAGTACTTTGGCCACCTCATGAGAAGAGTTGACTCATTGGAAAAGACTCTGATGCTGGGAGGGATTGGGGGCAGGAGGAGAAGGGGACGACAGAGGATGAGATGGCTGGATGGCATCACTGACTCGATGGACATGAGTCTGAGTGAACTCTGGGAGTTGATGATGGACAGGGAGGCCTGGTTTGCTGCGATTCATGGGTTTGCAAAGAGTCGGACATGACTGAGTGACTGAATTGAACTGAACTGAGCCGGGGTGGAGGGTTGGGACTCGAGGTCCGGCCAGTGAGGGGCGGGCACTCACGGCTTAACCGCTATCCCCCTGCAGCCTGGCTGAGAGTCCCGGGAAGGCACCGCTCCTGACGTGGCACCAAGCCTCCCGCGGTGGCCCTGGGCTCAGGGCAGGGCGTCCCCAGCCGGGGCTGGCTGGGCTAAATGAAACCAGTGGGAAGGCAGGCGGCCCTGGAGGAGCCGGGGTGGCATCCTGTCTCCTTCAGATCTGCCCAGGAGTCCTGCGAAGCTGGGGGCCCCTGCCAGTGCCCCCCGCCTGTGCTTGCGCCCTGGGCAGCAGGCTGGGCACGTCCCTTCCTGCCTCTGCGCCCTCCAGCCTCAGGAGTGCTGCCCTGGGCGGGCAGTGCTGCCTGAGAGCCTTCACCGGCCCCTAGCCGAGATCCGGGCTCTGAACTCTCGAGAGGACCTCCCAGGACTCGCCGGCCTCCAGTCGGGCCTGGCACTGGGGTCTTGGGGACAACGGGGTATGCGATCACGCAGCAGCTACGTGGGGTCAGGCTCTGAGCTGGCTCCAGCATCACCGCCCAGCCTCCTAAGTTCAGGACACAAGCCACCGGGAGGGCTGAGGATGGAGGCTCAGAGAGGCTCTGGAGGGCTATGTGGTGGGCA
Organism: Nanger dama; assembly: GCA_917880005.1. Lineage (NCBI taxonomy): Eukaryota > Metazoa > Chordata > Mammalia > Artiodactyla > Bovidae > Nanger > Nanger dama. Next base: position 2,290,622 of record CAKJTW010000016.1, on the reverse strand, counting down.
TGGGGCCCAGGGGTCTGCCCACTCCCCAGCATGGGGCATGGTAGGGGTGGGGGGTCCTCCTAGGTCAGTTCTTCAGGACGCTCTCGGGCCACCTGCTGCAGAAATTCCCACCACGGCCGGGCATCATGTTGTCCCACATGGGCTCCTTTTTGCAGGACCTTTTCCAAGCTTGCCAGGCCCCTGGGTTCTCCCCTGAGCATGTGTCTGACCCCAGACCTCCCAGCCTGGCCTCACTCTTGCCCATCACCTCAGCCAGGGCTTGGCACATTCCTCTTGGGGTTTCATAACTTGGGGGATCATTTGCAAAGAGCACACATCCTGAGAACAGACCCCGAACACCTCACGGGAACCAGCCCGGACCCTCCTCCTGCCCCGCAGCAGTCACCATCATGGTCACGAGCGGTCCCAAACACCCCCAGGTGTTCAGTCCTGGGCCCACCCTCCATGTGAGTACTGCGCCCTTCGAGGCCCACCTCACAGAGGAGCAAAGAGTTGCGGATTCCGGGCCAAGGCCTTGGTGGGAATCCTGCCCCTCCAGCTCCCAGTGTGCGCTCTGAGCAAGTTACGCCCCATCTCCCAATCGCATGCCTCAGCATCTACATCTGAAAACAGAGACTACAGCCTTGCCAGCCTTCACCCGCCTCACACCTAGCGCAGGGCATACCTGGACCCCAACATGTCTCGTCCTTGGCCCGGCACTGACCCTCAAAGCGACCACCCACTCCCTGCCCAGGCTGTGCCCCTAACGCTGGGGGTGCCCTGGCTACTCTGCCAGGCTGAGGACAAGGTCCCACTCCCCACCTGCCCCAACCCTTCTGCCCCCGCTCAGCCCATCCCCACATGTGCTCCCTGCCTGGCACCTTCCCGTCCCCACCCGCCACCGCCCTGAAACCCCTCTGTCTGAGAGCGCCCTCTCTTCACCCCTGCTAAATCAGAGGCAGCTGCGAACATGCTGTGGGATCTGGCAGAGCTGTGGTCAAGCCTGTCTCCACCACTCACTAGATGTGCAGCCTGGGGCAAACTCATTGAGCCTCAGTTGCCTCATCTGTAAAATGGGCACAATGACCTTCCTTCTCCAGGAGACTGTGAGGACAGAATGAAACACTAGCATTCACCAGGCTGCTGCCCCAGGCCCCTTGCTGGGTGAACTTTCAGCCTTTATTTCCTGTGATTCCTAGGAGGGACGGACTCCTCCTCTGAAGAACACACATCAGCCAGCTTGCATCGGGAAGGGCCTTTATGGTTCTCTGGAACAGAGGCTCCACGGACACAAGGCCATCGCCGCCTGCCCCCTGGGGTTGCAGGCCCGTGTTGGAGGAGAAGGGGTGTTAGGTGCAGAGACCGAGGAGCGGGGGCAGGGCGGGTGGGGCAGGGCGTCCAAGTGTTTGTGACACTTGGTCATCTTGGGACCCTCACAGCAGAGGTGGTGTGAGGGAGAAGGTGGGAGGATTCAGGGCACCCCCAGGTGGCGAGGAGCAGAGTCCCCATGGGCACTGATCAGGGACGGCCCACCTTCCCTCCCCCGACTCTGATCTCTGAGAGCACACCCAGGCTGTGGGGCACTGGATGTCTCTCTCACCCCCGGCTTCCCGGGGGTTCCAGAGCCTCCCCTTCAGAGCAGAGCCGGTAACAAGTCAGGGGCCCCCTGGGACCCCAGGCGCAGGGCAGGCCTGGCATTTTCGGGAGGCCAATGGAGGCTGTAGCCCTACCTGCCCCCGCCCCAGCCCCCCAACCCTTAACCGCTGCAGGCCAGGATGGAGACCCTCCGCTCGCTCCCAGCAACCCCAGCCTGGTGTCGTCAGCACCTCGGTCCCCACCTGGGCCTTGGGGCCTGCGGGACCCCGCCCACCACCTGCCCCTCCTCGGTCCCCACCTGGGCCTCCTCCACCCCTCTGGCCTCCAGAGCTCAGGCCTGTCCTGTCCCTGAGCCCAGAGCTTGTCCCCTGCCCCTCCACCCCGAGCCTGCCCTTCCCTCTGGACAAGCAAGATGTTGCTGGAACAGGCTCCCCTCTTCACCCTCCCACGAGTGGGGAGGGGCTCAGGGACAGAGGGTCCAGCACTTCCTTTACTGATGGAGAAGCCAGACGGGAAAACCCCCTGCACCTGCACGCCCCTTCCCCACGACCCCACATCAGGACCAGGGCTCGTGCCTGCTGCCTGGGAATCCCTGCCCAGAGAGACCAGGCTCAGCCCCCTTGTGGACGGCCCACCCCTGGAGGGAGGGGGAAAGGGCATGGAAGAGGGGGAGGGAGGTCCCGCAAGCCTCCTCAGTCTGAAACAGCCGTGCTGTGCTGAAAACTGGAGCACCCCACCCTGAGGGCGCCCCGGCACCGGAGCCTCATCTGCCTCCTCCCTCCGGGGAGAACCACCACCTCTGCGGTCTGGCCAGGCCGTGCCCCTGTGGGCCCTGCCGGGCTCGGGCCCTGCCCTCTGCCCCATCTGCAGAGGGCCCGGAGGCCCCGACACCCGACACCCGAGGCGGGGGGAGAGCGGAGCTGTGCAAGGCGCCCCCGGCCCCTCGGCTGGAGGAGGAGACGCGCTGGGAGGCTGGTGGGTGGGCGGACGGGCGGCAGGCGGGGGAGCCTCCGAGAGGGCAGCGTGGTCAGGGCACCTCCGGGGGCAGCAGAGGTGTGTCTGAGTTCTGTGCTGAGACGCTGGCGGACTCGGGCCCGATGAGCCCCAGGCCGTACAGGTTAAGGATGGAGTCGGCGATGATGCGGGCCGTGCGCTTCTGGTAGCCGCCCGAGGTCACCATGAGGATGGGCAGCTGGCGGCCACGGACTATCCGGGAACACCAGCTCGTCCCGCTTCATGACACCCTGGGTGTTGGGGGAGGGGGATGGGGAAGATGGGCTCAGGCAGGCCCCGGACCCTCAGGGTGGCAGAAGTCCTGCTGTGAGTCTAACCCCGCTCTGCGCTGCTGCTGCCGCCCAGCCCCTCTGGCCTCAGGAGGAATACCCGTGCCGCCCACGTTCCCGTCGCTGCTGAGTCCCCAGAGCAGAGCCCGACCCCGCCCCACCCCGGGACACACCTGCGGACTGATGGCCAGCCCGCCGAGGCGGTCCCCTCGAGGATGTCCGTGCCCGCGTTGTACACCACCACGTCGGGGCGGTGCTCCTGCAGGGCTTTCTCCAGGTTCCTCTCCACCTTCTGCAGGTACTCGTCGTCCTCTGTGCCCCACTCCAGCTCCACCTTCCGCCTGATGGCCTCTGGTGGGGGGAGACAGCGATGCCCCAGAGTGCAGCTGGGAAATGGGGCCGGGGGGCACAGCCTGCTTTCCCGTCTGACTCTAGCGCTGCTCAGCCGCTCACCCACCCAAAAGTAAGGTAACAGAGCACCAGGACCGTGGATGGAACACTGCCTGGGGCTCAGGGACCCATGCCGGGCGCCTGGGCTCACTGCCCTCGTGAGCTCTCACCGGAGACATGGGCACCCCATGCGCCCTCGGGTCCAAAGCCAGCCCGCTGGGGATGAGATTCAGTTCAGAATCGGGTTCTGGGGCCACAGAGTGGCTGCGCCACCCGCAGGCGCTTCCTGCGCGAATGGCCCCTCCCACAAGGTGGGCAGGTCCTCCTGTCTTCAAAGCTTCATCAAAGAGTCTCTGCCTTTTGATCGATGAGTTTAACCCATTTACGTTTCTTTAACAACTGTCAAGTTTGAACTGATTTCTGCCATCTTATCTTGTATTATCTACGTCTACATTTCTCTGTTTCTTTCTGTCCTTCCCTATTTTTGACTGGACAACTGCATACCCAGGAGAGAATCCTACTCTTCTCCAGGTGGTCACCCCAGGAGAGGGATTCACGGTGTGCTTATTGGGGTGGGGGGGCTGTTACGTGGTCTTCGGTGGGTCAAGCGACCTCTGGGGTCTCAGTTTCCTTGTCTGTGAAGTGGGGACAGCCTCCCCTCCCTGGGACGGTGAGGGCCAAGAAGTGAAGTGAGGTCTGCAGGGCCTGGCACGCGGGAGAAGCCCGGCAGACAGAGCCCAGGTCAGGCGGGTGCGCTGGGGTCAGGAGGCACTCACGCTTGGCAAAGCGGTCCCCGGGGTAGATGTGGCGGTTGTAGACGTCCATGATGTACACGCGCTTGTCGCCCATGAAGTCACGCTCGTGCCCGTTGCCCTGGGGAGGGGTACAGAAGCCGCTCACAGCAGGCCTCCCGGGCCCAGGCCAGGGCCCCCAGCACTCCCCAGGAACGGCCCCCTGTGCCTGGGCGGGTGGGGGAGGGACAGCAGAGGCCCAGCCTGGGGCTCGGGGGTGTTCCTGGGGGCGGGGAACCCCGCCGCGTGGGGCCATGTGTCAGAGGCCGCCTGGGGAGGGGGGACCCCAGCCCCGCCGGGCGCTCACCTGGTGGGCATCAAGGTCCACGATGGTGGCTTTGGAGATGCCCTCCACTCGGTCAAACAGGAACTGCCCAGGGCGAGAGAGGGGAGAGGTGAGGACCGCTCCCAGCGAGAAAGTGCAGCCCCCAGGGGCCCTGGTCAGCGACGGGGTGGGCTGGGAGCTCCTCCGCGCTGGCGGGAGACCCTAGGCCGCCGGGAGGTCCACGTGGCTCACAGGAGCCTGTGTGTGTCTGCAGCGGGGACCCCCTCCCAGCTGCACCCGGAGCCCCATCTTGCCATCTCTGCCTTCTTACAGGGGCCCAGCCCTAAAGCCGCTGCCTCGGGGAAGCCCTTCCTTCCCCTGCCCTCCCTTCCCACCAAGTCTCCTGGCCTCTCCCTCTCCAAACGGCCAGGGTCTACTGCCCCTCCTCCCCATCCATTCCCATGCCGTGCAGACAGGAGCGCTGGCTTCTGACAGTCACGGAGGCCACAGCCAGGCTGCCCCTTCGGGCTATGCCCTCATCCCCTCCAGCGCTGTTCCCTGAGAGTGAAGGGGGTGAGCCCCGCAGATGCCAGCCGCTGCCGCCACCATCAATAACTTGATCCCTGTCTCCTCCCTGCTCTCCCGGAGCAAAGCCCTGTCTCCTGTTAATAATCTAGCAGAATCCTGTAAGCTGCTCTCCCCGGTCCCCGGCCCCTGGAGAAGGCGGCCACCTCTGGACTGTCACAGGCAGCAGAGACAGGTGTCACATCCATGTTTGAGTCTCAGCCCAGCTGAGGGACCCAGGTGAGCTCTCTCCCATTCGGGGCCTCGACTCCCTTCACGACAACATGGACTGGGAGAACACTGGACCGGGCGGCATTCAGGGAGGCTCTTGGAGGTGATCACCCTCCCCTTCGCCCGTCACGTGCACTCAGACGCACCTTGATGGCAAGCGTGATGTCCGCGTGGGCGCAGAAGCCCCCCGCCCCGGTCGCTGGAGCAGTGGTGGAAGCCGCCGCCTGCAAGGACAGTCGAGGAGTGGGCAGGGCTGGGCAAGGGCACACCCCAGATGCCCCCACCCCCCGACCTCCCAGGGACAGCTCTGGGCCTCCAGGCTGGCCAGGCAAACAGACCGCCCCAGGGCAGGCCACCGCCCCTGGGTCCCTGGGTCCGGGGGCAGCTCTGGCATCACGGCGCCCGAGCAGCCGCCACCAGGCCCCGGGGCACTCACCGACGTTGATGGCCCAGCCGCGGTCCACTGCCAGCTTCCCCGCCTTTGAAAACAAGCACAGGCTGAGGCAGGCAGGGGCTGAGCCCTTCACTCACTCCTGTGCTGACTCGCTGCCCCCGTGGACACTGCAGCCAGCTCCACGGTGGGGATGAGCTGTGAGGTGGGGTCCGGGGGGCACCACCCGCCCCCACCCGGCAAACCCCCGGCTGGCCTCTGAGACGGCAGCACGTCATGGGTGTGCGCTCAGCAGCGTTCAACCCTGCGACCTTGTGGACCGCGGCCCGCCAGGCTGCTCTGTCCAGATTTCCCAGCAAGAATGCTGGAGTGGGTTGCCGTTCCCTCCTCCAGGGGATCTTCCCGACCCAGGGCTCGAACCTGGGTCTCCTGTGGCTCCTGCATTGGCAGGCGGACTCTTTACCACTGAGCCGCCTGCAACGTGTAAACCCCTGTGTAACTGTGAGGGAACTGGAGGGAAACCAGAGTTCCGTTCTCAGGCTTGCACGTGAGCTGACAAGGATTCTCACGTGGCTTTCGAAGGGAAAACAGACACAAGTTTGCTCATGGAAGTACTGTCGCTCTAGTCCTAAACTCACGTAGGAACCCATCGTTCTGGGGTGAGCAGGAGTAGTCTAACAAACTTTAAAAGTGCACAGATTTGCAAAGCTAAGAAGAAAACTACAAGGCGTCAGCCGGTGTTGATCCAGGTCTGGATTAGATGTTTCAATCATTTCCACTTCTTTTCCTCGCTATCTGTGGCTAACTTTCATTGGAAGGACTGATGCTGAAGCTGAAACTCTGATACTCTGGCCACCTGACGTGAAGAGCTGACTCATTGGAAAAGACCCTGATGCTGGGAAAGATTGGAGGTGGGAGGAGAAGGGGACGACAGAGGATGAGATGGCTGGATGGCATTGCTGACTCAATGGACATGAGTTTGAGTAAACTCCGGGATCTGGTGATGGACAGGGAGGCCTGGCGTGCTGCAGTCCATGGGGTCACAAAGAGTCAGACACGACTGAGCCACTGGACGGAGCCGACACACGATGTGAAACCCAGTTTTGTCTCGAGTGTTGGTGACTGCCACACCCTGATGCGGGTGAGGGCCACCATCCACCGCTGAGGTCACGGGTTTGTTTTCATCCGAAATGTGAGAAGCTCAGAACCACAGTTTTTGGACACACTCTGGGGGTGGGGGGCCAGCTGGTTAAGGCCACCTCTTATACAGCAGCAAATACTCTAACAGGGGGTCTTGGGGGAAGAGCAGGGATTTCTATGGGAGAAGCTTTGGAAGAAAGAGTTCCTGTGGCCGCCTTGAAGAACATTTGCGATTTTGCTCAACTACTCAGTGGGACGAGGCATTCTGGAGGGGAAACCCCAGGTGGGCAAAGGCCCAGGGAGCCAAGGAGTCGGGGCTGGGGGTTCCCGCCCAGCCACTGCCCCCCACTCCCCACCTACCATTATGGTTCCTCCCGTCTGGGTCCGCAGGGGCCTGAGCACCTTCCTCTGCACCAGGAAGTTGGGCAGGAAGATGACCGGGGGATCTCTGTGATGGTCGCGACGGCAAAGGACCACTGTGGGAAGAAGCGCGGGCTGTTCGGCCTCCTTCTGCCCCGTGGGCCCAGAGGCAGCAGAGTCCCCCTGGACCAGCTTCGGGGCGCCTGGGGAGCTGTGGGCAAGTGCAGCTCCTTGGGTGAGAAATGGGGGCCCTCCCACCGTGGCTGAACCTCAGGGTCAGCAACAGAGATGCTCACAACAGGGTGTTCTTAAAGTGAAGTCCGCGCAAGGGCCTCATGAGCCAAGGCCCTCGGCTTCCCTCTTGTGTCCAGAAGGAGAACTGCAAGGGATGACCAGTTACCACTGAGCCTACCCAGAACTGGCCTGGCCCGCACCCCAGGGCAGCAAGGCCCTGCGGGGGCAGGGAGAGCGGGTAAGGAAGGAGGGTCCCTCTTTACAAGGTCACAGCGAGGCATCAACAGAGTCTGGACTGGACGCCCAGGGCTGCTGGTCCCCCAGCGCAGCACGCCCCTTCCGATGGGGCCACATGCGCTCGTCCCCTGCTGCTGAAGCAGGAGGGCCTGGGGCCCCCAGACCAGGGTGCAGCCTCCCTTTGGCCTCCCGGGCCCTGGGCAAGCGTCCATGCACCATGGTCCTGGACCTCTCCTGCCTGGCTGGGAACACCCGCTCTCCAGACCCTGCTCTCCACCAACACTAGGCAGAGCCCTGCAGGGTCCCTGGCACCCGGCAGATATTTCCCAAGAGCCTGGGGAGGCGCCAGGCCCAGAGATGGAGCTGGTATGTCCTCATGGACACACAGCAGCCTGGTGGGGAGGTGCTGACCTGCAATGTGACAGCTTTGCTGGGGGAGGGAGAGCACGGTCTGGCTGGACAGCGGCAAGACCACGTGTGAGTGTGTGGCGTGTATGTGTGTGCACATATGCACATGCGTTCATGTATATGCATGTGTGAGTGAGCGGGGGCATATGTGTGCACATGTGTGGAGGGGGCAGACCCAGAAATAAGAAGGCAGGGGCTCCACCTGTCTGTCACACCAGCCCCAGCAGCCGCCCAGCACGTGGGAAGCAGGGACTGTCTGTTCCCTGGAAGGGAGCGACGAGCCCCTGAAGAAAAACATAGACCACTGCCTCCCTCCCACCCCCAGCAAGCTAGCAGGGGACAGAGAAGGAAGGAAAATGGAGCCACTGCCCCCAAGAGGAAATTAAGAAAGCGGTTTCATTTACAAGGACATCAAAAAGAATAAATTAACCAGCCAGGTATGAGACTTGCACGGTGGAAATACAAACGCTGCTGAAAGAAGTTAAAGAAGATCCGACCGAGGGGAAAGGCGTCTGTGTCCATGGCTGGGAGGCCTAGCCCTGTGAAGATGGCGGTCCTCTCCTAGCTCATCTACAGATTCATCGTCGCTGCTGAAATCCCAATAGTGTTTTTTGCTTTTTGGTTTTTTTTGCAGAAGTGGAGAAGCTGTCCTGTAACCCTGGAGGTCCCATTTCCCGGCGACCCTCGGAGGCCCAGCCCTGGGTACTGCACACGGAGGTCTGTGTCTCTGCTCTCACAGACTCAGGGCACCGTTGGGGCAGCAACAAGGCCTAAGTTGTGCCCAGACTCCCTGGGGCTCTGGCCAGTTTCTGGGACACCCTTGGCTTCAGACCCCACACCCAATCTGAGCCCAGGAAAGTCCTGTTGTTCCAACTTCACAACAAACCGCAGGTCCTGCCATGTCCGGCCCCGGCCGCGGCTGCTTCCAGCCTTGTCTGAGCGCCCAGGCTCTCCCACCAGGATCACGGCAACCACTCCCCTTCCTCCTGGGCTCCTGATTTCATCCTGATAGCTGGGTCTCATCTATGCCCATCGCAGCTGCCAAGCAAGCTTTGGAAACCTAGGTCAGATCACGTCTCCCTGCTTGAAACACTCCTGGGCTCCCGCCGCTCTCAGAGCAAAGTCGCAGTAACCACAGGCCCTCGCTGGTCCTGACCCTCATCTGACCCCGCCTCCTACCGTCTCCCTTCCATTCCCTCCAGTCCCGCAGTGTCACTGCTGAGGGGACACTCCTGCCTCGGGGCCCTTGCCCCTGCTCCTCCTCCTGCTCGCTCAGAATGCCCTCCCCCAGATGCCTGCCCAGCCCTCTCCCTCACTCTCCCCTTTGGGAGGCTGAGCCCCCTCCCGCTCCAGGCCTGAGTCTCTACAACCACCTTCTTCTGAGACGCCCGAGTATCGCCTACTAGTCATTCTCTGGTCTCGGCTCACAGCCCACTTGCTCTGTGAGGCCCTCCCGGGTTGCCTGGCCTGCACAAGCACACCTCTGCTCAGTGGCCCTTTCTTTCCCCACTGTTGCTCACAGATGCTTTTACCGTTACTTCTTTTCAGTTTTCCACCAGGAAATGCAAATCCGTGGCAGCAGGAAACATTGCTTATTGTACCCAATACACAATCAGAATTCCATAGAGAGGTGTTGCGTGACTGAATACTTTTTGCCTTAGTAGGTCACATGGAAATCATCGTGTTTCTCCTTTTGCTCTGGCCACCAGGGAGCTCCAGATATGTAGCTCGGCCATGGCCTCTTGGTTACGTTGGCTTATCTGAATTCTCCTCCTGCCCTTGACGTTGGGTTTCTACTTGAGACTCTACCTGTGAATACTTGTTCGTATTATCATGTAGCACCTAGAAAGCTGCCTTCAGGGTGCTGGGGGGGCCCAAGGCCAGGCATGTGGTCAGCCCCCATGGTTCCCTGAAAGGACTTCCAAACAGATGGAGCCCGGCCCCGCCCAGCTTTCTCTGGGTGCTCGCTCCAGCCCGGCCCCTCCGTCCTGGCCTCGCCCTGGCCCCACCCTCACCCTCTGGACTCTGGCAGGCATGTCCTCCCGGCCTCGCCCCCTGGGCTGTGGACTGTGACCACGCAGGTTCCGGCCCCGGGAAACCAGGGCAGCCAAGCGCTGGGCTTCCTGCCAGGGCCTCGCACCCTCGCTCTCCCAGGAGCCAGGTTTCATCCTCTTCCTGGTAATCTTTCAGGAGCACAAGCTGCCATGGATCCATCTAGAATTCTCACAGCTCAGGCCAGTGCGCAGGAGGACGAGGGGCAGCAGGCGTGACGAGGAGCCCAGGAGACCCTGCCGGGTGGCCTGTCTGAGGTCCCCTGGGGCCTGCGGGACCGCCTGGGTGACCTCGAGCAGGTGTGGCCTCTGCAGGCTTGTCCACCTGGGGGGCGGGGCCTGGTGACCTCGGGTGTCCACTCTGGCTCTAAGATGAGTCCTGCTGGGACCCCAGTGGTATGTGTCAGGGTTCCACACTCCCGGGGGCAGAGAACCTGGGGCATCCTCGACCCACCGAGTTCTGACGCCGCCCCCAGCCCCGCCTGCCTTCCGCCCCCCACAAAGGGGCCCAACAATGCCTCTGCCTTCGGAAGCACACCGGGACGGGAGCCGGGAGCCGCATGGCTCCTCTAGAAAGAGGTCATCACAGGCAGCCTGCAGGCGGATTCACAAACCTTCCAATGAGTCGCCACATTAAGAGATCAGGTGCCGTCACCCACTGGTCTGCATTAAAGCCAGGCCCACGGAGGAGCTGGGTGGCAGCCACCACCTGGGAGTGGCGGAGCTCAGGTTCGCCCCATACCACCCACCACCCACCTGACCACTTGGGTACGTTCCCAGCTGGGGCGCAAAACCTAGCTTTCAGCGCAACAGTTTCCTATAAGTCTCTAGCAGTAGGAGCCCTTGAAACAGAATCTGCAAGTTCAACTCAATATAAACATAGGCCAAGGTGGAACAGACGTGGCTGGAGGGAGACAAGGAGCTGGGGTCAGCCACCCATCACCCCAGCAGGGGTCTTGGAGGGGTCTCTGTCCACAGAGCCCAGATGGAAAGTCACTGAGGCAGGAGCCCCAAACGCCAGCAAAGGTTCGATCCCCATCAAGGGGGCGTTCATGCTTTCATACTCCCAGGGATGGGGGCTCACGACCCCCAGGAGCAGCCATGCGCAGCCCTGGTACTTGCCCTCCCAGGGCCCCTGGCTCCCGATGGGGACCGCAGACTCTCACGCCCCCAGGCGCAGGGACAGGAGCGGAGCCCTGCGAGCCTGCAGCCCCGCCTCCCGGCTGGCTGCCCCCAGCCCCGCACCTTCAGCTCGTTGAGGTAGCGCCTCGTGTGCACCGCGAGCAGGTCTTCGTCCGAGGCCTCCCGCGCCTCCACCAGCATGCTGTCTGACAGCAGCTTCTCTTCTGAAACCACAAAGCGGGCTCCATGCACCCCTGCTGGCCTCCAGCCCCAGCCCCTCCCGCGGGCTCAGCGTGGCCCTGGCAGCCCCGCCCCAGGAGAGGCTGGCCCCTGCTGGCTCGTGCGTGGTCTCAGAACGGGCCATCTCTCAGGCCAGTGTGGAGAGAGCTGCCAGGCCCTCGGGCCAGGGGGCACAGGACGTTGTGCCCAGCGATCCTCCGGTGTCCCCGGCCACTGAGAGCCAGGGGCCGAGCTCAGGCATGGCGGGGCAACGTGCAGAGGCAGGGGGCACAGGGGTCACTGATGCCATGTCTCAGGCGAGAAAAACTCTCCTGACCGAGTCTCCTCCACCCTGGGGTGACGTCACGGGGGTCATTGTGGGGGCCTCTCTTTTAACACCTGCCTGATCCTTGCTCCTCTCCCTTTTTTCAGCCCCCTCACCAGCAGCAACCGTTCACAGTCTGTCACAACAAAAAGCTGCCCGAGCTGGAATACACTGCTACTCTCACTGCATTTATTTTTTGACCGTGACCTTCTGTTTCTGGCAAATGAAACTGGCTTTTTCCATTGAGATGACACAATGTTCCCTTTTAAAACAGGCTTATTTAAGTTTTTAAAAATGAAGGCAAGGTCGATAAAAAACTCTGATGTAAATGACGGAACAGGTGGTGTGAGTTGATGGCACGGTCCCAAGCGTGGTGTGCCAACGACTGATGTTTGGGAGCACCACGCTGGGGCGTCACCCCACACACACACCAGACAAAATTCCCTCCTTCTCGCAACAGAAGTTAGACAGAGGGGAGGAAGTGCTCTGTCCAGGGCACCGAGAACGGATCCGTGACGCTCTGGTTCTAGGGAAACTGAAGGACACGGTCAGAATCTACGGGACCGGTACTAATATGTCACTCTCAGAAACCAACCCTGGCAGAATCCAGCTTGCTGCTGTTTAGTCACTGAGTCATGTCTGACTCCACGACCCCATGGACTGTAGCCCACCAGGCTCCTCCAGCCACGGGACTTCCCAGGCAAGAAGACTGGAGTGGGTTGCTATTTTCCCCTCCGGGGATCTTCCCAGATCAGGGATCAAACCTGCATCTCCGGCACTGGCAGGCAGATTCTTTACTACGGAGCCACCTGGAAGACCCTAGACCTGGTTCCTTACATCTCCCACAGAGCTCCATGGAGAGCCCAGAACATTCCATGGCTCCCTACCGCCTTCTCCCAAAAGACCAGCTCTGTTCCTGGCAGTACCCAAGGCCCTTCACCACGTGGCCCTGCCTCCTCTCTACCTACATCCTCATCAGAGAAGGAAGCAAACTCAGAAGACATAATCTTTTCCTTTGAATAAGGAGTCTGGTCATTACTGCAGGTGGAAAATCAGGATCGCCTGCCAGAAACAGAAGGTAAGCAAAACTAAAAACAAAGAAAAACAAAAAAATTACGAAGGCCACAGTGTCATTAATCTCCACTGTGACTATTTTCTGCAAGGTGCAGGGCCGGAGGCTCGCTCTAGATTTGTTAAAGAGGGAGATGGGCTTAGGTGTTAAAGGTGGGCTAGCCCCAAAATGAGACATCCCCCAGGACGTGATCAAAGGCATTGTGTGATGCAGAGATAGCGCTTCATCCAATGCCAGGTAACACTTCACGTAATACTTCCTACTTCCCTCCAGTTAAAGAACCCCCAATATATCTTTTTTTTCTTTTTCCACTAGTCTACTGTGATGCTTGAACTTTCAACCCTGGATTACAAACCACGGTTGAAACAGCGCCCTCCCCACAGCATTACCCTACTCAGGGAATGAGCCATAAATGGGATGAGGCTAGAGCTCTGAGGTTCAGACCTTTCTGGGCCCAGTTTCCTAGATTTTTCATCACTGGGGCTGGAGCAAAGGTGGTCCAGCTCCAGGATTCTCAGACTTTGTGGGGTATGGACAGTGCATCCCTCCAGATGCCAGCTTCCCTGGCTCCGTGGCAACCAGCTCCCCTGCTACTGGGTCTCCAGGGACAGAGATAGGGCTTGGGTCCCCAGGGAACAGGAGAGGGGGAAGGTGTGCTGCGGGGCCAGGTCAAGCTCAGAGGGCTGTGTTGTTGGAGAGATCCTCATGACAGCACGGGTGGAAGGCAGCCAGGGCTGAGGCTGGAGCGGGAGCGTCTGAAGCTTGCGTGAGGGAGAGGCAGCTGCGGGTGGTGGTGGCAGGGGGGCTGCAGGGAGCGGATGCAGTTCCCGGGGGTGGGGGTGGGGGCCTTCCATACCTTTCAGGAAGCTGATCACTTTGCCCCATTTTCCTGCGTCAAAAGGGTGCAGCTTCTCCAGGCCCAGGAAGGTTATGTTGTAGCGCGGCGAGTACACGATGGGCCAACGCGAGTCCGGCACGTGCTGGTAGAGCTGGGTGGGGTGTGGCCTTCGTGGGGGCGGGGGGCAGGCACGCACAGACAGGAAGAGCCTCAGTGTGGGAGCAGCGGCACCTTCGCGCCCGCAGCCTCAGACCGCACACAGCCCTGACCCAGGACCACTAGCTCCTTGGCAGCAGAAGAAGGGCCACAGCAGCAACGCTCCCTACTGAACTCCCCGAACCATCCGGCCCAATCCTGGCAGCAGACCGGGGTGGGTGCAGGCACCATCACGCCACCAGAGGCTCGGAGAGGGGCCCAGGGGCACCCCAAGGTCACCCCGGTCTCTGGAGCGGCCCACGTGCGCCAGGTGTGTGGGGTGCCAGCCTCAGCACCTCTCCTCCGCATGACAGCAGTTACAACCAACAGCTGTGTGGCCTTAGGCCTGGCTTTCCCGGGCTGCAAAACGTGCGGCTGTCTGTCGGGAGGACTGAGATAACCGAGCACAGAACGCGCCCTATCTATCCCTGACAAGCGAGGGGGACAGTTCCCGGAAACAGCAGCTCGGGGCTCACGTAGGCTGCGGCCCAACCCGGAGCCAGGGATGGGGGCACCTCGGGCCCTCCGCGCCTTCTGACCCCCATCACACCTCCGCAGCCGCCGCACAGGGCACAGAGAGCCGGCTTGGCACCGCGGGGGCCTCCGCTCTGCTGGGGGCCCCGAGGACAGACGCCAAGCCGCGCATATCGCGGGCCCCCGCCCGGCCAGCGCCGGGTGCGCCGCAGATGAGTGGCGCTGGGCTGGCCGCGCACGCGGGGCGCTGACCCGGGCCAAGCGGCCCGAGCGCCCGCCGTACCTGGGCCCGCACCTGGCCGGCTCGCCCGGCCGCCCGCGCACCGGTGCGCCCGCCCGCGGGGACCCCTGGGAACCCCCGCGGCCTGGCCGGCGCCCCAGCCCGCGCCCCCGCCCCCGCCGCACTCACATCCCGGGGCCGGGCCCTCCCTGCGCCGCCGCCGCTCCGCGACCGGGCGGGGCGGGGCGCGCGGCCCCGCCCAGGACACGCCCCCGGCCTCGGCCGCCTCCGCTGGGGGCGGAGCTCGAGAGGCTCGGCCCGGCCCCGCCCCCGCCCGGGCCTGCGTCACAGAGGGTCGGAGTCCCGCGCCGAGCTCTCCGGCGGCGCGGGCGGAGGCCACGCCCCCAACGTCCTTCAAGCGCCAAGTCCCGCCTTCCGCAGGAAAACATCCAGTGAGATCTCGCCCTGGTCGAAAGCCGCGCCCCCTAGGGGGAGGGGCCGCTCGTCGCAGAACTGGAGCAGCAGCAATAGCCCCGCCCCGGCCTCCCGGCCGGTCTTAGAGGTGCCAAGGCCGGGAGATCCGGGAGCTGGGGACGCCCGGCTTCCGGGCGGACTCGGAGGCGGAGTCGCTGTGTGACCTCGACCCCAGCTGGGCGAGCGTCTGCGCTCTAGGGCCCCTGTTTCCACTAGCGAGATGAGGTCGGGGGCCGGGTGTTCTGGCCTCGACATTTCCGACCTAATAGGTTGCATGACCTCGCTGCCTCGAGGTCCCCCGCTCCCACCGCCCAGCCTCCTCCGGCAGCTCTGACTTGAGACAAGCGCTCCGCACACAGCCCCTTTAGCCTCTCCGAGCCTCCGTGTCCTTATCAGTAGAAGCAGACTGCTGACCCAGTCTTCAGGGTACAGTTGTTTATCATCTGCACGGTCACCCCGCCTCCACCTCGGGAAGCCAAGACTAGCCGGGTAACAGCTGAGTGTCTTGGGGCTGCGCCCTGGGAGGAGGCCCCAACAATAGAGCCCCAGAGGATAGAGACAATGGGCCTCTCTGTCGGCCCAGCCGCCCGCCCAGCTCACAGGAGCAGCTGACCCCAGGGCGGCCAGGCACAGGGCAGCTGGGAGCCCTGCTGACTGTGTGAGAGTAGGTTGACAGGCCTGGAGGTTGGGGGGTCCCTATGAAGGGGAAGGGCACGGTCGTTTGAACGGTGTCCTCCACGTTCCTACCACCTGATTGCGTGTCAGCACTGGACTCTCAGAGCTCCCCTAGTAGCTCAGAACATAAACAGACTGCCTCCAACTCAGACCTGGGTTTGATTCCTGGGTGGAGAAGATTCCCTGGAGAAGGGAAAGGTTACCTCCTCCAGTATTCTTGCCTGGAGAATTCTATGGACAGAGGGGTCTGACAGGCTACAGTCCAAGGGGTTGCAAAGAGTCAGATATGACTGAGTGACTAACCCTTTTCACTTTCACAGGACTCTCACAACCTACTACTACCAGGGGGCTCCATCATCACCCCAAGTTTATCATGAGGTCACTGAGGTTCAGGTCTGGATTAAGTCGAGACCCAGCCGCCAGCAGCCTGCCAGCGCTGTGCCCTTGGGCAACTGGTCCTTCATGTCTTTGTCTCAAGGTGAAGTGATGCCTGCCCTTCCACCCCATGGAGAGATGGAGAGAATCCAAACAGATAATCGTGCTGATTATTATTAAAATAGCACGGAGCATGTGTTAAGCTCAATTCTAAAAGCTTTAAGATCAATTGATCCTAGGAACAAACCTAGAATTTGATCCATACAGCAAACCTAGGAGTTGAACTATGGTTATCTCTGTTTTACAGATGGGGAAACTGGGGCCACAGAATAAAGTACTTTGCCCAAAGGCTGAGGATGTGGACAGATAACCTATAACCACAAAAAGAAACAGTTCATATTTAATAATAACATGGGGAAAATTGCACACTGTGGTCCTGTGTCTTTGAGAGGGCGGGCTTCATCTCAGGGAGCTTGCTCTGTGGCTTGGGTAGTCATGTGGCTGAGCCTCTTGGCGACAGAACAAAGATGTGGGGCAGACTGAATTGGGACCTGAGGCCAAAAGACTGGGCAAGAGGGCTTTCAAGCTGTGTCCTATGTGGCTGAAGAGCAAGGTGGCCTGGGGAGCCCTGGGACTCGGGGACACCGTCAAACGTCCCCGCTAGCCTGGACCACCTTCCCATACTACTACTTGCTGGAGAAATAAACTAAGTTATTTGTGCTGAGTGTTTGGGGGCCTCTTTTACAGAATCCTACTCTGTCCACCGAGACACCCCCGCAGGCAAGATCTCAAAGCTTTTGTCAGGTCGACAGGGCCTCTGGAGAGCAGCGGGGTCGTCTGGACACCCTGGGTGGAAGGAAATCGCCGCTCCCGTCTCTGGACGCCTGGCAGCAGTTGGCTCCACCAGGGAGGACAAGCCCTGCGGGAAGTGACTCCACAGCCACGGCATCTCATCGGCCCACAGCTGCCTGGCCCCTGTCACTCGAGGGGGTGTCCCGCAGCTGCACGCGTGGAGGGACACACACTGCACAGCCCTAGGCACACATCCGCCACATCACACCCACACACACACTCAAGCACATGGGCGGGCGCAAGTGTGAAGCGGATGCAAGCGCCCTGACAGTGTGGTCCACCGCGCCCCCCCACGCCCACTCACCCTGGCCAATTCTTTGGTTCTCCCAGGACGGGATTTGTGGATTGTCCCAAGAGGAATGTGGCAAGCCCTACACAGTGCTCGCATGGACTCCTGACCCTCCCCTGAAATGGAGAGTCTTCACCCTGGTGCCTCCGCCCCAGAGGCGGACGTTGCTGGAATACAGATGCTGAGAGAAGAGAGGCGGGAGGGAGGGAGGAGACGCAGACATGGGCGTGCCGCATGTGGCTTCTAACACGCGGGAAGCACAGATCTGCAAGCCCATAAACACCTATGGGAAAAATTCACAGGTTCCCGGACTCCAGGCCTGCTCCAGGTGACCATTAAGGGCTGGTCCCAGGGGCCACCAGCCTTCAGAGACCCCTTCAGCCCTCACTCAGAAAGTGGGCTTTGGTCGAGCTGGCTCAGACCAGCAGAGCATCTGCTCAGAGCCTTCCCTGTCTGTGCTCCTATTTCAGGGGAGTGGACCCTGCTCCTTCCGTCTCACCTGGACCCCACCTCCAAGCTCACCTGCCCCATAGATCCAGGCGGGCCGGCCCAGAAGGGTATGGGGCTGCCTCTGGAGAGAGCTTCGGGCTGTCAGTGAAGTTACAGCTTCTGGCCTTTAAAGCCAGCAGTACTCCCAGCCCAGCTCCCCCAGCTCTTTCCCTGAGTGTGAGAAACAGGCCCAGAAACGGAAGGCGTGGATTCTCCGAGGGTCCTCATGGGCAACAGCAGTTCATCACACACACACATGCACAAAACCATCACACATTTGTCAGCAGCGTGAGAGATTTTTCAAGGTTTTCTTTTTCAATACAGAAAAACATGAAGAAAATGAAAAGCGGCTTGGAATGCCACTGCACAGATAATCCCGGTGGCATTTAAAAATAAAGTTAATGTATGCACACATTTAGAAAATTTAAACTGTTCCCAAAAGATGATAAAATAAGAACTAAAAGCTTCTCGACCGCGGCCCTTCTCCCGGGAGGTGATTCCTTTTCTGCATTTCCTTCCTGAATGCTTGGGTAAATCAGCATTTTCACTGATTGAAAGAGAGTTGCTCTCTGCCCGCTCTTCTGTGCTCTGCAAGTGTTGCACCTGAAGATCTCTCCAGACCCACACGTCCTCCGTCTCCGCCTCTTTCTGAATGGCTGTAGTTTATTTCCACGGTGATTGCATTCTCTGTGCAGGTGTGTTCATTTCCTGTTTCTTTGCTTTAACAAAGCCCCGGCCACATCTCCTGGGTGTACCTGGCTGTGCAGCACTTCCATAGGGTCAGCTGGAAGTGGGAGCTCTCGGATGAAGAGTGTGTGCGCTTTTGAATCTGGCAGCGGTTGCCAAAACGCTCTTCAGAAAGGTGCCGCCAACTGACACTTTTATCGACTGTTTAAGAGGGCGTCTGTATCCTCACACTCTCGCTATTTTTGCCAGTCCGAGAAGTGGAAAGCCACATGTCAGTGTTTCCTTAGCAGCTTTATGAGATGTGATTCACCTGCTAAACAATCCACCCATTTAAAGTGCACAATTTAATCATCTCAGTATATTGAGTGCCATGCCACCGTCCGCATAATCAGTTTTACAGCATTTCATCACCACTCTTCTGCAAAAAAAAAAAAAAATCTGTAATCACTAACAGACGCTGCTGCGTTTCCTCCTGCCCCCGGGCCCCAGGCAGCCATTAACCCACTCTCTGCATCTATTGATTGGCCTATTCTGGACATTTTATAAAGTGAAATGATGTAATATATAGACTTCCGTGTCTGACATTTCACTGAGTGTGATGTTTTCGAGGCTCGTCCACGTCGTAGCAGACCTCAGGACTTCATTCCTTTTGCGACAGGATAACATTCCGTGATAGGGACAGAATGCGTCCTGTTTATCCATTTATCAGATGATGGACACTTGGGTTGCTCCCATCTTTGGGGCTTTGGGAAGACTGTTGCTATGCACATTAGGGTTCAAGCTTTGTGTGCACCTCTGGTTTCTGTCTCATGAACTCGGGCAAACTCCGGGAGCTGGTGAAGGACGGGAAGGCCTGGTGTGCGGCAGCCCTTGAGGTTGCAAAGCGTCAGACGTGACTGAGCGACTAACACTTAGACACAGCAGGACACTCAGCAGGCGCCACAGGCTTGCCCACTGTCGGAGCAGAGCCCACACAGAGCCACCAGTGGGCAGAGTTGCAGCTGGTGTCAGAACCTTACTGCTGACTTGAGCTCTCTGTTACTCTCGGAAAGGTAGTCCATTGTCTGCCACGTGTATTCTAAATAGATGTTTCTAGTTTGTCATTCATTTTTTTACTTCATTTACCGTATTTGGTGACATTCAGGAATCAAATGTTTTTAAAAGTTACAGGCTTTTTCCTCTTCAGGCTTATAACCAGCTTTGGCAGATATTCCCCACCATGACTGTAAACTTATTCGTAACTTCTTCAGGAACTTTCACAATTTTTCCTTCCCTTCCTTCTTCTATTGTCACATTTAAGACTCTGATCTGTACGGGATTTAGTCTAATGCCAGGAGTAAACACCCAGTGGTCTTTCCAAATGCTGAAGTAATTATCTCAGCGTCGCTGGTTGAAGAACCCTTCTTGCTGCCGCCAGTGTGAAATGCCAATTTACCATAAACTACACGTTCCTGGGTGCCAAACCCGCTTCGGGACTAGCTGCCCCAGTGGTTCTCAGTCCTGGCTGTGCAAGAGTCCCCCGGAGGCATTTAAGAAAATACAGACTTATACACTGGTAAATTTGAAGCTTTTAGAAAGGAAGAAAACACCAGTCCCCAGGTGCCCCCTGATGGATCACAGTCTCTGGGAATAAGGCCCAAGCGCAGTCTTCTGTTTGTTTCTGTGCTTTTTAGAAGGGAGGCCTGGCGTGCTGCGATTCATGGGGTCACAAAGAGTTGGACATGACTGAGCGACTGAACTGACCGAACGTGAAGCCAGAGCTGAGCCCCATTGCTCAGCAGCACCCACTGATCTATCGAGCTACTCTTTCCCACCAGGCTGTGTCCTTTTAGGGCTGGCCCCGGTCCCTGCTCTTCTTTTTCCGGATAATCTTGGCTGTTATTCGCAGATGCATTTTTCCAGGTGAACTTTACTATCATTTTGGTGATTTAGGAAGCTGGAAGCCTGTTATTCTAATTTGGGCCACACTGCTCTAATCTTCACGACCCAGAAAATCACGATGGTGTGATCACTCACCTAGAGCCAGACATCCTGGAATGTGAAGTCAAGTGGGCCTTAGAAAGCATCACTACGAACAAAGCTAGTGGAGGTGATGAAATTCCGGTTGAGCTATTTCAAATCCTGAAAGATGATGCTGTGAAAGTGCTGCACTCAATATGCCAGCAAATTTGGAAAACTCAGCAGTGGCCACAGGACTGGAAAGGGCCAGTTTTCATTTCAATCCCAAAGAAAGGCAATGCCAAAGAATGCTCAAACTACCGCACAATTGCACTCATCTCACATGCTAGTAAAGTAATGCTTAAAATTCTCCAAGCCAGGCTTCAGCAATATGTGGACTGTGAACTTCCAGATGTTCAAGCTGGATTTAGAAAAGGCAGAGGAACCAGAGATCAAATTGCCAACATCCGCTGGATCATTGAAAAAGCAAGAGAGTTCCAAAAAGCATCTACTTCTGCTTTATTGACTATGCCAAAGCCTTTGACTGTGTGGATCACAACAAACTGTGGAAAATTCTGAGAGAGATGGAAATTCCAGACCACCTGACCTGCCTCTTGAGAAATCTGTATGCAGGTCAGGAAGCATCTGCATACAGTTAGAACTGGACATGGAACAACAGACTGCCTGCAGCCATGAAATTAAAAGACGCTTGCTCCTTAGAAGAAAAGCTATGACCAACCCAGACAGCATATTAAAAAGCAGACATCACTTTGCCAACAAAGATCCATCTAGTCAAAGCTACGGTTTTTCCAGTAGTCACGTACGGATCTGAGAGTTGGACTATAAAGAAAGCTGAGTGCCGAAGACTTGATGCTTTTGAACTGTGCTGTTGGAGAAGACTCTTGGGAGTCCCTTGGACAGCAAGGAAATCCAACCAGTCAATCCCACAGGAAATCAGTCCTGAACATTCATTGGAAGGACTGATGTTGAAGCTGAAACTCCAACCTTTGGCCACCTGATGCAAAGAACTGACTCATTGGAAAAGGCCCTGATGCTGGGAAAGATTGAAGGCAGGAGGAGAAGAGGACAGAGGATGAGATGGCTGGATGGCATCACCGACTCAATGGACATGAGTTTGGGTGAATTGCGGGAGCTGGTGATGGGCAGGGAGGCCTGGCGGGCTGCAGTCCACGGGGTCGCAAAGAGTGGGACACGATGAGTGACTGAAATGAACTGAACTGAACTGACCTAATCTTCAGCCAGCAGATATTTGCTAAGCATCTGCTGTGTGCTGTGTGGAGGAGGAAGTGGCCACCCACTCCAGTGTTTTTGCCTGGGAAACCCACAGACAGAGGAGCCTGGTGGGCTACAGTCCGTGGAATTACAGAGTTGGATGCGATGGACCCCTTGGGTGTGAACACGCATGAAGATTCCCAGGAAAGTACTGAGTCTGCCACTCGGGCTGTAAGCCCGAACTGGATGCCAGCAGGAGGGGTGGGCATGACTTTGTGGTCCCAGAGGATTGGCAGGATTTCAAGGGGCTTTTTCCCATTGAAATATTTCACACAGTTACAAATGTGGAGAGAATTATACAAAAGAGTCCCAAGTCCTCTGGCCTCAGTAACGATCAACTTGTGACGAACTTGTTTCAACTGTATCTTTGGCTCCATTCTGAAGCAAATCCCAGGCAACATATCCTGACATTCCTTTATTGCAATTAAAAGAGATAAGTCCTCTGATGCCTCTGGGAAGATACAGAAATGTGTTTCCTAACCAAGCAAAAACTAAGTGCCACCCAAGTGTATAAATGAACACTGACCCCTGCTACACGAAAGTCATTTACTTCAAGCTGGTCCGCTGCTCTATCACACTTGTCAAAGCAGGTCACGTGGTCAAGCCTGTCACCAGTGGGGGCAAGCACCACCAAAGCATACGGATGTTAGGAATCAAGGAAAACTGGGGCCCTTATTACCGTCAGTTGACCACAAGCTGCATCCTCAGCAGATGGGAGCATGATCTCCATGGCAACCAGCAGGGGCCACTCCTGATGCTCGGCTGGGACCAAGATGAGACCTCAGTGGAGGCTGCTGACCTGCCCCCAACACATGCGTCAGCTCCACATTTAATCCCTTTGGGATGTCGGTGTATCCTGGGTTTAGGGAGAAAGCAGTCTTTGAATTGCCAACCTAGAGGAATGGGGTCTGGAAATAGAAATTAAATTGAGGGACGAAAGTTACAGATACTAGCATTTGAGTCCATAAGAAATGAGAGAAAATGGCCTTAGGTGGAGTGCAGAGCGGAGGCGGAGGGGCCGGGGAACGCTAGAATGCCACGAAGAAATGCCCAGTGTGGCAGGAAAGCCTCCCACCTCCTTGGACCTGCCCGTGTGGTGGCCAGCAGGGCACTTAGATAGCAGCCGGCATCACCTCCTCATTTCACAAGCCAGGAAGCAGAGCCCAGGGAGGGAGGTGCCTGGCTGAGGGCCCTCGTGTGAGCTGCTGCGGGGACAGAGCAGCCTGAGCGTCTCTGCTGCCCCAGCTGCGCTGGGTTTGCGGCAAACACTCCAATTGCTTCTTAATTGGAGGCTCCTGCCTCATTAGCTGCTTCCCGAGCAGCCTGTGCTCCCTGTCTGAAATCTCAATTAACACCATCTCCCTCTAATTGGTGTGACCGCGCTCTGCTCATCTTTCCGCACTGGGACGAGCTTCCTGGTTTTGGGGGTGGGCAGTTAGGTAGGATGGCTGGGGAGGGGACGGCCGCAGGCAGCGCTTGGAGGGGACAGCTGTGCTCACCAGCACCCCTGCTCCCTCGACTTGGGAGCACTTGGCAACCTCACACAGGGGCAGGAACTGGGAACGGGCACGCGGCCCTCAATCCTGGGTTTGCTCTGACTTCTTCTGTGGTTTTTGGTTTTTGTTTTTGTTTTACTTTTGGCTGCACCCTGAGACATGTGGGATCTGAGGTCTTAGTTCCTGATCAGGGGTCACACCCGCGCCCCCTGCATTGGAAGGCAGAGTCTTAAGCACTGGACGGCCAGGGAAATCCCTTCCTGTGTGTTTTTGAGCAGATCGCTGTCCCTCTCTGGCCCTCAGTGGCCACTTAAGGTGTCCCTCAGGTTAGGGTTGCCAGGTTTAGCAAATAAAAGTGCAATATGCTCATTTACATTTGAATTTCAGTAAATAACAAAGACTCTTAACATTGGTGCGTCCCTGCAATATGGGACATGAAAGAAAGTGAAAGGAAATCGCCAAGTCGTGTCTGACCCTTTGCGACCCCATGGACTGCAGCCTACGAGATTCCTCCATCCATGGAATCTTCCAGGCAAGAGTATTGGAGTGGGTTGCCGTTTCCTTCTCCAATGCATGGGAGTGAAAAGTGAAAGTGAAGTCACTCAGTCGTGTCTGACTCTTTGCGACCCCATGGACTGCAGCCCCCAGGCTCCTCCGTCCCTGGGAGTTTCCAGGCAAGAGCGCTGGAGTGGGCTGCCATTGCCCTCTCCACCTTTGGGAAGGGACCTGACTAATTCAAGGTGATGGAGCTAATCAGTTTGAGTGGAATCGTTTTCATCTTTCCTGTGGGCCTTGGAGGTGCCCTGCTGTGAGAGGAGAGAAGGCTAATTCCCACCTTCCAGAGGCCTAGACTGATCCGGTGTAGGTCAGAGGAATTGCCTGCCCAGCACCCCCTGGTGTTAAAAGGACCCATCTTGGCCACCCAGAGAATGCGAGAAAATAGTTGCAAATTACACAGTGGTGAGTTGGACCTAAAGAAGGCTGAGTGCAAAGAATTCTCTGGTTTAGGACTTGCCAGGCAACGCAGTGATAAAGAGTCCGCCTGCCAATGCAGGGCACCCGAGAGATGCAGGTTCCAACCCTGTGTTGGCAAGATCCCCCGGAGGAGGAAACGGCACCTACTCCAGGATCCTTGCCCGGGAAATCCCATGAATGGAGGAGCTGGACAGGCTATAGTCCATGGGGTCACAAGAGTCTGAAACAACTGAGCCGCTGAGCACACACAGCGCCACCAACCCGTCTAACCGGTTGGGGGTGTTCCTGACTGGGGACCCCTTGCAAGAATGGACACGTGGAGCTGCCAATGAGGGCATCACCCCTGGGCCATCCTGACCAGGGTTCAACGCCAGGCCTGGCTGTGTGTGTTGGCGAGGCGTGTATATGGCACTCACACTAAAAACGCCCGGCACGGTGGGCGTGATCCGGGGACGACGGCTCAACACGAGATTAGGAACCCAAGCCTTAAACAGTGTGGGACAACGCTGTGGCCCGAACCCTGGCCCAGGACCAGGCTGCACGGGACTGGGGCTCCACGGAAACTCAGTGTGGCAGGGACGGAAGAAATCCCAGGCAAACCGCGCCCTGGGAGAGGCTGGACCCAGCTCTCTTTCAAGAGTTCCTTTGAATTGCTGGATTAACTCTTCACCATCTTCCAAAAGTCATGCTTACCTAGCATGTGCAGACTCAGGTCTGTTTCAGCTTCAAACACCAGAGGGGACTTTACTTCCGCCCCCCAAGTTGCTAAGCGAGGCGCCGGCCCCCTAGTTCTGCTGGGCAGCTGTCGCTTCGCTGCAGTTTCCCCCGTTAGTCAGAGTCCCCACCTAAGGCTTCTTTTCCCTTTTCTGGTTTGCTCCTGGGTCTGCAACCATGGCTGCAGAAGCACGGGCGTGACTGTCGGGATGAGGTTTAATGCCCTCTCACACACAAGGCAAAGGGGGAGCTAGGCCAGACGCGTCCAGGATAATTAATCCCATTTGCTTCCCAGCCTCGGCATCCACCCGGGACCGCCAACCTGATCACTCGTCAATACGCCCAGATTCCTTCTGATCATGGCCCAGTTTCCCAGCAAGCCTTGGCTGTGCCGGAAATTTGTGCAGAGGGAGGGCAACTCGAGGCTGGGGGCTGGCAAAGAGATGCCGCCCTCTAAGGGCCTGTCTATATTGTCTGTGTATTAGAACTCCCTCTTTTCATGTTTCTTATTTTTTTGTTTTTTAACAATTTAATTTTTTAATAAACTATTATTAAAAAAATTTACAATGCTATCTTGGTTTCTGCAACAGTGCAGATTGGCCGTAATTATACATCCATCCCCTGTCTCTTGAGATTCCCACCCCTCCCCTCACCCCACCCCTCTAGGTCGTCACAGAGGGCCAGACTGGGCTCCCTGTGTTACACGCAACTTCTCATCAGCTATCCATTTTACACAGGATAGTTTCTCCATTCCTCTCCCTCCTTCCCTGACTGTGTCCATAAGCTCATTCTCTACATCCGCATCTCCATTCCGTCTTCGCAAATAGGTTCATCAGCACCATCTTTCTAGACTCCATATACATGTGCTAACATATTAATACCATATTTGTTTTCCTCTTTCTGACTTACTTCACTCTGTATAACAGGCTCTAGGTTCATCCACCTCACTAAAAGTGACTCAAATTCGTTCCTTCTATGGCTGAGTAATGCTCCATTCCAACACTGAATAATATTAATATTATTAATATTATTTAATATTATTAATTAGTAATATTCCAACACTGAAATTAGATTGATTATATTCTTTGCAGCCAAAGATGGAGAAGCTCTATACAGTCAGCAAAAACAAGACCGGGAGTTGACTGTGGCTCAGATCATGAACTCCTTATTACCAAATTCAGACTTAAATTGAAGAAAGTAGGGAAAACCACTAGGCCATTCAGGTATGACCTAAATCAAATCCCTTATGATTGTACAGTGGACATGAGAAATAGATTTAAGGGCCTAGATCTGATAGATAGAGTGCCTGAGGAACTATGGAATGAGGTTCCTGACATTGTACAGGAGACAGGGATCAAGACCATCCCCATGGAAAAGAAATGCAAAAAAGCAAAATGTCTGTCTGGGGAGGCCTTACAAATAGCTGTGAAAAGAAGAGAGGTGAAAATCCAAGGAGAAAAGGAAAGATATAAGCATCTGAATGCAGAGTTCCAAAGAATAGCAAGAAGAGATAAGAAAGCCTTCCTCAGCAATCAATGCAAAGAAATAGAGGAAAACAACAGAATGGGAAAGACTAGAGATCTCTTCAAGAAAATCAGGGATACTGAGGGAACATTTCATGCAAAGATGGACTCAATAAAGGACAGAAATGGTAGGGACCTAGCAGAAGCAGAAGATATTAAGAAGAGGTGGCAAGAATACACAGAAAAACTGTACAAAAAGATCTTCATGACCCAGATAATCATGATGGTGTGATCACTCATCTAGAGCCAGACATCCTGGAATGTGAAGTCAAGTGGGCCTTAGAAAGCATCACTACGAACAAAGCTAGTGGAGGTGATGGAATTCCAGTGGAGCTGTTTCAAATCCTGAAAGATGATGCTGTGAAAGTGCTGCACTCAATATGCCAGCAAATTTGGAAAACTCAGCAGTGGCCACAGGACTGGAAAGGGTCAGTTTTCATTCCAATCCCAAAGAAAGGCAATGCCAAAGAATGCTCAAACTACCGCACAATTGCACTCATCTCACATGCTAGTAAAGTAATGCTCAAAATTCTCCAAGCCAGGCTTCAGCAATACGTGAACCGTGGATTCCCTGATGTTCAAGCTGGTTTTAGAAAAGGCAGAGGAACCAGAGATCAAATTGCCAACATCTGCTGGATCATGGAAAAAGCAAGATAGTGCCAGAAAAACATCTATTTCTGCTTTATTGACTATGCCAAAGCCTTTGACTGTGTGGATCACAATAAACTGTGGAAAATTCTGAAAGAGATGGAAATACCAGGCCACCCAACCTGCCTCTTGAGACATTTGTATGCAGGTCAGGAAGCAACAGTTAGAACTGGACATGGAACAACAGATTGGTTCCAAATAGGAAAAGGAGTACGTCAAGGCTGTATACTGTCACCCTGCTTGTTTAACTTCTATGCAGAGTACATCATGAGAAACGCTGGACTGAAAGAAGCACAAGCTGGAATCAAGATTGCCAGAAGAAATATCAATAACCTCAGATATGCAGATGACACCACCCTTATGGCAGAAAGGGAAGAGGAACTAAAGAAGCTGTTGATGAAAGTGAAAGAGGAGAGTGAAAAAGTTGGCTTAAAGCTCAACATTCAGAAAACGAAGATCATGGCATCCGGTCCCATCACTTCATGGGAAATAGATGGGGAAACAGTGGAAACAGTGTCAGACTTTATTTTGGGGGGCTCCAAAATCACTGCAGATGGTGACTGCAGCCATGAAATTAGAAGACGCTTACTCCTTGGAAGGAAAGTTATGACCAACCTAGATAGCATATTCAAAAGCAGAGACATTACTTTGCTGACTAAGGTGTGTCTAGTCAAGGCTATGGTTTTTCCTGTGATCATGTATGGATGTGAGATTTGGACTGTGAAGAAAGCTGAGTGCCAATGAATTAATGCTTTTGAATTGTGGTATTGAAGAAGACTCTTGAGAATCCACCCAGTCCATTCTGAAGGAGATCAGCCCTGGGATTTCTTTGGAAGGAATGATGCTGAAGCTGAAACTCCAATACTTTGGCCACCTCATGCGAAGAGTTGACTCATTGGAAAGACTCTGATGCTGGAAGGGATTGGGGGCAGGAGGAGAAGGGGACAACAGAGGATGAGATGGCTGGATGGCATCACTGACTCAATGGACGTGAGTCTGAGTGAACTACTGGAGTTGGTGATGGACAGGGTGGCCTGGCGTGCTGCGCTTCATGGGGTCGCAAAGAGTCGAACACGACTGAGTGACTGAGCGACTGAACTGAATTGAACTGAATATTCCATTGTGTATATATATGTACCACATCTTCTTTATCCCTTTATCTGCCGATGGACGTCTAGGTTGCTTCCTCGCCCGGGTTATTATAAACAGTGCTGCAGTGAATGTTGGGGCACATGCATCTTTTATGATTGTGGCTTTCTCAGAGTATATGCCCAGTGGGGGGGTTGCCGGGTCACATAGGCCCTCTTTTTATTTACTCTCCTTTCAATATTCACTCTTTCTTTCATAGAATCCTTTGAACTGACTGGGATAAAAACTTGGCTGCTAAACCCAGAAACAACAGCAAGCTTAAATCAGCTGGAGTTTTACTTCTCTCTCTCATAAAAGTCAGTGTGGGTGACCCAGGACAGGTAATGAGTGTACAGATATCTCTTCAAGACACTGCTTTCAGTTGTTTTCTGTAATTCCCGGAAGTGAAATTGCTGGAACGTGTCAATTCTATGTCCGACTTGTTGAGGACCCATCGTCTTGTTACTGGCAGGGGGTGCACCGTTTTGAAATGTTTTCTCTCTATAATGAAAAGTCTTAGGGTTTATTCTCCTCATAGGTTTCCAGTGCGCCCTGTAGCCGTGGCCACTGTAGGTCCCAGGCCGTGCGTTACGTTCCTGGGATGTGCGATGAGAAGTTTGTGTCTGTTGACCACCTTGCTCCAGTTTGACCTCCGCTCATAACCTGGGGCAACCACAAAGCTGATCACTTCTTCTGGTTTTGTTTTGTTGTACATTTCACGGGTAAATGAGATCATACGGTGTTCATCTTTCTCAGACATTTCAGTTAGCACCACGCCCTCAAAGGCCATCTCTGTTGTCAAAAGTGGCAGGATTTCCTCTCTTATATGGGTAAACACTCCTCCATTGTGGGATTATGTATATGCTTCCGTGCTCAGATATGTCTGACTCTTTGAGACTCTACGGACTGTAGCCGCCAGGCTCCTCTGTCCATGGGATTTCCCAAGCAAGAACACTGGAGCCGGCTGCCGTTTCCTGCCCCAGAGGATCTTCGTGACCCAGGGCTCTCAAACCTGCATCTCTTCGGTGTCCTGGACTGACAGGTGAATTCTTTACCATCATGCCACCTGGAAAGTATGTATATACCACATTTTCTTTACCCATTCATCCATCGATGGACACATGAGTTGCTTTCATATCTTGGCTCTTGGAAATACTGCAGGGCCGGCGACCTCGTCCAATTCATTACTGGAATGTGGGGGTCCAGATATATTTTCAAGTGTTTTCATTTCTTTGGATATATTCCCAGAAGAGGAATTACTGGGCCATATGGTAGTTCTATTTTTAAATTTTTTCAGGAACCTCCATACTGTTCTCCACACCCGGCTGCACCAGTTTGCACCCCGACAAAGGTTCTCTGACCTCCATATCCTGGCCAGTGTGTCTCAGTTCTTGTCTTTTTGATGACAGCCATCCTAACAGGTGTGACGTGGTATCTTACTGTGGCTTTGCTTTGCATTTCTCTAAAGAATAGGAATGCTAAGCATTTTTCATGTACTTATTGGCCATTCATATATCTTCTTTGGAAAAATGTCTGTTCAGATCTTTTGCCCCCTTTAAGTTGGATTATCGGGGGAAGCTTGCTACTCTGTTGAATGAGCTCTTTATGTATTCCGGATATTGCTTTTGTGTGTAGCTTCATTCATTCAACATCAAGACTGTAGGACCTGCTTTCATCTTCACGTTTGGGGCTGGTTTGTTTATTTTACAGCTGACTGGTGCCCACTTTATGGATATACTATATGCTATGGATATACTTTATGGATATATATGGATATACTACGATTTAGTCATGAGTTCTGCTCTAACGGGTATGTAGGTTACTTCCAGTCTGAAGCTTGCGTGTAAACCTGTGAATACTTGCACATGAGACTTCTCTGCCTGTGGACATATTGCTTTAACCAGATCAGTCCCTAGCTGAACTGCTGGTCACAGAGCTGGTCTCATTTTATCAGCAACTGTTGAGCAAATCTCAGAAACCACTGAACCCTTTCAAACTCCCACCAGCGCAGGATGGGCGGCGCACTGATCCAGCCCGGAGAGCACCTGGGACTGTCTCCGGTTCAGCTGTTCCAGCGAGTGGGAAGGGCCGCCTCGCTGGGGCGTGACCTTGCATTTCTCTGACGACTGATGACAGTGGGCAGTTTATCATGTTCTTATAGGCCAAGGTGTGTCTTTTATGAAATGTCTTTTCACTTTTACCTACTTTCTCTTTATTGAACTCTGTCTTTTCAGTATAATTTTGTTGCACTCTTTTCTTCGTCTGCCTCTTTTAGAAAAATTCCCTTGTCCGAAGTAAGTTTTCTGATATTTTCCGTCAGTTTCATCTTGCTGATTTTTTTTTTTTTTCACTTGTAAAGACAGCTTTGAGACGTACAACAATCTGCACATTTTTAAAGCATAAAGTTTAATAAACATTGACATAGGTCCACCATGAAAACCGAGACTACAATCAAGGCTTTTGAGTGTATCCGTCAACCCATTGCCTCAGAGGTTTCCTGATGCCCCTTTGTGAGTCCTTCTGCACTCTCCCACTGGCCTCTTCACTGTCTACGTTTCTGTATACATTCATCACACCTGCTGCCCTTTTTGTGTTTGACTAATTCAGTCAGCATCAGTTCAGTCACTTAGTCGTGTCCGACTCTTTGCGACCCCATGGACTGCAGCACACCAGGCCTCCCTGTCCATCACCAACTCCCGGAGTTCACTCAAGCTCGTGTCCATCGAGTCAGTGATGCCATCCAACCGTCTAATCCTCTGTCGTCCCCTTCTCCTCCTGCCCCCAATCCCTCCCAGCATCAGGGTCTTTTCCAATGAGTCAACTCTTTGCATGAGGTGGCCAAAGTACTGGAGTTTCAGTTTTAGCATCATTCTTTCCAAAGAAATCCCAGGGCTGATCTCCTTCAGAATGGACTGGTTGGATCTCCTTGCAGTCCAAGGGACTCTCAAGAGTCTTCTTCAACACCACAGTTCAAAAGAATCAATTCTTCGGCGCTCAGCCTTCTTCACAGTCCAACTCTCACATCCATACATGACCACAGGCAAAACCACAGCCTTGACTAGACAGACCTTTGTTGGTAATGTCTCTGCTTTTCAATATGCTGTCTAGGTTGGTCATAACTTTTCTTCCAAGGAGAAAGCAATCAGCCTAGCTTTTTTTTTTTTTTTAGAGATTCCTCTCACCCTCGAGTATTAACAGTTACCTTGGAACCCCGCCCACTCGGACGCCCCTCAGATGTTCCGTCAGCCCCCCTCACTCGGAGCTCCCCTGAACCCCCCACTGTGACCCCCTCAGAGGCTCCCTCACCAGGACCCCCTCAGACCGTCCCTCCGCAGAGTTCCCTCTCCTCTGCCTCCTTCCCTCCTCACTCAGCACTGCTGTTGTTAAATTAATCCACGCCCAGTTCATTATCAACACACATCCCGTGCATGGATACTCCACGGTTGCTTTCATCCAGCCCGTGCTGACGGGCATTTGGGCTGGTTTGGTGTGGGGCTAAAGCGGCCTGAGCCACCCTGAGCGCCGGACCCAGCTCTGTGTGAGCCGCAGCCTTCCACTTCTCTGGGTGAGCATCTAGGAGTGAGATTGCTGGGTCGCATCCTAGGTCTATGCTTCACTTCTTTAAAAGAGCTGATTTCCAAAGTGGTTGTACCATTTCACATTCCCGCCAGTTTGGGATGAGGATTCAAATTCCAACACATTCTCATCACCATTTGGATTCATCCATCTTTTCATTCTAGCCTTTGTAATACCTTTGTAAAAGTATCTCACTGTGAAAATATTTGCAAATATTTTCTCCAAATCTGTAGCTGTCTTTTCATTGTCTTACCAGTGTCTTCAACAAGCAGAAATTTAAAATTTTGATGAAGTCCAGTTTATCTGTTTGTTTTCCTGTATGGTTTTGCTACTTAGAAATCTCTGCCTGCCTCAAGGTCATATAGGTATTCTCCCATGTTTTCTTCTAGAAGATTTATGGTTCTGGCTGTATCTCAAATTATTTTTTATGTTTTTGTGCGCTACTCATTAAAAAAAGCTTGTGTTTCCTATTAAATTACTTAAGCATCTTTGCCAAACTTCAGTTGACCATGTACCTTTTGTATCATAAACCTGCTTGTCTATTTTTAAATGTCAGTACCATAAAAATTTGATTACTTTACAAGTCTTAAAATTAAAAAGTGTAAGTCTTCCAACTTTGTCCCTTTCAAAATCATTTTGGCTCTCCTGATGCTAGGAAAGATTGAAGGTGGCAGGAGGAGGGGACGACAGGATGAGACGGCTGGATGGCATCACCGACTCAATGGACATGAGTGTGGGTGGACTCCGGGAGCTGGTGATGGACAGGGAGGCCTGGTGCTGCAGTCCACGGGGTCGAAAAGACTCGGACACGACTAAATCACTGAACTGAACTGAGACCCTTTTCATTTTCATATAAATTTGAGGATCAGCTTGTCAGTTTCTACTAAGCAGCCTGCTGAGTTTTTTTCTTGGATTTGTGTTAAAATTATAGGTGAATTTGGGGATGATGGACATCTTCAGTCAGTCAGTTCAGTTCAGTCGCTCAGTCGTGTCCGACTCTTTGCCACCCCATGAATCGCAGCACACCAGGCCTCCCTCCTCATCACCAACTCCTGTTGGTGTCCACCAAACTCATGTCCATCGAGTCCGTGGTGCCATCCAGCCATCTCATCCTCTGTCGTCCCCTTCTCCTCCTGCCCCCAATCCCTCCCAGCATCAGAGTCTTTTCCAATGAGTCAACTCTTCGCATGAGGTGGCCAAAGTACTGGAGTTTCAGCTTCAGCATCATTCCTTCCAAAGAAATCCCAGGGCTGATCTCCTTCAGAATGGACTGGTTGGATCTCCTTGCAGTCCAAGGGACTCTCAAGAGTCTTCTCCAACACCACAGTTCAAAAGCATCAATTCTTCGGGGCTCAGCCTTCTTCACAGTCCAACTCTCACATCCATACATGACCACTGGAAAAACCATAGCCTTGACTAGACAGATCTTTGTTGGCAAAGTAATGTCTCTGCTTTTGATTATGCTGTCTAGGTTGGTCATAACTTTTCTTCCAAGGAGTAAGCGTCTTTTAATTTCATGGCTGCAGTCACCATCTGCGGTGATTTTGGAGCCCCCCAAAATGGACATTTAATGGATTTTTAATCCTCCAATCCATGAAAACAGTGTATGCATCCATCTGTTTAAATCTTTTAAAATTTCCCTCAATGGTGTTTTATACTTTTTGATATAGAAAATTTGCATCTATTTTATTAGTTTCTAAATATTAATATGTGATGTTCTTATGGTATTACAAACGATGTCCTTTTATATTTTTTCTCGTTTCTAGTATATGTAAACTCAGGTTTTATATATTGATCTTATATTCTCTGTAAAGGAGCAAAATTCACCAACCCCAAATGTATTACTACCTCTCTAGCCTGCAGATTATTTTGAGTTGAAAATGAAGGCCCCAAAGACTCTGGAAGAATCTTTGACATTCCCGTAACTGCCTAAAGGGCTTCCCAGGTGTCACTAGTGGTAAAGAACCTGCCTGCCAATGCAAGAGATGTGGGTTCGACCCCTGGGTCAGGAAGATCCCCTGGAGAAGGGCATGGCAGCCCACTCCAGTGTTCTTGCCTGGAGAATCCCATGGACAGAGGAGCCTGGTGGGCTGCAGACCACAGGGCTGCAAAGAGTCAGACACGACTGAGCTACTGGACACACACATACACGCACACACACATGCACGCACGCACGTGCACACGCACACACACACATGCACACATACACAACTGTCTAAAAGAACACAGATAAAGGTCCTGTTACAGGAAGGGAGCTGTAACACAGATAACTATAGATAACATGAACTAGGTGTGTAGGAAGGGGGAACCCAGCCAAGTCTGCTGGTTCAAGTTCCTCTCGGTGTCGCATCGCCTCTGCTGATCAAGCGATCACTTGTTTACCAGGCACTTCCTTTTTCATTGTCTCTCTGAATTAGTTGCCTTCCTGCCCTTTGAGGTCCCAAACCTAGTTCCACCTCCAGCGTCCTCTCTGTATTTAGCTGAAGGTGCTGTTTAAGATGAGGCTTTCAGCTGTTTCACTAAATTACTTTCTTTTCCTGGGTCTCTCCCATGTATACATATTATTAAACTTTTGTTTGATTTTCTCCTGTTAATCCATCTCAATTCAACTTAATGCTTAGACCAACCAGAAGAACCTCGAAGCTCAAAGGAAAATTTCTTCCTCCCTAACACCTACAACCTTGTTAAATTCACTTACTAGTTTTTTGCTGATTTTGCTTCGTATGATTCTTTGAGTTTTCTGCATGCAGAATGGTGTTGCCTGCAAATAGAAACAGCTGTATCTCTTCCTTCCGATACGTATTCTTTTTTCTCTTATTTGCTGCACTGGCTAGAACTTCGAGTAGAATGTTGAATCAACGTAGTGAGATTAGACATCCTTGCCTCGTGGCTGATGTGAAGCAAAGTTTTCCACGTTTCATTACTAAGCAGTTCAGTAACTACGTGTATTTCATAGGTGCAGTTTATTATTTTTCTTCATATTTCATTGAAAGCTGTTATCATGAGCGAGTGTTGAATGTCCTAAACTGCTTTTTCTGCCTTAATGAGATGGGCGTGTGATTTTTGCCTTTTACCTCCTTTAGTCAGCTAAGTTCAGTCACTTAGTCGTGTCCGATTCTTTGAGACCCCATGAATCGCAGCACACCAGGCCTCCCTGTTCATCACCAACTCCCGGAGTTCACTCAGACTCACATCCATTGAGTCAGTGATGCCATCCAGCCATCTCATCCTCTGTCGTCCCCTTCTCCTCCTGCCCCCAATCCCTCCCAGCATCAGAGTCTTTTCCAGTGAGTCAACTCTTCACATGAGGTGGCCAAAGTACTGGAGTTTCAGCTTCAGCATCATTCCTTCCAAAGAAATCCCAGGGTTGATCTTCAGAATGGACTGGTTGGATCTCCTTGCAGTCCAAGGGACCCTCAAGAGTCTTCTCCAACACCACAGTTCAAAAGTATCAATTCTTCAGCGCTCAGCCTTCTTCACAGACCAATTCTCACATCCATACATGACCACAGGAAAAACCACAGTCTTGACTAGACAGACCTTAGTCGGCAAAGTAATGTCTCTGCTTTTGAATATACTGTCTAGGTTGGTCATAACTTTTCTTCCAAGGAGTAAGCGTCTTTTAATTTCATGGCTGCAGTCACCATCTGCAGTGATTTGGGAGCCCCCAAAATAAAGTCTGACACTGTTTCCACTGTTTCCCCATCTATTTCCCATGAAGTGATGGGACCGGATGCCATGATCTTCGTTTTCTGAATGTTGAGCTTTAAGCCAACTTTTCACTCTTCACTTTAACTTTCATCAAGAGGCTTTTTAGTTCCTCTTCCCTTTCTGCCATAAGGGTGGTGTCATCTGCATATCTGAGGTGATTGATATTTCTCCCGGCAATCTTGATTCCAGCTTGTGCTTCTTCCAGTCCAGCGTTTCTCATGATGTACTCTGCATAGAAGTTAAATAAGCAGGGTGACAATATACAGCCTTGACGGACTCCTTTTCCTATTTGGAACCAGTCTATTGTTCCATGTCCAGTTCTAACTGTTGCTTCCTGACCTGCATACAGATTTCTCAAGAGGCAGGTTAGGTGGTCTGGTATTCCCTCTTTCAGAATTTTCCACAGTTTATTGTGATCCACACAGTCAAAGGCTTTGGCATAGTCAATAAAGCAGAAATAGATGTTTTTCTGGCACTCTCTTGCTTTTTCCATGATCCAGCGGATGTTGGCAATTTGATCTCTGGTTCCTCTGCCTTTTCTAAAACCAGCTTGAACACCAGGGAGTTCACAGTTCACGTATTGCTGAAGCCTGGCTTGGAGAATTTTAAGCATTACTTTACCAGCATGTGAGATGAGTGCAATTGTGCGGTAGTCTGGGCATTCTTTTACCTCCTTAATGCGATGATATTTACTGATTATTTTTATATTTATTTATTTGCTCAGCTGTACCAAGGCTTAGTTGTGGCATGTAGGGTCTGGTTCCCTGACCAGGATCAGACCCGGCCCCCTGCACTGGGAGCCTGGAGTCTCAGCCAGTGGACCATCAGGGAAGTCCCTTGATTGAGTTTTGGATGAGAAACCAATTTCATATTCCTGGGACAAGTTTTCTTGGTCATAATGTAGTATATTTTTATATATTACTGGATTCTCTTTTCCAGTATTTTGTTAAGATTTTTGTGTTTAACAGATATATTGATCGTCACTTTTCTCTGCTTGTATAGCTTCGTCAGAGTTTGGTTTCAGAGTTATATCAGCCCACTAAAAGGAGTAGAGAAGCATGTTCAATTCCTCTATATTCTGGAAGAGAAGGTGTAAATTTCCATTATTTCTTCCGTAAACGTGTGCTAGACTGCCCCCAGAGAAGCCATCTTGACCTGGATTTTTCTTTGTGGGCAAGTTTTTAATTGCAAATTTATTTTTTTAAGTTAAGGGATTATTCAGATTTTTAAATGTCTTTTTGTATACCGTTCACTGAGTTGTGATTCTCAGGGAATTTGTTACTTTCATGTAGGTTGTCAAATTTATTAGCTTAAAGTTGTTTGTAATATTGAATATTTTAACACCTCCTTCAGTCGACAAAAAATAATTGAAACATCAGTAAGGATATAGAATATTTAAGCAACACTATCAACAAACTGTCCTAGTTGATATTTAAGGACTATTACACTGAACTCTTGCAGAATACACATCCCTTTCAAGTAGTCATGAAATATACATGGCTTATAGTCCACACGCTGGACCATAAAATAACTCTCGAAGTGTGAAAGTGACTCAGTCAGCTCTGACTCTGCAACCCCATGGACTGTTCAGGCCAGAACACTGGAGTGGGTGGCCGTTCCCTTCTCCAAGGGATCTTCCCAACCCAGGGGATCGAACCCAGGTCTCCATCATTGCTGGTGGATTCGTTACCAGCTGAGTCACCAGGGAAGATAAGTTATTTTTGACAACTATTACAATGGATACTGTTTTTAAAAATCCAGAAAATAGCAAGTGTCGGCAAGGATGTAGAGAAATTGGAGCTCTTGCGCATTGTCGGTGGGAAGGTAAAGTGGTGCAGCCACTGTGGAAGTCAGTGTGATGGTTTCTCCACAAATTGGACATAGAATTACCCTGCTGCTGCTGCTGCTGAGTTGCGTCAGTTGTGCCCGACTCTGTGCGACCCCAGAGACGGCAGCCCACCAGACTCCCCGTCCCTGGGATTCTCCAGGCAAGAGCACTGGAGTGGGTTGCCATTTCCTTCTCCAATGCATGAAAGTGAAAAGTGAAAGGGAAGCCGCTCAGTCATGTCCGACCCTTAGCGACCCCATGGACTGCAGCCCACCAGGCTCCTCTGTCCGTGGGGTCTTCCAGGCGAGAGTACCGGAGTGGGGTGCCTTCGCCTTCTCCAGAATTACCATATGATGCAGCAATTCCCCTTGTGCATAAACATCCAAACAACTGAACTCAGGGTCTTAAGAGAGACTCTCACAAATGGGTGCACAGTAGCAGTACGCACATGGCTGAGAATGCAGAAGCGCCAGGGCGCCCGTCCAACAGAGCACGGGCCAGCCGGGCGGCGGCCTCTGCAGACGAGGGAACACTGAGCCTCGAAGGGGAGGGACACCATCGCTGAACCTTGAGGGTGTTACGCCCAGGGAACAGCCTGTCACAAAAGACCAGTCCTGCCTGATTCCACCTACATGTGGTACCGAGAGTGGTCAGGTTCACAGAGGTAGAATGTAGACAGGTAGTTGCCAGGGGCTCAGGGAGAGAGGGATGGAGAGTTAGTGCTTACTGGGGACACAGTCAGTCTGATAAGACAGAAGGAGTTCCGGAGATGATGGCGGTGATGGTTGCCCAACAGTGTGAATGTGCGGAATGCAGTGAACTAGGCCCTTAAAGACGGTTCAGAAGATGACATCCGTGGGGTGCATTTACCACATTATTATTATTTTTTAATTAGGGAGTTCCCCAGTGGTCCAGTGATTTAAAGGCTTTGCCTTCCAGTGCAGGGGGCAAGTTTCATCCGTGGTCGGGGAAATAAGGTCTCACATGCCATGGGGTGCAGTCAAGAAAAATTTTTTTAATTAAAAAGCTATCCAGAAAATCTCAAAAATCTTTTAAATCAAACCACTTCTCAAGTGACTCACTGGATAAAGAATTTTCCTGCCAATGCAGGAGACTCAGATTTGATCCCTGGGTTGGGAAGACCCTCTGGAGAAGGGAACGGCAGCCCACTCCAGTATTCTTGCCTGGGAAATCCTATGGACAGAGGAGCCTGGTGGGCTACAGACCGTGGAGTCGCAGGAGTCGGATTCGACTGAATGTGCACTCAAAAAACAAAGCAAGGGAAGTTTCCAAATATTCGGAACTGAATGGGAGTGAAAACACAGCGTGTCAGAATTTGTGGGTAGCCCAGAACCAGTGCTTGGAGGAGCCTAGCAGATGAAGCTTTATTTGCCAGCTTGACTGGGTCTGGAGGCAGACGTTTGGTTAAATAGTGTTCTGGGTGTGTCTGTGAAGACATCTGTGGGTGGGATCAACATCTGAATCCGTCGGCTGAGTACACTGAATTGCCATCCCGAGTACAGTCTAATTAACTGAAGACCCAAGTGGGAAGAAAGCCTGAGAAAGAGGGAATTCGATGGCCTGAGCTCTGAGCTGGGACTCGGTCCTCTCCTGCCCTTGGGCTGGAGCTCGCCCCTTTGGCTCTCCCAGTTCTCTGACCTCCAGGCTTGGACCGGACCGCAGCATCAGCCCTTCTGAGTCTCTGGCTCGCAGACCACAGATGTTGAGATTTGCAGGCCTCCTTAACTGTGTGAACCATTCTTACAGTAAATCTCCTGAAAGGTGCTTGCGTGTTTATGTGCACACACATGGGCACACTCTGTTCTGGTTCTCTGGACGGCCCTTATTAATACAGTCGAAGCAGCTGTGTCAGGAGAGAATGGAGGGCCATGAGCAGCTCTCTCAGGACTGGACAGAAGTCGAGGTTGTTTGGCCAAGCCCATCAGTGGTGGAGGAGCCAGGGCGGGTGCGCAGACAGCCAGGCTCGGGGGTGGGGTCGAGTCCTCATACTCAGGCTGAGCTGTGTCTTGGTGTCCCCTCCGGCCGTGGGCCCGTGTCCGGCGTGCAGAGGATGGACAGGGGGTGGGGGGCGGCAGAGTTTAGTCCGAGGGATGGAAGCACGCTGTGGGCAGGTGGATCCTGGGTTGACATGGGGCAGAGGAGCAAGCAGCTGATTCAGGCGGTGAGGAATCCTCTGTCCCTGGAGGCTCTGCAGCTTGTCTCTGCTTACAGGTGAAACCTGTCAATCAGGTTCAAACCGGAATTTCAGGGCCACTCCTGAAGAAACTACCGTGTTCTGCCTAACCTATTGTGTTTCTTTAAAAAATGATCATTATTCACACCTGGCCATTGGTCTAAAGACCATGAAGATATTTTAAGCAGGAACATGATCCACTTCCCTGTTTGGAAATAAATAATTACTATATGCAAAATAAACAACAAGGTCCTTCTGCAAAGCACAGAGAACTATATTCAATATCTTATAAAACCTATAATGGAAAAGAATCTGAAGATATATATGTATATATATGAGTCGCTTTGTGTACACCTAAAACATTGTAAATCAACTGAACTTCAAAAAATAAATCAGGTCAGTTATTATTATTATTTTTTTAAAGAAATAAACCAATAAGCAAAATGCTGTTGCCCTTGGACGTGTGGAGTGTTGTAACCTCACCTCGATCCCAGCCCCAAATACAGGAACGTGCTCTGGGGCCAGGGTCCTGGTCAGGCTCTGAGGGGTCTCGGGCAGCTCACTCTGCCTGTGCGAGCCAGTGTCCTGGCGTGTAAAATGGGAACAATCATTAGGGCATGCGCGTGCTGGGCATGAGAGCGTGCGCGTGCTGGGGATGAGAGCGTGCGCGTGCTGGGCATGGGAGTGCGCGCGTGCTGGGCATGGGAGGCGTGCGCGTGCTGGGCATGGGAGTGCGCGCGTGCTGGGCATGGGAGTGCGCGCGTGCTGGGCATGAGAGCGTGCACGTGCTGGGCATGAGAGCGTGTGGGTGCTGGGCCTGAGAGCACGCGCGTGCTGGGCATGAGAGCGTGCACGTGCTGGGCATGAGAGCGTGTGGGTGCTGGGCCTGAGAGCACGCGCGTGCTGGGTCTCCTGAAGACACTCCCGAGTTCTCTGCCCTGTGCTTTGATGGTTGCTGAGGATGGAAAGGTCACAGTTGACAACGGCATCTGGAAAGGTGACCGCTGAGGTGCACACAGGGTGTCATTTTCTCCTGCCTGGGAGGAAAACACCCTGATATCAGAAGCCCAAGTTTCTTAGGATGTCAGCTCTTCAGAATCCAAGTGCAGCCCATTTTTGCTGAAAGACACACATAGTTCTGTGACAGAGAATCGTCTCATCCCACCTCTGGGAGCAGAAACTGGCTTTGGAGAACAGCAGAGCCCTTCACAGCAGCTCCTTTAAAATCTTTTTAATGACTAATATCCTCTTCTCTGTGTGTCCATGAGCTGACCTGAACAAGAGCACACTGAAGCCAGTTAGTGTGGAAGAAAGAATGCACATGGGTCCAGTCCCTGTTCACGTGGACATCTCACACTCAAAGTGAGGATGCAAACAGGAGGAGAATTCTGATATATATATATATATATATATATATATATATATATATATCTTATTGGGAACATCTTTAGCCCTGGCCCGGATGTCAGAAGATATACGGCTGAAGTCCTGTTCTACCCACCACGCGGTCACGTGCCTCTTCAGAAGCCGCTGGTCCTGCTCCGCTTTCGGATCTGTGGAACGGGGCCATTTCACCGGCCTGGCGCGAGGGCACTGTGTGCTCTGGCACTGGTCTTTGGCCCGGGGCCCTCGCGCGGCGCTCTTGCATCCCTTGGGATTTTCTGGATGATAGCAGGGTCTCTTTTTGTTGTTATGTTTTGCCTGCACCGTACTGTGTGCGATCTTAGTTCCCTGACCAAGAATATCGACCCTGGGCCCCCACTACTGGAAGCACGGAGTCTAAGCCACTGGACCCCAGGGAAGTTCCTTTCAAAATTTTAAAAAAAAATTAAACAAAAATTTCTTTTTTTTTTTGAAATTTTAGGAGTGTCTTTTGTTATATTGAGGCGATACTTGGTGGGCTCCCGGATGGCCTCACGATGGGGGCTGGTCTCCAGAAAGACCAAGCCAGGATTAGAAGCTTAGATCGTTCAGCCTCAGCCCCTAACCTCTGGGAAGTGGGGAGAGGGGCTGGAGATTCACTTAATGGTGACTCATACCTACAGGATGAGGCCTGCATAAAAATCCCCACAGTATGGCCACACGTAGACAAGTTCTGGTTCCCCTCCTGGAAGCTTCTGAACCCCCTCCTTTCAGGTTTGTGTTCTGGCTTCCTCACACAGGCACGACTGGTCAGTCACTGGCCACCCTCCAGCCCATCTCCCCTCCCCGAAATCAGTCCTCTCCTCTCTGTTCAAACTTGGTTCCTCTGGTAACCAGCCCATCGTTAGATGCTTGCCCAAGTCACCTCATCAACAAAAGCCCAGTGGAGGTGGAAGGGGGCTTGTTATGAATAACAGGACGCCTGTTTCACCTTTGTGGCTGCGAAGCTGGAGTTAAGAAGCCAGAAATTATGGCAAGTGCTGTTCTTCCTGCTCCCACGCCCCAGGAAGTTCCAAGGGTTTTGGAAGCTTTGAGCCGGAAACTGTGGCCAAAGACCGGCTGTATGTGAGAAATGCATTCTCATCACCTGAGTGAGTGAGTCATCCGTGGCCCCGTGGCCTGCCCGCCAGGCTCCTCTGTCCAGGGGATTTCCCAGGCGGGGATATTGGAGCGGGCGACCATTTCTGATCCAGGAGATGCTCCTGACCTGGGGTCGTCGGACTCCCATCCGTCGCGTCTCCAGCACTGGCAGGTGACGCGTCACCACTAGCCCCACCTGGGAAACCCCTTGTAAGGCACAGTCGAGCCCTGTAGACAGCTTGACTCATCATTTTATCCATCCCTGTGTCCCGAGTCAGTCCTCAGAGAGGCTTGTCCCAGGGTTCTCAACAAGCTGAATGAAGAAGCAATCCACTGACTTTGTCATTGTTTTCTTTTTCTGTTGAAAGGATGCTGTCTGCACCAACAGACATCTCAAGCTAATCTTTCATATAGTTACAAGAGCTTAAAATGATGTTCTTGACATGGTATTTCCTCCAAACTATTACACTCATGTAAAATTAGGCAAAAGTCAAGAGCATCCCTACCATAATGTTTCACTATAAATTTAATACAGGTGTCAAATAATACTTCAAAAATTTAAAACAAAAAGTAAAAATTCCCTAGGTTACCACCCTACCAGAAAAATCGTTAGCGTTTTGGTATATCCTCTTTTCATTAAGGTCTTTTTGACTGAATTTTTAGAAGTTAGATTTTTAGAATATATCAGACTCTTAGAATTTAAGGAGAGGTAGAAAAAGATGCATAATAATAAAATAAGTGCCCATTGTCTCCAAAGTCATAATCAACAATCACTCATATTGATTTAAATTTTAAAATTAAAGACATAAACTGTCATAAAGTTGACTCTGATTACTATCATGACTTGGGTGGGAATCAAGGAGCTCAAATCAGTTAGTCCTAAAGGAAATCAACCCTGGATATTCACTGGGAGGAGTGTTGCTGAAGCTGAAGCTCCAATACTTGGGTCACCTAATGTGAAGAGCCGCTTATTGGAAAAGTCCCTGATGCTGGGAAAGATTGAGAGCCAGCGGAGAGGGAGAAGTCAGAGGGTGAGATGGTAGGATGGCATCATCGGCTCAGTGGGCATGAGTTTGAGCAAACTGATGGAGATAGTGAAGGACAGGGAAGCCTGGTGTGCCGCAGTCCATGGGGTCGCAGAGTCAGACACGACTGAGCGGCTGAACCACAGCAGCAAGGCTGGCTGTGCTCACTACTGTGACTTGGGCGGGAACCCTTCCTGAGTAGACGCTGGGCTCTGTCTGTCCGACCTGCTCCGTCTTTGCCTGCTCTCTGCTTAACCTGTGGGACTGGAAGCTTCCACGCTATCTGCCCAACCCCCTTGTTGCTGCATTTGGAGATCATAAGGGAGGCGAGAGAAAGAAGCTGTCCTCCTTTCTGCGCCGGCAGGTTGATGGTGCTTTCAGCTGTGGCAGGAGAAGGACCCTAGGCCCCCGAGCTCAAGGTCGAGGGCAGGGCTTCTGGCGGGTGAGCAATACCTGTGCGTTCTCGACATCAGTCCAGGGGCAGAGACAGCCTCCTGTTGTCTGAGTACTGTTTCCTATTGTTCATCCCCTTCAACACTTGAAAGCAGTTATTTACATTAAATACCTTTCTGCTCAGCATAGCTGGAACAGCTTCCATTTTCCTGGCCAGGCATGGATGGGTACAATGCAATTGATTGGCATGTTTGTAAATTTATACATAAACAGCATCAAGCTGCACATTACATGCCGCATTTTCTTTTTTAACAATTAAGTCATTTATAAATTATGCAGATACAGAAAAGTGTTCAGTTTTACAAACGGGTGCAAAGTGAATACTCATGGGACCGTCAGTCAGGTGAAGAAAAACATTCCTGAGAACAGAAAGCCCCTGCGTTCCCTGAGGACGTGGCTACTTCAGGCAAAGCTGTGATGTTGTGATCTCAAGCTGTCAATCTATAGGTCTGGGTCATCCTTTTTTACTGTTGTATTTTATCCCAAGAGTGAAATTAGAGACACTTCTAATTTACTTACATTCACAAAAAAGTCTTGCAACAAATATCCTTCTTCATATCTGCTTGTACACGTGAGACTTTCTCTGTAGCCATTTCTGTCTCACTGTGGGTCACAATCTATAAGTGGGGTGAGAGATGAATGTAAGGGATTTAAACCAAAATTGTGTGTGTGTGTGTGTAGCAGAGTTTTATTAAAGTATAAAAAGGACATGCAGGGAAAGCTTCTGACACAGACATCAGAAAGTGGACATAGAGTGTCCCGGATTTCAACCAAACTGTTTTTTAGCTTTATCGAGATATAGTTTGCATGTCGTAAAAACTTATGCATTTCCAGTTCAGTGTTTCATGGTATTTCAGAGTTGTACAAGCATCGCAATGTTCTAATTTTATTCATTTAGTTTTTAGCCACTCAGTGGGGTGAGTGTGATCTTATTCCCCAAACAGGGATCAAACCAGTGTCCCTTGCACTGGGAGTGTAGACTCTTAACCACTGGACCCCGGGGAAGTCTCAAGTGTGTGTTAGTCACCCAGCCGTGACCTGCTCTTTGTGACGCCATGGACTGTAGTCCGCCAGGCTTCTTGGTCCGTGGATTTCTCCAAGCAAGAATACGGGAGTAGCTTGCCATTTCCTTCTCCAGGGCATCTTCCCAGCCCAGGGGTTGAACTGGGGTCTCCTGCGTTTCAGGCAGATTCTTTCCTGTCTGAGCCCCCAGGAAAGCCCAGGGAAGTCACAAACCACCCTCTAATTTTAGAGCATTCTCAGAACCCCTCAAACCAACCTTTGGACCATTAGCAACCGTTCCCCATTTCTGCTCTCCACCCACACCCCACTGCCAGGCAACCACTAATCTATGTTTCTGCTTCTGTAAATTCTGGGCATTTCGCATGAATGGGATAATGCGATATGTGGCCTTTGTGACTGGCTTCTTTCACTGACCATAATGCCTTCAAGGTTCGTTCACGTTGTAGCGCGTCTCAGCTCTTGCTTTTTGTTGTATGACAGACCACACTTGCCTACCCTCCTCAGCTGATGGACAGTTGGGCTGTTTCCCCTTTGGTTACTGTGAATAACCTAATGAATGTCTGTATACAAGGTTTTCTCTAGAGGAACGTTTCCATTGCTTTTTGGGTATATACCTAGGAGC
Organism: Nanger dama; assembly: GCA_917880005.1. Lineage (NCBI taxonomy): Eukaryota > Metazoa > Chordata > Mammalia > Artiodactyla > Bovidae > Nanger > Nanger dama. The sequence goes on along the minus strand of CAKJTW010000016.1, from coordinate 2,245,747 downwards.
AGAATTGTTGGATCATAGGCAACTCATTGGAAAAGACCCTGATGCTGGGAAAGGTTGAAGGCAAAAGAAGGGGGTGGCAGAGGAGGAGATGGTTAGATAGCATCATCAAATCAATGGACGTGAGTTTGAGAAAACTCTGGGAGACAGTGAAGGACAGGAAAGCCTGGCGTGCTGCAGGGCGTGGGGTCACAAAGAGCTGGACATGACTGAGTGACTGAACAGCAACGGGGCCTTCCCCTGTGGCTCAGCTGGTAAAAACTGCCTGCAACGCAGGAGACCTGGGTTTGACCCCTGGGTTGGGAAGATCCCTGGAGAAGGGAAAAGCTACCCACTCCAGTATTCTGGCCTGGAGACCTCCATGGGCTGTGTAGTCCATGGGGTCACAAAGAATCTGATACGACAGAGTGGCGTTCCCTTTCAGCAACAGGGCAGCTCTGTGTTTAATGTGTCAGGAACTGCCAGGCTATTTTCCAAAGTGTCCGCACCATTTTGCATTCCCCATCAGCACTGAGCGAGGGTCCTTTAGGGGCCCAACGAGGCCTCCAGAGTTGAAAGAAAGATCATTTTAAAGGAAAGACATCTGAGATTCACAGTTGCAGGAAGAGCCTTTCAGAGCTTCCTTCATTCGATTAAAGGTGTAAACTTCCGGAACCTCCTCGCTAGGGCTGGAAAGAAGCCACGGGAAGCCCCTCGTAGCTGCTTGTGTGCTGTGCCGAGTCACTCCAGCTGCGTCTGACTCTCTGCGGCCCTATGGACTGTAGCCGCCAGGCTCCTTTGTCTGTGAGGTTTCCCAGGCAAGACGACAGGAGTGGGCTGCCATGCCCACCTCCATCCCCCTCCCAACCCAGGGGTCGAACCTGCGTCTCCTGCACTGGCCGGTGGGCACCTTACCACCAGCACCACCGGCTTAAACAAACATCACGGGCTTTCTTATTTCCCGTTTGCCCCTCTGGAAACCCGTTTGTTACTCCATAGAAGCATTTTCCCATATCCTTCTCCACTGTTAAGTCTTCACCTAAGTTATGGTTTCCTGTGAACTTCCAGTACCTATAAAAGTCTATCTTTCTTCTTGCTAATCTGCCCCATTACTGAACCTAGCATGGCAGGGGAAAGCTTTTCCTTCCCTGTGGTTCCAGTTCCCACATCCTCGGCAACGCTTGGTACGTCTCTTTTTTGGTTATCACGGCCATCCCAGTTGACGTGAAATGCTATCTGTTGTGGTTTTGATTGACATTTCCCTGGTGACAAATAACGCTGGACATCTTCCCATTGGCTGTTTATATGTCTTCTGCAGAAAAATACCTATTCATGCCCTTTGCTCATTTTTAAAGTTGGGTTATTTGGCTTTTTTATCATTGAGTTGCTATCCAAGAACTTTCAAAAGAATGAAATACAGGGAAAAAGGCTTATGTCTGCCACATATTAAACACCCAAAAGATGAAGTATCAAACAGAAGATACCAGAATGGTCACCAGCAGGAAGGTAAACACTGCTTCATGAAACTTTTGTTTCACTCGCACAAAGCATGTGAAACGGGTCACATGTGGTTGAGTGTTTTGTTTTCAGCTGCACTGGGGAGCATGCAGAATATAGTTCCCGAGCAGGGATCGAACCCACGCGCCTGCCGTGGGCGCACGGAGCCCTAACCACGGGACACCAGGGAAGTCTCTGACTGGTGTTTCCATTGCTGTGGGTTGCACTCAGAAAAGCTCAAATCCTGTCAGTGGGTGCAACCTGTTATATACAGGATGGATGAACAACAAAGCCCTGCTGTGTAGACAGGGAGCTGCAGTCGATGTCCTGCAATGAAGCACAATGCAAAGAGTGTGGACAAGACCCCGCATATTCATAACTGGGGCACTTCGCTATACAGCAGGAATTAACACAACATTGTAAAACAGCTATGCTTCAAAATGTTTTTAATTGAGAAAAATAGTTCAAATCTCATATTCTCAGGTACATATTTATGAGATGAATTGCTAGGTCTTGAGCTATGTCTGTGTTCAGGTTTACTGAATACAGATCCAAATCCTCCCCACCATTCTGAGATAAAAAACAAACCCCCAAACCCCTAATATCACTTTCCCCATAAGTTCTCATCAAAGTCCTTTGCAGTGAACACTGACACACTGTGTCGAGGCTGTTGAAAGTCTTCTGCCTGTTCAGCATGAATGCTGATGTTGGTTTAAGAGCAGTCAGTGTTGACCTCAGGTGCTGTTTCTGAACTCACTGGGAGCGGCGCTGCAAAAATGGGCTTTCGCACCTTATACTCTTCAAACTAAACGGAAAACAAAAAGATTCTGAAACAGCAGCTTCCCGGGGGCTCGGGGGTAAAGAGCCCACCTGCCATTGCGAGCGACGAGGGGCTGATTCCCGGTCCAGGAAGATCCCGCACGTCTGAGCAGCTACGCCCGCGCGCCACAACCACTGAGCCAGCGCTCTAGAGCCCAGGGGTCGCAACTGCTGAACCCCTTGCACCCTGCAGCTCGTGCTCCGCAGCAAGAGAAGCCGCCACAGTGAGAAGCCCCCTCTGGCCACAACTAGAGAGAGGCCCACACAGCACCAAAGACCAGCACAGCCACAAATACATAAATAAATAAAAATTATTTTTACAAATTCGGAAACAGCTGGTCTCAGATTTTCAAGGACTTGCAGACATATGTACTGAAAATCTCCAACTGGCTGAAGCAATTTACGCCTCCACCCACACTGCAAGGGGCTTCGTTTCCCCTGTCTTTGCTCAGACTTGATTGAGTCAGACTTTAAAAGTTTGGCTGATCTGATCAGTGAGAAAAGACAGCTCATTCCTTTTTTAGTTTGCCTTTCCCTGGACTCAGGGACGGGCAGACCTTTTTCTGCGTATTGGTCATTGGGACTCTCTCCTGGGAATTCTCTGTTTGTACGTTTCAGTTCAGTTCAGTTCAGTTCAGTCGCTAAGTCGTGTCCGACTCTTTGCGACCTCATGAATCGCAGCACGCCAGGCCTCCCTGCTTATCACCAACTCCAGGAGTTCACTCAGACTCACGTCCATCGAGTCCATGATGCCATCCAGCCATCTCATCGTCACTCGTCCCCTTCTCCTCCTGCCCCCAATCCCTCCCAGCATCAGAGTCTTTTCCAATGAGTCAACTCTTCACATGAGGTGGCTAAAGTACTGGAGTTTCTGCTTTAGCATCATTCCTTCCAAAGAAATCCCAGGGTTGATCTCCTTCAGAACGGACTGGTTGGATCTCCTTGCAGTCCAAGGGACTCTCAAGAGTCTTCTCCAACACTACAGTTCAAAAGCATCAATTCTTCGGCGCTCAGCCTTCTTCACAGTCCAACTCACATCCATACATGACTACTGGAAAAACCATAGCCTTGACTAGATGGACCTTAGTTGGCAAAGTAATGTCTCTGCTTTTGAATATACTATCTAGGTTGGTCATAACTTTTCTTCCAAGGAGTAAGCGTCTTTTAATTTCATGGCTGCAGTCACCATCCACAGTGATTTTGGAGCCCCCAAAAATAAAGTCTGACACTGTTTCCACTGTTTCCCCATCTATTTCCCATGAAGTGATGGGACCCGATGCCATGATCTTCATTTTCTGAATGTTGAGCTTTAAGCTAACTTTTTCACTCTCCTCTTTCATTTTCATCAAGAGGCTTTTTAAACTCCTCTTCACTTCCTGCCATAAGGGTGGTGTCATCTGCATATCTGAGGTGATTGATATTTCTCCCGGCAATCTTGATTCCAGCTTGTGCTTCTTCCAGTCCAGCGTTTCTCATGATGTACTCTGCATAGAAGTTAAATAAGCAGGGTGACAATATACAGCCTTGACGTACTCCTTTTCCTATTTGGAACCAGTCTGTTGTTCCATGTCCAGTTCTAACTGTTGCTTGATTTCTTTAGCTCTCCACAAACTGACTCTAACACCATATTCAAGTAATTCTAATTTTCAGCTGGTAGAGAAGTTGAATTTATTCTCACAAACTTCTTTTTGCCTTGAGATAAAAATGGTAGGCGAGAAAGTAAGAAGTCTAAAGTAAACATGACTTCTGCCAGGCCAGGCCATCCCCCAAATACGCCTTAGTGGCACACTGGTTATTCTGAGTTAAAATTACTTAGGGCTTCCCTGTGGCTCAGACGGGAAAGAATCTGCCTGCAGTGCAGGAGATCCAGGTTTGATCCCTGGGTCTGGAAGACCCCCTGGAGCAGGAATGGATACCACTGCAGCATTCTTGCCTGGAGGATCCCATGGACTGAGGAGCTTGGAGGGCTACAGTCCACAGGGTCACAAAGAGTCAGACAAAACTTTGAGACAGACGTTAACGCAAGAGGGAACCTGTGGCCCTACTCTCTGCCTTCCAGAAAGCGGGGACTCAATCGCTCCTGTGAAAGGGCCATGCCTGCGTCTGGAAGTGGAAGGAATCCTTATTGCCAGAAACAGGGGATCCACGGCGGAGCGTCTATATAAACACACCTTCACTTCTTTAACTTACTACCCCAAGGCCCAACTCTGATTAGAGTTCCCAAAGCCTCATTTCCTTTTTCCTGTCAATTCCTCTCAAATTTATTGTTTCTTTGTGTAAAAAATATACAAGCTGCTTGCTTAGGTCCCATTACTGTGAAACCTCAATGAGCACAAATTAAACTTTATTTACTTATGTGTCTTATGGCCATGTTATTATTATGTGAGCCACAGGAACTCACTGGGGGAGAGGAGAGGGACATTCCCTCCTCGATAGACACTGCCTTTCTCAGTCCTGCAGAAAGCATTCTGGGCCCACGGAGTAAAAACGGGAGCAAAGAACGGCACCCCCACTCCCACCAGCTACTTAAACTCTGAGTTCATCAAAGTGTCAACCTAAATTATCCACTGAAGTCACGTTCTGACTTAGAGTGAAAGTGAAAGGGAAGTCGCTCAGTCGTGTCCGACTCTTTGCGACCCCTTGGGCTGTAGTCCACCAGGCTCCTCTGACCGTGGGATTTTCCAGGCAAGAATACCGGAGTGGGGTGCCATTGCCTTCTCCATCTGACTTACAGGACGCTACGATCTGCCTCAGTCTAACGTGCGCTTTGTGGTGTAAATACTGCGATGCTGTCCACAGTTCAGGGACTTCCTGTCCGTCCAGCGGTTAAGACTCCGCGCTTCCACTGCAGGGGGCATGGGTTCGATCCCGGCTGTGGAACTAAAATCCCACGTGCCCAGGCCAAGAATTACAGAAACAATACAAGAAGCAAAAAGAACCCCCAGAACAGTTTAGCTGAAGTTCCCTGGCTGTTCTGCGAAATGAAAACGAGTGCCCGCGGGATGGGCGGGGAGGGAGGCGTGCGGCTTCAGGCGGAAGTCATCCTTGCTCTGGCGGAAGTCATCCTTGCTCTGACGGCATCTCCCCAAGGGCGGACAGTCAGGCCTGCTGCAAGGTCGACAGAACCGTGGCCTCTTAGCTTCAATGAACGTATGGAAAGTTATGGGAAAACCTGAAGTTCCTCCTGATCACTGCACTGGCAAGTCTGGGTGAAATGAAAGTTTCCTAATGTATTTTGTTTCCTGGGTTTGAATTTTTGTTTATGTATAATGTCAAGCTCATGGGGATGAATAGGGAGTGGTGGGGACTGTGGCAAACTGGGGAGGTTGAAGATCCTTCTTTCAAAAGATGTGGGCCACTCGTCTCTGGCAGGTCATTACCCTGTGGAAAGATGAGCCCCATGTTGCCAATACTTCTGATTTTTTTTTAAACTTCTGCTGTTTTGAAAGAAATTATAAAGCTAGATTTTATGTAAAAAAAAAAAAACCTGCTTGTTAAATATTGGGAAACAATTCAAAGGGAAGAAATCTGGGTAGTGTTTTCTGTCTGAGGAAGAGGAGCGTCCTCCTTGTGGAGAAAGTAATTGACTACATAGTGTGCTAAGCCCTGTCCTAAGGTTACGTGTCTTTTCAGTGGAATCTCTGTGCCTTGGAGACCATGAGGAGCTCCACGTTATCAATGAAGGTGTAACCAGTTACCTCCTCAGGGCCATGCAGCCAACAGGGAGCAGGGGCGGCATCTGACCAGCATATGCACAGGCTGCAGAGTAAGCTGTGCCCGAGGATGGGCTGGGGGCGCCCGCAGCACGGAGGTGCGCTGTCCAGAGATGCTGCAGACAGCAACAAGGTGGACTGAGGCCTGTCTGGTTTCCGTAACCACCACGCCCGGGCAGTATCAACATCAGTGACAGAAGACACACCATGTGTTTCCAGTTCATCACACAGGGATGAAATACACAAACGCCTGGAAGCCTCCGTAGGTTTAAGTTCTAAAGAGGTACTGTGCCTACTGTTAAGGGTTTTTTTCTTTTTAAATCCTTTTGTTGTGGTGGTGGTAAAGTTCACGTAAAGTTTATCATCTTAACGATTTTTCAAAATATTTTTATTTGTTTGTGTGTGTTTGGCTATGCTGGGCCTTCCTTGCGTCACGGGCTTGTCTCTGGTGGCCGTGAGCAGGGGCTGCTCTCCAGTGCGGTGTGCAGGCTTCTCCTTGCAGAGCACAGGCTCCAGTGTGCGCGGGCATCAGAAGCTGGAGCTCTCAGACTCTAGAGCTTAGGCTCAGTGGTGCTGGACTGGCTTAGATGCCCCGCGGCGTGTGGGATCGCCCCAGATCAGGGATAGAAGCTGTGTCTCCTGCACTGGCAGCTGGAATCCTCACCCCTCAAAACTGCAACTTTCTCTCTAATCGCATTCTTACTTAGTGAATGGACCCGTACACCCTGATGTTATTTATTACTGCAACGGGCAGATATGTAAGCATGTCTAAAAAAATATATTAATATAATTAAAAAGAATAATCCATTACCTTTCCCTTTTGGGCTGTAACATTTAATTTTTAATAAAAAAATCTTTTAATTAAAAAATCAAAAATTCTTACAGTTTCCGTTTTTAACTGGTTCCACTTTGCTACTAAGTATCAGTATATGGGGGGGGTGGATTTTTCTTTCATTCTAAGTTCATTTCTAGGGTATTACTTATTTGAGAAATCCAAGTTCGTTGTTCATGGAAAGAGCTATCCATTAGGCAGCTTCTAATTTTTAAAAACTCATTTTCTATCCTTCAGAAAATTTTCTAATTCGCTTGAACAGGCTGGAGTTGGGTCTTCTTTTCCTTGGAAACGTCTCCATTGTAATCAGCAGGTTTGGTGTTTGTCAAAGCTGCAACAATTATGATCGATTCACTTTCTCTAGTCTATTGTTCTGCTTATTTTTCCTCCAGAACAATGGAGAGAGTACAAAGAGCAACAGTGAAGGTCATCTCGAGGCTCCCATCTCTGTGACTAATGCGTGCAGACAGCAGGGCTTCATGCACAGGTGCCGCAGGAAACCCTCTCATTCAATTGTGGAGTAGCTTGTGTAGTTTTAGGTAGAGCTAATGCTTCAGGGCCAACGTGTTCTTTAAAAATTCAACTTTCCCCCATCTTAACGATATTTTATTATATACCAGTGATAACGTCAGCTGCTGCTAGCACCATAGCCGTCGTGGGCCCCTGCAGTGGGAAAAGTCTGCAGACTCAGATGATGTGCAGTGAGGCCCACTGTCTACAGTGACTCTCATCTGTGTCTTTGCTAGTAGTTCTGCGGAATTAAGAGTAGAGGATGGTTGTGATTAATCATCTGATCATAATTTGAACTGAATGAGCAGAAAAATACTTTATCAAAGCAGTGTTTCTAATAGAAACTTAAAAGTGTCAATGGCATTTTTCAGGTACTGATCCCCAATTTTAATCTTCATATATGCAGTTGATTAAAGTCATATATGTAAAATCAGACGACTAATAAATATTAATTAAAAAAAAATCAAAAACATAATTTTGTCTTATGAAGGAGTATTAGAAAAAAATGTTCGTCCCTAAGAGGTTGGAAATAGCCAGCCGTGTCCAGGCTGGAGGAGAGGAGGACGGAAGAGGCGATGCTGTGTGGGAAGCAGATACACCTGGAGGGGCCTGAAGATCACGGAGTTTAGACTCTTCTGCCAAAGGCGTCTGGGGGCTCTGGAGGGTGGGCCAGGCAGGCGTGTGCTGTGGCCCGCGTCCTGGTGGTGGGCAGGGCCCATCTGGGAAGCCAGGGCTAGGACACACTCTCCTCCAGTATTTTTCAGATTTGTTTGTTTGTGCAGAATCTTCCACCTCTGTTGTGGCGTGTGGCATCCAGCTCCCCTGACCATGGATCGAACCCAGGGCCCCTACATTGGGAGCGCGGAGTCTCGGCCAGTGGCCTGCCAGGGAAGACCCCCTCCTCCAGTTTCTGGTGGCCTGGTGAGGTCGAGACCCCCTGTGTCCCTCCAGGGCTGCTGGCGTCAGGCTTGGTGGTGGGGGTAGCACACGTGCCAGCACTTCTGAGGGGCCTGACGGTGTGGCGCTTCAGTCAGCTTTCCCTGCCTCCACTGTCCCGTAGTGAGGTCTTCGGGGAAGAGAGCAGAGGGGGTGGGGATGAGGGCTTCGGTGGTCCAGGGGCAGAGAACTGGCCCGGGCACTCCCTGATCCTGGCAGGGGATGGAAGTGGCAAGTGTGAGAAAACCATCCCTCGTGAGCATGAATGCACAAATCAAAACGAGATCCGGTGAGCAGGTGGCATGTGTGAGCATTGGCGAAAAGCTGCAATATCTGCCTAACTAAATGGTGCCATTCCCTTGAAGTTTTAGAAAGCATTTTGCCAGGGTTGGAGCTGTTCCATCGCGCCCAGCCTTTTTCTTTTCTTTATTTCCCTAAATGCTGAGGTTTCCAGCTCAGAGACGGCGCTGAAGACCCACAGTGCGGAACCCCCCACCTTTACCTTAATCCTCAGGGACCATGACTGGAAGCTAGCTGTGGCCTCATGACGCAGGACGACTACTGCGGCCGGGCAGGCCCCACAGATGGATGGTGTGGGGGTGGGCAGGCGGGAGTGAGGGTGCTCTGAAGAAGAACTGTCATCGCAAGAGGAACACAGACAATGCCTGGAGGCAGAGAGAGCCGAACGGGGACCCTGCAGATTAGAAGCTCATTTCAGCCCATTGCAGCATGTGCACCTTACTTGGATCCTGATTCTGAAAGTACAGATTGTGAGGGGAAAAAAAAAAAAGCTACGCCAGTTGGAAGTTTGAGCTCTGATTGGTTATTTTATGACCGAGGAACTATTGGTCGTTTTTTAGATGTGGTGATAGTTTTGCAGTTATCGTGTACATGTAAAAGGGTTCTTATCTTTAGCGATACACACACTGAAATACAGATGAAATGGTAAGATGTCTCGGATTTGTTTCCAAATGAGGCGGGTAGGGGCTGGAGTTAGCTGCAGAAGGAGCAAGGCTGGCCGCCGCTGCCGTGGTCATGGGGGTGGGTGGTCCCGCCGGGGGCTTTATTATGCTATTCTAGCAACTACTGTGAATGCGTGAGCTTCTCCACTGCACCGTTTAAAAATGTATTTGTTGCAGAAAGTTGGGAGATAGATTCTAATATGACAACATGCCAGTAGAGGCAGGTTGCTTGCCTTTGAAATCCCCTCTCGACCCTCATTTGCTCCTGGAGAAAGGTCCCTGTGGGCCTTGGTCCTCCTCCCAGGAACAGAGAGCGTGGGCCTTGGGCTCCGGAAGCGGTGTCTCCTGGTGGAATCACGGCGTCCTGCTGTTTCACTGTCTTTATTTTGTGGCTACTATTTGAGCAACCGATGGTGCGTTCCTATTTACAGAGCTGACAAAGTCTCCTCTTAAAGAAATGCGATTTGAAGACAAGTAGGAAACACCAGTACCAGCGGTCCTCAGTTCAGTCCAGTCGCTCAGTCGGGTCCCACTCTCCGCGACCCCATGAACCGCAGCGCGCCAGGCCTCCCTGTCCATCACCAGCTCCTGGAGTTCACTCAGATTCAGGTCCATCGAGTCCGTGACGCCATCCAGCCATCTCATCCTCGGTTGTCCCCTTCTCCTCCTGCCCCCAATCCCTCCCAGCATCAGAGTCTTTTCCAGGGAATCAGCTCTCAGGTCTGCATTTTCCTCCTGAGTGGCGGGAGGCGACAGGCATGGCGCACACTGATCGAGTCGCTGTCCTGCCTCATCTCATCTCATTTATCAGGCAGACGAGCGTGGGGCCCCTGCCTCCCACGGGGCTCCCTAGGCCTGGGGCAGCATGGCCTGCTCAGACCAGACCCCCTGAAACTCAGATAAAGCACTCGATTCCCAGAGAAGGTCCCCAGAGGCAGGGCATGGGTGCAGACCACACATGGAAGGCAGGAGCTGCCTAGAGTCTGGGACCCAGACACCGCCCCCTTACCAGGTTGGTGGGCAACTGGGCGGGGCTGGGGTGGGGTGGGGGGGGGGCAGGGCTAAGGACGAAAGAAAGAGGGAAGGGAAATGCTCTGTCCATGTTTTGTTGCTTCCCGTTGGCTGGTGTCCTCAGGGGGAATTTCCTGCTGCCTTAAGGTAAGCGCATGGGTGGGCAACCGCTGTGTCTACCAAGATCAGTTAGTTAGGCCTGTTTGTACGTTTGCTTTTCTGTTTTGCACAGTTACACTTTTTTTCTTTTTAGGTAATTATAGATTCACATGCAATTCTTTCCTTAACGTTTATTTGGGTATTTGGCTGTGCTGGTCTTAGTTGTGGCACGTAGGATCTGGCTCCCTGACCGGGGATGGAACCCGGGTTCCCCTGCGCGGGAAGCCTGGAGTCCTAGCCGCTGGACCACAGACAGAGACATGGTGAAGACAGAGAGATCCTGGCACCCTCTCCCCAGTCCCCCTCCAGTGGTGACTTCTTGCAGAACTATAGGACACACAGGGAACTCTTTCAATATCCTGTAATAATTTATAACAGAAAAGAATTTGAAAAAAAAACTAAATGAATCATTTTGATGTATACCTGAAACTAAGACAACATTGTATCGATAAATCAAGTATGTGTCAATTAGAAAAAAACCCAGAGGACATATTGTAACCAGGATTTACCCTGCAATGCAGGAGACCTAGCTACAATTCCTGGGTTGGGAAGATCCCCTGGAGATGGGATGGCAACCTACTCCAGTATTCTTGCCTTTGAGAATCCCATGGACAGAGGAGCCTGGCGGGCTACAATCCATGGGGTCGCAGAGTCAGACACAACTGAGCTACTAACACGTTCACGTTTTCTCAGTCAAGACGCAGTTCCATCCTCACAAAGATTCATATTTCACAGCCACATCACCACCTACCCCTCCCCTGTCCGGCTCTCACCCCTGTCAAGCACTCACCTGTTTTCCAGTTCTATGATTTTGCCATTTTTAAGAATGTTATATGAATGGAATTATGCCATATGTAACCTTTGTGATTGGCTTTTTTCCCACTCAGCATAATTTCCTTCGGATTCGAGTTACTGAGTACATGACGAGTTATATCATGAATTTCAAATGTATACACACATGTACTTGCTTATATATGCATAAAATCTGTCTGGAAGCATACCCAAGCAGAAAACACTGATCGCCTCTGGGAAGGGAACTGGGTGAGGGGGAGTAGGGGGAGTCATTTTTACTATGAGCTCTTTTCAGCCTTTTTAGCTTAAACCATCGGTTATTTACTAAAAAAATGCAAACAAGAACAAGAACACTAAGAATTCCTCACAGATACCCACTCTGGGGCTGTTTTTTTTCCTACAACTCTCATTTCTTTACATAAGAGAGCCCACTGGAATTTCCCCTCCCAGAGCCCTTGGCTCCATACAGGGAAGAGCCCAGCTCACAGAGACCTCTGGGCCTTTAGGCCTTGAGTGGAAGTGGAAGTGAAAGTGAAATAGCTCAGTTGGGTCCGGCTCTTTGTGACCCCATGGACTGACCCCAGCCAGGCTCCTCCATGCATGGGATTCTCCAGGTAAGAATACCGGAGTGGGTTGCCATGTCCTTCACCAGGGGATCTTCCGGACCCAGGGATCGAACCTGGGTCTTCCACCCTGCAGGCAGGCTGTTTACCATCTGAGCCGCCAGGAAAGGCTTTGAGGGTGATCCCCAAACACTCCTCCCTTACTGTCGCAAAGCTGGCTGGCCCCTGAGGGGCAGGCTCAGGCCATCTGGGCCTCTCTGAGACCCAGTGAGATGTCTTTGCCCGACACAGGGGCCACCTCCTCCTAGAAGCCATTCCCAGCAGGACTGAATCTCAGCCTCTCCCTCCACCCTCAGGCAGGGCCATCACGGGGCCTGAAAAGCACGAGTGAGTCTGTCAGTCCTGTCTGACTCTGTGACCCCGTGGACTGCAGCCCACCAGGCTCCTCGGTCCACGGGATTCTCCAGGCAGGAATCCTGGAGTGGGTAGCCATGCCCTCCTCCAGGGGATCAAGGGGCCTCCGGGTCACAATTCAGGGCACACTTCCTGGACCCTTCACACGCGGCCCCGGGCACTTGCTCCGCCCTTTCCTGACCTCCCACTGGGCTGAGGCCTCCCCGCAGCGCAGCAGATTAACATCTTAGCTGGGAGTGGGGTAGTGCTGAGCCCTCTCCTCCCGTCGGTCAGGACAAAGGCGACCGCCAACCCAGAGCACAACCTGCAGCCTGAATTTAAGACCGAAGGCCTCCGCGCCCAGCATTCGCTGACGCTGAGCGCTCCCGCTCGCGCGCGGCTGAGGGCAGAGGCGCGGCGGAGTGTGCTCTGGCGGCCTCGGCCCCTAAATCTGCCCTTTGAGTAACCTCCATGGCTTCCGGAAGGAAGAGAGCCGGCGCAGCGCAGAGAACGGGGCTTTGGGGTCTGAGCCTCGGCGCTGTGCTTCGTGGCTGAGCGGCCTTCAGGCCGACTCACCTTGTTTCTCCTCGAGAACTGGGGATCACAGTGCCTCCCTGGGGGAGGTAGAAGGGTCCGGGACTCCAGCAGGTGGCTTACACTTGCGGAACTGGGCGCCTCTTTTTGGATGCCCAGGCCAGGATGCGCACACATTCCCGATTTCCTGGGAGCCTGCTCCTTCGCGTGTTGATGGGGGTCTCCTCCGACCGAGCTCGAGGTCTCAGGAGCCTGGCCAGGCTCACTGGCCAGAGGCGCTGCCCCGGGCCCAGTGAATGGCTGCGGGTGGCAGAGAGGAGTCTGAAACCAGGGGTCCGAACGTGGAGGCCGGGAAACCGTGCAGCGCTTCCCGCGTGGTCGACGGGCGTCCTGCAGGCCGGCGCGGTACTCGCCCTGCCCGCGGTGGCTCGGGCGCACGCCCCGTCCCACTCACCCACCCCCCGCGGGGCCCGCGCGCGCCACAGCCCCTCGCTCCGCCCCGCAGGGCCGGGGGCTGGGGCTGGGAGCCCGGCCCCTTCAGTTCCCGCGCTCGGGTCCCGCCGGGGCCCAGGAAGTGGCCCCGGGCCGCGGCCCTCGCCCCGCCCCACTCCCTCCCGCGCTCATCACCTGCCGGCCGGGCGCGCGCGACCGGGGACGGAGGGCGCGAGGGGAGCGCGCAGGCCGCCGGCACCGGGTCGCGGGAGGTGACGCGCGGCGAGGATGGCGGCTGGGGGCCGGGGGCTGCGGCCGCAGCTGCTCCTGCTCCGGGGCTGCTGGCGCTGGGCCCCGGCGCGCTGGCGGCCAAGCTCAACATCCCCAAGGTGCTGCTGCCCTTCACGCGGGCCACGCGCGTGAACTTCACTCTGGAGGCCTCGGAGGGCTGCTACCGCTGGTGAGGCGCGGCCCGGCGCGGGCCTCGGACGCGGGCGGCCGGGCGGGCGCGCTGCAGGTGCCGGGCGCGGGGAGATGGCCGCGGCCCCGGGCCGGGCCGGCGGGGCCTGCGGCGCGCGGCCTTCGGGCCGGGCCGGCGCCGGGAGGCGGGGAGCCGCGCTCCCCGCAGGCCCGCGCAGCAGGTGCGCCGGCGCGCGCTCTCGGGCCCTGGGTTGGCGGCCGATCGGCCACTGCCCCGGCTACTGGCCGCTCGTGACCCGGCGGCGCGCGCGCGGCTCGCCGCCACTGCGCATGGCGCCGCCCGGGCCGCGGCAGGAGGGGGCCTGCCGGGGCGCGGGGGTGCGGCCGGGAGCCCAGCGGTAGGCTGGACTCGCGGAGGGCGTCTGGCGGGCGCGGCTGAGGGCCTCCGAAGGCCTGTAGGTCCGGGGCTTCCGGAGGGACCCTCTGCTGGGGGAGAGGGTCACAGAGGAGAGCTGCCGGCCGGGATGCGCGTCCACGTGGTCGCACCCGTTCTCCTTCAGGCTCCGGGAGGGGTAGTCGGCGCCCTGCAGAGCCCTGGGATGGGGACCCAGGCAGTCGGTGCAGTTCGTCCGGTGACTCGGTCCTGGCGCCGGACTGGTGTGGGAACCTGGCTTGTGGGGAAGCCGGGAAGGTGTGCGTGGGAGTTGAGTCAGCAGGGCAGCCTCTTGGGAAGGAATGTAAGCCTTTGATGAGAGATCTTTCGGACAAACCCTTGGTTTTTAACACATGATACACCTACATTGAAGAAAGAAATAGCAACACAGTCCAGTATTCTTGTCTGGAGAATGTCATAGACAGAGGAGCTTGGTGGGCTACAGTCCATGGGGTCACAAAGACTCGGACGGGACTTAGTGACTAACACTTACTTACAGCTATATTACAGATGAAAGATGCAAAAGAATGGTTGGTGATTCACCCCAGGTTGCCCACAGAGCAGGGTTGGCCTGGATTCCTAGCTTGCTCCGGGCTCAGGAATTCTGCACCTTGTCGGGGGGTGTGATCTGGGAACCCCAGGAGCTAACGAGACTAGGGGTCCGCCTCACCCCAAGGTGGTTGGGTGATGCGGCCCAGCTGCTCCATCCCTCGGTCCAGCTGCTCCATCCCTCGTTCCAAGGAGGCGCCGGCAGGGCGCTGAGTGCTGGGTGTGGCGAAGGCCCTACCACATCTCCGGGCCACCTTGCTGGAGATAAAGGGAGGGGTGCCGCCCACATGCTACACCCTGCTCCTTCCTCTGGTTGCTCGTTTCCAGGCTAGACTGTAACAGGTGTGATTGCGTTAGGAGTCCAGCGTGTGTTACGTCTGTGGGGCCGGTAGTCCGTGCATATCGAGAGAGCGTGCTGCTGGGGCTCTGACTGTTTTCTCCTGAGTCACTTCAGTCGTCTCCGACTCTTTGCAACGCCATGGACTGTAGCATGCCAGGCGCCTCTGTCCATGGCATTCTCCAGGCAGCAAGGCTCGAGTGGGTTGCCAAATCCTCCTCCGGGGGATCTTCCCAGCCCAGGGCTTGAACCAGCATCTCCTGCGCCGCAGGCAGATTCTCTACCCACTGAGCTCCCGTGGGTCGTCACTAGGACGCATCTGCTTTCTGAAGGTCGCATCTGCTTTCTGAAGGTCGCATCTGCTTTCTGAAGGTCGCATCTGCTTTCTGAAGGTCGCCTCCTGAAGTGACAGTGCCGTTAGCCAAGTGCTTTCTCGAGCTGGCGCCTTCTGCACCTGGGGGGTCGTGTCTCTGGCTTGGTATCAGAGGCTGATCTTCGCTCTGACTTTTCTACGTCCTTGTCCAGGGCCCTGACTGGTGCTGGGGGGCTCAGCTGTCAGTCCAGACTTCGCCTGAGACTGCGCTCACTCTCTGGTTGAGGCTGCCTCTTCTCTTGATGTGGCGGCAAGGAAAAGGGAGCCGACTGTTAGAAACGCTGGCTTCGCATGACCCCCTGGATGTCCTTGTGTGCTCCTTGCTGAGATTCTAGGGCTGTGGTCTTGTTTCTGAAGGACAACTGGGTTTTTCCCCCAACTGCTGTTTTTGGAGAAACTGATGGGTTTTAATTTGCCTATCCAGCTTCCTAGGAGGAAGGGTGAAAACAACAGCAAAAATCCCTCATCTGTGATGCGTCAGAGGAGTGCTAAGGACCTTATAACTTGTTTTGAATCTGATCCATAGTCTTTTTTTTTTTTGCAAACGTGTGACTGCTTAAGTGTCTCAGAGGTATTTGGTGCTGTGATTTCTCCCTTCACCTCACAGGAGAAGCTTCTGTTCTTCAAGCGTTGGAAATGTTTGTTTTCAGCCCTCTCTTCCTAGTCCAGTCAGGTGTTGTTTTAGTTTTTGAAGAGTCTCTTCTGGAACTTTAAGAGAGGGTGCGCAGGCAAGCTTTCTATCCGCCTTCTTCTTCACCCAAGCAGGTCACTGTGAAGTCTGTGAGGTGGAGAACAGAGAGCGTGAAAACGCCTCTGGACCCTGGGGGAGTGTTTGGCCATCCTTTGCATTTTCAGCCCAGCTCCCAGTTTTCTGGTTCATTGCACACTGAGCCAGAGGCTTTCAGTTTACTTTCCCTGTTTCTTGATTTTATAGCATCAAATACCAAGGCAGTTTTAAGGTGAGGAGAGCTATAGAGATCATCAAGTCAGAACTGTTCACACGTCCGTGCGAGCCTGGGGAGGGAGGAGCTCTGGGGGCCTGAGTGGTGGTCTCCATCGAGCAAGAGCCCACGAAGGGGACGGGGGATGGGAGTGGCGCCTGCTGACCCCCCTCTTTGGGGATGTGCAGCCTCTGGCTACTGGCCAGACCTGACTCAGCCCCTCCCGTCACACCAGCATTGCTGGTTTGGGGACAAGTTCCTGATTCTTTTCTGATATTTCATGTTACTGCTTGGGTGCACGCTCGGTCAGAGTCGTGTCTGCTGTTTATGACTCCATGGGCTGCAGCGTGCCAGGCTCCTCTGCCCATGGGATTTCCCGGGCAAGAGTGCTGGAGTGGATTGCTGGGCTGGTGACCGGGGCCTGGCTGTGCCCCTACCCCCAACCCGGCCCACGGGTCCTGGTTCCCCCATGGGTGCTCGGGTCCCCCCTCCCGGACCCACAGAAGGAGGCGACGGCAAGTGTGTTTACCCGCTTCCTGGCTGGTTTTCTTCCTGCCCCCTTGCCTGTCCCTGACCCTCACCCCACTCTGCTCTCGAGGTGACTTCCGCCCTGTCAGCTCTGCCTCTGTGTGTGTGTGTGTGTGTGTGTGTGTGTGTTGGGGGACGGTTAGCCAGTGGGTGGCGGGGCCTGTGTCTTCCTCTGCCCACACCCACCTCTTCTTTGCACAACCATTACTTCTCCTTTTTCCACTCCTGACCTCCCCTGTCCTTGGGTTCCCACGTCCGGTTAGACACCCTGAAGATAAATTTCATTTCTGGTGCCAACATGTTTCTATTTTTTCTTTAAAAAAAAAAATTGGTGAAATACACATATCATTAAAGTAAGCACCTTTAAGTGTCCAGCTCAGTGACATCAGCTGCGTTCACGCTGGTGTGCAGCCATCTCCGCCATCATCTCCAGAACTTTTTCATCTTCCCAAACTGAGACTTAGTCCAGGTCCGCTAATGTTCCTTCCAGCCTCCAGCCCCGACATCCACCTTCTAGTCTCCTTAACACACTGTGATATCAGCCGGTTTCCTTCCTCACTCCCATCCCTGGAAGGAGCAACACTGTGTTGACGCGTTTGTTTTTACGGCACTTCAGATGGAGGGCAAATGATATAGGCTTTCTGTTCACACTAGTGATATACAGGTTCCTCTTTAAATACTTTTGCAGGACTTCCCTGCTGGTCCAGTGGTGAAGACTTGCACTTTCACTGCAGGGGTGTAGGTTAGATCCCTGCTTGGGGAACCAAGATCCCACATGCCTCAGGGCGTGGCCTAAAGGGCGTGGTACTTTAAAGCTTTTCAAAGTACCTTTCAATAAAGAAGAATCAATTTTTTTTTTTTAATTAAAGCAGGAAAATGATACAAGGGTAACTTGGATATAACTGGAGGTAGAAGAGAGGAGCTGGGAACCGGGGAAGGCGCCAGTGTGCAGGCAGCCGCCGCGGTGGGTGGGCGGCCGGCCAGACACCCAGGTCCAAAGGCAGGGACTTTCGTCCTGCAGGTGGGGGCAGAACCAGCCTTTCTGCTAATTCCTTTGCATGTTTTGCGTGTGACTCTCCACTCAGTCCTGAAAACAAAGCACCTCAAGAGTGACCACCCACTGCACAAATAGGGAACCGAGCAGAGCCAAGTTCAAAGCCAGGTGACAGGGGCTTCCCTGCGGTCCAGTGGTTAAGACCGCTTCCCAGTGCAGAGGGTGTGGGGTGGATCCCTGGTCGGGGAGCTCGGATCCCACATGCCTCCTGGCCAAAAATGCCCCAAAACACAGAACAGAAGTGATGTTGTAACAAACTCAATAAAAACAGGGGAAAAAGGCCACTTAAAAACAAAAGGCAGCTCACAGACTTGGGCCTTCTCAGTCCTGGGATGCCCAGCACATGTGCCAGGCCTTCTCATCAGTGGCCATTTTTCTCAGGCTCCTTCAGTAGGGTTTTCGGAAAGTGGACGGCACGCTGAAAAGCAGGGTTAAGGATGTAAGTGGGGTCGGGGTAATTGGGGACATGGAGTCGTTTTCACTGAGGTCTGTCAGCCTGGACTCTCCTGTGGGCAGCTACGGGTGGAGGGCGTCTGCTGGCTCTGTTTGCATTTATCCCTAACCCTAACCCTAAGGTACCCTCTGGGTGCATTTATCACAGAGGGGAGGGTGGTGTCCGGGCGAGGGGTCTAGAGACCAGCCTCACTGCGGTGCTTCTGGGAATGTATCCATGCTGTTGTTTCCGTGGGATCATATGGAAGTTTCCGTTGCATTGTTGGGAGGCAAATAAAATATTTGTGCTGTGTTTTGTTCTGTGCCTGACACATAATAAATGACTTTTTTTTCTTTTTAAAAAGATATAGTACCAGTAGTTTATATGAAATGAGACCACATGTCTTGAAGAATTCAGTCGGGGTTTCACTTGGCTAGCTAGACCGTCCTGAGTTGCCTGCATGTGACAGGAAACTCAAACCACAATAGTTTAAATAAAGTTTAAATAAACTTTGAAGTTACGTAAAGTTTAAACAAACTCTGTTTCAGGCTGCACACAGGGCTCAGTGAGGTCAGCAGGGCCTGGTCTGAGGTCCTAGGTCAGAACCTCTGCCTGGGGCTCCCTGGACAGCAGTTCCAGCCCTGCAAACCCAGTCAGTGCTGTCGGGGCACAGCGTGGGTCTGGACCCCTCCAGCCCAGGGTTCACGCTGCTGACTGACCAGGCCTCCCAGCGTCCCAGAAGCATGGGTGCCTGGAAGCTCATGGTCTGAGGGTGAACAGCCACAGAAAAGCTGGGTGCTGTTACTGAGGAGGGGAGGCAGAGGCTGGGCAGCCAAAACCTAACACAGGTCCCCTGCAGGAGTGACCCCACGTGTGCACATTTACCCAGCTCTGTGTGTGTGTGCTGGGGGCTGGGGACGGTGTGTATACCCTGGGCTTGCTCAGCTGGGGCCCTGCTGTGATCTGGCAGGGGGAGGGGGTGGTCTTGCTGGAACGTGGGTGAGAAATTCTAGAGGAAAGGAGGCAACACTGCCACAGGCCAGCAGCACTGCCCCCCAGGTTCCCCCAGCTGTGGGGTGACCCACCCCTTCTCCTGGGCAGGACTTGGGGGAGGGCTCTCAGAACACCTTGGTGCCTTCCAGTCCACTTAGGACATTTGGTAAAATTAAGTTTATAGTCACAGACCTTCTCATAAAGAAAACTGCAAGTCCACATGGCCTCACTTGTAAATTCTGTGAAACATTTAAGGAGGAAATAGTACAAATCCTTTACAAACTCTTTCAGGAAAAAGAGAAAGAACAGTCATTTCCCAGCTTATTTTTATGAGGCCTACATTACATTGATTGCAAACCAGGCACGAATATTACGAGAAAAAGAAATTCACAGACCTGGAGTTCAAGATTCCTTAACAAAATAGCAAATCAAATCCAGAAAAATATAAAAAGAGTACTGTATTATGACCAACTGGGGTGGTTCCCAGGAATGCAAGGTTGGTTTAATACTAACCGATCAGTGTAATTGCTTGACCAACAATAAACAATTCTATCAACCAAATGAAGAAGAAAAACCATATAATGGACTCAGTATGTCCAGAGCATTCAAGAGTCACTTAGGATAGAAAATGCGGCACATTTGGAGTAGAAGAGACTCCATAACAAAGGAAATGAAGGTGTAGTTTCTCAGTCGTGTCCAGATCTTTGCGACCCCAGGGACTGTAGCCCACGAGGCTCCTCTCTCCCATAGAACTGTCCAGGCAAGAGTACTGGAGTGAGTTGCCATTTCCTTCTCCAGGGGATCTTCCTGACCTAGGGACTGAACTCTGGTCTCCCGCAATGCAGGCAGATTCTTTACCATCTGAGCCTCCAGGGATGCCTGTCGACCTCTTAAAGGGCATCTGTAAAAACTGGCACCGGGGTCTTACCTGCGTGCAACAGGGGCAAGAAATGAGCACGTTGTGGACTCTGTCTTTACGTGGTCTCCGAGGAGTCTGACGGGGAGGAGGGTCACGCCTGCCGTGGTCTCGGGGCCTTTGCGCTCTCCTGTACTTCAGCCTGAATGCCCTTCTTACAATTATTCAGGGACCCCGTGGTGGCCCTTCCTGCTCACACATCCTGCCTGAGTGAGGCTCCCCTCAACATCCAGGTGGAAACCGCAGCCCTTCCTTCCCCTGGCTTCTGTTTGTCCACAGCCCTGGTCCACTCATTTGTCTGTTCTTATTCTCCTCCTACCAAAAAGTAAGCTCCATGAAGCGGGGAGTTGATGTTCAGTTGGTACTTGGCTGTGTTCCCAGTGCCTCGGAAGTACCTGGAACATTGCACAAAACCCAATAAAAATGGATTCATGCATGAATGAATGAGTTCATTAGGGACCCCAAGGAGAACCGGCTGTGGGGTCAGCATAAGCTCAGGGAAGGCGGGGGGAGGGAGCCGGGGGAAGGAGCACAGTCGGAAACCCCCTCTGACTCTTTGCTCAGGCTCTGATGTCTGTCTGTGCTTGGGGGCGGGGCCCTGCCAGCCGGGATCAGGGTCAGGCTTCACTCAGGGAAACGGATGGCAGGTCAGGCATCAGTGATCACAATCTAGAAAGACCCCTGTTCTCTTCCTCCCTTTAAAAATCAGAAGTTCTTGTGGGTGGAATCTCGCCAAACACCTCAGGGCCACAAGTGCTCATTTGGGCACCTGCTCTTGGTTCCTGAGTTTGAGAGCTTACTCTGTACGAGGCCCTGATAAGGTGTCTATCATCCTATCTAATCCACCCCAACCCTTTGCAGCAGGTTATCATTTTTCTTCCCATTGTACAGATGCAGAAACAGAGGCCCAGAGAGGTTGACTTGTTTGCTCAAGGTCACACAACTGGTGTGTGGCAGCACCCTGCTGTCCTAGGCTTTCACCTTCTCAGCAGAGAACAGGGCCATCTTGCCAGCACCATCTGTGCCAGGGGCCTGGGGAGGGCCAGCTCCTCCTGCGGGCCTTGGGGCGAGCGAGTGAGCAGGGAGGGTGAGCAGGGGAGAGTGGGCAGGCCTGCTGACCTCTGGCTAAGATGCATGGAGTGACAGGTGGACAGGCTGAGGCAGCGCTCATCCTTTCTGAGCAGTGGCATCAGTGCATTTAAATTGGGGGCAGGGCCTTCCCTGGCAGCCCAGTGGTTAAGCATCCGCCTTCCAACGCAGGTGACGTGGGTATGATTACCTGGTTAGAGAACTAAGGTGCTACATGCCACGTGTCAACTAATTCTGTGGGCTGCAGCTGGAGAAAAGCCCTCACACTGCAACAAAAGAGCGTGCAGCCAGCATAAAATAAATAGAAAATTAAAATAATTAAAACAGCAAACAGAAAAACGGGGGGCAGAGGAAGGCTCTTTTGCAGAGAGGCCGTCGGGCCTGAACCTGCTTCTTTGGCAAACACGAGGCTGCATCCAAATGGCCTGGCTGTTGGGGCTGGTTCCCACGCGGGCCTCTCAGCCTTTCGCCCCACACAGACCTGTCTTCTCTGTCTTGTGCCCAGCCGCCTCTGAGCCTGCAAGGCTCAGGCCGGGGAAGCTGTTGCGGCCCACGTGGTGTCTTTCCCTCTTTCCCTGCCTTCCTCGCCCAGGTCCTCCCCAGGCAGCGTGGGCACAGTCTGGTTGTCAGCACTCCGGCCAGCCTTGTGGAGGCCGCTCGGCCCCTTGTCTGAGACACTCTGGAGACGAGGCTGATGGACAGACCCCGCCCCCTCACAGCTGCCCCGGGAATGCACTCTGACCTTTCCTCCCCAAACTGCAGCCACTCAGCCGCTGTCGCACGCTGCCTCTTCAATGTCCTGCCTGAACTAGAACTGTTTCCTTCAAAATGACTACCTTTGTGAACACTGGAGATGCTCCTCCGTATTCCCATTTAGGAGCTCATACGTTTGATACATTTGTTTTTCCTGAAACAGTAGAGGTGAATGAGTGCTAATTGAAAGACACAGAGGCTCAGTCTAAAAACAGCTCATCTCCGCCTCGCTGCTCTGTGCTGCTGGGCGTTTCTGGGGAAAGCACTCGTGTGTTGCGAGGACTGTCTGATCTGGGTTCACACAGACACAGCTATGACCACTGGCCCTGCCACTCATGCCTGGGTGGCTTTGGGGAAATTACTCAACCTCTCTGAGTCTCAGTTTGGCTTTATCCACACATGTCTGCTAGAGGATTAAGTAATCTGATAGATCGAAGGATTTAGCTCTGGGCTTGACACAAGGTAGACTATGCCTTTCCTTATCTTCCAGGGCCTCCTGTATCGGCCAGGCTCTCCAGAGACCCCCCGATTAATAGGGGATGTGTATGTGGCTTCCCAGATGGTGTTAGTGGTGAAGAACCCGCCTGCCAAAGCAGGACACATAGAGTCGCGGGCTCGATCCCCGGGTCGGGAAGATCCCCTGGAGGAGGAAATGCAACCCACTCCAGTATTCTTGCCTGGAGAATCCCGTGGACGGAGGAGCCTGGTGGGCTACAGTCCACAGGGTCGCAGAGAGTCGGACACGCCTGAAGTGACTTAGCATAGACGAGTGTGGGCTTTTTGTTCTAGTCAGGCCTCAGCTGAGTGGGTGAGAGCCACCCACACTAGAGAGGTAATTTCCTTTACTGGTCTACTGGTTTAAGTGCTAATCTCATCCCCAAACACCCTCAGACACACCCAGAATAACGTCTGACCCTGTAGCTGGGCACCTCTTGTCCCAGCCAGACTGACACGTGGAATGAGCCACTGCACGCCCCCAGCACACTTCTGTTTTTAGAAGAACCGTGTCTGGATATCTCTGCGTTTGCTGCCTGCAAGGGGCTCCTGCCTGCCTTCCCCCCTTATCGCCGCTCTCTGCCTGGCTCTGGCTGCAGGGCGATTGACCGGCGTGTCCGTGAAGGATGGCCCGTCCTCCCTCCGCGGAGGAGGTGATTCTTCTCTTGCCAGGTCCCGGAGGCAGCAGCTCTCCAGAACGGCACACACATCGTCAGCTCTTCCCTTTGCAGCCCAGGAGGGAGCCAGCCTCCTCTGTGGGCAGCTCTCAGGGTGACCGGAGCTCTGAGACGCAGACACAGCACTTCTGAGGGACTGAGACCTGATTCGAACGGCAGGGAACATCCACACTTGGGTTTGGACCCGCGTCCTGACCCTGGCCCCCAGAGAGGCCCTAAACCAGCCCGCCTGCACTCCGGGGCTGTAGAGGCTCAGATGGCAAAGAAGCCGCCTGCAGTGCGGGAGACCTGGGTTGGACCCCTGGGTGGGGAAGACCCCCTGGAGAAGGCAGTGGCACCCCACCCCAGGACTCTTGCCTGGAGAATCCCATGGACAGAGGAGCCTGGCGGAATACAGTCTGTGGGGTCACAAAGGGTCACAGCTGACACTTTCACGTCAACACTTCACTCCTCTGTAAAATGAGCGCACAGCAACTCTCTAAGTTACACCTAACGTTGACGGGGAAATACTGTTGTTTAGGAGTTAGAGTAATACAGAAAAGGACAGAATAACACAGTGAGCGCCCACAGTCCTAGGGTCAGAGCCAGGCGTGGCTGGCAGTCTGTGTGCTGGGCCGCGGCTTGGCTTTTCCCGCTGGGAGACGCTGTGGGTGGACTGCAGCCTCCGCCGCTGCGCTCCTGTCTTCAGCCCCGCCCCAGTCCCCACTCTGAACTGGGTCCCGGGGGTCCCTTTCCCTGAGGAGCACCTTCCACCTTCGAAAGTGCTTTTTCCACTGACTCCTGCCAGTGGCAGGACACCTGACACCAGGCCCCTGCTGGGCTCTCTGCTCTTAAAGGCACAGCCGGAGCACACGGGCCTCCAAGCATCCTCCAAGGTAACTTCTGCGGAGGACAGAGACACCCCTCCAGCCTGTCTTAAGCCCTCTAGGTGGTTGGGATGAGCCGCCAGCCCTAGAGCGGTGGTGGGGGGAGTGCGCTTTCCAGCACCCCAGCTCCCTGTGAGGGTGGGCCTCGGCTTCCTTGCCCCTGAGCTCCGCGGCCCCCTTGCCCTGCGCTCCCTGTGAGGGTGGGCCTCGGCTCCCTTGCCCTGAGCTCTGCGGCTCCCTTGCCCTGCGCTCCCTGTGAGGGTGGGCCGCGGCTCCCCTGCCCTGAGCTCTGCGCCCCCCTTGCCCCAGCCTCCCTGTGCGGGAGCCCCGTCTGCTGGCTGGACGCTGCTGCAGTCCTGGGTGGGCGGTGGGCGGCTGCACCGGCTCCTCCGTGTTGCCTCCAGGCTGCACTTTCTGCCTTGCGCCCACCCTAAGTGTGAAGAGGAGGGGCTTCTTTACGAGTCCAGGGAGCCAGGCTGCGACTGGACACCATCCCCAGGGCTCTCTGAAGGCCGGCCTCGGGACCACTCACTGTGCCAGAAAGGAAGGGGCCCGGGTCATAAGGATGATTGGGATGTTTGGGGTGAAATAATACGTGTCACTAAAATTAAGATCAACCAGTGCTCAAACTCTCGCCCCCTGCAGTGGAGGCGCGGAGTCTCAACCGCGGGCCGCCAGGGAAGCCGCTACCTATTGCTTTTAATAAGGCGGCGAGGACATCGTCAGTGTGCTCCGCTGTGCATTTCTATTGGACGGGGCAGCTTAGGGCTGTCCCTGTACCTAGCAGAGCCCCGCAGCCCTGGAGGCCCTGGATGAGGGGGAGGGGCGCCCCCGGCCAGGCTCTGGGGGCTGCAGGTGTCTCAGGGGCCACTCATGGAGGGCCTGGGTGTGGGAGGCGGACTCCAGCCTCTTGGACTTAAGTGAGGGCAGTCTGCTCTCATCTGCCTTGACTTCTTTACTGGGAGAGTGAGATTGATTCACTGCCCCGAGGGAGTGCGAAAAGAGCTTGTCATCCCTGTTCTTGAGGAGCCTGAGATTTGGGGTTGGGGAGGGATTTATAGCTTGGATTCCTGGCTCCCAGGGGCCACTGAACAAGGCGCCTCACATTGTTTCTCAAAGTTAGAAGCAGAAGACGATGCGCTGTCTTATTTTTTTAAAACAGACTCTTAAAAAGAGCAGTTGTAGGTTGATTAAAAAATTTGAGCCCAAATTACAGCAATTTCCTGCATATACCCCCTCCCGCCACAGCATCTGCCACCATCAACATCCCCCACCAGATGGTGCGTTTGTTTCAATTGATGAGCCTGCACGTGTGTGTGTGTGTGTCTGTGTGTGTGTGTGTGTGTGTGCGCGCGCGCCCGCGTGTGCATGCGTGCTTGCGTTCAGTTGTGACTGACGCTTTGCGACCCCATGAACTGCAGCCCACCAGGCTCCACTGCCCATGGAATTTCCCAGGCAAGGTACTGGAGTTCTCCAGGGGCTCGTCCCAACCCGGGGATCAAGCCCAGGTCTCCGGACTGCAGGCAGATTCTTTGCCACTAGGGCCGCTTGGGAAGCTGTACCTGCGTGGACACCTCGTCACAGTCGACGTCTGTGTGCTGGTCCTGCCCACAGTCGGCGCTGATTCATTGTAGCCAGCCAAATGTGCTGCGCCTGTGTCCTTAGGGTAGCATGCAGAAGAGTTCCACTGTCCTAAAAATTCTCTGTGCTCAGCCCATCCATCCCTCACTCCTCTTGTCACTGAAAAGTTTTTTAAAAATTTGGAGCAATTTTACAGGAAAGTTACAAAGATGACAGAGAGAGTTCCTCTGTGCCTTCACCCAGCTTCCCTGCAGTTACCATCCTTCCAGACCAGGAATGCTGAGGAAAAGGAATCAGTCACACGGGTACCTGAGCTGACTCAGCTCCAGCTGGCTTGGGCTGCGTCAGCGTCTCCAACGAGCTCCCTTCTTTATCCCTGGGTCCCCTGGACCCCAGCTGTGCCCTGCGTCACATCTGTCTCCTGGTCTCTCAGATCTGATCTGTTTTCTGTTCTTATTTCCAGGTCAGGCTTTTTTTTCTTTCAAAGTGAGACATAGTTGATTTACAATGTGGTGTTAATTCCCACATCAGTTTTGTGTGCCTCTGTGCACGTGTGGGGAGGTCTGATGCCCTTTGAAATCACGTTGGAACAGCAAAGCCTCTGCAGTTCTGTGATGTGGGGCGAGGCTGTGCCCAGGACCTGCTCGCTCCTCCCTGTCTGGGCTCAATCTTGGTTGTCTCCGTTGGTCTCTGCAATGCACTCTTCTCAGGGGACGTCTCTTACTGCGGGATCCACAGGTGCATTTCCCTGGGGGGCTTGGACGTTCCTCTCCCTCAGCCTCGCGTGAGGTTCATTCTCAGAGTAGAGGCGTTGCAGCATCCTGCTATGTGCTGGGTGTTAGCGCTGTCTGAGCGTCTGTGCTGAGCTTGGAGAGGCGTCCATCGACTTGGAGACGTCACCTGGGTATATTTCACACCATTGCCTTCTAGCAGCAGACTGTACAGGTTTCCTTCTGAGTAACCCAGGACACTGAGGCTCCAGGCAGTGAGAGCCCAGGGCGGGGATGGCAGCCATGACTCGGGAGTGCCCACTCCCTGCTGGGGACCACGGGTGCCCTTCCCTGGGGCCTCCCCGCCCGGAGCACACGGAGGGCAGCCCTGACTGCGCTCTGAAAAGTGGGGATCAGAGTAGAACATTCACCTGCTCAGGATGGCCCAGGGGCTGGTCATTGTCCTCAGAATAAATCTTAGCTCCTTCCTGTGGCCTCCAATGCCTGCTTGCCCTCCGCACCCCCTGTCCCTGAGCTCAGCACCCCATCTCCTCGACCTCAGCACCCCATCTTCCTGACCTCAGCATCGATGTCCTGACCTCCCAAGTGGCCGTGCTCACCCGGTACCGCAGCGTCCACTGTGCTTCTCCCCACTCTCCGCATCTCGCTCCCCTGCAAACTGCTGCTACACCAGGTCTCGGATGAGAAACCTCACGCTAACCCTGGGTGCCTGCTCATCATGCTGTCCCTTCACCCGGCTACTCCAAGGCCCGAGTCTCCGTGGGAAGTCACGGATTCTGCGGATCCGTCCATCTGGATGTGTACCTGCCCTTCTGCCCACCTTCACGGAACCTTGGCCCTGAGTGTGCTGGGCCGTAGTGCCTGTTGTCTTGGCTCCTGTGGCTGGGCTCTGGGTTTGCAGAGCTTGTTGGGGACAGAGGTGACCGTCTGGGAAGCTGCCGTGTGCCTGACCCAGCCTGGAGGTCAGCCTGTCCTCCTCCCTGGGGGCCGTGGCCACTTTCCCCACTGATGGTTATTTCCAGTTCCAGGCAATTATCCTGTCAGGACTGTTGAACGTAGGGGTGTTTCCAAGTGTCCCGGCTCCTGTGGGATGAGCTCAGGGTGGGCGGAGCCTGTTCCCAGCAGAGGGGCTTGGCTGCCCAGCTCACCCAAGTCTGAAGCTGGCGGAGCCCGGCCCTCTCTCCCGTGAGTCTGGGGCAGATGGAGGCCTCGGCTCTGGCTTCGGGTGGCAGCCCTGCCTCTCCAGCAGCTCCAGGGAGCGCTCTTGTCTTCCCGCTGCAGGTCGTCCACCCGGCCGGAGGTGGCCAGCATCGAGCCTCTGGGCCTGGACGAGCAGCGGTGCTCCCGGAGGGCGGTGGTGCAGGCCCGCCTATCCCAGCCCGCCCGCCTGACCAGCATCATCTTCGCAGAGGACATCAGTAAGGGCTTGCGGGCCTGGCCCTGGTGGGGATGGGGGAGGCGGGGAGGCGGGGACACCCTTCTGAGACCTCGGCGGCGCTGGGGCTGTGGAGTGTGGTCCAGCACACTTCCTCTTCTCTTGTTGGGTCGCAGGACGCCTGCAGAGAGGGTGGGGGTCCCCAAGCAAGCAGCACCCAGCCCGGTCCCTCCTGCCAGCGCCGTGCTCCGCTTTCCCTCCCGTGGAGGGGGCTTCCATTTCTAAGTTGTTATTTGTTACCAAAATAACTCTTAGTGATTCGAAATGAAGAGACTTGTGCAACGTTCACTTCGCCATGTTTAATTTACCATATTAAGGTCATAAGGGGCTGCCCAGGGGGCCTAGGGGTAAAGAACCTGCCCTCCACTGCCACAGGCGTTAACAGTTTGATCTCCGGGTCGGGAAGATCCCCTGGAGAAGGAAATGGCACCCCACTCCAGGATTCTTGCCTGGAAAATCCCATGGACAGAGGAGCCTGGTGGGCTACGGTCCACGGGGCCACAAAGAGTGCTCAGAAAACAATGAATTTTTCATTGTGCTTTCCCCCGACCTAAGACGGCATGAAAAGGTTCCCATTTTAGTGTGGGACTATTTTTAATGGCTGAGTAACGAGCCTACCCCGTACTGGATATTCAGACTGTTTTCTGATGTTTGTTTCAGTGTTATATAAGAAACTCATGTTACACAAGACAACAATTTTGGGTTTTTTCAGGTTATTTCCTGCCAAGGATAGAGTCCCAGCTTTACTGGGTCACAGCCCATGTAAATATTTTTAAGACTTTGGAAAATGAGGCTGAATGAGTTTCTCAGAAAGCTAAGCGTGTTCAAGCAGTTTAATATGATGCCTGGAGAACAGTCGGAACGATTTTTTATCACAGGTTGTTATTGTTTTACCCTAGATTCTCCAGGTAATGCCATTTGTGTATCTTATTGATGGAGCAAGGAGAAGCGCACACACTCTTTTGTAGTCGAGTGAGAAGGGCATGGCGACCCACTGCAGTGTTCTGGCCTGGAGTGTCCCGCGGACAGAGGAGCCTGGTGGGCTACAGTCCACGGGGGTCGCAGAGTCGGACACGGCTGAGCGACTTAGCAGCAGTTGATAGTGTTACGCAGAAGCGGTGCACACACACGCAGACGTGCAAGCTCTGGGTGTAGTTCCTGATCTCAGCGTGGGGACAGGCACTCAGAGCAGCGTCGCCCTTTAGGGCGCTGACTCGCCACACCAGAGCCCTCGTCGGGGAGCTCAGTGGAGAGCCTGAGCCACAGCCTGAGCAAATAGGAAGTTGAGGAACTGTTTTGCCCCAGCGCTAAAAGACCGTGTGTTTGCTTGTTTATTCTGGGCTGTGCTGGGCCCCGCTGGGCCTTTGTTACAGCTGCACGAGCGAGGGGTGCCCGCGAGCCGCTCCGCCTCCCGGCTTCCCCTGTGGTGGCTTCTCCATCATCGAGCTCGGGCTCCAGGGCACCTGAGCTCAGTCCTTGTGGCTCCTGAGCTTAGTTGCCCCACAGCACGTGGGATTTTCCCGGACCAGGGATCGAACTCATGTCTCCTGCACTGGCAGGCGGATTCTTGACCACTGATCCACCGGGGAAGGCCCTTGCCACAGCTTTAAATGCTGGTGCCCAGGGTGGAAAAGCACAAGACGGACAATGCATGTGCCCGCAAAGCCCTTACTTCCTGGATGTCTGGGCTGACTCTCAGGCCGAGTGAGGCTCCTAAGGGTGACTTGGTTCTTCCAGCCCTGTTTTTCGGGGTCATTGGTCACCCCCAGTCTTTGCCAAAGCGTGAGACCGCCCACCCTGCGAGGCGCTGGAGGGGGTGTGGGCCCCCACTCCTGACCACGCACTCCCACCTGCAGCCACCGGCCAGGTCCTGCGTTGCGACGCCATCGTGGACCTCATCCACGGCATTCAGATCGTCTCCACTACCCGCGAGCTCTACCTGGAGGATGCCCCGCTGGAGCTAAAGATCCAGGCCCTGGACTCGGAAGGTGAGGCCACCAGGCTGTCAGCCCTCCCCTTGCCTGTAACCCGCTCTCCCCCTGTGGGGGCCAGCTGCTTTGGCCAGGAGGGTGTGGCGCCACAGGTCGGGGCCGCCTCTGAATGGACACCTGGCCCCTGGGGGCAGCAAGGCTGCTGCCACAACTCTACAGAGCCTGGGGGTCAGCCCTGTGCCTGGAGGGACCCGGGAGGTACAGCGTGTCTTTGGGAAGTGACAGCATCGTCTGGGCAGTGGTGGGAGCTGAGAGCAGCTCACAGGGTCAGTGCTGTGACCAGCAGAGGTCTTGAGGGCTGCGCTTGGCTTCCTAGTCCAGACTGCAGACTGTGCGCACGCGTGTGTGCATGTGTGTGTGTGCATGCGTGCACATGTGTGCATGCATGTGTGTGCATGTGTGTACGTGCATGTGTGTGCACGCATCTGTGTGCACACACGTGTGTGCATGTGTGTTTGTATGCATGCAAGTGTGCACGTGTGTGCGCATATGTGCACAGTATATGTGTGTATGCGTCTGTATGCACACGTGCACACACATGTATACATGCGAGTGCACATATGTGTGCATGTGCCTGTGTGCACACATGTGTGTGCATGTGTGCACATGTGCATGTGTATGCATGCACGCGTGTGCACGCACGTGTGCATGCATGCATGTGTGTGCGTGTGTGTGTGTGTGTTGTGAGCATTGCGTCTATGCTCCCAGCCCCATGCACCATCCTTCTGTTTGTAATAGAGCACTGACTTGTTCTGGGCTGGGATTCTTCTCCCAATATGTGTTTTGCTGGGTGGCAGACTGCCCCGGCTGTAGCCCAACCTCTTAGTCAGGGAACAAAGGCAGTATTTGTAGGTGGAGGTTTTGTTGAAGAAAGTAGGTCAGGCCCAAAGACATCTTTTCAGCAAAGGAGCTTCTAAAACTTGCAGTCCAAGTCAAGTCTCACCTTGTCTTTGAAATCTCCCCTGATTGCTCTAGCCCTTGCTTTTAGAAACACTTTTCCAGATCGGGGTTTCTCGGGCTCGTGGGGTTGACATTTGGGGCAGATAACCCTCTCTGGTGGGGGCTGCCCAGGACACGCATGGCAGGCTGGTCAGCAGCACCCCTGGTCTCTGCCCTGGATGCCAGGGGCACCCCTGAGCTGTGGAACCAAGGCCCTCTCCCAGCCATCGCCCAATGTCCTTTGGGGGTCAGAGTCCTGTTTCGGAGTGTCTCCAAGCCGTCTTTCCTCTCTGCATCATTCATCTGGTGAGCTGCCCAGCTTCTCTGAACTGCCCTCTGACTGGGGAGACTGACACAGATGCTCACCTCGCTGGTGAGCAGATGGGCAGGGTCCCGCCCCGCCTGGCGTGCGGTGGGCGCCAGCCCACTAGCTGTGAGTGGGGTGGGCTCTGCCTCCGGAGTTCTGCCAGGTACTGGGGTGCAGCCGGGCTGGAGGTCCACTGTAGGTCAGGCCCCATGTGCACCCCAGCAGGCGCTGTTTGTAATCACTCTGGGGGCAAAGGGTGAAGGGTCCACATGTTGGGAAGCAACCCCGGGGGGGCTCAGAGGCGAAGCGTGGAGACCACAGGTCAGGAGAGGTTCTTAGAAGCTGTGGTGCTTGAGCCTTGAGCGGTGTGGGGTCCGCCGGGCGGGGACCCTGTTTCATCCTTGAGACTGAGATGAGAGAGGCCGCACTGCCGTTTCCTGCTGCTGAGTGTTTCCTGGGTGCTGGGCTCTGCGCCAGGGTCTGGGCTCTGTATTTTTGGCCTGAGGTGGTCTGCAGGGTGCCTGTCCCAGGTTCGTCGTTTTCTGATCTTTCCCAGCCTGTGTGCAGCTGGTGCCTGGGCGGTGCTGGGCGGCTGTGGTCCTCCAGACGCCCCACCCCCATCCTGGCACCCAGGCTCTGCTCAGAGCACCTCCCATCTGCTTTCAGAGGCTGAGCCCTCTGACCCGCAGCCAGCACCCCCGCCTCCCCGTGATAGCCTATCCTCAGGGCGCCCGGCGTGGGATGAGTCCCTCCCCTGTGAGGCCCCAGCGCTTCCCGGCCCGGCCTTGGGGTGTGGGTGCTTTTCACTCTGCCTCTGGACAGGGTTGGGGTCCCTCCATTCCCCGTCTGGCATTGGACTTTGGTCCAGCAAATGTTCGTTAATGTTTGCTTATGTTTTTCCAGCTGCCCTCCTGAGACCGGGTGGGGGGGGGGGGGTGCCAGCTCCATTGACCGGGTCCTGGCACTCCTTCGTTACTGTGAGCACTCGGCGCCCAGTAGGGCTAACAGACATGCTTGAAGCAGACAAGCGCCCAAGCCTGCGAGCTCCTGCTGACCGTGTGGGCCCTGCCGCCTGGGCTGCGGGGAGACTGTCCGCTCTGAGAAGTTGCGCTGAGACTGCTTGTGTCTCCTGTGGCTTCATCCCGCCTCCCAGACGTCAGGGCCAGCTTCACGCAGGGCCGTGTGCGCCACAGGGCCCTGGGCTTGATTTAACGCTCCACTGCTGCCGTCTTGAAATTCTAACACGTTTCTTTTTGCGCTTGTGTGGTGAGTGGGGTCCGCTGGGACTTGGAGCCTCAGGGACTTGAGATGCTGCTTCCCTGCCCCCTCCCTGCCCCCGGGGTTTCCTGCCCCCTGTGCCCTGTCCCCTGGTGTCCTGGGTCCTGCCTGGCCTGTCCCTCATGGTCCTTGTCCCATGACGACAGCTGCCTTCCATCCCCCTGGGCTGGGCATGAGCACGCCAGGGCGTGTTGGGTGGAGCACGGGCAAGGCCTTTCCTGTCCCAGGACCGTCCGGTCCAGCGGCTGTGTTTTGGCCAGTGAGCCTCTTCCCTGGCCTCATCCGGCTTCCAAGCACATCTGGGCACAGCTCTAGAGGTTTAGCACAGAGGTCGGGGGGCCGGGAAAGGGAGTCGCTGACTCCATTTCCGGGGCCTGCTCAGCCGGGACGCGGCGTGTTGGTCCAGCAGCTGGCGGGGGGATCCCAGTAGCTGGCATGTCCGTGCGTAACCCGAGTTGCAGGCCAGGGAGTCTGGGTGCCTCCGAGGGTCTGCACTCATGCTGGGGTATCTGTGCCCTTCCAGGGAGCCCCTTCATCCAGCCCTGTGTCTGGGGCTGCCTCTGCCTCCTTCCAACCGCCCCAAGTCTGACTTGCCGCCTGACACCTTCTTCCCTTTGGGATGAGGGCCCCGAGCGAACCAGGGCCCTGCAAACCAGGCGCTGGTCCTGCGTGTGCACCTCCCCACGTGGGCGAAACTTCCAGAAGCCCACGGACGCTTTCTGCTCCAGGAATGGTCCCAGAGTCATCCCTCCCTTCACATCTGAACATGCAGGCGGGAAGGGATTTTGATGCTGAAAAACAGAGCTCCAAGCATAGCCTCTGAAACGGATGAAGACAGGGATTTCCTGTCACCAAATTCCAGGTTAAGAGACCCTGGGAGTCCTGCCCCAGCCTCCGTCTCCTTGTCCTCTGCAAGCCATGGTGAGCTGGCTGGCACCCTGCAGGCCCCGCTCCTCTTGGCCTTCTCCACAACCCTAGACCTCAGAGGTGGGCTGGGGCAGACTCTCAGGCCTTTCTGACTCCAAATGCCTTGGTCTTCCCACTGTAGAAAGAGCTTTTCAAGGCCCCCGAGGCTCTGATTTGGGGGCTGGCCAGGTGGGGAACATCCATAGATGATTGAGGTGGAGCGAGAGAGGCAGTAGCCTGTGCTGGGGCATGTGGCAAGCCGGGCGGAGAGGCTGGGCCAGCCACGGGCCACTAGAGGAGGAAAGGGCCAGGCCGCCGGACCTGCGGACTTGTGAACTTGGATACGTACGTTATGTTTCTTCATTTTGGGAGCCAGTGGAAAGAGGCAAGATCAAAATCACCCGGGGAAAAGGCGACCGCAGCTCTGGGCAGGTCAGGCCTCTGAGCCCCGGCTTTCATCTCCTGCCCTGCTTCTGAGTGTCCGTGTAGCAGCGCTAGGCATTGCCCTTACCTTGAGAAGGTCTTTACAGAGGGTTTCAGCCCCTGTCTGGGTCCTGCTCCTCCAGAAATCATCGCCTACTCACGTGCTGGGCTCCGCCTGTTCTCAGGTCTGGCCCAAGGCATGCCGCCAGCAGTCAGGACTTCAGAGCGGAGGGCCCAGCTGTGCGAGGCCCACCTCCTCCACCCGGGACTGGGGGTCTCAGCATCTCGGGGAGGAGACAGGATGGGCACGTGAAACCAGACGGCCAGGGTTCCTCTCCCAGCATGGGGAGGGGATGGGGGTGTTGACTCACAGTCTCAGGAGCCACTGTCTAGACTGAAAAGTGCTTACCCACTCGAGGGGTGATGGGTGCACAGGTGGGACACAGCGTGTCCCTGGGAGACCTGGGGTCATGGGGTGCAGCCCCACTCGGTCACGTGACCCTGATCCCTTACGCCTCGGTTTCCCCTCCAGAAGGGAGGCTGGAGATGGTGCCCCCTCCTCCGTGGGGGGTGGTGCCGAGTCCACCGCCCCTCCCCTTGGCCCCGGGGGTTAACTCCAGGTGCACCCCCCACCCGCTACTCCGCTCCTGCAGGAAATACGTTCAGCACGCTGGCTGGGCTGGTCTTTGACTGGACGATCGTGAAGGACACGGAGGCTGACGGCTACTCAGACACCCACAACGCGCTCCGGTAAGAGGTGGAGGGAGGGTGGGGGTGGAGGGAGGTGGGGGGTGGGGTGGGCGGGGGGCTCTCACCTCATCGTCACTGTCAGCACCCGCGTCAGCGAGCAGCCCGGGGTGGTTCCCAGGCTGCCGGGCCGGCGAGCCCCGGGACTGATCGCGGTGTCAGCTCGCGCAGCTGTGCGGGGCCCTTGTCCCGGGGTGTGTTCTGAGGGCTTTGTCGAGGGCACTGGGCTGTCCAGCTACGGTGGAAAAAGCTCATCCTGGTAGCTGGAGCTGTCCCGGGGTGCCGGAGGGTGGGGAGGGGACCTCGGGCAGGGTGAGTGGGTAACAGTCCCGGCTGGGAGGCCCCTCCAGCTGTGACAGCTGGTCACAGCTGTCCAGGCACGGGGGGCGCCTGTCCCAGTGCTGGGCGGGGCAAGAGGCAGGGGGCCAGGACTGCAGACAGACAGGCACCTTGTGGGATGGACTCGCTCCCCATCTTGACTTGGCCGGTCCTCCAGACAGCCGTATGGCTTATGTTCCCCTGTCCGCTCGCCTCGGACTGGTGAGGGGTGGAGCTGGACTTGAACTGTTCTGGTCTGTTGGAATCCTCACCGTGCCATGTGGCGGCTACTGGCCCCACCCTGGCCGTTCACGGTTACACCAGGGAAGACGGGGGGTTCCGGTCCCCGATGCACGGACCTCGTCAGGTGCTCATTAGCTGTGTGGCCGGTGTTACCCGCACCGGGCAAGGTGGACAGGGCGTTTCTATCGGCGGAAGTTTCTGCTGGCCAGCACTCCTGTGCTCTTGGAGTCTGGGCTAATACCCCTGATAGGCGGTGGCTCGGGGGTAAAGAACCCGCCTGCCAAAGCAGGAGACGCGTAGACGTGGGTGCGATCCCCGGGTCGGGAAGATCCCCTGGAGGAGGAAATGGCAACCCACTCCAGTATTCCTGCCTGGAGAATCCCTGGACAGAAGAGCCTGGTGTGCTGCCGTCCACGGGCTCACCAAGATTCGGACGCAGCTGAGCAACTAAATAGGCGCAAGAGCCAAGTGCTGCAGCCGCCGCGCTGCATTAAATTGCTTGCGGGGGAGGAAGACTTTTTAAAGATTTGCAGCGATTTTCTGCCTACAGAAAAGTTGTAAGTACGGTACAGGAAGTGGATTCCCCAAACCATTGGGGGCAAGCAGCCAGCCTGGGGGCTGTGACCCCCGATTACTTTAGCGTGCATTTACCACCTCTTAGGACACTTCCCTGCATATCGACGAGACAGTCATCCCAGTTAGGGAATCGACACTGACGCCTGCAATCACTGGCCCTCATTCAAGTTTCCCCAGTTTACCCCGTTTGTGGCAAACATGCAGCCCAGGGGCCCCTGCCTCAAGCTGTCCTGTCTCTCCTCATCTCTGTCAACCTGGGGACTTGGTCCAGTTCCCTGGTCCTTCTTTAACTCCCGGGATGGGGGACTCGTGAAGATGGTAGGCTAGATATTTTGTAGAACTTCCCCCCTTCCAAGTTTACCTGACATTCCCTCTGATTAGACCCAGAGCTCTGCAGCTTTGCAGGCACATCACCAGAGGCGAGATTCCGCGTTCTCACTGCATCTTATCGTGAAGCAGCACTGACTTTGTTCTCTGTCATCCTCGGGGAGCGTGGCATCTGCCAGGTGCCCCAATCTGAAGTCGCTTTCTCCCCCCTTGCAATTAATAACTTTTTATGGGGAGTTATGAGTCTGACCTCTTATTTACACTTTCACCTGGAGTCCAGCTCAGGGCTCCGGGAAGCACCGGCTCAGCTCACGGCCATCTCCACAGCGGACACCCTCACAGCCTGGCACCGTGTAAGCCAGTTCCCCTCCTGGCTCGGAGCTCTCTGGGGGCTGGGCCGCCAGCCTCCATCTCCTGAATGGTGAGCTCTGGAACTCCCGCTGTCTTGTAAGCCCAGAGTGCAGGCTTTAGGTTGGAGAGACCTGGCGCCCAGCCCCGGCCTCGCTGCGTCGTGCCTGTGGCCGGAGTCAAGGACTGTGGCCACCTGAGCACCAGCTTCCTCCTCCAGAGGATGGAGGCGTCACCGTGCTGCCTCCAGGGGTGCCGGGTGGGGAGCACGTTGACCCAGGCCTGGCACACTCTAGGTGTTCAGGATTTGCGGACTGCCTGCCCCCTCCCCCACCAGCCCTGTTTCCTGCCCTTAGCTTCCGAGCACTGGGCATGAGCTGCGTGCTGACCCAAGTCCAGGATTGCTGAGAGCATTGGAACCAGAGTGCCCTGGACTTTTGTTCAGTTCGGCATGCGATCACTCACAATAGCCAGGACACAGAGGTAACCTGGATGCCATCGCCAGAGGAAAGGACCAGAAGTCGTGGTATAGACGCGCCAGGGAGTGTTACTCAGCTGCAGAAAGGACCGCACTGGAGTCAGTTCTGATGAGGTGGATGAGCCAAGAGCCTGTTATACAGAGTGAAGTGAGTCAGGAAGAGAAAGACGAATATCATCTATGAACACGCGTATGTGGAGTCTAGAAAGACGGTACTGACGATCCTACATGCAGGACAGAAAAGGAGACAAGCACAAACCATATACCTACGGCTGATTCGTGTAGACTGTGGGCACGGGGCGGAGGGGAGGGTGGGACGATGGGGGAAGGGGAGGGTGGGACGATGGGGGAAGGGGAGGGTGGGTCGACGGGGGGAAGAGGAGGGGTGGGACGATGGGAAAGAATGGCTTTGAAACATACACAGATGTGCCTGGCGGCTCAGGCTGTAAAGAGTCCTCCTGCGATGCAGGAGACCTGGATTCCATCCCTGGGTCGGGAAGATCCCCTGGGGAAGGACCTGGCAACCCACTCCAGCATTCCTTGGCTTCCCAGGTGGCGCTAGAGGCAAAGAACCCACCTGCCAGTGCAGGAGACGTAAGAGACCCGGGTTCGATCCCCGGGTGGGGAAGATGGAGAGGCCAGCCCCTCCAGTACTCTTGGCTGCAGAATCCCATGGACAGAGGCGCCTGGTGGGCTACAGTCCACAGAGTCGCAAAGAGTCGCAGAAGCGGCGCTGCTGAAGAGACTTAGCACGCACATTGCCTTAGGCAAAGCAGGCAGCCAGGGGGAGCCATGACGCCAGACGCAGGGAACCCAGACCTGGTGCTCTGCGACAGCCCAGAGGGGTGGGGGTGGGGAGGGGGCCTATGCACACCTACGGCCGACTCGTGTGGATGTATGGCGAAAGCCCTCACAATATTGTTAAGTAATTATCCTCTGAAAAATAAAAAGTGATAAATAAAGAACCCAAACTCTTCTGTAGGCAAAGAAAACAGATTTCAGCAGGCAATACCTCGTGAGAGGGCGAGGCAATGAGTCGCCACAGCGCTCGGCAGGGCTGGGGGGTGAACATGCCTGACTGCTCTGTTCGGGCGGGATGGGAGGCTTATTCATAGACCTCAGGCTGTCAGGGAAGACCCAGGCTGGCCCGCCCACCAGCCTGTGCTCCGGGGGTCCCACTCCAGCCTGAATGCTCCCTCGCTCCCTCCCACAGCCTAACCAGAGGGCCAGGGGAGGATGCAATGTGACCCCTTGTTCCTGATACTTGAGAGGTCATCACTGAGCCGTTTCCCAGATGCAGGAGCTGCTGGGGAGAGGATAGTGGGCCT
Organism: Nanger dama; assembly: GCA_917880005.1. Taxonomy (NCBI): domain Eukaryota; kingdom Metazoa; phylum Chordata; class Mammalia; order Artiodactyla; family Bovidae; genus Nanger; species Nanger dama. The sequence goes on along the minus strand of CAKJTW010000016.1, from coordinate 2,207,805 downwards.
AGTGGGGAGCCCTGGCTGGGCCTCTGGTCCCGGGGCTTGCCCTTCACGTCCGTGAGACCACAGCTTTTCATGAAGTTGACTGAGTGAGCGAAAGTCGCCCAGTCGTGTCCAGCTCTTTGCAACTCCATGGATTGCAGGCCACCAGGCTTTCCTGCCCTTGGCGTTCTCCAGGCAAGAATACTGGAGTGGGGTTGCCATGCGCCCCTTGAGGGGATCCTCCAAACCCAAGGATCAAACCCAAGTCTCCAGCATTTCGGGCAGATTCCTTACCGTGTGGGCCACCAGGGGATCCCTCAGCTAAGTGGGCAGTCCTCAAATTTCAGTGCTGCCTTTGATCACAGTCACAGCTGGATGGTTATAAAATGCAGGTTCCCAGGTGCACACCACGGGGCCGGCCAGGGACTGAGAGCCCGGGTGTTTCTGGGGACGCTGGAAGTTCTGAGGCAGGGCGTTCTGGGGACGGTTTTCTAGGCAACACCCACTGGGTCATTTCTGTGGCGCCTGGCAGCACGTGGAGGAGCCACCTAGAGGGAATGTGTGAGGTTCCTGGTTCCACACATCAGGGCTGAGCACATGCTCCTTTTCCAGCATCCTGACATTCCTGGAGTCCACCTACATCCCCCCTCGTACATCTCAGAGATGGAGAAGGCGGCCAAGCAGGGTGACACCATCCTAGTTTCCGGGCTGAAGACGGGCAGCTCCAAGCTCAAGGCGCGCATCCAGGAGGCTGTGTACAAGGTGGGCGCGGGCGGCCCTGGGCTCCGGGTCGCATTTGGATGCACGGGCCCCTGGCGTGTCTGCTAGCGGAGAGGAGACGCCGCACGGGGACCACGGTCTGCTGTGAGCCATGCTTGGGAACAGGTGGCCGGGGAGCCAGCGCCAGCATTGCTGCACCCACACGGCGGTCCCTCCATTTCACCCTGTGTCCCGGCCTTGAGCCCCAGCCGCTGGCTGCTTTCCGGAAAGATCAGCTTCCAGGCTGCGCTGCCTCCTGCTGTGCGTGGGGCTGGTAGCTGGTTAAGAGCTCTCTCTGCTGGCTCTGGTCGCGTGGAACCCGAGAGCCCGTGTCTGGGCACCAGAGCCAGGCGTGGAGATGTGTTGTCCGCAGCAGCTGCCACAGTCAGGGCCCCGGAGATGGGTGCTCTCCGCTTCTGTAAGTCAGGTGGGCTCCACCGAGGCTGGGGTGTGGCGGTGCTGCGGGGCCCCTCTGGGAAGGCCGACCGGCCTCTTTCCCAGGAAGGCTGGGTGTGTCGGTCCGCTGTCTGTGCATGCCCTGGGCTGGGGTCCTGCCAGGAACGGACTCTCCAATTTTAACAGTCCTGTGGGACCCAGGAGCTCAGCACCCCCACCTCAGCCCCCAGCATGCACTGATCTGGCGTGTTTCCTGGGTGGTAGCTACAAAGCCAGGTGGAGATATGAGAACTAGGGCATCAGGGAGGGCGGGTCTGAGTTCCGGGGCATGGCCGAGCAAGGGTCCGCTGGCGGGAACAAGTCCAGTGGGCAATGAGTCTGTCACATCACATCTGAGCATCTTCTTTCTTTCTTTCTTCTTCTTTCCTTCCTTCCTTTCTGATATTTTGGTCCCACCACATGGCTTGCGGGATCTTAGTTCCCCAGTCAGGGATTGAAACCATGCCCTCAACAGCCAAAGTGTGAGTCCTAACCCGCTGGGCCAGCAGGGAATTCCCTGAGCACTGTGCTGGGCTGTGCCTGCTCTGGGCCCCGGGCGGCAGGTTTCTGCACAGCCGGGCCCTTCAGGGACGTCTGCCAGTCCCCACAGCCCCTCTGGTCTTGGTTTTCGTAACTACACGTATTGATTTTTGGCTGTGCCGGGTCTTGCTGCTGTGCGGGCTTTTCTCTAGCTGCAGAGACCAGGGGCTGCTGTCTGCTTGCAGTGAGCAGGCCTCTCACTGAGGTGGCGTCTCTCTCTGCAGAGCACGGGTGGTAGGTGTGTGGGCTTCAGGAGCTGCCGCTGCCCGGCTCTAGAGCCCAGGCTCAGCAGCTGTGGTGCCCGGGCCTGGCTGCTCCGTGCCGTGTGGGGTAGTCCCAGATCAGGGGTCAAACCTGTGTCTCCTGCAGACTCTGGCAGATTCCTTACCCCTGAGCCACCAGGGAGGCCCCCGACTCAGGTCTTTAAGACCAGATGTTTTGGGGGATCATCTCTCAGGCGCTGGAGCCTGGTGTGAGATACGAACCCTTCCCTCCTCAGGGAGAGGCCCCGGCTTTGGGTTCCCTGTGAATGTCGTCTCTACAAGGGGTGAGGTTTATGATGAGACTGTCCTGGGATCCTAGTTGCTCTGATGTGGTTTCCTGCTGTTTTTCCCGTGTGAAGAGGTTGCTTTGCCAGTTTTTAGGGTTTTGTTTTTTTTTTTTTTTTAAGAGGAAATTGTTGTGTATGTAGTTGTAGACACAGTGTGTCCATGGGAGGGGGTGAGCGCGGGGTCTTCCTACATCATCACCGGGAATGGAAACCTTAACTTCCTGGTAAGCGAGGATGCATGTAACATGTCAGAGCTTGTTCAGTAGAAAGCCCAGAGATCTACAGACAGATGCGGAGCTGGCCTGCATCCAGGGATGGGCACTGCTTGGCCTCCAAGGAACACGTCTGCATTTCTGTGGACAAGGGTCCCTTGCTCTGCCCTCCATTTTTCCAACTTGCAGTGTGATGAGTGGCTCCTAGACAGTGGGAGGTGCAGGCCCCGCAGCATCTGATCACCCGGGGCGCCCCGGACTCCATGCAGGTGCTCTGCCCCCGATTTTGGAGTCTGTCATGATGCTCCCTGAGGAGGGAGTCTGGGTGGGGATGAGAGGCGGGCTGGCGGGGCGGCCTGAACGGTAACGGTGGGCACTTGTCAGAGCGCAGCTGTTCCTGCTCGGGTTTGCGAGCGGCTTCCCGCCTCCCCAGCCTCTGAGGCTCTTGCGTGGAGCCCCCGCGCCCCCTGTCTCCATAGCCATCACTCCTGGCTCCTTGTTCTCCCCTGTACTTCTTACATTTGAGACTGACCTGCAGGCCACGCGCTGTAAACTGCTGTGCTCGGGGTATTTTGGCGATGCCTCTGCCGCCTGCCGCCTCTGCCACAAGGCCCCTGGGGCTTGGGGTGTCCCAACGTGTTGCCTTGGTTTCTCAGCCTCACCTGCCTTCAGTGAACAGGCTGAAAACCTCTAGACGTTCTGTCTCTTGCCCACACCGACCCCTACTCGGGCTCACCTCCCCTTCTCTCTCTTCCTCACGCTAGAACGTCCACCCCGCGGAGGTCAGGCTGCTGATCTTGGAGAACATCCTTCTGAACCCAGCTTACGACGTCTACCTCTTGGTGGGGACGTCCATCCGCTACCGGGTGCAGAAGATCAGGCAAGGGAAAATTACAGGTGGGTCCCCCGCTCAGCGCCACGCTCAGGCAGCCTTTTATTATGGTGAAAAAGGCATGACGTGGAATGTGCCGTTTAGCTACTTTTCAAGTGAGCATTTTAGTGACACTGATTGCATCTATGGATAGATTGTGTACAGCCATCGACGCCGTCATCTCCAGAACTTCCTCGTCTTCCCAAACTGAAGCTCTGAGCCCGTTAAGCACTAACTCCCTAGCCCCTTCTCCAGCCCCTGACAAGCACGCTTGTACTTTCCGTTTCTATGAATCCGACCGCTGTCGGAACCTCATGTGAGTGGAATCGTGTCGTGTCTGTCCTGTGGCCGGCTTATTTCACCGAGCAGAGCATCCTCAAGGCCTGTCTGTGTTGTACCAGGCGTCATGATGTCCCTCCTTCTCAAGGCTGAGTACTAGTCCACTGTATAGACCACATTTTGGACGTTCATCCTTTGATGGACACTTGGTTTCTTCTGCCTCTTGGCTATTATAAATAGTGCCTCTGTGAGCAGAGGTGAACAAACACCTCCTTGAGATCCTGCTTGCAGTCCTTGGGGGTTTATATCCCTTTGTTTGAAGAATGTCAGAAGCCACGAGCTTCCGCCAGACTGGGTTTTGTTCCTGGCCTGGCACTGACTGGGCGGCCTGGACGAGGCACTGCCCCGCTTTAGGGCTCAGCGTCTCCACTGGAGCCCTCAGGGCTTTCATGATGGATGAATTATTGTGGATTTGTTCTGGAAACTCTAAAGCGCTGTGTACGGGTGATGCATTCTTGGTGGTGAGTATTCTTAATGCATCGGCAAGCTTGCTAAGAATCATCATCTTGTTTAGTTTACACGTTTCGTGGTCAGAGCCCAGGGCGTCCAGGCTGGTGGGTACGAGAATGCCCCATTCCGGGCCTGCGGGCTGTGAGGCGTGTCTGGGCAGGCGCCTCCCCCAGTTGCTGGCTTCCCGTCTGTGAGGCAGGGCAGCAGTGAAGTGTGTGGCCGCTGCAGCGTCGAGCAGCCTGGGCCTGTTCCGCAGCTGGGTCTGCAGACCAGGGCGGGGGGTCTGGTCTGTCATTACTGTGTAGCAGGCGCTGCAGGCCTGGGGGGCCTTGGGGTCCAGCTCTCTCCCACTCAGGGTGCCCTGGTGAAGGGCAGGAGACTGGGGGTCCTGAGCAGCCCTGAGTGCTGGGCGCTCAGCGCCGGGTTCTTCTGCGTGTGTCAATGTGGAGGTGGCGTGTGTACAAAGCTGGGTGGGGTCCTGGCCCGAGGCTGGCGTGCCCCCTAGATTTAGGACCCGGGTGTGGCCTTCTGAGACTCTTGAAGGGGAGATGGCTCAGGGGCGGAGTTCTCGGGATCCTGCCCCCTGAGTGCTCAGGGGGAACGCGGTGGGAACAGGCTGAAAGGCCAGAGGGCACCTGGGGGGTTCCTGACAATGCCGCCCCCTGTGCATTGTCGAGGAGCACCTTGGGACCGGATGAAGGCGGTCTGGGGACATCTGACCGTGCTGAGCGTTTCCTCGGTGTCTTGCTTGACACGTTATGACCCAACAACGCTGTGACGGGGGTTCCAATGCTACCCTGTTTCACGGATGCGGAAACCGAGGCACAGATGCCCGATGGTCACACAGCTGTCAGTCCTTCGCCGATAATACCACGTCTGCAGGATCCGGGCATCCCAGCCCTGGGGAGCACGGCAACAGCTCTCTGTCCTCCCAGGGCAGGGCGGGTGGCCTCTTTGCAGGGGTGGATGAGGGTGGAGAGGTGTGCCCCCACCAGGGAGGTTGGGGGAGATTTAATAAAGCGGACTTCACAGCTTACCCTTCAGTGTCTGACAGAGAGCACATCCCAAGACACCCGGAGGGCTTCTGGGCTTGGTCACTGACCTCCAGTAGAAAGCAAAGAATGGAACCCAGGAAAGTCAGCCCTGGAGAGGAAGTAGTTAAGCCGCCTCCCTTGCATCTGTAGGGTAATGAGATGGAAAATGCCTCTAAAAATAAACACACCTGCATGACTGATGGCGCCAGGCGCTGGGGCTGGCGTGCCTTCCAGGCAGATGCCAGGGGAGAACGGACGGGGAGGAGCCAGCGTCGCGCCACTGCGAACGAGACATCTGGGTGGAAACGCTCTGTCCATTTTTTTTTTTGATGGCTTGTTTTAATTGACATAGAATTCGCATTGCTGTCATTTTTAACGGGCTGCCAGACAGGAAAGTCAGGGGCGGCGTCGAGATAGGGGACCTGGATTTCGGCGAGCCCCAGTCTTGTGTGGCGTCCCGCAGAAGGCGCAGAGAATGACACCCGGAGGGCAGTTACCCCAAATCCGTTCTTCACGTTTTCTCTGGTCTTTCTTCCTTCCAAATGCAATGTTCCTCCTTTTCTTTCCTATTTCCATGTCCTGACGTCCGCCTGCCTTCCGTTAAGTGACAGCGTAGCGAAGGTGTTAGTCGCTGCCGTCCGACTCTTCGCGACCCACGCGGCGTGTGCTGCGTCCCTGGGGCTCTCCCGGTGGGGACCCTGCAGTGGGGGGCCGGTCCCTTCTCCGCTGAGTGGTGGCGGGCTCTCTCACGAGCCTGTGTTTATGGCGCCCCTGCTCTGTCTGTGGGCGCTGCTGGGGGACTGCAGCGGTCGGGGCGGCCCGGGGCCCACCCACCTGGGTCTCCAGTGACGGCCTGCAGTGGGGCAGGTGAAGCGGGCGAGGGGCCCGGAAGAGGGGTGTCTGTGAGGCCCCGCTTGGTCCTCAGTCCATGATGCTGGCGTCGCAGGCTCGCCTGGCACAGTAACCGACGTGGGGAGGACGCGCTGGCTGAGGAACAGGGTGTCTAAGGAGGCCTCGGTGACAGGGCTGCTGGGAATTCCTGGGGTAAATCGGGCTGAGGCTGAAAGGTGATGGGTGTGGAGCAGGGGTTCCTGAGTCTAAGACGCAGCTATTAAAGGACCCAGCGCGCCCCGAGCCGTGGCTGCCCAGGGCGAGTGTGTGGCTGGGCTGCCTGCAGGGCTGGGCTCAGAGGCAGGGCCGTGTGCTTCTCCTGGTCCTGGGCTCTGACCCACCTCCCCCAGGAGCTCTGTGATCATCCCTGCAGCCTACACGGGGTGGGCCGGAAGTGGGCCGTGTGGGCCGGAAGGGCTTCTCTGTTACAAGCGTGTCAGACTCCTCTGCCGGGCCTGTGCTGGTCCCTCCCCTGCAGTCTCCTCCCTGCCTGGCCCCCCCTCCTCCCTGCTCCCTGAGTTTGGATCAGCGGGCCTGGGATGGGACCAATTATTTGCAGCTTCCTAGGTGATGCTGATGGTCCAGGGAACACGCTTTGAGGACACTCTGCTCCAGGGCAAATTCCTGGGGACTTATTGCAACACACAACCACTGCCCCAGGGCTGGAGATGGGCATGTTGCCCACCCCCCCTTTCAGAATTCCTGGGAGTTCTGAAGGATGTTCTGGTTGAAACACCTCTCGGATCCTTGTGCTGGGCGCCTCCCAGGGCAGCCCCCCGCCTGGGACGCGGTGGTGAGCAGGGAAGCTGACTGTGGTCCCGCTCTGGAGGGCTGGAGCGGGGGCCTCACACACAGGCTCGGTGAGTGGGCTATCTGATAGGAAGTCCTACAGACGGTGGAGAGGGCATGTCCGCGGGGTCTTGCTCCCTGTGGCCTGCGTCCCAGGTCTGCTGCCCGTTGCTGAGGGCCCCTAGCAAGCTTCCGGTCTTGATTTCTGCAGGTCCCCCAGTGCTCACGTGAGGGTTTCAGGGGTGTCGTGGGATAAACAGGGTGAGGTGCACAGGAAGGTCAGACACCAAGGTCTTGGGTTTGTAGAACCCGTTATTTCCCAGAGAAACTGTTTTACATCCTGGCCCAGATTGGGTGAGTTCTCTTCCACAGCGTGACACAGAGAACACCAATGGATGGTCAGGACAGCAAGAAAGAGAATTCTTTACAAATTATAGACCCATCTCTTGAAACCCAATGGGGCACCACAGACGAGCATCTCTTTGCAGACCCCCAGAAGATGGCCAGGTCCAGTGAGCCCTGTCCTAGGCCCCTCGGTGCAGAAGCAGCGTCACTTACTTCTGTGACAAGCAGAAAAGGCTCTGATGTTGGTATCCTGCCAGACGCTGGCAGTTTGAGTCAGAGGCTGTGCTTAATTAAAAAAAAAAAAAGGCTGCTCATGGCATCCACAGAAAACTGATTGCCTCTGAAAATTCATGGAGAGCGTCTGCTTTGTCCACAGGCATGGATAATACTATTAAAATTGAAAGTGCTGAAAAAAATTAGGGAAAAAAAAATCAAGCTGCTGTACTGACCACAGAATCCAGGGATTGCCGGGGTGGGGGTGGGGGTGGGGGAGAGTGACATTGGCCTCTAACATTTCCTGTCTTGGCTGTCTCCGCCTGCTTTGTTCATCCCTGTTTCTGGGGGCCAGAACTCTCAATGCCCTCCGATCAGTATGAGCTACAGCTTCTGAACAACGTCTGGGACCCGCAGGGAGCCCCGGGCCGGCCTGTGGCGGTCTTGGCGCAGGACACGTCGACAGTCACCGCCGTGCAGCTGGGGCAGAGTAGCCTGGTCCTTGGCCACAAGAGTATCCTTTTCCCGATGGTGCGTCCACACCTGTGTGTCCTGCACAGACGTGCTGTTTGGAAGTCAAGTCACTTTTCTCCCTGAAACCTTGGCAAGGCTAAAAATAGCCCTGTTTTCCCTCAAGGTCTGAAAATCATAAAGGACCAGAATAGCGTCGTGTGTGAGCAGCATGGCTCACCTCCGTGCAGGACGCCTTGGAGAGGCTCCGAGGGGGGAGCGGTGGCTGGGGCTGAGCCCCCCCCCCACCTCTGGAACTTTCTCTGGTCTCATCCTAGGGGCCTGGCCTAGGCTGTTCCCACACCAGCATGTGGGCTGTCACGTGTCCCGGCCTGGTTCACGTGGCCCAGGCGGTCTCCAGGGTCCCTGTAGAGGCCCCCTTTCGAGTGGAGGAAGTGCCCTGTGGCCGCTGATCCTGGAAAAGGCCTGTGTTCTGCAGGCCTCGGGCAGGGGCCCTTCCCTCCTTGCTTCTTCCTGCGTGATGTTGACAATGATGGAGCCACAGGAGCCAAGCCAAAGCCTGCCGGCCTGTTCATTGCTCCTTAATTCAAAATCCAGGCATCCGCATGCAGGGAGCTTCCCGGTTACCCAACAGCACAATCTACGTGGTGGAGCCTGGGTACCTAGGTGAGTGTGCGCGTCCTGGGTAGTCTGGGATTATAGGAGGTAAAGAGTCAGATGAAAGCAACAGCCCGCCAGAAAATGGCCTCACTTGGGCCAGATCTGCTGGTTGGGAGGATTGGGACATCAGCTCCCACCCTGCCCCCCCAGTCCTTCCCCTGTCTGCGTACAGGACAAGCGGAGGGAGGGTGGGCCAAGTTCCTGTAGGTAACCAGCTCCTCAGGGAGAGAAGCAGGACAGAGTAGAGTGGGGAGGGCTCTGTCTCCTGGCTTTATACTTGGGCTCTGCACAGACCGCGCCATGGCTGCGGACGCTGGCGAGATGTCTTAGAGGGAAAGAGGGGAAGGCTGGAGGCCTAGAGAGGAGGGAAGGAATTCCCAGCCACAGAGGACCCGAGGAGCATAGCCAGGGCCGGCTGCCCAGGGGCGGTGCTCAGGGTGCAGACCTACAGTGGATGCAGGGTGCAGACCTACTGTGGATGCAGGGTGCAGACCTACTGTGCACCCAGAGTGTGGGTCTGCTGTGGATTCAGTGTGCAGACTCACTGTGTACTCAGAGTGCAGACCTACTGTGCATTCAGTGCAGACTCTATGGCTTCAGAGTGCAGACCTACTGTGTATTCAGAGTGCAGACTCACTGTGAAATCAGAGTGCAGACCTACTGTGCACTCAGAGTACACTCACTATGGATTCAGAGTGCAGACCTACTGTGCACCCAGAGTGCAGACCTACTGTGGACTCAGAGTGCAGACTCACTGTGGGTCAGAGCTGGGCCCGCCATGGATAAGGTCAAGTTTGAATGGGCCCTGAAGCCACCAGGAGCGAATGTTCAGGCTTGGTCCAGGGGCATCTGAGGTCCGCTCGGGTTCTGAGGGCTCAGGGCTGCTGTGGGCATTACATCTGCCATTCACGGGCGCTGGTCCCTCCCCGGGAGGCGTGCAGCGCAGCAGCTGTAGCCCCGGTGCTCACGGGGCCTGGTTTGCCCTCTTCCTGAGCTGCAGGCCCCTGTGACCCAGTGCTGAGACTGTGTACCTGCCTCTTCCCTAGGGTTCACAGTCCACCCTGGTGGCAGGTGGGTGCTCGAGACTGGCCGTCTGTACGAAATCGCCGTTGAAGTGCTTGACAAGTCCGGCAACAAGGTCTACCTGTCGGATGTGAGTCCCCTTCAGGCCTGGTTGGAGGTGTAGGGGTGCTTCTCCTGGAGCAGGTGCCTGAAGAGCCGCCTCAAGTCACAGGGCCCCCAGGAGGCAGGCTGGGTTGGAGGGGCTTCTTATGGTGCTGCTGGATCCCTGGGAAACCCTGTCATGGGGCACCTCGGGCATCTCAGGCCCCGTGAGCCCGAGCCTGCACCCTAAGGCCACACTCCCATCAGGGTTGGAGCGGGGAGAGGAGGCCACAGGCAGCAGGGGCACAGAGGCGGTGATGGTGGCGGGGGTGGCGTCTGCCATCTCCCTCCTGCTCCCTCCTGGTTAGCCCAGGGACCTCACCACTGAGAATCCATCCTTCCCGGCCCTACAGCGGCTCAGGGCCAGAAATGCCTGTGAACTGTCCAGAGCCCCTTGACTGAGGCCAAGCCCAGTAGCTGCCTAGCTCTGGAAAGAGCTTCACACAAACGGGCAGACAGAGAGCGTCTTGGCCGCATCTGTTCCTTAGTGAGCAATTCCCGGGATGCTGAGAATATCCAGACCTTCCTCGTGGGCGCTGAGGTTTCCCTTTAGCCTCTTGGCAGAAGCCACCGCTTTCCTTGTGTTTCTAGACTCACCCCAGCGCCGTCTGGGGGTTAGCTCTAAGGGATTCCACTGTTGCTCTTTGTATTTGGTGGCCTCCTTGTTGGGACCACGGGGTCTGAGAGCCAACTGTGACTTGGTGCTCCTGAGCACTGGCTCGTTGGGTCACGCAAGGAGGGGCTGAGGCTCGGGGCTCAGAGCTCAGATCCCAGGCTTCATGTGGCTCATCAGTCTGGCCCGACTGCTCTTTGAAGGCCATGTGCCTTCTTTCCCGCATCCTGACTTCCCTGAGTTGTCCCGGAATCTCCTCTCACCATCCTGCATTGCCTTCCAGAATATCCGCATCGAAACTGTGCTCCCTGCGGAGTTCTTTGAGGTGCTGGCTTCTTCCCAGAATGGGTCATACCATCATGTCAGGGTGACAAAGAGGGGCCAGACAGTCATCGAGGCGGCCCTCACCTCTGTGGTGGACCAGGCAAGTTGGCACCTCCCTGGGCCACCGCTGGGCCCTCTGCAGGCAGAAAGGTCAGCCTAGGGTGGACATGAGCTGGAGGAGTCAGGGCCCCATGCTGTCACGGGTGCCGTGGGGGTCCTTCCTCCTCTGAGCTCCCAGTGGCTTCAGGCCTGGGGGCTTTGCCTTTTCCTGTCCCCTGTCCTCTTTCCCTGTCGTGAACCAGAGCGCCCTTCCTCTGCTCCTTGCTGGCTCCTGAAAAAGCAAGCCCTCACCTCTGGGGCTGGACTTAGAGACGCTTGTCGGGGCCCGTGTGTCCAGCTGTGCACTGACTGGGACCCATGAATGTTTCTTTGGCTGTTTTGGGTCCTTCAGAGTTTTAAAATCCGCCCCCCCTCCATTTTTGAAAGGCCAGTTGGTTTCGGCAGGAGCAGATTCTACTGATTGGAAGCTTGGTGTAGGGATTCTTATCTCCCCACTACACCTCTCCTGGGCCTAGTGGAGGGCACTGCGGCCTGGGGACCAGGCAGAGATTCCTACCGCAGTGGCCAGCTCTCCTCTGGGGGCTCTGGGAGAGTGGCCTTCATGGCCCAGGCTTCGGTTTCCCCATCTGTAAAGTGGGGATAGCCACAAGCATCCCAGCGGGAGTGCCACGAGGATGCAGTCAAGCAGGGCTGACTCGAGTGGCTGTTGAAAAGCCACCGACAGCCGTCTCCATGGAGACAAAGAAGGCTGCAGGGCACCTGGCACCTTCCTTCCCACTCCCCCACAGTCTGAGGGGAGGGGGCGGGGGTCTGGTTGTCATGCTGGTGTGTGGCTCCCTCGCCCCCCTTGCAGGATGGAGGGGTCCACACATTACGGGTGCCTGTGTGGAACCAGCAGGAGGTGGAAATCCACAGCCCCATCACCCTTCATCCGAGCATCTTGACGTTTCCATGGCAACCAAAGGCAGGCGCCTATCAGTACACGATAAAGGTAACTGGGAGACCCCGTCTGGGTGACTTTCTTTGGGTGTTTCCATGTGTTGGGGCTTTAACTCCATTCTGTTTCTGTTAAATTACCTTCTGTTGGTTGAAAGAATTTGAAATCAAAGTCTTTATGCTTTCTGTATCTTCCAAGGCTTTCTATCACAGCAGGGTATTTTGGTAATTAGGAAAAAACCTTGAAAAATAGAAAAGAAAACACGATGAAGAAAGTTCTGAGCGTGGATTTAACTTTCACGTGTGGTTTTTATTTTTCGTAAAAATAATTGCTTTCTGGAAGCAGTGTAAATATCTTTAGAGAAAACCTTGGAGCTGGCAGGGAGACGTCTGAACTCCGCCGCACATCTGGTGTTCTTGGTCTCTGAAGTTCATGTGTCGCCCCAGCGTCGGTGGCATGGCCCAGGGCCCTCTGGGGCTGGAGTTCGTGGGGGCCGTCCTCCATCCACCCCGCTGTCTCTCGGCAGTGAGGACAGGTGTCCTGCATGTGCTCTGGGACCCACTGTCCCTTCCCTCAGCTGCCTCACCTTCTTGGCCCCTCTAGGGTTCGGGGGTGGTGGCCCCTGACACGGAGGCTGCTGGGCTGTCCTTGACTTCATGGCAGATGACTGGAGCGGGCAGGGTCTGTGCAGGAGGGGCAGGGACATCACGACCCTGTGGCTGTGGTCTCCCCCTGCAGCCTGAGCTTGGGAGGTGCCCCTGGGTTCTGGGGCCACTCTCAGGGACGTGTGCATACACGTGTGTGTCAGTCAGAGACTCGTGGAATACGAGGACCAGAGAAAGACAGGGCAGGGAGGATGAGGGGGGGGCAGTGCCAGCCGGACATTGGCTGATGCCTTGTGTCTCCCCGTGGTGACGCGATGCCAGCGCATGTGAGCGAGGGTGTGAGAGGGAGAGGGATAGAGGAGCAGGGCGGGTGGGCTGACCCGATGATGCCTCCCCTCCCCAGGCCCACGGTGGCAGCGGGAACTTCAGCTGGTCCTCCTCAAGCTCTGTGGTGGCCACGGTCACTGTCAAGGGCGTGATGACCACAGGCAGTGACACGGGGGTCAGTGTGATCCAGGCACATGACGTGCAGAACCCGCTGCATTTCGGTGAGATGAAGGTAAGGCCTGGGTCGGGGCAGTCGCAGGGCAGCTCGGGAGTGATCCGAGCCACTGTCTTAACCAGCCTCAGGCTTAGTTCAGAAACACCCTTTGGTCATCAGTCTTGACCTTGGCAGGGATTCTGGTGAGGGGGGTCAGGGGTCAGGTCTAGCCTGGCTCCTGAGCTCATGGACAGACCCAGGAGACAGCCATCCTATCCCACACCGGGGCAGGGGTGGGACCACCAGGATCCCAAAGGGAGGTCAGAGGATTCAGAAACACGAGATACTCAAAGGAGTCATTCTAGAAGACTCTCCCGACCCAAAAGCTAGGACTCTGCGTCAGAAAGGCCGCTGGGTGCTGGGTTGTAAATTCATAGGGAGAGGAAGCCCCCAGACCCCAAGAGACTGGCCTGCTCCTTTCCTCTGATTCCTGTTCAGATCCAAGTCAGGAGTCCCCCTGACAGGAACCCTATACCTGGCATCCGTCCCAAGTGACATCCCACCTTGGGCTGAAGGTGGGAGTGACCCCCTGGACAGCCCTGCCTGGTGGCCTCCTGACCCCAGCTCTTTCCTGACCGCCTGACCCTGACCTCAGCTGCTTTTATCATCCCATTTAGGGCCAGAACGGAGGCTCCCTACATAGCGTGTCCAGCCCCAACCTTCTACACTATTTGGGACATTAATGCACAGGTCGTCCTCATCTTTTTATTTCGACCCACACACACCTGCCTAAAGATCCATCTAACTCTCACGTGCATGCTAAGTCATTTCTGTCATGTCCGGCTCTGTGCGACCCCATGGACTGTAGCCCGCCAGACTCCTCTGTCCTTGAGAACACTGGACACTGCCGTGGGCTGCCGTGCCCTCCTCCAGGGGATCTTCCCGACCCAGGGGTCAAACCTGTGTCTCTCGTGTCTCCTGCACTGGCAGATGGGTTCTTTGCCACGAGCGCCTCCTGGGAAGCCCTAACTCTCCTGTAAGGAGGGTTGTAGCCGAGACACCTTAGCTGTAGCGACGCTTCCAGGTGTTGGGTGATCTGTGGCCGCAGGCTGATTCATCTCGGTGAACGTGCCCCGCCCACCCCCCGTGCAGCCCAGCGCCCGCTTGCAGCCCCGCAGTGTGTGCTGGTTGAGCCTGGCTTCCGGGGGCTGCCTGCCTGGCCCAGACTCACCCTGCTGCAGCCAGGCGGGCTCTCAGCCCCCACAGCAGCTTCCTTATGGGGCAGAGGCACTGGTGACCTTGTTGACAAGGAGGCTGGGGGGATGGGGTGAGCTCGTCCAGCTCTTGGAGCAGAGCTTGGTGTGTGGGCAGTTTTGTTCGGTGTTGACGCCGGTGACGCCTCTCACCCTGTGCTCCCCTTCTTTGCCTCCCTCCCACGCTCTGAGCTGTACACGCCTCAGGGCCTTTGCACAGACCCTTTCTTCAGCCAGACTGGGTCTGGCCGTCTCTGACACACTCCCAGGTCAAGCTCATACGTCACCTTCCCAGGGAAGCCTTCTCTGCATCTCTGCCCTGAATGTCTCTCTGCCCCCTAAACAAAGCGTCCTGTCCACCAAGCTCAGGCTTCTCACCAGCGGGTCCTGAGTGCCCACACGCTGGAATCAGGAAAGCTGAGCAGCAGCTCTTCCTCCTCTGTGTAGCCGGCTGACCACACCCCCAACCCTGTCCTGCAGGTGTACGTGATCGAGCCCAGCGGCATGGAGTTCGCCCCGTGCCCAGTGGAGGCCCGCGTGGGCCAGGAGCCTGGAGCTGCCCCTCAGGATCCACGGCCTCATGCCGGGCGGGGCCAACGACGTGGTCACCCTGAGCGACTGCTCCCACTTCGACTTGGTGGTGGAGGTGGAGAATCAGGGTGTGTTCCAGCCACTCCCAGGTAACGCAGTGCTGTGAGCGGCCGCCGACTGGCGGGGTCACCGCCAATGACCTGGGTTCTCAGCGTGGGTTGCCCAGATTCCTAAATTGGGAACTGAGCCAGTGGAGGGGTTAAGAAATGGTATTTGTCCCCTGTCCACCCCCAGCTATGGTCTGCCCTGCACCTTTCTGCCTTGCGGCCCGCGTGTCGCTTGGCTTTCTGAGCCTCAGTCTCCACGTCTGTAAAATGGGCGTCGTCCTAAGGAGACGCACGTGTTGTAGTGCCTGTTGCAGTACCTGGAGTGTGGCAGCTGCTTGGAATACACTGTCCATAGCGGTTCTGACGAGTGACAGAATCGCAGCACCTTTGTGACGCCGCAGTCTGCCCCTCCAGGGCCGCTGGAGCCAGAGCCCCCCGCAGGGCTGGGCGGTGGAACCGGTGGTGAGGGTGGCGGTGGCGCTCAGGCAGTGTCAGGCGTGTGGACGCGGGGCGCGCACGTGGCCTGCGTGACATCACCAGACTCAGAGCCTCTGTGGGGGAGGGGCTGCGGGCGTGCGGACGTGGGGCGCGCACGTGGCCTGCGTGACATCACCAGACTCAGAGCCTCTGTGGGGGGAGGGGCTGCGGGCATGCGGACGTGGGGTGCGCACGTGGCCTGCGTGACCTCACCAGACTCAGAGCCTCTGTGGGAGGAGGGGCTGCGGGCATGCCGGACGTGGGCGTGCACGTGGCCTGCGTGACCTCACCAGACTCAGAGCCTCTGTGGGAGGAGGGGCTGCGGTCAGGCCACGTGTTGGACAAAGAGACCGAGGCCGTTTCACTGCCCAGGGTTCCCCGGGGGCCCAAAGCCAGGCCCTCAGGGTGGGATGCAAGGCTGGGTGTGTCAGCACCCACCCAGAGCCTTAGTGTGCGGGAAGCGGGGCCTCCCGGGGGAGTCGGCCCCTGGGGTCCCCTAGGGTTGCAGGTGGTGCTAACCAGGGACTGATGGTGAGTACACCCTGGGCAGTGTGAGGGGTGGCAGCAGTGCTCATGTGCACACCTGTGGGCCGCGTGCACACAGTAGCCTGAGGTTATGGAGCCTGTCAAGCCCTGCATCACGGGGGGCTCTGGGGTATGTGGACCTGGGTCCTGGCAGGGCTTCGGAAGCTTGACAGGCAGAGGTGTTCGTAGGCTTGCCGGGGTCCGCCGTGGCTGTGGTCATCCACGGAGCTGTTCGAAGGCGAAGCTGCTCCCGGGAACATCCTGGGACATCACGTGTTCACATAATCCCCCGTAGCTGCGGCCGCATCTTCTCAGACTGTCCAGGGGAAGCCAGGCCTTGTGGGTCCTGTGTCCTCAGAGACGCCACTGTTTACTGGGGAGGCAGACATCAGCACGGCCTTGCCAGGTGGTTCAGCGGCACAGGATCTAGTTGCCAAAACAGGAGACGCAGGAGGCCTGGGTTTCATCCAGGTTTCATCTTTCATGTCGGGAAGATCCCCTGAGGGGGAAACGGCAACCCGCTCCAGTGTTCTTGCCTGGAGAACCCTGTGGACAGAGGAGCCTGGCAGGCTATAGTCCACAGGGTCACAACAGCTGGATGACTGAGCGGCTGAACAACCACAAAACATCGGCACAGAAGAAAGAGGCCCGTCCTCCTGCTGGCAGGAGAGGGGCCCGCTGCCCCGTCCCGCCCCACGCCTCCTGGAGGGGGTGTGCACGGGCTGGAGCCGCGAGCTCCGGGGGACTGAGGAGAAGGGACAGGTTGGAGTCCCTGGTCCCGGTCCCAGCGCAGCCTTTATCAGAACCGCCTATAGGCTCTACTCCAGATCTGCGCACCTCCCCGTGTGTACATCCGCCTCAGGGGAAAAAAAAGAACCCAAAGAAATACTGCCCTGTAGTTACTGCATGCGTGCGAAGCGTTCAGGAGGAAGTGCCCTGATGCTTGAGGCTCTCTTCTGGATGCACGAGGCGCGGGATGGGCTGTTGGGTGGGTGGACAGGCCGCCCGAGGAGCAGAAACGGATGTTCGCGGCATCTAAGGGGTGGGGTGTGCAGCTTCACCGCGTCATTCTCTCTACTTGTTTGGGGAGGAAAACTGTAAAATACCACCAGAATGGCTTTTTTTCAAACAGGTGGGAAATACCGTGGGTTGGCGGGGATGTCACGCAGCCGCTGGTGGCAGCGTGAGTCAACACAGCCGTTTGGGGAAGGACAGTTGGCGAAAGTGATGAAGCTGAGCGCAGACACTCCCGGGCAGTAAGGACCAGAGAACTCCCACTCTCTGTGGCACGCCAATGGAAATGCTGAAATGCATCCCCAGAGAAACGCCGCGCGTGCTCATGGCAGCTCAGGGCGCGCCATGGCCCCACACGGCCGACGGCACGTTAAAAGGGTTAAACGCAGCACCAGGGGGATGTTCTCGTGGAATGCAGTGTCTCAGCAGTCTAACGTTAGCATGATGCACCACGTTAGCAAAATGGAGGAGGGAAACCGTGTCGCTATCTCAGCGGAGGCAGAGGCCAGTGGACCATCTCAAAACCGTTTTCTGATGAAATCAGCCTACACACTGGAAATGGAAGGGAGCTCCGCGAACGTAATAGGAGCCCTGTGTGAGCACCTGTAGCTGACATCACACTCCGTGGCAAAGGGCTGAAAACCTTTCCCTGAGATCTGGACGATGAGGCCCCGCTGTCACTGCACCAGCGCAGGCGCGGAAGTCCTGGCCAAGCTATTGGGCAAGAAAGGAAGCAAAAGGCACCCGAACTGGACAGGAGCATGTAAGCGTTTCCGTTTGCAAATGAGCCGGTCTTAATATGTGAAAGCCCTAAAGATTCCACCTAAAAAGCCTCTCAGGAGTAAAATGAATGTGGAGAAATAGTATTCATGTGGAATCCGAAAGACCCAGAAGAGCCAACGCGATGCTGAAAAAGAACAGACTGGGAGATCTCATTCTTCGCTCTTTCAGGACTTACTTCAGGTTGTTGTTGATCGGTCGCTGAGTCGTGTCCGACTCTTTGTGACCCCGTGGACGGTAGCCCGGCAGGCTCCTTCTTCTATGGGATTTCCCAGGCAAGAACCCTGGAGTGGGTTGTCATTTCCTTCTCCAGGGATCTTCCGGACCCAGGGATCAAACCCGCATCTCCTGCTTGGCAGGTGGATTCTTTACCACTGAGCCACCTGGGAAGGTCCTCATTATAGTAACTGAATCAGAGTGGCGGTTGCACAGACTTGGAGACTGGTGAAACAGAACAGAGAGCCCCCAGAATGCTCTGATGCCGCCAGTACTGAGCGGGAGAGAGCCAGTTGCCCAGGGCCCCTGCCCAGCAGTCCCTTCTGTTTGAGTTCCAAGGCCAGCAGGATTCGGCTCTGCTCTTAGAAGTGGTTAGGTTTTCCTCTGGGGAGGGGCACGGGGAGGTGAGGTCATGCTCGTACCTGATCTCAGTCCTAGAAACAGGGCGTGTTCAGTCTGCAGGGAAAAATGGTGAGCTGTATGCTTACGACATGCGTATGCTTTTTGGTATGAGAATTATACTTGAAAATGGTAAGTTAAAAACATCGGATTCGTATGAAGCCCAGCGTGAAAGAGGGCGCCAGCCCGTCGGGTCTCCCCTGAGAGAGGCGCGTGCTCGCTGACCTCTGCTGCTCCCGTTGCAGGCAGGCTGCGGCCGGGGCCTGACCGCTGCAGCGGCATCACGGTGCGGGCGGAGGCCCAGGGCTACACAGCGCTGCTCGTCAGCTACAGGCACGGCCACGTGCAGCTGAGCGCCCGCGTCACCATCGCCGCCTACCTGCCCCTCAAGGTGAGTCCCAGGCCCCGCCCTCCTCTCCTCCCAGGCACAGGTGGCCCATCCACTCTGGCACATGTGTGTTAAATCGGAGCAGCTCCGGAGGTGCTTCCCAGTCAGGATTCAGGCGCCTGCAGCAGAGCAGGGCCTGCCTGCAGGCGGACGGTGAGTGCTGAGATCCATGTGGATGAAGTGACCCCACAGGGATCCAGACGGAGGGGCTCCTGGCCTGCTCTGGAGTCAACCCACAGGGTCTCCACAGGGCCCCGCAGTGGGGACGGTGGCCCTGGGGATGGTGTGGATGCTGGGGCCTCGGGGTTCTGGGTCCAGTCTGGACGTGCCCCTCACCGGACTCCAGGTGGACGTCAGTGTCTGGGTCCCCTGTGCACACGCGTGCAGAAGGTATGAAGCACGTTCCCGCTCAGAGCACTCCCCCTTGCTGTGACACCAACTCCCGAGTCTGAATCCAGGTCCCACAGCAACTCTGCAACTTTGGTTTAAGTTTTCAGGGCCTCAGTTTCCTTGCCTGTAACATGGGGTTAATACAGCACCTGCCTTACAGGGTTATAGTGAGGAGGAGGATCTGAGCAAAACCAGATGAGCTGAGCGCCGTGCCCGGGAGGTGGCAGATGCTCAGTAGGGTTGGTAGTTAGCGTGTGGGTGAGGAGGGCCCTGCCCTGCCTCTGACATGGGGTCGTGCAGCCTCACGCAGAGACCCGAGCAGGGAGGGTCTGCGCCTCCGGGCCTGTCGGTTTGGGATGTGTTTCCTTCTCCCCCTGGCCCACCAGAAGCAAGCTCAGGGACATTAGAAACCGTTGTCTCTGAACCCCTAGCCCTGGGCACAGTGTCTGATGCAAGGCAGACAACAGCGCAGGGTTGTTCTGGATTTCTTGTGGAGACATAATCGACAGGTAACGCTGTGTGGTTTCGTTAGTGGCACCCAGTGACTAGAAACTTGCCTGCACTGTGAAACCACCACCATGACGAGTCTGCCTAGCGCCCGTCACCACACAGTCACGCGGGTTTTCTTTTGCCTGCTCCTCTTGCCCTCGGAAGGTGCCATCCTCTATATCCTGCCCTGCACCTTGCTCCTTTGCTTGAAAAACAAGGGAGGTGACCTGCAGATCTCTTCACGTACACACAGGAAGGGCTTTGCTATTTGGTCGTAAAGAGAGACCACAGTTCGCCAGCCCTGCTGACGGGTGTTCGGGCTGTCCCCGCGCTGCCCCCTCTTAAAAAGTGCTGCTGCAGTGTGTGGTTCTAGCCTGCAGTCGGTGTGCTCATGGAGCCCTACCTTCCGAGTCCATCCCTAGGAGGAGTACTGCTCGGACAGGGGATAAGCAGGCCTGTGATTCTAGCAGACACTGATGTTAGCAGACACTGCTGACTTCCCCTCTGCTGGGGCTGTGCCATTTTCCTATCTTCCCCAGCAGGATATGGGAACACATTTCTCAATAATACTGTATTTGAAAGTTGCTGAGAGAGTAGATCTTGAAAGTTCTTCTCATCACGAGAAAAAAAACATTCGTAACTGTGTGTGGCGACAGCTGTTGACTAGCCGTACCGTGGTGATCATTGACAATCTGTGCAAACAGCGGATCACTATCCTGTATTAATGAGGCTCATGTAACACTATATGTCAATCATATCTCGAGAAAACAGTCTCCTTTTATAAGAGAGTGTGTGTTTAGGACTTCCCTGGTGGGGAAGACTCTGTGCTCCCAAAGCAGGACATCAGTCCCCGGGTTCGATTCCTGGTTGGAGAGCTACATCCAATGTGCCACAGCTAAAGACCCCGCATGCTGCAGCCAAGACCTGGCTCAGCCACAGGAAAAACAAATGAAATCTATGTGTTGCTACAGACTCATCAACAGTGTGTGTGCTCAGACTTTTGATTTTTGCTGATGAGACGGCAGAGAAATAGTATCCAGTGTAGTTGTGATTTGCTCTTCTTAAAATATCTTACTTTTTTCTACATGGTGTTTCATTTCTCATGTGGTTGAGATCACTCTTCAGATACGAGGGGAAACAGACATGCCCTTCCTTTAGTGGAGCCCGTAGGCCAGGAGGGGAGACAGACACCCAAACAGATCTTTCCTGGCAGGATGGGGAGCATCACGTGGGGCAAGGACCAGAGAGTGAGCCCTGTCCCCCACCCGGCAGGCCCGCTCCTCCTGCGGACATGGCCAGCCCCCCGCCCGGCAGGCCCGCTCCTCCGGGGACACGCCAGCCCCCCGCCCAGTGGGCCCGCTCCTCTGGGGACACGCTGCCTCTGCTGCTCTCTCCCGAAGGCTGCGGGCCCCTCCTCCCCTTGCCTGGCGGGCCCACTCCTCCGGGGGCACGCTGACTCTGCTGCTCTCTCCCGCAGGCTGCGGGCTCCTCCTCTGTCGCCTTGGTGACCCTCGGCTCCTCGAAGGAGATGGTCTTTGAGGGTGGCCCCGCGCCCTGGGTCCTGGAGCCTTCCAAGTTCTTCCGCAATGTCACCTCAGAGGATGCGGGCAGCATCAGCCTGGCTCTCTTTGGGCCCCCTGCCTCCCGGAATTACCAGCAACACTGGATCCTCGTGACTTGCCAGGTCCTGGGTGAACAGGTGAGAAGGCAGCCTCCCCAGGCCTACCTTGGCCAGAGGAAGGGCGGAAAGTTATGTCCCCAAGTACCCTGCTGTGCCTCACATCCTCATTTTGTCTAATCCTCAAGATAGTCCTGAGACAAAGCTGTGGCTGTTGTACCCATTCCACAGGCAGGCAGACTGAGGATCAGGGCAGGGGGGTGACTGAGTGAACACCAGGTGGGCCGAGCAGGGGGCGGGACCCTGACACGTGCTGGCCAGCCCTGCGAAGCTGTGTGGCATCCCCAAACCCTCCTCGTGGAGCAGGCCCAGTTCTGTTCTGTTTGTAGGGGGCTCCAGGGCCCCGCCGGAAGGTCCATCCGTCTCACATCCACATATCCCTGCACAGTTGGAAGCCCTTGGGATGGGTTATCACTGCCACCCCCATTCTGCAGAACAGCACCGTGAGTCCAGGGGCTCCCAGTGGAGTGGGGACTCAGCCTGGGTGTGTGATGCGTCTTCTGCCCCGCCAGGTCATCGCCCTCACGGTGGGGAACAAGCCCAGCGTCACCAACCCCTTCCCGGCGCTGGAGCCCGCCGTGGTGAAGTTCGTGTGCGCGCCGCCCTCCCGGCTCACACTGACGCCCGTCTACGCCAGCCCCCAGCTGGACCTGTCCTGCCCGCTGCTGCAGCAGAACAAGCAGGTGGTGAGTGGCTTCCGAGGGGCCGGCGCCGCCCCTCCTCGTCGGGCACACCCGTCCTGCCCGGCAGTGCTCGTCTGGGGGTGCCGTGGGGTGCCCGGGACCTGTGCTGTGGCAATGTCAGGGAGAAAGGGAACCTCTCCAGCCCCAGGCTCGGCCGCCGCCCTCATCCCCTGTGGCAAGAGCGGCGTATGTAAGCCCGGGCCCTGGGAAGAGCTGGCCCGCTGGGTCCACTGTGAGGCCGGAGCTGGGGGTGCTCGGGAGGCAGGCCCGGCCGCGATCTCACCCGCGCGTCCGCCTCCTTTGAGTGGCGTGGGGGGACAGCGGCCTCCAGGGTTACTAAGGGCTAGGGAAGCCCCCCACGTAGGCGCCCAGAGGGTGGCTTAGGCGTCGCACCTTGCTCCCTGCTTCCCCTGCCGCGGCCTCCTGTGAGCCCAGAGCTAGCGCTGCGCTCACACCCCTGCCTCCTGAGGCCCGCAGGCCCGGGACCACCGCCACCTTCCCCGCCCACCTCCATCCCGTCGGACCAGGGGCGCCCCGAGGTCTGGCTTGCTGTTCCCTGACTGGGATGGTCTCCTTCTGAACGCCCAGGCCCACTCCTGCCTCCCTCAGCTCTTCACTCACACGTTACCTTCTGGGAGGGCCTTACTCAGCCTTCAGTTCAGTTCGGTTCAGTCGCTCAGTTGTGTCCGACTCTTTGCGACCCCATGAATCGCAGCACGCGACCCCGTCTGGACATGTGTCCCCGGCTTCCCTGGTGGCTCAGTGGTAAAGAATCTACCTGCCTGCAATGCAGGAGCTGCAGATTCAAACCCTGGTTCGGGAAGATGCCCTCGAGAAGGAAATGGTAACCCATTCCAGTATTCTTGCCTGAAGAATCCCATGGACGGATGAACCTGGTGGGCTACGTCCGTGGGGTCGCAATGCCTGAGCATCCAACCATCTGTAACAAAGGGCGTCTCGCCTCCGCCACTGGTTTGCGTCTCCTCCCCACCCCTGCCCCCAGGCACCTGTCATCCTAAGCTGTAGAATTTGCAGGAAGGCAGACCTTAGAGAGAGCTGGGGTTTGATTCTAGACCCACCAGAACAGCCTGAATGCTGTGATAAAATGAGTCACATGAACTTCCTGGTTCTCTGGTGTGTTTAAAAGTTATGTTTATATTATCCTGGAGTCTGCCAAGTGTGCAGTAGTGTTAGGGCTAAGGAAAACCACGTACAGACCTTAATTTTAAACTTTATTGCTAAACAACGCTGACCACCAACTGAGCCTTCAGAAGTGAGTTGTGGTAGTAATTTCAAAGGCCCCTGATCACAGATACAGACAGTAATGATGAAAAAGCCTGAAGCACTGGGAGAATTTCCAAAACGTGACCCGGAGATGCAAAGTGAACAAACGGTGCTGAAGACCAGCCCTGACAGGCTTGCTCTACGCAGGGCTGCCCCAACCTCCAAGCCACTGACTCAGGAAGACACAGATGCCGCGAGGCTCGGCCATCTGAGCTGTGTCTGTGCTTATCTCCCTCTCTGTGGTTCTAGAGCGGGGCCCGGCTCGGGCTGGGAGGTGGGGGACGGTGGAGCGGTGTTGGCCGGGGACCCCCCCACCCCCTCTCGGCTCGTGCCCCTGCCGCCCTCTGCTCTTACCCTGCAGACTCACACGCCTGGGGACTCCGAACCCAGGCATGGTGGAGAGGGCTGAGAGGGGTCAGGCGTGCAGAGCAGATGCCCCTCCAAAGCCCCTTCACTCTGGCTTGTGCCCCGCCAGGCTGGCCAGACCGTCTCCATTTCAGAGAATAAGATTATCAGATCCCTGTGCGTCCGTCCTGTCCGTAAGCACTGGCTGCTCGCCAAGAGGGCTGCGTCTGGCTGTCGGTCAGCAGTGACCTCCGGGTCAGCCCAGGGTTGTCTCTTGGTTGAAAGATGGCGACAGGCAGCAAGCACGGCTCTGCGTGGGCTTTCGTGTGTCGTGGATCTTGCTTGAATCTGCCCTGAGATCCAGCCTCCCTGGGCCTGCAGAGTCCGCAGCCAGGCAGACAGGCCCCCAGTGATTTGTGGTCCCACAGGGACCTGAGGAGGTTAGACCCCTGCCTGCCACGTGTGCTGATGCAATGTCAGTTTCGCTTTATGCCCCTCCGGAGCCAGAGGCCGCCTAGGACGTGTTTGCAGAGTAAATCACTGGTGACACCAGGCGCTGAAACAGGGCTGGCCTGCCACAGTGACAGACGGGGGGCCACACTCCAGCCTGACCCCGGGCTCCTGAGCTGGGCGTCGGCCAGGAGTGCCGAGCCAGGGCTTGGATGGAGCCACTGCCCGACTCCTGCACGGGGGAGAGAGGCTGCACAGCGTCCAGGGAGGCCTGCGGGCTTTAAACGCAGACCAGACGGTCCACCCCAGCACCTGTGTGACCGTGGGCGAGTGACTCAGCATCTCTGAGCCGCCTCAGCCTCCCCGTTCGTGAATTTGGGGCTGCTGTTGCCGCCGCAGGCCCAGGGAGCTTGCAAGCGTGCTTGGCGCCTGGCCCCGCGCCTAGGGCACTGCCGACCCTTCAGGCTGGACCCTCCCTTCTTGGGGGGCTGTCCTGTGCGTGAGGCAATGCCCTGACCTCTACCTCCTGGGTGCCAGTAGCGCCCCCTATAGTCGTGATGACCAGAAATGCTTCCAGACGTCACCAGGGTCCCCGTCGAGGGGCGTGGGCTGGCACTGGAGGCTGGCTCGTGTAGGACTGTCGAGGGCACCTTGACAGCAGCAGTGGCGAGCACCCCTTAGCGAGTCACCCCCGGAAGCTCGCCAGGGCCCCCCATGAGCCCCCAGGCTGCACCGTGTGCCAGGGACAGGCCTGTGCAGCCCGGGGTGCGGCCACGAGTGAGTCAGCTCCTTGCACTCCTTGCAGGCCCCGGTCTCCGGCCTCTGCAGCCCGGGCGCAGTCCCGAGTGAGCCGGCTCCTTGCACTCCTTGCAGGTCCCCGTCTCCAGCCACTGCAGCCCGCTGCTGGAGCTGGCCGCCTACGACCAGCAGGGCCGCAGGTTTGACAACTTCAGCTCGCTGAGCGTCCAGTGGGAGTCCAGCCGGCCGTCGCTGGCCAGCATCGAGCCCGCCCGCCCCTGCAGCCGGTGTCGCGGGGACGACGGCAGCAGCCAGAGGAAGCTGCACGGTGAGTGGCGGCCGTGACCGGCCAGCTGGTGCAGAGAGGGGGCAGGCGGCTGTGGCAGGACTGGGACCCCCTCTGTCCAGCACTGACGCCCGGGAGCATCGGAGCTCCCTTTAGTCCTCACACGTCTGAGAGAGAGGAACAGTGGGAGGTGGGGAGCAGCTCAGGGCACACGGCGGCTGAGCTCAAGGCCCAGCTTGTGCACGGACCGGGCTGGAGCCCAGATCCGGCTACTCCGAGCTCTGAGACCCCTGACGCTGCCGTTGGAGACCCTCGCGGCCAGGACCTGAGCTGTCCCCTCCAGCTCCTCTAAGCCGCTCTAGGAAGCATGCTCAGGGCCCCTCAACTCTCAGAGGTGCACAGGTGTGCCCCATCCCCCAGTTTCCAGGGCGGTGGGAGACTTCAAGCTACACACCAGGTAGAGGGAAGGCTGGGCTGCATCACAATCGGCTTCCTCTCGCTCTCAGGCCTGCAGGCCATTTCAGTTCACCAGGCCTCGGGCACCACGGCCATCTCTGCCACCGCCACTGGCTACCAGCAGCTGCACCTGGATGCGGCGAGAGTGAAGCAGCCGGTACCAATCCGGGCCCCCTGGGCGGGCCATCCTCCCGCCTCCCCCATGCTCTGCCCAGTGCTCCTAGGGTCCTGAGGCTCGCCCACTGACGGGGGCCATCCTCCTGCGTCCCCCACGCTCTGCCCAGTGCCCCGGGGTCCTGAGGCTGGCCCACTGACGGGGGGCCGTCCTCCTGCATCCCCCACGCTCTGCCCAGTGCCCCGGGGTCCTGAGGCTGGCCCACTGATGGGGGCCATCCTCCTGCCTCCCCCGCACTCTGCCCAGCGCTCCTGGGGTCCTGAGGCTTGCCCACTGACGGGGGCCATCCTCCTGCGTCCCCCACGCTCTGCCCAGTGCCCCGGGGTCCTGAGGCTGGCCCACTGATGGGGGCCATCCTCCTGCCTCCCCCGCACTCTGCCCAGCGGTCCTGGGGTCCTGAGGCTCGCCCACTGACGGGGGCCATCCTCCTGCGTCCCCCACGCTCTGCCCAGTGCCCCGGGGTCCTGAGGCTGGCCCACTGATGGGGGCCATCCTCCTGCCTCCCCCGCACTCTGCCCAGCGCTCCTGGGGTCCTGAGGCTTGCCCACTGACGGGGGCCATCCTCCTGCGTCCCCCACGCTCTGTCCAGTGCCCCGGGTCCTGAGGCTGGCCCACTGATGGGGGCCGTCCTCCTGCCTCCCCCGCACTCTGGTCCCGGGTCCTGAGGCTCGCCCACTGACGGGGGGCCGTTCTCTGCCCAGCGCCTCCCAGGGTCCTGAGACTGGCCCACTGATGGGGGCTCCTCCTCGCTGGCCCCCATGCCTCAGGCTCCCCTCCTGCACTCCCTGCAATCTGGTGACGGCGGGGGGTGGAGGGTCCAGCTGAAAGGCAGAAGGGCTCGCCCATCTAGACTCTTCCCCCCGCCACCCGCCTCACAGCCCCTGCCTAGTGCACCCGGGTGGTTCAGCTCAGTCCCTGTCAGCCCGCAGCCCCCAATGCCTGGAACACTGCCCCACTTCCCTAGGGCACGTGGTGGGGAAGCCCAGCCTACAGGCTGGCAGGTCAGGGGGCTGCTGATTTGGCGGGACTAGGGGAGGCCTCACAGGGACACGGCTCAAAGCTTGACGGGTTGCTGGGCTTGTGTCCCCAAGACAGCGAGGTCCCCGGTGAGATGCCAGTGCCTGGGGCTGCTCTTCCGTGGGGGCCGCCCGTGGGCCGGTCTGGCCCTTGGCCCCTGGGTCTGACCGTGTGGCCTTGCCCCCTTCAGCACGACCCCCTCACGCCTGTGTCGGCCTCCATTGAACTCATGCTGGTGGAGGACGTGAGGGTCAGCCCAGAAGAGCTGACCATCTACAACCACCCGGACGTGCAGGTGCGGCTGCCCCATTCCCCACCTCGCTGCCCCATCGCGACCCCCCGAGCACCCCTCACCTCTGACACCGGCCTGGCCCTTCCCGCAGGCTGAGCTGCACGTCCGAGAAGGCTCCGGCTACTTCTTCCTCAACACCAGCAGCGCCGACGTGGTCAGGGTGGCCTACCAGGAGGCCCGGGGCATCGCCACGGTGAGTGTGGGCTGCGGCCGCCCGCCCCTGCAGTCAGCGGCGGGCCACGTCGGTCGCGGCGCAGGGTCCTCAGCGTCTCCCAGGGGTCGCTGCAGACAGCCTCGAGCTGCCTTTGCGGTCCGTACCATGTCTCACAAGCTGCCCAGGCTGTTAGCTACCTGATGGTTTCCTTTCAGTCGGCCTCTCATGAGCGGCACCGGAAGGACCGGAAGGACTGTTGCCTTGACGGGCACGTCGGCTTTTTCTGTTTCTCCGTGTTCCTTCCCTGACCTCCACCCGGCCGTGACCACGGAAGAGCCGAGCCTTCCACGTGCATCAGGGCTTTAATTCAAGTTTTCTCTTTCTCCGTATTGCTCTCTAGGCTGGATGGCGGTGGTGGTGACGATTTTTTGGCAGTCATTTGTACTCAGCCGTTCTCTCCTTGTGTGGCCTTTGGGTGGTTTAGTTTTTTTTTAACTGCCCTATGGGGCTTTCTTGGCAGTCCAGTGGTTAAGACCCCATGCTTCCAGCACAGCGGGCACAGGTTCAGTGCTTGGTCAGGGGACTGAGATCCTGCATGTCATGTGGTGAAGCCAAAAAATACAAAAAATAGAAGGTCTTCCTATGGCTATGACAAAGAGTAAAGGCTGACCAACCCAGCATCCTGTGTGTTGGCACAGCGAGTTATTATACGGTCATGAAAATTGAACTGTGTTTAAAAGGAAACCGTCAGGTCGGAGTGTGTCAAACCCCTGATGTGAGTCACGACCACAACTCCGAGCGGTATCCTGGCATCGCAGCTCTGCCGTGAGCTCTGTGCCACTCAGAGCCGAAGACCTGCATTCCCCTGGTGGCGGCTGGTTGCCAGGTGTTGAAGGAGCGTTACAGTCATCCCAGCGCCCAGCAAGGCTTGGTCCCGGACTGGAGAGAGGCCGGGCGCTTGGTGCTCGGCATGCGGTGGGGGTTGCGGCAGGCTCGCCTGCAGTCTTGCCGTCTGCACTTGCTTTGGGCACTGCCTGTGTGTGCGGGGAGCCCTCGCCACTGGCAAGAGCTGGAGGCATGCATTCTGGGTAAGGCTGCCATTGGACTTAGCCTTCATAGAGACCTGGTCCCGCCAACTCCTTTCAGAAACAGCCCGGTGCCTTGCCGACGGCTGTGGGGTACGTTTGTGCCTTGGCCTGACGCCCCCGCCTCTCAGCTGTAGCTCCCTGCAGGTCCCTCTCTCTGACTTTCTGCATCCGATGACTGTCTTGATGCAGGGGCCACAGCATCAGCTGCTTCTGAAGTGGAAGAGGTGTTGAGTAAGTGAGGCGGCCGGGCAGGATGCAGGGGCCACACTGGGAAGAGCTGGGCTAGCTGGACACCAGATGCTTAGCTGCAGTGTTGGAGGGTATCAGGGCATGGTGGGGACTGCGGCAAACTAGAGAGCAGAGACTGTGGCTCAGCGATGGCTGTGACCCTCATCAATCTTTAGTTTCTGGTAGCAGCTTTATTGAGGTTAATTGACATACCATACAATTCACCAACTTAAAGTCACAAATCAGTGGGTTTTAGTGTTTTCATAGATAAATGCAACATCACCAAAGTCAGTTTTAGAGTATTTTATCACCTCAAAAAAAAAAAAAAAACACCATAATAATCACCTCCCTGTTCTTCTGCGCACATACACACATGGAAGTATGTTGGATTTTTAAATTTGTGTCTTTGTTGGTGCACTCGGTCTTCTCTAGCTGCAACAAGTGGGGACTACTCTCTGGTTGCGGTGCGTGAGCTCCTCCCTCCTCGCAGGAGCTTCTCCTGTTGCAGAGCACAGGCCCTTGGGCGTGTGGGCTCAGGAGCTGCCCTCCTGGCTCTGGAGCACAGGCTCTCGGGCGTGTGGGCTCAGGAGCTGCCCTCCTGGCTCTGGAGCACAAGCTTTCACTGGGGCGTGTGGGCTCAGGAGCTGCCCTCCTGGCTCTGGAGCACAGGCTTTCACTGGGGCGTGTTGGCTCGGGAGCTGCCCTCCTGACTCCGGAGCACAGGCTCTCGGGCGTGTGGGCTCAGGAGCTGCCCTCCTGGCTCCGGAGCACAGGCTTTCACTGGGGCGTGTGGGCTCAGGAGCTGCCCCTCCTGGCTCCGGAGCACAGGCTCTCGGGCGTGTGGGCTCAGGAGCTGCCCTCCTGGCTCTGGAGCACAGGCTTTCACTGGGGCATGTGGGCTCGGGAGCTGCCCTCCTGGCTCTGGAGCACAGGCTCTCGGGCGTGTGGGCTCAGGAGCTGCCCTCCTGGCTCTGG
This sequence comes from Nanger dama, assembly GCA_917880005.1. Taxonomy (NCBI): domain Eukaryota; kingdom Metazoa; phylum Chordata; class Mammalia; order Artiodactyla; family Bovidae; genus Nanger; species Nanger dama. Next base: position 2,178,668 of record CAKJTW010000016.1, on the reverse strand, counting down.
AGCACAGGCTCTCGGGCGTGTGGGCTCAGGAGCTGCCCTCCTGGCTCTGGAGCACAGGCTTTCACTGGGGGCGTGTGGGCTCAGGAGCTGTCCTCCTGTCTCCGGAGCACAGCCTCAGTAGCTCTGCCCCGGGCTTTGTTGCCCCTTGGCGTGTGGGATCTTCCCAAGTCAGGGATCGAACCCATGTCTCCTGTATTGGCAGATGGACTCTTAACCACTGACACCAGGGAAGGCCTGTATATTGATTTTGTCCAATATTTTTTCTGTATTTCTTGAAATAATAGTGTTGGGTTTTTTTTTCTGTTGATACGATGTATTACATTAGTTGGCTTTCAGATGTTAAACCAGCCTTGCATTCTGGGATAAATGCAGCTTGATCATGATATGTGATTCTCTTTATGTATCACTAGACGCAGTTTGCTGGTATTTAATTGAGTGTATGTTCATATTCCTGAGAGATACTGGTTTGTGGTTTTTGGTGGTCTCTTTGTCTGGTTTGGTATCAGGATGTCAGCCTCATGGAATGACTTAGAAGTGTTCCCTCTTCTAATTTTTGGAAGAGTCTGTGTAGAATTGGTAACAAGTACTCTTGACTGGTGAAGCCGGGTTGTCACAGGCTTTCCTCATGGGTAGTTTTTTTACAGGAATTCAATCTCTCCACCTCCTCCGCCTCTTATTGGTTCAGATTGTTTCTTTTGAGTCAGTTTTGGTAGCATGCCAGTTTCTAGGAGGATTGGTTTTTTGTTACATCGTTTTCCTGACATTTTCTTGCCTTCCCCAGTGGGCAGCCTTGGTCTTTAGCTCTCTTGTGGGGCCCCTTGGTGAAGGTGAAGCGCGAGGAAGCATGTCACAACACAACCTGTTTTTCTCAGAGGCAGAATCACGGATGTCAGGGCCTCTTGGGTTTATCGCCGTAAATCAGAGCAAGAAAAAAGCCGTCCCTTGGTTCCTGTGGATGAGCGAGTGTTGTTAGAGGGAGTCTGGGGGCAGCTGGATGCCTGAGATCACAACAGGCTCCCCCGAGGCATCGTTATTCCTTTATTTTTTTTTCTTTCTCCTTTTTCATCATTACTCCTTTCATCCAAGAAAGGATAATCTCCTGGCCTTTCCTCTTCCGTGTAAATGAGGGGTCAGCATCAGATCCTTCCCACTGAATGGAAACCTCAAATTGTAAATGATTCCAACTGCTTGAAATATGCCTTGCTTTGCTTTATCTCTGGAGATTAAAAATAACTCCCCTGTTATCTAGAAGAGGGATGTGTCCAGTTCAGAAAGATGTGTGCAGTGCCAACAAAACTTGGACTCCTTTTACTCAGTTAACCTCGCACCACACATTTTGCGCAAGCCCTGAGGGCAGCCCAGGGGCCAGGGAGAGACCTCTCCTCCAGGAACAAGAGCCTCTAAGAGTCTCTGATGGACTAGGCTATTGCTGCAGATACTGAGCTCCCTGTCCGGGGAGGCATTCAAGCTGGCATGCTTGTCTGAAAGACTCAAGACGGGATTACAGCATCAGAATCAAGGCTTCCCAGAAACACGAACCCCTGCTCAGTCCTGCGGTGTCCTGTGGTGTACGGTCCCTGTTGGCAGCAGACTTTAGGGCTTGTCCCTGCCAAGGCAGGCATGATGTCCCCATTTATAGATGGCCCCAGAGAGCTCGAGCTAGAGCCACAGCAAGGGAGTCCCTTGAACTGCAAACCAGTGAGTCTTAAAGGAAATCAACCCCGAACGTTCTCTGGAAGGCCTAAAGCTAAAGCTGAAGCTCCAATATACTGGCCACGTGATGTGACCAGCCGACTCACTGGAAAAAACCCTATGCTGGGAAAGACTGAAGGCAGGAGAAGAGGGCGACAGAGGATGCGATGGCTGGACGGCATCACCGATGAATGGCCCCGAACTTGGGCAAACCCCCGAGAGACGGTGGGGGACAGGGACACCTGGCCTGCCGCAGTCCGAGGGGTCACAGTGTAAGACCTCACGGCCTTTTCTCGGGAACCGTCGCCCCAAAGACCACAGTGACTCGGACTCGATGCAATCAGCAGGAGGATTTATTGGGGCCGGCAAGCCGGGGTTCAATCTTCTGTTTCCAGAAGTGAACCCCCAACACTCACCGAGGGGGATTTTTATACAGAGAGATCAAGGACAACTGGGAATGAGATCAGAATGTAGGGAACAATGTGATTAGGGGGTCTGAGGATGAAGTGGAGACATTTAAGAAGCCTGTTACACAGTGGAAACTAAGTTATTAGTTAAGAACAGATCAGTCAGGAGGCTCTGAGTCCTTGAGATAAGGGGGAAAGCTATCTTCTATGCAGCACATTCTGCCTTTCAGGTTTTAACTTTTAACCCAGAAGTTTCCAGTGTCCTTCTCAGAAAGCACTAAATGAAGTTACATTCTTACAGAAAGACGAATACAATGATTTATAACAAAGAGAAATTTTTAACCCAAAGAGCCTTGTTTTTCTAACATCAAACTATTATATATTTTTAAAACCTAAAAATTCTAAAAGTTCTTCATTCCCCTCTTCTTCTTGTCCATGATTTCAATCCTGAAATCATAGAGTAGTGAGGGATTGCAGCGTACTGCTATTTAAAAATGCAAAAGCTACAAGATGAAGAAAGTTATGATTACAAGAATAGTCATGGTATCATATACAACAAACTCATTTAACTTTTTAACACCTATACCTTACGATCATTAAGAAAACAGCCACCAATCTTCCATTTTATTGTGTGCAGAGCATAGTGTCCCCGTCTCCGGAGCGTGACGGGTGCATTTAAACGTCCATTGAGGGAGACGGGTCAGGGAGCCAAGGAATGCCCTGGGTTGTTACTTAGGTCAGGCGGCTTTCAAGATTTAACCCGTTACAGGCAATTCTCTTGCAGCTCCCTCTTCTTCATCTTTTAGGCGCTCTAAAAGATGGTGATGGTGCAGCATGTTTCGGTACACAAGCATCTTTATGTGCAGAAATTCTTTTACAATGCCTTTAATAAGGCACGGTGCTAGGCACATCAGGGCAAGGATAGTGACTAATACAATGCCTACAGCCTCCATGCTCTGCCACAAAGAATGAAGACTGGGAAAGTTAGAAGCCAAATTTTTTTACCCAAATCTTCAGCAGCTTGAGCAATATCTAAAGTGGCTGAAGGCGCGTTTTTTTTATATCTAATATTTCATTGTGTAACTGTAGTAGATCAAGAGAAATATTAGAATTATATCATATGCCTTGTAAATGTTTTTTGATCTTTTTTCACGGGAAGTCAGATATATTATAAGGTTTTCCATTTAGGGCCCCACATATCCCCCCTTTTTTATATATTTTATTTAAGCCCTCGAGACATTTGTATTGCTGTTCTGTAGAGCAAGGCATAGAGCTGTAGGCGGCCAACCTCCAGCCTCGCCAGCCCCTCTCGCAGCTGTGCCTGTCTTAGGTTGCCCTCCTCTGAGGGTCTTACCCGTCATTGGCTATCCAGCCACCTCTTGGGGGCTAGGCGGAATCTCTCTAGATGATGAGCATCTAGAACTTTTATTTTTATTTATCTGTCTCGGTTAATCTCTTGAAGGGCTAAATTAATCCAGGGGTTTTGTGGGTCCCCAACGTGGGGCTCTTCTTTTATGACCTGGGCAAGCATAACTTTTTTTAACACTACAACAAGCAGAATAACAAAAACAAGCAAATAGAAGGCATTTTTAAACCAGGTGAATCGAGTTTGTATCCAGTCCCATAGATCCATTGCTCCCTTTTTTTACCTGTTAAGTCTCATTTAACATTGGAAAAGCTGTCAGACAAAAGCTGGAGTATCTCATGTCGCAGTCTAGGAGTGCCAGAACACAACGCCTCGATCGCTCTGGCATGGAGAGCGTGGAGATCAAGCTGTTATTGGAGTCCCATCATAGCAGATCTCAGATATTTAAGCTAGTTTGAAATCCCTGAGCAGAGGCAGTGGATGTGTTGTTTATAATCTCGATGGTTTGAGCTTGTTGAACTCTCAGCATGGATGCTGACACTGATGTACCCTCATGGTTGATGGCCTTGTGCCGTTAAACCCAGGCTTTAAAGATTTTAAAAACTGTTGCACAGCCACAGCAATGAGGAAGGTCAGCACGGAGAGGCTAGGTAATCCGACGATCACCAGGAGCGGTGTCCAGCAGGGTCGTGGCATCGGATGATGTGAAAAGGAAGAAAAGATCGCCTCAAGAACTTTTTGTTCTTGGGCTCAATATGTGAATGTCTCTTTAATCTGTGTCAGCTTTTGAGATTTGACCTCTCTTGTGGTGTAAATTTAAGATTCCTTGCTGGCACCCATATAGGGCTGGGGTCCCCAGTGGGGAATATGCATCCGAATCCTCTCCCCATTGTCAGGAGTGGATCAGGCCCCTTCCACTGACCAGTGATGGGTTTTTTAATCTCACTTGTATTTCAGGTTCTATTTCTTGGTTGGACCAATGTTTTTGAAAACATGGTATCAGTTCATTTTTTGAAAAATTTAAGATGTTTAGAGTAAAGAGTGCCATTTCAAGTTGCTGGTGAGGGCTTATTTTTCTTTATTGAACACCTTGTCTGCTTCTTTGATCAAATCTTGAAGGGAGAATCCCTGTAACCCATCTAGTCTCTGTAACTTTTTCTTAATATCTAGGGCTGATTGATCAATAAAGGCCATGGCCACTGTAGCCCTATGTTCTTCAGATGTGGGATCATAGGGAGTAAATCTCTTGAATGCCTCTATTAACCTATCTAGGAATACAGTAGGTGACTCGGTAGGCCCTTGAGTCACTTCTCTTACCTTAGCCAAATTGGTGGGGCGCCTTGCTGCCCCTCGGAGACCCGCCACCAGAGCCTGGCGATAGACCCTCAGGTGCTCCCTACCTGCCGGAGAATTGTAGTCCCAGTCAGGTCTCGTCAGGGGGAAACCAGCATCTATTTCATTAGGAAGCGCTGTGGGACGTCCGTCATCTCCTGGCACATTTTTGCGAGCCTCCAATAGTACTCGCTGTCTTTCTTCTGTAGTGAGCAAGGTCTGCAACACTTGCTGACAATCATCCCAAGTGGGCTGATGTGAGAAAACAAGAGATTTTATCAAAGAGGTGAGCGCCTGGGGGTTATCAGAAAAAGAGGGGTTGTTATTTTTCCAGTTGTAAAGGTCAGAGGCAGAGAATGGCCAATACTGGAGTGGCCGAACCCCACGGTCATCAGGGGGCCCAAGCTCCCGGAGGGGGAGAGCGGTGGAGTCCGGGGTGACAGCTCTACGGCTCCGCGTTCCTGCCGCCGGGCCCATTTCTTCCCCTTCTCTTGGCTGCTCAGGCGAGGCGGTCGCTTGTGCCCTCTGAGGTGCCGGAGGTGGGACCTGTACAGGCGGGTAGGGTGGGGGAGAATCTAAGAGTAAGAAGCCAGTTTGCAGGTCTGGATATATACTTTTGACGGGAGCCTTTGTCTCTTCTTTCTTTGCTGTAGATTTTAGGGCAAAGATCTCTGCAGCAGGCTCCAACGGCTTTCCTGTGGGGAAAACGAAAGGCCGAACCCACACCGGGGGTGAACGGACCAGGTCTTCCCAGACCATAATATATGGCACCTGGTCCGGGTGCTCAGTAGCAGGGGTGAAAATTACAGTTTTAACCTGTTTAACTTGTTCTGAAGAGAATGACCCTTCCGGTGGCCAGCCGGTCTTAAAACTGGGCCAATTAACTGCGCATAAGCTCTGCCATTTCTTTTTTTTCACTGTCATGGAAAGACCATGGGCCCGATCTTCCACTTTCGTCCAATGATCTACCGTCAGAGACAACGGGGTTGTCACAGTCTGTCCCATCGTCAGTTTGTCACAAAAATAAACACTTAACGAATACAAAGTAAGGCAAGTAGCAGTGGAAAAGTCAGATAAAAGCGGCTGCTGTAAACTTTTGCCCTCGGCAAGTCTTGAGCAGATGAGCTTCCTAGCTCCACAGATACAGAATTCAGGCGGAGGGGAATCTCACGACCCCCACTCCCAGGTCGGCGTTCCAGGCGTCCCTGGCAAACGCCACAGATACAGGCGGAGAGGCGCGCCCACAGATACAGACAGGTGCGCGAGGGCACAGATCTTTCTTTCCGCAGCCGGAGGAGACCAGGAGGAAAAAAAGACAGATTACTGAGGATAGCCACCGAAAATCCTACCGGGAATGGTGGCGGCCAGAGAGGTGGACTTATGGCGTGCTTTGAGTTCACTCGTGTGCCTGTGCCGTTGCACGGAAGTTTTCTTGCTGGGGGCGGGCGCCCTTGCGGCTTCTGGCCCGTTCCGTGACCCCTTATCCTGTCACGGGAGTCTTCAAGTGGCAGGCGCCCTAATGGCTTTTAAGTGCCTGACCCGTGCCCACAAATAGGTAATATCTGGCCAGATCTTCACAAGAAGGACAGGGAAGTTTCACCCAGCCGGGCGGTAGTTACTGGGGCTCACCTGTCGTAAGGCCTTCAGAGTCCACCAGGGAGTAGCCCTGGCCGGGACTAATCAGTTGCCTCACAACCGTTCGCCTGTTCACTGAAACTTCCGAAGGGTTAAGTCAAGCAGCAGGAGAGAAAAGTGAGACAATGCAGATTTAACACAAAGCAGACTAGTCACAAACCTCTTACAGACGTACACGGAGACACAGAATTGCTCGAGCGTACCTCCGAATTCAAAAGCCAAAGGGTCTGAGTGAGCGAGGCGATCCCGGACGAGCCCCCAAATGTAAGACCTCACGGCCTTTTCTCGGGAACCGTCGCCCCAAAGACCACAGTGACTCGGACTCGATGCAATCAGCAGGAGGATTTATTGGGGCCGGCAAGCCGGGGTTCAATCTTCTGTTTCCAGAAGTGAACCCCCAACACTCACCGAGGGGGATTTTTATACAGAGAGATCAAGGACAACTGGGAATGAGATCAGAATGTAGGGAACAATGTGATTAGGGGGTCTGAGGATGAAGTGGAGACATTTAAGAAGCCTGTTACACAGTGGAAACTAAGTTATTAGTTAAGAACAGATCAGTCAGGAGGCTCTGAGTCCTTGAGATAAGGGGGAAAGCTATCTTCTATGCAGCACATTCTGCCTTTCAGGTTTTAACTTTTAACCCAGAAGTTTCCAGTGTCCTTCTCAGAAAGCACTAAATGAAGTTACATTCTTACAGAAAGACGAATACAATGATTTATAACAAAGAGAAATTTTTTAACCCAAAGAGCCTTGTTTTTCTAACATCAAACTATTATATATTTTTAAAACCTAAAAATTCTAAAAGTTCTTCATTCCCCTCTTCTTCTTGTCCATGATTTCAATCCTGAAATCATAGAGTAGTGAGGGATTGCAGCGTACTGCTATTTAAAAATGCAAAAGCTACAAGATGAAGAAAGTTATGATTACAAGAATAGTCATGGTATCATATACAACAAACTCATTTAACTTTTTAACACCTATACCTTACGATCATTAAGAAAACAGCCACCAATCTTCCATTTTATTGTGTGCAGAGCATAGTGTCCCCGTCTCCGGAGCGTGACGGGTGCATTTTAAACGTCCATTGAGGGAGACGGGTCAGGGAGCCAAGGAATGCCCTGGGTTGTTACTTAGGTCAGGCGGCTTTCAAGATTTAACCCGTTACAGGCAATTCTCTTGCAGCTCCCTCTTCTTCATCTTTTAGGCGCTCTAAAAGATGGTGATGGTGCAGCATGTTTCGGTACACAAGCATCTTTATGTGCAGAAATTCTTTTACAATGCCTTTAATAAGGCACGGTGCTAGGCACATCAGGGCAAGGATAGTGACTAATACAATGCCTACAGCCTCCATGCTCTGCCACAAAGAATGAAGACTGGGAAAGTTAGAAGCCAAATTTTTTTTTACAAAATCTTCAGCAGCTTGAGCAATATCTAAAGTGGCTGAAGGCGCGTTTTTTTATATCTAATATTTCATTGTGTAACTGTAGTAGATCAAGAGAAATATTAGAATTATATCATATGCCTTGTAAATGTTTTTTGATCTTTTTCACGGGAAGTCAGATATATTATAAGGTTTTCCATTTAGGGCCCCACATATCCCCCTTTTTATATATTTTATTTAAGCCCTCGAGACATTTGTATTGCTGTTCTGTAGAGCAAGGCATAGAGCTGTAGGCGGCCAACCTCCAGCCTCGCCAGCCCCTCTCGCAGCTGTGCCTGTCTTAGGTTGCCCTCCTCTGAGGGTCTTACCCGTCATTGGCTATCCAGCCACCTCTTGGGGGCTAGGCGGAATCTCTCTAGATGATGAGCATCTAGAACTTTTATTTTTATTTATCTGTCTCGGTTAATCTCTTGAAGGGCTAAATTAATCCAGGGGTTTTGTGGGTCCCCAACGTGGGGCTCTTCTTTTATGACCTGGGCAAGCATAACTTTTTTTAACACTACAACAAGCAGAATAACAAAAACAAGCAAATAGAAGGCATTTTTAAACCAGGTGAATCGAGTTTGTATCCAGTCCCATAGATCCATTGCTCCCTTTTTACCTGTTAAGTCTCATTTAACATTGGAAAAGCTGTCAGACAAAAGCTGGAGTATCTCATGTCGCAGTCTAGGAGTGCCAGAACACAACGCCTCGATCGCTCTGGCATGGAGAGCGTGGAGATCAAGCTGTTATTGGAGTCCCATCATAGCAGATCTCAGATATTTAAGCTAGTTTGAAATCCCTGAGCAGAGGCAGTGGATGTGTTGTTTATAATCTCGATGGTTTGAGCTTGTTGAACTCTCAGCATGGATGCTGACACTGATGTACCCTCATGGTTGATGGCCTTGTGCCGTTAAACCCAGGCTTTAAAGATTTTAAAAACTGTTGCACAGCCACAGCAATGAGGAAGGTCAGCACGGAGAGGCTAGGTAATCCGACGATCACCAGGAGCGGTGTCCAGCAGGGTCGTGGCATCGGATGATGTGAAAAGGAAGAAAAGATCGCCTCAAGAACTTTTTGTTCTTGGGCTCAATATGTGAATGTCTCTTTAATCTGTGTCAGCTTTTGAGATTTGACCTCTCTTGTGGTGTAAATTTAAGATTCCTTGCTGGCACCCATATAGGGCTGGGGTCCCCAGTGGGGAATATGCATCCGAATCCTCTCCCCATTGTCAGGAGTGGATCAGGCCCCTTCCACTGACCAGTGATGGGTTTTTTTAATCTCACTTGTATTTCAGGTTCTATTTCTTGGTTGGACCAATGTTTTTGAAAACATGGTATCAGTTCATTTTTGAAAAATTTAAGATGTTTAGAGTAAAGAGTGCCATTTCAAGTTGCTGGTGAGGGCTTATTTTTCTTTATTGAACACCTTGTCTGCTTCTTTGATCAAATCTTGAAGGGAGAATCCCTGTAACCCATCTAGTCTCTGTAACTTTTTCTTAATATCTAGGGCTGATTGATCAATAAAGGCCATGGCCACTGTAGCCCTATGTTCTTCAGATGTGGGATCATAGGGAGTAAATCTCTTGAATGCCTCTATTAACCTATCTAGGAATACAGTAGGTGACTCCGGTAGGCCCTTGAGTCACTTCTCTTACCTTAGCCAAATTGGTGGGGGCGCCTTGCTGCCCCTCGGAGACCCGCCACCAGAGCCTGGCGATAGACCCTCAGGTGCTCCCTACCTGCCGGAGAATTGTAGTCCCAGTCAGGTCTCGTCAGGGGGAAACCAGCATCTATTTCATTAGGAAGCGCTGTGGGACGTCCGTCATCTCCTGGCACATTTTTTGCGAGCCTCCAATAGTACTCGCTGTCTTTCTTCTGTAGTGAGCAAGGTCTGCAACAATTGCTGACAATCATCCCAAGTGGGCTGATGTGAGAAAACAAGAGATTTTATCAAAGAGGTGAGCGCCTGGGGGTTATCAGAAAAAGAGGGGTTGTTATTTTTCCAGTTGTAAAGGTCAGAGGCAGAGAATGGCCAATACTGGAGTGGCCGAACCCCACGGTCATCAGGGGGCCCGTTCTCCCGGGAGGGGGAGAGCGGTGGAGTCCGGGGTGACAGCTCTACGGCTCCGCGTTCCTGCCGCCGGGCCCATTTCTTCCCCTTCTCTTGGCTGCTCAGGCGAGGCGGTCGCTTGTGCCCTCTGAGGTGCCGGAGGTGGGACCTGTACAGGCGGGTAGGGTGGGGGAGAATCTAAGAGTAAGAAGCCAGTTTGCAGGTCTGGATATATACTTTTGACGGGAGCCTTTGTCTCTTCTTTCTTTGCTGTAGATTTTAGGGCAAAGATCTCTGCAGCAGGCTCCAACGGCTTTCCTGTGGGGAAAACGAAAGGCCGAACCCACACCGGGGGTGAACGGACCAGGTCTTCCCAGACCATAATATATGGCACCTGGTCCGGGTGCTCAGTAGCAGGGGTGAAAATTACAGTTTTAACCTGTTTAACTTGTTCTGAAGAGAATGACCCTTCCGGTGGCCAGCCGGTCTTAAAACTGGGCCAATTAACTGCGCATAAGCTCTGCCATTTCTTTTTTTTCACTGTCATGGAAAGACCATGGGCCCGATCTTCCACTTTCGTCCAATGATCTACCGTCAGAGACAACGGGGTTGTCACAGTCTGTCCCATCGTCAGTTTGTCACAAAAATAAACACTTAACGAATACAAAGTAAGGCAAGTAGCAGTGGAAAAGTCAGATAAAAGCGGCTGCTGTAAACTTTTGCCCTCGGCAAGTCTTGAGCAGATGAGCTTCCTAGCTCCACAGATACAGAATTCAGGCGGAGGGGAATCTCACGACCCCCCACTCCCAGGTCGGCGTTCCAGGCGTCCCTGGCAAACGCCACAGATACAGGCGGAGAGGCGCGCCCACAGATACAGACAGGTGCGCGAGGGCACAGATCTTTCTTTCCGCAGCCGGGAGGAGACCAGGAGGAAAAAAAGACAGATTACTGAGGATAGCCACCGAAAATCCTACCGGGAATGGTGGCGGCCAGAGAGGTGGACTTATGGCGTGCTTTGAGTTCACTCGTGTGCCTGTGCCGTTGCACGGAAGTTTTCTTGCTGGGGGCGGGCGCCCTTGCGGCTTCTGGCCCGTTCCGTGACCCCTTATCCTGTCACGGGAGTCTTCAAGTGGCAGGCGCCCTAATGGCTTTTAAGTGCCTGACCCGTGCCCACAAATAGGTAATATCTGGCCAGATCTTCACAAGAAGGACAGGGAAGTTTCACCCAGCCGGGCGGTAGTTACTGGGGCTCACCTGTCGTAAGGCCTTCAGAGTCCACCAGGGAGTAGCCCTGGCCGGGACTAATCAGTTGCCTCACAACCGTTCGCCTGTTCACTGAAACTTCCGAAGGGTTAAGTCAAGCAGCAGGAGAGAAAAGTGAGACAATGCAGATTTAACACAAAGCAGACTAGTCACAAACCTCTTACAGACGTACACGGAGACACAGAATTGCTCGAGCGTACCTCCGAATTCAAAAGCCAAAGGGTCTGGAGTGAGCGAGGCGATCCCGGACGAGCCCCCCAAATGTAAGACCTCACGGCCTTTTCGGGAACCGTCGCCCCAAAGACCACAGTGACTCGGACTCGATGCAATCAGCAGGAGGATTTATTGGGGCCGGCAAGCCGGGGTTCAATCTTCTGTTTCCAGAAGTGAACCCCCAACACTCACCGAGGGGGATTTTTATACAGAGAGATCAAGGACAACTGGGAATGAGATCAGAATGTAGGGAACAATGTGATTAGGGGGTCTGAGGATGAAGTGGAGACATTTAAGAAGCCTGTTACACAGTGGAAACTAAGTTATTAGTTAAGAACAGATCAGTCAGGAGGCTCTGAGTCCTTGAGATAAGGGGGAAAGCTATCTTCTATGCAGCACATTCTGCCTTTCAGGTTTTAACTTTTAACCCAGAAGTTTCCAGTGTCCTTCTCAGAAAGCACTAAATGAAGTTACATTCTTACAGAAAGACGAATACAATGATTTATAACAAAGAGAAATTTTTTAACCCAAAGAGCCTTGTTTTTCTAACATCAAACTATTATATATTTTTAAAACCTAAAAATTCTAAAAGTTCTTCAACAGGAGTCAGGCATGACTTGGTGGCGGAGCAGCAGAGCTGGAGCGGTGCTCTCTCTGCGTGGGGGCGGGCCTTCGCCCTCGTCCCATCTTCCGTGGCTCTTGCTGAGAGGGGCTGATCCCTGCCGCAGACACGGCCCTGCGACTCGTCTAGTACCGTGTGCGGGGCATGCCAGCAGCGCCCGACGAGGCAGGCCCCGCCAGGACTGTGCTTGCCCAGAAGGTGCCCGGAGGGGCCTCGGCCCCGGGGGTCTCTGCTTCCCCCGACCTCGGCCTGCGCAGACGCTCCTGCGGCTCCAGATGCAATTGGACGCCGATTCCTTTGCCTCCTCCACCAAGGGCACGAGGGATTTTTCACGGAGTGTTGACAGCCGATGACGGGTCCTCGCGGCGTCTCAGAGCGCTCCTTCTGAAGGACATTTACACATTTCTGCAGCATCTCCCAGCTGCTAATTAGCAGCATTCTCATTTCCCTTAATCGCAGAGACAAGGAAGCCCACAGCAGTTCTTCAATTAGCTCAGAGGAAATGTTTCTTTCTTTCGCTGTCCAGGCCCATTCAGAGGCAAGAATGGCTCGTGGGTGTGTGTCCGCTTCCACGTGTCTCCGGGCGGGGGCCTGGCGCGGGCGCACCTGGGCTGTGCAGGGTGATGGTGCCCACACGATGGTCCCAGGGCGTACAAGCTCACACAGCCCCGACCCTCTGCCTGGCGCCTCTGCTTCCTTCTCAGCTGGCTTACGCAAGGGAGGGGTTTGCCTGACTTCAATTCGGGGTTTCTTTGTTCTCATCACCTCTTTCCATTTCCCAGGCTCCCTCCTTGCAGAAGCCGTGTAGTAATTCTAAGGATAGTGGGAGGGAGCCTGGCACTCAGGCCTTTCATCAAGCGGTCACTCATCAAAGGCGGTTCCCGTCATGTGCCAGCCCAGGCCAGGCTCTGGGGACTCAGCAGGGAGCAGTCACCCAGGGGCCCTGCTCTTAGGAGCTGACCCCCCTCCTGGGTCCTGGGCTGGTCCCCGTGAAGCTGTACCTCTGAGGAGGTGCTTCGGCGCGGGGAGTAGGGGGTGGGGGTGGGGGCCCTTCCTTGAGACGGGGTGGGTGGTAGGTGGCAGCTGTGTGGCATGAACTCAGGTGTGTCCCACCTTTTTCCTGAGAAGGGATAGTGGGCAGAGGAACCAGTCCCCAGCCTGGCCCTGTGGGAAGCCTCGGGGCTGGGCGGGGGCCCTTGGGTGGCATTCCTCACCTCAGTGTGACCCTGCCCACCCCCCACCAGCCTCCAGGGGGATGTATCTGCGGGGGGGCACAACCCTCACCTCTGGCTGGGCCTGGCCACCATGAGACGTTGCTGGGCACACGCTGGAGACGGAAGCCAGTGGCACTGGTGGCGTTCGGAGGCATCCACGGGGCTCTCGCTCGCCTGCAGATGCTGCTTGTCAAGGGACGAGCGTGACGTATGACGGGCCTGGGGAGCGTGGAGCCGTGAGGACGCATTGGCACCTCGGGGCCTGCGGGCATGGGCAGGCGTCCCGAGCGGAGCTGCCCCTGGCCCCACGGCAGCGTCTTAGTGAGCAGTGACGTGTCCCCAGCTCCAGAGAGATGACGGGGCTTCCTCGGGGCTCTCGGGGGTAGTGTCACCCCCGAGGAAGGAGAACCGGTTCTGGGGGGTGGGTTCGCTCCCCCTCCCTCCTTCACACGCGGCCCCCTGCACGTCCCTCAAGAGGCAAGTGAGTCTGGAGCCTGGAGAAGCAGCTGGTGACGCTTGCACACTGAGGGTGGGGACAGGACCCCCACCCCACTCCGTGCCACCCGCCAGCCTGCCCACTCGCCTCCTCCAGAGCAGTTTGTCTCGAGTGGTGGGCGGGGCTCACCCGTGGGGCACCGTTCACTGTCAGGTGTGCTGGCGGGGCTGACGTGTGGGCGGCCCGGTGGGCTGTGTGATCTCCCCTGTGGACTGCCGTCCTCCGTCCAGTCACCGGGGAGGTGCCTGGACATCTAGCTGCTGGGAAATCAAGTGGGAGAGAAACCAATTTCCTCAACGTCAGTTAGATCTTTGTTTAAAACGTGCAAAATGGCTCTTTTGAAGGAGAGACAAAAACACCTCCCCTGCACACCCACCCCTGCCTCGCGCGTCTCCCCGTGGGTGCAGCGAGCCATCATTTCTCTGCCTCCTGAGTGACGGGCTGCTCCCGACGGCGGTGACGTTTGCAGGGGGATCAGGTCAGAGCCCTCGCGTCTTCCTGGGATTTTTAAGTGGATTCTCTTTGGGGGACATGTAATCAGCCAGGTGAATCGTCCACCACAGAACTGGAGACCCGTGCCTCTGACCCCCATCTTCAGGGTATTTGATGCCAGGCTGGCTCGGTTGTTGTTCGGGGTGCCGGCGGGGTTTCCGCTCTGGGATTGTCACTGAGCGACCTGGTCCTTACGTGAAGCGCCCGAGCATCTTCACCTGGGCTTGAGCCCCTGAGCCCAGTGCTGCAGGCACGGTCAGCCCGCTCTGTCCGGCCCGGCCCCCTGCCCGACAGCTCCCTTCTGGCTGCTGACGGCATCCGGCTCTCGGACGTGGCCGAGTGTGGCAGAAGGCGGCCTGAAGTGACGGCTGGGGCGCTGTGCTCCCTCCCCAGCGCCGCTCCTACCCTGGGTGGGCCTGTCTCTTTGTATGTGCACTGGGGTGGGGATGCCATGGACTAGAGTCAGCGCTTCCCAGATAGATGAGGGTCCCTGGGGTTTGCAGACTTCTTTTTTAATTCCGGTCTCGATGAAGGCAGGACCAAAGCCGAGCTGGTGGAAGCGTAGGTCTCCGTAGGTTAACCAGTGCCTCGCAGCGGTGCCCCTGGATCTCAGTGTACATACACGCTGCGGGGCTAGGCCGCACTCGAGGCTCAGCCCCGAGGTGGTGGTAGGTGCCACTGCAGCCTTGGGGTGGTTCACAGGAGGTCTGCCTGCTGGCCAGGTGGGAGCGGCAGAGCTGCCCCAGGAGAAGGGAGCAGGGGGCGAAGGTTCCCACCTGGGCCGGGGAAGACTTGCCAGAGAGGGACCTTCGGACGAGGCTGAGGCTCAGAGGGAACCAGCAGGTGGACGCCGGGGAGGAAGAGCCCAGATTTCAGGGGTGGATCATGCAGCCCCGAGGGGCAGGCGGGCGCCAGCTGTTCGGAGGTTGACAGCCATGGGGGAACGCAGTTTGCGGTGACATCAGAGCCCCGGCAGGGGCCAGATATGCCAGGTTCTCATAGAACATAAAACTCTGGGTAGCCTTTGAAGGTTTTTAACCTATTTGGTTGTCTCCTAACATTTCTTTCCCCCACATGTTCTTGATATTAAAACTGTAGCTTTGCTAACACGGAAGCATTCACTGTACCCACCCCTACCCCCGGTGAATATAGGCCGCAGACTGCAGGCGGCAGAGCCGGGCCATACAGAAGTGGGAGGCACAGACCCCCACTGGCTCCGCGCCACACCTCCACCCACCCAGCCGCAGACCACCCGGTGGAGACGCACGTCTAAGCAGTGCAACAGGCCACAAGTCCATCTGCTGCGTGAGAGAGTGGTGATGAGGCAGGCTGTCTGGGGAGGGGCTCTGAAAGTGGGGTCCCTGGAAGGAAGTAGAGAGAGAAGGTCTTTGGCAAGAGGATCTGTAAAGAGGGTCTTTGGCGAGGAAAGCTTGGGAGACAGGAGCGCAGATGAGTCCATCCACTCTGAACACTTTACCCAGGCTCCACGATAGGGAGAGTGTGTCAGAGTGAGTCACTCGGTCGCATCTGACTCTCTGCCACCCCGTGGGCTGCAGCCTGCCAGGCTCCTCTGTCCATGGGATTCTCCAGGCAAGAATACTGGAGTGGGTTACCATTCCCTTCTCCAGAGGATCTTCCCAACCCAGGGATTGAACCCGGGTCTCCCGCATTGGAGGCAGACGCTTTAACCTCTGAGCCACCTCAAACACAGCAGAGGTAGAGATGAATGTGGAGATGGGTGAGATTCGAGGAGCTCATGGTGAAGATGTGGTGGCCTCTGGGGCCTATTCCCAGGTTCTGAGAGTCTGTGGGTCCAGATTAGGATTCCCCAGTGAGGGCTTCGTGTGGAAAGCAGCCGCCTCACTGCCTGCCAGCATCAGAGGGACCCCAGAGGATGCTCGGCTCTGATGGAGGTTGCAGCAGCTGGCCTGGACAAGTGATATGGGATCCTGGTTGTGAATCCTCTCTGCCGAGCTCTAACCCCCACATTTCTTCTCTGTAATTTGTGTCAGGTTGCAATAAATGCTCCTTGAAATCTATCCCAGCACTAACAAGCCCGTCACCTGGCTGGCAGTGGGGGCTCACGGCGAGGGGTGGGCAGGGCCGGCTTTGGGTTCGGGTTTTCTGAGCAGGCCTCTGTGACCGCACCCCGCTTCTGCCTTGCAGGTGCGCCCTCTGCTCCCCGGCACCTCCACCATCATGATCCACGACCTGTGCTTAGCCTTCCCCGCCCCCGCGAAGGCCGACGTCTCACGTCTCAGACATTCAGGAGCTGTACATCCGCGTGGTGGACAAGGTCAGTGTCAACCTCTCCGTACGCTCCCTCTTTAGCTGCACAGGAGCCGGGAGCACGGTGGGGCTGTGGGGGCTGCTTTCCTCGCATCTCCCGACCCCTTGCAGCACCCTCTCACCTGGCATCCTGGGCTCAGCGCAGGGCGGCCTCTGGGGGCGTCCATCTCCATCTCGGTCGACACTGGCTGTAAATCCTCCTGGAAGTTGTCCTCACGTTAGCCCCGGCCTGGGGATTCCTACTTTCTGGCTGCTGCAGGTGACTAACCAGCCAGACCATGAGTTCTCTCCCCCGTCTGTACTTTTGGATTCTCAGAGATTCAGTGGCAGATGAATAAAGCGTACTAATGCCAAGTGCTTCTGCAAGAAGAGTACGTAATAGATCTAGGCGTTTCTTTAATGTGAAGGGAGATTTTATGTAACTCAAATACACGAGGTGACTGCAGCGGTTTCCAGAGGAATGCCGTCAGGGTCCTGTCTTCCTGAGGGAGAGAAGGGGTGGTCATTAAAGGGGGCATTCACACAGCTTGGACTCCTTCAAAGTCACTTTTCTCTCAGCCTCGGATATGCCTTCTCTGATCTCGTTTCTGCTGGTGCGTTGCTTCTAGACTGGTGTTCTTTCACTGAGCACCTCTGACTCATGTTTCCCAAAGTTTTCACCATGTGCAATATGTGCTGCGAGGTGTGAACTGCTGAGCACTTATTAAACCCCCACTGTATGCCTTCCTGGAGAAGGAAATGGCAACCCACTCCAGTGTTCATGCCTGGAAAATCCCATGGACTGAGGAGCCTGGTGGGCTACAATCCACGGGGTCACAAAGAGTCGGACACAACTGAGCGACTTCCGTGTGTGTGTGTGTGTGTGTGCGCCTGTTGCTATCGAAGCTGTGGGTTAGCTGTCTAACTAGGTCCTTAGTTCTTTTTTAACTGAAGTAGAGTCGATTTGCAGTGCTGTGTTAGTTTCAAGTGTTCAGCAAAGTGATTCAGGTTTATATTTATTTATAGACACATGTATGGCAGCCCACTCCAGTGCTCTTGCCTGGAAAATCCCATGGATGGAGGACCTGGTGGGCTACAGTCCATGGGGTCGCAAAGAGTCAGACAGGACTGAGTGACTTCACTTTCACTTTTCACTTTCATGCATTGGAGAAGGACATGGCAACCCACTCCGGTGTTCTTGCCTGGAGAATCCCAGGGACGAGGGAGCCTGGAGGGCTGCCGTCTGTGGGGTCGCACAGGGTCGGACACGACTGAAGCGACTCAGCAGCAGGAGCAGCATAGACACATATGCTGTGCTTAGTCGCTTCAGCTCAGCTCAGTCGCTCAGTCGTGTCCAAATCTTTGTGACCCCGTGGACTGCAGCGCGCCAGGCCTCCCCTGCCCATCGCCAGCTCCCAGAGTTTACTCAAACCCATGTCCATTGAGTCGGTGATGCCGTCCAACCATCTCATCCTCTGTCGTCCCCTTCTCCTGCCTTCAATCTTTCCCAGCATCAGGGTCTTTACAAATGAGTCAGTTCTTCGCATCAGGTAGACAAAGTATTGGAGTTTCAGCTTCAGCATCGGTCCTTCCAAAGAATATTCAGGACTGATTTCCTTTAGGATGGACTGGTTGGATCTTCTTGCAGTCCAAGGGACTTGCAGGAGTCTACTCCAACACCACAGTTCAAAAGCATCAGTTCTTCGTCACTCAGCTTTCTTTATAGTCCAACTCTCACATCCATACTTGACTACTGGAAAAAGCATAGCCTTGACTAGACGGACCTTTGTTGGCAAAGTAATGTCTTTGCTTTTAATATGCTGTCTAGATTGGTCATAACTTCTTAATTGCTTCAATTGTGTCCTACTCTTTGTGACCGCCCGGACTGTAACCTGCCAGGCTCCTCTGTCCATGGAATTCTCCAGGCAAGAGTACTGGAGTGGGTTGCCATGCCCTCTTCCAGGGGATCTTTCCGACCCAGGGTTCGAACCCAGGGATTGAACCCAGGGTTCGAACCCAGGGATTGAACCCAGGGATCAAACCCAGGTCTCCCACATTCCAGGCGATTCTTTACTGTCTGAGCCACCAGGGAGGCCCCAGAATACTGGAGTGGGTAGTTTTTCTAGGGGATCTTCCCAACCGAGGAATCATACCGGGGTCTCCTGCATTGCAGGCAGATTCTTTACCAGCTGAGCTGCCAGGAAAGCCTGTGTATATCCGTTTCATTACAGGCTATTGTAAGATTCTGAAGACAGTCCCTGTGCTGTTGAGAGACCCTTGTTGTTTATCTGCTCCATATGCAGTCATGTGCATCTGGTAATCCCATCCTCATTTATCCCTCTCCCAGATGTTAGTTGTCTCAGAGTGGGATGTGACCTTTCTGTCACATTTATGCTTCGGGCAAAGCCCCTGAGTAGCCCCTCGAGGCCCCCTGAACACAGAAAGCGTGTAAGCAGTTCCACTTGTTGGTAGGCTGATGGCCTGGAGGTCATCGTGGGCCTCTGGGTGTGAGCTTGGGGATGCTTTTGCAGAGAGCCATGGGCACCACAGGTGGCGGCATTGGTCATCCGAAGGCCATCCCTGAGTCTCTGTCCCCCACGATGTAGGTGGAGATCGGGAAGACGGTCAAGGCGTATGTTCGCGTGCTGGACTTCCACAAGAAGCCTTTCCTGGCCAAGTACTTGGCCTTCATGGACCTGAAACTCCGGGCAGCCTCCCAGATCGTCACGTTGATGTGAGTTCTCGTGGGGTCGGGGGGTCGGGGGAGGGCATCTGGGGGCAGCAGCGACGAGTCTGCCTGGGGGAGAGGTCCCAGCCCCTCCCTCTGCTCCAGGGCGCTCGATGAGGCCCCGGATGACTACACCGCCTCCTTCCGCGTCCATGGCGTAGCCATCGGCCAGACCAGCCTCACCGCGACTGTGACGGACAAGGCCGGGCAGAGAATCAACTCAGCCCCACAGCAGATTGAGGTAGAGCTGCTCCTCCCCACGCCTCGTGGGCCCGGCCCAGCCCCTGGGGCACGTCAGGGCCCTGTGGAGGTGGGAGAGGTGGGATATGGCACTTTGTGATCGGCTGGGACTTTTGGGGGCAGTCCAGGTAGCCCCGTGGAAAGGGAAAGTGTTCGTCGCTCACCTGTCTCTGCCTCTGCAACCGTGCCCCTGGACTGTGGCCCACCAGGCTCCTCTGTCCATGGAATTCTCCAGGCAGTAATACTAGAGTGGGAAGCCATCCCCTTCTCCAGGGGCTCTTCCTGACCCAGGGATGGAACCTGGGTCTCCCACATTGCAGGCGGATTCTTTACCATCTGAGCTACCAGGGAAGGCCCCACGTGGAGAGGCCATATTAAACCGCTCTCCAGGGTCCTCTGATTGAAAGGGGGCCTTCCGTGGTCCTGGGGGTCTGGGAGCCCAGGAGTGTGGGGGCTGGGTCCCTTCACGCTCTCCAGGACTTGGGGGGTCCTGGTGTGGCTCAGAGGAGGGGAGTGACTTGTCGCAGGCGGGGGAGTGGCGGGGGCGGGGGAGATGGTGGGTCTGGACTCGAGTGTAGAGGCTCACACTGGTGGCCGGGGCCCTGGAGCAGCCGGCGCTTCGCAGGAGCCCCTGGAGCAGCAGTTCTGGGCGAGGGAGCTCGGGCCTACCTGCTGTCCCCCGGTGTTAGGCTGAGACAGGAGCCCGCGGCCGCCAGGGCCAGGAAGTCGTGTCCGAGCTTCAGCACTCTCGGGTGCTGCCACGTCCGCTGCAGGTTCAGCCTCGTGGGCTTGGGGCCTTCGTGCCTGTGGGTGTGGGTGGTGCTTCAGGATGGAGGCGCGCCCTTCTCCTCCGGGTGAGAAGGCAGTCCTCTGCGCCTATACTCAGGGCAGCCCTTCGAGACCCCGCCTCACGCACATGTCACCCTGGGCTGACTGCCGCATCTTTGGGCAAAGCAGGGTCTGTGGGGTTGTAGGAGGAGGACGCAGGGGGCTTTGCCCTGCCACAGAGACAGGGCCTCCTCCCCCTGCCCCACCCCCCGAGCCCCCTTTCCTCATCTGGAAAATACGCAGGCCAAGGGAGTAGAGAACCATTCTAGAGGATTATTCAGTAGAAATCTGGAAACTGCAAGAGTCAGCCTTCCAAAGGGAAGCTGGGGAACCTTGAAGGCAGAGGGTTGGAAACCTGGGTGTGCGCCAGACTGTCCTGGGGACTTGCTGTAACACACGACAAGACCTGCCTCTGATGGGCAGGTCCCCGGCGGGCTGGGGAGCGGGCGTTTCTGCCACCCCACCAGAGCGGAACACGCCCCTGAGAGCCCCAGAGCCTCGGGCCCAGGGTGCGTGAGGTCTCCCCCAGGGCTGGCCGGGACCCCAGGCCCTAGTTGGCCCCCTTCAGCGGCAGGAGTCTGTGCACGTGCTCCTGCATCCCTGGAGTTAGAGGGTGGCTGCGCCCGGCCGTGTGAGCCTGGAACGCAGCGGCCTGTTTCCCTATTGTCTCCACGCCCAGGTCTTCCCCCATTTAGGCTGATCCCCAGGAAGGTGACGCTGATTATTGGGGCCACGATGCAGGTAGGAGTTCAAGGCCACGCCCTACCCCCACCACCTGGGGCTTCAGAGCGGGCTGTGGGAGGAGTTCTGGGGTGTCGGCACCCCGGGCCTGGAGGGTGGGGTGTGAGCACCCGAGGGGCTGGCTGATGGGCCCTGCTGCCTCCCCCTCCAGATCACCTCTGAGGGCGGCCCCCAGCCCCAGTCCAACATCCTCTTCTCCATGAGCAACGAGAGCGTGGCACTGGTGAGCGGCGCCGGGCTGGTGCGGGGCCTTGCGGTGGGCCGTGGCGCCGTGTCAGGGGTCGTGCAGGCTGTGGACGCCGAGACTGGCAAGCTGGTTGTTGTGTCGCAGGTAACGGCGGGGGCGCTCCGCTCCCCAGGACCTGAGGACCACCCCCTCTCCCAGAGTCCTGCTCTTCCCTTGGAGCCCGAGGCACCTGCCTGTCAGCTTCCCGTCTCCCCAGGCCGGACCTGCACTTGCATAGCCCTTCTCCAGGCTGAAGGTCCCTGAAAGTGAAAGTCGTCGGTCGTGTCCGACTCTCTGCGGCCCCATGGACTGTTCGGTCCATGGAGTTCTCCAGGCCAGAATACTGGAGTGGGTTGCCGTTCCCTCCTGCAGGGGATCTTCCTGACCTAGGGATTGAACCCAGGTCTCCCACATTGCAGGCGGACTCTTTACCAGCTGAGCCTCCAGGGAAGCCCAGGAATACTGGAGTGGGTAGCCTATCCCTTCCCTAGCGGATCTTCCCGACCCAGGAATCAAGCCAGGGCCTCCTGCGTTGTAGGCAGATTCTTTGCCAACTGAGCTCTTGGCTCCTTACGGGATGGGCCCAAGCTCTCTCGCCTTGGGGACGCTGCCGTGCAGGGTGGCGTGGCGGCTGTGGCGGCAGGCCCTGCGTTCCGTGCCTCCGCGGCTCCTCTCCGGACTCTGCCCTGCCTGGGTGCAGCGCGCCCGCAGCCTCCGCAGCTGCTCTGGGCCTGAGCTAGTGTTTCCCACGTCAGAGCCCTCCCGCCTTTAGCTCGCTCATTTCCAGCAGGGCTTGCAGACATCCTCACAGGAGAGTCGGGGTGCCGAGGGTGCTGGGGAGCTTACGGTGTGTGTTTAGAGGCACATGCTGGCTTGGCTGCCATGAACCGGGGTTACTGGGCACCAGTGGTATTTCAGACCTGGATTGATACTTCCAGGAGAAGAATTTGAGTCAGGAGCTAGTATCTGCTCAGCTAGAGGTTAAATTATCTCTGGGCCTCCTCGCCGGAGCAGGGGACATATCCTAGCAGCTTTTCTGGGTCGGGGGAGATGCTGGAGGCCAAGTCAGGAGGGCCTGACCCAGGAGGGCCCCCATCCTCCCCCATGGCGGCTCTGGCCCAGCAGATGGTGGCGGGTGTCTCGGTCTGCTCTCTTCCTGCTTTCCTGGGGTGGGCACTTCTGTGGGCTTCTGGGAAGGACAGAGCAGAGCGTGTCCCCCTCCTGGGAAGGGCTAAGGTGCCTGGATTCTGCCCCATGTCCGCGGCCTGGGGTGGGCACTTCTGTGGGCTTCTGGGAAGGACAGAGCAGAGCGTGTCCCCTCCTGGGAAGGGCTAAGGTGCCTGGATTCTGCCCCGTGTCCACGGCCTGGGGTGGGCACTTCTATGGGCCTCTGGGAAGGACAGAGCAGAGCGTGTCCCCTCCTGGGAAGGGCTAAGGTGCCTGGATTCCGCCCCGTGTCCATGGCTGGCATGACTTGGGGGAGCAGCGACCTGGCCCGGCCACGCTGGAGCCCAGGCTATGAGAGTGTTTCCTTCTGGGTGATGTGACTGTGCACAGTGGTCCAAGAGCACTGCTGAGTTCAGAGCATCTGAGCACAGCGCTCTGGGCACTGGGACCCCCTGGAGTGGGTGGGACTGACCTTGACCCGGCCCTGTGTTCATTGATTCATGCCTTTCTCAGCAATTCCAATGTCTCTACAAGTATCCTGGTCAGACCGCAAAGTCCTTTTGAGTCACAGGGTGGATACTCCAAGTCTATCAATTTTATAAAAAAAGAAAGTACCAGGCGTTTTGAGAGTAAAATTAAGTACCAGGGAGTGCCTACTTCGTTCCTCTCTACAGAAAGGGTTGCAGCCTCGGAAATGGGAGTTTCGGGCAGGGACCTATATTGCTGGCATGTAGCCCCTGCGCCCTGCCGGCCTGAGCCCCAAACCCTCTTTCCAGGATCTCGTGGAGGTGGAAGTGCTGCTGCTCCAGGCTGTGAGGGATCCGCGCGCCCATCACAAGGATGAGGACGGGGACCCAGGTGAGGTTCCCATCACAGGGATGAGGGCGGGGACCCAGGTGAGGTTCCCATCGCAGGGATGGGGGGGATCCAGAGAGGTTCCCATCACAGGGATGGGGCGGGGACCCAGGAGGTTCCCATCATAGGGATGAGGGGGGACCAGGTGAGGGTCCCATCATAGGGATGAGGGGGACCCAGGTGAGGTTCCCGTCATAGGGATGAAGGAGGGAACCAGGTGAGGTTCCCATCACAGGGATGGGGCGAGGACCCAGGGAGGTTCCCATCACAGGGATGAGGGGGGGACCAGGGAGGTTCCCATCACAGGGATGGGGGGTGGGGACCCAGGGAGGTTCCCATCACAGGGATGGGGGGCGGGGACCCAGGGAGGTTCCCATCACAGGGATGAGGGCAGGGACCCAGGTGAGGTTCCCATCACAGGGATGAGGGCAGGGACCCAGGTGAGGTTCCCATCACAGAGATGAGGGGGGGACCCAGGGAGGTTCCCATCACAGGGATGAGGGGGACCCAGGGAGGTTCCCATCACAGGGATGGGGGCGGGGACCCAGGGAGGTTCCCGTCACAGGGATGGGGGCGGGGACCCAGGGAGGTTCCCATCACAGGGATGAGGGGGGGACCAGGGAGGTTCCCATCACAGGGATGGGGGTGGGGACCCAGGGAGGTTCCCATCACAGGGATGGGGGCGGGGACCCAGGGAGGTTCCCGTCACAGGGATGGGGGCGGGGACCCAGGTGAGGTTCCCATCACAGGGATGAGGGCAGGGACCCAGGTGAGGTTCCCATCACAGAGATGAGGGGGGACCAGGGAGGTTCCCATCACAGGGATGGGGGCGGGGACCCAGGGAGGTTCCCATCACAGGGATGGGGGCGGGGACCCAGGGAGGTTCCCATCACAGGGATGAGGGCAGGGACCCAGGTGAGGTTCCCATCACAGGGATGAGGGCAGGGACCCAGGTGAGGTTCCCATCACAGAGATGAGGGGGGACCCAGGGAGGTTCCCATCACAGGGATGAGGGGGGACCCAGGGAGGTTCCCATCACAGGGATGGGGGGTGGGGACCCAGGGAGGTTCCCATCACAGGGATGGGGGCGGGGACCCAGGGAGGTTCCCATCACAGGGATGAGGGCAGGGACCCAGGTGAGGTTCCCATCACAGGGATGAGGGCAGGGACCCAGGTGAGGTTCCCATCACAGAGATGAGGGGGACCCAGGGAGGTTCCCATCACAGGGATGAGGGGGGACCCAGGGAGGTTCCCATCACAGGGATGGGGGCGGGGACCCAGGAGGTTCCCCGTCACAGGGATGGGGGCGGGGACCCAGGGAGGTTCCCCGTCACAGGGATGGGGCAGGGACCCAGGTGAGGCGGAACCTCTCCAGCCCCTCCTGTCTGTGTCCTTGGAGCAGCCTCCAGCAGGTGTCGAGCTCTGAGACCTGGCTCAGGATGAGCCTGGGAGGCTGTTTCCTCTGCTGGGGCGATTCTGCAGCCCCCTCGGCCCTGTTTGCTCTCTGGGTGCAGCTTCACTCCTGCCTCTCCTGCTGCGTGCCCAGGCTCCCTGTCCTTCTCCCCCGGGCGCCAGTTCCCTGTACGCGTGGCACCTACCCCTGCAGTCCCACGGGGGTGACGCCCGTCTCCACCGGCCCGTCGCCTTCCCGCACCTGGAATCGCACCTGGCGCCTCCCCGCAGCTGGTGTTTGGATGGCGTGCACCTTTCTGGTGCTTTGCATGTCGTCGTCCACGTGGCGTGCGTTACAGCCCCCCAGGGTAGCTCCGGGGTCATCTCGGCATCACATCGAGGAGAGGGGCGCGTGGCCGGCTTAGGGCGTCTGCTGAGGCCACGCAGCCAGTGAGCATTGGAGCTGGGCGCTGGCCCGCAGCTCCCTCAGGTCCACCCCCAGCCCCTTGCTGTATTGCCCTCACGTCTGTCAGCGCTTGGTAAATCCAGAGTGTAGGAGACCAGGTCCACCGCTGCAAGCAGGGCCCCCGCTAGACTGAGAGGGACAGGAACAGGGTGAGCCGGCCTGCCGGGGGCTGCAGGCCCCTCAGAGCTCTAGGCGGCCATTCAGGAACGGGGTCCCTCGGCCCCAGAAGGACGGGCAGGGGCGCTGGCGCTGTGCCGAGCCGGCCGCCAACTCGGCAGGACTTGATCGAGGCCCCGCTCGCCCTCAGGAGACAGGGCGGCACCGGGCCCTGTGGGGCAGTGCAGGCTGTGTCTCAGGGCGTCCGGGGGCTCCAGCCATGGGACGTGGGTGGTCACCTGCCTGGCTTCTCCACGCAGATGCCTGTCTACGTCACCGGTATCACCAACAATCAGAACCCTTTCTCCTTCGGCAACGCTGTGCCAGGCCTGACCTTCCACTGGTCTGTCACCAAGCGAGACGTCCTGGATGTCCGGGGGCGGCACCACGAGGTACTCACCCCCCAGAGACCCCTCCCTCCATCCCAGACAACAGCCCGCCACGCCCTCTTGAGGCTTCCTCATCTGCAGCCACCCTGCCCCTCCCTGGGGTCCCTGCCCACCCCCAGCCCTTCGTGTGTCCGGGAGCGTGGCCTTCAGCTCCCCTCTCGTGGGTCCCAGGACAGGCTGCAGCCTTTTCCTCTTAAGCTTGTTCTCGCTGAGCAGCCGCACCACCCGGCTGCTCAGAGGCCACCTGCGGGGGGAAAGGCGGCAAAAATGACAGCCTGGTGGGAGAGTCACGAAGGTCCCGAGTGTCCTGGGGTCCCGCTTGGGCCCCCAGTCTGCGGCTTCTGACCCCCTTTCTAACATGTCGCCTGCCTCTGGCAGCCCTGGAGTTCTCTCCAGGTTTGTCCCAGGGCCCTACCCCCATCCCCTTAGGCTCGCTTGGGGGTCCCTGGCCCCTCCCCAGGTCTGTGCTGGAAGGTGCTGGAGAGACACGCCGCCCCATGTGTGTGAGCTGGAGGCTGTGTGTGGGGGAGGGCAGACACGCCCAGGTGGCCCAGTCAGTGGGCTGTGCAGTGGGTACTGGCCCTGTGACTCCAGGCAGTAACCCTGGGCGGGCCTCGGTCACACGGGGCCTGGAGTGCGGCTGCTTCCCGGGGTCTTGTTTGTGGACAGGGGGGCCTGGAGAGGGGGCCACACGGGGATGGGGTCTCTTAGAGGCTGCCTGAAGCTCATGCAATGCAAGACGAGTACCCCCCGCCCCCTGACCCCACAGGACCAGATGCTGTCCCCAGACCATCCCCACGGTACCCAGGCACATGACTTTGTCACAAATACCCCATAACAAGGGCTCTGTGGGCAACACCCTGGGCCTAGCGTCCTCTGGGTGATCCGCCCTGAGCCCCGCAGCCAAGGCTCTGAGAAGTCCTGCATGAGGATGCTGGTGAGGCCCACCTCTCCCGCGGGCCCTGGGAACAGCATGGGTTGCAGCGTGGAGCACGCCACACGCGTGCCGGGGCTGGCAGCCCCCGCCGGGGCGAAAGGGCAGCAGGGCACAGCGGGCGGGCGGCTGGGCGTCTGGGGCGCCTGCCCGGTGTGGCAGCCGGGCCGGGCCCCCTCGGGACGTTCCCTTCTGCGTCTGTCGCAGGCGTCGCTCCGGCTGCCGTCGCAGTTCAACTTTGCCATGAGTGTGCTCGGCCGGGCGAAGGGCCGCACCGGGCTGAGGGTGGTGGTCAAGGCCCTGGACCCCACCGCCGGGCAGCTGCTGGGCCTCGCCAGGGAGCTCTCTGACGAGATCCAGATCCAGGTGAGGGTTGGGTGGGCCGGGGCTGCTGTCAGCGGGGGGCGCTCGCCAGCCCAGGGCGCTGCTCCCCTAGGCGTGTGGGCACACGCGGGGATTGGGGCCGGGGGCCTGCTCTGAGGGGGTGCTCGGCCTGCAGGGAGCTGTGGTGAGGCTGGCGGGGCCTGACCTGGGGCTCCGAGGTGCTGTGGGAGCCCAGGGCCAGGGTGACTCTGGGCTTTGTGGAGGGGAGGCGTTTGGGGCTGGGAGGGCCTGGCAGGGGCTGGGGGCACTTGGCCTGTGCGTGCAGAGGCCTGGAGGTCTGCAGTAGCTTGATGCGCTTCCAGAGCAGGAGCTGACTCTGAGGTGGGAGTTGGGTGCTTTCTGGAGGGAAGAGGCTGGAAAATCTGGGCCGGGCATGCATTTAATTGCCTGTATTTCAAGGAGGACGAGACGGAGGCAGATGAGTGCCCACCCCCCACCCCCACTTCCTGATCTGGGTCCTGCGAAGCCTCAGGGCAGGGGAATCCCAGGAGGCAGGCAGTGGAGGGAACCAGAAGGCCTCGAGAGCTGTGCCCCAGGAGACAGGGTGTGACCACATCGTTCACAGATGGGACCCGAGCCTCAGGACGGGGGGCAGCTGGCCTGCTCAGAGCCCCTCGAGGGGGCAGTGGCAGGACTGAGCTGTCCGCCCAGGGCCTGGCCCACGGCTCTCTCCAGCCCCCTGCCCTAAGCACGTTTAGCCTTAGGGACGCTCTTTTGCTAATGTGAGACTTAGTAATGTCCTGACCTCGTGCGTATGTGCTCAGCTGTGTCTGACTCTTTGCAACCCATGGGCTGCAGCCCACCAGGCTCCTCTGTCTGTAGACTTCTCCAGATAAGAACACTGGAGTGGGTTGCCATTTCCTCCTTCACGGAATCTTCCTGGCCCAGGGATCGAACCCAGGTCTCCTGCATTGCAGGCAGATTCTTTATCTCTTGGGCCATCCAAGAATCCCTTAAATGTAATATCTGCTGCTAAGTTGCTTCAGTCGTGTCCGACTCTGTGCGACCCCACAGACAGCAGCCCGCCAGGCCCCCTCCCTGGGATTCTCCAGGCAAGAACGCTGGAGTGGGCTGCCATTTCCTTCTGCATTGCATGAAAGTGAAAAGTGAAAGGGAAGTTGCTCAGCCGTGTCCAACTCTTCGTGACCCATGGACTGCAGCCTACCAGGCTCCTCCATCCATGGGATTTTCCAGGCAAAAGTACTGGAATGGGGTGCCATTGCCTTCTCCGATGTAATATCTGGGTCCCCTAAATTGCAAACAAAGACTGAAAGCAATGCCTAGATATCATGAGGAAAGACACAGGTTCAAACCCCCTCTTCAAGAGGAAACAAGTCAATTCTAGGTCAGGCACATACCCCACGCGGGGTGAAGAAGCACATTTCAGAGAGAAATGCCTGTCTGCCCAGCCCCCGCCCCCAGCTGCTGCCTGCATGTGCGTACACAGAGTCACACACACACACAAACACACAGACACACATAGACTCATATACATATACACACAGACACACACACACAGACTCACACAAATACACACAAACACACACATGAACACACACACAGACACACACACAGACTCACACACACAGACACACACACATGAACACACACACAGACATACACAGACACAGACTCACACAGACTCACACACAGACTCACACACACAAATACACACATGCACACACACACATACAGACACACACAGACACACATACATGAAAACACAGACACACACACAGACGCACAAACACAGACACACATAGACTCATACACAGACACAGACTCACACAGACACACAGAGTCACACAAATACACACAGAGACTCACATACACACAGACTCACACACAGAGACACACACAAATACACACACACATGAACACACACACACATGAAAACACACATACACACACAGACTCACACACAGACACACACAGACACACGTAGACTCATACACATACAGACACACAGACAGACTCACACAGACACACACAGTCACACAAATATACATGAACACACACACAGACTCACACACACAGACTCACACACACAGACTCACACAAATACACGAACACACACACAGAGACATACAGACACACAGACACACACACACGAACACACATATACACACAGGCACACACACACGCACGTGTTCTTCCTGGCTGAAGACAGAGTGGCGCGAGCCCCTGCCCCTGCCCTGAAATTAGGGACAGGGCTGTGCATCTCCCGAGCTCTGTGGCCTCAGTCGGGTCATTCAGCAGCTCTGCGCCCCGGTTTTCCTGGCTTACAGCAGGCAACTTTCAAGCGCCTTGGAAACTCAGAGAAGCTGGATCCAGCCCACAGAGGTGTTTTATTTGGCTCACTCAATGCTTCAAAACAGTTTTTTATTTGCTGCCAATGTTGAAAAATTGTAAGATTTTGTCTAAAAGCCCAGTGTGCAGCTCGACGTGGAGTGATGCCACCGGCCAAACTGGCAGATGAGACAGCCTCTCGCTGATAGAGCTGAGCCGCACCCCCATCACAGCCCCCCAGGTTCCTCGTCACCCTGACCCCGAGGCCGTGTCCCCTGTAGGGAGCCCCAGCCCTCCGTAGTGTCCTGGAGACGTGGAGTGATGCCACCGGCCAGACTGGCAGATGAGACAGCCTCTCACTGATAGAGCTGAGCCGCAACACCCCCCCGTCACAGCCCTCAGGCCCCCTCGTCACCCTGACCCTGAGGCCGTGCCCCCTGTAGGGAGCCCCGGCCCTCCGCAGTGCCCTGCACTCTCCAGCTATGGGAGGCAAGCGCGCCAAGGATGCCTCCCTCGGGGCCCTTTTTGCTGGTGAGGAAGGCGCGCCTGAGTGTGCGTTCAGAGCAGCTGCAGGGAGAGCGGGGACGTAGGCCAGTTTCCTCTTCAGAATCACCCATTCGGTTTTAGACACAGGCCCTCGGAGCGTCCAGCTGGCTGGATCATATCAGAAGCCAGCGGGGGAGCCCCAAGCTACGCTCAGCACCCTCAGTGTCAAGGGTGCCAGCAGCCCGAGGGTCCTCAGAGAGAGGCCTTAGAAGGGTGTGGGCGGAGTGGGCTGCGTGCAAGAGAGCTGTCTGGAGTCCCTGGGCTGCCTCGTGGGCTAGGGGCTGCCGGGGAGGGGGCAGGGGCAGACCTCTCGACATCGTCAGGTGTATCAGCAGGCTGGAAGTCACCAGGCACCCTGTCCCGGTTCGGTGGGATTCGGCAGGAGCCTGGCAGGCAGAGAGGATGTGAGGTGGGGCTGAGGGTGGGGGGGTGGTTGTGGGAGGGGCCGACATGGAGAGCATGTCTGGCTGGGGGAAGAGAATTCAGACACAGCCTCCCCAGCCTGGCAGCGTCGCCGAGCAGGACCCTAGGCCCCATCGCTGAGTGTGCCGCCTTCCACATGCACATGCTGAGAGCTCGGAGGGTCGCGCCCCTGCCCCCTGAAGAGCCCCGGGGCCCCCGTGCACCTGCTGTTCCCGCCCAGCACACGGTCAGCGCTCGCCGCCACACCTCAGCTGCTAGCAGGGTGGCACCCGGGTCTCTTGGCCCGCGGGAGGCACGCTGATCCTGCATGTGGTTCCGGGGACCACAGGAGAGCAGAACTCGCCCTCTCCCCCAGGTGTTTGAAGAGCTGCGGCTGCTGAGCCCTGAAGTAGAAGCGGAGCACGTGCTCATGTCACCGAACTCATTCATCAAGCTCCAGACAAACAGGTACGTGACTCGGCGCGGCTCCATGTGGGTTGCGAGGCTGTGCTCACGTCCGACGGCTCATTTGTCAACGTCGGCAGGAGCCGTGAGTGCCGAGGGGCCAGCCCTGCCGTCCTCCTCCTTCTTCTGGCAGCGGGGACGGCCCCTGCTCATCTGCGGCATCTCCCCTTGGGCCCTTCTCCTCCCTGCGGCCCAGAACACCTCACGCTTTCTGCACAAATCCACGTCTTCAAAGCCGGGAAAGTGCCAGCTTGGAGGGGTGCAGTTTCTCAAATGCCCCGTGTCTTTAAGACTTGCCACTCAGTGTGGTCTGGGAATTGGGACATCAGCTGGGGGGAGGGGGCATGTGAAAAATGCAGATCTCAGTCCTTCCTGGGTGGTGGAGACGCCTGTGAAGGCTGAGAAGTGAGTTCTGAAGCCTGCGGGCACACCAGACTCCTGCCCTGTGTCCCAAGGCAGTGCTTGGGGGTAGCGACGCCCTGTGTGTGAACTGCAGTTGCAAAGTAGGGAATTGCAAGGACATTGGAGAATCACACACACATGCACACACACACACACGCACGCACACACACACACACATGCACACACACGCACACGCACGCACACGCACACACATGCACACACATACACACACATGCACACACACACATGCACACACACACACACACACACGGTGGGCACGCAGCCAAAAGTGTCAGTGCCCAGCTCCAAGCTGGACTCTGGATCCCAGATGGACGATAGAGGTGCCTTGGAGGAGTCTGGCTGGGGAGAGGGAGGGTCATGTGAGAAGGCTTGTAATGGAACAAAGCCACAGCCACAGCCCAAAGGAGGGCCTCCGTGCCAGGATTCTGGGGAGGCACGGCCCCCGTGGACATGCAGAGGTCGGGTCTCAGAGGATGCGTAGGAGTCCTGCAGGTTATGAGGAGGGCGTTGATGGAGGGGGCAGGGATCTGAGGCAGAAGCAGTGACATTTGCTTAAGGAGTCATCTGCCGAGGATCTGTGGGGCTGTGACACGGAGGGTGACTGGGGGCGGGCCTGGGAGCTTTTCTTTCCTTCCTTTCTTTGTAACATCATGAATATGTAAAAGAGCAAAAGAGACTGTCATTTGTCTTCTCTCTGGTGCACGTTATCGGAAGTTTTCCGAACCGCATTCTTATTATAGCAACGGCCTGTTTTTATCCGGAAATAGGACAGGGCCAGGCCGTCGCTCCCGTTTCACAGCTGAGCAAGCCAAGGCCAGGAGAGGGGACTTGTGTGTCTGAAGACGCAGTTGCTGGTGGGCCCTGGGGACTGCCTCTGGGCTCCGTCCAGCTCAGAGCGCGGGCTTCGCGCGTCGGCGGCGTCCTCGCTGCAGAGCGCAGGCTCAGTAGTCACGCTGCGCGAGCTCAGTTGGTCCGCAGCACGTGGAATCTTCCCGGGCCAGCATAGAACCTGTGTCCCCTGCACTGGCAGGGAGAATTTTACCTACTGAGCCACCAGGGAAGCCTTAAAATGGGAGGATCTTTTGACTGCAAGCGTCCGTGTGGCTCATGAGACCTCAGTTCCCACATGCTTCCCGCCGGCCGGCTGTGGAAGGTGCTGCTCTACTGGGAGCCCTTGCTTTTCCAGATGAGTTTCCCACCGGTGGCCAGGGAGCTGCAGCAGGCTGTGCGTGGCGGCCTGGTGCATCGTGAGGCCAGGACCGTGCTGCTTTCTCCCCTGTGAGCACCAGAACTCCCGCACCCCAGGCCCCTCTCCGTGGCCATCTGGCTGCTGTTGTCTGCAAGCATGCGTGTGTTTCGCTTTCCCAAGGGATGGTGCTGCCTCTGTGAGCTACCGCGTCCTGGACGGGCCAGAGAAGGTTCCTGTCGTGCACGTAGACGAGAAGGGCTTCCTGGCGTCGGGGTCCGTGATCGGCACGTCCATGGTGGAAGTGACTGCTCAAGAAGCTTTCGGGGCCAACCAGACCGTCGTCGTTGCTGTGAAGGTAGGGTCCCGTCTGCCCAGGCTTTTCGGAGTAATAGCAGTAGCGGTGCTTTCCCCTCGCAGGTGTGCAAGTGAAGATGCTCACTTTCTAGCCAAGAAATGGTGAGAAACTATTAAAGGTCCTAGGTGAGACTATAAAGAAAGCTGAGCGCCGAAGAACTGATGCTTTTGAACTGTGGTGTTAGAGAAGACCCTTGAGAGTCCCTTGGACTGCAAGGAGATCCAAGCAGTCCATCCTAAAGGAGATCAGTCCTGAATATTCATTGGAAGGACTGATGTTGAAGCTGAAGCTCCAATACTTTGGCCACATGATGGATGCAAAGAGCTGACTCATCTGAAAAGACCCTGATGCTGGGAGAGATTGAAGGCATGAGGAGAAGGGGACGACAGAGGATGAGATGGTTGGACGGCATCACTGACTCAGTGGGCATGAGTTTGAGAAAACTGGGAGATGGTGAAGGACACGGAAGCCTAACGTGCTGCCATCCATGGGGCTGCAGAGTTGGATATGACTGAGCGCGTGAGCTGCAACAATAGGTGAGAAGCTGCAGCATCTCCTGGGTATCAGAGCAAAGATCCCTGGACGTGATTGATGGCAATGAGCTCCTTCCACAGATGAGTAACTGTATGAGGTTTTCAGGACTGGCACCCCGGTGTCCTGTCTGGCCAGCAGTGCCTGGATCAGCAGACACCTAAGCATGATGAACTCAGCATGTGCTGTGTCCTGGCCCAGAAAGCACTCGGTCACAGACAGCACCGGGAGGGTGAGGGGGACCATCTCGCAGGCGAGGCAGTCAAGTCGCCAAGGCCGCCCGGGGGCTGGGAGTCAGGCTCTGGGCTCCAGCCCACATCAGCCTGCCCTGGGTTGGTGCCCTCTGGTCCCCCTGCCCCCGCCAGCGTGCCCAGCATGCCTCTCTGTGCTCCTGAAGACGGGATGTTCTCCTTGGGAGTCCCTTGGATCGGGTCCCGGGGTTTATCCTGAATAGAATTTTCTTTGCACATCTCATCACAACCATGAAGTAAATCCTTGCTGACAGAGCAAATACATGACCTCTTGAATATTAATATTTAGACTCTGCTTGGGTCCTGGGCCTCTTTCCTTACTAGCATCTTTTGTTTCAAGATGGGCGTCTAGTGGGGAACCCTCAACCCCAGTTTTTGAGTAAGCGAAAGTGACCGAGGACTCGTCCCGGGTCACCAGATGGTACTGAGTGCCAGCTGTGTGCCCATCCCTGGAAGTGGGGTCTTTGAGGGGTTGGCGTTTTGGCTACAATGGATTTTACTGGAGACAGAACCAAGGCGGCTCGCTAAGGGCCTTAGGTTGCCAGGCTCCCAAAAGCTGTCGTCCCTTCCTTTCCCATCCCCCCTTCCTTTCCCATCCCCCCCTCCCTTTCCCATCCCCCTCCCTTTCCCATCCCCCCCCTTCCCTTTCCCATCCCCGCTCCCTTTCCCATCCCTCCTTTCCCTGGAGCACCTCTAGGCACCTCGGCAGCATGCAGTGAACCCCAGATACCACCGCCGTCCAAGCAGACATTGTTTCTACTTTACATGCCTGGAGAGCCGGGTCCTCCGACGTAGCCCAGCATTCAAAGTCCAGGGATGTTTTTGCAACGTGAATAATGATCTGATTTTTCACAGTCATGGACTCTGACTCTTGTGGGTTAGATTTCCTCGGAACGAGGCCAGCCACCGCAGGGAGGAGGCGGGCCGGCATCTGGGCTGGGCCAGC
The DNA here is from genome assembly GCA_917880005.1 of Nanger dama. Classification (NCBI taxonomy): domain Eukaryota; kingdom Metazoa; phylum Chordata; class Mammalia; order Artiodactyla; family Bovidae; genus Nanger; species Nanger dama. The sequence continues at coordinate 2,144,290 of CAKJTW010000016.1, read as the reverse complement.
ATCTCCCAGGCCCCATGGCGGTCCCGCCGCAGGCGTCCTGCGCGGGGAGCAGCGGGGGCGGCGCCGTCCTCTGGAGGCTCTCGGGGGCGTCCCTGGCGCCATTGCCGCCACACCTGCTTGCTGTCCCCAGGTGTCCCCTGTCTCCTACCTGAGGATCTCCATGAGCCCCGCCCTGCACACTCAGAACAAGGAGGCCCTGGCGGCCCTGCCCCTGGGCGTGACCGTGACCTTCACCGTCCACTTCCACGACAATGCCGGAGACGTCTTCCATGCTCACAACTCCATCCTCAGCTTTGCAACTAACAGGTAGGTGGCGGGCCCCCTGCGTTCCCCACGTGAAGTCACGTCTCCGTCACATCCAGATCCGACTCACACAGTGACCGATGCGCATGCGGAGGAGCCAGCGCCGCTGAAGGACTAGTTCGTCACACGTGGTTCCCAAGAGCAGGGCGTGCTCCCCGCTCTCAGCACCCCAGGAGAAGCACCAGGCTCGGCCAGGCCGCGGGTGTGAGGGGCCGTTGCCGAGAGTCTGTATTATGAGACAACAGTCACTCGGCAGGGACATCCCCTGATGCCCAGGAAGCGGAGCCCAGAGGTCGGGGCTTGTGGCTAGAGGTTTGTACTAAGACTTTGTGGGAGCTGGGCTGCAGGGGAGACGCAGACAGCCCTGGCCCTGCAGTCAGTGGACATGCAGCGCTCGCTGCTCCCTCTGCAAAAGCTGATCGGAGAAGGCGCACGCCTTCCAGTGCTCAGGGGTCGGCGAGGACGGAGTTGGACGGTCACTGGCCTCTGCTGTGTGCAGGCCCGCCTACGTGCCATCTTGCTGACTCCTCACTGCTGCCCATTTGCCGAGGCCCAGAAAGGTCAGGCCACTTGTCTCAGGACACACAGCCAGAGAGCCGGGTTTGAATACCAGGTCCCATTTGTGCTGTAAGGGCAGTTCTTTTCGGCTGACTCTTCGGAAAAGAACTGCAGCCTCAGGCTGAATGTGAGGGAGAGGGGAGTGGTCGCCAGGAAAGAGAGGTGTGGCCCCAGGCCGGACCTGCCCGCCTGTGAGTCCGCTGGAGCAGCCGTTCTCAAAGTGCGGTCCCCACAGGGCGTCACCACTGCCCGGGAACCCTCAACGCACGCTCTCGGGGCACTTGGGTGTAACAAGGCCTTCAGGTGATTGTCAAGGCTGAGGACCACCGTCCCAGGGGATGTAGGCCAAGCCAGGGGGAGCTGAGAGGAGCCTCAGGCCCGGAAGGAGGCAGCAGGTCTCCAGCACGTCCTCTCCAGGCACAGCAGGTCCTGACCGGGGCTGGTGACCGCTACAGCCTGGGCTTCCCGCGGGCCCTGGAGCAGACGTGTGCCCCACGCTGAGCACACCTGGGCCCAGGCACTGGGAGAGCGAGGTCTGGAGTCGGGCCTGAGTCAAGCCTGGCTCTGCCCTCTCTGGGGCCTGTGAGCCAGGATGGACAGATCACCCTTCCAGGCTGCTGTGTCTACACCTGTCGTGTGGGAAAGTGGCCTCGTCCCTGGGGCTACCAGCTGAGGCTGTGGTCACGAGGGCCTCTGGCCTGTGGGGTGCTCCGTGCTCACAGCAGGGCGTCTGCAGGCCTGGGGCGCAGGCCGCCCCTCATCCAGCACCCCAACTCCCCTGAAGAAGTCACACGGGCCTTTCTGTGGCCGGCGCATCCGTCTCCAAGAGGGCGGTCAGGGCTCAGGAGGCGGGGCTGTGGGGGAGGGAAGCCATGGAGCAGGGGCCCTGACCGTCCTCTTGCTCAGCCCTGCCGTCCCTCCAAGCCCGCAGGGGTCCCTGAGTGCCCGCGCATGCCCGCACGCCTGGCCTGACCTTAGGTCTTTCCAGCCCGAGTGCCCGCGTGTGCCCGCACGCCTGGCCTGACCTTAGCTCTTTCCAGCCCGAGTGCCCTCATGTGCCCGCATGCCTGGCCTGACCTTATTAGCTCTTTCCAGCCCGAGTGCCTGGTGTGCCCACACGCCTGGCCTGCCCTTAGCTCTTTCCAGCTGCTGACTGGGTTTGCAGCTCACGTCAAGCCTGTGATGTGGGTACATGGTCAGCCCCACTCGGCAGATGAGAAAGCAGATGGGCGGGGGCGATGCCCTTGTCTCAGTTACTCGGTTGAGGGCCACCCGTGTCCCCAGAGTGTCCTGGTTCCCTGCTCGGGCGGGCTGGGAGCACAGCCTCATCACCTGCTCTGGGCCTCGGCCTCCCCGTGGGATGTGGGGGTGCTGAAACTGGCCATCCTGTCTGGGCCCTGGATGGTGGGGGAATCTGCTTGGTATGGCCTGAGGCCCCTCACCTAGAACAGCTGCTCCATGAACCTGAGCTGGGTGGCATGAGGGGCGCAGTGGGCAGGCATGGGGCCCAGCCGGGCTCTGTGCCAGCCCCTCCTTGGGAGCTGGGGCCACTCCCAAGACTGAGAGCCACGTCTCCCGTGCTGCAGGGACGAGTTTGTGCAGATTGGGAAGGGCGTCACCAACAACACCTGTGTGATCCGCACAGTCAGCGTGGGCCTGACGCTGCTCAGGGCGTGGGACGCGGCGCACGGCGGCCTCTCTGACTTCATCCCGCTGCCTGTCCTGCAGGCCATCTCCCCCGACCTGTCTGGGGCGGTGGTGGTGGGGGATGTCCTCTGTCTGGACACGGTACTCGTCAGCCCGGAAGGTACGAGGGTTCCGGCCGAGGGACGCGTGTCTTGGGCTGGGAAGCGAAAAGGCTGTTCTGCCCGGCGCGGCCGGTGCGCATGTGGAGGTTGGTGAGGTTCTGGAGCGGGCATCGGAAAACCGCTGTCCCCACCGGAGCCAGCCCGTGGCCTCTCTGCACTGGGCTGTAACTGGTGCTTGGCCACACCCTCAGCTCCCCGTGTCAGCAGCCGTTTTCATCTGTGTGCTGAGTGGCAGCGTCAGAGACAGTCAGGCACGTCCAACCCCAAATGCTTACCATCTGGCCCTTGACTGGGACCTGGTGGCTCAGATGGTAAAGGATTCGCCTGCAGTGCAGGAGACGTGGGTTCCATCCTGGGTCGGGAAGATCCCCTGGAGGAGGGCATGCTGCCCACTCCCGTGTTCTTGCCTGGAGACTCCCACGGACAGAGGAGCCTGGCGGGCTATGGGCCAGGGCGCTGCAAAAGAGTCGATGAAAGTGAAGTCGCTCAGTCGTGTCCAACTCTTTGCGACCCCACGGACTGTAGCCTACCAGGCTCCTCTGTCCATGGGATTTTCCAGGTAATAGTACTGGAGTGGATTGCCATTTCCTTCTCCAGGAGATCTTCCCAACCCAGGAACTGAACCCAGGTCTCCTGCATTGTAGACAGATACTTTACCTACCGTCTGAGCCACAACGATAACAACAAACTCATTTTAAAATGAAGTTACACACTGCCTTTAAAGAAAAGCAAATATTATTGCCGTAAATAGAAGGTGGTTGTTGAATGTTCTCATCATGTTTATTATATAATGAGGTTGGCTTTTCGCTGAGGACCGCTGTCTAGTGACAGCTCAGTCTGCCACCTGCTTTGCATAAAAGGATTGCGTAGCAGGGTGGCTGAGCAGGGGCGATGCTGGGGGATGGCACGCAGAGGGCCAGCCCTGGAGGACCAGCGCCCAGGTCACCCAGAATGGGAAGCGACTGTGAGATTCCCGGCAGGGCGGCACTGGGCAGGGACCCCGGCCCTTCGGGGAGCAGGTGGCATGGCCAGGAGCCAGGGGAGGGTGGGGGCAGCCTTGGGGTAGCGGGGACACTGCCCGGTGAGCCAGGCAAGACGGGAATGACTGGAGTGTGAGGCATGGCAAAGACGGTCATGTGCGGCTTCCCTGCCCAGGAGTTCCCGGGACCTGGAGCTCGTCAGCTAGCAGCGTCCTCCACGTTGACCCCAAGACGGGCACGGCCGTGGCCCGGCAGGCAGGCTCCGTGACTGTCTACTATGAGGTCGCCGGGCACCTGAGGACCTACAAGGAGGTGGGCCTCGGGCACACGTGTTTGACTCCCGGGGGTGGAAAGCTTGTCTTCCCTGCTGACTGCTTCTCTCCTTCATGTAAGAAGCTCCAGCGCCTTGCGAGGCAGTTGGCTGGGGGTCGTGAGCCTAGTGGGGGGCAGGCCCCTCCTCGCAGGCCGCCGGCCCCCCGCCATCCATGGCGGTGGGAGGACAGAGACGGCCTCTTGGGGGCATTCCCGCACCCACGCCACCTCGACAGAGCCCTGTGGGCAGGACTGGCGGCCGTGGGCAGCCGCATGCAGCAATTTGGCATCACCGGCAAAGCCAGCCTCTCCCAGCAAGTCACCGATCGAGTCTTTGTGGAGGCAACAAGACCGCTCTCTCTCCTGTCCATCTCCAGCCGAGAATGAATCAGTGAGGGGAGTCTGGCTGCGTTCCACGCGTCTGTCTCATTGGCCGAGCAGCGTGTGCTCCGTGGAACCCAGCAGTGCCTCCTAATAGCGGGCGTGTTCGGCGCTGCTGCTGGGGCGAGCCAGTGCAGACGGAGGCACTGTGCAACCGGCAGAGCAGGGCCCCTGCCCCGAGCAGCCCAGGGGACAGCTGCACAGGCTTGGGCGGTGGGGGCAGGGCAGGGCTGGCAGAGCAGGGCACCACCCAGCAGACGTGCGCAGGCTTTGAGAGCCAGCTCCGGGGCAGCGGAGGCTGGCGTTGCGATCGGATCACCGCTCGGTTCAGTTCAGTCGCTCAGTCGTGTCCGACTCTTTGCGACCCCACAGACTGCAGCACTCCAGCCCTCCCTGTCCATCAGAACGTGCGTTCATGGTTAGGTGTGTGGGCTCTGGGGCCAGGCTGTGCGGGTTCAAACCCCAGCTGGTCACGGACAGGCTGTGTGGCCTCGGGGTGTCCTTTAACCTCACGGTGCCTCAGTTTTCCTGCTGGCAGAGTGGAGCTGGCGTGTGTGGAATGAATGAGTCATTCACGGGTGTGGTGCCCGTAGGGTGGGGCTTGGCGTGTTGCTTGCACCTCACGGGTATGAGCTGCTGCTGTTCGGGGTAAGGACATTGCAGCTTTGGCCAGATGCAGTAGGGATTCATCAGAGAGATTTTTTAAGGCAAAGAGTGATGTTGATCAGAGGTACGTTTGGAAAGATTGCCTGGTACCTGGCTGAGTCCAGGAGCCCGACGGAGGGTGCAGTGAGGCTGGGGCCCCTGGGTGGGGCAGACTAAGGGTTTGGAGATGCTCAGGAGGGAGGCTCATCAGAGCTGGGCCACCATTTGGGAGGAGGAAGCCTTGGGAGTGGAGTGTCACGGTCTGGCCTGGGCGATGAGGGGCGCGCAGAGGGGAGCAGGGTGGAGCTGGGGGCAGGTCACAGGGGTTCGAGGTGGCTGTGGCTCCTCCCGGCGGGGCTGGGGACCACGCAGCTGGGCAGCTGTGTCAGGAGTGCCAGGGTTGAACGCTGGAGACAGCAAAGGGTGGGGGCGTGGGGGGTCTGCAGCCCTCGAGGAGGCGAGGACACACGGGGCCTCCTGGAGCAGGAGCGAGTGGAGCTGGGCCTGGGGCTTCTCCCTGGGGCGGGGGGAGGAGGCGTTGCGTGGGAGGGGTGAGGGGGAGACCACCCCTCAAAATGCCCGTGTAAGCCTGCATTTTGGTCACGCTGGTTCATCTTGAATGAATGGCACTGAAGTAAAATAGGTCCTTCTCTCTTCACTGCAAGATTAATTAACTGAGCTGACATTCAGAGGAGAGGCTATAGCTGTCAGGGGAGCCAGAGTCCTCAGTCCACCCCCAACTAGCACGCGATTTCAGGCCTGACATCGACCCTGCCCCGTGCTGGGAAAGGCAGCTGGTTCCGTGGGGATGTCCAGCCAGCATGGGGTCTAGCCCAGCTCTGCCCCACCCAAGCAAATCTCGTGGCCATGGAGCCTCAGGCTTGCCCTCTGTACCACGGAAAGGGCAGTACCTGGTCCTGGGCGCTCAGCAACCTGCCCTGGCTTCCTCCCCAGATCGTGGTCAGCCTGCCTCAGAGGATCATGGCCCGGTATGCCCGCCCCGTCCAGGGCAGCTTCCAGGAGGTCTCAGCCTCCAAAGTGATGGTCACCGTGGGAGACCAGAGCTCCAACCTGAGAGGTAGGGAGCGAGGGGCTGGGAGGCCTGGGGGCCCGGCCCGGCTGGGGAGCGGGCCCTTCAGATCGGATTCTGTGTCCTTCCTGCTCAGACTCGCCTCCCATCTCCTGAGAGGGCATTTAACCCCGGCTAGCCCATTTAACGCCCCTTCCAGCTCTTAAGAAATTAAGTCCCCTAAGGCAGAACCAGTGAGGGATATTTCTGAAGGCCCCGTGCTGAGAAACTGCCCGTTTCTGGGCTTGGCGATGCAGTGTCAACCCCGGGCACCCAACTGGAGAAAGCCTCACCATGCCACCACACAGCCCTGAAAAGCTGGCCTAGCAGGCCTCGCTGTTCATTCTGATTTTCGTAATTCAAGTCCCGCGTAGAACAGTCAGCCTCCTCCTCTGCCCACGACAGTCCTGGGCAGCAGCTGCCGGAGAGAAGTGCGTCCCTGTGCTCTGCTTAGTCGCTCCATCGTGTCCGCCGCTTTGCGACCCCGGGGACTGTCGCCCGCCAGGCTCCTCTCCCATGGGATTCTCCAGGCAAGAACACTGGAGTGGGTAGCCTTTCCTTCCCCAGCAGATCTTCTTGACCCAGGGATAGAACCTGGGTCTCCTGCATTGCAGGCGGATTCTTTACCAGCTGAGTGCCAGGGAAACTCAAGTGCATCCATACAGGTTGTTATTATTAAAAACAAAACAAAACACACCACTTAACCAGTAGAATTAACCACCAGTGCTGACAACCTGCGGCAGCTTTGCTGCGCCCGTGGCGGCCTCTCGCCACTTCAGGGCCCGTGGGCAGGAACAGTGCTCAGGGCGCCAGTGGGGCACTGGTGTCCAGGGCTGAACTGCCCGTTTCCCTTGGTGGATCAGTGCTAAAGAACCCGCCTGTCAATGCAGGGGACACAGGAGTCGATTCCCGGGTCTGAAGGATCCCCTGGAGGAGGGCACGGCAGCCCACTCTAGTGTTCTTGCCTGGGAGAATCCCCGAGGACAGAGGAGCCTGGTGGGCTACAGTCCCGGGGGCCGCAGAGAGCCAGACACGGCTGAGCACATGTACACATGCGCTGGCAGGGGCAGACGACATGCATCGTTAGTGGGCCAGACCCAGCTGCCCAGCCTCTGGACGCTCTCTGGACACAGGCTCTGAGCGAACGCTGACATGGCCCGTTCCCGCTGCCTTTGTCAGCCGCGGTCATCAAGAAGGCTGTGGCACGGGCCTGGCTCTCAGAGCAGCGGCCCCCGCGTGGTCTGCTTGGGCCTCTGAGCTGGGCTCGGCGGGGCGAGGGCTGAGGCGGGGGGCCGGGGGGGTGGCGCCCCTCACTGCTCCGCCGTCTGCAGGCGCGTGCTCCCCCAGGCAGGCGGGACGCCGTCCCGGGCCTGCACCCGGAAGCCCTCCTCAGCTGCCAGCTGCAGTTCAAGCAGGATATCTTCGACTTCCCGGCACGAGAGGTCTTCACGGTGGAGCCCGAGTTTGACACCGCCCTGGGTGAGGCCTGCGGGGCTGGAGGGGAACGTGACCACGCCCGGGTGCGCCTGCGGTGTCTGGCTCGCGATGGCGGTCTGTCCACGCGGCCCGTGTCTGTCAGGAGCCTGACCTGGGGACGGATGTGGCCATCCTGGCGTCCGGGTCACTGCGACCTCCGGGAGGGTTCGCGCTCCTATGCCAGGCGCTGGCCTCCCCAGCGGCTGCCTCCACCCGGGGAGAGGATGCACTTTGGAGCTGAGAAGCCTGGTCCAAGGCCTCTCCTGGTCTTCTCACTCAGCTTGGAGGCTGCTGCCCTCAAGACCTGGGAAGGAAGGGTGGTGCCCTGCGCCGCCCGCATGATGAGGCTCGGGCGGGGTCTCCGCGGAGGCAGGGCCCTTCTTCGCTCTTAGAGCCCCGGGCATCTCTGGAGTGGAGCTGCTCCACAGACCTGCTGACCGGAGCTGGGAGCTGGCAGCCAGCCCCACGGGGTGGCTCAGGACAGTCCCCGTGTGAGCCTGCGTGGCGTCCAGCTCGAGTCAGTGTTGCCGTGAGTCTCCGTGGACGGGCGTGCAGCGCGTTGCTCGGCTCTTTCTGAGGGTGCGCAGCCTGGTGTCACCCGACGAGTTTGGCTGCAGGCCGAGGCGAGGCCCTCCTCTGTCCACTCCTAGGATCCGGGGTATGCCTGTGGGCATGCTGTGTGCATGACTAAGCTTGGGCTCAGCACTGAATAGGCCCTCAGCTGTCCCAGGCCCTATGCTTCGCCTGCACAGCCCCACACTGGCTCGATGTTACCCCAGTTGAAGGACACAGAGTCAGCTAGGAAGCCGACTCGCTGGGGGCTCCTAGCTGGGGGCGGTAGGGGAGGAGGAAAGGAAGGGACTGGCCTCGAGGCGCCTGGCTGGCAGGAGCACGGGGGGCACCCGTCCCAGGCACCCTGGTCCCTGCTCTCTGACCCTCCCAAGGCACCTTCAACTGTGGCCACTCAGCCCAGGCACCTGCCGTGGGCCAGGCTTGGACCTCAGACAGTCCCAGCCAGGCAGCTGTGGGGACTTCTGTGGCACCCGGGCGCCGGCTATGGAGGGGGTCAGCCCCGCTGGGCGTGGGGCCAGCGCTGGGCCCTGGTGTCAGTTCACCTATCCCTCACCCCCGCTCTGAGCTAGCGGGGGTGAGGGATAGGTGATGGACCTGGCGTTCCTGCCCCAGGGGAGTCTGTGAACGGAGGATTCCAGGACACTCGGGAGCTCTGGGCCCAGAAGGGGGCCCATGGTGGGCGAGGACACTGAAGAGGGCCTTGCCACGAGGCTCCTGGAGGAGGGCATGCCTCGCCTGGGCGCCTCCAGGGGAAGGGGCGGCAGCTGGGCCTATGTGGGGAGGGGCCCGGGCGGAACGGTGCCCCTGTCTCCGCAGGCCGGTACCTGTGCTCTGTGAGGATGCTCCCGCTGACAGACCGGCAGCTGAAGCACCTGAGCCTGAAGCGGACAGCGCTGCTGGTCACAGCGAGCCTCCTGGGCAGCCCCTCCCCGGCGGAGCAGGTCGGGGCCGAGGTGCCCTTCAGCCCGGGGCTTTACGCTGACCAGGCCGAAGTCCTCCTGAGCAATCACTACACCAGCTCTGAGGTGAAGATCTTTGGCGCCGTGGAGGTTCTGGAGCACCTGGAGGTGAGCGCTGAGCAGGCGGGAGCCAAGGCTGGGAGAGGGAGGCAGGCAGGACCAGCTGCAGCCGGGAAGTCCTGGGCCGCCTCTCCTGGAAATGAGCACAGAGCTGGACGCCCTTGACCATCTTTTTCCCCAGAGCAGAATTGCTGTCTGTTGTTCAGTCATTAAGTCGTATCCGACTCTCTGACCCCGTGGACCACAGCACGCCAGGCTTCCCTGTCCTTCACCATCTCCCAGAGCTTGCTCCAAGTCATGTCCATTGAGTTGGTGATGCCATCCAACCATCTCCTCCTCTGTTACCCTCTCTCCTCCTGTCTCTGCCTTTCCGGGCATCAGGGTCTTCCCAGCACTGTCTGTCAGCCCGTATGCTTGTGTGAGGGGCGTGGCTGCTCCTCTCCTCCGCAGCACGTGCTCAGCAAGCATGTCACGTGTCCGCGAGTGAGTTCAGGGCAGGACGGTGGTGACCGAGAGCAGGGCGAGCAGCTCTGAGCCCTCACCTATCGCAGATCCTGCACACCTGCCAGAACAGGTCCCCAGCTCTGGGCCTGGGCCGCCCCGTGTGCTGAAGGGTGGTGTAGGACGGGGGTTCCCGCAGCCCGGCAGCATGGGTGGGGCTTGGGGCGCCGTGCAGGGCTCGCCAGCATCTCCTCAGCCTTCTCTGGTCTCGCTGCGGCACCCTCGGGTGCAGAGTGAGGCAGAGGTGAATTGGCTGCTGACGGGGGAGCGTCTGCTGGGCCCTGGGCTGGGCTGCTGGCTTCTGACAGCCCAGTGACAGAGCTCCGCTGCCCCCTCGGGAAGTGAGTTTGGGGATGGCTCACGCAGCGCAGCGTTATTTAAAAGGAGCGGTTGATTAGAGCTCCATGGCGCTGATCTGTCCGTTTGAAAACACCCAGCCTAGACAGCGTGCTGCTCTGACCCTCTGGGCTGCGTGCCTGTCAGCTGGACATGCCCAGCCAGCAGGGCGGCATGAGTGTCAGGAAGAAGTGGGGGTGTGCCCCTCAGCCCTGGGGCTCCCCGGTGGTGAAGAACCCACCTGCCAGTGCAGGAGACTAAGAGATGCAGGTTCGATCCCTGGGTCGGGAAGATCCCCTGCAGGAGGGCATGGCAACCCACTCCAGTATTCTCGCCTGGAGAATCCCATGGACAGAGGAGCCTGGCGGGCTACAGTCCACGGGGTCGTGGAGAGTCGGACACGACTTAGCCGGCATTCACATCCTCAGCCCTGACGTCTCTCCCAGGTGAAGTCGGGGTCCCCAGCCGTGCTGGCCTTCGTGAAGGAGAAGTCTCTGGGGCTGCCGAGCTTCGTCACCTACACAGTTGGCATCTCGGACCCCGCGGCCGGCAGCCAGGGGCCTCTCTCCACCACCCTGACCTTCTCCAGCCCCAGCACTGACCAGGCTGTCACCGTCCCAGTCACCGTGGCCTTCGTGATGGACCGCCGAGGCCCGGGTGCTCGTGAGTCACGGGCCGGGGCCCCTGGGGGAGGGCGGTCAGCATGGTCCAGCCAGCGGAACCCGAGAGTCTGGGGCCAGGAGGAACAGAAACACACGTGCCCCACCCCAAGCGAGTGACCGAGTCACGGGCAGGCAGGCTTCGCTCCCCTCACCCCCATCTGCGCTCAGGGCAGCCGGAGGTCTTGTTAAACGTGACTGAATTGTACCCCTTGAGCATCGCCTTAGCTTTCGGGGGCAGCACGCCCCTGAAGGGGCAGCAGCCGAGCTTCCTCCCTGTTCCCGGAGGCAGGCCCAGGGGTGGGCTCAAGCAGCCAGAGATGGAAGGGGCAGGCCCCGGGCCCACGGGGTGGACTCAGGAGGTGGACGGGGCGGGCCCCGGGCCCAGGGGGTGGGCTCAGGAGATGGACGGGGCGGGCCTGGGCTGACTGGGCTCGGGCCCGGCCCCTACCCCAGAGCGTGGGCACAGCCCGGGCTCTGCGGGCGCGTTGGTAACTGTGTTCTGGGCTGCAGACGGCGCCGGGCTCTTCCAGCGCGTCCTGGACTCCTACCAGGCCATGTTCTTCACGCTTTTCGCCCTGCTGGCCGGGACGGCAGCCACAATCATAGGTGAGCTGGGCGCACCGCGTCCCCGCCCCCCATCTGCCCCGCCGTCCCCGCCCCCGCTCTAATAGCCGCTCGTGCCTCCCTCAGCCTACCACGCGGTCTGCGCGCCTCGGGACCCCCCTGCCACGCCAGCTCTCTCCCCGAGAGCCAGCCCTCAGCACAGCCCTCACTGTGAGTAGCCGCCCCGCGGAACGGTCTGGGGGTGGGGGGACCCTGGGTCTCACGAGGCCCGGCCCCGGGCGTGAGTTGCAGCTGGGCTGTGAGCCCCAGAGGGCAGGTCCGGGCGCTGGCGGGGAACGGGAGCTGGTGGACGTCGGTCCTGGGCAAGAAGAGCTTTCCCTGGGGCAGAGCAGGCAAGGTGGAGGGGCTGGGGCCAAGGACCCTGGGTCTGTCTGTGTGCTCCGGCAGCTGGTCCCCACCCACTGGTGCTGCCTCCTAGGGCTCTCAGCGGGGGCGGATGGGCTGACTCAAGGGTGAGGGTTTGGGCAGTCCAGAGGAGATGCTGCTCAGAGAAGAATCACGTGACTTGCTCCTCTTGGTAATCCAGCGGTCTCTGCAGTCCCAAGGCCCTGGTGACCCCGCGAGGGCGTCCCCTGGGGCTGTGCAGTGTACAACCCGCGCCACTGTACATGGCGGCCCTATGTCTCCCGATTCCCTTCCAAGGGTTCCCTCCTCTACACAAGGAATCCTTGAGGGGGTGTCTGCTGACCTACACGGGGCCCTGGCCTGGGTTCGAGGGGCCTGTGAGTTTCTTGGAAGAGGACACAGCTTTCTGTATAGATGCACATTGCTGGTTGGCAAGACCGTCCACGTGTCGTGGACCCCAGGATCACAGCCTTTGTCCAGGCTGGCTCTCAGGCCTGTGACGCCCAGGAGAGGCCGCGGCCTGCTCAGCAGCTCGCTCCCCTCTGTTGGCTCTGATCTCAGAGTCGTCCTGTTGTTGACTATCTGTGGTCCTATCGGTCCGCTGTCCTGCAGTAGGTGCTCGCCTGGCATCCCGCATTCCCCAGCACACGCCTCCCTGTTTTGCGGGAGCCATGCCGGGGGCTTCACCTTGCCTCCTGAGCACTCCAGACCCTTCCACCCACACATGTTGGAGTCTTTTACAGCTTTCACTGCCCAGGTGGACAGGCCCCTTTCCCCGAGTGCGCCCCAGATGGGACGTGGTCCTGGGATCCTGAGTCTCTGCCCAGCAGGCTGTGCGCTGCGGGAGGTCAGGCTGTGGCCCAGGCCTCTGTCTGTGCAGCTCGGCAGGCCCCTGTGGGCCCCGCCTACCGGCCCAGGAGCCTGGTCCGCTTCCTGACCACAGTCTGGCGTGGGCCCGTGGGGTCCGGGGGGCATCGAGGTCTCTCTTGGGCTGACCGCGTCTCTCTTCCCGCCTAGATTTTGCTGCCTCGTGGACAACACCTTTCAACGCACTCCCTCCTGCCCGCCGAACCAGCCCCGCCTCGGGGCTGTGGAGCCCATCGTACCCGTCCCACTAGGCAGCGGGCGGAGACCCTGGGCCCCCACCGCCCGGGGGACAGGCCTGCCGGGTCCAGCCTGGAGCGAGCCCGGCCCAGCCGCCATAGCCACCATCACCGCCGCCCCCTGCCTGGAGCTGGAGTCTAGGCTGTGGCCACGAGCTCAGTCCTACATGTAGGAATTTAAGTTTGTTGTTTGGAGGTTTTGTTTTGTTTTATTTTTGCTTTTATTGTTTTGTTTTACTGAGTCTTGCAGAGGCGAAGACTTTGGCTCCCTTCTCGGCCTGTTTGGGGTTTCCTGAAGCACATGCAGCTTTTGTCATTTTGGGGTCTCTAGAATCACACCGTTCTCAGGACTTAGAGCAGGTGGCCGTCTTTGGACCAGGGCTCTGTAGATGCTGTGACAGCGGTCTTCTCAGGGAAAGGACTTGGTCAGTGATTTTTTTATTTGTGTGAGTTCTTTTCTCTCTGGAAACCCGACATTTCCCCGTCCGGCTCCTGCTGGGAAATGATTAGAGTGAATGGACGCGAGTGGCCTGGGCCACCCCAAGGCTACACAAGGAGCCTCAGGGCTGGGCCAGGGCGCCCAGATCAGCCTCCGGGGCTCCTGAAACTCCCGGAGCTGGGAGCCTTGCCTCCCGCCCCCACCGAGGGCCACTGTGAAGGGACAGTCTCCTCTGTGGTTCTTTGTTTTCCCCAGCGGTGAACTTGGCCTCTGCCCTGGGGGACAGCCCGTTCTGCTTGTCCCAGCTTCACTATCAGCCCAGGGGCTTCAGAGTCGAATCAGGGAGGTGGCCTTGACCTGGAGCCAGGCGCCGCCCGTGTGCTCAGACCTCTGCCCATGCACAGGCTACGTTCTCGCCCCTCCTTCTGTACGAAGCACCTCGCTGATCTGAGCCTCCGGCGCCCTGCAGGACGGGCTCCCTCAAGGCAGCTCCCCAGACAGGCCAGGGAGGAGGCAGCTCGGAAAACGGCCTCCCGCCCGGCCCTCATCCATGTGGCAGCTGAGACCTCCAGGACGCAGCCCTCCCGTGGCCAGGGAGCCGCACCACCCCCAGAAAGCCCCAGAGCCTGGTGCACGTGGACCCTGCTGTGGGGCCTCCAGCTTGACCCTGAGCCGTATGCCTGAATCTGCCTCAGTCCTTTGGGGCTGGACCATGCAATTTATTTTTTAAAGCTATAGACAGGAAGAATTGTGCCTTGGCATATTACTTGAGCTCAAACTGACAACTTGGATGTAAATAGGCACATTTCTACTTGGTTTATTTAATAAAGCTCGATTTAATTTCTTAACACAAGTGTGGTTATTGCCGGAGTCCCATGCGTCCTGCCCGGAGCTGAGCCCAGGCCTAGCGTTGCCGCTTCCCGTTGTGTGAATACGGGGAGCGGGTCTGCTCTATGGGCCTCTCTTCTCTGGCTGCAGACCCAGGCCTACCTCCCCTCTGAGGGGTCTCTATGACCACCATTAACCCCACTGCCCCACCCTGGCTGGTCCAGCCTCGAGGATGGGAACAGACCTGGTGTGTCTCCGGAGTCTGGTCCACAGGAACACCTAGAAAGCATGTAATGATACCATGTGCCCCTGCTGGCTCACAGGGTAAAGAAGGTGCCTGCCATGTGGGAGACCCAGTACAGAGAAGAATGGAGAATCTCCTCGAGAGAGATTGTCCGGAAAATCCCATGGACAGAGGAGGGTGGTGGGCAAAGAGTTGGACACAGTTGAGTGACTAACACACCCACATGCACGCATGCTCAGCACGGGGCCTGCCTGGCGCGCAGCACTCAACACACGTCAGCACGGCCCTCAGGCACGCCCCTCAGTGGCGCAAGAGGGCTGCCAGGATCCAGGTGTCACATCACGACTGGACATGGCAGCGTCCAGAAGAAGCGCAGAGACAAACTCTCCCTGTCTCTTTCTAAGGACCGAAGGCGTCTCTTCTGGAAGGCTCCTCAGCAAACAGCTCCCACCTTACCTGTCGGCCAGAGTCGGCGTCCACGGCCCTTCCCCGCCCCTGGAGGCGAGGGCCACGGGTGACTGGTGGTCCTTCAGGGCTGACTGGGGGTTGGCGTGTCGACCCCCTCAGCTTCCTCCAGGTGAAAATGGAAAGGTGTCAAGGCTGCGCAGCTGGTCTCCTCACTGATCCTGCGTCCTTCTCCCTTTGCTCATCTCAGGCACTCTGAGCCCTGACAGAGCTGGACGGACGCCCGGGCCCTCGGCTGAGAGGTCTGGGCTCTCTTCTCCCCGGGCGTCACTGTCGTCTTAAGGCACAGGCTACTGGAAGCAGCCAGGCCCGGGCGGAGGCGAGGGTGTTGACAGAACCTGGTGACTTGCCTCCATTTTCTGTTCCTGAGCTAACCAAGCAACTTTCACTCTCTCAAGGGTGCCAAAAAATGCTTTCAGCACCATTTCGTGCTAAAAATATAGTATTGCATATAGGGTTTTTTTTCCCCCGCTCTGGAATTCCTAAGTTTGGCCAAAAAATAACTGTTTGTCTCTGTCTCCTCCTGTTTCTCTGTGTCTGTGTGTGTTGGGGGCGGGGAGGGGACCGTATTGGACATGTTACATCTCAAGGTCTGAGACACCAGCTCTGAGACAGACCACAGCCTGGGCGTCCAGGTGGGTGAAAGGCACAGGTTTACAGATGAGGTGGCCGAGGTGCAGGGGCCCCATCTGCGGTGGGAGGGGGCTCGTGTTCCCCCCCCGTCTGCAGAGCGGCCTTCCTAACCCCTGGATGCCTCCCTACCCGCCAGCCTGTGGTGGCACCAGGGTAACGGGTGGTACAGGGCTGCACGTTCACCCCAGCCCTCCGTCTCCCTGTGCCTCCCCTGAGGCTGAATGCGTCCCCCCCGCCGCCGTGGGGGGTCACGTGACTTGCTTTGGCCAGCAGAGTGTGGGTGGAGGTGACCATGTGTCCATTCAGAGCCTGGGCTTAAAGAGGCCTCAGCAGCTTCCGCCACTCCTCCATGTGCTTCTGCCGTTGACAGAATCACAAGGAGGCCCAGGGCACCTGAGACATGCGTCCCCAGCCCAGCCGCCTGGTCCTGGGCGTGAGTGACGGTGGTTACAAACTCACTGACGCTGGGGACGCTTTGTCAGGCAGCGTTACTGCGGCAGCGGGTGACTGCTACGGAGCGCGGCATGAACTCCCCTCTGGCTGAGCCCTGTGGGGCGGCCTTCTGCTGCTTGCCTCAGAGTCTGAGTGGCATGGCTGCAGCCTTGGACCCTTCCCCTCCAGCCTGCTCGCTCCTGGGCTCTGCCTGGAGCTGGACAGGGCTTCCTGGCAGCCTTGACGGGAGGCGGGAGGTGCGCCCGTGTCAGTGCCCTGACCAGGCACTCGGGCAGGTGCCGTGGAGGCTAGCCACTCAGGGCCTTCCTCTCCAGAGCTCTGGTTTTCTCCTCCTCGGGCTTCTCCTCTCACCTCATCACCCCAATGGGCCGGATGACGACCAGGAGCAAGAGAGGAGGTGGGGACACATGGCCCCCCGGGGCTGGGCTGGGGCGGCCTCACCAGCTGCTGCTCTCCCATCTCTTGAACAAAGCGGGTCGTGAATCTGAACCTAGAGTCAAGGCTCGGGGACAGACTGCCTCGGCCGGGGGGCTGCAGAGTCACGGTGTGAGACGAGGGGTCAAGAGCGAAGGTCATTAACAGAGACAGTCACAGGTTGTCCTTTTCTTTATCGTTCAACTCCCTTATCGTGCAGACGGGAAAACTGAGGTCCAGAGACAGGAAGGGACTGGCGGGGGCCACCCCTGGGTAGAACACCAGGCCCTTCTCCTGACGGTCAAGGTTGCTCCTCCTCCACCCGGAGTAGCCACCCAGGACACAAGGACTCATCGGTGGATGGCGGGGGCCTTTCCCCCACGACTCTCTCTCAAGGAGCCCATCTGGAGCCCCAATTTTAACATCACATGAGTTGAGCGATCTCAGTTAGAGAGAGATGGGAAGAAAACAAAGCCAGAACCGTGGGTCTGGGGATGCGTCTATTCTCTCGTTGGGTTTTCTGTTGTATGTAAGTGGCGCACATTAACTCCCAAGGGGAGGATTTCATTAGCAGACTCGTCAGGTGGCCACTTTCACCTGGGGACTATTTACTGAAAGCCAATGGGGATGACTGTGAGCGCCAGGAAGGTGGCGGCCCGCTTTCCGGCGCTCCGTGGTTCCCAGGCACCGTCGCCCGGGGTGACGGTGGCGCGCCCCTGGGTCCTTCTCACGGAGCGGGTGGTGTCGGAAGGCCAAGGGCAGCAGCCCGGGGAGCCTGGCCACCGCAGAGCGCCCGCCTCTGCCGCTCACCAGCAGGCGGCCATGACCTTGAGGACGCCCTGTCACCTCTCGGGGCCTCAGTTTCCCCCATCTGCAAAGCGGCAGTAGTCACGCGGCCTCCCTCTCCGCGGTGTGCGGCGTGGCTTCCGTGAGCTGCTGTGTGAGACCCCCAGCGTGCGGTGAGCAAGCCCGCGGCGCTCAGGGACTGTGAGCCGCTCTTGCTTCGTCTCCCTGGGGGTTGGAGGCAGCCCACCCTCGCTCTCCAGGGGCCGTGGAAACCTTCCCCCGCCTGAGTCCCTGCTGCCGCTCACCAGGCCGATGGGGTCAAATCACAGGCACGTGCAGGCTCACAAACGGCGGGACAGCCCAGCACGCGGCCCCAGAGTGCGGGGCTGAGGACGGATGGCCTCGCCCACTGGACTCTCCTGCCCAGGCGGCAGCAGAGCCCTGCGGGCCCGTTCTTCTGGTTTTCTAGAGACTCTGAAATTCCAGCTTGGGGGAGGTAAAACCTTCCAGTTTATACATATTGGTAATAAAGTTTAAAATTATATGTATTTTTTAGAAAAACCAACTTGTGGGGGCCAAAGAAACCTGCTCTCAGGCCACCAGCTTTCAGCTGAGTTTCTTCATAAACAGTAAACATTCTGGCACGTGCGTGCCCCCAAGCCCCTTCTTGTGTCCCTGGCAGACATTGCTAGAATGACTCCCAGAGCTCTCTCTCTTGCTCGGGCAGGACTCTGCCTCAGACTCCCTACAGTCCAGCATTCCAGCAGCCACGGCCAGTTAGCTGGTATCAGCGGAAGCGAGGAGTCCCATCTTGCCCACTAACCTACTCCCAAGCCGCTCATTTCAGAGGCAGGAAAGGACTAGTTTCAGCTCACTCATAAGCAGACGTGGAAGGATCTGCTTTTCTTTGGCAGCTGACAAAGACAGAGGCACTGGGAAAAGGGTGTCTTCTGTGCTGGAGTGTCTGTTTCTCTTCTTCTTCTTCTTCAGAAGTATAGGTTTGGGACTGAAGCATCTTAAAATGCAGAAGGCGTGGGCCCCGCTTCCTGCCCCTACTGCCCACCGGGTCCAGGCTGGGGGCACTGATGGGCAGAGGTAGGGTGCGTGTGTAAATGTAGTGCTTTGTTTTCAGGAACCACTGAAACGACGTTCGCCCCCTGTGGGGGAGGAACAGGAGCTCACGGCCTAAATCAAAGGAAAGGGAGCAAGGCGCCCAAGCTGGAGGCAGACTCCTGTCGGCTGTCAAGCCAGAAATTTCGTTCCCTGAGCCGGGAGGGGTGAGGTGCTGTTACCACCTCCAGGAGATGCTGGCGGCTTTTGTCAACGCCCCGCTTCCCCGGGAGCTGGCAGGGTGGGAGCTGGAGGGATGAGTCAGACAAGGCTTCTCTCTGGTGGGGCAGGGGGAGACCCGGCAAGGCTCAGAGTTGCTCCTATGGGTGGGGCATGTGGCAGCCTCGGTGGGGGGCGCAGCTGGACTGGAGGAGGCTCCTAGGAGGAGGGGAGTCAGAGCCAGGCATGGGACATCGTCAGAGGGGCTGGTGTGAGCCGCAGGTCAGAAGCTGCTTTTGGAATAGGAAATGGCAACCCACTCCAGTGCTCTTGCCCGGAGAATTCCATGGACAGAGGAAGCTGGCAGGCTATAATCCAAAGGGTCCAAAGGGTCGGACATGGCTGGGTGACCAGGCATATCAGAAACTCCCAGCCTCCTCGGGGGCAGCAGTGAGCAGTGAGAAGGAACGCACTGGGGCCTGGGTTCATATCCTCACCCATCTGGGACGAGTTATGGCCTATTGTTCTGGGTATCAAAAGCTCTTGGCTCCCAAACTAGGGGGTGCAGGGAAGTGCCGATTTGGGGTGATGGGTCAGTGCATTCAAACAAGGCCTTCTGTGTCCCCCAGGCCTGTGGCGTTCCCCAGGGGCATGCATGGCTGGCTTCAGGACACCTGGAGAGAAGTCAGTTAATTAACTTCTAAAGTTAATTCTTCCCAATCTAACTGGCCTCTTACATTTTTAAGTTTCTCACTTTCTGAGTGACAAATTGGATAAAGCCCACTTTCAGTACAATTTCACATAATTTCAGATTCTGAGTAGGTTATCTCATATGACAGTTAAAAGCTATTATATCAAGTCATGGTATAAAATATTCTAATTATGGGTCAATCCTCATTGTATTTCAACCTGTAAAGTGTTTAATATGCTCTGTGTCCTACTCATAAAAGTATACCTTTAAACCAAGGATGAAAGACCACAGATGTCACCTTGGAAACCTGGGGGACTGAGTTTTGTGGAGATGCTCTGAGGGAGTACGCAGAGCTGTGAGCCCCGCTGTCTGTGGTGGGGGAGCCTGCCCCCCGTCTGGCAGGTGCCTGAGTGGGCGTGTCGTGGCCAGTGGCTACTCAGAGGGGTACTCTGGGGGTCACTGTGTGTGTGAGCGTGGAGTCCCCTTGGTGACAGTTGGCAGGATGACTGCTCCGCCCAAGGAGAATGGACGGGATGTGTTTGGGGGAAACATGTGCCCTCACCTCACCTCTGCCCCTTGGCCCTTTAGCCAGGCTCCCCCTGACTTCCGGTCCTGACTGTCCAGCCAGGCCCTTCCCCTCCCTGGGCCTCAGCATCCCCCTTGACTCTGATCAGATGCACCAGCTCCAAAAGCCTGTGGGTCCAGGAAGAGAGAGACCCAAGGCCGGGGCCCTGCCTGCCCGCCGCAGCCACGTCCCCAGGGAGCACAGCTGCCACCCTGGGGCCTCCCTGCTCTTGGCAGGCGGGAGACAGAACCACAGAGGCCCCAGCAGGGGTGGGGGTGCTGGGCGGCCCAGCGGGCCGGTTCCTCTGCCAACTGCAGCCTGATTTAACCAGCACGGTGCAGCACGGTCCTGAAGGGCAGTGCTAGCCGCTCCATGCTCCTGCCCAGCTCAGAGCACCTGAGCCGCCTCAGCTCCTCCCACCCCAAGTGGGGCGATGCTCCGGGCAGCCCGGGCTGGTCCGTCAGCCTGCCCCTCTGCTCTTCTCGCCTCCCTTCTCTGCGGGCCTGACACCCCACTCCAGGGCGGAACTCTCCTCTCTTCCGCAGTTTCCCTTCTTCCTCTCCTCCTCCTGCACGCCTCGCCCCTCCTCCCCACCTCCCAGCCTCCCCCCACTCCCCATCCTTCTCCCGCAACACCCCACAGCCTCGCCGCTCAGACTCTGGTCCTCAGATGGACAGCGTGGGTGCCCCCCGGGAGCCTGTGAGAAGATGCAGACTCTCAGGCCGCACCCCAGCCCTGCTGCGTCCGGGGCCTGCAGCTCAGCAGGCCCCCGGGTGACTCGTGTGCACGTCTCTAATCACAGGGCAATCAGAGTTCATCACAGAGGCAAACATGGCAGCCTCGCCTGTAGCCCTCAGCTGATCGCCGACTCCGCTTTCAATGCACCCTGCTTTCTTCCCAAGGATTTTGTTTTTTTTAAGTTTTATCTTGTATCAGCGTATAGCTGATATACAATGTTGCGTTGGTTTCCGGTGTACAGCAGTCATTCAGTTAGACATACACCCACTCTTTTTCGGATTCTTTTTTCCGTGTAGAGTATTGCAGAACATTGTGTAGAGGTCCCTGGACTCAGTGTTAATCCCACACTCCTAATTTGGCAAGGGTCTCCAAGAGGAGGGGCCAGCCCTTGCAAAGATCACCAGAGGGAACCAGCAGGCGGGGGGTGGGTGTGTCCATGTGTCTGTGCTGAGCAGACAGTGGCAGTTCCAGGGAAGGGCATCACAGAGGTCAGGAGGGAGCTGAGGTGGCGTGGCTCAGACAGGGCTGCTCGGGTCTGCTGTAGACATTGGAGAGTGAAGTTAAAGGCTGGACCAGGCCCCTGTTTCCTAGGAGCGGGCTCTGAAGTCAGAAAGCCCGGGTCCAGATTCTGACCCCACTTTCCACGTGCTGCTTCACTGTCAGCAATCCGATCTGTGCCTCAGTTTCCTTACCCGGGAACGGAGGCCACAGCGGTGCTTCCGTCGTTTGAGCGGACGTGAGAGTAAACGAGGGAGTCCGTGGAAGGTACTGGGAGGCGTTCCTGCATGTGAGGGCCCAGCTGGAGCCCGAGGCCAGGCCCACTGCCTTGAGCCTCAGCTTCCTCAGCGGCGGTGAGGGGCCGCCCTCTCCTGCAGAGCTGCCTGTAAATAGTCAACAGCCAGCAGCGGGCATGTGCCTGGCCCTCTGCCTGGCAGGCTTGGCTTCTCTCGTGGAGCTGGCACTGTAGTGGGGGAGACGGAGAAAGCATAAACAGATAGCACGGTTGCAGAGATGGTGCTAAGTACCCCGAGAAATGCCAGACAAGACGGGAGGGGACAGGGTGATGGCGGAGAGGCCCCTGCTTCCATTTGGTGGTCGGGGAAGACTTCTGCAGCGACGTGTGAGTCGAGACCTCAGAGCCAGGGAATCGGCAGAGAAGGGGAAGGAGTGTTCCGCCAGAGGAACAGCATGTGCAGAGGCCCTGAGGTGGGAGCGCCCCGGGCCTGACTGGGGGCTGGAGCAGGGCCCCGTGGCTGGAGTAGGGTCCCAGGCTTTAGCAAACGAGCATGCAGGGAAGCCAGTTAAAGATCTGAACAGCAAAAGATTCGTTGTTGATCTTCACTCGCTCAGTCGTGTCCGACTCTTTGCGACCCCATGGACTGCAGCCTGCCAGGCCTCCCTGTCCTTCACTATGTCCCGGAGCTTGCTCAGACTCATGTCCATCGAGTCGGTGATGCCATCCAACCGTCTCATCCTCCGTCGTCCCCTTCTCCTCCTGCCTTCGATCTTTCCCAGCATCAGGGTCTTTTCCAACGAGTCTGCTCTTCGCACCAAGTGGCCAAAGTATTGGAGCTTCAGCAGCCATCCTTCCAATGAATATTCAGGATTGATTTCCTTGAGGATTGACTGGTTTGGTTAAAAAGATTTTTTAATATAAGTGTATTCCAAACGTTGCATAAGTCATTTGTTGTTATCTGAAATTCCAGTTTTACTGGGAACCTCTATTTTATCTGGCAGTCCTACGCTTGGGGGAGTCGTGTGGGGGAGTGATTCATCAGCCCTCGGGAGGCTTGGCCGGCCTGGGGAGGCAGTTGGATTTCTTTCTGAGGATCGGGGTTAACAGGCCCGAGGCCTCCAACCTGCTTGCTGGCCCAAGCGCTACAATGGGTGGGTCTTGCAGCTCAGTGGGGGAGGTGCCTGTCAGGGACCCCAGAACAAGAGGTTCGAGCCGCTCGCTGTATGGAGAATTCTCCAAAAGATGACTCATCGCAAGTCACAGACTACATCTCAGGCTGCATCCCTCCCAGAAACGACAGGGAGGGGAGGCGGTCGGGGTGGTGGGAGTGATGTTAAAATTAGAACCACTGTGTTCTCCTAATTACAGATGCAGTTGGAGCCCTGGGAATCTGTACCGGGCTTCCTTGCAGCCCTCTGGAAGGGGGCGTCCACCACGTACGCATTCACGAGGAGCCGGGAGAGGGTCTCGGGGACGCTGTGTGCCCGGGAGGGGCGGGGGGGGAGGTGGGGCTGGGTGCCCACGCTGCTCTGTAGCTGGGGGCGTAAGCCTGTGACATCAGGCCTGCCCTGCTCCTGTGGGCCTCGGGGGATGGATGGGGGCAGAGTCAGCTGCAGGAGAGACTTCCAGAGGCAGCGTCTGGGTCCCTCACGCGGGCTCTGGTGGTCCCCGGGCTCCGCGCTTGCTGAACAAATGAATGAAAGAAACAGAATGAATGAGTGAGGGCGCTTTGGCCACCCCCTCCTCGTGGCTGGGCTATTTTAAGCCTTGCGCTAGGCCCTGTGTGGGCGCCTCCACTCCACGTCACAGCAAACAGATTAAAAGGCCCCCACATGCCTCATTAAATAGACTTTATATATAACTTCACGGCAATGAGTGGAGAGGCCACGGGCTAGCTGACTGAGGTTCTGTGGACACTTAATCGAACATTCATTCATTTTGACACGTTAGTATGTCTTTTCCTCTGTCCTCCATCCCCCCACCCCCACCCCCATCTGCAAAGCGTTGCTGGGCCCCCCGACAGCCTCCCGGCTACTGATGCTCTGCCCCGTGGCTAAGCAGGCGGTCTTGTCTCGGGGCCCCAGTGCCCCCCCAGCCTGTCTGTAAGAGGGACGGGGATGCAGTGACCACGTGGGCGTGTCCTCCCATGCGGAGGCTTGTCAGAGCCCTCCGGCTTCCTTCAGAGACAGGGGGTGAGAGTACCTGCCGCCCTCACAGGGCCATTGACTGCTGGGGGCACCAGCGTCAGCACTGCTCTTATCCCCACTTCACAGGTGGAAAGGCAGAGGCTGGGAGGTGAGGACAGCCCTGGGGGGCCTGGCTCGCCCGAGGAGGTGTGGGCCGAAGCGCTCCACACACCCTGGGCTCAGGCCCGCTGCCCTCCAGTCCTGACTGTGAAGGAGCTGCTGACGGGTCTTCCTGGGTTGCCATTCCCTGCTCCAGGGGATCTTCCCGACCCAGGATTGGGTTCACGTCTCCCGCATCTCCTGCACTGGCAGGCGGGGTCTTCACCGCTGGGCCACAGGGAAGCCCGGGCCTCTGTAGTGAACACACCGAATCCTCACCACGAGGCCACCAGGGCACGCCCCTAAACGTATTTTTGTTTAAAACAGTAAAGAAAGAAATTAAATATGTGTTCCGTGTATACCCAGTAACAGCAAAATTCATGAAGGCAGCATTAAAAATTTTTATTGGAGTGTAGTTGATTTACAGTGCTTTATGTTAATGTCTCTCTACAGCAAAATGCTTCAGTTATCCGTGCATGAATATGCTTTCTCATGATCTCCCCTGTTACGAGTTATCACAGGATATTGAATGGCTCCCTGTGCTGGGCAGGAGGCCCTCGTTGTTTATCTGTGAGGTGTGTTACAGTTTGCCTCTGCGAATCCCAAACTCCCGATCCCTCCCTCTTCTCCCCTCGGCAGCCGCTTGTGTGTTCACTGCGTCTGCGCCTGATCGTGTTTCACAGACGAGTTCATGGGTGCTGTGTGCTAGACTCTGCATTTGCTGAGTGATTTCACACGGTGTTTGTCTTTCTCTCGTCTGAGCTGCTTTGCTCAGTGTGTCATCTCTAGGGCATTACTTCATGTTTTGGTGGCTGAGTAACATTCGATCGCATGTATGTGTGTGTGCACATGTCCCATGTGATCATCTCTAGGGTATCGCTTCATGTTTTGGTGGCTGAGTAACATTCGATCGCATGTATGTGTGTGTGCACATGTCCCATGTGATCATCTCTAGGGCATCGCTTCATGTTTTGGTGGCTGAGTAATATTCGATTGCATGTATATGTGTGTGCACATGTCCCATGTGATCATCTCTAGGGCATCGCTTCATGTTTTGGTGGCTGAGTAATATTCGATTGCATGTATGTGTGTGTGCACACATGTCCCGTCTTCTTTATCCACTCCATGGACATTTAGCTTGCTTCCGAGTCCCGGCTGTTGTAAACAGCGCAGCTATGAGCATAGGGGTGCGTCTGTATCTGTATGTATCTTTCCAAACTGTAGTTTTTTTTCTGGATGTATGTCTAGGATTGGGATTGCCGGATTATATGGCAACTCTGCTTTTAGTTTTTTGAGGAACCTCCGTACCATTTTCCACAGTGGCTATTCCCACGAACAGCGTAGCATTTATTATTTGTGGACTTTTAAATGGTGGCCTTCGTGAAGGCAGCGTCTGAATGGCCAGCCTGAGGGCTCGAGGGTTTGGGCTGCACTTAGCATACCGTGTGCTGCTGAGTGGCTAAGTCGTGTCTGGCTCTTTGCCACCCCGTAGACTGCAGCACGCCAGGCTTCCCTGACCTCCACCGTCTCTCCGTTTGCTCAGATTCACGTCCACAGAGTTGGTGATGCCATCCAACCATCTCACCCTCTGCTGTGTCTCCTCAGACAAACCGGCCCACCTCTCTGGGCCGTCCCATTCCTGATAAGGATTGCTGGTGCAGACAAGGCCCGGTGCTAAGGCTCTAATGCTACAGACTCCTGTTTCTGACCGTCTTCCCAGTCTCTGAAGGGCAGGCTAACGTCTGCCATACAGGTCCAGCAGACAGTGGGCCAAAGGCATGTGGAGGAGCAGGCCCGCGTCCTGATATTTGGTTCTGAGCACACAGGCGCTGGGAGCCTGGCGCTGGGGGCGAGAAACGCGGTGAAGGGCTTCAGTTTCATGGCAGTCGTGCGCAGGCGCTCTGAGTCACTGGAGGGAGCAATGTTGTAGGACCACCTCCAGACCAGGTGCCTGCTCCTACGAGGTGAGACGACTCGGGAATGAGGACCCTTCCTGACTGCAGAAACAAGGTGACTGATACGGCAACTTTAACCACCAAGCAGCTTTATCTGGAAGAACCCCAAATTGCTCCTCAGCTGCTCAGAAAGAGAGGGGCTTGATGGCCATCTCTGAGGATTAGCAACGTGGAGCATCAGGACAGGTGAGGTGGCTGGGAGGTGGTCAGCAGAGACTCCAATCCCCAGGGAGCTCCTGAGACACCTTAACTCTTTGTAAACTTGTGCTCCTGGACCTCTTGAGAGTCCTGTTTGAGTCTCTGCCCTTTTTATTATTTTTTGGCCTCGCCATACATCATGTAGGACCTTATTTCCTGGACCAGGGATCAAACCCACGCCCCTTGCAGTGGAAGCTTGGAGTCTTACCCACTGAACCACCAGGTAAGCCTCGCCCCCACCCGAGTCTCTGCCTTTTGATAGGAGAGTGGAAGACATTAACCTTTATTGTACTGTTGGTTTGTTTAGACTTACTCGGCCATCTTATTTTAATTCTAATTCATCATGATTTCATTGTGGTACATTTTAAAATTGATCACATGATCTATTTCATTTTTCCTCCCTCAACTGCTTTGAGAATTATGCCTTCTGTCTCTGTTTGCCTAGTGAATAATTGTATATTTTCAACACACAGACTTAGTTTTCTAATAATGTTTACTAATGTTTAACAGCGTCTCTGCTCCAGCCTGGTCTCTGTGAATGCTGATAAATCCCCGAGGCAGGAATTAGGGAGTGGGAGGAGGGCCACGCCAGGCCATATGCGCCGACCCTGTGCCAGGCACTGTCTCTCTTTCTACATATGACCTTTATTTATCCTTAGAGCCTCCTGGAAAGGAGGGTTACTCCTTCCATTCATGGATGAGCTAAGTGAGGTGGTCCAGGGCTTATCAGCAAGTGGGCGGCCAAGCAGGAGCTCTAAGTCCTGGCTCTTTCTGCCATTTTTTGTCTGTGTCTGTACAGTTCACTGCTTGTCTGTACGTCCTCAACAAAGAGCCAGTGAGCTGGCGTGTGAAGACAGTGTCAGAGGTGAGTGTGCGCAGGGGAGAGAGGGGAGAGCCCTTCCTGTGATTGACTGGTGCCTGCTTCTTGCCAGTGGGTTTGGGGGTGTCTAAGAGCCCCACAGAGCCCGGGGGGGCATGCCCTCCTGCCCACACGCTCCAGGGAGGACTGCTGTGCTGATTCGGGGCGGGGGCTGCCTCTCTCTGCCACTCATTCATCAGATGCATCCCGAGCCCTTCTTGGTGGCAGTTCCTGGGAGGGGGTTGGTTCGGGGATCAGAAGGCATCCAGGCGAGGTGAGAGAAAGCTGTGCAGAGGAAATGGGGCTCCTGGAGATTCTTTGTTCCTTATTATCATGGATATATTTTGAAAAGGTAGCACATGCATGGAAGAGAATATCTGGGCTTCACAAAAGGCTATAGAGTCAGCCTTCTCTCCGCCCCTAGGCTGCTGCTGCTGCGCAAAGGTGAGATACACACGAGGAGACATAGAAAAATCCAGCAGTGCCCACCTTTGGCATTATCTGGCGTGCACCCTTCTGGAAAGAGTCTGTACGAATTCAAGCGCACGATTCTGCACGCTCCTTCATGTTTTTGGCGCTGCTGGGAGAAACCCCACGCCTGCGGCTCTGCGCCTGACCCTCATCACTTCCTTTATCCTGAAGGTCGTCCGTGTCGGTCCACAGAGAACAACCTTGGTTGAGGCCACAGACCTTCCTTGAAAGGGACTGTCCACGATGCCTTGGAGCCCGTGAGTGGGTAGACTGTGGGACACACTCCTGAGTTTGGAATTGTGCGTCTGAGAGTGGAGCAGGGCTCGACCCCAGCTGCCTTCAGAGGAGCGCGATCTCCGAGGGCGAGTGCACCGCTGCCGCCCCAGCCGTGACAGGCTGAGCGCGCGTCGTCCCGGAGCTCCATCAGACTGAAGGCCATCTTTTAAACACAGCAGCAGGGAGAGCCTTGAGAGAGGCCCCAGCCCCGGGGGTGGGGAGCCCCTAGGTGGGCTGCATGCTGGGCCTGGAGGAGCTGGTTACCCGCCTCCCGGCCGCCCACCCGCATCGCCCCGCTTCAGAGAAGACTCGGGGAGAGCGGGCAGACTCCTTAATTGAAGCCGTGCTAGCAGAGAAGGTGGAGTGTGTTTCCTTTTAATAGCTTCAGTGAGACATAATTAACATACTACACAATTCTCCCTTTTAAAGTGTACGAGTCACTGCTTTTCAGGACATTCACAGAGTTTTACAATTAATTTTGGAGTGTTTTCATTGACCCATAAAGAAATCTTCATCTACCCACCGGTCCCCCAGCCCTTCCCCTCAGCTGCCACTGGTCGACTTTCTCTGTAGATCTGTCTGTTCTGGGCCTTGCGTGTGAATGGAACCCTGCAACGGCTGGCCCTTTGTGACCGGCTGCTTCTGCTCAGCATCGTGTTTTCAGGGCTCGTCCATATAGAGGCGTCAGTACTGCATTCTTTCTTTATTAACAAGGAAATATTCATCACTTTGTCAACAAAGGCCCGTCTAGTCAAGGCTACGGTTTTTCCAGCAGTCATGTATGGATGTGACAGTTGGACTGTGAAGAAAGCTGAGCGCCAAAGAATTGATGCTTTTGCACTGTGGTGTTGGAGAAGACTCTTGAGAGTCCCTTGAACTGCAAGGAGATCCAGCCAGTCCATCCTAAAGGAGATCAGTCCTGGGTGTTCATTGGAAGGACTGATGTTGAAGCTGAACTCCAATACTTTGGCCACCTGATGTGAAGAGCTGACTCATTTGTAAAGACCCTGAAGCTGGGAAAGATTGAGGGCGGGAGGAGAAGGAGACGACAGAGGATGAGATGGTTGGACGGCATCAGTGACTCAGTGGACATGGGTTTGGGTGGGCTCCAGGAGTTCGTGATGGACAGGGAGGCCTGGCGTGCTGCGGTTCACAGTGTCGCAGAGTCGGACACGACTGAGCAACTGAACTGAAGTATTCACTGTGGGGATAGACCGCTTTGTATCAATCAGTTGATGGAGACTTGTTTCCATATTCAATGCTGTTATTACATTTGTGTACAAGTTTTTGTGAGGATGTATGTTTTCAGTTCTCTTGGCTAGGAATAGAATTTCTGGATCATATAAGTGCTTAAATGTTTGAGGAACTGCCAGGCTGTTTCCCAAAGCAGCTGTACTATTTTAGATTCCCCCAGCTATGTATGAGCGTCCACTTTCTCAACATCCTTGCCAACGCTTATTTTCTGTATTTTTAGTTTTAGCTAACCTAGTAAGGGTGAAGTGGTATGTCAGCTTGGTTTCAGTTTGCATTTCCCTGATCACTAATGATGTCAAGCACCTTTTCGTGTGCTTATTATATTTTTTTGAGAAATGTTTATTTAGAGCTTTTGCCCATTTTACATTGAGCTGTCTTTTTAAATTGTTGAGTTATTAAAGTTACTTATTCTAGAAACAAAAGTCTCATCAAATGTGTGACTCACAGAAATTTTCTCCTGTTCGGAGGGTTGTCATTTCGATTTCTTGATGATGTCCTTTGAAGAACTGGCAGGTGGATTCTTTACCCCTGTGCCGCCTGGGAAGCCCTCCTGGTTTTGGTTTCATATATAAGCCACTATGATTTTGACTTGCATGTCCCTAGCAACTAATGACGCTGAGCATCTTTTTGTGTGCTTATTTGCCATTAATCTGTCTTCTTTGGTAAAATGTCTGTTCAAACCTTTTGCCCATTTTTAATTGGGTTGTCTGTCTTATTATTAAGTTGTAAGCGTTCTTTGTACAGTCTACTCACAAGTTCTTTGTTGAATGTACATTTTGTGAATATTTGCTCCCATATTTTTCTTTTTCTTAACCGAGTCTTTTCTTGTTTGTTTAAGTAGAGCGTTTCCTTTTCGAAGGAGGCTGCAAGTGGAAGCAGTCTTGCAGAGCCGGCAGCGGTGGGTTCTGTGCTGCCGGGTGAGGGCTGAGACGCAGCTCGCGGGGTCACAGCCGGGGTCCCCGATGGGCCGGCGCAGCGCTAAGCAGCACTCCCCACCCAGGGCGGCGCCTGGGGGCCAGGCCCCGGGAGCCAGGGTCGGCGTGACCGGAGGCGCGTCTGCCGGCATGCGGGGCTCTTCGCACGCACTGCGGCGTGTGGGCCTCGCTCCCTGACCAGGGATCAGACCCGCGCCTCCTGCAGTGGAGGCGGGGAGTCCTCTCACTACTGAACTGCTAGAAACGTCCTCTTAAGTGCCTTAAAAATTTTTTTTTTACAGTATTGGGTTGGTTTCTGCCACACAACTCGAATCAGGCGCAACTACACGTGTTCCCCTTCCCTCACAAGCCTCCCCACCGCCCCCCACTCCAGCCCTGCGGGTCATCGCAGAGCACCAGGTAGGCAGCAGGCTGGGCTCCCTGCGGAGAGCACCTTCCCACCAGCCCTCCGCCCCCACGCGCTGGTGCGTATATGCTGATGCCACTTTCCCCATTCGTCCCGCCCCGCCTCCCCCCCAGAGTCCATGACTCGTTCTCCACATCTCTGTCTCCACTCCTGCCCTGTAAATAAGCTCATCAATACTGTTTTTCTAGATGCCATATATATGCCTTAATATACTCTGCTTTTCTCTTTCTGACTTACTTCACTCTGTATAACAGGCTCTAGGTTCATCCCCTCCACAAGAACAAGCCACCTCAAATTTGTTCTTTTTATGGCTCAGTCATATTCCATTGTATATAGGCAACTCAATATCAGGGAAACAAACAGTCCAATCAAACTGTTTCCAATCAACTGTTTCTTTTTTTTTTTCCCATCATGATGAAGTCTACTTAGTGTACTTTTTTTTTCTCTTTTAGAGTTCATGCTTTCGGTGTCATACTTAAGAAATCTTTGCCAAACTCAAGGCCATTAAGACTTTCTCCCGTGGCTTTTCCCTAGAAGGTCCACATACTTCAGTCTCACATTTAGGGTCATGCTCTATTCCCAGTTAATTTTTATGGACGCTGTCAAGTGTGAGCGTTCATGCTTTGCACGTGGATCTCCAGTTGTGCCCGCAGCATCTGGTGAGAGCCTGTCCTCCCCTTACTGGGCTGTCTTGGTGTCTTTGTTAAAGCCAGTTGGCCACATGTGGGGGCTCTTCACGCTCTCTCCTCTTCTGTTGGCCTTTTGGTCCAGCTTTGCCCCGGGACCACTTGGCCTTGATCGCTCTTGCTTCACAGTGAATCTTGAGCTTCATACAGCGTGCCTCTCCAACTTTGCTCTTTTTGGCGATTTGAATGGAGTGGCTTTCATTAGATGAGACTTTACTGCACTGAATACCAGAGTGAACCCAGTCATTGTGATGATCAAAAAGCCCCCATCAGATTTCCAAAAGTTGTGATGGGGGTGGTACCACCCCCTCCAAGAGAATTTCTTCCTCACAGGAGGAGGAATCAGATTAGCATTAGCAGCACTAAATGATAAGGAAAATGGTAGAAACCCTTCCAAGCTCTGAGGAAATTGATTTTAACCTAGAATTCTATACCCAGAAAAACTGTCAATTGAGTGCAAGGGCAAAATATATCATTTCAGACCCCCAAGGACTCTGAGACCTTCCCACAGGCTGTCTCTGGGAGAACTGCTAGAGGATGTTCACAGCAAAATACAAAATGAATCCAAGAAAGAGAATTCATAAAATCCAAGAAAGCATGGACCCAATCCAGGAGGGAAATGCCAAGAAATCGCCGACGATAGCCACATAGCAGGCCAAGGAGGCACCAGGCCAAATTATAACAGTGAGTCAGAGAGCTCTCAGGAGGGTTTTTAAGGAGAAAAATAAAGATTCTACAACAAAGGGTGATATTTAAAAGATAGATGGTCTCACTGAGAAGCTGAATGTGGATAATAAAAGCTAATAGATGATTATAACATGCCTCTCCTTCCCCTCTCTCCTCCAAACTTTTGTTACCTCTCTTTTCTTTACAGCTCATTGTAATATATGTTTTTTTTTCCTGCCCCTTGGCCTTGTATTCAGGTAATGATAACACTGGAAAAGCCTATCACTGGCTTTTCAAGTTTAGAATCCCCCCACACAAAGCAAGGGACGTTCACTAGGGTGACACAGGGTCGGGAGAAGTGGGGAGATGAGGCTGTTGCAGGAGGCTTGCTGGCTGAGCTGTCAGGACCAGCACAGGCCTGGGCAGCAGGAGGGCCGGGCTGATGGGCCCGTCCCAGCAGAGGCCTCCGCGAGTCCTGTCAGAGGCTCCGGAGCTGGGACCACCCTGCAGAGCTGGCCGAGTTTGGACAAAGGCGCTGGGCTCTTGTGGCCCCTGCGTGGACCAGTCGCGGCCTCAGGGAAGCAGGGGCGTAGCTTTGGATGCGGTCGAGTCCGTGGGCACAGGGCACAGGGCTGTCAGATGCGGTGTGTCTGGCAGGTGGGGGGTGAGAGCCCCGTCCTGGGGCGGGGTCCTGTCGGCTGCCGTGGCGTCCACTCACAGGTCTCCTGTTGTCCCCTGCAGGGATCCAGACGAGAGGCAGTGTGGAAACGGGATGACCCGAGTGTGTGTTCGCCGCTTCGTTTTGCAGGTGTGTTAAAGCACCCTGGGCTACCTCTCTCTCTCCACCATCTGCCACCTTGCCATCAATGCTCTGCCGTCGCCGGCTTGCGTGGGGGAGACTGTAAAGGGCGTCTGGGTGGCTGGAGTCCAGAGTCTAGTCCTTCATCCAGAGGGGAGGTCAGTCGGCTCGCTGCATCTGGGGGCCCAGGGGGAGGCAGCATGGAGACAGAGCCATGAGGTCAGCCTCAACCCAGAACTGCTGCAGAGGGTGCTGGGGGGGTGGGGTGGGGACAGGCACATGGCGGTTGGGTGGGGGATGGGGGAAGCTGCGCCTCACCCCCACTCCTCACTCAAGTGCCCCAGGATTTACACCTGCGTTTCCTTCATTCCCAAACTGGCAGAGACCCCCATATGTGTGGCCTGAGGGTCAGGTCTCCCAAATAATTCACTAGATGCCAAGGTCACATCCCTTTCGGGAAAGCTCCTGGTATCTCTATGAAGGGAGGAAATATTAGAACCGGCTTGCAAAGATGTTGGTATATTTTCAAAACATAAACTGAAACGATAAACACATTTTACACACACAAGCAGGATGTCATTTGCCCTAGAGAAAATAATTACAGGATTTATAAAAACAGTATTAATTTCTACAACATCACAAGTAGCCTAGGAAAAGCACTCAGTGTTTGAGGACCTCGAAACAGCTCCCCTGCGTTCTTTCTTTCACAGGCCATGCCCAGGGGCCGCCCAAGGAGGCCTTAGGGCCCTGGAGGATCAGGGGTCTCCCTAGGTGGGGCCCATCATCTCCTTGAGGGAAAAGGGGTATCAACAATCATGGGTGTGGGATACCAAGTTTTATCAAAGCCAGTGTGACGCCAGCCTTAACAAAGAGACACTACACCATCAAAATGTACATTATTACAAGGTTTTTAGAAACTCACGAGATGTAGCTAAAGCTTTAGCCAGAGGCAAATTTGTAACATTTGCCAGAAAACAAACGGTGGAAAGAACTAAGCTCTTCAAGAAGGCAGGAGAAGAACAAGGTTAGTCCTAAGAAATTTAGAGAATGAAAAGGATAAAAGGTTATTAAAAGTCAAGAAATAGAAAATACTCATTCTGGGCAACCTGAGGCTCAGAGACGAAAGGCACTGCTGAAAGGCTCAGGACCACCTTGGAGGCGGGTCTTGGGACCGCAGGCCCGGTGCACCGGACACGGGGTGTGAGGGAAGGTCCCTGCCCCGGCCTTGGGACTTGGTCCACAGCCGCATCGTGGAGGCCTCGGGGCCGCCGGCCACCTAGAACCGTCTAGGACCACGGACGGCCTAGGATACTTGTCCTGCGTGGGCAACAGAACGAGCCCCGCGTTTTTATCACACTTGGGAAAAAAATGCCAGAGTGCTTCTGAGTTCCTTATTTTGCTATTCACAGCCCAGTCGTCGGCTGATAATATGTAGGAACGCCTGTTTTGCCGAATTTGTTGGTGAGATTAGCATCTCAGAGCGACCAAGGCGGCGCGAGTCGCACCCCGGCGGCGGCGGGCGCGGGCGCGGGGCGCGGGGCCGGCAGGCGGCGCCCTCCCGCCGCCGCCGCCGCCGCCGCCTCCCGCCCGCTCCTCCCGCGCCGGCCGCCGGGCTCGGGCTCCCGCTCCGCCCGCGCCGCAGCCAGCACTTTGCAAACTCCTCGCCCGCCCGCGGCGGCCGCAGCTCCGCGCCCTGTCCGCTCCGGTGCGGCCGCGGGGCCGCCGGCGGCGCGGAGGCGCCCGGGGCGGGCGCGGGCGGAGGCGGGAGCCGGGCGCCGAGGCGGGGCCGCGCCGGGCCCCGCGCGCCGCGCCCCCGGGCCGAGCCCCGCGCCGCGCCGCGCCGCGCAGAGCCGCCGTCCCCGCCGCGCAGCCACGGCCGCGCCGCCGCCGCCCCGCCGCCCGCGCGCCTGAGGCGGGGACCATGGCGAGCGCCGCCGAGCCCCCGGCCAGGCGGCCGAGTACCTGCAGGAGCTGACCCGGATCGTCGCGGCGCAGCAAGAGCTGCTGGCGCGCCGGCGGCGGCGCATCGAGGAGCTGGAGCGCCAAGTGGCGCGGCTGAGCCGCGAGAACGCCGGCCTGCTGGAGCGGCACCGGCGACACCTGGCCGCGTGCGCCCGCCGCCCCGACCCCGGGCCCAGCCCGCAGCCGCTCGGCGCCACCCCGGAGCTCGGCGGCCACCGCGACAAGTAAGTGGGGACCGGGGGCGGCGGGCGTGTCGGGGGCGCGCGAACTTTGGGGCCCCCCGCGCCCCTCAGGGCTCGGCGTGGAGGGTGCCCGGCCGGGGGGCACCTCGGGGTACCCCCGGCGGGGTCGCGGCCCGCTCCGAGAAGCGGTCTCTGCGGGATTGAGCTCCCGGGGAAAGGGGCTCCGGGGCGCTGTCCGGCGCTCCCGCGCGCCCGACTCTCCGCGGACGGCCGGCTCGGGACTCGGGTTCCAGCGACCCGGGAGCTCGCATGCGGGATGGTCTCGCCACAGAGGGCTGTCTGGGCGCTCCCGGGGCTTTGGGTGGCGAGTCCGGAACCCTGACCCGGAGACTCCAGACCCGGAGCGCGGGGCGCAGCAGGCGCAGATCCCGCCCTCGAACGGGCCTGGGTCCCTCGCGGGAGCTTCCCTCGGGGAGGGACTCTGCTGCCTCCAGCCCAGCACGCGCGGAGCCCTCCTCCCTCGGGACGCCTTCGTCTCTTCCTTCGCGGCTCCGAGTTAATACCCGCCTTCTTGGCCCTGGGATTACCCGGGGCTATTTCGGAGCGAGGATTAAGCCGGAGACGGGATGGGGCAGGACTGCCTGGCCGCGCGGGCCCCGGCGTCCCTGCCGCGGGTTTGCCTCCCGTGGGTCCGAAGTCGTGTGCGCGGCTCCGCTCCGCAACAGTCCTGGTGCCCATCTGGGCGAGGCGGGGAGCGCGGGGCCCGGGTTTCCCGGGGGGTGGGGCTCCTGCGTGCTTTGCTCCCTGTCTAACCCCTCGGTCCCCGCGTCTTTGGGACCGCCTGGCCACACACCACGGACTGGGGCGGAGGAGAAACTGCGTGGGTTTGGAGGTAGGGGGTGGAATGCCAGTGGTACGCAGCTTCAGGGAAGATTTTCTGGGAGGTTAGGGGTGGGCAGAAATGATGGGGGAAGAATTACCCCGACTCCAAAATCCTTCAGGGGAGGGGGCTGCTGATTCCCAGGCGTCCAGGTGTGGCTGTCCGGTCCTCTGGTCACCCGAGACCCCACGTGCCTCTGCCCTTGGCTGGGCTGTGCAGGCTGCGGTCACGGGACACAGAAGCCTCGCTGCGGCCGGCTCCCTGCGAGGTCCTGGGCCGTGCTCCTGGCTCTAGTGGGCCCTGGAGGAGGAGGGGCGCCTGGGTGGGTCAGGGCTCGAGTGAGCCGGGTGGCTCTGCAGTGCCAGGCCAGTGGCAAACTTCTTTCTGTTTGTGTGCTGGGAGGGCAGAGGCAGGATGGGACAGCTCTCAGCCGGGATCACTGGAGAGGGAAGAGGCCCCGCGCCGCCTCTGCGTTCCTGCCCCTGGCTCTCCAGCATCTCCGAGACCCCGCTATCACTTGGTCTCTCCTGAGTCCTGACCCCCAGGCAGGGAATCATGGAAGAGCCGGGCCGGAGGAAGCCGCCAGCGGCTCGGCAGGCAGGGCCTCAGGGCCACGTACTGTGGGCAGAGGCCTCGCAGCAGTGTCCAAGGGCTCCTTCTTCCCCTTCAGAGTCACTTCCGCTGACCAGGTGTGGCCGGAGGATGCTTCCAGCCTGCTTGGGGACCCCCACCCCCAGTGCTGGTGTGGGCGGCAGGCTCAGAGAGAGGGAGCTGGGGGTGCTGAGGCGGGGCTTGGGTCCCGCGTCCCCAGCGTGGCTTCAGAGCCTGTGGTCGTGTCTTTCTCAAGAGAGACGGTGGCAACACCGAGTTCTGGGTGGAGGGGGGCGTCTCAGGCTGGAAGGTGCACACAGGGGCCTGGGGATGGTGCTAAGAAGCAGATGCTGAGCAGTGGGTCTGGGAGCGGGGCAGCCGGAGAGCCTGAGAGTCTCCCAGACTCCTGGCGGCAAGGGTGCTGCGGCTTTGGGGCCACACGTGAGGAGTAAGGAGTCAGGCTGGGAGGCTGGAGCGTGTTGACAGGACTGGGGGCCCGCCTCCCCGTCCGTGTCTTTCCCCAGCCTTTGAGGAGAGAGGGCGCCAGAGCCCCCCCCCCTCCACCAGGGCCCGTGCCCTGGGCTGGTGGCACATACGTGCCTTCTCCCTTCTGGAGGGTGGGTTCCAACCCCTGCAGTGTGGGGGGAGTGAGCTGTGGGCTGCTTTTCCAGACCACATTTGAGAGGCCCCTGCCCATCCGTGGAGAGAGGTGATTTATGCCTAAGAAGCAAGGGGGTAACCAACCGCCTGAGAGCAACTGGCTTTTATTCAGCACCTACTGGATGTGGAGCCATTGGTGATGTGCTGGAGACCCCAAATGGAGAGCGGAGGAGGCAGCCAGGGGGTACACAGCACGGGCAGGCGGCCAGGCCCCAGGGGCTGTGGGGCAGGTCTCCTCTTAGCTTCGGGGTGTTTAATTCACAGAAACAGGGCTGCCACAGCTGCCACCAGGCTCTTCCTGAGTATAAAGAGAAGATAAAGGTGTACAGGAAACGCACACAGTGGGTGCTTAATGCACGGCACACTCTTTCCTTGTCAGGCAGGGTCTCATTTTGGGGGGCTAGGTGAGCACAGGTCTGGTGGAGACCCTCTGGGACATGTGGAGTGGAGCACTGCACCCTGGAGGAGACAGTCCCGAAGGTGGGGCGGGGGGGGGGGTCGGCCCCCTGGGGTACCTGGCTGGACCGAGCCGACAGGCAGTGCAAGTCCACATCGTTGAGACTGCTTCCTGCTGGAGGACTGGCTCCACTTTCCCAGGCCCTGCCCCCCCACCTGCAGACCGGGGCCCCTGAGGCTGAGGGTCCAGTGAGCAGGCAGGCTCGGCTGGGCCTGGCTTGAGTCAGCAACCCCTGGCCCCTTGGCCGCTGGACAGGGTGCCCCCACCTGCCTGGCAGGCACAGCAGGGAACGTGAGGATGGAGGCCGCGGGATAGGCTCACACTGGACGCCAGTCGTCTCTGGACCGCCCCTGCCAGGCAGTCCTCGGGGGAGTTCCTGGGGGTGGGGGAAACCTTTCCACCCAAAGACCTTTAACCCCTTCTCAGGAAGTCCCTGTCCCATCTCGGCTGAAGGTTGACATCGTGAGTCTCTCGGCTTTGGGGAAATGAGGGTAATAGGGAAGGAAGGGGACGCCTTTGGTTCCGTTGAGTGTCTCACTGCTTTTTTTGGTGACATCAAAATTCACATCCAGTGTTCAGTCAGCTCCATCCTAATGTTTCTAGAACCGGCCCCTCCCAACCCTCCAGGAATTCGGGCTCATAATAGATGCTCGGTAGATCCTGCTGAACACGGGGGGCTTGGTTAGGATCCGTGTGTTCTCCATTAGAAAGTCAGCGTGGGCTTTCAAGGGTACAGCTGTGCCGATGAGCATGCAGACCCAGACTCGGGGGAAGCAGGTGCGTGCGTCGCTGCGGCGTCCACGAGGGCGACCCACGCGCCCGCCCCTGCTCCGGGTCTTCACGTTTACCAGCTCCTTTCGTGGGCCCAGCGCTGCTCCCCCGAGGCGGGGACAGTGGCCTCTCCCGTTTCACGGATGTAGAGACTGATGCTCAGAGAGGTCCCAGGACCGGCTCTGGCCCTCCGCCTGTCCAGTGTGGAGCCAGGAGTGGGGGCCCTGCTCTCAACCCCCCGCCCGCACCTGCCCTTCACGCTCCCCAGTGATCAGACATCCTCCCGTCGGTCCTGCGTGACTCCCAGCCCGAGGCGCTGGAGGAGGCCCGGGAGTGCATGGTGCTTGTCCTGCCTCCTGGGCCCCTGACACCCAGGCCAGGTCTGCAGCATCACCCGAGGCTGCCGTGCGGAGGGGCCCAGGGTGCCATGGGCCGCTGCCTCCGGCCTCTGTTCCTGAGTTTCCAGCAGAAGTCAGCCTCGGCCTGACGAGGCTGGGAGGCCCGGTGGAGCCGCCTCCCTTGGCGACCGCGTCCGCTCCAGCCCTCGGGGGCTGTCAGCTCACCGGAGAGGACGTCTCTCTGGAGCTGCGAGCTGGTGACTCACTCCGGGGGAGGTTTCCAGGGGCAATCAGTCTCTGGGGACTTTCCAAACGGGTGCTCCTCTGGTCTCTGCTGATATTAACCATGACGAAGGCATGTTAGTTTCAGGGGAGCGGGAAGGGGTGATGCTGGAGGGTGACCGGCGATGAGGGGGTGGGCAGGAGGAGGGGACTCACACACCTTACGGGGTGGGTCCTGGCTGGGAGCCTCCGAGAGCACATTTATCTTCAGAGCGGCCGGGGAACCCCAGACCCAGGCCGCAGGGTCAGACGTCCCGGCCACCTCTGATTCCACCTGTGGGGACTCGCACAGGCCAAGAGAGGCTGAGCAAGCTTCTCTGATCTGCAAGGGCGGAGGGGGGCGGCCGAGAGAGATACCGGGCTCCTGTTCTCGGTCAATAATGCTCTTGTTCTCCCAGCCAAGTAGCTGGTGCCGGGGAGGGCGTCCCCCCGCCGGGCACGGGCTGCTCTGTGCCTGCAGGGCCTCAGTCCGGCTGAAGAACACGTGGTCACGTCCCAGGGAGCAGGGCGAGCCGTTCTTTCTCAGGCAGATGGTCGAGTCTGCAGAAACAGGAGATGCTTCTCTGACGCTGTCTCCCGGCCGTCCGACACGCTAAGCCAGTGATTCTGTTACAGCCTGGAGGATAAATCCTGAGATAAATCTGGTTCAGGCCTCCAAGCCTGCAGAGGTCTCGGGGCTGTGCCTGTGAGGTCTGTACTCAGGAGTTTGGGGTCAGGGGCAGTTTCGGTCAGCTGTGTGGCTGCTTGTCAGCTGCCTCGCCAATGACATTGTTTTGACAGCTGATCTCGGGGTTTTTGTTCCCTGCTTTCTGCTTTTGTAAGAAACAGCCAAGCTTTGCCTGACTTGGGGAGGGCACCATTCTGAGAGAGTCAGGGTGTCATCTGTGTAATTGGCCACAGAGCAGCGGGAACAAAGTGACCGGCTGGGCGTCGGGCAGGCTCTGGGAGGGGGCATGAGCTGGCCTCACTGAAACGGAGCAGAAGGCACAGAGGAGGTCGCAAGGCAGCCGGGAAATCAGAGGGCCTCGGATCTTCCGCCACCCCCACCCCACCACCATGCAGACACAGGTCAGGCTGCAGCAGAAAAGGCTCCTGACTTCAGAGCAAGCTTCCCAGAGTGACGGCCTTGCTCGGGATCCCCAAGACTGTGACCTTCAGTGTCCGGAGCCTGCTCTTCTAGGAGTGCTGTGTTGACGGGCGATGCCACACTCGTTATTAGGGACGCTGAATGCTTATGCTTTACTGAGTGAAGAGCCCCAGCCTTGAGGCTATTAAACACTTTCTGCAATCCACGTTCCCCAGCCTCATAGGGAGTCTCTGGGGGGCCCCAT
Source organism: Nanger dama (assembly GCA_917880005.1). NCBI lineage: Eukaryota > Metazoa > Chordata > Mammalia > Artiodactyla > Bovidae > Nanger > Nanger dama. Next base: position 2,105,090 of record CAKJTW010000016.1, on the reverse strand, counting down.
GATGACGCCTCAGCTGCTCAGCCCTGCTCGGCTCTGCAGGCACCCATCAGCCTCACGCACCCCCCCAGGGGGAGGACGGATGGAGCAAGGCAGGCTTTGCCCCAGGTGCCCCCAGGCCAGTGGGCTGGGGAGGTGGCCCTGCTCCAGAGACCAGGTTGCGGGATTGCGGGACGCCTGGCGCTGCAGGACACCAGGGACGCTGGCTCGGGGAGGGACGGGGTACCCAGACAGCCCTTGAGAGTTGCTTTATTTGAAATTTCCAAACCCATGGAAACGTTGAAAGGACTGGAACCAGGCAGAACACCGCCCACCCCCCACCCCCCACCCCGCCCCGATTCTCCAGTGAAGGCTTGATAGTTTGTTCACGACATGCCTGTCCATCCGGGAGGGCGTGGTGGGACCAGTTTGAGGCAGGGGCTGGGCTGGGCCCCTCAGACCCACTATCTCTTTGTCCCCCCTGACTGCTCCTGGTGACTCAGCCCTGCCTGGTCCTTGGTCTCAATCAGCGGCTCCCCCATGGCCTCCACGTGGGCAGGGACACAGACCCTGGGCCGGGGTGAGAGAGGGGCTGAGTGGTGTGCGGGCAGCCTCCAGCAAGAGGCAGATGGCCAGCCTCGGGCGTCAGCCTCCGAAGACTTCCTGGAGGAGGCGGCGTTTGAGGCCAGGCTTGAAGAGCGAGAGAGAGGATGGTCCCTCGGCAGCAGACAGCACACGTGGGCGCCGAGACAGGAAGTTGGGGCACAGCTTGTCTGGAGTTGGATGTACTGCCTGTGGTCGTGCCGGGCCTGGGAGTGGGGACAGTGGGCAGGTGAGGCCCGGGTGGGCACAGAAGCCCAGGGCGCTTGCTGAGAACCGGCGTCAGCTTTGGGGGTGGGAGTGGGGAACAAGGCCACTCACCCTCAACCAAGCTGTGCTTTGAGCCTCGTTGCGAGATGCTCAGCTTTCCTTGGAGGAACCGAGGTTCACAGAGGAACAGGCAGTGATCCTGGGCTCTGGGCACCCAAACTCCGGAGCGCTTCGACAACGATCAAGCCCTGGTAATAACGAAGCTTTTCCTGGTGCTCCAGCGCCATGACACGTGTGGGCTATCATCACCCCATTTTGCAGATGTGAACGCTGAGGCTCAGAGAGGTTGCCGGTGGTCACCAGAGCAGGGGCGTGTCTGCCTCTAGAGCCCGGGCGCTGTCGCACCAGACCTGTCCACTGCGCGGTGTGGGTGTTTGGGGCTGATTCTGGCTGTGCGTGGTCGGTGCACCCAGGCTTTTGGCTCCAGGAGCCAGGACTGTCTCCAGCACCGCCGTCCATCCTGGGACAGCCCTGCCTTTTCCCTTTGAGTGTCGGGTTTGGCCTCTGCCGCGCTCTGGTCTCCTTGGGGAAGTTACTTCAACACCAGGAACCCGAGTCCTTTTCCTGCAAAATGATACGGGTGGTGGCCCCCACTGATGGGGTGGTGGCAAGCAGGAGGTGCCGTGTGCAGGGCAGGGACTCTGAAGCTGTCAGGCTCCAATTGGACTGGTGTGTTTCCCCAAGCACATGGTGAGGATGGGCCGGCCTGCCGCTGAGGCCTCTCCGGCGTGTTGACCCTTGGGACACACCGGGCACACGGTCCTTTTGGCCCCGCCCCGGCTCTGCCCCCCCATCTTGCTGGCTGGAGGGGCCTGATTGCTCTGCATGGAGAGCGTCAGACCACTCGGACCCTGAGGCCCCTGGACAGCCCCTCTGCCCCCCAGGGGACCGGGCCCACTGCGGGCAGAAGATGGGGCTCCTGTAGCCCGCATCCTGGTGGCAGACCTGGCTCTCACGGTTGGTCGTGCCCATCAGGTGTCCAGCGGGGCAGGGCTGGCACGAGGCGCCCTGTGAAACCCCAGCATCCTCCTGGAGAGCCATGGCACCAGGGCCCTCATGGCACAGGCCTTGGGGCTCCCTGGCAGCCTGAGGAGGGTGGGCGGGTGGCCTCACCCCTCCTGCTCCCCTTGGAGGGTGAGGGGCCTCTCTCGGGGCCCTGGCACTGCTGTCTCTGGCGGGGACAGTGGTCACTGGGTCCCCCTTTTGGTTGCCTGAGTGGACAGTGTACCTGGCATGGTCCAGGTGCCATGAGGAGACTGGTGTGTCTGCAGCAGAGGGACCCAGAGGACAGCGAGGGAGAGGAGAGGGGAAGCTGCAGGCGGCAGGTGGGCAGGACCAGCAGCTGTGGTCCTGAGGGGCTCTGGGAGCAGACGCTGGGCGTCCCAGGGGGCTGCCTGGGGGAGGGCACTGGACTGGACTCCTGGCTCCGGGAGGGAGAACCAGTGAGCAGGGGCTGCGGGAGATGCTGTAGGACTTGGGGGTCCTGGAGGCGAGCAGGGCACATGGGTTCTGGATAAAAGGAACAAGCCCCATCCTGTCTAACCCTCCAACTGCCTGTCCAGACGGAAGGGAGAGCTCATTGCTTAACCAGAAAGATGAAGGTCTATCTAGTCAAGGCTATGGTTTTCCAATAGTCATGTAAGGACAAGAGAGCTGGACCATAAAGAAGGCTGAGCACCGAAGAACTGATGCTTTTGAGCTGTGGTGTTGGAGAAGACTCTTGAGAGTCCCTCAGACTGCAGCGAGATCCAGCCAGTCCATCCTAAAGGAGATCAATTTTGAATGCTCTTTGGAAGGACTGATGCTGAAGCTGAAGCTCCAAGACTTTGGCCACCAATGCAAAGAACTGATTCCTTGGAAAAGACCCTGATGCTGGGAAAGACTGAAGGCGGGAGGAGAGGATGAGATGGTTGGATGGCATCACTGACTCCATGGACATGAGTTTGAGCAAGCTCTGGGAGGTGGTGAGGGACAGGGAAGCCTGGGGTGCTGCAGTCCATGGGGCGCAAAGAGCCCAACACGTCTCAGCGACTCAACAGCGAGGAGCCCAGATGCTGGCCTGTATTGTCTGTGGTGTCTCTGGACTGGTGAGAGGGTGGGGCTGGCTGACCCCCTGGACCCTGCCTCCAGCACCCCTCACTCACCCCTCCAGAGAAGCAGCCCAGGCAGGGACGTCCGCCTCCCCTGGGTGGCTGCCTGGGGGTGGATGTTAATGAATACATGTTGAATGAATGCATGAGTGAGTCAGTGAATGAATGAGTGTTCCAGTTATCTGTGGCTGAGTAACAGATTACTCTAAAATCCAGAGGCTTAAGGCGAGCTGCGTCTTCCGAGCTGAGATGCCGCAGGGCGGGGGCTGGTACGGGTGGGTCTTCTGCCCCCTGTGCGGCCGCTGGGAGTTACTTAATGGTGTTCAAATAGTGGACGCGCTAGTCTGGGGCATCAGAGCACCTTCCTCGGAGATCTGGGAACCGGTGGAGATGCCCAGATTGCTGGCCCTGTGGACCAGAGTGTCCACACCTGGCCTCTCCAGCTCGGGAGTCTGGAGACCCCAGAGCCAGGGTTCTGAGGCTTGGAGGGAGGCTGGGAATGCCACGTTCTGAGGCTTCCTGTGGCTCGACCTTGGGGATCCCACGAGGTCACTTCTGCCACCTGCTATTGGTCAAGCAGATCCCAAGGCCAGTTTCAGGCGGGGAGGGGACTGGACACGCCCCTCCCTGGGAGGAAGAGCAAGGAGTTGCAGCCCTCTTCCCCCTGTACTCAGGGTGCCCAGGCCCCATGCTGTCGCTTCTCCCCAGGCCAAAAGGGACACTCTCTGTGTGGGCTCTGGTGCCGTTCTGGCCCCTGGTGGGTCGCTCTCTGTGGTGCCAAGTGTCTGACGGGCGTTGTCCAGCCGTAGCCCAGCAGGAGCTGGGTACCTGGGCTCAGAGTGTGTCCCAGGCCGGCCTGACCAGATGCCCACCCGCCACGCCGGGAACCTGTCCACTCCCGTCTGCATCCCCTCACTCTGAGCTGTATTTTTAACTCCGCCATATGGCGGAGCCGCCAAAACATCCAGGGAGGAGGGCGGTGGTGGTGGGGAGTGGTCTGGAGGAACTGATCACTGCTGACGGTTTGTGATAACTGCGGTAATTAAGAGCACACCCCTGCTCCCCCAGCCTCGCGGGTGCCCTGAGCAGCTTCACTCCTGCTGGGGAGGGGGCCGCTGGCCTGTGGGGGTGGGGATCCCGCACCAGGGGTGTGCGGAGCCCCTGCCTGCCTCGCAGGGAGCCTGAGAAGCACGGCCCTCCTCCCTCTCTGTTTCTCCCCTGTCCCGAGACATCTTGCCCAGACATTATTTCCCTGCAGGCTCCCTCTCGCTCCCAAACCTGCCCCGGGTGGGGGTGGCCGCCAACACTGCCCTCTGCTGCTCACCCCGATGCGTGCAGTTTCCACGCTCCGTGCCTTGGCTCATGCGGGTCCCTCTGCCTTGTGTCCCGCAGGGACCGGCTTCCCTCTTGGAACTCCTCGTGGTTCTGATCCACATTAGAATGGGCCTTGCCTTCTGCCTGTGCTGCGGCCCTGGGTCCCCTGAGGCTTCCCAGCCGACCTGCTGCGGCAGTGCCCTGCTGGGAGCCCTGCCTCTCCCCTCCATCGAGCTGGCCGCGCCGGATCCTGGCTCCCTTCAGATGCCTGCCCAGCAAATCACTTATGTTTCAGATGAGATGTTTTAAATGAGGGCCTTCCCAGGTGGCTCAGTGGTAAAGCCACTCCTGCCGATGAAGGAGATATGGGTTTGATCCCTGATTGGGGAATATCCTCTGGAGAAGCAAATGGCAACCTTCTCCAGTATTCTTGCTGGGATAATTCCATGGACAGAGGAGCTTGGTGGGCTACAGTCCAGGGGGTCAGAAAGAGTCAGACGTGGTTGAGCCACTAAACAAGCAAACAAAAGGGCATTTAAAACAAGTCCACAGTTGACGTCTGAACAGGTCCAGGGGCTCCAGGAGGGGTGTGTGCACCCCAGGGGGCAGGCAGTGCCATCCTTGGAGGCACAGGGGGCTTCTGTTTCCACTGAGCGTTGACTTTCGTCCTCAGTGTCTTTTGGGGGCAGTCTTTTGTGACATGTGTGACATTGCTGCGGTTGTGCCCACACACGATTAGTAAATACACGCAGGTGCAGTTATCGTGTGGACACGTGCCCACTCTCTCTGCGGGCAGGGAGGGCTCAGCACAGCCTAGCGCCTGGCATTTTCACCTGCAGCTGGGCTCTCCCTGCTTGTCTTCTGGAGTCGGTGGCTCTCCTGGCATGCGGTCTCTGCTGGGAGGTGGGCTGTGTGCCTGCTGCGTGCTTCCTGACCCCTTTTAAATCTGTGTGCACCCCCCTTACAGATGAGGAAACTGAGGCTCAGAGTGGTGGAGCATCTTTCCCGGGGTTGCACAGCTAGGAAGGGGCAGGGCCAGATGAGAGCATACCCGTGTTCTGTTCTGCTCCATGTCTGCTTGCTCTGGGGCTCTGCCCGGGGGCCAGGCAGTGGCGGTGATGGGAGGGTGGTCCTGCTGGCAGCGGGCTGGACAAGGCCTGCGAAGGCCCCTTCCTGTGGAGAGGGCTCAGGGAGCCCCTTCTCTCCCGTCCCAGGAGAGCTGAGAGCTCCGGGCCAGGAAGAAAGGGTGAGGGGTGGATCTGCAGGACAGTGCCGAGCAGGACCGGCATCCGTGGGGCGTGACCTCCTTACGAAGAAGCCTGCCGACTCTGGTCCGAGAGGGAGAGGGCAGCAGGGGAGGAGCTAATTCACGGCCGTCTCCCCGGATTGTCATTCACCAGATGCCAACTGCCTCGTGCCCTGAGCTGCAGGAGACTGGGGTGGAGGGAGGGGAGAGAGTTGCCTTTGCTCTGTCCGCACCTCGGCCTGTCTCCTCTGCCTGGACTGCTTTGAGTCTGGAGGCACTCTTTCCCTCTCCACTGAACCCACGCTCCAGGTTCCATCTAGCAAGTTTCAGAGCCTTGCTGTGTGCAGACGTGTGCAGGGTTGGGGGTCAGGGGCGCAGGGAGGTGCCTCGTTGCCTCTGGGGAAGCAGGTGCCCCCTCTGCCCCATGCAGGGCATGGGGGCAGGTGTTAGGGGCAGGCACAGCCAGCCCCAGATGGGAGCGTATCTCTCTTGCACAGCCCCCGGGGCTCTGCGTGTCCCTCTAGGAAGACTTGGTGTTTGACGTCTCTCAAGGTGACAGCTTCAGCCAGAGCTCACCGGTTTTCTCCCTGGATAGCTCTCCTCTGCTTTCGTTTGATTGAGGCAGACTGTGCCGTCTCCAGCTCGCAAGCTCATGAGGACCTCTCTGTGCACCCAGCTGGGGTGCCTGAGCCCCAGGTTTAGTGAGAGAGATCCCAGGCGGGGTCTGGCCCGCCTGGGGCCTGCAGGCTCAGCCCAGCCCGGCCACGGTGCAGGCGGAGCTTGGCTCTCTGTCCGTGAAAGGCCGGCCTTGGTTCAGTCAGACCCACACTGCGCGGGGGCACTCCTCACAGCTGGGACCTCTCCAGGGCAGGTGCGTCTCAGGCTGCTCCATCCCGTGAGGAGGTCGGGGGCCGGGGGCCCACTCAAGGCCTAGCTTGCCAAGTGCAGTTTCATTAAAACAAATTGCTGAGCTGGGAGCACACGGGCCTGGGTTTGGGTCCTGGCCTCATCCTAGCAGGCTGGCAAGTTTCCTCCTCACCTGGAAAAGTGGGCCTAAGGAGAAACAGAGGCCTTCTCGTAGGACAGAGCTGGTCAGCACAGCACGGGACGGGGGAGAGCCAGGACAGAGCCGGTCAGCACAGCACGGGAGAGGGGGGAGCCTTATTATTTGGCAGGTTGTGGGGGAGATGGTGAAAGGGGTCTTGGAGGTGGAAAGGGGGTGATCCCTGGCCTGGGTGGGGGAGGACATGTGACCTAAATGGCTGCCTCCCAGTATCTGCTTTCTCTTTATTAAAACCTCATTTTTGGTGTGTTTTGTGTTTTAATATGGCCACGATGCCAGGGAGAACAAAGAACATCTTTCCCAGCCTCCCAGGTAGTTAGACATGGCTGTGTAACTGCTCTGGCCAGTAAGAGGTAAGCAGTGTGCAGTTTCCAGGAAGTGTCTTTAAAGGAAGAGGTGGGTCCTTTCCCCCTTTATTGTTCTTCCTGTTGGCTGGAATGAGGAGGTGATGGCTGGAGCACAGGCAGCCATTCTGGATCATGAGAACAGTGGTTGCACTCTAGGGAGGGCAGGGCTAGTGAGCCGGAAGGCACCAGGGCCCCTGGGGGGCTCTTGGGGGGACTGCCCCATACAGCCTGGACCGCTTACCTCCAGACTCTGACATGAGCCACGATGGCTGGTTAATTCTTACAGTGTGAGACACAGAGGTGGTGGGTCGGGCAAGGGGCCCTGGACCCTCGGGGATGGTGTGTGTCTCGTGACAGATAGGGTACCGCCTGGGCTGCCAGCAGACAAGGCAGACACAGGGACAGACAGAGGGACAGACGCGGAGACAGACCGTCTCTTCTCTCCCCTGTGTGTTGCGTTCGCCAAAGGCTCATCGTTTATTCATTCATATAACTAGTTATTTGCCAAGCCTCATAAGTACCAGCCTGTACAGTGTGGGGGATGCTGGAGCAGAGAGGCTAGGGTCACGGGCACGCAGGGGGACGCAGGGGCCAGCCCCCTCAGGGGGTGCAGATCTGGTGGGAGGTGGCGCAGGAGGGCGCTGGGAGGAGAAGGGGTGCTGTGTGCCCGTCAGAAGTGCCTTCCACTAGTGTTGACGGTGCTGTATCTGCAGTTTGATTTCGAGACTAATGAGATTCGTTATAGGGATCGGGTGAAAGCAAGACTGGCCCTGGCCTGGGGTCACAGACAACAGGGGGTGTCTTTACAGCTCTACACCCCCAGCACCCCAGGTGTCCCTGCCCACGCATGCCCCCTGCCCCTTGGCTCCTTGAGTCCCTCCACAGCAAACCAGGGGCCCGCAGATGATTCTGCCTTGGTTCAGAAGCAGTTTGCATTTGGAGAGAGGAACCGGACAGGCAGTGGGGTTGGGGTGGAGCACAGGGCCCGGAAGGGCAGAGGAGGTTTCGGGGCGGCCGCTCCACGAAGGCGAGTTTGGACCCAGGCTTAGGAGTCCCCTGACCGCCTGGCCCGCATCGCTGGCTCAGCAGCTGGGCTGGGAGCTTTGGGCTATTTATATCCACTCCAGCAAATCTTCTGATCTCAAGGATCCTTTCCAAAGCCTGCGTCGTGCTGGCCTCTTGCATGCTGACCGGCAGCTCAGGGACGAGGGCTGAATGCAGAGCAGGGCCAGCCTGGAGGGCCTCCTCGTCCACCCCCCACGCGGGCTTTGAGCGCTCGCCGGTGCCGCTGGCTGGTGAGCCCAGGCCTGGGTCTCTGCGGCGGGCAGCTGTTTCTCTGTCCTTAGGGCGAGGGGAGGCTAGCAGGAAGCAGGTATTATTACTTGAGTACCTGCTATGTACAAAAGCACTTTTTCCCCCGGGCCCCCCACCTCCCCACCCCCCACCGAAACGAAAGTGAAAGTCGCTCAGTCGTGTCCGACTCTTTGCCACCCTGTGGGACTGTACAGTCCATGGAATTCTCCAGGCCAGAATGCGGGAGTGGGTGGCCTTTCCCTTCTCCAGGGGATCTTCCCAACCCAGGGATCAAACCCAGGTCTCCCACATTACTGGTGGATTCTTTACCAGCTGAGTCACAGGGGAAGCCCAAGAACACTGGAGTGGGCAGCCTGTCCCGTCTCCGGGAGATCTTCCTGACCCAGGAGTCAAACTGGGGTCTCCTGCATTGCAGGAGGATTCTTTACCAGCTGAGCTATCAGGGGAAGCCCTTTACCCCTGAAGGAGGTTATTTATCTTAAAAAAAAAAATCGTGGTGAATGTGCATAACACACAACCTACATTTTAACCATCTTTAAGTGAGCTTTTCAGTGGCAGTAAGTACATTCACATCGCGCAACTGTCCCCACCATCACCGCCAGACCCTGTTCTTCCCAAACGGGAGCTCTGTCCCCAGCAAACAACTCCCCGCCCCCTCCCTGGTCTCCCACCACCCGCGCCCTGTCTCTGTGAGCCTGGCTCCTCTCGGGAGCTCCTGTCAGTGGAACCGCACAGATCACGTCCCAAGTCTCGCCTCACGGAGCGTGGCGTTCTCTGCCGTAGCAGCGCTCAGAACGTCCGCTAAGGCTGCAGAGCCTCCTGTTGTCGGCGTGGACCCCACCCTGTCCGTCTGTCCATCTGTCGGGGCCCTGGGGTTGCTTCCTCCTCTTGGCTGCTGCGATAATGCGGCCGTGGACGCGGGCTGCACGTGTCCCTCTGATGCCCTGCTTCGCCCCAGTGGTGGCGGTGCTAGGTCGTGTGCTGACGTGGACTCTCAGACCCAGGAGCTCAGCCGCACAGCACTGGCGGGGGAGGTGCTGGTTCTCTAGTGCAGGGAGATGGCAGCGCAGCCCAACGCCCCCCTTGACGGGCAGCTCTGAGCCCCAGCGGCGTGTGGCCGGTCCCTCCCCTGCCTTTCCAGGGCCCCCAGATGTCAGCACCCACCAGTCCATCCTGCACCTTGCTCTCCCCAGCACGGCCCTGCGCACAGCCTGTCCTGGGCGTGTGCGGGTCCCCTGACTGTTCCCCCTCCCCCGTCGGCTCTGACTTGAAGCCCCGGGGCCAGCACACAGGAGGCCCTTGGGAAGTATTCCCGAGTGACCCACGGTGGGTGGCTGGGCGCGCTCTCCCTTCCCTGGGATCTGGGCAGCCCGACCCCACCCGGGCCGTCAAGGACGCAGACCCAGCCCCCCAGAAGGCGCCCTGTTCCGGGAGGCCACAGCCGCCTGGCCAGGCCTCGGGCTGACGGTGATGGATGGTTGTCCGTTGCTCTGCGTATTAGGTCGCTTCCCAGGCCTCTCGCAGCCTGGACTCGGGCTGCTGTGTGGGTTCAGAGCTTCGGGAGGCAGCGACCCCGCTGAGGGTGCAGGCGTGCCCCCCTGGGGGCCCAGGACGCACACAGCCTCCCTCTCCTAACCTGGCCTCCACGTGGGCCTGAGCAGGCGTGTTTGTAAGCACCCCTGGTGCATTGATCACTGCCGCCGCCAAGCTCCGTCTCTTCACCTCTTCTCCCACCCTGTTTCCCTCCTGGTCCACCCCCGGTGTCACAGCCGCCCTCCTCTGCCCCGCTGGGGCTCCGTCCCTCTGCGTCTTCCCTCGGTGTACACAACATACAGGGCTCCCCGGGGCACGTCCCTTTGCCACCAGCCACCGCCATGGCCAGTGGGGTGGGGGCATGGCTGGCCTTCTGGAGAGCTGCCTTGCCAGATGGGGTCCTCATCTAGAGGCCCCCAGACCTCACTCCCCGACCCTGACTCTAGCGACCCATGGTGGGACCACAGAAGCTGGTGATCCTGCCCCAGGGCGGGACATCTCTGGTGCGTCCACACCCAGGTGCCAGGGGCCGGGCAGACACCCAGGCCCCGCTCACCCCAGCAGTGAGGGCTTGTTCCCCAGAAGGCAGGGCCGCGTCTGCACGCCCAGGCGGGCATCGTCGCCCCTCATGGTGTTTGTCTGACCTCCCAGCCTCCAGCCCTTTGGAGGGACGGCCTCTGGTGCCTGGAGCTGGTGCTGAGAGCAGCAAGGGTGAGGGGTGAGGGATGTGGGGTCTGAGGGGGCCCGCCACGCTCAGCAGCCCGCCCCCCCGGGGGCTGGGACGGGCCACTCCCGAGGCTGCCGGCATCCACCACGCACTCCATGCCGCCATGGACCGTGTAGCTGTCTGTTTCCATGCCCACATCACCCACCTGGAGGACCTCGGGGTCAAGGTCAGGGTTGGCCTCTGGGCCATCTCGGTCTCCGAGTCCTCGGCCCTGGCTCAGTGCCTGGCACAGGACAGGGGCCTTTGTGGGTCAGGGTAGACGCCTGCCAGGGACACTGGTTCTTGGACTGCCTGGGATGCCAGCACTTGGGACAGTCCTGTTACTGATGCCCCCAGGAACCAGGGCCTTCAGCCTCCTCTGCCACCAGAACCGTGTTCTGACCGCAAACAGTCACTCGGTACAGTCAGAGAGCAGGTCTTGCCTCTTACTGGATGGAAGTCAGCGAGGATGTCACGGGGACAGGTGCCTGCCGGTGACTAACAGCAGATTTTACCCACCACCCCGTATGGATCACCACACAAGCTCGCTCCAGGACTGCCCCCCTCCCCAAAAATGTCAGCCTGGGACCAGACAGCTCCGAACTTCTCTGCTGCTTCCAGGTAGCAGCCAGTGTCAGGCCAGAGAACATGGTTAACACGCTTCATGCGAACAAGGGCACCTGGCTTGAGGACTGCAGCGTTCCTGCCCTCCTCTCCCCCTCCTCCCTCTCTTTGCCCCTGCCGGGGTCCTTCAGGACTTGGGGAGGCCCAAAACCCACCGGGTCTGAGATCCAGTACCTGGTCTCGCCTCTGGCTTCCGGGACGCCGTGCCTTCTACCTGCCAACATGACTCTTCTCTAATTAGTCTTATTTTGAAAGCAGATCTGCTTAATTGCAAGCAGTACTAAATATTGGTGTATAAATAGTCATTAATAACTGTATACGCAAGGAGTCCTCCCACCGAGTGCTGCAACAGCTGGGCCCTCGGATGATCCCTTGGGCAGCCCCAGCTGGGGGTGGTGTCCCGCCGGCCCCCTGCTGGTATTGATCAGTGATCCGAGGTGGCAGCAGGTAGGGGAGCATGATGGGGTGGGGGGACTCTAAGTTCTGGAGGAGGTGTTTCCAAAGCGTGGGGTTTTGAACAGCAACAGAGTAACGGGTCTCCCGACATCAAGTTAATGTACGCTCAGCAGTTAGGGCTTAAACGCAGCGGCCATCCTCACCCAAGCCCGGGGGACCACGGCGCCGCCCGAGTCCCGAGTGTGGAACGCAGTGATGGCGTCTGTCCAGCGCACAGGCGGGGCTGTGTGTTTCTTTGCTGAGCGCCTCACCCTGTTCCAGTGGCAGTGTCTCAGGCCAGGGCCTGCGAGGGTAGCAGAGGGGAGGCAGAGAGCTCGGTGGGGACGCGGGTGGAGGTGGCCAGACGCCCAGGTTTGGGGGCTGTTGGGAGCAGAAGCGCAAGGCTCACAGGTGGGCTGGAGGCGAGGCTTGGGATCGGGGAAGACCCCGCGGGTCTCTGGCAGTGGGCAGCGGTGCCCGATTCTGTGATCGGGCTGCGGGGCGGGGTGCCACTCCAGGGGTGGCTGGCTGGGAGGTGCTTCAGCCCCCTACTGGCTGTGCCTCGGAGCTGCTACGCTGTTAGTGAAAGCCCAGTGTGCTGAGCGCTCGCTCTCGGGGGTCTGGACACGTGTGTGAAGCCCCGGACGTGCTGTCGCTGTGTCATGCAGACCAGCCTCGCTGCCCTTGCATCCGCGGGGCCCCCGTCCGTCCCGCCCCCTCCTGCAGCCCCTGGCCGCCTCTGACAGGTTCGCCTTTTCTAGAATGCCATAGAGTCACGGTCACAGTGTGCTCTGGCCTCTTCACGTCAGTTTCTCCCGCTTGTTGCCTCCGTGGCTTTTCAGGGCTTGATAGCTCGTTTCTGTCTAGTGCTGAGTAGTATTCCGTGGTCTGGATGGACCACGCTTCTAAGGACCTCTTGGTTAGCATCCCCGTTTCACGGAGAACACTGGGCCCAGAGGGGCTATGGGACTCGCCTGTGAGCACACAGCAGAGCCCGGGCAGGAGCAGGGAGGGGGCGGGACTGCTGCCTTGGGGGTGGCCTCCTGGGCTCCCGCAGCCCCTCTGCTCTTCTGACGCCTTCGAAGTGGGTGCCTGTCACCACCGTGCACTTGGCTCCTCTCTGCTGCCCTGGCCACCTGACATGCTGCCTCACGGCGCATCCCCCTTGGGTTTTCTTCCTGGCCCATGCTTTGGCTCCCCAGCATGGCCCAGTGCCCCAGGGGGCAGGGCACTGCTGGGGGTGCCCCCATTTAGTGGGCCCTCCAAGCTCAGCCTCCAGTAGCCACTGCTGGACATCTACCAGCCCCCTAGCGAGCAGGCGCCGGGCTGCACAGACCCAGAGCATAGCGTCGCCGTGGCGAACCCCAGGCAGTGGTCTCCCTAAACGTGAGGCTCTTGATGCTTCCAGAACAGAGTCGCTTAAGAGTATCATTACATGTATTGCCTGGCGTGCACTTGCATCTTGCATTTCAGAAATTGAACGCTGACTTTTCCTTATCTAATATTCAGTGGATGTAATTTTCATGATAGTGGAGCTGAATTTCGTTTTCTCTCAAGCTGCACTGAAACACCTTTTACCGTCAAGTATTGCTGATGCTCCGTTTGACCCTGCTGCACTCGAGCTCTTCCCGCCCCCTCCTCATGGCGCTGACCGCCTTTAGCTTCCCTGCAAGCTGAGTGGGCTGCAGCAGCATCAGCCGCTTTCTGGGGCTGAGGGGTCACTTCCGGGAGGAGCCAGGGGCCCCCGGGGTGTCACGCCCTTTCTCTGGGCGCCCCTGCAGTCTCTGTGAGGTCTGACATCTCTCCCGCTCCCGGCGTTGGGCTCCGTTCCTTCCGCGAGTGCTTTGACCCTCTGTGCCTCAGTGTCCACATCTCTGTAATGGGGATAATAGTGGAGCCTACCCCTCAGGGCCCCCTGGGGCTTCCGTGGGTTGATGTTTGTGAAGCCCTTAACGTAGCATCTGGTCTGCAGTGAGCGCAGGGTTTCCTCTGTGCTGCGGCCTCTGGGCCTGTTAAGCTGTACACTGTCTGAGGCCAGAAATCCCCCTATTTGGGGGACTCTGAGGTCTCAGGCCCAAGGGAAGCCCTCCCCAAAGCCCCGGGATCCTGGAGATCCAGCCAGCAGAGTAGGGGGCGGCCTGGCTGCGTGCAGCAGAGGCCAGAAGCCCCAGGTGCAGAGAGCTGGGCTGGGATCCCTGCCCTTCCGGTGGGTCTCAGCCCCAAGCCAGGCCCTGCATGCAGCTGGCACCTTCACAGATCCGAATCTGCATGCGTGTGTGTGTGCGTGCGTGCGTTGAGGGCTGGGGTCACAGGCTGAGGGAGCAGATGCTCGTCCCTTGAGAAGGCAGAGGGGGTCCCGTCTCGATAGCAGGCAGTTCTGGGGTTCATCGGTGCCTGAAGATGGGGCAAGGCCTTTGTGAGGTAGTGAGCCTCCCATTGCTGGAATGTGTGCAAGCCGAGCGGGTGAGGAGTGGAGGCTTGATGGGAGTCCACTCGGGTCTCGGGCCCTTGCTCGATTGCAGCTCTCTTCCACTTTCTCCACCAGGCACCTCTCGGGAGCCACAGGTGTGCTCATTCAGAGCATGGGTGCTGTGTGGCCAGTTTCCTCATCTGTTAAATGGGGGTGAATGTGGGACCTGCCTCTTTGGGTCCAAGTGAGGGTGCATTAATACTCACGAGGCACCGACTTTCTTCTTTAGTAAAACTCTCCAGACTCTCCGGATGATGTAAGCTGGGGTGGGGGGCAAGCTTGGGGTGTCCGTAGGACCACCGGCAGCCATGGCTTCCCCAGGAGTGAGGGCAGAGCAGAGAGTTGGGTCCCATCCCTGGCGAGGGCCCAGCCCCTGGAAGTGTCAGCTAAGGAGACAGGGGAGCTGGTCTCATTTGGAAAACTGGCCAATGGAGGTCGTCCGGGGTCCAGTCCCGCATGGCCAGGCCGTGAGGGCCGCAGCCCCGGGGTGGAGCTGCTCGGGCCATCAGCTGCTAGGTGCTTGGTCCAGACCCGTGTTCAGGTTCCCGTCTGCTGAGCTGGCTGCACAGTTTCCGCCTGGGAGCTGGCGGGGTGGTCCTGCCCTTGAACTTCTCTGCGTCAGGCTGTGGGGAGCTGTGCCAGCAGGGACATGGCTCATGGCCACCCTCAGCGTCCTGGGGGCAGAGACGGAGCAGCTGCGTCTTTATTTTTTTTAATATTAATTTTTAAAATTTTAATTGGAGGCTAATTACTTTACAATATTGTAGTGGGTTTTGCCATACATTCACAAGGACCAGCCATGGGTGCACACGTGTCCCCCATCCTGAACGCCGCTCCCACCTCCCTCCCCATCCCACCCCTTGGGGTCATCCCAGTGCACCAGCCCTGAGCGCCCCATCTCATGCATTAAACCTATAAAACTCCTAGAGGAAAACAGAGGCAAAACACTCTCTGACATAAATCACAGCAGGAGCCTCTATGACCCACCTCCCGGAGTAATGGAAATAAAAGCAAAAATAAACAAACGGGACCTAATTAAACTTGAAGGCTGCGTCTTCAGCGGAGGCGGCGGGGCCTGTTTTCCTGGCAGCTGGCTGCTCTCGGCTGCCCGAGGCCCAGTGAGAACAGGGCTCAAGACCCGCGCCCCCTGGGGGGTCCCCGCCCTGCACGCACCCCCCACCCCAGGTCTGCTACTGCCTCGCCCCTCCAGACGACAAGCGCTCCGCTAAGCCTGGTGGCAGCCAGCGGTCAATAATCTGCTCGGCCCTTCGTCACCAGCACCAGGGGCTCGCTCTCTGCTGCCCGGGCTGCCTGGGGCCCTGGCTCTACGTCTGCAGTAGGGCGGCCTGGGGGCTCGCAGCCTTAGGACAGCTGGCCTCAAGGTCGGCAGACAGAATCCGAAGAGAATCCCCCTGTTGCTGGTGTGCTTTCACCTCCAAGGCCCCAGCCCCCCACCCCAGCCCCCCCATGAGCAGCTCAGATCACAGGGAGACCCTGAAGAGAGGCCCAGCCCCAGAGGGCGTCTCCCCAGAGAGGGTCCTCCAGGCCTCAGAGGATGTCTCCCCAGAGAGGGTCCACCAGGCCCGTCTCCGGGGGCTTTGTCGTTGGGCTGGTGTGGGGTGCACAGACCTGCCCATGAGCAGGGCTGTTTCCCAGGGGACCTGGGCTCTCCCCTCCTCTGAGCCCATGGAAGAGGGTGCCTGCAGGCCCTTGCGTGGCCAGCTCCTGCTGGCGGGGCTGACCGTGTGACCTTGCCCCAAGCTGGGAGGGTGCGGTTACCTTCTCTGACCCCAGCGTTGTGGGGGAGAGCAGGGCCCCAGTGCCTCCTCGGAGAGTACCCCGGTGAGGGAGTGGCCAGGCAGCCCAGCCCTGCTTCTCTTGGGGCCCCCTCTGAGCCCTCCTCGGGAACTCTGATGCCATGGAGACCTGAAAATCAAATGCACGGACACGCAAGACTGGCGTGTTTCACTGGACCCCAGGGTCCTGCCCTGTGCTGGGGGCTCAGAGCCCCTGCTTTCCCAAGGAAGCCCCTCCTCCGTCTTGCCCCAGAGGCTGGGCGGCAGTGCCGGTCTCGGCGTGGCGGCCTGCACACTCTGCACGTCTCAGAGGAAAGCACGTGAGGCACGGCCACGGGAAGGGAGGGAGAGCTGTCAGCTTTGTGGGGAGAAGCCAGGAGGCCTGGAGTGACAGGATGCGTCCCTCACTGGCTGTAACGCTGGAGAAGAATCCAGGAGCCCTGGTGCGTTCTGTGTTGCCTCCAGCACCAGAGCTGCCTGGTGCTGGGGACTGGACGCCTGGGCTTGGGCACCAGGCAGCTTGGCTCCATCCTGGAGCTGCAGACCTAACCTGCCCACGATGGTGTTTTTTTTTTTTTTTCCTGTTTCCCAGCTGGACCAGTCCCCAGAAGGGATGATATGGAGGTCCTCCAGTAACCCATCCTGTCCAGCCATAAGGACGTATCCCTGTCGGCAGCAACAGGATATGATAATAAGGAGGGGAAGTAAATTTAGAGAAAGCTCCTATACTTCTTCCAGGAGCTGGGCTGGGCTTCCTCCTCCTGGTGGGGGTGGGCAGGGTGGGCCCGTGGCGCGTGAGACCCAGGGGTCCTACACCCAGTGGAGGTGGAGGACAGGGTCACCCTGCTGGCCGGGGCTGGGCGCCCACACCCCGGCCGGGAGCCCCACAGCGGGAGGGCAGCGGAGACGCCTGGCCCTGGGGAGGGACCCGTGAGAAGCCCCAGGAGCCGGGGAGGTGTGGGCGGGCAGGGCTGCGGGCGCGGTTCTGGGAGAGGCGGGCTGGGGCCTTTGGGGGCCTGGGGAAGGCGTGCGCCAGGGCACAGGGCGTGGGGGTGGCTGGCACGTGGAGGAACGGCGCTGCGGGCGGGCGGGCGGGGGCGCACAGGGCACGGGCCGCAGAGGAGGGCAGGGGCCTGGGGGAGGTGGGGCTGCATCCCACCGCGGGCCGTGGGCTGGGGCCGGGCCTCCTCGCGCGGGGCGGGGTGGGGCCCCAAGATGCCTCCGCTGGGGGAGGCAGGCCGCACACGAGCACGCGCGCGCGGCACACACGCGCCACAGTCCGTGCGGCGGTTTGCAGGCATAAAATTCAACGTGTATTCAGGAGCTAGAGGAAGCTTGTGTTCTGTACGAATTCCATTCAGATCCCCGGAGCCGCGTTGGGAGCAGCCGTTTCCGCTGCCCCCCACGCCGCGCGGAGCCCCGCCCGGTTGCCTCGTCTCACCCGGCACCTCGGCGGGGCCTGCGCCAGAACCACCCCCCGCTTTACCGGGGAGCCACCGAGGGGCAGGCGCGCGGCCGGGGCGCACAGCTCCCCGCGGCGGGCTGGGGTTTGAAGCGAGCCCAGCGCCCCAGAGCCTTCCCGGGGAGCCCCGCGGCTCCTGTCTTTGTCTCCCGGGGAGACGACGGGGGTGTGAGCAGCCAGAGCTGCAAGGGGGAGCAGGCAGGCCGCTGCGGGCCTGAGGAGTCTCCTGAGGAGCCGAGGGGGCGTTCAGGGAAACAGGGGCCGAAGCTTGGGGGACAGACCCCTCGCCCTGCACCGTTCCCACCCCCCCACGCGACCAAGGCCCGGCTGGGGGCCAGCGCTGGGAGGCCGGTGGACGCGGGAGTCTGCAGCAGGGGCTGGGGGGTCCCCCTGGGGCCGACCCTCCGGGACCTGAATCCGGGTCAGCCCTGAGGGACCCCGAGGGGGAGGGCGGGACTCCCAGGGCCTTGGTGCTTTGTTTCAGCCTCCCGGCTGCCCCACATGGCCGTGATGGCAATCCCGTCCGTGAGGGAGACATCAAGAGTACCAGCAGGTGCCTCTGGGGGTCCCCGGGGTCCCCAGGGCCGTGGGGGTGGGGGAGGGGTGGGCTTCTTCCTCTAGGTGTGTTCCCTGGAACCCTTGCAGCCAGGTCACTCGGGAGGTTCTGAGACGCAGGTTCCCAGGCCCCCACCACAGACGCTGCCCTGGAATCTGCATTGTCCACGAACACCCCAGGTGATGCTTTTGTTTTTGTTGGGATAAAATATGCGTAATATGGACGTTACCACTGTGGCCGTTTTTAAGCATAGAGGTCTGCAGCGCCAAGCACGTTTGCCTCCACCCACCTTCAGGACTTGTCGTCTCCCCAGACTCTGTCCCCGTTAGGCACCGCCTGCCCGCCCCCCAGCCCCTGGCAGCTGCGCTCTGTCTGTGGGTTAGACCGCTCTGGACGCTGTGTGTCAGGGGGTCGTGGATGGTCTTTCTCCTTTGTCGGGTTTATTCCACTCACCATGAGGTCCTCAGGGCGCATCCACACCGTCCCTGTGGGTCAGACCCTGCTTCCTTGTCCAGGCTGTGTACTGCTCCATCACGTGGCTAGACCACACTCTGTTTACGCCTGCTCTGGGAGTCAGGAGGAGCTGAAGTTTGGGGAAGCACGGGAGTTGACGTAGATGAATGAGCGAGTCCCCGGGCAGCCCACACTCTCCTCCGTGGGCTGGCCTGTCGGGGGAGGGGAGGGCGTGGGGTTTCCTTTAGCTTTGGGGCCTCATGTCCTCCGGGTCGTGTGATGTGTGTGCCCGGCCCGCGCTGGTTTTGTGGGGGGACTGGGCAGGCTGCACTCTTTTTTGGAGTGTAAGTGCTTTCCAGTGTGGTGTTAGTTTTGCTGAACCACGTCGTCAGCTGTGTGTGTACACCTATCCCTTCCTCTCAGACCTCCCTCCCAGGGCTTACTGTACGCCAGGGACTGTTCCGTGTATTTCACACACAAGAACGCAAACTTCAAGTCAACGCCGTAAGTACTGTTTCTGTTCTCACTGGACACATGAAGAAGGCGAGGCACAGAGGGGCTGAGTCACTGGCCTGAAGTCGCGCAGCTGGGATGCGGCAGATCAGACAGGGGCATCCAGAAGCAGTGCCTGGGCCAGCCCGAGTGAGGCTCCGGAGAAACTGTGTTTCTAGTTGAGAACTGAGCCGTGCAGAAGAGAAGTCAGTGGTGGATTTGGGAGCAGCGTTCCAACAAGGAGGGAACAGTCCCTGCTGTGCAGAGGCCCCGGGGCAGAATCCAGCTTGGTGAGTTTGAGAGGTGAACGAACATTTAATAAATGAGTTCCCCTTGGTGATGTCCTCCCTGGCGGAGCCCCTGCTGAATGGTCTGTCTGTGATATTGGTGCCACTAAAGATGGAGAAGGCGATGGCGCCCACCCCAGCGCTCTCGCCTGGAGAGTCCCAGGGACGGAGGAGCCCGGGGGCTGCAGTCCATGGGGTCGCTAAGAGACGCAACTGAGCGGCTTCACTTTCACTTCTCACTTTCATGCACTGGAGAAGGAAATGGCACCCACTCCAGTATTCTTACCTGGAGAGGCCCAGGGAGCGGGGAGCCTAGTAGGCTGCCGTCTACGGGGTCGCACGGAGTCGGACAGGACTGAAGCGACTCAGCAATGATGGTTAACACGTCAGAAAAATCAGTGTGTGCTAACTGCTGTTATTGTGTATATTCCATATACATCAAGGGGCATATAGTCCCGAGACTGTGTTGTGATGCTCAGATTTTGGCGAACCGAAATAACACTCTAGCCTCAGAAATTAGCAAGCAACTTATCAACAGCTGTTTAGGGCAAGGCGGGGTGGTGGTGGGGGGTGTTGATCTCAGATCGACACGACGCGGCACAGTACTGTGTTGGCTGTGAGAGTGTATTTGCGCTCCGGTGCTGCCAACTGAGATCGCAGAGTTACTTGTTTTCTGATCTGTACCTGTGCTCTCCATGTGCCAGGCACCAGGCTAAGCTCTCGCAGCTAAAAGAAAAACAGACAGACACTCTTAGGGAGCTGTCAGACTGAAAAGAAATTGTCCTCGGCACCGCAAGGAGAAATGTGCAGGGGGCTGCCTCTAGCCTGAGTGGCCTGGGAGAGCTTGCCGGGAAAGTCATGTTTACGCTGAGGTCTAAGGAAGGACAAGGAAGGAGCCTGCAGATACTGAGTGGAGGGAACAGTGTTCGAGGCGGAAGGAACAGCATGCACGAAGGCCCTGAGGCACACATATGTTCACTTGTTTGGAAAACTCAGAGTCTGGAGCGTGGAGGGCCAGGGTGAGAGGCCGAGCTGGGAAGGGAGAGACACATGGGGACAGGCCGCATGGCGTCTTGAAGGCCCCACAGTGGGGTTCTGTAATGTTTTCAAACCAGATCATTAAAAAAAAACACTAAGGCAAGCTTTCCAAGTCATAGTAAGATTTTGGCTTTTCAGAATTCCAAGGTCTACTGCAATATGAAATCAGTGAAAGTCATCGCTGAGCCCTTTTTTAGTGTCTGTTTTTGTTTATGTCCTTGGCTCTGTTCGGTCTCACTTGCGGCGTGTGGGATCTAGTTCCTTGACCAGGGATTGAACCCAGCTCCCCTGCACCGGGAGCACGAAGTCTTCAGCACTGGACCACCAGGGACGGCCCCTGGTGTTGCTGTAATTCCTGTCTGCCTCTCACAAGCATCTCATGCACGTGGCCCTACATTCTGACACCATCACCTGGGTCATCATTTCTCTACCCACGGCCCGTTGACACAGGGAGGCTTTGCAGGTGTGTGACTTGGCCAAGGTCACGCAGGTGGTCTCAGGGTTTGGGCCAGCGTGGCCCCCCAGAGCCTGCCGAGAGGAAGCGTCTGCAGAGGGGGAGACTGGCTGGGGGCCCGGCCGTGGAGCAGCCGGGCTCAGTCCCTGTACAGGAAGGCCGTCTGCAGAGCCTGCCTCCTCTCTGCTCTGTTGTCCCCTGTCTGCTAAATGAGGATCTTTAGTGAACTTGAAACTTCTGGCAAGTTCTTATGACAATATGTTCCTGTGAGCCGCGCAAAGCAAAAGCAACTTCGAACTTCTAAGCAAGTGTCATCAAAACATCAGCTGTTCCCAGACGATGGGCTCTGGGATGCTCGGAGGGGCTGTGAGCAGTGAAGACTGGACTTTTCAGTTCATTTATTAGCGGGAGCCAGGCTGCCTGGGGCTGCTGGGGGAATAATCACAGCTCTTGCTGCCGAGTCCCCCTAGTGAGGTCAGCACCAACAGCAGGAGGATGTGGGGGCTCCTGGTGGAGGAGGCAGCTGGTGGGGGGCTGTGCTGGGGTCAGGGTGGACCATTGACCCCAGCTGCCTCCCCCGGCCTTGGTGGGAGCCCTGCCCGATCCTGCACTGTTGGAGGATTAACTGGTAACAAACTGTGGAAAATTCTGAAAGAGACGGGGAATACCAGACCACCTGAACTGCCTCTTGAGAAATCTGTATGCAGGTCAGGAAGCAACAGTTAGAACTGGACATGGAACAACAGACTGGTTCCAAATAGGAAAAGGAGTACGTCAAGGCTGTATATTGTCACCCTGCTTAAACGTCTATGCAGAGTACGTCATGAGAAACGCTGGACTGGAAGAAGCACAAGCTGGAATCAAGACTGCCGGGAGAAATATCAATAACCTCAGATATGCAGATGACACCACCCTTATGGCAGATAGTAAAGAAGAACTAAAGAAGCTGTTGATGAAAGTGAAAGAGGAGAGTGAAAAAGTTGGCTTAAAGCTCAACATTCATAAAACTAAGATCATGGCATCCGGTCCCATCATTTCATGGCAACTAGATGGGGAAATAGTGGAAACAGTGGCTTTCTTTTTCTGGGCTCCAAAATCACTGCAGATGGTGATTGCAGCCATGAAATTAAAAGATGCTTACTCCTTGGAGGGAAAGTTATGACCAACCTAGACAGCATATTAAAAAGCAGAGACATTACTTTGTCAACAAAGGTCCGTCTAGTCAAGGGTATGGTTTTGCTTGTGGTCATGTATGGATGTGGAGAGTTGGACTGTGAAGAAAGCTGAGCGCCAAAAGAATTGATGCTTTTGAACTGTGGTGTTGGAAAAGACTCTTGAGAATCCCTTGGACTACAAAGAGATCCAACCAACCCATCCTAAAGGAGATCAGTCCTGGGTGTTCATTGGAAGGACTGATGTTGAAGCTGAAACTCCAGTACTTTGGCCACCTGATGCAAAGAGCTGACTCATTGGAAAAGACGCTGAAGCTGGGAAAGATTGAGGGCAGGAGGAGAAGAGGACGACAGAGGATGAGATGGTTGGATGGCATCACCGACTCGATGGACATGGGTTTGGTTGGTCTCTGGGAGTTGGTGATGGACAGGGAGGCCTGGCGTGCTGCAGTCCATGGGCTTGAAAAGAGTCGGACACGACGGAGCGACTGAACGGAACTGAACCATCTAATGCGCCTGAGTGCCCTCAGCTGCTAGGCCTTCTCCCCACCTTATTCATCAGCTTGCCTGGGTGGCCCTCCCCTGGAATAGCCCAGTGACCCCTCCTGCCCCTGCCTGGGCCACGCCCCCTGCCAGCCTCCTGAGTAGTCTCCTGGCCTGGCCCTCGTCCCTCTCTGCTCGGGTGCCCACGGCGCCCGCCTCACCCAGGTCCCTGGACCTGGCCTGGCCCCTCGTCCCTCTCTGCTCGGTGCCCACGGCGCCCGCCTCACCCAGGTCCCTGGACCTGGCCTGGCCCTCGTCCCTCTCTGCTCGGGTGCCCACGGCGCCCGCCTCACCCAGGTCCCTGGACCTGGCCTGGCCCTCGTCCCTCTCTGCTCGGGTGCCCACGGCGCCCGCCTCACCCAGGTCCCTGGACCTGGCCTGGCCCCTCGTCCCTCTCTGCTCGGTGCCCACGGCGCCCGCCTCACCCAGGTCCCTGGACCTGGCCTGGCCCTCGTCCCTCTCTGCTCGGTGCCCACGGCGCCCGCCTCACCCAGGTCCCTGGACCTGGCCTGGCCCTCGTCCCTCTCTGCTCGGGTGCCCACGGCGCCCGCCTCACCCAGGTCCCTGGACCTGGCCTGGCCCTCGTCCCTCTCTGCTCGGTGCCCACGGCGCCCGCCTCACCCAGGTCCCTGGACCTGGCCTGGCCCTCGTCCCTCTCTGCTCGGTGCCCACGGCGCCCGCCTCACCCAGGTCCCTGGACCTGGCCTGGCCCTCGTCCCTCTCTGCTCGGGTGCCCACGGCGCCCGCCTCACCCAGGTCCCTGGACCTGGCCTGGCCCTCGTCCCTCTCTGCTCGGTGCCCACGGCGCCCGCCTCACCCAGGTCCCTGGACCTGCTGCCCCTGTTACCCTCCCCTCGTCCGCTGCCTGTCCTCCACTTTGCTCCCATCCCCCACGGCAGTGTGAGCTGCAAGCAGGCGGGAATCCCTGTTTTGTTTCCTGATGTCGCCCGGTGCCTAGAGTGAGCCCCTGTATGCAGTAGGTGCTCAGGAATTACGTGCTGCAGGAATGAACAGGGATCTGAGTATGGTGTGATCATTTTTCGCGTGAGTAAATTGAGGCATTGAGAGATTCAGTAACTCAACCCAGGGCCACGCTGGGTCCCAGATGGCAAATGGTTTGGGATACTGGTTTCAGAATCTGCATTCTTAGTTTCTAACTTATTGTGCCTGTCCAGTTTTAAAAGTGAGGGATCAGTGCATCACCTGGCCTTTCCAGATTCTTCGTGTACCCTGTGCTGTAAATCATCAAACCTTGCTTCTGTTTGGTTCTCTGTCCTGCCTCCATTCCTTGGCACATGGTTAGGATGCCCGCTCATTTAGAGAACTCCTATTCATTCTCCAGAACCCAAGCTAAGTTGCTCCTTCCCTGGACAGAGTTCACTCCCGTCCCGTCCTTCTTTTCATTGCCCTATGGATATTCCTTCATCAGAGCCCCAGGAAGCCACATACTTACGTGTCCCTCTGAATCCCCTTTCTGAGTCTGTCAGTGGCGGGCACTGTGTTTTATTTTCTTTGTCTCGCCCAGCCTGTGTCTCACACGTGTTAGGAGCCTAATAAATATTTGTTGAATGTGTGACGGGAAGTGTTTCTGGCGCTTGCAGCCTGCTGAGTGAATATATGCATATTGGATCCTATTTGACGAACTCTCATTTTTACTCTGCCCGTATGCTCCACGGAGAGAAAGATGGGTCCAAATCGTAACAACCTAATAAAGTCCTATCTAATGATAAGCCTCCATGCCATTCATTTCGAGGGAAATGCTTCTGGTGAAACACTGCCATCTTTGGCGTGTGAAACACACACAGTGGATGTTACTCGGTGTAATGTTACATTAAATCCCCAGGATCAAGATACTGTGTGAACCACAAAGTGAATTGGTCAGAAGCAGGGTCTGTTGTCGTTTAGTCGCTCAGCCCTGTCAGACTCTGCGACCCCATGGACTGCAGCACGCCAGGCCTCCCTGTCCCTCACCATCTCCCAGAGTTTGCTTAAACTCATGTCCATTGAATCAGTGATGCCATCCAACCGTCTCACCCTCTGTCATCCCCTTCTCCTCCCGCCTTCAGTCTTTCCCAGCATCAGGGTCTTTTCCAAAGAGTCAGTTCTTTGCTTCAGGTGGCCAAAGGATTGGAGCATCAGCATCTGTCCTTCCAGTGAATATTCAGGACTGAACTCCTTTAGGATGGCCTGGTTGGATCTCCTTGCAGTCCAGGGGACGCTCAAGAGTCTTCTCAAACACCACAGTCCTAAAGCATCAGTTCCTCGGTGCTCAGCCTTCTTTATGGCCCAGCTCTCACATCCGTGCATGGCCACTGGGAAGGCCGCAGCTTTAACTGGCAGACAGCCCCCTGCTTGGTTGTCTCCACAGGGCAGTGACAGTCCTGTGGCCACCAGTGAGCCGTCTGTGTGGCGGTGTTAGCCGAGGGTCCTAGGTGTGGACTGAGGGAAGCGAGACCCTTTCTGTCGCATGAGAATTTGGCCTTTGATGACTTCCCTACTTGTTTTCCTGGGAACCAGACAAGCTGTGTCTGTCTCCTGTGTCTCTAGGCAGCATGGCCCGAGATAGAATGTGTCCTGGCTGGTCATCGCGCCCGCACAGGTTGGGGCCCTGGACCCCTGGCGGGCCACCAGGCTTGAGCTCTGCGAGCCTGACGGCTCTCGCACCGGCTGTGTCCCTCGGGAGACTGGACGCTGTGCTGGTGGAGCTGTGAGTGGAGATCCCGGTCCCATGGGGCCTGAAGGTTTCAAACCAGGGCAGCCCCCACACCTGCCTGGTCCCCGAGATGGGGATGTGGTGGGTGGCTGAGCAGAGGAGGACCCCCGCTGGACGCCGTGCCTCCATCCCGTGTCCTCTTCCGTGGACGGTGGCCTGACAGTCATGTGGTTCTGAACGCGGAGTCAACCCTAAACCGTGCCCTGGTGGGCGTCAAAGAAGCCGCTCCAGTATTTGCCTAACACGGTAGTGAAGAGTGAGAGAATGGGGCTGATCGCGACCCTTGGGGGTCTCGATGGAAAAGCAGCTGGGCTGGATGAAGTCAGGAGGCCGAAGCCCTCCAGTGGGTGCAGGGTCCCTTGCCCCGTGGACCCTGGGAGGGCGGGCATCCCCGCCCGCACTGAGCCCAGGCCCTAGACCGGCTGAAGACCTTCCGAGGGTCCCGCCCGCTGCTCCGCCCAGGCCTGGTACCCGGATGTGGCGAGCATCTTTCTTCCTGCCGGACCTGGAAGCCAAGCCACGCCCCTCTGCTCCCTCCCTCTGGCCGAATCGGCTGTAGCGGGGGACTCCCAGCCTGGGTGGGGAGTTAGAGATGCTAGGTCTTTGTGTGTGTGTGTGTGTGTGTGTGTGTGTGTGTGTGTGTGTGTTTGATTGATTCCTCTTTATTTTTGGCCACGCTGGGTCTTCACTGCTGCGTGCAGGCTTTCTCTGTGTTGAGCGGGGGGCTACCCTTCTTGTGGTGAGTGGGGTTCTCACTGTGGTGGCATCTCTTGCTGCTGAGCACGCTGTGGGCTCGAGGGCTGAGCTGCCTCGTGGCCCGTGAGATCTTCCTGCCCCAGGGAAGGAACCTGCATCCCCTGCGGGTTCCTAACCACTGGATGGAGCACCAGGGAAGGCTCAGGGGAGCTGGTTCTCAGGGTCCCCATCGCCCCCTCTTGTTCCACGTGACCCTGGACGGCACCACTCCCTGTCTCCCCCAGTTACACCTCATGACGGTCTCAGGAGGCTTCTTCTTGTCTCCGTTTCTCAGATAAAGAACTAGAGCTTCAGAGAGGCTGCATAACTTGTTCACGGTTGCCCGGCAGCTCTGAGGCTGGGTGAGGACTCAGCCTCACCGCACAGCCTCAGAGCCCAGCTCTGACGCCATCCCCTCCCCGCTGGTGTTGGCCTCTCCCTCCCTCCCAAAGCTAATTAACGTCCTGGGATTCGGCATCAGCATCCCCTTGGTAGGTGGCTCCAGGCGGTGAATTTCTAGGACACAAGATGTCCTTCCTTCTGCTGGAGTTTGTGAACTCGGAAAATGCTGAAATGGGCCAGGTGTGAAGTCTGGACTGGGGCCCAAAATTAATAAGCTTTTCCTCTTCCCTCTAATGCCTTTGTTTTGGCTTCCTCCATGGATGGCCGCCGTCTCCCTGGCGTCCCCGACATACCTTTTGTGGGCAGAAGCTTGGACTCTGGGATCTTGTGTGATGGCTGGGGAAGGCGTGGGCGGGCTGGGCGGGGAGGCCATTTCCCACCCTCTCTCCATGGCAGGGCCGGACCACCCGCCTCTCCTGTCCATCATCCATCCCCAGCTTCCTGTCACCCGGCAGGTCAGCCAGCCCCAAGGAACGCAGCTGTCCTTCACTATCTCCCTGAGCTTGCTCAGACTCATGTCTGTTAAATTGGTGATGCCATCCAACCATCTCATCCTCTGAGGCCCCCTTCTCCTCCTGCCCTCCGTCCTTCCCAGCACCAGGTCTTTTCCAATGAGCTGGCTCTTTGCATCTGGTGGCCAAAGCACTGGAGCTTCAACTTCAGTCTCAGTCCTCCCAGTGAAGAAATTGGAGAAATTAGAACCGTCCACACTCTCCACTGCCGGTGGGGATGCAGATGGTCCGGTCATCGCGGAGCACAGCATGGCAGTGCCTCGAGAAACTAAGCCCCGCATTCCCACGTGACCCACAACTCCACTTCTGGGCACGGACCCAGAGGAGCTGAGAGCAGGCTCTCAAACAGATACCTGTATGCAGAAGGTGGAAGCAACCCAAGCGTCCAGTAACAGGGGAACGGAGGAACAAAGCATACTCTCTACAAGCAGTGGAACATTATGCGGCCTTAAAAACGAAGGCCATTCTGACACTTGCTACCACGTGGATGAACCCTGAGGACGCCATGCCCAGTGAAACGAGCCGGACGCAAATAGACAAATACTGCATGATTCCACTTACCTGAGGCCCCCATTCATAGAGGCAGACCGCAGATGGCGGGTGCCAGGGGCTGGGTCAGTGTTGAATGGAGAAGCTTCAGTTTGGGAAGATGAAAAGGTTCTGGGGATGCTGGCGGGACCGTCTCACAATGGCCTGGATGTGCTGAATGGTGCTGAACCGAACACTTAAAGGTGGTGAATTTCATGTTAGGCCTCTCTGGCTCAGACAGTAAAGAATCCACCTGCAATGTGGGAGACCCAGTTTCGATCCCTGGGTTGGGAAGATCCCTTGGAGGAGGGCATGGCAACCCACTCCAGTATTCTGGCCTGGAGAATCCCATGGACGGAGGAGTCTGGAGGGCTACAGGCCATAGGGTCACGGTCAGACACGTCGGAGCGACTAACACTTTCAATTTTCGTCGCAATAAATAGAAAGTCCTCCTGGGGTTGCAGGGGTGTGAGCTAGGCTGGCTGCCCCTCCTCGCCTCTGCTGCTCTGCTCTGGGGGCTCCTGCCTCTGATGGGGGCCATGGTGGGTAGGTCTGGGGTCATCTCTGCAACACATTAAGTTGCCCAGTTAAGCTGCTGCCGGGCCCTGAGGTCCTTTGTGATTCCCATCACCGTGGGCACCCAGCCCCGCCTTCCAGACCATGAAGCTCGGGCGAAACCCCCTGTCCACGGCCGCTGCTGGTGCGGGAGCCCCTTTGATTCACTCTCTGAGCTGCAGCGGGCTCAGTGCCACAGCTCGGGAGGTCCCCCAACCCCGCGTCAGAGCATCTGTTCCCAGAAGCCCCGGAAGCACGCCCTCTGTGAGCATGGGGGTGGAGGGTGGTCCCAGACCCAGTGCTGGGTGGGAATGGGGCCCAAGGTGGCCGGTGGGCTGCAGGGGGTAAGCTCTGCTGCTCACAGGGGGCCTCCCCACATGCCTCGTGGAGATGCTGTGGTGGGTGCAGGAGGGGTCTGTCGCTCCTCTGCCCTTTCTGTGGCTCCTCCTGCAGGGTCTTGGACCCGTCAACCTCCGGCTGAGCCGGAGGGATCTGCAGAGGGCAGGGGGCCAGCAACCTGAGCCCTGCGTCCACCCCAGGGACCGTGGGCGTGACCGTCTGGGTGCTGCCCCGAGGTGACCCCACCCTGGCCTCCGCCCATGGGGCCTGACCCAGCCCTCAGGGGGTAGAAAAGCCACCCCACCCCAGCAGCTTCCCTCGCCTCTGCTGGAGGCCTTCCTGTGGCCTTGGAGACAGACGCGGTGGGCGCTCCTGGCCCTCTGCTCCCTGGCTTCCAAGCCACCCTCAGCCTCCCCACGGCCCCCGCTCCATCTCCCCCAGAGTGAGCCACTCCCAACGCCATTTGAGAAACAAGCCTTCCCAAGCTGGCAGCTATTAATAGTAGCAGGAGTTTGGCAGCCAAACCCCATCCATGGAGATCGGGATGAAGGGGCGTGTGCCGGGGGGCAGGGAGGTGGCCAGGCACCAGCGTGGCTGATTCAGCCTTGGGCCCGGGACACTGGTCTCCAGGGGGCTGCGCCCTGCACAGCTGGGCAGAAGGTCCTGTTAAGGTTGGACATATCCGGCTCTGCTTTTCGGGGGACTGCTCCAAGACAATTTGAAAAACCAGAGGAGTAAGTCAGCTCTTGCCTTCAGGCTCTCCCTTGCTTTGCAGAAAGTAGACTTCAGTATTAATTAGTCACTTGATTCAGTAATTATTAGGATGTCTGCCTCCCTGGATGCCCAGATGTTGCTGAGGGGCCACCTCTGGTCCCAGCCAATGTGTCCAGGATTGAAATCTGGGGCTCTAGAAAGACACGGCCCCAAAGCTGAGCGGTGCCGTCGCTGGGGACCAGCCGCCCTGGCCCAGGCCCCACCTGGCTGGGTTCTCTCTTGACACGCGCCGGGAGCGGCTGCGGGGCCTTGCTGAGACGCGCAGTCCCTGGGGGCCCGTGCTGTCCGGGCCCCGTGGCTGACTGTCCCCTGGGCTGAGCCGTGGACGAGCATCAGTGCTGCTGCAGAGCAGAAAGCACGAAGGCTTGGGAGGGGCTGCCTGTCCTGAATCATCTAACATCTTAATGAGTCCATTTCTCACATCCTCCCTGCGCTCCCCCAGGACCCGCCGGGCAGGCGGGCAGTGAGGCTGTAATGCATATGAATGAGGCCACATTCTGCTCCGTGAGTCTGCCTCTTACGGCTGCCCAGCGGGGTGGGGCCATCCCAGCTGGGCTGCCAGGGCCCCAGAGATGGTCCCAGTGTTGGAGCAGGGGGCGTCCCTGGGGGTGACGTCACTGTGAGCAGCTTCAGGGGGCGCTCCTGTGCCCGCACGGAGTGGGCACCCTGACTGCTTGCCAGGTGGTGCGGGGCTGCCGCCCGAGGCTTTCTCGTGTTAGTGAACTTGGAAGCGGGCCTTGGGGGCCCAGCGTGAGCTGGGTGGGGGCCGGCGGCGGTACTCAGCGCCTGGGGAACCTTGGGAGGGTTCATGCCAGGGTTTGCGGGTGATGTGGTGAGGCGTGGTTTCCAAGGCCTCTCCTGCTGCCGAATAGGAGGCCTGAGTTCAGTTAGTTCCATTCAGTCGCTCAGTCATGCCCAACTCTGCGACCCCAGCGTCAGGATCATTGATGAGTCCGTGAGGAGCACGGGCTCTGGCTTCGAGGGCTGAGAGCAACAGGGTGGGTTAGGGGGCCGTTCTGCTGGAGCCTCGAGCTTGTCCTGTGGGCTCTACCAGCAGCCCCTGCCCTGGCGGCCCCAGGCTTGAAGTCATGGGATGTTCTTGAGGCCCCAGCCCCGCCCAGTGGCCCCCCAGCTGTGGCGCTGGCCACCAGGGCCCTCTGAGCCCCCAGGGTGGGGGCGTCAGTGGAAACGGCGTGAGGACAGGGGGCGGGCGTGCGCTGCCCGCAGGGCGAGACGCAGAGGCCGCAGCCCGCCCCTCCGCAGCCCGCCCACACCTCGCGAGCCGGTGCTGCCGAAATTCTGCAAGGCCTCCTCCCCGCATTGTCCCTGCCGCCCTGCCCCAGCCCCCCGAGACGCGTAGGAGTGTCCTCGTCTCACGTGCAGACTGCCCCGCCTGCCACTTAGGACGCGGAAGCTGCTCAGACTTGACTGTTCCTAAAGTAAAGGTCATGCCATCGCCACCCCTTGCTTTTCCGAGAGGGTGATCGTCGTGGTGAGAGTGATGCTGGCCGTGGGACCCTCGCCCTCTGCGGGTCCCTGGAGCACAGGCCCCAGCAGTGATTCTGGTTGTGGCTGATTCTGTCTCTTGGGCTTCGCTGGAGGCTCAGATGGTAAAGAATCTGCCTGCGGTGCGGGAGATGTGGGTGCTCTCCCTGGTCAGGAAGAGCCCTTGGAGAAGGGAAGGCTGCACACTGCAGTCTTCTTGCCTGGAGAATCCCATGGACGGAAGGCCTGGCAGGGTCCACGGGGTCGCAAAGAGTTGGGCACGACTAAGTGACTAACACCTTTTTGTCTCTGATCGGATCAGTGTGTCCTTGATTTCACGGGGCAGCCAGGACGTGGCACACTCTGTCCTCCAGGCAAGTGCACGATGGCGGGTGGTTTTTCCTGGGACCTCTGCTTCCTCCTTCTCCCCCTTCCTGTCTCTGTGCCATGAGCCTCCCTCTCCTGGTAGTGATGGACGTGCTGCCCGCCCTGTGGGCACCAGGAGAGACGATGGGGAGTCAGGAGTCCCCTTCGCTTGCATCCCGCTTCCCCAGCCTAGGGCACGCCCAGCTGGCATGTGCGGCTCGAAGCATTCAGTAGGCGCTCACACACCCACCCAGCGTCCTCAGGCCCGTCCCAGGGTCTGCTCTGAGCAGGACGTTCTTGCGGCCTGGAAACATCCGTTCACCTGCTCCCTCGCTCACCCCGTGTTTACTGCAAGCCCAGGTCTCCCCTTCAGTTTAGAGTCGTCAGAGGATGTCAGGGGTGTTGCAGCAACTGGGGGTCCAGAGGGTCCAGGTACACGGCTGGGACAGCACCCCTCGGAGCCCTGGCGTCTCCCCCGGGGACACTGCTCCTCTGGACCCCAGCCTAGGCTGCCCCCGCCGCCGGCCGTGACTCGGTGGGCTTCCCTGCAGGACAGGAGGTGAAACCCCACGGTGGCCTGGCCCCATTTGCTCCCTTCGCCCAGAGACGGGAACAGACAGGAGTCGTGGGCCAGCAGTGGAAGGGGACGCGGCGGCTGTCTAGCCCCCACCCCCCGTGAGGGTGGCCGCTGCCCTGCGTCTTGTGTCTGACCCTCTCCGCGCTTTAGTGCGCAGCGTGCGCCAAAGAGCTTGTTTCACTGTGCTGATTTTAAAGTGCTTTCTTCAGCTGCGCCTGCACAGAGGGCAGGCCCATCTCCATGCTCGCTCGCTGAGTTTTCTCTTTTAATTAACTAGTAAGTATTCAGGGCTGGCAGGAGCCTTCATCACTGGGCATGGGCGTTCCCTGGCTGTGGTGCTGGGGTCGATTCTCTAGTTGCAGCGTGGGGCACCTCATTGCGGTGGCTTCTCTTGTTTCACAGCTTGGGCTCTCGAGCGTGTGGGCTTCAGGAAGTCGGGGCACGCAGGCTTGCTTGCTCTGAGGCACATGGAGTCTTCTTAGACCAGGGATCAAACCTGTGTGCCCTGCCCTGGCAGGGGCATCCCTATCCTCTGCTCCACCAGGGGAGTCCCATGCTCAGCGAGTCTTTATGTTCATATTGGAATCAGAAGACGATTGATTCTTGGCAGGAAAGCTATGACAAAGCTAGACAGTGTGTTGAAAAGCAGAGACATTTCTCTGCCAACCGAGGTCTGTCTAGTCACGGCCACAGTCTTCCCAGCGATCACGTCTGGTTGTGAGAGCTGGCCCATAAGAAAGACACAGTGTCAACGAATTGATGGCTTTGAACTGTGGTGCTGGAGAAGACTCTTGAGAGTCCCTTGGATAGTCCATCCTAAAGGAAATCAATCCTGAACACTCATTGGAAGGACTGATGCTGAAGAGGAAGCTGCAGTACTTGGGCCACGTGGACACGAAGAGCCAGCTCACTGGAAAAGAGCCTGATGCCGGGGAAGATCGAGGGCGGGAGGAGAAGGGGACGGCAGAGGATGAGACGGCTGGACGGCATCACCGACGCAACGGAAAGGAACCTGGGCAAACTTCGGGAGATGGTGAGGGACAGAGAGGCCTGACGTACTGCAGCCCGCAGGACCCCAAAGATGATGGGTGGCTGAACAGAACCGCCGCACGCACGTGCCTTCCACAGACATGAAGGAAACACCAGCACCCCAGAATTCTCCCCGGCAGCCCCTCCAGCCAGCAGCCCACCCCCCGTCGCTGGCCTGAGCTGCACCGGAGTGGACGAGCTGTGGGCGTCGTGTGGGCGTCAGTGGACTCACACAGTGCGTGCGTCCTGAGTCTGGCTTCTCTCCTCCAGCACTGAGTGAGAGAGGCTCATGGTCGTCTATGTCATCGGGTCCACACTGCTTCACTTCCACTGCCGCTGGGTATTCTGTGACGTCGGGGCACACGTGCACACGTTTGTACTCAGGACTGGGATTGTGGAGAACCAAATTTCCGAACAGCCTTGTGCTTCCCACCAAGGAAGGAGGAGGAAAGCTCCTGCCTCGCGTGTGCCCTTGCCCCTTGTTGGGTTTGCAGCGGGACCCACTCGTGATTTTCGTTTGCATTTTCCTGTCCGTCAGAAGTTTCCCAGCTTCTAGAATTTGCTTCTGGTGAAATGTCTCTACAGGCCGTTTGCTAATTTTTTTTTTTTTTTAATTGTCTTTTTGTTACTGAGCCGAGGGAGGTTCTAAAACATACTCTGTGGATGCGCATTTGTTGTGAGGTTGATGTCTGTGACTGTCTGCCTCTGTGGCTTGTCTTTGCTCTCTACTTAAGGTGTTGTGGTGACAGAATGTCTTCATTTCAGTACAATTCAATGCGTGTCTTTATACAGTCTTGACACGCCTCCTTTATTGGTGATGTACCTTTTTTCCCACCACCTGCATTTTGTGTGTTTTGAAGCACGTCTCAGGGCCTGTGCGTGCCCAGCATGTCTGTGGAGGAGATCCACTACCCTGGTCAGACCCCCACAGTCCAGCAGGAGGAGACAGACATGGAGTCCACCAGTGACATCCCTGCGTGAAAAGGGGGTGATGGGAAAACCCTTAGGACACTGGGCATCTAGAGGAGGGTCCCCTAAATCATTGTGGGGGAAACATGGATGGCTTCCTGGAGGAGAGGACATGTTGGGCAAAGGGGAGGGCGAGAGGGGTCCCCCAGTAGAGGGCAGAAAGGTCTGGAATGCCCTCCCCCCATCTCCCAGGTCACCCCAGCCCTCTGCAGACAGCCCCCGGACGACTCAGGGTTGCTGTCCTGGGCCAGAGTGTGACCTGGGATTTTGGGGTGTCCTGGGCCAGCACGTGATCTGGGATTTGGGGGTGTACTGGGCCAGAGCATGACTTGGAATTTGGGGGTGTCCTGGGACAGTGTGACCTGGGATTTTGGGGTGTCCTAACAAGGGCCGAGCTGTGTGCCTACAGCTTGCAGCCTCTGGGTTGGGAAGGGGGTGGGACTCCCAGCTACCCAGCCCTTACTCTTCACCCAGAAGGGGAGAGAGGACCCTGAGAGAGAGGGGGGAATCCACGCTCTCCACATCAGAGTCAGTGGAGCGTCTGGGAGAGGAGACAGGCTGTGTAGACTCTTTCGAGGGTAAAACGAGAAAGATGAAATGATGGAAAGACAGAGGGAAGTAAGGACATGCAAGTTACCCAGCGCGGAACTGTGGTTTCTGTAGAACAGTGTCCCCTTTAGGAGACGTGGGCTAAAGCCTTTAGGCGTGAAGCGTCGTGATCCTGGTAACTTAGTTTTTTTTTTTTTTTAGCAAGAAAGTATATAAATAAGTATTCAACTGAGTTTTCATGGTATCAGCTTGAACCATGAAATTGCTAGCTTCAGAGGTCAAAATGGTCACATATCAGCAATTTCTGAGCTCTTTTAATTGGTCTCTCTGTTTGAAAATTTTTGTAATATGATGATAGAAGGAAAAAAGAATCCCACCTCAAAATTAAAAAAAGAAAACAAACTCAAAGAACATAATGAAAATTTTGCATAATTGCTTCATGCTATAAAGCAGCTTAAGAACTCTCAGTTGGAGAGCTCAACAATTATAAGATGAAAAAATATCAGGATGAGATGAAAAGGGAGATTGAAGACCTAAGGAAAATAATTGAAGATCAAAGCAGTATGTTTAAGAGGCAGATAGATAAATCAGGAGCAGTGAGGAAGAAACAGGAGAGGCGCTGCTGAAATGGAGGAAGTGTCGAAAAGGGAGACGCGGCGAGCGGAGTGAGCGTAGCTGGAAGCGGGGAGAGGAGGTGGAGGCGATGGAAGAGAGGCAGGGCACGGAGGGTGCTCCTGTGATGCTCACAGCGGAGCTGACGGTCCTCACACTCACGGAGAGGTGCCGCGAGGCTACCAGAGACGACACGCCATGCCCGCAGGCCAGAGCCCACAGTGTCCTGGAAACATTTCGTCAAATCCTCAGCGCCAAGATGCGTCCACATCAGACCAAAGGAAGAAGCCCCCGCATCCTTGCAGAAAGGGCGTGTCAGCTGCAAGGACAGAAGCACGAGGCTCGCCTCGCCTCTGCTGCCTTGGTGCTGGAGAGGAGCGGAGAGGGGTCCGCATGGTTCTGAGCTGGGGGTAGAGGGTGTGTCCCTGGAGAACAAGGTACGCACTCAGCCTCACTTTCGTTTCTGTGTAAATGCGATAGGCAGACTTTCTGAAAGATGGACACACAAGAGCAGGACGTTCAGTCTGCAGGTGATTCAGAATGAAGAGACCAGAGAGGAAATGCTGATAAAAATTAAAAGACCGGTATTGATCACTTGATGCATCTATTTACAGAACGAATGGGAAATCCAGTTGTGGATAGAATATGCATTGGATAACCTGGCTGGTGCAAAGATAATGGTGGAGCTCACCAAAATCGGGGGAGGAGGGATGGGCCGGCCTGTGGAACGGCCTCGCCTTCCGCCTGGAGTGTGCGGCGCCCCAGCCCGCCGAGCGGCATCGTGCTCCTGCCCTTTAGTGCTCTCCTCTGCAAGCCCAGCGGCCACGATGCAGGGGCTCCTCTCTGCCCTGCCCACTGCCTCATCTCCACTGCCTCCGAACAGCGCTTGGCATAGAGGTTGCTGGATGGATGGGTGAGCGGGTGAATGAGTGGATGGGTGAGTAGATGAATGGGTGGGGAAGTGGGTGAGTAGATAGATGGGTGGATGAGTTATTGGATGGATGGATGGATGGATGGATGGATGGATGGATGGATGGATGGAAGAATGGGTGGGTGGGTGAATATATGAATGGGTGTGTAAGTGGTGAGTGGATGGATGGATGGAAAAATGGATAGATGAGTGAATAGATGGAAGGATGGGTGGGTGGATGGATGGAAGAATGGGTGGGTGGGTGAATATATGAATGGGTGTGTAAGTGGGCGAATGAATGGATGGATGGAAGAATGGATAGATGGGTAGATAGATGGAAGGATGGGTG
Organism: Nanger dama; assembly: GCA_917880005.1. NCBI lineage: Eukaryota > Metazoa > Chordata > Mammalia > Artiodactyla > Bovidae > Nanger > Nanger dama. The sequence goes on along the minus strand of CAKJTW010000016.1, from coordinate 2,069,445 downwards.
GATGGGTAGGTGGAAAAGTGAATAGATGAATGGGTGTGGAAGTGGTGAGTGGATGGATGGGTGGATGGATAGATGGACAAATGGATGGATGGATAAATCGGTAAGTCACTGGACGGTTGAGTGGGTGGATGGGAGGATGAATGGATGAGTAGGTGGGTGGGTGGGTGGGTGGGTGGATGGATGAGTAGGTGGGTGGGTGGGTGCATGATGGATGAGTGATTGGATAGATGGATGGACAGATGGGTAAATGGATAGATGGGTGGCTGGGAGGATGGGTGGGTGGGTGGATGAGTAGGTGGGTGGGTGGGTGGATGATGGATGAGTGATTGGATAGATGGATGGACAGATGGGTGAATGGATAGATGGGTAAATGGATAGATGGGTGGCTGGGAGGATGGGTGGGTGGGTGAATGAGTAGGTGGGTGGGTGGGTGGATGATGGATGAGTGATTGGATAGATGGATAGACAGATGGGTGAATGGATAGATGGGTGGATGGATGGATGGGTGGGGGCTGGGAGGATGGGTGGATGGGTGGATGAGTAGGTGGGTGGGTGGGTGGATGATGGATGAGTGATTGGATAGATGGATAGACAGATGGGTGAATGGATAGATGGGTGGATGGATGGATGGGTGGGTGGATGGGTGGATGAGTAGGTGGGTGGGTGGGTGGACTGCTGGGGTGGCCGGGAGGCGCCTCCCGTCTGGACAGGAGGCATGGCTGTGCCGTGTCCCAGCAGCGTTATGCCTGCACCCATGTCCGGTGCAGGTGAGTGTCTGGGTCCTGTCTGGGGTTCTGGCGGGCTGAGTGACTGAACGAGTCTGCTGATTCTCATGTGGAGGGAGAATCTGGGGCACAGAATGGCCCCAGTGTTGCAGGGTGGCTTGGTTTTGAGGTAGACGCTGCGTCACCTTACTGCTCTTGTCTTACCGTTCAGGATGGGAGTGAGCTGACTCCACCCTGGGAAGTTAAGCGGGAGGACATTTTCTGTGTGAAACCCGTGGCTTGGGTGGAGGCGGGAGAGGGCAGCACTCAGGAGCACGAGGCGAGTCCTGCTCCTGCCGCCTGTCCCAGCCCGGGGGGGCCGCCACGCCCGCGCACCGCACGTAGCCCGCACGAGCCTCCTGAAAGCCAAGCGCCACGTCCACATTGTGAAGATCAGAAAACTGAGGCTTCCAGCCGTCAGGGTGAGTTTCCTCAGCTCTCTGAGCCCCAGTTTCGTCAACTGTAAACCAAGGATGAGAAGGGCGCCTGCCTGGCAGGTTTGGGGTTGGGGAATGCGAGGAATTGTGAGGATAGTCCCACAGGGCTTTGGAGATGCCCAGCCCAAGGTGATGTTGCTCCTTTCGGGCCTGACTCGGGCTTGCCCTGGAGCTGGAGGGCACGGCTGCTCGTCATGATGCCGGGCTCCTTTCTGACGCCCGAGCTGCGAGCCAAGGGTTTTCTTTGTCACTGGCACCCCAGAGGCCGCAGGAGATGCGGGAGGCGGCGCCCACTCCCTGCAGCCCTGCCTGGGTCTATGGGGACTGTACTGTCCCCTGACCAGCAGGGACTCATCACCGTGGCCCCTTCTGGGGAGAAAATGCCTTCCTCCCCACTTCTGAGTCTGGACAATACCCACCCGGAAGGGGTTCCACTCGTGCGTGGGGGGTGGGGGAGCAGGCACCTCTCTGAGCGGGAGCCCGGCTCCACCAATGGCAAGGATGGGACGTGGACCAGGGGACCAGGGGACCAGGGGCGGAAGGCTGAGCGTTGAGGGGGATGCCTGCCGGGAGCTCCTATGGACGCCTACCTGCATCCCTGACTGTTCCTGAGTAAATTCCTGACACCTGTCATGTGTGGGTGCTGAGTAGATACGGGATGGAAGCAGGGGGCCAGGGAGCGTTGCGCTTTGGACCTGGGGCAGCGTGACCAGGGTCAGCCCTCTGCCAGCAGGAGCCCCTGCCTGTCAGTCTCCTAGAGCCCTTTCTGATTCAGTGAATGTGTTCCCGGACTTGTAGGTGAGCTACGAGATCAGCCCCCTCCCCAGCATCGTCCTGATTCGCATAACCGTGGTGCATGCACGCTTGCGGCTGCTGCTAGCGAGTCTGCGCGTTCTCGGGGTGACCGCCCCTGGCGCCCCTGTGTGGGGGTGCTCTCTGTGTCCTGGGCACTCTGTTCGCAGCCCTGTCTCCTGGATGCCTGGAGGGCGGACGTCTCCAGATAGGATCGGGGCCTCTGCAGTTTGTGAGGGTCCCAGCTAGGAATTTGTCCAGTGCGTGTTAGCAAAGGGATGGGCTCGGGGGTGCTGGGGAGACTGAGAGCCCCTTCCCAGGGAGGAGTAAGAAGGGTCGATGGGCAGAGGGGTGAGTTGGTAAAGGAGGCCAGGGGGACTGGGGCAGCGCTCAGGACGGGGCCCAGCAGGGAGCCGTGACCACTGTCGGCCTGAAGGGCGTGCGTGTGCCGACGGACATGCGTGTGCACACCCGTGGGCATGCGTGTGTGCCAGTGGGCATACATGTGCCAGTGGGCATGCGTGTGCACGCCTGTGGGCATGCGTGTGTGCCGGTGGGCATGTGTGTGCACACCCGTGGGCATGCGTGTGTGCTGGTGGGCATGCGGTTCGTGCCCGTGGGCATGTGTATGTGCTGGTGGGCATACATGTGCCCATGGGCATGTGGGTGCGCGCCCGTGGGAGTGCATGTGTGCATGTACACATGTGGAGTGAGAGGAGTCCAGTGACACACTCCAGCTCCGAGAGACACAGGCAGAGCACAGTCACGTTTCTGATCTGGGGAGTCCGGGACACTGTTACCATCGGGGGGCTTCCTGCCAGTCGACAAGGGGCCCTTTCACAGCTGAAATCACTTGGGCAGCTGCTCGCTGGTGGTGACGGGGTGGGGCTTGTGTCCTGAGCAGCCCATCAGGCCGACACCCCATTGTGTCCGTGTTGTGCGTCTTCTTGGTGGAAGGCCGCTCATCTCGCTTCCACGGCTTGGCTGGAGGGAGTCCTGTTCAGCCACGAAGGACATCCTCCCATCCTGACAGCAGGGAAGAGGCTGGGGAACCTTATGCTGAGTGAGATAAGCGGGGGGAGAAAGATGGTCCCATCGACATGAAGAATGCTTAAGTCGCCAGAGACTGGCAGTTGCCAGGGGCTGACGGTAGGGAAGGGAGAGGCACTGGCCGACGGGCGCTCACTTTCCTTCATAAGAGGATCGCGTCCCGGGGTCTAGAGTGAGAGGAACGCGTCCCGGGGTCTAGTGTGAGAGGAGCGCGTCCCGGGGTCTAGTGTGCCACACGGGGTCGTGTGCATGGGCTTAGTCGTGCCCGACTCTCTGCGACCCCGGGACTGCAGCCCCTCAGGCTCCTCTGCCCGTGGGGTTTCCCAGGCAAGAACGCTGGCGTGGGTGCCATTTCCTTCCCAGGGCATCTTCCCCACCCGGGCATGGAGCCCACGTCTCCTTGGCAAGTGGGTTCTTTCCCACTAGGGCCACCTGGGAGCCAGATTTCCAGTTTTCTCACCACAGCCCCACCCCCAGAGGAAGGGAAGGTGTGAGGGGGCGGGCGTGCTGATTGGTCTGATTGCGGTGTTTCACAACGTGCATTTCTCGGATCTCTGCGTGTGCTTCTGGTCCAGGCACACCTAGTGAGGCCGGGGTGGAAGAGCCCTGCAGGCCGCTTTTGCGTCTGCTCCCGTTACCTGTAGGGAAGAGGGTCTGGTGGGGGGACTTGGACCCATCGCCGCGGGAAGGAGGCCCTCGGGCGCCGTGGCCAGCCGGGCAGCTTTGGCCGCGGGGCAGCTGTCCCAGAGGGGGCGTCCCTCTAGTCCAGCAGGCCCCCTGGGGCAGCACGTGGGAGTCCCGACAGCCACCGCAGGCTTTGATGAAAGATGCCTGTGTGACCCCGAGCAGTCACGCGACACCACCCCGGGGGCAGGCTGACCGCTGACCGCGGGGGCTGGCCTCTGCGGTGGCAGCACGGACCCGAGAGGCCAGCCCGGCAAGCAGGTGACAAAGGACGTGGGGAGCTGCGGGCGCCGGCCCGGGTCCTCACGGTGCCCCGAGCCACCTGGGCAGGCCCCTGAGCACCAGGCCTCTGAGGCTTGTGCAGCAGGGTGGGCTTGGGGCCCCTGCAGGGTGTAGGATGCAGGCCCACCCAGCCTGGGGGCCCGGCTCGGCGTTGAGGGGCATCACTCTGCAGAGAGGTTGTGCGTGGCCCCCACACCCGATGTCCCCTGTAAGGAAGTTGGGGTGCTTGCTGCATGCTTCAGGATGAGAGTCGACACATAATCGTGTTTTCTGAGTCCTAACAGCCGGGGTTGTGGGGGCAGGGGGATGGCCCGAGCCCTGAGCCCCACGTCTGCCCTCAAACCCCTCCACAAAGGCCTGTCAGGTCTTCCACCCCCTGAGTCGGAAGGGGCAGGCGCCACCTCCTCCAGGAAGTCCTCTCGCTCCTCAACCCACCGTCCACCCCACAGTTCTGGTGATACGGGGCCACTCCCAGTCTCCTCCAGCGCCACCAGCAGGCAGCATGTGGCTATTGAATGCACGGATGATCAGACGCACTATTTGAATGTCAATATGAGACGGCTGGATGGCATCACCGACTCAGCGGACATGAGTCTGAGCGAACTCTGGGAGTTGGTGCTGGACAGGGAAGCCTGGCGTGCTGCGGTCCACAGGGTCGCAGAGTCGGACACGGCTGAGCGCCTGAACAATGACACATACATGATTTTATTGTCAACGCAAGACAGGAACGCACAGGAAGTTTGGAAAATCCAGGCTAAAAAAAAAAATCCCCGGCCCGTCAGCCTACGCGAGCCCTGAGTCATCACTGTGTGTTCCTTTCTAGAACGTTCCTCCGTCAGCCCACTGCTTTCTTACCCGCAGCAGAAACTGTGGGCTGCAGTTTTCCTACAGAATGGGACCCCGACTCGGAGGGCACGGGGCCTAAGCTTTCACGTTCCACTCGTCAGTGTTTTGGGGGTGGCTGGTCTTGACCCCACCTTATGGCCGAGGAGCACCGGCCTGGGCAAAAGAAGGGACTTGCCCAGCGTCTCACAGGAACACAGGAGCGTCAGCGGCTGGGGCTGGATCCAGAATCTAGGACCATGGCCTGTGCCGGGTCTGACTCCGCGTGTCCACCCGGCCGCCCCCACTGTCGGCACACAGGCCCAGAGCTACAGGACAGGGCTCCCCATGGCTGCAGAAAATTCCATCAGGCCGGCACTGTGTGAGCACTGAACCCCCCTCATGCCAGATGCTGGATTCGCCTCCGACTCTGGCCAAGTGCCTCCCCTGCGCCCGCCCGCCGCGACGGGGAGTTCTCGGCCTGGGCCTCCGTGAGGCCCACGTGGTGCTAAGCCGTGGCTGTGGCCACACAGAGCCCCCCGGAAGATGTGATCAGACGCCAAGGCTCAGGCCTCGGAATTGCCGATTAAATGTTTCATGTTTACAAGGAGGCAAGGCTTATGCTTTGAGGGAAGAAAGCCCACAGACGGGCTATAACAGGCAGGAGAAGCAGCGAGTAAATTAACTTTTAATGTTCAGATAAGCTGGCTGACCACAGGGCAGAATTACAGAGGTCCTCTGTGGGGGATAAGAGGAGACTGTGCGAATCAGGGAAATAGGCAGGCCGCCTGGCTCGCTGTGTTCCGGGCGGGCTTGGCGTGCTTTGCTCTGCTTTCCCTGGGAAGGCGGCGTCATCTCTGTCAGTTCAGATGTGCCGCTCGAACTAGAAACGCTTCTGGGGGTGCAAGGCAGAGTCCCCGCAGCAGGGAGGCGGGGGGCACGGGCAGCTGCAGGCTCCAGCTGTGCCCCCAGGCCTGTGACCTTGGGCAGGTCCCTCGGGCCCTCTGAGCCTGTGGTTCCCGCTGTTCTAACGGGGGGCTCACTCCCACGCACCTCACGGCCAGCCTTCTGCTGAATCTTAGGGCCTGGCCTGCACTGAGATGGAACTGGGGTGGACCCAGGTTGGCTGCGGGAGCCCCTTGCCTCCCAGGGCCCGTTTGGGGAGGGTGGGCTAGAGGCCAGCTGGGGCAAGAGAGAGAGGGTGGCTGGCAACTAGCGGGCTCTCCTGAGCTTAGAGGCTGGACCTTCCTAGCCCCAGCTAACACCAAGTCCCCCAAAGTCTCCTCTAAATTAGCTGCTCAGAACATTGGCTCTTCCCACTGTCACACAAGGCACCTCTGGACCTCAGTGTGCCCACCTGTAAAATGGGCACACAGATTCCCCAGCAGGTTCTGATGCCAGACGCCAGCCATGCCTGGCAGGTCACCTCTCTGCACCTCAGTCTCATCTGTAAGATGGGCTCCCCCTGGTGACTGCCTGGTGCTGTGAGGACCTCGGTGCCCAGTCTGGCTACTCCTTGAGGTGCCGCTGATGGCGACAGAACGGCCCCATCTCGGGGTCCCTAGTCACTCTCTAAGACGCTTGAGGCCCTGGGCACCCTGTGCGCTGACTGCAGTGGGTTTCCAAGTCACGCCTGTGGCTTCACCCTGGAGCTGGTTCGAGCTGTAAATGGGGTGGGGGCGGGTGCCGCGTAGAAGCCTCCTGCCCCGCAGGAGATGGGCCAGGCGGGATTTCCTGTCTCCAGACTGCATATCGGGGGATTCACAGAACGAGCACCCGCTCCCTGCTCCAGCCCCGCAGGGCCCCCGCAGCGCAGTCTCGCCTGGCAGAACGCCGCCTTCAGGAAGCCCTCCTGGCTCTGTGGACGCACCTCAGGGGGCAGAGCTGAGGCTGTAAATCCCACTTGCACAGAGAGCAGGCGCGCCCGCTCTCATGAAGGGAGACGAGGGCTGGGTGGCCTCTCTGGGAAGGTTCCTGTGGGTCCCAGGAGGCCTGCCCGGCTCCGCAGCACGGGGCCAGGCTGCCTTTGAAGCGTCTGCAGCCCTGGCCTGTGACCCGAGACGTCCAGCTGGGGTGGCCCTGCAGGTCCAGGTCGGGGGTGCCCTGGGGGCGGGGGGCCCTGTCTGCAGCAGCCCTAGAAACGCCCCCCTCAGTGACCCCACGTGCCTCTGCCTGAGACAAGCCCCTGATTCTGGGCTGGCTCTGCTGCGCTCTGTCGCCCCACTGGGCCGCTCCTGTGGACGCGCACAGTCTCTGGATGGAAGATGGAAGCAAGGAGACCTGGGGGGCTTCTCGCAACCCCCCAAATCTGCGCACCGCCCCCTGCCAGTGACTAGGAGGCGGAGCTGAGTGACAGGCGGCCAGGACCGCAGGCCTGATTCGGGGGCAGGGAGGAGGAAGGACTTGGCCGGGGACCCACACTCTGCAACCTCGGTACTTCACGCCACGTGATGCCAGCCCCCCGTGGAGCTGTGTGGCCTGAGCCGCCCCATGGCTGGGGCACTGGCTGGCAGGCATCAAGGCTCAGGGCGACCTGGGGCAGAGGCCAGGCCCCTGGTGTCTCCACCGCTCCCTGTCTAGCTGACGATGCTGGTGTCATCTGGGGGTCTGGTGGAGGCTGTCGACTGTCAGAGCCGCTCCGTGTGGTGTGGGCATCCCCTGTAGCCTGGTGGGCATCCAGGGACAGAGAGAGACAGAGAGAGATGGTCCTGGCCGCGCATCCACCCTCACCGTCAAGGTGCAGAAGGCACAGAGGAGTCTCCACTGCAGGACTCCCCTCGCTGCCCTTTCGCAACCACGCGCGGCTCCTGCCTGCATCACGTCTCCCCTGGCAACCAGTCATCTGTCTCCGTCTCTGTAACTCTGTTGTTTAAGAATGTGATGTAAACGCAAGCAGACTGTGCATAACCTCTTGGGACTGGCTCTCTCCACGCTGGCCTGTGGCCTTGGGATCCATCCAAGCGGTCTTCCCTCTTGCGCGGCGTCCTGTGCTGTGAATGGTCCAGGATCTGATTAACCACCAACCATGGAAGCCCACCTGGGTTGCTGCTAGTTTTCGGCTATTACAATAAAACTGCAGTATACGTTTCTGTAGAGATTTTTGTGCAAACAGAGGTTTTCATTTCCTGGGATAAATGCCCCAGAGCGTGATTGGCGGTTTGCGTGGTAATTGTATCTTTAGTTTTATCAGAAACCACTGCCAGCATCTTCTTTGGAGTGGCCGCACTGCTGTCTGGCAGTCCCAGCGAATTCTCCCCAGCGTTTGACGTTCCGCTAATTTTGACGTTCAGTGTCGCCGTGGGCGGGCGGTGGAACTCCCTGGTTTTTGCTTGTGTTTCCCTAACGGCTGGTGACGTTGAATGTTTTCATGTGCTGATCGGTGCCGCCTGTCTGTCTGACTAGGCGACGTGTCCGTGTCTCTTGCCCGTTTTCCAGCTGGGCTGGTGGTTTTGTTCGGTTGAACTGTGCGCACTCTTTCAATAATCTGGATAAATTTAACCGCCACTCCTTGGTCGGGTGCGTGGTTTGCAAACACTTGTCCCGGTTGATAGCCTATCTCTTCGCCGTCTGTGTAGCGCCTTTCATGAGGCAAAGCCGTCACACTCCCTGAGCCCCAGTTTGCTGGCGCCCCCTTTTCTGGTCGCACTCTCAGTGGGGCTTCCAGCTTCAGGCCTGGGTTTTCTCCCTGATGGTTTTTGGGTTTCTGGTTGTTCTTTCATTTTTGCATGTCAGCCCACGATCGGTGCAGAGTCCATTCCTGTGCAGGGCGTGAGGCTCGGGTCAGTGAACCATGGGCTTCCTTGCCCCCAAGAAGAGTGCGCTTCCTCCAGTGTCTCAATGGCAGCCTGTGCAGAGGACATTCTCTCTACGCGTCTGCGGTGATTCTGTTCGCACTGCAAAGCACTGTTAAGTGCAAGCTACTATTGTAACAGGAATGGTGAGACTAATTATTCTTGTTACGGTCTTGGGCTTCGGGGCGGCTGGCAGTGTGTGGGGGCTCATGTTTGCCCGAAGGCCTCTCTACGCTGGTTGGAAATGGATGGTCATTGCAGGCAGCTGGCCTCCTGCCTCAGCATGGTTGCGTTTGGCTGTTTGGTTTTAATCCTTCAGGGGGAAGTCAGAGCCCATCTGGCTCATGACGGGAGCCACGGGCCTCCAAGTGGCCTCCAAGTGGACGGACCCGTTCCCGGGCATCGCTGGCGCCGCATGGCCGCTGCTCCGGGAAACGCGTTTCCTGGGGCTGAGCCTGGGAGCGGACGACAGACGCTGGACACGCGGGCGCCTCTGCGATCGAGAGAGGCCCTGGCAGCCGCATGCAGGGGGCAAGCGCCCGCGGGCTGTTGCCAGAGGCTGATGAGAGGGTTGCTGGCGTCCGTCTCAGGTGTGGACGTTCCTGCAGCTCCCACCCCTTTCTACGGGGCTTTGAGGCTGGAGGGTGGGGACGCCGCCGTTCCTGCCGGGTGGCCTGGAGAGACTGCGCGTGTCTGTCCCGCCTCACTCCTGGGATCCCAGGCCCACCGACCTTCAGGCTGGGGGGCGGCCGTGGGTCACTCGGTGCCAGGCCCCACCCATGCTCTGGGGTTGATGGCCTGTGGACAGGTGACAGGAGCTGTCATGAAAGAGACTGGCGGCTAGAAGGTTATTGCCTGGAGGCACACTGTTAGTTTTGTGGGTTTGGTTTTTCTCAAAGATATATATTGATTTGGGGAAGGTGGTGAGTGCAAGCGGATGAAGTACCAGGGAGGGCTGGGCCGGGCGACCTCAGGAAACTTCTTGCCCCGGCATCCAGGCTGCGGAGGCTTATTAGAAGAGAGGAGAAATATAAGAAGGGAGCTGAATGAGTGCTCTGTCTGGAAAGGAGGAAGACAGGGCCCTGCCCTTCCAGTCTCTCTGTCCCCGGGGGAAGCTGCTGCCCTGGACGCAGTGGCCGAGGCTGGGCTGGAGGGGCATCGCATGCCGTGCAGGGTGGTCGGCCAGTGCCCGCCCACGAAGGTCAGCCGTGGTGCCGTCCTCCCTGAGCTCGGCCACGCCTCGGCTCTCAGAGAACTGCCAGCTCGTCCCCGGACGCTCCCGTCTGTCTGAAGATGCTGAGACGTCCCAGCTGCGCTCATCAGCGGGTCCTCCCCCCAGCGCCAGGAGCTCTCACCGAAGCCACCCACTGCCCTTCCGAGCTTCAGAGCAGGCACGTCGTTCAAACACACCTGCGTGCGTGCTCCGTCACTTTAGTCATGTCTGACTCTTTGCAGCCCTGGGGACCGTAGGCTGCTAGGCTCCTCCATCCATGGGATTCTCCAGGCAACAGTGGGTCGCCATGCCCTGCTCCAGGGGATCTTCTCAACCAGGGACTGAACCTGCGTCTCTTGTGTCTCCTGCATCGGCAGGCGGGTTCTTTACCACTGAGCCACCTCGGAAGCCCTTTTCACGGATTCTCTCATCCTCGCAAATGAGTTCTTCGCAGATGTGATATTTGCAGCCGTTGAAAACCCCTTTAGTCAGACTTGTCATTTCTGATAAGGACCTTATTTATACAGATTCTGTCCCTGTTCCTTCCTTGATCACAATTCACGGTCTAAGAAAAGATCTCTCCCGAACTCAAGCTCTGGGGTTGCCACTGTTTCCATCCACAGCAGGCACGGTGCTGGGGCCACGGCAAGGCCCTCACGGCGCGGACGCTCCAAGGGTGGCGGAGAATCCACGTGCAAAGTGGGTGTGACTTCAGGCTGAGCTCAGCGCAGCGTGGCGGAGAGCAGATCTCTTGAGGTGGCAATGATCGATCGGATCTGGAGTGAAGTGGGGAGCAGGACAGAGTGGGACACGTGAGGTTTTGGTGAAGGGAGCAGCGGGTGCAAAGGCCCTGAGTCAGGGCTGTGCTGGCTGCACCTGAGGTCCCGCTGGGGGAACAGCCGGGAACAGCCGACCGCAGCATCAGAAAGAAGGACAGGAGTCTGGGGCTGGCGGCGGAGAGCAAGAGGCTCGGAGAGTGGGGGCGTGATGGGGGAGGACGGAAGGAAAGGGGGTCCCTGTCCTCCACGGGGGCGGAGTCCACGGCGGGACACGCAGGCACACCTCCACATTTGCAGTGTGTGTGTGAACTTTGCTGTAAGTGATGGGAAGGCAGGTTTAAACAGATGCTCCGTAAAGCTGGGAGAGAGAAGAGGATTCGTGCATTGGTTCATGGTGTTGAATTCCAGGGAAGCCTGGCTTCAGGTGAGGCTTAATCCAGGTGTCAAGCAGACGCGCCAGCCCGGGGTGTCTGCGTCTGTCCTTCCGCATGCCTTGGCTCAGCACCGCCGCACTGGCGGCTTTTCTCCCACACACCCACTCTGCTGATAAGCGCCTGCTGTGTGCCACACGCTGGGCTCAGTCCTAAGCGTGCAAAGATGTGTTAGAGGCGGGCCGTGGGGCCGAGGTGTGTAATTTTATTTGCATGCACCCTCCGTGTGGACGTTGGGCCCGGCCACGGCCCGGGGCCCCTCTGAGCCGCATGTCTTCACTGCCCCACCCACGGGCTCACTGCGTGTCTGTGAGCCCCGGCCAGCGCTCTGCCGCGGAGTCAGTCCCCGTGAAAGGGAAGTACCTTTCCTTCCAGAGAGAAGGGAGGGGGTGGGAGGGGCGAGAAACGGAGGTGAGCCTGACCCCTGATGCGACGACTCCCGAGCGAGAGAGCAGTGGCCTCTGTTTTTAAAGTTAAGAGTTACTTATTTGGCTGAGCTGGGCCTCTGTTGCTGCCGCTCAGGATGTGTCTGGTTGCAGCGAGCAGGGGCTCCTCTCTTGTTGTGGAATACAGGTTGTAGGGCCCGTGGGCTTCAGAGCACGGGCTTAGTCGCTGCTGGGAACGTGGAATCTTCCCCGGACCAGGGATCGAACCTGTGTCTCCTATTTTGGCGGTCAGATTCGTTACCGTTGGACCACTAGGGGAGCCCAGCAATGCCTCCTTAAAGTCACATTTAAGGACACAACTATAATATTCTTATTTAAAGATGCTCATATTCTCAAAACTTGCTCATGAGCCGAAATTGCGCTTTGGGGGTGAGCTTCTCCCCAGAAACAGTTCACCTAGGGCCTTGCTCTCCAGCCTGAGGTGGGCCCTGGGTGGTTCCCTGCTACTTGGGGTCTGGCTGCCTGTGTCCCCTTGAGGCTGCCCGCCTGCTGAGGCAGCCATGGAACCTTCCAGAGAAGCTGTGATTGCTCCCTGGTGTCGTTCGGGGTGAGCAGGCGAGCCCTAAACCCTCTCCTCTGGCTCTGACGGAACTGGTGATAGTGCTTTAAATCTGCTGAGGGTGTCCGACGGCCCACGTGGCTTGCTGAGGGTGATGGCAAAGCCGGCTGCCCCGGCTCCCCTCTGAAGGGCGGCCCCCATGGGGCCGGTCCACTGGGACAGGCGTCCTGGTGGCTCGGGGCTGACCGTGGAGGCTTGGTTTTTAACCCGTGCTTATTTCATGGGAGGCGGGAGCCGTTTAGCTGAAGCAGGAGACAGAACTCTCCAAGCATTGGGGAAGGCTGAGAGCCCAGGGCCGTGCTGACCATGCAGGGCTCTGGGGGATCCTCGGAGCCCCTAGGAGGCCCCAGGCTCTCTCCAGCGCAGAGAAGGGCTTGCAGGCCCACCCTTCCGGGCTCTGACCTCCCCCAGCAGCAGGGGGACCCTCCATCCCGCTGGGCAAGGCTGCCCTGGGTCTGGTCTGCTGGGCCCAAGACCCCGGGCAGACTTGGACACTGAGGTTGCCCCTTCCCCTAATGGGGTCCTGGCCAGGAGGAAGGGTTTCCAGACCTAGGCTCCTGGCCCCATTGTGCTGGTGGAGGGCATGCAGGGACGTCCTCAAGCACGTGACTCGGCCAGAGGACATGGAACAATTCCCCCAGGGTGCCCACCGAGAGAGTGTGAGCTCTTGTTTCCAGGTGACTGATTCGGAGCTGGCACGTATGGGGAATTCTCAAGTCCTTGAAAGTTCTCCAATCTTTGTGAACACTGTGTAATTCCTTCCAGACTCCTCTTGAGGAAAAAAAAATTCAAAATGCCAGGGAGTTAGGTTCAGTTCAGTTCAGTTGCTCAGTAGCGTCTAACTCTTTGTGACCCCATGCACAGCAGCACACCAGGCCTCCCTGTCCATCACCATCTCCCGGAGTTCACTCAAACTCACGTCCATCGAGTCAGTGATGCCATCCAGCCATCTCATCCGCGGTCGTACCCTTCTACTCCTGTCCCCAATCCCTCCCAGCATCAGAGTCTTTTCCAATGAGGCAACTCTTCACATGAGGTGGCCAAAGTACTGGAGTTTCAGCTTTAGCATCATTCCTTCCAAAGAAATCCCAGGGCTGATCTCCTTTAGAATGGACTGGTTGGATCTCCTTGCTGTCCAAGGGACTCTCAAGAGTCTTCTCCAACACCACAGTTCAAAAGCATCAATTCTTCGGCGCTCAGCCTTCTTCACAGTCCAACTCTCACATCCATACATGACCACAGGAAAAACCATAGCCTTGACTAGACAGACAAAGGTCTAGTTGGACAAAGGTCTAGACGGACAAAGGTTGGCAAAGTAACATCTCTGCTTTTTAATATCCTGTCTAGGTTTGTCATAACTTGTCTTCCAAGGAGCAAGTTGGGTTACCACTGGCCTTTCAAGGAAATCATTTGGGTTGTTTCCTTCTCCTTCTGGAAGTAACAAGGAGTGGGGGGTTTCTCCCTGGCGCCATTTGCCTGCAGTGCGGTGGGAAAGCATGGGGGTCTCTGGGTCACAGGCAACCTCCTCGAGGGATGGGGGGCAGTGTTTCTCACCTCTGTTTGTAGTTAAAGATCCGGAGGCAATGGAGGGGATGGGGGCACACACCGTCCTCCCTGGTGCAGGCCTGGAGCCACCACGTGCTGCTGTGTGACCTCAGGGAGGTCGCTGAGCTTGTTTGTACAAAGGCAGTGGCCACCACCCCCCACCACCACCGCTGAGAGTTGTGTGAGCAAAGGACGAGACAGCTGATAGAGACCTCAGGTCAGAACACGCAGCCCGTCACCCCGCCCCATGAGCACTGATCTCAGTGATTTCTGCTGTTCTGGACAAGCCCCCTGCCCCGGTCTTCCGGGAAGCCGTTCCTTGGGTCTAAAGTGCTGTTTCTGGGGTGTTTCACCCAGCGCTTCTCCACTCCAGATCCTGCTGGGCTCCCTGGGACCTGGACCTTGGGAAGCCGTTCCTTGGGACTAAAGTGCTGTTTCTGGGGTGTTTCACCCGGCGCTTCTCCACTCCAGATCCTGCTGGGCTCCCTGGGACCTGGACCTTGGAAAACACACGCCCCGCGTGCAGCCCTGCCTGCCCCGGCCCTCGGCCCCCAGCACCTGGGCCAGCTGGAGACAGAGACCGTCCCCCATCCTCAGCTGGGGAGGAGGGAAGAAGAAAGTCTTAGGCTTTCTGTTTTCACAGTGTGGTTTGGATGGGGAGGGCAGGGAGAGGGAAGTGTGGACGGGGCGGGCTGCCCTCCCATCTCCTCCAAGAAGCCTCCCTCATTGTCCCCCGACCCCTCAGCCTGTGACCCGTCGCCGACCCTCGTCTCCCCGTCCAGGAACCGGGCCCTGAGAGGCCCTCCTGGGCTTTGCTGGCATCCACCCCAGGACCAGCTGGGCTTTTCACACACTTCCTGTGCAATGACCTGCGGGGACAGACAGAAACACACTCGTCATGTGGGAGCTGCTTTACCTGCAAAACACAGCCTGCTCTCCACCAGCCGCCGCGAGCAGTTTCCTCGTCGTGCTGCCTGACTCCTTGTGCCCCCGAGGACTGCAGCACGCCAGGCCTCCCCTGTCCGTCACCAACCCCCGGAGTTCACTCAGACTCATGTCCATCGAGTCAGTGATGCCACCCAGCCACCTCACCCTCTGTCGCCCCCTTCTGCTCTGCCTGGCTATGCTTTGATAGGGAGGGACAGTCAGATCTCAGCATCCTGACTTCTCCCAGCGGCTGAAGGGGCCTTGGAGACGGTCACGTCGCTGGCTCTGCCTGCCCCCCTGCCCCGGGGCAGCTGTGCCAAGTCTGAGGGCAGCCCTGCCAGCCACGCCTCACCAGCTGGGGGTCCCCACCAGACACACTTGGGTCTCCCCCTGGAATTCCAGATCTCACTGACAAGGACCCACCCCACCCCCGCCATCCCTGGAGCCAGACGGGGTGACTGTGGGAGAGAGTTTCCGGGAGACGTGCGAGGCCAGATGTGAGGCTGAACTCGGTGCTGCTGCAGACGCAACGCTTGCAGAGGGTCCGATGGAGCCTGCGTGGACACCTAATTCACATTCTCAGCGCGTCCTCCCTTTCCGAAGATCATCTGTCTGAAGGAGTTCATAATTCTCACCAAGGGGATGGCAGAAGCGTTTAACGTGCGCGGGGCTTTGATTGGAACATTTATAAGGTTCCGGTTCGCTGCCTTCAGCCTGATCCAGGGCTATCGATTCTTTGCCACAAATATCTTTTATGGCTGAACGTTTACAGAGGGAGACCTCTCAGGCTTCTTACCCCTGGAGTGGGAAGCCGGGCTGACGGCGCAGTTCCGCACGGGGGCCCAGGAGTGCCCAGTGCCGGCCTCACCAGTCAGGACGGCCTGGCCGGGCGCCCTGCAAGCTTCCCCTCCCGCTGGTGGCGTCCTGCCTCCAAGTGCTCACGCGCTCTCGCTGGGAGATGGACGTTCCTTGGGGAAGATTTTAACAAGGGCAGTGGAGAGAGCCATCTGGGCTCATTAGACTCGAGTCTCCCGTTAGGACCTGAGGGGAGGCAAGAGTGTCCTCATGTGCCTCACTTCTTTATTCAGAAACCCTGCCCTCCCCACTGGCTTCACCTTGACCCTGCTGGGCCTGCCCGCTGCCCTGCCGCACTCCCCCACCCGGCCCCGTGCCTCTCTGCGTCCTTTACGCACCGTGTCGCCTTAGCCTGGCTCAGCCTTCCCCTGAAGGACCACGTTATTCCCTGAACACTAGTTTCCTGGACATGTGTTTTTCCCATGTCTGCAGTGCATAGATGCCCTGCTCGGCTTCAAGAATTCAGTAGCAAAGGAGGGGTAAATTCCCTCCTTTGGGGGTTCATCCAGGGCCTGAGGAGCCCTGAAGGCGTAGTGGGCATTATCTCGCTACTCAAGGCTGAGGGGAGGGGGACCTCTGTTTTCAGGAAAATCATGCCTGTGTGTTTTCAGCTGCGTCGGTCTTCACTGCTGTGCAGGCTCCTCTCCCCTGGTTTCGGGGAGCGGGGCCTTGTTCTCTCGCTGCAGAGTGCGGGCTCTGAGGCACCCGGGCTCCGTGGCTGCGTCTCACGGGCTCCAGAGTCGCAGCCGCTGGGCCCCAGAGCCCAGGCTTCATGGCTGTGGCTCAGGGGCTTGGTTCATCTGCAGCGTGTGGGGCCTTCCTGGGCCAGGGACTGAGCCCGTCTCTCCTGCTTTGGCAGGTGGGAGTCTTTGCCCCTGGGCCACAGGGTCGCCAGCGGGAGCTTGGGGTGCAGACAGTGGCCATTCTGCCTGTTGACTCAGTGCCAAACCCTGCCCCTTCCCACGCAGCGCCTGCCTTCCTGGGCGGAGGGAGTCAGAGGACTTGAGTCTGAGTCCTGCCAAAAGCTGTGACTCGGGCCAGGGGCTTCCCCTCGTGAAGCCTCGATTCTCTCATCTGTGAAATGGGCTGGGAGTAGGGAGCTGTGCACATCCCAGGACCAGCTTTGGGGACGTCTAGGCAGACGTGTGTCAGTTCAGTTCAGGTGCTCAGTCATGTCCCACTCTTTACGACCCAATGAACCGCAGTACGCCAGGTCTCCCTGTCCATCACCAACTCCAGGAGTTTACTCAAACTCGTGTCCATCGAGTCAGTGATGCCATCTAACCATCTCATCCTCTGCTGCCCTCTTCTCCTCCCACCTTCAGTCTTTCCCAGCATCAGGGTCTTTTCCAATGAGTCAGTTCTTCGCATCAGGTGGCCAAAGTATTAAGCTTCAGCATCAGTCCTTCCAACGAATATTCAGGACTGATCTCCTTTAGGATGGCCTGGTTGGATCTCCTTGCAGTCCAAGGGACTCTCAAGCGTCTCCTCCAGCACCACAGCGCAGAAGCCTCAGATGTGTGCGACGCACCTGAATCGATGCTCCTGTGATCCGCGCCCAGTGAACCCGCGCTGCTGTTTTGTTATAATCGCTATCACTCCTTTCGCACTAAGCTGATGATTTGTGGAGGCAGTGGAGGCTAGTGGGTAAGGTCACAGGCTTTGCCATTAAGCTTGGGAGTCCGGTAACGGCCAGCTCCTCCATTTGCCTGCTGTGTGACCTTGGGCAAGTCACTTAACCTCTCTGAGCTGTCGTTTGTTATCCACAAAACGGGAAGACTGATTGTAAGAGAGGCTTCCGATACGTGCTTGCACGTGTTGGCATGAGGCAGGCTGAGCGCGTGAGTCTGCCTTCCCAGGCTGTGCTGGGAGAGGAGGTGGAACCGGGCGGACGGGGCGAGAGCGGCAGGCTGCGCGCTTGCCCTGCGCACACCCCCTGC
Source organism: Nanger dama (assembly GCA_917880005.1). Classification (NCBI taxonomy): domain Eukaryota; kingdom Metazoa; phylum Chordata; class Mammalia; order Artiodactyla; family Bovidae; genus Nanger; species Nanger dama. Next base: position 2,052,128 of record CAKJTW010000016.1, on the reverse strand, counting down.
TCTGGTTTGTTTGCTCCAAGGAGCACGTGTGCCCTTCGCAGGTGCAGTGAAGCAGCCTTGGCAAGAGGACGTGTTACACGAAATAAAAGTACTGCCTTCTTCCCAGGGCGCAGTGAGGGTCAGGATGAGCCAGGCCCTGCAAAGCGGTCAGCGCGGGGCCTGGTATGTGGCAAGTGCTGAGTAAATGCTAGTTGTTGTAACAGTAAAAATATAATTATTTCGAGCGGTTCTGCAAAATCGCGCGTGGGTCGTGTCACTGAGAGACGTGAGGTCCTCTTTGATACTGGGGGCCTGGGGTCCCCAGGGATACTGAGGTCACCTGTTCCAGGTAGGAGGTGGTCTGGTGAGAGTGCCAGCTTCTGTGGAAGGCCCCCGCGCCCCCCTCCTGGTGCTGCCAGCCTGGGGGCTCCTCTGCACGTGGGTGGGAAAGGCAGGTGTGCCCCTTTAGTCTGGTGCCGCAGGCGCCCCTGGGAGTCTGACAAGCCCTGAAGGGCAGACAAGGGGTGTCTGGATGGAGGCCAAGTCAGGGCCAAGCCCTGGCACCCACAGCTGTAACTTCTAACCCTCCTCCAGCCCTGGCAGGTTGGAGGGCAGGGGGCCGGAGGTGGGGGTGACTCTGGAGGGCCGGGGGCTTCTCATGGGCCTCTCCGTTTCTGGCAGGCCCGAGGAGGAGCAGGAGGATGTGGTTTTATTTTAAGATGCAGAAGCCCTTGAAAGAGGCGCGTCAGCAGTTCTGAGAATGGGTCCCTGTAGATGCCGTTGGTATAGCGAGTGTCTAAATCATCAGAAATAGGGAAGAGACTGCCAGTGAGGGTGGGCAGAGACACCCTGGAAGCAGACGCCTTGCAGTACTTGTCTCAAGTGTATAACAACGCCCTGGGATTCTAGAAGAGTGGGAGGAAGGAAGTGGGAAATGGGTGGGTGGGGAGCTGGGGCTGATCCACGCCTTGGGGTGCCTAAAGCGTGGTGCTTTTTAAGAAAAAGAACCCAGGATTCGGTGTGTCAGGTCTAAGATGGCGCCAAACAAGTGCGTGCCCTGGGGTTTCAGCATCCGTTGCATGCCCGGAAAGCTGCCCGTGAGGGGGAGCCAAACCTGGGGTTTCAGTAAGAGGAGGTTTGTCTGTGTGTCCGCCTGTGCCCCTGGGCTGTGTGACCTTGACCCGGCCACCTCCTGTCGTGGATCCCCAGAGGTGCATCTGAGGGCCTGTACGTGCACATGGGGAAGACAAGACCGAGGACCTCCTCCCCAGGGAGAGATGGAAGCCGCGCGGCTGTTTGAAGACTCCAAGTCGGCCGCCATACAGTATTTAAATGCTGTTTTGACTCACGCTCCCATTACTAGCTACTTAATAGCCGCCTAATGCGTCCCGTATTTTTATTCTTGTTTTGAAGCTAATTGCATATCGTGGGAAGATACCAGTAATGTCGTGAAGCCTCCCATCAGGTCGGGGGGTCCCCTTCTCCGACGGCGGCGCTCCGCCTGCTCCCACCACGCCCTCCGCTGCTCTGGCCTGGATTGTGCGTGCACCCTTGTGCCTGTCGGTGTGTGGGATGGGGGCATCAACACTGTTTGGGTTTCTCTTTTAGAGCTTCTCCTCGCCCTCGTTTGTGCTGAACAGACGCACTCACACACATGCCAGCCTCCGTGCCCAAGCTGGCACCCTAGTGTGGTGGCTTTGGTCCTGGCTCCTCTGTGGCCCACCACCACCCAGATCAAAGTCAGCTTCAGGTCCAGCTTGACCCAGGGGCTCAAATTACGACCTCAGGAGGTATCTCAACTCTGCGCTCTGGGCAGTGAGCCGCATGCAGTGGCCCTGGCAGACCCCTCAGAGGGGAGAGAGCGTCTCACCCACAATAGCTCTTTTTATTTTATTGTTTGGCCACACCAGGTGGCGTGTGGGATCTTAGTGCCCCAACCAGGGGTGGAGCCTGCTTTGGAAGCACACAGGCAAGTGTGTGGCCTTAACCAGGGGGCCGCCGGGCAACTCCCTCGTCCACGGCAGCTGTAAGGCCTGGCGGGGGTGTGCTGGACCCAGGCCACACGTTCATCCGCAGACAGGTTACCGAGACAAAGATGGTGAGCTCTGCTGACTGGAGAGATCTAGGGTGTGTGCTCAGCTTGCGGCTGTTCTGGTATTACAGAGGGTTAACTTCCCTAAACCACGTGGACTAGGAAAGCCCGGGTGCCTGGGTGAGGGTCTTCAAAATAAAAACAAGAGGTATTATTGGCATCAGATGAGGAGAAAGAGGGCAGGCAGGAAACGTAGTCTCCCCGTGTCTCCCCCCACCCCCGGGCAGCGGGCACACAGGGACCTGAGGGATGAGGCCACCCCACGCCGAGTGGAAAACCCACCCAGAACCTGGAGGGCCAAACATGCACCCGGGGCCTGGGGCCTGGCACTGAGCGTGGGTGGAGACAGGGCCTGGGGAGGCAGAGGCCATCCTGCCAGAGCTGCTGGCCTGGCATGCTGAGGCGCCGGGCGCCGGGTCAGCACGGACCCCAGACACGGACAGGAATGAGCGCCTCCGGGGGAGTCCTCGGGGAGCTTGTCAGAAACACAGCATCTTCCCCAGGTCGCCTGTGTCACAGTGTGAGTTCTTATCAGGTCTCCGGGCGATCAGTGTGCATCTGCAGACTCGTCTCTCGGGACTTCCCTGTGGCCCCGCGGATAACAACCACCCTGCAGGGCAGGGGACGCGGGTTCCGTCCTTGGCCAGGGAACCAGGCTCGCACGTGTTGAGGGGCAACTAAGCCCCTGAGCACACTGAATGAAACGAAAGACCCCGCCCCGCGTTTCACAGCTAAGACCTGACACCACCAAATACGTGAACAGAACAGACCCGCTCTTGTCTCTTAGCCTCCGCATTCAGGGGGCGACGGGACAGGTGTTAGGCCTACTGGAGGACGGCGTGGCTGGGTGTGTGGAGGAGCCTTAAACACATCCACGCTCCGTGATGGGGCCAGCAGTGCTTCTCCGAAGACGTTACTGAACAAGGTTACCAGAGGCAGGGACAGAGGGTGCTGTAGCCCAAGATCATAGAAACTGTCATGAACAGTCACATGCCAATAAGTCAAACCTAGAAGAAATGGACACATTCCTAGAAACATATAACGTGCCTCGATGGATTCAAGAAGGAATAGAAAGCTTGAACAGGACAACAGTAAATATGGAGGTGAAACAGCTGAATCAGTAGGCAGACACCTGCCAACAAAGGAAAACCCAGGACCAGATGTCTTCGCGAGTGAAATCTACCAAACATTTAAAGAAGAGCTGATACCAGTCGTTACTTAAACTCTTCAAAAAAACTGAAGGAACGCTTTTGAACTACTTTCACGAAGCCAGCATCACTCTGATACTAAAGCCAGACCGAAAAAAATTAGCAATCGAGCCACCATAGGATCCGGCACCCCCACTTCTGAGTATGTACCCAAAGGAACTGAAGTCAGGGTCTCAAGGCGGAATCTCCCTCCCATGTTCATTGCGGCAATGTTCACAGTACCCAAGACACGGACGCAACATACGTGTCCGCTGACTGATGAATGGGCAGACGAAGTATGGTATATACGGGCAACGGGCTACTCGTCAGCCTTCAAAAACGGAAAGCCTGTCGTGTCTCAACATCAATAAACCTGGAGGATGTGGAGCACAGCGGGATGTCAGGACAAACTCTACGTAACGACATTTACGTGAGGATCTACAGGAGTCAGACTCCGGCTTCCCGGGTGGCTCAGTGGTGAAGAATCCGCCTGCCAATGCGGGAGAAGCACTCGATCCCCGGTCCGGGAAGATCCAGCATGCTGCGGGGCAGCTCGGCCCGGGTGCCACGGCTCCTGAACCTGTGCTCTGGGGCCCACGCTCCACAGCAAGGGAGTAGCTCCTGCTCGCCACAACTCGGGAGCCCGCGCAGTGAGACCCAGCAGGGCCCAAATAAACGCAGAGATTAATATGAAAGAATAAAACAGACTCATAGACGAGGGTGAGGAGGGTGGTGGTCGCCAGGGGCTGGGGAGAGGGGGAGATGGAGAGGTGATGGTCGAGGGGACAAGGCTTCAGTCACACACACAGAGAGAGTTCTAGACGTTTGCCCAGCATGGGACCTGTAGACAGTAATGCCGCGTTATATGCTGGAACGTGGTTAAGAGGGTTGGTCTGTTAAGTGTTCTTATCACAAAGAGACAATAAAGAAGGTGGAGGAAGCTTCTGGAGCTGATGGGTTTCTTTATGTCGCCGTTTGTGATGACGGTTTTACAGAATGTTGTTGCTGTTCAGTCGCTCAGTCATGCCTGACTCTGCCACACACAGACCGCGGCACGCCAGGCCTCACCATCTCCCAGAGCCTGCTCAGACTCATGTCCGTCGAGTCAGTGATGCCATGCGGCCATCTCATCCTCTGCCGCCCCCTTCTCCTCCCGCCCTCAGTCTTTCCCAGCACCAAGAGCTCTTCCAGCGAGTTGGCTCTTTGCATCAGGTGGCCAAAGTATTGGAGTTCCAGCTTCAGCATCAGTCCTTCTAATGGATATTCAGGGTTAATTTCTTCAGGATTGACTGGTTTTATCTCCTTGCTGTCCAGGGGACTCTCAAGAGTCTTCTCCAGCACCACAGTTCAAAGGCATCAATTCTTCAGTGCTCAGCCTTCTTCATGGTCCAACTCTCACGTCCGTACGTGACCACTGGAAAAACCGTAGCTTTGTCTATGTGGACCTTTGTCTCAAAGTCCTGTCTCTGCTTTTACTTTTATCTCCACAGTTGTTAAGTCGTATATATTAAATACATACAGCTTTTTCTATGTCAATTATACCTCAGTATGATAGTTAAAAACGAAAAAGAGAGAGAGAAGTTGGAAAGGAAACTGATTTGGCCTCAGGAGCTGTAGGCCTCCTGGAGAAGGCCACGGGACATGTTCATAATCCATATTAAGTGAGCAGAGCTGGCAGAGAATGACAGAAACTGCATCATTTTCACTGTATGAAAATAATGTAAAAACAGTCCAGAGACAGACATGCAAAAACATTACAGTCCCTCCAGGTGGTAGGACTGCAGATGGTTTTCACTCATGTTAAGCTTTTCTGTGTTTCTTTCACACAAGAAAACAATGACTGATGATTTCAGAATCTGGATTTGTATCAGTCACGGTGATTGGCTGCAGATGGCAGAGTCCACTCTTTCTGATTTGAGCAGAGGGGGGACTTATTCCCGGGCATCAGGACTCAGATTCCAGGACTACCAGGGGACCCCACCACCAGGGACGACACGGCCCGGACTGCTGCTTAGCCCCATCCAACCCTGCTGTCATGGAAACCCCGCTGCCTGTAGTGCCCAGGGCCAAGCACCCCTGTTCCCTGCCAGCCAGGAGCCCCATCCCTCCACCAGCCGGTAATGTTTATTTCCAGTTCTTAAATCTCGCACCGACATCTGTCCAGAGGAGCTTAAGCCACGAGGCGAACCCTAGCTGCAAGGGTGTCTGGGAAATGCAGGGTTCGGTTTTCCAGAGGCCAACGTACCCAGGGCAGGGAGGCAGGGGGTGGCGCATACGCTGGGTGAGTCGTCTGCCGGGCCCATCACTGCAGTGAAACCAGAGGGCAAGACAGTCACTTGCGGCCTTGACCTTCTGAAGTCCGCACGGCGGTTCAGTTATCCGTGGTGGCATCTGAGGACCGCAGCAGCGCGCCCAGCCCAGGGGGCACTGATCGCACAGCCCCTCACCCCAGCCTCTCTCGTCCAGCCGCCAGCACCTCTGGGCCTGGTGTCTTCTCTTGAGGCTGGCGGACCCCTTGCCTCCCGTGTGGCAGGCTGAAATGTGGAGACTTGCTGTCCCCCGGGAGCACACTCAGCAGGACCCCAGCAATCTGACCCCTTGGGTGAGGACTCTGCACCGGCCCCCAGGACTCCCTGGTGGACCGATCCCTGTTGCCCACAGTGGGGTCTCCCACGGGGGAGGCGGTCCATCACAGCCATAATTAAGCACCTGCTGTTCCTCTTCTCACTTCCCTGCCTGCTAGCCTTCACCTCCCGAGCAAACTTCCAGTGCCGGAAGAACCCTCGTTTCCTGGTGTGTCTTGAGCATCCCAGTCTAAGGCATCACTGACCTGCCTTGGGCGCACACGTGTGAAGCCTCATCCCGGCTCTGGATGACCTGCGGGGGGTCCCCTGGGGGTGGGTGAAGGGGTTTGAGGCCACTCCTGTGACCTCGCCTCCGTGCGTGCTGGTTTGGGCAGTCATCCTCCCCCAGGACCTCATACCCGTGGGCGGCAACCAGAGGGCTCTGGGGGGCTCCCGCCGTCTGCTGCCCAGCTCGCACGGGCGCCACAGCCACACACACACGCGGGCATCACCCACCCAGCGGCCACCCCTCGCTGCCCCTTCCTCCTGAGCCATGCACTGCTCCTTCTGTCCTGGGACTCGCAACGATACGCCACGGGGTTGAAGGGTATCCTTTGAACGGGCTGTCCTTCGCGTAAATGGGGTTTTGCCGGGTGTGGCTGTTGGTGTGTGGGGTGGGGGCCAGCTCCATCATGGGTTCTTCACACAGCAAGCTGGAGCACACTGGGTGCCAGGCCCTTGCTGGGGCCCGGGCTTGGGGAGGCACTGTCTTCTGTGGACGCCACCCTTGCCTCTGCACATGGCAAGGAGATTCAGGAAGCCTTACTGACCGGCTCCTTGGACTGGGCATCACGCTTCCTCACCAGCCCACACTGGCCTTTGCTTCAGGCTTCCTGAGAACGGCTTGAAGAGTCTCCAGCCAACAGAGGGCTGGTATGAGGTTGCCGCAAACCCTGAGGAAGGGGCAGAGCGCACAGGGTCTGTTCCCATCATCAGCCAGGATCCGAGTGGTGTGGCCGCGCTGCTGATGCCCACATGGAAGGGAGTCCAGGGTCTTTCTGGGCGGGGCAGCTGAGGCCTGGGAACTGCCTGCCATCTTACTGCATCCGCTGAGAGCGAGGGACGATCCAGGTGCTGCCAGGAGGGCCCGGGTACCTTGGCCTGTGACAAAGGATCCGACTGTTTGAGAAGCGAGCTGGCGGCTCTGTCCGCCTCAGGGCTGCGCCCACGGCTCTAAGCCTTCGGGAAAGCCCAAGGATTCTGGAAGCTTTGACTTGGAAATGCCGGTGAAGACCAGTTGCATATGAGAAACGTATTTTTTGTAATGGGGCAGGGCAGGTGCTGGATCATCGAAAAAGCAAGAGAGTTCCAGAAAAACATATATTTCTGCTTTATTGACTACGCCAAAGCCTTTGACCATGTGGATCACAATAAACTGTGGAAAATTCTGAGAGATGGGAATACCAGACCACTTGACCTGCCTCTTGAGAAACCTAAATGCAGGTCAGGAAGCAACAGTTAGAACTGGACATGGAACAACAGACTGGTGCCAAATAGGAAAAGGAGTACATCAAGGCTGTATATTGTCACCCTGCTTGTTTAACTTCTATGCAGAGTACATCATGAGAAACGCTGGACTGGAAGAAACACAAGCTGGAATCAAGATTGCCGGGAGAAATATCAATAACTTCCAATATAGAGATGAAACCACCCTTATGGCAGAAAGCAAAGAACTAAAGAGCCTCTTGATGAAAGTTAAAGTGAAGAGTGAAAAAGTTGGCTTAAAGCTCAACATTCAGAAAACGAAGATCATGGCATCTGGTCCCATCACTTCATGGGAAATAGATGGGGAAACAGTGGCTGACTTTATTTTTCTGAGCTCCAAAATCCTGCAGATGGTGACTGCAGCCATGAATTAAAAAGACGCTTACTCCTTGGAAGGAAAGTTATGACCAACCTAGATAGCATATTCAAAAGCAGAGACATTACTTTGCCAACAAAGGTCCATCTAGTCAAGGCTATGGTTTTTCCAGTAGTCATGTATGGATGTGAGAGTTGGACCATAAAGAAAGCTGAGTGCCAAAGAATTGATGTTTTCAAACTGTGGTGTTGGAGAAGACTCTTGAGAATCCCTTCGACTGCAAGGAGATCCAACCAGTCCATCTTAAAGGAGATCAGTCCTGGGTGTTCATTGGAAGGACTGATGTTGAAGCTGAAACTCTAATACTTTGGCCACTTGATGTGAAGAGCTGACTCATTTGAAAAGACCCTGAAGCTGGGAAAGATTGAGGGCAGGAGGAGAAGGGGACGACAAAGGATGAGATGGGATGGCATCACCAACTCAATAGACATGAGTTTGAGCAAACTCTGGGAGTTGGTGATGGACAGGGAGGCCTGGTGTGCTGCGGTCCATGGGGTCACAAAGAGTTGGACACGACTGAGCGACTGAACTGAACTGGACTGAACTGAAGGTGCACCCGGGGCCGGGCATCAGACACAGTGTTGAGGCGTTTCCGGGGACCGCCTGGCGGTTAGAAGTCTGCCAACAGCTGGGCAGTGAGCGGGCCCTCGTGGGGGAGAGGGCGCTGTGAGGCGGATGGCGGCCTTCTCCCCGGGCCTTTGGTCCCCAGGACCCTCTGCCCCTCGTGAGTGCAGCTGGGACGTACCGGCCCGAGGGTCTGGGGGCAACCCGCCTCAGGGCCTGGCCCGGGGCTTGGCGCAGGGAGGGCTGAGGAAGGGGTGTGTCGTCGTTGGTGGCGCCGAGGTTTGACAGAACGTGGCAGGCGTCACGCGACTGCAGCCAGAGCCTGTGACACGGAGATGCTAGACGGCTGCCAGCTGCTCGGACACTACCCTGCGCCCGGCCGCACGGCCGGCAGTGAACTTGAAAGGCCCCCAGGACGACATGGTCACCGGTGCAGCAGAGGGCCGGGGCGCGGGCTGGTGGCCTGAGGTCAGCAGAGCTGCCTCAGCAGGAGAAGCTGCCCCCTGTCTTCCGTGCCCCGGGGGCCGGGCAGCCTGTCTGCGCGATGACTGAAAAGGCTGTTGGCCAAGAGAAAAGCCGTCTGACTGGGCTGAGTGTTTCTCTTTCTCAGGCACACTGGCAGTGAAATCCGATTTGTGATGCTTGGGGATGAGAATCCCCAGGGCGCTCGCTGGCAGCCCTGCGCTCCCGCAGACCCAGGAAGCCCACCGGCCTCTGAGCCCCGAGCTGCGTGCGGCTTAATCCCAAAGTCCCTTTCCCGTGGTTTATAGAGCAGAAGGCGTTGCTGCTGATGGATGCCCGGGTATTTCTTAGTCTCCGTGAAAGTTCAGGTGCGCGTGATACGATCTAATTGTCCGGTTTCTTGACATTCAGGCTTGTCTCCGTTGTAACTCAGTGAAATTGATTTCTGGGTACTTGGGAATAAAGCCGGGAGTGGGGAGACACGCCACGAACAGCAAGGAGGGCGCTGCGCCCACATGCGTTCATAGGTTCAGCCATTGGGGCTGCAGCCTCACAGAGGTCTGAAACCGTAGCCCACCCCCCAACTCTAGGCTTGGTCCCCACCTCCTACAAAAACAGTTCCAGTTGAAGTGATGAGCATGACGGGGCCAGGCTAGGAGCCCCAAAGTGTTCAGGGGTGGTGCTGGGGCTGGGCCAGGGCGGTCTGCGAGGCTGGAGAGGGGGTCCTGGGCGGCGGGACCCCTGGGCCCCATGTCCAAGGCGCTCCGAGGCGGGTCCCCTGCACCGCAGCCCGCATTCTGAGTGTCTGTTCTCTTGTTGCAGGTCAGAAGGAGAAAGCTCCCGCAGCATCAGGTATGTGTCTCGTTGGCCTCTGTCTGTGCGTCTGTCTGTCTGTCCTGGGCAGGCGGCATCAGAGAAACCATGTGCTTCCCTTCTCTCTGACACGGGTCTGAGGGTCGTAGCCCTGCCCAGCGCCCAGGGCCGCACTGTGCCGGCTCGGCGTGCTGGAGTAAGAGTGCCCGTTTACCGCCGGGCCTTTCCTGGTCTCAGAATGACCTTCTCAGAGATCCCCTGGCCTGCTGGTGGTTCCTTCCCATCAGGGTAGTGGGGCCAGGTACGCCTGGGCTGTGACCTACGTAGGACCAGCAGCTTCTCAGCTCAGACAGCCCCTGGGGCCAGGCTGGGTGCATGGGGCAAGTCTTTGGGGAGTCCGGAGGGACAGGCACCCCTGGCTTGCAGTATGTCTCTGGGTGCGTGCCACAGACTGATGGCACCCTCACAGGCCTGGCGGCCAAGAGCCCTGTACCTCCCTGTCCTTGGCACCAGGCTTTGACTGGACCCAGAGGCGGGTGTTCGTGCCTCAGCCCAGGGGCTGGGGCAGCGGAGTTCAAGGCTTGAGTTGGGGGCCAAGGAGGCCATGGGGGATGGCAGACAGTGGCTGGTGGTGAGCGTGGGGGGTGAGGAGGAGACACAGAAGGTAGTTAAGAACCACAGGCCCCCAGGCCCAGAGGGTGCCTTCCCGTGACCAAGTGGGTAGAGGAGGTGCCCGTGGGGCTGCAACTGGGAGTGTTGGGCGGGGCGGGGTCCTCGGGGCAGGGCTGGAGGCGGAGTGAAGGTGCCTGCATCCTGGGGAGGCTCCTGGAGCTGCAAGCCCCTGCACTAGGCTACGGCTTAGCCCAGCAGGTGCCAGCAGGGTCCCGAGCCCGGGAGGCAGAGCGGGGGCCGCAGAGGGGGCTGGGGCTGACGGCCACGAGTCAGGCGGGCAGCAGAGGCCCCTCAAGGGGCCTGAATAGAGCGCCACAGGAGGAAGCAGGACGGCCACCCCAGGCCTGAGGGGCTGGAGGCGATGCCGTGCGCAACAGCGTCCGGGAGTGGGGCAGGGGCGGCCTGGTGGGTGTTCTGGGAGACAGCGTCCGGGGTGGGGGGAGCAGGGGCGGCCTGGTGGGTGTTCTGGGACCGCCCGGGGTCCATGAGAGCCACCTGCAGCTCTGAGAGGGCTGTTCACCGGCTGCTGGTAAGGAGGAGGCCCAGGGTGCTGTCTGCGAACAGAGACGGTGCAAGAGAGCCTGGACGTCACGTGACATTTTGGGTAAGAAAGTCAGATAGAAGAATGTGATTTCTTGCTTTATAACATTTGCATTAAAAATCCAGGGCAGGAGACACAGGCAGCTAGTGGGCTGTCCACTCAGGAGGTGGGGCAGGGTGCAGGCAGGGAAGGGTGGCCACCAGCCTCCTCTGAGTCCTGGTGCAGTTGCTGGGCTGTGGACTGCACCCATGGACGACCTCTCCAGAAAGCCCATTAAAAGTCCAGCACCGTCGGCAGGGAGTGAGGGTCCCGGCAGTGGGGGTGTGCAAAGACATCGGAAGCAGATTGGCAAGGAGAGGGGAGAGTGGGGTCCCACCAGCCCCCACCACCCGCGTGGGATCTGAGGACCTCCCCTTCCCCAGCGTCTGCACGCTCGCCCAGAAGGCGCTGCAGCTGAGATAGCTGCACTGCAGTTCCCGAGGGACCTGCGGGTTCTGGTTCCCGGTGAGCGGGGGTGGGAGGTGTGCGCAGGGGGAGGGCCTGCAGGGGGGCCTGAATGGGCCCGAAGAGCTGGCGAGCCGGTCTCACCCTCACCTCCAGCCTCCGCACCCCACGGAGGGGGTGGAGGGGGTCAGGAAAGTGGGGTTTGAAGGCCGTGGGGAGGATTGTCCCTGCGGGGGAGGTGGGAACGCTCATGTGAGGACCCAGAGCCACACGGCTTGGCTGCCTGGTGGGAACAGGAACGGCCCTGGGACACGGGGGCAGTGTGCGGAGTGAACATATGTTCCCAGCTCCAGCCAGACGGCTCTCGGCAGGGCGCCCGGAGCGGAGGAGCTGGGCAGGGAGGAACTCGGATGGGCGTGCGGCAGAGAAGGCTGCGTCTCCGCTCTTCTGTGAGGACCCCGGCCTGACGGCTCCGGTCCGCGTGGTCCTGTGCACGCCTGGCTCGTGGGTGGAAACTGTCAGGACGTGAAGGTGCCGGGTTCCGTCCTGGACCAGGCTCCGTCCCGCATTTCATCCCGGGCCTCTGGACGCGGCTTCAGGCCTCTGCCACCCGTCACAGCCGGTGCTCGGGCGTGGGCGGAGCACACACACGGCCTCCACTTGCTGAGGGCCGGCGACCCCCGGCCCTCTCAGCTCTCACTCGGCCCTCTGTTCTGCCGGTGCTCGGGACTGCCCCGCAGGACGGCTGCAGAGCTGGGTGTCCGGGGAGGCATGTGGAGGGGTGTCTTCTGTCTATGCACCCAGACCCTGTCGGGCGGCCTCCCTGCAGCCCCCTCCCCCACCAGAAGGAGTGCTCTGAAACCCGGACCCCCTGCTTCTTTCCCCAGATCCCTGTTGCCCGGCCAGCGCGTCCCGCCGGTGCAGCCTGGCTTTCCTCTGAGTCCCCCTCAAGCTGCACCCTCAAAGCAGTGCTCCTGGCTTCCAAATGTGGCCACTGCCGCCTTGCCTGCCTTCTGGCCTGTGGGTGTGAGTCGGCGATTTCCTCCACCCTCTCCCCCTGGCGAACCTCTGGCTTCTTGGAATCCCGCCAGCTGCCCTGAAGCTTTGGGGGCGGGGGCGAGGCTGACGTGTTGCTCTCCCCTCCTCCCGTTGAAGCTGAAAGTCCAGCCTCTGTGCACCAGTGCCGAATCAAATCTCTGAGACAAGGGTTTGGGGTGAAGCAGAACAGAAGAGCTCTGTTGCTTTGCCAGGCGCGGGGGGACACGGTGGACTCCTGCTCTTGAAAACTGTGTGTCCCTACCTGGGAGGCTTGGCTGAGAAGCTTTAGAGCATGGTTCAAGAGCGGGGCTGCTGCTGAGATGCGGGTGTGTGCAGGGCCTAGCTCGCTCCCGTAGCCTGGCCCCAGGCGGGCTCGGGTGAGCGTCTCTGGCTCCCTTACTGTGGCCTCAGGCGGGCTTCTCTGGTGTGAAGAACGCTGACACCTTCCACTGCTTGGGCTTTAGTTCTGTGAAGAGCTCAGAGAGATTGTTCCGTGTATCCCTTGAGACAAAGCAGGATCCTGCTCCGAGGCTGCACGGCCGTTTCTTGACTGCCCTGTCCCTGTCCTGCGTCCCCTCCCTTCCCTGTTGGCAGCTGTTTGAACTGCACTTGGGAACTCGGGGAAGGTCTTGGAGGCTTCCCGGGAACGCTCCCGTGCCCAGGATGCCCCCCAGCTCCTGCTCGGCTTTCACACTTGCCTTCCATGGCTGCCATGCGCACTTTTAATATCCAGGTCCTTGTTGCTTTGTGTCCTAGTGACGCGAGCCCCTGTCTCACTCACCCAGGCAGAGTTAGGGACCCAGGACGAGGCCAGGGGTCATTTCCAGGTGGGGCCGGCACCCCCGGGCACACTGCAGGCCCTCGGACCTTATTGGAATGAATTTGCCTTGGCGTCACCAGGAGACACAGCACGTCTTGCGTGGAACTGTTCTGTTCTGTTGGATCCAGGACCCATAAATATTTTCAGACCATGAATTTGGTGGAAAAAAAGTGGGCCATTCACCTTGCCCAATGGACTCCTTCGTGTCCCCACATCCGCAACAAACCCTCACTGCAGACAGTGGGCAGAAGGGGCCGCCTTAGATGCCTGGGTTTCATTAGCCTGGCCAAGTGAGATGTTGATGGATGCTGTGAGCTCTTTGCTAAATGTTAAGGAGCTGAATCCAGGGAGAACCCCTGTTCCCCACCCTCCTTGGGGCCCGTTTAGACGCAGACCATCTGAGGTGCCGCCTTGCTGCTTGGATGTCTCAGCCTCATGGAGCAGCCAGCAACTATTTTACCAAGGGAAGCCTGTTTGAGAATTTGCTTGCGCTTCTTTTCCCTGAGGCGAAACATTTGCAAGATCAGATGTATTCATTCTCCACAAATGAAATGACTCATTTTTGACCATTTTGCAGACGTAAGGCTTTGCTCCTTGCGCCCGGGGAGCATGTGTCTGCTTTTCACTCCATTCCAGGGGAAGCTCCTGAGGGCCAGACTTGGAACATTTTAATGATTAATTTAGGGGGAAGAAGGAGAGATTTGCAGAGTGTAGAGTTTGGAAAGAATGAAGAGTTGCATGGAGCGCCCAGGAGGGCTGATACTGTACTTAAGATGCAGAGGCTTTCTGCAGGGTAAAGCTCTCCCTTTTCTCTCCTGGCTCTCATCAGCCCCTTAAAGTGAACTCATACTCACTGCTGGGAATTAAGGATAATGCCATTTAGCGAGTGTGCGCTGCGGGTCAGGGTCTCCCCACATCTGAACTGGCCTCACCCCTGCATGTGAACTGTTGGCCTTGTTCTGTGATTCTAGGAATTTGTTGCTTTATCCAAGTCATCTCATTCGTTAGAGCACAGTTGTTCCTGGTGCTCTCTTATAATCCTTGCAATTTTTCTGCAATGAGTAATAATGTCCCCATGTTTACTTCTGTTTAAATAACTTGCCTCCTCATTTTTCCTTAGTCAGTTGAGCTCACAGCCTGGTAGATGGCTTATCTTTCCAAAGCGCCAGCCTGGGGTTTTGTTGCTTTGCCGTCTGCTCTAATCTTTACTATGAGCTTCCTTCGGCAGCTTCGGGTTTAACTTGTTCTCTTGTTTCTAGTTTTCTCAGTTGCACAGAGCTGGGTTCTTTATTTGTGGTCATGTCAGTTCTCAGATGGATACGTCCTCGTTTTCCTTCCTCTCTAGGTAATTTCTAAGTTCCCATATTTCTTCTTTGACACAGGTTCTTTTTAAGTGTGTTTACTTTCCACAAATTGTGAATTTCCCACTTTTTACGGATATCTAACGTCATCCCATTGTGGCTGGAGAAGATACTGTGTACAGCTACCTTTCAAAGTCTGCTGAGACTTAAATTCTGCTCTAACGCGTGGTCTGTCCCAGAGAAGGCCTCCCTGTGAACTCGTGTGTTGTGTTGGTTTGTAGGGTCGCACACGTCTTAGGTCTAGCTGGCTTACTGTGCTGTTCACGTTCCCCCTTCCTCGCTTCTGTCTGGGTGTCCTAGCCATCCCTGAGATGGGGTATTGAAGGCTCCAGCTATTACGCAGAACCAGCTGTTTCTCCCTCTGTCCTGTCCATTTTTCCTCCACGTGTTTTGGTGGTCTGCTAGGAGTCTCGGTGTTTGCAGTTTTGTCTTCTAGCTGTCCTGAGTGTGCCCGTGCCCTCTTTGCCTCTTGCAACCTTTTCCGATGTGAAGCCTCCTGGGATTTCCCAGGAGGCACTAATGGTACAGAATCCTTCTGCCAAAACAGGAGGCGCGAGAGGTGGGAGTCTGATCCCTAGGAAGGTTCCCTGGAATAGGAGATGGCATCCCACACCAGCATTCTTGCCTGGGAAATTCCAGGGGCAAAGGAGCCTAGCAGTCTACAGTCCACGGGGCTGCAAAGAGTCAGACGTCATTGGATGCATCCTGATGCAGATTCGACGTCTGGCATTAGCACGACCGCCCCTGCTCTCCTGGGCTGCTGTCTGCACGGACTCTTTTTCTGTCCGTTCATGGCCAGCGTTTTCGTGTCTGGAACTAGATTGAGACCTTTGTATCCTTTCTGCCCATCAGTATTCTGTTTGGAAATTCTAATCCGCTTACATTTAAACTAGTTTCTGGTAAGGAGAGCTTGCTGCTTTCATCCCACTGCTTGCTGTCTTACGCTTCGTGGCTTTCTGTCCCTCTTTTCCGACTTGGCCATCTTTTTTGTTTTTAGCTGACTTTTTTTTTGTAGTGAGCCATTTGAATGCCCTCCTCATTTCCTTTCGTGTGTATTCTTTGACTCCTTCTGCTTACCATGGGATTGCATTTAACATCCTAAAGTTATAGTACTGTAATGCCAATTTATACCAACTTAACTGTAACAATGGCGCCCCCACTCCAGTCCTCTTGTCTGGAGAATCCCATGAGCGGAGGAGCCTGGTGGGCTGCAGTCCATGGGGTCACTAAGAGCTGGGCACGACTGAGCGACTTCACTTTCACTTTTCACTTTTATGCATTGGAGAAGGAAATGGCAACCCCCTCCAGTGTTCTTGCCTGGAGAATCCCAGGGACGGGGGTGCCTGGCGGGCTGCCGTCCATGGGGTCGCACAGACAGGACTGAAGCGACTCAGCAGCGGCTGTAACAAAGTATCAAAACTCTGCTTCTGTGCAGCTCTGACTCCGTTCCCTCTTAGTTGCTGACGTCCTTATGCCCTGTGTGTCCAAACACAGGCTAATAGTTGTTTGGTGTGTTTTTTTAGGACTTTAGTCTCTAAAGTAAAAAGAAAAAGCGGGCCTACAAAGCGGAGCTTCAGCAGCGCCAGCTTCTCTAACTGTCTGTGATTCACTGTCACCGGGGATTGTTTCTTCACATTTCCGCTAGCCCTCACTTCAACCGGAAGGAAACCCGTCCTCGCAGGCAGGTCTGGTGGTAAAGAAATTGTTCAGCTTTGGCTTCTCTGGGACGGTCTTAATTTCTCCCTCGGTTTTGAAAGACAGCTTTACCAGATATAGGATTCTTGGTTGACAGCTTTTTTGAATTGACATCAGCCTGTGCCTCAAAGCTTTCTGATGAGAAATCTCCCGACATCACTGGTGGAGATATGATGGAAGCTCTCTTCCTTACAGCTCGGCAGATGCTGACAGTGTGCCTCCAACCCAGGCCAGATCTCTCCTCTTTTGTGGAGTTTTTCACACACATCACTTTCTGGAGCCAGTAGTTCTTGGAGTTGATAATAAACGAATCCCCATCTATTCTATTCTAATTGTTTCCTCTGTGGGGGTTAGTCGGATTGTGAAGGGAAATCCTAGAATCTTGCCTCAACCTCCCAGGTTTCATATTTGACATGGTAACAAAAAGAATAAAGATACTTATCATGTCTTATCATTTCCCTAGAGTGTCATGATGCCAGCTGACTTGTAGTATGAGAGACCAGACTTTTAAGGAGAAAGAATTTAATATTTTAAGGGTCAGTGTTATGAGGTCTTTAAAAGTAAAACATTATTACAGATTTTCAAACTAGAAATGAAAAGTCCACTGAATTATCCTACAGTTTTCATTTTGAATGAAGTAATCTCTAATAACTCACATAAATAACTGTTTGGGTCCTTTTGTTTGTTTGTTTTTAAGAGTAAAGAGGTCTTGAGACCAGTTATTGAGAAGATCTTGTGGCTCATCCCAGCTGTGACTGGTCCAGTTCTTGATCTGACCTCAAAAGGCGCTGCTATGATTGTTTGCAGAAAGCCTACAGAGGCCCTGCTGGGCCAAGGTGCTCCCTCCTTATAACCCGGGCCGCTCTCTGGCGACCTGGCAGCCTTGGCCACACAGTTCGCTTGCTTTTTCCTTTTCACTCCCATTTTGTTTATTTTCTTTATTCTCTGCTCTCTTCTAAAACTTTCTCTTTGTGATTTTTCTCTTAGATTGTTTTTTGTATTTTATAGTTAGTGTAGCTAGAATTGTTGGTACAGTTAGTATGAAAGTGAAAGTCGCTCAGTCGTGTCCGACTCTTTGCGACCCCGTGGACTATATATACACTCCATGGAATTCTCCAGGCCAGAATACTGGAGTGGGGAGCCTTTCCTTCTCCCAACCCAGGGATTGAGGCAGGGCGCCCACCTTGCAGGCAGATTCTTCACCAGCTGAGCCGGTTAGTAAGCACACCTTGCATTGTTAGTATCCCCAGTCAGTCAGCGTTGCTGGCGGGGTTAGCGTGGCTAGGACTGGCTGTAAGCGTAGTTTCTGTCTTTGCCTGGTACAGCCTGCAGGGGGCTACGGCACAGGGCCTCGCTGAGGCCTCCCTGCTGACGAGGAGGCACCCGTGGACTACTCCAAGCTCCTCAAGGTCACCGGCCCACGCACCTCCACCATGGCGACGTGAACTGGATGCTCCAGAAAGCTGCCTCAGACGCTCTGTCCTGCATCCTCCCCACCCAGAGGTGGGGCTGTGTATGGCCCTGGAGTGACATGGTGCTTGGAGTTCACCAGAGCAACCAGATGAGGTGATGGCTTAGAAGAAGTATCAGGCAACTCCCAGCAGCCACCAACGCGGTTCTGCCGGGAAAGGTCAGGGGCCGCCGCAGGGTGGGAGTGCGGCAATCACGCATCACTCTCTTGCACCAACATCACCCCGTCTCCCGAAGGACCGGGGGGAACTTCTGCCCTGAGGTCTGTGCTCATTACAACCCAGAGGTTCATCATAGGATAGTAAAGCCCCATGAACCAGCCAGTGTGGGAAATCAGAGAAAGGCGGGGGGTGATCCCCCAAAGAGGCTTGGTCTTTCCTCTGCAGCCGGCTTTTCTGGCTGTCATGCGGGAGTCGGGCCTTCTCCCTCCCCCATCAGGGAGGGCCCCGGATGCGTGAATTTGAGCACAGAAAGCAGCAGGCACAGGGCTGAAGAAAGTGGGGTGCCAGGCACACGCAGGGCGGAAATGGGGAGTCAGGGGCAGGCCTGGCCCCCTTGCTTGCAGGACACCCTCAGTGGTGCACTGTCCTTGGCGGCTCCAAACTCACGCCCCCAGCGCAGGGCCCGGGAGCAGCCGCTCTGATGCCGGAGGCTCAGGGCCCTCCCGAGACCGTCGCCTCCTCTCCCGTGAGCCCCGGGCCTGGGCTGGGCCACGGCTGCCTCTGCTACCCTCAGTGCAAGCTCAGTCTCACAGGGGAGGGCTATGGGGCTATGGCTGCCCCCTAAAGAGTGGGGTAGCCTTGAGTGGGGAGTAGCACAGCTGTCTGCTGCTGGCAGGGCACATCTGGCCACAGGCGCCCACGGAGCTCAGCAGGGCGGGGGAGCCTCAGTCCCTTAGGGATCCCCACCAGCAATCTGCCAGCAAAACTCAACAGCAGCCAGAAGCCCAGGGTATGTAGCTGGTTCCTGACTGACGAATTTCTTAATGCGTTTTGTCTGGTCCACCCAACAGTCTCATAAAATAGGACCTCAGGTAGAGAGGGGTGGGGTGGTGGGCAGAACATTAGAAGGGGTGGGGCTGAGGGGTCCCCGGGGCTCCCAATAGCCTTGTCCACTTCCCAGAGCACTGAATAGCAACCCTTAGCTGGCCACACAGCCGTCCAGGAGTACAGGGCGCCCATCTCTGCAGCGAGGCTGGCCGTGCGAAGCTGCCTTCCTTCAGGACAGGCAGGGAGGAGATTTGTAGAGCCTCTCGAATGTGTCCTAAGGAGAGAGACGCTGGCTCCTGCTGCTTCTCCCTCGGTCGTGCCCCTGGGAGCCCCCCACGTGGACGAGCCACTCCTCAGGGACGACAGGCATCAGGGAGAGGAGCTTCCGGGAGCAGCCCTGGACTGTCTGCCTCCAGACCCAGTGGGAAGGATGGGAGCTTCCATTTGCCACTCGGCTGTGGGGCTCTCCGTTACAGTCTCTGAGTCTTATCCTAGCCCAAGCAGCAGTCCTCAGGGGACATTTCTCGCTCCCTAGCTCAAGCAGCAGTCCTCAGGGGACATTTCTCGCTCCCTAGCTCAAGCAGCAGTCCTCAGGGGACATTTCTCGCTCCCTAGCTCAAGCAGCAGTCCTCAGGGGACATTTCTCATTCCCTTGGGTCCAGCCTCAGGACCATGGCTCTCCTGACGTTTCCAGCCCTCCCTCCCGTGGGTGCCAGCCAGGCTCAGCTCCAGCCCACTCTCCCCTCTGGGTGCTTCTCTGGAAATCTACGGCGGGAAGATTGATGCTCCCGACTAGAGGAGTCAGGAGCTGATACCTTCCAGGGGCACCACCCCCACCCCTTCCCCCCTTCCCAGAGATGTAGGTTGTTTTGAAATATGCTGCACTCTTTCCCGGCTAATAGCTGCAGATTCTAATTAAATAACTCAGGGAACAGGCCGTCTCACGCGTGGTGTAACTTGATTATTGCTGGAAAAATGAGTTCGGAAATGACAACTTCCCTGCCAGGCTGACAAGTATAAAAGCTTAATTTGAAAAACCAACCAAATTCCATGCACAGTATGAAAGCAGAGACTAGAACTTGGTCGAGCCTTGGTCTGAGCTGACTGTCTGCGGGGATGGATCTGTAGGGCGTCCTGGGTGTCCAGTCCTGTCCAGCTCCTTATGTGCTCTCCAGTCCTGGCCTGTGAGTTTAGAGGGAGAGGAACCCTAACATTCGTTAGTCAACTGTGCATGCTCAAGTCGTGACCCCATGGACTATAGCCTGCCAGGCTCCTCTGTCCCTGGGATTTTCCAGGCAAGAATACTGAAGTGGGTTGCCATTCCCTTCTCCAGGGGACCTTCCAGACCCAGGGATCCAACCTGTGTCTCCTACGTCTCCTGCATTGCAGATGGATTCTTTACCTCTCAGCCACCAGGAAAGCCTATATATTAGATTGAAGATATGGTAAAAAAAAAAAACAAAAACACAACTGTACAGGTGATTTGTTCACTTGTTTGAGTGATTGCAAAGTGTTAAGTCAGGCTGGCTTAAAATAGGATGTATACATAGAAAGCTTGCCTTGAGCACCTGCTGTGTACTTGGTCCCGGGTCGGGGGCTCAGGGGACTGTGAGGAGGGGAGCCTGGGCGTCTGTCCATGAGGGACAGAATAATGCCAGATGAGGCCAGGAGGTGGGGGGCTTTAGGGTGAAGTAAGCACCCGTCTGGTGGGGAAGGTGGGCTAGGGTCTGGGGGCCTTGAAGCATCACCGCTGTGTGATCTGGTCAGGACAGGGAAGGGTGTCGGTGTGCTTGGTGGAACAGCATGCACGGTGGCTCAGAGGTGCGGGGGGAGTGGGTGGGGGCATGTGACCCTGTCCCTGTAGCAGGCCTCCATCCCCCTTCCTCTGTGAGCATGCGGATGGTGATGAGAGCAGCTTAGTGAGCCCTCCTCAGGCCCTGCGAGTAGCTCCTTATCACGGATGAGGACACTGAGGCCCAAGGTCACACAGCAGGGAATCTGCTCTGACCAGGCTGCACAGCTAGTGTCTTTACGGCTGGCTCTGTGTTGGCGGTGGGGGGTGCAGGCTTGGAACGGACGTGGAAAGCAGTCTGGCCCCAGCGCTCTGCCGGATGCCGAGTCGCCCTCAGGAAGTACCCCTCAGCGCCTGTGTGCACGTCCCCAGGGAGGGGCTCATTGCCAACCCTGAGAGCCGGCTGGGCCCCTGGGGATTTGGCCTGGGATGGCCCAGGGGAGCCTTGGGGCAGCCACAGGCACCCTGAGGCTCTCTGTCCCCTGCTGAGCAGCTCTGACCCCTGACTGTCCCTGACGGAGCAGATGGAGGTGACAGGCGTGAGCCGGGCGCTGCAGCGCTGCGGGTGCGGGGGCGTGGTGCAGGTCCATGCCGACGGTCTGGCGGCCACTCAGCAAACACTGGCTTGGGCCCTGCGGTGTGGCCGGGCTGGGCGGGGCCTGGGTGCCCCGTGGTGCGCGCAGCACAGCCCCTCTCTGCAGCGGTCAGAGCTCGGGTCCCCCACACCCCCACCCTGCTCCTGCAGAACAATAGCACTGAGGCCACAGCTGCGGGTCCCGGAGGAGGGGGCAGCGCGGGCACCGGCCGCGGGGCCGGGCGGCTGCGCCCATTCGAAGGAGGAGAAGACCAAGGCTGAGAAGAGTTAGGAGGCCAGCTCGGGCTCAGCCTTCCTTAGGCTGTCCTGCAGTCCCCTGGTCTGTCTGTCCCCCGAGACCACCCAGCCAAGTAGGTGCTAAGACTCTCTGAGCACATCAGCGCAAGAATGAGACTCCAGCCCCCTCTGGGGGTCTCGAGGCTGTGGGCGCTCGGGGACGTCGGACTCCCCCAGACTGTCCATCGCTCGCCCACACCCGACCTGGAGAAGGTGTGGGGTCAAGGGTCAGGAGGCTCTGGAACAACCCCTGGAGGGGCTGCCGGGCAGGCAGGGGTCGGGGAGGCACAGGGACGCCTCCGGAAGACGTTGCCAGGCAGCGGAGATGGGGACTGAGGACGCCCGGAGGGGCGGGGCGGCCCAGCCTGGCACCTCCCCTGCAGGACGCAGCCCAGGACCCCGCCCCGGGCCCCCTCCTCGTCCAGCAAAGGGAAGAGGGGACGACAAGACCAACGCCCCACGGCGCTCCCCTGCGAGCCGGGCGAAGCGGCTGCAGCTTCCAGCCCCGTGGGGACAGGGGCACGGAGGACACAGCGACGCCCGAGGTTGGAGCTGGACTCTGGCCGGAGTGTGCGCGGGGCACCGCGCCGAGAGCAGCCTCAGCCTCGGGGACTCTGGAGACGCCCGGCCTCCCTCTCACAGCGGCGGCCCGGCTCACTGGGCAGGGGGCTCCGGTGCCCGTCCCTGGGCCTCTGCGGGACGCGGGCGTGTGGCACCCGAAGGCTCTGGGGAAAGGAGAGTGAGGGGCCGGGCGTTGGGCGTGTCAGAGCCCAGCCCTGCCCCTGCGGCTGTGTGACCCAGAAACGCTCCCTGGCCTCTCTGCGCCCCGCCTTCCCACCATGACCCTGAGGATGGCTGTGCTTGGCACACAGGAGGCCCTCAGCCAGAGGAAAAAGCCAGTCGCCCCCACTGGAGACCGACCCTCTTATGTGCCCCCAGCAGAGTGCACACACCACGAGTCCCAGAGCTGACCCTGGGTGAGCAGGGCAAGTGTGCTGTTATGGGATGGAAATTGTCATAGCCACTGTTGGAAAAAGTATGGAGAGTCCACAGAGGAAAAGACAACTGCCGTGCGATCCAGCAGTCCCGCTTCTGGGTGTTTATCTGATGGGAAGGAGATCGCCATGCTGAGAAATGCCTGCGTCCTCACCTTCCCTCTGGCGTTATTTACAACAGCCAGGTCACGGAGACAACCTCGGCGTCTGCAGAGAAATGAATGGATGGAGAACATGTGACGTGCGTGTCTGTGTGCACGTGAAATCGTAACCCGCCGTTAGAGAAAGGAGATCCTGCCGTTTTCAGCCATAGACCTTGAGGGCATTGTGCTTGTGAAAGAAGTGAGGCAGAGGAAGACACATGCCGTACAGTCTCCCTTCCACGTGGAACCCGAATAAAACCCCAGACGCACTGAGACACACAGCACGCTGGAGCTGCCAGAGGCGGGGTCAGAGAAGGCGGGGTGGGTGACGGGGCCAAAAGACACGAATGCCGAGTCACATAATAAAGGGTCCTGGGGAGCCCTGCCGGGCGGGCGATGCTGGCGGGCAGCGCTGTGCTGTGTCTGGAAGGGAGTCGGTCTGAGAGCGCAGATCTCAACAGTTCCCATCACCAGCAGAAGCATTGTAAGTGTAGCGCTGGATGTTAAATAGACGTGCCGTGGTGATCATTCCACAGTACGGACAAAGAGCAAATCACGCCGTACGCCTGAGACCAACACAGCGGCCCACGGCAGTTCTTGCGGTTCAGCCGCTCAGTCGTGTCCGACTCTGCGACCCCAAGGACTGCAGCACGCCAGGCCTCCCTGTCCTTCACCGTCTCCGGGATCCTGCTCAAACTCATGTCCATCAAGTCGGTGATGCCACCCAACCATCTCATCCTGTCATCCCTTCTCCTCCCGCCCCTCAATCTTTCCCAGCATCAGGGTCTTTTCCAGTGAGTCAGCTCTTGATATCAGGTGGCCAAACTATTGGACTTTCAGCTTCAGCATCAGTCCCTCCAATGAGTATTCAGGGCTGATCTCCTTCAGGATGGACTAGTTGGATCTCCTTGCAGTCCGAGGGCTCTCGAGAGTCTTCTCTGACACCAGTTTGAAAGCATCAGTTCTTTGGCGCTCCGCCTTCTTTGTGGTCCAGCTCTCACATCCACACATGACTACTGGAAGAGCCACGGCTTTGCCTCTATGGACTTTTGTCGGCCAAGTGATGTCTCTGCTTCTTAACATACTGTCTCGGTTTGTCGTAGCTTTTCTTCCAGGGAGCAAGCATCTTTTAATTTCATGGCTGCAGTCACCATCTGCAGTGATTTTGGAACCCAAGAAAATAAAATCTGCCACTGTTTCCATTTTTTTCCCCCATCTGTTTGCCATGAAGTGATGGGACCAAGCGCCATGATCTTAGTTTTTTGAATGTGGAATTTTAGGTCAGCTTTTCACCCTCCTTTTCACATGCCAACAAATCTGGAAAACTCCGCAATGGTCACAGGACTGGAAAATGTCAGTTTTCATTCCAATCCCAAAGAAGGGTAATGCCAAAGAATGTTCAAGCTACAAATGCACTCATTCCACGTGCTAGCAAAGTAATGCTCAAAATCCTTCAAGTGGGGCTTTAACAGTACTTCCAGATGTACAAGCCACATTTAGAAAAGGCAGAAGAATCAGAGATCACATTGCCAATATCCGCTGGATCATAGAAAAAGCAAGAGAATTCCAGAAAAACATCTGCTTCACTGACTACACTGAAGCCTTTGACTGTGTGGATCACAACAAACTGGAAAATTCTTAGAGATGGGAATACCAGACCACCTTACCTGCCTCCTGAGAAACCTGCATGCAGATCAAGAAGCAACAGGTAGAACCGGACAGGGAACACAGATTGGCTCAAAATCGGGAAAGGAGTACTTTAAGGCTGTATATTGTCACCCTGCGTATTTCGTTTCTGTGCCGAGTGCATGATGCAAATTGCCGGGCTGGATGAAGCACAGAGTGGAATCAAGACTGGGGAAAATATCAACAACGTACCAGTTACAGGAGACCATTACAGGAGAGAGAGCATGAACGACCTGTTAGCTGAAGTTGCATTTGCCCTGCAGCAGCAGAGGGTCACGCCTGGGTCAAAGACCAGACGTCCCATGCAGCCTGAGAGACTGACTCTCTGAGCCTTCACAGGAAAAGCGTGCTGCCCCTGCCCTGGAAGACAGTGGCCGTAGCAGCCACAGGAGCGTCCTGGGACCACCCTCAGCCCGGTCAGCGCTCCTGCTCCACTGTCTAACCCTGAGAGGGAGAGACTCCAGCATTCCCATTTTACAGATGAAGAAACTGAGGCTCCTTTTGCTTTTAATTACTAAGCAAGAGGAGGATGAGACGGTTGGATGGCATCACCAACTCAGTGGACATGAGTTTGGGTAAACTCAGGGAGTTGGTGATGGACAGGGAGGCCTGGCGTGCTGCAGTCGATGGGAGTTGCAAAGAGTCAGACATGACTGAGCGACTGAACTGAGCTAACCAAGCGGTGGAGCCAGCCTTGAACCCCAGTATTCTGGTTTCAAAGCCTCTGGACATCTCAACTGCGATTTCTAGAAGGTGGGCGTCCCGGCGCTGGGGAGCACCCGCTCTTTCACACTGAGATCCTTGCTCCAGGACCAGCCATCCCAAAGGCCTCTGGACCGACACTGAACCATTTATTCTGCACGTCTCGGCCCTTGACAGCCGTTTTCCTGACATTCCAGCTGGCTGAGTGTTTATAGGTGAATCATCCCTGCCCGCCACCCACCCTGCCCTCCCGTATGGCAGGCCCCTCCTCACCCTGTCATTCTAAATCCTTAGCTCACCAATCGGCAGAACTGCCTTAAGAGAGCCCCGCTCGCTGGTGGGGAGGGGCCGACGCGGGAAAGGAAGGGGGTTGGGGGGAGCTCTTGTACTGAAGGTGACATGTCCATAATGGGACTCAGCTTAATGCCAAGAACTTAGTCCCAGGGAGAAATAAAAGCTGAGAGGCTGAAGGTTACAAGACTGCTGCCAAAGGGCCTTGACTGTTGGGTGTGAATGTGTGATTTAATTTTAAAAAGCGCCCGGTGGATGCTGACGGTCTGCCCCTTGTGGCTGGAAATGGCCACCTGACACTTAAGCCCCCTCAGTTCTGGGACATGATCGCCTGGGCGTTGGGGGACCTTAAACGGGGGTGCTGGCCTCCCAGTCCTGGGCACAGCTGCCTTTGTGTGCCCCTGGGGACTGTAGGCCCCGTGGGTCAGAGTATTCCACGTGCCAGGCCCAGGAGACCCACATCACGAGAAAGAATGCCATGTCTCTGGGGTCACACGTATGCCCTCGGGAAAGCGTCGCAGAGAGGAGAGGTCTCCCCACCCAGCAAGCATGCTGAGATCAGAGTTGGCTGATGGATCGAGATCCCATGCTCCCACTCACCAGTGAGCACCCCCCACGTCCAGCCTCCGCTTTCCTCAGTAGCCTGGAAGCCAGTCTCCCTCGCCCACATTGGGTTGTTTGGGTGCCCTGGGGTCTGCAGACCCCGAGCCGGGCAGGCGCAGGTGAGAGAGGAGAGGTGTGTGTGCAGCCGGTGTGACGGCGGAGCTGTCTCGGAACTGGCCGAGTGTTTGTGTTCTGACATCCAGGAACGGGCAGTGGCTCCAGCAGGCTCGTTGCTTAAGGTCACGTGTGCTGTCTCGTCAGTTGCAATCGTGTGTTTGAACAGAGGCCTCCGCAGTCTATTAGCGACGTTAGTGCCCATCACGGAACGGCTCTGCTCAGCTCCTGAGCGTGATGGCTTCTGCACACCTGTGACTTCCCACCTGCCCCGGCATCGCTCTCTGAGTCTCAGCGGCTGGCTCCCCGTTGCCCTGCTTCACTCCAGGCGCAAAACCTCTTAGGAGACCCTGGCCGCCCCCCGCGCCCAGGCAGTGGCCCACCAGCGACCCCGAGCCCCCGGGCCGCCCCTGGCGCTTCTGCCCACCACGCGTGCTGCTCCTCCTCTGCTCTTCCCTTGGCCGTGACCTTCAGCTCCCTGTCCGTTTCTGCCTTGAGACAGGATGGTGTTGGTTACTCAGCTAGAAGCCTCTGCCCAGCCCACCCCGCCTTCTTCCTGTGGACGCCCCACGTGGAGGAATCACAGCTGGTCTAAGCCGTCATGGCAACTGTTTCCCCACCACCACCACTCGTGACTGGTCAGGACAGGGGATCAGGACCCAGTGACTGGTCAGGACAGGGGATCAGGACCCAGTTCTGGCCAGTGACATATCTGGAGGAAGTCTGTGGGGGCTTCTGTGAGAGATTTTCCTTCCTGAAAAGAAAGCACGACAGGGAAGAAGGTGCCCCCTTGCTTCTGCTTTGAGTGCTGACTAAACAGAGGTGATGGCTGGGGCAGAGGCAGCCACATTGCATCCATGAGGGAACGACACCAACATTCTGGTAATGGTGGAGTAGAGAGGTGGGTGGCATCTGAGTCACTGAGGACACTACTGGGCCCCATCTCTCATATTGTCTTTAAACATGAAACGCTAGGTGCCTTCGTAATTTAAGCCACTCTCAGTAGGCTTGTCTGTTAACTTCAGCCAGGCAGATAACTAACAGATACAACCCTCCAGTCTCAGGCAAGCGTGCTCTGTCCTTCACCAGTTCCCCATCAGACTTGGGTCTGTGCCCTTGACCCCTGCCCTTCACCCATAAAAGCAGCTCACCTGCTGTGATGCAATCCGCCCGGCTGGCCTGTCCACAGGTGGTCTGTGACCACCTCTGGGGCAGGCCTCCACCTTTCTTTTCTGTGCCTCCTCAGCCTGCACACAGTGGGCCTTCAGAACCTCCGAGACCTCGCCCCACGCCCACCATGGCCGGGAGCCCCCAGCCATCAAAACAGCTGCAGATTCACTGTGGCCTAAGCCCTGCTTCCGCACCACGGGACCGTCTGCAGCAGGAAGAGCGAGGTCTCTAGTAACCAAGCCTATCAGCGGTCAGATCTCGCCTCCCGGGTGCCTTCCGGGGCTGACCTGTGGATTCGCGGTCGGCTCGGCCCCTCCTGGGGCTGCCGCGGAGGCCAAGGTGCAGAGAAAGGAGCGCGAGAGCGGAGTCTCGAGGGAGGTGTGGGCAGGGCAGGGTGGAGCCATGGCATTCCAACCTGAGTGCGGGTCTCTACGTGGTCTGGTGAGCAGGTGGGGGAGTAGGGTCCCTGAAAGCCCAAAGGAAGGAGGTCCCAGTAGGGGGCATAGGGGTAGGGCCAAGGCTCTCGGGCTCCCCATGGACACGGACTGCCCTGGTGAGCAGATCAGCATGATGCTATTTGCCGGACAGAGCAAGAGAAAGAGATGCCGAGCGTAGGGGGCCTGGGGGCTGTGGTGCCGGCAGAGGACCTCTAACCGCAGGGCCGATGGTCTCGAGGTAACGGTCGCCTGGTAACGGTACCACCGCCTCACTTCTTTCGACACTGAGCGCCTGCTGTGTGTGCTATGCGTTTTCAGGACGTCCGTTGCTCTGGGTAGTGGGCAGGAGGCTCCCGGGGAATGAGTTCTGTCTGAGGAAGCATCTGAAGGTGCGCTTTCAGTCCCACCCCTGCCCCCTACTTTGTGACCCTGAGGAATCCCTCCCTGCTACGGGTCTTCCCTGCCTGCCATGCAGGAGACCTGGGTTTGATCCCTGGGTCAGGGAAGATCCCCAGGAGAAGGGAGTGGCTTCCCACTCCAGTATTCTTGCCTGGAGAACCCCACAGACAGAGGAGCCTGGTGGGCTCCAGTCCATGGGGTCGCAAAGAGTGGGACACGACCAAGCGACTCTGATGCTGGGAGGGATCGGGGGCAGGAGGAGAAGGGGGGCGACAGGATGAGGTGGCTGGACGGCATCACCGACTCAATGGACGTGAGTCTGAGTGAACTCCAGGGGTTGGTGATGGACAGGGAGGCCTGGCGTGCTGCGATTCATGGGGCTGCAAAGAGTCGGACACGACTGAGCGACTGAGCTGAACTGACTGAGCGGCTGACACACACACTCTGGGTTTCTGCTTTCTTCATTTCTGCAAAACGCTGCCCTGGGGAAATGAGGTCCTGAGGCCCCTCTGCCCGCACAGCCTGTGGCTGGGTCTGAGCACGGCCACGTCGGCCCGTGAGCACCATGGACAGTGACCGCAACACTCCCAGGGCCGGGCTGGGCTCAGGCGAGTCCACACTCACACAGCTGCATGTCTGAACCCCTCCTCACTCGGCGGCTGCTGAGGGCACCCAGGGCAGAGGAGGGTCTGGGGTTCTCTGTCCCTGAGGACCCTGGGCTCTAGTTTCTATGTGGTGGCAGAGGGGGCTGCTGCTGTAGAAAGTCTCTTTGGGGGTATTTGTGAGCACTGGGTCCTTCCATCACTAAAAGTCAAGTTTGGGGCTCTCTTCACGATGGCTAGAGTGGTTTACTAAAAATGGAAATTTTTATGCAATGCTTTTCTGTTGCTCCTGGGACACACGTCCAAATCTTAAGCCTGGGGTGGAGCCCAGTTACACTTCACCCTCATTCAGTGCCCTTTGCTGGTGTGCCCCTCTTCCTTTTCTTCTTGCTTGGAAATGGCATTGTCCACATAGAGATGCTGAAGATCCATATAAAGATGTGGCGTGGAAAAGCCACTTAAGAGCCCCTTGGGCTGCAAGGAGATCAAACCACTCAGTCATAAGGGAAATCAGTCTCAGATATTCATTGGAAAGGCTGATTTGAAGCTGAAGCTCCAATACTTTGGCCACCTGATGCGAAGAGCTGACTCCTTGGAAAAGCCCCTGATGCTGGGAAAGGTTGAAGGCGGGAGGAGAAGGGGACGACGGAGGGTGAGATGGTTGGATGGCATCACCGACCCGATGGACGTGAGTTTGAGCAGGCTCCGGGAGATGGTTATGGACAGGGAAGCCAGGCGTGCTGCAGTCCATGGGCTCGCAAAGGGTCAGACACGACTGAACAACTGACGTGATATAGAGATGCTCCGTCAGCCCAAGTCCTGAGGGAAAGGATGTGAGCAGATAGCGTGAGGGTAATAAGCCTTTCTGACGGGTGCTGAGATTTGGGTCAGCGTTTGTTACTCAGCGTAACTCAGCGCTAACTGTTGACACCTAACCCATGCACTCTTGCTCTTACTCCATCTCGCATAGCGCTGCCTTCCACCTTTATCCTGTCTCCTTGGAAGGCTATTTGTTCCTTTTGCCTGGTTAATACCAGTAAGGTCTCAGCGTAAATGTGAAGTCATCAGGGAAGGATTGCCTGATCTGTGTTCAGAGTACCTTAAATTCATCTCGTTTGTCATTAGCTCTTCCACTAAACTGTAAGTTTCCTGAAGGCAAAGCTTAGGTATTTAGCTCATGCTCTGGGGTTTTTTAAAAACCATATCATTTATTTATTCATGCATTTGGCTGCGTCAGGTCTTGGTCGTGGCAGGCAGGGTCTGTGCTGCAGCACTCGGGGTCTTCCATTGCACATGCGGGGTCTTCCGTTGCACATGAGGGGTCTTCCGTTGCACACGAGGGGTCTTCCGTTGCAGGGTCTTCCGCTGTGGGGAAGACCCGCTTCTCTTGTTGTGGCCATGGACCTGGTCGTTGCGTCGAGTGGGCCTGGTTGCCCTGGGGCATGTGGGATCTTCATTCCTGGACCAGGGACTGAACCCACGTGCCCTGCATTGGAAGGTGGATTCTTAACCACTGGACTACCAGGAGGTCCCTTGCTCATGCTTTCTGGAGGCCCTGCCCCATCCCCACTGTGTGCTGGGGCCCAGGCTGAGGGGCTGGAGATTATGGGGGTGAATACCACCCCTGAGCCTTGGGCCCGCAGACCCACCCTGTCGAACACACACAGCAGCATTCGAACCCACTGGATCATTCTGGTTGGAAACGAGTGTAACAGCGGCTGGAGGGAAGGCATGGGGGACTGCTTGGGGGGGTGTTGCAGCCTGATTGGGAGGAGGGCGTGGAGTCATCCAGCTGTAGGGCCTGCTGGGGGTGTGGTGGGATTTGTCGAGCAAACAGCAGTGTGCCAGAGTTTCCAAGGCTTCAAAGGATGAACCCAGGAGCAGCCAGAACCAGAAACGAGCCTCTGGCCTCTGTGTTGCTGTGAGCAGAGCTCCCCTGTTTTGGCGCCTTTGTAGGTGAAGAGCAGTGTGGCGTCTGCTTCTTGGAGTCTGTGGACAGTGCGGATCGGAGCGGGGTCCAGGCTTCCGTATGCTGGTGTTGTGAGCGCTCTGGCCTGCAGGTCAGGTGGGCCCAGGGTGGACACGCGGCCGGAGGCCACTTCACTCTTGGAGATGCCTCCGGGGCCGTCAGCTCCCGTCCTTGTTTTCTGAGAAGCTGCCAGAGGTTTCTCCAGTAAACCGAGGCTTCCTGCGCCCACAGCCCCAGCAGCCGTTTCATATTTGCGTAAGATGAAGAAAATAGACGCGAGGTGACTCACCGAGACACCGTGTCACTAGCTGTCATGTCTGATATGATCTTGTTATTAAAATGGCCGGTGGGAATCAGGATGCGATAGAGCGAGCCTGCTTCTCAGGAGCTAGTGACCGAGGCCACTCAGCACCCCCTTGAGCTGGGGAGGGAGGCGTGTCCACACAGGCTTGGGGCTTTAGGGCCCTGGGACGCAGAAGGAAAGCCCCCAGGCCCCCAAAAGGCAGGAAGGTGGGCTGTGACGCTGGAGGCGACCCCCTCCCTGGCCCTTGATTTTCTCATTGTGCAGGAGAGTAAAGTGTGTCCCCCAACACCACCGCCCGCTTCCCTGCTGGCGGGCGCACTCATCCCATCAGTGGACCAGCTCGGGCAAGCCCACTCATTCTGAGAAGTGGTTGTCCTCATCCTGGTGGTGGCATTTATTTCCTGCCAGTTGTGAGGCTGACCCTGAGGGGGTCCCTGAACTGGAGGGACAGACACGCACAGGAACGGACGCTTTCTGCATGAGAAGGCTGACCTGTGGGTCCTGGCTGGAGAGGAGGGAAGTTAACTCCTGCTGAGAGGGAGCAGACAGAGATAGGGAACCCCCTTCTCAGACAGAGGGAGTGCAGGAACAAAGAAAGGAAGGCCTTGAGCCTGAGGAGGCCATGGTGGAGACGGGGGTGCAACCCCTGTGCCGGGGGTGGGGTGGGGTCAGGTGGGCAGATGATCAGGTCTCAGTGGGGCTGTGCCTTGGGGACTGGAGAGGACGGCGATCCTGCCTGGCTGCCCGCACTGGGGAGCTGGCTGCAAGTCCGGGAAAGCTCTCCAGCACTGGGTAGACGTGAGCCTTTCCCCATGGCAGGTGGGAGCACGGAGACCCAGGAGGGTGGCAGGTGGCCAGCAAGGGGCTCAAGAGACCGGAGTCCACAGGGCTGGGCGCGGTAGTAGCAGACGTTCCCCGCTGCCAGGGGCTGGCTCCAAAACTGGTAGACGGTTTCCCGAGAGGTTCTGCCCTCCAGGGCGGCTCTGGCCTGCCAGCTGGGCTTCAGACCTTCCGGGTTAGAGCTGGCTGGACCCTCCAGGTCCGCAAGCAGGCATGGCTTAGGAGGCCTTCTCTGATCCACCGTCCCCGGCAGCCCGCCATGAGCGTGAAGCCGAGGAGAGGCCTGGCCTGCAGGTGCGCTCCGCGTGGAGTGCCGCGGCCCCTCAGTGGTGTCTGCCGAGGGTGACGTGTGCCAGCCACTTGCCATTCCTGGCTCAGCCTCTTACCGCGCTTATGGAGAAAGGAGCCTAGGTTCTTCCACCTCCTGGTCTGGCCTCTGGGTGCCAACGGGGGACACAAAGGAAAAGCAGTGAGGTGTGCGGCGAGGAATCAGTCATCCTGGAGCAGTCTGGGTCCACACTGTTCCTCCTCTATTTTCTCCTTGCCTGTCTTAACCTTTAGTGTGTTTTGTTGATCATAAGGGATAGTTAAACAGCATCTGTGAACCCACCACTCGGCTCCAGACCCAGAGCCTGGTCAGCAGCTTCAGTCCTGACCTCCAAGGGGTCACTGTCCGGAATCGCGTGTGTGCCGGCTTGCTGCATCTGTCTAAACACTGTGTGGTTTTGCTTGTTCTCGGGCTTCGGAAAAATGGCACACTGCCTGTGGACTCCAAGGCTCGCGATTTTCAGCCGACACGTTGCGTTTCTCAGGCTCTCTGCACAGCGCTGCGTGTAGCTGCAGCTGGCGTTCACCGCTGGCGTGAAGGTGAACGGAGAGGCCGCGCGACGGCTTCTTCCCCCATTCTCCTGTCTGTGTGGACCTGGGTCCTGGGCGTGCTCCGGTTATTAACAGTGCTGCGAGGAGGTCACCTGCGTGTGCCCTGTGTCGCGCCTAGGGAGGGGACGTGGGGGCTTACAAGGTGCACGAATGGCCCCCTGCAAGCAACCGCCAAGGCAGCTTTCGCAGCGGTTGTGCAGCTTTCGCTCACCCCCGGCATCTGCGTGGGGAGACCCGTATGCCCTAGTGGGCCTTTGCCCCTGGAGGCCTTGGTGCTGCCGGCTGCCTCACAGTTGGCGTGTCTAGGGGGCGCACAGTGAGGTGCGGGGATGCCAGCTGCACTCTCCCGCGCACGAGCAGAGCCCCCAGGGCCTCGTCTCACCGCAGCGTTGGTGCGCCTGTTTCCCCCTCTTCATAAATGCCTGCCTCAGGCCTCTGGCCCCGCGCCCTCTCTCTCTCCTGTGGGCGCGCAGGAGCTTGCGTCTTCTAGATGCGCGTCCTCTGCTGTCGCGCAGATTTCAAAGGTCTTCTTGCCATCTGTGCTCTCTCTGCCTCCTGTCTTCCGGTGAAGAGGAACCTTTCCTTTTGCTCTAGCCGTCGTATCATCAGTTTCTTCCTAAGCCTGGAGAGCTTTCTGTTCCTTGTTTAAGAAATTGTTCTCAGTCCCAATTGCAGGAAGGTAACTCCTCACAGAAAACTATTCTGAGAGTTTTCCCGTCAAATGCAGGTTTAGGCCTGACTAGGGATGCGGTGCGAGTTGTGAGGTAGGGACTCGGGTGCATTTCCCCACACGGATACTAGCTTTCCTGCACCGTTGACTGAAAGGGCCTCCTCTCTCCAGTCTCACATCTGGAAGCCTTCTGTCTAAAAGTCCTCAGCCCCGAGGCCCTCGGATCTCTGGGGGTCTGTGAGTGCCCGCGGGCCCTCCTGCTCTCTGCGTCTTTTCCCTTCTCCTCCGTTTTGCAATTTCAGTTTCTAGTGTGTGTGAGAGCCCCAGAAAGCCCAGCGCCCTGATTCCTGGATGTTTTTGTGGAAACATGAGCATAGAGGAGGGCTTGAGTCCTTAATGACGGGATGATTGTGTGGGGTGACCCCGTGATGGAGGGTGGCCGGGACCTCCAGAGGGCAAGGTCTGGGTTCCTTTCCCTGGCAGCGTGGCCACACACAGCAGGACTGGCGGGTGAGGACCCGAGTCTGGGGCTGCAGCAGATGGCTGAGACCCCCAGCTCTGCTCCGGTGGGCTCCCCTGACCCGGCGTGGAGGCATCTCTGCCGCGTTTCCCCGAAGGTGCTTCCGGAGGGCTGCTCGCTGCTTCTGCTTCTCATCCTGCTGCACCCCCGTGTCCTGTTGTCAGTGAGGCCCTGTAGCTTAGGGGCCTCCAGCTCCTGGTCTGGTAGCGAGAGGGAGAATTCGGGGGGCAGTACCCGTCACCCCGGAGCCTGGGTCAGAGCGGCTGTCCTGGTGGAATGCCCCACCGCTGCCCTGGGGGTTCCAAGTCATGGTCTCTGACCCTGCCCCGCCCCCCAGCTCCTCCCCAGGCCCACTCGGGAGGTCTGGAGCCAGGAAAGGTGGTGGCCTCCCCTCCCGGACCCGCAGTCTGGAGTTAAGCCCTCAGTTCAGCCCCCCACCATCTCTGCCCTGCCCGCCCACAGGATCAGGAAGGCCCAGGATCCAGGACAGCTCGGCACAAGGAGAGGCTCGCAGAGGCCCACAGACTCTCACCCTACAGAGATAATGATGATGACAGCCTCACGTTTCAGGCCCGGGTCTGAGAAAGCTATTCCTCGCAGCCCTGCAGAGATGCTGGCGTGCCCGTCTGACAGGCCGAGCCCAAGGCCCAGAGCCCAGGGCCCTGCAGCAGGCCAGAGAGGGGCCCAGGGTGTGCAACCCCACTGCCTGGCCTCAGACCCCATGCTCCCCACACAAGGCCACAAGGTCCCCTGGACCTGGGCCCGGCCCCTGGCTCAGCCTCCCCAAGACCAATCCGAGCCCACTGCCCAGGAGAACTGTGCCCCCTCGCAGAGCCTAGAAGAGTGTTGCCCCTGATCTCTGGATCTGTGGGGGTCCTGGGCCTGCCCCAGCCTCCCTGGCCATAGAGAATGTCCTTATCTTCCGTGACTGGGCCAGGCCCGGCCGCCGGCTCTAGGGTAGGGGAGCCCCAGCTCCCTGCGGTGGGAGAATCAGCCCTGAATGCTGGGCCCTTAATTTTAGAGTGTTTCACACTGCGGGGGCTCCACGCTCCACGGAAGAGACCTCAGGGGCCACCTCACGTCCTGGTTTCTTTGACGAAAGTCACTCGCTGGAGGCTTACAGCAACCGTCCTGTGGCGGGCCGGCCAGGCTTGTGTTGCTGAGTGAGAGCTCAGCTCCTAACCGAGGCTGCAGCCTGTCCCTGCCCACAGAGGGGCTGGCAGCTGCCAGGCGGAGAGGACAGCAGCAGGGCACCCAGGCTCTGCACCCTGGTGGACCCCGGGGACCTTCCTCACCGCCCCCAACCCTCACTGGCTCCTGCTGGAGGCCTCGTGACTTGGGCGATGTTGGGCCCAGTCATGCCACGTGCTCTGAAAGCAGGGCCAGCAGGGGCAGGGCGTGGGGGCAGTGGGGCCCTTTGACAGGAAGCAGCCTGCTCTGCGGCATGCTGAAGCACTGGGAGGGGCTGCAGAGAGTGGGGGAGGGGGGCGCCGGCGGGTGCCGGCAGGAGCATTCCAGCCCCGGGAGCTGCAAGTGCAAAGGCCCTGGGGTGGGGCTGGGCTTTGTGGGTTGGAGGCCCTTGGAGCTGGAGTGGCGCGAGGGTGGGGAGACAGGAAGCTGACGGGCCACAGGGCTGGTGGGAGCTGTGTGCTTGGATTTGACCCTGAGTGTCGCAGAAGCCACTGGAAGGCTTTGAGTAGGGCCTACACCCTGGGGAGCCTGGGTGTGGGGTGCCCAAGCTTGTGTCTTGGTTGAGACTCTGTGCACTGAGGCCCAGGGTCCAGTCTGTAGGGCAGAGCCTGAACAACAGCTGTTGTGAGGGCCAGGAGGCAAGAGCCTGAGGCCAGCCCACCTGTCCGCAGCCAGCCCCTGTCCACACATCGCAGAGCCTCTGCACAGAGACCTGTGTGTTCAGCATTCTACAGCGCCTGCATCAGCTGGCTGCTGCATAACAAGCACTCCAGCACGGAGCAGCTCACACCAAGAACCGTTTACTAGCCGGGTAGCTCGCGGCCTGGGCAGGCTCCTGGGCGCCCGCAAGCGTGTGTGGTCGAGCAGGGCAGGGGTGCCCATCTGCGGCCGGGGGTCAGCGGCCAGCCGGCTGCTGGCTGAGGTGGCCGGGGGGTGATGCTGGCCGGGACTGCGTGTCTTTCATTCTTCCGGGAAGCTCGCTGGGCTTCTGCGAGTGCTGTGACACGGTCCCGGGAGGGTGGCACACAATCCCACTCGAGGCCTGGGCTCAGCTGTCCTTTCCAGCCCATCTGCTGGCCCGAGGCCAGAGCACGTCTTGGAGGCAGCACCAGTTCAAGGTGGGGAAACTGGGCCCCGCCTCCAATGTGGTCAGCTGCCCAGTCACTGCGTAGGGAGCCGGTGGAGGCAGGGGTGGCAGGCAGCCCAGTGCCCCCAGGCAGAGGGAGAGCAGTCTCCCACGGGCTGGGCAGCAAGGTGACCCGCACGAGGGGCAGCGGGCGGTGCTCTGAGGGGCCCACAGGCGGCCCTGGGCAGGGGGTGAGTTTCCAGCTGCAGAGTTTCTGCTCTGAACTCTGACTTTCCCACAGTATTATCAGCATAGACAAGCCAATTGAGCTGTGACGACTCAACGCACTGCAGCACCGCAGAGCGGGAGGAAAGTCCTCGTCCCCTCCGCATGCACAGCGGAGGTGAAGGAGGCAGGGGTGGCGGGGGACGTGGTATTCCCCGAGTCTCAGGGGTGGGCCTTGCCGGGGCCCACGGCGGGGCAGGCCCGGCTGCCTGTGCCCGAGCCTTCTCTGCCAGCAGGCCGTCAGAGCCGCCGCCCTGGCCGGGCAGGCGCTGTCTCCTTGGGGAGCCAGGTTGAAGCCTTTGCAATTTGTAGCTGTCTGATGTATTTAGAAACCCAAGCATCCCAGAGCCATAAATTACCTTGAACTAGTTTGCTAACCGTGTGACTCATGGCTCTTTAAAGCGGCCAGTTATATAACTGGCTGAATAAGGCACACCCTAGACCCCTCGAGAGGCAGGGCTGAGCCAGTCGTGGCAAGGGTGCCCACCACCCAAGCATACAGGGTCAGTGCGAGGAGATGCTTCAGGTCCCTGCGGTTCACTGGCATTTCCATGGAAACGCACTCCTAGCAAGGAGCAAGGGCTTAAAATTAATGAGGATGGATTCTCATTCCCTGAGCGAGGTCGTGGGATCTGTGCCACATGGAAGGGGCAGAGAGCACCATCTGGTTCAGCTTCCCCACAGCATCCCTGGTCATCCAGTGCCTGCTTGCACCCTTCCAGGGACAGGGAGCTCATCACCACTCAGACATTTCACACTGATGAAAAATTCGCTTCCTGTGGACTCCAGCACTCTCTTCTGGGGACATGTGTATCCATGCCTGACAGAAGGAATAACCAGACCCCTGGCCAGCCTCCTTCCCCACCACCGGCCCTCTGGATAGAACGGGTGCTGATGGGCCAGCTGGCTAGACGTGCAGTGCGTTATGTCCACACCGCAGGCTC
Organism: Nanger dama; assembly: GCA_917880005.1. Classification (NCBI taxonomy): domain Eukaryota; kingdom Metazoa; phylum Chordata; class Mammalia; order Artiodactyla; family Bovidae; genus Nanger; species Nanger dama. The sequence goes on along the minus strand of CAKJTW010000016.1, from coordinate 2,015,043 downwards.
ATCGGGACCACCAGCACTGACATCAGACTTGAATATCAGATGGCTGCAAGATACACGTGTCTCCTTTTCTTATCTGTAACAGTGCTTCAGCCCCTCCCCGTTCCTGTATTCAGATAGCAGAGGCGACTATGCTGGGCCCATGGGGAGGAGAGTCTCTGCTGTAATGTGGGATCAGTTTCCAGTCTCCTCCACGGTTCCCTGAAATTTGCTGGAGAACAAAACCCATGTGATGTTCTGAATCGGGCTTCAAACTGAATGGGACGCCTGCAGCCTCCAAATAGTGAACAGAAGACACGGAGCGACTCCCCGCCGGGTTGAGGAGACAGAGCTGGCCCTCCCGGAAGACCAAGGCAGTGAGGTTCACCCCAGGAAGTACCAGGTCCCCCAAACAAATATACTCCAGTAAAATGGACAACCTGGAAGAAATGAACAAATTTTTAGAAAGGTACAATCTCCTGAGACTGAACCAAGAAGAAACAGAGCATATGAACAGACCGATTACCAGCAATGAAAGTGAATCTGTAATTAAAACTCGCGATAAACAGAAGTCTGGGACCAGATGGCTTCATAGGTGAATTCTACAAAACATGAGTTAACACCTATCCTTCTCAAACTGTTCAAAAAAAATTGCAGAGCAAGTAACACTTCTGAACTCATTCTATGAGGTCAGCATCACCCAGATACCAAAACCAGACAAAGATATCACACACACAAAAATTACAGGCCAATGTCCCTGATGAGTACAGATGCCCAAGTCCTCAACAAAATACTAACAAAGTGAATCCAACAAAGATTAAAAGAATCGTACACCAAGATCAAGTGGGGCTTCCCTGGTGGCTCAGCTGGTAAAGAATCCGCCTGCAATGCAGGAGACCTGGGCTCAGTCCCTGGGTTGGGAAGATCCCCTGGAGAAGGGAAAGGCTACCCACTCCAGTATGCTGGTCTGGAGAATTCCATAGACTGTATGGCCCACGGGATCGCAAAGAGTCGGACATGACTGAGTAACTTTCACTTTCACACCACAATCAAGCGGGACATATCCCAGGAATGCAAGGATTTTTCCATATCTGAGAATCAGTCAGTGTAATATACCATATTAACAAGCTGAAGAATAAAAACCATATGATTGTCTTAATAGGCCCAGAAAAAGCTTTCGCTGAAATTCAACATCCATTTGTGATGAAGTTTCTCCAGATGGTGGACATACAGGGAACTGACCTCAACGTGTACAAAAAAATGCACAGCTACTGTTATGCTGTGGATCGGTATAAAGGTTAAAAAAAAAAAAAAAAAGGGAAGATATATAACGATATATAACAGTAAAAAGGAAAGGAAGTCCAAAAAAAATCTACTTCTGCTCCATTGACTACTCTAAATCCTTTGACTGTGTGGATCGCAAGAATGGGAAGAGATGGGAATACCAGACCACCTTACCTGCCTCCTGAGAAACCTGTATGCAGCTCAAGAAGCAACACTTAGAACCAGACAGGGAACAACGGACTGGTTCAAAATTGGGGAAAAGGAGTACGTCAAGGCCGGATATTGCCACCCTGCTTATTTACTTCTGTGCAGAGTACATCATGAGAAATGCTGGGCTGGATGAGTCACAAGCTGGAATCAAGATTGCTGTGAGAAATATCAGATATGCAGATGATAGCACTTTAATGACAGACAGTGAAGAGGAGCTAAAGAGCCTCCTGATGAAGATGAAAGAGGAAAGTGGAAAAACTGGCTTAAAACTCAGCGTTCAGAAAACAAAGATCATGGCATCCGGTCCCACCACGTCATGGCAAATAGATGGGGAAAAGTGGAAATTAACAGATTTCATTTTCTTGGGCTCCAATAATACTGTGGATGTTGACTGCAGCCATGAAATTAAAAGATGTTTGCTCCTTGGAAGAAAAGCTATGACCAACCTAGACAGCATGCTAAGAAGCAGAGGCAGCACTTTGCTGACAGAGGTCCACGTAGTCAAAGCTTTGGCTTTTCCGTGGTCACGTAGGGGTGTGAGAGCTGGACCTTAAAAAGGCTGAGCACTGAAGAACAGATGCTTTCAAACTGTGATGCTGGAGAAGACCCTTGTGAGTCTCTTGGGCTGCAAGGCAATCAAGCCAGTCCATCCTAAAGGAGACCAGCCCTGAATATTCACTGGAAGGACCGATGCTGAAGCCAAACACTACTGCTCTGGCCAGCTGATGCAAAAGCCAGCTCACTGGGAAAAGCCTTGATGCCGAGAATGACTGAGGGCAGGAGAAGGAGGAGGTGACAGAGGGTGAGGTGGTTGGGTGGCGTCACTGACTCGATGGACATGAGTTTGAGCCAGCTCGGGGAGATGGTGAAGGACAGGGAAGCCTGGTGTGCTGCGGTCCATGGGGCCGCAAAGAGGCAGACATGACTTTGCAACAGCAGTGTCATGCTCAATGGTGAAAAATTGAAACTATTCCCTCTAAAATCTGGAACAAGAGAAGAATGCCCATCCCTGCCACTTCTATTCAACACAGCATTGGGAGTCCTAGCCACAGCAGAGAAAAAGAAATGAAAGTAATCCAAATTGGAAAGGAAGAAGTAAAACCATCACTGTTTGCTGATACTATATAGAGATGGCATCTATGATACTACACAGAGAAAATCCTAAAGATGCCCCAGAAAACTGCCAGAACGCTTCAATGAATTTGGTGTAAAAAAAAATTGCATATTAATACAAAATTAATATCAGAAATCTGTTACATTTTCATACACTAACAATGAACTATCAAAAGAGGAATTAAGGAAACAATCCCATTTATCATCACATCAAAAAGAATAAAATACCTGAGAATAAACCTTACCTAATACTGTCACCCTGCTTATTTAACTTCTATGCAGAGTACATCATGGGAAACGCTAGACTGGAAGAAACACAAGCTGGAATCAAGATTGCCAGGAGAAATATCAATAACCTCAGATATGCAGATGACACCACCCTGATGGCAGAAAGTGAAGAGGAACTAAAAGCTTCTTGATGAAAGTGAAAGAGGAGAGTGAAAAATTGGCTTAAAGCTCAACATTCAGAAAACGAAGATCATGGCATCCAGTCCCATCACTCCATGGGAAATAGATGGAGAAACAGTGGAAACAGTGTCAGACTTTATTTTTGGGGGCTCCAAAATCACTGCAGATGGTGATTGCAGCCATGAAATTAAAAGACACTTACCCCAGAAGAAAAGTAATGACCAACCTAGATAGCATATTCAAAAGCAGAGATATTACCTTGCTGACTAAGGTCCATCTAGTCAAGGCTATGGTTTTTCCTGTGGTCATGTATGGATGTGAGAGTTGGACTGTGAAGAAGGCTGAGTGCCGAAGAATTGATGCTTTTGAACTGTGTTGTTGGAGAAGACTCTTGAGAGTCCCTTGGACTGCAAGGAGATCCAACCAGTCCATTCTGAAGGAGATCAGCCCTGGGATTTCTTTGGAAGGAATGGTGCTGAAGCTGAAACTCCAGTACTTTGGCCACCTCATGAGAAGAGTTGACTCATTGGAAAAGACTCTGATGCTAGGAGGGATTGGGGGCAGGAGAAGAAGGGGACGACAGAGGATGAGATGGCTGGATGGTATCACGAACTCGATGGATGTGAGTCTGAGTGAACTCCGGGAGTTGGTGATGGACAGGGAGGCCTGGCATGCTGGGATTCACGGGGTCGCAAAGAGTCGGACACGTCTGAGCGACTGAACTGAACTGAAGGAGATAAAATACCTGTACTTGGAAAATTATAAGACACTGATGAAAGAAATTGAAGACGATAGAAAGAGAAGAAAAGATACAGCACATGTTCTTGGATTGGAAGAATTATAATGATATTGTGAAAGTGACTGTACTCCCCAAGGCAATCTACAAATTCAATGCAATCTCTTTAAAAATACCAATCACATTTTTCACAGACCTAGAGAAAATATTTTTAAAACTTATATGGACACAAAAGATCCTGAATAGCCAATCTTGAGAAGAAGAACAGAGCCAGAGGAATCCCTCTGGCTTCAAACTATACTACAAAGCTACAGTAATCAAGACGGCATAGTGCTGGCACAGAAATAAGCACATCGATCAGTGTATGAGGATAGGAAGCCCAGAGATATATCCACGCACCTGCAGTCAGTCAATCTACAGCAGAGAAGGCAAGAATTTACAGTGGGGAAAAGACCATTTCTTCAGTAAGTGGCACTAGGAAAACTTGGCCACTCCGTGAATGAAATTAAAACATCCACTAAGGCTGAGTATCAAAATAAACTCAGGATGGATCACAGTCCTGAATGTAAGGCCAGAGAGTATGAAATTCCCAGAGGAAAATGTAGGCAGAACACCCTTTAACATAAATAGCAGCAATATTTTTTTGGGTTTTGTCTCCAAAAGCAAAAAAAAATAAGACCTAATTAAACTTATGAAGCTTTTATGCAGCAAGAAAGCCGCTGACGAAAATGAAAAGACAACCTACGGAATGAGAGAAAATATTTGCAAATGATATGACAGATAAGGGATTAATATCCAGCTTATATAAGTCGCTCATATGACTCAGCATCAGAAACAGACAAAAAGCAGTCCAATGAAAAATGGGCAGAAGAAATGAATAGACAGTTTTCCAAACAGGAAATGCAAAAAGATGGCCAGGAGGCAGATGAAAAGATGCTCCACATCACTAATCATCAGAGAAATGAAAATTAAAACCAGAGCGATCTATCACCTCACATCTGTCAGACGGCTGTCGTCAAAAACACCACAAATGACAGCGGCTGGTGAGGGTGTGGAGAAGAAACTCATACACCGCTGGCGGGGACGCAGACTGGGGCAGACACTGTGGAGAGCAGTGTGGGGGCTCCTTACAGACGGAGAGTAGCGCCATCACAGGACCCAGCAATCCCACTTCTAGGTGTGTGTGTGTAGCTATGTCTGGAAAAAACCCAAAAGCACCAGTGGGAAGAGGTACACACAGCTCAGTGTTCTTAGCAGCGTTATTTACAGTTGTCAAGACAGAGAAACAAAGTGTCCACCAGCAGATGAAAGGGTGGAGAAGATATGGGGGATACACACACACACACGCACACATGCACGTGCACACACACACACACGTGCACGCACATGCACATATGTACACATGCATGCACACCCACGCGTGCACACATGCAAACACACATGCACACATGCACATGTACACACAAGCATACACGGACACATACACGCATGCACATGTGCATGCACACACATGCGTGCACATGCACACACACACACACACATGCACACATGAGACTATTACTTAGCCACAGAAAAAGAATGAAATGTTGCAGCCATCTGGGTGGGCCTGGAGGGCGTTTGGCTAAGAACACTGAGTCAGAGAAAGGCAAATAGTGTGTGATGCCACTTATATGGGGAATTTTAAAAAATACAAGAGACTGGTGGCTGTGCCAAGAAAGCAGCAGACTCACAGACGCAGAGAGCAAGCAACGGCTCCCAGTGGAGCGGGAAGCAGGAAGGCACCGGGGGGCAGTGGGTTCCGGGGCTCTTAGGCACAAAGTCAGCACCAAGGGCATGGGCCATGCGGCCGTCAGCCCAGTGATAGCTGCCACTGGACTAGGACATGTAAAACTGTGGCTCGCGGTGTTGTAGCTTATGACGCACACTGTGTTCTACAGCAAATACACTTCAATCTTTAAAAAGTGCACCAGGGAGTGGACACATATACACGTGTGGCGAGACTGGATACATGTACACGCGTGGTGGAGTCCCTTTGCTGTCCGCATGAAACTGTCACACAGGGTCCCCTTTGAATGTGAGACCGCGCCCGGCACCTCAGGGTTGACTGTGCAGAGGAACCGGGTAGCGCCGGGCCTGGGCCTCTCAAGGAGACGGGGAGGTGCTGCTGTGTCCACAGTCAGGGAAGAGTCTGGGGCGTGAAGAAAGTGACCAGATATGACACATACGAAGAAATGATCGAAACTGACCCAAACAGACACTGAGTCTAGAATTTGCAGGCTTTAAAATAGTTACTATGACTGTACGTCCATGTCTGTATCTGTGAATAACCAAGTGTTCAACAGGTTATGTACAGTTTTTAAAAACCCAAATTAAATTTATGGAGACCAAAACTACAATAATACCATATGCAACTCCCCCAAAAGAGGCAGAAAAAGAAAACAACCCATGGGACAGAAAGAAAAATAGATTTAAGCCTAATCATTTTCAGTACTCACAGTAAATGTAAATGATCTAAATATCCCAGTTAAAAGGTAGTGATTTTCAGATTAGATGGTTTTAAAAGTGAGAATTATGTACTGCCTACAAGAAATGTTTTAAATATAAAGATACAAATAGGCTTAAAAGGATGGAAAAATATGAAGAACTAACACCCGTCAAAGAGGGAAGTGGAATGACTATATTAACATCAAACCTCAGAGCAAAGACTGTTAGCAAGGACAGAGAAGGCCAGGACATAGTCACAAGAGACCAATTCATAAGGAGAAAAATGACAGTCCTATGTCATTATATACGTGTTTGAAATACATAAAGGAAAAAAAATGAAAAGACGGCAAGGAGAAATATACAAATCCACGATTATAATCGGAAATTTTATTAATTCCTCTTATAATACTTGACAGAACAGAAGTAGATAGAATCAGTGAGGATATAAAAGATCTAAACAGCACCATCAGCCAGCTTTACCTGTCTTGACATTCCACCCCAAAGCAGCAGGTAAACATTCTTCTCAAGTGTACCCGGGACGTCTGCCAAGATAGACCAAATTCTGTGTGATAAAACTGCCTTAGATTCAAATCATGGAAAGTATGTTCTGTGATGCACTGAAACTGATTAAACATCAAGAACATCTAGAAATATGTCTGGAAAAGTCCCCAAATATTTGGAAAATAAATAGCATTTCTAAAGAACCTGTGTGAAAGAGGAAATCAAAGTCTTTTCAACTGAATAAGAAGAACACTGCATATCAAAAATGTGTGGAATGCTACTTAAGCAACACGTGAAGGGCATTTTAAGGCACAAGATACCAGTAATATTTAGAAAGGAAAACGGTCTCAGGTCAGTGAGCTTAAATTTCACCTTCAGAAACAAGTTTCAGTTTCTTTTTTTTCCTTAAGAAGAACAAATTAAACCCAAAATCAGTGGAAGAAAGAAAACGTGAATATCAGAGTGGAAATCAATGAAACAGAAAACAAAGAAAGTAAGTGAAACTAAAACCCAGATCTTTAGAGAAGATTGATACAGGTGATAAACCCTTAGACAGATTAATCCAGGGAAGAGAGAGAAAAGGCACAAGTTCCCAATACCAAGAATGAAGGGAGGATGTTTGGCCTCATTACAAATTAAAACCGGAATGATATATTTCTACACGCCTATTAGGATGGCAACAATTAAAATGACTTATGTAGCATGTACCTTTGAATGGAGGATCTGAACCTTTCAGAATGCGAACTGGTGTGTAACCACGCTGGGACACGGTTTAGCAGTTTCTGAAAAGGTTACAGGTACCTACCACATGCTCCAGCCTCTCCACTCCTAGGCGTTTATTTACCCGAGAGAAGTGAAGCCACGTCCGCACAAAAGCTTGTGCACGAGGGCGCAGAGCAGTCCGGTTCGTAATAGCCGAAGGGAGGGAAGTAAAGAAACGCCCGTGAGCTGAGGGGTGGACGCACACTCAGCCGTCCGTCCACACCGTGAAATTCCGCTGGCGGGAAGACGCCGTGAACCGGCCGATCGTGCAACAGCTTGGATGGATCTACAATCATGCTGAGTCAAAGAAGCCAGGCTAAGATGTGCGACTCTATTTGCATACGATTCTGGAAAGTGCAGAGGAATTCTTATCCATCAGGGGCTGCCTGGGCGTGGAGTCAGGAGGTAGGGTTGGGCCCCGAGACCTCGGCCAGACAGGTCGCTGGGACAGCCCCCTGGAGCCCTTCCCGAGCTCCCCCACCTGCCGGCCCCCCCGCCTGTCATGGCCTGGACGGCCCTCAGTCCGCAGCCTCTCAATTCAGCGAGCGTGGGGCGGGCGTTGCCTCTCGCCCCCGCCACCGCTCGCCGCTCTGATTTCTGTCGTTGAGGGACGGCCGCAGGCACAGTTGTCCTGCAAGCTCTCCTAAGCCCCCAGCCCACACGCCAACGAGAGCCCACCGGGTGTGTGCTGGCGAGGGGCCGATGGGGCCACAGGCCACATCCCCCCCGCAGCCCCCAGCCTGGGGGTGTCTGCTTCCTCTCCTGCTGGGCCTGCGTGCTGCAGTTGGCATCTTTATCGGCAGACTGAGAAGGCTGGCCTCCCCTCAGATGCCAGTGTTGGCTCTGAAACCAGCTGCGGGGCCAGGGAGACCTGACGTCAGAACAAGCACCTCCCTGCGGCCGGTGGCCTTCCCAGCTGTCTGTGTCTGCCTGCCTCTCGCAGTCAGCCTGCACAGAGCCTTCTCGGCTGGATCCTTTTCTTAATGATCTTCTCAGTGGGTGTCTTCCTTGACATGTAATTGTCTTCCTAGGGAAAATTCATTCTTGGGGCCTTGAATGGTCTTTATGAAACTCAAGAGGGTGGTGAGCCCCGGAGCCCCTCCCATGGGAGATCTGGAGGAGCCTGGCCAGGCCACAGACCTCATTCCTGAGTAGCCCCCCAGGTGGACGGGCCATCTGCCCGCCCTCTGCCTGGCCTCAGCCATCCCTGGGCTCCAGGCAAGCTCTTGCCCCAGGGCCTTTGCACCAGCCGGGCCCACAGCCTGGCTCGCCCTCCTCCCAGACGCCGTGTGGCTCCCTCATCTGCTCAGACCTTCGCACCACCAGCCTCCTCTCGCCACGGCTGCCCCTGGGCAGCCTGCTGCATTGCAGGCTGGCCCCTTCTCCGGGCGCAGTTACGGCTCACAGCATGCCACCCCCTGTCGGGTCAGGCAGATGGTCATCTCCCGCTGGAAGGGAAGGCCCGGCCCAGGGCAGGCGCTGGGAATGCCTGCTGCCCCTGGGTGACCTGCATGGTTGGCACCCAGCTTGCAGAGGCTGGGCCTTCAGTTTACATGGAGGGCCCCTTTCAGCCTCCAGTTGCCCCAGTGGTCCCCTGAGCCCGAGGGGGCCGCGGTTCTGGAGGGCTGCTCACCACCAGTTCTCGAGGCAGCCCTGTCTGGCCCCTCCGTGTCACAGCTGGGAGCTGGGCAGGCCTGGCTCAGCACCCCGTCCTGACAGCGCCCCCTTAGTGACCCAGTGTTGGCGGAGCAGGGCGCCTCCCTTCTCTTTCCCCAAACCAGGCCCCCAGACCCCCAAACCTGCCATCTTCCAGAAGCGAAATCAGCCTGTCCTGTGCCTGCCTGGCTTCCCGTGACGGCCAGGCTGGGGCCCCGTCCCTCTCAGGGCTGGCCTTGGTCCACTTGGGTCCCAGCTGCCTGAGACCTTGGCACACGTTGGGCGCATCACAGTTGCAGGTCTCTGCCCAGGGCCACTGCCCCCAGGGCAGCGAGCACCTGTGCTCATGGGCCTCCAGGAAGGCCCCCCGTGGCCCCAGGCTCCACACTGGACTGTCATTCAGCCGCGTCTTCACCCGCCCATCCATCACCGGGCCACCTGTCCATTCAGCAAACAGTCAGCAAGCAGCTGTCTGTGCTGGCTGCCGGCTGGAAACGGCCCAGAAGCCCAGCCTCCATGGGGCTGGCCGCTCCTCTCCCAGCCCTGGGCACCTCCTCTGTGAAATGAGAAACTGGCGTCCCTTCCCCAGGAGGCCGTGAGGAGTCCAGCAGACCGATGTCGAGCAGGGATCAGCAAACTCGTCCTGTTTCAGGCTCCACGGGCCGCGCCGTCCCGCAGCTGTCTCCGCCTTACACGAAATGTGCGCATCACTTACAAAGACAGGCCGTGGCTGGACTTGGCGGGGGCCGCGGCCTGCTGACCGCTGGCGTGGAGTCGGTGGTGGCGCAGGTGAGGGGCAGCTGGTGCTGCAGTCGTGACCGAGGATGACAGTGCCCGTGGGGAGGTGCCTTCCTCCTCTGGGGATGAGGGCTGTGCTCCAGGGTCCGCAGAGCGCTGGGGCCACACAGGCTGGAGGTGAGACTTACACGAAACTGCCTTCTGTTTGAATCTGCGCAGGCCACGTCTCAGCTGGCGTTGCTGGGGTGTAACCCCTAACCTGGCAGGGTACGTGCTCTAAGAGACGAAAGCTAGGATTTAACCGGTGACTGAGGTCTGCCCGGAGCCCCGTAGAGGCGGCTGGTTTAGCGGCACTTTGAAGGGAAGCCTGGGCTGTGCCCCTGGGGTCCCGGACCTGGGGCTCCTGGACCTGCTTCCCAGCCCGCTGGACTCCTCGCTGGCCCTGTCCTCTCCCTGGAGCTCGGAGATCCCTCTGCTCAGTTCCCCATTTTAGATCACACTGGAAGATTTTCCTAATTGAACGCCTCCTCCCTCCAGACTGCGAGTAGCTCCTCCTCAGGGGAAGGGAGGGGGAGAATTGGCATTAGCTGAGCGTGTGCCACTTGTGGCCTTGGGAGGCACGCGTGGAACCCAGACAGGTCCTGTGCCTGCCTGAGTGTGCTCAGCCTAAGAGCTGCGGAGCTGGGATCCGGAATGAGGCCCTTCCCACCATCCTCAGGGAGAGCACCGGCATGAGGGACCCAGGCTGGGGTCGGAGAGACCTGGGTGGCGAGAGTCACTCTCCCAAAGCCTCAGTGTGCTCACCTGCAAAGTGGACGCAGTGACCGTCACCACCTCATAGGGCGGCCCTGGATTCTGTAAGGCTGGGGGGGAGGTGGGAGAAAAGGACAGAGTCCCAGCCTGTCTCCCGGGGCCCTGAAGGTCCCTGCTGCTTCAGAGTGCCCGGCTGGCCCCACGCGCACCCTGGTCCCTGAGCTGGAGTGGCTGGCGGCCGGCCTGTGTGCAGAGAATGCCTTCCAAGGAGCATGCCTCCGAGGCCAGAGCCTTCCCAAGGGAGCCGAGAGCTGCTGGGGGTGGATCCTCTCCACCGCCCCCCTACCCCCGAGTCCTTGGCCGCCTCCCAGGCAGGGCTGCAGAGCACTGGGGTGGGGGGGGGCGCTGTGCTCAGCCAGTGGGGTGGGGCACGGACGACCCTGGGTGCTCACAGCGGCCGACAGCAGTGCTGTGCTGCCCCCGGGAACCAGAGCCAGGTTCTGGGCCCACACTTCGTCCCCCAGCCCGTCATCAGCTCCATCGTCGCCCACCCTGAGTGATGGATCCACAGCCGCTCCCATTCTGCACTGACCTTCTGCACAGCCCTCCTGGGAGGTGCTCTCCACCGGGGGTCCAGAAGCCGCCGCCACAGCCAGCCCCCTGGCTGCTGTATCCTTCTTTTCGTGAAAGGTTTTGACCCTTTATTTCCTAACAAGTGTCAGTCCGTGGAGGGAAAAAAACCAGAATTGTATTGTATTGTTTTGTGGTTTCGTAGTATCTCTGCTTTGAACTATGAAAGTGAAAGGCTTCCCTGGTGGCTCAGCTGGTGAAGGATCTGCTTGCAATGCAGGAGACCCCAGTTCAATTCCCGGGTCTGGAAGATCCCCTGGAGAAGGGAAAGGCTACCCACTCCAGTATGCTGGCCTGGAGAATTCCAAGAACTGTATAGTGCGTGGGGTCTCAAAGAGTTGGACACGACCGAGCGGCTTTCACTCACTGCTTTAAGTTATCAACGGTGAGGTGCAACGTAGTGATGGTCTCAAGGCACGCTCGATGAACGCTGTTCACGGTTCAGACCCCACAACCAGCTCCCTCTCTCTGCTTCCATCACCATGGAACTGTATTTAAAAGTCTGTTTCTCATAATATCGGCAGAAGCAAGTTTACATACAGCTAAGGAAGCTTTAGCTTTGAGCCTCGTGAGCCCCTGGATCCCTTTTAAGGAGGGGTTGGAGGGATCAGACAGTTCGTTTGGGCTCACGCTTCTTATTTTTGCTTACTTTTTATTGGGAAAATCAGCATAACGTAAAGTCTACCATTGGACCCATTTTAGTGTGTACAAGTCAGGGGCTTTAAGAGCGTTCACACAGTCATGTGGCCCACTCCAGCATCACCTCCAGAGCCTCCCGTCCTCCCAAACTGACCCTCTGTCCCTGTGAGACACTCACTTCCCAAGCCCTGGCCCCCACTGTTCACTCTCTGTCTCTGTGAACGTGACTCCTCCAGGGGCGCTGCGTGAGTGGGAGCACGCGGTGCTTGTCCTTTGTGACTGGCAGTTTTCACTGAGAATCACATCTCCGCGATCCCCACGCAGCAGCAGCAGTCAGAGCGTGCTGCCTGTAAGGCTGAGTGGCGCTCTGCAGGATGCGTGGACCGGACTTGGCTAATCCGTCATGTGCTGATGGCCATTTGGGTCATCCCCACGCTTTAGCTGCCAGGAGTGTTTGTACACGGGTGTACGTATATCTGTGAGCCGTCTCCACGCTTTAGCTGCCGGGAGTGTTTGTACACGGGTGTACATATATCTGTGAGCCTTTGTGCATGCGTGTGCATGTTTATCTGTGAGCCATCTCCACTTTTTAGCTGCCATGAGTGTTTGTATACGGGTGTACATGTATCTGTGAGCCGTCTCCATGTTTCAGCCACCAGGAGCCTTTGTGCGTGCGTGTGTGTGTATCTGTGAGCTGTCTCCTCATTTTAGCTTCTGTATTTGTGCATGGGTGTCCATGTGTCTGTGAGCTGTCTCCACGTTTTAGCTGCCATGAGTATTTGTACATGGGTGTACATATATCTGTGAGCTGTCTCCACATTTTAGCTGCTGTATTTGTGCATGGGTGTACGTGTATCTGTGAGCCGTCTCCGCGTTTCAGCCACCGTGAGTCTTTGCACGTGGGTGCATGTATATCTGTGAGCCGTCTCCACGTTTCAGCTGCCGTATTTGCATGTGGGTGCATGTATATCTGTGAGCCGTCTCCGCGTTTCAGCCGCCGGGAGCCTTTGCGTGCGTCTCTTTCTGGGGCCTTGCTTCCGCCTCTTGCGGTGTGTGCCCCACGGTGGGCTTGCTGGAGGAGGGTGGCCTTTCTCACCTGCTGAGCGGCCCCCACGCCATGTCCCACAGCAGCTGCACGTTACATCCCACCAACGGTGCACGCGTGTCCTGGCTCCCTCCGCATCCTCACCAGCCCTTAGGTTTGCCTCTGTGTGGGTCTCGTGGGGTTTGGGCAGGAGTCGGCGTAAGGCGGTGAGGTGGTGTCCACTGAGGCTTTGATGCACGTGTCCCTCAGCTGAGCATCTTGTCGTATGGGTGCTGGTCATCTGTGTATCAGCTCAAGCCCTCGGCCAATTTTGAATTGGCTTATTTGGGCTTTTCTTGTTGAGTTTTAGCTCTTTATGTGTCCGGATGTTGAGTACCACCGGACCCCTCCTTCACCCCGAGGCCCCCCATCCCTTCCCTGAGAGCCCCTTCCCTTGGCACTGGCCGGGAAATGCTGCAAGGCTGGGGTGGGTGGGGGCTCCCCAGCAGGCGTTCGCCCATCACCTGCTGACTCGAAGGAGAGTGGACAGCAGGTCCGGGCAGGTGTGCAGATGTCCCGTGAGCAGGGCTGGCAGCAGACCCTTCCCTGGAGGGGAGGGAGGGAGGCATGGTGTTGGAGGGGGTCCCCATGGCCCTTGTGCTCAGCAGGAGCCTGAGATGACAGCGGCTCCCACCCAGGGCGGCGTGCAGCAGGGTGGGTTTAATCATAGCCGCGCCGGGTGGACGGAACAGCATGTGAAGCTGGGCAGATCAGATGCTGATTCATGTGGCCTCGAGGTGAGGTGCAGGATTGGGTGGGGGCTTCTGCTCCCGGGAGCTCCCTGAGGTCCTTCAGACCCCCCTCCTCTTCCCCCATGCCCGCTGTGCACTGGCCTGGGGCCTGTACCAGGCTGTGCAGTGAGTCAGGGAGAGGGATGTGGGCCCCCAGCCAGGGGCCCCCGCTCCTTCTTGCCAAGCCCCACAGACAGTCCCGCCTGCCAGCCACGGCCTCGCTGCCGTGGCCGGACTCACAGCTGAGAGGCTTCCGTGTCTGGAGTGGAGACTCTTGAAGTGTCCAAACCACCTCCACTCAAGTGTCACCTCAGAGAAGCCCTCCCTGACCTCCCAACGCAGACTGTTCCCGTCACAGCTCTCAGGGCTGGGGGTAAGGTCAGGACCCCCAAGCTCTGGCTGCAGGGAGGGGCCCTCCAGCCCGGCTGGGCAGGTGGGACTGGGGTCCCTTTGGTTTGTTACTGTGTCCTGGTCGCCCCTCTTCGCATCCCTCCAGCCCCCCTCGGCGTCTCCTCTTACAGGCTGGCAGCTGGGCACAGTCACTCCCAGACCCGCCCTCACCCTTGTTTCCAGCGGGTCCCAGCTAAGCCCCCCGTGGGCACGGCCTCTCTACTTGGTGCCCCGCCCTACCCCGAGGAAATCTCCAGACCTCGGTCGTGCACTGCAGGGATGCGGCGAGCTGCGAGGCTGGGGCAGCTGCCCCCCTCAGCTGAGAGTCCAGGGGCTCAGCGGCCCAGAAGCTCCCTGAGACGACGGGGTATCCGGCAGCATTTTTGCGTTCAGGAGACAGACACCAACTCTGGCTAAAATCTAGCCAAGGAGAATCAGAGACGCGTCACGGCGGAGGGACGCCCGCACGGGCGGGGCAGGGCTGGGCCAGACGCAGGCCCGTGGGAGCCAGGGCCAGCAGCTTGGTGGGGCCGCGGAGCGGAACCCTGGGGACGCACTTGTCAGGACACCCGTTTGGAATCGCCCAACCGCTGTTGTATGGTTGAGGTTTTTTTCCTTATTTTATTATTTTCTTTTTTAAAAAGTTTAATTGGAGGCTAATTACAATATTGGGGTGGTTTTGCCGAACATTCGCATGAATCAGCCATGAGTGTACGCGTGTCCCCCATCCTGAACCCCCCCAACCTCCCTCCCGATTCTTAACGGATTGTAGTGGAAGCATAGTGGATTTCCAGTGTGGTGTTAATTTCTGCTGTGTATGGCGCTCTTTCTCATGCTCTTCCTCCTCGTGGTTTATCGCGGGATGTTGCGGGTAGCTCCCCGTGCTGCACGGCCGGGCCATCTGCTCACACCAGACTTCCAGCTCCTGCCTTGCCCACCCCACTCCCTCGGCCACCACCAGCCGCTTCTCTCTGTCTGTGCGTGTGTTGTGGTGAAGTTCACGAGTGCCGTATCTGAGACTCCTCGCGTGAGTGGTGCCGTCTGCTGCTTTCTCTGTCTGACCCCGTGTCGTCTCTGGGCCCATCCGCGCTGCTGCAGGTGGCCTTGTGTCGCTCCTTTTGGTGACTGAGTGACGCTCCACCGTGTGGCGCCTCCTTGTCTGTCCATTGTGCACTGGTGGAGATTCAGTTTGTTTCCATGTCTTAGTTGCTGTGGATAATTCTGCAGCTGGCACAGCATGAATTTCTGAATTCTAGCTTTGTCTGGATATACGCCCAGGAGTGGGATTGCTGGGTCATATGGCAGTTACATGTGTAGTTTCTTGAGGAACCTGTTTTCCATAGTGGATTTACCAATTTACGTTTCTATGGGGTATATTTTACATTTCTATGGGGTATATTTTAGATTACAAAATATTCCAAACCTAGGGAAAAGAAAACTAACGATCTGTATAGTATATAACTCTTCCTGTGTGCCTGGAACCATTCTAAAGCATTTAATATGAGCAAAAAATACCTCAGATGCTCGAAACGACCCCCTGAGGTGGGCACAGTGTCTTCAGGGAGGGAAACGGAGGCGCCGAACAGCTACCCGGGGGCCTGGGCGGGGAGGGTGCACAGCCCCGTGGGCCCCGCAGCCACCATCCAGATGCGCTGGCGTTTGTTTGTATTTTGCCTCGAGAGGAGGGAGGGGAGGATGGAGAGGAAGCGCCCTGTGCCCCCGCCACCCAGGGTGGGTGGTCCCCTGGGTAAGTCAGCATGGAGCCCAGGGCACCGAGGGCCCTGGCGGACCTTGTGTGAGCCCTCCCCCACCACCCGCACTCTGGACATGCCCACCCAGGGTTGCTGTCTGGAGGTCAGCATGGGAGGTCAGAACCCCAGAAGGATGTGCTGTCTGTGGGACCCCTGAGCTTGCAGGAGGTCACGGCCTCCCCACCCACGCCCGCCATCCCTCCCGGTTCCCTTCCAAGCACTTCCCAACAGGGGAGCGTCTCCTGCGGGTGCCTCCTCACCAACCCCGCGGCGGGGGCTCTGAGATCTGCAAGCCCGTGCTTCTCTTGTGAGATCTGCACAGACCCGATCACAGGGTGCTTCTCTGCAGCCTGCCCTGAGTGAGTCCCGTGGCGTTTTCTGAAGCTGTATTCACACAGAGAAGACTTGACCGACTAGGGAGCCTGGCTTCTCCGCCCGGAAGCCAAGCAGGTCCGGACTCCAGACTCAGGGGGCCCGGCCAGTCCCGCCCGAGCTAGGGAAGGTGCTCCCCACCAAGACTGGCTCGCGATGGCATGGGGCGACACCCTCGTGCGAGACAGGAGCTGGGTATGTGAGGCTGGAAAGTGGGCAGGACCGTGCTCACTGTGGCCCATAGGACTGTGTGGGCCTCTGTGTTGAGTCTCCCCAAGCGCCCGTGGGCTTTGACCCGTAACCCTGCCTCTGGGCGGGCTCCTGAAGGGATTCCTCATAGATAGAAACAAGGACTGCCCTGCCACGGAGCTTATGATGGCAAAATGCCCGCAATAACATTGCTATCTGAAAATAAAGGTTTCATTTTTTTAGTTGACACAACAAGGGGTGTGTTGTGTCAGCTCCACATGAGTGTCAGAGGGTCCTTAATGGGCTGCCCTGGCGGTCCAGTGGTTAAGAATCTGTCTGGCAATTCTAGGGATTCAGGTTCGATTCCTGGTCTGGGAACTAATATCCCACATGCCCAGGCGTAACTCAAAGCCCACGCTCTGCAACTGGAGAATCTGTGGCTCGGTCTGCATCAGCTGGCAGTGAACTAGGACTCCACCACCATGCCCATGCCCAGTGGATCCCGGAGTGCCAGCCTGTCAGCCCAGGGTTTACGGGGTTGGTGATGGGCACGAGTAGAAGTCCTGGGAAAACCAGGCTAAATGACCCGACCAAGTCAGAGCCACCGTGATACCAGCATGGACATGGGTTCCAGCTCAGACCTGAGCACAGCCCTGGTCCTAGCCCTACCAGTGCCTCTCACCAGCTGTGGGACCTTCGGCATGTGACTTAACCTCCCTGAGCCCATTTGGTTTCTTCAGGCATGAAGGGGAACCGATGCTTACCTGAATTGGTTGCTGGGAAGGATAGCCGCGTGGGAAGCATCTAACTGTGCCGGCCCCGCAGTAGACACCCAGTTAACTGAGGGGCCACAGGGCTGGCGGTCGAGGGGTGACATCCACTGCCTTCACTTACCTGGGTGGTTTCTAGAGAGTGGAGCTCAAGGTGAGAGGCGGTGGGAACTGGCTTTATTTTTCTTTGCTCACTGCTTTGATTGGCCCTGGCTTGACCTTTCAGCCCCTGGGTGACCATCTTTTAGTACCTCCTGGGGGTGTGTGGAGGCCCTGGGTCTCTGTCTGGAGGTCCCCTTCTCCACGTGGAAAAAGGCACCGGCGACGAGCTGGCCATGGTTCTGCTGGCTTCGTGGCATTTTACTTGTTCGTTGTGACTTTGGCTTGGCATTTCATTAAGATCTAAGTGTTTCCGTAAAACCACCCAGGTCGTTTACTCTTCCCATCATTCCGGCTAACTCTGCACGGCTGGGGGTTTCACGGGCCCTGGAGCTGGCGTGTGGCGTCTCACGCAGGGTTGAAATGCTGCGGGAGATGGTGTGTCCTTAGGGCGTCCAGGCCGTGCCCTCCAAGCTTTGGAGACAGGGACTGGCCGTGGAGTTTCCGCA
Organism: Nanger dama; assembly: GCA_917880005.1. Taxonomy (NCBI): domain Eukaryota; kingdom Metazoa; phylum Chordata; class Mammalia; order Artiodactyla; family Bovidae; genus Nanger; species Nanger dama. The sequence goes on along the minus strand of CAKJTW010000016.1, from coordinate 1,997,258 downwards.
GTCACTGGTGTCACGGACATAGCACGCACGTGCTCAGAGCTCTGGCTCGTGCGGACCCGCAGGGATAAACTGGGCAGGGAGGGGCCTGGAAGACCCCTGCATGCCAAGGGTGTCGGGGGGCGGCTGAAGGGCTTGCCCCTCCAGGCGGACCCAGTGTTGTCTGGGCCAGCATGTGGTGGAGGCCAAAGGTGAGGGGTGAACGCGAGGGGCTGTGATGATCCCTGCACCCAGGGTCCCTGAGAGCACCTGAGTCCAGAGCCAGGGCCGGGGGTGGGAGGGAGAGGATGAGGAGACCCAGACTGAGCTCTGCCCCCGGTGGGCCTCTGCCTGGATGCTGGGTCAGCTGTGCGTGCGTACTAAGGTGCTTCAACCGTGTCTGACTCCATGCAACCCCATGGACTGCAGCCTGCCCACCAGGCTCCTCTGTCCGTGGGATTCTCCAGGCAAGAGTACCGGAGCGGGTTGCTGTTTCCTCCTCCAGGGAATCTTCCCGACCCAGAGATCGTACCCACGTCTCTTATGTCTCCTGCACTGGCAAGCGGGTTCTTTGCCATTGGCGCTGCCTGGGAAGCCGGGTCAGCTGTAATCCACTTACTTACTACAAGGTTTTAAGACTTCACGTAAGAAACAAAATCACGGCTCTGAACCCACCCTGTAGACTGCAGAGAGCCCGGATCTGAGGGTGAGGGAGGTTCGCCGTGGACTCAGAGGGCCCCAGGTGAGGGCCCCAGGCGAGCACTCGGCAGAGGGCTTGCCCTCAGGGCCCCCAGAGGACGCACGCGCCCCTTCCCTCCCCTTCATCCCCAGCCTGCTGTGTTCCAGGTTTGCCCCCCAGACTGTTTCAAAGAAAGAGAGCACAGAAGTCGCTCGTTGACTCTCTCGACAAACACGTCTGCGTGAAGAGTGTGGGTCGTGAAGTTACCTGGGGCACAGGACAGAGGGCCAGCCTATCTGGTGGGGGTGGGGCGCGCAGAGTGGAGGGACAGGGGGCTGCAGTCGGCTGGGCTGTGGCTGATGGCTGCGGTCAGATGGCAGTCCCTGTCCTGCTCCACCACGCGCCAGCTGTGCGACCTGAGGTAAGCCACGTTACCTTTCGGTCCTGCGGTCTTCCCACCTAGCAGTGCCCCTCGGGGATCGCCGTGAGGACTGAAGACACAGTGGGACTCCAAGGACAATGGCCGGCTCAAAAGGAGAGCTCTTCCTGTGCGTGCAGCAAGGATTTACCAAGCACCTACTGTGTGCGGGGCGCGGTGGACGCAGCATTGACGGAGACGGGCAGCGGCCCCTGCCCCCGTGGGGTGGGGAGGCCCCTCAGGTGCGGGGGCAGACCCTCCTGGGGCCACGCCCTTTCCCTTGCCCAGAGGCTGCAGCCGCTGGCCCCCGGGGACCGCCGCCAGCCAGACCCCCCGCTGTTCGGCAGTCTGGAGGGCTTTTGCAGAAGGCTGGCCCTGCAAGGCGCCCTGGCCACTGCCCAGACCTCTCTGGTGCTTGGCTCTCTCTGCGTCGGGGGAACGGCCCTCCCCCAGGTTGACATTCTGGCCCGCGGTGCGGGAACGGCGCCCTGGCACCTATAAACACACCTTCAGCTCCCCAGAGGCTCCAGCCTCGTGGTCCCCGGCCCGCGGACGGGGCCTGGGCTGGGTGATCTATGGGCGTCCTGGGTGTGTGGGAGGGGGTTAATTAAAAGGTGTCTGGGAGATGAATTTCTGGAAACAAAAATTGGAAACCAGTAGAAGCTGTTGATCCACTTAATGGGGAGCTGATGGTATCGGAGCGAGCAGACAGCTCTGGCCCCGGGCACTCGATCCCGCGCCTCCTGCGAGCCGACCTGCCGGGGTGGGGGGGCGGTGGGACACGGCGGGTGGGGAGGGCCCCCGCCCGCCCCCTGTCCCCCACAGGCCCCGCGCTGACTCTGGGGTCAGAGCCCCTGCGTGATCGCAGTTGGGCAGAGGCAGGCCATGTCCTCAGCCCTGCGTCTCCGGACGTGCACAGCCCGCCCCAAACCCAGGCCCTCCTGGGGCTCACGTTTAGTGGTGGGACGGACCACAGAGTCTGAGTCCGTTGTATGATGACACAGCGTGTGCCACGGCCTGGAAGGGCGGGAAGCCGGCGGCCACGGCAGCTGGGAAGCGAGAGGGACGTCGTCATGGCAGCCGGCAGATCGCCCCCGCCCCCTCACCCCGGGTGGGCGTCTGCAGCGCGGTCTGCGCCCCTCCTCCTCCGTACAGAACCCGGGACGCCGGTCCTTTTGTGCCCATTTCTCAGACGCGTAACTGAGGTTCGGTGAGGGGTGGCCGTGGGCCCGGGCCCTCACCCCGCTCAGGCAGTGAGACCTGGGTGTCTCGCGCTGGGGTCCCCTGGGGTCCGAGCAGGGCTGCGTGGGCCCCAGGCCGGCTCGCCCGCCTCTGGGGGCTCAGGCTGGGCTCTTCTGGAGCAGCTCACGCCCACCCTGGGACTGGGCACCGTAACTAGCCCTGGGCACAGCTGGTGGTGGGCTCCGTGCCCAGGCACCCCCGCCCTCCTCAGGACGCCTCCCGACAGCCCTTCCTTGTGAAGAGCTCTCCCGGGATCTGGGTGGGCAGGATGGCCTGGCAGGCCGTCACTGACTCCTGGACCTCATAAGTGTTCCTCTCTGAAACAGTGACACTGGAAGACGGCCTCCAGATTTTTATCTCCAGCCTATAGCGCCGCCCCTCCACGGCTCCCCTCTGCTGCCCCCGAACTTTGGGCCCCTACATCGGCGCCTCCTCAGGCACAAACGTTCCCCACTCACATTGGGACCCCCAGCTGGCCCCCAGTCACCTTCCTGCCCTCTCAGCCCCCCCAGGGGAGCTCTGAGAAGCACAAGCCACGTCGTCTCAGGTGCTTGAAACCCACCTCCAGCTTCCCGCTGCATTAGGTATAAAACCCAGACCCCACAACACACCTGCTGCGCCCCACAAACCCCCCTGCCCCCCGACGCCCTCCCCAGACACTGTGCTCCCCGTTCCCCTCCCCGATGCCCTCCCCCACGCTCTGCCCCGAGCCTCCTGATGCCCCCCCACTCCCCTCGCAGCTCTTTGAGCTCCTGGCTCTGGCCTCAGGGCCTTTGCACCAGCTGTCTGCGCCACTCCTGCCCCAGGTCCTGGTCTGGCTGGAGCCTAGTTGCTCTTCGGGTTCAGCTAGGGAGCACCTCCGGCCACCCCTCACCCCTCTGCAGCACTTGGCGCCCTCTCGAAGGACTGTTAGCAGAGGGCTTCAGCGTCTGCACACACCCGCATGGCAGCAAGCGCCGCCTCTGCTACTCACAGGGCCGAGCCCAGGGGTCACTAACCACTGGCAGAATTAATCAATGAACAAAACGTGAGGCCCTGCAGGAGTCCAGCCGGAGACGCGGCCTGCCGTGGCCGAGAACTCCGGGTTTACCTGCTCTCCCTCAGCCGCAAGCTCCAACCCGAGGATGGGTGGGCGGGGCCTGACCCAGCTCCAGCTCTGAGAGGGGCGGGGCTCTCGGAGAAGCCGCGGGGGCGGGTCTGTGCTGAGACCCCATCCTCTGGGGAGCCCCTAACCTTGCGGAGCCATGCCAGTCAGGAGGAGCCACCCCTCCTCCCAGAGGACGGGAACTGAGGAGCGGGCTGATGGGGAGAAGGGAAGGGTGTTCTGGGCAGAGGGAACGGCCTGTTGGAAGCCCAGGGGTCGGGCAAGCGCGGTATCAGGAGAGGCGGGGGGCTGCCTGAGCCCCGCTCTGGAAGGAGGTCCGTGCTCCTGCTTGCTTCCCTCCTCCCCCAGCTCAGGGCCCAGTGGCTGTTCATCCGGACCACGGGGTGGGTGGGAGGCGATCCCCGTGGCTCTTGCCCCGGTCACCACCCCCCTCCCGCTCCCTGCTCCTGCCTCCACCCCTCCCCTCTGTCAGCTCAGGACACAGGGCTCCTTCCCACCTCCCTGGGATGCCCCGGCCCGCTCCCTCTGGCCTCCCCCGGCCCTCGCCCTGAGCCAGCCACGCCTGCCTCCTCTCGGGCCCTGGAGCGCTGCGGCCGTGCTCCCTGCGCAGGGCCTTGCGCCTGGCTCCTTCTGCCCCGAAGGCTCTTCCGCGACATCTCCATGGCTCCCCCCACCCGCTGGCTCCTCCCCCCCGCCCCTCCCCGCGCCCTTTCCCTCCCGCCCCTCCTCCGCCCCCCCACCCCCCCTCCGTCTCAGTGGGTCACCAGCCGCCCCCCAGCAGCCTTTCTGCTCCCAGAGCCCCGGCCCCTCTGACCTCCCCCACTGCCCTGTGTACTGTCGGCCTCCCAGATCCCGGCTTTGTCTTCTCTGCTGTCCCCTCGGTGCCAGAGAGACGGCTGCATGTAATACCTGCTCCCTCAGCATCTGTCGAATGAACAAACTCTGGGGTCTCCCGGGTCCCCTGACCCTATACCCGAAGGTCAGGTGAGGTTATGGGCCCCCTGGGGCAGGACAGGCACTGGGCACCATCACCCTGGGGTGCTCGGTCTGGGCCTCCAGCGTCTACCCCAGGGCTTGGGGCCCTAAATGTCCAGGGCCCTCCACACCCAGATGGGCCAACGGGCATCTCCCCAACGCCCAGAGCTGGTGCTGGAGAAGCGGGCTGCTCGGACAGCCGCCTTCCTCAGTGACAAATGGCTGATAATTAATGTTGGGCCTGCACGCAGCTAATCAATTTAAAGTTGAGCCTGCAGCCAGAAGCGATTCCGAGAAAAAGAGTGTTCAGCACCACATCCTCCTCATTCTCGCTCATCAATCACCGGTTTTTCGAGCAGCTTATCAAAATGTAGAGAAAAGCGTGGCTGGAGATAAAAAGCCCTTAAAGGCCCAGAGATGGTTTATCGGGATTTTGCAGTTGTGGGTGTGGAGGAGCCAGGAGCAGGTGTTGGGAGCACAGAGCGGCGGGCCTGGCCCATTTCATGGAGGAAAGGCTGAGTCTGGAGCGGGGCAGTGGGGTGAGATCTGGACAGGGGTGTGGCCAGGAGCCCCAGGTGCAGGTCCCAGGAATGCGAGGTCGGCAGCCAGGCACATCTGGAGGACTTAGTGATGGGAGGGCTCGGGAGCCCCATCCGATTGCTGGTGGGGGGAGGGCATGGTCCGGGGTCAGGCAGACCCAGGACTCAAATCCCGGCTCTCTCCTACCCACGGTGTGGGGGGCCACGGTACCTCCCCTCTCTGAGCCAGGAGGACCCTCTCAGAGGTTTGCCAAGATGAGAGGAGGCTGCGTATGTCAAGGCCTTAGGCACTGAGGGAGGGCTCCTTAGGCATGGCACTCAAAAACGACAGCTCTTCCTCCGGCAGTCAGGAGGCCCAGACCAGGTCCTGGAGGGCGGCTGGGGTTGTTTGTGTACCTGGGGCCTGAAGACAGGATTCCGAGCTGGGCCAAGTGGGCTGCCCTTCTCCAGGGCAGTTGTTCAAAGCACCAGGAGGCAGCTGTGCGTTTGCTCCTGCTTTTCCTTCTGTGGGAGGGCAGTTTCCTCAGGTGTCTCCTCTCCCCAGGAAACTCCTATGCATACTTCAAAACCCACCTCCCATGGCCCCTCCTTTCGGTGCCTCCCTGATTACTGAGTCAGCTTCATACCTTCTTGAATTCCTGCTAGACTGTGAGTCCTGGTGGGGAGGGTCTGTGCCCTCTGCCCTAGTCTGAGGTGACATTTTGTTCGATGGACAGGTGATGAGTGACTAAATGAGTGACTAGCTCTCCCAGCACTCACCCCTGCCCTGAGGTCACCCAGAGGCCTCCCCTCACTGGCCCCTGCCCGCTGTGAAGTCCATGAGAGCCGGGGCCTGGCTGGGGGTTCTGTTCCTGTCTGTCTCATACTGTTCTCGGTACGCAGCATGAACCCAGTAGGAGTCAGAGTGACTCAGGTGAGAAAGAGGGGCAGAAAAGCTGAGCCTGCATTCTGCAAGCGCCAACTCAGGGCCAGGACGGCGCTGGGCATTTGGGATTCTTTCTCTGCCTCCTACCAAGCCCGGGTCTCAGCTGTGGGTAGTGAGGCAGAGGGACTCTCGTGGTGGAGGAGTCAGGGTTTAAACCGTGGATTCTGGACGACTCTGAGAGCTCTCGCCAGTCTATCTCTGTCTTCCAGGGAGTTGATGCTCGAATGAATGAATGGATGGATGGACTAATGGGTGACGGAGTTCTCGTGAGAATCTTGCCGTCTTCCTCCTGTCTCGCCCCGGCCTCCTGCCCGGCCTGTCCCTGAGGCAGCTGGCTCAGCGCTTTTATTTAGGGCCATAGAATGGAACCACGCGGCCGCAGGACCCGTCAGATTTTCCTGTAGGGCCCCCGCCTTCCCCGGCTCTGAAGCGGCAGCTGCTGGCCCCTCCCACCCTCTGCCAATCAGACCCCATTGTCCTGCGGCATCTGGAGTGCTCTGCAAATTGCCATCCCCGAAAGGCTCGCTCAGCATCCTTGGAGAGAAGCCGTCTGCGCCTCCTTTACAAGCACCAGTTCCTAAAAGGCTGGTGATTGCGTCCTCAGCGCTCCCGCTGGGCCTGCCCAGCGCCTGGGAGTGGTGGAAGAAGCCCCAGATGGCTGGGGCGGGGGGGAGGTGGTGTCGGTGATCATCACTGAGCAGGAAGTGAGCTTGGCCTGCTGTGAGCAGGGAAGGCGGCTCTAAAGTCTCTCTCAGCCATCCTCCCCGCAAAGCTGCGCTCCTGCCTGTCCCGGGGGCGTCTCTGACGAGTGGGGCCGTGTCACCGCTGTGGGAGGGTTGTGGGCACCCTGGGAGGGGGTGGGGAACGGCTGCAGCCCCACCCCAGCTCCCACTAATGGTCCTGGTCCACCAGCGTAGACCAGCAACTCGACCCCGCCGTGCGCCAGGCGCGTGCCTCCCAGCATGCGATGTGGCGCCCCTGGCCTCTGTCCACGAGCCAGCGAAATGCATCCTGAGGCTTCAGTCCGCTCTCCCGTCCTCCCGGAATCCCCAGCAGAGGCCCGGAGACAGCATGTGCTTTCCTTCAGGTCACGCAGCCTGGCAGGTGCAGGACTGGCCGGGAGCTCATGCTCACTGGAGTCAGCTCGGGCTCCTCCTGCACCCCTCTGCCCAGCCCTGTGACTGCGGGCGGGCCCCTGGCCTCTCTCTGACCTCAGTTTCTCCATCGGTACTATGGGTCCAAGGAGAAGGCAGGGCTGCGTAGGACCTCGCCCTGAGCCCAGATCAGGGGTCTAGGCCTCTCCCCTGTCATCGCCTCCTGGGGCAAACCTCCCCACTGCACCATTTATCAGACAAGAGGCCCGAGGGGTGGGTGGGCCGATTCCCCGGTCCGAAGTTGAGCCCCTCCCTGAGACGTTGCTCTTCCTCTGGGAGCTGGCAGCCTCCTAGGGGACAGTGGCCAGTGGGTGCGCCCTGAACCTGGGGCTCTGGGGTCAGACCTGGGGTGGAGGCTCCCAGAGCACAGGAGCATGGCAGACGGGCCCCCAGCACGTCTTGGGTGAAAAAGTGTATTAAGTGATGCCAGTAAGACACTGAATGAGCGGGCCAGGCAAGGCTTGGGATGGGGAAGCGGTGTGGTAGACGGGTAGAGGTCAGCGGGTCCACTGACTGGCCGGGGACGACTGCACCAGCCAGGTCCTGAGACCGGAGCCTGGGGACGGGAGTGAGCGTGGCCGGGTGGCCTCTTTAGCTGCGTTTGGGCCGTGATCTCAGTGAGAGAAGGAGCTGGTGCTGGGGCTGGGGGAGGCGGGGGGGGAGAGCCCTGCGGGTGGCTGGGGCTCCACGGGCCTTTGGGAGCACAGGGATCTGGGGCCCTCCGAGGCAGGAGAGGCGCGGGCAGCTGGGAACATGGCCCGTTGCAGTGGTGCAGAGCGGGCCCCCAGGCCCGGCGGGGGTCTGGACGCCTCTGGGGGAGGGGGCGTCTGGTGGGCTGGGCCTCCGGGAGTCCGTGGGTACCAGGTTTTGCACAGGCCTCCGTTCCCAACTGCGTGGCAGCCCAGTGCTGCCCTCTGCTGGGGCATCTGAGTGTTACTCCTGTGGTGTTGGGCGTGACCAAGCCCAGAACTTCCCGAGAACTTCATGGGACCATCCCTGGGATCCGGGGTCCTCGGGGATGGCAGGCACTCCCCAAGCCTCCTTGCTTGCTTACCTCTATGGCCAGGGAGCTCACCCCCTTCTGAGGCAGTCGGTTTCAGCTCTGCATAGCGCAGATCAGTTTGCAGCCTGTTTCCTCCCAGCCTCAGCCCTGGCCCCTGGGTCTCAGGCTCGCCTCCCCAGCTGCCCTGATCCAGGCTGGGCTTTTCCACTTGCTCCAGGCCCTGCCCACCCTGGCCTCACCCGGAAGCCTGATGCCTGACCATCTTCCATACCGGAGCTCGGACCAAGAAGAGAGCCCGGTGGGAGGTCCAGACGCCCTCAACTCCTGCAGGGGATATGGCTTTCCCAGGAAGATCCCTGAGGACCTCCCGACCGAGCCCCTCGGGGTTCCCCTGAATCCACAGGGAGGTTGGCAGGGGGCAAGTCTTGGGACCAGCCGGGTGAGAACAGAGGGGTGACCGATGGTCCAAGCCCAGCAGGGGCAGGGCTCCAGCACAAGGGGCCCCGGAACGTCGTGGGCTCAGCTCACGACGCCCTTCCAAGCCCTTCCACAGCCCCGGCCCCTGCTTCTGCACAGGAGGCTGTTCCCAGGGAGCCCAAGAGGAGAGGAGAGGGGAGAGGAGGAAAGTGAGCAGGCTCGGGCAGCTGGGGACGCGGGCCTGAGACCAGAGCCGAAACCAGCTACCTCAAAAGGGGATGAGCTCCCTGGCCCCAGCGGCAAGCAAGCCAGGACCTATGGGGCAGGAGGAGGCTTGGGGAGCACCTGCCACCCCTGAGGACCCCGGATCCCAGGGATGTTCCCATGAAGTTCTCGGGGAAGTTCTAGGGTTGGTCCCGCCCATCACCGTGGGTGTAATGCTCAACTCCATCCATCACACAGGCCGATCGTCAGATGCTGTCTGAGAACTTGCCGTGTGCCCAGCACTGTCCTGAGCGTCGAGGACACGCCAGGGACTAAACGAGATGGGGCCCTTGTGCTCGTGGAGTCTGACGCTTCAGTGAGAGCAGGCAGGCAGCCGCGGAGCTTTCAGGGCGGATAAGCGCTCTGAGCAGGCCGGCGCTGGGGGCCAAGCTGGGCAGGGGAGGCCCCTCTGAGCAGAGACGGGAGTGATGAAAGCCCGGGGGAACGCGTTCCTTATGCATCCTTGCTTATTTTTTTTAAGAAGGGGTGAGGTCGTTCAACAGTATTGAGTTAAACCGCTTGAAGTTTCAGTGTGTTCAGCATCGTGTGGCCGTCAACCGTCAGCCTTAGAGCCTGCTCGTCATCCTGAAAGAAGCCCCGTGTCCACCAGCGTCGCCCTCGTCCCCACGCCACCCAGCCCCCCGCAGCCTCTCCTCCACTTGCTGCCTCTGTGGCTCCGCCTCTCCTGCACACTTCGTGTAAGTGGACTCTGACGGTCCTCATCGTGTGGTGCGACCCCCTTTCACTTGGCCGGCGTTTTCAGGGCTCGTCCATGCTGTGCCAGCTCTCCACACTTCACAGCTACTGTAGCCAAACCACGGCCCGCTGTGCGTGTGCGCGCTGGCCAAGCCACTTCAGGCGTGTCTGACTCTGTGGTCCGTGGACGGTAGCCCGCCAGGCTCCTCCGTCCGTGGGATTCTGCAGGCTAGCATACTGGAGTGGATTGCCCCTCCTCCAGGGGACCTTCCCGATCCAGGGATCCAACCCGCATCTCACGTCTCCTGCCTTGGCAGGTGGGTTCTTCACTACCAGTTGCGTTATTTAATTCATTCTATTGACTCCTCCTCAGCAGATGGGCATAGGGCTATTTCCCCTTTTTCGGCTATTATGCCTGATGCTGCTGTTAGCATCCGAGTTCAGGGTTTTGTGTGGACGTGTTTCCAGCCCTCACGGGCGTGGATCTAGGTCGCATGGTCACTGCGTGTGTAACCTGAGAGAGACAGGCCGGCTGTCTTCCTCGGCCTCCGGCATCCATGGCATTTCCCGTCCCCACCAGCAAAGTGTGAGGGCCCCGCCTCCCCTCGCCCTCACAGGCCCGCGTTCTTGTCCATTTTCCACCCTGGGGGGCGGGTTTGCATTTCCCTGACGTCAAATAACACTGAGCTTCTTTTCACGCACTTATTGGCTTTTCCTGTGTCTTCTCTGGAGAAGTGTCTGTTCAGGTTCTTTGACCTGCATTTGCTTGCTTTTGAAAATAAAAGCCAATGATTCGGCAAGAAGATTGCCAGAGAGCTCACCGGGAGTGGTTGCCTTTGTGGGGCAGAGCTGAGACGGTGGGGGCCGGGCCGGGGCCCAGCTTTCACTACGAATCGTGTGCGCTTTTGGCTTTTGAATCCGGCGAATGTTTTATAAAATACGTTCTTTAAGTAAACGTGAAAAAGGATAACTGCAGGAAGCATCCAAGGCGGTCCTCAGCGCGCCCGGACGCAAGCATCCGAAGCTCGTTTAAGGACATCCGTTTGGGGCCTGACTGGGGCCGGGTAGACACGGTCCCCTGCCTGCGCAGGGGGCCTCGCCAACCCCTCACTCCGCTGTCGGGGTCCCCAGCTCCCCTCCTACGGCAGGATGGCCACCCGGCCACGCCCCTCGCTGCAAGTTGGATGGAAACCGCTTGGGGAGACTGCAGGATGGGAGCCTGGCTGTGAGAGGGGAAGGTCGCTGTGGCCCCGCGCGCTGCCCCTGCGTCAGGGCGGCCGGGGACCAGGGACACCCAGGCTCAGTCCTCTGCACAGGCGTGCCCCTGGCTGAGCACTAGGATCCCTGCCCGGGGATCCAAGTCGCAGATCAGTACCGAGCCCACATCAGACGCGGGGAGTCAGCTCCCCCTGCGTGGCCCCCTCGCCAAAATACTGAAACGTGTTTCCTGCCGGGAGTTGCAGACTGTGCCGAGCCTTGGACTGACCCCTTCTGCAGCTCTGCGGCCCTGCCCCCCCAGCCCCCAGGCCCCCCAGGCCCTGCAGGGGAGGCGTTAATGCTCAGCGCAGCAGTGCTTCTGCGTATATATTCATATGTTCCAAACGGCCCCCTGGGCAAAGGCCCTGGGGCAGGAGAGGGCTTGCCCGACGGGGGAAAGCAGCCACTGTGCCTGGGCAGTGAGTGAGGAGGGGCACAGTCAGGGGACCACGCAGGCCAGGCGCCTCCTTGCACGGACTTGGGGGAGCGAGGTGGCCAACTGATGGCAGAGGAAGGCAGAGGAGAAGCAGGCATCGGTGCAGGGGGTGGCGCTGGCCTCCTCCTGAATGCCTGTCTGAGCAAAAGCGACTCGGAGGCCGCAGGACCTCCAGCCGGAAGTCAGTGCAGAGTGCAGGTTGCAAGCATAACCGTGGGCATCGTCAACAGACAGGAATTCACTGAGCCCGGGTTGGACAAGACCCCCGGGGTGTGAGGCAGACAGAGGAGGGGGCGAGGAGCCAGGCAGTGTGACCTGGCCGGGGGACAAGGGGACGCCATCAGCGCATCTCTGCCAGCCCATCACTGCGGTGGCCTGAGCCCAGCAGGCGCCTGGCGGGCACTCGCTCAGCAGCGGGGCGACGAATTGGCGCGTAGGTGGCCCGCTCCTTTGGACCCTGGGCCCTCTGCCGGCAGACCTTCCTTCCCAACTCCCGAGGGAGCTCCTACTCTGCGCCGGGCGCTTGTTCCAGCAACGGGGGCGACAAGGGAACTGGCGACCCCGTGGGAGCGGTGAACGATGACCGCCCAAACCCATCCGTGTGAAGCTTCAGGGCGGGGGTCCCACCAGGCATGCGGAAGGCAGGCGGCACTGGTTTCCATTTAGGGTCTTGAAAGAGTCTCCCTTTAAAACGCATTCAAGGGGCTTCCCTGATGGTGCAGGAGACACTGGTTTGATCCCTGGTCCAGGAAGATCCCACGTGCCCTGGAGCCGCTAAGCGCACGAGCCACAGCTCCTGAGCGCACACTCAGGAGCCTGCGCTCCCCAGCAGGAGAAGCTGCTGCAGTGAGAAGCCGCCATACTGCCGCGGAGACCGGCACAGCCAAAGAGACAGAAATGAAACTACAAATAACAATAATAATATTTCAAAATAATAATAAAATTGCATTCAAGTAAAAGAAAAAATCCATTAAAGAAAGCAGTTACCTGGCTATTGCACAAAGGCCCTAGCATGTTGAAGGTCATCGTGGCGACGGAGGTTTGGGCTGTTTGTCTCCTTCCCTGAGAGGCAGGTGTTATCATCCCATTTGACAGATGGGGAGACTGAGGCCCAGAGACGTAAAGGGCTTGCCTGCAGGCCTCCTGCTCACCCTCTGGGGTGCTTCCTGCACCAAGAGCCTTTTCTTTTTGAGCAGTAAATTTGGGAGGTCCCCAAAACAGCTGGGGGCACTTTCCAGATGCAAATATTCCATCTGGTCCATTAACTAAAATCACAGCAAATAAACTATAATCACAAGACCTATTATTAGTGCGGAGGCACATAATTACCCAGCAGAGTCACTGCTGGAAGAATCTTTGTCTGGGGGCTGGGGGGTTGCCAAACCCGTGAAGGGTGAGGCGTGTGGAACAAGAAGCCTCAGGGTGGTACCTGCATTTCCGCCCGGTCCTGCTGGGGGCGGGCCGGGGCGTGTGACTGAGGGCATGTGTTAATCCCACCTTTGGTGGATATTTCTTTGGGCTTCTCTGGTAGCTCAGTTGGTAAAGAAGCCGCCTGCAGTACAGGAGACCCTGATTTGATTCCTGGGTGGGGAAGATCCCCTGGAGAAGGGCATGGCAACCCACTCCAGTATTCTCGGGCTTCCCTGGTGGCTCAGCTGGTAAAGAATCCACCTGCAATGCAGGAGACCTGGGTTCGGTCCCTGGTTGGGAAGATCCCCTGGAGGAGGGCATGACAGCCCACTCCAGTATCCTTTCCTGGAGACTCCTGTGGGCAGAGGAGCCTGGTGGGCTACAGCCCATAGACTCGCGAAGAGTTGGGCATGACTGAGCGGCTAAGCACGGCACAGCGTCGTGTGCAGGCCCGTCGTGCACTGAAGGGAGCTGTGGCGACCACACAGGGACCCTGCCCCTGGGGACCCGACACTCTCTTGAGGGGAGACAGATGTTGGGAAAAAAACGATTAAGCAGGATCCTTTCAAATGCTCTGGATGAAATAAAATGGCACCTGGGGGCTGTGTCCCTGAGCGTGTGCAGGAAAGGCTGCCCAGGCAGGGGGGAGCTCTGGGGGACTGGGATGGTGTGAGATGATAGTGTGAGGTGGGGCCTGGGGGAAGGGCACTCTGATGGCAGGAGCAGACGTGCAAAGGCCCTGAGGCAGGAGCCGGGCAGGGGACGGAGTGGGGGAAGGGGGCGAGCGGCCGCAGGTGCGTGGGGTGGCAGAGTCGAACTCAGTCCTCCAGCCTGGGCCCCCTGGGAGCCCAGGCCACTGGCTAGACCGGCCCCCGCTGGCCTGGCAACCAGCCTCCTCCCCAGGCCCCCTCCCGGGGTGAGGATGAACGGGTGATCAAACGGGCCTGTGGCCCCCTGGAGGTCGTGGAGAGGAGACATGGGGCTGGGCGCCGTGGGGTCACGCTGCCGCTGTAGCCCAGGGGACCCTCAGACCAGATGTCACGGTGAGGGGGGGCAAGCAGCAGCCCACCCTCCTCCCTCACCCGCAAAACGAGTGACGACCCCCGAGTCAGCACTTTTAGTAGTCTTCAGAGCCACGAAGGCCCCGGGGGCTGCGGCCGCGCCCCACCTGCATCCCGAGCTGCAGCGCTGACTTCTCAGCGCCCCGCCCATCCAGCCCCGGGGACGCTCTTGCCTTTGGGGGACTCGGGTCACAGGCACCCTGGAGCCCACTCACGAGGTGTCCTGAGCAGCCTCTGCTGGGGGCCAGAGGGACCCGTCCCCAGTCGGGAAACCCGGGAGCCGGGCCAGGCCCCAGGCGGGCAGCAGGGAGCCGGGGCCCAAGCCCGCACCCAGACCTGTGTGCTCTGCCCTGCAGGGCCCGGCTGCTCCGCCCGGGCACAACAGCTCAGGGGCACTGCAGCTGCTTTTAGGCGCCTGGGGAGTTTTCTGTAATAATACACTTTCTCCTTATTATAGCTAATTCATGTGGTAGAACATCTGAGAAGTGAATTAGAATGAGAAAGGAATTACAGCTGATCGGTGACCTGTACTCAGGGCCAGCTGTTGATGTGGCCTTTGCTGGCCGTGTCTCAGTCACATGCTTGGGTGGACTCGCTTTGAGAACCCACGTCTTTCTTCTTAAGCAACAGTCACCAGTTCCCTCTGAAGGCTGCGTGATAGCCCCCGATGGGCGGGGGTCTGAGATGCTGACTTTCGTTTGCCGTTTTAGTGTTTTGTTGTAAATGGTACCGTGATGAGCGTGAGGCTTAGAGCCTCTTTTGAATGCTTGTTTGCTGAGATGTGCTGTTCCCGTGTTATCTTAGACCCTGGGGGCACGGGAACGGGGGCCCGTGATGGGACAGGGAGGATGTTGGACCCCGGGAAGGATGCGGGACGGCAGGGCAGTGGGGGCCTGCGGCTGAGGCCAGAGCTCCTCAGGTCTCCCTGCCTCCGTCTCTGGCTTTCCCCTGTCTCTTAGGTGTCTGCACCCCAGGCTCTGCTGACCTCCTCTCCGCACCCCTCTCACGCCCCCCTGTCCCCCAGAGCTGAGCCTCCAGCCCGATCCTTAGAGCCTCCTGGACACTGCCTGTGAGCAGCCCCAAGGCCCTGACCGCCAAGGGGATGGTCATCCCTCTCCACCCGCACCTCTTCCTGTGTGCCCAGGTGGGTGAGCGGTGCCACCAGCGTCCAGGCCAGGAGCCCAGCGGTGTCGTCCTTTCCTCACACCCCACCCCCCACAAGGGCCTGTACACACCCCCTTCTTCCACCTGTCCCGAGGCTGTGTGCAGGCCTCCCTGCCCGCCCCCCATCCCCTGTGAACGTCTCATCACACACCCCTCCTCGGTGCCCCGGTGCCCGCAGACGAAGCCCAAGCCCCTCGTAGGTGGAGGCCCCTCGCCCCGCGCTTCTCGGCTCCAGGCCTCTGCACACGCTGTCCCATCTGCTGGGAATGCCTTTCCATGCACCATCGGCCCGACAGGTTCCCACCCCTCCTTCTAGGCTCAGCTTCCACGTGCTGCCCTCTGGAGAACTTCCGTTTTTCCTTCCCATTTCCCTTTCCCCAAGAACTCGCCCCTCCTTGTCTCACTCAGATATCCTGTGGGATGTCTAGGCAAACAGTCCCTCGATATTATAATACTCCGTCAGCATCATAGCTGTTAAGAGGCATAGGAGTTAGGGCTGGCCCGGTGAGACAGAGTTATCGGCGCACCTGACCTCGGACCTTCAGGCTCTGCAGCGCTGACCCCGGGACCTTGTCTCTCCTGCTCCCTGTCCAGCCCCTTCTCAGGGACCCAGGCGGGGCAGCAGCTCCCGTCTCTCAGGTCTAAACTCAAGTTCAGGCTGGGAGAGTCTGCACCCGAGTCAAGTCGGGCCTCCTCCCAGCTCAAGTCCCAAGCCCGAACCTGAGCCGGGAGAGGAGTCAGCCCCTGAAGCCTCAGGCACTAAGGGGGCGCCCAGGCTGCTGCAGGAGGGGGCCCAAAGCCCACCATGGCCCTGGGAGCCCACTGCCTCTCTCCACGCAGGAGACGCAGGCTGTGTCTCACCTTCCGCCCTCCCCGCCGGGCTGCGGCCTGGCCCCGCGGCGGCGTTAGTCAGCGTTTTATGGATGAAGGAGCAAGTGGGTAGAGGATTAGTGCTGCTCTGCGGTCGGGAAAGCTCCCAGCCCAGGGGCTGGAGGTTGGGCAGCGATGCCCCCTCCTGGCCCCCAAATACCCACAGAACCCGGCCCCACAAGGACCCGGGAGGAGACCAGCCCCTTGGGGTGCTGGCCCCTCACAGGGACCTCAGAGGCCTCCGCCCTGCCCCAGGGAGCGGCCCGAATCCCAAAGACAGACAGACACACACACACACACACAGAGCCCTCCAGCTGAGACGGGCCAGTGGGCCTTCAGGAAAGGGAACCGGCGGGCCCCCGCCCAGCCATGACCATGAACCCACCACAGGCAGTCCTTGCCGACCCAGCCTGTGAGCAGGGCCCGCCTGCCCACATCCCAGCATCAGCTCGGGGCTTCCCAGGCTGGGGCGTCCGGGCACCTGGGGCCAAGAGAGCATGTTGAGACGGCAGCTTCCGCTTCACAGCCGCGTGCAATGGCTTTGTCCCTTTGCGGGCTGTGCCGGGCTGTGGTGCTGCACGGGCTTTTCCCAAGCGTGAGCGTGGCCGCTGTCCAGCTGGGGTGAGCGGCTTCTCTTGTTGCGGCCCACGGGCCTGGCCGTTCCTCGGTACGTGGGATCTTCCCAGACCAGCGATGGGACCCGTGTCCCCTGCGCTGGGAGGCGGATCCTTCACCCGTGAGTCATTAGCCAAGTCGCGTTTCTCATGGTCTAACCAGCCTGCCAGGTGCAGGAAATTTACAATGGTGGCCGGAAGTTTTGCTTTTCAATGAAAATTACTTTAGACATAAAATTAATCGAACAGTGGAAGCAAGGGGAGGGCCGGGAGCTGTTGTGCGGTTTCTGTGAGCCGCCGGGGCTTTGGGGGCCCTGCCCGCCCTTACTCCCACCTCGCGACCTTGCTAGGGCACCGGGGGAGTGGAGGCCTCAGCCTGGCTCTCCTGACCCCAGGCCCAGCCAGTCTCAGTTCCACAATCTTTCCAGGTGCCCAGCCCAGCACCTGCCGGGCTCGCTGAGGCTTTGGGCCGAGGCCGCACGTGTGCCCCCCACCCTGAGGCCCGCAGCCAGTGGCGGAGCTGACTCCCAGGCTTGACCACTGGCCGCTCTGTCCACTGAGAAGCTGCGGGCAGGGCAGCAGCAGCTGTTGGGAAAGGCAGAGGCCCAGCGTCCCGACACACTCGGGCCGTCGCCTCTGGCTCCGTGTCTGGTCGTCCTGCCCCGCCACCGCGCCGACCTTGGGACACAGGCAGGCCCTCCCGCACCTCCCCGGCTGCTTCATCCTGCACCCCCACGGGCTCCTGACTGGGGCTCTCCGGGCCCCTGTCCCGCCTGCTCTCGCCCTGTGGGTGAGCAGGATGCCAAGGCCTGGGCAGAAGCAGACACCGCCCGCCCGAGGCGGGTGCCCACGCCTCCAGCGTCCAGCCCAAGTGCCCCTGTCAGGGACCCTGTGCCCCAGGTCGGGGGACAGGCCTCTGCGGGTGTTTGCTGCCCTGCAGAGGGCCCTGCCCGGCACCCAGCAGCCCACCCAGTTTCCGGAGATCCTTGCTGTGGCCGCTTCCTCCCCACCTCTGCCCCCTGCGCGTGGGGAGCCAGCGGTTCTTAGGGTGAGGGACTGTCCGCAGCCGGTGGGGCCCTCCCTGCGCCGAGAGCCAAGCCCACGCCTGTGCCTCAGGGACTGCACAGGCCCAGCTCGTGGATCAGGGCTTCCGGGATTCGCGTCCTGAGCATCACCCATCCAGGGGCATAGAGAGTGCTGGGGAGCGACCCCTGGGGTGGTTCCATTTGTGCAAAGCCTAGACACGGGCACTTGTTGGGTATCTAGCTCTGCAGGGAAACTGACGTCAGACTCACCGTCTGCATCTTTACGCCTTTTGATGTGTTCACAATTTTTATTTACTGACTGAACGTGATACCGCTCTTTAGGGTCTTCGTAATACTGGTTTCTTTCTGTAGGCATGTGTGTATAGCTGAAGACACAGGAACTGTTCTGAAAGGGCCCGTCCTAACAGATCAGCACGGGGAGGTCAGCGAAGACAGCCGAGGGCAGTGAGAACTTGGGGAGCAGTCGCAGGGGCTTTGTTTAAAGAGAAGAGCCTTTCGTGTTACGTGTGCAGTTGGGATTTTGCTTCTGAAAAATTTAGTGCTTCAGTGAGAAGGGGAGAAACAATTCCAGACCTTGAAGGATTTGTGACAGATTTGGAAAATCAGAATGCAGACGGTTCCGCATTTCCACGGTTAGAGCAGGATAGGGGCTCCGTGCCGCCCCCATGGGAAGGAAGATGCTAGGACCCCCACCCCCGGCCTGGAAGGTCCTGTGGCCCGAGGATCAGTTGGCTCCGTGCTCCCGCGCTCTCTGCCAAAGGCCGTGTGCACCTTTCCGGGGCACAGATGGGCACTGGCCCGAGAGGCAGGCAGGTTGCTCTCTGTGGAGGCGCCTGTCCGCCTGCAGGGTGGAATTTTCCAGTGGAGGCTGGGAGTCCTGGGTTAGAAACGTCACCCCGCCACCTTCAGCCTCTGCTCGCTCCCTGTGTGAGTCACTTCCAGGGGTCCACCGTGGCCAGATGGGGGCAGGGCGTGCACACAGGAGAGTGGGTAACTGCTAGGGTGAGGGGGGGGTCCCAGCACCAATACTGTGCCCCAGTCTCAGGCCTGCAGCGGTGCGGGGGGGCGGGGAGCCTACCTTTGGAAAGGCCCGCGGCGCCCCGCCCCACCCCAGGCGTCCGGTTCGGTCAGTAAAGCACCACAGCCACTTGGTGCAACGTCCTGCAGCGTCGCTTCCCAGCTGTGTGCCCTCAGGCCGCTCATGGCCTTGGGCTCCACCTCAGGAAAGTGAGTGACAAGCCCCCGCTGACGGTGAGGGGCAGGCTCGGTGTGATGCAGGCAGAGCCGGCGCTCACGGCTGCGCCTCTGGTCACGGGCCCTGCTCGGTGACCTGCGTCACTTCCCAGCAAGACGAGCCTGTGTGTCTCTAGCTGCGATCTCAGCTGCACAATTTTTGGAGACTCTTTTGCACCTGACCCTGCGCTGGACACCGACCACCAGACATCCAGCAACCCCACCCTGCCCCCAGGTGGCTTGTAAACACCTGCAGTCTCTGAACTTGTGTCTGAACTCCAGGGTCTTCTTTGTTTGCCCTTCTTTGAAATAACAGACTAACGTATAAGAAACATAAGTGAGGAGGACAGGCCCAAAAGCCATGGTGTGCAGGTGATACCGTGACCCCAGGGAGGCTCCGAGGGCCGGGGCCCCAGGAAGGGGACGTTGGGGCCAGCTCTGCCATTCGGCCGACCTGCCCTCCCCGCAGCCGCTCTGAGCCTCAGTTTCCTCCCCTTGAAAATGGACGTGATAAAATCTCGTCTGTGAGGAGGTTGAGTCTTGGCTCCACCGCTGCGTGGAGGTGAGTCCCGTCGGGGTGGGGAGGGGCTCTGAGAAGTCCCTGAACATCGGAACTGGAGCACAGCCAGCCTCATGGAGCCCTGAGTTGCAGCCGCTGTTATTTAGGGGTCATGATTAAAATCCCATGCAGCTCCAGTGCGGGGAGAGGTGGGCGGGCTCTGAGGCAAGGTCAGCCCACTACCTGGCAGCCTTTCCCTCGGGAGGGAAGGCTCTGCTGGGGCAAGATGGGTCCTTCCCAGGCGCCGCTTGGGAAGCGTCGAGCAGTTCCGATGCCTCCACCGCCGTCACCCAGCCCCCCGTCTCTACTCTGGCCCCTTGTGGGGCCTGCCGCCAGAACGGGGTCCCATCTCTGCCACCTTCTGCTGTGCGGTTTCTGGCAAGTCCCTTGCCCCCTCTGAGTTCTGTTTCCTTCGTTGTAAAGGAAGGAAGGAAACTAAACGATGCGGCAGCCGCCCTGCCCCTACACCCAGCAGGTCTGAGAGCCAAGAGAGACTGGGAAGAGGAGAACGGCCCTCTGAGCTGGCAGCCAGGGGCCAGGGCCTTCTACCCCTGCTGTCATGTGATCGGCCCAGAGAGGAAGTTGGGCAGCTGCTGAAGAGCCAGGACTGCGGTCAGACCACCTGGGTGCGCCGCCCACCCAACTGTGAGACCCTCAGCGGGCGCCGAACCTCTGGCTTTAGTTTCCTCCTCTGCAGAATCTTGTATCTCACTGAGATTGTTACAGGATTATAATGCACATAAAATTATATATGTGTGTAAATTTATATATATAAACTGTATATATCATGTGTGTCTATATAGATATATATGCCTGTGGCTCAGCTGGTAAAGAATCCCCCAGCAGTGTGGGAGGCCTGGGTTCAATCCCTGGGTTGGGAAGATCCCTTGGAGAAGGGAAAGGCTACCCATTCCAGTACTCTGGCCTGGAGAATTCCAGGGACTATATAGTCCATGGGGTCACAAAGAGTCGGACACGACTGAGCAACTTCACTTTCAATACATGTATGAAGTAGGTTTGGAGTTCCTGATTTGCAAATGAGGAAACAGACTGATCCAAAGAGCATCTGCGGGGAGAGGATGGACAGCGGCCTTCCCAGCGTCAGCGCGCGGCGACTCGCCTGCTGCTGCACCCCGGCCTCCTCAGTGGCTCTCGAACACACGCAGCGCATTCTGCCTCAGGACCCCGGCTCTAGCTCTTCCCTCTGCCTGGCTGCCCCTCCCCAGATCCTCCGTCATACGGGTCTCAGCCCACGTGTGCCCTCTCTGGCCGCCCCCTCCCTGTGAGGGTGGGCTCCCCCTTCTCCCACCTCCCTCTCCCTCCTGTCTTTTGCTTTAGTTTAATCCTGATCCTTCTTCCCATGCAAAATCACAGCTGACTGTGCTGAATTCCTGTTTCCTCCTCAGAGTGTAAGCACGGCGTGTTCATGAATGAATGAGGGCAGAGACTTGGCCTTATTCGCATTGGGTTGCCAGTCCCTGAGCTGTGGAGTGAGTGAGTGGGTGAATGAACGAGGGGACCCCACAGCTGAGCAGAGATTCGCCCCGGGATGTGGCTGGCGACTGATAATCAGCCATGCGCCGGGGTGGCTGCTCTGTGTGGTAAGCCCTCCTGGCACCCCGTGACATGGCTGTGATGATCCCAGTTTACAGCAGCATGGATCAAGTCTCCCGGAGAGAAGCGGCTTGCCCGGGGTCCCAGGGCCTTTGGGAGGCAGAGCCAGTCTGGGAATCAGCCGGCCTGACTCCAGGGCGCCAGCTCGGTGCACTCCGTGACTCGCACGTCTCCGGGTCAAAGACAGAGAGAAGCCACCCCAGGAAGCAGCAGCGCGTGCATTTTAGCCACGGATTTCCAGGTTTCGAGCGCTCTCCGCCTGCTGGGTGACTTTGCAGCGAGGGCGCCACGGGGCGGCCGCGCCTGATGCTGCGGTTGCCATGGCGACGAGCGCCTCGGCGATTGGTCCAGCTCGGCCGCACTACGTTGCTCCCTCCCGGGGCGCGGGGAGCCTCTGCGCCGGCCCCTCCTCCGGATGCTGTTTCCCCCGACCAGCCCTCCCCAACCCCCGCGCCCCGCCACCCCGGATGTGCGGCAGGGCCCAAGCCCGAGGTGTTCCCAGGTAGCCGCGAGGCCAGGCTCCCGCCCGGCCTGGCGACCATGGTGACCCGACGTCCTCGCAGGCTCCCGGGCACCACGTGAGCGCTGCGTGCCTGGGTCCTCTGGAGCCCGCGACTGCCACCCCCTGCTCCTGCCCCAGCCTCCGCGGAGGAGTGCGCCACCCCCGGGAATGTGACTCGCCCGCGGTTTAATTTTATTCCCTTCCACTTCTCGCCTGAGCATCGCCCTGCTCCTCTAAGCACAGAGCCTTCCCAGCTGGAGAGGGAGAGAGAAGGGAAAACTGCCCACCCCCTCCAGACAGGATGGCGTGCAGAAGACGCTATTTGTGAGTATTTGTGGCAGGTTTACTCCTGGAACTGGAGGCCAGAAGGGCCGCAGCCCAGCTGGGAGCTGAAGGCCGGGCCCTCTGTGGGAGGGGGTTTGCTGTGCAGGTGGCTTGCAGGGGGAGCTGGCCACCAGCCACAGATGCCAGCAGCTGTCCCCTGCAGCGGACGTGTTTGTCGGTGGTCATGATGGGGGGGGCTGTTAGCAGGACTCTGTTCGGCTGTGAAATCCCCTGTCTCTGAGGGCTGATTGCCCCCAGATCTACGTATGGGGTCCCCAGACCTGCTGCTACCATGTTGGCGCCTGGTTCAGCCCTCCCGGGTCCATTGGGAATGGCTTCTCGTGCCCAGCTCTGCCGTGACCAGCCCTCCAGCTGTGGCTGATGCAAGGTTGGCAGGAAGGTCAGGGTGGGACAGGGTGCCGTGCCCTCCGGGGACGGGCGAAGGTCCAGCCTGCCCTCCTGAGCGGGGATCTCCAGTGTCACCCCGTAACACCCAGGTGTGCCGTGGGCCAGAGGCAGAGCACCTGTCTGCTGGGACCCGGGCCCGCGGCAGAGCCGATGAACGTCTGCTCGGGGCGGTGACATCACGGGTCCGGGTATTTATGGAAAGCCGAGCCCGCGCCTCCTGGGACATCGGAGGAGGATGCCAGCTTCCCTCGCAGCTCCCTGGGGCTCTCCGGCGTTCTGGGTTCAGCAGCTGGGTCTCTGGCCTTGCAGGACCCCCTCCTCTGGGACTGGGGACCATGAGTCTCCTCCTGCCGTGGGCACTTGGGGGCTGTGCAGTGAGGTCAGAGGGCAGAGCTGGGCCCTCAGGCTGGGCTCAGTCCCCAGGAGTCGAAAGCCTGGGTAGAGGGGGTTCCTGGAGCATCATGTGGGGGACCCCTGGGGACGCTCCAAGGCCTCAGACCCCCCTACACCTTGACGAGGGCCCCTGGAGCCCAAGCCAAGCAACTCCCACTGCTCTCCACCCGGGCCAGACGGCGCGCTTGACCGCGGAGCCCGAACGAGAGGAGGCATCGCTCCTGCCGCCGGTGGTCTCAGCAGGCCCAGGCGGGGCCCCGGGCGAGGAAGGCGCTGGGCTCTCTGGTTTGCTGTGACGTTCCTTTGCCTTTTAAGTGGAGAAGCCCACGGCTTGGTTTGTTGATGGGAGCCGATCACTCCGGGTTCTCACTCCCTGCCCCTGCTTTTTTTTTGTTTGGAAACAAATAATAAATCCTTCCCCAGCACGGAACCTCCGCTGTCACTGGGAACAGGCCACCCCCGACCCCTGAGACACTCCTGCCTCCTTTGCTTGCGTGCCTGAGGCCAGAGAAGTTCTCTGGTCTCAGGGGCTGTGAAACCCCTGGGGAGGGAGGTCTCCGAGGTGGAATCTGTGCAGCAGCCTCTGGACTCCCATTCTAGAGATGGGACAACTGAGGCTAAGCAAATCCCCGGGAAACTTGGAGTGCCCCGGCTCGAGGTGTGTGTAGGGGGTGGGGGTGCTTTTCAGCCCAGCTCTGCGTTAGAATCACTGGGGAATGCTTTAAAACTCCCGTGTCTGGGTCCCACTCAAGATCCTGGCTCCTGGGTCCTGGGAGAGCTGCAGCCTCAGGAATGTGGTGGTTCTCCCCATGTGACTTCGGTGCTCAGCTGTGGGTGATGTTCGCGGATGCGGCCTCTTCCCTTGGCACTGCTCCGGGTCCTGCCCGATTGTGATTTGTGAGCACGCGGCCGCCGTTCCAGTTCCAGGACCCCTCCCCGTTGCCCGCACAGACTCACTCTGGCTGCTGGGAGCCCAGGAGCCTGCACTGGGACACACAGCCCCCAGCAGGGCCCCGGGGCCATGCCTGTCTCCCCTGCTCGCCTGGGAGGGGGGCTGGACTGTGGGGAGGGCAGGTCAGGTTCCCCCCCACCGTGGGCCCTTCCTCACTGCCCTGGCTTTCAAGCTCCCACAGTTTGGCAGCAGGACACCCAGGCTTCCCCACGCGCCGCCTCCAAGCCCATGGGCACCAGAGACTGCAGAGAGACTGGGGAGGGGTGGACGAAGTCGGTGAGGGGCCCTGTTTTGCAGAAAGACTTGCGGACCAGAACCAGGGCTCTCCTGGCACCTGCAGCGCGGTCCCTGGGCTTGCAGCATGGGGGATGGACTATCTCCAGATGCTGACTTTCAGGGCCTGGAGGCCCCAGCCCAGGACCACCGCAGCCACCGTCAGAGCTGCGCTATTTGGCTTCCGCGGCTTCTCACGCCCCTCGCCCCTGTGGTTCTCACCCGTGCTGTGAAATGATCCCATTTTACAGAGGAGGAGACTGAGGTCAGAGAAGGGTAGACCACTAGACAGAGGTCTCGTGGCGGCCTCCCGCCCCGTGCTCGGCGGTATGTCCCTCCCCCAGTGCTCTGCACACATGGCCAACCTGGACAGGCCTGCTGTAGGCAGAGCCCTGCCCCCGGCCCCCCGGCCCCTTCCCCACCTCCCCATCCTGCGGCCTCTTCCCCTCCACCCCCGGGCCCTAAAGAGAGCTTGGGCATCCAGACTCTGTCGTCGTTGAGAGCGGGCAGGTTCCCACCCGGGAGCTCCGGCAAACGGAGCCAGCCCTGAGTAGACGGGACGGTGGATGAGACAGTGAGCAGAAGATTTATTATTGAAATAGGGAAATCATGAAGCCTCCAGGATCAGTTCCTTAATCAACTTTGCTAGCAACCAAGGCCAGGCCTACACTGAAAGCTTAATTAACGATGTCTTAATTAAGGTCGGCCCCCTCCCGACTGTAACTACACTTAGGCGGCACGTCACTTCCTGCTCCGTGAACACAGGGAGTCGGGCTGCAGGAGTTTGCAGTGGGTGTGCGAGACCCTCAGGGCTGCTGGGGAGCGGGGGCGCTCGTTGGTAATTCACCCATCCGCTTGCTCACTCATTCATTAACTCTGCCTGGAGCCACCAACTCTAGATGGCAGGTGCCACCCTAAAACATTCCCCAGTGCCTTCCCTGCCCAGCACGGTCTCTGTCCGAGACGCACCGCGTCCCCTCACAGGCTGGCTGGGCCCTTCTGGCCGCTGGAGTGTGAGCTGCGCCGGGGCAGGGGCTGACCGTGTGTTGGCTGTTGCGTGTCCTGCACCTTAAGCACTGCTGCTGCGTGTGGAGTGATTGCTCAGTAAGTCTTTGCTGATTAATGAATGATGGACCCTGTGCCCGCACTGCCCTAAGCTAAAGGGTACAGGCGTGTTGTGTACTCTCTGCGACCCCATGGACTGTAGCCCGCCAGGCTCCTCTGTCCGTGGGATTCTCCAGGCAAGAACACTGGAGTGCGTTGCCATGCCCTCCCCCCAGGGGATCTTCCCGACCCAGGGATCGAACCTGGGTCTCTTGTGTCCCATGTTGGCCGCCGGGCTCTTCACCACTGAGCATCCTGGGAAGCAAGATTGTACAGAGCCCAGTGAGACGTAGCTTCTGGGATCCTGTAGGCCGTGAACAGATGGTGTCAGAGCAGAGTGCCGCGGGCCCGACCGGACGACTGCCCGGGACGGGGAGGGCTCCCACGTCCCACAGCAGGCTGCAGGCCGAAGCGGGTGCCCGGCTGAGCGGGGAGGGGAGGGTGCTCTGCTGTGCGGGCCTCGGGCCGCAAGCATTCCGCAGGCACTGGCTCGGTGACCTGCACGGTGACCCTGGGGGTGGAGCTGTCTCTGTCCCCTCTGTGCAGACAGTGCAGCCGAGTCACCGAATAACCCCGGGAGGGGGAGGCCCCAGAGCCCCGCTCTGTGATGTTCCGACGGCTTTCCTGGAAGTGATGGTGTCTGGCCCGCGCCCCGCGCCCGAGTGTGAGCGAGAGGAGGTGAGAGGTGAGACCAGAGGTGCTGGCGGGGCCGGGACAGGAGGCGTCTGGCCGCCAGGATTGGCTCCCCTTGTGGGCAGGGGGCCATGGGACCCACAGAGGCTTCTGATCCGCGGTGGGGGCTGTGGTTCCCGAACCAGACCATGGAGGGAAGCTGGGGGTGGGCAGGGCTCTCAGCCATCCTTTCCGGTGCCCGCACCCCACAGGGCAGCAAGTTCCCAGCCCAGGCCGTCAGGAGCCACTCCTGCCGGTCTGCTCGGGGCCTGGCCGGGGGCCAGGGTGGCCCCAGGGAGGTTTTGGGCTGTGGTCTGCAGTCAGCTCTGTGCCCAGGTAGGAGAAAGCCTTCCCCTCCCCACCTCTCATCTGACTCCAACCTCCAGTCAGGTCTGGGGCCCGGAGGCCTGCACAGGACCCCCAGCTGGCAGCAGGGGTAACACACCCAGCCCGGGCCAGGCTGGGGGGCGTCCTGGTGGGCAGCCCTTCGAGGGCGCTTTCGGCTCCTTTCTGCCCGCCCCTGCGTGCTCTTCCCGGAGCTGGAGCGGGCCACGGCTCCAGCGTTCACCCAGGGCACTGAGGCCCCCTTGTGGGGCAGGGGCGGGGCCTGCGGGCTCACTTGGTTTCACTGCCTCCTGCCGGGGCCTGAGAGGCCTGCTGCTTTTCCCAGGGCCCGAGTCCACCCCTCACCCCGCCGCCCAGCTACTCGCTGGCTCCTGCTCTCTCGCCCCTCTGTCCACCCCAGCCCCGCGGTCTCCGAGGCGCTGGCCCTCCCTGGAGCTGGCCAAGCAGGACTCGGACGCTGCCCTCCAGCCCCGCCCCTAGCCCACTGGGTGACGCTGGGCCAGCCTCTTGCCCTCTCTGGGCCTGTGACGTCCTCTGAATCTGGAGCGGCAGGGTCAGCTCCGGCTGGTGTGGGCTGGGCAGACTCACACGGGAGGCTGAGGCGAGGGGCCGGAGCCAGCAGAAGTCAGCGCTGAGCTTCGGACATTCCAGCTCTTTCACACACGCCTCGTCCCATGCGCGGCTTATGGTCCCCGGGCTCATCGTCCCCCGGACGCACAGCAGATACGCTGAGTCCTCCCTGCCCTGTGGGGAGCACCCGTGCTGGCCCCCTGCCAGGGAGTGCCCTTTCTCCCCACCCCCTCAGACCCCAAGATCCAGTCATGCCCCTCTCTCGACTGCTGAGGGGAGCCCTGGGCCCTGGTCCTCTGCACGGGGCAGCCTGGGCCCTGATCCCCTCTGCAAGGGCAGCCTGGGCCCTGGGCCCCTCTGCAGAGGGCAGCCTGGGTCCTGGTCCCCTCTGCACAGGGCAGCCTGGGCCCTGGTCCTCCCGTCTGCACGGGGCAGCCTGGGCCCTGGTCCTCCCGTCTGCACGGGGCAGCCTGGGCCCTGGTCCCTCCCGTCTGCACGGGGCAGCCTGGGCCCTGGTCCTCCCCGTCTGCACGGGGCAGCCTGGGCCCTGGTCCTCCCGTCTGCACGGGGCAGCCTGGGCCCTGGTCCTCCCGTCTGCACGGGGCAGCCTGGGCCCTGGTCCTCCCGTCTGCACGGGGCAGCCTGGGCCCTGGTCCCCTCTGCACAGGGCAGTCCCTCTGTCGGCTCCTGTGGCCTGGGAGCCTCAGGCGGGGCCCGGCCTCTGTTTGCCGGGCATCTGTGTGGGCCCAGGCAGGTCATCTGTGACCTTCTGTTTTAAAACTGTGGTAACACACACGTATCAGAAGCCTGGCCTGTGCAGCCATCTTTAAGCAGGCAGTTCAGGGCAGTAAGCACATTGACAGTGTTTCACGACCGCCCCCGCCGTCCGTTCCCAGTCCCTTCTCATATTCCCAGACTGAGACTCGGTCCCTGTGAAACACTCACTCCCCGTCTCTTCCCCGACCCCGGGCACCCACCGTCCTGCGCTCTGTCTCGGGTTCAGCCGCCCTGAGGACTCGTGTGAGCGGGACCCTGTAGTATTTGTCTTTCTCTGGCTTACTTCGCTGAGCACGTTTTCAAGGCTCAGCCATGTTTGCAGCCTGTCAGGACTCCCTTCCTTTTAAGGCTGAAATATTCCACTGTGCGTCTGGACCGCACTGTGTTGATCGGTTCTCTGGACACCTGTTTCCTTCCGCCTTTTGGCTGCTGTGAATAGCGCTGGTGTGACTGTGGGGATGCCAGGGCCTGCTTGGGACCCTGCCCTCAGCTCCTCTGCGTGTGTGCCCAGAAGTGGAATTCCCGGATCTCCTGGAAACTGCTGAACTTTTCTGGGGGAACCTCCTTGCTGTTTTTCCACCACAGCTGCACCGTTTCAGATTCCCACCAACATCGCACGCGGATTGCAGTTTCTCCACATCTTTGCACACACTTGCCGTTTTGATTTTTGGTGGTTTGTTTTTGTAATAGGAATTCTCGCCGTGTGGAGCAGCACCTTGTGGTGCTTTTGATTTACTCCTTCTTGAATAAAGGCAGCTGTGAGTGGTGAGGTCCAGCCCCTTCTCCGCCGTTGGACCACGTGACCGCGAGGACCCCCGATGTTGACTGGGGGCCTGGGCCCGCTGGATGCCTGCCAACACCTCTGCTGCCTTTGGGAGCTTTTGTCGCAGATCAGGGTGGGTGGGAGGGACGCGGGACTCAGGCCTCCCCGCCCAGAGCCCAGTCCTCCAGCCCACACACGAGTGGGCGTGGCACGGGAAGTCTGTCTCGGCGGACGGTGGTGTCGGCGCCGTGATGGAAACCTGGTCCTGGAGTTCTGCAGGGCCGTTACCTTTGGGGAAAACAGGACAAAGTGCAGACAGCCTCTCTCTGGGCTATTTTTTACAACTACTGGTGGATCTGCTGTGAATCTCAAAATTAAAAGTTTAACTGAAAACGAAGGCCGGGGGCAGGTGCTGTGTCTGATGAGCTGGACCCTTGGTGACTGTGGGGCAGGAAGCCAGTCGCCACCGCCCCCGCGCCTCAGTCCCTCTGTGCGAGGCCTCCCTGACAGGGATCCCTGGTCCCCCAGGCTGAACCCCACCGGCCTCCGCCTCGAGCTGCCAGCTGAGGGCTGGTTGGCGCCCGGCGCTGAGTTGGAGACCTTGGGGACCCTTTTCAGACCCCGACCCGGAGCCGGGACCCCACCCCCCGTGCCCCGGGCTGCCCTTGGCCTGCAGGCCTGCCCGGGCGCCAGCGCAGTGCTTATGCGGGCCCGGCTCTCCCACCCGCGGTCCCCGGGCCCAGGCGCTGGGACAGACACTCTGGCTGCTCCTCCGAGTGCCATCTTGGAGACCAAGCGAGCGAGCGCAGCCCACTAGGATTCACGGATGAGGGAGCGCGGGCTCTGCTGAGTCTCTCCCTGCACACGGCTGAGCACTGGGCCAGCTTCTGTCCCATGGAGGCAGCACAGATTGCAGGGCAGAGGGAGTGGAGCTGGTGGGGCCGGGGGCCGCGGGGCGGAAGCCAGCCTGGGCAGGGTGCCGGCTCGGTCCCCACCGGACCCGAAGGCCAGGCTCCCCAGATGGACCTGGCGGGAGGCCTGGCCTTCCCTCCTGTTTATCCGGCGTCCGGGCGATGAGCTGGGGACCCGAGGGCTCCAGGGGCCTGAGATGCCCTGTGCTCCCCATCCTGGGCGCGTCTGACCCCATGGGGGTCCCCGGGAGAGGGTCTCGTCAGAACGGCCCCCAGCTCTGCGGGCGGAGGTTGGAGCGTGGCTAACTGCAGGATGTCGTACCGGCCTCGTTGGTTTCACTCCTTGTCCACACGGTCCCTGCGTCTGTCTGGAGTGGCTGATGAGGGAAGGGACATGTTTGTCGTCAGTCTGGCTCTTGCAGGGCTTGCGGGCATCTGCTCACATTTGCTCCGTTCCCGATTCTGGTCCAAGGGGCCACGGCCGCAGGCGCCCCTGAGTCCCTCTGATCCCCCATCTTTGGCTTGGCTTCAGTCCCTGACCAGCTCTGGGGCTACTGAGCGATCAGGGCAACTCGGAGGAGCCCCCCAAAGCCGGCTGGGCCCAGGAGAAGTGGGGGCTGAGGCACTGAGGAGATCAGGCTGATTTCCAGAGCCTCCCTCTGCCTTAGGAGCTTCCGGATGGACCCCTTATCTGCTGCCCAGTGACTCGCGGCAGACAGCTTCACCTCTCTGAGCCTTGGGGCTTTTCTCTGTACTGTGGAGCCAAGCATTGCAACTTTGCAGGGTGGCGATAAGGACTCAGTGATGCAGTAACTGGGCATCAGTTACTGCAGGGCGGATCCGTACTTACACATATCCTCGTCCCCCTCCTCCCCTGGACTCTGAGCGCACGGGACAGGCTGGGCCCTCAGAGACACGGCTCTGGGGAGGGTAAGGGAACCAGGGGGCTGATGGAGTGTAAACCAGAAGTCTCCAGGTTGCAAAGGCCAGAAACCCAATCAGAAGGAATTTTAACGGTCACTGTCGGTGACCAGCCTGGGGTCAGACTTCGGTGTGGCTGGGAGTCTGGGGCTCCGACACTCTCATTGCTGTCTCCTCCTTGCCTTCTGCCTGGGGTGTGTTCTCAAGACCCCTCTGGTCCCGCTGGTCAGCCGTGGGGTTCATGGCCTTCCTGAGACCTCCATGCCCAGAGGAGGTTGGCTGTGCGGTAATCGGCCAGGCCTGGAGCTCGGCGAACGGGGTCAGCTCCATCTCAGCCACTGCCTTGTGTGTTCAGGACAGGGTTCAGATCTGTGTTTCTAGGCGGGGGTGGGCAGTAAACCGAGGCTAGAGACAGCCCACCGGCCATGCTTGGGGTCAGAGGGCAGTGCACCGAGCTGGCGGCCTCAGCTCAGCGCCAGGTGATGCACTCAGCCGGGTGCGCGGGAGGCAAGTGCTTGGCCGGGCGGCTGGCCCCTGGCCCCAGCACACAGCCTGGAGTCATGGATCTGAGTTCCGCGCTCAGCAGCAGGGAGGAGAGGGATTGTGGCTGCTCGTGTCGCGTAAATCCACAGGACCCCGACGCGAGGGATCTGGCTGACGACCCCCCTCACCTCAAGTCTTTCCCATCTCCCTCTTGCTTAGCCAGCTGGGACCTGACCTGTAAACGAGAATCTTTGCCCCTGTTACTGTACCTTCCCTCTTTCCCCAGTGGTATATACTCAACATTTTTCAAAAAGCCCGAAAGCGGCCTGGGGCACTGTGTTATCCAGAGAAACTCACCATCCGTTTCAGATCCACGTCACAAGCTTCCACCGGCACCTGCAGGAGGGGCCATGCTGAGTCTCCTGGGGGCGGCCGAGCCCCGTGTCCCGTCTGTGGGATGGGCTGTTCCTTGCCCGCGATGGGCCGCAGGAAGCGTGTGGGTGCTGGGGTGAGGACAGTGTCCCCCTATGGTGGGGGCGCTGATGGGGGCGGGGGTTCCATACCCCCACGCTGGTGAGCCACCGCACCCAGTCGCCCTGGAGGCCGAGCAGGACCCAGGGCCTGCCCGTGGGTGGGAGGGCTGAGACTGGGGGAGCACGCAGCTCCCCACAGAGCCCTGGGCGGGGCTGGTCCCAGGCTCCGCTGACATGTCTCAGCCCTTGGGTGCCCCTCCCTCCTGGCCTCAGGAGCCTCCCACCGCCGGAGCCCGTCGCAGCCCCACGCCCCCAGCAGCCTTGCCTCCATCCTGAGCCCGTGGCAGCCCCACGCCCCCAGCAGCATTGCCTCCATCCTGCCCTTGTTCCAGACACGTGCTCTGGCCAGCCGTCAGCCCGTGGCCAGGCGTCCCAGCTGGGAGCCCCCCGGTGCCGAAGGCGCAGGATGGCAGAGAGGGCGGGCGGTCTACAGGGTGGCCGGTGGAAGGCGGGGCTGGAGCTGGGCTTGGGGACAGCGGGGCTGTGACCCTCCCCAGTGGCCGCGTCCGTCCCTCTCACCCCAGATCTCGGGGTCCCTCCCACTGCCTCCCACCACCTCGCTCCCTGTGTTCACACGCTGCTATTGCCCACCTCTGCCCTTCTAGACCCAGCTTTCCCAGCAGGCTGTTGCCAGCGTGGGTCCACCGGGCCCGCCGCTGGGCACCCCCGGGCCGGGCTTCGGCGAGGGCGGGGCGGCCGCAGCGCCCGTGAGTGAGGGGCGCCCCACACTGTCGTCTTCAGCCTGAAGTTTGTTTTTCTCCTCCTTTCATCCAAAAGCGTGTCTGGAAGGTGCCCCCTTGCTGGGCCCAGGCCGGGTGAGGCGGGAGCAGTGGAAAAGGCTGGGGAGCCTGAGCGGCTGACGGAGCGCACTGCCCGGGGTGCCCGCTGCAGGTCGGCCCGGGCTGGGGGTGGTGGGGTGAGGAAGGCTCCGCAGGCATTTCAGGCCGTGGAGCCCCGGCCCAGGCTCGGGAGCTGCCCGAGAGGGGCCGCGGGGCGGGGGGCCCACCAGCCCGGTGTGTGTGCAGACCGCAGGGGAGGCCAGAGGCTGCGACGGCCCCAGGACGCCGCCCCATCCACCCAATGGGCCCTGCGCCCCTGGGGCTCAGCCCGCCAGCTGGCTAAAGGCATGTCCTCCGCTCCGCGGCCGCAGCCACCCCATGGGCTGAGGGCACCAAGGCCTCCCCAGGCCCGGCCGACCGCCAGGAGAGCTCTCCACGTCCTGAGCACAGGCAGACACGTGGGGACCGGGCGTCTCGGCACCTCGGAGCCCCTGGAACAGGCGCCCCCTCTCCGCAGCCCTCAGGCTGAGCTCTCCTCCTCCCAGTGAACAGACCGAGGTGGGTCAGGGCTCCCCGAGTGTCCAGGGACCAGCACGGCCGGGGGCCTGGGGGCTGCCCGCCCCCCGACTCTGCCTGCAGACACCCACTAAGGCTTCAGGGCCCTCTGCAGCCCTGGAGAAAGTGCCCCCACCGCCCCGACTGGGGTCCGCCTCCAGCTGCTGTGGGCGGGGTCCCCCGGGCAGCTGTGCGAGCCCAGCCCCCGTCCCTCCCCTCCCCCACCCGCCTCCCCGTCCATCCGCCCCGCAGTCAGGGGGCCCAGCTCGCTCCTCTGCAGGGCGGAGGTCCGCTGCTAATAGCACTGCCCAGGGGGCGTCTGGAAGGATGGGCCCAGGTGGCCCGGTGCCCAGACTCAGCACAGGCGCCTCATTGCTCCCCGCGCCCCCACCCCACCCCACCTCCGTTTCGCAGTGACGTTTACCTGGAAACACCCAGATCCAGTGGGTTCTGGAAATATTCCTTGTTTTTAATTTTCATTCAGCTAAGGTGCATTAACATAGCTGGCTTGCAGGAAGGGAGGCAAATGCAAACAGAAAGACCTTGGCAGAGTCTCGTTGACCGTGGGTGTCCAGCGCAGGCCCTGGGGACACATCCCTGCCTGACTCTTGCTCGCCGTGACCCTGAGACCAGCCGGGAGCTCCCGGCCACTCATGGGAGGGTCTGTGTACGCATATGTGCCGTGTACACGTGTGTCCCGAGCACACATGTCTGTGTGTGATGGTTGGGAGCTGTCTCTTTTTGAAAATTGAAATAGTTGATTTTTAACGGGCTTCCCAGGTGGCTCGGTGGTAAAGAATCCATCTGCAGGCACGTGACACAGATTCGATTCCTGGGTCGAGAAGATCCCCTGGAGGAGGAAATGGCAGCCCACTCCAGTGTTCCTGCCTGGAGAATCCCATGGACAGAGGGGCCTGGCGGGCCAGAGTTCAGGGGCTCACAGAGAGTCAGGCACGATGCTGATTCACAGTCCCGTCGTGCAAGTCGAGAGGCGTTGCGTGTGTGTGTGTGTCTCACCATGTGAGGTCCACGTGGCTGATTCACAGTCCCGTCGTGCAGGTCGAGAGGCGACGCGTGTGTGTGTGTGTGTCTGGCCGTGTGAGGTCCACGTGGCTCTGAGACTGGCTCGGTGTTGGGAACGCTGTCCAGCAGGCCGCAGGTTGGACCCGGAAGGGAGGTGGCCCCGCACAGTCCACAGCCAGCTTGGCCAGGAGAGTGGGTGGCGTCCACTGTGCCCTCTGTCCAGCAGGGTCCTCTGGCCTCGCCCTGCCATGGGGCAGGGGCTGCCCTTCACCCCACACCTGGTGGGGCCGCCGACATGGGGGCCGCCAACATGGGGGCCGCCGACATGGGGGCCGCCCTTCCCGAGTCAGACGTCACCGTGTTCCCGGCTACTTGTGTTTGCTCTAGGAATTTCTGTGGCGGCCTGGAAGCTCGTGGCGGGCACTCCCCGGGGGCAGAAGCCTCCCTGGGGGCAGGTGGGCGCGGGGCCTCTGGGAGGGGGCTTTCCTCTGGGCATCGTTTTGTGTTGTTTTTGAGCCACGAGAGTGCCCTACGTTTTAATTTACTTTTGGCTCGCTGTGTCTTCCCCGTTGCTTAGCTGCCCCGCGGCTTGTGGGATCTCAGTTCCCGGAGCAGGGATTGAACCGCGTCCACTGCAGCGGCAAGCGGATTTTTCACCCCTGGATCGCCAGGGAAGTCCATGCGTTACTTATTTGAAACGTGTATAAAGCGGTGGATTTGGGGGTGAGATGGCTTCTTTTCCGAGATCTGATGGAACACCACCACCCCGCCAGTGGAAGGCCACCCTCAGGATGTGGAGGGTGAGTGGCGTCAGGATGTCCTGGTTGGGGTCAGCTGCCTAACGGCTGCAGATGGTGGGGACCCTGGAGCAGAGGGCAGGGGAACCAGGTCAGGATCGAGGTGGGGCTGCTTGCCGGCTGGGCGGCCTCAGGCAGGACTCAGCCTGTCTCAGCCTTGGTTTCCTCGTCTGTAAAATGGGAGCTGTCATAGCAACAGGTCCCCAGGCAAACTCGAGGAGGAGTGTCTGAAGAGGGGTGCGGCACAGTCTGACCCCCCACCCCAGCCGGTCTGGGCTGAGGCATCTCTGCCCCCTGACCGTCAGCGAACCAGGTCTGGGGTGTCAGGATGGCGCTCCCAGACTCCTCACCCAAGGCCACAGGTCCAGCCAGGCTCCCATTCACGTGGCAAGACTTCAGCCCACTCCCAGCAGCCAGGGAGGCTGGACACGCCCTGGCCAGCGGCCCCGGACCCCCAGCTGGTGTCTGCCTCAGCAAGAGAGTCCTGGTGGGAGCCTCGGGGTCACGGAAGCTGGGGTCTCAGGATGCTCCCGGCAGGCGAGTGCAGCAGGGGCTCCCTGTCCAAGCCTCTGCCCCTGCGGCAGGCTCCCAGCCTGGCGCCCCGTGTCCCATCTTGCCCCCTCGGGGACCCTCCCCTGAACAAGGCCGGACCCTGTCTGTGCTGACCCCCTGTACCCCACCCCGCGGAGGCGAGGCCTGGGCTCAGAGTCACCACTTCTGCAGACTCTTCTGAGCAGGGGCCGAGGGGAGCCCCGCCGTGGGCCCCTTGTCTGGCACGCCTGGTTGGAGTGCCCGCCTTACCGGAGATGGGCGTGGTGCCCACACCAGGTCTCACCCAGGGCGCCTGCCTGCCGCCCGAGCTCCCTTTCCACACTGCTGTCCCGAGGCACAGGGGCCTGGGCAGGGACACCCCTCCCCCAGCAACGGAGGGTTTCCCAGACTCCTGGCACATGGGAGGGCGTGGAGGCTGGCCCGAGGACAGTCACCCTGTGTGCCCACGGGCAGGGCTGTCTGAGGCCCAGAGCCAGCACAGGAAGGCAGGGCGGGCGGGCAGGCCTCTGTGGCTTTCTCCGAGGAGGGGCTGGGCCGGGCGCTGGGGGCCTGGGCAGGGAAGCTAGCCGCAGAGGCTGGTTTTTATGGCATTCTCCCAGGTCCCTGCCCTGTTGGCTCCCAAGAGCCGCCCTGGAGTCTCTGGGGGCAGGCGGCAGCCCCATTCCACAGACCAGGAGCCTGGGGCTGAGATGAGCGGAGCGGGGCACCCCGTGGGGGGTGGGGTTGTGAGGCAGCGGCCCTGCCTGCAGGGAGGTCGGACGGGCCCTCAGGGCGCCTGCCCCGCCTCCCCTCTCTGCACCCCGGCCCGGAGCCCCGGAGCAGAAGGGACTGCACACGGGGCAGCCGTGAGGCGTGAGCCCTGCCCGGCCCAGTGCCCACTGTCCAGGTGCTGCCCCGGGGGCTCAGGGGTGACAGAAACTTCGGGAGCCCCAGGGGCGGCCAGGATGACTCGCCTGCCCCTGCCCCACGTGTCGTCCAGCCCCATGGGCCTGCCTCGGAGTCGAGGACACATCCCACCCTGTGACCCCGAAAGTCCAGGGCTGGGTCCTGCGTGCATGCCCGCCACCTGCACAGAGGGCTCACTGACAGGGCAGCCGACGCCCTCTCCCTGCGGGCAGTAAGAGCTGTGCCCGGGGTTCCCGGCCGCTTTCCGAGGGTGACGCAGAGGAGTGTTTGACGACGGGAAGGCGTGAGGTGTTGAGTGCAGGGAGGGAGCGTGGGTTTCAGAACAGAGTCTGCTCTCGTGTCCGGCCCCGATCTGGGCGCGCTGCGGCCGTGGCCGGGCCCTGAGATGCCCTCAGACCCCACAGCGCCTGGGCTGGAAGGCGGGCACGGTCTCTCTCGCGGTGCCAGGCTGCTCTTTCCTGCCGTTGGTGCAGTGGGTATGTGTTTCCTTTTAGTAAGATGGAGGCGTGCGGCCTGCCCGCCCCTCTGGAAATGGAGGTGAATTCCACAGATAACCCCAACAGCCAGGGCCCGTCAGCAGTGGAGGCGCCGTGCCTCTAGCAGCCTCCGCTGCGGGCCTGGAGGGGCTCCCGGGCGGGGGGTGCCTGCCCTCTGCCCCCGACCCTGCTCTCCGCGGCCTCCCTTTTCCTCCTCAGGAGCGGACAGTCACCCTGCGGCTCAGAGCCATGCCGACCAGGACCCCCGCCCAGGCCCTTCCAGAAAGCACAGTGTGCCCGGAAGAAGCCTCACACCAGCGAAGGTGTTCTTTCTCAATCTGACAGAACTTTCTAGAGCTCAGGGGCCCCTGGGGAGGTGGCTGGTTCCGGGTTAGACGCATCTGGGGAGCTGTGGGAACGCACGGCGCACCTGCACTCCCCCAAGCGAGGCGGTGGCGGGTAAGCGCGTGACACCGCGGTCAGAACTCGAGCTGAAACCACAGCGAGGTGTCAGAGCGCCCGGAAGCGGGGCCGGGGCCCCACGCCAGGCCGGCCAGGAGGCTGGGGCCCGGTCCCGCCCGCGCGGGCCTTCTGGGAGACAGCTCGCGGGGGGCTCGGGGGACAAGCACTGTTAGCAAACGCCCTTTGATCCAGAGGAAGGAAGACCTGGGTTCACACTGAAACTCGTCGGAGAAGGTTCAGGGCAGTCCTATCCCTGACAGTCCCCCGGCCCGGAACCTGCCGCAGTGTGTGGGGGCGGGGGGGATACAGATAAACAGACGGTGGTACGTCCGTGTGGTGGGTGCTATCCAGCTGTCAAGAGGAAAGGACTGTTGATACACGAACAGTTGGAATCAAACCTCCATGAATTACATGAAGAAAGCCGGTGCTGAAAGCCATCCTGTGTGATTCTGTCTGTGGTAACAGCCTGAAACGACAGGATGATGGGCAGATAGGTGGCTGTGGGGGCGCAGGATTGGGGAGGAGGGGTTGTGGCCCCGCAGGGAGGGGTGGATGCGAGTGCCCTGTGGTGGGTGGCCCTGGGACTTGATCACAGGTGGGGGTCACGCAAAGCTGCGCGCGCGGTAAAGCCGTGTGGGCAGCGGCAGTGGCCGAGGGCTTGGCGGCGGGCAGCCTGCAGCCTGTCTGCACGTTCAGTGTGGTCAGTGGGGGAGGCTGGGGGACGTCTTACTGTGACCCTGCGGTTATTTCAAAGTGAAGAGTTCTAAAACAGCGCAAGGCACAGGAGCGCAGAGGTTCGGGCTGAGTGGTCTAGATTTGGGCCCAGGTGTCAGTCCCCTGCGTTTCTAAGAAGCATCCCGTGTGTCTCCTGCACAGCCTGGGCCCACAGCTCTGCAGAGGGAAACCGAGGCCAGAGAGGGGCAGAGGTTTTCCCAAGGCCACACAGCTGCAGGGGCAGGAAGCGGGTGGCCGGAGGGGGTGGCCACTGGCTGCGAGGACTTGGGTTTTTCCTGCTGTGGGCTGGGGCTGAACCAGGCATTTTCTGTTTTGATTTTAGTGTAAATCCAATAAAGATTTAGTGTAAATTCCAGTAAAGATTTATTGGAATCCAGTGTAAGGCTAAGTGAATTGTCACAAACGGAACACTTCCGGTAGCCAGCACACAGACCCCCAAGCAGAAGCCGGACAGAGCCCCAGGCAGCCCCCCTCGGGCCCTGCCAGTCACTGCCCTTGCCCCCTACTCCCCGCACTCAGGGGCCCCTCTCCCGACGTTCAGCACGCACTGTCTTTCCTGTTGCTGAACTTGGTAGGTGGCTGGGCGCTGTTTGGAGCCGTGCCAGGGAGTCGGACTGGAACAACCAGTTTACTCAGAAAGGGAGGAAGTGGCCTCCGCTGGAGTCTGGTCCAGTGGGGCTGGGGCTTCAGGGAAGGGGACCGTCCCAGGGCACAAGGCCCTGTGCAGTGATGGCTGGAACGGCTGTCTCCCGAGCCTGCGCTGGGAGCGGGAGCGGGGTTGGAGCCCTGGCTGGCTGGCCCTCCCTGCCGGGTCCTGGGGCCCCCTGAGCTCCTCGGACCCCTGGGTGCAGCTAGGTATGGCAGGGCAGACGGCTCTGGACCGGGGGCCACCACCCCGCAGTAAGAGCCCACGATACAGGACGACTCGCCCCCAGGCCCCGTTTCCCCCGTGATCGTAACGGGGGTTTATCTATGTGGATAAGAGGCACCTGTCCGTGCAGAATCGGTGTGTTAATACCGCACGCTAACAGGTCGCCCGTGTGCGTCTGCATCACAGCGTCCTCTGATCCGTAACGGAATATGCTGCTGTTTGGGGTCCTCTGCTGGTTGTAGCTGGATTTATGGAGCGCTGACTGTCTGGCCCTGTTCCCAGTGCCGTAAATGTAGCATCCTATCTAATGTTCCTTGAACTTGGTAAACGAGGACCGTGAACTGAGACACAGAGAGGTTCATCGACTTGCCCAAGGCCACACAGCTGGCCCGTGGCAACGCAGGCATCTGCAGCCCAGCCCCGGAATTCACCTTGCGGCTCTCGCGTCCCCCAAGCACCGCTGGATGTGACCCCACAGTAGCGTGTGGTCGGGCAGATACGCCTGCCCAGCACCTTCTGGTTTCCCAGGTGCTTCCCCACAGCGACTGCGTTACCGCCACTCCGCGTTCCGAGGGCGAGGCCAAGGCACGGGGGGCTCCAGCACGTCCCAGGCTCTGGGTTCCCAGTCCAGGCGCTGGGTCGTGCCCCTGCCGGCGGCCGCTGGCCTGATCGGGAGGAGGGTGATGGGCAGAGTGGGCCTCAGGCCGTGGCTCAGGGCAGAGGCGGGACGGTCCCCACTCAGAGCCCTACCCAGCTGGGCTGTCGGGTCAGTGCACACCGCAAGGGGGGCTGCCCAGGGGTCAGGCCGCCAAGGGCCCCCAGGATAAGCAGGACATGGCGAGGAGGATGGGGAGCTCCGGGGTTGGGCTGGGCCTGGGAAGGCCAGGTTCGCATCTTCACCTCCTGGGCAGGTGGCACTGCTGCCCGGAGGGGGGTTGTTGTGCCTCCTTCCGAACCTCGGTCCCGAGTGTCACGACAGGCCACAAGAGGTGACGCTGGCCGACCAACGCCCAGTCCATACGTCACTAGAGGAGGGGGAGAGGGAAGAGGGGATAGGGAAGGGGGAGCAAGGAAAGTGGGAAGGACGGAGTCTGACTGGGGCACAGAGCAGACAAGTCTGCCTGAAGGCGGTGACACGTGAGCAGGGTTTTGGAGGGTGCATAAGAGTTGGCTGCAGGGTCAAGAGAGAGGGGATGGAATGGTGTCCCAGGTACGGGAGCCCCTGAGCTGCATGGTCAGCGTTTGTAAAGGGAAGGTCACAAGTCCAGGAACCTTCGAGGTTCACACAGGGTTTAGGCGAGGACGCGTTTGGAGAGAGGACCCTAGCCCTCGGTTGGCTCTCTGTGGCCCGCCCAGGCATCGCCGTGCTCTCAGGATGTCGTCGGAACAGGGCTGGGGGAGCAGGCCCCTTGGCTTGTGGCACGGCTGCCCTGGGCTCCGGGAACCCCAGCCCGGGGCTGCGTCCCTGACACGTCACACGGGTGCTGCCTCACGTGGCTCGTCCACGTCTCAGCAGCCGGGTGGGGCGATTGTCTGGACTTGGGGCTTCCTAGGGGACCAGGGTTCCTCACCTCCCCGGCACGGGTCCCAGCCCAGTTCCCAGCCTGGAGGGCGTAGGAAGGCCTGTCTGGCCAGGCCCTCTCCATTCTAGAACGCCTCTGTCCACCCCAGTGCGGGCACAGGGTGGTGACCGTCCAGGGAAGTGCCCGAGGGGGCCTCCTGACACGCCGCCCATGTCCTCTGTTCTGCCCAACCCTGGCCAGGCCTGTGGACACACAGGCAGAGCTGCTGGGAGGGTGGTGTGCAGCCCCAGAGTGGCGGGACTCTGGGTCCAGGGGAGGGGCAGCCGCCTGCAGTCTCTTCATTGGAGGCAGGAGAAGGGGCCACCTGGGGTCGGTCCTGGGGAGTCTGCTCTGCAGCTCGTGGCGTCCAGCCACCAGTGATACTTTCGCTGGACCTGAAGTGGCCGAATCGCAAGTCAGAGGGGGACGCAGAACGGGAGACGAGGCCGGAGCTCAGATGACCCGTGCTGGGCGCCCAGTGGTGGCCCGGAAGAACTGGGCCCACAGTGCCAAGCTCAGGCCACTCCCAGCAGATGCCCTGGACGTCTGAGCATTTGGTGGGAAAAGGCCTGCGGGCACTCGGGCGGGAGGGCTGCCCGCTTGGGGGGCAATGTGGCAATGGAGGAGGGGTGTGGCCCGAGGACGCGGCCTCCGGGGGCATGTCCTGCGTCCAGCAGCCGCTCCCCAGGGCTGCCGGGCCGGGCTGGGCTGTGCTGGGGAGCTGGCCCCGCCTCATGGGCGCCCCCAACGTGAAGGCCATGGTCGCCAGCACGGCGCCAGGTGGGGCCAACAGACATGA
This sequence comes from Nanger dama, assembly GCA_917880005.1. Classification (NCBI taxonomy): domain Eukaryota; kingdom Metazoa; phylum Chordata; class Mammalia; order Artiodactyla; family Bovidae; genus Nanger; species Nanger dama. Next base: position 1,957,153 of record CAKJTW010000016.1, on the reverse strand, counting down.
CGTTTCAGATGGACTTGCCTGCGAGAGCTTTATCCTCCTCCTCCACTTCACAAACGAGGACGCAGGCTGAGATGGGCGCTTGTTCCAGTTTGTGTGGCTGGGTGGGGTGACGTCTGAGCCCAGGTAGGCTCACTCAGAGCCCGGACCCAGAGCTGGGCACCTCACGGCCGAGGCTGCCAGCATGGGGCAGGCGGCCCTCCCCACGCTGCCCTGGCCTCTTCGGGGCGGACGGGCTGGTCTTGGGCAAACACACCCGGTATCGGGGCTGCCCGGCCCCGGAGTGTCAGATGCGCGGCACCTTCCGTCTTGGAGCCTGTTCCCTCTCAGGCCGGGAGGGCCCCCTCGCCGACTACCCTCTGCCCCTCCGGCCACGTTGGGGTGACGGATCAGAGGAGCCAGCGTCGTGGCCGCAACTGGCCCCCGGTGGGGCAGCAGGCGGGCCCCTGCTTTTAGGAGCGGCCGTGACGGGCAGACAGCAGTGAGTGCGATGGACGGCCCAGCCCGCCGCCGCGGGTGCCGCGGGAGCACAGGGAGCAGTGAGGGCCGGGCTGGGGGAGCCGCTTAGGCCGTCAGGGGAGGCCTGGCCGAGCCGAGGTCGCCGAGTGTGAGGGGATGGAGCCGCAGGTGCAAAGGCCCTGGGTCAGGAGTGACAGGCGCGCTGCAGGAGCAGGGAGGGTGAGAGCTGGTGAGGAGGCTCAGGCCAGCTCTGCTCGGGAGCAGTGCTCTGTGGCCGGGGGCACGTGGGCAGCCCCAGGCCCCACCCCCCGGGTGCAGCCCTGCCTGCAGAGAGCCGCCCTGCGGGGCCTCGGGCCTCGGCTTCCCCGCTGAACAGGAAGCCCCTGGACCGAGCCCTGGCCGGAGAGTGGGGGCGGGCGCCGGGCAGTGTCCCCGCTGGCCTCTCAGAGGGAAGGAGAGCACACGGTTTCTTGCACGCGAGCCCTCAGGCCTTCCCCTGGGAGCTGACCTGGGCCTCCCTGGGGCGGCCTGAGCTGGCGTGGGCCCCGCGGGGAGGGGGCAGGGTTGTCTGGGGTTGCTGATAATCCTGTCTCACTTCTGCCACCTCAGGAGCTCCCTGGAGACTGGAAGCAACCTCTCCACTGCCCGATACGGGTGCCGTCGCGCCGTCCACCGCAGGCCTGCTCAGAGCCATTGGCCCGCTCCCCGCATCAGTGCCGGGTGGGCCCCGAGGGGCCTGTCAGGGAAATCACCCCGTTTGTCACTGAAACACCCCCCGGGGGCAGAGGCAGTGCCTCCCCTGCAGAGCAGGCTGGCCCCCGCATCCCGGCTGAGCGCAGTGCTCCTCAGCGGGCAGGGCTGGTGTCCCCCACCGGCTGGTCTCCCGCTGCAGTTCCCATGACGACCAGGGCTGTGGCCCCAGGGAGAAGCTGCCGGTTGTTCTCCGCTTCCACGCTGTCTGTGGCAGAGGTTGTGGGGGTGGCTGGCGTGAGGGTCTTGCGTCTTGATGCTTCTGTGAAACGTTTTCAGGAGAAAGGTCTAGAGACTGTGGTGTAGGGGAAGCCCCTGGGTGGGGCTGCAGGCGACGTGAGAGAGCAGGACCCCGCGGCAGGTCCTGAGTGGGTGGCTTGTGGGGGGTGGGGGGAGGTCTGTGCTGCACGAGGGGGTGCCTGGAAGTGGGCTGAGGTGCCTGCTCCTGGGAGAGGGGCAGGCTTTGTGCAGCCCTGCCAAGTGGATGTGGCCACAGGGCCTGGAGGGCGAGCCGAGGGCTGCAGCGGAGCCCCCACAGGGGCCTCAGCTCTGTGAGGGGGCCCGTGGACCCGGACCTGGGTCCGTCCAGCAGGGCTGGGTCCTGCCTGCGGGCGCGACACAGAGGAGGCGGCTGTAGTGACCGGCTCCGACCCCGAAGCTCCAAGGGCCCCGAGGGCCCGGGGGCTCGGCTTCCTGAGCGGCTCGGGGCCGGGCACCCCGAGGGGCAGAGAGCAGGATGCAGGGCAGGGTGGCCTGCTTGCGCCTGCACACTAGTGCCGAGGTATGAACAGCCGCGCCACACCCAGAGCATGCGACACCGTCGCTTCCGGGCAGTGTTCCACCGCCCCCACGGCTGCGAGGAGCTCTCTGCCCACTTTGCAGACCGCACTTGTTCAGGACAGTCAGCGTGAGCAGAGCCAGGGCTTGAACTCAGATCCCGGTGTGACTCCGCCTGACGCTGTAGCACACCGCTCTCCCACAACCACATGTGTGCACACACAGAGACTGCAGAACGTTCCCTCCCCGCCGCTCTTCTGTGCTTGGCGTCCCTCTGCACTGGGTTCACATGCACCCACAGCCACAGCCCCACGTTGGCGTCTCTGTGGTCGCGCTCACGGCCGGGGAAGTGGCCGCAGTGGCCGCCAGCCCTCGAGGCCGGTCACACCCGACCCCACGCACCACAACCCCTCCCCACGCCCTCGGGGAGCAAAGACAGCAGGGCCCCTCGGCGCCCGCTTCTGAGCCCCCACAGCTGCGGGGAGCGTGGGAAAGCATGGTGGCCCCTCCCACTGCCTTTGCACAGCTACCGTGTCAGGGAGCAGCCAGGCAGAGGAAGTGCACGTCAGGTGGGGACACGCGTGCGGGCTGAAGAACAGGCAGGGCCCGCCCGCGGCGTGCTGCGCTTTGTCTGGACCTTGCTGAGGACTGTGGCCCAGGAGGTGGCCTCTAACCTCAGGGACTGCCCCTCAAGAGGTCAGGGAGGAGCCGGCATCTAGAGGGCTTCTCCTGGGAAAAAGTGTGGCGTAGCTTCAAAGACGGCTGCTGACCGCAAAAACAGACGCAGCAAGCTAATGACCGTAGAGCTCCTGTATGCGGGTGGGGCGGCACCAGACTCAGGGCCCCTCGAGTTTATTTCTGAGACGCGCACAGTCTCGAGCGGGCCTCCCGTTTGCTCCATCCTGAGTCCCCTCGGGCGCACCTTCAAGGGGGCTGGTGCGTGCCGGAGGGCTTGGCGGCAGCAGCAGCGTCTGTCCACAAGCGCTCTGGAGAAAAGGAGAGAAAGGCGAATGGCCTCGAGAGGGCGTCCCGGGTGGCCCGCTGGTAAAGCGTCTGCCTGCCGGTGCAGGAGACGCAAGAAACTAAGGCTCAGTCCCTGGAAGAGAAAACAGTCACCCACCCCGGTATCCTTGCCTGGAAGATTTCACGGACACAGGAGTGTGGCAGGCTATAGTCCATGGGGTCGCAAAGAGTCGAACACGGCTGAGCACACACACACACACAGGCACAGGCACACACACACACGGGAGGGCATACTGATGGGGGTAGTCAGGGAAGGCGTCTTGGAGGAGGTGCTGTGTAACAGCAAAAGGAAGGGGCGAGGGATGAGCCACTGTCCGGAGGAGCGGCAGCCGCTAACGCGATGTGTCCCCATCCCCTGGGGACACAAGTGGGCCGCGGCGCAGCGGGCCCATTTCTCAGATGAGGAGGCTGAGGTCCAGGGACCAGAGGGACATTGGTGCCAGCCCCGGGACTGGCCCCTCCACCTCCCGCTCTGCCTAGCCCTGTTTGCCCAGCGGTGCCCCGGGCTCTGCCGCTCTGTGGGAGGGGTGGGGGGCAGCTTCTGAGAAAGCAGGCCCTCGGGCTCTGGTGCCCCGGAGGCCCGCTCACAGCCTGGGAACTTGGGAACAAAGGTCCTAGCCAGGAATCGCCTCCTTTCAGAGGCGCAGCCAGCTCCCTCCGCCGGGGCCGGGCGTGAGAGGGAAGCTGATGTCCACTGGGGAGGGGGCGGGCGGCGCCTGGGAGGCCGGCCCCTCGGCAGCATTCTGGGCCCTCCCCTCCCCTCAGCACCCCCCCTCCCCCGGCCAGCCTGGAGATGCTGCCCAGCCCTCGCCAGGCCCCATGCAGCCCACTCGTGCCTCGGGGGCTCAGCTGAACCGTTGTGAAGACCTGCCCTTCCAGCCGTCCATCGCAGCATTTCCGACAGCCGCTCAGCAGAGCCGCCGGGCTGGGTCACTCCCGGGGGCCGTCCTGTGCTCTGCGGGGCGTTCACTCTCAGGGGCATCCTGTGCTCTGCGGAGCGCTCACTCCCGGGGGGCCGTCCTGTGCTCTGCGGGCGCTCACTCCCAGGGGCCGTCTTGTGCTCTGTGGGGTGCTCAGTCCCGGGGGATGTCCTGTGCTCTGGGGGGCGCTCTCTCCCAGGGGCCGTCCTGTGCTCTGGGGGTGCTCACTCCCGGGGGCCGTCCTGTGCTCTGGGGGTGTACGGGGTCTACGGGCTTGTAGTGTTGCTCACCCCCTCTGCGGCCCCCACGTGTCCAGGCCCAGCCAGCCTCCCCTGGGGACCCTGTGGGGCAGACTCACCTTGGGGAGGGGAGGGAGAGAGGTGCTCTCTGATCAGCTGGTCTGCTGCTGATGGAGGCTAGGGCTCGGCGGAGCTTGGACCGGGCCCGGGGGCACAAGCAGCCTGCACGGGCCCTGCGTGCCCAGCGCTCTGGGGGCACCAGCTCCAGTCCGAGGCTGACGGGCCAGGACGTCGTCCCTCACATGCAGGGATGAGGTCTCCTCACTAGGATGCTGCGGGACCTATATTGAGCAAACCTGGGACCCCAAGTAGCAGGCGGGGTGACTGTGGCATGCCCAGGGGGACCCTTCCACCCTGCTACAAGACCCTCCACTCCTGCAGCAAGCGCTGGGCACCCGCAGTGGGCCAGGCGCTGGGCCGGGTGGAGCCGGGACGCTCTCACAGCAGTTGGGAGGAGAAGGCGGTAAAATCTACGGGATCCGCTGTGGGGATAGGATGTCAGGAGACATTGAGGATGGGTGTCAGGGGCTCCTCCAGCGGGGAGGCCTCCAGACGGTGCTGGCTGTAGGACCTAGGGGGTGGAGAGCAGCGCTGGCCGAGGGGGCGGGTTCCTGGGCCTGACGGGGCCTGGAGGAGTGGTCAGACAGTCAGCGGGAGCCAGGGCTGCTGGGCAGGCGGGAGCTCGGCCTCTGTTCTGAGGGCGGCAGGCAGCGGCCACGTGGAACAGAGGGTTGACGTCTCGAGGTCCCCGTGGCTGGAGGGAGGGGAAGGACCGCAGGGCGTCCGGAGCAGACGCCGGACCTGTGAGGAGGAGCCCGGTGCCCGGGCTCTGCCTGATCCTGCCCGTGACGCCACATCCCGGTTGCAGACGCACCCCCCCACACCCGCCGCCCGCCAACGCTCTGCTGGGCACGGCCCCTCAGCCCCGCAGCCACCCCCCCGCCCCACCTCGCTGGCGACGGGAGTCCCCCTCCCGGCAGCCAATGAGCGGCTGTCATCAAGGTTCCATGTTAGGTTTTATCAGTGTGTCCCCGTCACCCGGGCAACCGCGGCGGGCCTGTCAGTCTCTGCCTGCCGCCTTTCAGAGCCCGGCTCCCGGCTCACCATGTGGCGACGTGGTGAGTTTCCGCTCACGGGGATTCCGCCGGACGTAACTGACCTGCTACGGAGGCTGGCACTTCTCATCTGCCCCCTACCCACCTGCAACTCCCCCAATACCTCCCTGGTCCTCCCTGTCTCGGCCACTCCGGGCCAGGCAGGCCAGGCTACCGCCCTTCCAGGTGCCAACTCGGCCACTGGAAGCCAGGGACCGGGCTGGAAGGAGCTTTCGGAGCAGCTGTCAAGAGCCCCGGGCCTCGAGGCCCCCAGGATGACGGACCAGGGGCCCCCACGACTCAGCACAGCCGGGGCTGCCCCCGTTCCGCCTGAGGACCCCCGGGAGCCCCCGAGGAGCAGTAGCCCCCAGCAGCCGCGGCAGCCTGAGTCCGGCCGGGCGAGCCCCGAGGAGGAGCGCCTGGGCTTTTGTGTGCTCCGCTCTTTGTATCAGAGGCTGGCGGGCCGGGCCCTGTGAGCGGGGCCCCAGGCGGCCTGGGGAGCCAGGCGGCTGGTCCTGCAGCTCCGTCAGCCCCCTCTGAGCCCTGGAGATCAGAAGGCGAAAATGCTCAAGTTCAAGGCCTTTGCCTGGATTACTGGCAGTTTCTGTGCCTGCAGCCTCTGCACGGAGTCTATAAAAGGTAGGTGCCCGAGAGGGCCTCTGCCACGGGGCAGCGCGGCTGGCAGGACCGTGGCCCCCGTGGACAACCGCGGGGCCTCCCTGTCCCAGGGCCGGCCCCCATGGGCACTGGCTGCAGACCTCTGAGGACCACGGGCCAACCTGGCTTGACTGTGCCCACCCCCCCAGCCCTGAGACTGGTAGGGTTTCTGCAGAGGAGGGGGCCACCCCTGAGCGCTCTGTGGTTGGGAGCTGCGCTTCATTGTTCTTGCTGCTGGAATAGATCTGGAGCCGCCGGATCCCACCCCGGGCTGTCCCTACGCCGGCCCGGCCGGGCCGCTGTCCACATCCCCCTTGCCGATGGCCCGTGTGACTCTGGAGTATGACAGCTGCATCCTGAGCAGAGTTCTGAGACTTATTTGGGGAGTGGGGAGGCGCACTGCAGGGTGGGGATCCCTGGTCTGAAAGTAGTCAGAAGAGTTCAAGTTCAGAACCCCCCACCCTGCCCGCTGTGTGACTTTGGGCAGACAGCTTTCCCCTCTGAGCCTCAGGAGGCCCCACCTGTAGGGGTTTGGACCTGGCGATGGGGGTGGTATTTGGGGACTGCTCCCTGAGGTGGCGAGGGCCCAGACGTGAGCCTCCGCAGGTGCTCGCACCCACACACACACACTGGCTGGGGAAGGCCAGTCCCAGGCCAGAGGGCCCCTTGGGGGCAGAAGGAGCGCACCGGCGCTCCCAAGGGAATTTGTTTCTCCTGGATTTCACACTCGGTGCTGTCCGCGGCTCTTGGCATGCGAGCAGTTCTGGGAAAGTGTGGGAGCCTTTCTTCTCTCCCAGGGCTTTCTGTAAAGGCGGTGGGTCTGAGGGTCTCACAGTAGCCTCAGAAAGGAGGTCCTCGCTGTTGGGTGGGTGCCAGGGAGGGCGGTCCACCGTGCGTCTGACCCGTGCATCCTCCACACGTGCAGGTGGGCCCGCCCCTTCCCGCCAGCTGGGGGGCTTGTTCTTAGGGGCCTGGGGCTCCTGGAACATTCCGGCTGTTAGAGATTAGGGGGCTGCAAGGCTGCACTTCAAGCTGTGGTCAGTCCTTATGCCCACTGCAACAGGGGTCCTGAAGCTCCCTTGTGAGCAGCTGAGACCCGAGGACAGGCAGCCGAGTGAGTGACCACAGGGTTTGGACCCAGGCCTCTCGTTCCAAGGTGGGCTCTGTCTCAAGTGCTCTGCAGCTCAGACGAGGAGGGTGCCAAGGTCCTGGGGCGGGAGGGATGAAGGGAGCCCGGTCCCACCCCCCGGGGTCAGGCAGACACCGTGAGAGGAATGGATCTGGATGTGGGGCTGCATGGAGGAGCTGACGGCTGAGCAGACGGTGATGTTTCTGCGGGAGTAGGCTGGGCCCAGAGGGGAGGACGGGTGTTCCGGGTAGAGGGAAAGGCTTGTGGGAAACCCCAGGGGCTTCCAGTGGGCAGGGGTCTTTGTGGGGGCCGGCTGGAAGCCATGGAGCTGAGAGGGGTGCCAGGGACCCGAGTCCAGGCCTGGGGCTGGGCCTCCGGCTCCGCAGAGTGGAGGGCCCGGGAAGGTGCTGAGGGTGGAGTCTCATGCTTGAGAGAGGCACCCCTGGGAGTCTCGTGGTCCCTGTGAGAGGCTGGGCTCGGCCTCCAGGGCCAACCACTGAGAGCTCTCTTGGCCCCGCCCACCATGGGATGGTCTTAGAGCAGGTGCGGTCTTCTCGAGGCGCAAAGACAAACAGGACATCGTCCCCAAGGAGCTTCCAGCCTGCAAGGAGAGAGACCCATTCCCAGGCCATGAAGGTTATGGATGGTGGTAAATAGCAGGAGTACAAAAATACCCACGGCATGAGGGAAAAAGCTAGGAAGGCTTCCCACAGGAGGTGTCGTCTGAGCTGGGTCTGAACGTAGGAGCAGGATTTTTCCAGACAGGGAAGGGTGCAGTCGGTGGAGAGCACCGCATGAGCAGCCGTGTGGGAGGCAGACGCAACCTGGCGTGGTTGGGAAATGGTCAGAGGCCGGCGTCAGGGGGAGGTCAGGCGATGAGGCTAGAAAGGCAGGCAGGCCGGGCGGTGATGCGGAGGCTCAGAGCGCCTGCTGCGTGGGAGGCGCAGCTCTAAGCCCACCACCCCGTGAAGGGGAGGATGCCATTGTCCCATTCTCCAGGTGAAGAAATCGAGACTCAGGGGGCAGAAGTCACAGGCCCAGAGTCATACGGCCTGTCGAGGGACCGAGGGATTTCACAGGCTGCACGTGGCCAGCCAAGGGGATGCTCAGGCTGGGGTCGGTTCTCTCTCCACCGATTCGTGTCCATAAATAACGGTGACCCATCAGTCAGGGACGAGAGTCTTCACGGCCAGACCGCGTCCTGGTGGGGCGCTCACTGCTGAGAGTGAGGGGTGGGAGGGGAGCTCGCCCTCCTGCCTCGGCTCCTGGGGGATTGGCAGGGCCAGTGTCCAGGGAGCACTTAAGATGCCTCACTTATGGGGCTTCGGGAGCCGTAGTCGCCCCTGCACAAAGAGAGCCAACCCCAGGAACTTGGCGCACGGAGCCTCTGGCTTTTTTCCTGGTGACATATCCCGGTGTTTAAAACAGCGACCGAAACTTTGGAGTATGAAAAGGCTGTTTTGCAGACAATGCATAATTAACCACTTCTAAACATAGGGTGTGCCAGGCTCCCTTGAAGCTGTTAATTATTCTTCATTAGTGATCTTAAATTCACGTAAAATAATCCTGGAGCCCTGCCAGAGGCTGGGGCTGCGGCAGAGCGGAGATTCTCATTCCAGCGAGAAAGCACAGCAGAACGTTCTCAGCACCTGTGCCTTCTCCTGGGCGATGACCATCCCGCAGAGCCCCTAGCCGTGACCCAGAGGCCATCGTGAGAGGCACAGGGCCCTGTCCGCAGGCCCCAGGGCCTGGCGGACCTCGGGGACTCTCGGCAGTGGGACAGTTCGGGTGGGCAGAAAAACAAGACACGTAGAGTGGTGTGTCCACCGCCTGGCTTTAGAAATAACCTGTTCCGGATGCTGCGGGAGCCCATCTGCACCCCCTCAAGTCCCACCCTGATTTCCCAGAGCTAAGCCTCGGCAGCAGCCCCTCCCTTGCCCGTTTGGAGTGTTTATTTCCGTTCAGTTAATTTCAGTCGCTCAGTTGTGTCCGACTCTTTGCAGCCGCGTGGACTGCAGCACACCAGGCACATGCGTGTTTTCATGCTTTTGCTAACACGAAGCGTCGTTCTCCACCTCTGCAGCTTTACACGCGTGAGGTCGTCATCTGCAGCTTGTGGTTTCTAGCTTTCTAATTGTCGTGAAATCCACATAATGTGAATCGACCGTCTCACACAGTTTGAGATGTCCTGTTCCGAGGCGTTAAGCGCATTCATGCCGTTATTGTAACCGTGCCACGCCATCGCCAGGACTTTTCCCAAACTGAAACGTGGTCCCCAGGAAATGCCAGCTCCCCTCCCCCTCCCCAAACCCTGCGTGCCCCTGATCCTACTGTCTCTACGGATGTGACTCCTGTCAGGACCTCGTGGCTTCCCAGATGATGCTAGTGTGGAGAGCCGGCCTGGCACTGCAGGGGAATTAAGAGTCAGGGGTTTGCTCCCCGGGCCGGGAACAGCCCTTGGAGGAGGAAACGGCAGCCCACTCCAATATTCTTGCCTGGAGAATCCCATGGACGGAGGAGCCAGGCGGGCTACAGTCCCTGTGGTTGCAAAGAGCTGGACACGGCTGGGCACCTCAGCAGCAGGACCTCATCTGAGTGGAGCCACTCAGGATCTGCCCTTTGTGGCTGGCTTGTTTCATGTGGCTTGGTGTCCCGAAGGCTCACGCCTGCCGTAGCTGGTGTCAGAATTTGCTTCCTTTTCAAGGCTGTGTAACATTCCACTCTCTGCACACACAATGTTTGGTGTGTCTCTTCATCTGCTGATGGACTCGCGTTGCTTCCACCATGTGGCTGCTGAGAGTGATGCCGCCGTGAACGGCGCTGTGCAGATCTGCTCTGCTCTTCGCAGGTGCGGGTCACCGTGCGGCCGGGTACAGCCCTCATCTTCACGTTCGCTGGTGTGGAGCATGCAGTCCATTGTTCTGCGGTTGACACGGAGTTTGGTGGTTTCTCACTGTTGGTGCTCCAGGCACGGCTGCAGTGCGTGATCCAGCACACCCTCCTTGCACACGTGTGTGGAGTGTGTAGGGCTCATCCCAGGGCGATGTGTGAGTCCCTTCAGCTCTGCCGGGCTTTGCAGAGTTGCTCCTCCAAGCGGTGTTGCAGCGCGTATCCTCAACAGCAGGCTGTGAAGGCCCGAGTCTCTACATCCTGATCTGCCCTTGGTGTCAAAAGCCGGGTGATGTTTTTAATAATTAAAGGAGAGAAGGAGAGTGTAAGTGGTGTGGGCCTCCACCCCAGCTCTGCGCGGCGTCAGGCATCCTGAGCAGAAGCTGAGACACTCACGGCCGTCCCCTCGGTCTCTAGTTCCAGGCCCTCCGAGGTTAGGGGCTCTCAAGGGCAGTGACCCCGTGCGTTTCTCTCCCCACAACCTGACTTTGGAGCCTTCCATCTGAGCGCACGCTGATGCCACCACTGGCTTTCCGGTGTAGGACCAACTCAAGTTAGGCCAGCTGTCACGTGCTGCCCGATGGGCAGGTCTTACCATCCCCTTGTGCTGGATGTACTGGAGGCCAGGTGCATGGAAAGCAGTGTGAAGGCGCTGACTTTGGAGAGAGGCCCCCACCCGTGGCCGCAGCCCGTGAACGCTGCAACCTGGCAGCTCCAAGCTCCCAGCCGGGGAAACCGGACACAGAGACTCGGGGCTGGTCAGAGGCTGGCGGCCCCTGCACACACCCCCTGAGCCCAGGCGCCTGCAGGCTCGGCGCCTGAGCCTTTGCAACTGGAGGGCTCCGTGTGGGCTCTGCCGTCGGGCGGGCTGGGGCCCGATCCGGCCAGGCCCCGCCTCGTCCTTACCTGTCACTTCCCTGGCTGCTTGATTAGGGGCTGGAGGCCGCCTGCGTGGTGCCTCCAGGAATCTTGGCGGCAACCTCGCGGAACAGAACCTGTTTTTCCTCACGTTTCAGTCCAGGAAATGGAGGGCCCGAGAGGGCAAGTGACCGTCTTAAGGTCACAGATGGGATGTGGCTACTGCAACCCACACGACCAGCTCCGCGCAGTGGCGGCCACACCCCGGTCCCCCGTGCGGCCCCTCCTGGCCCCGTGCGGCCCCTCCGCCTGCTGCAGCCCCTCCTGGCCCCGTGCGGCCCCTCCTGGCCCCGTGCGGCCCCTCCTGGCCCCGTGCGGCCCCTCCGCCTGCTGTGGCCCCTCCTGGCCCCGTGCGGCCCCTCCTGGCCCCGTGCGGCCCCTCCTGGCCCCGTGCGGCCCCTCCTGGCCCCGTGCGGCCCCCTCCGCCTGCTGCGGCCCCTCCTGGCCCCGTGCGGCCCCTCCTGGCCCCGTGCGGCCCCTCCTGGCCCCGTGCGGCCCCTCCTGGCCCCGTGCGGCCCCTCCGCCTGCTGCGGCCCCTCCTGGCCCCGTGCGGCCCCTCCTGGCCCCGTGCGGCCCCTCCGCCTGCTGCGGCCCCTCCTGGCCCCGTGCGGCCCCCTGGCCCCGTGCGGCCCCCCTGGCCCCGTGCGGCCCCTCCTGGCCCCGTGCGGCCCCTCCTGGCCCCGTGCGGCCCCTCCTGGCCCCGTGCGGCCCCTCCTGGCCCCGTGCGGCCCCTCCGCCTGCTGCGGCCCCTCCTGGCCCCGTGCGGCCCCTCCTGGCCCCGTGCGGCCCCCCTGGCCCCGTGCGGCCCCTCCTGGCCCCGTGCGGCCCCTCCGCCCGCTGCGGCGTCCTTCCCTCAGGGCCAGCGTGCGTTTTCCCTGTCCGGTCTCCTGTTTGACATCAGACGGGGCTCCTTGAAGACGGAGGGCTGGATCCTCAGAGGCCTCACCCGCTCACCTCGCGGCTGCTGCAGGCTGAGAGCTGGACGCTTAGACGGGGCCTCCCCGTGTGGCCTGGGCTTCCCCACAGCTTGGTGGCGTCCGGAGAAAAGGGAGTCGGCGTTCAGTCGCTCAGTGGTGTCTGACTCCTTGCGGCCCCATGGACGGCAGCACGCCGGCCCTCCCTGTCCTTTACTAGCTCCCAGAGCTTGCTCAGACTCACGTCCATCGAGTCGATGATGCCATCCGACCATCTCGCCCTCTGTCGTCCCCTTCCCCTGCCTTCAGTGTTTCCCGGCATCGGGGTCTTTTCAGATGAGTTGCTTCTTCCCATCAGGTGACCAAAGTACTGGAGCTTCAGCATCAGTCCTGCCAGTGGACACTCAGGACTGATTTCCTTCAGGATGGACCTGGTTGGATCTCCTTGCAGTCCAAGGGGCTCTCTTGTGTCTCCCTCAGCACCACACAGGCTGGAAGCATCAGCTCCTGGGCGCCCCAGAGCAGGTGCCCCAGGGAGAGGGGAGTGGGGCAGACAGAGCCAAGCGCAAGGTGCTGACTTTTACGACCAGGCCTCAGAGGTCCCTTGGCCTGCCTGCATTCTGCTCACAGTTGTGAGCATCTCGGGACACCATGATTCCCAATCACTTCTCTCTGAGCTGAAACAGACTTAGGAAGAGGACCTAACGGGCCTGAGGGCGCCCGGGACCCAGTTGGCTCTCAGCAAATAGTGGGTTTTCTTTTTACGTATTTATTTTTTTATTCATGAAGTAAATTCAGAGAAAGCGTGGACGCGACTCAGGAGAGGGAGCGGTTATTTCATCTGGGAAAACCTACAAGAGCAGACACGGGCCTTGAGGGCTGAAGAGGGTTTTCCCAGCTCCGCAGGGGAGGCGAGGCTCTCAGCAAGACAAGCGTGGAGCAGAAGTGAGGATGGCGGAGCGTGCATGCTGATCCTGTGGAGGCTTTGCTGGCGAGCCGCAGAGGTCCCCTGGGGCCAGAGGTGCACCGCACCCTGGGTGGGGAGGCAGTCCCCGGGGGACGCAGACGGGCAGCAGGGGCGGGTATGTGTGCCAGGCGGGTGCAAGTGTGCCCACCCCCCCACCCCCCACCTAGGTGCTTCTGCCAGATCAGCGAGAGGCGGGAGCGAGAAACTCACCAAAGGCTCAATTGTCCCCACTGCCGGAGGCCTTGAGAAGCTTGTCTCTGGCTGAACAGTCGGCACAGATTCAAGAATCCAGCAGCCAGAGCTGAAACCGGCCCAAGGTTCGAAAGAAGGAGTGTTGCTGGATGGGACGCCAGTGTGTCCTTGCCGGGCACATCCAGAGCGCCTTTAAGCAGACCCTCACTGCAGGGCTGCCCTGCGGCCCAGTGGTTAGGGATCCATCTGCCAGTGCCTGGGACACAGGTTCGATCCCTGGCCCAGGAGGAGCCCCTGCCGCAGAGCATCTGAGCCCACAACAGCTGCTGAGGCCCGCAAACCCTGGGGCCGTGCCCCACAACAGAGGCCTCGCAGCGAGATGCCACGGGCCGCAGCGCCGCAGCTCGAGAAAGCCCGCGGGCCGCGGTGAGCAGCCCGCGCCACCAAAAACAAAGAAATCGACTCAGGAAAAAGGCAGGCGCCGCGGGTGTCGGTGGGCCCCAGGGCTCCTGGCCTTCGAACGACCGCTTCTCCCCGCTGGCAGCCTTAGTGAGGCCCCGCCCGGCGGCCGGAGGCTGGGGGAGGCGGGTGTTAGAGTCACGCAGGTTTTACTCAGGGGAGTGTTGCTGCTGGGCAAGACCCACGCGGCTCTCCTGATGGACACCGCCTGCCTCCGGGCTGGCTGCTGGACTTAGCACGTGAGATTAATCCACACTGAGCCGCGGTCTGTGCCTCAGCCGAATGGATGGCTCAGCCTGCCCGAGGGGCTCCAGCAGCCCAGGCGACTCAGAGGAAGGGAGAACTAGGCCCACGTGTTTCTGAGCTGAGACCCTTGTCCTGTCAGGGCCTGCCACGGGCAAGGTCAGTAGTGAGGCGCTAACCCCCTGTCTCCAAGTGTGCCTGTGTTTCTAGACAGGGCCTCTAAAGAGGCGATTCAGGCGGCATGAGGTCCCTAGGGTGGCCCTACTCCAGTGGGGCGGCTGTCCCTGTGGGAGGCAGAGATCAGGACTCGCACAGACACACGAGGACGCCCCGGTCTGACAGTTAATTTCATGCGTCAGCTTTCCCGGCCGTGGGGTGCCCAGGCATCTGGCTCAGCGTTATTCTGGATGTGTCTGTGAGGCTGTTTCTGGATCAGATTAACACTGAATTCAGTAGAGCAAAACAGACTGCGCTCGCCAATATGGTGGGCCCCATCCAATCCACTGAAGGCCCAAACAAGACCGAAGAGCTGTGTGAGCGTGAACGACGACGCCTGCCTAGCAGCCCTCGAGCTGGGACACCCTGTTTCCTGCGTCTGGGATTCAGATGGAAGCATGGGCTCTTCCTGGATGTCAGCCCCCCGGCGTCGGGACAGGCAGCATCGCACTGGCCCTCCTGGCAGTTCTGAAGCTCCAGGTCTCCAGCCCTCCAACTGCGGATCTTCTGGCTGCTCAGCCTCCACGGCGGTGCAGGCCGGTTCTCCCTGTGGCAGATAAATGTGTGTGTGTTTACGTATGTGTGTGTGGGTAATAAATACACGCGCCGCATACGCACACACACCGTGATGGCTCTCCTCCTCTCGAGAACCCCGACTAGTGCGCCATCCGGGACGCGGTGCGAAGCCAAGGACAGAGGCCTCGGGAGAAGCCAGCCTTGCTGGCGCCGTGGCCGCGGACCCCCTGGCCGCCGGGACCCTGACGCGACGAGTTCCGCTGTGTGAGCTCCCGGCCTGGGGCGTCTGGGATTGCAGCTCTAGCCGACTTCTCTAGGGCCTCCCCTTCCTCATCCGTGAAGCGGGTACACGGACCCAGTCTCAGGTTTACCGCGTCCTGTTGGGCACAGAATGCGTGCCCAGCAGCGGAGCCCATGTGTGTGGCGTGTGGTGGGCAGGACTGGGACCTGGGCGAGACCAGTGAGGCATTTGGCTCGGGTGTGAAATGCAAATGGGCAGCAGAGAAACTGAGCAAACAGGTGAACAAAATGTCAGGGTTGCACGTCAAGACGGGCTGGCATTCGCTTCACGACCCTGCGTTGATCTGCAGTCTTTCCCGAGGGGCTGTGCCCTGTGCGCCCTGCAGGGTGGGTCACGGGGGCTGATGGCGATGGGCACGGGATCAGGCAGCGCGAGCTCTCTTGTAACCATCTTTTCCATTTGAAGTGTTATTCACGTCTCGCCTTGGGCCTAAAATAGGGAGGCTGTTTCGGTGTGTATATGGTGCTCATTTCCTGTCGGCTTCCTTCAGAGTCCAGCGCGCAGGCCCTGAGCGGGCCGTCCAAGGGCCGCATGGTCTGCCCGCAAAGGGCCGGGCGGGTCTCCCCTCGAAGGTCGTCTGGGAAACGCGGTGCCCTCTGTGTGTCTGAGACGAGCTTGAGCCCAGGGACCGTTTCTCCACGGAGGCTGTCACTAGGCCTGCTGGTGGCTTGGAGTAAGATCTGAGGATTAGGTAGCAGTGTCGAACTGAGGCTGGAGGCCGTACTTCGGTTATGTCGGAGAGCATCCTTGTTTTCAGGGAAGACGCGACGTAGCAAGGACTCGAGGGGGGGTGGCTTCCTCTCAGGCAGCTGATTGTAAGCGTGCGTGTGCACGTGTGTGCACGCACGCAGGTACAGCGAGAAGGAGTGTGACAGCAAACAGGATACACTCTCAACGTGGGGAATCTGCGCCAAGGGCATGAGAACACTCGGCTTGCAACTTCGAGTCTGAAATTAACTCAGAATACAAAGTGGGGGAAGAGAAAACACACCCCCGCCAGGGTTCGCTGAGGCCCTCGCCTCTCGTGCGCCCCGGCCTCCTCCTGGTGCTTCAGATCTTAGCCTGAGGGACGCCTCCCCGGGAAGTCCTCCGGCTCCTGACCCAGCGCAGCCCCGCCTCCCAGGTGGCCTCCTGCTTGGTTTCCTCAGCGTCCTTTGTTTGCTGAGCGTTTGCCCTCTGGACCCCGCCTCCGAGTGTCAGCTCCGCGGGACTTTGTCTTATTCACCCCTGCCCCACGTCCCCAGTGCCTTGCATACAGTCGGTGCTCAATAAACACCTATGAACAAGGGAAGATTTGACAATCACGAGCTGCAGGTCAGAAACCCTGGAGTCTTGTCACTCCCGGTTCCCCCGCTCAAGACTTTCCGCGTGACCTTGGGCAGCAGCCTCCCCACCTGGGCCTTGGCTTCCGCATCTCTGCCGGGCGCTGACACTGTGGATCGCGTGACACCCGGCGGCCCTCGCTGCCCCGTCCCAGCCGAGCCCCTCTGTGCCGCCCCCAACGCCTGCTGCCGCTCCCCCGGTTGGAGAAAAAGGGGACGGTGAGGAAGCGTGGCTCCGCCTGCACCACGGCCCAGAGTCCGCCTGCAGGAGGGCCCGGGAGCGGCCTGCGGGCGTTCGGCTCCCTCCCAGGCTCCTCGGAACAGGGCTGGGCGGGTGAGCGGCACCGTTGGCAGGACACAGGATCCCCCTGAAACTGGATCACACTGTCTTGTTTTCACGGCAACCTTGGACTTAGGGCAAGTGATACTGGTTTTCCATGTAGGGGAGTGATCTAAAGTTTCCTTTCAAAATACTCGTATTCGGGGCGAAAGCCAGCTTCTTCACTTGGTATTTTGTGCCTCATCGTAGACTTTTCATCTTGCAGACTTAAACCTAGCTGGAAGCAGGTTCAAAGCCCGCCCCCCGTGAGCCACGGGCCTGCACCAAACGCTGCCGCCTCGCCATCCCACCAGCTCCCTTCCGCCCGCCGCACGCTGCTTGCCATGTTCAGCTTTCCCAAGTGATCTCCAGCAGTGTCTTTTTATTGTCACTTGGCTCAGATCGGGAGCCTGTCGAGACCCACGCACCACAGGGGCCGCTCGAGTCTCTCTCTCTCCGGAAGCACCCAGCCTCAGTCAGCCCGCGGGCTGCTTGTTAGAGACGGCAGCCTGCTTGCCTCTTGCCCGCCCGCACTCAGAGTCATGTGGTCATTGCCCCACGTACCCTTTCACCTGTCCCTCTGTCTCCTGAACTAACTGGGAGTTAGACCTGGAAGCTCCTTCAGACACTTGCTGTTGTTTAGTCGTGACCCCGTGGACTGCAGCACGCCAGGCCTCCCCTGTCCATCACCAACGCCCGGAGCCCACCCAAACTCACGTCCATCGAGTCGGTGATGCCATCCAACCATCTCATCCTCTGTTGTCCCCTTCTCCTCCCGCCTTCAGTCTTTCCCAGCATCAGTCTTTTCAAAGGAGTCAGCTCTTCACATCAGGTGGCCAAAGCATTGGAACTTCAGCGTCCGCAACTGTCCTTGCAATATAAGGTCCAGCTTTTTAAACCAGTTGATCTTAAAAGCAGATATTAGCTGGTATTCAATGAAATGCTGTAAGGGCCTTGGGAACTGTCTGTGACTAGAGGCGGGTGACGGAGAAGGTTCAGGCACCGCCCAGGCAGGTCTGGGTGTTGGGAAGCAGGTGAGGAGGTGAGGGCCTGGCCCGGGGTGAAGGGGTCCTCACCAGGCCTCTGCACACATGTGCGTGCACACACACACACAGAGTTAGGGGGAGGGTTCCTGACTTGACCCACCTGCCGGGCCCCGGGAGCTGGGAGGCAGCTAAACAAGGCCTGTTCGGCACCGCATGGGGGTGGAATGCGCAGCTTTTATCCTTTGCCTGAGAAGGAGCTAGGGAACGGCACAGCCTGCAGGGAAAGGGGTTCAGGACAGACCTTGGGAAGGACATCCATGCCAGGCCAGTGTCGTGCAGAGGTTGTAACGGGTGCTTGCGGGCAGAGCCGGTTCAAATCCAGGTGCTCCTGTTTCCCGCCTGTCACCCTGTCTCCCTGCAAGCCTGTCTGTGCCTTGGTTTCCGCGCCCTGCAGATGAAATCATAGTAGAATCTGCCTCATAGGACGAGTTTCCCTGGTGACTCTGCCGATAAACAGTCTTCCTGCAACACAGGAGACCCGAGTTCTATCCCTGGGTCGGGAAGATCCCCTGGAGAAGGAAGTAGCAACCCACTCCAGGATTCTTGCCTGGGAAATCCCCCGGACAGAGGAGCCTGGCAGGTTGCGGTCCATGGGTCGCAAAGAGTCGGAGACGACTGAGTGAGTGAGCAAGACAGTTCCAAAGGCGCTGCCCTGGACCCAGTTGGCAGCCCGTCGCCCTGGAATGGGCTCCCCGGACACTCCGGAGCGGCTGGGGTCCCGTTTTTCCCTCAGGCGGCGGAACTTGGTAAGATGGCACAGTTATCTGCATACTTCCTGCTCGCCCGGCCTGGGGTCGGCTGGACACTCAGGCGGGACTTAAGCAGCCCAAGAGCCCACTGTGGACAGGTCACCTCCCTTCCCTGGGCCTTAGTGTCCTCATTTGCAAAACGAAAAGCGGGAGGATCAAGGGAGAGAGATATTCATTCATTCAGTAGGTGTCCAGTCATTAGCGCTTCCTGTTGGCCAGAGTGTCGGCTGGGGGCACGAGACATTGACGAGCAAACCCACACCCGCGCACAGGTCACTGCCAGTCTGCTGGTGTCGGTGCTGTGAGGACGCACATGCATCTCTGGAGCTGGACCAATCACGGTGGCTTCCTGGAGGAGGGGGCAGCTCAGTGAATCTTGACGGGGGAGAAGGAGCAAAGGGTACAAGAGGCCCTGGGGGCCAGACAGCCATGGCCCTGCTTTATTTGGTGTGCCCAGAAATAGCCCGGGCTTCCCTGGTAGCTCAGCTGGGTAAGAATCTGCCTGCAGTGCGGAAGACCTGGGTTCAATCCCTGGTCGGGAACTCCCTGGAGAAGGGAGAGGCTGCCCGCTCCAGTATTCTGGCCCGAAGGATCCCATGGACCATATGGTCCATGAGGTCACAAAGAGTCGGACACAACTGAGCGACTTCCACTTCACTTCACTGAAACAGCCCACGTGGCCTTTTAGAGTTGAACTTAGCGGCGACATCTAAAATCCAAGACTCTTTACGAAAAAGCTCTGGGTTTCTGACTAGTGAAAATCCAGAGCCCTCGTTCCTGCAGAGCAACGGTTTTCCCTTTGGATGGAGTGTGGTCCTCCCCCACCCTGTCCCACCGATCGCCCCTGCCTGCCCCCCCCCACGCTGCCCCACGTCCACTGTCCGTGGACGGGACGTCCATCCGCCCGTGGTCCAGCCCCCGGGGTGTCAGGCCTGTGCCTCCCCCATCTGGCCAGCAGCTGCCCCTGCTGCTCCGGGGAGCGAATGGCTGTAGACTCTGCCGCAGGGGGGCGGCCCGCAGTGGCTCCTGGCTGTGCGCTCACCCCTCCAGCCTGCTGCGGTAGGCAGGGCAAGGCCCTGCACACACAGGGGGCTTGCATGCTGGCCTCCGTGCCCACCCCCCAACCCAAAACCGTGGTCTTGGTCCAGGTTTTCTCTGGCTGCCCCCGAGCAGCCCCCCGGGCCAGGGGAGGAGAAGGCGGAACTCAGGTTCCCATGTGACCCGGCCCGCAGAGCAGCCTTGGCCCTCCATTTCCCATCTGGGAAATAGGTGCATCCAGGGCCCCTCCCTGCAAGGCACCCGCTGCTGGGGGGTGCAGGACGGTCAGGGGACTGGAGGAGGCTTGATCTTCAGCCCACCGCATGCCGCATGCGGACACTGCTCCAGGCCGCGCTGGGAGAGGCTGCGGAGACAGAGGCGGGGCTGCACTCACCTCCCTCTCAGCCTGTGCGCACTCAGCCATGGGTCAGGCCGGAGGCGAGGGGCTCCTCGCGTCTGTAGGAAACGGGCGGGGTGAGGACGGTTGTGATGGTTGTGACTTGGGCGGTCGACGTGGGGCCGACTCGGGTGATGTGCGAAGCGCAGAGCCCGTGGACGTCCCTCCCTACCCCCACGGGCTCTCCAAGCGGAGACCGTAAACTCGGGACCACGGACACGGGACTGCAGGGTGAGAGAGGCTGCAGCCGGCTCGGGACGGGGGATGGAAGTGGGAGAGGTGGGCCAGGACCGGCCATTGCTCTTCCTCCAGCCCCCGCCACTGCCAGAAGGCATCTGAATTTACTTCTTGTTGCTGGTCAGCACTCCCACTGGAGAGCCTGCCACGCTGCAAGGCTCCCCAAGTCCCCACGTGGCGTCTGGTGATCAAAGCGTGTCATGTGGATGGAGCAAACACAAACAGCTGGCTTCCTGGAGGTGGTGGCCTGTGCGTCGCACCTGGAAGGGCAGCATATCAAGTCCTGGCAGAAACAAGGGGGCTCGCTGGGGGTTGCTCCAGCGTGCTGGGCTGTGAGCAGCGGGGGGCTGGGGTCAGGGAGGTTGCAGGGGGCAGCCTGGCCCCTGTGCTGGCAGTGGTTGGGGGCCGCTTACTTGGGCCTGAGGTGGTGGGGGGGAGCCGTTACATGAACCCAGAAAGAGAGAGCTGTGGGTAGAGGCCCGCCAGGCCCCGTGCCTGCAGAGACAGGGGCAGTGAACCCTGGCCGGGGGTCTCCCTGGCCTCACCCACCGGGAAACAGGTGCAGAGTTCCCGGCCCAGGGTGGGTGGGCCAGGGATGTGGCTGGAGTGGGGGCCACTGCAGGCACCAGGAATCTCCGTGCAGACAGCGGGTGGCGAAGGCCTCACCCGCCTGGCCGAGGTCAGCCGTGGGGCAGGAGCTGGGTGGGCTGGGGAAGGCCGACCGAGTGAGCACTGGAGAGGCCGTGCAGGGGTCCGGCCGGGAGGGGGGCTGCTGACCACCCCAGCTCACCGCCAGGGAGCGGGTCAGGCACCCTTCTGCTGAGTGAGACAGAGGGGCGAGTTGGGGTGTTCGGAGCTCAAGGACCACAGATGCTCCTCACCAGGCCCGTAGAGGGGTCAAAGCCCACCGGGCCTGAGGCTAGCCTGGGGTTCCTAGACCCTCCCCTCGGGCCCCAGAGGTAAGGGCCCCCACCCATCCTGTTCCTGACCTGCTCCTCGCACACTGCCCTCCCCACCCAGCTGCTGCCTCCCGCAAGGCGGGCACACACCCCGCAGGCCCAGTTTCCCATGGCGTCGGCATCTCCCAGGGAACAGCCGCGTCCTTCCTCCACCGGGCGGCAGTGACCCCACCCCCAGGGGGCCGGCTGTGTCATGGGCTGAGGCCGGCCGGCCGGCCAGCTCTCCGCAGAGCCCGGCTTTGGCCAGGCTGCTGGTGACGGGGACCGGCGGAGGGCGTGAAGGCTTCCATGCCCTCCCTCACCTCCCGGCGGCCCTGGATCCATGGAGGGGGAGGGGGACAGCAGTTACTGGGCGCCCACACTGCGCAGTGTGCCAGGGGCTCAATAAGACACACGTGCCCCATCCTAGAGGAGATGGCCCCAAGAGGCTGAGTCCCGCACCCGGGTTTACACAGCTCATCCCTCGTCACAGCGCGGAGAGGAGGGAGGCCTGTCTTGTTTCGCAGGGGAGCAAACAGGCTCAGAGACGACGTGTGTGGGGACAGGGGAGTCAGAGGTGGACCAGGCCTCTGGCCCCTGTCCTCGAGGACAAGCCACCAAAAACATTCAGGAGACCTCAGAGCACTTGGAGCCTCAGTTTCCTCATCCATAAAATGGGGTCAGTGACCCCCCGCCCCTTGGGGATGGGGGCAGCGTGAGAGAGGACAGGATGGGGCAGTGTGGGGATGGTGGGGTGGCCCCCGCACCCCCAGGCACCCCCCGGGCACTCTGCTCAGTGACAGCCTCTACCACTGCCAGCCCAAGGACGAGGTTGGGCAAGTGCGAAAAGGCAGGTTGTCAAGAGGCGCGTGGGAGACGGCTCCTGGCTTGGCCCCTGGGTGCGGGCACCCCAGGGGCTCCCACACCCTCAGACAGCCACCGCAGCCCATCCTCGCCAAGGAGCATACCTCCAAGCACGTGATGCCCTGGGTGCTGAGAAAGCTGTGCCCATCACCTGGCCTGTTTCCCCATCGGTAAGGCCAGGAGAGGGAAGCCCCGCCTTGGGACAGGCTGTCCTCTAGCACGAGAGATGCTGGGGGGCCCCCCGGGGTCCTGGGCACCAGGCGCGAGTGTGCAGTGCACGAGACAGATGCTCCTCCAACTGGGGGTCCGGGGGTCTGCACCAGCGCTGGAGCGGCAGGACCTGGGAGACCTGGGGACCCAGAAGACATGGGAGCCCAGAGCCTGGGGCCGTGGGACCTGGGAGCCACGGGGACCCAGACCTGCAGGGCCACCTGAGGCTCCAAGTTGCCAAGGGTGCATCGAGAATGGGGACCTGGGGACCAAGTGAGAGGTGAGGGGCTGGCCGGGAGGATGGGAGGAGGGTTCAGGACGGGGGGATCACATTGCTCTTGACCCCTTGCGGGACGCAGGATGCCCAGGCCGGGGGTGGGGTGGTAACTGAGGCGGTGGTGACTGAGGGGACCAATGATGGATGGGTGGATGGTTGGCACAGAGGTAGGGGGATGTGTGTGGCCGTGTGGATGGATGGATGGGTCCCTGGATGGTTAATGGGTGGACCTGTGAGCACAGGGGTGGGTCGAGATGTGTAAACAGGCTCTGCCGCGCCCACAACAGGTGTTGAGAAAACTCTCACCAGTAGGACAGACCAGATAAGCCCCCTGAAGCTGCAGCCCAGGTGGGGAGCAGCAGGGGGCTCGCCCCAAGGGAGAGTTTCCTTAGGTCGCTGGAGTGCCCAACTTTGAGAGGTAGTGAGGTTCCTGTCGCTGGGGGCATTCAAGCAGAAAATGGGCCGCCACTTCCTCAGAGTGCCGTGGAAGACTCCTGCGGCAGGTCGGGGCCCGCTGTCGTGGTCCGCTGTCGTGGTGTCTGGATAACAAGGAGAGAGAATTTGGGTTCTGAGGCCCACAGGAGGCCATGGTCTCTGTTGAGCCCAGCTTTCTTTTGGACAGAAAATTCTCTCCCTGTGTGGGGCCAGACGAGCATGCAGCTGCCGTCCCCACCGTGAGAATCGGGCTGGAATCCGCAGCAAAATTCCCCCATCCTGCACAGGCCAGGGCCAGGGCAGGCGGGGGCCCAGGCCCAGAACAAGGCTTTGACCCAGAGACCTGGGCAGGCCCGGCCCCAGCCTCCCTGACCTTCTGTGGGCACGTGAGGCCCTCCCTGAGCCTCGGGTCCCTGGAGGATGAGATGGGAGCCCTGGTGGCCTCTGGACAGCAGCTGTGTGTGGGCTCCGGGCCCACCTGCTCCCGGGGGCTCCCTGGGGGCCGTGGGTGGGAAGAAGCCGTGAGTCATTGTCCCCAGGGGCTTCGCCTGGGAAGCTCCCACTGACCCCTGTGGGCTGGGCCCAGGAGCAGCTGGCAGGGGGCGAGGGCGGGGCGCTCCGTCCAGCGGGGGTCCCCTCCAGAAATGGCCGGGACCCGGCCAGACCCCACAGCTGCTGAGGGGAGCCCGCCCTGTGTCCCTTCTCCGACCCACGGGGGCCAGGGAAGCTGGTGACACAATCCCCTCTGTCAGGCAGATGAGAGAATGAGCGAGTCCTGGACCCGTGCTTAGGGCTCCGTGAGGCTAGGGTGGGGGTGGCTGGGGGACTGAGGCCAAGGAGGGGCCAGGCACCCCCGGGTCGTCTCACAGCGAGGGGGGTGGGCTGGCAGCCCCGTCTCTCCCGCCGGACGGAGACCCCGGGCGGGCGGCCGCGCGCCCGGGAAGCGGCCAGCGGAGTCTTTGTTCCCTGTCCACCCAGGCTTCCTCCGGGAGCCGGGGCAGACAGCCCCCTTGTCCTGACCGCGGCGGGCAGGGCCGCGGCGGGCGGGTGTTGGGTTGAGGCCTCTGGGGAGCTGACGGAGGATGCGGAACCGCCCTCGCCTCCTGCCCGCCTCCCTCCCCCGTCCCAGGCCGGCCTCTGGACGGAGGGCCAGCCCTGGGCCCCGGTGGACGCCCCCTCGCCCGGCCCGCCCAGTGACTCACTGCTCCCCTGGCCCAGGGCCACCGCCGGCTCCTGGCGGGAGGCGAGGAGAGCGAGGTTGTGCCTGCGGCGGGAGCCGCGGGGTCGGTGCGAGCCCCACTTGCCGGGAGGGGCTGGAGCCGGTGAGGCGGGAGGCTGGGACCTGCGGGGTCCGAGACGGCCGCCCCCTCCCCACGCCCCGGGCCTTCTCTGTCTCCACCATGGAGAAGGAAGTGACCTGAGAGCCAGCCCCCGGCCGGAGCCGCCCGGGGCCCGGAGGGCAGCGCCGTGGGCCCCCGGCTGCCCGCTCCCCGCCTCGCCAGGCATGAAGGGTGGCGGCGGCGTGTGGAGCCTCATGTGGAAATACTGCATCTCCGTGAGGACCCTCAGGTACCGGGGGGACGGGCGAGTGGACGCAGCTGAGCCCGGCCGTGGTCGGCAGGCGGGGTCGAGCGAGCACCGGCTTGCCTGGTTCTATTGGCTCCGGGAGGTCCAGGGCAGCCCAGCTCGAGGGCTGGAGGCAGGACGGATCCCCCGGCGCCCTCCTCTGGGGCTCTGGGGGTGCCCAGGTGCCCTGCATGATGCCCGGCAGGCTCCGAGTGGCTGGCAGCCTCCCTGGTGGGCGTTTGCCACGGCACACTGGGGGACCTGTCCCCAGCCCCCTTGACTGTCTCCCCGGGTGAGATGTGCTCAGCGCTCAGCACTCAGCGCAGGACTGTTTGCCCCCATGGTCCACGTGCGGGCCCCCACGCTGAGCTGCCGTTTCACTGGCCTTGGCGAGTGACACGGCCTCACCTCTCCGGCCAGAGTTTCCACCTGCAGATCCTAGAGCTTAGCGGGAGGGCTGAGGGAGGGGGCAGTGGTGGGGCCTGGCTCCCAGCCAGCACGAGGTAAGCTGACTCCCCTTCCGCCCGCTGGGGGTGCCCGGAACCAGGTGTGATGGGGGGTGGAGCCGGCGGTGCACAGAGCTGGCCCGGGGGCGGGGGCACCACCCCCGCCAGCCGGTCCCAGCCCCACCCCGCCCCCGGGGCTTGTTTCCAGCCTCCGCAGCTGCTGAAAGGGCTCAGAACTGGAGCAGCCGCCAGGGAGCTCTAGTGACCTCAGACCAGGCTGGGCTCCGAGGCTATAGGGGGTGGGTGAGGCTTTGAGACCCCGCCTATTTGGAGAACACCTTGGGGCATATTTTAACTGCAAGGGGAGGTTTTAGGAAGAATAGGGGTGGGAAAATCCCCTGTCTTTCTTCTCACCCTCATTACCTGGTGTGTAAACTATATAAACTCTCCGTTGCTTCCTCCCTCCCTTCCTGCCTTCTTTCTTTCCCCCAATACTTGTGACCACTTAAATGAAATGCCTACAATAAAAATAATAAAATGTCAGGATCAGGAAAAGCACAGTTTAGGATATCACTGCTTGAAAGTGAAGCTGCTCAGTCGTGTCCGACTCTTTGCGACCCCATGGACTGTAGCCCACCAGGCCCCTCCGTCCATGGGATTTCCCAGGCAGGAGTACTGGAGTGGAGTGCCATTTCCTTCTCCAGGAGAGCTTCCCAACCCAAGGATTGAACCTGGGTCTCCCGCATTGGAGGCCGACGCTCACTGCCTGAGCCACCAGGGAAGCTATCATGACTTGGCAGGGGAAAAAAATAGCAGAGCAGGAGAGAGATGTGCCAGATCCTGGGGTCCTTTTGTGGAGATGAAAATGGCTTGAGCTTCCCAGCAGCCAAGGGGAAAGGAGAAAGCCAGCCTCCCCGGGCTCTCTCACCGTGAGAAGCCAGCGTGTCAAGGGCCTTGGCTGTCTCTGCTGCTAGGGAGAGTGTGTGGGAGCCCTGGGCCTCGCCCCTGAGTGGACGGGACGGTGAGAGCATTGCAGGCCAGGATGAGGGCAGGCAGTGAGGGCTGAGGCTCCTCTTGGGTGGGGAGGCCGGCTGGCCGAGGGAGCAGAGGGAGGGAAGCCCCCCTCAGTGTGAGTCAGCAGCCGCCTGTCCCTCCTCAGCCCCTGGGACAGACCTCCCCGGGCGGGCACCTTGGAGGCCGGGCGGAAGGCGGGTCCCTGCGCGCCCCTTCTCTGTGGCCGCAGTGGGATTTTCCTACGTCCTGTTCTCTCCCGTGGTTTCCGGGGACAGGCACTCGGGAAAACTCATGGCTTGTTTACAGGATGCGGTGGGCCCAGGCCTTGCGGTGGGCACTGCCTGCCAGGGCCTCATGCCAGGGCCTCAGCCCTGGGGAGCAGCGGCCCCGGCGGGGGTCACTGCACAGCCACCCGAGCCCGGGGGCTCAGTCACTGGCCCTGGGGGCTGCGGGCGCTGCTGGCTGCCTAGTGGTGGCAGCCGTCAGTGACAGAGGGCCCGCTCTAGGGGGCTGCGGGCACCAAGTCGGCACTGGGTTTGCCCCCAAAGCCCCACTCAGTGCCTGTACGTACAGGGCGCTGTGTGGTTACTTGGCAGGACAGGCCCGGCAGCTGGGGGGCCGCGGGGGGCTTCAGGCTCCAGCAGATGCACTCTGGCCTCTGGGCCCACACCCTGCTTGTTTGGGGGAGCCCCCAAAAGAGCCAAGACCATTCCCGAGAGAGACAGATGGACAGAGGGGGCCAGCGCACACTGGGGTGGGGGATCCCACCCCCTGGGCTGCGGAGGGAGAGCTGAGTCAGCAGGCGGGCGGGGGCTGGCGGGGGCAGTGGCGGCCACAGGGGCAGACTGCGGGGCTGCGATGGACGCGCATACTTTCCCACTTGCGTCTTCAGATTCCGCGCCCCGTGCGCCTGTCGCCCTGGCCGGGCCGCTCACATCTGGAGAAGCGGGAGGTGTGTGGGGAGCAGGCTGCCTGGCCAGACCTGGACCCCCGCCAGCGCTTCGGGGGCCGCGTCCGGGACGTCAGCAGCAGGGTCCCTGGGCCTCGGGCTGAGGTCGCTGAGCGGGGGACCCCAGGCTCAGGACGCACATAGCCCGGGGAGCGGGGGCGCAGAGCTCCCCGGCCCGCGGCGGTGCGCGACTGCCAGCCAGCTGCTCGGTGTCTCTGACCCGTTTCTTGCCTGTTAGATGGGGGGCAGTTCCAGCAGGGCAGGCTTCTTGGGGCGATCCTGAGGGGGTCCCCGTCAGCACGCAGAGGCCAGTGACACAGTGCGGGGGGCCCAGGCTCGTAACTCAGGGCACCCCCCCCCACACCCCCACACCCCCCCACCCCGCCGCAGAGTCTGGAAGCAGCTCAGCCCGTTCGCGTAAGTGGCTTTAGGGTTGTTCTGAGATTAAATGGGTCGGTGCCTGTGGGCCTGCAGGCAGGGTAGGGGTGTGTGTGTGTGTGTGTGTGTGTGTGTGTGTGTGTGATACGTCGGGCAAGAAAATCACTTGTGCATCTGGCATTACTTGGGAACGAGAGATGGTTTCTGCCCTAGGGGAGCCGGTGGGGCGTTTGAGCTGCGGTGGGAGGTGGGGGGGGTGTTGGAGCCGCCGGTTGGGGGCGGGGAACAGGGCAGCCCCCTTGGGGCGCAGGCTGGGGATAGGGCGGTGGGGGAGCTTGGCCGAGCAGACCCCGGCCCCAGCATCTGGGAAGGTGTGCTGGGGCACAGCTGGCAGCCGGGCCCCCGGGGCGTCCGGGGAGCGTCCTGGACAGTGAGCCGTCCGAGGCCCCTGTGCAGGGCCTGTGTGCACACCTCGCGGGTGGGGCCTCGCAGCCTACACACCAGCCTCTCCTGACCCCCCTCTCTGGGCAGCCGGGGCGGGAGATCTGAGCTGCCCTCCGAGCTCACCCAGACCTTCAGGCTTCAGATGCCCTGAGCCTCAGCCCTGCCGTCTTCCCTCCTCTGCCCTCTCCCCCCACGGAGTCTCTGTGCAAGACTTGAAGACCTACTCAGTGCCCGGCATCTACCCTGGGAGGGTCACTGTCTGCCCCCACAACCACCGCCTGGCGAGAGGAGGAGCCAGGGCCCCGAGAATCTGGCGTTGTTAGTTTCCTATGGGGTCACTGGGGTTCCTTCTTCGTGGGGCGGCTCTCACCCTCAGGGAGGTGGGCGGGGAGGTGGCAGAGGGGGGCACAGGCCACCCCAGCAGGTGCCGAAAGCCAGAGCACCTACTGTGCACTGGGCCCCAGCAGTGAGGACGCGGACGGCTGGGTCTCACGGGGCTGGAGCTGAACGATAAATAAACTGATGAAGACGTCTTCAGACAGGGACTCAAGGAAGAGGGTGAGACTGGGGAGAGTGATGGAGCAGCCGAGCAGAAGGGGCCACGTGACCTGGTGGTCCAGAGAGGCCTCCCCAAGTGCCCTTCAGCTGAAGAACAGGCCCATCCCTGCAGCGAACGGTGTCAGCTGTAAAAGGCAGGACACGCTGTGACACGGATGAGCCTTGAGAATCGCAGGCGGAGGGTGGGGGCTGGTCACGCAAGGCCACAGACACGAACGTCCCCAGGAGGCGAGTCTGCTGACCCAGGAAAACACGAGCCCTTGTGCAGGCTGGGGTGGGACGTAGAGGGACTGCCTAATGGGTGTTTCTTTCTGGGATGACGAAAATACTCCAGCCTCAGACGGTGGTGATGTTTGCACGACTCTAAAATGCACTGAAAGCGTTGACTTGCTCGCTTTATTTTTGAATTTTTGTTTTGGCTGCACCGGCGAGGCATGCGCAACCCTAGTTCTCCGGCCAGGGATTGAACCCTTGAGGTGCTGAGCCCAGCCCTGGAGCCGTCAGGGAAGGCCTGTGAGCGGCACACTTTAAATGGGCAAATGTTACAGAATGTGAGTTCTATCTCAGCGAAAATGTTTTTGAAACAAGACAGAGAAACACCTGGGTCAGGGGGTGGCCTTGAGCTGAGAGTGGCAGAAAGGAGCAAACTCAGCAGTGCCAAACACCCTGAGCGGGAGCAGGGTTGGAGGGGAAGGGAGTTGGGGATGGATGTGCGGTCGGGTCAGGTCGAGGACTTCAGTCAGCTGAGACAAGGGAGGATGCAAAGCAGGATAAAGCTCCAACTGTGCTTTCCGTGTCAAAACAATCAGGCTGCCGTGAGCAAACGAGATTGGGGTGGGGGGGCGTGGTGTGGGCTGGGGAGGCTGGCGAGAGCTGTCAGGAGATGCCCGGGGGCTGCCCCTGGGGACAGACCGCCCCATGGAGGATGACCTCCTGGAGGTCGGGGGATCGAGCCATGGCCCCTGGAGTGGGGGATGGGCCGGGCAGTGTCTTGGGGTGACCAGGGGCTCTGAGGGTGGGGGACCAGGAGCTGAGTGTAAGGCGGCCTTGGGGGGCCCACCTGACCACAAGGAGGCTAGCTGACCGCCCCACCCCCTGGTCCCCTGTGGGCCAGAGCAGCTTTAAGACTAAGTAGGGCAGACTCTTGCCAGGCCACCTGTCGTCTGCCTTGTCCTGCCTGCCCAGGCTGGCCCGCAGCGAGAGGGTCAGTGCCGAGTGGCTGGAGAGCCAGCCGGGCCCTGCGCTTCTGAACAAAGCAGCCTCGAGGAAACTCGAGTGGCCCCTGAAACGCGATCAGCCACGAAAGCCCGGCCAGCAGGAAGCTGTATTATTCATTGAGCAGAGCCCCTGGGGCCTGCCTGGTCTCCGGCCACCTGTGCCGCCCAGACCTGGACGGAGCACCCCCAGGGCAGTGTCCACAGCTGAGGGCCCGAGGGTGCCCGGGGCGTGGTTTCCTGGATGCGGGCTGAGCTGGGAGGAAGTGGGACCTCAGACGGAGGCGGGCGGCCCGCAGCTGGTGCTCCGGGGCCACGGACGCAGGCAGGGTGCCGGGCGCAGGAAGACCGCCGCCTCTCCCCAGGGACTGTGAGTACACCCACTGCCCGCCCCAGGGGGCAGGGACAGGGCTCAGGCACCCAGGGGACCCGCGGGGCACCGACCGTCCTGGGGCAGCGGCCGGGCGGAAGGCCTCCCACCCACCCAGGGCTTTGGGCCGCTTCCTGGGACTGTTTTCTGCCCCCCTGCTTCTCCACGCCTGGACAAGGTGGCGTGGTCGGTGGCCCCGGCGTTTCCCACAGCGGCCTGGAAGGGCGGTCGCAGCTGCAGGAGGGAAGTTTACGGGCTTCCCTGCGGTGAGACCCGCCCCATGCCCTGTAGGGGGAGGATGGCCAGAGCCCCTCCGCTCACGCAGGCCGAGGTTCTCTGTCTAGGGCCCACGACCCCCGTGAGAAAGAGAGATGCTGGGCCATGCCCATTTCACAGCCGAGTCAACTGAGGGCCCAGAGGCCCCATGTGTGGTGGGTGGAGCCCCCATCTCCCGCGGAACACGCTCGGGGCACTTGTAGGCTGCGGCAAGGGGGCAGAGGACGTCCCCAGGCTCCGGGACCTGGGCCTCCTGTCTGCCCACCAATCCACTGCGGGCCACTTTGTCCTAAGTGGGCTCTGCCCCGGGGACGCCCCGCCTGCCCCACCGACAACTGTGGCTTCTTTCTGAACTGGTCTAGCGTGGAGCCATGAGGCTGGAGGGGCCGGGACAGTCCCAGTGGGGGAACCACTCTGTGTGCGCGGAACAGCGACTCAGCGAGGCGTGGGTGCGGTCCCTCAGGAAATCCCCGGGTGAGGTGGGACCGGCCACCTGGCCCCTCAGGGAGATTCCCGCCCCGGGCGGCCATCCCCCCTGGTGACCTGAGGGCCTCAGGTGCGCAGTGTCCCAGGCCGGCGTGCGAGGCGGACCTGGGGTTTGGACTCCAGAGTGACCCCCAGCCCCTGTGCGTGGCACCGCCTGTCTCTGGGGGCAGGGGTCAGTGCTCCTGTGACGACCCCATCCCTGGGTGCACTTCTTCCTAAGGAGGGGGTGTCCACTCCACAGGCCCCCTGGAGCCCGTACTGGGGTAGGGGATGCACGGCCAAAGGGTGAGCTCCATCCAGGGCTGCCCTCTGAGCCGGGGCCGACAAAGGCTCCCCCTGATGCAGCCACAGGGCTGCCCGCTGACCCCTGGGCCAGGGGCCACAGGAGGGTCCCGGCGGTCAGGCTGCTCAGGGCCCAGTGCTCCGGCTGCAGCTTCTCAGGCACGCCCTGCCTTTGTGGGGTCCCAAGGTACAGCGGGGGGGCCTGGCCAGGCAGATGGACGCCGGCCGGCCAGCAGAGGACCAACGTCCTGAGGGCAGGTGGAAGGGGGTGGATCTGGGACACGACAGCAGGGCCTGGGCAGGCACTGTGGTTGGCTCTCAGGAGACCCTGGGCGGGCGCTGTGGTTGGCTCTCAGGGAGCCTCAGACAAGCTGCTTCCCTCCTGGACCGCCCATCCTCTTCTGCCCCACGGGCCTCAGAGTCCCGAGCTGAGCCCCCCGCCGCTCTGCTCTCTCAGTACCTCGCGCGTCCCTAAACCCAAGCATTCCACAAACATTTACTGAGTGCCCACTGTGAGCCAAGCACTGTGTCATCTCTGGGCTTCCGAAAGGGTCGAACAAACCAGATTAAAAGGCACAGAAGGTGGTGAGTGGTAGGGCAGGGGCCCACTGGGGCGAATATGGCTTATTTTCATAGATGCGTGGAGCCCGTTTGACACAAGCCGCTGACAGGCCCGATTCACGACCTCATGGGTGTCAGGAGCCCAGGGACGAGCGGAGCTGGGCATCATGAAGTAGGTGGACTGAGGGCGATTGGAAGAGCAGGCAGCAGGCAGAGGGCCACAGCGAAGCGGGCCTGTGGGGCCCGGGGCCCTGAGCCACGCCGTGCAGGCTGTGGGGAGCTGTGCGGGCGTCCCGCCGTTCCCTCTCCTGAAACTTCCCTAAGTCCCCGGACCGAGTCCCTGCTGCCACGTGACCTCCTCAACCCAGTTCTGCTAAAGCAGGGCCTCAGGCTCAGCCCTCCTTCCTGCTGACCCTCTGAGGCAACGGGTCGCCACTGTGTAGATGTCCAGGTCTGTCAGCCCTGGCTCTGCACCCCGCCCGTGCCGGCCTGGTCCACTCCGCTTTCTGCTTTGCCGTCACCAGAAAAGTTCAGGTTGGTGGGGGCACCTTTCCTGCACACCTTAAAGAGTCTGAACCCTCGGGAGTTTTTCCCAGGGCCTGGACACTTATTTGCAAGTGACACTTTCCCCTAAGGGCTTCCCGATAGCTCAGTTGGCAAAGAATCTGCCTGCAATGCAGGAAACCCTGCTTCGATTCCTGGGTCAGGAAGATCCGCTGAAAAGGGACAGGCTGCCCACTCCAGTATTCTTGGGCTTCCCTGGTGGCTCAGCTGGTGAAGAATCCGCCCGCAGTGTGGGGAGACCTGGGTTCGATCCCTGGCTTGGGAAGATTCCCTGGAGAAGGGCAAGGCTACCCGCTCCAATATTCTAGCCTGAAGAATTCCATGGACTGTATAGTCCATGGGGTGGCAAAGAGTCAGATGCAACTGAGCGACTTCACTTCACTTTCCCCTGGAGCGTCACCTGGGTGGGACACAGAGACCATGGAGCTGCCGGGCCCCCACCCCACACTGTCCCCTGGACACCTGCTGGCCTCATTGTGTTTGGAACCCCTTCTGTTTGGAGAGAGCCAGGGCTACGTAGAACCCCAGCGTCAGAGAGCTGGAGCATGTGGGTCTTCAGACCCCTGCTCAGAAACGAGGCCACGGACACAGCAGGAAGACCGGCCAGGTGTGGTCACGCTGTCTGGAGATCCACGGCCCCCAGGCTGGGACCTGGGTCCACTGGGCATCGCCTCTGCAGGCTGTCGGCCAGGTGCAGGCAGGAAGGAGGGTCCACGCGGCTGCCTTCCCTCCCCTGAGTCCCCTGAGCGTGGGCCAGGCCACCCTGAGGCGCCCTCTGACCTTCACCAAGAGCCTGTGGAGGAGTGTCACCAGCCCCCTTCAATGGAGGAGCACAGCAGCGCCCAGAAAGAGTGACATCACCCGCCTCCAGCACAGCAGTGAGACGCCAAGGCTGGCAGAGCAGAGCGCCTGGGCTGCACCCAGAGGGCTGGCGGGGTGCTGGGCTGCGGCCGAGCAGCAGAGGCAGGCTGAGGGCACAGACCTCCGTGGGAGCCCCCTCTGCGGCTTTCCTGGGCATGTGCCCTCGGGTGTCTCAGGTCAGCTCACCAGCCTTCCCGGTAGAGGCCCTGTGGTCACAGGTGACAGAAAAATCGGGGTCAAACAGGCTCATCTATAAAGGGGCTTTTCCAATTCATGGAACTGGAAAGTCTGGGGTAATGGCTTCAGGAACGGCTGGACCCAGGAGTTCAGTTTATGGACTGGGTCTGAGCTTTTCAGCTCTCTCTTTGCTTTCCTCTCTGCTGGCTTCGCGTTGGCCTTCTCCACGTGGGTGCCTGGCAAATGTGGGGAGTGCTGCCCGACCCCGTGACGGGGCCAGCTGCAGGCCCAGGCGGTGGTGAGCCTCACACTGCTTCTGGGATGTTGTTGACAGTGCCCTGGGGCAGAGGGGGGCGGGAAAGAGAAAGTTAGGACATCGGCATTCAGAGCTGACCGTCGGTGAGCGCCAAGGCCCGTGGGAGCCCCAGGGAGCAGCGGTGGAGTCTATCCAGACAGCTTCCCCGAGGCTTCCTGGAGGAGGCGGCAGCTGAGCTAAACTTTGGGGGCCTGGAGTTGACCTGGGGAGTGAGACTGGAGAGAGCAGGAGCCCTGGGGCTCAGGCCAGCTCAGGACCTGCACGCAGCAGGGTGAGCAGGCTGTGCCCGGCTCCTGGGGCACCTGCCCAGGGCCCAGAGGTCAGGACAGCTGCCTGAGGATGAGAAGGACAGGGTGCCGGGGCCTGCGAGTGGGTGAACGGTGGCCTGGCTTCCAGGCCGTGAGGACGGGGAGGAAAAGAGCACTCAGTCAGCACCGCCTGTGTGCCCATAGCTTTCTGTTGCCCTGTCCCGGCCACACCACAGCCCTGAGGCTCCCCGTCCCCTCTTTGCAGAGGAGGAGCGGCTGCTGGATCAGAACAAGGCTTTTCCAAGTCAGCCGTCTTTCCCCACAAAGGCAGAACATGCACCTCGCCCTTCGGCCAGGGTCAGCAGCCTCTGCTCTACCGGCGAGAGACTGCCAGGCTGTCCCCGGCCGTGGTGCATGGGGAAGTCACCACGTTCAAAACAGTTGTGTGTTGGAAACACTTCCCAGCAGCAGGCTGACACCAGGCCTCCCATCACATCAGCAGCAAACACAGTCAACGTGAAACCCAGGGCCTGCAAAACAGGGCTGCGTCAGAGCCGGGGATGGTGGGCCTGGAGGCCTGCACGGCGCGGTGGCTATGGACGGTCACCCGCTCTGGGCAGCCAGGAGACCAGCTTGGCTCTGAGTCTTAAAAGCGATTTTTTTTTTTTTTTTGGCCGGGCTGAGTCGCCGTTGCTTTGCGCACGCTTCTCTACCTGCAGCTAGCGGGGCCTACTCTTGGCTGCGGGTGTGGGGCTTCTCAGTGCCGCGGTTTCTCTTGTTGCGGAGCCTGGGTTCTAGGCGCTCCGGCTTCAGTGGGTGCGGCTCGCGGGCTCTGGAGCCCAGGCTCGGCCGCAGTGGCTCGTGGGCTTAGCTGTTCCGCAGCATCTGGAATCTTCCTGGAATGGGGATCAGACCAGTGTCCCCTGCGTTGGCAGGCAGATTCTTATCCACTGTTCCACCAGGGAAGTCCTTCAGCAGCGAATTTTTAAAGCCCTTCTCAGCCCCGCCTAAAGCGTGTTCACTTGGCAGAGATAAGCCAGGGTGGGAGTGGGAAGGTGGCAGGTCGGCGCCCAGCCCCCATGTGGGTGGCTGTGGCTCCCCGTGCAGCCCCCCTGTGCCTCTCTGAGCCTCAGTCTCTCCTCTGCACACTGCGGATCACATTTCCCAAGGTGAAGGTTGAATAACTGTACCTGGGCGTGTCCACGTGTCCTGGACGTTACAGTGGCTGCGTGAATGTCAGTGGTTACGTGGAGTAAAACGGCTGTTCTCAGTGTGATTATGATAATGTTATTTCTTAGTTTTTGATAGTTCTTTGGCCACGACAGATCCCAGCTGTGCCACGCAGGGCCTTCGAGCTTCCTTTGTGGCACGTGGGACCTTTAATTGCCAGATCTTCCTGTAGCTCAGATGGTAAAGAATCTGCCTGAAATGTGGGAGATCCCGGGTTCGATCCCTGGGTTGGGAAGATCCTCTGGAGAACTGGAATGGCTACCCACTCCAATGTTCTTGCCTGAGAACCCCATGGTCAGAGAAGCCTGGCGGGCCACAGTCCCTGGGGTCCCAGAGTCGGACACGACTGAGCAACTGGCACGCGGCGCTGCCCCCGGCTGTGGCAGGGGGGCTGCTGGTCATGGCGCGTGGCCGCTAGCCCCTGACCAGGGGTCGAGCCCAGGTCTCCCCGCACTGCAGACGGATTCTTCACCATCTGAGGCACCAGGAAGAAGCTCTGCTCTGCAGAAAGGGGAGTGTTGCCTGCTCCGGAGTGTGTGTAGAGCCAGGCGCATGGAGAAGGCACAGACGACGGGTGGGATCTGTCGGTGTGTCCGTCCGGGAAGCTGCAGTCAGTGTTGGGCGGCGTGGGGTCTGGAAGGGATGAGGGGCTGGATCGGGGCCAAAAGGCAGGCGGGGGCCAGAGCCCTCGGTGCTGTGCTGTCTGTGAGCGGAGAGGTTAGATTAACCAGTGCTCTTTTGGTTGCAAGTGATGAAAGCAAGCAAAGGCCCAGGCTGGCTTGAGCGGAAGGGCAGCTTTATTACTCTCGATTTCTAAAACAGACAGGGCTTCAGGTTCATTTTGATTCAGGAGCTCAAACTGTGTCAGAGACACGGGTGTTTTCTCCCTCCTTTCACAACTTCCCCCTCAGGCAACCTCTGCTCGTGGGGTCCCCCGGTTCCAGGTTTCCAGTAGTCTGTTAATAATCCCCGCAGAAACGGTTCTGACAAATCGCAGAAGAGCCTTGGGTCACAGGCTCACGCCTGGGCCAGTCGCTTTGGAGAGGGGCAGAGTCCTCAAGTTAGAGATGGAGTCCACGGATGCAAGATGGACTTAAGAGTGGAGGAGGGGATCCCCAGGGGAAACTGGGGCTCCCCAGCTGGGCTGGGCTGGCGCAGTCTTCCAGCACCCCGCTGTGAGCTGATAAGCCGCCCCAGGCGCTGTGCTCGGCAGCTTGACCTGCGTCACCCCTTCTTGTCGCCCGTTAAGATCCCCATTGTGTAGGTGAGAAAACCAAGGCCCAGGAGCTACAGCCGCCTGCCTGGGTTCACACCATGAGCAAACGGCCCGCAACCTCCGACACCGTGGCCCCAAAGCCCTTAACCGTCTGCGCACTGCCTCACGTAATGAGACCTAGGGTGGAAGAGGACGCCTGGGGACCTCGTATGGAGGACGGCGTGCAGGGGCAGGGCCACACAGGCAGAGAGGAGGGCGGCTCTGGGGTCGCAGCTGTGGGGGCATCCAGATGCTGCCCGCCTGGCTGGCCCTGTGTGAGGAGCCATGCCTCCTGCTTTCTGCTCCCGGCGTCTTAGCAGGAGGACGTGAGGCGTGAGGTTGCATTTATGCTCCCACCGCGGCACAGGGGCACTTCCGGGGAATTTCCGGAGGAAGCGGTCGAAGGGGAGGTGACCCCCGCCTGGCATAGGGCCAGGAGGGAGGCGGGCCAGATGGGGAAACAGCTGCTCCCCACTTCCCTTTTCAGCCCTGAGACTTCCCAGGCGAGAGGCCCGCCTCCCTGGTGACATCACAGCAGGTCAGAGGTCAACCCACACACAGCCTCCTTGCGCAGAGGGGCAGCCGAGGCGGTGTGGGCCCAGCGGTCAGCCCCTGGAGAAGTCTGGCCCCTGAGTGCCAGTCCTCGATGCTGCCGCCTTGCTGTGTGGCCTCGCGTCAAGCCTCAGGACTCAGTTTTACGTCTACAGAGTGGACCCAAGATGACCTCCTAGAGAGGACAGAAGAAGGCGGCTTGAAGGCCTGGCACCTGCGGAGGCCAGTGAGAAGCGGCCGCGACGACTCCCTCCTGCGCGTGCTGAGCGCCGAGGGGGAGCAGCTGAGACCCCGCCGCCCAGCTCTCTGCGGGCCAGGATGTGAGGCCTTGGGCGAGTCACCACGCTTCTCTGGGCCTCAGTCGCCTTGTCTGGGAAATGGGTGTCTCTTTCCCGCTGGGCGGTGAGGCGTCCCTCCCCTCGCAGCTTCCCTTCCTGCCCAGCCGAGCATCCGGAGCATGAGGCTCTGCCCATGCCCTCAGCGCTCAGGCCAAGGTCCCTGGTGCCCCCTCTCAGGTGGCAACTGGCCCCCAGCGGTGCCCCCCACGCTCTGTCATCTGGGTGATCCAGCGGCCGTGGGCGGTCATGGGAGGAGGGCCCAGCGGTGCCTCTGGAGGCTGAGCCTTTGCTAACAGCGCCCTGGCCCTCTTCTGGGGGATCCGCCTGCCCCCATCCTCACTGCGGCGGGCACTGGGTCAGCACCCCACCCATGGTGTGACCGTCTCCTGCCACCTGCCCCTCGGGCCGGGCTGGGAGCCAGAGGAGCGTCTGCAGGGTGTCACTGCCCGCAGGGGTGGGGGCCTCCGGAAGCCGGACCCGGAGGACGGCACGCCGGGCGACTCGGACCCGCGTCTTTGCTCCTGAGTCTGTCCTGTTGCTCTCATTCACTCGCTCAGTCGTGTCTGCCTTTTTGGACCCCATGGACTAAAGCACAGCATGCCTCCTTGTCCATCACTGTCTCCTAGACTCTGCCCAAGTTCACGTCTGTCGAATCGGTGACGCCATCCAACCATGTCATCTCGGCCTGCTCCCCTGTAAGAGGGGGAGAAAGACGCCCACCCGCGGTGAGGGCTTTGTAACCCCGAGTGGGAAGTGCGACAGGGAGAGTCTGGGGCTGCAGCAGGGCGGGTCCAGCCGGGTCAGAGCCCAGCTCCGTGCCGGCCGCGGGCTCTCCTGAAGGCTGCCTCCCGCCCGCCCCACTCAGGCCTCGGTTCTGTTTAAAGGGCAGATCAGTTCCCTGGGGTCCCGGACGCTGCTGGTGGGGCCCCCACCCCTCCAGAGAACGCTTGAGGGCTAGGGTTCTGCCTCCCGTGGCACCGGCTGGGCCCTGAGCTCTGACAGCCCGGGGCAGCCACCCCAGAGATCAGTGTGCCAATTCGTGTCTCATTTCATGCCCGCTGTGGCCCCAACAGCAAGGCCGACTGTGCCCGGGCCGGCCCGAGGGGGGCCCCGGGCTCCCTGGAAAGTCGCAGGTGGCCCCACCCCACTCGGCTATGGTTATTAGGGCTGGGGCACCTTGCTACCCACCCATCGGTGGCCCCCCGGTGGGCAGCTGGTATCTTTGGCATCCAAGAGGGTGAAGGTGGAGCCCAGGTACGCTGACGGAGGGAATTTGTGGCCATGCCTTGCACTCCCGCAGTACGCGTCGTTAGGGATTTTGGCCGGCTTCTTGCTGACAAGGGTAGGGGGTCACGGCTTCAGGTTCTGAAGTCATTGTCTATAGAGTTGGGAACTAGCCGGTAAACTCCCCCTGAGGACCCCTTACGTTGCCGCGGCTTGCAGAGCCCCTGGTTCGGTGCCCGCCCTGCGGGGGAGCTCAGGGCCCACGGTGGGCTGAATCCCTGGGCCACACCAGATGGGGGACCCCCACGTCCCAGCTGGGGATAGAGGGGTTCCCAGCTGACCTGCTTAACCTCCTGCGCCGGCTCCGTTCGGTGTTTCCCCGTAAACCTCTGGAAGCCGCACTGCCCGGCACAGCGGCTGCTGGCTATGGGGGCATACGCAAGTCTCAACTAGTGAAAATGAACTTGTTAAAGAAGTCAGCCCCCCAGCTAAGCCTGTTCCGAGTGCCCAGTGGCCTCGTGGCTAGGGAGGACCCCTTGGCCCAGCCTCACCTTCGAGGTCACCCTGGCCCGTGCTGGCCGCCCGGGATTCAGCGCCGTCCCTGTCACCTCGAGAGGCTCCTGATCTGCTGGGGGCAGGAGGGCCGGAAGCACCCAGTCCCAGAGTGGGAACATGGCTCCCGGAGACTGCTGAGGGGCGAGCCCTAGGGCCCCCCGCGCCCCAGCCCTGTCCTCCCCACAGGAAGCAGGTGCAGCCAGGGAGGGGGCGGGGGGGGTGGGAGCCGAGGGGCACCCATGTGCACTTCCCAGCTTTTCTAGTAGAGGGGCGTGCCTTTCATCACCCCAGTGCCCACATACTCCCCACAGGAGCCGTTAGTGTCCATGGCTGAAAACTCACAGCTAGCTGCGAGAACCCGATTTAGAGGAACGTGAAGGCTGTGAGTTTTATTCACGGCGCAGCATCTGTCTTGGTTTGAAAGATGTTAACGTGTGAAGCGTAGTAGTTTGGTCTGTCGGCTGTGTTGGGTGTGTATATGGGATGCAAGATCCCCTAAAATAGCTCAGCCCCCGGCCCCCTGCCTGAGAAGTGCTGGAACCTCCAGCAACGTGCCTCCCTGGGCAGCGCCCGGGCAGCAGGGGTGGGGGACCACCTGATGGGGTCTCCACGGGGCAGCATGTTCGGGTTTTGCGGTGGGAGGGAGCGAGGTGCCCCCTCCACGTCCTGGCTCCCACCCCCTGCCTCCCTGCGCACAGGCAGCCTGCAGGTCCCCAAGCCGCCCTTGCTGCTGGGCGGCGCCCGGCCCGGCTGCCCGTCCCCTCCAGGCGCCGGGCCCCGGCGTTCGGGAGCCTCTCTGCTGTGTGGGGACAGAGAAGATTGACACCCTTGCCCTGCTACAGACCCCTGCCCCACCTGGCGCACAGAAGGTGCTCGGTACATATCACTGGGTGGGCGGATGCCCGACACCCCTCGGGCTCTGGCTGTGTCTTCTCTTTGGGGATTCCCCAGGAGTGCAAGGAGACAGACACCCCCGTGGGCGGTGTGCTCACAGCACTGTCCACCAGTTTCTCCTCTGGGGGCCACGGCTTTATTCTCAGTGGTATTCAAGTCCCACTCAATACTTTTAAGTGTAGATTCATTGAGTTATTTTGAAACAATTTCAGTCCTGAAGACACCTGCAAGAGTTGGAAAAGATAAAATCTTCCATGCACCTTTCACCCAGCTTCATCATAAGTAACATTTCACCGAATTTCACTCTTTCGCAAAAGAGTTTTTTCTCCCGAAACTGTTTGAGAGGTCATCACAAACTTGCTGCCCAATGACCTTTACTCCTAAATAAGGCTTCAGCTTGTGTTTCCTAAGAGCAAGGACATTCTCTTATGTAACTGCGATCCAGTAGCCAAATTCATGAGACAGCTCTAGGATCTGAAACACACTTTAAAGGGACTTCCCTGGTGGTTCAGTGGTTAGGACGCCACTGCAGTGGGGGCGGGGGTGTGTTCCACCCTGGTTGGGTAGCTAAGATCCCACATACTGCACGCAGCGCCACCAAAAAGATTTTTAAAAATACAATTTACAGTCATGTCTCGCCAGTCATCCAAGTGATCGCCAGTCTTTTTTCCAGTCTCCGTTCTTCCGTTGTATTTCGTCATCATGGGAAACCTCGTGTCTTTTTCCATCACTGTCTTGTCCCGCCCCAGTCCCCAGCAATCACTGATCTTTCTGTCTATAAATTAACCTTTCTGAGCATTTCATGTAAATGGCTTCACACAGTAAATGACCTTTGTGACTGGCTTCTTCCGCTTCACCTGTTCAAGTTTCAGCCTTGCTTTAGCAGGGGTCGGGACATCACCCCTTCTTAGCCATACTCTTGTAGAGAGAGACCGCATGCAGTTTATCTGCTGACCACAGCTGAGGAACATCTGGGTTGCTTCCACTTTTCGAGTGTTGCAAACACAGTACTGGGGACATCACCATAGACGTTTTTATATCCTAAATACGAGTCTCTGGTTTTAATGATTTGTGGATATTTTCCTCCGGTCTGGGGCTTGCTTGTCTTGCGTTGTGTTAGTTTCAGATGTACAGCAAAGTGATTCATATATATATATATATATATATATATATATATATATATACACATATATACTTTTTAAGATTCTTTTCCATTGTAGGTTATTACAAGGTACTGAGTATAGACTCCTGTGCTTTATAGTAGGTCCTTGTTGGTTATCTATTTTATATTCGTCGTGCCTTTTGAAGTGAAGTGCAAAAATTTTGAAAAAGTCCAAATTATCACGTTTTTGTTTGATGTCTTATGTCTTTGAGGTCATATCTGAGGATCATTGCCTAATTCAAGGTCAGAAAGATTTCCGCCTATGTTTTCTTCCAAGAGTTTTATAACTGTAACTCACATTCAGATCTTCGATCATTTTGAGGTAATGTGTGTGTATAATGGGAATCAAGGGGCCAAGTACCACATTTTTTCTGGGTAGATAACCAGTTGTCTCAGCACTGTCTATTGCAGAAACTATTCTGTCCTATGAATTGTCTTTTCAAAAACCCTTTGATCATAGAGAGTAGGAGTGGGGAGAAAGATTTTTAAAACCTTTTGACCATAATACAATACTGTTTTAAATGTTCTTTGTAAAAATTCATTTGGCTGCATTGGGTCTTAATTGCATCACGCAGGACCTCCGTGTCATCACGCGGGGTCTCTCACCAGGGTGCACAGACGCTCTAAGTCATTCCGTGGCGTCTGGGATCTTAGTTCCCCAGCCAGGGGAACTGGTGTCCCCTGCTTTGGAAGGCGGATTCTCAACCACTGGACCGTCAGGGAAGCCCCCTGAATGTTACCTTCGTGAGGGTGAGGACCTTCCTCCATTTAACAAAAGTGTATCCAGGCCACTGGGGCGACTGGATGCTGAGCTCTGCTGCCTGGGATCCACCGCCGCTTCCCTGCTGTGTTCTTGGACTTGTGGCCAAAGGGCCCCTGTGGTGAGTTTGCACGATGACTTGTCATCATGGAGCTCTGGCTGCCGTCCATGAGGTCGCCAAGGGATGGACACGACTGAGTGTCTTCACTTTTACTTTTCACTTTCATGCCTTGGAGAAGCCGATGGTAACCCACTCCACTACTCTTGCCTGGAAAATCCTAGGGACGGGGAGCCTGGTGGGCTGCCGTCTATGGAGTTGCTAAGAGTCAGACACGACTGAGCGACTTCACTTTCACGTTTCACTTTCCTCCATTGGAGAAGGAAATGGCAACCCACTCCAGTGTTCTTGCCTGGAGAATCCCAGCGACGGGGGAGCCTGTTGGGCCGCCGTCTATGGGGCCGCACAGAGTCAGACACGACTGAAGCGACTTAGCAGCAGCAGCAGCTCTGGGTGCAGCGTTCCTCCGAGTGTGCTCTGACGAAACTTGCAAACTGCCTGCTTAGGTGTCCACCCGTTCTGCTTTTTTTTGGAAAGACATTCACCTGCTGGGTCGTGCCAGGTCTTGGCTGCGGGGTGAGGACCGCGATCTGCACTCACCGCGGCACGCGGGTCTGGGCTGCAGGGCTGGGACCCGCGATCTGCACTCTCTGCTGCACACGGGTCTGGGCTGCACGCGGGTCTGGGCTGCGGTGCACGGACTCCTCGGCTGCAGCGTGTGGGCCTAGTTCCTTGACCAGGGATCACACTCCCCCCCACTCCCGCATTGGGAGCTCAGGGTCTTAGCCAGCGGACCAGCAGGGAAGTCCCTCCTCAGGTTCTGAGGTTTGTGACGCCTTAGTATAGAGCCATTTCTCAGACAGGAAAGTAGAGGCCTGTAGAGAGAAAGGGATGTGTCCAAAGCCACGCAAGTGGGAGAGCCTACAAGCCCACACAGAGGCCGGAGGAGTGAGTAAGAGCCACTAAGGAGGTCATTCAGCCCCCAGCCTCACTTGTAAAATGGACAGAGCATCAAGCCTCTCAGAAGCACAAGGAGGAGACACTGGGCAGAGAGTCCAGCTCAGAGCCCACCTGACTTAGCGTGGGCACCGTGTGTGAGGCTGTGCCTGCCACCTGGCCCTGCACTCAGGTCCCCACCCTCCGGGGCACGTCCTCTGCCCAGCAGAGCAGCCCTCAAGGGCCCCTCCCGGCTCCAGCCATCCCCCACCGAACCCGCCTCACTGTCCCCAGTCCCCACTGACTGGTCACAGCTGTCACAGGGCCTGTGTCAGTCGACGCTGGCAATGCAGAGAGGATTCCACCTCCATCCCCACCCTCAGAAACTGTGGGCAGCGAGCAGACTCACTAACTGATGCTTAGAGGACAGTGTGCCAGTGGTTTTTGTATTGTTGACAGCCAACGGTTCTTGAACTTCTCTGTGTGTGAGCAAGATGTTTAGAGGAGGTGACATTTTTGCAGCTAGATCTAAAGGTTGGGTTCGGACTTCAGCTACCAGGCAAGAAACATTCATTCGGGATTTTTGCCAGTTTGGTGCGGGCAGGGCTAGAGGATGAATAGAGGCCAGAAGGTGCAGAGCCGTGACTGTCCAGCCGAAGAGCGTCAGCGTGGCTCAGTGGGTGACGGGTCACAGATTATTGGGTGAGTGGCTAAGCCTCCCTACAGAAGGCATTGTTCCACCCCCCCCGCCCCCGACATCTCACCCTGCACATGGGCCAGGCCCATGTGCCCCCTAGGAACGGATCTCCAACCCCGACCCGTGGGCCTGTCGCCGGGGCTGATCTGGAGAGGAAATGTGAGCCCGGAGTTTCCGGCAGGGCACTGCGGGTGGGAGAAGGAGCAGGGGAGGGCACGGCGGTCAGCCTGGAGGGGCTGTGGGCCGAGGCGGCGGACCCCCAGCCCCCACTCCCATAGCCCACGGCCAGGGGCCCCACCTCCCGGCAGCATTCTGCGTCATGCTGGCTCTTCCAGCCAGAAGGTTCTCGGCCTGACGTGACATCAGAGCTGCAAGGAGCTTGGGCACTTGCCTTGCCCTGGGCTTCCTGTCTGCTCCATCAGGGGCCCCTGAGGCTCAGGGGACGACGGTCGTCCCCCAGGGAATCAGCCCCAGCCCGGGTCAGAGCAAGCCTCTCGACTGCCTGTGCAGTCTCAGAAATGATTCTTTTAAAACGTTCTTTTTCAGTTGCATGTAGTCCATGCAGAAGGCAATGGCAGCCCACTCCAGCGTTTTTGCCTGGAGAATCCCGGGAAAGGGGAGCCTGGTGGGCTGCCGCCTCTGGGGTCGCACAGTCGGACACGCCTGAAGCAGCAGCAGCCGCCCCTGCAGAGGGGCTTCCCAGGTACAGCCAGTGGTAAAGAACCCGCCCGCCAGTGCAGGTGGATGTGAGAGACTCAGGTTCGACCCCCGGGCCGGGAAGATCCCCTGGAGGAGATAGAAGCAACCCACTCCAGTGTCCTCGGCTGGAGAGTCCCGTGGACAGAGGAGCCTGGCGGGCTACGGTCCACAGGGTTGCACAGAGTCAGATACGACTGAAGTCGTTAACGCAGCACACCGCGTGCAGAGAGCACGAACGGTATTTAAGAGGAACGTTTCCGTGAAAAGAGAGTTTCTTTCCCACTCAGCCCCCAGTGCTCC
Source organism: Nanger dama (assembly GCA_917880005.1). Taxonomy (NCBI): domain Eukaryota; kingdom Metazoa; phylum Chordata; class Mammalia; order Artiodactyla; family Bovidae; genus Nanger; species Nanger dama. The sequence continues at coordinate 1,913,231 of CAKJTW010000016.1, read as the reverse complement.
ATGCTCTTCCCCAAGGCACCGGGGCACCAGTGTCTAAAGCATCTTGGCCAGAGATAACGTGTCCACACACCAGCATGCAGTCTGTACCCCCTTTCTTATGAAAAACACCCTGGAGTGCTCCTTGCTTTTTCCACTGACGGGAGAGCCTGGCCCGCACACTTGGAGACTGCTCCTTGCCAGTCACGCACAGAAGGACATCTGTTTTGGCTGATGTGTAGGTTTCTGCCGCCTGGATGTGTCCTGACAGTCGTCTGTCAAACAGTCCTTCATTGGTGCAGTCAGCTCAGTTCAGTTGCTCAGTCGTGTCCAACTCTTTGCGACCCCATGGACTGCAGCACGCCAGGCTTCCCTGGCCATCACCAACTCCCCGGAGCCTGCTCAAACTCACATCCATGACATTGGTGAGGCCATCCAACCATGTCACCCTCTGTCGTCCCCTTTCCCTCCTGCCTTCAGTCTTTCCCAGTGTCAGGGTCTGTCACTGGTGCACTTGCAGGTAATGAGATTCCAGTGATTTGTATTCATGTTAAAGGCAGTTGCTTAATTTTTAAAGGCATGTAAAGAAGATTTAATTAGCCCACGAGCCTGTGCCTACGTGCAGATAATCCCTGGAGACTTTTTAAAAGTCAGCTAACCCTCAGTTGCTGCTATTGTTTAGTTTCTCAGTCGTGTCCGACTCTTTGCGACCCCATCGGCTGTAGCCCGCCAGGCTCCTCTGTCCATGGGATTCTCCAGGCATGAATACTAGAGTGGGTTGCCATGGCCTTCTCCAGAGGATCTTCCTGACCCAGGGATCGAACCTGCAGGCAGATTTTTACCAGTGAGCCGCCAGGGAAGCCCTCAGGATAAAGACCTAAAATGAAAAGGAAAGCTCCTCCCCTCTCCCATTCCACACATCCTCCCAAAGGCCGCCATCAGTAACAGGTTGTTTGGGTATGTGGGTATCCTTCCAGGGAGAAGAAGTAGGAAATGTCACTTCACATATATGTCTAACCTTTTACAATGTACACAAGAGGGGTTGCAACATACAGCCTTCTGTCCCTTGTACTTCTCAGCAGAAACGCGTCCTGGAGCTGTCTCTTCTCGGGCAGTCTCAGCCTGTGGGTGCCATCATGCCGGCTCCCTTTCCCCAGGGCTGGACACCAGAGGTGTTTGTCTTCTCTGTTTGCTCAGCATGCTGGATGCCTTTGCCAGGCCACCCTGGAAAAAGCTTGCGCCATCTTGCACCTCAGCCGCCAATGCTGGGGTGCACTCATCTCTTCCCACCTACCACAGCAAAAGCATCATCAAACTTGGTTGTTTTTTTTTTTTGCCAGCCTGGTAGAAACACACAATGACAAACGCATTGTATTTCAGCTTGTATTTTTAATGTGCATTTAATTACAAGTGAAATTGAATGTCTTTCCATGAACCGCTTGTTTGTATCCTCTGCCCTCTTTTTCTAATTGGTTAGTCATCTTTTTCCCATCTCTTTGAAAGAGCTCTTTATGTATTAGGGAAATTACCTTTCCTTTCATTCTCCTCAAGGAACGTCTGTCATCTGTGCTCCAGACATCCTTTTAAGTGAACCCTTGCTATTTTTTTGCTTTGCAGTATGTTATTCCATGTAGTTCTCATTTTTATACAGTTAGATTTACCTGGATTTTCTGCCGTGGCTTCTGGGAATACAGATATTTACATAGCACATCTTCCATAACCTCTGACATGTTACCACAGTTGATCCTCAGAGCAGCCTTTGAAGGGGGCAGGTTGAGGGGTTTTTTTATCGGGTCTGTTTTGCAGATGCATTCAAACGAGGCTTAGAAAGGTGGTCGCTGAACAGATTCTAGACCCTAGTTCTTCCCGGCCCCTCCCCTGGCTCCCGGCCAGCCAGGTAACTCATTCCCGGCATTGACAGCAGAAGGCGGCAGCTTCTCTGTGAAAGCATTTTTAATTATTAAAACTACAAGAATCTTTTCTTCAAGACCTCTTTCTTTAAAAAAAAGTTTATGAACGTATACAAATAGCTTTTAAAAACAAAACTTCCAACGATGACATGGGGTTTGGGGTGGGGGCTCATGCGATGCCCTGAAGCCCATCCCCCAGGGGACCATCAGGGGTGAGGAGGACCCCCAGGAGCTGGGCCATTCCTGGCCCATCTCTGCCATCACCAGGGCCTTGTGTGTTCCTGGAAGAGCTCAGGTGCTTATCCGTGCGCGAGACAGAGGCTGAGATGGTCCTGCACCCCACTTAGCTGAGGCCGGCTGTGTGAGTGTGGTGAGTACACTTACGTTCTTTGCGCCGCCCTTGGCTGTGAAACACGGATCATAGTTTCCAGCTTAAGTAAATGAACAAAGTGTCCACCTCTCATCTCTGATCTGCCTGTTTCTTCCGGCATCCATATCCAGAGCCACAAGCTGTCAGGGGGCACAGTCAGGCTCCCCTCACCTTGCCCCAGAAGCCCAGAGAGGGAAGTGCCTTGCCCAAGGTCACACAGGCCGGGGTGGCAGGGAGACCGAAGCGCCTGTCTCCTGACTCAACCACTCGCGGGCCTCCTCCCCTCTGGACCACAGCGGCCCGGCCCGGCCTCCTGCCTCGCCGATTCTGGCCACCAGGGCGCGCGCCCGGCCGCCCGGGCTCCCACGTGGTCGGGGGGTGCCCGCTGCCCACCAAAGGAAGCCCTCCAGAACCTGGGCTCAGGGCGCTCAGAACCCTACACACCGGGCAGCGCCCCCTCCTCGGCTGCTTGTTCCCGGGGCACAGCCCTCCCGGAGCGCCTGCCCCGCCCCGTCCCCACGGCCCGTCTGTCTCCGAGGCCGGGCCGCCCCCCCGAGGCCCGCCCCCGCAGTCCGTGGGTGCCCAGGCCATGTTTGCTGTGGGGTAGGGGGCGCCGCCGGCAGGCCCGGACACTCGTCCCCAAACCGCCCGGAGCCGGTCACAGAGCACCGCCCCCCGCCCCTGCCCCCAGCACGCTGCGCGGCCCTGCGCCGTGGCCGACCCCCTCTGGGCCTCGGTCTTCTCATCCGAGAACTGGGCGGCTGCGGGAGGGGGCTGGGCATGGCCTGCGGGGACCGCGGTCCTCCGTGGGCGGGGCCTGCGGCTGCGGCTCCGGGGCGCTTATCTGGGGGTCTCGGCGAGTCGGAGCGAAAGGCCGGGGCCACCCAGCGCCCCCCCAACCCCCCCGCCCCGCCGCGCCTGGGCTGTGCGAGACCCGCTCCCCGCCCGGCCCCGCCGACTCGAGCGGCCTCGACTGGCCGGGCTCGGGTGACGTCGGCGGCCGGGGCGGCACCCGGCCCCCGCCCCCAGCCGCTGCCGGGGAAACTGAGGCCGCGCACGCCAAGGTCACGGCGCGGAGGCCGGCCGGCCGGCGGCGCTCGGGCTGGGGCTCCGCGCTCCCGCCCGCGCTCCTGCGGCCGCGGGGACTGCGGGGACGGCGGGGACGGCGCGGCGGCGCGCGCTCGGAGGCTGCGGGCGGCCCCGCGAGGTAGGAGGCGGGCCGGCGGGGGCGCGGCGCGGCGGCGGGCGGGGGCCGGGGGCCGGGGGCCGAGGGTCCGCGGGGCCCGAGTGGGCAGCGACGCGCGAGCAGCGCCCGGGAGCCGCGCGGGGGCGGGGGACGGCTGTGCGGAGCCGGGCCCGGGGAGGACCGAGGCCGCAGGCGTGGGGCCGCAGCGGGCCCAGGCTGGCCGCCGGCCTGGCGGGGATGAGGCGGGGGCGCCGGGCTTTCGGAACCGGGCTCTGCGGTGTCGCTCCCGGGGGCCGCAGGCGACGGAGCCTCCCGGCTCTGCGGATCGCTCCTCCGAAACCCCGCGAAAGGCGCCATCTGGGGGAGGGGGCTCAGGGCGTTCGTCCCCGCGTCTGCACCGCTGGCGGCCTCGCCTGGGCTGGGAAACGTGAACCCAGGCCCGCAGGGTCGCGGGGTCGGGGGGAGATGTGGCCTCCTCCACGGCCTCCCTTCCCCACCCCCACCCCCCTCTCTGCGCCGCCTCTCCGCGGAGAAACCCGGTCGCGGATCCAGGGTCCGGAGCCTGCGGGCGGGGAGGTTGAGGCATCTCAGGAATTCATTCGTTGGGAACCAGATGGACGCTCCAGGGCTGGGCTGGACGCGCTGGCCCGGGATTCTGCCCCTGCCCCTGACCCTCTTGTGACCTTGGGCAGTGCCTCCTCCCCTGACCACGTGGGCCAGACGCTGGTCCCTAGCCTTGGGGGTCCTTCGGGTCAGACCCCACCAGCAGGCAAGGAGTCGGATTAAAGGACTGTACTCAGGGGCTGGAACAGCCGCAGCCCAGATGGGCCAGGAGAGAGCAGGGTGTCTGGGAAGGGACCATGCGCTGCTGTATCAGGACTCTGTCTCACCTGCCAGCCTAGGGGGAGCCCTCGTGGACTCAGGGGCTCTGATTGCAGGTAAACCTCTCCCCTGCCCAGCTAGCTGGCCCTGTGAGGAGGCAGGGCTGGTTGGCAGAGATGTGTCCCCACAGTCATGGGGAAACACCCCCGCAAGTGTCTGCCAGGCAGTCGCCGCTTTAAATCGCTAAGCTCTCCACTGTCACAGCAGATCTGTTCCCGGAACCAACGGAGCAGAAAGATGACAGCGGGTGCCCCCTCCCCGGGCCTGTCCGGGAGCTTCAGCCCCTGGGCGGGCGTCTGCTTGCCTGGTCAGCTTTGTGTGCTCCGCCTCTGAGCATGCGCCGCCGTTGGGTGGGGGTGGGGCCCTTGCTCCGCACTTTGGGGAGCCCCTGCTCTGGCTCTGCCGTCAGTTCCCAGCGGACAGGGTGCAAACGCTGGGAGCCGGGCTCTCAACCAAGATGACCTCTGGTCACCCTCCGCTGCCCCCAGCCTTAGGGCTGGCCCGGCGGCCAAGCCTCTGCAGCCGTGAGTGGCCAGGAGAGCCGGTGTGCAGTGGGGTTTGAAAGGTGGGAATGTGCAGTGGGGTTTGAAAGGAGGGAAGAGAAGCAGTCCCAGGAGCCCCCCGGAGGCCGGAAAGGACAGGCCGAGAGGTGTCCAGGGTGCCGCATCGCCGCGGCCCAGCCCCCTGAGCATCAGTGCCGCAGGGAGCATGTGAGGGCCCGCCTCCCCTTAGAGCTGGGGAAACTGAGGCCAGAGTGGGCAGGGACGTGCCCAAGGCCACACAGCACCCCCAGGCCCCCAGCTCTCGAGGAGTCGGGCCATCCTCAGGGAGCTGCAGCCTGGGGAGGCTCGGAGGACTCGGTGTCCCCCACCCCGGAGGTCCCCGCAGTGGAGGAACGAGGACAAGGACTCGGGCTCCACACAGTTCTCGAGCACTGAGTCATCCTGAGTCTCGTGACCGGAGTCGCCACCCTTCCCTGTGGGCCTGCCCTTCTAGCCACTTTCTCTGTCCACCCCACTCCTGCCGGCCCCACAGTGACACCCATGACCTGAGCCAGGCCCCTGCCCCGTTGTGCAGACGGGGTGCCCAGGCCAAGGCAGCACTGGGCCCCCGAGTCCTCAGCTGTCCTTCGACCCATGTTCTGACTCAGGGTGCCGAGTTCCTAAGCACCCCTGGAAGAGCACAGTCATCCGTTGTTCCTGCAAGGAGCTCCCATCACAGGGGTGTGCAGGCTGGAGTGGAACACTAACTGGTCAGGGAAGGTTGACCAGATGTCTTATCAGCCCGCCCACCTTATCCATCATAAACAGAGGGTTGGGACTGTGCTTGCGTGCCCCTGTCAGGAGGTGTTTCTGATATGAAAGAAATATCACATGGGCAGGTCCCTGCAGAGGCCGGGGTTCCCACCTCCTACCGTTGCTCCCGGTGTTCACAACCACCATAAAGTGTGACTCAGACTCGCACCGAGGGGCAGCATCTTCCAGTGCCCACTGCCTGCCCCCTGGAGGCAGCCTTCGGCCTGCCCATTTTGGTACCTGCCAGGCCCACCCCACCGATGCCACCCAAAAACCTTTGCTGGCCTTCAGGCATCCATGTCACCTCAGGCAGGATCTCTGTCCTCCTCCCCTGGAGGCCCATCATCCCTGAACTGGGGAAGGGTCAGTGTGCAGGGCCAGAGATGGGCCTGACTTCAGGACACCCACCGCCGCAGCCCACCCCCACCACCTGGACTCCGCAGTGGAGTACCACGCAAGCGCCCGGCTTAGAAAGGCAGGGTGCAGGCAGTCAAGTTCACGGTGACTTTTCAGACCTGGGTGTGTGTGGCCTTCTGGCCTAGCACAGTCACGGTTCAAACCCAGCAAACGTCTTTCCAGCCTCGGCTCTGTGTCAGGCCTCGTCACAGGGTCTCACTCGTTTCCCTTTCATCTGGGAAGCTGCAGACCCGTCTGCTAACGTGCCTGAAGGCTCTAGAATCGTAAGATCAGAACAAGGATGTCAGCCCCACGGCCAGCAGCACCCACAGGAGATGCTGCCCCCTCTTGCCCACTGCAGGCTGGAGTCCCTTTTGTGACTCAGGCCCTCACGCCCGGACAGCTGGGCAGTTTGCACACTCAGATGGCCTAGAGGAGGCGCTTGGAGGGGCCTGATCTTGAGAATCCCCTCAGGCTCTGCAGACCAAGGCAGACAGGCTCTCGATGGGACCCTGTCATTCCGTCTACGAGTTTGGGCTGGGGCCACTGCAATCCTGCAGCCCCAGACTCTGAATCCCCCAGGGCGGGACAGTGGCCCAGGCACCTGCTGGTCCCCAGCGCCAGGGGCTAGTGCAAGTCCCTGTTGTGCTCAGCTGAGTTGGAGCCAAACAAGAAAGAAAGCAGTGAGTTCTCCTTGTTAGAGGTATGCACGCTGAGGTGGTCCAGAAGAGTCCTGTGTCTTGGGTGAGATCCCCTGGAGGGCCATTTTAGCTCTGGGACTCCAGAGCCAATGACTTAAAAAAAAAATCTAAGGACTTAGTGAAAGCTATCAGGATGGTAATGTAGGTTTGGAAAAGCGCTCAGCGCAAGGCTGTTCTAATAAAGACAGTTGCCCCAGGGTGTTATGGCGGCGCTTCATTATTCTGCTTCTCCAGATTCAGGACTAGGATCAGGTCTTGGACGTGGTCAAGGGGCCTAAGTGAAAGCGAAAGTGTCAGTCGCTCAATTGTGTCCAACTCTTTATGACCGCGTGGGCTGTAGCCCGCCAGGCTCCTCTGTCCATGGGATTCTCCAGGCAAGAAGACTGGAGTGGGTAGCCATTCCCTTCTGCAGGGAATCTTCCCGACCCAGGGACTGAGCCTGGGTCTCCCACGTTGCGGGCAGATTCTTTACCGTGCGAGCCGCGAGGGAAGCCCGTGCACACAGCCCTCTGAGCCTCAGACTCCTCCACTTTAGAGTGGGAGTGATGGCAGGCCCCTCCCCAGGTGGCTGTGAAGGTAATTCTGGAAAGTGTGGCAGTGTCACGCGGCTAGCTGCCATTTTCTCCTTTGAGGATATTGAAAAGCTACTAAGTGTTTCTAAGCCCTCAAAGTCCCGATCGAAATGCCAGCTCCATTGATTTTCTCATTCAACAAATATTTCTGGAGCACCTACACACCAAACGCCCTGGCCCTCTGGGAGCTTTGATTCCAGCAGCAGGAGACCCACAGCAGATGAGAGAGCAAACCAGGAAGAGCATTTCAGCTGCTGCTAAGGGCTAAGAACGCGCCTGCCCTGGTCAGTGTTAAAGGGTCTTCGCCGTGGAAGGGCCTTCCAGAAGGGCGAGGAGAGACCCCCCTTCACCCACCCCTGGGCTCTGGGAGCCTCCAGTCCCGGACCTGCGGGCTTCCCACTTGCTGTGCAAACCTGGGCAGGTTCCCTGCTGTCTCTGATCCTCTGCCCTGTTGGAAATAGCAGATTAGCCCCTCTCCAGCCCAGGTGCCTGTGTGGCCGGGCTGCCTGTCCTGTCGGGGTGTCTGCCGGGCCTGGGGCGCTGCCGTCACAGTGGAGGTCCCTGCTCTATCCCCTGTGTCCCACACCACACAGGATCTCTATCTCAAACCGTCACGTGGAAAGACAGGCCCAGGAGCAGCACCCTGGCCCAGAGACGCAGGGCAGCTGAAACCCCGCCCCACTCCCGAGGGCTCTGCCTGCAACCGTGGCCCCTCAGAGACCGCGCCACCCTGACCTCCGTACTAACACCATCTTGCTCTCACCGTCTCCCACCTATCCGAGCAGCTCTGTACAACGCGGCCTTGTTCCTGTTCTGAGCTGTCTGTGCATACAGCTTCCCAGGTGGCGCTAGAGGTCAGGAACCCGCCTGCCAACGCAGGACCCAGGTTCCATCCCTGGTCCAGAGGATCCCCTGGAGGAGGGCTCGCCACCCACTCCAGTATTCTTGTCTAGAATCCCACGGACAGAGGAGTTGGTGGGCCACCGTCCACGGGGTCGCAAAGGGGGGGCGCGACTGAAGAGACGCAGCCGCAGCACGGACATGGATTTGGGCCGGAGATGTTTTCTCGGGCCTGGCTGCTTCTCAGAGTCACGGGGAGCTGTCACTCGGCCTCGTCACGGCTGGGTACTCCACTGCGCCCGCCAGCCACACTGAATTTTCCGTCTGTGTCTTCAGATCGGGCCTGTGTTCTTGAACACGCCCACCTCCCAGTGCGTGTTCGGCCTCCTCTCTGCTGTTTATCGTGAACCGGGCCAGGTGGTACGCACTGTTCAAGGTCGTCCCAGAGCCGACCGACCCTATGGTCCTCCCCCTCTCGTTGGCCCCCTCGCCACCCACCACCCCTATTGCCGACCGACCCTGTGGTCCTTCCCTCCTGTCGCCCCCCTCGCCACCTGCCATCCCTATCGTCAGCCTTGGCCGTTTGGGCCCCCTGGCCAGTGTGGAGTGGTTCTGCTCTGCATCTTTCTGACTGCTGGTGGGGGCTGAGCCGTATTCCTACGTTTATTGGCTGTTTGGGTCTCCTCGCTGATGGGGCTGCTGAAGCCTCCTGCCTACCTTGGGCTGCCTTCTTGGTGTTTCTGTTGACGATTCTGAGGATTCTTTAGGGATTCCAGATTCCAGTCCTTCCTCAGTCATGTGCTGTAAACATCTTGCATTTCCCAGTCTTCCTGGGCTCTTGGAATGAGCGTTTCATTTTCAGAAGTCTTGATCTGAGTGATCGTGCACTTCGTCTGTTTGAGTGTGCTTTAAGAATCCTCTCCTGCCCGGCAGTCATGATTCACCTTTACATTAGATCTGTAGTTGGTGTTGGTAAATGGGGTGAGAGAAGGGTCCCCTTTCACACACAGGCACACGTGCTTGCACGCCAGCCTGCCCAGCAGTTTGGTGACACGCGAGTCCCTTCGCCTCCCTGCTCTGCCCGTCCCCTCCTCTTGCACGCGGACCTTTCCAGGCGGGCCGGAGCCGGGCCGCAGGCTGCGTGCCGGAGCCGCGGCAGGGACAGCCCCCAGGCCGGCGGACGGCCCTCCCCTGCTGCCTGCCCGCTCCCGCCGAACAGGTCTGCGGGCCGTCACGTGTCCACTGGCGCTGAGTCGGGCTCTGGCGGATTAAGCAGGGGCTCAGGGCTTATGACCCGCGCCGGCCGCTGCACCGGCCCCGGGAGGGCGGACGGAGCTCAGCTCTGGGGGCCGCAGAGGAGACCCTCGGGGGCCAGCGAGGCTGTGCTGAGGGAGGCAAGAGGTCCCCAGCCCCGGCACTGGAACAAGGAACAAGGTGAGAGGGGTGGGGCGGCCCGGCTGTGTCTCTCCTGCCCCGCTCCGGGAACCTCTCTCTGGAAAACAAAATGCCCACCCCCCCACGCCACGCCTACCCCTCCAGACCTTTCCATCCGGGGGACCCAGAGCCAGGAGGTGGGGGTGGGAGCCCACAGAAAGACCTGCCGGGGTTCAGGCCACTGCGCAGACTCACCTGAACACACACACAGACGCACACACATACACACACAGACCCCCCCACAGACACAGGCCCACACACAGACAGAGACAGACACACACAGACACACACGCAGAGACACACAACAGGACCCCCCCACACACACACACAGACCCACACACACACAGAGACCCCCCCACACAGACCCCCACACACACACACAGACACAGGCCCACACACATACACAGACAGATACAGACACACACAGACAGACACACACAGAGACAGACACACACACACAGACACACACAGAGACACACACAGACCCCACACACACACACAGACCCACACACACACAGACCCCCACACACACATACACAGGCCCACACACATACACAGACACACACAGACCCACACACACACAGACCCACACACACAAGACCCACATACACACACACAGACCCCCCACACACAGACCCACACACACACAGACCCACACACACACAGACGCACACACAGACCCCCCCACACACAGACCCACACACACACAGACCCCCCCACACACAGACACAGGCCCACACACAGACACAGACACAGACAGACACACACAGACACACACACATGCACAGAGACACACACAGACTCCCCCCACACACACACAGACCCACACACACACAGACCCACACACACACACAGGCGCCCCCCCACACACAGACTCACACACACACAGACCCACACACACACAGATGCATACACAGACCCACACACACACACAGACACAGGCCCACACACATACACAGACAGACACACACAGACAGACCCCCACACACACACACAGACCCCCCACACACAGAGACCCCCCACACACAGACCCACACACACACAAACCCCCCACACACACAGACCCCCTCCCCACACACACAGACACAGGCCCACACACATACACAGAAACAGACAGACACACACAGACAGATAGACACGCACAGAGACACACACAGACCCCCACACACATACAGACCCATTCACACACAGACGCACATACACACATAGACCCCCCCACACAGACCCCCCCACACACACACGACCCCCACATACACAGACCCACACACACACACAGAACCCCACACACACACAGAACCCCACACACACACAGACACAGGCCCACACACATACACAGACACAGACAGACACACACAGACAGACCCCCACATACACACACACAGACGCACACACACAGAGACCCACACACACACAGACGCACACACACACACAGACCCACACACACACAGACGCACACACGCACACACAGACCCCCTCCACAGACCCCCCCCACACACAGACCTCCCCACACACACAGACCCCCCCACAGACCCACACACACACACAGACCCCCCACACACACAGACACAGGCCCAGACACATACACAGACACAGACAGACATGCACAGAGACACAGACAGACTCCCCCCACACACACACAGACCCACACACAGACAGATACACACACACACACACAGACCCCCTCACACACAGACACAGGCCCACACACATACACAAACACAGACACACACAGACAGACAGACAGACACAGAGACACACACAGACCCCCACACACACACACACAGACCCACACACACACACACACACACACCCCCACACACACAGACCTCCCCACACACAGATCCATACACACACACAGACCCCCACACACACACGACACAGGCCAACACACATACAAGACACAGACACACACACACAGACATGCACAGAGATACACACAGACTCCCCCCCAACACACAGACCCACACACACACAGATACACACACACACACACACAGACCCCCACATACACACACACAGACCCCCACACACACAGACACACAGGCCCACACACATACACAGACACAGACAGACCCACACAGACACCCCCACACACACACAGACCCCCCCACATACACACAGACCCACACACACAGATCCCCACACACACACAGGCCCACACACATACACAGACACAGACCCACACACAGAAAGACCCCCCCCACAGACACACACACACACAGAGACACACACACACAGACCCACAGACACACACACACACAGAGACAGACACAGAAACACACACCTGCCCAGTGGCTCCCTTGAACACACCACACACGCACACGCACACACGCACACACACACACACACGCCTGCCCACTGGCTCCCTTGAACACACCACACACACACACGCCTGCCCACTGGCTCCCTGAGGAGCTCTGCGTCCTCTGCAGCGGTGAGGGCTGCCCCCGAGATGGGGAGGTCACTGCTGCCCCCAGTCCAGGGAGGGCTGCCCCCAGTCCGGGAGGTCACTGCTGCCCCGAGACGGGGAGGCCACTGTGCCCCCCGAGTCCACCCTCCAGATCCCAGTGCCTTCCCCTGGCGATGGCCAGGACCCTCCCCTTGGGTGACCTTCACTCCTGTCTTGAAAGGTTGGGGGATTCGCCCATTTAACAGATGAGGAGACTGAGGCTCGGCGAGGGGCTGTGGGTCCAGCTGGGGCCGGGCTGGGAGGACGGCTCCCAGCACCTTGGCAGCCTGCCTACGTGAGCCCAGAGCAGGCTCTGCCCACGGCCTGCCGGGAAGACCCAGCCCCGGGGCCTCTGGCTGCTCCGGGTGCCTGGGGGCGGGGCGCGGGCCTGGGAGCAGAGCTGACCTGGGCTGTCCCTCGCTGGTGCCTGGGGGTGGGGGGTGACAGTAAGAGGCCCCACCCCTCCAGGTCGCTCTGAAGTGCACTGCGTGAAAGGGCTTCCACACGCGGCCGCTCCCCAGCAGGCCCTGGGGACTTAGCTTTCATTCGCACAGGGAAGGTCAGTACCTGAGTTCACTGCGTCCTCTGAAGCCCTGGGCTTCCGTCCCTTCTTTTCGTCCTGGGCTTTATTTACGCGTTTATTCCTCTCTGCGTTTCCTGTTTGCTTAGGACACAGGCTCGCGGTCCAATCGCTCCGCCTTCTGGAGAGGGTACGATCCGGACGACACGCACCCCCCGCCCCCCCAGAGCAAACCCGGGTGCTGGAGGCGAGATGGTCAGCGGGGCTCCTGTGTGTGTGTTTGTCGGCTGCCATGTTTTACAGGGAACACGGGCCCGGGCTCTGCCCTGTCCTGTGACTGCCCTTTTAAGTCCACCCACTCGGTTAGAGAGCCCGGGACGTCCTCCCCACAGAAGCCGGGCCTATTTGTAGGAGCTGGCACCAGCTCCTCCCTCGCAGCAGGCCTCGAGGGAGGCTGCAGCCTGGCACGGGGCAAACAGGGAGACTGTTGAGCCGCAAAGAACGTTCCCTCTGTGCCCTGCAAGGGCCCCAGTCGGGGGCTCAGCTCCCCCTCTGGCCCACCCTGGCGGCGCTGGGTCTGGAGCCCAGGTGGAGCCTGGGAGCTGGCTGAGGCCTCGCCGGCTGCCAGCTGTCCACCGGGCGACCTTGAGCCTCCTCTGGCCTTCTGACTCCATGCAGAAGCCCAGGGCACGGGGTGGCCCCAGCGAGAGGATCGAGGGGCTGTCTCCTCGGGGCCCCCATCACGCCACCTCTCACCCGTCCCTGCCGGGCAGAAGCCCATGACATGGGCCGGAGTTTCACTCTGCCTCTTACACTTTGACGGTGCTCGGAGGCAGCCCAAGCCTTGCTGCCGTGCTCCCTGTGGGCCTTGTGACTCCTGGACCTGCTGGCGTCTTATCTCTGCTGTGGAAATCTCCCAGAGGGCAGTGGGCAGGGCTTTATCTCTCCCAGCCTCAGAAAGGAAGGCAGCAGTCAGCACTGCGTGGCAGCGCACCCCGTGTGTGACTACGTGCCCTCATCAGAAGGGCTCCCTGCCCCCTGAAGGACGAGAGTGGGACCCACTGTTGCTGTTGGGGACGGCGGGGCCCGGGGTCGTGCTCGCCTGGCGTGGCCGCTGTGCAGGCGCTCAGGTTGTGCACTGTGCGAGAGCAGCTGGCAAAGCACTGCTGCCAAGCTGCAAGCTGGTGAGATGCTGTGTCCACCAGAAGAGGGCGCCGTTTCTGAATTTACGCACAGACCCGGCAGCTCGCTGGCCGAGAGGGGCCTGGTGAGCTGTCTCCCTCTCCCCTGAGACGGGCTTCCTCTGCTCAGTTCTCTAGAATCTCCCTCCAGGACTCTGCTGATAACCGGGTGAAAGGCACCTCCAAACACCCTCCTGCCTCGGTTCGAGCAGCTTGAGTAGACCCCGCCCAGTGAATTTTCAGAGGGGAGTACGGCCCTGGCTCCGGGCAGACCTGGATCCGCATCTCAGCTCTGGCCGCTCCTGGGCAGAGCTCCTCAGCCAAGCCCTCCACTTGAGCATCTGTTACGGTGAGGCAGTGGGAAAGAATCCACTTGCCAAGCAGGAGACATGGGTTCAATCCCTGGTCTGGGAAGATCCTCTGGAAGAGGAAATGGCAACCCACTTCCGTGTTCTTGTCTGGGAAATCCCCATGGATAGACAGAGTTGGACACGACCGAGAGAGACTAACAACAACGATATCGCCCCCAAGCCCAAGCATGAAGGACCCTCACGTCTGGGCCCGGCCCCTCGAGCAGGACCTTTTTTATTTATGAAGGCACATTGACTTGAGGACAGACTCACATGAACTAGACGTAGTCATCTCGTCCACAAGATTTCCTCCAGCACCTAGTACATGCCAGGCTGGAAAGAAACAGTGAGACCCAGACATGACTTTTATCCTTTTGTAGCTGAGTAATGAAGGTGGAGTCGGGAATACGTAGCTGGAAGAGAGCACCGGGCAGAGGGGATGGTGTGTGCAAAGGCCCAGGGGCAGGAGCATGCTCACTGGGTGTGAGGCTGGAGCCAAGTGAGAGGGGGTGCTAAGGGTGTGCTAAGTCACTTCTGTTGTGTCTGACTCTTTGCAACCCCATGAACTACACCACTCCAGGCTCCTCTGCCCATGGGATTCTCCAGGCAAGAATACTCAAGTGGGCTGCTGTGCCCCCCCACGCCAGGGGATCTTCCCGACCCAGGGATCGAACCCGCGCCTCTCACGCCTCCTGCATTCGCAGGCAGATTCTTTACCACTAGCGCCACCCAGGGTGGATGAGTGGGAGGGGCGAGGCGGGCGGAGGCCGGAACCACCAGGGTTTATGGGCATGGTGGAGAGTTCGGTGCCGCTCACGCGCTCTCTCGCCTCTCTCAAAGACGTTTATCTATTCGCGTGGCTGCACTGGGTCTTGGTCGCGCAGGCAGGACCTCGGTCTTCACTGTGGCGAGTGGGATCCTTCGTTGTCTCACGCGGGGTCTAGCTCCCGACCAGGGGATTGAGCCCCGGCCCCTCGCTGGGAACACGGAGTCCTAGCCACCCGGTCCCTGCTGCTTATTTCTCAAGCAGCGAGGAGCCAGGGTTTCAGCCTCCTTAGATGAGCGACTCAGGCGGAAACGTCCGTGGCGCTGGCTGCGTCCTGGCTCCGCGTCCTGACCCAGCCGCACCCCCCACCGCCCGCGGTGTGACGGCGGGGTGGGTGTGTTGGGTGGTGCGGGAAGGAGGAGGCCTGAAGCGGGGAGCTCCGCGGGGTGTCCGAGGTCGGCTGCGCGGCCCCCCGCTCCTGCCTCCGCCTGAGGCTGGAGGGAGGCTGCAGTTCTCCAGCGGGACGGCAGGGGGCGCGGGCCGCTCGGCGGCGGCGGCGGGCTGGCCCCGCGCGGGACCGGTGGGGTCGGGGCGGCGCTGCAGGCCCGGGGGAGGGCCGCGCTCCCGCCGCCTCCCCGGCACCCCGACGTCGCGCCCGGGCCGCCGGTTCAGGGGCCCCCGCCCGCAGTTGCCGGCTCTCCGTCTTTCATCCCTCCGGGACCATCCATCAGCTGTGACCTGAGCTGACGTTTTAAGCCGATCTAAATCTGCCCGACCAGGGGACAGCTGGGCGAATCCAGCCCCCGGAGAGGAGCGCTGGGGTGCAGACCCCCGCCCCCCCGCCCCGGCCATTGTGGTGCGGGTGGAGATGCCCCCCGCGGGCGGGCGGGCGCGCACCAGCACAGAGCGCCCAGGGACCGTTGGTCCAGCCAGGCCAGGGCCCCCAGGAGGCCTGCGGGCCTGGCAGCGTCTCTGCCCCCCAGCCCGGGGTCCCTGCTCCTGGCAGTGGGGCTGGGAGCTCAGGGCGGCCGATGCGCGTTCAGTGAAGACGTGTCCTTCCGGCCGGGGGCTGCATTCCAGGGCGGGATCGCTCACACTTGAGCCATCACTGTCCCTGCTTCCGTGCCCATGGGCAGGGCCGAGCCTCGGGAGAGGCCCCCTGGGAGCCCCGGGACGGGGGCACCGCGGGGAGGGGAAGGAGGAGTCCTGGCAGAGGTCCCCGCGCTGCGATCCGCGTGGTCACCCTTCACCGGGGTGATAATTACTGCAGACGTGCCTGAAAGGGAACAAATTGTTGTGTGCTTGTAATTATAAATTGCGTTTCTGACACTCCAGGGGTTTCCAAACCTTGATATCTGTGCTGTTTACACATACATTACAGTCAGTTATGGAAATTGCCAGCGAGGCCAGAGCTGTCTGTGGGTCGTGCTTCTGAAGAGATGCTGAGGGTGGCTGTGCTCTGGGAGTCCCCGGGGGACCCGGGCTGAGCCTCGAGCTCTGCTCCTCTGCCGTGGGCTCTGCAGCCTGAGACTTTTCACACGTGGACCCCAGGCTGGAATGCCGGCTCTGCGCCGACCAGCTCACAAAGTCCTCCGTGTCCCAGTTTCCTTACCTGGACTAAGGAACGGGACTCAATAACCGGCTCAGAGACCACGGCATCCAGCGGCAGGCCCTCGGCCTCGGTGCCCAAGGCGCTCCCTGGGCCTGTCATCCTCTGTTCAGGATGCCGGGAGGCCCACATCCCCGGAGGAGGGACCCCAGCCCTGGAACCCTGCCTCCCATCCCCCTGGCAACCAGGCAGCCCTCCCCGGCATGCAGGGCCGTGACCTCATCTCAGTGTTATTTCTTGCTGCAGAGAGTATATTCTCAGATCCCTGGGTTTCTGTTAGTGTGAGACGCAGGCCACAGGTGGGCGTGGAACGATTCCAGGTGAGCCATAGATGCTACATTCGGTGACATGGAACTGTCAGATGTACCCTGCCCAGGAGAAAGCTGTTCCCCTCCAGGCTCTTTCAGCCCCTCCGATTAGATTACAGATGATACATTACACCGAATGTCTCTTTCACGCCTCTTTATCACTCCAAAAATGCTTAAGTACAGGTCCTTCTTTTATAGGAAGTAATATATTTTATAGGAACTAGTGTATAAAAAAGGCTGCAAGACAGCCAGTGAGCACCCCCTCCCCAGCCCCCAGAGAGGTAATCATCCAGATATGTCTATCAGAGTGTGTGTGTGTCTGTGTTTTCCCCTTCCTTGTAATATATCTTGTATCTCATTCCATATCAGAATACAGCAAGCATCCATCTGTTTTATAGCTGCCGTCTGTAACATAGATTCTCTATACTTTTAATCTGTTTTAAACAAAGACAGAACGAGACTCAAGCACAGGCCTTCTGCTGATAACAAGCTCTGAGCAAGGTTTTATAACAGTGTTTGGTTTGGTGATTTACTTTTATGACAAAATTCAATATATGCTCGTCACGAATGACTTTTCACTGATGGAGCAGATATAATGTGTGCTGATACACAGAATACTGTTAAGTAATTGGCACACAGGTGCCGTGTGGTTGCTTGGAAAACTAACCTGGGGATAAATCCAGGCCACTTCTGCCGGCTCCCTGCCCCTCCAACACCCTCCTCTAAAATGAAGCCCCTGCCCTATCCTCCAGCCTCATTCCCCACAGCTCACCCATCCCCACACTTCACACCCCCTTACAGGCAGTTTCTGTACCCAGAGTGCCCTGCAGTAAGTTCCCATTTGTGCCGCAGACCCCAGTCCAGGCTTCGCCTGCTCCGGGAAGCCCTCCCTGATGGCCGTGCCTCTGCCCGCAGTTGTTCCTGCCCCCGTGCCAGGTCAATCGCATGACTGCACTGATCACCCACCTTAGTTCCCTGGAGCTGCTCAGGGATCCTCAGACTCCTGCAGACGTCAGAATCACTGCAGCGGGAGAAGGCGCATTGCTCGGAATCCCCCCGGGCTGCTGCTGAGGCCACACTCTGGAGCCTCTCACTGGTGGAGGGCAAGTCGTGGGCTGAGTGTCAGCGTCCCTGGGTTCTCAGCTCAGCGCCGTCATTAGCAGGCTGTGTGTCTTTGCACAAATTACACCTTCTCTGGGCTCGGGGGCCTCCATGAGAAACTGAGATGTGAGCCTGCCTTGTCGGGCGAGTATCGAGACCGTGTGAACACGTGTGTGGAAACTGGGCTGGCACCAACCAGTGTGGGTTGCTTCCTCCCAGCCCCCTGCCACCCAGCTTCCCGAGGGCAGGGCCCACGCCTGTTGTGTCTCGGACCCTCTGTGGCACCTGGGCTGGGCCCGGCGGGCACTCACTGCCCACATTCAGGAAGGCACCTGTGCCCAGTTACCAGTTTATTCAGCTAGTGAATCAGACATCGCACCTGCCCTGTGCCCGCTGACTCCGAGTCTGTGGAGCCGGGTCAAGCTGGATGAAGTCTTCCTCCTGCTGGGACCAGTGAAAGTGCAAGTCACTCAGCCGTGTCCAGCTTTATGCGACCCCATGGACTATACAGTCCACGGGATTCTCCAGGCCAGAGTACTGCAGTGGGTAGCCGTTCCCTTCTCCAGGGGATCTTCCCAACCCAGGGATCGAACCCAGGTCTCTAGCATTGTCGGCAGATTCTTCACCAGCTGAGCCACAGGGGAAGCCCAAGGACCAGGGAAGGGGTTGGTTAAATCGATAGCATAAAGCAGGTTGCAGCGGGGAATGTTTAACCCACTTAAGAGAAGCTGTCGCTTGGGGAGCACTTAGTGGCGCCCTTTTCCAAACCAGGCATCGGAGCACTTGCTGTTGTAATAAACGAACGCATCTATTCATTAAAGCAGAGGGCCGCTGGGGCTCGCTTGGCTGGCCCTTGGTGGCCAAGTGGATGCAACGGATAGAAGTCCGTGCTGCTAGCAGGGTGGGCCGCGCAGGGGCAAGGCCTCACCACCCGCCTCTACCCGCTGGTGCATCCGGCCCCCGGTGAAGCGCGGCTACTGGGAGAGAAACCCACAGACGTCAGGAACGGTCGTTTGCTTTGCCCCCGGGGTTCCTCTTTTAGAGTCGCTTTAGCTCACAGGTTCCTTAAGTTGTGAGAATCCTCCTGGTTATGAGAATCAGTTTTTCTGAAGATCAGTTTCATGTGAAGAAGGGCATTGGCTGAGATCAAATAGGACCAGACTGGCCTCGTGCTGGCCCTGAACCAGAGTGAGCCCGGTTCACCACGATCCTTCAGCTCATCACAGATTTCCTGAGCACCTGCTGCCCACCAGGCACCTTGCGGATGCTGGGGACACCCTGGTGACACGTCACTCCTGTGGAGGAGGGACAGTAAACCAGGGAGCAAGTAACTGAGCCAGATAACCAGGCGGAGATGGACTTTAAGAGGGATTAGGCCAGATGGAGGGCCTTCCCCAGTGGCTCAGAGAGAAAAGTCCTCCTCAGTGCAGGAGTCACAGGTGCCAGGGCTTCCATCCCTGGGTCGGGAAGATCCCCTGGAGGAGGGCATGGCAACCCAGTCCAATAGTCTTGCCTGGAGAATCCCACAGACAGAGGAGTCTGGCGAGCTACAGTCCAGAGTGTTATGAAGAGCTGGGCACGACTGAAGTGACTTAGCACGCACGCAGACAGGATGGGGAGAATGAGGCTCTGCTTTAGCTGGGGGCGGCCTGGGCTGTTCTTGGGCACAGAGTGGGCTCAGGCCAGTCCTGGACAGAGCGGAGTGTTTCCTAGAGCTTGTCCCCAGGGCAGGGACTCGGTGCAAGTGTGGTGGGGTCACACCCCCCGCCTCCCGAGGGTCTGGCGTCCTTGCACCTCCAGCCAGGAGGAGAAGGCTGAGCGTGGCGGGCTGTGGGGGGCGCCAGTGATCGCGCCCTGGCGCTGGCGGGGAGAGGCTGCGAGCACTGTCATTCTGCCGCTGACGGGGGTCAGGGAAGAGCCGTCACCGGTGAAGGCAGTTCCACTTCTTGCTTCTAATTTTCTTCCTGATATCGTCAGGCCCCCTTGAATCTGCAAGAAATCCTGCAGATGGCCATTTCCCCGTCCACTTGGACAGACTCCTAACTCAGGCGGCTGCAGCACGTGGGAGCCATAGGCCTTTTGCCCACGGACCCTGTCTCCAGGGCTTCAGGACAAGCAGTCCGTATCACCCGGCTGGACTGAGCAGAGGGACAGGAAGAGGGTGTGCCCCCAGGAGCAGCAGCCCAGCAAGGGATGCAGTGGGCGTGTCCTCATCTGTGGCCCCCACTCCATCTTCCTTTACTTCCGCAGCAAACCAACATCTGCTGTGCCAGGGGCTGGTGGGGGAGGCAAGTGCTCCCGGGGCCCAGGCTCGGAGGGCTTCTTGGAGGAAGTGACCCTTGCTGGCTGTTTTGTCCACTCCATCAGTCACCGAGCACCACTGGGCATCACGCGGCCGCTCCATGGAGTGGGCCTTCCTGGCGTGGGGTTTCCTCCTCCTCGCCCCTGGGTCACGGCCGCTTCGTGGATCGGGCCTTTCCTGGATGTGGGGTTTCCTCTTCCTTGCCCCTGGGTCCCGACCATGTGGTTCTGTTGCCTGCAGCCCTCCTTGAGGAGCTCGCCCAGGCCCTTACAGGATCATTCACCCATTTGTCACCTGTTGGCATCATAACAACTGCATCCAACGTTTATTGTTCATTTAAGCGCTCCTGATACCTCCAGCCAGGACAGTTCCCTCCGTCTGGGGCGTCCTTTGCCAGAGCACTGGGGAGGAGGCGCTAAGGAAAAGATGCCTGGTTCGTGGCTGCACCCTGCACTGACCTGGGGACTCAGGTCCCCGTCTGAACAGTGGGCAGCAGCACCCAGTCACCATGGCCCCTGCTGGCTCTCAGGTTCTAGGCTGTGCTCACGTGAAGGCCGCTTTCATCTCACTGTCGTGGTCTGGCCTTGGCCAACCCAAGCCCCAGTGAGGTTTTTTGTGGTTGGACTTAAAATTCCTCTGGCGCGGTGACAGGTGTCTGAAAGCAGGCCCCTTATGTGCAGCAATGGCCACGTCTGAGCCCATCACTGGGAAAATGACGGAGAGCCGCTTGAGGCTTGCAAGCCGTAATGAGTCTCTTTCAACTTTGCCGTGACTCGACAGTATCCATAGGCAGTACAGAACTGAGCGAGTGTGACTGCTTTCCAATAAAACTTTATTTAAAAAGCAGACGGGGCGAGACCTGCCCCCCAGGCCTAAATGTGCCTTTGACTTATCCAGCTGAGCCCCTCGGTGTTCCAGGCCCACGGCAGGCAGATAGAATGCTGTAGAGAAGGACGCAGGCCCAGCTCTGCCCGGAAGCACAGCACCACTCTCGGCTGTGATGGGACAGCAGAGGCAGGGGCAGGGGGCGGCATGAAAGGGGGTTTCTGACTTGGATGGCGGGCAAGTCTGGGTGAGTTTCTGGGGGAAGTCGCATCAAAAGCTGAAACCCAAACCCTAGCTGTGAGCCAGCACCATGGAGGGTGTTGCCGGAGATTGGAGCCAGACCAGACGAAGCAGGAGGAGGTCTGTGGGAGAGGGACTGCGAAGGTCCGCCTTGGGGGTGTAGGTGCCACAGATCTGGTGAAGGGAGAGCAGGAGGCTGTGGAAGATGGGGCGGGGGGCCTGTCAGAAGTCCAGGGAGGGGGTGAAATCAAGCTGTGGGTGGACGTGTGAAAGGGGCCAAGGCAAGCAGATCAGCACTGAAGCTTAGGACGATACAGTGAAACGAAACATTTTCATTCCTTTCTTGCCTTGTAGGCGGGCTCCTACTCACCCCTCAAGGCCCCAGCCTAAATGTCCCTTCATCTTTGGAGCCTCTTGTCGGGCAGAGTGACAAGCTACTGTCTCCAGACTAAACATCATACACAGGACAGTGTCTACCCAACTGTGCCTCAAAGCACAGGCATGGAGTAAGCACTAACATGTGTTTGGTAAATTAAATGAAAGGGCAAGGTGAATTAATTAGCCAGGGGAGAGGTGGGTGATGAGCCTCCCTTTACAGTTGAGGAAACAGAGGCTCAGAAGCCTAAACACTTTGCCCAGACGGCATGCATAAGATTTCTTGCCCGGTCTGGTCATTTCCACTCCGCAGAAAAATTGGCTTTTCCACCTCTCCAGGCTGGAACTTCTCTCACTCGCCTCACGATTCCTTGAATTATTAATCTGTGGGGCAGTCGACAGAGAGCAGAAGCAAAGGCACAGTCTGCAGGAGGGGAAAGCAAGAGAACGAAGAGGCGGCTGGTTTCCCGGGACTCCATCCTCTGCAGTCCAAGTGCTAACAGGGAAATTCAACGCCCTTTCTCCAAATCCCAGCCAGAACCCTGTCTCCAAGACTGTCCTGGTGGGCGGCGAGGCCTTGGGCCTAGAGAAGCGCCTGGAATCCGTGGAGAATCCAGGTTGTGAGCCACGTCTGGAGCGCTCCACAGCTGAGGGGAGCTCTCTTGGCCCCATTTATTACAGCCTATTTTTAGAGGGCAGGCCAGGCTGGGATGGGAGTTCTCCACTCCCCTCCCCCAACAGGACTATTTCAGCCCTGCCAGCTGTGTCCCCGCCCATCTCCCCACCCCCAGCCAGGCTGCTGGGGAAGGCCTTCCTCCAGAGCCCTGGGTGGCTCCTGGTGGTGGTCGGGTGGTAGGGTGATACACCTCACTGTGGTTTTGATTCACATTCCCCTAATGATCAGTGATGCTGAGCCTCTTTTCGTGTGCTTATTGGCCGTTCATATATCTTCTCTGGAGAAATGCCTGTTTGGATCCTTTGCCTGTTGTTAACGATTCTCATCTATTTATTTGGCTGCCCTGGGTCCTCACAGCTGATGTGTGGGCTTTCTCTTGCTGCTGCGCACGGGGGGCTCCTCTGCAGTGTGCACACTTCTCATGGAGGTGGTCTCCTGTTGTGGAGCACAGGCTCTCCACACACAGGCTCAGTGGCTGCAGCTTGCAGGCTTTAGAGCACAGGCCCAGTAGCTGTGGTACACGGGCTCGGTTGCCAGGAGGCATGTGAAATCTTCCTGGACCAGGGATTGAACCTGTGTCTCCTGTATTGGCAGGTGGATTCCTATCCACTGCACCACCAGGGAAATCCCCTTTGCCCATTTTTTTAAACTGGGTTATTTGCCATTTTATTGCTGAGTTCTAAGCATCCTTTATCTAACATGGATTGTTGCTGGTGTTGTTCATTTGCTAAGTCATGTCCAACTCTTTGTGACCCCGTGGACTGCAGCCCGCCAGGCTCCTCTGTCCTCCACTATCTCCCAGAGTTTGCTCAAATTTATTGAACAAATGAATTCATTGTTCATTGAGTCGGTGATGCTATCTAACCATCTCATCCTCTGCCGCCCTCTTTCCTTCTGCCTTCAATCCTTCCCAGCATCAGGGTCTTTTCCAATGAGTCGGCTCTTCCCATTTAGGTGGCCAAATTATTGCAGCTTCAGTTTCAGCATCAGTCCTTCCAATGAATATTCAGGGTTGATTTCCTTTAGGATTGACTGGTTTGATCTCCTTACAGTCCAAGGGACTCTCAGCACTACAGTTGGAAAGCATAATTCTTCAGCACTCAGCCTTCTTTATGGTCCAACTCTCACATCTATACATGACTACTGGAAAAACCATAGCTCTGATGGTATGGACCTTTGTCAGCAAAGTGATGTCTTTGCTTTGTAATATGCTCTCTAGCTTTGTCATAGCTTTTCTTCCAGGAAGCAAGCGTCTTTAACTTCATGGCTGCAGTCACCGTCTGCAGTGATTTTTGAATCCCAAGAAAATAAAATCTGCCACTGCTTCCACTCTTCCCCCTTCTATCTGCCATGAAGTGATAGGATTGGATGCCATGATGTTAGTTTTTTGAATGTTGAGTTTCAAGCCAGCTTTTTCACATACTAGACCTTCTTAGATGCATAATTTGAAAACAGTTTCTCCCATTCTGTCTTCATTTATTTTTAATGTCTCAAAGAAAACATCAGAAGTGAAGAGGAGGGGGTGTGGAGATGGGCTGTGCGTCCCTGCCCAGCCTCTTGCCCAGGAGCCCTGGGGCCTGTCCCTTGCCCAGCGGCAGGCTGCGCCAGCCCCCCTCCTCCTCCACTGTTCCTCGCCCGCCCCAGATCCCCATCTGGGAATCATGCTCCTCATTGGCCCCCCTGCAAATGAAAGATTTAAAAGGGCACGTGAAGAAGCCCCTGCAGCCTCCCACAGCTTCCGCCCCATGCTGACCTGCCAGCTGCCTGGCTCTCCCGGAGAGGTGCCTGCAGAGGCGGGGCTCTGAGCCTGTCTGTCAGCTTGAGGAGTCTCCCAGCTACATCTGAGCATTCCACAGGTGCAGGTGCCTGCCTTCAAGGCGCCCAAGGACAGAGAATACAGAGATGTGCCAGCTGAGAACGGCATGCCACGACTGCTCGTCGAAGAGAAAGCCACGAGGGGGAGGGAGAGCCTCTTCATTAACCCGGCTAAACTGAGCCTCAGTTTCCCTTTTGACAAGCGGGACCAGTAGTGACTGCATCACAGTGTTGTAACTGAGGACCAAATCTCAGTAAAACCTCTACAATGCTAGTTAGCATCACTTTAAGCTTTCCTGGGGGTCTGGACGTTGTTCTGTCGGTGGGGGGAGGGCAGAGGGTCTGAAGGGCTTTGGGGAGAAAGCTGCTTCCATGAGATCCTCACCAGAAAGCCCCCCAAAGGGTGTCCTCAGACTCGAGTTGGGGGACCCACTCCCCTGTCTCTGGGGCAGGGGCGTTAGAGCCGAGAGCCACACCATCTGGGAAAGCGCGAGCCCCGTTTTAGAAACCGAGGCCAGAGTCAGGATTGGCAGGGCTTGGCGCCGTTGGCATAGTAGGCTGCAGTTGGCTGGCTTGGGGATTTTGTTTCTGTTGTGCTCACACGCTCAGGAGGGACATAAGTCTGCTAGGGGCTCGGTCTTGGAGCCACCGAGTAGTCCTCCCAGGGGAGGGCCCGTGGCTAGGGCGGGGAGTCCTGCCGCGGGCAATCGCGCCCCCTGCTCAGGCCCCGCCCCCGGCGCGGGTCCCGCCCATCTCCACGCCCCGTGCGGCCTCGCCCCGCCCCCGCCCCCCGGCGCGCGGGTCTCCTCCCCTCCTCCGCGGCCCCGCCCCCTGAGAGCGGGCCCCGCCCCCGGCGCGCCACCTCCCCCGGCGGCCCCGCCCCTCCCCTCCCCCACAGCCCCGCCCCCCGGCGGCCCCTCCCGCGCCCCGGCCACATTCCTCCGGCCCGGCCTGGCGGGCGGCGGCGGGGCAGGCGCTGCCGGCCTGGGGCTCGGACTTGGGGCCCGGAGCGGCGGGGACCTGCGGGCGCTGGGCCGGGCGACCCGAGCTGGTCGCGGGGCGGGCAGGCCGGGCGCGGGCGGTCGGGTGTCGGCCCGGGTCCCGCGCGCCCGGCCCCGCCAGCTCCCGCCGCGGCCGCCATGTGGTGCCTGCACTGCAACTCGGAGCGGACGCAGTCCCTGCTGGAGCTGGAGCTTGACAGCGGGTGAGGACCGGGCCGGGAGGCTGCGAGCGGGCATGCGGGGCCCCGGGGCCCGGCAACGCGGGGCAGGGTGAGCTCGCGCACCCCCGTGGCTGTCGGACGGGAGCCCGCGCGGGCGAGTGCCGTGAGGGACCGCTGGGAGTGGGTGTCCGGTGCTGGCGGGGGAGGTGCGGCCAGCGGGCGTCTGTGCCGCGCCTGGCTGCAGGCCTGTTGCTGCCGGACCGGGGCCTGTGTCGGGCAGACCCCGGGGGAGAGCGCGCGGGGCTGCGCAGGTGCGCTGGGGCGCTCTGGCTGTGGCACCTGGGCGTGCGCCTGAGTGGCTGGAGCCCGGAGGTGGGGTTCTGCGTGGCCGTGACTGAGCCACGGGGTTGGGGGTGGCTGTCGACGTGAGCCTGTTGTGGTCAGCGACGGAGTCAGAGGGGATGAGTGCGTGTCCCAGAGACCATCCCTGCTCTGCTCCGGGGGCCTGTGGGTGGGGTGGCTGGCTGAGCATCTGCGGGCCTGTGTTTACGGAGACGGGGCAGAGAGAGTGTGTGTGTGTGTGTGTGTGTGTCTGTCTGTCTGTCTGTGTGTGCTGGGAATATTGATTTCTTCGCTCTGCCCGCCAGCACAGCTGCCCCCGAGCTGTCTGCAGGCCCCTTGAGGAGCAGGGCTAGGGGGCGGAGGGGATTTGTTGGACAAACGGTCCTGGCTTGTGTCAGGCCTCCTGGGAGGGGGGGACCCACCTGCAGCCGTCTGATCTCTGAGTTCAGAAATTCTGCAGCTTGTGTCTGGCAGTTGCACTGAGAATGCACATATGTCCCCTCCACCCCCCACCCCCTGCCAGTCCCTGGGCTGGAAGCTCCACGTGGGGTTGTGGGGGTGCGGTTCCCAAGGACCCATCGCTCCTTGCGTCTGGGGCGGAGGCCAGGCCGGCTGCAGCTGCAGGGCCAGCTGTCTGGAGTCGTGGCAGCAGTCCGAGAAGGGGGGCCGGCCCCTGATATTCACACCCTACACGTGCCGCTGCCGCACACAGCTGTCCGCCCCGCACTCGCCTGCGTCGCTCTCCTTGCTGTCCCACGTCCCCGTATCGCCGGGCAGCACGCTGGGGCTGAGGGTCCTGTGGTCAGCATCACGGCTCCGCGGTTTGTTGAGTGCCGGCCGCCTACAGGCCCTACTCTGGGTCAGTGAGCACAGCCCGGAGCCACTGTCTTTGTGGGGCCACAGGCCAGGGGACACAGCCGTAAGCACAGCTCAGAGTCGTTGTCCTGGGGGTCTGTCTGTCCAAGAGGACTTGTTCAGCCTCGCCCTTCCTGCTGGGATACCCACGCCCCGTCTCCTGCGTGTCTCCTGGTCCCCGCATCCCTTCTCACTGGCAGGCCCTCCGCGCAGCCAGCCTGAATCCTCCAGCTGCAGGGAGGCCTTCTGGGGCCCATTTGCGATCAGAGCTGGAGACGAGCAGCTGCTCCTCGGCCTCTGCTCAGGCCCAGAGCGCAGCTCCTCCTTGGGCCTCTGAGCAGGTGGGGCCCATTTGCTGCTGAGTGCCCAGGGGGAGGGTGGGAGAGGGTCAGCTCTGCCCTGGCCTGGGGAGGTTTAGCCAGCTTGCCTCTGACCTGGAGTCCTTCCCGGTGGCCCAGAGGGGACGCTGCAGGCCCCAGAGGCCTCGGGACACCCTCAGTGTGTAGCAGGTCCAAGACCACCCGTCCTGGAATGGCCATGACCACCCCCGGCCAGCAGCACGCCGGGAACCTGTCCTGGGTGCTCTGTGCTCTAAGCCTCCCCCGCCCCTCCCTTTCTACACCGACACAGTGAGGCAGGGGTGCCAGGGTCCTGGCCAGAGCCTTCCAGGGCGAGCCCAGAGTAAACCCACGTGTTCTGAGGGTGGCCTGCGTGGGGTCCCTGCCCACCCCGCCACTGTCCTCGGGCCTTCGCTCAGGGAAGTCGGACTCTGAGCTGGTTGTGCTAATATTTACACAGCGTTTGTTCAGAAACACGGACAGGGCTGCCGGCTGCACAGTCAGACGGTGTGAGGCTGGACAAATAGGTCTTTCTCGAGGAGTTTGGACTGGGCCCCGGGAGCTCCGGGTGCAAGTGTGTGCGGGTGTCACCTGGCTGGCCTCTATGGACCGTGGGATTGTGGTTTGCCTGGAGAATCCGAGAGTCCAGGGCAGCTCAGGGCATTAGGAAAGAGGGGCTCAGGGAGGCAGACAGACTTGATTGCAAACCCCAGCTCAGCTCTGTGAGGTCACGCAAGTTTCCATACCCCGTAAGCCTCAGTTTCCCCGGCCGTGACAGGAGATGGTGCCGCTGCTTCACCGAGGGGCCCGAGGCCCTCCCAATGGGTCTGGGAGCCCTCACCGGGCTGGCCACCCTGGCTTCCGTCAGAAGCACGGTCACCCGGGTCAGCGCCCAGCTCTTCCCACCACCCGGGACCTGCTGGGTTTTCTTCTTCCTCTTTGTGAGTTTCCTCTGCATTGTGATGACATGTGGAAAATCCACCTGGTAATAAGCCCAGAGGCAGGGCAACCACACAGGGGTCATGGGCTTCGAGGTGGCCCAGGTCCCCTGAACTCTGTGTGTGTGTCTGTGCAGAGGCTGTCGAGTGGGATTGGTCACTGGTCCTCAAAAGCAAATGGTTAACGAGTTTAAAGGTCGTTACGGCTCTTGAGGAATTCATTGGTCTGGCCTTATATCCGGCTGTTCCCACTGCGTGAGGGGACGCTGGCGGTGATCATGGGGGGACGTGGCCTGGCGCCTTCTGCCTGCCGTGGCTGCACCTGAGTTGAGTGTGTGCCCCACGCCTGGGGCCAAAGCTTATGCACTGCACCAACCACGTGCCGGGCATGGCTGTCCTCCACGCACGAGGCACCGGTGGACACACGCTCCCAGGCCCCCGGGGGCTTGTTCAGCCTTGGGGGCTGCCGTGTCTCACTTCCTGTGTGCCTTTATTCACTCACCAAACCGTTACCGAGACCTGCCTCTGCCAGGCCCCAGGCTTGCCGTAGGGGAACAAGTGACTAGCGTGAAGCCGTGCGGGTTGCACAGAGCCTGATTCTTCCCAGCCGCGTGGCTTGGGCGTATCGCCTCCACTGTCTGAGCGTTGCTTTCTCACCCATGACACGGGCCTGGATGCCTCGTGGGGCTTGTGCGGCTCGGCCTGCTGGCAGCCTTCCGCCCCGTCACCACATGCCCCCCTCTGCTCCCTCTCTTGCTGGTGTCTGGGCTAAGGCTGGTTTCTGGAGTCTGCACTGGGGGCTGAACCACCTAGTTGCTCTTTTGTTGCTCAGCCGCCCAGTGATGTCTGACTCTTTGCAACCGCATGGACTGCAGCATGCCAGGCTTCCTGTCCTTCACTGCCTCCTGGAGTTTGCTCAAGTTCACGTCCATTCAGTCCGTGATGCTGTCTAACTATCTCATCCCCTGTCACCTGCATCTCCTCTTGCTTTCAATCTTTCCTAGCATCAGGGTCTTTTCCACTGAGTTGGCTCTTCTCATCAGGTGGCTGAAGTATTGGAGCTTCAGCATCAGTCTTTCCAATGAATACTCAGGGTTGATTTCCTTTAGGATTGACTGGTTTGATCCTGTTGCAATCCAGGGGACTCTTGAGAGTCTTTTCCAGCACCGCAGTTTGAAAGTATCAATTCTTTGGTGCTCATCCTTCTTTATGGTCCAACTCTCACATCTGTACATAACTACTGGAGAAACCCACAGCTCTGACTATATGGACCTTTGTGGGCAAAGTGATGTCTGTGCGTTTTAACACACTGTCTAGGTTGGTCATAGCTTTCCTTCCGAGGAGCAAGCGTCTTTTAATTTCACGGCTGCATCACCGTCTGCAGTGATTTTGGAGCCCAAGGAGATACAGTCTGCCACTGCTTCCACTTCTCCCCGTCCTGTTTGCCACGAAGTGATGACTCTAGTAGCTTTTAATGCCTTCTTCATACGTAGCTGGAGCTTCTCTGCTCCGTGATGGAAAGGACTGTTCTTTCCATTTTATTTCCTTGGTTTGCAGCTTCCTGACATGGAGACGGTTCATTGTGAACTTCAGGCCCAGGTGTGGAGCCACAGCCACGGTCCCCTCCCCTCCGTGTATAAACGGGGAAGCTATGACGGCCTTGTTTTTCCTCTTTGTTCCAAGGCTGCTGTAATCATGAGAACGACAGCAGCGGCTGCCGTTGGGCGAGCTCCTCGAAGGACTTAGTTCTCAAAGCAGTTTTTGAGAAAGAGTGTCTTCTGTGCCCCTTTC
The DNA here is from genome assembly GCA_917880005.1 of Nanger dama. Classification (NCBI taxonomy): domain Eukaryota; kingdom Metazoa; phylum Chordata; class Mammalia; order Artiodactyla; family Bovidae; genus Nanger; species Nanger dama. Next base: position 1,883,726 of record CAKJTW010000016.1, on the reverse strand, counting down.
TCAGTTGGGGGAAGGGTACGTGACTTGCCCAGGTTACCGGCCAGTGAGTCTAGCAGCTGAGATGTGGCCTCTGCCTGCCTGACCCCGAGGTCTGTGCTCTTCACAGCCAGGCCGTGCTTCCTCTGGGACTCGGTGATCTTCAGCAAAACAAGTCACATCGCAAATAGACCCTTTCGTGTATTCCCCGCAGCACAAAACAGGAGCCTAGTGGCCCCAGCTGTGGGGATTCCCAAGGTGTTCCCGAACGCGCTGGCTGGCAGGCAGGTGACAAACTCTGTCTGTCCTCCTGGTGTCTTGCCAGACACTGCAGACCCCAGACACTTGGGTGGGATGCCAGCCAGACGAGGCCCCCGGCTTCCTACGACTTGCCGCTCTCTGCGGGTAGCACGCTTGCCGCAGGCCAGTCTCAGTGTGGCATGGGGTCTCGGGGACAAAAGCTGACTGTCAGTGTGAACACAGCTGGCCTGCGGGTGGTGAGGAAGCCCAGGGCCACAGCCTTCGACGACCCTGAGGGACACACGTGCGTGTGGGCTGCCGAGTTCCATCCTGTGGGAGGAGACAAGGGCCGGTAAGAAAACCAGAAACTTTGAAAACAGCCCCAGCGGGGAGCCTCCTGGTTTGGGTTCCCGGAACAGCCCGTGGTCTGGGCGGCATGGGTGTCTGTCTGCATGCCGACGTGAGCACTTCCTCCCGGTGCCCAGCACTGTCTCTGGCTGGGAAGTGTGAGAACTGAACACATTTCTCCAAGGGAAACCTTGAAAACGGTGCCTTACTGTGTCATAGTAAGAGCTTAGTATGTGTGAGCTACGGCCGCGGTCAGGGCCATTCTTGACCCTGACTATTTCAGAGAAGGGGGCCTCCCCAGGAGCCCGGGCGTCGCGTCACGTCCCCTTTCTGGGCCTGGGCATCCCCCTCTGTGGGTGAAGAGCCGCGGGACCCAGGGGTCGTTTGTTGAGGGAGGGGGCTGGGGCCAGCAGCTAGCAGGTGGATGCTGTAGACTGTCTGATTGGGGGCATATTCCTTAGCCTTGCTGTGCCTCGGTTTCCCCATTTGTAAAAGATGGGTGGCAGGAGGCGCTCCTTAGATGAGTTAGTCTGCATAGAGTGGTGGACGATCGCCTCCTGGTCTCTGCAGAGCCAGGGGCTCCAGGACGCTGTTCCCGGCCCAGGAATGGGTGGCCCCTCCTCTTGACCGCGGGCTGACCCAGGGCTGCTCCTGCTGTGTGGTGGCGTTGACTGGGGGCCCCGAGGGCAGTGGGTGAGAGGAGGGGCCCGGTTGTGGGCTTTGGCGGGTGCGCTTGCCATCCCACTCGCAGCCAAGGGCTGCACCTCCCCGCAGGCTAGACCGTGTTGTGTCCAGGGCCTCAGCAGAGCTAGATGAGGCCACAGGATGGGGAAACGGCCCCTCCAGGCTGGGTACAGCCCCACCGGTGCCCAGGACTTGCGGGCAGGAAAGGGGACCCTCCCCTGGCTCTGGTGGGTCTGGAGTTAACAGAGGTTTGAGCCACGCTTGAAACCAGCTACGGAATAAAAAGGACAGTGTCTGACATTTGGGTGGCCTTTGAACCTTGCGCACACCTGGCCCCTCTGACCCTCGTGAAGTGGCTGTATTAGTCCCATTTTACAGACGAGACTGAGGTGAGGCAAATGAAAATCACACAGTCAGCTTTGCACTGCGTAGACCTGGTCTTCTAGTTAGTGTGTATCTTCCTCCCTCCCTGACGTGGTTGGGGGAGACGGGGCTTGAACTCTACAGTGGGGAGAGGGAGACGCAGGAAGGCGGTGTGGGCGAGGGCCGGGACCTGCCACCCGGGGCTCGGACGCCGGCCCAGCCGCCGCATGGGGATGCGCGCAGAGTCCGCTTTGCGGACGCGGCACCCTCGGCTCTGGCCAGCGGCCTTGTGTCTCAAAAAGCGTGCTTGCCACGCCGTGAGGTCAGTCGGGGGTGAGAAGTGTCTTCCGGATCACCGGGGCCTTAGGAGTGGGGTGCTGGGGGTGCCGGGCTGGTAGCCTGCGGTCAGAGGGCCACCTGCTCCGGGTCCGTATTAGCTGGTCTGACCTCCCCGTGTAGAGCCCGGTCAGGCCCGCGACTGTGCCGTGCGGCGGCGTGGGAGAGGCAGTGGCCGGGAAGCGCTGGCCCGTGCTGTGCGCCCGCGGGGCAGGCTCAGCCGCGCAGACCCGGGCTCTGCGCTCCTCTGCCCTCAGCTTCCTCAGGGTCATAAATCAGCCGCGCTGGCTTTGCTACTTTCTTCCTCCCTCACTCAGTAGAAATGGCCAAATGGCCCAGGAAGTCAGACGCCGGGCCTCGGGGTGGACAGCAGATTCCTAGCGCTATTTTAAACTCCTCACCATGGAAACCCCCCAGGCGTATGCAAAGGGCGTCATGGCCCCCACTGGCGCTTTTGCTTCCTCGCCCCTGGATTAGGCAGATCCCAGACGCCGTGCGGACGTTAACTCCAGGGGCTGTCGTGTGGTCAGCCTCGCCTCTGGCGGCAGAGCTGTGTTCCCCAGGTGGGTCCCTCCAGCTGTGCCTGGCCGGGCCCCGGCCGGTCCCTGCCTAGGGTCCCAAGTGACGCCCTCCCTGTAGGGCAGGCCCTCCATCAGGCCTCAGACAGGACCGGGGCTCTCTGCTCCCCCCCCCGCAGGGCCCTGCTTGCTGCCCCGCGACCCCCTGTGCCCCAGTTTCCCCGAGACACATGGGCCCCCTCCTCTTGCCCGGCCCCTGGGTGGCCTGACCTGCGCCTCCAAGCACCGTCTGGCGTGGGAGACCAGGCTCCCCCAGGCACTGCCTGGGCGGCCTCTGTGCCTTCTGTCCGTCTGTCCTGCAGCTCCTGCCCTGGGGCCTGAGTCCGTCCCCCTCCCCACTTGCCCACCCCCCAGAGGCGGCAGTCAGCCCGGACTCCCACACACACACACAACCCCCCTCCCTGAGTCTGTCCCCCTCTCCCCACCTGCCCAACCAGAGGCGGCAGTCAGCCCGGACCCCTCCCCCTGACACACGACCCAGCCAGAGGGCCGCCCGGTCAGCGGCCCCCTCCCCTCCTCAGGTTGTGGGTCCCATGCTCGGACGCCTGTCTCTGAGCAGAGGCTTGTGAGGGCCTCTGGGTGTTGCTGTGTGGCCCTCACAGTGGCCTTGTGAACTGCATGACACCCCCCGTCTCAAGGCTGAGAAGCTGAGGCACAGAGGGTCCTAGCCGTCTGGCAGACGGGGCGGGGCTCTGTGCTGCTGTGGGAGGTCGAGGGGCAGCGTCCTGACCCCCCAGGCCCCTCGCTGGGGGCCGCACATGGGGGCCCCGTCGCCACGCCGCAGATTCAGGTCCTGGGAGCCAGGCGGGAGGGGGGGTTGGGATCAGACAAGGCAGGCGGGCCCCCCGAGCTCGCCCCCAGGAAGAGACAGTGGAGGCGGGGGCGTCAGGCGCCGTCACGGGGGCCGGCAGCCAGTGTTCAGTCAGCTCCCCCCCCCTGCTAGGTTACATCCCCTCGATGCCTCAGTTTCTCCATCAAGTAAACGGGCAGGCGAGAGGGCCCTGCCTCGGGAGGGTGCCGTCTCCAGCTCTTGCTGCCTGCCAGCCCCGGAGGATGAGGACAGGGTGTCTGCGCAGTCCCACCCTGGGGAGTGTTAGAGCGGAGGCAAGTGTATGGGAACCCTGAGTGTCATGCCCACCTGTGCTGAGTTTCCAAGCCTGCCCTCCAGGGGGACAGACATGTGCCTCCCAGGGTCAGCGGGGTCCCGAGGCCTCTTGCTGGCGATGCCCCCTCCGCTCTGGACACCCAGCGTCCCAGGAGGGCCGTGGACACCTCCAGAGCCCACAGCCCTGGGGGATAGGGCCCTGTGGGGGCGAGTGGGGCACCAGCCCCCAGGAGTCACGACCCTGACAGAGATTTTAAGTCGGCAAGGAACTGGAGGATTTGCGAGTTTACAGGGCTTGTGGCGGTGGGGGGGCTGGTCAGGCAGCTTGGGGGCCCTGTCTGGGTGGGGTGGCAGCCCTGGGTCGACAGTGTCCCGGACCTGGAGTGGGCCCCTGCGCCCGGTCCCAGCCGACAGGGTGGGCCGCCGGCGGGAGGCCTGCGTGACGGGGGCCGCTCTCCGCCCGCCCGCTCTCCTGAAGCCCGTCTCCCCAGCCGGCGCCCCTCCCTGCCCTGTCGGGCGTCCCTGGGGCCCGGCCCGGCCCTGTCTGCTGGAGCCTGCCACAGAGAGCTGCTTTCTTTAAGTCCCTTTGCGCGTATGGAAATAACTAGAGGCCTCTGTATTTAATTTGGCTCAGCTGCGAAGATTTTTGGCCGTGTGTGTATGTGTGTGTGTATTCGGAAAATCTTTCCAAGTGTGCCCTGGCATTGGAAGCCCGAGTTCTCCTGATGCAAACAGTCAGAACCAACAGGGCCTCCCCTGGCTTCGCCGGGAGGCGAGGGTCTTAGCAGAGAGCGGGCGGGAAGCAGTGGCCAGTGAGCCACACGGACAGGGACGGGCGATGCCGTCTACACGGGAGACGCGGCGAGGGGAGCGGAGGTCCTAGCGCTCAGGTGAGCCGAGGGCAGGCTGAAAGGACAGGGCCCTATGTGTGAAACCGGGGGTCCTGGCTCCCTGCACGTGCCGAGGCTGGTTCTGGCCTGGACACCATGTGTCCCGCGTCTCTTTCTGGCCTCGACAGAACCTCACAGGCTCTCCGCCAAGCTCCCTCGTCTCCCGTGTGCAGAGCCGAAACAGCGCCACGTGCTCACCTGGGTGCTCGAAGCTGGCACAGCGGGTCCTCCTGTGATCCCCACGTGCCTGCTGGGTAGTTGGTGGCAGGACTGATATCCATTGCTCTGAGGAGGCCATGGAGACCCAGAGCAGGGAGGCCACCTGCCCAGGGTCGCCCAGCCCAGCAGTGGGGCAGCTAGAACTCGACCCCGTCCAGCCTCCCCGAGCCCGGGCCCCACGCTCCATGCGGGCGCTTGCTGAGCTGCAGAGCAGCATTTCCTACACGGAAGGGTTAAGGGGGCTGTCCTGGGTGGGCACACCCCAGGGTCCCAGATGCCTGGGCGTCTGGGGTCAGATGGATGCTTTTAGGACTTCCCTCAGCTCAGTCGGTAAAGAATCTGCCTGCAATGGAAGAGACCCGGGTTCGATTCCTGGATCGGGAAGATCCCCTGGAGAAGGGAATGGCAACCCATTCAGTATCCTTGCCTGGAGAATCCCACAGACAGAGGAGCCTGCTGGGCTACAGTCCATGGGGTGGCAAGAGTCAGACACAAGAGAGTGAATAAACCACCACTCTCCGCGTGAAATGGAGGAGGGAGCATGTCTGGTGAGTCGAAGCTTGGTGGGATCGTGGTCATTATCCGTGTAATGGAGCCACGTCAGGGGGACCCTCAAGAATCCAGCTGTTGGAGGGGCACGGCAGGGCGGAAGCCAGGGTGCTCGGAGCTGTGGGAATTCTGGGGCCCTGCCCCGGGACTTGGTGTCCTAAGTCAGGCTCCCTGAGGACGGCCGGACCGCGGGCTGCCGACCTGCCTTCTGGTTTCAGAGTCTTGAGTGCTGGTCCTCGCAAGCCTGTGAAGCGGACGCGACCAGCAGGAGGGTGGTATAAAGCCCAGAGCCCGTGGGTGTGGTCAGGCTGCAGGGAGCGGTGGGACTGTGACCAGCGGAGAGGGAGCCGCTTTGGGCCCATCCCCACATGGGACGTGCGCCCACGGGGCCTGATCCTCGGGGGCCCGTCGGGAGCTCTGTGCTGAGACCCCGTGAGCCCCCTCAGGGAGCCCCCTCATAGGGGAGCCCCGTGCCCCTGAGAGCTTTGCCTTCTCATTGGCCCATGAGGAGATGACGGGGTGGGCGCCAGGCCTCCGGGGGCCGACGCCAGGGTCCCAGATGGCTGAGCCCCACCCTTGCCTCGGTCCCGGCCCAGATGGTGCTGGGAGGATAAAGGGCTTTCTCACAGCCCGTCTCCGTGCTTGGCCCAGGGGCTGGCGTCAGAGGCCCGGTTCTCCCAGGATGCAGGCCTCCCGGTGTGTGGGGTGAAAGCCCCAGGCCAATTGGGGCCCCCCGGGACTGATGGTGACGCCGTGTGCACAGCACCGTGCCAGCGGAGGCCCTGGCCAGGCCTCGACAGCCGGCTGTGTGCGCCGACGCCCCCCTGGGGCTCTCCAGGGCTCCCCCGCCAGCTGGCGTCCCACCCGTTTGCTGCCCTGGAGGGAGTCGGCTCCCACCTCCTGGCGGGGCCCCTGTTGGTGCCAGCCCACAGGCTTCCCAGGGATGGGCAGGGGGGCCCCTGGGAGTCACTCCAAGGTGTCCCCGCAGCGGCTTTGTGACTCGAGGCTTGGAGAACAGTGTTCTGGGTGCAGAACACGCATCTGTCCCTCCAAGAAACGTGCCAGGCCCACAGCCGTTTGGGGTTGTGGGTGGCGAATGCAGACGCGGGCCCGTAGAGGCCGTGCCTGCCGGCTGGGACCCAGGGAGCCTGTCTGCCCGCAGGGCCCTGTGCCCCTGCTCGCTGTGGACAGGCAGGGAGGGAGCCTGGCTGTGGGCAAGGGCGACAAGTTGACCTGGGTGCTGTGCCAGGGGCGGGGGCGCCCAAGGATCCTAGAGGACGGGCGTTCGGGGTCCCAGGCCCTGTCCCGGGAGGGAGGGTGGGAGTGTCCCGGGCCAGCTCCGGGCCCCCACCCGCCTGTGGGCCTCATCCTTAGCGTTTGGGAATGCGCTGAGCAGACAGACGGGTCCATCGAGCCCCCGGTCACGGGCAGCATCGCTCACGGCGCCTTGCCATTCACTCTGCAGCGAGGGCTCTCTGAGCTCCCCCGAGCGCTGTCCCGCCCCGGGGGCCTGAGCAGGGGGCGTGCACCCTTCCCCCCGCCACTGGAGCCGGCTTCCGAGGCGGAGATGCTCCGAGGCGGAGATGCGGCAGAGCAGGCCTTCAGGCTCCCAGGCCGCAGCGCAGGGTGGAGGCGCGGGGAGACGCCATGGTAGGTGCAGGACCCCCTTCCCCGCCCCTCCTGCCAGGTGACCCTCACGCCCCATGCTGGCCATGCTCCAAGCCCCGGGGCCCACTGCGCTGGACTTGACTGCGGCCTCTTGGGTCTGACCTCTGACCCTCCGGCCGTCGGGGCTATTTTGATGGGCGTGACTCAACGTGGACCCACAGGGAGGTCCGGCCTGGCTCCAGCAGCCGGGCAGACAGACCTTCTTTATGTTCTGAGCGAGGCCCATGCCAGAGACGCTGGATCCGCCCCTCCCCCGGGGCCGGAAGGGTGACTTGGAAACAGGCTGGCAGGCCAGGACAAGGGCCTGGCGGCCCAGCGGACGCATGTTCCTCCCCTCTGGCCGTGCGCTGGAGAGAACAGGCCTGTCTGAGGAAGGGCGCGGCCCCGGCCCCCTGGAAGGGTTCCTGGCCGTCTGCAGGGCCCTCGCCCTGGCACCCTGTCCTGATCCACGCCCCGCGGTGGCAAAGCTGAGGCTCAGGCAGGGGCCAGACCCCCACGCAGTCTCTCACCGGCTTACGTTGGGACTCTGTAGGGTGGTGACTGCCCTACGGTTCCCCTGGGACCTGGGGCAACGCCCCACGGCGCGGGCATCCCAGCCCTGCACTTCTCCTGGTGGGCTTGCGGCTCGTCTCGCCAGCAGCAGCTGGCAAACCGGGAGATGCTGGATTGCTAGTGTAGGGAGCGGGGCTCTAAAAATAGCCTCCCGCTCGGAAGAGTCCATTGTTCTGGGTCCTGTATTTTCATACGTTTTCGAAAGCCGCTCCTAGAGGCCTCTGTGCCCGTAATTAGCACCGGTGCCGAAGCCCAGGAGGCGGAGGGGGGCTGGACCTCGTCCCCAGCAGGACAGGCCTCGGGGCAGCGGCTGCAGTCCTTGCCCAGAGGGGATGGGGCAGTCAGGCCAGCGGGCTGTGCCCGCGTGGCATGGAGGGCAGTGGCTGGACGGCGGCGGGGGTTCCTTCCGCTGCCCCACCCTCAGCCTTGCCCTCCTCCCCCCGACCCCACCAGCACCCCCCATTCTTGGCCTTCCCAGCTTCTCAGTGGCCTCTGCCCCTCTCAGCCACCCAGGGTGTCTTCCAGGACCCGAGGACAGGCATCGGCATCTCCCTGCTCCCGGCCACTGGCCCGCGGTCCAGCCGCTTTTCCCTTCCCCCGTCACAGCCAGCACAGGCCTCTTGTCACTGAGGGTTGCTGAGGGTCGCTGCAAGGAAGGATGGAGGTGCCTTTCCAGAACACCGTTGCTGTCCCCCCGACCACCGCCCTAGCTGAACCTGGGGCCCTTCCCCGGCCTTGCCCCGGTGCTGGGCTCCAGCGCCCCCTCCCCATCGAGCCTTGTGGAGTCCCGAACCCTTGGGCTCCTGCAGCCCCAGGCGTGGCCCACTGGCCTTGTGCCCACGGTAGACCCCATCTCCGCTGCTCAGCCTCAAGAAACGGGGGTCCTGAGTGAAGAAGAGCCCTCCATCACCGCCCGGGGTCCCTCCCAGGGTCCAGACAGCAGGCACCTGCCTTCCAGGGAGCTTCCCGCCCCAGGCGCTGGACTGCAGCTGAGGCTCTGCACCCCCAACATCGGCGAAGCAGGCCGGCCCCAGTGCCCGTGGGACAGGCAGGCAGGTGTCCACCCAGCTCAGCGATGGATGCCGCCCGGAAGTATGTTCTCTGCTCATTTTATCGAAGAGAAGCCAGAAATCGGGATGAACAAACATTCCTGGTACCTGGTACCTAGTTCTAACATAAGGAAGAAGAGGAAGACGGTAACCACCGCTCTGTGTAGACTCAACAGAGCCACGTGGGCAGGACTCGGGGGTGCGCGTCCAGAGGCGGGACTGCAGGGCGGCAGGCAGGGAGAGGGCTGGCCGGCCTCTCCTCCCGGGCCTCAGTTTCCTCTGCGTCCGACGGGAGGTGCTTGGCTGGGCCATTTGGATTCCAGACGGCCCCGGGTCACGACCAGCAAGGACTCTTTGACAGTCCAGTTTCTGAGGCCGCAGTGCTGGCTGACCCTTTGAATTCGGGGAGCTCTGAGTCAGGCAGGAATCGGCTGCCAAATCTCCCAGGAGAGTCTAGGGACCAGCCCGGGTTGGGGGCCACTCTGCAGGTACCTCGATTCTGCCCGCTGGGCACCCTGAGGGAGGGATGGCGGTGCCCGGCCAGAGGGTCCTGTCCTTCTACAGCTTGAACGTTATGGTGGAGAGGTAGAAAAGCTTCCAGCTTGCTTTTAGAAACCGTTTAGACAATTCTGAGTCATGTTTATGTGGGGTTTTCTGCATACAGGTGGTAAGTTCGGGTGGGTTCCAGTCTCTGTGGCTCAGAAACCCCACCATCCCCTGCCCCAGGGCCGAGACTGCCTCCTGTAAGTCTGTGCCCTCCTGGCCCGGGTCCGTGTGGAAGACAGCGCAGCCCCCTGGAGTCTGGCCCTTCCAACATGGCTCGGAGCTGCTGGGAGTGTGCGTGCCTCCGGGTGCCAGGACGCTGCCGTGGTGCCAGCCCTCACAGCACAGGCCTTCCCACAGACAGCGGCTGGCGCTGCAGAGGTGCAGCCGGGAGGGTGGCGGGGGGGGCTGAGGCTCCCTGAGACTCAGGTGGCCTTTGAGCAGAGAGCTGGAGGAGGCGAGGGGCGAGCCAGGTGGCCGCCTGGGAGGACCCCAGCAGAGCGGAAGCAGGTGCAAAGGCCTGTGGTGGGAGCGCATCCGGGTGTGGGGGGGCGTCCTGCAGAGCCTTCTGGGTCACTGGGAGGACTTGGTTCTGAGCCCCGGGAGGGCAGCAAGCGGACGAGGGACCCGGTCCAAGTTGTGTCTCGACAGGTCCCAGCTGCTGAAAGGGGGAGGCGGGGGGTGTGGTGGGCGAGGCCAGAACACAGTGATGAGGCGGGGGCCACACGGCCCCGACGTGGCGGGGGTTCACCGAGCGGTCTGATGCTGGCTCTCTCGAGGGTGGCAGGGCCTGCTTTGCTGACAGATGACGCATGGAGTGTGAGCAAGACGGTTGCCAAGAGCAGCCCGAGAGGGCCCGGAGCGGCTAGAAGGATGGAATTGCTGTTGGCCGAGTCGGGGCGGCAGGCGGGGTGGGGGCCCGCATTCCAAGGGCCCACCGGGCAGCAGAGACAGCGTGCCCGGGCCGGACACGGGCTCTTTCGGCTCCTGTCTGATCACCGTGTGTCCCCATTAAAGCCGACTGGGGACCTGGGTGAAAGCCAGACCCTCCCGACCCCCACCAAGCCCTTAGGGCGGCCTCGACTGTCCAGAAGGCTCGTCCACTCCCTCAGCTTTGCGACAGTGCTCCTCGCTGGCTGAGCAGAAACCACGTTGGTGTTGAGGTGGCTGTTTGTACGGCTGCGGCTCCAGCCTCCCTCAGTCCCTCGGCACTGCCAGGAGGCCCTGAGCACTCACCGGAGGCCCTTGCTGCCTCTGCGTCCACCCGTCCTGAAGTCCTTCTACCTGACCTGCCCACCGGGGAAGGTGCCCAGCATCTCCCTGAGAACAGGAGGTCCACAGTTCCTCTCCCGGGAGGGCCAGGGCTCAGTGTCCGCTGGGGCCCATCGGTCCGTTCGGTGGCCAGCCAGGTGTCCATCCTGAGGACCACTCACCACCTGCGGTCCTGGCTGTGATGTTCTAGGCACCCCTGGAGGCGGGTGTAGGTGACTGGTGCCGGGCAGCCTCCCGGCTCCCCGGGAAGCCCACTCCGCCCCTCCTTGCTGGCACACCAGCTCTGTGTCCCTTTACACACTCACCTCTCCCTTCACATCCAGCCCTGTGTGTCCTCGTCCGCTGGTGCTCAGGGCCAGGCTAGCCCTCAGGGGAGGGGGCTGCCTCCAGGCCCGGGCACGTCTCCCAGAGTCGAAAGCCTGGGAGGGTGATCTCTACTTGAAACCTGGTTGGAGTCTGAGCTCTGTAACCTTGGGTACACCCTGAACCCAAGTTGCCCTTCTCCCATCAGCAGAGGGCGGGGGAGCCAGGCCTTCCCAGTGGGGTTACGGCAGGGATTATAAACGCAAATTTAACTTGCATTGTGGCATGCTGGGTGACTGTATGTGGGGCATGACCCACCACAAGCCAGCTCGGTCCCTGAAGACTGGTTTTGCTGACCCTGCTGGAATGCCTGCACTCCCGAGGCAGCCCCTCCCCCCCACCAGACACTGAGCGGCTGACGCTGCCTCCTGAAGCCACGCTGCTTTCACCCACCTCTGCTCCTGTGGCCCCTCGACTGGGGACACGGCCACCAGCCCCTTCCTGCCCTCCCCTCCCCTCCCCAGACCCTGCCCTGGTCTGTCTGCGTCTCTCACCCAGAACCTAGTACAGAGCAGGACTTGCCCCTCCCCATCCTGGGTGATAGACCTTTACTAATGTGGCCACAGAGCCGCAGGAGCCCCGTTGGAGGGTTGGGAGGGGCGGCTTGTGAAGGCTGCTGGCGACTCTGGCTTGAACCTCCCTTTCCTGGAATCAGAAACCCTGAACTGAGCGTGGCGGAGGCGTGAGGGAGCGCGTGTGTCTGGGGAGGCTGTGTTGCTCAGGCCTGGGCGCTCTGCTGGGAGTGTGGAAACGGCTCTGGCATGGACATCTGACCACAGGCAGGCCTGCAGATGGCTCTCCCTCTGCATGGGGCTGGCCCACTCAGAAAACAGTGGCTTTTCCAGACGATGTGACCACCGCTGGCACCACGCACCCCAGGCTGGTTTACGTCATGACCACACACACGACCCCAGGATGCTGGGCCCTGGACGCCAGCCCTGCCCCCAGGGGCACACACTGCCTCTCTCTGCTGCCGGGTGGCAGGTGCACCCAATGGGGACCCGGTCCCCTGCACCCGTGACCCAGCGACTCAGCTTCACCACCCCACGCTCCTCGTCTGCGGAAGGGACAGCGGCCCAGCGTGCCCTGGACCCAGGGTGCCGGTTGGGTTACAGGCCATGTAGGTTAATCATCCAATGCAGTACCTGCGGCTTCACAGGGAGAGGTGCTGTGTGTGTGTGTGTCTGTGTGTGTGTGTGTGCACGCGCGTGAGCTGTTCAAGCACAGCGGGTGTGTATGGGCTCTGATCTTGTGAGCTGCGTGTCTCGGGACAGGCCAGCCTCTCTGTGCCCATGTGTGTATGTCTATGTGTGTGTGTGCACGCGCGCGTGAGCTGTTCAAGCACAGCGGGGGTGTGTGGGCTCTGACCTCGTGAGCTGTGTGTCTCGGGACGGGCCAGCCTCTCTGTGCCCGTGTGTGTGTGTGCGCATGCGCGCGTGAGCTGTTCAAGCACAGCGGGGGTGTGTGGGCTCTGATCTCGTGAGCTGCGTGTCTCGGGACAGGCCAGCCTCTCTGTGCCCGTGTGTGTGTGTGTGTGTGTGTGTGCACGCACGTGCGCGTGAGCTGTTCAAGCACAGCGGGTGTGTGTGGGCTCTGATCTCGTGAGCTGCGTGTCTCGGGACGGGCCAGCCTCTCTGTGCCCGTGAGGTGTGTCAGCGGTCGCGAGGACTAAGCAGCCCTGAGTCCATAAACATTGTTTCTGTTCTCAGCATCATCAGTGCTGGGGGGTAGCAGCGGGTCCCTGCTTCTGCCCACAGCCTCCTCAGACTAGCGTTTTTCTTAAGAAAAGTCATTGCTGACCTCACAGGCCATAATTAGAGATGGCCGCGGGCCCCCTGCCTGACTCACTCACCAGCTGGAGTGGGGATGTGGCATCTCAGCCTTGGAGCCGGGCCCCTTCCGGGGACCCCCCCACCCCCGGCCCGGCAGCCCCTTCAGGAGCGTTTACAGCTCCGGCCATGGGTCATGTCCGCAGGAGGCCCGTCCAGCAGTCAGGATGGGTGACCCTGGCCCTCCTGCCCCTCCCACCTCTCACTGCTGGGACCTGCAGGCGAGGCCCTCTCGGTCAGAGGACTGGAGACCGCACTTAGAAAGCGCTTTTCCTGAGCCGAGGGCATGGATCAGAGGTTAAAGTGTCTGCCTGGAATGCAGGAGACCGGGGTTTGATCCCTGGATCAGTAAGATCCCCTGGAGAAGGAAATGGCAACCCACTCCAGTACTCTTGCCTGGAGAATCCCGTGGAGGGAGGAGCCTGGTGTGACTCCACTTCACTTTCACTTTCCATGTACTGATGTCAGTCCTTCTGCCCCACCCCGACAGGTGTCTGCCCTGCTGCGGCTTGCACACCTCCAGGGACAGGCAGTTCAGCCACACGAGAGCATCCTTTCTCAAGCTGGGTGATGCGGGTCTCAGATCTGTCCCCCGGAGCCATCCGCCCTGTCCTCTGCCCCTGCGCCCGACAGAGGCTTGGCCGCCAGCCTCAAGTCATCCCTGGCCGCGCACTCCAGCCCTCGGTGGGAGGCGGCCCCATGCCGTCGTGGGTGTTGGCACGTGGCCCTGCGGGAGGTGGTGCTCACGGGCCTGCAGGAGCAAGTCAGGGATGGGCCAGTGCTGTTTGCCCAGGCTCACAAGAGAAGGTGGGGGGCGAGTGCCCTGGCCTTCGGAACCTACCTGGAGCTTCAGACGGTCTTCCCCTGTGAGCCGATGCAGGTCTGGGGCTGTTCTGGCTTCTCACTCTGCGTCTCTGACTGGCTTTGAAGCCTGTATTAAACTCCCGTCAGCCGGAAAGTTCCCCCGACTGAAGAACTTTCATCAAGCCAGACCTTCGCCCCACTCCCCACCCTCACCCACCGTCTTAACGTCGTTTCCATTATATTGATGTGTAATTTATGCAAATCAGTCCCTTGTTGACAGGCATTTAGATTATTTCCAAGTTTCTACAATCAGATACAACACAGCAGTGGAATTCCTTGCCTGCACCTCTGTGTATTGGCCTTGCTTCCTCCGTGAGAATCTCTGGTAAAGGACGACCGGCTCAGGAGTGTCTGCCCAGAGCGCTGGCCGCAGCCCTGACTCTCACGGAGCGTCCCAGGAACTCTGAGCAGTCGGGGCACGGCAGCAGTGTGCACGGGGCCCGCCCAGCCCTCGATCTGCACGTGGCCCAGGGTCTGCGTGCTGTAGAATCCCCGTGTGCAGCCAAGGGCTGACTCTGGAGTGTCTGATCCTGGCCGACAGACAGAAGCTTCCCCGAGAGAGGGGTTCCTGTGTGGTGGGAGGTGGAGCTCCCACTGGGCGAGTGCCATGGTGAGGAAGAGGTGTTTGGGGCTGCTGGGGGCTGGGCCAGCGGCCTGTGTCCCTGGGGGCGGGCCGCCCTGGGCATCCAGAGCTGAGGGCTGGCCAGGACAGAGGGGCCTGAGCCATTACCTCCGTGGATTCAGCTCCAGCATCTGCAGGGTTGCAGTTTGATGACCAGGTCTAGCTGGTGCCCTGAAAACCTGAGGCCAGCGTGCTTGTCAGCGCCCGGGGTTCCCCCATAAACATGGCTTTGTGCTCGCCAGGGCTCTGGCTCAGATTAGGAAGACGCCCTTGGGGTCTAGCGTGTGTCGCCTCTCTGCAGGGCCAGGAAGGAGTGCCGTTCTCCCGCTCGAGACGGCTCTGCTTGCTTCTCCAGCCGTCCACGGAGGACAGTGTGTCATGCTGGTGGCAGTGGCGTGGCCTGGCCATTTCTTATCAGGACAGTTTGAGGATTTGATTTTTAAGGTATGCAAAGGCTGCCACGCCACACAACTCAAGCGGACGCTGCTCACGTGGAGTCGGCAGGACTTGGGCGCGAATAGAGGGCATGGTGCCATGGAGTGGACGCAGGGGGAGGCACTGGCCAGTGACTCGGCTCCAGACTCTGGCTCGGCCTCTGCGAGGGGACGGGGGCCACCAGGGGTTAGGTGTGGGGCAGGCAGGGCGTGCACTGGTCTGGTGTGCATGTTGGCACTTGGGGAGCTTAGCCAGCAAAGCAGCCAAGTGCCCTGTGCGCTCACAGAGCCTGGGCACCGATGTGGGCGGCAGGCGGCACAGGGAAGGCCCGGGGATGTGTGACCTTACACGGCGGGTCGGCGCTGCCAAAGTGCTGAGTAAGGGGTTAGGAATGCAGTGAGGAGGGAGGCATGGGCGGTGGGGGCCTCCTTGGAAGGTGGCATTGAGCAAAGACCCCGGGTGGTGACGGCATGGAGCATGCTGAGTTGTAAGACACGGGAACAGCAGTCCAGGCATGGGAACAGCCAGTGCAAAGGCCCCGAGGCAGGGGAGTGCCTGACGCCTTTGAGACGAGCAGAATGTCCCTGCAGGCCAGACCCCAGGAGGCTGGAACAGCGTGGGGAGGCTGGAACACCGAGGGGAGGGGGCCATGGCGAGGTCAGGCCTGGAGGGCGGTGTCTCCACACTCAGTGTGACGGGCTGGGGGCACTTGATGTGCCCCTCCTTTGTTGGGATTGGTCTGGCTGTTGTGGGAGGAGGAGAGGCAGGGGGGCTGGGTGAGAGTCCAGGGACCCGCCCTGGCGGCCTGGGCGTCCTGAGAGGCGGGCAGGTGGGTGTGTCTGGGAGGTCGGACTCACAGGTTTCTGCCACGTGTCTGTTTGGCCGTGACGGAGACCTGGCCTCCCCTGAGCACCTTCAGGAGCCTGCTGGGCTGAGACGGTCAGGAGCTGGGTCACGGGCCGAGCAGGAACCCTGGCCGGCCCAGGCCCACAGAGGCCCCCTGCATCCGTGGCAGATTGGAGCGCCCCTCCCACAGCGGCTCCAGCCTCCTCCGGCGGGAGCGCCGCGTGCATGTCGCGCCCCTGAGCCCAGCCGGACAGGAGGCCCATGCCCTGCCCCTCCTTCCTCAGCACCCTCTGCCTCAAACAGGCCACAGGGGGCGGGAGGAACACCCCTTCCACCCATGCAGATCGCTGAAGACCAAGTGAGTGCAGGCTGGGGAAGGGGCTGAGTCCCGTGCCCCATGAGGGTGGGCACCCTTCTTTGCCTGGGGGTGCTGGGGGCGGGTCCCAGCCCCTGCCTGGCCCTGCGCAGCACCTGCCGTCACCACCGTGGCCTCTGCAACCTCGGGGGCTCGGGGACTGTTTAAAATCCTGGAGAGCTGAGCCCTGGCTGCTTTGCTGTGAGGACACGATTGCATTGGCGGTCTCCCTCTTCTCGGGAGGCAGAGCGGCTCTGATGGGAGGGGTGTCCAGTGGGGACGCGTGTGGAGCGGGTCCTGGGGTCTCAGGGAGCGGGCAGGCAGAGTCTCCCATCAGCCATGTACGTTCAGGGGCCCGTCCGCCTGGGCCCCCCGACCTTCTGCCCCGCCCCTCCTGCCGTCAGTCCAGGGCTGTCTTGGGGCATGCCTGGCCTCGCCCCACGCGGGCCCCCGAAGCCCCGAGGAAGCTTCTGCCAGTGACTGCCGGACGGCAGGGGTGCTGGGCCTGGGGCCAGGCCTTGGGCGAGTGGGAGCCCCTGACTCACAGCTACATCGGGGGCTGTCACCCGGGGGTCTTCCCTGGGAGAGGACCCTCATCACCCTCCACTGCTGGGCGGCAGGCTTTGCCATAGGAAACCCACCGGGCGTCCCTGCGGGCCAGAGCGGAAGGTTGGCACTATTCTTAGATGGCCAGCCAGACAGCACGTGCTGCTTGGCAGCGGCGGGAGAGGCACCCCGGGCATGGGTGCCTGTGGCTGGCCCGTGCTGGCCCCTCCCCGTGAGGCAGCCGATGGCCTCATGTTCCTCGGCGGGCAGAGCTGGGCAGGTGGGCCGGGCACAGGCTGCTGACTGCATTGCTGTGAAGATGGGACCCTGGAGGAAGGACCGCCTGCAGCCCGTGGGGCTCTATGCCCTTCCCTCCCCTGAGCCACTTCCCAGGGGACCACCACGCAGGCCCCAGGGACGCTAGGATGCCCCGAGGGGCGGGAGTGGCCGGCACTGCTGGAGAGGCTGCCCGGGAGGTCCTAGAACCTCGGCTTCACGCTCATCGCTGTCTCTGGGCTCATGTCTTCTGGGGTCGCGAGTGTGGGGGTGAGTAACCACACCCCCTGTGCCCTCACCGGGCACTTGGAAAGCTGAGGGGTACGCACAGGCCCAGGGACCAGGGCAGTGGGGTGGTGGGAGCCCCCCGTCCTGGGCTGCAATCCCGACGTACCCACGCTCTACCCGTGTGACCTCAGGCAGAGCCGGCGCCACGCGGGCGTTGGTCTGCTCTCCCAGAGATGGAGTGAGCAGCTGGTCCTCGCAGACTGGCTTTAAGGGTTCGAGAAGACGCTCTGTGTCCGCTTCCAGGCCGGTGGTCACCAGCAGCACAGACGGGGCGGGCGGCCTCCGCACTTTCTTCCCCGTGGTTCGCGAGCGCGATGCTGAGAGCTCGGTGCAGGGTGGCCGTGTATGTGTGTGTGTGTGTGTGTCTGTGTGCGCGCGCGCACGTGTGGGTGCTAATCTTGGATCAGCCCCCTGACCTCGTTTTACCTCCATCACATCCTCAAACCCTATCTCCAGACACACGTTCTGAGCAGTTAGGGCTTGGAGCTAGCGGGTGTTGGTGGGGAGGGACGAGCTCAGCCCGTAACAGATGCCCCCGCAATGCCTGACCCCGCAGGCATGCAGCGAGGAGTCACTCTGCTCATTGTTGGTCAAAAGGAAAAAAGACTTAATCCTGGCAGTGGGAGTGGGACCCACAGGCCGTCAGTAGGCGTCCTGGGCACAGCCACTCCGTGGGGGAACGTCTTGGGGGTCGGTGGAAGGGGAGCAGGTCCGTCAAGGAGGGGTGTCAGTTGGAGGGGGTGGGCGGTGGGGGGGCTGAACAGCCAAAGCAAGGCCTCCGCGAGGGCAGGGGAGCCTTCGGGAGGTGTGAAGCAGGGATGGCCATGGGCCCCGGGGATCCACCCAGGGGAGGGCGGGGTGTGGGCCAGACGCCCGCCTGTGGGGCCCAGGGCTGCGGTCTCCCCCTCACCTCCGGGTCTGTGCTTTCTCCGCAGCATTGAGGGCGAGGCCCCCAGCAGCGAGCCTGGCACGTCACTGGACAGCCCCTCCGCCTACCACCAGGGGCCCTTGGCGCCCGGCTCGGGCCTGAGCCCGGAGCCCTACGAGCACGCGCCGGGCGGCGCCTATGGGCTGTACGCGGGGCCGCCCGGCCAGCAGCAGCGCGCGCAGGCCCCGGCTGCAGCACTCGACGTCCATCCTGCGCAAGCAGGCCGAGGAGGAGGCCATCAAGCGCTCGCGGTCCCTCTCCGAGAGCTATGAGCTCTCCTCCGACCTGCAGGACAAGCAGGTGGGCGACGGCCACGCGGGGGGCAGGGGGGGGGCGGTGGGGGGGGGGGGGGGGGCTGTGCCCGCCCTGAGCACTTAAGGCTGGGCCCCAGGCAAGGGTCGTTCTCCAGGATGGAGGCCTCGGCCTCAGCCCCGGGCCCTCGTGGTCTCCTCCCGACTCTGGGAGGAACTGGAGGGAGCGGGCGGACGTGGGGTGTTCAGTCCAACCTTGGCCTCTGCCCACTTCCTGCTCCCCCGCGGCTAGGCTCCGGGCTGAGCTGGGCGTCAGGGCCTGAATCCGCTAGCACACAGGTTGCACACAGTGGTGGCCACTGAGGTCCCGGGGTCCAGGAGAGGCCTGGACCTTCCGGGTCTGCAGGAGCGGGAGGGGAGGTCAGTCCGCAACAGAAACGGCGCGTCCTCTGGACAGCAGGAAGGCCAGACTGCTCGTCCCACCCCCTCGGTTTGCAGTTCCGTGTATTCTGAGGGAACGTTGTACCGTTTCAGGCTGCGCCTCCTCCCCAGGGACTTGGCCCAGATCCCCCACCGGGTCAGCACCCGTGTGCACAGCAAGGGCCGTGCCTGGCCTGCCCACTCGGCCTCCCGGTCCCACCACCCCCTGGCGTTTGGCCGTGCAGTCAGGCCCACAGCAGGAGCCTCTGTTCCATTTCTCAGCTGCACCCAGATCTAAAGTAGATCAGAACAGTCTATAGCAACAGACGCCTGTAGCAGGGCCGTTAAAACAGAAGAGAGAAAGGTTAAGCGGAGGCGGTGGGGGCAGTAGCGCCTCTCCTGGCCTTAGCGTGGCCGCGGCTGTCCATTTCCTCCCTCGCACGTTAGCCCAGTGCCTGCTGTACAGCGGACCCCGTGCTGGTTGCTGGGGAGCCACCAGGGAAGCGGGGTGTGGCCGCAGCCCTTGGGCGGACGCTGTGGTCCAGGAGACAGGTTAGCTGCGGAGACACAGGTTGACTGCAGAGCAGGGATGATGCGAACCCCAAGGATGAAGGAAGGGGAGGCAGGCCGGGTTGGGTGGGTGGAACCTTGCCAAGGCCCCTTGGAGCTGAGTAACTGAGGCCAAGACCTTCCAGGAGAAGCCGACAGCAGGTGCAGTGGCCCCAGGCGGGCAGGCTTGCCGGAAGGGGCGGCCAGGATGAGGTGGGGCCAGGGCGGTGACACTGAGGGCCACTGAGCCTCGGCTCCCTGCTGAGCCTCCTGGCAGTCGAGGCGAAACTAGTCACGGTGAGGGGCGGGGTTACACCGGAATTCCCAGGCAGAAGCAAGGTGCCTGGTTCCGTGAGGGCTTGGAGCCTGGGCGGCACAGGGCTGTGTTCCGGTGGCAGGAGCCCAGCGCAAGGCCTTGCCGTGGCCGCTGGCCCCCGGCCTCCACGTCTCCTGTGGTTCCCCTTCACGGGAGGCCCAGCCTCGGGGCTCCTTGTCTTGTCTCGTCTCAGAGCCTCTGTCCCCCTGCACAGCGGGCAGCTTCTGGGGTCCGTCTGCAGGCTGGACGTGGGGTCGAGTGAAGGTGACACCCGTTAGGTGAGTGCCGATGGCTTTGATCCCCCACTGCGCCCCAGTCAGCCCTCAGGGTCTCGGGGCAGCTCTGGCCCAGAAGGGGAACGCCCCAGTGGGCTGAGTGAGCGCCGGCTGCGTTGGTGTGTCCCCAGGGGAGGCCAGTAGGAGGGCCAGGGAGCTCTGAGGAGCAGCGTAGGGGCCCACGCCTGCCCCCTAACGCCACTTCCGCCCCGTCCCGACCTGGGGGGCCGGCTTAGCCCAAGGGCGTCGCTGCTGCATTCTCGAGCCTAGAGTCAGCAGGACAGGAGGGCCCGTGGATCATGTTCTGGCCTGTGCGGGAACCGCACCCCCGCCGAGCAGACCTGAGGGGCTCAGAACTCAGGTCTCAGGAGGCAGAGGAGAGAGGGCTCCCTGGAGCCCAGGCGTGGGCCTCTGTTGGCCCCCGAGCACTCTCGGAGCTGTGCTCCAAACCCAGGAAACAGACTCCGCTGGCAGATGTGGAAGTGAGGTCATCCCTTTGGACTCGGTTCAGTGGCTCCAGGGCAAGAGAAAACACAGACCCGCCCTGGCTGCCTCCAGGCCCAGCCAGGCTGTGAGACGGTTTTGATCCTCGCCCCGCCCCTCTGCTCCTGACTCCTCTCCTGAGGGGGCCCCCTCTGCCACCCCCCTTTCTGTAGGGCTGGCACGTCCGCGTCTGGGGGAGCTGGTGTCCCTCATG
The DNA here is from genome assembly GCA_917880005.1 of Nanger dama. Lineage (NCBI taxonomy): Eukaryota > Metazoa > Chordata > Mammalia > Artiodactyla > Bovidae > Nanger > Nanger dama. The sequence goes on along the minus strand of CAKJTW010000016.1, from coordinate 1,863,494 downwards.
GCAACTGGGACCCACACACACCCCAGCGAGGCTTCAGGCCCTCCACCCTGCCCGCCCCCGGGCTCCGGGCGGCCATCGCCTCCGCTTGGTGGCAGCCTGGCCCCCTTGGCGTCTGCCTGGCTTTGTTCCTGAGCTGGTGCCCCGTCTGTTCTGCACAGACCCTGCCTCTCGAGGGCGTGGCCATGCCATCCGCACGGAGGGGACTGGGGCTCTGACCCTGGGGTGTGAACACCTCCTGCCAGGGACCAGGGGCCTTCCCACACCCCCCACGTCAGGGGCTTGGTGGGCCAGCCCACTCCTCATCCCAGGTCCTCTTTGCTTTTGGAAAGCGGGCTCCGGCCTCACTCCGGAGCGAGGCATGAGGAGCAGCCCTCAGGACCGTCCTCAGGCCTGGGGCCAGCGGGCTCCAGAGTCGCACATGCCTCGCGGGAGAGTCCCAACGCCCTGCCCGCCTATGGCGTGGGCCCGCCTCCCGGAGGGCACTGTGGGGCCTGGAGGGGTGTGTCGAGTCTCTTCTCTGGGCTCAGTTTCCCCATCTGTACAGGAGCGGGTGCGGGGCCCCCACAAGCTGTCCACCCTCCCAGGAGTGCAGTGGAGTGTCCCACGCCTCCTCCGCCCCGTGCTGAGGGTCTGTCTCGCCTGTGCCCGTGAGGCCCGTGTCGTGAGGCCGGTCTGACGGTCCCAAGGGGCTGCAGGTCCAGGCTTCTCAGAGTCAGCCTGCAGACAGGGGCCCAGGCCTGCGGCCGGCGCTCAGGGCCGACTCGGGTCTCCCGCTGGTCTCCCTAGCCTGCCCCCGCCACAGTCTCTTTGTTTCCCAAGGGGGCAAGGGGCTGCCTGCAACCTCCCGCAGCAGCTCCAGGTTCCATTCAGCTGCATGGCCCCGGTGCCCAGGGCAAAGGCCGCTGCGGACAGAGAAGTGTGGGAAACCACTAACCTCGAAACGCTCTGAGAAGTCCTGCAGGGAGCGCCTGCTGGAGCTGCACCTCACCACTCCTCTGCCTCCCTGGGTCTGGGGGCGTGTGGGCACGGGCCCCTGGCGGGTCCCCTGGGTCTGGGGGCGTGTGGGCACGGCCCCGCGGCGGGTCCCTGGGTCTGGGGGCGTGTGGGCACGGCCCCGGCGGGTCCCTGGGTCTGGGGGCGTGTGGGCACGGCCCCGGCGGGTCCCTGGGTCTGGGGGCGTGTGGGCACGGCCCCCGGCGGGTCCCTGGGTCTGGGGGCGTGTGGGCACGGCCCCGGCGGGTCCCTGGGTCTGGGGGCGTGTGGGCACGGCCCCCGGCGGGTCCCTGGGTCTGGGGGCGTGTGGGCACGGCCCCCCGGCGGGTCCCTGGGTCTGGGGGCGTGTGGGCACGGCCCCGGCGGGTCCCTGGGTCTGGGGGCGTGTGGGCACGGCCCCCCGGCGGGTCCCTGGGTCTGGGCGGTGGGGTGTGGGCACGGCCCCGGCGGGTCCCTGGGTCTGGGGGCGTGTGGGCACGGCCCCGGCGGGTCCCCTGGGTCTGGGGGCGTGTGGGCACGGCCCCCGGCGGGTCCCTGGGTCTGGGGGCGTGTGGGCACGGCCCCCGGCGGGTCCCTGGGTCTGGGGGCGTGTGGGCACGGCCCCCGGCGGGTCCCTGGGTCTGGGGCGTGTGGGCACGGCCCCCGGCGGGTCCCTGGGTCTGGGGGCGTGTGGGCACAGGCCCCGGCGGGTCCCTGGGTCTGGGGGCGTGTGGGCACGGCCCCCGGCGGGTCCCTGGGTCTGGGGGCGTGTGGGCACGGCCCCCGGCGGGTCCCTGGGTCTGGGGGCGTGTGGGCACGGCCCCCGGCGGGTCCCTGGGTCTGGGGGGCGTGTGGGCACGGCCCCCGGCGGGTCCCCTGGGTCTGGGGGCGTGTGGGCACAGGCCCCGGCGGGTCCCTGGGTCTGGGGGCGTGTGGGCACAGGCCCCGGCGGGTCCCTGGGTCTGGGGGCGTGTGGGCACAGGCCCCGGCGGGTCCCTGGGTCTGGGGGCGTGTGGGCACAGGCCCCGGCGGGTTCCTGGGTCTGGGAGCGTGTGGGCACAGGCCCCGGCGGGTTCCTGGGTCTGGGAGCGTGTGGGCACGGCCCTCAGCAGGTTCCTGGATCTGGGAGCCCTGTGGACACAGTGCCCGGCTGGTTCCTGGGTCTGGGAGCGTGTGGGCACGGCCCCCAGCAGGTTGATGGGTCTAGAAACTCTGTGGGCACGGCCCCTCGCGGGTTCCTGGGTCTGGGAGTGTGTGGGCACAGCCCCCGCTTGTTCCTGGGTCTGGGAGCCTGTGGGCATGGCCCCGGCCGGTTCCTGGCTCTGGGAGCATTGGGCATGGCCTGCCCTCCGGGCCAGGCCAGGCCACCCTCACGCTCCTCCCCGCCCCCGCAGGTGGAGATGCTGGAGCGGAAGTACGGGGGCCGCCTCGTGACCCGGCATGCGGCCCGCACCATCCAGACAGCCTTCCGCCAGTACCAGATGAACAAGAACCCGAGCGGCTGCGCAGCTCCATGTCCGAGAAGCGCCTGTCCCGCCGCATCGTGCTGTCCAACATGCGGGTGCAGCTGTCCTTCGAGGGGCCCGAGAAGGCGCACAGCTCCTTCTTCGAGGGCAAGCAGGTCTCGGTGGCCGACGGGGACTCCCCGCTGGGCTCCCTGGGGCCAGCTGAGTGCGGGGAGCTGGGCCCGCCGCCCCACCCGCCCCTGCAGGCCCCCCCGCCTGCCGGGCGACTTCGCCCGACGCCATCACGGAGCTGGAGGACGCCTTCTCGCGGCAGGTGAAGTCGCTGGCCGAGTCCATCGACGACGCGCTCAACTGCCGCAGCCTGCACGCTGTGGAGGGGGGCGCCTGTGCCCGCCGCCGAGTCCTCGTCGGGCCTGCACGGTGCGGCCGAGCAGCGCCGGCTGGACGAGATGACCGCCTCGTACAGCGACGTCACCCTGTACATCGACGAGGGCGAGCTGTCGCCACCGCCACCCGCGGCGCAGGCCGGGTGCCGGCCGTCCAGCGGCGGAAGTCGGACCTGCGGCTGCGGGCCGGAGCCGCCGCCCAGGACTACTGGGCACTGGCACACAAGGACGCCCAGGGGACACGGACACCAGCTGCCGGAGCACGCCGTCGCTGGAGCCGCGGGCGCGCGTGGAGCACCTGCCGCTGCTCACCATCGAGCCGCCCAGCGACAGCTCCGCCCGACCTCAGCGACCGCTCTGACCGCAGCTCGCTCAAGAGGCAGGGCGCCTATGAGCGCAGCCTGGGCGGGCCGCAGGGCAGCCCCAAGCACGGCCTGCACGGGCCCCCCAGGGCCTCCCCGGGAGGAGCCGGAGCCGCGGGCCCGGCCGCCGCGGCCCCCTGGACGCCCACCTGGCCATCAACGGCTCGGCCAACCGGCAGAGCAAGTCCGAGTCCGACTACTCGGACGGGGACAACGACAGCCTGAACAGCACGTCCAACTCCAACGACACCGTCAACTGCAGCTCCGAGTCCTCCTCCCGCGACAGCCTGCGCGAGCAGACGCTCAGCAAGCAGACCTACCACAAGGAGGCCCGCAACAGCTGGGACTCGCCCGCCTTCAGCAACGACGTCATCCGCAAGCGGCACTACCGCATCGGCCTCAACCTCTTCAACAAGTGAGCGCCCCCGCCCCGCCGCCCGGCCTGGCGCAGGGGCCAGGGGGTCGTCGGGCCCCGGGTGGTGGGCCGCGGGGGTCTTTGAGCAGGGTCTGCGTCCACGTGGGCTGTTCAGGGAGGAGGATCCAGGCGGGCCCGACGCCCGCAGGACACGTGCGTTGGGTCTGTGGCGAGGGCCGCCGTGCGGGGCTCTGGGCAGAGCAGGTCTAGGGCGGGAGACTAGTGTTTAACACAGACTATTCTTAGCGTGGCTGAAAATAGTCTTCCCTTGGAGGGATGCTGGCGGCTCTGGCTGCGAAACCTCGGGCCTCTCCTCTCTGGATGTGGTGTCGCTGGACTCCGGCCTGCTCCTGGCTCCTCCGGGGGTGGGGTGGGACGTAGAGGGGTTGTGGCCAGCCTGCTCAGTGGCTGCTGACCCACGTCCACTATGAGCCTCCCGCTTTCTCTTCCAGACAGCGGTGGGGGAACTTAGGGGTTACCCCCTGCCCAGCTGGGGCACGCGGAGAGGCCTGTCCTGAAAGGTGGCTGTGGGGAACCGTAGGGTCACACCCAGGCTCCTGGGTGGCGTCCTGGCCCTCGATCGGCCGAGGACCGCGCATCCCGGAGCCATCACGGGCATCTGGGGAGCCCTCGAGACTCTGTCTGCCCCCAGGCCGCAGCTGGAACGCTGCGTGAGCGGGGAGGCCGTCCTGCACTCTGTCCCGAGAGCCCGCCCACCTACTCTGGGCCCCGCCAGTCCCGGGGCATCTCGGACCCTCCTGGGGGAGGCTGGGGGTGACCTGGGGGGCCCCGAGCTCCCCTCATCCCTGGCAGGCGTCGTGTCCTGACCCAGGAGTCCCGGCCGGGCGGATGGGCAGGGGCCAGAATCGCTGCCTGCCTGGACCAAGCACCTTGGTCTCTGGACTCTCCTGGCACTGCCGTGGGCCACGCACAAGCCTCCCCTCACATGTCTGTGTGCGTGACTCGTCCTCACGCTTCCTCTCTGTGTCTCCCGGGGTGCAGCCCCCGCACCGGCTTTGTCCATGTGGGAGTCACAGGGTGTGAGCTGGAGATGAGCCCGTGTGGAAGGAGCTCAGAGAGTGCCGGACACACAGAGTCTGGCCTGTGCCTCCCTGCCGTCCCCTTGGCCCCTGTGGGCGTCCGCTGGGCGCGGGCCACGCACACTGTCCTATGCACACGCTTTGCTGCTGGTGGCCGGACCCAGGGATGCCCAGCGGCTGTTCATTGAAGTGGAGCCTGCAGCTGGACACGGGGACCCGTCTCCCCACATCTGGACGCACTCAGCCTCGTCTCCCTCCCCTGGTCCAAGTGAAGAGATAGTGTCCCTTGTTTCACTTTGGATTCGCAGCACCTGCCTGCTGCTTAGGCAGAGCGTCCGTGTCTGTGTCTTTTGGCCATTTTGGTTTTTCCTTCTACAGAATGCCTGTTCTTGTTCTTTGCCTATTTTTCTGTTATTTCCCTTTTTGATTTCCTTAGTTCATTTCAGTTTAGTTCAGTTGCTCAGTCACGTCCGACTCTTTGCAACCCCACGGACTGCAGCACGCCAGGCCTCCCTGTCCATCACCAGCTCCCGGAGTTCACTCAAACTCATGTCCATCGAGTCAGTGATGCCATCCAGCCCTCTCATCCTCTGTCGTCCCCTTCTCTCCCCTTCAGTCTTTCCAGCATCAGGGTCTTTTCAAATGAGTCAGCTCTTTACATCAGGTATCCAAAGAATTGGAATTTCAGCTTCAGCATCAGTCCTTCCAGTGAACACCCAGGACTGATCTCCTTGCAGTCCAAGGGACTCTCAAGAGTCTTCTCCAACACCACAGTTCAGAAGCACCAATTCTTCAGCGCTCCGCCTTCTTTATAGTCCAACTCTCACATCCATACATGACCACTGGAAAAACCATAGCTTTGACTAGACGGCCCTTTGTTGGCAAAGTGATGTCTCTGCTTCTTGATATGCTGCCCAGGTTGGTTTGATTTCCTAGTGGCTCTTTACATATGGTGGGTGCTGACTCTCTGGAATTACAGAAATGTCTTCCTGTCACTGGCTGCCTTTTTGTTAAACTTCTCAAGTGGAATCCACACACTATAAGATCTGTCCTTATAAAGTGTCTAGTGCAGCGGTCTTTAAGTATACATCTGTTAACTTTGTTTATGCTTTGTTGGCTTAACAGAAGTTACTAATTCTTTCTTACACTTCTTCTTGTTGAGATGTAGTTGACCCGCGTCCTAGCTTCAAGCCTGCGACGCAGCGATTCCCCTGTCTGTGGACGTGGTCTTCTCCTTGGGTGCTACTTTGTTTTCTTTGCGTTTTCTTTTGAGAGACTCCACCGCAGGGCATCACATGGGTTTAAATATTTTCCTCAGGACTGTCGTAGTTCTGTTTAATGTCCTTTAGTGCGTCTGCCTGACGTTTGGTTCGGAGAACGGTACCCGGTGAGGAGTGCAGCTTTTATCGTTCAGGGGAACGTAGCCGGTTGTTCGCAGACAGTGTGCTAGGTCGTCTGTCCTCTCTGTGACTGAAGCCCCTTGTGGCCCCGTGAGCGGGGTCTATGCCGAGATCCCGCCCCTTCCTTGGCAGGTGCCCACGGAGCAGCTCATGCAGGCCGGCCCTTGCTGGGGGCCTGGCCGCGTCCGTGAACAGGATCAGAGACCCTCGCGACGCCCCCTCCACGCTCGTGGTCAGGGGCTCTGTTTTTCCCTGTGCCCACATCAGGCTTTTGGTTTTACGTGCTTTCTTAGGGCAGAAACCCCTCTTTTGTCCTTTTAAACAGCGATCTTGGCTCTTGTTGCCAGTTACTCTTCCACACCGATTGTGGAATCAGCTTGTTAAGACTGTGGGAACCCCTGGAGGATTTTCACTGCAGCCCTGTGACTGGGGGGCCTCAGCCCTTTACAGGTCGAGGGGCAGAGGTGAGGCCGGGCTGCAGCAGGTGTCTTAGTTCAGACTGCCAGTGACCCCCATCCATGCAGCTGCCCGGCTGGGCCCAGTGCAGGGACTCGGCGGCCGGTCCCGGGACGGCCTACAGCTGCAGAGCGCTTTCAAGGGTGCGGCCTCGCCCACAGGGAGGCAGTGTCAGCCGAACACACATCAGCACCCGTGGCCGGGCGGGAACGGGGACCCTGGGCCACCCCTTCTGTGCCAGGACCCAGCAGGTCGCTCCCTGCCAAGCTTGGGCGCGAGGCTGGGGGCGTGAGGCCACCTGGGGTACAGATAGCGGGGGGTCCCCGTGCAGCAGGAGGCCGGCCCACACGTAGGAGTCTGCAGGGCCTACCATCAGCATGTGGCCACGGGGAGCCCTGGCTTTGACCGCCACGCCCCCAGAGTGCCCCTCAGGGGACCTGGCCCCGTCCAAGGCTCCTGTTTCCCCACCCTATTTCTTATGATCACAGGCGCCTTCCCCTGAGGTCAGCCAAGCCGGCACCAGGCCCTGAGGTCCGGGCCGAGGGAGCAGCCTGCGGGCTCACTGCCCGGGCCCCAGGGGTCCCCCAGGTCCCGGGCGAGTGGACGCCCAGCCCCTTCCTGGGCCTCCGACCGCGGCGTGAGCCGGCTCTGGGCCGCCGTGTCCTCCGGTGCCGTGGAGGTTTGTCGTAATCCTTCAGGGGCTCACCTGCTGTGCGCCACATTCCAGGCACCGCCATGTTAACACCCATCCCGCAAGGGCAGTCCCGACCCTGGGAGGTCACACGGCTCAGGTCAGGCTCCTGGGCAGCGGGGGCGGCGTGGGGGCTGAGCCGCCGTGGGCGTCCTCGGGGTGCCGGCCATCCAGCCCATCCTCGGGCGGCCCGCACGTGCTGGGCGGGGCTGCTGTGTGTGCCCCTTGCGGGCCCAGGCTGGGCACGGGGGCCCTGGATGGTCCCGGTGTCCCGGGTGGCGGACTCAGGCTGGGACAGGACCAGGTGCCGCGGAGGCGGAGCGGGGCGGGCGCGGACATGCCCAGCTGAGCCTGTCTCTCGTCCCCAGGAAGCCCGAGAAGGGCGTCCAGTACCTCATCGAGCGCGAGCTTCGTGCCCGACACGCCGGTGGGGGTGGCCCACTTCCTGCTGCAGCGCAAGGGCCTGAGCCGGCAGATGATCGGCGAGTTCCTGGGCAACCGGCAGAAGCAGTTCAACCGCGACGTGCTCGAGTGAGTGTCCTGCCTCTCCCCTGGGCGCACGGGACCCCAGGCTCCTCCAGTGGGGCGGGGGCCTTGCTGTCTGTTCCCCAGACGCACGCAGACCTCAGGCACCTCCAGCCCCGTCCAGCAGGGCCAGCCCCAGCCCTGGTCCTGCGGCCTCTGTGCTGCCGTCCTGGGTGCGGCGTGGGCAGCCGGCCGAGCTCGGCCCCCGTCCTCCTCCCTCTCCTGCCGGGAGATGGGCTGATGGCCCACCAGGCTGGCAGCCCCAGACCCTGCAGAAGAAGGGGTTTCCAGCCCCTGGGAACGGCTGGCAGAGTTGAGAAGGCTTGCCTGCACGTGCCTGCACCCCCCGTCCCCCAGACTGTCCTGAGAGGAGCGGCTCCGTGTCTGGGCCCGTGGCCGCTGGGCAGGCGCTGTTACAGGCCCTGTCCTCACTCCACCCGCAGGGGGGTGCCAGGGGTCCGTAGCTCCCTCCACAGACGAGAAGCCTGGGCCAGCAGCAGGTGGCTCAGAGCAGGTGCCCTTGGCTGGGACCTGGGGCATGGCTCCAGGCCTGCCGTGGGCACATTGCCCCCCCAGGCCCTGCACGGGATGGACGAGCCGGCCGGTGCGCCGGGCACAGAGTCAAAGCACACATGCGGCTTTGCTCTCCGTGACGCGCCGACCCCTGGAGAGGCAGCCTGAGGCCCCTGGGCTGCTCCCCACAGCCCCTCTGCTCCAGCCCCCCACAGCCCCTCTGCTCCAGCCCCCCACAGCCCCCTGCTCGAGCCCCCACAGCCCCTCTGCTCCAGCCCCCCACTAGCGTGGCGGTTGCCCCCTCCCCTTTGAAACCAGGGAGGACCCGTCCAAAGAGAGCTGATCAGCTCCTCCATGAGTGGGGCCCAAGATTACCATCCAGCCCAGCCCCTGGCCTGCGGCCAGCCCTTCAGCCCGCCCCCCCACCCTAACTCCTCCAAGCCGCTGCTGGTCCGTAGGAAATCCGGGCATTGTTCTCCTTAGATCAGAAAATAGCGGTGGCCTCAGGAAGTAGCAAGAGCCCCCCTCCCCGCCCCCCCAGGCATCCTCCTCGAATGCTGGTCAGCAGACCTTCCCATGGGGCCCCACCTGCTCCTTGCCCCAATGGCTGAGAGTGCTCTGAGCATCGCCCCAGTGGACGGGGTCCCTGGGAGTGGACACCGGGACCTCTGCAGCCCCGCTGGGTGGTCACTCGAGGGTCCCTGGTGCAGACCCACCTTCTCTGCTCAGGGGTCCCAGTCAGGCTGAGGCAGGGTCGTGGCCAAAGTCCTCTGCCCCCTGCGGCCTCCGCAGCTCTGCCTTCCTTGCGGGTCAGCGGGTGGGAATGGTGCCACTGCTCTGAACGCCCCTCGGAAACGCCTGGGAGAGCCCCCCTCCAGGCCTCCCTGCGCTGAGCCCTTGGCTCCTGGTGGGAGGGGCGGGGTCACTCACCGGCCGTGGGCTCTCGTTCCAGCTGCGTGGTGGATGAGATGGACTTCTCCGCCATGGAGCTGGACGAGGCCCTGAGGAAGTTCCAGGCACACATCCGGGTACAAGGGGAGGCGCAGAAGGTGGAGCGGCTGATCGAGGCCTTCAGGTGCGGGCCGGACCGGCAGGGAAGGGCCCCCAGTCAGAGGCCGGGGCCCCAAGGGCAGAATCCTCCTTCAGGGGCAGGGCCCCTTCTGGGTGCCAGGCGCCACGCAGCCCAGTGCTGGAGCCGGGGCCTCAGACGCTGGCTCCCGAATCCGTCAGCATCGTTGCAGGGCGGACTCTCAGAGACACAGAGAGCTGGTTCTGACACACGTGCCCCGTGCTGGCTGTGTGGCCTTTGCTGATTACTTCTCTCTGTGCTTCAGTCCCCACCGGCAGAGGGGGATGACGACGGCACCTAGCCTGAGTGGCTGGGCGGGTAAACCCCTCGGGACGTGTGGGGCGCGTTCAGCTTAGCGCCTGGCGCCCCAGAGAGCCTGTGAGCACGGCCAGCTGTCCCTGTAGCCCTCCTTCACGCCGGGACTGTGCACACTGCTGCGCAGGGGCTGCGGGCCCCACTCTGGGTGTGGGAGGCCCAGCCCCCTGGTCTCTGCATGGGTGAGAAGAGACCCCAGGCCCTGGGAGGGGAGCATTCAGACACTCCATCCCGGGAGGGCTTCCTGGAGGGGGGCAGCTCTTCACAGGGATGAGAACCCTGAAGTCCACGTTGTCTAAGCTCTGATGGCTCAGCCTGCGGGCTTAAATTGCCGTCTTCCTCCTGGCTCCTTTTCTCCATCCCTGCCCTCCACAAGGGCGCCAGTGGAGGGGGCTTTGGGAAGGCGTGGGGGCATATTGGACGCCATGTGTCAGCAAGGCTGTCACAGCAGCGGGGGGCTGAAACTAGCCGGAGGTGGGCCGCCCTCTGAACTGCAGCCCTAGGCTCCTGTCACCTGAGGACCCCGGGCGGGTCCATCCCCACCCTGGCAGGGCGGAGGGCACACCCTGCCTTTAGGGCACAGCCTACCAGCAACCAGCACTCGAGAGGGCCCCGGGGTATGGTCCTCAGCCCGAGCAGCCACCATCCAGCTGGGGGACAGGGGGGACTTGACTCCCATGGCAAGCAAACTGGCAGACGGTCAGGGCTAGCTCTGCTGGTCGGGGGTCCCCACCATGTACCCGATGCAGACACAGAGGCTCTGAGACAAGTGACCAGCCTCGGGTGTTTGGGACCGCTGGTGGGTGAGGGGTGGGCTGGCCTCCTGCCCCGGCTGAAGCCCGCCCCTGTCCCACCCCAGCCAGCGGTACTGTATCTGCAACCCTGGGGTGGTGCGGCAGTTCCGGGAACCCCGACACCATCTTCATCCTGGCCTTCGCCATCATCCTGCTCAACACCGACATGTACAGCCCCAACGTCAAGCCCGAGCGCAAGATGAAGCTGGAGGACTTCGTCCAAGAACCTCCGCGGTGAGCCGCCCGGCCTCGCCAGCGCAGGGTGGGGGGCGGCCTGTCCCGAGGGTGATATGAGGCCTGGTCTCAGAACGACCACAGGGTTTGGGCCCAGGCCGGCTGCAGGGCCAGAGGGCGGAGGGACCGCAGGCTGGGCGCCCGGGGCCTCCGAGCACTGCCCGTCCCCAGCCTCCCGGTCTGGCCTACATGGCGGCCCCATGGCCCTATTGCCCACAGGAAAGCTGGCTGTGAGCTGCGGGCTCCTGGTGATCCAGGAGCTTCAGGGCTCCAGCTCCTCCTCTGGTTTAGCGCCTCAGCCATGGGACTGGGGCCTCTGCTGTGTGTGAAACACCCAGAGGCTCGAGGAAGACGGGGCTGCCGGGACACACACCTGCCAGCCGGCCACCCTCACGTCCGTGACCTTGCAGTTCGTGCACCTGTGTGCTCCACCGTCCCAGCACGACGGCAAGGGGTGGCTGTGTCCCCTAGTTCCCAGGGTGGGGGCCGAGCACCCCAGAACCTGGAGAGTAAGCTGCTTGGCTGTGTCTTGGGAGCCTGGGCCGTTCCCACCGATGACCTCTTGTCTTCAAGCCAGGGACCCCAGGGTTTCTGGCCCGCCTTCCTTGAGCTTCAAAGGGTTAGAGGAGGGCCAAGGTCACGCAGCAACTGAGAGTTGGAGGAGGCAGGAGTTCCAAGGCCAGGCCAGCTCCTTCGTCTTAGGGGAAGGTGTCCCCACCCCACCACACACACCGGACACACCTTTTCTCTGGCATCATTCAGCTGCCCGGCAGGCCCAGCAGCCAGGCCCAGCAGCCGGTGGCTCTGGGAGTCCCGGGAGAGGCAGGAGAGGGCCTGGACACCTGATGAGCGGTGTTTTGCTTTTACTGATATTGGTCTCTGAATGCTTTTTTAAGTGTGAGTGTGTATACGTAGGTTCACTCTCTCGCATTTCAGTTCTGGTTGCGCGGGTTTTGCCGCTCTGCGTGGGCTCACTCTAGTTGCGGCGCATGGGCTCCTTATCGTGGCGGCCTCTCTTGTGGCGGCTCACGGGCTGTGGGCACACGGGCTCTAGAGCGTGGACTCGGTAGTCGGGGTGCACGGGCTTCGCTGCTCAGCAGCATGTGGGATCCGCCAGGACCAGGGATCGAACCTGTGTCTCCTACATGAGCAGATGGATTCTTATCCACCGCACCACCAGGAAAGTCCCTTGCGTTTATATTTCGGATGGGTCCTATCTTCACATGGTTTAGTGCCGGGGTCCAGCCCCGATGGGTCCAGGGAACTCTAAGCATGGATGGCGTTGGTGAGGAAAGACTTATTTATTAATATAGAAATATAAGATTAGATTAGAAAGAAATAGTGTAGTAGGAAAATTAAGTGGAGAAAGAAGGCTGAATAACTTGGCTTGCGGGGAAGACCAATAAAATCTCAGGACAAGAGATTTGCACCATCTACATAAGGCCACCAGCGTCTGTTTGAATATCGGAAAGTGCCCCGCCTTGGGCTCTCTCTCCTACGGATCTTAGAAGCCAGGACAAGTAAGTAGACATGGTGAGCCACCCTGGTCCAGATGGGAATTCAGCATGAAATTAGAGTGAAGAGGAGAGGGAGGGAGAGGGAGAAAGAGAGAGAGACATGGGGGAAACCAGTCCAGCGACTAGCTCCGGCCTCTATTGTTCAGAAGGCCTTTTATACTTTTGATAAAACATGGAGATCAGTGGGTAACACAAAGTTATGCAGCGTTAGCAGCCCAGATTCTTATCAAAACCAGGCTTTTCTCTGCATACCTAATTGTATACTCAAGTCTTAGGTAATTTACATCATCTTTCAGCCAAAAGGGCCAATTAACATTTTATAGCCTTTTTCCCATAAGGGTTTGTCAACCAGAAGACTTATTTGTGTTGATCTTCCCAAAGTCTGGTGCCACTCTCAGAAAGCACTAAATAAAGTTACATTCTTACACAGCAAAGATACAGCAACTTATAACAAGTAAAGGGAGTACAGTGATTTACAGCGAAAGAGAAGCAGTTAAAAGTCTAGTGTTGCTAACATCAAAGCTACTACATATCTTTTTCTACATCCTGCTTACATTGAGTAACATCCTCCCAGGTGCCTAAAAGATAAAGAATATGGACGTCTGGCAGCAAGCATTGAGTCAACAGTGAAAACCCGTCACCAATATGATTTTTAACTCTTTAGAAAGGGCTCTGTATCTTTAAGATGCTTTTAACTTTGTGCCTCTCGCGGTTGGGGGCTGTAAGCAAGTCACAAGCTGTAAGAAGTCTGGGAACCTGTTAGGCAAGCTAGAAAGCTATCAGAGGGGGTTTAACTGAAACATCCCTTTCAAATGCAGGAGACTAGAGCCCTGAGCTGACTTTTCCCAGAGAATATCAGAAGAGTGGAAAAGCAGAGTACCGATTCTTATTTTTTGGTGGGTGGATGCTCAGGAAATTCCAGGGGGAACCCCTGAAACCTGATCACGTCCTTGCATTTGTCAGGCTTCCTTCCGCATAACCTTGTCACTGGCGGGATTCCTCACACTGGCCCCCGACAGTTTAGAAGCCAGAGAGTCACGTGACCCAGGAGTCACCCTGCTTGGAATTTAACTGAATGAGTCGGAAACTCCCCTCTGCACAGAAACCCATGATTCACAGTTGCCCAAACCAGGAAGCCCCCAGCTGCCCTTCAGTAGGTGCACCAGCTCTGGTCCATCCAGACCGTGGACTATTACTCAGTGCTGCAGAAATGGACTGCCGAGTCTGGAAAAGATGCGGAGGACCCCTAGGTGAACATTGCCAAGTGAAGGCCGCACTTCTGCAGAGCCTGCACGCGGTCTGACCCCAGCTGCGCTGCGTCCTGTGGGGGCGAGCTGGGGAGACAGGGCTCCGACGGTGGGCGGGGGCGGCAGGGATGCAGAGGGGCCAGAGGGTGTTCAGGGCGGGGGGAGAGTCTCCGTGTGCTGGTGTCACGCGCCGCTGCACGCTTGTCCAGACCCAGGGATGGACACCACCACGCGGGAACCCACGCGTGACCTGCGGTCTGGCGACGGGGCACGTCCGAGTAGGTTTCTCCAGTTGTAGCAAACACACCGCTCTGATGGGGCTGCTGACTGTGGGGGAGCTGGGATGTGCTTTCCGCTTAACTTTGCTATGAACTGGAAACTGTCTGAAAAAGACCCGGGAAGGGCAGAAGGTCCTCCGCAGGGCCCCTCCCAGCCCCAGAGGTCGTGCGTCGGCGCTGAGTCCTGCTGTGCCTCCCAGAGCTTCCCGAGAGCCGGCGCGGACACGCGCAGTCGGCTTCCCCCTCCACTTGGCACCTGGCTCTTGGGCTGAGGCCCAGCCGTAGACCTAAGGGCCTTTGCCGCATCTGCTCACCTCAATTTTGCCGGACGCACAGGCCTCCCTGCCCTGGCGTCCCCACAAGGACCGCTCGCCCAGTCCCCCACCAGACACAAGGGTTTGTTCCCTTCTCCTGCAATCTGGAGGCAGAACCGTGATGCGTATCACGTCCCAGGGGCCAGACCCCTGAAGGCATGCAGCGCCCCCTGAGGTGCGTGGCATCAGGCAGGGGACAGGTGGGTCCGAACGGCCCCCAGAGGGCCGAGCCGTCCCCACTGCCGCGTGCCAGCCCAGGAGCCTGCAGACCGAGGCCTGGGGCTCGCATCTCTCCTGAGCTGGTCTGGGCCTTTCCAGCACCACTTCCAGGGCCGTGTAGCAGAAAAGGCATGAGCGTGTCATCAGAGCGACCGGGGTTCGAATCCCAGAAATGAGACCCACTGAGCTGTCCGAGAGGGAGGAGGCTTGAGCTACCCTTGTCCTTCTGAGGTCGCTTCGCTCTGGGGTCCCTGTGTTGTGGGGGAGGGCTCCTGGCTCAGGGAGGCTCGGTGGCAGGCTGACCAGGGCCAGATGAGGGAGCGGGCCTGCCCCCACGGCAGCACTGCAGCCGGGATCGAGCGAGGCAGTGTTTACAGAGCCGCCCGAGCGTGGCAGGAAGGCCCCTCCTCGCTAAGCTGGGGCAGAGCTGGCCTGGAGCTGGAGCTGGGGCTCCGTCGTGGGCGGGACCCGTCCGGCAGCTGTGGGCTGGGAGGGGCATTGTTCAGATGCGTTGCCCTGGGGTGAGCCGGCCGCTGTCCTCTCGCAGGCGTGGACGACGGGGAGGACATCCCCCGTGAGATGCTTGTCGGGATCTACGAGCGGATCCGGAAGCGAGAGCTGAAGACCAACGAGGACCACGTGTCACAGGTGCAGAAGGTGGAGAAGCTCATCGTGGGCAAGAAGCCGGTAGGTGGTCTGCACCCACTGCGGGGAGCGGCACCACCCAGGAGCCCCCCAGTCCCTGATGCCTCTGGAGCCTGGCTCCTCCGGTCAGGACTGGTGAATTACACCACCTTTAGGGCCGTCTAAGCGGCTTCCCTCTGGGTCCCTCCGAAGAGAGCCTGAGGCCTTGTTTCAGCCAGCGGCCGAGACTGTGCACTGGCCCCCTGGTGCCCTGGGCTCCCCCTCGAGCCCGCTGGGGGCGCCGGGGGTGGCGCCACGGGAGAGGTGTCCCTGGGGTCTCCACCAGGGCCTGGAGCACGTGTGGGGTGTTAATCTCTCTTGTCGTTTGTTCACTGTTTCCCCACAGATTGGATCCCTGCACCACGGGCTCGGCTGTGTGAGTGCCCCCTGCTTCACCTTCTGTGTTTCCGGCAAGCCCCCGGCCCCTGGCCGCACACCCCACCGCTCTGGCTGCACGAGTCACTCTCCATAGCGATGAGAAGTTTGCTTGTCACAGTTCTCCCCCGCCTTGGACCTCGGTGGCCCCGTGGGGAGGGCTGAGCTGTCAGGCCCAAAGCAGATGGTTTCCATGCATTTCTGGGCCTGGTCGAGCTTGTCCCCAGGCCCCGAGACCCTGCGCCTGATCGGATGGCCTTGGGGTGGCATTGAGTCCTCCCGCCCTCCCCTGCCCACCTGGCCCGGGTCTGCCTCCCCCAGTCCCTTCCGCTGGCCACCAGGTCAGGGCTCAGGACCCCCCGTCACTCATGTGACCCGGCCCCCCCCGCCGCCCGGCCCCATGCCCTGCCATCCTTTCTCCCCCCACCCCCCCCCACCCCACCCCACCCCCGACGGCATCAGGCTGGGCCCATGTTCCCTCCCATGTCCCTGCAGCTGGCCGAGCTTGGCCCTGGAGAGCCGTGTGTACGGAAGGTGGGGACCACCCCCTTGGGGTGGCGACCACTGGCTCGGGTTCCACACAGCCCCCCAGACTCAGATGGCAGGGCCGAGATCCTTCAGGACGGAGGGCCCGGGGTCTGGGACTCAAGCTGCACGTGTCGGGAGCTTTGGAGGCTCCCCAGGCGCCTGGGCCCCACGCCCTCTCCCAGCGCCAGGAGGGTGGCCTCCGTGGACAGGGCCCGCGGGCGGCGGCGGGGTACCGGGCCGGGTGCGGGCTGGCGCGGCCCCTCCCCCTCAGGTGCTGTCGCTGCCGCACCGCCCGCCTCGTCTGCTACTGCCGGCTCTTCGAGGTTCCGGACCCGAACAAGCCCCAGAAGCTCGGGCTGCACCAGCGCGAGATCTTCCTGTTCAACGACCTCCTGGTGGTACGTGGGCCCGCGGGTGCGGAGCTGGGTGCGCAGACCCCCAGCGCCTTGGGCTGCCTCCTGCAGGACGGAGCGTTCGGCCTCCGCAGCTCCTGGCCCGGCCCCTCGGCCTCCGGGGAGCCTCTTCCTGACGCTCCTAGCAGAGGCCTCATGGCTCCCCATGGGGCAGGTGGGTGCGGTGCCGCCCAGTTGGCCTGAGTCTCAGCCCCAGGACTGGAGGGCTGGATGCAGCAGAGAGGGGCTCCTAAGAGGACGTTGAGCTCTAGCCCCCAAAACAGGCAGCCTGGGGGTGAAGACGGTTCCGCAACCGCCTTCTTCTCCGGGACCCCCGACCCCTGTCCCTGCCCAATGGAGACCAGCTGCTCTGCTCAGGCCCCCCGAGCCCAGAGTCCAGACATGCGGCTTCCAGTCCTTTAAGAGCCCCTGACCTTGAGCAAGTCACTGGGCCTGGTGTCCTCCGCTGTCCGACTCATCCGTCAGCGGGTTTCGCTGGGCTTGCATGGGGCTTGAGGGCATGAGTGTCCCTCCTCCTACCAGCCCTTCGCTGCCCTGGGAGCCTGCTGGCCTCAGAGCTATGGGGTGGGGTGGGGTGGGGCGGGGGTCCCTCATACAGGAAAACACAGCCCCGGGGGCTGTGAGAACCGTGATCGCATGGGCCCCCCCAGTGCGGGCCTGGGGCTCAGCCTGTGTGTCCGCCTGTCCCCAGGTCACCAAGATCTTCCAGAAGAAGAAGAACTCAGTGACATACAGCTTCCGGCAGTCCTTCTCCCTGTACGGCATGCAGGTCCTGCTCTTTGAGAACCAGTGTAGTGGGTCCCAGCGCCCGGAATTCGTGTTCCCACTGTTATCAACAGAGGGCCGGTTGCAGGCTCAGAGTAACCAGGGAGCATTTCATATCATCAGACGTGGGGCTTATCATGTTGACTTTCGCCGTTAACTTCTTGCAGGGGATAAGATTTTACATCTAGGGCAGAGTGAGTTTATTTAAATAAAATGTTGGTGGAAAGACATCCAGTAAAACGGCCCTGGTGACGTGGGTTTGACCAGTCGGGCGAGGTTCCCACCAGGGCCCCGGGTCCACATGCTGGCGGCCGTGTGGCCTGGCTGTTTGACATCTCGGGGCATCGCACCCCCAGGCTGGAAGGCTGCCCCTGCCTTGCTCTCCCCAAGGAGTCTGGTCCACGTGCTCTGTTCTGTCCAGCAGGCCCCCGGGCACAGCCCGACCAGACCAGGTCCTCAGGCGGGGGCCACCTCAGGCGCCCGGGCCTCACGCAGGCAGCTCCCGGCCCACTCATGCTGGACTCAGCCTGAGCTTGGTCTTCCGTTTCATTGAACTGGTTCTGAGATCGTCACGCGGGGCCCTGCTGTCCTTGGCGTCTCCTGAAAGCTAGGTCTGGGCACGTGAGGCCCGAGTCCCCGCGCGGTGGGCTGGCTCCCCAAGCTGCTCTGTCTCCCTGGCCTGTGTCCCGATGTTAGGAACCTGCTCAGGCCGCTAGGACGTTGGAGCTCGTGGCCCTGAAGCAGGTCTGAGCTGTGATAGGATTGTCCTCCCGGGCCGAGAACTGTCTCACGCCGGGTGGTGGGTGCTCGATTCACACTGATGAGAGAGGGGGCGCCAGGACCCCACAGCCCCCGAGAGCTCGGAGGCAGCCCCGGGCAGGAAGGAGCGGGGGGTGCTGTTGGCCATGGGGTGCCCACAGTGTCCCCCAAGGGAGCTGGGCGGGGTAGGCACAGAGGCCAGGCAGGAGACAGCAGGGTCCCCCGAGGTGACCAGACAGGTGAGTGGGGACATGGCCTCCGTCTCCTCCCAGGCTCAACGGCCGGCCAGCCTCATGTCCCAGGCAGAGTGACCGAGGGACCCTGACGTTCAGGGTCCAGGCTGCAGGCCTGTCCGGAGGGGAGGGGACCAGGGCCAGGCCCTGCCTCCGCTCAGCCAGATCGGAGCCCAGCTCGAACACGGAGCAGTGCCAGGCCCTGCCTCTGCTCAGCCAGATCGGAGCCCAGCTCAAAGCGGAGCAGTGCCAGGCCCTGCCTCCGCTCAGCCAGATCGGAGCCCAGCTCAAAGCGGAGCAGTGTGGACCCCGGTCGGGAGCCGGGGGGCTGTCTGGTGGTCCCCGCAGCATGCACCATGGGGCCCGTCCTCATGGGGGCACGTCCAGGGAGCCCCATGGACACGGCAGGCCCGAGGGGAGGCGGGGAGCCCACACACAGGCCCGTGCTCTCGCGTCCCCCCGCAGACTACCCCAACGGCATCCGGCTCACGTCCGCCGTCCCAGGGGCCGACATCAAAGTGCTGATCAACTTCAACGCACCCAACCCTCAAGACCGCAAGAAGTTCACCGACGACCTGCGGGAGTCCATCGCGGAGGTGCAGGAGATGGAGAAGCACAGGATAGAGGGTAGGTCGCGGGCATGGCCGGGCGGTGCAGGCACTGCCTCCTGTCTGTGGCCGAGACGGTGGGCAGATGCCGGGGTGCTGGTGTGACTCGGGAGCCTCGGCCCGTCTGGCTTCCCATGGCCACGTGCCTAGACAGTGCCCCCCGCCCGCCCCACCACTCAGACCACAGGAAGAGCATGGGTGTGCGGGGGTGGGCAGGGGTCTCCGGGTGAGAGCCTGTCCTGCCCAGGGAGCGGCATCACGGCCCTGAGGAGGCCGCGGCGTTTGTGGTGCCCCCCACCCCTCCATGTCCGGAGCTCCAGAGCTGAGCTCCCACAGCGGAGCGTGTCCTCTGGGCCCAAGCACCGGGTGGACTCGGGGCTGAGGCCATCCCCGGCTCCTCTGAAAGCTGGCGATCTCCACCCCTGCCACCCGCCGGCACTGAGCCTCGTCCCTGCAGTGCTCATGTTCCAGGGGACACAGGAGCGGCCCCGCCCCCCAGCCTCCATCCCCGGCCAGGCCAGGCGAGCCCAGCTCCGCTCTAGACCCAGGAGCACAGTCTCCCCCGAGTCGCTGAGCCTCCTGCAGGCCTCGGTGCCCTGACCTCTGCAGCCTCCTTGCGGGGTCTCCCTCGGTCCCGGGGGGTCGGAGGGCGCCACTCCAGCTCTGCCCCAGAGGACCTCGCCCCTCCATCTCTCCGCCAACCCTGGAGGTAGCGGCTCAGCCCCGTGCCACCCAGAGCACACTACGCCCCCCAGTGCTCCGCGTCGCCCTCCTGGGGGTTGCCCAGCCCCTGCCGCCACCCCCCTGCCTGCCCTGGGCCAGGCCCTGCTGCTCACTGCCTGGCGGTCTGTTGCAGCGGAGCTGGAAAAGCAGAAGGGCGTCGTGCGGCCCAGCATGTCCCAGTGCCCCAGCCTCAAGAAGGAGCCGGGTGGCGGGACGCTGAGCCGGGCCTGCCTGGACGACAGCTACGCCGGAGGCGAAGGGGCTCAAGCGCAGCGCCCTCAGCAGCTCCTTGCGCGACCTCTCGGAAGCGGGTAAGAGCCGGGCTGGACCGCGCCCTGCCCAGCGCGCATGGGGAGCTCCGCCGTGCGCAGCGGGCTTACATTGGCCAGAGGGGTGGGGGGCACCGTGGCAGAGGGGCTTAGACTGAGGTGGTCCGGTGGCCGCCCCCAACCCACCATAGCATCTGAGCAGGCAGAGAGGGCATCCCCCGGAGGCCCCAAGGAACGGGGCCGCATGGTCACACGCAGGACAGCTGGGCGGGTACCCCGTCTCGCCCGCCCCTTTGTTTGCCCTTCTGTTTCCTGAGCCCGGCTCTCGCGCCCCGTCGCTCTGTGCTGCCCGTGCCTGCGCCTCACGCTGACGAGGGCAGGGAGGCGATGCCCTCTGCACCGTGTCCGGGGCACCGTCACTGCCGGCAGTCCCGGGGCCTGCTCTCGCGGCAGAGGTCCCCTTCCCAGGAAGTCTGGGCCTCCGTCCAGCGCGGAGGCGACAGGGGAGAAAACCTGGGCGGGAGTGTCTTTCAGTGTCCTTTCCTCGTTTCTGAGTGTGTGTGGTTTGCTGCCAGCCTCTTAACCTGCAAGCAAGCCGCCCAGGTCTCCTGGGGTGGGGCTTGTGCGTGGAGCTTCAGGGAGCGCCCGGGCTGGGCAGTGGGGGTGGGAGGGAGCCTGCTGCCCCAGCCTGCTTTGCCTGCCAGTGCTGTCGGGGAGGCCCTAGGCTGACGGGGGCAGCCTTTCCGTCCCCCACGAGGCGCGTCGGGCCAGGCAGCTCCTCCCCCAGAAGAGGCTGGCTCGGCATGGAGATAGAGCGGAGGCAGCCAGGCACATGGACATGCGGCCGTCCCACTGCTGTTGGCTCCTGGGACCCTCGACTTGCACCCTGGCCCCAGGAGCCCGACATAACCCGGGTTTCCTGGGGGAGACCCTCTTGGGGTGAGATCAGCCTCCTCCCCCTTCCCTGGCCCTTCTCCCGCCAGGTGCTTGCCCAGCCCAGCCCAGCAGCCTCAGGCGTCACTGTGTGGCCGGCTGTGGGCCCCTAGAGAGAGCTGATCAAGACTGCATCCCACCCCCACCCGCCCCCACACCCAGCAGAACTTCGTCGCTTCAGCATGTTCATCTCTCAGAAGTTTTCCCCTGTTTTCTTTACTTTTGAGTTGGATTTTTCTTTTGCTTCTGTCTCATCATTTTTTATTTTCTTTCCATCATGAAAATGCGAAGTGCATGGCCAGTGTGCTAGTCAAGCAGGGCTTCCCAGCCTGGCTCTGCTGACTTCTTGGGCCGGACTGTCCCAGCCGTGGGGGCTGCTCTGTACAGGACGCCTCTGCCCGCTAGATGCCAATCCACCCCAGCCACGACAATCGGGAGCCTCCCTCCAGGTTGCCGGGTGCCCTCAGCAGGGAGAGGGCAGAGTCTGGCTGCCAGTGTGGCTGTGGTGGAGAACCTCTGGTTTTCCTGGTTCGTGACACCCAGCTAGACGTAACCGAGTTGCTCTGGGCCCTGCAGGCTGGAGCCCAGGGCCCATGTTTGGGTTTGTGCAGTGGGGCCGCCTCGGGCCTCTAGGGGCCTCGTTCAGCCCCCCTGGATAGGAGTGGCCCTCAGCGCAGCTGACCAGCTACTCTGGCTGCTGATGGTCAGGACCCCAGGCGTCTACTCTCTGTGGACAGAGCCGTGTGCCCGGTACATGGCTGTGTGAGGGGCCAAGTTCTGAGCTCTGGCTGATTTCTGTCGGGGATTCTTAGCCAAGAAGGACTGCAGGGGACCAGAGTCCTTGGACCCTACACTGGAGAGGGTCTTCAGGAAGAAGCTGCCTGCTCCCGATGGTGGGAGGTGAGGCTCTGCAGATGCTTCAGTCCCCGCCTGGGACAGGCCCCCCTGCGACCTCCACAGGAAGACAGGCCAGCGTCAGCCACCTCCTGAAGAGACCACCGGCGTGTGCCCTGTGCTGGACAAGGTCAGGGAGAAGTGCTTCGAGGCAGTGACGTGCCCGGCTGCGAGGGACTTGCAGGGGATGGCCCAGGTGTAGGGCCAGTGACGCCCAGCGGCGGGCTCGTCCCTTGCTCCCACAGCGGCTGCCCCAGACTTGCGACCACCCGGCTGTCCAAGAGCCAGGACCCCAGGGACAGGGCTTCAGCCCACCGTGAACCTCGGGGCCCCGAGAGGCAGGCATGGTTTGATGGCCCAGCAGGACCCAGGCAGCCAGCTTGCCAAGAGCCAGAGGAGGGCACAGCCTCGACCCAGCTCCTGCAGAGCCGCGAGGCCTCGGCCAGTCTCCATCCGTGTGGTCTCCCTTTCGTCTCTGCCGGGCCCCTGCTCATTCCGGGGGCACCAGAGCTGTGCCAGCCCATGACCAAGGACCCCAAGGGCCTCCAGGCAGAGCCTCGCTGGGCCCGCGCAGCCTGCTGATTCGGGGGCTTTGGCTCCAGCGCTAGGCCAAGTCACCCCTCTAGGCATCTGTTCCCCGGCTGCAGGGGCAACAAGCGCTGCCCCCAGGGCCTGTGAGAGTTTCTGCCTGCAAAGTGTTGGTGAGGGGCCTGGCCCTGCGTGCCAGCTGTTGTCGCCCTCACCATTGAGAGGACCACAGATGAAACCTGGGGCAGCTGGCCTGCTAACCCGCCCTGAGAAGCCAGCAGGCTAAGAGCCACGCCAGCTGTCCATCCAGATGCAGCTTCTGAGCCAGCCGTGGCCAGGCCGACTGGGCCTGCTCTGGCCCTCGAGAGGTGCCAGCTAGGATGGAGCGCTCCCTGAGGCTCGTGCAGGGTTCCGAGATGGGGGCCCCCGGGGCTGCGGTGTCCCAGCCCGTCCGCCTCCATCAGTAGATGGGGTGTGCGTGTCCACACGCCTGTACGTGGCCTTCAGGGAGCAGGTGCCCTCAGGTGCCCAGATTGGAGTGCAGACAAGCGCAAGGACATCCTGCATCTCCTTTTGACCTGTGAAGTCCAAGAGATGAGTTCTAAGAAACTCAGATTCCCTGCTGGACATCCGAGTAAGAGCCCTCCTGAGTCTTGGCCCACACTGGGCAGGAGGGGTTCTGTTGAGCTCCTTTGATGCCCCCCACACCAAGCCCAGGCCCAGCCCGGTCCTGGTGGGAGAAGCAGGCTGGCTGGAGGGCAGAGCAGGACACCGAGGCAGAGAGTCAGCAGGCTGCCAGGGGGCCACCCCTCCTCTGCAGGGTCCCCCTCTGGCGTCTGGGGACTCTGTTTCTGCCCCATGCCCTTGTGCTGCTGTGCTGAGACAAGGCAAGAAGGGGGAGGCCACCCCTCGCCCACATCTGCTGAAAGACCAGGAGGGACAGGTCACCTTCGGCTGGGGGACGAGGGCCGCGTCCGCGCAGTTGTCCGTGGTCCTCAGCACCGCATCCACCGTGTGGCCCGGTTCTGTGGGCTCTGGGGCCAGGACCCGGCACCACCTTCAGGGGACCCCAGGCTCCCAGCTGGACTCAAGTTTCGGGGTCACCAGGCGAAGACCCAGGCCCTGGACACTCCCCTTAGCCTGCTGTTGCGGGCACGTGCAGCTGCCACCGTTTCAACCCAAAGGGTCCAGACACACCCTGTCCACCCAGCGCAGGTCGGGCGTGGGCCACACCACAGCACAAGGCCGCCCCCTTCCGTCTCCCCCGGCCACCTGGGCTGGTCCAGCTCGGAGGCAGCATGGCCAGGGTCTCCCGCCTCACGTGGACAGGCGGATGTGGTGTAAACTGCTCGACGTGGGAATGAAGTCGCTCAGTCCATCAGCCAGAGCCTCCATCTCCTCGTGGCATGGACAGAGGGCACCTGTGCCGCGCGGCAGGGCTTGTAGAAGCCGGAAGAATGTCTGGAGTCCCTTCTCTGCCCCCAAGAGCTGGCTGGAGGCTGGACCTGGCCAAGCCCTCAAGCTGGGCCACCATCGTCCCCGACAGCCTTGGTGTCCTGGAGGAAGCCCACAGAAGTTGTCTGGAGGGCCTGTGGAGGAGGGGCGGGGCTCTGGGCATCCGGGAACCAAGAGGGAGACTCAGCCTCCTCAGGCGCGGCCAGTGAGGATCACATGCCCGCCCTGCACCATGTGCGGGCCACTCAGAGGCGCTGTCAGTGAGGGCTCACGGCCGGGAAGGTGTGTGGCGTCCCGAGGGGCTGGCGCCCACAGCGGGGAGAGCTGGTCTGCGGGCCCGTCCATGCCCCCAGCCAGACACTGCACAAAGCAAACGCAGCCCCGGAGAGAGGGGACCCGGAGCTCGTCTCCTGAGAGGCCTCTCGCCCTGCAGGCAGCAGTGTGTGTGCGCGTGCGCGTGTGTGCGACATACGCCCGTGAAATCCACCGAAGGGCAGTGCAGGACCACGCTTGGCTCGTTTCAGCTGCTGGAGGAGCCGGCCCGTCCCCTCGGGCCGATGGCCGATGGTTCCCCCACCGTCCCCGACACCCACCCCACAGGCTTCCAGGGGATAAAGCTGGGCTGGTTGGAAAATATATATATATTTTTGTCTTTTTGTCTGTCCTTTTTTTTTTTTTTTGCTTTTTAAGAGCCGCATTGTCTTTTTAAGTGGTCAGCGCCCTGCCCCGGCTCCGCCGGGCTGTGGGTGGCAGCGCGGGCCCGTGTCGCGTCTAACCTCTGGTATTGCATGTTCTGGGCAGGGAAGCGAGGGCGTCGCAGCAGTGCGGGATCGCTAGAGAGCAATGTGGAAGTAGTAGGAGCTCGTCCGGCTGGCTGTCGTGTGTCGCCTCCCGTCCTCAGTTTTTGCCTCTTGTCTATTTTTTTTTTTTGTTTGTGTTTTTGGTTTTGTTTTTTTGCTCCTCCTTCCCTCCTTCACAGAGGCCAGATCCACCCCGCCTGCCTGGCACGTGCATGCCGCCCGCCTAGACCGCCTGCGCCCGCGCCCCTCACCGCTTGGGGCTGGATCGGTGGGGGCGGGTCCGGGTCTGTATGTCAGGGTTTAGTCTCCGCTTAACCCCAGCCCCGCGGCCCCTGAGCATGGTTAACACCCCGGCTCCCGCACTCCCCGCGGCCGCGCCCCTCGCTGTCGGTCCCGCCCTCTCGGACTTCCACCCGCCCTCTTGGACTTCCACGCTCCGCCAGCCCCATCGCTTCTCCTTCCTGGAGGTTCGATTGCTGTGTGTCTGCAGTCAGGGCGCCTCGGAATTGCTCAGCCAGCTCGGGGGCGGAGAGCCGGGAGAGAGAGGAGTTCAGTGTGGATTTCATGAGGCTCCATTCATCCTCCAGCCATCTCGACATTCCAGTTCTCATCTCTGCTCAGCTTGTAGGCCTCTCTGTCTCCTCTCTTCCCGTGTTTGGTTGGCGTTAGGTAGTTAGGTAGCCACAGTGAGACGCCTAGGTGGTGCCCACCCGCAGGGGAGGCTCCCCCAGCCCCTCCTGCGGCCCTCAGCACTCCCTCCCCCAGGCAGAGCACACGCCCTTGGACACTGAGGACCCAGGAGAGCTCAGGGCAGGGTGTGGGCGGGAGCGGGCCCCTCTCCGCCCCTGCCCCGCACACTCCGCTCACAGACACCCGCAGACACACGGTTCTGATCTGAAGGCGCCGGCCACCCCCCAGGCAGGGTGCTCAGCAGGGCTGCGTTACTCCCACGTGTCTCTCCCCTAGGCCCCCTCGTGGGCCGCCAGCTGACCTGCACGGCAGTGTCCGGAGGTGGCCTGTGAGTCCAGCCTCCCGCGGCCTGGCCTCTGCGGCCAGCACGTCGAACTAAGGCTTAGCAGTCACTGGGTGAAACTTTTTAACATTTTTTTTAAAGAATCATTCTGCCATAAGTGCGCTAAGCTCTTTTAATTTTGGTTTCTATGAATTTCCTTTTAGGGGTCCATCATTAGCAGTCCTCACATGCGCCGGAGAGCTGCATCAACACGAGACTGCCCTCCTCGCCCACACCAGGCCATGCCCAGCTCCTCCTCCCTCCTGGGCTCCCTGTTTGGGAGTAAGAGAGGGAAGCCCCCTCCCCAGGCGCACCTGCCCCCAGCCCCGCCCCCCCCCACACCCTGCGCCCGGCCACCCCCAGGGGCCTGTGGAGGGCCCCCCTTGTGGGCCCGGCACACGGGCACCACGGCCAGCACTGCCACCTGCAGCAGAACCCGCCCCCCACCACCACCACCACCACCACCACCCCCGCAGCACTTCCAGCACGCACACCAGTGCCACCACGGGGGCACCCCCTACGGGGCCCACGCGCACGGCCACCCGCCGCTGCCCACGGGCCACGCGGGCCACGCGGCGCACCACCACGGGCAGCCGCCCGCCCCGCCGCCCCCCACCAGCAGCAAGGCCAAGCCCAGCGGCATCAGCACAGTTGTGTAGACAGCCTGGGCGGGGGTCCCGGACCCCCCCGAACACGTGCACACCACACAGGCGTGCCCAGGGGCGGCAGCCCCAGACCAGACCCAGGGCACCTTCTGTTTGCACCTCCCCCTCCGCCCCCTGGCCTGGACGGAGCCCCCGAGCCCCGGGGCTCGAGTCACAGGGAACATGGCCCCCCGGTTTGAGTTGACAGGGGCGCCCCTCAGCCCTGAGAGGTGGGCCTTGGCCACCACCAGCCTGGAAACGGTGCCGCCGGCCAGGTAGACGTTAAACCGAGTCCCTGCCCCCATCCCCCCAAGCTCCCAGCTCCCTCATTGTACCTGGGGGTGATGACCCATCCTAGGAAAAGGAAAGGTGACACAAAAAAACCAGAGAAAGAACCAAACACACAACCCCAGAACTGGCTGCATTATTGCTCTTTATTGACAATGGGCAAAAGCTAAGTAGACCTGATATGGTTGATGAAAATACGTAAGTAAACTTTATATAATATAAATATATAAATATATAAATACATATATACATACATATATATATATACTGTATAGGTAGTATTTGTGTGTGAAAGGCAAATGTTTCAGTCCACAGATTTAGCAATAGAGACTTTACAAGGAGCCCCACTTACCTGATAGGAAGACAGAACCTTAGACAGACGTGTGAGAGATTAGACCAAAAATGTAAACGCTAGGGACAAACTCAGATACTTCCATATTTTCGTAAGAAGAGACGCCCCACCCCCAGGACTGGCTGAAATCTTTACGCGATCACTACTAACCGTGCCAAGTAACATAGCATCTAAATGTTTTCAAAGTCTGATGTTGCTTTGTATAAATCCTTATTTTATTAACAGATGACTATCACAAGTAATCAGTATTATAACTACTGTTATTTCAGGTAAGCAAATAGATTTTAAAATGCAGTGAACTCTGCCGTAGCAACTCGGGAGCACCGGTTCAGAACTGGTTGTCCCGGACTGTTGGTTACCCAGACTCTTAGACACTTTAAATGGCTGCAATAACTGTGAATTTCCATGATCCATATTTCTTTCGTATGCATCCAGTTTACTGCACACTCATTCAGAGCCCTCCGCGGGCGCCCCACACCCAGCAGAGAGGCGTTCATCTCCCACATGAAAGCGACCAGCTCATGCCCGTCTCCCCAGCACCATAGCCCCTCATCCTGTCTCCAGCCGCCGCAGGCAGACGGCCCGGAGAGCCGAAGGCGGCTGCTCTCGGAGTTTAGCGGCCCAGGGCGGTGTATGTGCTTCCCGTTCTGTTTCTGAGTGGTGGCCGTGACCCTCGTGATTCCATGTGGCCGTGTGCTCGCACGCCCCCGTGTCACGTCTCCGCGGCCAGTCCGGGCCTGGCGCGCCCCGCCCGCCCCGCCAGGGCGCCCGGCTCTCCCGCTGTGCTCTGTTGCTTCCGTGTGTGGGGCCCCGTCCGCTCCCTCGGGCCGGAGTCACCCACGGGCCGTCCTTTGTAGTTTCAGCCCTTCGAGCCACTGCAGCCGCCTGTGCTGTGCTCCTAGGCCGCAGACCGGGAGGACCGCCCTGGGCCCTGCCGGGCGGGAGCCCCCGCAGGAAGGGGCGAAGCTGGCGCGGGACTGCACGGGCGCGGGGCCCTGGACTGCGGCGGGACACCCCGGGAGCCCACCCCACCCCACCCCTTTCGCATCATCCAGGTCTCCAAACCAGCAATTCTGCAAGCCGAGCACTTTGTCAGTCTCCACAGAGAGCAAATACAGCAATGGAGAGTTGAGCCTTTTCTTTTTGTCTTTTTTTCCCTTTTTTGAGAGAAGTGTGACTTTAACCTGCACGCCTTTATCTTCCCGTCCGTGTGGGCCTCCTCCCTCGGGCATCCGCTCAGAGAGATGGGAAGCACGGCGTGTCTGTTCCGGTCTGGGCTGGGCTGGGGGGTAGGGGGAGGCTCCCCAGTTCTGCGGACCCCGAAACTCCCGGTCACCCTGCAGAGCCCGGCCCCGAGGCGTCCTGTCTTGCGGTTTCAAGGGCGGCGGCGTGACTGGGAACAGTCGACATGTACTGCATGTCCTCCGGCGTCAGGCGTGAGGCCACACTGTGTATCGTGTATTTGCAAAACTCTCAGTGTTACTGTTGACAAATAGTTGAAGTAAAGTGGTAACATATTAAATATGTCGGCTTTTCTTCACCGTCTGTACCAATCGTAGGATCTAACTGTAAACTCCAGGTTGTTCCAGAAAAGATGCAGGCACGCTGGCTGGCAGCAGGCCGCCCTTTCCAGAGGGTCATCCTTGACGGGGCAGAGCCCAGTGGGGTAGAGCTGGGGCACAGGGCACCCTCTCTCTGTGCACCATTCATAACCCCCCACCTCCCACCTCTCGGGTCCTCAGGGCTGGGCGCTTCCCGCTTTCTGCTGGCTGGTTTCCAGTCAGTGAGGTTTCATCAGCGTGTGTGTTTCGGGGACAAACGTATCAGGGGATGAGTGTCCCCAGAAGGCACACTGTTCCGTGGAGGAGGCTGGAGCCGGGCAGCCCCGACCTCACGGGGAAGCAGACGTTCCTGATGGGCTGGTGGTCCCAGGCACCTTGCCTGGGACCGCTCTTTCGGGACCCCAGCCCACCCCAAGGTCCGCCCACCCGCACAGGAGGCAGAGGTGGGGTGTCACCAGGCTGCGTGTCCTCCATTCTCACTGTCAGGACGCACGTGGGGCGTTTCGCTCACAGATTATCTCAGCAGGAGACCCTTAGAGGAAGCAAGCTGGTACTATCCCCCAACATCTTTTCTGGGACAACAGTGAAGTTATGTATTTGTATTTTTTTTTAAGTTTATGAATGGATTGTATAACAATGTAAAAATAAAGTTCATCCTAATATGACATGCGCCTCTTACTTAAAAACGTCCTCAGTCTCCTGTGTAGAGCGATTTTTGCATTCCCCCACCGCATGCCCCCAGAGCCGCTCGGTTTTAAGATGAGCTAAGTGACAGCAGAGTAGCACACGTGGCCGTGGACGCTGATTCGGCGCCGCACGGAGCCGAGTCGCCACAGGTAAGCATGCGCCGTGCCGTCCGCTGCAACCGCCCTCCCTGCCTGAAAAACGAGCCCTTCCGTAAGTATCTTAAACGCCGCAACAGGGACCCAGGAGGCAGTCTGCAGAGTGAGTCGGCCTGGGGCTGGAGTGGGGGGCAGGGGGCCTGGTCTCCATGTGGCCCCCTTTGCAGTCACAGGGCACTCAGGCAGCGCCGTCTCCTCTGGGGCCGTGTCACTCACCTTCGAGCCATCTCCCACAGTTAGAACGAGGGCTTGAGTGCAGGCTGTTGAGGCCTCAGGGGCCCCTGGCTCGCGGGAAGCCCAGCACCCACCGTGTAACTTTGCGGAGGCAGAAGTGGTTTTGTTTCCCTATGTGTTCTGTTTGTAAGTAACAGACTCTACTGATGTAAAACCATAGCTGTGACCGATGTGAAGAAAGCAAATAAATCCTTTGAAACACTCGCGTTCTCACTTTTTCTGGGGAGACCAGCTGTTTCCCCGTTGGCTGGACACAGAGATCCCCAGGTGGTGAGGTGGCCCATCCCTGGTTGTGACCGTGGTGGGCTGCAGCCTCTGGGAAGACGCGAATTTGAGGATGCTGACAGATGACTTAAGATAAAGATATTCATCGCAACATGGGCACTGGTAGAAGATTCCCAAGCTATTTATAATTTCTAGCAGCTTTGAACAAAGTTTTGTGCTTTCACTGAGTTAGAGGAGATGGACCCTGTGAAGCGTGGGGCTGGGTGGGGTTGACTTGTGGGCAGAAAGACACCCAAGGGCCCAGCCCCCATCATGCGATGGGTAGCATCACCTGGAAGTCAGAAAGGTGGATTCTGTTCTCCCGGAAGCAGGGGTTCTACAAGGATGTGCTTGGCTGGTGCCGCTCCTCCTTTCCTTAAACCCAGATCAGCTCCAAAGAATACCACCCCCCCAAAGCTTCGCTACATACAAAACGAGGTAAAACCGGTTCATATGATTTGCGGGCAGTGCCAGAGGTTCAGGACAGTGGCCACGATCGGCGGGGGCCCGCCCTCCACGAAGGGGGGCAATTCCCACGGAAAGGCGTTCCCAGGTTTCTGCAGCTGGATGACACGGCCCTGGGTTGGGGGGTGAGGCCCTCCAAGGGAGGGGAGCTGGTTCCCGGAATTCGCAGAGATCCTTCAGCCTGTGACGTCACCTCGCACAGAGCTGCCACTCAGCCAGCGCCACGGTTTCGGGCTTGTCTCCCCGGGATGGACGGCGGGCTCTCAGGGCAGGGGCGCCTCTGGCCAGCTTCTCTCTGCATGGCGCCCCGCCCAGGAGCGCTGCAGTCAAGATGCATCTGAAAGCGCGCTGCTGGTTGGAAGGGCGCAGGGTTCGCGGCACAGCCACGGGCTGATCTGAGGGTGTGTGAGTTGCCAGCTGTCTGCAGCTCCTGCCCCTGAGAGTCGAGCCGGGGACACTGCATGCAGTTGGGCTCCTCCGAGAGCAGATCCTGCTCAGCGGCCGTGTCCCGGAGCTCGCCTTGTGCTTGATCACTCAGTAGCTTTCAACCCAAGTTCACACGCCCCGTGGTGAAACACGTGGCATCTTTGGTTCTAGTCTCGCCTTCATCTCAGGAGTGGCAGGGGCTGGTGCGAGAACACCTCTGTCTCCTCTGCTGGCTGACACCCTTCCCTGGAGCCTTGAGTGCTGGCCTCAGGGTCACAGAAAGCCATCTCCCTTCCTCCTCTCGGCACACAGCCCGCCCTCTGTTTTCCTGGAGAAATCCCCGGGTTCAAATCTCCAGCCCAGAGCTCTCCTCTCATCACCCACCTCCCTGGGGTCCTCCAGTAGCACCTCAGATGCTTTGTCCAGGACCAAATCCATGATCGCACACAGAGCTGGGCCCCTGGGCCCCTCCACCCCGTTGGTGAGCAGCATCCCTGCGAGGGGTGCAGATCAGCCAGGGAGCGTCCTGGATGCCTGTCCTCATCCTGACCCCAAGTCTGTGCTGCCCACAAGCCCTTTGGACTCGGACCTCCCTGTGCCTCCTCGCGGTTCACCTGCCCTCAGGCTTGTCCCTTGGACCAGAGCCGGCACCTGGGCTCCCGGCCGCCACGGTGGGCCCCTCAGCGCCTCTGTGCTGCCACCAGGGGCGTCTCCTAAAGGCGCTGCCTGCTTGAAGGCATGTCAGACTTCCTGCTGCCCTCAGGATTCAAAGCAAGCCTGCAGAAGGCCCTGGACCCGGGCTGCGTGTCTGTCCCCTGCCCTCCCCGCTTCACCCTCGCTGTCCCCTTTCACCCGAGCAGCGCTAGCCCTTCAGCTGCCCAGGGAAACCGTGTTCCCCTTGCCTCAGGGCCTGTGCAAGCGTGATCCCTGCTGTTCCCCAAACGCAGGATGATGCGCACGCCTTTGCTGAGTTGGTGTCTATTTCCTGCAGCCAGTTTCAGCCACTACCTGCTCTGTGGTACTTTGCATCGTTGTATATTCAGGGGCGTGATCATCAGTTGCTCTAAGTGTGACAGGGTCAGGTCCTTGCACAACTGTGAGCCCAACAACATGTGGCACGGAGTAGGGCTTTCGTAAATGTTTGTTGAATGAACAGATGAGTGCCAATGCCGGAAGAAGGAAGCTTGATGCGCGATGTGCCTCTGGTTCGCAGTGATGTCAGAGCCCCGGGGGACACAGCTGGGTTCTGTGCTCCCTCTTAATTCAAGGAATGGTCTGGGCGAGGCCTGGAGGCTTTTGCTCATTGTGTTTTAACTTCATCAAATCTGGCTTAATATTTGGAGCGTTTGGAAAGAATAGACTCATAAGGAGCATGGGGAGAACTCACTCACAGTCCTGCTCCCCACAGCAGTTACAGCTGAAGGCTTGGTCCCCCCGCTTCCCGCCCTGTTCTTTGGGCATGTGGCTTGGTTCCCTGGTTCAGATTTTTGGGATGTGTCCCAAACAGTCTGCAAGAGTTGCTCAGTGCCCCTTGTGAAGAAAGAGTTTCGCCGTGGAAACCGTCTAGGAGACGCTGGATCAGAGTTAAACCGTTAGTCCTGCAGAGCCTCTTAGAAGGATGGTGCTGTTGTGCCTCTCTCAGAGGTAGTCTGTGCCGCGTTTCCCAGACGTCCGTAGCAGCGGAACTCTGTCATGCGCCACAGCGCCCAGCTCAGAGGTGTGTATGTGCAAGCGTCTTTCCTTTTCCCTCTGACATATCCTGGTGTCATAGAAGACGCAGCGCGCTGGTGTTTACGTGCCAGCCCATCATATGGACGGACCCTGAAGGGCTTGCCTTCGCGTAGTGGTGTCTCGGTGAGTAAGGAACAGACGGGTGGGAACTGCAGTGTTCCTGAGCAGATGGGTGGCTCCAGTAGGAAGTGGGCCTGGGGGAGCGCGGGCGCCCGCGTCTGGCTTCAGGGCAGAGTTCCTGGGATGGGCGATGGCACACTCTGGTGGCCCAGGGTGGCATGCCCCCTGAGCTGCCTCCAGTCAGGCGCAGTCAGTTCAGCCTCACTTGCCTCAGGGACGCACCTCACCTTCCAGCACAGAGTGGGTCTGCAAGAAAGAGGGCCCAGCTGTGGGCTGGTGTGACGTGAAGAAGCTCGTTTCTACTCCCGATTCTGACCCTTCGAGACTTTTAGGGATTTAAATGACTTATGCTGTGAATCTCTGAAAGATAGTCTGTGCTGAGTTTCCCAGATTTTCTTGCACTCCTGACCACACTGCCCACATACCTCCACAACATGACCAGCGTCCCATACGGGAGAAGCCCTGTTTAAACCCAAAAGGTGGAGACCGCAGCTCTGGAGGTGTCACCAGCTGTGGGACTAATAGGAAAGAAAACATTCTAGGATTAAAAATGCCAAAGGATCATGGAGGCCACTGGAATTGGAATCCCTTCCCACATCCTGAGAACAGGTCAGAAAAAGAACAAATAAAACCTCTCTAGCCCAGACCGACAGCGTAACCGGGAGAGGGCAAACATCATGAGTTGCAGTGAGTGGTCAACGGGGCGTGGATGTCTTGGACGAGCAGAGCTGCCTGGACCCCCGGAACACAGAGCCTGGGGAGGGCTGCGCAGGACAGAGGCAGCGAGACGTCGTCGCGGGCCCCACCCTCAGGGCCGACCACCCTCAGGGCAGTAGCAGAGACCCTGCATCCGGAGGAGAGGGGGCGCCTTAAAAGGCAGGTTTCCTGAAGGCTTGGTAACAAAGGACAGGAAGGGGCAGCTAGGATGAGGGCCCTGTTCAAACAGGTGCTGTCAGAGAATCAAAGTTGACAGGCCTGTAGCTAACCAAATCAACATGAAAAGATAACATGAATAAGACGTGCCAATGGGGAGAAAATGTTGCAAGAAGGAAAAATTGAAAGCGATGCTCCCTGGAACAACTCCGTGGAAATAAATTTGGAAAAACCTAGATAAAACTGATAACGAAGCAAAACTGATCCCTGGAGAGACAGACATTTAAAACACAAATTCCCATAAGAGAATTAGAAGAAGAAGAAAAAAAAAGTAATCCAGTGCCAGGTCCAACTGCTTTCTTAGAAGAATTCTTTCAAACTTTCAAATTTAAGATAATCTCAATGTTACTCAAATGGCTTCAGATCACAGCAATGGAAGGAAAACTTAGAAAACAATTTTTTATGATATGACTATAGCAGTGTTTTCTAAACCTGGGAAAAGTTGCATAAATACAAAACCACAGACAACCAAAGCAAAAGCATGGATAAAACAATAGTAAGCATTTAACGATGCATTGAATATAAACAAATATACAGTTATCAGTTATACAATGAGGGGGTTAATCCACCCAGGATTTGTCGTTGGCCCTCCAAATCCCCAGATTCAGCCAGCTTCGGATTGTGTTCTCCTATAGTGGTGGGGTTTTTTTTTTCTTATGTTTTTAATTTTTTTTATATTGGGAGTTTAGCTTCCCCAGTGACTCAGCAGATAAAGGTCCCACTTGCAATGCAGGAGATGCAGGTTCAATCCCTGAGGGGGAAGGTCCCCTGGAGGAGGAAATGGCAACCCACTGCAGTATTCTTGCTGGAGAATCCCGTGGACAGAGGAGCCTGGAGGGCTACCATCCACGGGGTCACAGAGAGTTGGACACGACTGAGCGCGCACACAGTTTCCATTGCTGTGTTTGTTTTGAGCGTACAGCAACTGATTCAGGTTCTTTTCCCATATAGGTTATTACAGAAAAGTGGGTTCCCTGTGCTGTGCAGGAGATCCTTGTTGATTATCTACTTTATATGTAGTAGTGTGGCCAGTCGCTCAGTCCAGCTCTGTGACCCCATGGACTGCAGCACGCCGGGCTCCCTTTACCGTCTCCCTGAGTTTGCTCAAACTCATGTTCATTGAGTCGGTGATGCCATCCAAGCATCTCATCCTCTGTTGCCCCCTTCTCCTCTTACCCTCAGTCTTTTCCAGCATAAGGGTTTTTTCCAATGAGTCAGCTCTTGGCATCAGGTGGACAAAAGATTGGAGCTTCAGTTTTAGCATCAGTTCTTCCAATGAATATTCAGGGTTGATTTCTTTTAGGATGGACTGGTTTGATCTCCTTGCTGTCCAGGGGACTCTCAGGAGTCTTCTCCATCACTACAGTTCCAAAGCATCAATTCTGTGGCACTCAGCCTTCTTTATGGTCCAGCTCTCACATCCATACATGACCACTGGGAAAACCATAACTTTGACTGAATGGACCTTTGTCGGCAAAGTGCTGTCTCTGCTTTTTAATGTGCTGTCTAGGCTTGTCATAGCTTTCCTTCCAAGGAGCAAGCGTCTTAACTTTGTGGCTGCAGTCACTGTCTGCATTGATTTTGGGGCCCCAGAAAATAAAATCTGTCAGTGTTTCCATTTTTTCCGCATCTATTTGCTACGAAGTGTTGGGACCAGATGCCACGATCTTAGTTTTTTGAATGCTTGAATATTGAGTTTTCACTCTCCTCTTTCACCCTCATCAAGAGGGCTCTTTTTTTTTCTTTTTTTTTTAAGAGGGCTCTTTAGTTCCTCTTCACTTTCTGTCTTTAGAGTGGTGTCATCTGCATATCTGAGGTGCTGATATTTCTCCCAGCAGCCTTGATCCCAGCTTACGCCTGGCATTTCGCATGATGAACTCTGTATACAAGTTAAATAAGCAGGGTGACAGTATGCAGCCTTAGTACTGAATCTTCTCCAAAGAGTTTAAAAGTCTTCATATTATACCACCACCACCACCACCACCCCGGTCAAATGACCCTGAGGTTTCTGTCCCCTGGAGTCTGACAGAAGCAAAACGGGGGCCGGGAGAGGCACCGGAAGAGAGACCACAGTGGTGGGAATCGGGAGCTGGTGTGGGAGCCCTGGACTTGAGTGCTTCCCGTGGGGAAAGACGTGCTGGGGGTCCAGGCACGCGGTGGCTGTCACCGCTCATCACTGGATGAAATGCCACGGAATGGGCACCTTTGGAGCCCCGGAAGGGCTGCCCCTTGAGGCTGAAGACAGCATGCCAACTCACTGGAGAAAGATGCTGCATCTACTGCAGGTGCCAAGCAAGGGGTCCAGGTGGCCAGTGCCTCAAAGGCCTGGAAGCCCACAGGCGTTGAGGGAAAGGGTTATAAAGACAGGGTGAGGGAGGGCGGTCAGGGGCGTACAATCTGCTTGTGGACATTCTTCTGATTGGTTGGGGGTGAGGTCATCGGGATTTAGCATTATCAGCCTTCTGGTTCCAGCCGGTCTGCGATCTACGTGCTTGTGGGCAGCAGGCAGTTAAATTCTACCCCCTGGTGGGGGTTTCCAGGATCTGCAGAAAGGCTCACAGAACGCGGCTCGGAACATCCTCTATTGCCCTTGCCGTGCACTCAGCCGTGTCTGACTCTCTGCGACCCCGGGGACTGTAGCCCGCCAGGCTCCTCTGTCCATGGGATTCTCCAGGCAAGAACACTGGAGTGGGCTGCCACTTCCTCCTCCTGGGGATCTTCCCGACCCCGGGATCAGACCCGTGTCTCCTGCATCTCCTGCACTGCGGGCAGATTCTTTACTTGCTGAGGCACCAGGGAAGCCCTTCTATTGCCTTTGAGGAGGAACTAAAGGTCCTTGACTTTGTTTAATGTCTAAGCTATTATTACTTTGTCTTGCTTGACTGTCTTCCTTTCTTGCTTCAATTTCTCACTTTCTGATTAAATGTGTTCTTTGACTAAGGTTTTTCTACAGACAAAAGGCGGGCAGAGGACATGGGGGAGAGTCCTATTCTAGAAACACCCCCAGAGGGTCCTTTTCGTGGTTGTTCAGTCACTCGGCTGTGTCTGACTCTTTGTGACCACCCCCCCGGCCCCCATGGACCGCATGGACCCCAGAGGGTCCTTCTCGTGCTTGTTCAGTCACTCGGCGGCTGTGTCTGACTCTTTGTGACGCTCCCCCCAACCCCCGGCCCCCATGGACCGCATGGACCCCAGAGGGTCCTTCTTGGTCACAGCAGTATTCCCTTAGAGCCTGTAGTCTTACCTGGTGTCAAAGCCATAACCAGGGAAAGGTTTTAAAGGAGAAATACCTTGGCATCAGCCTTGGGTCTGAAAGCCGTCCTTTACCGCATGGTCTTCCTTCTCACTTTGCTTTTTAAAACCCATCTTGCCTGTCTGGAAATCAAGCTAAGCTCATTATCTTTAATACCCATGAGGAGCTAACAGAGGATAACTAGAATGTATGGTGAGCGTTTATTCCCTGGAACATGCTTCTATCCACAGAAGACGTGTTGGTGAGCAAAGACTGCTTCATCTCTCAAGCTGGATTCACACACTTAAGTGGACTTTGCGTCCGACTCAGGGAAGTCCTGACTCATCCAGGCTTGGGGAACGCCCTTCATTCTAGGGAGCACATCTCAGTAAACGGCACCCCAGTGAGCCTTTGCTTGTAACCTAGAGTCCGGACCCAGATCTGGACTAGCTTTCTTGAAAACCCACTGCGGTCAGCACCCAGGAGGGGAGCTGTTTGTAGGGCAGTGCTGGGCACTTGCTACAGTCTAGCCAGTGAGAATACTGGGTCTTCAGGAGAAAAAGAAGAAACAAAAACGATTACGTTTCATTACAGGGGAAGATGCTTCCCCAGTGGCCAATGGTAAGTCTGCAGTGCCAATGCGGGAGACACAGGTGCGATCCCTGGGTGGGGACGATTCCCCTGGAGAAGGAAATGGCAACCCACTCCAGTATTCTTACCTGCAGAATTCCATGGGCAGAGGAGCCTGGGCTTCAGTCCACGAGGTTGCAAAGAGCTGGACACGACTGAGCCTGCACACACAGGGAAAAATATGAAATGAGGTCCTTAGGTGAGTTTCATTTGGTTATTTCTCCTACAGATTACCACTGGGGGAAATGAATTCATGTGAATGCCATGTTCTGTGAAGTAGTCAAGAGGAGCAATTTTTCCTTGAAAGAGAACAGACACATCAGTTATCAGTAGTTTTTGACTTCGTGCCCACTCTCCACGGTCCTGTAATCGGCATTTACAACAGAGAGGATTTTGTTCACTTCGTTCTCAGGGCAGGCCCTTCTCGGAGGCAGGCGGGGTGGAAACACAGAAAGGATGCAGAGAACACAGCAGATCATCTCTACCTGGGAAGCCACAGTGTGGCCTGCTAGGTGTTTACATTGAGCTTTAATGGCGGCCAAGTTTATTCTTTATCAGCTCCTGCTGAATGGGCACTGAAAGCTTTTTTGAAACGCAGGGACTGACTTGGGGCCTGAGGTGCGTCTACCTCCCCAGCTCAGAGGGTGAACCATTAAGATGAATTTCCACACCCCCACCTACCCCCATCATGCTCCATTATCCGGTTTGCAGTCTCACATTCGCTGACGTGAAGGATTACAAAAAAACGTTGTTGTTGATTTCAAAGAAATGTTAGCTGCTAGAGCCCCCAGGGTTTTCTGGCCAGAGGCTGACTGCAGCGCTTCCTGACAGCGATGCTGCCGGACCTCTTGGTGGGCTAGGATTCCGCTCCTGCAGGTGTTAGAGTGACGAGCTGTGCTTCCCTAAGTAGGTTTCCGGGAGTTGTTTGTTCAAGTTGCAACAGGAATAGTCTGCGGTAAATCCCTTTTGCAAGAACTGGCATTGCATCTCTTCTAGGGCCTTTCCCACGCATTAAAGATGCTGGCTTTGCCACCTGGCCATCTTCAGATAAGATTTCAGGCTTGGCTGGCTTTTGTTCAAACTGGTAAGGCCCCGGTGAGTTAATAAACGTATTTGGCTCTTACGTTACAGCAGTTGCTTTGCAAATTCTGGTGGTTTCAACAGAGCGTTTGTGTTATTTCAACATGCTTTTCATAGCATAGCAGTGGGGGATGCGTGCTTGGTTGCATCTTGGGCTATTTCGAGTTTTGAAACATAAGGAAAAATCAAACGGGTGCTGCTCTAGTCATTTTAATGCTGTTGCTGTTTCAGCTCTCCTGAGATTTTGAAAGACTGTTACCACTGTGTCCAAGTTTACACCGAAGAGCCTCTGTTTTCCGAGTTGCCTATTGTTGCTCTTTAGTGGCTAGGTTGTGTCCGACTCTCTTGCGACCTCATGGGCTGTAACCCAGCAGGCCCTCTGTCCATGGGGGTTCCCAGGCAAGAACACTGGAGTGCCTTGCAGACGGAGTCTTTACGCACTGAGCCACCTGCAAAGGCTAGACTTTTCTTTCTTTTTACCCCCTCTCCCAGGGTTGCTAGACCCTGAAATTTACAGTATGTGGAGTGGGAGGAGAATTAAACATTAGCCCACGAAATTTGCGTGGGAATCCATGTTTGTGTTGATTTTATCATTTGCTAGTGTTGAAACTGAGATTCTGGAATAGGTCATGACTTGCCTGGTGGAGGAGGAAGGGGAGGATGGGGATTGGTGAAGACACACCACCGGGCAGAAGGACTTAGATGAGTCAGTCCAAAATGCTCAGGTTGATGGCCCCGTGTAGGAAGGATGGAACAGAACGCCTGAGAACTGAGCACTGGAACCAAGGGCCGTGCTTAGCCCTCAGTGCACCTGGGCCTCAGGGTGTGTCCCCGCCACGGAGCTGGCAGAGGCGGAGAGGGAGAGCAAGGCGTGACGGGGCTTCCAACCTCCATCAGAATAGTTTCGTTCGATTTTGGAGCAGTCAGTAGCAGGAGTGAGAGAGGATGAAGCAAGCGATCTTTATCTGCCCACCAAGTCTTACCAGCGTGTGTCTGGGTGCTTGGTTGTCTCTGACTCTCTTGCAACTCCATGGGCTGGAGCCCCACAGCCTCCTCTGTAGTTGGCCTTCCTCTTTTGGAGGAAAAGACCAATATTGGAAGAACTAGGCCCCTCCTGCCTTGTCCTGCCAACCAGGGGCAGAGTCCTCTGCTTCCAGCCGGTGTAAGAGGAGGCAGCAGAGGATGACAGCTCATTCTTCAATTCCAGTCTCTTAAAACCAGAGGGGAAGTCATACGCATTCCAGACCACAGACGGAGCTCGGGGTGTGTAGGCCCTGAGACTGCCCGGCCCTGGCATCACTTTTGGGCCCTACTCAGTTCTGTGTGCCCAAAGCTACATATCCTCCTGTCTGAGTCTGCCAGGCCGCTCTAACAAAGAACTATGGACTGCGGAGCTTAGATGATCAGTCGGCTCATACTTGCAGGGGTGAAAGGCCGCGGTCACTGTGTGGGCAGGACTGGTTCCTCATGAGGGCTGAGATGCCAATCCAGGCCTTGCTCTCAGCTTCTGGGGTTGGCTGGCCCTCTTAGCCTCCCTTGGCTTGTAGAAGCATTATCTTGAGTTCCGATTTCACCTCCACACACCTTCCCCCTGGGTACATGTCTGTGTCCACATTCCTCCTGCTTACAAGGGCATCAGTCATGTTGGAGCAGGGACCCAGCCCAGCCCACTATCACCTCTTCCTAAGTTAGCTCACTGCACAGCTCCAGCGGGACACCATAGGCAGCCCTCTTTTCAGGGAAGGGCACGTTGTCAGGTCCTGGGGTTAGGATTCCAAGTAATGACCCTTGTGGGGCAGCGGGGACAGAACTCAGCCCACAGCACCTCATCACCTTTGTGGCTTTCAACAAGCCAGGGACTTGCATGTCCCCATGATGAAGGGGGTGGATGCACATCGGAAAGGGAAGGAAGTGCCAGGGAGGACATAATCTGCGAGACAAAGCACCCTCTGGAGGACACCTCTCTTCGTGCAGACCTTTGGCGTCGGGACAGTGCGGCGCCAGCCAGCTTCTCTCTCAGCAGGAGATGGCACTGGTGATGCTTGCGCACGACTCACCTGTGAGCCCGTCTTTAGGGACGCTGAGGGCAGGAACCTTCACGAGACTCTCTTTTTCCCATGACTGACTATTGCCCTTGTGGCCCTGGGACAGGAGACAAGGCCACCTCTTTCTCTCCTGTTCCTTGTTAGTAAATTTCTCCATGACCTCCCTATTGTGTGGCTTTCACGCCGAGGAGGGAGGGAATAGTTTCCTGCGCAGGCGATGTGCAGAGGTCCGGGAGGCCAGCATCCTGCTGCGCTGCGCCCGGCTCCATGGCTGCCCCAGGCTGTCGCTGACACGCCACGCACGGGAACCATCCTCACGCGACCGTATGTCCACGGTGAGTGCTTTAAATACGAACCGTGGAAAGTCTACGTCTAGAGCAAACTGTTCACAAACGACATCCGATTTCTCAAAGGCTAACACTCAAGCAGAAGATGGAATACTTGAGTGTGTGCCCAGTTTGTACTTTTATATTATTACAAGAAAAACAATGATCATTTCCTGTGGTAGATGCTATCATATGGATTTAGCTAATCCTCACGAGAATCCTGTGAGGCCAGTGACATGATATTCATTTTCACAGATGGGGAAACTGAATTTAAATAGTCAAAAGTAGTAGTGCTCCAGAACATTTCCCACCGTACGTGCTATTAAAGTATGCAGAAATTACGCCTTAATGTGTTTCTAATTTTTACTTTGGAAACTGAATTTTTCACTTGGTTAACTCAGGGAGGATCTGGCTAAATGACTGGATAACTTGATTGATTAGACGCCATTTTTTTTTTGGCCCCAATGTTCACCAGCTCAAAGTTGAAAGCCAGCAGTGTCCCTTTTCTGTTGTCTGCTCGTCTCACCTGCAGAGGTGGTTCACAGGCCGTCATTGCCAAGTGCCTTCTTGAGAAACTGCACGCTGCCACTGGCAAATACCGACTGCTATGAAGGAACCGAGTGACGAGGCTTCACAAGCTAGAGACAAAAACAGATGACACGTTGCGGAAGTTGCCTGCAAGGACAGGTATTTTGCAACCAAGAATGCTTCTGAACTCTTTTTTTCCCCCTGATGGTGTGTCGCTGATAAGGATAGAGTAGGATAGTCAGTTTCGAAATCTCACTAGAGGATTAAAGACAGAGAATGTTAAGGGAGTTGGGGAGATTGTTACAAGCTAATAACCACTCAAGAAAAGAATCCAGTAACCTAACAAAAATCTACACTACTTTGGAGGAAGACCCGGTGCATCCAAGTGCCAGGCACACTCAAGCCACACACCCTGAGAGTTAAAACACAAGACAAAAGATACAGGATCTGAATCTTGTTAGAAGAGTTAGAGTTAATGTTCCTTTAAGAGTAGCATTTTTGCATTCAGCTGAGACACACATACAGGTGAAGGGGAAAGAGACTAGATGAAAGGGGACATTCCGCTGAGGCGTGGGATGGATCGCCTCATTTTAGACTATGTCACCACACTTTTGCTAATACAAACATGATTTAGATAGTGCCAGGACAGCCCTGTAGACTCTATGGAGAGTCCACGTGGACTCTAAGGAGGAGCTGATGACGCTAAGCCTTGGTGGCTGCCCAAGAGTGAGGAGGAAGCTTGTCTTCCCTCCCCACTTTTTCTTGGATGATAAAGATGTAGCCCTCCTGTTTCTCAGGGCTGTGTTCCCTTGCCAGTCTGCTTGTATCTCTCACACGTGTCCTGTGCTAACAGACTCACTCTTTGCCTACCACTTTGCCTCTCCTTGATTTCTTTCTGTGACCAGACTTCTTTCTGTGAACCCGAGCTTCAGTAAGTCCTTACACCTGTTGTGTGGTTTCAATTTAAATGACAGTGGGTTCGAGTCCCTCCCGAGGAGTGTGGCTTCATCATCAAGTGTTTACCCAAACAAGTCCATCTTTTACTGGGCCGGGCACAGCACGTTCAGATGACAGCACTGCTCCTTATTCTTTGAGTTCTGATCTGATGGAGGCAGAAAGCATTTCCAACATGAGGAAGGCCTTTAGGGCCTGGCTGGGTGTGTGGGGGCACCCCTGCTCCCTGTCCTGTCCCCCACCACCTTCAGGCTGGCGTTTTCCAGGGACGTAGTAACTACAGGGTCTTGTCCAGGCTTGTTCCTGGTGCAACACCCCTTTCCTTTTCCTCCGTCTCCCAAATGTGTGACATACGCGTAAGCTACGAAGCAAAACCAAAGAAATCTTCGTGAACAGACCACTCACTGACTCAAAACAAGGACTGGAACCCGTATGCGCCCGCCCTTCAGAGATAACCAGTATCATGAACTTCCCCCGTCTCCGCTTTTATAATGGTTTCACATTTATTTCCATTTAAAACATTGTTTCATGTTTACTTTTGGCCGTGCTGAGCCTCTGTTGTTTCTTGGGCACCTTCTCTAGCGGGGGAGCGCAGGGGCTCCTCCTCCTGCGTGCCGGGCCTTCCCAGCGCCGTGGCTGCCCTCGTGGAGGAGGCGCCGGGCGCCGGGCCTTCAGTAGCTGCGGCTCAGCGGTTGTGCCTTAGTGGCCCCTGAGGGGGGTGGTGTCCTTCCCCGAACCAGCGATCTCTTAACCCACGTCCTCTGCGTTGGCAGGGAGAGAACCACGAGACCAGCGGGGAAGCCCCGTCCCCTACTCTGCAGCCCCACTCGGTCGCCGCGGCCCCGGCTGCTGACTGAGCGCGTCTGGCAGAGGCCGCGGGGGTTTGACTGCGGTGCCCCCGCCCCCGCCGCCGCCGCCGTCCAATCCGCGAGCCGCCCGGGGCCGAGCCCGCGGCCGCGCAGGCGCATTGGCGGCCGAGGCGGGGTGGGGCGGCGCGCGCGGATGGCGTCATCGGCGGCGCCAGGGCGCGGGCCGCATTGAGGCGCCGGGGAGGAGGCGGCGGCGGCGGCGGCGGCGGCGGCGGCGGCGGCGGCGGCGGCGGCGGCGGCTCCGCGGCAGCATGGGCGGCTGCGGGCTCTTCCTGTGCGCGGTGGCGGCGCGCTTCTGCCGCGCCCCGGCGGCCTTCGCCGTGAGCCGGCGCCCGCTGCTCACCAGCCCGCCGAGCCGAGCTTTCGCCAAGGAGCTCTTCCTGGGCAAGATCCGGAAGGTGGGGCGGCGCCGCGGGCTCCCTGCCTTCTGCCCTTTCCGCGGGGCGGCGAGTGGGGCCCGCTCCGGAGCCCCCCGCAGGCCGCCTCAGACGCGCGCCCGAGGCCGGCGTGCCGGCCCCCGGCTCTGAGCAGCCGCTCGCTCCTGCTCCGGGAGACCCCGGCTGCGGTGGGCCTGGGTGACCCTCCGCTCAGCGTCCCGGCCCCGAGGCCTGTGCGCGCCCCCCAGACGCTTGGCGTGCCCGCCCGGCCCTTCCGCGCGCCGCAGGACCCGGGAGCGGCAGCCGCTTGGTTGCTGAGCACGCAGCAGCCTCTAAGGTCAGAAGACCTGGACTCGACCTCGGCTCTGTGACTTTGAGCCCAGGTCTTTCAGCCTTAAAGCGGAGCTCGCGGTGTGCTTGCTCTGTCTCTCGTGTGTGTGTGTGTGTCGGGAAGCCCCAGTGAGATTGTATGTGCGTGGAAATGCTTTATTAATCTGCCGCACGTGGGGCGGATGTAAGAGTCCGCAGATTGAGGAGTCCGTGCTGGCTGCTAGTGCTGTGAGCTTGGGCTAAGTAGTCCTGTGAAGTCGCTCCCTGCTCGCACACAGGAAATAGTAAAAGCAGTCTTTGTCCCCTCCTACAGGTAGCGAGAAAACCAAAGAAAAATGTGTGTAAAGTGCTTTGAGCTCGGCTGCGATGTTGGCTGATTCTGTACTACTTTAGGAGTTATTTCTTGGTTTCTCTAGAGCGTTCTTTAAGGTTGCTAGGCATTACAGGTGCAGACACCCAGACTGGAATGGTTTGCCCTGCTAAAAAGTGCAAAGCTAGGCCGTTAAAAGTTAGGGAAGCCGTTTCCCCAAACCTAGGGCTGTGTGGCGCTGTCCTGGGAACTCGTGCCTCCCAGCAGCACGAGGAAGAAAGAACACACGTGTTTTATGCTCCCTTTCTCCAAACCTTTAGCACCGTCTCCCCCGCTCTCACCTGCTGGCCTTGCTTGTTTATTGCGAAAATGCGCCCATGTAGGTGAGAAGGCCTGCCTCCACACTCCCGCCTCCTCCCCACTCGTGGTCCACGCTCTCTGCACCGCGGTGGCAGAACTGCCCGCTCTCAGCAAAGGCCAGCTAGACCCCAGGCCTTCCCAGCCACTCAGGGACGTTGACCCCTTCTTGGCTCTTGGACGGCTAAACACTGGCCAGCATTTCTGACCGACTCAGTTGGGGTGGGAATTGTCTGGGCTCAGCCTGTGGGTAGTCGTCTCGTCTCTAAACGTTCCTCTGATGATCTAATTTAGTGTCATGCCATCCCTATCCTGAAGGTGCACGTTTATTTCTCCGAGTGAGACTCGAGCTCCAGTCTCTCTGTATATCTACCTTTCCAGTCAAAAGCTGCACTTGGGTGTCACTAGGCATCGCCTGTCTAGCCCATGCAAAACCGAGTTCCTGGTCTCTCCACCCGATCCTGCTCTTCCCTCTGGTTATCTTAGTGGAGATGGTGGTGGCTCTACCGTTCCGCTTGTTCAGGTTGTAACCGAAAGTGAGGTCCAGCTGCTCACCTCTCACAAGTCAGTAAAGAGGCCAGATGGATGGAAAGGAAAGTTTGCTTTATTGTGGATGCTGACAGCCGGGGTTGGAGGTGGGGGTCCCTGTCCGAAGGCTGACTCTCTTCCCCCGCCCCACCTGCAGGCGAGAGCTTTCATAGACTGAGGGAGGGGCTTTCGCACAGAAACACACAGGCTGCTGACACTCATCTTGGAATCGGTCAC
Organism: Nanger dama; assembly: GCA_917880005.1. Lineage (NCBI taxonomy): Eukaryota > Metazoa > Chordata > Mammalia > Artiodactyla > Bovidae > Nanger > Nanger dama. Next base: position 1,818,638 of record CAKJTW010000016.1, on the reverse strand, counting down.
AGTGAACTGGCCAGCAGCATCTTGATTAAGCACAGCTAGTCTTCAGCTCCAGGGTCAGTTCCCGTTTCCATGAGGCCAGTTCTCGAAATTATAGCAGCCTGCGCCATGGCTATAGCCTAGTCATCGTGGAGTTAGCTTCTTCCCCCAGGCGGAGGCTGCACTGTCTATAAGAGCTCACAGGCTATGGCTCAGAATACTCTCTGTAGCCGCTGAGAAGGAACTAAGGTCCTTGAATGTGCTTAGTGGCGACCTTATTATTATTTGGTCCCCTTTGACTGGAGTCCCTTCTTTCTGCATTTTCTCACTTCTCTGATTAAACTTACTCTTTGGCTTCAGTATCTCCACAGACAAAAGGCAGGCTGAGGGTACGGCAGGGCAGGGGCATAGGGTCCTGCTCCATTTCAGGGTCAGATACCTGGGGGTGCCTCTTGTTCCCATAATCCGCACCTAATCCAACAGCGGATCCTAGCTTCTCTACCTTCGGGTTCCATTTAAAATCTGACGGCTGTTAAGCACTTGGCTGGCACTGCCCTAGTTCAGGCCAACACGGCCTCTCTCAGCATCGTTGGGCTTTGAGCAGCAACATGGCAGCAGAGATGCTTGGAATGTCAAGCTGGTAGGAGACCTTCGTGATCACGCCGTTGTGAGTGTTCTGAGAACACCGCGGGTCTCCTGCGGGAACCCGTGGGAGGGATCTGGGTGACTCTTCTCCCCGTTCACAGCCTCGGCCAGGAGCAGCTTAGCTTCCATCCGTGTTACATATGTGGTTTCTACATATATAGAATAATTGGAAAAACCAGTTCCACTGGTTTCAAAATTCGAAAATTGCAAGTGAAATTGAACCTGGCACCCACGAAGCACCCCATTCAGACTCTGAATATTGCCATCAGAGATTCATTCTCACATACTCTCGAGACCTCTCTCCTGGAAGGTTCTTTTTTGTTTGGAGTTTAGGCCAGACTGGTCCCACTCTGTTCTCTTTTCTCACCTGGCCGCTGACTGATTCCAGAATCTTCTTCCTCTAATGCAGCCATTGTAGCCGGCCCAGGTGAGCCCGTGAGGCTGTGCGGGCCAGTGTGGTGGGCTCAGCTTCCGCATTCAGCTGAAAAGCCGGCTTTGTTCTAAGCGGCTGCGAGTGATGCCGCTCAGCCTGATTTCCCTCCAGACCCTCTGAGGGGCAGGGTCGAGGGTGGCCTGGAGGCATAAATTCCTTTTAAGTCAGCTCTCAGTTTTGGCGTGGAATCCACCCTTCACCTGTACAGCAGGCCGAGAGGAGAAAACAGACTTGAGAGCCTGTGGGCTGGAGGGAGGAGACAGGACTCCTCTCGAGAATGTTCTCCAGCCACCTGGTGAGAGGCGCTGTGAGGAGAGGCTGGGCTCCTGCGGCGGCTTCGGGGCTGGGACATCACCCTTCCGCAGGTGCTGGTCAAATCCGAAAGCCCGGTCGTGCCGGCAGCTGAAGGCGAGGGCGGCGCCCAAAGCGAGAGGGGCTGAGGTCTCCGTGGGATGCTTTTAGGCGGCGCAGAGCGAAGGCCTCGAGGGGAATCCAGGCTCGGGCGGAAGCCCCGGCCGCGCGCTGGTCAGGCACTGCCTGCCGGGGACCCACCGGCTCGTCTAAGCGCCCGCCTGGAACGGGAGAGACTGATGCCGGGCTCCAAAGCGTCAGTCAGGGCTGCGTTCAGGCTGATGTGGCCCCTCAGCGGGGCCTCCTCTGCTGGCCCTGCCTCCTGGCAGCCCGGTAGCGGGGCTCGGGCTCGGCGGACAGGAGCGGCGGGTCCTGGAGCAGGCCGCTGAGCGGCAGCCCGCCAGGAAGTCAGGAGCTTGCGACCACAGCGCGTTCTTGCGGCGGCAGCACTTTCACGCTCGGGAATAAGTAAGGTGGCGTCTCGTCCATGGCTTCCCACGGTCCTCACAGAGACCGCCCGCGTTTTCTGGGTGACAAAATGGCCCTCGGGTCGGGTGGAAGGTGATGCCCGGTTGGTAAGCCGCACAGCAGGGACCACGCTGGGCTGGAAACGCCAGCCCAGGCTCTCTGTGCCATAGGACAGTCCTCGCCACTTCTTAGGAAGGAAAGCTGCTCAGAGTCGGGGGTAATCTGGGTCAGGGAGGAGGCTGGGCCTGGGTGGTGGAGTCTGACACAGTTCTTGTGTCCGGAGCTCCTGCTGGGGTTTGCTGTCCAGTTCCCTCGGCACGGAAGGCTCGGCCCGCCGATGGGGACGCTGGCGTGTCCTTTCCCTTCCTTGCTGAATGACATGACCGCTGTGGGAGGTCGCCCACAGCTACATTTTTACTGTGTGTTTCTCGTTTTCAGAAAGAAGCTTTCCCGTTTCCAGAGGTTAGCCGAGATGAACTTAATGAGATTAATCAGCTTGTGGGACCTGTAGAGAAATTCTTCACCGAAGAAGGTTTGTACAGGTCTTTGCATCTTTATAGCTTTCCATTTTCAGGGTGCTGCTTCGACACCTTTGTTTGTAAGCACGTTTCTCTTTCTGTGCCCCTGGCTGCGCTGGCTCTCGGTCGCTGCAGGCAGGCTCTCCTGCGGTTGCGGAGCCCAGGGGCTCCTCCCGGGCCGTGGCGTGCAGGCCCCCAGTGCAGCGGCCGCTCGCGCTGTGGAGCACAGCCTCAGGAGCTGTGATGGTCCCGGGCTAGGGATGGAAGCAGCGTCGCCTGCGTCACAGGGCAGATTCTTACCCACGAGAACACGAGGCAAGCCCTGGGAATGTTTGATGTTTAGTAGTGGAAACAGTGCGCATTAATCAGAAGAACAGTGCTGTTGGCATACTTTGCTTAGAAGATCATTCCAACTGCTCTTTAACCATACGCTATCTAGTTCATTGCTTCTGAATGTATCTGTGGTGAAGGAGACCACTTTAACATTTCCAAACTGTTGCAGACTGACTATAAAATACAATAAAAATGAAAAACAAAGCAAAACGTGAAATCCCAGCCCATCAGTCCCACACTGGGCTGCTGCCAGTGTCTGAAGGCTTACTCGCGGTTTCCGTAGCTTAGCTTGTTAGGCAGCAGGGGGAATCGGGGTGGGGACAGACCTCAGATCGGAGGCACCCGTGTGGATTGCAGGGCTCTCAGCCCTTGGCGGGGGCAGTGTCCTCTGCCTTTGGGAGCCCTCAAGTGCTTGAGCCAGGACAGACTGACGGCAACACAATCTACTTTTATTTTCTTTCTCATTAAGCTTTTTAATGGGCCTCAGATTCTGTGACAGATGTTCGGTCAAGTTGTTTTCATTGAAAAGTGCTGATTTTAAACCTGATAACTTAGGCTGCCACACACAGAACACATGGCCCACAAAACGCTCTCCTCTCCTTCTGAAGGTTTTACGATGCACTGTTATCATTAACCAGTCTTTTACTATCAAACTTAAATGGCCGATTGAGACAAACAGTCCTGAGACCGTTCTTCCACCACTGATTAAGACTGGGGTGGCAGGTATTGGGGGTAATATTCATTTAGCCTTCTGAGCTTTCTGTGCAGACTTGGTGACCTTGCCAGCTCCAGCTGCCTTCTTGTCCATTGCTTTGATGACACCCACAGCGACTGTCTGTCTCACGTCACGCACAGCAAAACGGCCCAGGGAGGGGGAAGTCAGAGGCGCTCTTGACAGACATGGGCTTGCCAGGAGCCGCATCAACGATGGCAGCGCCACCAGGTGCCAAGGATTTAGGGCCATCTTCCAGCTTTTTCCCAGAAGGACGATCAGTCTTCTCCTTCAGCTCAGCAAACTTGCAAGCAATGTGAGCTGTGTGACAGTCCAGCACAGGCGCATGTCCTGCACTGATCCGGCCTGGATGGTTCAGAATGATCCCCTGAGCCGTGAAGCCAGCAGCTTCCGTGGGCGGATCGTGTTTGCTGCCACCAGCCACACTGCCACAGCGGGCATCTAACAGACACGTTCTTGACACTGGAGCCCACGCTGTCCCCAGGAAGGGCTTCGCTCAGTGCTTCATGGTGCGTTTCTACAGACTTCACTTCAGCTGCCACATTGACTGGAGCAAAGGTGACCACCGTGCCAGGTGTGAGGACACCAGTCTCCACACGACCCACAGGGACAGTGCCAACACCACCCATTTTATAGACATCCTGGAGGGGCAAACGCACGGGCTTGTCAGTTGGGCGAGCTGGTGGCAGGACGCAATCCCGAGCTTCAGGCAGGGTGGTGCCACTGGCACTGCCGTCCTTTCGGGTGATTTCCACCCCTTGAGCCATGGCATGTCAGCACCTGGCTCCAGCATGCGGTCACCGTTCCAGCCAGAGATTGGCACACATGCTGCTGTGTCGGGTTGTAGCCAATTGTCTTGATGTAGGTGCTGACTTCCTTAACAATTTCCTCGTATCTCTTCTGGCTATAGGGTGGCTCAGTGGAATCCATTTTGTTAATGCCAACAATTAGTTGTTTCACGGGTCTGGCCGTTCTTGGAGACACCGGCTTCAAATTCGCCAGCACCAGCAGCAACAATCAGGACAGCACAGTTGGCCTGGGATGTGCCTGTAATCATGTTCTTGATGAAGTCTGTGTCCTGGGGCATCAATGATGGTAACATAGTACTTGCTGGTCTCAAAGTTCCACAGGGAGATATCAATGGTGATACTCACGTTCAGCTTTCAGTTTGCCCAGGCATATGTGAAGGAGCCCCTTCCCATCGAACTTTTCAATCGTTCTCTTGTCGATCCCGCCACATTTGTAGATCAGATGGCCAGTCGTGGTGGACTTCCCTGAATCTACGTGCCCAATGACAACGATGTTGATGTGGGTCTTCTCCTTTCCCATTTTGGCTTAGGTTTAACAGTGGTTTTCACGACACCTGTGTCCTGGCGGTAAACCCGTTGCGAAAAAGCCATAATCTACTTTTAAAGATCCTTTTCCCTCTAACTTGTTACAAAATACTGAGTGTTAGTCCTGTGGGCTGAATGGTAGGTCGTTGGTTATTTTGTATATAGTCTGTTTGTGTTGAGCTCAGCCTCCTGATTTCTCTCTCCTCCCTCCTCCCCCGCTCTGGTAACCGTCGGATTGTTTCCCGTGTCTGTGGGTCAGCCTGCTCTGTCAGTGAGGCCTCTCTACTTTTTAATTGAAATATACTTAACTTACCGTGTTGTGCCGGTCTCTGCTCTACAGTGAAGTGACTCCTTTATACACACATAGATGTTCTTTCAAAATATTTTTTCCATAGGATTTATCACGGGATATTGGCTGTCTCCCTGTGTTATACATGAGAATCTTATGGTTTATCCAGCCTGTATTTCCAGCTTACGTCTACTAACCCCAGCCTCCCACCCTCTCCCTTCCCCAACTCCCTCCCCCTCGGCAACCATGCCTCTGTTCTCTGTGCCCAAGATTCTGTTTCCCTTTCATAGATAGGTGCTGCTGCTGCTAAGTCGCTTCAGTCGTGTCCGACTCAGCGACCCCCATGGACTGCAGCCCACCAGGCCCCCCATCCCTGGGATTCTCCAGGCAAGAACACTGGAGTGGGGTGCCATTGCCTTCTCCAGGGGATCTTCCTGACCTAGGAATCAAACCTGCGTCTTCTGCGTTGCATTCACCGACTGAGCTATGAGAGAACCCAAAGAGATGTAGCAACAGAGGAAACTGTGCTGGAGGCTTAGAACAGAAGGATACAGCCTGAGAGTGCAAGCCACTCAGCCGCGCCTGGCTCTGCAACCCCACGGACTATACAGCCCACGGGGCTCTCCAGGCCTGGACACTAGAGTGGGCAGCCTTTTCCTTCTCCAGGGGATCTTCCCGACCCAGGGACCAATCCCAGGTCTCCTGCATCGCGGGCGGGTTCTTCACCTGCTGAGCCGCAAGGGAGGCCCAGGAATCGGGTTGCTTGCCGAGTTCGCAGCCGTCCAGATGCCATCTCTTCTGCTTCACGTGCTTTCTGACGCCCGAGACACATGTCCTGTTGCTGCAGTCGCAGTTTCCATGCTATTGCTAAGATAAGGGAATAAGTGGTTTGGGTTTCCCGCATGTTTTTAAGCAGGAGTGTAAGGGCTTTACAGCGCTGCCTTAGTCTCTGCTGCGCACCGTGGTGGACCAGCCGTAGGTGTGGTATGGCCTCTGCCTCTTGGACCCCGCCCCGCCCGCCCCTCCAGGTCGTCGCAGAGGGCCGCTGAGCCTCCTGCGCCGGTCAGAGCTCCCCCCCCCGCTGGTTTCCGCGCAGGGTGCGTGTCAATGCTAAACCCCGGTCTGTCTCACTGCCCTGCCCTCTCTTTGTCCGCGCACCCATTCTCCACGTCTTCGTCTCTGTCGCTGCCCTGCAAATGGTTCGGCTGTACCGTTTGTCTAGACTCTGCATATTAATCTATGCGTTAATACACGGTGTTTCTTTTCCTCTTTCTGACTCACTTCACGCTGTATCAGAGCCTCTGGATCCCTCCGCATCGCCACACGTGACCCAGTTCCATCGCTTTTTGTGGCTGAGTAATATTCCGTTGCATCCATGTGCCACGTCTTTCTCCACTAACCCACTGATGGACGCCCAGGCTGCCTCCGAGTCCCGGCTGTCCTAAATACTGCCGCAGTGAGCACCGGGGGTGCGGGTGTCTTTCTGAACTAAGAGTTTCCCGGGGTCTGCGCCCACGCGTGGGGTTGGCTGCTGGCCACGTGGCGTCACTGTCCGCCGCCTAAGGGCCCGCCATGCTGCCCAGAGGGGCTGTGTCTGTCTGCGCCCCTAGCAGCGCTGTGAGCGGCTTCCTCTGTCTCCCCCATCCTCTCCAGCTTTTCTCTTTGTGGCGTTTCGATGGTGGCCATTCTGACCGACGTGAGGGCACCTCACTGTGGTCTTTATTCTCTCGATTTCTGTAGCTTTGCTTCTCTCCAGTTATTACTGGTGTTGAGCATCTTTTCGTGTGTTTCTTGGCTCCCTGTGCGTCTTCTGGAGAGAAACGTCTACTTAGGTTTCCGCTCATTGTCTTATTGGGCTGTTTGATTTTTTGATGCTGAGCTGTGTGAACGGCTTGTGTATTTTGGAGATTAATCCATCAGTTGCTTTATTTGCAAATATTTTCTTCCATTCTAAGGATTGTCTTTCCATCTTCTCTGGTTTCCTCTGCTCTGCAGACACTTTCAAGTTTAACTAGATCCCATTTCTTTCTTTTTGTTTTTATTACTCTAGGGAGTAGGTCAGAAAAAAATCTTTGCTGTGATTTATATCAAAGAGTGTTTTTCCTGTGTTTCCTAAAAGAATTTTATAGCATCCAGTCTTACCTCTAGGCTTTTCATCTGTTTGAGTTTATTTTTGTGTGTGGTGTTAGGAAGCGTCCTGGTTTCATTTTCTCACATGTCGCTGTCCAGTTTTCCCAGCACCACTTACTGAAGAGGCTGTCTCTTCTCCATGGTTTATATTCTTGCCTCCGTTGTCATAACTCAGGTCACCATAAGTGTGGCAGTTTTTCTCTGGACTTTCTGTCCTGTTCCATTAATATATATTTTTGGTTTTGTGCCAGTACCATATTGTCTTGATTACTGTAACTTTGTAGTATAATCTGAAGTCTAGAAGCCTGATTCCTCTACCTCCATTTTTCTTTCTTAAGAGTCCTTTGGCCATTCAGGGTCTTTTGCGTTTCCTTACAAATTGCAAAAGTTATTGTTCTAATTCTGTGGAAAATGCCATTGGTAGTTTGATAGAGATTGCATCGAATTTGTAGATTGCTTTGGGTAGTTTAGTATAGTCGAGAGCCTCCCTGGTGGCTCAGAGGGTGAGCATCTGCCTGCAACGTGGGAGACCTGAGTTCGATCCCTGGGTCAGGAAGATCCCCTGGAGAAGGAAATGGCACCCCACTCCAGTATTCTTGCCTGCAGAATGCCATGGACAGAGGACCCTGGTGGGCTACAGTCGAAAAGACTTCCCTTTCCCTTTCACTTTGGGGAGTGTTTCCCTTTCCCTTTTCACTTGGGGCAGTGCACTCATCTCTGTAATGTTGATTCTTCCAGCTCCACAGCATGGTGTGTCTCCCCATCTGTCTGTGTCGTCCTGGGTTTCTGTCCTGAGTGTCTTGCAGTTTTCTGAGTGTAGGTGTTTTCTCTTTAGCTGGGTTTTCGCATCTGTATTCGTCAGAGATGCTGCCCAGTCACTTTCTTCTCTTGATGGTGTTTTGTTATCTGGGTGATGGTGGCTTCATAGAACGCCTTTGGGGCGTTCCCTCCTCAGTCTCTAGAAGAGAGAGAAGAATTGGTATAAGTTCTTTGCATGTTTGGCAGCAGAATTTACCTGTGAAGCCATCTGGTCCTGGACCTTTGTTTGTAGGATGTTTTTGTTTGTTTTTATAGATTTTATTTCAGTTCTGGTCATTGGTCTGTTCATATTATCTATTTCTTGATTTAGTTTTGGTGATTTATTTTTTGATTTTGTTTTGATGTTTCTAGAAAATTGTCCATTCTTGGTTGTCAAATCTGTGGGCATGTAATTGTCCATGGAATTCTTAGTCTTTTTCCCTCTTATTCCTGCAGCATCAGTTGGAACTTCTCATTTTCCGTTTCTTACTGTGTTTATTTGGGTTTTCTCTCTTTCCTTCCTGATGCGCCTGAGCAGAGGTCTCTCTGTTCTGTGCGCCCTTTCAGAGAGCCCGCTCTCAGTTTTACTGAGTTTCCCCTGTTGCTCCTTTAGACTCCTCTTTCTTGCCTCCCTGGGCTTCGTTATTTTCTATCTTCTGCTGACTTGAGGCTTTTTTGGTTCTTCTTTTAGTTTTGGTGAGGTTGCTTGCTGGGGCTTCTCTTGCTCCGAGAGGAAGGCCTGCGTTGCTGTGCGCTTTGCTCTCGGCACTGCTCTCGCTGGGCCCGGAGGTTTTGTGTGGCTTTGCTTCCCTTGCTGTTCGTCTCAGCTGTTTTGTAGTTCCCTCTGTGATTTCCTCTTTGACCCATTTGTTTTCCAGCAGCGTATTCTTCAGTCTCCAGGTAATTGTTTTCTCTTCCTTTCTTTTCCTTTGGTTGATTTCTGGTTTCATGTCATTGTGGTCAGAAAAGATGCTTGAAATAATTTCTGTGCTTTTGAACTTGAGGTTGTCGAATCTGTGGGCATGGGATTGTCGTTAGCATTAGTTCTGTGCCCTAGGACGTGGCCAGTCCCAGAGCGTGCTCCACGTGTGCCTGACTTCTGTGTTTTGGGTGTAGTGCCATGAAAATGTCAGTTAAGTCTGGCTCTTCGGTCGTGTCGTTTGGGACCTGTTGCCTTCCTGATTCTCCGTCTGGAAGATCTGTCCCTGGTGTGAGTGCGGTATTGGCATTCCCTACTGTTACTGTGCTCCTGCCGATTTCTCCCTTCGTGTCTGTTAGCGTTTGCTTTTGATATTTGGGTGTTTCAAGGGAGTGCGCCCACTTGCTTCAGCGCTGTCCGACCTTGCGACCCTGTGGACTGTAGCTTTCCAGGCGGCTGTGTCCTTGGGATTCTCTAGGCAAGAGTAGCTGGTGGGTTGCCATCTCCTCCTCTGGGGGACCTTCCTGATCTGGGATTGAGCCCGTGCCTCTTGCGTCTCCTGCCTCGGCAGGCGCCTTCTTGCCGCTGGTGCCACCGGGGAAGCCTGTCTGCCAGAGGGCGCACGTGTGTTGATGAGCGTATTGATCTTTCATCATTATTTGATGTCCTTTAACTTCCTTTATCCTCTTTGTTTCACAGTCCATTTTGTCTGAGTACTGCAGCTCCTTTTTGGTCATTTCCATTCTCGTGAAATACCTTTCCATCCTCGTTTTCTTTCTTTGGGTTGTCGTTTTTATTGAGTTTCCTTGGCAGACACCAGCCGAGCATGTTCCAGGGGAAGCCTCCGTTGCCCCCAGCCTTCTGGAGCCGTGGCCCACCCTGGCAGCGCTGTTCAGGAGGTGCCCGCTGCTGGGGCTGGTTGTTGCAGCGCCTCCGTGTCCAGGGCAGCGGCTCGCTCGCCGAGGACTGCAGCGGCCCTCTCTCGCCCGGTGCTGGCCCAGCTCTCCCCTTCCTTTGGGGCACTGCGTGCGGTGCAGAGGATCCAGCTCGCTCTCGCTGGTGACAGCGAGACCGGTGTCACTTCCAGACCCCAAGTCATGAGGGCGTCAGCTGCTGTGGCTTCACGCACCAGCCTCTCGGCTTGCTCCTCCTCCGTGTCTGTCCTGAGATTATCTCCAAACATGGCCGTGGCTCTCCAGGAGCTGGAGCCCAGGTGAGCTCACCGGCTGACCGTGAGGACAGACGCTGTAGAGGTGAGGGCCAGCACCTCTCCTGCCCCCACAGCGTGACCTCGCTGCGCGGAAAGCCCTCTGCCCGCGGCCGCCTCTGAGTGGCCATGGCCGCGCTGGGAAGGCAGCCCGTGCGGAGGGAGTGGAGCTCCAGGTTGCAGGCGATGGGCTGGGTCGTCTTGCCTCTGCCCACGGCTGCCCCAGGGCCACGGCAGTGACTGTCCGGAGATATGGAGCGTGTGCTTTTGACAGTTCTTGTCAGCAGCAGCCGTCCCTTTGATCGCCCTGCATCTCCTCCAGAAACCAGCCGTGCTCCCAGGCCACCCTGCAGCGGCTCTCCTGGTTTCCAGGCTGTTGGAAGCTTGTCCCTTATCTTTGCAAAACTGGCTTCTAAGGTGGCCTTTCTGTGGCAGCTAGCAAAGAGAAGCCCCTGGCCGATGGCTCATGCCCTCCGCCCTCCCCCCCTCCAGGCGGGTGCCCCTTGCCCTGCGGGCTCCCCTGTGGGCAGCATGTTGTCGGCTTTGTTTCCATGCAGTCTGCCACTCTGTATCTTGAGGAGGCATCCAGTCCATTCAGGTGATCATTGACACGCATGCACTCACTGCCTTTTCAGGCCTGGCTTCGCGGTTGAGTCTCTTGTCTCCCTCTCCTCCTGGTGCGGTGGCTCCCGTGCTCCTCCTTCCCGTTTTTCTGGCTCCGCTGCCTGTTTTGCTCTACGGTTGCCTCTGTCTGCTATGTTAGCCTCTCCCTTCCTCTGCTCGCTTTAGACAGGTGGCCAGAGAGAGTCAAACACATTCTTTAAAAAGTGCATTTACTCGCTTTCCTTCCTCACATTTTAAGATTTGGATGTCGTTTTTGCATCTGCGTGTTTTGCCTTTTGCTGTCCCTTGTGTTTATCGTCGCTCTCACACGTGGGTGTTTCCATCCGTGCACTGGCTGCTCTAAGCGGCTCCCTTTCCTCTGTGGCCTCCTCCCTCCTCTTTCTTCCCACCGCTTCTCCGTCTGCTGCTGCTGCTGAGTCGCATCAGTCGTGTCCGACCCTGTGCGGCCCTGCAGACGGAAGCCCATGGAAGGCCCCCCGATGCCTCTTTTAGGGCGCTCTAGCATTGCTGTCTTCTTTTGGTTTCTGCTTGCCTAAGAAGTTCTTCATTTCTCCTGTTCCAAATGATAATCTTGCTGGATAGATTATTCTGGGTTGCAGGCTTTTCCCTTTCGAGGCTTCGAGTCTGTCTTGCCACCCCCCTTCTTGCGTGCAGTGCTTCTGTGGAGAACTCGGCTGATAGCCCCATGGGGGTTCCCCTGTAAAAAGCTGTTTTTCTCTCTCTGCCTTTAGAATCCTTGGGTCACTTTTAGTGTGTCTTGGTGTAGGTTTGTTTGGGTTTATCTTCCTATGCCTGGATACCTGTTTCCTACTTTAGCTTTTGGAAATTTTCAGCCATAGTTTCGTCAGATACATTTCAGTCCCCTTTTCTGCCTCCTCTCCTGTTGGAGCCCTATCATGCATAGGCTGGCCCGCTTTTGTTACCCGGTGGGGCTCTCATGTTGCCTGTCTGCTGACAGCCTTCTGTAATCCCTTCAGTGGTGCCCTTATCTCCTTTTCTGAAATCAGTGTCTGTTAGGCTGAAGTGAGCGAGTGAAGTCACTCAGTCCTGTCCGAGTCTGCGGCCCTGTGGACTGTAGCCTGCCAGGCTCCTCCCTCCATGGGATTCTCCAGGCAAGAATACTGGAGTGGGTTGCCATTTCCTTCTCCAGGGGATCTTCCCGACCCTGGGATCGAACCTGGCTCTCCTGCACTGGAGGCCGACGCTTTAAGCTCTGAGCCACAGGGAAGAGGCCTGTTTTGCTGTTCCTGCAGGGGCATTTTCTCAGTCTTCTACCTGAGAGTGGTTCCTTTCCTTCGCTTTGCTCATATTTCTCCCAGCCTGTGAGTTCAGGAGGAACAGTTAACCTGCTGTAGTCTTGGAGGGAGTGTCCCTGGGTGGCAGGTGTGGGTTTAGTGTCTTCTGGTGTGAGGGCTCTTTCTGGTTTGGACGCTGGCCACCCTTTGCTTAGCGTGTGCTGGCTGCTACCTCTTGGACGGGGTGCGCAGGTTCCCAGGGCCACGGCTCCCGGCTGTGGGGCCCACCCCGCTTTGGCGGCAGGTCACGCACCCTCACTGTGCGCTCCTGGGGAGCAGGTGCAGGGCTTGGCCCTGGGCTATGGGGCCCTCGGGCACAGCAGCGGACCACGCCCTTGCCTGAGGGCATTGGCCCAGGACCCTGGGCAGTGGCAGGCCGTGCAGGCTCCCAGACGGTGGGATGGTACCTGCACCCGCTCCCAGGACCCTCGGTGCCGGTGGCAGCCTGCGCCTGCCCCTGGAGCCCAGGTGGGTGGTGCCCTGCCACCGGAGAGTGCAGAGGGCCGTGGCAGCCCACCCCCATCGGTGCCTTGCCTCCCTGGCAGGCCCAGGCCTCCTCCCACACCCCCGTCGGCTGCGGCAAGCACACCCTAGCGCCTCAGGCTGCTCCCCACAGCAACCCAGCGCTGCCCTCAGGCCTGGCCTCCCGAGCCTCGGCACCCAGCCCCGACCCGCCTCAGCCGTGCTCTTTGAGACACTGTTATAAAAATGAGAAGTCAAACCACAGACTAGAAGCAGAATTTTGTAAAACATATGCCAGAAAGGTCTTAACTCTAGTACGTAGATCTAGTACTGAAGTCTGGTTTCCAAAACTCAGTAAGAAAACCCAGTTCCCCAGAAATGGATGGAATAGTTGAAAGACACTTCACCAACAAAAGATGTACAGCTGGCAAAATCAGCACACGAGAGAATGCCCAGCGTGCCCTCAGCCATCGAGGAAAGGGGGTGCAGCCTCGGGAGACGTGGCAGCACTCTCCCTGCTGTGCCAGGGCCCGGAGTGGCTGCCTCCCCCAGTGCTGGCGGAAACGTGGCGCGACTGGGGCTCAAGGCACCGGTGGGCGTGTGAGGCGGCGGCCACTTTGGGAAACGGCCTGGCACTTCCTTAGAGTCTGGCGTGAGCCTGCGTGTGGTTCAGGCACTGCCCTCCTGGATATTTCCCAGAGAAGCGCAGGCTCCTGTCTGCGCTAGACTCACAGGAGCATGCTCATAGCGCCCTGTTCTGACAGCTCAGCTCTGGATGCCTTGTTCAGCGGCCGAGCCCTGTCTGGCTCATTGCGGCCCCGTGGACTGAAGCACACCAAGCTCCTCTGTCCTCCACCATCTCCCAAAGTTTGCTTAAGCTCATGTCCATGGAGTCGGTGATGCCATCCAGCCGTCTCATCTGCTGTCACCCCCTTCTCCTCCTGCCCCCATCTTTGCCAGCATCAAGGTCTTTTCCAGTGCGTTGTCGTTTGGCATCAAAGTAATGGAGCTTCAGTTTGAGCATCAATCCTTCCAGTGAATATTCAGGGTTGATGTCCTTTAGGATTGACTGGTTTGATCTCCTACAGTACAAGGAACTCTCGAGTCTTCTCCAGCACCGCAGTTTGTAAGTATCAGTTCTCTGGCACTCAGCTTTCTTTATGGTCCAGTTCTCACATCTGTACATGACTATATGGACCTTTGTTGACAAAGTAATGTCTCTGCTTTTTAATACGCTTTCTAGGTTTGTCATACCTTTCTTTTCAAGAGGGACCATCTTTTAATTTTGTGGCTGTGGTCACCATCCACAGTGATTTTGGAGCCTAAGAAAATAAAATCTGTCACTGTTTCCACTTTTTCTCCTTTTATTAATGTTTGCCATGAAGTGATGGGACCGGATGCCATGATCTTAGTTCGTTTTTGAATGTTGAATTTTAAGCCAGCTTTTTCACGCTCCTCTTTCATCCTCATTAAGAGGCTCTTTGGTTCTTCATTTTCTACCATTTGAGTGGTATCCTCTGCATATCTGAGGTTGTTGGCATCTCTCCCAGCAATCTTGATTCCCGCTTGTGATTCATTCAGCCTGGCATTTCATATGATGTACTCTGCATAAAGGTTAAATAAGCAGTACAGACTTGTACAGACTTGTACTCCTTGCCAAATTTTGAATTGGTCCATTGTTCCATGTCTGATTCTGTTAATAACTGTTGCTTCTTCTTGTCGTTTAGTTGCTAAGTCATAGCCGACCCTTTGTGACCCCTCTGTGACCCCTTTGTGACCCCTTGGACACAGCGTGCCAGGCTTCCTTGTCCTTCACTATCTCTAGAGTTTGCTCAGATTCATGTCCATTGAGTTGGTGATGCCATCCAACCATCTCATCCTCTGTCTCCCTATTCTCCTCTTGCCCTCAGTCTTTCCTAGCTTCAGCGTCTTTTCCAATGAGTTGGATCTTTGCATCAAGTGGCCAAAGTATTTGAGCTTCAGCATCTGTCCTTCCAATGAGTATTCAGAGTTGATTTCCTTTAGGATTGACTGGTTGGATCTCCTTGCAGCCCAAGGGGCTCTCAAGAGTCTTCTCCAGCACCACAATTTGAAAGCATCAGTTCTGCTTCCTGACGTGTATAAGGTTTCTCAGGAGACAGGGAAGGTGGCCTGGCATTCTCATCTCCTCAGGAGTTTTCCACAGTGTTGTAATCCACATAGTCAGAAGCTTTAGCATAGTCAGTGAAGCAGAAATAGATGTTTTTCTGGAATTCCTTTCCTTTCTCTGTGATCCAATGAATGTTGGCAATTTGATCTCATTATAGGGGATTGGAATGCAAAAGTTTGGAAACCTACCAAATGTCAGTTAATAGGTGAACGGATAAACAGATTTCGGTATATGCGTATGAGGAGGTGCTGCTGCTGCTGCTGCTGCTAAGTCGCTTCAGTCGTGTCTGACTCCGTGCGACCCCAGAGACGGCAGCCCACCAGTCCCCCCGGGACTTTCCAGGCAGGAATACTGGAGTGGGTTGCCATTTCCTTCTCCAGTGCATGAAAGTGAGAAGTCAAAGGGAGCGGCTCAGCCCGACTCTGCGACCCCATGGGCTGCAGCCCCCCAGGCTCCTCTGTCCATGGGAATTTCCGGGCAAGAGCGCTGGAGTGGGTGCCACTCAGCATTAAAAAGGCAGGAACAGTTGATGCATGCAACACGGGACGTCTCTGATGGTCAGTGGTTAAGAATCCACCTTCCAGCGCAGGGGCCGCGGGTTCAGTTCCTGGCTGGGGAACTAGGGTTCCACTGGCCATGGGTCAGCTGAGCCTACACACCACAGCTACACACCTGTTTCTGTGGACCCACATGCCACAACTAGAGAAGCCACTCGCTGCAACTAAGACCCAGCACAGCCAAAAAATAAATTTCTTTTGTTTAAAAAGCTGGTTAAGGTAGTAAATTATATGTCTGTTTTGCCACAGTATGAAAAGGTGGGAAAATCAATTAACCGTCTTCTGTGTGGGTCTGTCTTGGATCCTCTGTCCTGCTCCTTATTCTGCCTCTCTCCATGCACGTGTTAAGCTGCCGCCTCTTCTGAGCTTTTCTGAGGCCTGAAGCCCAGCGGCGCTCATCCCCCAGCTCGTTCTCTCCTGAGGCCGTTTGGCTCCTCTGAGTCGCTTCAGCTCGTAAATTTTAGAATCAGCTTTTCAGCTTCAAGAAAAGGTCTGTGTATGATTGGGGTTATAGTAAACCTGTAAATCAGTTTCAGGGAGAATTCAGATTTGTAACTACTGAATTTTCAGATCCCCAACTGTGGGATATCTCCCCATTTCTTTGCTTAATTCACTCACCAACATTTTGTGGTGTCATGATCAGTGCATAGAGCGTGGACAGATTTTACAAAAAGCTTCTGATGGTTTCTCAACTTATCGTTTTTTGGTGGGTTTGTAAAAGTATATCCATAAGTGTTTGAAATTCTTTGGTATTATCGTAAGTGAAATTTTTAGAAATGTTGACTCCTGGTTATTTGCTCTTTGTGTATAGAAATATAGTGGACTGTTTTACACACTATTTCTACACTGTGTGAAAGGTAGCATTTTTCTGCACATACTTCCTATTTCTGGAATTTCTCTTTGTAATCTATACTTTGTTTACTTTGTATGTAAAAGAAATTCATACTTGTGAAAGGAGATATAGGAACTATAAACAAGGTGAAAATAAAATGCGTCCCATTGTCTTAGTTTCTGCCTCTGAATCAGTTTTAGTTGAACTTCAGCGGATGCTGGTGTTTTGTGAAGATTTCTTAGTTCAGCCTCAGGGTTACCTCCTAAGATTAATGTGTGTGCCGTGTGACAAGAGTCATATGACGTGGGCTGCTTCAAGGTGGTGGCACCCTTCATTTCCCCTTCACCCAGGCCTTCTCCCGGCGCTCACCTTGACGGAGTGCGCTGCGCGAGACTGCTGTGCTTCGTCACGGCCGGAGCCTGGACGGCAGCCCTCGTGCAGAGTGTGCCCGTTTCGCGTCCACTGATGGTGTGTGTGCTTTGTGATTCTGTCATGTGCATGGATCATGACGCAACGGCTCCATCACAGGACTCACTCACATGTCCTCTGATAGCCGCGGCCACCTCTCCCCACCCCCTCCCCCAGCTTCTGGAAACCACTGGTCTTTTCTCCCTTTGTATATTTTGCCATTTCAAAAACATTGTATGAATGGAACCATAATGGGTCTACAACAGCAAGCAGTGTGTATAAACTTTGTGCGATTGGCTCTTTCTCTCTGCGTAACTCTTGTGTGAGTTGCTGTGTGTCAATGGGCTGTGCTATTTCACTGCTCAGCAGTTTTCAGTGTTGGAGAAGGCGATGGCACTCCACTCCAGTGCTCGTGCCTGGCAAATCCCATGGACGGAGGAGCCTGGTGGGCTGCAGTCCACGGGGTTGCGAAGAGTCAGACACGACTGAGTGACTTCACTTTGACTTTTCACTTCCATGCTTTGGAGAAGGAAATGGCAACCCACTCCAGTGCTCTTGCCTGAAGAATCCCAGGGACCAGGGAGCCTGGTGGGCTGCCGTTCATTGGGTCGCACAGAGTCAGACACGACTGAAGCGACTTAGCAGCAGCAGCAGCAGCAGCAGAGAAACTGATGAGTGTTCTTCACGTTTCTCTCGGGGCTCTTTGAGCTCCTTGCATCTCTGTGTTCATGCTGTTTATCAGCTTCGGCATGTTTCTTGGCCATTAGATTTCCCCAAGCTTGTTTCGTCACCAGCCGTAGCGCATCCCCCCACTTGCTCCTCCCCTTCGGAGATTATACATAGAGAGAGCGATCTGCCTGAGGCTGTCCCACAGCTCACTGATGCTCCGTTATTTTTTTGTCTTTCATTTTGTGTTTATTACTATGTTTTCTGTTCACGATTTTTTTCCCCTAGTATTTGATCTACTGTTAATCCAACCCAGAGTTTTTCATCTTAAGCGGTCTTTCATCTCTGGGCAGTTAGATTTGAATTTTTTTTTCCTTCTGTATCTCTATTGACTGTGCTCATATTTCCTTCTACTTTTCCGAGAATCTAGAATTTAGTTACGAGTCCCTGATGCTCTTGTCGGCTGTTATCCCTGTTATTTCTGGGTCGCGAGCAGTTCGCTGATTTTCCGCCCTCACTTGCTCTCACGGCTTCCGGCTGCTTCGTGGGCCTGGTAGTTTCCTGTTGGCTGTTGGCCCTTGTGGATTTCAGTTTGACCCACTCGAGACTTGTTTCTGAGTGTTAGAAGGAGCAGAGCACTGGAGGGCAGTGCTTCTCGATCTTTTTATTCGTTATCCCTGTTCTCCCGTTCCCCGTTACCCTGATCGCATCCCTCTGTGGCGCTTGAAGAAACCGCGCCTTCATTCATCTGGTCGTGGCTGCGCTGGGTCTTCGCTCGCTGGCGGCGCCTGATTGCGGCGGCGTCTCCGGTTGCGGAGCACGGACTCTGGGCGCGGGCTCCAGCTACCCCGAGGCGCGCGGGGTCCCCCAGGCCAGGGGCTGCGGCCGCCGGGAGGCCCCTTCGGGAGACCGCCGCGCGCGCCTCCCCGCGCCTGCCTCTGCCCGCGCCGCGGGCCTCCTCCCCGGGCCGCCGCTCCGCCTCCGCCGGAACCAGCCTTGGCCCCCGGGGGCGGAGTTGCCCCGCCGGGCGTGCGCACGCAGGCCGCTCCCCGCGGGAGACGCCGCCCTCGAGCCCTGAGTGCGGGTGTCCTGGGCAGCCTGGCCCCGCGCTTTCCTAGAGTCGAGCGCGCCCCGGCCCGCGGCACTGCGCCCCGGCGCGCAGCTCGGCCTCCGCCCCGCCCCTGCGCGCGCGCCCCTTCGGAGCCCGGGCCGGGAGCCACCCCCATGTCCCGCGAGGGGAGAGGGCAAGCACGGCCATGCGCACACAGGGGCCGTGGACAGCCACGCCAGAGCAGAGAGCCCGGACAGCAGAATGCTGTGTGGTGCCGCGTATGTAAAACTCGACAATGCAAGCTAACCCGTAGCCGGCAAGGTGAGGGGCTGCCTGGGGGTGGAGACAGAGGGAAGGGCTGATCAGCGACGGACGCCGAGGAGTCGGGACGGAGAGGTTTTTGTTGCGTGTGGGGGCGGGTTCATGGGCGCGCAGACCTCAGGTAGTCTCTGCTTGTGCAGTTTATTACGTGCCAACTATATGCACCAGTGAAGCTGTGAAAGTAAAAAAATGAGGGGTTTGCACTCCGTTTGGGGAAGCGCATTTCTCACTAGTGACCCACGTGTGTAAACATGTATAAGCACGGCTTTGGCCGTTTCTGTGGCTTATGATAGTGGTGACGCTTGCTTTGTTGGCAGCGTATGGGGGCGCTTGAACCTGGCTCGTATGGAAGTCTGCGCTTGCAGCCCGAGCGCGGTGACTGCTGAGTTTTCCTTTGCTGAACGTGTGCTGATAGTCGACAAGCTGACTTGTTCTCAGAACCCGGGGACTCTGGGGAGAGAAGGTAGTTCCGAACTCAGGCTGGGTCCGGAGACGGCCTCGAGTCTGGTGAGTCGCCAGACGTTTCAGGACGGTAATGGCAGTCGCGCGTGTTCTCTTACTTTCCAGAAGGTACAGGTAGTGAATAAAAAATTCAAGTTTAGTGGACACCTTCAGGAAAGTTTAGGTCTCACGAATGTTTAGTTGCAGCAGTTTTATGCAATGAATACATCCAGATCAAGAAATAGAACATTTCCTGTACTGGTAATTTGTTTTTAATGTTGGAAAGCATTTTTAAGGTTAATTTAATGTATCATGGCATCCGGTTCCATCACTTTATGGCAAATAGATGGGGAAACAATGGAAACAGTGAGAGACTTCATTTTCTTGGGCTCGAAATCACTACAGATGGTGACTGCAGCCATGAAATTAAAAGACGATTGCTCCTTGGAGGAAAAGCTATGACCAACCTAGGCAGCATATTAAAAAGCAGAGACATTACTTTGCCAACAAAGGTCTGTCTAGTCAAGGCTATGGTTTTTCCAGTGGTCATGTGTGGATGTGAGAGTTGGACTATAATGAAAGCTGAGTGCCGAAGAATTGATGCTTTTAAACTGTGGTGTTGGAGAACACTCTTGAGAGTCCCTTGGACTGCAAGGAGATCCAACCAGTCCTTCCTAAAGGAAATCAGTCCTGAATATTCTTTGGAAGGACTGATGTTGAAGCTGAAACTCCAATGCTGTGGCCACCTGATGTGAAGAACTGACTCATTGGAAAAGGCTCTGTTGCTGGGAAAGATTGAAGGCAGGAGGAGAAGGGGACAGTAGAGGATGACATGTCTGGATGGCATCACCGACTCAATGGACATGAGTTTGAGTGAACTCCGGGAGTTGGTGATGGACAGGGAGGCCTGGCATGTTGCAGTCCATGGGGTCGCAAAGAGTTGGACACGACTGAGCGACTGAACTGAACTGGAAAGCAACAAAATTAACAAGAAGGGTAAAGAAAGATGGCCCAAAGATGAATAGAAGTAGAAAGGTTGCCAAGGATGTGTGTTTTTAGCTTAAAAGCTTTAAATGGAATGACATTTTATTAAGGGGAAAAGGAAGTAGGTCTGACTTAAGGTGGCTGTTTCAGAGCAGGCAAATAAAGGGGGTAAATATGGAAACTGAAAAAGGCGTGTGGGAAGTGGACCCCAGGAAAAGTAGAGTGCATGGTACAAGTTATCTGGAGACATTGAACTGCCTTTGAAATCTTTTATAACTACTTTGGCTAGTGAAGCATAATGTTTAATTACCCCTGTTTTTGTTAAACACAGTCAAGACTAATGTATTTTGAAAATAAGGTTGGCCTATTGAACATGCAGCTTTTCTATATCAACTCTTATTCCTCAGAATAAGTTTAAACTGAATTTCCCAAAGGCCTCTCGGGGCCAGGAGAGCTGTGCCGAAGGTCTGCTGCCAGACGCTGTCTGCGGATTCTTCTCTAGAGGCCTCCAAAGTGCTTTCAGAGTTCCGTAGACAGTCCTTCATTTACCTCATAAGGCTGTTCAGAACCCAAGTGTGTCTAATTTCTGTAGAGACAAGGAAGAGAGAAAAACGTTTTACGTCTACTCACAGGTGTAAATTACCAAATTGTTTTAAACCATAAGTAGCTCGAAGAGAAGAACTTCTTTGCATCTGCAAACGAAGATTAGAAGCCAGTAATATGTCAGACCCTGATGCTGGGAAAGCCTGAAGGCGGAAGGACAGCTCAGTGGGCGAGTGTGACCAGGCTCTGAGAGCTGGTGATGGACAGGGAAAGCCTGACGTGCTGCCGCCCATGGGTCGCAGAGAGTCGGCCGCCACTGAACAGCAACGATTTGTCAGACAAAAATTCATGAAAACTGCAATCATCCCATGTAATTAACCTGTTCTGTTGTCCTTGCCTGATGATTGAAGATGATCGTGACATTGATGGTTTTGAGAAACTTGTGAAGTTTCTGTTAAGGCTTGAACAATTTGTCCAGTTAAGTGCCTTGAGCACTGGAAGTTGTAGAAAGTTTACTCCAAGCGAGTATACTCCAAGAAAGTATACTCCATTTCTAACCTTTTTCTTTTTCTTTTTTCATTGTAAGGGCATTAACCCTGCAACTGAGGAAGGCTTTATCCCATTAAAAAAAAAAATGATTTGTCAGGGAACCAGCAAAGGCCAAGTGGCTATCTTGGATTTCCCATCCCCTGACTGTTTGATTCACAGTCATTGTTTATTCATTTTACATTAGCTGGTTTAGGAGGAGACATCAGGATGGCAACAGTCTGACAATAAGGGGTTAATTTTTTTGAAAAGCAGAGTGAGCTTCACCTACATGTACCATGCTCTTCGTAGATCATTGTGAAATAGTAGTTATTTTACCAAAGTAACAAAAGGTTTTAAAGGTAAATACAAATCACTTAAAGGCAAAGAAATTCACAGTCTGTTATCAAAAGCCGCATTCCAAGAAAACTTTGTTCTCTTAATAGAGAAAGTTCCAGTCTGGTACAGGCTCATATTCATTGTGAAATAATAGCTATTCGCTTAGTCAAAGTAGCAACAAAAGATTTCAAAGGCAGTTCAGTGTCTCAAGATAACTCATACCATGCACCCTACTTTTCTTGAGGTCCACTTTCTACACGCCTTTAACACTTTGCATATTCATGAGGTTATTTGCCTGCTCTGAAACAGCCACCTGTAGGGAAAGATTGAAGGCAGGAGGAGAAGGGGACGACAGAGGATGAGATGGTTGGATGGCATCACCAACTCAATGGACATGAATTTGAGCAAGCTCTGAGAGCTGTTGATGGACAGAAAGGCCTGGCATGCTGCATTCCATGGGGTTGCAGTCAGACACGACTGAGCGACTGAACTGAAGTCAGACCTACTTCCTTTTCCCTTAATAAAATGTCATTCCATTTCTTAAAGCCTTTTAAGTTAAAAAGACACATTCTGCCTTCCTTAAGTAACCGTGAACCATTGGCAAGCATAAATCACCCAAAGCTTTTAACTTATTTGCATTTTCTTTCCTGAGACTTTTCTTCACATCACGTGACTTTCCTTGTTGAAAAATTTATAACATATAATAAGATCTTATTTACTTTATATTTAACCAAGTTTCAATAAAAGTGTTACACCTAATGTTGATAATTAAGATACATCTGAATTATTTAGATAAACCTTAACACCAACTATGAGTTTAATGTTATTTCCCAGTTCACGTGAACCTGAACTTCACTTAGAATTGTTTGATTTGTAAGCACTTTCTGTTCCTTAGATCAGATAAATTTGAGCTCATTTACAAGTTAGCCGCAGCCATATTAACCAAAGACACACACTAATCCAGACAGAGGCCTTGTCTTTGCCCCCACGCCAGCTTTTTTTCTTAACTTGAAGTTCTGCTGGTTTGCCCAAGGCTGAAGTCTTAGGCAGAGTGCACTGTGTGTCTCGAGGATTGAGAGGAGCTAACGTCAAGCTTTTTCCTAGGCACGTTTCTATTTTCTCAGATCAGAGCTCAAAGTATTTCACCATGCTGGCTTTTTTCTAATTGCATATGCAGAAAGAACCGGTTTTGCGATTTCAACATGATTTCACTTCAAGCTGCTTTCTCCAGAGCCTAAAGATTACCGCCATTCTTTGTGTCTTCCCTCTGTGGTCATGGTCTCCCAGCGGAAACTGAAGGCGAGTGCTGTAGAGAACGCCCGCCTCGGCCCTGGCGCAGCGGCAGGCTGGCTGAGGGGCCGTCGCCCCGGCTCTTGGTTCGATCCAGAGGTTCTGAAGGACAGAGGGACCCTGAAGGAGCTGGGAAACGATCCCCCCACTGCCGCACAGCACTGATAGAAGTCAGAAGAGGATTCTTTAAAATACGGGAGTTTCTTTTGGAAGACCTGGTGGAGGGGATGTAGAGGAGAGGGTCAAGGGCGGAGAGTCACAACGGGAAGGCGCTGGCGGCGCCGCGAGTGCCTCGGGCCCGGGCTCGGGGCTGCGGGGCTGTGGGGCCGGGGCCTGTGGGCCGTTGCCTTGTCTCCGGCAGCAGCGGTCCAGCTGGGGGGCTGGGATGTCATCTTTGCGCCAGCAAGAGGCTGTTTTTCTTCCCCCTCAGCTTGCTCCGGGGCCAGGCTTCAGTGCAGAAGAAAGGGAGCCTTCTCTTTTCCAGGTTTCCAGGCCCCGAGTTTTCTGGTTCTTGAGAATGCGGCCGAGGCGTGAGCCTGAGGGGGGCTCCCGAGCTGTCCGTAGCCTGTATGCCGGGGAGCGGGGCTGCGGAGCCAGCAGCCACAGGCAGGAGTTGCTCGCCCCATGAGCCCGCCGCGTGACTGCGGCCCGCGTGGCCCGGGGGCCCGACAGCCACATCTGGCAGCGAGAGGCGACCCTCGAGCGCGGCTGAGACACGGGCCGGCCGACGAGGCACCGCCAGCGGGCCGGCTCCCAGTGGGACTGCCCGAGACATGGAAGGCCCTCCGTGGGCCGCCTCAGAGGCAGCTCCTAGCCCCCAGGAGACACAGCCAGGCCACGAGGGAGAGGGACAGCGGCGAGGACGCAGGCTGAGGATCTGCCTGCAACCCTGCCCGTAGGGAGAGGGACAGCGGCGAGGGAGCAGGCCGAGGACCCGCTGCAGCCCTGCCGGTAAGGCGGCGGCCGCGAGGGCCAGGCTCGCTGTTCTGCGCGGCTCAGTGTGCGCTGGTCACGCTGTCTTGCTGGGGCCTGTGGTCTGAGAGCCTGGTCTCTTCTGTGAGCCCCTTTTCCGGCCACTCGAGTCTTCAAGCAGCAGGCGTCCTAATGGCTCCTAAGCGCTGGACTCGTGGCCACGCACTCAGTCGGTAAAGAATCTGCCTACAGAGGGGGAGACCTGGGCTCAGTCCCTGGGTCGGGAAGATCCCCTGGAGGAGGGCATGCCCACCCACTCCAGTGTTCTTGCCTGGAGACTCCCACGGACAGAGGAGCCTGGCGGGCTGCAGCCTGTGGGGTCGCGCAGCACACGGCCCTCACCCTAACTGAGGAAGAGAGCAGAGCCACCCTCCTTCCGGCGGCAGCTGCGGGGGCCCAGCCGAGCCACCCTGGCCCGAGTTTGTCAGCTGCTTCCACAGCCACTGGCCTGTTAGCAGAGGGTTTGAGGAAAAAGAAGTGAGAGAGGAAAGGAGAGTCGGAGTGAGAACCCCCAGGAGACATTTGGGGCCCCCAGATGTGGTCTGTGCACAAGCTGGAAGAGCACTTCCAGACACGAGGTACAGTGAGAGGAGAGAGTTTATAGAGACGCCGTTAGAACAGTGGGCTGGCTCAAGGGGAGCCGAGGCATGTCCTGGGTTAGGAGCCAGTTTTCATCGTCTTAGGACAAAGAAGAGTCCTGCTGGAAGGGTGGCGATCGGTGACTGGTTGGCGAAGGTGTCCTTACCTAATACGGGGTCGGGGAACTGGCCAGTAAGGGTTGGGGGCTCATGGCAACGGGTGCTGTGGGGCTCAGGCAGTTCCGGAGACGGGCTGGGGTCCCAGAAGCCTCGCTACAAACCCCACGCGTCTGGCCGTAGTCTGGAGCTCCAGAAGATGGACGGGCTCGGCCTGTGACTCAAGATGGGCGCCATCCTGGCCGCTGTTCCAGGTGCAGCGGAGAAGCCGTATTCTGCTGCTGTGGGAAGACATTCCCTCCAAAGTCCCTTCCGTTTTTTTGGCGTTGAACACCAATTAGGCCTGCTGGCCTGTCGGCTCATTCAGGGTGCGCACTCCCTTGTCCATTCTCTGTCTGGATGGTCTGCTCATTGCTAGAAGTGGGGTGCGTAGGCCCCTTGCCGGGGGCTTCCCTGGCAGCCCAGTGGGTAGGGACCCACCTCCCAGCGCAGGGGGCGTGGGTCCCAGCCCTGTTTCGGGAACTAAGGCCCCACGCGCCGCGGAGCAGCCGAGTTCACTGCAGCTAGGGAGCCTCTGCGCTACAGCTGGCACCCGACACCACCAGTGAGTGTTAAAGCCTTCGGAAACACCCGCGCCCCCAGTAACGCTGCGCTGCTGCTGATCTGCCCTGTGGCGGCTGTCAGCGTTTGCCTTTTTATCGAGGTGCTCCTGTGTGGGGTGTGTAAACATTTGCAATTGATACATCTCGGATTGAGCCCTTGGTCATATACACTGTCCTTCCTTGCCTCCTGTCGCGTCTTTATTTTAAAATCTCTCTTATCTGGTCTGAGTATGGCTACTGCAGCTCCCTTTGATTTCTATTTGCATGGAATACCTTCCTCCAGCCCCTTACTTTCAAAGTCTGTATGTGTCCCTAGGTGTGAGGGGAGTCTCTTGTAGACAGCATGTATTGGGTCTTGTTGGGTAATCCATTCACCCCATCTGTGTCTTTCGGTTACAGCATTTAATTCATTTACATCAATGTGATCGTCCATCTGTATGTTCCTATCACCATTTTCTTGTTTTGGATTTGTTTCTGTGGATCTCTTTCCTGTTTCCTGCCTAGAGAAGCTCCTTTAGCATTTGTCATAAGGCTGGTGTGGTGCTGCTGAATTCTCCTGCTGCTGCTGCTGAGTCGCTTTAGTTGTGTCTGACTCTGTGCATCCCTATAGACGGCAGCCCACCAGGCTCCCCGGTCCCTGGGGTTCTCCAGGCAAGAACACTGGAGTGGGTTGCCATTTCCTTCTCCAGTGCGTGAAAGTGAAGTCGCTCAGTTGTCCCTGACTCTTAGGGACCCCATGGACTGCAGCCCACCAGGCTCCCCGTCCATGGGATTTTCCAGCAAGAGTACTGGAGTGGGGGTGCCGTCGCCTTCTCCGGCTGAATTCTCCCAGCTTTTGCTCATCTGCAAAGCTTTTGATTTCTCTGTAAATCTGAGTGAGCACCTTGCTAGGAACCATCTTCTTGGTTGTAGGTTTTTTCCTTTTGCCACTTAAATATATCCTGCCACTCCCCTCTGTCTTTTTCTCCGCTCCTCCTTTCCAGCCTGTCTTCCAGCCCGCCTGTTCATTCCTCTGCCTCAGTTTCCCTATTTATTCATCCTTGTATTTTTCATTTCAGCTTTTGTTTTCTTCTTCAGTGGTTATTTGTCCTGTAGTTTTTCTAGGTCCTTAAACACTTCCTGTATTTTCTCGATGCATGCCTCCATTCTTTTTCCAAGTTCTTAGATCATCTTTACTAGCATTTCTCTGAATTACTTTTGGGTAAATGGCAGAAAAGTTTAGGTCTCATAGATTTTAGTTTGCTGCAGTTTTACGCGGGGAGTTGTAGTGCATGTCGGAAGTACTTTGAAGTGCGGTTCTTGCTAGGCTAGCAGGGCACAGGCAAACAGAAGCGACCTTGGTTAGACAGTTTCCAGTTTTGAAGTTTCTGTTGCTGGTGTTGTAATATACAGTATTCAGTTCAGTTCAGTTCAGTCGTTCAGTCGTGTCCGACTCTTTGCGACCCCATGAATCGCAACACGCCAGGCCTCCCTGTCCATCACCAGCTCCCAGAGTTCACTCAGACTCACATCCATCGAGTCCGTGATGCCATCCAGCCATCTCATCCTCGGTCGTCCCCTTCTCCTCCTGCCTCCAATCCCTCCCAGCATCAGAGTCTTTTCCAATGAGTCAGCTGTTCTCATGAGGTGGCCAAAGTACTGGAGTTTCAGCTTTAGCATCAGTCCCAACAAAGAAATCCCAAGGCTGATCTCCTTAGAATGGACTGGTTGGATCTCCTTGCAGTCCAAGGGACTCTCAAGAGTCTTCAACACCACAGTTTAAAAGCATCAATTCTTTGGCATTCAGCCTTCTTCACGGTCCAACTCTCACATCCATACATGAACACAGGAAAAACCATAGCCTTGACTAGACGGACCTTAGTCAGCAAAGTAATGTCTTTGCTTTTGAATATGCTGTCTAGGTTGGTCATAACTTTTCTTCCAAGGAGTAAGCGTCTTTTTAATTACATGGCTGCAGTCACCATCTGCAGTGATTTTGGAGCCCCCCAAAATAAAGTCTGACACTGTTTCCACTGTTTCCCCATCTGTTTCCCATGAATTGATGGGACTGGATGCCATATCTTCGTTTTCTGAATGTTGAGCTTTAAGCCAACTTTTTCACTCTCCTCTTTCACTTTCATCAAGAGGCTTTTTAGTTCCTCTTTACTACTAACATGCATAAAATACAATTGTTCTGTTTATTTCTGTTTGTATAAATGTGGGTTATATGTTGTTTAATCAAAATATTTCCTCTTGGCAGTGGACTCTCGAAAAATTGACCAGGAGGGAAAAATCCCAGATGAAACTTTAGAGAAACTGAAGTCCCTGGGGCTTTTTGGAATGCAAGTCCCAGAAGAATACGGTGAGTAAAAAGAGCCACCACCCACCTGGCTCAGCTTTCAACAAAGCCCTCTGTATTTGTCCATGAAACAGTTCTGTTCTGGAAAGGTGGCCTTTGAAAACTCAGTAAGTTCAAGGTCAGGCTGCAAAAATGCTGAAATTAATCAAATTGCCCTTTGTTGGCTAATTTCGGGGGGCTGACTAGTGAATGTGAGGCCTGGTGAAGGGCTCTTGGGCAGGAAAAGCTAGTGAGTTCTGTGCTTCTCCCCCTCCCTGCCCCGTGGGGGGGGCGCGGGGGGCGGGGACC
Organism: Nanger dama; assembly: GCA_917880005.1. NCBI lineage: Eukaryota > Metazoa > Chordata > Mammalia > Artiodactyla > Bovidae > Nanger > Nanger dama. The sequence continues at coordinate 1,791,122 of CAKJTW010000016.1, read as the reverse complement.
GGCCAGGTGTCTGCTCTCTGCCCTCCACAGGGGAGGAGGGGTGGGTCTCGCCCCTGGGCAGGCTGATGGCAGCGCATCTCTGGCGGAGGAGCAGCCCCAGGCCATCGGTGCTCTGAGTCTGAATGTTTCTGAGGGACAGAACACAGTCCCGCATGGGCACCGGCCTAGACACAGCCCGGTGTGCACTCTCGGGATCCTTTCCTATGAGTATGGCCCCCCACTCTCGGAGCCCTCCCCCGAGCCCTGGCTGGCGCAGCCTCCAGCTTCGTCATCTCGTCATCTCGGGGCCGCGGGTTTGGGTCAGAGAGCTGCTGGGGGCTGAGAGCTGGGCACATCCGCGGCTGTGAGCCCTGGCTGGAGCAGCCTCCAGCTTCGTCAGCTTGGGGCCGCGGGTTTAGGTCGGAGAGCTGCTGGGGCTGAGAGCCGGGCACGTCTGTGGCTGTGAGCATGGTGTCCACGCCAGGAGGTCAGTTTGCACAGCGAGGCCCAGAGGCTGGTTTAGCTCCAGGGCGAAAGTGCAGTCTGCTCCCCCGCCCACCCCCACCTCCTAGTGCAGGGTGGGGACCCAGGCTGGAGCAGCCACAGTCTGAGGCAGAGCCTGAGGTTCTAGGAACGCCGCGCAGCTGCGCCTGGAGGCGTGTCTCCATCGGGGTCTCTGCTTGTCTGTGTCTGTAGCCCTGATGTGAGCTGTTAGAGGATATCTCCTACTCGTCTCCCGTTGAGCACCTCCTCCCACATTTCCAAATGACAGCAATGAAAGAAGGTGCGGTCTGTGGAGGAAACACAGCCTCATCTCTGCAGCTGCTCCGCTGCTGGCGGGCCGCGGCCGAGCCTCGGGCACACCTGCAGCCTGCGTGCAGGGCCCTGCGCTCTCCCCAGGCCTCCAGGCCTGGCAGGGTGCCAGGCCCCGGGGAAGTGTCTGCGCAAGGCGGAGGCAAGGCCAATATTAGAACAGAGCAGGAGGCTGAGCCCGAGCACAGAGGTTGGCCTGTCGTCAGCTGCGGAGAGGAAGTGTGTGGAGGAGAGCTGCCTGAGCAGCTTGGTGGTGGTGTCTGCTTCCCCCGGGGTCTTAAAGAAAGCATTTCCTGATTCAGGAGAAGCCATTGTTTCTTCCACACAAGTTTGTGTGAAACTTGAATACGTCTTTTTGTGCCGCTTTTATGCCAGCAAACGTGTGTGTGTATGTGACTGCACAGCTCTATCCCTTACTCTGCTTTATGAGCTCCTCTTGAATGTGAAAATGCTCTTTCATGAGATCATAAAATGGTCACATTTGGAACTATTTCATTTTCTTTCTTTTCTTTTTTAACTCTTCCTTAGGACATTAAGGCAACTATAACCTTATGTTCACGCCCCAAATAGTTTTCAGAAACGTCCCCAGTGTGAAGCATTTTGAGGTCTGGTTGGAACTCTCTGCTCCCAGTTCTCCTCCTTGCCCTCAGCCCCCACGGTCTCACCCACCTGTTGCCTGTCCCCGCTGTTTGTCCCCTGCCCATGATTTCACTGATGCCTTCTTGAAAAAGGCTGCCCTCAGTGCTCAGCTGGTAAAGAATCCACCTGCAATGCAAGAGACCTGGGTTCGATTCTTGGGTTGGGAAGATCTGCTGGAGAAGGCATGGATAGGCTATCTGCTCCGGTATTCTTGAGCTTCCCTTGTGGCTCAGCTGGTAAAGAATCCGCCCACAATGTGGGAGACCTGGGTTCGATTCTTGGGTTGGGAAGATCCTCTGGAGAAGAGAAACACTGCCCACTCCAGTGTTCTGGCCTGGGGAATTCCATGTGTAGAGTTCATGGGGTTGCAAAGAGTTGGACACGAGTGAGCCACTTTCACTTTCTTGAAGAAAAGTGTCACTTTTTTTTTTTAAGAAGCAAAACGGACGTCGGTGTATGAAACAAGTAGGAACAGAGCGTCTTGGTTGACAGGTGGGGTGGGGACTGCGGCAGTGTGCCGGCTTCCCCGGGCGCCCTGAGCGGGGGCGCTGTGCCGCGCTGCGGAGGAGAGGGCGTCCTGAAGGTGTCCTGCCCTGGGGCCGCGCAGGGCCCAGAGCCCCTCCGCCCCTTGCTTCGTTTGCCAGGTGCACTTGAGGCCGCCTGCCCCACTGGAGGGTGACGGTGAAGCGCAGAGTACGCGCGGTCAGTGGGGCCCCTGGCCTCAGTGCACTTGTCCTTTTGCTCCTAAACAGTGCTCTGCCTCCCAGGGGGCGTCTGGCAACACTGGGAGGCGTGCTTTATTGTCAGGTCTGTGGGGCAGGGGAGACCGTGGGCGTCTTGTGGGCAGAGGCCACGGATGCCGCGCAGCACCCTGCAGGGTCCGGGGCACCCCTGCAGCTCACCACCTCCCGCAGCAGTGTCCGTAGGCGCAGAGACCTGCCCAGACGCCGCGAGGTCCTGGGGGTGGACGCGGAGCACGGTTCACGCCCACAGAGCCCGGGATCTGCGACAGGCGTTCAGGGCATTTCAGGCGCCTTTGCGTATGTAAGGACTTTGCTTTTATAGTAAAGTACGCATCTGTGTGCGCTTGCTAGAAAGCTAGAAAGTCTGACAGGATGTCGGCAGAAATGCGCTGAGTGATAAGTTAGTGAGTAACTTGTTCTCTTTGTAGCTGTCTAAGTTGTGTTCCTTATAAAATGGTGAGCGTGCTGTACTTCACGGAGCCTGTTCTGGGAGGAATCTGGGGCTGGAGAGTAAGCGAGGCTGTTCTGTTCCTGCTCTAGGTGGCTTGGGCCTCTCCAACACCATGTACGCGCGGCTGGGGAGTTCATCGGCCTGGACGCCTCTATCGCTGTGACTCTGTCGGCTCACCAGGCCATCGGCCTCAAGGTCAGGGTATGGGTTAGTGGGGCGCGTGGGGGGACGGGGCAGCTGGCTCCTTTGGAAACCGCCTCCTCCCCATCGCCCTGCCCTATCCCTCCAGGCCCCGGTCAGTCGCCGCTGCCTCCATGGAGCCTGCCTGCGCTGTGGGCGAGAACTGACCCCTCCCGCGCCTGGTTCGCTCCCTCGGGGCCTGGGCGTGTCCGCCCTGTGCTTGGTGCCCGTCCTCCACTGGACTTGGAGCATCTCGGGGCAGGCCCACAGCTCAGTCCTTGGGTGGTTTTGCTCGGAGCAGGAACCGAGGGGGCGGAGCGCCCCCAGGCTCGGCCGGGGCTCCAGCCACCCAGCTGGGCAGTGGAGAAGCTGCCAGGGAACTCGAGTCCCACCCCAAAGCTGTGGCGGGCTGCCTGACCTGTCCCCATGTGGGGGCTCCCTGACCGCCCAGCAGCTCCCCATTTATTTTGGGGGCTGCCAGCTCTGGGCACCCCCCTTGCGTGAAGCGAGCGTGCTCTGTGAGCCCGTGGCGCCCGCTCCACTCATTGCCACTGAACAAGCCGTGTGTGTCGCAGGGCATCATCCTGGTTGGCAGCAAGGAGCAGAAGGCCAGGTACCTGCCCAGGCTGGCGTCCGGGGGAGCACATGGCCGCCTTCTGCCTGACGGAGCCAGCCAGGTCAGCCTCCCGCCCCGCAGCCACTCTGCCTGTCCGCTTCCAGCTCTCGCCTTCCCCTCCCTTCTCCTCCCTGGTGACCCTGACAGGCGAGAACAGGCCCGTCAGCTCCTGCTCTGTGACTGTTGTATGCTTGGCAACCCTCTTTATCAGCTTTCCCGGAAGCTCAGTGCTGACTAAAGAACCCACTTGGCAATGCGGGAGTCCCAAGTTCCATCCCTGGGTCGGGAAGATCCCCTGGAGAAGGAAACGGCAACCCACTCCAGTGTTCTTGCCTGCAGAATCCCATGGACAGAGGAGCTTGGGGGCTACAGTCCGCGGGGTCCCAATAGAGTCGGACACAACTTTGTGATTAAACAACCACCCTCCTTATATAAAAAAAAGCATTCGGGCGTCACAGTCACAGCGACTTTCAGACTGTGTGGGATGGGTGGAGTCATCCACACTGTCCAGGCTGTGGACTGAGGCTCAGCAAGGTGGAGTCATCAGCCCAAAGTCTCAGCTGCTGTGGGCTCAGGGCTTCCGACGCAGGCCAGTCTCAGAGCTTGGCACCGTGTGAATCCGCCTCTCTCTGTTTAGGCCTCCCAAACGTCCTCACGACACAGTTTCACCCGAGGTGATAAAGTGGGATTGGCAAAACCCACCTTGCCACCTGTTTTTGTAAATGAAGTTTTATTGGAAGGTACCTGCTCGTGTATACCTTGTCTGAGCCTGCAAAGCTGAATGCATTTACTACCTGGCCCTTTAAGAGCTTGTCAGCTCCTCTGTTCCACTCTGAAACTTCCTCTGGGGGCCCTGAGAACGCTTGTCTGTTCCCAACCACCTGTGTCTATCCCCACAGTGGGAGCGATACTGCCTCCATCCAGACCAGGGCCACGCTAAGTGCAGATAAGAGGCACTACGTCCTCAACGGCTCCAAGGTACGGCGTGTGGCCTCCGTGGCCGGACCTTCAGCGCACTCATTGGCCACTTCCCAAGCTCCGGGGGTCATTGGGCGGACACACCACCCCTTGACCGTCTTCCTTTGTTGGAAGAAGAAGTGGGCTCAGAGAGGCTTGCTGCCCCAGCCCTGTTCTGTCCACCTCGTGGCAGGATAGGCGCCCAGGCTCCCCAGCCTCGGAGCCTGCGGGCTCCTGGATCGCCACTCACCTCGCTGAGCTGCTCCCACTTGTCTGCCTTTTAAGCTTCCTATTACACGGAATTCGGAGCACATGCGTGTGCTGCTGGGAACGCCCACAGCCGCCGCCTCCCTTCGCTGCCCCTGCTGTGCTGCAGCTCTGGGTAGTGGCCGGGGCGGGCTCGGTGCGGCTCTGCAGGGTGGCCATAGCACCGCTGGGCACGGAGCACGTGATGGTGGCTTCTGGACTTCCCTGGGGGCTCAGGGGTAAAGAGTCTGCCTGCGGTGCAGGGGCCACAGGGAACACGCGTTTAGGCCCTGGTGGGGGAAGATCCCCCAGGAGGGCAAGGCACTCCACTCCAGTGTTGTCGCCTTGAGAATGCCACGGACGGAGGAGCGTGGCGGGCTGTGCTCCGCGGGGCACAGGGAGCCGGGCAGGACGGAGGCTTGCCGTCTCCTTAGCACCCGTATTTTTCTGATTGTCGCACACCTGTTCGGTGCTGGTTTTCCCCCTAACAAGTTGCTTGAATCAAAATCCAAGTAAGTTCCATGCAGAGCCATTTTTTGAGGAGTCTCTCCCCTTCCCCACCGTCTCCTTCTCCTTCCCTCCCCCACCAAGGTTTCCTGTGCTAGAACCAGAACTGCCACACACACCCCCCCGCACACCCTCACCCAGAAACCCGGGCACACACGCCTCCGGGGAAGGCCTCCCCGTGCTGTCTCGTGCTGTGATGGGCGGCCGGCGCCGACAGGGGCCCGGAGTCATTGCTTTCTCTGGAGTCCTGCTTTCTTTCCTCAGGTCTGGATCACCAATGGAGGACTGGCCAACATCTTCACTGTGTTTGCAAAAACGGAGGTCGTTGATTCTGACGGCTCAGTGAAGGACAAGATCACAGCATTCATAGTCGAGAGAGACTTTGGTGGCGTCACCAGCGGGAAGCCCGAGGATAAGATGGGCATCCGAGGCTCCAACAGTGAGTGGCGCTGTGCGCGTGTGCGAGAGGTGAAGTGTGCGGCCCATGCACATGTGTGCATGTGTGAGAGAATGTGTGTGGCGGGAGATGTGTGTGCATACATGCGTGTGTGTGTGAAAGACACTGTGAGAGATGAGGGCGGTGACGACTCCCAGGTGAGGTTCCCGCTGCCCAGTGGGATGCCCAGCCTCGGGGAGGCTGGCCTGGAGGGGTCCTGGTCCCGGGGCCCAGTACCTCAGACCCTGTCTTCCCCGGGCCCCTTCCTCCTTCGCTCCCTCCTCCCCGCCCAAGCCTGCCTGCAGCCCAGCGCGCTCGGTTCACTTGAGGCCAGCGTCCTGGACGTGGCCCTTGGCCTGGCCAGAGCGGCCCCACGGTCCTCACGGGCCCCTCAGAGGCCGAGGGCTCAGCCTCTCAGCTGCCTCGGCCCAGGCCACAGGGGCTCCGGGCAAGCGAGCGAGCTGCGTGGCCTGCGTGCGGGCCGGGAGCCGAGTGCCGGGGCTGCAGCTGAGCTCCTGACCGTTGTGTTCCAGCCTGCGAGGTCCACTTTGAGAACACCAGGGTGCCCGTGGAGAACGTCCTCGGAGAAGTCGGAGGCGGCTTTAAGGTGTGTTGCCTGCTGCCCGGGCCCACGGAGCGGAGAGAGCCAGGCTCCGGCTGTCCCCCCCGCCCTGCTGGAGGCCTGGTCTGCCTGGGGCGGGCCGGGTTCCTGCCTGCAGGCCTGGGAGGGCAGCCCTGGAGCGCAGGGTGCACAGGGCGGGGTCCCGAGTGTGCGCCCTGGTTCTGCTTCTCTTGGAGTTAGATTGTATCGGTTTTTCATTGACAGGTAATTCACGGGGCGGAATCTGCTGCCTCCCACAGGCTCGCTGTGGTGGTTTTCAGGACGGTCACTGGGCTCAGGGCCCCACTCTGTGTCTGACTTCAGGAGGTTGCCGTCGCCCCAGGAAGCAGGGCCACGCCTTCCCCTCCCCGCCCCTGCTTTAGCGTCTGCTTCTGTGGCCCCGCCTGCTGGGTGTTTCGTTGCGTGCGGTCTGCGTCAGGCTTCTCATGCTCTGCAGCTGAGACAGAGGTGCCGGGTGAACTGATCGCGTCTTGCTCGCCTGTCATCAGCTGAAGGGTGCCTGGGTTGGCTCGTTTTCAAGCCGTTTGACTCGCGCTGCTGTGAACGCTCACGTGCGTGTTTGTGTGGGAACACAGCTTGCCGTCCTGCTGGGGCACGGCTAGAGGAGCTCAGGGTTGCAGGCTGACAGCACGCTGGGTGCTCTGAGGGCCCACCAGCCTCCTCCACGGTGGAGCCGCTTCACGTTCCCACCAGCAGCGCGTGGACCTGAGGGCCCCAGGTTTTCCACATCTTCCCAGCTTGTATGCTCATCCTGTTGTAACTTTTCAGTCTGGCCTGTGGTAAAGTGTCTTCACCCTGGGGAAGCTGCCGCCACCTGGCCTGTGCATAGGGGTCAAAGCAGGACTTCCCTGGCCTTACGGACGCTGAGAGACTCACCTGAGGGCGCCAGCCAGGCCCCGCCATGCGGCAGCGGAGCAGAGTTGGGGCGGGGGGGGGTTGCAGGGGGCCGTCCTATGCGGCTGCCACACGGGGAGGGCCCGGGCTCCCTGAAGGCCGTCCCAGAGACACCGTCCACTGTTGACATTCCTGAGTTCACAGCGCTGAAATACTTGTGCGCGTGTAAGAGGTGATGGCGGCATTTCTCGCTCACCAGTGAGCCCTGTAGTCTTCACTCGCGAGGGGTATTTTCCTGAGGTTGCGAGCTGCACGGCGTTGCCGTGTGTACTGAGATCAGCGCCGGCCCCGGGCCCCCACGGTCTCTCGGCGCCCCCCCAACTTGGCGCCTCACTGTGTGGCCTGTGTCCTTGCACGTGTCTTGCACACTTGTCCCATTGCCTCCTGAGCTTGATGCCGAGTCCCTGGCTCGATGCCTGGTGTTTGAGGCTCTTGGGCTGTGTCGCCACGTTGCCTGCTGGACAGTTGAGCTGCCATGAGGTCCCTGCCCAGCCCTTCTCCGCGCAGCATTTAAAGAGTTGATTTTCCACTGTGTTAGGTGAAAAGTGATGGTTCTAACACGCAGAAGGAGATAAGATTTCTAAAGCCCTGCTTTGTGAGGAGTGGGGTTGTCCCCCAGTCAGCCTCAACACTGTAAAGCACGAAATGCTGGGGGTGATTCCAGAGGTGGAGGGTGGGATGACCACCTGGGGAGCGGGGGCCGGCGTGCAATCGAAGAGGAGGTTCCTGGGGGCCAGAGGCGGCCGGCCAGTGGGGCGGGTGCCGCCGGAACACCGTGTCTGGGATCTGGAGCAGGGCTGCAGGCGAGCCAGCCCCGCCGTGGGAAGGTGACAAGGTGGCAGGATCCAGGTCGGGAGGGAGGGATGCCTGGAGCCCCTTCAGGTCAGGCGAGCCCTCCAGGCTTCCATCATCCCCCTGGAGGCGAGGCTGGCATCCAGCCTTCACCTCCTATTGTCGCAAGTGAAGTTCAGGGTGAACTGCAAAGGGGCCGTGAGAGGAGCTTGCTCACGATCGTGAGCTGGCCTCCAGGAGCCCAGCGGGAAGATGCCAGGACTCCAGGTGGGCAGTCGCATCCCCTCATGGTCCCGCATCCTGAGACACGGAGGGCTGGCGTCACGGCTTGGGGGCCCAGGGCCTGTGTGCCACGGTGCACTGGGACTTCACCGGGCTGCCCGCCCCATGGCCAGCTGCCGTGGACTCACCTGCCAGGACTCAGTCTGTCACCCAGCGACTGGAGCAGATGCTTCCAGGCCCCCCAGCCCCGTAGGATCTGTGTTGAGTCTCCACTCAGTGTATTGAGCAATTTATCATATAGTCAAACTCAGAGGCACGTTTGCTTAATCCAAGTCTCCTAGGTGAGCAGTCTGCACAAAGGCGCGTCACGTGCTGCCGCCTCTGCCCAGGGCCCCTGGCCTTGAGAGAGGCGGGCAGGCCCCAAGCCCTCTCAGGGCTTCATGCCAGCATCCACCGGGTGTCTGGGCGCCCACCTCCCGACACCCCCCACTGGAATGTGCTCCCCTTTGGTCTGCAGCCCACCACGTGCTCCTGCTGCCCAGGGCTGCGGTGTCTGTGCCCCTTGGGGCCTGCGGGGGCCGCCGCCTCGGACCCGGCATCTGGTGCCTGCGTAGCAGTGTGCCCGCCGCCCCCACTGTAGGTCAGGAGTTGGGGTCAGAAGAGGACGGAGGTCACTGTGGAAACTGGAGGCAGGGAGCACGTCCGTGGTGGAAGGGTGGGCCCCGTGCACGCCAGGCAGGGGCTGGCACTGCCAGGGGCTCACCACTCACAACCTCAGGCTCTTCACCCCTTAAAGGGGCCCTGACACTGAGGCGCGCCAGGAAAGTGAGGCACTGGAAGCAGACGCTCAGCTCATCTCCACCCCGGCTCCCTGTGCCCCGAGGCGCGGAGGGTGTCCCCTTCCTTTCTGGGCCGACTGCACGGGTGTCTCTTCTTTCTGGGCCAACTGCACGGGTGTCTCTGAGCCTCGCAGTGATGGCAGCCTGCTCTCGAGGGTGCGGACCGTGCTCCCCGGCCCAGGGCGCTTGTCTCCTCCGAGCACTCCTGTGGTCTTCAGGAAAGCCTCTGGCCAAAGTGGACGCGGCTCTGGCGTGCTGTGCCCCCAGGGCCCTCGGGCTCCCGGCCAGGCCCCGGGTTGACCCGCGCTGGACCCCCTCTCCCTGCAGGTGGCCATGAACATCCTTAACAGCGGGCGCTTCAGCATGGGCAGCATAGTGGCCGGGATGCTCAAGAAGCTGATCGGTGGGTGAGTGGGGATCCCTGGCCCTGTTCGGGCTCCCCGGGCGGCAGGGCGGCAGGGGCGGGCCGCTGCTGAGCCGGCCCCTGACAGCCCGTCCCATTCAGCCTGGGATCCGGGCTTGATCCAGGAGGAAGGGTGCACAGAGGCGGGCCTGTGGGGCCAGGGTTCAGGTCCCAGCACACATGGGATGGGGTGGCACGTTCTGGGGAGGTGAGGGCTGCTGAGCGATTGAGTGAATACGAGCTGGACACCCGCAGCCTGGCCATGGCGCTCCACGGGGTTCCACACGATGGGGGGTTGCTCCACAGGGGTCCGCACGGTGGGGGGCCACTCCACGGGGGTCCGCACTGTGGGGGACACTCCACGGGGGTCCGCACGGTGGGGGGACACTCCACGGGGGTCCGCACTGTGGGGGACACTCCACGGGGGTCCACACGATGGGGGGTTGCTCCACGGGGGTCCGCACGGTGGGGAGCCGCTCCACGGGGGTCTGCACGGTGTGGGGATGCTCCACGGAGGTCTGCACGGTGGGAGTGGTGCTCCACAGCTGTCTTACAGCGGGGGAAGTGGTGAGGTCAGGTTGGGGACCCTGGTCTCCCGGCCTCTGGATGGTCCCTTTCTTCTAGTACGGTCCCTGAAACCCAAACCTCCTTCCCTTTGCCAGTGAAGTTAAAACAGCTCGCTAGGATCTGGGGGCATGAGACATTTCTGCTGGCTTCGCTTTGCCACAGAGAAGTGGTTGAGGCTGAGGCGCGGGCGTGTCACGGGCTGCTCTCGGGGGTGTGCCTTGGAGCTCAGGGCAGGGCAGGGCTGGTTTACAGAAGAGGAGACCCAGGCTCCCAGGGGGCAGCAATTTGCCCAAGGCCTTGCCCCCCTCACTCTGCACAGTTGGGGCCCATCTCCCTGAGCTGAGCTGCCACCACGGCCTTGAGCCCGATTGGACTCTGCGGCCTTGTCTGGAAGGCTTCTCAGGGCAAGAGCTTCGTTCTCACACCCAGAGGCCGTGAAGCCCCTGGGATCCGAGAGCATGGGAGCCCCTGGGATCCGGGAGCGTGGGAGCCCGTCTGGGGAGCCCCTGGGATCCGGGAGGCGTGGGAGCCCGTCTGGGGAGCAGTGGAAGGGGAGCTGTGGGTGCTCGGCGCCTTCAGGGCCCGCCTGGGACCCTGAAGCGCACCCGGCCACGGGCCGCTCTCCTGGGTATGAGCCCCTGTGCACTGCCCCGGCCTAGCACCCCTCCGACCCCCACCCCAGGCACCCCTCCCGGAGACGCCTGAAGGCGGGGCTGTGACATCCAGGGTGTTTGGTCTCAGAGGACCCGCCTCTTGTGGTTCCTGTCTGAGTGCGCATGGGTGATGACGTAGGGAAAGCATTTCAGGACGGCGGGAAATTGTTTTTGATAACTCCACTCTTGCTCAGAAATGACCGCCGAGTATGCCTGCACGAGGAAACAGTTCAACAGGAGGCTCAGTGAGTTCGGCCTGATCCAGGTGCGGAGGGGCGAGGGCTGGGCGGGCAGTCCCCAGCGCGGGCACTGAGAGCCCGCCCTCCTGGTGAGGATTTGGGGCAAAGATGAGCTTTGCCCCCAGCTTGACGCTCCCGGCCCCGGGCTCGCTCTGCGGCTTGGCAGGCCTGGGTCTCTGCACAGCAGGTCTTGACTGTCCTTCTGAACACTCCAGGAGAAGTTTGCCCTGATGGCACGGAAGGCCTACGTGATGGAAAGCATGGCCTACCTCACAGCAGCAATGCTGGACGCGCCTGGCTTCCCGACTGCTCCATCGAGGCCGCCATGGTGAAGGTACTGCACAGCAGCCCGGCCGTCCTCCCCACCAGTCAGCCGCTGCCTGCGCGTTGGCGAGGCACCCACGCCAGCCACCCCGGGACGCCGCTGGGGCCAGAGGCTGCAGAGGCGCGGAGCCCGCTGGTCTCCTGGTGGGCTTTGTGCCAGGCTGTCACCAGCTGACTGCTGATCCGGGTGAGAGGAGAAAAGCAAAACTCCACGCCCACTGGAGAGAGCGGCGGCGCGGCCTTGGGAAGACCTGCCTTGTCCTAGCTTGCGGCCTTTTTACGTGTCGGTATCAAAATTGCCTTTCATGAGTGTTTGGCCAAGGCAGATGCCAGCGTGTCCTGGTTTTTGTCTTGGGTGGCAGAAGTCCGTTTGGGGCCGCCAGTGAGATGACAGGCAGGGCCCCTCCCTGGGCCAGGGTGGCCCTGTCCCCAAGTGCAGCTCTCCGCCGGCAGCCTGTGCTGACCTTGGCCTGTGTCCACGGCAGGTGTTCAGCTCCGAGGGCGCCTGGACATGCGTGAGCGAGGCGCTGCAGATCCTCGGCAGCTCAGGCTACGTCAGGGACTACCCGTACGAGCGCTTGCTGCGCGATAGCCACATTCTGCTCATCTTCGAGGTGAGCCCAGTTTGCCCGCTGGTGCAAGCCCCTCCCTCCTGCCTGCACGCCCCTCTGCAGGCAGCTGGGGGGGTCTGCACCTCCCTGGGTCCCCCGAAGGCGCACCCAGGGAATTCGCCGCCATGAGCTCACAGGCTGCCCAGGACTGCTCTCCCAAGGCCCCTCCCCTGCCTGGACGTGTCAGTCCTCTGTGGCTGGCGGGGTGGTCAGCGGGGGTGCAGGGCCCTCAGCGTGAAGCTCAGACTGCCCGGGACGGGCTCAGGTCAGCCTGGAGGCCACCTTGCGCCTGCCTCCTCTCCCAGAGGAGCCTCTCCTGGGGACAGCCTGGCGGTGTGGCCTCAGTCCAGCCCTGCTCCTCTGACCCACGTGCCACCAAGCGTGACGGGCAAGCTGCCGCCCAGTCTGCCTTCCTGAGGACCCACGACTCAGGGTGCTGGGGACGGGGCCCTGTGGGCGTTGACACCCGCTGCCAGGGAACAGCCAGCTTCTTCCCAGAGGAGCCGGGCCTGGAGCAGAGTGGCTGCCGACCGCTTGCTGTGTCCTGGGTCAAGCATCCCTTGCCACCCGGGGCAAGCTGCCTCTTCCTTAAAGAGACAGAGTCAGAGGAAGGTGTGACTCCTGCAGGGTGGTCGTGCGTGGGGCAGGGCCCCCGGGGGCTGCAGTCATTGAGGGGGCAGGGCCTCCGGGGGCAGTAGCCTGCCTGCCACCCAGGCCCCTGGGACAGCCCTGCTCCCAGCTGCTCCCCGAGGGTTAGCAGGCAGGCAGTACAGCCTAGGTGGCCCCGGGAACGGCCTCTGACCTGGGTAATGTCGGCCCCAGGGAACCAACGAGATCCTTCGCATGTACATCGCCCTGACAGGCCTGCAGCACGCCGGCAGCATCCTGACTGCAAGGGTCAAGTAGGTGCCGCGCCCACCGTCTGCCCCCTGGGACCCCCTGCCTAGCAGATGTGCCTGTGCCGCAGCAGCTGGAGGAGGGGACCACCCCTTTCCAGGGTGGGGGTACAGCCTGGTGGGGCTCAGCTCCCTCCTGGGCTGCAGTGGGGGGGCTCCAGGGGTTGGGGAAAGCTGCCAGGGGTCCTGCCCCGAGGTCACCCTGCCATCCACCTCCACGGCTTTTACAGCCGGGGTGATGAGGTGGCCCTGAGAGCCACCCTGGCATCTCCGGCTGCTCCAGGCAGGCGGGGGCGGGGCGGGGCCTGGGTGTGATCTGGAGCAGTGGGCGCCCTGAGGCCGTGGGCAACAGGAGCTGGTCTCGGGCCCCAGCTCACAAGGCCTGTGCTCTCTGCAGGGAGCTCAAACGGGGCAACGTGACCACCATCATGGAGACCATCGGCCAGAAGCTTTGGGACTCCCTGGGCCGCACCGTGGACCTGGGGCTGACTGGGAAGCTTGGAGTTGTGCATCCCAGCCTTGCGGTGAGTGGGCGCAGCGGGGAGCCGGCCCCCCCATCGGGATGTCTGCCCCAGAAGGAGTGTGGCCGGGCGCCGGGGGTGCTGGCCGGGCGCTGGGGGGAACCAACCGGTTCCCGGGACCCCGGGTGGCCCTGTCTGCACCGTCGTGGTGGCGAGAGGGCCTGGGCACGCGGTGGGAACTGCCAGCTGAGCCCTCCCCCCGCCCGGCAGGACGGTGCCCACAGGCTCGAGGAGAACGTGTACTACTTTGGCCGCTGCGTGGAGAGCCTGCTGCTGCGCTCGGCAAGGTGCCTGGGGCCGGGGGCTGGTGGGCACGCGTTGGGGCTGGCAGGCCCGTGGCAGGGGCTGGCGGGCACGCGGCAGAGCCGGCGCTCCAGCGGGCATCCACCGCGGGGGGCCAGGCCTGCTCACCTTGGAGGGCTGTGGCTGCCTGCCCTCTGGGCCACTCAGCTCTCCAGAGGTGGGCGTGGAGGAAGCCTGCTGGGGGCACCTTCCGGTGGGCGAGGGGCCCCGAGGCCAGGAGGGGGCAGCCCCACGCGGCCCTGGGTCCTGAGAGCAGGTCCATGGCTGCTGTGGCTGAAGGGCTGGCACTCCGGTCTCCGGCCTCAGCCAGGCTCTGGGCCGTGTCTCCGCCCACATCTGCGGTGTCGAGTGAGGTGCAGAGGTGGGCCCCGCTGAGGACTGTGGGGCAGGGGTCCCAAGGGCCACGTCTCCCCTGCCTGTGTTCCCAGACCATCGTGGAGGAGCAGCTGGTCTTGAAGCGAGTCGCCAACGTGCTCATCAACCTGTACGCAATGACGGCCGTGCTGTCCCGGGCCAGCCGCTCCATCCGCCTAGGGCTGCGGGGCCACGACCACGAGGTGAGCCCCCCACCTGGGCCCACGGCAGTGCTGCGGCTTCATCTCATTGCGCTTTACTGGGGACTGTGGGGTGGGGGAGTACAGGCCCGTGTCCCAGCGGGGTGAGCGTGCGGCGCCCTCCCGACCGCCTGGAGCCAGGGGAGGCTGGCGAGGCTGGCGGCATTGCTGAGTTGTGGCTGTGGCAGGGGCCGGCACTCTCAGCTCCAGCGGGCAATCTGTGCTGCTCAGGACACAAGGCTGCTGCCTTCCGCCTTCCTGCTGGAGAGAAGAGGGGGTTAACGGTCAGGGTCCCGGGCCCAGGCGTCCTCTCCCTCTTGTCTGCACGCGCTCTGGCCCACGGCCGGGATTGGGACGCCCCCGTGCTGAGGAGATGTTGAGTCACCTCCCGGGGGCCAGGCTCTTTAGAACCTAAAGCCATGGCTTCCGAGCCTGGCCGCCTGACCCGGCAAAGTGCCCGCCTGGGTGGACAGATGGGGCTCTTGGGAGTGCGGAGGTCGGGCTCCAGGGTGGTGCTGTGCTAAGCCCAGGCTGCAGGGCCCCTGGCAGTCATCCTCAGGGACGTTGGTTCTGGCAGGTTCTGTTGGCGAACATCTTCTGCTCAGAAGCTTATCACGAGAATCTCTTCTCCCTGTCTCAGCTAGACAAGCGTGAGTGGGTGCTGGGCTTGGGGGGCGGGGGGACCCGGCATCTGCTGAGCAGCAGAGGGGATGGCACACGCTCCAGGCGCCGTGGGCACAGACGCCGAGGTGGCGTGCGCCGCAGGGAGATGCCTGAGCCCCAGGGGCCCCTGTCCGCGCGGCACTGCTGCCTTCCGGGCCCCTCCACAAGGCGAGCTGCCCTCGTCGGGAAGAGTGCTCCAGCAGGGTTTCTGCTGCCACGGCCCTCCTGTTTCCCGCGCAGATTCTCCAGAAAACCTGGATGAACTGGTCAAGAAGGCGTCCCAGCAGATCCTTGAGAAGCGGGCCTACATTTGCGCCCACCCCCTAGAACGGGCGTCCTGAGGTCCCGTGTCCCACGGCTGCCTGCCCCGGACACACCCACAGCGGCCCGAAGGTAGAGAACTTGGTTTATTACGAATTGACCGTTTCCCTTCTTCACCCGACGGGCCTTTCCTGGCCCCCGACCCATGGGCACCACTGCCAGATGCGATCACGGCCCGTGAGTGGACGTGGGGTGAGCACGGGGCTGCTGAGGCTCACCGGCTCAGGGGCACCCGGAGGAGGCTGGCGGGCACAGGCCCCAGCACGGTGGCTGGATCTGTGAGGCCGCACCTGTGCGGCCGCACGTTCTCCAAGAAACAGCTTGAAAACTCCATACATGTTGTTGGTTTTAATTTGGAACGAAAGGCGCTTAAAACATGCGCCAGGAAGCGTTCAGCGCAGCTTGTCTGCCCTTCGAGTGTGGGCAGTCTAGACACACGTGTCCTCTGAGCCAGCCTTGAGTGGACAGAGCTTGATCCTCAGGCCTGCCGTCTGGGGCTGGTTCCAGGGCCCTTGGTCCCCAGCATGAGGGCTGTGCGCCCGGCGCTGAGCTTGCTCGGGGGATGCTGCTGGGGCAGCAGGCTGTCCTGGGGCTCCTCAGCCTCTCCTTGAGCACAGCACTGTCTCCCCCGGCTCGAGCAGGCCTGTGTCCAGGCCTCTGTCTGCTCCTTGCTGACATCCTTGTTCCGCATGCTCATCTGGCAGGCTTCAGGCTCTGGTCTGGCTCCTGGGTGGTTTGTCCAGAAAGCTCACCCTCCTCGTTGCGTTGAGGCATCCAGGCTTTCCTGCTTGGGTGAGGCCGAGCGAGCGCCCAGAACCCTGACAGCCTCTCTCCCAAAGGTCCGACCTGGGGCTTCGTGGGGAAGTTGTTTGCAAAGCCGTGAGTGATTCGCAGGCGAGGAAGCGCTCTGCCCAGGATGGAGAGTTTGTGTCTCCCGCGTGGAGCCATCGGGAGGGGGCCCGGCTGCACAGAGCCCGCCCAGGGCCCGCTCTGTCCCTGCAGTGCCCGTGCCCCATCCCCTGCGGGGCTGTTCTCACCGCGTGGGGGTAGGGAGAGCACGGCCTGCCCGTGTACCTGGGGACCTCGTCCCAGAGGGGACAGAGAGCTGAGGCAGGCCTTCCGGGCTGGGCCACCCATGTGATCCTGGGCCAGGGACCCCCGACAGGGAGCGGGGGTCTTCCGCAGCCCAGAGCCTGGGGGTCCCCTGCGGCACGTCAGCACATGCTCCTGGTGCAGGCTCCGTTGCCAGCTGCCCGTGGGAGCGCAGGAACAGAGGAGACCCAAGTCACCCTGGCCCAGCCAGCCTCCTGGGCAGGGGCGTCTGGCAAGCCTCGCTGCCAGATGGTCAGCTCTTCCCCTGAACAAAGGTTCTGGCTTTGTTAAGTCACACATATTTGCCTCTCAGCCTATAAACACTTGTGGTCCCTTCTCACGTACAAGGGGGTAACGAGGACGCAGAGGGGTCGTCGTGGCCCTTCCTCTTGGAGGGGTGAGTGGCTGTGGGTCCAAGAGGCCCCGGGCAGCCTCTGGAGGCAGTCGTGCCCTCTCGTGGCTGAGAGGGCAGGCACAGAGCAGAGCGCGGTGTACCACCCAGAGCCCGGCCTGTGGCCTGCTGGCCCTGCCTGGGCCGAGGCCCCGCTCTCACCTGCCGTGGGCTTGGGCGCGGGTGGGAGCTCCCGGGAGGCGCCGGCGGCCGTGTGTACAGGCTGAAGTCCTGGTGGCGCCGGTCCCAGCCCCCACCTCTCCCGCTGCAGCGCCCGGCTCCAGCAGGTTGGCGAACAGGGCCTTCTCCCTCCACTCCTGTGTCGGGGAGCAGCAGGTCAGGGAGGCCCCATGGAACCCCGCCCGAGCCCACTCTTGCCACCCACCTCCGTGGCAGCGCTGATGGGCGGCAGCCCCAGGGACCGGGTCGTGCCCATGCCGTGGAGACCCGCCGTCTGGAAGCCGCTGGGCGTGCGCCAGGCCTGGCGGGACTCCCTACGGGCCCTCCTCTCCTCCTCCTCCGGGTCCAGAGGCCCCACTGTGGCGGACAGGTATTTCTGCGAATACGTGAACCTCCTGCCCGGCTCCTGTGAGCGAGCACAGATGGGCGGGCGTTGTGCCCTGGAGTGGGACAGGCACTAGGGCCCTGTCCCCTGGGTCAGAGGCTGCTCCTGAAGCGGCCAGTGATAGAGGGAAGTCTCGGCCCAGGAGAGGCCAGGGGCCTGCGGCCATTCACAGCCACACGCAGCTGGGCAGGCCCGAGTCCCCAGCTCCCGCTGTAGGTGGAGGGTGCACGTGTAGTGGGAACACAGCCGCTCCCCTGCACCACGCCAGCCACGGGGCCTCCCACCGCCCCGCCCTGCCGGCAGCGGGCATGTGGGGCTGCTCGGGCCCCGCGCCGCCACTCACCTTGGCCATCTCCCGACGCAGCTCCTTCTTGGCCAGCTCCGCGGAGTTCAGGGTCTGGGAGCTGTAGTTATGCACGGCGCCCGTGTTTGGGGCCGAGACCCGCATCACCCTCGCTGCAGAGCTGGGGGGCTTCCTGCCCACCCGGGAGGCCGCCGAGATGTTTCTCTGGAGAAGGAGACGCCGGTCATGCCCCATACAGGGCGCTTCTGCAGACAGTGGGTGTCGGCGAGGGGACCTCTGGGAGGCAGCCACACCCCCAGGTTCCTGCGAGCAGCCTGGAGCCCGCCCAGTGCGACAGACACAGCCGCACCGCCCACGCGGAGATGAGCGGGCTGCAGCGGGAGCCGTGGGCGGGGCCCGCAGTCTAGTCTGCAGAAGCCTCAGCACGCCTGTGAGCCACACGCACGGGCGGGGGGCCGGCGAGCGCCTCGCGGGGGTCATCGCGCCAGCACCCAGCTATGCTTGCGGTGGGGGCCCGGGTGCGCTGGCCCATCTGCACCTGGGAAAGGGCAAGCGCCCTGCTCAGCCTCGCCCCACGGCCGGCATGTGGGTGATGACCCGACACCAGGGTTCCTGCCTGTGCTCCTGACCCAGGGTGGGAAGCGGACAGTCGCCTGGGGGTGCAGACAGTGGCCGCGACTTTGTCTGGGGCCCTGCGGCTCTCCGCGGGCCTGGGCCTCACCGAGTGAGCCGTGCGCGTCATGGGAAAGGCCACACGTGAAGCCAGGTGGCTTGAAGGGGCAAGACAAGAAGGATCAGGATCACAGTCATTTAGCAGCACCAGGTGAAGATGTGAGCGCTGTGAGGCAGACGTTGAGACCAAAGCAAAAATACTGGCTGTGAAAACCTCAGGGTAAAGAGGAGACAAGTGGATGAGACACGCTGCCGCGGCGACACAGCTGCAGAATGAGCTGGGGAGCTGGGAGATCAGCCGGTCGATCCCGAAAGGCAACCTCGGATAAGAGGGTGACAGTAAGGACCCAGAGCGTGGAGGCTGAGAACACCAGAAGCGGCACCGAGAGGCAGAAAGGAGGGGCCGGGGAGCAGAGGAAAGGCCGCAGAGATGGCGTCGGAGTCCACACGGAGGGTGCAGGTCTGGACACAGGATTAAAGGCCTGAGGGGAGGAAGGGCAGGAGGGGCGCGCAAGCGTGAGTCAGCATCCTGGGGCAACGCGTGCACGCTCCTGCGTGACCGGGATGAGAGGCGGTCTCCGGCTTCCAGCCTACTGCTGTTTGACAATCCAGTCTCAAGATGAGCTTGTGTAAATGAAAGCTGAGAGGGGGTGGGGGTGTGAAGTAAGGGGCGGCCACGGAGGAGTATCTAGGGCTTTTCCAAAAGAGAGAGGGTTCATGACAGCTGCCTCAGGGCATTAGGTGCAACAGAGAACCGAGCCAGCCTTTTCAGGGGCGCGCCCAGGAGCTGCGGCGGATTCCAGGAATAGAGGTGGGGCCACAGACGCCACAGACACCAAGCTGCTAGAAGCCAGGCCGCCGGCGGAAACGCCCACAGTGGGGGCGACCCTCTGACCTCAGTCCACCCTCCCGTGAACCCAGGGCCTAAGGGGACGGTCCAGCGCGGAACTCGGCGATGTGCTGACCGTGCGGACACGGCCAGCGGGCTCATCTCACACGAAGGGAAGGAAGTGAGGAAGACTGGTGTCCGACCCTCTCCAGGAAAGGCTACCTTTTGTCTCCAAGGCCGGGGGCTCAGTGTGCAGGCTGTAAGGACGGGGGATAGAAGACACGGGGAGCCTGAGCCCTGAGCTCAGCTGCTCTGGCCCAGGTGTGGGGCTGGGGGTTGTGCAAGGCCGTCTCCTGGAGTCCTCAGCTTCTCAGTCCCTGATAGCTTTACTGCCCCAGGAGGAGGCGGGTGGGGTGCTAATCTGATCCTCGGTGGCTCTCCGTCCCCTCCGCCCTGCCCCCCCACCCAAGGGTTCGTCCGAGCCCCAGACCCCACAGGACTCTGAAAGGGATGAGACAGAAACGTGAAGAAGTGCGTGTGTGCGTTGCCTTGCTTCCTTCGTCTAACTTAGACACAGAAATCTGCGACCATTACTGTGCAAAAATGACCTCCTTCCTGACGGCTCGGCACGCTGCCCTGGCCCATCCCGCCCGTAAAGTAGACAGACAGCCTAGACAGCCTGCGCGCAAGTGCCTCCTTGGATCTGGCAGCTGTACACACTGCCGATCGAGCTGCGCTCCAGTGGAGCATCAGCTAGCATTCAAAGAAGGTGGAGGAAAACCGTGCCTCCTTTTGTCCCTCTGACCTCCCTCGGGTGGGGTCCACACCGCCCGACAGCCTCTACCGGGAGCCTCTACCGCCCGCTCGCCTGTGCCTGGCGCCAGAGTACCGAGCTGCATGTCAAGCCCTCAGGGACTCGCGTGGGCGCCCGAGTCAGGGGCTGGGGTTCCACCCTGCAGCCTCCCTCAGCCGGGCTGCTGCGGCCCGCCCGGGATGCATCTGCAGGGCAGGGCTCGTCGGGGAAGAAGCCGGGACATGCACGCCCGGGGGTGTTCACTCAGGCACACCCTGCTGGAAGGCACAGCTCTGGAGGCCCACCTGCCCTGAGAAACCACTTTGCCCAGGGCACCGGAGGCGGGCAAGGGAAGGTGCTGCCACCCTGTGGACACTTCCTGGAGCTACAGCTGGACCACCTGCGCTTCCGGCACCCTGCATTCATAAGGCCGGTGGGGGCAGGGGGCGGGGCCCGGCAGGCCATCCGAGCACAGCCCGCTTTCAGGAAGCCGCGGGCCACGGGGCTGGTTCCCTCGCGCCACTCTTGGGGGAAGGGAAGCAGGGAAAAAAGAAAAAGCCTGCACACCTCCAGCACAGGGAAAGCAGCCTGGCATCCTTCAGGACGGCAGGTGTGCCAATCAAAATGATGAGAAGCCAAAGCCACCAGTGCCCACGGCCCAGCCTCACAAGTCTACGAGAGCAATACACGCAGGACGGGGCCGGAGGCACGGCCACCTACCCCGAGGCTGTCACTGGGAATGCATACTGACCAGAGCCGTCCAGCAGAGGACAGGCTCCCCAGAACCCTGCAAGGAAGAAAGGGCGGGGGGGAAGCCAACCTAGTGAGACGAGCTATACCTGGGATCTGACGTGCCTACACCTGGGCCTGGATCCCGAGAAAACTGTCCCGTTTGAACTCAACAGAGGCACCCCAGTATTCACCTTGGCACTACTTAAAACGGTCAAGACGCAGGTACAAGTCTCCACCGACCGATGAGTGCGTGAACCACACATGGTCACTCTAGAGGATGGACCGACTGATTACTCAGCCATAAAAAACCGCCACTGAAATTACTCAATTATGCCACTGCAGAGAGATCCAACCAGTCCATTCTGAAGGAGATCAGCCCTGGGTGTTCTTTGGAAGGAATGATGCTCAGGCTGAAACTCCAGTACTTTGGCCACCTCATGCAAAGAGTTGACTCATTGGAAAAGACTCTGATGCTGGGAGGGATTGGGGGCAGGAGGAGAAGGGGACGACCGAGGATGAGATGGCTGGATGGCATCATGGACTCGATGGACATGAGTCTGCGTGAACTCCAAGAGATGGTAATGAACAGGGAGGCCTGGCGTGCTCCGCGATTCATGGGGTCGCGGAGAGTCAGACACGACTGAGCGACTGAGCTGAACTGAGCCACAAGGCTGGACCTTGAAGGATCATATGGTATGTCGAGTCAGCCAGATATAGCATATGCTTTCCATTCTACCAAAATGGAAAGAGAGATCAAAGTGACTAATTTAGTAAACAGAAACGCCCAGCTTTCTAACACAGACTCGAAAGGGCACCTTGAGTGGCCAATAGGAATTCAAAGTTGAAGATTAACATATATGGAGAAATCTGCATTTCTGATAGATAATCCAGGATCGGGGACCTGAAGTTCAGCACAGGGAACTATTCTTGTCCTTCCGAAATAACCTCTATAACTAAAGAATCCCAGAATAGCTATACTGTACGTATACATCATAACTAAATCAGGTGGTTTTACACCGACAAGCATCATTTTTCAAAGAGACTATACTGCTATGTAGCAAAGGCATGAGATTAAAGGAAAGAAAGAAAAGTCATGCTTAGTTTATTCTCTTCTGGCCCCGGCTGGCAGTCCGTCTCTGGAACCCGTCCAGCCCGGACTCCCATGGCGGGGCTGTGGGGGCGGCAGAGCTAGCGGCATCTGACCACAGCAAACATGAGAAGGCTCCTGGTGACAGCGGGAGACCCCTAAATGATGCAGGGGCTGTACACGCCCATGAAGCTATTGAGAAATCCACGATTTGACCTAAATGCACTGACAATGAGTAGATTTTGTGGATCTTAATATTAGCTACATCTTAGTATAAATAGGAAAAAATCATGGTTGGGCTTCAGTTAGTGATCTTACTATGAATAGATAGCTGAAAGTATTCTACAGTAGCAGTTCCTAAGACATTGAAAACAAATAGGGAAGATGTTTTAACACATTGTAAAAAGTAAAAAATTGAACTAGTGAATTAGGTAAACAGTAAAAGTAGATTGGTAAATAATCCAAGGAGTGTTTCTTCTGGGAAAAGCTGAGAAGGTGAACACCAGTGTAAAGAAACCACCTCCTTGTTGCTTTTCATAAAGAGCTCGTGGATATAAAAGCTACCAACTTCTGAAAGGTGTTTTTCACTAGAGGAGGGGCAGGGGCCCTACCCACCTAGACCAGAGGCCTACGCAGAATTCAAGGCATCACCCACAGGGGTGGTTTTTAAGCCCTTTCGGTTGGCACTGGTTAAGAGAGGTCTTTGACGATCAGGCCACACGCACCTGTCTTGCCGACTCCTCACCAGCTTCCCATTCTCCTGTTCCCTTCCCGTCTACTCACATTTTCTAACACAGATTACTTTATCTCCTGTGTTGCTTAGACACGACCTTGACAGCTTAAGCGAGGTATTTATTACATGCACGCGCGCACACACAGACAGGATGAGCTCTGCCAGGGCCAGAAGGAAGGAGGAAATGTGCGACCTGGGCGTGGCTGTGCCCTTCACCAAGCACTGCCTGGCCTGGGGTCCCTGGGTGGGGAGAGCACACAGGCCAGAGGCTGGCCGTCTCTTACAGCCCACTACATGGGCCGGCCCGGGAAGGCTCGCAGCTGGCACGGGGAGCGCCCACCTTACTCAGGCTCACCTTCTGGTCTCTGCTCTTCCGGATCACGTCGCTCCGCCACTGCAGGTACTTATCCTGGTGGGAGTGGATCTCCAACGCGAGGGTGGACTTCTGGCTCTGGGAGCTCTCGAGACTCGGGGCAGGGGCCACGGCCAGCAGCTTCCGCTCTGTGAGGTCTTCCTGGGACATGGGCATCCCAAACTCCTGGCTCAGCTCCTTGATCATGGCCGAGGAGGGCAGCAGGTCTCCGCGATCACCTCCCTGAGCCTGCAGCTGTAACGGCAGATGCAGTAGATCCTGGAAGGCAGAAGGGCCCCTGCTCAGCCTCACCCACCTGGCACCGCAGATCTTAGCAGGAGAGGGTGGAGAGCTGGCCCCAGGTCACAGAGCGCACACATGAGGTGTCAGATTCTGTCTGCTGCGCGCACTGGGGCAGGGCACGGGAGGAGGCCTCCTTCCCGGGCCTCCCAGGCCCCCACCACGCGCAGCCCCCCGTTCTCTTCTCGGCTCAGGTTGCCTTATTGCCTGCTTCGCATCAACCCCCCCGCCCCACTGTGCGCTGAAAGTCAACAGGCTGGCCGAAGGGGTGTGGGGCTCAGGGCTCCTCCCTGCCAGGGGAAGGGCACTAGGTACAGAGTCCCGAGTCAGCGCAGCTGCAAGGACGCCGCCCCCACAGGGGCGCCCCGTGTTCCCGGCCCTCCCGCTGCTCTAGGGCCGGCCGACTCCGGAGCCCGGGGACGCTGGGGGAGCGCGGCCGCCCGCACCTGCTCAGCGCCTGGAACACCCGCGGCGGGACGGCCTTGCGCACGTAGAGGGCCGCTTGCTTCACCAGCTGCGCCACCGGCCGGAACAGCCGCACGCGGTACAGGATCGTCTCCAGGTCCGCGTGAGGCGCTGGCGGAAGCGCAGCTCCGAGTTGTAGAGCGCCTTGACGGGACCCTGCTCCAGCCGCGGCACCCTGCAAGGCGACAGCGCGCCAGCCGGCTCCTGCCTCTGCCAGGGATGCTGGCGCCGAGAAGGCTCGGTCCCAGCGCCCGCCCCCGGCCCCCGGCCGCGCGTCCTGCCGCCCCTCCCGCGCCCCCCTGGCCCCGGTTGCTGCACTCGAGGCCCTGCCTCTCCTCGGACCCGGGGAGACGAGGGGCGGCCGCGCTGCGGGGCTGTGTGGGGCTGGGCTGTGGGGCGCGGCCCCCTGTGCTGGTTCTCCTGCTCAGGCTTTTCGCCCATTCTCCCACTGGGGCGTCTTCATCGTTCTCCTATTCTCTCCCAGGCACCTCTACACAGTCGTGAGCACTAGCTCCACACGCTGCAAACGCTTTTCTCACTTTGTGGCTTCTTTTTATGGGGTCTTTGGATGAACAGAGGTTGTTCAGGTTAATATCGCCCGAAGCTGTCGTTATCCTTTATTCTAATACCTCTGTCTTATTTAAGAAGTCTTTATTCAGAGATCATGAATATGTCCTCCTATCTTATCTGAAAGCTTTACAATTTAGCTTCTTAAAAAATAGGTTTTTCTTCTACAAGAAAGGCAAGAATATACAGTGAGGAAAAGACTGCCTTCAAGAAGGGTGCTGGGAAAGCAGCTACGTGTCCACAAATAAAACTAGAACATTTTCTCACACCACAGACAAGACAAACTCAGAGTCGCTCACAGGTCTACACGCAAGGCCCGGAACCGTAAAGCTGTTAGCACAGCAACCTCTTTGACGCTGCTCCTAGAAACATATATACATTTTGGTCTATCTCCCCGGTGGCTCAGAGAGTAAAGGATCTGCCTACAATGCAGGAGACCCGGGTTTCATCCCTGGGTCAGGAAGATTCCCTCGGAAAAGGGAATAGCAACCCACTCCAGTATTCTTGCCTGGAGAAGCCCACAGACAGAGGCGCCTGGTGGGGTACAGTCCACAGGGTCACAAAGAGTCGGATACGACTGAGCGATTAAACAGACACACACTCAGGCCAGGGAAACAGGAGCAGAAGCAAAACCAACGGACCTGATCAAACTCAAAAGCTTTTGCTCAGGAAAGGAAGCCACCAGCAAAGCATGAGGGCAACCTCCTGAATGGGGGGCACTTGCAAGTGTCAGAGCCAACAGTGATCCAGCATCAACACCCAGTATATGAAGAACTCATGCAGCTCCACGTTAGAAAGCCAGACAGCCCAATTAAAAAATGGACGCAGGCCCTGAAGAGGCATTCTTCCAAAGAAGATACACACATGGCCACCAGGTATAGGAAAATACGTTCAATATTATTAGGAAGACGTAAATCAAAACCACAAGATAGCAGCTCACACCCATCAGAATGGCTGTCGTCACAAAGATGAGAAAGAAAGCGTCAGGAAGGACGTGGAAAAGGGGAACCTGGGCATGCTTCTGGTGAGAATGTAAACTGACCACTGAGGAAGACAGCAAGGAGGGTCCAACTCCCAGATGATCCAGGAATTCCACTCCTGGATATTTATCCAAAGAAAAAGCAAAACGATCCTTTCAAAATATATATGCCCCCAATTTACAACAGCCCACATATGGCTGCTCTAAGTGCCCATCAAGAGACGAAAGGATGAAGGTGTGATCTATAGATACACCAGAGTATTACGCAGCCATGAGAGAGGATGAGATTCGGCCACACGCACCCAGCTGGATGGGCCCATCTTGCACTTCATGATGTAAGTCAGAGAAAGACAAACCTGTCATGTTTTCACTTACGTGAAATTTGAATTTGAAAACTAAAATGAACCACCAAAAGACTTTTTGGTGAAATCTGAGTAAAAGAGACAACTGCAGTCTAGTTAAATTGTAACATGTCCACCACTTCCCTGGAGGCTGAGTGGTAAAGAACCCACCTGCCAATGCAGGAGATTTAAGAGATGTGGGTTTGATCCCTGGGTGGGAAAGATCCCCCGGAGAAGGGAATGGCAACCCACTCCAGTGTTCTTGCCTGGAGAATGCCACAGAGGAGCCTAGTGGGCTACAGTCCATGGGGTCACAAAGACTCAGATGCGACTGAGACTCTCTCTCTCTCACACACACACACACACACACACACACACACAACACTGAATCAACGGATGCCTCCCACCAGCAGCGACACTGAGCCTGAGCTTGACATCGAGAGCGCCTCCACCGCCCTGACGGCAGCCCACGTACCGGCTCTGGTGACGGGCCCACAGCTGCTGGAGGCCGTGGTCGGCCAGGCCCTCCAGGATAAGGAGGTGGACCTTCCCGTCCAGCAGGTGGATGCCAGTGAGCACGTCCAGGTCGGGCTGCTCCTGGGTCTTCATCCGGATCTTGAAGGCGGACAGGATCTGCTGGATGTCCTCCAGCGGGTAGGAGTCCAGGGCCAGGGCCCTGGCGTTGATCACAGTGACGTCCTGCAGGAGGCTGTGCAGCAGGGAGACCCGCCTGGACGCGAACACGAAGATCACGCGGCCGAATGGGGAGAGCGCGGGGTCGGCGCCACCTGGCCCTCTGCGCAGTGGCACCGCCACGTCCACCCGCAGCTTCAGCAGGCAGCTGGCCCCCACGTAGTCCCCCCGGCGGCATCAGGCCACACGGCACGCCATCCCCGGCCCCCACTGCATGCCCGCTCCTGCGGCCGTGGCCCGGGGGGCGGCCCAGGGCTCGCAGCTGTGCACAGGGGCGGCCAGGTTCAGGCACTTGTGGCCGAGGAGGAGGTCGGCGAAGCTGACCCGGGCCACACCGTGCGGGTCCCACATCTTCTCCTGGGTGTTAAAGGGGTTGCTCTCCGTGTCTCCTGGGGAGATGAGGGCCTGGAGGTTGAGGTATGCGTCCAGGGGGTCCTCCCCAACAGGGTGGGCTTGCGGGAACAGCTCTCGGACTTGCGGTCCCGGTCGTGCACTTCCACTACCATGGGGGACCCTCCAGGTACTCCCTCAGGTCGCTGGGGTGCACGGCCCCCAGGAAGATGACGTTGACATCCTGGAAGTACACGTGGCTCCCGTGCGGCTGGCCCTGCGTGCAGTGCACCGGGGCCCTGTGGAACTGGTACCTGCAGTACACAGGGCTGCACAGCCGCTGTGGACAGCAGGGCCGGGGGTCACCCCCTGTCCCCATGCCCCTCCCCCTCCAGGCGGCCCCCACCCAGCGGCTCAAATCCCAGCACCAGCTCATCGCCCCCCCGCCCCCCACAACCGACAGCCCCCATGGTCTCCAGTTCATCATCCACAAGCCCCAAGGACAGAGCCCGCTCTTCAGGCCCCTGTAAGGACCCAGGGCCACATATAGGGCCCCAACCTGGCAGCTGGGAGGGAGCCCCAAGGTCCCCCCCGCACCCCCTGGGATGGTCAGTGCCTCGTGGACAGGCCCCGTGCCTCCTCTCGTCCTGGGGCCAGGCACAAGGAAGGCGGAGAGGAAAGGCCTTCAGGACAGGGAACCCGTGCGTCCCAGACAGGCACGTCGGGGGGCTGGCAGGGGTCACCCTGAGCACACAGAGCGCCCATGCAGAACTGGGGTCTGGTGTAAGAGGCCTGGCAGGTGCAGGCCTGTGTCCACACGGAGACAGGGGAGCTTGCATGCACTAAGCCTCCAGCATCAGAAGCTGCCCGTTCACACAGCGTGTGGTCAGAACACACACCGCCACTACCAAGGCGCTGTTTATGTTTCTGAAATAAAGGCCGATGCTGAAATTATCTGAAAATAGTCCTGGGTGGGTTGGCATGGCTTCCCTGGCACCCGGAAGAAATAAGAAGCCTTTCTGGAGAAATCCACTTCCAAGCCTGGCCTCAGAGAATTCGCACTGAGAGACCTCAGGCTGGGGGACTCCTGGCCCCAGGAACATGACACCCTCTGGGCCTGGCTGAGCGGCCCTAAGTGGTGAGATGGGGCTGACGAGGGTGCTTGTCATCAGGGCCCCAGGGACGGGGGGATGGTGGGTGAGACGCGGTCGGCCAGGAAGGGTCCCTCTGCCCCAGCCGGCCCAGCTCGCGCTCACCTCCAGCTCCTTGATGGGCACGGGCTGCGACGGGAGGGAGGAGACGCACTTGATCTTTATGGTCATGGGGTTCAGATCCTGCTTCTGCTCTTCCGTCATGAGGGGAACCTCAGTTTTCAGGGTCAAGAAACAATCTAAGATGCTGGCTGACCTCCCGCTGCCATGGCTCACGACAGACTGCCATCCTGAGGACAGACAGACAGGGCGAGCCAATTCCCAAAGACAGCCCTGAGACCAGGACAGAGGGGCCGGGGACCCGAGGGCCGAAGACAAGTCAGACCTCGAGGAGGAAAACCCGAGATACCGGCCACAACCGGGGGCGCCCACAGGCACCACACCAGCACCCCTTTCTCCACTGGGGCCTCACAGGTTCCCGAAGGGGATCTAAGTGTGTGCCTTTTTAAAAACACTCGTTTCTTTAGCTCTGGCTGGGCTGGGTGCTGGGTCTCCACGGCCGTGTGGGTGTCCCCCGCTTGTAGCTGAGCGGGGGCCGCTCCCCTGGTGGCAGGGCCCTGGCTTCTCTCGTCGCAGAGCAGGGCTCTGGGCACATGGCCGGGGGCAGCTGCGGCGTGTGGCTCATTCGTTGCAGTCCTGCAGCAGTGCGACTGCAGAAAGGAAGCAGGACCTGGCCTGCTGCAGGGCACACTGGCTGGGAGAGCACTTCTCTCCTGAAAGGGGCCCAGACATCTCAGCGGGAGGAGACATACTGGGGAAGGCAGGAAAAAAAAAAGCTAAGCCCCAGCCCTGCAAGCCGAGGGGCCTGGTTAGTTTCAAACCCCAGATCTGTTAGTCGCCATGTGACCTACAAGCAGTCACACGCTCTCGTCCTCGTGTGCAAGAGGGACAGAGATCCTGCCCGTCTCAGGGTGAAGAGGAGGACAACAGCTGGCGTGCGGGAAGGTGATGGACTCGTAGGCTCTGCTAGCATGGGGTCCGTGCACAAAAAGACCGATTTGCTCCTGTTCACGAGGCTGGTAAGTATGTGTTTAGGGCATTCACACTCAGAGAGAGCAGCTGCTTCCAGAACAAGCCCCGGGCACAGACTGGGCACATCTGCGGGGGCCACAGGCACCTCCGGGAGGACCTTTCCCTGCGCCCTCGAGACTCTGTGACAGACCAGCTGCTTAAGGCCGTCACCGACCATGACCGATGTGCTAGGACTGCGTCAGCCGTTTCATAGAAGACGGCCCAGCTCAGGGCTCTCCCGTGCATGTTCAGCCCAGTTCAGTCCCAGCTTAGGGCTCTCTAGTGCAAGTTCAGCCCAGTTCAGTCCCAGCTTAAGACTCTCCAAGGCAAGTTCAGCCCAGTTCAGTCTCTCAGTCATATTCGACTCTTTGCAACCCCGTGGACCGCAGCACAGCAGGCCTCCCTGTCCATTACCAACTCCCAGAGTTTGTTCAAACTCAGATGTCCATCACATCAGTGATGGCATCCAACCACCTCATCCTCTGTCATCCCCTTCTCCTCCTGCCTTCAATCTTGCCCAGCATCAGGGTCTTTTCCAGTGAGTCAGTTGTTCGAATCAGGTGGCCAAAGTATTAGAGTTTCAGCTTCAGCATCAGTCCTTCCAATGAATATTCAGGACTGATTTCATTTAGGATGGACTGGCTGGATCTCCTTGCAGTCCAAGGGACTCTCAGGAGTCTTCTCGAACACCACAGTTCAAAAGCATCAATTCTTCAGCACTCAGCTTTCTTGACAGTCCAACTCTCCCATCCATACATGACCACTGGAAAAACCATAGCCTTGACTAGACAGACCTTTGTTGGCAAAGTAATGTCTCTGCTTTTTGAAATGCTGCCTAGGTTGGTCATAACTTTCCTTCCAAGGATCAAGTGTCTTTTAATTTCATGGCTGCAGTCATCACCTGCAGTGATTTTGGAGCCCAAAAAAGTCTCTGAGTTTCCATTGTTTCCCCATCTATGTCCCATGAAATGATGGGACCAGATGCCATGATCTCTGTTTTCTGACTGTTGGGTTTTAAGCCAATTTTTTTCACCCTCCTCTTTCACTTTCATCTAGAGGCTCTTTAGTTCTTCACTTTCTGCCATAAGGGTGTATCTGAGGTTATTGATATTTCTCCCGGCAGTCTTGATTCCAGCTTGTGCTTCATCCAGCCTAGCATTTCTCATGATGTACTCTGCGTATAAGTTAAATAAGCAGGAGGACAATATACAGTCTTGACGTACTCCTTTGCCGATTTGGAACCAGTCTGTAGTTCCATGTCCATTTCTAACTGTTGATTCTTGACCTGCATACAGGTTTCTCAAGAGGCAGGTCACGTGGTCTAGAATTCCCATCTCTTTGACGAATTTTCCACAGTCAAAGGTTTTGGCGTGATCAAGAAAGCAAAAGTAGATGTTTTTCTGGAACTCTTGCTTTTCGACGATCCAGTGGAAGAGTCTCAAGAGTCTTCTCCAACACCATGGTTCCAAACCATCAATCTCATGCTATTATATTTTATGGGAAAAGAAGCCTGCAGTTGGCTCGATGAGCCACGGCCATCTGCAGTTCGTGGCCGCAGACCGTGGCGTCGGTGCCGTGGTCTCTCTGCTTCCCTCACTGGAGGCGCCTGTGCGCAGCTGCCCCATCAGCAGCCGTCCGGGCAGAGGAGCAGCCTCCTCACCAGCAGCCTGTCTGATCCCGCCACGTGCAGCCCTCCCCTCAGAGCCATTCACACACAGCATCTTTTGTGATCCGTGCTACCCCCTGGGGGAGGAAGTCACTGTCCCCATTTCACAGATGAGGACACTGAGGCTCAGAGAAAGCAGGCAACCTGCTGGGAAGCGGCTGAGCCAGAATCACAGCTGGCGTGTCACTCCTGCACTCGCTGTCAGCGTGTACAAGGCCATCACGGCAGAGCTCACGGGGAGGGGTGCCCAGGCACCTCTCAGCTTTGCCTGCTAGACACGCCCCTCCAGCAGGCGTGTCTTCAGTCGGGCATCCCTCTCCCCTCACTGCAAAGTCAGGGGCCGGCCAGGCAGGTCCCCAGGGCCCACCCCCTGGAGCAGCAGCGGTTCAAGGAAGCAGGGTGAACCCAAGACGCTGCCCCAGGCGGGGTCTCGGGGCGGCTGCATGGAGGCGTGGCCCTTCTGGACAGGGCTCGGGCAGTGCATGAGGAGCCCCTGAAAACTCACTTTGGGTGGAACTGATCTTCAGAAATCTGTCTGGAAGCGCGAACTGAAAAGTTAAGAGTGTTTCCTCGAAACTATCAACATCAACCCAAGTGCCTATGGGAAGAAGAATTTTCCCAGCATTCCTGACCCTGAGAGTCTACCTAAACTTCCCCTTCAGATCATCCAGAAGACGGGCGCTAGTCCACCCTGATGGTCAAAAAACCCAGAGTGCAGTAAGTCTGGGATGCCCTTCTCTGACACAAGGAGGATTCCCTCCACGCTACCTTTTTAGGACAAAGTCAGATAATTTTACTCAATCAGCTAATTTTTTCCATCCATGGACAAAATACCTATTTATTTTCGATCAAACCTTGTTTATAAATTGGGGTGGATCTTGCAAAGCAAGATTCAAACCCTTGTTCTGCCCCTAGGCTGTGTGTCCTCAGGGAAGTTCCACACTGAAGAAACAGTGATAACCACACCCTCTTCCAGCAGCACCGGCTCCACCCGTTCACTGGGTCATAGTTTGTGTAAACCCTGCTCACTCGTCCTCAATTCCTATACCGGATGCCCTTGGGAACAGTGTCATGCAAAGCAGCATTTTAGCAAATAAACCTGGGCCGTCTGTTACCCTCACGTGTTTGCTGGGACTTTGCGATCAGACCTGGGCTGGAATCCTGGGTTCGATTGCTCGCTGTGGGGTCCCCGGACGGTGCGTGTGGCCTCTCCGTGCCTCCGTGTCTGGCCCTGAACAGTGAGGCCGCTCACCCTCGGTGTGCAGAGGTGGCGCCGGGCGTCCGTCAGTCACAGCCCGCCTGCCGGGACGCTGGGCACCTACCTGCCAGGAGCGGCAGGACCTCCAGCTGGACGGAGAAGCTGCCGTGCTCGCGGGGGCCTGCCAGCCGCACAGCCGCGGCCCCCCTCCCCGTGAGACGGCCTCTTCCTCCTCTGCGCCTTCCTCCTGCCGTCCGACTCTTTCCGCTTAGCTGTGAGATCAGAGGAAGGGAAGAGCGTCAGGGAGGGCTCCCTGCGGTCAGAGGCTCCTGGCCCACCCCAGCGGCGTCCACCTGTGGAGAGCAGCAGGAATGCGGGGGCGTCCTGGTCCCCCACCCACCGCTGCCCAGGGCCTGCCGGGCCACCAGCCACGGCAAACACCCGAGTCCTCCACGCTGGCCCTTAACCGCAGCGCAGGGCTGACGGCTGGGCCCTGGAGCTGAGCCATCACAGTCCCAGAACCAGCTCCTTGCCTCCTGCAGGGCAAGCGCTGTAACCAATCTGAGCCTCAACCCCCCGTCTGTCGAAGAGAGAAGGGAAACGCCCGTGAGGCTGGGCCCAGAGCCCAGCTCGGACGACAGGACGCAGGCGCCAGGCGAGTAAACCCGCAGCTACCGGCTCTGTGGCAGAAAGACCGACCGGGGGCCGACCACGCTGGGCAAACGCCCGGGGGCAGGCACACGAACGGGGCGCGATGGGGCCCGAGGGAGCATTTCCGACCAGCGGGGAAGGGGGCACGGGGTGACCAAGGACACCGACTGTCCCTGAGGAGGCAAGGTGGACCGCGCGGCCCCTCGCGCCACGCGCAGGGCGAGCCGCAGGCCAAGGATGGAGAAGGAAAGCTTCACGACGGTCAGACGCACACGTGGGAGACCAGGCTGCCGTCCGCATAAGCACAAGTTTCTAAACCTCTCCCCCGAGGTACCAGCTGGGGAAGGACAGGGGACTGCCTGCCACGCGTGACGAGACAGCCTCTGCAGGGGATCGGTGAGACACAGCCCAGCCTGCGGCGCTTCCAGCGCGTGAACTACGCGGAATTACTCAAAAGACCCTAAAAGTAAGGCCTGGGGACAATAGGAAAAATCATTTCAACCCAATAGGACAACATAAATGAAAACGCACACACAGGGCGATGACCCCCAGACGCTCCCGACCCCGCGGACCAGGAACCGGGCCCTGACTCTGCCAGCGAGGCGACGCAGAGGAGAAGTAGGGACTCTGGGTGCTGCCGTCAGGAGGGCGAGGAGGTACAACCAGGACTAAACCAGCAGCATCTCCCGAGGGAACAGCGAGCGCGTCCCACACCCGGGAACCCGCAGGGCAGGTGCCCAGAGCCCCCTGTGTGTGCTGGAGCCCCAGCAAGGACGGGCACTGCCACTGGCAGCAATATGGAACTGGTGGCCAAAAGATGGCTCTCAGCAAGGCCAGGAGGGGCGAAGAGGCCGGACTGGTGTCAGGCAGTCAGCTCAGCCGCTCAGGCGTGTCTGACTCTTGGCGACCCCATGGACTGCAGCACGCCAGGCCTCCCTGTCTGTAACAGCTCCCGGAGCCTACTAAAACACATGTCCATCGAGTTGGTGATGCCATCCAACCATCCCATCCTGTCATCCCCTTCTCTTCCTGCCTTCAATCTTTCCGAGCATCAGCGCCTTTTCCAATGAGTCAGTTCTTTGCATCAGATGGCCAAAGGATTGGAGTTTCAGCTTCAGCATCAGTCCTTCCAATGAATATTCAGCACTGATTTTCATTAGGATTGACTGGGTGGATCTCCTTGCTGTCCAAGGGACTCTCAAGAGTCTTCTCCAACACCACAGCTCAAAAGCATCAATTCTTTGGTGCTCAGCTTTCTTTATGGTCCAACTCTCACATCCATACATGACCACTGGAAAAACCATAGCTTTGAGTAGACGGACCTTTGCTGGCGAAGTAATGTCTCTGCTTTTTAATAAGCTGTCTAGGTTGGTCATAGCTTTTCTTCCAAGGAGCAAGTGTCTTTTAATTTCACAGCTGCAATCACCATCTGCAGTGATTTTGGAGCCCAAGAAAATAAAGTCTCTCACTATTTCCATTGTTTCCCCATCTACCCATGAAGTGATGGGACTAGATGCCATGATCTTAGTTTTATGAATGTTGAGTTTGAAGCCAACTTTTTCACCCTCCTCTTTCACTTTCATCAAGAGGCTCTTTAGCTTTTCTTCGCTTCTGCCATAAGGGTGGTGTCATCTGTGTGTCTGAGGTTACTGATATTTCTCCTGGCAATCTTGATCCAGCTGTGCTTCCATGCAGCCCGGCATTTCACATGATGTACTCTGCACAGAAGTTAAATAAGCAGGGTGACAGTATACAGCCTCGACGTACTCCTTTCCCAATTTGGAACCAGTCCATTGTTGCATGTCTGGTTCTAACTGTTGCTTCTTGACCTGCATACAGATTTCTCAGAAGGCAGGAAAGGTGGTCTGGTATTCCCATCTCTTCAAGAATCTTCTACAGTTTGTGGTGATCCACACAGTCAAAGGCTTTGGCACAGTCAATAAAGCAGAAGTAGATGTTTCTCTGGAACTCTCTTGCTTTTCTGATGATCCAGTGGATGTTGGCAATTTTATCTCTGGTTCCTCTGCCTTTTCTAAAACCAGTTTGAGCATCTGGAAGTTCACGGTTCATATACTGTTAAAGCCTGGCTTGGAGAATTTTGAGCATTACTTTGCTAGCATCTGAGGCGAGTACAATTGTGCGGTAGTTCGAGCATTCTTTGGCATTGCCTTTCTTTGGGATTGGAATGAAAACTGACCTTTTCCAGTCCTGTGGCCACTGCTGAGTTTCCCAGATATGCTGGAATATTGAGTGCAGCACTTTAACAGCATCACCTTTTAGGACCTGAAACAGCTCGTACTGACACAAATGCACCCCAGGAGAAGAGGCAGGCTCAGGGCCTCCTTGGCGCGTCTGACTCTCTGTGACCCCACGGTCTGCAGCCCCCCAGGCTCCTCTGTCTGTGGGGATTCTCCAGGCAAGAACACGGGGTGGGTTGCCATTCTCTCCTCCAGGGATCTTCCCAACCCAGGGATGGGTTAAGGAGACGCTCTGCTGTGGGGGGAGGCGTGGGGGGCAAGCGTCCTGTGTGCTGGCTCTAGGACCCTGGAGAGGCAACAGTTTGCTGAAGACCTGGTGCGGAAATCTAAGCCAAGGAGGAGGAGGTGGACTCAGGGATCCGAGGATCCTCGCTGGGAGCCTGACTCTCAGATACACGCTTCAAGAGCGGCTCCTGGGACCTGGGAAGCAGTTTCCCTGGTTCCACCCTAAGAAGCACACACCTTCTCAGCTTCCAAAGAGTCCCTCCACACATGCCACAGCCCACATGCCTACCCTACACGGCATCGACCACACGGAGGTGTGATTAATTTTCTGGACGTCTGTGGTATTACAGATTTTCATGTCCCCCATTCCCTGGTGACTGAGATGCTTAAGAATCCGCTTGAATGTGGGAGAGCTGGGCTTGATCCCCGGGTCGGGAGGATCTCCCAGAGGAGGGCATAGCCGCCCACTCCAGCACTCTTGCCTGGAGGATCCCATGGACAGAGGAGCCTGGCAGGCTGCAGCCCACGGGGCCACAGAGTTGGGCACGACTGAGCTGCTCAGCACATGCGCACAGCACAATGGGCCGGGAGCAAGAACGGGTGGGCAGCCCAGCGGCCGGACAGCGAGACAGACTGGTCAGTTCAAAACTGCACAGAGTCCTGTTCACTTCTGATTAACATGGGAACCTATCGAAGAATTCTGAATTTGAAACATTTCATAATTCTCTTTCAGGTCCAGTCACACTATAAAGTTCCAAAATCCCATCCTGACTTACTCTGAAAGTTCTGCTTCTCTAACAGGTTTGTCAAGCTGCCGAATGGCGGCTTCTCAGCTAGCTCCTTCGCCTCCCCTGCGGCTGCCCCTCCCAAAGGGGTAACCGGTTTGGAATCACCCCATCTAGAAAATGCAAAAAGAGAAAAAGAAAGGCGAGTGAGGCAAATTAGGGATCGGAGCTAAGAATCTATCTACTGGATTGAATGTAAGTAGATTCTCAAAAGGATGATACTGCCTTCCTTTAAACGACTGCCTCACATTTCAGCGCGCATTCGAGTCACCAGGGACTGCTGCTGCCAAAATGCAGACTGTAGTTCAGCAAGCCTTGGGTGGCCCTGAGACTCCCATCTCTCACAAAGTCCCACTAATGATGAGGCTAGGCCTCTGCAGACAGCCTTGCACTATCAATCATGATGATTCAAAATATATTATTGATCAAAATAAAATCAACTGAAAACTCTAAAATATCTAGGAATTCACTTACAGGAATTACCCACAACATCTACAGAAAAAAAAATCAACCCTATTAAAAGTCATGAAGGAGGAACAGAATTAGGTGAAAAGATATGCCATGGTCATGGATGGGGACTTCATAATGTAAAAATGTCAATTCTCTCCAAATAAATCTATAAATTCCTGCAAAAAAACTTTTAACCAACATTTTCAAACGATGTGTTCCGAGTCACTGCTGCAGAGAAGAAACCAATGCCGAGTTGTAAATCTCCTGGACTTCAATACGATTTTTGCTTAATGACAGTTCTCTTGGTCCTTCCCGTGCCATTTCCCCAAGTCACCAGGTGGATCTCCCTTCTCCCCCTGGTCCCCACAGCGTCTGAGAAGTCTCCTTCTCTGGTTTCCCCCCTTGGCTCCAGGAGGTCCAGGAGCAACTGCCCTCCCAACAGGAGGCGCAGTGGCCTCGGCTGTGCAGTGGTAGGGGCTGGGATCCTGGCTTTACCAACACCCCCAAGCCTCCCAAGGATTCTGGTTTTGTAAGTTTGTGCCAACCATTTAGCCATGAATCCCTTTATGGAGAAAATGGAGATGTTAACGCCACCCTCCCAGAGCGACGAAGCTGACAGTAATATGAAATGCACTAAACGGCACCCCACTCCAGCACTCTTGCCTGGAGAATCCCACGGGCGGAGGAGCCTGGTAGGCTATAGTCCATGGGGTCGCAGAGTCGGACACAACTAAGCGACTTCACTTTCACTTTCACCGTGTGCAGAAGCAGGGGCCTGAGGCATAACACAGGCTCAGAGGACTCAGAGTACCTTTCTCGGTTCTGTGCCCCATGTGGACTGCATGAGCTCCTGGTTAAGTGAAGCTACCAGAACTCCACGCAACTCTGGGAGGGGGGCTTGCGGGGCAAGAAGAAGAGGAGGCCCCTTTCCCACCCCCCAAAACAGCACAGGGCCCTTCTTACTGGACTGTGGCAAGCTCTTCCGACCTGAGTAGCTTTTCATGGTCCTCGGGGCTCCCAGGAAGAGTTTCCGCATCTGCTGGGAGAGAAGCCAACCACATGAGCCAGCGTCTCCAAGCCTCCCACCCTGTACGAGCTCGCCAAGAACGAGGGCCCTGGACATGCTTGCGGTGCCAGCCCCTGAGCCGCGGTCCCCAAGCGTTCAGCGCAATGTCTGTGGATAATACACGACTAAGTGGATGAATATACAGATCACTACGATTATTCGGACAAACGGAGGCAAGACGAGGCCTCTAAGTCCTTAGGTAACAATCACAGAGAACGAAACAGAAGTCTGTTATCCATCCACGCGGCCGCTTCAGCACTGTTTCTACTAGAGACTGTTGAAAACGCTCCCAAGTTTCCTTTATTCCCACCAACAGCAAGCAGTGAAGCAAGTCACAGCGGTGCTAGCCAGTGAAATACTACAAAGCTGCACAACAAGAAGTTTATGGAAAGTAGTCAGGGAAATAGGTGATGATGCCATGATCTCACACGAGGAGATTATATTCCCAGAATAACCTCATCTGTATTAAAAAAAAAAAAAAGCATAAAAACGAAAGAATCTGCCATAACAGGATAACCAAGATATTGCAGCGTCTGTTCCTGGTGACCAAACAATCCCTTACATTCCCTGCTTGCTTTACACTTTTCTGTATTTACTGACTATTCTAAAAAACAAACAAAAGCTGTGTAATATCTCCACTGAGAGAAGGGTTTTTGTAAGTGACCAAAATGAAAGAATCAGCTACAGCGACTGGCCGGGTGGGTGGGGAAGCACACTCACCTCGGAGCGCGAGGCGCCCTGCGGACGCCAGTGCACCCGCCACCCGGGACCCCCGCCGCCGCCCTCCCGCCGGCCGCCTCCACTCGCCCTGCGCTGGCTTCTCGAGCTTCTCCGGAGTGCGGTCCTGGCACTGCTCCTCTTTGACGTGAACGCCCTGTTCAAACAATCTTCTCTGACTTAAAACCACATTTTCACTTCCTCTGGAACACAGGAGGAGACAGCATCGCTGACTCGGCTCATCAGAAACACACTTACTGCTAACCCACCAGGTGAGTGTCCCTCCCGGGCGCTGGAGCGGGAAGACAGGGGAGCCGCGGCCGGAGCCGCCCCCAGCCAGCACACGCCCACCCCGCCGGCTTCTCCCCGGCGAGCCCCTGGGCCGCGCCTGCGGCTGCGGTGGACGCTCACCCTGCACTGGAAGGCAGGCGCCACCGCCTGCCCGCCTCACAGACGCTTCCTCACCCTGGTGTGGTCAGGGGACCCACCCTTTACCAAGGGCGGCGCCCCTCGGGCTCTCTCCCAGCTGCCAGCGGGGGCGGAGGGGCAGAGCAGAGGGAGAGAGGTGAAAGCAGACAGACAGGTGAGACTGGGCGCAGCACGGGAGGATGGATGGCACCCTGGGAACGAGAAACTAGGCCAGAGCCCCCAGTGCCGCGAGGCTGGCCCTGCGGTGCGGAGAAGCCTCGCGTCTGCAGGGGCCGGGGGCTGGACCCGGGGTGCAGGTGATGGTGGCGGTGAGAAAGAAGGCTGGGGGCGGCGGGGGCACAGTGCCTTCGAGACTGGACTCGGATGTCACACTTGGGTCCCGAAGACGCTGGGCAGCCGTGAGAAGCCGCAGAGCTGCCAAGCGCCAGGGTCTCAGGCGTGATACAGGAAGGTCAGGGAGCGCGGCGGCAGAGAGGAGACAGGAAAAAGGTGCGTGCAGACAGAGGAGGCAGGCGAGGGCGGAGAGCCCGGGAGAGCCGCACCAGGCAGGGCCCCCAAGCCGGCGCTGGGCCGCGGGCAGCGGCGGCCGCGAGTGGCGGGCACGGCAGGAGCAACGCTGAGAGCGACGGAGGGTCGCTGCGCTCACGGGCGGGGCTCGGGCCCCCGAGAACCAGACGCGGCCCACGAGGGGACCCGGCCTTCTGCGGTCACCTGGGGAGAGGCCGCCACGCCCTGGGACGCCTCACGCCAAACCCAGACCCCCGACTCACCGAGAGAGCCCATGTCTTCCGTAAACCCGGAAGGCTTTAGCCGGTAATACTTGACTCTCTTCGAAACCTTTTCCTTGGCATCCCAGATCTTCACGGTAATTTTGTGAAAATTTATTTTCTTCAGTAACTCCTTGGTCACGTTGATGTTGAAAGCTTGGGTCCACGACACCCAGACCCTGTCCCCTTCTTGCCACGGCCTGATGGTCTGTGTGAAAGGACAGGAGACTCTCAGGGGCCAAGATCTGACCGCCGGCGCGGCAAGCAGGGCCCGGCCCTCCGCCTGTCTCTGTGTCCCGACCTCACCCGGCTCCCAGCCCACGTCGGGAATCAGGAAATGGGTGCCGTGAACAGGGGCTCGCGCGCCTCTGGGATCCTCAGAAAAATAAAAGTGAAAGCAATTCCTGCAGAGATGTGCTCCCCAGGGGCTCGCCACCCCGCCCTGAGCCCGTCCTGGCGCAGCGAGCCCGCACGCAGGAGCAGAGGCCTGTGCTCGCGCGCATACACGAGGAAACAGCGAGAGCTGCCAAACCTTTGCTAAGGTTGAAAATCCCTGCACAGACGATCCTCGGGCCACTGTTACCAGGCCCGTGCACGCTGCCATTTGGCAGGTCTGGGACGGGGCCCAAGGCCTTGAATTTCCAGCAAGTTCCAGGAAAGCCAGCATCCTGTGTGGCTCCTGCTGTTTCTTGTGGTTATCATACTACATGCAAGGCCACACACACAGACACACACACGGAGACACACACACAGACACATACACACGGAGACACACAGAGACACACACAGACACACATACACATGGAGACACACACACGGAGACACACACAGAGACACACAGACACACACAGAGACACACACACAGAAACACACGCAGAGACACACATACAGAGACATACAGACACACACACACACAGACACACACACAGACAGACACACACAGACACACACAGACACACACACAGACATACACATGGAGACAGACACATGGAGACACACACACAGACACACACATACAGAGACACACAGACACACACACGGAGACACACACACGGAGACACACACACACAGACATACACACAGAGACACACACACGGAGACACACAGACACACGGAGACACACACACGGAGACACATACAGAGACACACAGACACACACAGAGACACACAGACACACAGAGACACACACACAGAAACACACGCAGAGACACACACTGATACACACACACAGACACACAGAAACATACACACACAGACACACACATACAGAGACATACAGACACACACACAGAGACACACACACGGAGACACACACGGAGACACACACACGGAGACACACAGACACACACACGGAGACACACACACAGACACACACATACAGAGACACACAGACATACACATGGAAACACAGTCACACACAGACACACACACGGAGACAGACACACAGAGACACACACAGACACACAGACACGGAGACACACACACACACAGACACACATGGAGACACACAAACACACACACAGAGATGCACGCATGCACGGCCACCTTCACTCCCGAGTCCAGGAACACTTTGGCCACGCCTGGGAACAGCAGCACGTCGACTCTCCTGGGCTCCGCGTCGCCGGGCAGCAGGGCGCACTCGGCGTGGCAGTAATGCTGGGCCTTTGCAACGGGCTTGTCCGTTTTAGGCTGCCGCCTGTATTTTTCGACCAAACTTGAATATTTCCCCCTTATGACCTAGAGGACACAGATGGAGTAAGTCCCGTCCTAACCTCACGCGGGAAGGCAGAGCCATCTCCATGACTCACTGCTCCCAAGGAGAGCCGGAGGCTGGGGGTGGGGGGGCCTGTGCAGCCACCTGCCTGCGTGAGGATGTGTGTTGGGCCCTCCGCTCATGACTCTGAGGTCAGCATCTCCATAAAGGTGTTAAAACCAAACATCATGATGGGATTTGTGCAACATCAGCGGCGTGAACGGGACAACACAGTAGGGCTCTGCAGGGGCGGGTACCCTGGGGGGCATCCTGAGGGGCATCCTGGGGGCATATCCAGCACCCTGGGGGTATCCTGGGGGGTACCCTGGGGGGTACTCTGGGGGCATCCTGGGGTGTATCCTGAGGGGTATCCTGGGGGCATCCTGGGGGTATCCTGAGGGGTATCCTGGGGGGCACCCTGGGGGGCATCCAGCACCCTGGGGGTATCCTGGGGGGGTACTCTGGGGGTACCTGGCACCCTGGGGGCATCCTGGGGGCACTCTGGGAGCATCCTTGGGGGTATCCTGGGAGGCACCTAGGGGGCACCCTGGGGGGGTATCCTGGGGGGCACCCTGGGGGCATCCTGGAGGGGCATCCAGCACCCTGGGGGTATCCTGGGGGGTACCCTGGGGGCATCCTGGGGGCATCCAGCACCCTGGGGGTAACCTGGGGGGCATCCTGGGGTGGGGGTGCCCCAGAGACCATCAGCTAGTTGTGCAGGGGCAAAGCTGGCAGCCACCCCAGGCTGAGCCCACCGAAACCTCACCAGGGAGGCTGTGGGGTGTGGGGCAGCAGGGCGGGCGGGACACAAAGGGAGTCTGGGCTTCCCCAAGAGGCGCAGCCCCCAGGCCTGCCCTTGACTGCCAGCTGGGGCCTCCAGGCTGAGTGTTAACATAGTGAGAAGGTGACTCAGGAGCCCCACACGGCTTGCTCTGAGCTGCCTTCTCTAAGACTGACGATTTTAAAGCTGTCGCTGTGAAGGGTCAACGGTGTATCGCCCAGGAGGCTGCTGTACAGGGAGGTGCCCCCAAGGTCTTCAGGAATGGGCTTCTCACAGACATCCTCGGGGCAGGAGGAGTCCTGGTGAGGGAGGTGGCGAGGAAGCTGGCAGCTCCGCAGACCTGCCTCCAGACTCCAGCCGCCGCGGGCCAGCAGGTCACACCCTCTCCCGCTGCCTGTCCACAGGCTCCCCGCGCTGCAGCGTGGCAGCGAGCGGCGCAGCGACAGCGGCCCCGAAAGTCAAGACGCTTACTCCTTGGAAGACAAAGCTAGACCGCGGATAACACGCAGGGGCAATACTGTGTCTACAGAGGTCCGTCCAGTCGAAGCTATGGTTTTTCCAGCAGTCACACGTAGTTATGAGAGTGGGACAATAAAAAGACTGACACTGAAGAACTGATGCCTTCAAACTGCGGAGCTGGAGAGGACTCTTGAGAGTCCCACGGACAGCAAGGAGATCAAACCAGTCAATCCTAAAGGAGGTCAACCCTGAATATTCACTGGAAGGACTGAAGCTGGAGCTCCAATGCTTTGGCCACTGATGTGAAGAGCTGACTCACTGGAAAAGACCGTTATGCTGGGGAAGACTGAGGACAGGAGAAGGGGACCACAGAGGATGAGACAGTATCACGGACTAAAAGGACATAAGTTTGAGCAAACTCCAGGAGATAGTCAAGGACAGGGAAGCCTGGCCTGCTGCAGTCTGTGGGGTCGCAAAGAGTCAGACACAACTGAGCAACTGAACAACAATCCAAAAAATATACACATGCATCTTAAGCCCAGCAATTCCACTTCCTGAAATTCAGGCGACACAAGGACCCACACACAAGCCCAGAAATGTCCATACGACGATGTCTACTGAATAACTGGAGACAACTTACATGTTCACCAACACGGGGCAGGGTAAATTACACACAGGGTGGAGCACTACAGTGCACAGGTGTTTAAAACCAACACCGACAAGGCAAACCAAGTCTGCGTGTATCCGATAAGATATCCGAGATACACCATCAAAGTTTTAAGAAGCAAATTGTAGAACAGGACACGTAAACAAACAGCTTGCATAAACACTCAGGGATAAGTTCATAAATATTGAGGTATTTAAGGAAAAAACATTGACGCTAGAATTTTATACCTAACCCAAGAGACAGGTTCTTCAAAGATACTGATGCTGTAAAAATACTTTCAGGCAAGGTCTCTCTAAGTGGAGCTGCACAGCAATCTATTTTATAAACGCCTTTGGAGAAAGAGCCAAAATAAGAAAAACAAGTCTAAGAGAAGCTGCAAGAGATGTGAAGGTTGAAGGTGGTCAAATAACCACCAGTATTCTCTGGGGCGGTGTTTGCAGGTATCTTTTGCATGTCTGCACGGTAGCAACAGACCAAAGATAAAAAGTACCATTATACATAAAGGAGGTCACACACAGTGACAAAGAATTCAATTTGCCAAGAAAAGACAGGTCAGTTTTGAACATAGTATACATCTAACCAAACAGTTTACAAAATATCTGAGGCAGTCATCAACAGAACCACAAGGCGATGCTGAAATGAATCATCATGGGCAGAGATCTCAAGTAGGGCAACAAAAAAGACGTGTCAAAAAATGGAGAATGCTGGATACGCTGAGGAATAAACCTGCCTATGCAGGCAAGGGACCTGTGCTCCACAAACTGTCAGATGCTGGCGAAGAAGCTGAAGACCACACAGATGGGGGCACAGGCCGCGTGCCATTGGACTGGAGGAGGCGGCACTGTGCAAGTGACGCCCCACCCAAGGCAAACTACAGATCCCACACGCCCCCTCCACACTGCCAGCGGCACTCTTCACACAGCCGGAGCAAGCAGCGGCTTAAGTGTGGACAGAAACGCAGAAGGCCCTGAACACCCAAGCTGCCACTGAGAAAGAGGACCGGGGCTGGGGGACTCTGGCTGCCTGACTTCAGACTACACTACAAAGCTGTAGTGATCGAAGCAGAATGGTACCGGCACAAAGACAGAAATACAGATCAATGGGACAAAATAGAGGCTCAGAGATGAGCCTCCCGCACCTGCGGTCACCTAATAAACAACAGAGGAGGAAAGAATATAACAATGGAGAAGGACCATCTCTTTCAATAAGCGGTGCCAGCAAACTGGACAGCTGCATGCAAAAGAATGGAATTAAAACATTTCTGACACCAAATGCAGGAATACACTCAAATGGACTAGAGACCTACATACAAGACCAGATGCTCTAAAATCCCTAGAGGAAAACGTAGGCAGAACACTCTCTGACATCAACTGCTGCAACATTTCGGGGCTCCGTCTCCCAGAGTGATGGAAATACAAAGGAAACGAAGCAAGTGGAGCCTCATTCAACTTAAAGGCTTCTGCACAGCAAAGGAGGCTGCGGACGGCATGAAGAGGCAGCCTGTAGATGGGAGAAAATACTCATAAACGACTCTACTAACAAGGAATTAATTTCAAACACATACACCCAGCTCATACAGCTTAATATCAAAAACAGAAAAACCCAATCAAAACATGGGCAGAAGACATAGACATTTCTCCAAGACACAGAGCCAGCCAAGAGGCATGTGGAAAGATGCTCCCGATGCCACAGTCATTAGTGAAATGAAAAAACTACAATGAGGTATCGCCTCACACTGATCAGAATAGCCATCATTAAAAATCTGCAAGTAGACTTTGATCTAATACATCTGAAAATTTGCATTTAAACACAGAATTAAGGGATTCACAGTCAGTTTATATGGGGGCAGGGGGACGTGCCTTAATCTCTTCTTTATCTGCAGAAAGCATAAATAACATCACCAGCCACTACGAACAAAGCTAGTGGAGGTGAAGGAATTCCAGTGGAGCTGTTTCAAATCCTGAAAGATGATGCTGTGAAAGTGCTGCACTCAATATGCCAGCAAATTTGGAAAACTCAGCAGTGGCCACAGGACTGGAAAAGGTCAGTTTTCATTCCAGTCCCAAAGAAAAGCAATGCCAAAGAATGCTCAAACTACCACACAATTGCACTCATCTCACACACTAGTAAAGTAATGCTCAAAATTCTCCAAGCCAGGCTTCAGCAATACGTGGACCGTGAACTTCCAGATGTTCAAGCTTGTTATAGAAAAGGCAGAGGAACCAGAGATCAAATTGCCAACATCCTTTGGATCACTGAAAAAAGCAAGAGTGTTGAGGAAAAACATCTACTTCTGCTTTCTTAACGTCAACAAAGCCTTTGTGTGGATCACCACAAACTATGGAAAATTATTTAAGAGATGAGAATACCAGACCACTTTACCTGCTTCCTGAGAAATCTGTGTGCAGATCAAGAAGCAACAGTTAGAACTGGACATGGAACAACAGACTGGTTCCAAATCAGGAAAGGAGTACGTCAAGGCTGTATATCGTCACC
The DNA here is from genome assembly GCA_917880005.1 of Nanger dama. Lineage (NCBI taxonomy): Eukaryota > Metazoa > Chordata > Mammalia > Artiodactyla > Bovidae > Nanger > Nanger dama. The sequence goes on along the minus strand of CAKJTW010000016.1, from coordinate 1,746,316 downwards.
CTGCTTATTTAACTTCTATGCAGAGTACATCATGTGAAACGCTGGGATGGATGAAGCACAAGATGGAATCAAGAATGCCAGGAGAAATATCAATAACTTCAGATATGCAGATGACACCACCCTTACGGCAGAAAGTGAAGAAGAACTAAAGAGCCTCTTGATGAAAGAGGAGAGTGAAAAAGTTGGCTTAAAACTCAACATTCAGAAAAGTAAAATCATGGCATCTGGTCCCATCACTTCATGGGAAATAGATGGGGAAACAGTGTCAGACTTTATTTTTTGGGGCTCCAAAACCACTGCAGATGATGACTACAGCCATGAAATTAAAAGACGCTTGCTCCTTGGAAGGAAAGTTATGACCAACCTAGATAGCATATTAAAAAGTAGAGACATTACTTTGCCAACAAAGGTCCATCTAGTCAAAGTTATGGTTTTTCCAGTGGTCATGTATGGATATGAGAGTTGGACCATAAAGAAAGCTTAGCACCGAAGAATTGATACATTTGAACTATGGTGTTGGAGAAGACTCTTGAGGGTCCCTTGGACTGCAAGGAGATCCCACCAGTCCATCCTGAAGGAGACCAGTCCTGGATTCACTGGGAGGACTGATGCTGAAGCTGAAACTCCAACCCTCTGGCACCTGATGCGAAGAAATGACTCACTGGAAAAGGCCCTGATGCTGGGAAAGACTGAAGGCGGGAGGAGAAGGGGACGACAGAGGATGAGATGGCTGGATGACATCACGGACTCGATGGACATGAGTTTGAGTGAACTCCCGGAGTAGGTGATGGACAGGGAGGCCTGGCGTGCTGCGATTCATGGGGTCGCAAAGAGTTGGACACATCTGAGCGACTGAACCGACTGACTGAACTGAGCCTCTTGGGACTTTGAGAGGATTAAGTCTCTGCAGCCTGTGACACCGCTCCTCCCTGGCCCACAGTGGGCCCTAACATGATGGATTCTCTCTGGACCTTTGGTCCTGGCATCGGCCACCCCACTTAGGGGAGCCCCAAACTCGCGGGCAAAGGCCAGTGGTGCCCCCCTCTCCGCAGAGCACGTTGGAATTCTGCCCTCACCCTTACCTGAAGTCAGCGGGAAGGCCAGAGAGATGGTGAACTTGCAGGGGACAGCGTGGGGCACGTCGGAGCTGAAGGCGCTGGCAGGCCTTGCTGAGGACTCGCTGCTGCACCGGAGGTCCGAGTCTGACTCCTGGGCCCAGGGCCTGTCCTTCAGGGGCTCGCCGGCATCACACTCGCTCCCGGACTGGTGAAAGCTGCCCTTGGAGGACGTGGGGCCCACGCTGGCCTGGTCCTCATCCTCCCACTCCCAGGCCTGCAGTGACATGCTGCAGGGAGGCCCAGGCGGCTGCGAGGAAAGGGCGGCGCTGCGGTCCCCCGGGGCTCCTGAAGGGAAGCCGGCATCCCGCAGGGGCCCCACCCCTCCTCCTCGGGGCCCTGCTTCATCCCCAGTGACCAGCCAAGGCCTCGGACACTGCCAGCCCCACAGAGAGAACCCAGGCAAGACGAAGGGAACAGAGAAAATCATGATAAGGAGCGCAGCCGGCTCCTGCACCTGGCGCCCGCCTCCCCGCTTCCAGGTGTTGCTATTCAAACCAGCGTCCAGCAGGGAGCCGCCTGTTCCCCAGGAAGCGCAAGGCGGGGGGGAGGGGGGGTCAGGAAGGAAGCCCCCGCTTTGCTCCCGCAGAGCCGGTCTTGGGTTAGCTGTACCCGCGCACAGGGTGAGCTTGCCATCCGGGGACAGCACGCTGACACGAAGCGGGGCGAGGACCATCCGGGCCAGACCCGCCCGGGCATGGAGTGCTGGGCTCAGGGCCCAAGTGCCCTCCACGGAGGCCACCGGAAAACGCTGAGGGGCTGCCCAGATGCACTGGGGGGCTGGTGGGTGGGGTGTGTAGGGGCACCTGCGGCACCTGCTTGGGGACACGCTGGGCAGGCACGAGGGCTCGGACCGCGGCGTTGGTCAGCTCCCACAGCCGCTGCACAGCCGCCTCGGCGAGAAGGCTCCTAGGACGCAGTCGGTGCGCCCCCGCCGGTAGGGAGGCCCCGAGGACTCGCCTCCCAACTTAAGTTTGACGGTTGCTAGGAGACGCACGTGGCCCGGGGGCGGGGCTCCCCTCCTGGGGGCGGGGCTCCCCCGCCTCAGCCGCTGCACAGCCGCCTGGGCAAGAAGATTCCTCAGTTCAGTTCAGTTGCTCAGCCCTGTCCGACTCTTTGCAACCCCATGGACTGCAGCAGGCCAGGCCTCCCTGTCCATCACCAACTCCCAGAGTTCACTCAAACTCGTGTCCATTGAGCCGGTGATGCCATCCAACCATCTCATCCTCTGTCGTCCCCTTCTCCTCCTGCCTCCAATTTTTCCCAGCATCAGGGTCTTTTCCAATGAGTCGTTCTTTGCATCAGGTGACCAAAGTATCGGAGTTTCAGCTTCAGCATCAGTCCTTCCAATGAATATTCAGGACTGATTTCCTTTAGGATGGACTGGTTGGATCTCCTTGCTGTCCAAGGGACTCTCAAGAGTCTTCTCCAACACCACAGTTCAAAAGTATTAATTCTTTGGTTCCCAGCTTTCTTTATAGTCCAACTCTCACATCCATACATGACTACTGGAAAAACCATGGCTTTGACCAGACGGACCTTTGTCGGCAAAGTCATGTCTCTGCTTTTGAATATGCTATCTAGGGTGGTCATGCGGTTTGTGGGACCTTATTTCCCTGACCCCGGATTGAACCCAGGCCCCTGGCAGTGGAAGCACCAAGTCTTAGCCACTCACTGGACCACTGGGGGCGATCCCCTCGGGCCCGTTTCTTTTTATTTTTTGCGGCTGCGCCTCTCTCTGCTGCGCGTGAGCTTTCTGTAGTTGGGGGAGCGGGGGCGCCTCTGGCTGTGGCGCAGTGGTGACTCACTGCGGTGACTTCTCTTGTGGAGCCCAGGCTTCAGAGCGCAGACTTCAGCGGTCGCAGCGATCAGGAGTTGTGGCACGCACGCTTAGTTGCTCCGAGACAAGTGGGATCCTCCCAGATCAGGGTTCCAACCTGTGTCTCCTGAACTGGCAGGTGGAAACTTAGCCACTGGTCTGCCAGGAAAGGCCAGGGCCCATTTTTAACGGACAGAAGTAAAATGATGTCTAAACACTCAGCTAATACCCCCAACCAAGACTCTTAAAAATGTAAAAGCTTCAACACCAAAAACAACAGCTCTCAGACAATCCCAGATGCTCCAGGAGACTGGGCAGGATGATGCACACTTTCTGACAAACAGCTTGACAACATCAAGGGCTTGTAAAATGTCCACGCCCCTCAGCGGGGCAGTAAGTCGCCCCGGAGACAGAGCCAACTGTTGACAGTGTTACCGGAATGGAGAGAAACCACCATAATATCCACCTCCTGGGTCAGGCCTAAGCGGGCGCATGGACCAGCCTTCGAGAAGAATGCTGCCAGAAATGGTCATGATGGCAGAGCTGCTTAGGAAGACGGCTGATGTGCAAAGAAAGATCCCGGCAGCAGCATCCCGACTCATTTCTTTATGTCAAGTTTAAGGAGGTGCAACCGAAATGTCCTGTGAAATTCACCCTTGTAAGCGCTTTGACTGACGTATAACAGTCGTGTATTAATAACTTCCATGCCAGTGAAGACAGAGAATGTCCTGTGACTCCCAAAGTTCTTTCACGCCCAGATGCATGGAGAACATCTGAAAACAGGCCATCAGAAGAGCTCTGTTCTTCTCTTGTTGGCGCCAGGGGAATGTTTTTGCTTCTTAGCATTTTTCTGGGCTGTTTGAAGACCCTGGGAACAACATACTATTTGGAATGGCTCAAACAATACTGAGCTGACTTCAGAAACAGCGCTTCTCTCCAAGGGCCTCCCCCGCACGCAGACACACGCCCGTCCCCCAGCCCAGACAAAAGCGCGGGAGGCTTCCAGAGGCTGCTCACTTGGAAACTGAAAGAAAAGCCTAGGGGGTCCAACCGGAATGATTTCAGAGGTGCCTGGCAACACAGCCCCACAGACAGGCAGGCCTGAGAGCCCCTTTATCGCCCCTACTCCCCTGGCCCCCGGAGCTGCGGGGGCGGAGGCCAGGCGCCGGCTCCGGCAGGACATGTAAAGGCTTTCGATACTCACTGCTGAGAGGGAGTCCCTCCCCAAAGCAGCCGCCAGCTGCAGCGACAGCGGTAGTCTCGCCTGGGTCATCAGCCCTCAGCACCAACAGGAGACTGAGCCGGATTCGTCTGCAAGACGCAGCTCAGAAGTTTAGAGTCAACGTTTTAAAGGTGCACAGCAACCCCTCGGGCGGTGGGACTCCCAACCTAGAAGTTTCTACGGTCCAGTTAGGGGGTCCAACCGATCACTGACATTTGGAATCTCGCGGACTCCATCATCCCTGGGCGAAAGGATGCTCCACTTCCAGACATGCCAGTTATTTCCTTCTGAAGCCGTGTGTTCACGTCTACAAAAATGTGTTAAAACAATGTAACTAGTGCCTACCTAATGCCAGTCCCTGTGTTGGGCACTGGGGCCATACCAGATCCCTGGCCTTGTGAACCTCAGCCCTCGAGGCAGGGCTGCAAATAAATGGCAATGGTTGCTTTTAAAAATACAAATTAAAGGGGCTTCCTTGGCGGTCCCCTGGCTAAGACGCCGCACTTCCACTGCAGGAGGCGTGGGCTCACCCCCTGTTTGGGAAACTAAGGTCCTGAATACCTCTCGGCATGGCCAAAAAAAAAAAACAGTGAAAAATCAAAATTAAAAATTTTAAATCCTCTATAGGAAAAAAAAGCACGTGGAGGGCCACTCACGACACAGCGCCCGAGGCAGCCAGAGGGAGGCAGCTGGGATGCGAGCTGGAGGCCATCGCTCAGCGTCCCCAACACCAAGCCCTGCGGACAGACAGACACACGTCCCCCCTTGTGGCTGCCAGCGTCTGTCATACAGGCAGACAGACTGACACGCCAGGCGAGAGTCTGTTAGGGGTGCAGAGAGCTTGCGACGTCACCGAAGCCCGGGCAGAGGAGATGACTTTGGCTCACGGGACTTGGGAGTGAGGAGGCAGGCTCTAAGCACCTGGGGGGGCGGGCGCAAAGGCCCCGCGGTGAGTCAGAAGGATGGCCAGGAGGTCAGTGAGGGAGGCGGTGCCGGAGGCGAGGGCGGGAGGCCCAGCCAAATACATGCAAAGGTAAAACGAAGCTCTGAGGATGGTTCTGTGCTCTATAAATATGCCAGAAGCCATTTATTTATATGCCTTAAATGGGTGAACTCTGTGGGCTGTAAATGGTAACAAAAGTCTTTCCCTTAAAAAAAAGAACAGAAGCAAATACACTGCCCTGTGCAAAAGGAAGATGTTACGGTGAAAGCCAAGCGCCTCCACCCCCTGGGGACAGCCGCTGAGTCTGCCTGCGCGCCCCTGCGCAGCTCTCGACGCACTCACACACACGTCCGCACAGACGTACGGCTGTACAGCGGTACAGCTCAGTACCGCTTTGTGCCGGCTCGCTGTGACGTCGGGGTTGCACTGGACTCAACGCGCGACAGCTCACTCTTCACTCATCCTTGTTTGGCTGTTCACCCTGGGTAGAGGGGTGTCCCCAGTTTCTCACATCGTAAATGACACTGCAGTGAACACCCTGCGTGTGTGTTTTCTCCGGTAGAAACTAATATGTGGAGCTGACGCGAAACGTTTGTCTAGTTGCTAAGTCGTGTCCGTCTCTTCGCGACCCCGTGGACTGTAGCCCGCCAGGCTCCTCTGTCTGTGAGATTCTCCAGACAAGAATACTGGAGTGGGTTGCCTTCTCCTCCAGGGGATCTTCCTGACCCCGGGATCGAGCCCACGCTGCCTGCATTGGCAGGTGGATTCTTTGCCACTGGGCCACCGGGGAGCTGCTCCTGCTTTAATAATCTTTTTTCATGCACACACAAGACATTTTAGGTTGAGAAGGAGCACCTAACTCTTCCTGGCAGAGACACACGGTGGGCAAAGTCATCAAGAATGAATAGAAATTTGCCCAGCTGACAAAGTGCTCGCTCTGGGGTGCTGCACCAGGGAGATAGAACGCTGGTTCTTTTTCAAACTCCAGGATTTGACGTCTGAATTCCTAGAGCAGTACCCGAGGCCAGATGCTGCCCACCTTAGCCTCGGGCAGCTGAAGAAATCGGCTTCTTGCTCCCTCGAGGCTGGAAGACACTTCCCACTGCAGACAAGCTAGGATGCGCCTGCACCTCTCCTGGGCAAAAAAGAAAGAAAAACGGAAAAGCAGCCTTACTTTATCTGGGAGGCTGACTTTTATCTTCCAGAAAGGTGTTCCAGTGCATCAGCTACCTGATTGGCTAACCCCCAGCTCCCTAGTCAACGGTTCTGGTTACAGGCCCAGCTCCCCATTATTTGGCACAAAGCGCTGGGAAGAAAGAAGACCTCAGCTTTCCTACCCCGCCTCCGGCCCCAACACAACCAGAGCTTAGAGAGCAAGGTTCTGGTTCAGATGGGTTTCTATCCACTGGGACCGCCCTAAGGCATCCCCTCATTCTCCAGGTTGGTTTTCTTCGGCTCATTACCACGCGAGGGCCGTGCCCCCGCCCTGGCGGAGCTAGAAGTCGGTTTGGGGACCCAGTCGGTGACTTGAAGGTGGTTCCCGGTTCTTAGGGGGTACTGTGGTCCAGGCGAGCTCGCTGGACTCTTCTGGATTTCCAGCTAGAAGGGTGGAGGGGCGCGTGGGCGTGGGGACACGCCCCCAGCAAGAGAACCAGGCCGCCACCCTCCAGCGCCCCCCAGCTTGCGTCCTGCACCCACGCCCACCCCTGCCTGGGGCACACTCTGCACAAGGAGGGAGTTGAGAGAGGACAGACCCCAGAGTGGGAAGAGAAGAGGCGCCAGGAACGCCCCGGGAGCGATGAGGGGTCGCCGAGATCGGGAGAGAGGCCAGGCGGTGGCAGCCCCACGGGGACCTCGGGGCCGCTGGGTCCCCTTCCCCAGCCCCCGCCAAGCGCACCCGGGTAAACACAGCGCCGCCGCTAGACGCCACCGGCTCCAGCCGCCACTAAGCCCCCTCCTTTCGAGAAAGCCGGGGGCCGCCCCTGGAAGTGGTGGGCGGAGGGACCGGAGGAGGGGCGCTCCGCCGCGCTGGAGCCCAGCGGCCCGGGCGCGGAAGCCGGCATGGAAGGCGCGGCGAGTGACCCGTACCGGCGGCCGGCGCGGCGCACACAGTGGCTCCTGAGCGCCCTGGCGCACCACTACGGGCTGGACCGCGGCGTGGAGAACGAGATCGTGGTGCTGGCCACCGGCCTGGACCAGTATCTGCAGGAGGTCTTCCACCACCTGGACTGCCGAGGGGCCGGCCGCTTGCCGCGCGCCGACTTCCGCGCGCTCTGCGCGGTGCTGGGACTGCGCTTCGAGGGGCTGCCGCCCCGGGGAGGCCTCCGGGAATACGGCCGCCGGAGACACGAACTCTGGGGACGTGATCTCGGGGGACGCGGCCGCTGAGGGGGCCGCCGAATGGGACGAGGATGCCGAGGAGGAGGCGCGCCTGGCGCTGCGCGCGGAGCCGCCCGAGCTCACCTTCCGCCAGTTCCACGCGCGCCTCTGCGGCTACTTCGGCACCCGCGCCGGGCCCCGTCTGCCCCGCGGCGCTCTGAGCGAGCACATCGAGACGCAGATCCGCCTGCGTCGCCCGCGCCGCCGCCGCCGCCGAGCCGCCCGCCCGCCCGGCACCGACAGCGGCCCCGACGGCGAGCGCCTGGAGCGGCTGGAGGAGGAAAACAGCAGCCTGCGCGAGCTGGTGGAGGACCTGCGGGCCGCGCTGCAAAGCAGTGACGCGCGCTGCCTGGCGCTGCAGGTGCGCCCGCGGCCGGGGCGGAAGGGGAGGGCGGGTAAGGACGGGACCGGCGACCGCGGCGGGCTGAGAGCCCCTCCTGGGCAGGAGAGGACGAGCAGCGGCAGCCCGCCTGGCTTGAGCCTACTTGCCGCCCAGCCGATCCACCCTCTCGGGGGCCTCTCCCCTGCTCATATCCCCCATTCCACCAGCAAACCCCAGTCCCACTGAGGAAACCATCCCCACCCGCACCCGTCTCCTTTGCCCTCTGATCCAGGCCCGGACCCTTCCAGGAAACCCGGACGGTCTCTAGAGGCTTCCGGGAGGCCTAGGAGATAAGGTGTGAGGGAGACTCTGCGGCCCTCTGCTCCCTGCCTAACGGGGTCTACCGGCAGCTCTGTGCAGCCACTCAACAAACATTGCAGGGCCTGCCTCGCGGCCTGGCCTCGCGTCCCCCGGGGCTAAATGGTTCACACTGTCGATCGGGCAGGCAAAGGCCACCCAGCGCTGTGGGGGCTGGGCGCCGAGAGAGGAACGGACCCAGGGCAGGCGTCTGCACTTTAGTCAGCAAACACTTGAGCACCAGCCTTGTGCCAAAGGGGATGACAAGAGGTGCGGGATCAGACGAGGCCCAGAACGGCCTCTGAGGCTGCCTGCTCTCCACGCGGCCCGGGCACAGCCCCGAGGGGGAGGGAGAGGCCCAGAAGCGCCCAGGGGTCCAGGCGCAGATTTTAGTGGCCAAGGCAAGGGCCGCGCCCACGGGCATCCCAGAAGCAAAGCCGCGGGCGGGGAGCCAGGATCATTCCTTCAAGTCTTTGCTGCTGCTGCTGCTGCTGCTGCTAAGTCACTTCAGTCGTGTCTGACTCTGTGCGACCCCATAGGCGGCAGCCCTCCAGACTCCACTGTCCTCAGGATTCTCCAGGCAAGAATATTGGAGGAGGTTGCCATTTCCCTTCTCCCTCCGTTAAGTCTTTACTGAACACCTACTGTGTGCCAGGCCTATTTTAGGCGCCTGAAGGCACAGCAATAAACACAACAGAAGGAAGCCTCGCCCTTAAGGAGCTAGCGGCTAGGAGTGGACAGGGCCAGGGAGACGCGCCTGGGGCCAAGCAGAGGGGACCATCTCTGTGGCGGGAGGCGGCGTGCCCCAGGGCAAGAGGTGGGTGGAGAGTCTGGGGGCTCACTGGAACCGCGCTGTTGGCCTCGCTGGCCCGCATCCATTACCCGGGGGCACCCATTGCCACCGGGCTGTGCGAGCTCCCGTCTTAGCAGAGTCAGGGCGAGGGCTAACCAAGCTCACGTGGCCCCGGTGGGTTTGCTCGCGCGCTCTGGGCCGGGTCAGGGTCCGCGCGAGGCGCTCACCGCCCGCCCTGCCGCCCTGTCCCGGCAGGTCGGCCTCTGGAAGAGCCAGGAGGGCGCCCAGGAGGCGGCGCGCGGCGAGCCCGAGGCGGCGGCGCGGGGGCTGCGGCAGGCGCGGGGCGCGCTGGCGGCGGCCGAGGCCCACGCGGGGCGGCTGCGCCGGGGCCAGGCCGAGGTGCGGCGGCGCGCGGAGGAGGCCCGGGAGGCGGTGCTCCGCAGCCTGGGGCGCGTCCGCGAGCTCGAGGCGCTGGCGCGCCAGGTGCCCGGCCTGCAGCGCGCGCTGCGGCGCTACAGGTGAGCGGGGCTGCCGTCGGGGATCCCCCTCCCGTTTCCCGGGGCTTTCCTCCTCCCCACTCGTCCTCGTGGTTCCCTGTTGCTCACGTGTTCACGGGTCCACTCATCCATCCATCCATGGGCCTGGTCACCCATCAAGTCCCTTCGTTTGCATATTCATGGTGGGCGGGTAATAGGATATGTTTATTCATGTCTGTTTTGACTGATCGGTGCGATACTATGATGGCAACAGCTAAGAGTTCCTGAGATGGGCCGGCCTCTGAGCACTCAGGTGACTTAACTCACCGAGTCCTCCCAGCCACCAGCCCTGGGAGGCAGGTACCATGATGTCCCCCTTCTCCAGGTGGGAGACGGACGGGCCGGAGCCCAGTGCTAGCTCCTCCAGGGCAGGGCACTGGGCTTGGCACCAAGGTTCAAATCCTGGCAGGCCCTCTGCCGACGTGACACCTTGGGAAAGCCACTGGCCCCCTCCCAGCCCCCGTTTCCTCTTGGGCGGAATGGAGACTGCGGCTCCTGCCTACCCGGTCTGGCCGCGAAGACGCCGTGAGGCCCTGCCTGGCTCGTTCAGGTGCTCAGTGAACAGAGCTCCCAGCGTTTCAAATTCCAAGGCGCCCCGCGTGCCTCCCACGTGTACTGAGGTCCGGCTATGTGCAGCAGCTGTGTGAGGCTGCAGGGGGCCACTGTGAACGGAGGACGTTCTGGAATCTTTGCCCTGCCCAGCACCGGAAGACCTGAGAGAGGAGGAGGGCGCTGGGGGCGGGGTTACCTGGCGAGATGCGAGAGGGGCGGGGGGAGGAGGAGGGGAGAGTGCTCCAGAAAAGAAACACGGTATGCAACGCGCACAGGCAGGAGGGCCCTGGGCAACCGGCCAGCGAAGAGCGGCTGGCGGCGTGGAGTGGGAGAGGCAGGCCCGGACCGGGCCAACCAAGGTCACGGCGAGGACGTCAGCTTTTCCTTCGGGACAGCATTAAGCCGTGGAGGCTTCGTGGGGGCTGCTATCCGCCTCCAGCCCGAAAGGAAGCTGGTCTGGCCCAGCCTGGCGGGCGGGGCAGCCAGAAGGGGTGGCTTTGAACCCAGTTCCTCACCCTGTCCTTGAGTTCTGAGGTGCTCTCAGTGGGGACAGAATAAGCGTAGTGCTGGAGGGAAGAGGCCCGCCCTGGGCTAGCCTCCTGCAGCTCCAAATGTTTGGACAGCCACTTCCTGTTTGCAGAGCTGATCAGCTGGGGAGCAGGGCCAGTTGGCTTAAGGCCCGTATCCAGCCTTGGATCTTTCTCCAAGAAGAGAAATAAAGGGTCTCTTCTTTCTTTTGACCTAAAGTAAGTGTCCTTCACAGCATGGTTGTAAACGCAACTCCACACATTCATTAGCTCTTTACAGGACAAAGCATGGGTGCACGGGCAATGCTACTTTAACCATCTCAGGACTGTGCCAGGGGAGGTTCTGCCCCGTCTCACAAACGGTGGGGAGTGAGGCTCTGAGGAGTTAAGTGGCATACCCAGGGCCTCACAGCCAGAAAGTGGAGGAGGAAGGTCTGTCTGTCGCACAGCTTGTGTTCTTTATTTCCACTTCACCATCTTAGTTGTTGGCTCATGGTTACAAGATGGCTGCTGCGGCTCCAGACCTCATGTCTGCTATCCAGGCATAAGATGGACCAGTGACAGTGAAGGCCAGAAGGATTTTCCGCTAGCGAGCTTTGCCTTGGTATTCAGGAGAGCCCCCCACCCCCCCGCTTCTCCCTCTGGAACTCGCACCTCCTTCAGCTTGGCCAGAACTGTATCACGTGGCTGCCTCTACCTGCAAGAGAGTCAGGTGATGCTGATATCCCAGACAAAACTGGGGCTCCTGGTTCGATCCTTGGGTCAGGAAGATCCTCTGGAGAAGGAAGTGGCAACCCACTCCAGTGTTCTTGCCTGGAGAATCCCATGGACAGAGGAGCCTGGCGGGCTACAGTCCATGGGGTTGCAAGAGTTGGACATGACTTAGCAACCAGACCACCACCTTAGGAAGAGAAAAAGGAGCAAATACCGCAGAGGCTCCAAAGGCTGCGCCCAGTGAATGCGGAAGCCCAGGGCCAGACAGTGGCCGCCGGTGGTGCTAGGTGGGGCTGCCACTCATTTCCCGGCCCCTAAGCCCGGCCCCACCCCGGGAGCAGGCCTCCCACGTCTGTTTTCTCTAGACAGAGCTTGCAGGTTTGCAGGCTGACTTGCCCCCAGGGCTCTCTGTCTTTGAAGAAAGGAAAGGGAAGGGAACAGAGTAGCCAGGAACACTGGTTCTGGGAACCCAGGACTCGGCTGAGCCACCCGACTCCATGCCAGCCTCCTTCCCCTGTGGAGCCCCTCCTCGGGTGTGATCTCAGCCGCTCTTCCTCGCTGCTCAGGAGGAACTGCTCTGAGCTGTTTCTTGAAGTCGGGCCTTCAGCTCCCTCCCCAGGCCTTGCCCTGTCTCTTGGGGAAGCCGCCCTCTCATCTCTCTGGTGTTGCTGTAACCCCAGCCCACCCCGTCATGATGCGGATGGCCACCCTGAGCCCAGCTTTGACAGAAGTCAGGACCCAGGAGGGTCCCCCAATCGTGGTGGAGGGAGGTGTTCCCTCTCTGCCCCCACCAGGGCCTGATTCTGGGCTGCTTTCTAGATGCATTTCTTAGCTCAAGGTTTCTCACTACACAGCTGCTGAGAGCTGGGCCCCACACCTTAGGCAGCATCCCAAAGCAGTCGGTGGGGTTTTCTTGCCTCTGTCCGTGGGTGAGATGGCCCCTGGATGGGCCCTCCTCCTGCAAGGGCCTCCTTGTCTTCACGCAGCACCCAGGGTCCTCTGCCCCTGTGCCACCTGGGCCTCAGACCCCCAGTCCTGACCCCCTTGGGGGCATTTCAGCTCCACCTCCCACTCCCCATACAAGCCGGGCATCTTACCTTCTAATCTGTGACCTAGGCTCTGCGTTCTCCCAAATGGTAAGGTTTTCTCCAGCACTTCTGTGTGTTTGAAGATAGAAAGGGCGCTTCTCATAGCACCTCCATCCATCCAGGAGATATTTAAGCCATTGGAGACACTCATGTATTTGTCCCACATTTCCTAACCACCTTCAATGGACAAAGCCCTGTTGGGCAGATACGTTGGGCGCACAGAACGGACACAGGCATGCCCACTGCCCTCTGAGGGTCCCTGGGCCTGGGCAGAGCAGGCCATGAACTTGCGTACGGGGACAGGCACGAGCTTTGTGCAGAGGGGCCCACGGGAGCAACCACTGCCTGCAGAACCAGGAGGGTCCTGATCTCATACAAGCATCCCACACATCAACGCAGTCTAAGCCTCCTGGCGCTCACCCGGGCAGCCCGCCTGCAGAGGAGGACGGCTGGGCCCATCATGGCCCCATCAACCTCGGGGCTCCTGCTGCGCACAGCTGGCCTCCTCAGGCTCACTCGGCCCAGACAGCAGACTTGGCTCCTCCAAACCCCACAAGACAGTCCCTCCCGGCACACGTGTGACCAGAGCAAGCACAACTGATGATCCGAGGGGAAGATGTGGCTTACGATGCAGTGATGCAGTTTCACACGGAATATTTAACGCCACGATTTATACGATGTCGTTCAGCCCTCCATCCGAACATAATGTTTCACTGTCACTCCTCCCAAGCTATACCCAAACACTCTTCAGCTTTCTCTCCTCATTGTCTCTTTCACCAGCCAGGTCTCTTAATGAGTGCCGGAAAGTCTGACTCGCTTAAAAGGAGCTGGCTTTTACTAAAGTTTAGGTGAGACCAGCTTCAGGCATGGCTGGATCCAGGTACTTAAACAATGTCACCAGGATGGCAGACGCTCTGGGCTTCTCTCCCAGGCAAGGTCTCTCCCCCAGCAGCCTTTGAGGCATTAACATCTACAAAGCTCCAAGTCCAGCAGGAAGATCATCTCTGGTCTGAGTTAGCCTGCCGAAGTGCCAGGCTGAGCCTCAACAGTCCAACTTGGAAGCATGTTTGTCCCTGAGCCCACCAGGAGTCAGGATCACGTGATGCTGACTGGCTGACCTACTGAACGCACACATACCCAGAGTGAACCCTGCCGAACTCTGGGTCTGAGCTCCTCCCAGGAGGATCACAGAAGTGCGCGTCCCGGAAATGTTGAATAATACACACCCCAGAGTCAGCTCTTGCCGGCCGCTGAACTGTTCGCGATGTTTGGGGGCACTCTGCACCCTCCCCGACGCCCCTGTCCTGTGCCTCAGAAGTTGCAGGGAGGAAGGGCCAATCAGCCCAGTGAGGACGGGCTCATAACTGGCCTCCGGGCCCAGCCCGCGAGCCCTGCGAGGAAGCAGGACGGTTTGAGGCTCTCAGGCCAGCGCCCAGCCCAGGGCCCCGAGGAAGGCGGTGAATGAGCAGGCGTTGGGACCAACGGTTGTGTGGACGGAAGCATCCTCAGAACGTCTCGGCAGCAAGGGCACGGGCATGCAGCCCCGGGCAGGCGCTGAGCCGCCCCGGGGCCTGCCCCTGCCCCCAGCGGAGCCGCCCTCCGCTCGGTGACTGAGGATTCTCTCTCAGCCATCTGTCTGCCCGCCGCCCCTGCCCCGCGCTGTCGAGGAGAAGCTGGCCCTTTAAGACACCTGGCCGGGCAGCCTGGGGCGGGCACTGCTGGGCAGGGGGAGGTGGGGGTGGGCTCTGCCTTCAGAAAGAGACCAAAAGCCAGCTCAGCTGGAGCTGAAGAAAGAGCCACCCCGACCTCCTCCAGGCTTTGTTGTGTGCCCGGGAAGGATGAAAAGATGAAAAAGACCGGAGTGGGGGTGGTGGAGACGGAGGGAGGCGGGGGCCGCCCTCCACAAAGATGAGGGCTTTGTGGACCACCGCCTTTCTCCCACCCCACCAGGGCGGCCGGGCCTGGGGGCGGTTAGGGGGCAATGTCAGGGGGACAGGAGGGTGGGAGGCGAGGGGGCCATCTGGGGCAGAGGGGGATGCAGCTCCCAGTATCCTGAGAAACCAGCCTGTGGGTGGCCGCTCGTGGGAACCAAGGCCTTTCCCGGGGACAATACCCCCGGCTCACAAAGGGCCAGTGCTGGCCGGGCACCTGCCCCACCAGACCACCCTGGGCCAAGCTGCAGAGGGGTTCAGGGCAGGGGGCAGGCTTGGGAGGCCCAGTCGGGCCTAGACTTGAATCCCAGCTTTCCCAGACGCTGCTGCTTAGCGCTGAGAAGATCGTTGATAAAGTTGGAGACGACTACTGTATCTATCCCTTCTCACAGCATCCCCCATAAACAGTAATGGTAATGGCCGTCGGTGTTGTTGATAGGAACCGGAGGCCGGCCCTGGAGAGAGTCTGGCCCCGGAGAGCCCGCTGTGCGTGGGGACCTCCACGGGCAGTGGGCAGTGTCTGCTGAGTGTCAGGGGCCTGCCGGAGTTGCAGAGTGTGGGCAAGCACAGAGGAGGCATGCATGATGCTGGCTGGGGCATCTCTCGGGGAAAGCGGTCACTCGAGCTGGGTGCTGAAGGATGAATAGGAGTTTTCTCAGGGACGGCAGATTCAGGTCACTGTGAGTGCAAACAAAGGCCCGGTGCCTCGAGGGATCAGGGAGACGGACTGTGGCTGGCAGGTGTGAGGTGGGAATTGGCAGAGGGTGCTGGGAGCGCAGGTGGGGATGGTGAAAGGCCCTGAGCGCCGGGCTGAGGCATGAGGCCTTCGCCCCAGAGAACGAGCACGACACACAGGGAGCAAAGTGGCTGCTCCGAGCTTCACGGCACCCCGTCAGGCTGTGGAGAGACGGGGCGGGTGAGGGCGCTGTTTCTGGGTGCAGCGCCGAGAAGGGACTGCCCCCAGCCCACGCCCTGAGGGCTCACCCGGAGCTGGGCGGAGCCTCTCCGGCCCAGCCGCTTCCTCTGCAGGGCAAAACAGACAGGAGAGCGGGAGGCAGCGGCAGCCTGGACGAGGGGATCCTTCCTCTGGTGGAGGAGCCGGCAGGGGTCACCCAGAGCGAGGCTCGGGGTCCTCCCCGTCACGCCGGGTCGGGAGGCGGGTGTCACCCCGTGCCAGCAGAGCGCTCCGATGACCTGTGGGTGTCAGGGCAACACAGGCCAGGTGCTGAGCCGGGGCCTCGGGGGTCAGGGGGTGCACACTGTGCCTCGGGACTTGCACATGGTCAGGTTCACAGTCACAGACCCCGGGAGCCAAGCAAAGGGTCCCACTGGGCACAGGCTGAGGAGGCGGTCGTCGGGCAACCGGCCCCTCCTGACTCCAGGGGGTCCTGCTTGAGCACAAGAAGCCCCCAGCGGGCAGTTAAGCGGAAGTGCCAGCTGCTCACTCCAGCCCAACTCACGGTGACTCCCTGGAATGGAGCCCGCCAGGCTCCTCTGTCCATGGGATTCTCCAGGCAAGAATCCTAGAGTGGGCTGCCATTTCCTCCTCCAGGGGATCTTCCTGACCCAGGGATCGAAGCCAGGTCTCTGCATTGCAAGCAGATTCTTTACCATCTGAGCCACCAGGGAGGCCCCAAGTTCGGGGTTATCAGACTACTTATTTAACTTCTATGCAGAGTACATCATGCAAAACGCCAGGCTGGGTGAAGCACAAGCTGGAATCAAGACTGCTGGGAGAAATATCAATAACCTCAGATACGCAGATGACACCACCCTTATGGCAGAAAGTGAAGAAGAACTAAAGAGCCTCTTAATGAAAGTGAAAGAGGAGAGTGAAAAGCTGGCTTAAAGCTGAACATTCAGACAACTAAGATCATGGCATCCGGTCCCAGCACTTCATGGGAAATAGATGGGGAAACAATGGAAACAGTGACAGATTTTATTTTCTTGGGCTCCAAAATCACTGCAGATGGTGATTATAGCCGTGAAATCAAAAGGCGCTTACTCCTTGGAAGAAAAGCCATGACCAACCTAGATAGCATCTTAAAAAGCTGAGACGTTACTTTGCCAACAGAGGGCCGTCTGGTCAAAGCTGTGATTTTCCCAGTGGTCGTGTGACGCATCTTCAGAGATGTCTCTCAGACACGTGGCCTTCACTACACTATTAAAGGCAGAAGACAGGTGGACATCGGTCCTCTCTTACCCAGAAAAGCACGGCCTGCCCCCAAACCCCTCGTGCACGGCCAAGTGAGAGTGGCAGCCAGGGCAAGGCCCACGGGCAGGAGCCGGGACCAGCAGAGACAGCAAGGAGGGAGGGAGCCAGCGACAGCCTGCTGAGCTGTCTGATGGACAGCGTCCCCCAGAGACGCCTACCCCCAGGCAAATGCGTGTCCCCGGCCGGATTTCCTCAGGGCACAGCCTGGGCCCACACTTCCACTGACAGCCTAGGGTCTGGGTGGTGGCCTCCTGCCAGAAGGGTCTTGATTAAAGCCAATGTGTGCAGTGGGCATATACAGATGTGAGTTGAACCATAAAGAAAGCTGAGCGCCGAAGAATTGATGCTTTTGAACTGTGCTGTTGGAGAAGACTCTTGAGAGTCCCTTGGACTGCAAGGAGATCCAACCAGTCCATCCTAAGGAGATCAGTCCTGGGTGTTCGTTGGAAGGACTGATGCTGAAGCTGAAATTCTAATACTTTGGCCACCTGATGCAAAGACCTGACTCACTGGAAAAGACTCTGATGCTGGGAAAGACTGAAGGCAGGAGGAGAAGGGGGGTAACAGAGGATGAGATGGTTGGATGGCATCACCGACTCAACGGACACGAGTTCGAGCAAGCTCCGGGAGCTGGTGATGGACAGGGTGGCCTGGGGCGCTGCAGTCCATGGGGTCGCAGAGTCGGACACACTCAGCGCCTGAAGAATAGCGATCTGTGCGGTGAACGTGTCCTTCGAAAAGGGATGGTGACCTGGCCAAGATCGCCCAGGCAGTCTGGGCGCAGCCCAGGCGGGACTCAGCCCTCAGCGGCCCGGAGTCCCGGCTCTCCTGCTTCCGTGGGTGGGGGCTCGGGAACAGCCTCAGCTCTGTGCCTCTGGGGTTTTGTTGGGGATGGTCTGTGACCCCGTGTTCGGAGCCCTGCTTTTCCAGTTGCAGGCCGGGCGGGCGGCCTCAGGCATGCAGATGGGTGATGAGCAGACCGTGTCGTCGGTTCCCCAGGCCAGGGGCAGCCTCCCAGGACCAGGGAGGCCTGACTGCCAGACCAGTCAGCTGGCTTTGGCCGTGACGGTGGTCACGGTGGGGCCCTCACTCGGCCCCAGCGTCCTCCAGTCCGCCCACATGCACGCCTCCAGCTGCGCCAGCCTCTCTGTTCCGCACACCCCAAACCTCTCCCTGTCTACTTCAGGCGCCCTGACCACGGTGGCGGACTCCTGGCAAATTCACATCCATCCAGCCGTCTTAGCTACATCCCGTGTGGCCTCTGCTCCGTCATCTCTCATTGTCCCTGGCCTTCCCACCTCTCATTTATTTCCGTCGTGACTTAGCCGGTTCCGGGTGGCCCTGAGCGAGGCCGGCTCCCGCAGGCGGGGCCACTCCACTGTGCCCACCGTTTCCAGCACGCACGGTGGCTGCCACCCTGCTTCTGTTGGCTGCATTACAGATCAGAATTAACAGCCGGGACTGGAGGGGGTGCTCGGACACCCCCCCTTGCACCTGGCCCCCGGTAAAGGCAGCACCCCACGTTCAGCAGGGGAGCAGAAACAGGGGCCAGTTGACAAGGCGCCCCGGCCCCGGCACGCTCTGCAGCCTGCACTCTCCGCTCTGCTTTCTTTTTAGCTCTTCCTCTGCGGCTCCCCACTGAGCCTGCCTTCTGTGGTCCTGCTGTTTCCTCTGAGCCTTCGCTCAGGAAAGGCAGCTGGCCTGCGAGCCTCTGGGACCTCCAGCCGCCTGGCGGCCCCGCTCCTAGCCAGGCCTCGAGTGCCCACTCTGCCCAGGAGCTTCCTGAGGCTTAGGAGCCGCTGGGTGTCAGAAGGACGAACACAGGGAGGGAAGCAAACGTGAGTGACGTTTTCCATCCAGCTCAGAAAAAAGCTGAATCCAGGATGTTCTATGGTCTCCGACTGGACCACCTTGCTGAGCCATCTGGGTAGAGCCCAGGTCGTTCCAGCGCTAGCCCACGGTTGCCACGGGTGTTTTGCAGATGCAATTCAAGTTCATGACCAGTTGCACTGGAGTAAGAGAGGCAGATGACCCTGGATAATCTGGGTGAGGCCGAGTGCCTGTAAGTGAGGCTGAGGGCTTCCCTGAAACAAAGGGGTCCCACTGCAGCCAGGGCTCCAGACGCCTGTGAGCCCCGCCTCTGGATTTCAGACTTGCTGGGCTGGCCCCCCAGTCACAGGGGCCGCTTCCGGGTGGTAAACTCTGGAGACAGCTCTGCAGGTGCAGGTGTAAACATAAATGGGCATCCTGCGCTGGCCTGCCTTCTCTGGTTGAACCCTGACACGTGCAGGGGCTGAGGCAGGAGGGCAGCAGAGCCCCCGTTTTGGTGCCCTTGTGGCACGAGGCCCGCACGCTGACTGGCATACACAACCCCTCACGTAACCCCCAAGCAGCGCTCTGTTTATCACTGACCATGCTTTAGGCTGCAAGTAGCAGATAACTCTGCCCAGAACGGCTTAAACCACAGGAACACAAGCTCCTGCATGAGAAGGCCAAGGGGCAGCAGCTCAGTGGTGTTTGCAGGCACCCAGTTCTCCAGCTTCTGGCTCTGTCTGCCTCAGCTTGTCATCTTGGTCTGTCAGCAAAGGCCCCCCATGGTCACAAGATGGCTGCCACGGCCGCAGACATCACTGCCAGAGACAGAAAAACAATTTCCTCCTTCGACTCCTCTGTTCCCAGAAATTCTCCTGGAAGACATCTAACTCCTCTCCGGCCAGGACCGCATCACACGCCTGTTCCTAAACAAACCTTCGGCAAAAAGAAGGAGTCCCCACGACCAGCGTAGACCAATCAGGCCTCCTGTCTGGAGGCACTTGGCCCCCTAGCGTCTGACGGGATCACTGAGATCGTGCCAGCGAGACAGACGGGTGTGCCTGTTGGGTTTGTTGCATTTGGTTTCTATGCAACCATAACTGATTACCACCAGTTTAGGCACTCAAAACAACATCCGCCTATGATCTCACGTTCTGCAGGCCAGAAGGCCAGGCAGGCTCGCCCAGCCTCTCTGCCTGGGCTCCCACAAGGCCGAAATTAAGGTGCCGCTGACCTGGGACTCAAGAATCTGTTTCCAAGCTCACCCGAGGGGAGCTGAATTCGGGTCCTTATGGTTTTACGACTATGATCCCCGTCGTTTGGGGGCTGTTGACAGGGCTCGCTCTCCACATACCGCCCCCCGTGGCCCTGTTCATCCTCCAGCCAGCCATGACCCAAGTCCTTCTCCCACTTCACGTCTCCTGACTCCCTCTTCTGCACCAGCCAAGACAGTTCTCTGTTTTTAAACTGTGATGAGGTGGGAGAGAATGCTCAGGCTTAAGGCCGGCTGTCCCATATAACGTAGCACCATCCCGGGAGTGACACCTCGCCACATGCACAGGCTGCAGGAGACAGGGTGTGGGGTCTTGGGGAGTCGCTCCTAGAGGACAAGGTTTCTCCATGGGAGCAGTATCCCCACCAGAGCCATCCTGGACATTCATTCGGGGGGCCTGTTTGTCTCAATGACCAGATGGGCGGTGTTCCTGGCACTTGATGGGGGTGGGTGGTTCCTAGGGACACAGGCCTTTGGGGAGGCCCTCTACCACCCACCAGGGTTACCTTGTACCCCAAATAAGTTCCAAATGCCCAGCTGGGTGTTCATCCCACGAAAAACATGCTTTTCACTGTAATTATCTGAGACTCCATCTAACTCTGCTTTACATATAAAGACAACTGTTTTTGTACAGTTTTAATATACAGAGTCTTAGAATGCAATGCTGTGTCAATTGAGGAAAGGTTATGTTATGGTTTGTTTGGAATTTTCCAAGGGTTGCTCATCATTTTATAAACACATCGCAGATGATATCAACACTTGTGGAGCCTAACCAGCTGGTGCGGAGCTCCCGTGTCCCCCGGGCATTCGCCACTCCATGTCCCAGGGGGGTCTGCGTATCTGTCTGTCTCTGTGTCCTCCTGTCCATCCATCCATCTATCTGAATACCGTTTCCTAGCCCTTATATCAATGTCAAATATAGGGAAAGAGTGTTATGAACATCTGATTGAGTATTACCTTACCCTCTGAAATTCAAACTAAGCCACTATTAAATAGGTTTAATAATCTAAAAGTTCTTCATACCTTGAGTATTTACATATTGAAATGTGTACTGTAAAATTCGTTTCTCTCTCCTTTAAATTACAAAGCAGCAGTTCAGCCGCTCAGTCTTGTCCGACACTTTGCGACCCCATGGACTGCAGCACACCAGGCCTCCCTGTTCATCGCCAACTCCTGGAGTTGACTCAAACTCATGTCCATCAAATTGGCGATGCCATCCAGCCATCTCACCCTCTGTCATCCCCTTCTCCTCCACCCCCAATCCCTCCCAGCATCAGGATCTTTCCAAATAAGTCAGCTCTTCCCATCAGGTGGCCAAAGTACTGGAGTTTCAGCTTCAGCATCAGTCCTTCCAATGAACACCCAGGGCTGATTTCCTTTAGGATGGACTGGTTGGATCTCCTTGCAGTCCAAGGGACTCTCAAGAGTCTTCTCCAACACCACAGTTCAAAAGCATCACCCAAAGTTTTTTCAAAGTATATGTAAAGACAGGGTCTATCCCTTCTTCAGCTCATTTTGGGATCTTTCAACATAACCATTATAAAAAGAGGGTGGGGTCCTCTGCTGTGAGGGGACAGAATGAGTGGCTGCAGGACACGGCCAGGATCTGGCTCCACCAGTGCCCAGATCTCACGATGCGCTGCTCTCCAGGCGTTTGCCAAAGTTCAGTCCCTCTCAAGGATCTGTGTCAATTTTTGCCATCTCTGCATCAAACGTGTATTATTCTTTAGTTTCTCTTTCCCCTTAAATTCTCTCACTGTTTTTATTTAATGGATTTAAAGAGATAGCCCCTGGTAGCTTGGGTGGTAAAGAATCTGCCTGCAGTGCAGGAGACCCAGTTCAACAACTGGGTCAGGAAGATCCCCTGGAGGAGGAAACGGCAACGCACTCCGGTTTTCTTGCCTGGAGAATCCCATGGACGGAGGAGCCTGGTGGGCTACAGTCCATGGGGTCTCAGGAGGTGGACATGGCTAAGCAACTGAGCATTTAAAGGGAAGCTGTACCATTGTCAGAAACACAGGACGAAGATACTTTTCTGTGCTCATTAGTTGTTTTTAGTACACATTAGACTAGATAATTGGAGAAAGAAATGGCACCCCACTCCAGTGTTCTTGCCTGGAGAATCCAATGGGCGGAGGAGCCCGGTAGGCTGCAGTCCATGGGGTCGTGAAGAGTCGGACACGACTGAGCAACTTCACTTTCACTTTTCACTTTCATGCATTGGAGAAGGAAATGGCAACCCACTCCAGTGTTCTTGCCTGGAGAATCCCAGGGACCGCGGAGCCCTGGTGGGCTGCCGTCTATGGGGTCGCACAGAGTCGGACACGACTGAAGTGACTCAGCAGCAGCAGACTAAATAATTCAGGTTAAAACCACACACACACACACACACCCCTCCTGCTCACCTGAGTCCTGCCTAAGGTCCCCCAGAGCACTGGACAGAGGCAGGACCCCCTGTGTTCAGAAGTGCCGTATTTCATCTCAGGGCCATCGGCGTTTACCGGCAGATGAACAGGGGATTGAGACGGGGGCTGGGGGCAGGAGCAGTCGTGGAGGGTCCCATGGCCACGCCAGGGTCCTGGGGCAGGAGGCACATTAGGCAGCTCCGCAGAAGCCCTCTCTTCACACTGCAGAGCCCAGGGAGGGTCCTGGAGCCGGGAGCCGGGAGCTGCCAGGACCGGAGGGAGAACTCAGGAACATCTGGCCCTTGTCAGGCCGTGTGGTGGCTGGGCCGGGGGCCAGAGGTGGCTGCCGCCTCCAGCAGGAGGAAGATGTCCGGGGGAGCTCTGGGCGGTGCGCAGCTGTCTGCAGCTAGAGGGGACACTGCAGGACGAGGACTAGGGTCAGCTGGGCGCGAGGGCGCGCGGGGGCAGCAGGCAGCGCGGGGGGCAGCAGGCAGCGCGGGGGCAGCAGGCAGCGCGGGGGGCAGCAGGCAGCGCGGGGGCAGCAGGCAGCGCGGGGGCAGCAGGCAGCGAGGGCCCGCTGCCCCCTACAAGGGCCTGCGCAGGGGGCGTTCGGCGACTCCTGTGGGGCGACCGGCCTCTGCAGAAGCGCCCCCAGCCCCTCCGTGTCTTCCCGGGAGAGCGGCCCGCGTGGGCGGTGGCGGGGTCGCCGGCCAGGAGGGCCTCCCCCAGCCTTTTCAGCCCTGTTGGCTCAGGTCCCGCACCGGATCTTGTGCGTCTCCAGCTGACCTTGGCAGCGCCAACCTCTCTTTTCAACAGAGAAGCAAAGGCCTGGGTCAGAAGCGGACGGAAAACAAGACTGAGCTTCGCCGGCGGCTCTGCTGTTATTCTCTGTTTTTTCCCAGTTGCTTCCTATCTTTGCAAGAGATGCCGGCTTCTCGCTCTTGCTGATGTTTCCCGTGAAAGGAAATCTGTTTCAGTCAGCAGTTCAGCCAGGGACCCCAAATGCTTGTGGCTAGCGGAGGTCCTGCTCACTCTCTCGCCTGGAGGGTCCAGTCCTCCGTGGGCTGGGCAGGGCGTCAGCCGCATCCACAGGCCTGGGACAGCCCCAGAGTCTGAACGCTGATGCCCTTCTCACTGTCTTTCTGGAACAATCCAAGAGCAGAGGGACGGGAGGAGCTGGCATCCTGTCGGACGCGGGGCCTGTGCCCACCTGACCCGTTCTTCCTCTCATCACCTGGCCTGCCGCCAACGGTGTCATTCACCCATGCCCTCATTCATTCATTCATTCATCCAACAAACCTCAACTGGCTGCTCCATCCTGTGCTGGGCCCCTCCAGGAAACACCAACAGTCGCTGAAGACCACAGGAGCTCAGGGTGTGCAGGCGGGGAGGCGAGACGAGAGAGGGGGCACTGGGGACCAGCCTAGTGGGCTGTACCCGATGGGCCGCGGGGTCTCCAGAAGCTCCTCCTGCTCTGCGCCTCAGTTTGCTCATCTGTGAAATGGCAGGAATGAGTGTAAGTCTTTCTTAGGGCTACTCAGAAGAGTAGATGCTGCTGCTGCTAAGTCGCCTCAGTCGTGTCCGACTCTGTGTGACCCCACAGATGGCAGCCCACCAGGCCCCCCTGTCCCTGGGATTCTCCAGGCAAGAACACTGGAGTGGGGTGCCATTGCCTTCTCCAATGCATGAAAGTGAAAAGTGAAAGTGAAGTTGCTCAGTCGTGCCCGACCCTCAGCGACGCCATGGACTGCAGCCCACCAGGCTCCCCTGTCCCTGGGATTTTCCAGGGGACACTGGAGTGGGGTGCCACTGCCTTCTCCAGAAGAGTAGATAGGTTTCTCCACTGAAACACGCAGAGCACACTCACTGCGATCTATGGAACAGGCCAACAGCGAGGACCGACTTACAGCCAGGGAGCTGCACTCAGAGCCTGCGATGACCTATGACAGAAAAGAGGCTGAGAAAGAACGCACGTGTGTGTGCACACACATACTCCTTTTCAGGCTTTGCATGTCCCTTTCATTTATATGTATATTTACACACACTTTGCTATACCCCTGAAACCAGCATAGCACTGTGCATTCGCTGGGCTTCAGTGTGAAGCTGATGCGCACGTCTAAGGGGGAGAACAGAGCAGGGCCGGTGCCCAGCAAGGTGCTGGCCGTGCTCATCAAGGACCCAGAGGGCAGCCAACCAGAGGGCCATGAGTCTGGCCGTCCGTGCCCCGAGGTCGCCACCAGCAGTGAGCCGGACACCAGGCTGGACCTCGGAGGCCCCCCAGTGGATGCTGTGTTAGGGATACCGGCAGCCCTTCTCTTGGCCGTAGGAGCCGCTGCACCATTTTGAAGGGAGAGAGGGACGGGGTCGGAGCTGTCTTTCAGAAAACGGCCAGGACAGCAAGTGCTGAGCGCCTGGGTGTGGGGGAGAAGCAGACACCCTTCACAGGTCACCGGCCCCCTCTCTGTGACCCTGGGGCTGGCGCCTTCCAGGAAGCCAGAGGCGCAAGTGAGGGGGCCACAGGTGACCTCCGCCTGCCCCCCAGGTCCGCTCCCCGGACCACGCTTTTCGTTCTTATGGGAAGCCCTCGTTAAACCACGGGCCCCGTGGTCCAGTCCCAGGGCCAAGAACCGTCAAGTTTCTAGGCCCAGAATGTTCCAGCGCAGCTTTCCACAAGCTGCTGCAGGGAGGGTCTGCAGCCAGCCCATCGAGGAATCCTACACAGAGAGACGCGTCCTCTTAACCCGTTGAGGTGGGAAAAGCCGGCAGTTCCGTCCGTGTCCGCCCGGCACACCCGTGGGCTTCCCGGGCGGCTCAGCGGTAGAGGACGTGCCTGCTGACGCAAGAGACGAAGTTCGATCCCGGTGGGGAAGATCCCCTGGAGGAGGAAACGGCACCCCACTCCAGTATTCTTGTGCGAATCCCAAGGACAGAGGAGCCTGGCGGGCTCCGGTCCACAGCCTCACTGTGACTACCCCTCCCCTGGGCTGGCCTCTCCGTGTGGCCTCCAGGTGGCCAAAGCCAATGGCCACCGCTCGGGGGCCAAGATGGCGCCCTTCCCCAGGGGCAAGGGAGCGGGAGGGGCAGATGCGGGAAGACAAGGAGGTCTTGGGGATTGCACGGGGCTTCCAGGAGGAGGTGACCAGGCAGGAGCCACGGCGGGGAGGGGTCATGAGGAAACAGGATCTGAGAGGCCAGGGCTGCAGGCAGGTTTGGAGGCCGGGGTGCTGGCTGAGCCCTTGCACTCCCTTGCAGAGTGGCACGCACGTTGAAGAGACAAGGTCCTCGGGCTTAGGGTCAGGACGCGGAGGACGAGCGAGGGAAAGGGCGCCGGGGAGGATGGGCGCCTCCTGGAAGCCGAGTGCCGGAGGTGTCCAGCCAGGGAGTGGGGTGGCTGACAGGATGTGCGTGGAGCAGCCAGAGAACGAGCTGGGAGGCTCGCTGTCTCTGTTCCAAGGTGGCGATGGCTTGGCTCGCCCATGTGACACGCGAAGGGGCCTGCGGCTGCAGACGGACCCCGCAGAGAGGGGCCAGCCATGCAGGCCGGGAGGGCCAGCTGCTGGACAAGAGGAATACCCGTTTCTCCGCAGCCGCGTCTCGCCTCTTGGAAAACTGCTGAGCGTGTCCGCATCTGTGGCGCGCTCTCGCCCAGCTCTGTCCCTGCTGCTTCCCTCCTGACTCTCTGCATGTGACCTGCGGCTCCCCAACCAGGGCGGCAGCTGGGCTGGCGCCTGAGCTCGCTGCGCAGGCGTCCCCTGTGCCTTGCGGGGCAGGAGCACAAACCCAACTCCTATACTTCTGAGCCGTGTGGCTGGGGCCGGCCACTCCGGGAAACGGGGTCAGGACGGTCCCTGCCTCCAGCCAGGCAGGGTGTGGGGAGGACATGTTCACAGCCCCAGAGCAGCAACTGCACCTCGCAGGGATGCTGAGAGATTAGCTGCAGTGCTGACACACGAAGTTGCCCTTGGAACCAGCTTCAGAGACCCCGGTGTCTGTGGGGACGCGGGGAACGTGGCCAGGCTCTGCTAGGAAACTGTTCATAAGCGCTGTCCCTGCCAGCTCATTTTGCTTGTTGAAGCCCTTAAATAATTTAGGGAAACAGAAGTTTCTCACGGTGGGAAGACTTAGATACTGTCCGTTGTTGCCCTTTAGTCGCTCCGTCGTGTCCCACTCTTTGTGACCCCGCCCGCCAGGCTCCTCTGTCCATGGGATTCTCCAGGCAAGAGTACTGGAGTGGGTTGCCATGCCCTCCTCCAGGGGATCTTCCCGACCCGGGGATCAAACCTGTGTCTCCTGCATTGGCAGGTGGATTCTGTACCTCTGAGCCACCAGGGAAGCCCATTCCGACGCTGTTCAAAATTCTGCATATTGAAGCCCCTGACTCTTTACACACCTCCTCTGCCAGGAAGCTCACCACCTCCCAAGGAAGCCTGTTCCATTCTTGGTCAGCGGTCTTTGTGAGAAAGCGACCCTGTACCCTAGACTCCAGGGTCTTCTGCTGTGATTTGAGCTCTGGAGTTGAGAGGGACTGTCCCCTCCCAAGTTAGACCTCAAATGACATGCCCTAAGCTACAGTTTCGCTCTGAACCAAGAATCCGCATACAGGGGGTCTCACGCTGACTGCCTCTGAGCACCTCCCCATCCTCAGCATGTACTGGGGGGCCTGAATGCAGGGCTCCATCGGTCAGAGTTAGTGGCTCATAAAGTACAATGCCAGGGGCTGGCACTCCCAGCCCCTCCGATGGCTCCCTGCCCCTCTGCCCACTGGCATAGGGCGAGAACCCAATGGGAGCTGGGAGGACCTCGGAGGCATTGGCTCCAGGGATCCACCTGCAAAGGGGCCCCAAGTCCCACTGCCTGTCGCCCTGGCAGCGCTGGGGTGGGGAGCCCAGGACCCCCACCCTTCGCTCCTCAGAGGGTTTTGCCCATAGTCCCATTGGGTAAAATCGCATCACAAGCCTACGTCTCAGCTGCAAGGGAAGCTGGGTGACTGTCCTCCGTGGAAACCTGCCTCTGCCGTGCTGGCCATCAGGTAGTGGGCCGGTGGGGTCAGCTGCAGAGACCACCACGGGCTTTGGCAGGCACGTCACAGGCAGCTCAGCCTTAGCAGTGGGGAGAGTGGCCCCCCCACTCTCCCGCAGGAAACTGGCGGAGACCCCGCCCTCTCAACACCTGTGCCTCCCCTCCGCCCCACAGGTCAGAGGGCACCCAGCTCCCAGGCTCACCACGAGCCAGCCCAGAGCCCGACCCCAAGAGCAGCGAACCTGAGGATGGTGAGGCCAGAGGCCCAGAGCGCCCCCAGAGCGAGCCTGGGGCTCCGACAGCAGCCGGGCGAGCAGACCCCCGGATCAAGGTTTGTCCCGCAACCCAGGCTCCCGCCTGTGCCGGTGCCGCCATCCGGCCTCCAGACAGAGCCCCCCCTCCACCTGCTGAGGCCGGGCTTCCCCCAGCACCCCCGCTCCCCCAGCCCCGCAGGCCCGAGAGTGGACACCCTGGGGGAGGGTGGGTTTCAGGGAGGCAGGCTCTGGCTCAGGGCGCGGAAACGTGCCTCCCTGTCAATGCCACGCAGGCCTGGGTCGGGCGCCCAGGGAGCCGCGGGCAGGGCTAGCTGGTCACCCCTGAGAAGGCCACAAAGAGGCCAATCATACGAAGAGCCTGGGTCTGCTGGATGTGCAGCCTCAGGAGCAAAGGAAAGCAGAGAGAAGCTGCCTGAGCCGGACCCCAGGGCTCTCCCGGCTGGGCTGCGGGCGGGCGTGGGCGGGCGCGGGCAGGCTTGAGCAGGCGTAGGCAGGCTACAGGCAGGTGTGGGCAGGCTGCAGGTGGGCGTGGGCAGGCGTGGGCAGGCTGCAGGTGCCAGCAATCTCACACAACTTCAGGTACCGGGACAGCTGTGACTATCGTGACACCACGCACACACAGACACACACACAGACAGACACACACACAGACAGACACACACACAGATACACAGACACACAGAGACACACACAGACACACACACAGAGACACACACACACAGAGACACACACACAGACACACACAGAGACACACACACAGAGATACACACAGACACACACAAACACACAGACACACACACAGACACATACACACAGAGATACACACACACAGAGACGCACACAGACACACACACAGAGACACACAGAGACACACACTCACAGAGACACACAGAGACACACACTCACAGAGACACACACACACAGAGACACACACACACAGACACACAGACACTCACAGAGACACACACACACAGAGACACACACACACAGAGACACACACAGAGACACACACACAGACACACACACACAGACACACACAGAGACACACACACAGAGACACACACACACAGACACACATACACAGACACACACACAGACACACACACACAGACACACACACAAAGACACACACACAGATACACAGACACAGACACACACACACAGACACACACAGACACACACAGAGACACACACACAGAGACACACACACAGAGAGAGACACACACACAGACACACATACACAGAGACACACACACAGACACACACACACAGACACACACACAGATACACAGACACAGACACACACAAACACACAGACACACAGACACACACACACAGAGACACACACACAGACACACACACACAGACACACACAGAGACACACACACAGAGACACACACACACAGACACACATACACAGAGACACACACACAGACACACACACAGACACACACAGAGACACACACATGGAGACACACACAGAGACACATACACACAGACACACACACAGACACACGCACACAGACACACACACAGACAGACACACAGAGACACACACACACACAGACACACACAGAGACACACACACAGAGACACACACAGACACACACACACAGAGACACACACACACAGAGATATACAGACACACACACACACACACAGACACACACACACAGACACAGAGACACACACACACAGACATACACACAGAGAGACATACACACAGACACACACACAGACACACGCACATAGACACACACACAGACACACACAGAGACACACACACAGACACAGACACACAGAGACACACAGACACACAGAGACACACACACACAGAGACACACACAGAGACACACACACACACAGAGACACACACAGACACACACACACAGAGACACACACACACAGAGATATACAAACAGACACACACACACAGACACACACACACACACACAGAGACAACACACACAGAGACACACACACACAGACACACACAGAGACACACACATAGAGATACACACACAGAGACACACAGACACACACAGAGACACACACAGACACAGACACAGAAAAACACACACAGACACACACACAGACACACACACAGAGACACACACACAGAGACACACACAGACACACACACAGACACACACACACACAGAGACACAGCCGGCATACACAGACACACACATACACACACAGAGAGACACAGACACACACATACCACACACAGACACACCACACAGAGACGAACACACACACCACAGAAATACACACACATAGAGACACACAGACACACACATAGACACACACACCCACCACACACACACACACACTACACAGACACAGACACACACACTCACATAAAACACACACAGAGACATGCCACACAGAAATACACACAGAGACACACACAGACACACGACACAGAGACACACACACACCACACACACACTCACAGACAGAGACACAGACACACAGAGATACACACATACAGACACACACACATAGACACATACACACACACACACACCAGCAGCAGGAAATCCCAGGAAGGAAACCGAATTGTCAATACTGGAAACATCGTAACATCATGATCAAAAGTATTGCCCAGTCACCTCACTTCCGGTTCTCCTGGGTCTGGAAAACTGTTTATTGAGAACAAACAGAAGGCCCTGCAGCCACCCAGCTGGGTGTCCAAAATCAGGACAGCCGAGGCCAGGGGTGCCCAAACCTGCCAGTCCATCAGGATCACCCAGGAGCCTCATGAAACACAGGTGCCTGGGGCCCACCCCCGAGTGTGTGGGCCTCTGAGGCCGGGGGCCATGCTGGTCAGGACACTGTCCATTCAGCCTGAACCGCTCTAGTTCAAGGGAATGTTCTGGTTCACCTAACTCACTAAAAGCCCCAGCAGGCTTCCGGCACAGCCCCATGTCAGCAGACCCCGTTCCCCCGGCCTCACCCACCAGCCTCTGCGAAGCTCACTGTGCACAAGGTGTGCCCCTCACCCCCAGCGGCCAAACCCAAGCCCTCCAGGCCCTGGCGGGAGGAACAGGGGCATCCCTCCTCCCTGGAAGTCTGAGTCGGGGCTTGGCCCGACTGGCCCCGGCCCCCGCGACGTCCCCAGCTCTGCCTGCACCAGTCACATGGCCAGCCCGGCTGCACCCTGACTGCTGGGTTGGACTCACATGTCCACCCTGAGCCTGGGCAGAGCAGAGGTGGGAGGGCTCCCAAGGGGAGTCGGGGCGGCCCCCAAAAAGGGGGCTCCTCCCCTGCCTCTGTCCCTGTCCACAGCCCATGCTTCTCCAGGGCTGGACGAGCAGCTGTTCCGCTCAGTCGAGGGCCAGGCCGCCTCTGACGAGGAGGACGACCGCGAGAAGTGGCAGGAGGCACAGCGGCCGCCAGCCGAGGTCACGGCACTGCTGGCTGGTCTCTCTGGCTGCAGGAAGGGGTACGTGCTCCGACGAGGACATCCAGGATCGGGCATACTTGGGGCCAGGCCCCCATGGCCATCCTGCGAGCACAGGGCGGCCCCTCTATGCAGTGATGGGCCTGGAACGTGGGAGGCTGACCTGATTCACATCCAGGCTGGGTCCCCTCCCTGCTGTTTCACGCTCGGTCCTCAGATCCTTCAGTCGAGCCGACAGCCCTGGGCAAATGTCAAGGAGAAATGAGCTGAGAAAGGGCACACTTCCAGGTGGCTGAATTCCCCTTATCCTCACTCCGGTGGCCACAGTCCCCTGACCTGCCCCACAGCTTGAGTGTGACACACCATGTGTCAGACCCTTTCCCTAACCCACGGCTCTCAGTGCCTAAGCCTGTCCCCTACCCTGGTCAAGTCAGCTGACTTCTGAGCCTCAGGCTTCCCGTCTCTAAGATGGGATACTAACACTCGCCTGGCAGAGATTTGTGAGGATTCACCATCGACGGTATAAAATGCCCCCATGGGGCCTGATCCCGGCAGGCTCTCCACGGGAGGTGGGGGGTGGGGGGGCAGCGCGGACTCTTTTATTATAAAGTTCTGCCGACTTTCTTGGGTCACGGTTATCACCAACCGTGCCGATGATATGCTAGGCTAAGCTGAGGGCTCCTGGCAAGCAGCACTAACCCAGACAGCTCCCCCAACACCCCGCCCAGGAACCTCTGTTCTCCTGAGTGGCGACAAGCATGAGGACGAGGAACGGGCAGGACATGCTAGGGCGGCCGCTGAGACGGTGCTGTTTGAGCAGAGATCTGAAGGAAGTGAGGGGAAAGCCTTTCTCAGGCAGAGGAACAGCAGGTGCAAAGGCCTTGGGGCACCTGGGAGGGGCCTGGAGGGAGGCTGCTGTGGTTGGAGCAGGAAGAGCGAAGGTGAGTGGGCAGGAGGTTGGGGAGGTAACGGACAGCCTGGGCAAGGCCTCTGGCTTTTGCTCTGATGACACGGGGAACCTGGGAAGGCTGTGGGCAGGGGGTGCCGTGGCCCCACCTAGCTTTCAGGGGAGACAGACTCGGTAATAACGCATTCCCACCCCCCTGCAGGCTGGAGCAGGCTTTGGAAAGCAGCCCCCTCTGTGCTGGCACTCTCCTTCACTGCAGGTGCAATGACCAGATGGCCAAGAAGCTCATGACTTACTTCAGCCACTTGGGCGGTGCCAACGATGCCCGTGCCCTGGGGGAGCTGGAGGCCTGTGTCGCCATGTTGGTGGAGCAGCTGGGGTCCCGGGGCTGCGGTGCAAAGACTCTGAGGACGCCTGAGGAGGAGGTCAGCAGAGCCCCAGAGGCTGGGAGCCAGACCAATGGCTAGTCTCTTACAGGTGGAAGGACTGTGAGCCATCTCAGCCAAGTCCTGTGCCCCCTTCACAGATGGGTAAACCAAGGCTCTGAGAGGAGATGATTTAGATCTAATGAAGACTATTTTGGCTGCACATTAAAGGATCCATCTCAGATCAGCTCAAGGGGAAAAAAAAAACAGGAATCTATTACCATATGGAGCTGAGAGCATGGTTTCAAAAGAACAGCAAAGATGAGCTTCAGGCACAGCTGGATCCAGGGACTCAGATTATATTGCCCCCATCCGTCTGCTCCGTTCTTTTCATGGGTGCTGGCCTCACTTTTCCCTGCTATAGAGGGGCTTTCTCCATGTGGTAGGGGGAGGAAAAGCAGAGCCCCAGGCAGCTCTAGGCTCCCATCAGCCTACTTAAAACCCCCAGAGGAACAATAAGAGCCCCGTACAGTAAATCTCAGGGAAGAACGCCTATGGTCGGCCTCAGTCACGTGCCCATACATGGACCAGTCCCCTATGGTAGGCGGGCAGGGCCAGATGAAATGGAAGACAGACACCTCCCCCAGGAGAACTGGCTGTGGAGGGGAGGAGGGTGGGGAGCTCAGTTCCGAGACCCTCAGAAAAGGCTCCCGAGTCCTCAGGCCCCGTGCTCTGCCTGCTGCCCAGGACGCCGCGCCTTCAGCTGCCTCTCTTTCCCTGCATCGCTGTCAGGAGCAGGGGCTGCCTCACTGCCCAACCCCTGCTTTGGAAGGCAGGTGTTCACGTGGCCTTCTGCAACTCGCCACCCTCTCCCCCGGTATTCTGCAGGGAGCGGCAGTGTCCATGCGGCTGGGCCAGGGCTGGGCCGGTGCCCGAGGCTGGGGCAGCCGGGCCCCTCTCCTGGGGCTCCCGCCTCGAGGGAGGTGGGGGATGGCTGGAGGGTGTTCTCGGCTGCAGTCCCCAGACGGGAGTCTCCAGCCGCTGCTGCCTCACCCTCCATGCCCCCAGGCCTTGACCCATTCTGGGGGCAAGCCACTAGCCTGGCAGTGAATTCCTCCTCGGCTCAAACTGGCCAGACTAGCTTCCTGCTTGCAACCAAAACAACTGAGAAAGGACAAGCAGGTGAATGAAGAGAAGGAGGATGGGGTCCTTCCCCCAAGGAAGCATGTAGTTCTCACACCAGCCTGACTTCCCGTGAGGCCCTGGGCCAGGCCTGCAGCTTCTCTGGGCCTCAGTGCCCCCCTGGGGAGACAGGGCAGTTCTGTCTGTAGGCTCAGGGGCCAGATGAGATGACCCCTGTGGGAGGGCCAGGGCAGGCTGTGGGCCCTGCCTGCGGTGGCGCTGTGTGCATGGGGCCGAGGGTGGCAGGGCAGGCGCTGACCCCTGCTGTTCCCACAGGCAGAGCTGCAGCGGAAGGTGAGTGAGAATGAGAGCCTACGGCAGGAGCTGCAGATGGTGGAGACAGAGAGGGTGCGGCTGTCCCTGCTGGAGGAGAAGCTGGAGGACGTGCTGGGCCTCCTGCACAGGCTCCGCGACCTGGTGGGCTCACGGGAGCTGGCATCCCAGGGGCAGGGCTGGGCGGGGCCCTCAGAGGTGGGGCCCACCCCCCGTCAGGCACTGGTTCTAAGCTCTCCCCACATAGGCAGGTGTCACCTCTACTTCCAGACACAGAAAGAGCTCAGAGAAAGTAATCAAAGAGAAGGGGGTTCTCTAACTCATTTTATGAAGCTAACTTTGATCGCAAAACCAGAGGACAACCCAGATGAGAAAAGAAAATTATAAGCTAGTGTCACACTTAAATATGGATGCAGAAATAGTAAACAGCATATTAGCAAACCAAACCCAGCAGCGTTTAAAGAAACACAAGGTGATTCGTTGGATTTATCCCAGGAATTCAAAGATGGCTGAAGACCAAACATCTATTAACACAGACCACCTGGTTCCTCCACCTCCCGGCTGGTGGCTTCAGAGAGTTCTCATTTTCTCAGCACTGCTTTTTCACTGGTTAAAAAGAGAATGAAATAAGCGGTTGCAAGGACTAAAGGAGCTAAGACCGTCAAAATGCTCTTTTTCACGGTCATTTCCCAGGTGCCTCCTTGGGCACAGGGACAACGGTCTGTCAGCGCGTGACCTTGGATTAAATGGGTCCTGCACGCTGCTCCAGTACCCACCAAGAGTCTGGGCAGTGCAGTCATCAGAGGGAAGGGGGCCAGGACAGGGCTGTGGGCGGGGTGGGGAACGGACTCTACCTGCCCCCAGGGAGCCGCACAGAAGCCTGCAGGGGCCGCGAAGCCCCACCCGTTGCTCGAAGATGCAGCAACCCTGGCCAGCCCAGCCCCGTCTCATTTCTTTTTTAAGAACATATCGAAAAAAGCCCTGGGGAGGATTTTGCTGAGCACACTGGACGCTGGCAGGGACCCCGCGCACGGTAGGTGAGCCCCGATCCCCGACCCATCTCCCAAGGCCTGGGCAGCTGACCCAGCTCCTCCGTCCTGAGTGTCTTGCCTGCAAAATGCTGCCTCATTCCTGCCCAGCCCACCTGCAAAGGGTACAGTCAGGAACAGACTTCAGGAAGCTGAAGGTGCTATTTGAGAAGGACAGGGAGCGGACACTTCAGGGGAAAGGCCAAATAAGAGCCAGTGTGGCCAGACTCCGAGGAAGCCAGGCAGCTCTCTGCTGCCAGTTTAGCCCTGGGCTTACTGCGGAGGAAGGGCGAGTATCACACCCATTCCACAGATGGGGAGACTGAGGCACAGCCGCACTTAGACCTCAGGCCTCTCCCTTAAGCACTGGGCCACGTGGCCCCAATTTCCTCAGGGCCAGCTTGTGCCTGGTGAAATCAGGAGGGGAGGCTCACTAGTGATGAGCCCACTGGCCTCACCGGGCACCGCTGGGCAGGGCTCGGGTGCATCCAGTGCCCTAACTGGCCCCAGGCATCAAGGAGTTCAGAAACTAGGCACTAGAAACTGCCTTCCCCGGGGTCCTCGGATGGCGAGGGTGGCCAGGCTGGGGTGGGCCCGGGGGAGGGCAGGCAGCCCTGTGGGCCACAGGGAGCAGAGTGACCCTCCTGCTGCCCACTTTCTCCCCAGACGGGCCATCTGGCCCCTCGGCCGTGCTGGAAGCCCTGCACCGAGCTTTGGCGGGCTGTGAGCTCCTGCGCAGAGAGCCCTCGGCCCCTGCCTCCATGGCCCCGGCCCTCACCCACTCCTTCCCCGTCTCCTGCTGAGGCTGCTGGCCCGGCCTGCGGGCAGCCTGGCCATCGTCTCATCCTCAGAACCCTGGGGTCACCGGCTCCTTCTGAGGCCCGTCCAAGCTCGGAGACTGGCAGCCACGCCCTCCCTGGGCTTCTCGCTCCTGGCCTGCGTCCCTGCTGCTAGCAAGCACGCTGCTGACGGGCGCTGGGTCAGCCTGTGCCCGCTGCCAGCCCCCCACCCTTGGAGTCGAGGTGCCCACTTTTCTGCCCAGTTCAGCCCAGAATCCCTTCCCTAGGCTCCCAGGATCTCTTCCCTTCCCAGCGGTGTCCTCTTTGTCCACACAGCGCGGCTGCTCCAGGGACCTCGTGCCCCGCACTCCACTGAGGACACTACCCTTGACTTGGAAGTGCTGAAGGCTGGACACGGGACTGGGGACCTCCCAGGAGGAGACAGTGATCATGGCAGGCTTCCTGGTGGAGGTGGCCTTGAACTAGCTCTGGAAGAGCGGTTAGAACTAGCTCTGGAAGGCAAGGCAAGGAAGAGTTCAGAAACCCCTTGCAGGGGTTCTGACCTGCCTCCCGGAGGTGAGGGGGAGAAGAGTAGATGGGAGGATGCAGGACTTGGGAGCAAGGGGTCACCACGGGGACAGAGAAGAGGGACCACAGGGCTGCCTGCCCTCCCCGGGCCCTCCCCTCTCCTGGGCAGATAGGAGGGAAGGGCATTTAATGCAAGGGAGCAGGGAGCGCCCCAGTGTGCTGCCATAAAGCGCCCCGTGAGTACAGACCCCAGAGCCCCTCTTTCCTGAGCACCCAGTAGGTACTGGGCCCCGCGGGTCACAGGCAGGAGCAAGACAAGCTGCCCGGTGCCATCAGCCTTAAACCCTCGTAGGAGAGAAAGACGCGCTGGCGAGCACTGCAGTGCTATACTGCTGCAGACGAGAGGGCTCTGAGAGCCCAGGCGAGAGGGGCCAGCCCAAGCCCAGGAGGACGGAGCCCTGCAGAGGGCGGCGCAAGGGCAGGCGCCTGGCGGGGACGGCACCTTGCAGGGGTTCTGACCTGCCTCCCGGAGGTGAAGGGGAGAAGAGCAGACGGGAGGATGCAGGCCTCGGGAGCAAGGGGTCACCATGGGGACACAGAAGAGGGACCACAGGGAAAGGAGGGCCAGGGGCCAGCAGGCAGTGCCAGGTGGGGCCACAGGGAGGGCTGGAGGGTGACCCCCGGCCGTGCGTGGGGCCACAGGAGTCCACGTGTGTAGTAAGATCCATGGAAGTGGGCATGCCTGTCCAAAAACTCAGCTTTACTGTATGTTAATGAAAAATAAAAGGGGCAGGGACTTCCTCAGCGGTCTGGTGGTTAAGAATCCGCCTTCCAATGCAGGGGATGTGGTGAGGAACTAGATCCCACGTGTCACAGCTAAGCCCACGAGCTGCAAACCAGTGAGTTCATAAACCACAGCCAAAGAGCCCACGGGATGCGATGAGGACCTGCGTGCTGCCACTAAGACCCGAGGCAAGCGAGAAATACATACTTTAGAAATAATAATAGTGATAACAAACAGGACTAGAAGAGACGTTTCCCAAGCAGCCCCGCCCCTGCTCCGGCCCCTGGAATTGGCCGACAGCAGGCGGGCAGGATTCCTATAGATTCCAACCACACTAAGACACCCCCTCAGGAGCTCCCTAATAGAAGCCTTCTCTGACCTCTGCCTGGCAAGCAAAGGTGCACCCTTGCCCACACAGCCCTCGTCTCCCTGGAGGCCAGTTTATGGGACGGCCCAGCAAGCAGAGGCGCCCGGAGAGGCGGAGGGACCACCCGGCACCTCACAGCAGATCAGCACCCACGTCTGGGCTGAGCCTGCTTCCAGAGCCCATGTCTCACATGCTTCCTACCTCCGCCAGCTGTGTCTGGTTAGGGACCCCAGGGCTTGGGTCTGGATCAGTTACAGCACGGCCTAAGCCACCTTGATGAACGAGCTCCCACAACACTCTGGGCCAAGCAAGACAGGTCTTTCTGTCCCGTAGCAGTTCAGAGCGGAGTGGACCACAGCGCAGCTCTGCACTCGGCCGCCCAGGGGCCCAGCTTCCTCCCGCTCTGCTGCCTTGTCATCCCCGAGGGCGTCGTCCCCGGCAGAAGCTGATCACCAGCACTGCGTCGGCCCTCCGCCCCTGGGAAGGAGGATACAGGGAGGGAGGCGCAGGCACTCTGGCTCACACGTCCTCTGAGCCCATCCCCCTGGCCCTAGCTGCAAGGGATGCTGGGAGATGCCATCCGTAGCTGGGCAACCACGGGACCAGCTAATGCTAACAGTATTAGAAGAAAAAAGGTGGCCAGCTGGACCGGGGGCCGGCCACACACCCCCAGGCCACTGACAGGGGTCAGCCTGCCACTGCAGAGCCGCCAAGCGGGCACGCACGGGCACCCCTCCAGTGTACACCGTGGCCAGAGGAGCGCACGCTGCTGGGGGACCCACAGCCCTTCTCCTACAAAAGGCCACGTCACAAGGTCGGCTGTGCCGACCTACAAGACAGCAAGAGGAGCGAGTCAGGCAAACGAGGCGCCAGAGGAGCTCGCTCACAACGACAGAACGGGATGAAATCCCAGGTCGGACTTTCCCGATGATCTAGTGGGTGAGAATCTGCTTC
Organism: Nanger dama; assembly: GCA_917880005.1. Classification (NCBI taxonomy): domain Eukaryota; kingdom Metazoa; phylum Chordata; class Mammalia; order Artiodactyla; family Bovidae; genus Nanger; species Nanger dama. The sequence continues at coordinate 1,708,443 of CAKJTW010000016.1, read as the reverse complement.
CAGTGCAGGGCCAGAGCCTGGTTGGACAGCTGAGCCCGTGAGACACAGCTGGAGAAGCCCACGCCTGCCGCCACAGAGGCCCAGCACGACCAGAACAAGAACAAACCAAAACCAAAGCGAGCCACTCCCCACTTCCCCACCAAGAGAGGACGCAGCCCCAGGAGAGCAAAGCGAAGCGGAAGCAGCCCACCTACCCGAGAGTCCAGGTGATGATCGCAAAGAGGATCCAAGAACTCAGGAGGAGAAGGGGTAAACAGAGCGAGAGTTAGGCATTTTTAACGAGAGCGAGAAAATGTAAAAGAACCCCCAAACACAGATGAAAAACGTAGCAACTGCACATTTGAAAAAGACACTGGAAGGAATCAATAGCGGACTAAAGGATGCAGAGAGGTGGGTCAGTGACCTGCAGGCAGAAGCAGAGACACTGGAGCTGAAAAGCAGAAGGAGACGCGAGGACAGCTGCAGAGGTCTCTGTGATAACATCAAGGGTACTCACGTTAGCATTACAGGGGCCCTAGCAGAAAAAAAGAAAAGGGACAGAGAATTTATTTGAAGACACTGTAGCTGAAAACTCCCCTAACCTGGGAAAGCAAGCAGACACTCACGTGTTGGAAGCACAGAGAATCCAACGGGCAACCCCCAGAAGGACCAAGACACGTGTAAGAAAAATGGCAGGTGCTAAAGATGAAGAGAAAACGTTAAAAACAGCAAGGCAGGGACGTCCCTGGTGGCCCAGCAGCTCACACTGCAGGTGGCGTGGGTCTGATCCCCTGGTTGGAGAACCAGGACCCCTCACGCCACATGATGAGACACACACACACACACACACACACACAGCAACAAGTTACGTACAAAGGCTGGCTCCTCAGGAGAAACTGCAGGCCAGAAGCGAGGGGCTTAATACATTTAAAGTGATGAAAGGGAAAAAGCTACACCTGCCGGAGAATACTTTTCTTGGCAAGACTCTCACTCAGATATGATGGAGAGATTGAAAGCACCACCAAACCAGCTTTATAAGAGATGTTCAAGAGACTTCTCTAAGCAAAAAAAAAAAAAAAAAAAAAAAGGCTACAACCAGAAACAAGAAAATTATGAAAGGAAAACACCCATCGGTAAACCAAATACCCACTAACGGGAGCAAATTAACCACATACAAAGCTAGTAGGCAGATTAAAAGACAAAAGGAGCAAAATCGATGTCCACAATAAGCAGTCAAGGGACACACAAGAGACGTCAGACGTGCTGTCAGAAGCATCACGTCGTTACGAGGGAGGGGCAGGAAAATGCAGGGATGCTAAAATGTGTTTGAAATTAAGAGATCAGCAACACGGCTTCCTAGGTAGCTCAGGGGTAAAGAATCCGCCTGCCAACGCAGGAGACCTGGGTTCGATCCCTGGCCCGGGAAAATTCCACACACAGCAGAACAGCTAAGCCAGTGCCCCAGAGTCTGAGAGTCACAACCACTAAACCCACGCGCCTGCCAGCCTGTGCTCCACGAGAGAAGTCGCTGCAGCAAGAAGCCGGCTGCCCGGGGCCAGGGCGTCTTGTGCCAGTCTGCGGCTGGCGGCAGGGGAACCCATCAGCTAGAGTAGCCCAGCAACTAGAGAGCTGCCCCATGCTGCACAGAAAAAGCCCCCACGGGCCGAAAGCAACAAAGACCAGCGACTTCATCACACATGGATCGATTGCTGTATATAAACCGCAAGGTGGGGAACTTCCCTGGGGGTCCAGAGGCTAAGACTCCAGGCTCCCAATGCAGAGGGCCCAGGTTTGACCCCTGCTCGGGGAACTGGATCCCACATGCCCCAACTAAGACCGGGCACAGCCAAATAAATATTTTCTTTTTTAAAAAAAGAGGAAGAAGCAGGAAAGTGCAGAGTTTCAAGGAAAGCCTCACCAAAAGCAGAGCCTCAGTGATATCTGGGCCTGACATTCAAGCCACAATCACGTCGCAGAAGTTTCTCCTCCCTTGAGGCTCCTGGGAGCTCTATTAACCAATTAATCCCTTCCCTGATGCTTCTCAATAAGGCCGTAGAGTTTCCTGGCAGAGGCCTTGCAGCTATTTGAATCTGAAAATTTCCTGGTAAAATGCACAGTCTTCAATACTCTCCCTTTGAGATACAAAGCCAGTTCGCTTTGCTCCAAGCATGAGCTAGCTACACTAAGCCACTCGGGTCTAACAGAGAACAGAGGCGCTGATGGTGTGACCTCGGACAGGAGTCGCGAGAGGCCTGGGCCGCTGCCTTCCTCCCCGAGCCACGAGGACATCCAGGCGCCCTACGACAAAGGCCAGCTGTTGACAGCGTGCCCCAGTCAACAGCCAGCAAGAAACAAAGGCCTCCGGCCATCAGCCCAGCTCACACCTCAGAAGCAGGACCTGCAGCCTGGGTCAGGTCTTCAGGCCGGAATCTGACTGCAGTACCCGGAACCGGACCCGCCCAGCAAAGCCACTCCCAAGGTCCTGACCCCCAGGAACTGAGAGAATAAGTGAGCACACGTTACTGCTTAAGCTGCGGCGTGGGGAACGCTGTTTCGTGCAACAGCTAACGAAAACACTTCTAGTGAAAAGTCATGCTGCCTCACTCACAGGGTGATTCGGGAGTGTTCCGGAGAGTGTTTAGGTGTACGAGTAACCGGCCGAGGCCTGACAATGATAGCCAGCAGGCTGGAAGGAGGACAAGGGCCCCCGGGGCACTCGGCAGACTGCAGGCTCCCTCCAGGGCACCAACATGCTTGGGAAAGCAGCAGGCCTGACGGAGCCCCCTGCCAGCAGCCACGGCTGACACAGGACACTGGCCGAGGGTAGCCTGGGGGCCTGGGGCCGGAGGGGGCACCAGCCGGGGCTCAGAGGGGTGACCGTGTGCAGCCAGGCCCCGGGGTGCCGCTGGGGCCACAGTCCACCGGGACTGCACTGAGAGGACGGTGAAAGGCACCACCACTGAGAACTTCCGGGCAGCGGGCGGCGGGCGGCAGCCCCCGGCGCAGGGCGGCCTGGAGCGGGCCCTGGGCCCTGGCGGCTGGCCCTGGGTGGGCAGAGGCGGGAAGGGGCTGGACAGCCCAGCTCAGTCGCTAAGTGTGTCCAACTCTTTGCAACCCCGTGGACTGCAGCACACCAGGCCTCCTTGTCCATCATCAACTCCCGGAGTTCACTCAAACTCATGTCCATTGAGTCGGTGATGCCATCCAACCATCTCATCCTCTGTCACCCCTTTCTCCTCCTGCCCTCAATCTCTCCCAGCTTCAGGGTCTTTTCTAATGAGTCAGGTCTCCACATCAGGTGGCCAAAGTATTGGAGTTTCAGCTTCAACATCAGTCCTTCCAGTGAACACCCAGGACTGATCTCCTTTAGGATGGACTGGTTGGATCTCCTTGCAGTCTAAGGGACTCTCAGGAGTCTTCTCCAACAGCACAGTTCAAAAGCATCCATTCTTCGGCGCTCAGCTTTCTTTATAGTCCAACTCTCACACCCATACATGACCACTGGAAAAACCACAGCTTTAACTTCAGGAAAAACAGGAGGAAGGGATATTTATAAACAGCCTCCACGCCCATCACTCTCCTTTTGCTTTTTCCTAGCAAAGCTTCTTTGGGATTCTTCAAATGGTCTGCGACTCCTTAGAAAAAAAGGTTTTCTAGGAAATTCTGACTAACTGCCCTCTCTCAGCTCCTGGCAACAAAAACTAGTGTGTTGACCTGAAAATGCCCCCACCCACGCACACGCCCGCCCGCCCAAGGAAACAGCGCGTATTTCACACCCCGAGCAGCAGATGGCGATGCTGAAGCGCGGAGCCAAGGCGAGTCCAAAGCCTCCAAGCAGGAGGGGCTGGGCTGGGCTGGGCTGGGCTGGGCGGGGCGGTGGGCGGGGGGCGGGCGCTGCCTGGCTCCAGCCCCTCCTCGGGGGTGCGCGGGGTCTCCCCACCACCTGTGCTCAAAGCGGCGCTACCGGCGCTACCGTTTCCTCGGAATCAGCTCCTTTTAAAAGTCTACGTCAAGGACTTTGAAAAGGAAATGCCTGTTCTAAGTTAGCGGTGGCGGCAGCCCCACCTGCCCTGCAGAGACGGGTTCCGACCAGCTGTGTCTGTTGAGCCGGAGGGAAGCGCCCTCGGTCCACGCCGGCCACGCTCCAGCCCCACGCTTCATTCTACCCCATTTTACAGACGAGCAAACTGAGGCAGAGTGGGGCTGAGACTACCCCTGCCCGGGGCCGCAGAGCCGGAACGAAGCACTCCGGACGCTGAAGCCCCGCGTAGCCCCGCGACACACCCGCGTCGGTAGAGACGCGTGCGCCAGTGGAATGCTTAGACGCCGTGGGGGAGCAAGTCTGGGACCCGCTCCGGGAAGGCGAAGGGCGCGGGGATTCACTCGCTGAAGCCAGAGACGCGGAGGAGAACGGGAACTGGAGACCAGACTTCGCTCCGGGCTTCTTCAGGCCTAATTAGCATCTCTGGAGGATGGGGTTTGGGGGCCTCTGATTGATGCTGGGAGGGATCGGGGGCAGGAGGAGAAGGGGACGACAGAGGATGAGATGGCTGGACGGCATCACCGACTCGATGGACAGGAGTTTGAGTGAACTCCGGGAGATGGTGAAGGACAGGGGGTCCTGGCGTGCTGCGGTCCAAGGGGCTGCAAAGAGCCAGACACGACTGAGTGACTGAACTGAACTGATGTCAAAGGCCACTGAGCGGATCTTCGGGCAAGCCCTGTTGGAGGGCCTCAGGTCCCAACCAGCCTTAGCTGACTCCAGTTCAGTTGCTCAGCCATGTCCGACTCTCCGCAACCCCCTGGACTGCAGCATGCCAGGCCTCCCTGTGCACCACCAACGCCCCGAGTTCACCCAAACTCATGTCCATGGAGTCCCTGAGTCGAAGTTCCTGCCAAACAGCTCGGGGGACCTGTTAAGGTTTTTGGCAGCCTGGATGATGCGCCAGGGTTCCGGCGAATCCATGGGCGCAGGTTTCAGGTGCGATGGGTTTAGGTGAAGATTGCCCTGGAACTCCAGGAGGGCTTCTGGGGTGGTGTGCACAGGCTAAAAGAGACGGCTGAGAAGCTGGGGGTCACAGCGTCCTAATCTCTGGAGATGAGAAGGAAAACTGCTCCAAGGGATAATGCAGAGTCCTGGGCCGCAAGATAAAGGGCTTCCTAAGCACCCTGCCTTATGAAACTGAAAAACGAAGGCTCTCCCACCAGGTTTGAAACCGCCTAACAGCCCTGCTCAAGTTTCAGCCGTGCCTGCTCTGTGAACAGGGCCCAGGACACTTACCCGGGGGAAGGGGGCAGAGGCACGGCAGACAACAGTGCCTCGGTCTGCTGGCAGTGGGAGCCGTTCCAGGAGGGCTTCCTGGAAGAGGCCCTGCCCTGGGTGGACCTGGGATGGAGGGCGCAGGAGAGAGGCGTGCGGCGGGGCTGAGGCTGACTGGCTGAGGTCACCAGCTGGTGACAGCGTGCTGCAGAGGGAGACACTGTTGAGGACCTGGTTTTAACCTGAAGACTCGAGGAGGCGGTCAGACCTTTGTCGCCAGAGGCAGAAGCGGGCGCCTGGGAGACTGCGGTCCCGAGAGAAGCGGGCTGACCGGAGCGGGAGGAGAGGTGGTCTGCAAACCTTACAGACGCTTCCTGCACCTGTGACGTGCAGGCACAGCTGTGTCTTAACAGCCTTAAAGCACCAAGTCCCTGCCCTTCAGAAGCTCCTGTCTGCCTGGAAGGAGACATTTCATCAGCTCAGCTCAGTTCAGGCACTCAGTCGTGTCCAGCTCTTTGTGACCCCCCTGGGCTGCAGCACGCCAGCCCTCCCTGTCCATCACCAACTCCCCGGAGTTCACTCAGACTCATCTCCATGGAGTCGTTGATGCCATCCAAACCATCTCATCCTCTCCCACCTTCAATCTCTCCCAGCATCAGGGTCTTTTCCAGTGAGTCAACTCTTCGCATCAAGTGGCCCAAAGTGGAGTTTCAGCTTCAGCATCAGTCCTTCCAAAGAACACCCAGGACTGATTTCCTTTAAGATGGGCTGGTTGGATGTCCTTGCAGTCCAAGGGAGTATCAAGAGTCTTCTCTAATACCACAGTTCAAAAGCATCCATTCTTCAGCGCTCAGCTTTCTTGATGGTCTAACTCTCACATCCATACATGACTACTGGAAAAACCATAGCTTTGATTATACGGACCTTTGTTGGCAAAGTAATGCCTCTGCTTTTTAATATGCTGTCTAAGTTGCAGACAAATGTGACATGATTTTACGCCCTGCAGGGTGTGTCCTGGTGGAAGGGGCAGGAAGAGCAACGGCACGTGTGGGCAGTTGTGGGTGTGGGGCGGGTTTTCCAGAAGGGCTGGTTTTAGGGTCTGTTATCTATGGGGAGGGTCGGGAGAAGGAGGCAGGGGGCAGGAGCCGTGACCGTGAACCCGTGAAAGGGGCCGGGTTCAGAGCTCAGGTTTTCTTTGCTGCTGTCACGAAGGTGGGGGCGACTTACGGCACCTCGGGCGCCTGGGAAACCTAGCTCTTGCAGGGTCAGCTGTCGGTGAAACCAGCACAGGCCCAGCCCTGAGGTCACAGTGGGTTCCCCAGGTCCGGGGCTCGGGCTGCGGGCTGGTGCGGGCCGCCCTAGGAATTCCTCCAGGAGCAGGAACGCCTTGTGCGGTAGCAGGGCCGGTGCATGCACACACACGCACTCACACACATGCACACGCACGCACTCACACACACAGACATAAACACGCTCGTACACACGCACTCACACACATGCACAGACACGCATGCACATGCACATACATACACACATGCACACACACGCACATGCTCACACACACAGACATAAAAACACACACTCACATGAACACAGACATGCACAGACACACACGCATTCACAGGCGGGTTTTACGGGACAAAGTGGGGATGAGCACGTTTACAGATGGAAGGAGCCTGAGAGGGGCCTCTGTGGGCACGGGCAGGGGACCTGGCAGGGAGCCTGATGGGTCAAGGAGCAGAAGGCCCCCATCTCCCCCAGGAAAAGCCTGTGGTCAGCCAGGCTGGCCACCCAGGCAGCTCTGGAAGGGGGAGCCCCTCTCAGGAAGCCAGGGGCGCCCCCGCCCTGAGCCCACAGAGGCCTGTTGTCAGGAGATAGGGGTGGCCCCGAATGAAAGACGCCACACCGCAGTGGAGCCCGAGAATGCTGGTGACCTACAGGCGGACCCCCAAGGGCGTGGGCCCTTCCGGCCCTGTGTGGGCGAGAAGACTACGCTCACGGAAGGGAGAGGCAGCCTTGCTGGACATGGGGGTTGAGGACCACATCCATCATCTTCCTGCTCATCGGCCCAGTCCGGTTTTTCCACAACGAAGACGATTCCTTTCTGTCCTTTTTTAAGCCGTCCGTGTTGAGATACGAAGGAAACCTCAGAGGCACGAAGGGAGAGAGCCTGACTGGGGTGGGGGGTCAGGTCAGGACACACACCCATCCCCTGGAACGGGAGGGACGCTCCTGTGGGTCTGGGGGCGGCGGGGTCAAGTGCACCCTGCCACGCCCTTGATTTCTGCCCTCGGCCTTGGTACCTCATCACCTGCTTTGAGAATGGGTCGGCTGCAGGGGTGCAGCTCCCTGTCTCCCGGCCGGGGGCCTCCTGCTTACTCTCCGGGGGCCCTTGGCTGGCAGCCTGGCTGCTCGGGGCCTCAGTGTTCCTTTCGAGCCCCACCTATCTGAGTTTCAGAGGGTTTAGAACACCCCCAGACCGGGGGCCTCAGACCCACTTCTCAGCTTCGCTCCTTGGCTGGCACGGACCACGACTGTGGGCACGGCCAGTGGCGCCCCCTGAGCAGTCTAGCTCTGGGCGGCCCCCCCGCAGGCCCCCTCTGGGCGCCCCCCTGCAGCCACCGTCTGGGCACCCCCTCAACAGCCCCCCTCTGCACACCCCCACCACAGCCCCGCTCTGGGCGTCTCTCCTACATCATTCCGGTTGCCAGAAGCCCTTCCGCCCGTTCCCAAGCATTGCTGAACCCAAGGGGTTACACCTCAGCTCCCCCCACCGCCACGGGTATACGTTTTCCCATCTCTCCAAATCCTGTACTAACTTGGTATTTCATGCTACTGACATTTTTATAACACAATTAAGTGTGTGTTAGTCACTCAGTCATGTTTGACTCTTTGTGACCCCATGGACGGTAGCTCACCAGGATCCTCTGTCCATGGAATTCTCCAGGCAAGAACACTAGAGCGGATTGCCATGCCCTTCTCCAACATAATAAAAGGCATATATTATTATTTTGATATTATAATTGTAATACTTCAGCTTGATTTTAACTCATACTTTATAATGTTAAAAATAAAATTGAATTAAAGATACATGTTTCTTTTAAACAGGACTTTTTTATATCACTAACATAGATGGGAAGCTGTGGTCACTCCCCAGAGTGGAACGTCCTATAGAAACAGGTGCACTGCACATACAGCTAACGTCTTCACTTCTAGCTCGAGACCGATGCAGCTCTTTGTTAAAAAGAAGGATCAGAAAGCATTAAGGTGGCTCAGTGGTAAAGAACCTGCCCGCCAATGTAGGAGATGGACAGAGGAGCCTGGCGGGCTACAGTCCATGGGGTTGCAGAGTCAGACATGACTGAATGACTAAGCATGCTTGCAAAATGTTGAAAGGTGAAAATGCAAGGCACCCTCCCCCAGGAAGCCTTCCCAGCCTTCTCGGTTCTCCCTCACTCGGGACTGAGGCTCCTGGAGGGCCTGCGTTCCAGTGGGATGCACTGGTGCGCCTGCTGTGCCCAGCCGCTCAGTCCTGTCCGACTCTCTGTGACCCTGTGGACTGTAGCCCACCAGGCTCCTCTGCCCATGGGGATTCTCCAGGCAAGAACACTGGAGTGGGCTGCCATGCCCTCCTCCAGGGGATCTTCCCAACCCAGGGATGGAGCCGGGGTCTCCTGCACTGTAGGCGGATTCTTTACCAGCTGAGCCGCCAGGGAAACCCCGGGCTGCACTGTGCCCTCTGATAAACTGGGTGACCCGTGGTTCTGTGCACAAATTCCTGGAACCTCGAGGGCCGCTGCCTCTGCAGAGAGGCCCTCCCGGGTCTGCACACAGGGATAAGCCAGGCTATTTTCACCATTTCCTTCCCTCCCACCGAGGCAGGGGTCACCGTCGGCTGCTTCACACAGCGCAGCCAGCCACTGCGGCTTCGGCCAGGACAGTTCAGGCCACAGAAGGGGCGCCCTGAGGGCAGGCCGGTCAGGTAGGTGGCCCTCACCACCCAGCACCCCCTCCCACTGCGCGGGCCCCTCCTGGGGGCTGGGGGCTCTGGGCTCCGGCGTGGCAGAGAGGTGGCCTGGGCAAGTCCAACCTTGCCTCTCGGGCGGGGGCGGGGCGGGGGGCAGAGGCAGGCATTCCCCCTGAGATACCAGGTGGTTGCTTGAGTCAAGATTCATTGCTTTATTAAACAGACATTCCTCGCAGGGAGTCGGACACAACTGAGTGACCGAGCTGAACTATCAATACTATCATTGTAAACAGAAATGTGTGAGCTGGGCAGAGGACTGGGGTTTCTAAGAACCCAGTGCAGGCCTGGTGTCTGACAGCGCTGGGCAGCCCTGGAGAAGGCCGTCTCTCTCTCTGGGCCTCTTTCCCAGAGCCTGCGACCTGGGCCCAGATCAAAGCCTGAGCCTCGATCCAGGGCCTTCCAGATGGAGCCTGGTCTGGGTCCCCTTCTCCACCCTACCCTGCAACCAAGCAGCCTCAGCCAGCTGCTCTGCATACCAGGGACCCCGAGAAAGTTCACTCTGCTGTGAACCAGGCAGAGGGGTTTGAATTCCCGGGCCAAGGGGTGGTCAGTGGTGTGCACGCCACCCGCCAGACCCAGGCTTAGGTGAGCAGGGTGTTGGGGAGGGGCCCTGGCCTGCCTGCAGCATTCAGCTGGCACCTGCCGCCCCCAGCCCTGAGCAGGGGCTGGTGTCTCTGCAGGGGGCAGGCGGGCCTGCCCCTCCCAGGAAGGGACTGAGCCCACTCCTCGACCTCCTCACCGTAGCCACCTTCAGGGTCCAGTCACCTGAGCATCCAGGGAGGGCCAGCCGGGCTGGGTCCAGGGAGCTTCACGCCCACATCCCCACCACCCATTTCACGGAGGAGAAAGCTGAGGCCCGAGAGGAGGTGAGCGATCCCCGTCCAGTTGGGCCCGCTGGCCCTCGGGCCGGGGCGGGGGCGGGGGGCAGGCCGCCGGGACCTCACTGACACTGTGCCCGCAGCCCTCCCGCCCGATGCCCGCGTGGGTGGCGCTGCTGTTGCTCTGGGCGGCCGCCGGGGCCTGCGAGGCCTGCCCAGCTGCGTGCGCCTGCAGCGCGCTGGACACCATGGGGCTCCAGGTGGACTGCCGCGGCCGCGGGCTCGAGGCGCTCCCCGCCCTGCCGGCCCCTACGCGCCAGCTCCTGCTGACCAACAACAGCCTGCGGAGCGTGCCCCCCGGCGCCTTCGACCGCCTGCCGCAGCTGCAGGCCCTGGACCTGGAGCACAACCCGTGGAGCTGCGACTGCGACCTCGTCTACCTGCGCCTCTGGCTGGAGGACCGCGCGCCCGAGCAGCTGCGGGCGCCTGCGCTGCGCTGGCCCTGCCCATGCCGCGGGCCGCGCGCCCGCCCAGCTCAGCGGCTGGGAGCTGGGCGGCTGCGGCTGGACCCTGCGCGAGTCCTGGGCCTGCCCAGGGCCCTGGTGGGACGCGGCGCTGGTGGTCGTGGCCGCGCTGGGCCTGGCTCTCCTGGGGGTCCTGCTGTGCGCCGTCCCGGTGCCCCGGGCCAGCCGCCAGTAGCTCAGAAGAAACCCACCGCCCAGCCAGCCTTTATGCAGGCTCGGAGGTGCTTCCCTCTTAGCGTCCCGGAAACCCGCGTCCCTGTGTTCAGACACTGACGCGGGCTTCCCCATCCCCCAAGTTCCTAGTAAAATGGCTGGGTCCACCTCCACCTACCCCCAACCCCATCTCTGGACACCCCTTTCCCCGGTCCCGGTTCTCATGCCCTCCTGGCTGCTGGCACCCATGCCCCACACTGGCCACGTGACAGCCCACAGCCTGGGATGGATGCTTGAAGCACATGTCCCCCGTCTGAGGAAACCAGGGCTCTGGCAGAGGATGCGTCGTCCAAGGTCACAAACCAGCCCAGGCAGACGTGGGGTCTGAGTGGAGGCTGGTGGGGCCCCCAGTGTCTGTCTCAGAAGGGGGACCCAGGGCAGGCAAGGGCAGCGTGGCTGGGCAGCCATGCCCTCTGGCCAGTAGGGGCCCCGTGTTGGCTTGGAGGCCCGCCGGGGACTCTGGGAGTGTGGCTGCTGGGGCCATCTCCAAGCTTCAAGCAAGAGAACCAGTCTGGGCGCGGATGGCACGTAGAGAAACGTTTACTGGTTTAGGAGTGTGTGCACTCTGGCTCTGCTCAGTCTCCATAAAGGCAACTTGTTCCCATGTTTAAAAATAGATTTGCTATAAAGATCCATATATTCATAAATAGGCAATGAGAAAAATTTCCAAATGCAACAGCAACCTGGGCTCAGGCCCTCCCCAGCCCCCAGCCCCGTGCAGGCTAGGGGGCCCCTGAGGCCCCAGCCCCGCACCTTTCCTGGAGAAGTAACTGAATTCAATATGAATTAGGAGCTTCCTCCAGCTCCGAGCCAGCTGGGGCCTGTGTCCTTGGGGTCAATCCCACCCTGCTTCTGGGACAGGAACCCACTGCTCTGGCTCGGGGTCCCTGGCCCGCCTGCCCTCCTCCCGTGAATATAAACCCCACCGTCCCCTGGTCCTCCTTGAGCCCAGACCGCTGACTGCCTCCTCCGCGGGGGGTGGCTGGCAGCTGGGACACTTGCCGGCCCTCTGGCCCACTTCCTCTCCTGCAGCCCCTGGCTGGGGGCAGGACCCCACCTGCTCCCGATCTGGTAATTTATAAACAAAGGAAGAGATTGCACAGTTGGGAAGAGGCGGGCTGTCGTCTCACACAAGTCCCCATTAACTCTCAAGAGGCCCAGGGCCCAAAGGTGGTGGGGGCCCCACCTGGCGGGCACCCCGGAGCAGGCCCCCAGCGGCACGCCCAGAGCACCGGCATGGGTGTTTGAGACTGAGGACCCAGAACCTTGCAGGAGCTGTGAATGACATGGACTCGAGGGGAGAGTGGGGGGAGCGGGGAGGGCAGGGGCTGCTCCCGGGGCAGAGCCATGAGGGGGTGGACACCATGAGGGTGGACCGCGTCCCAGTGCACCAGAAGGTGTCGGGTGGGGGAGGGACCTTTCACAGCCCCCTGACATCAGCAGGGGGTGTCCACCTGCAGCGTGGAAGCTCAGGGAGGAGTCCAGGGGACGGGATGGGGCCACTCTGGGCAGAGGAGGCAGCAGGGACATGGCAGTGGGGCCGGGAGAGAAACCGGGAGCCCAAGGTGACCCCGAGTTCCAGGCTGCAGCAGGCTCGGCCCGCAGTGGCAGAGGAGCCCCTGGAGCCGGACAGCTGTTCCCCTGGATGGTCCCCGCAGCCCAGGCCCCCCTTCCTCCCTGAGGCCTGTGAGGGAGCCCTGGGCCCGGGCTCAGCACTTGTGCTCCCTGGAACTGGGGTCCCCCGCCTGGCCATGGAGCAGGGCAGCTGCCCTCCAGAGGGCAGACCGGGGCCTGGACCGCACACCCGGCTCTGCCTGGACATCGGCCCTGAGCAGAGGGGCCCTGGGGTTGGAGGACCTCTGCCCTTGGCCTGAGGGGCCCTTCTGTGAACTCAGCGCAGGCACTTTCTCCTGTGCAGGCCAAGGGGCCAGGCCCCCTCCCATCAGCAGGACAGAGGAGGGAAGCAGGCAGCCTTCTCGCTCCCAGTTCCCAGCCTACCCGGCTGACAGTGGGCTGACCTCCTAGGGCAGACCCCTGCCCAGCAGCTCCTGGCCCGACCGGGCTGGTATCCTTTCCTCCAGGACCAGAGCCGGCAGCCTGGCTGCAGAGAGGACACGCTTGGCAGGTGGGAGAGGGGAGGGGCTGAATGGGGGAGGGGCTGCGGGTCGCCAGGGGAGACCACTCGCCCCTCCAGCCCAGGGGACAGTGTTCCTTCCAAGGGCCCCAGGGACCCGGGTCCCTGCTGCCGCTCGGACCTCAGCCCCAGCTGAAGGCCACAAGGGAGGTGGGCCCAGACCCCGGATGGCCAGGCCTGCGCCCCCTGTCTAAGCTAGACTGGCAGGGCCGGGGGGCGCTGGTGCTCTGACCGTGGCAGCAAGCATCTCTGCACGGAGGGGTGAGACGGGGTCCACCCGTCCCTGAAACATCCATCCCTCATCTCACATCTGCTCCCCCAACCTGCTGAGAGCCAGGGCTAAAGGAGTCACTGCTTTGGCAACCTGAGTGGAAAAGCTCTGGCCCCCAGGCCAGGGCCGAGTGCTGTGGGTGACAGCCCCCGCTGGTCCCGGGGAAATGGGAGAGGCAGGGCCTGCTGGGGGAGGAGGCCGGCCAGGGCCGGGTGAGGGGCGGGCAGTGGCGGAAGGAAGGGGGCCGGTGGCGCACAGGAGGCCCTGGGGGGACCCGGGAGAGACCGGGGCGCCAGGCGGACGCCTGGAAGGCCACAGCCCGCGGGAGCCCTTGGGGGGTTGAGACAGGCCAAACCAGGAAACGCAGAGCTGGGGGGACGCTCCCAGGCTTCCACCAGGGCTCACAGCCGCAGCTCAGGCCGCCGGGCCCCTCCCGCCGCTTCCCTCGCGGAGGCCGGGCGCTGCCGCTGCGCGCCCAGGCCTCCCGGACGGTGCGCCGGCCTCCCCGCGGGCGCCCATCAGCAGCCACAGCCCCAGCTCTCCGCGACGTCCTTGCTGTCCAGCTGGATGTGGTCGGCGCCCTTCTCGCTGAGCCGCGGGCCGCCGTGCCGCGTGACCAGCTCAGTGGCCACCCTCACGAAGGCCTCCTCCACGTTGCTCGAGTCCTTGGCCGACGTCTCGATGGCACACAGGATGTCGTAGTGCTCCGCCAGGCCCTGCGCCTCGGCCAGCGGCACCTCCCGCAGCTCCCCGAGGTCCGACTTGTTCCCTGAGGGCAAGCAGGGGCAGCGGTGAGGCAGGCAAGCCTGGGACTCTGTCTCGATTTTAATTCCCTCACCCCATCCTTGGGGCTTCCCTGGCGGCTCAGACGGTGAAGAGTATGCCTGCAATGCGAGACCCGGGTTCGATTCCTGGGGTGGGAAGATCCCCTGGACAACGGAAAGGGTATCCACTCCAGTATTCTTGCCTGGAGAATCCCACGGACAGAGGGGCCTGGCAGGCTACAGTCCCTGGGGTCGCAAAGAATCAGAGGCCACTGAAGTGACTATCACTTTCACTACCCGCTCGTCTAATCTCTTCTTTCCCTGTGCCAGAGGCTTGTACCCTTTACTGAATTTTTTCTACGAAATAGAAGCAGCAGAGTTGGGCAAAAGAATGCGGGTCCTTCGAGCTGGAGACAGCTGTGGGGAGGGACACCGGCTTCCAGCTGCCTCCTGTGTGACCCTGGGGTGACTCACTCTGTCTTGGAGACGGCCTGCGCACTCGGGACGCCACCTTCTGCAGAGCAGGGACTGACGGACACTGCGAGCTGGCCCCGGGCAGGCCCTCCGCCAACTTTGTTGCTGTTATTTAGTCGCTCAGTCCGACTCTTTGTTGACCCCGGGGACTGTAGCCCGCTGGGCTCCTCTGTCCATGGGATCCTCCAGGCAAGAATGCTGGAGTCAACTGCCATGGCCTCCTCCAGGGGATCGATCAAACCCAGGTCTCCCGCATTGCAGACAGATTGTTTACCACTGAGCCACCGCGGCGTGAAGTTAGAGAAACCTGGTCGTGCTTTTTTTTTGTAAAATCTTGTTGTCATGTTTATTATTAACCCTCTCCTATTTTAGAGGGGGATTCTGTAACCCTCTGTAAGATCATGGGTTTGGATGATTTTGCTCTTCTGGTAAGAACAGCCCAGTCCACAGCTACTCTGAGAGCACGCCTCGGCTTCTCCTGAGGTCTAAGGGGATTCGTTATATTTTAGGTAACCTGGTCAGCTGCTTCTTGGCCCAGTTTACGCAAGACTTTTTTATACATCTTGGAGAAGGAAATGGCAAGCCACTCCAGTATTCTTCCTTGGAAAATCCCATGGACAGAGGAGCCTCAGGGGCTCCAGTCCATGGGGTCGCAAGAGTCAGACATGACTTGGTGACTAAAGCGAGCGACTGCCTTTCGTAATGTGGTCACAGGGACAAGAACAAACAGGCGCCGTGAAGACCTGGGGGTCCCTGGCGGGCCACTGGCTAGGGCCCAGCGCTGCCCCTGCCGGGGCCAGGGGTTCAGTTCCAGGTCGGGGAACCAGATCCTCCAAGCTGTGTGGTACGGCCGAAAAACACACACAGACGCCGTGAAGAAAAGCCCTGCAACTCGTCTGATAACTGTACACGGTGCAGCAGCCCGTGTCTGTGGAGGGCGCTTACTTGGCTCCTGATTTCAACAAACGGGAAAGAAAAGCACGTGTGGTATGCATGGCCTGACCCCAGGTCGGCAGCTCACTGTTAGGAGACGACACTACTTTCCAGACGTGAAAACAGCACCGTCATCATACGTCTTACAGCGCGCGTGTCTTTGGTGGCTCCGTGCTACAACACCCTGAAATGACAGGGCTGTGCTGGGGCCTGCCCCAGAGGACCGTGTGGGGCAGGGACAGACTGAGGCGGCCGCGGACGGCCCTGCGGGTGGCCTGCGGTGCCTGCGGACCTGCGCTCGGTATGCTGCTCCCTTCTCGAGCTTGTGTGAAACGCTCTGTGGGGAAGTTTTGTTCTGAGTCCTGGATGGAAGAGGGGCGTCCAGGCAGGTGGGAGGACCCCTTCCTGCTGGGGGTGGGGAACGGTCCAGCCCAGCGCATCCACGCTCCAGCCCAGGCCCCTCTGCACAAGCCCGCTGAGAGGAGCCAGCCTGAGGCCTGCGACAAGGGCCCCAGGGACTCACATCTGGGCCACAGCTTCCCGAGTCCAGGTCTGGAAGTTGACGCAGGAGGAAAAGGCAGAAGGCAGTGAGAGCACGCCCTGCAGCGGCGGCTCTCAGGTGGGCTCGCCATGGCACCTGGAGCCTGCTAGAGATTCACGCTCACGGCCCACCCAGACCTCCCGGTCAGACGCTCGGGGGTGTCCGACTTCAGAGAGGCCTGGAGGTGGACAGACGCCCACCCAGACCTTCCGATCAGACGCTCGGGGTGTCCGACTTCAGAGAGGCCTGGAGGTGGACAGACGCCCACCCAGACCTCCCGGTCAGACGCTCGGGGTGTCCGACTTCAGAGAGGCCTGGAGGTGGACAGACGCCCACCCAGACCTTCCCAATCAGGGGCTCGGGGTGTCCAACTTCAGAGAGGCCTGGAAGTGGACAGACGCCCACCCAGATCTCCCGATCAGACGCTCGGGCGGGGGGGTGGGGGTCTGATGTCAGAGAGGCCTGGAGGTGGAGAGACGCCCACCCAGACCTCCCGATCAGATGCTCTGGGGGTAGGGGGAGGGGGTCCGACTTCAGAGAGGCCTGGAGGTGGACAGACACGTGAGAAGCCCCTCTGCGGCGGACGACAGAGTGAGCCTCTGAATCACAACCAGCCTCCTTCAAGTGCTCAGGGGCTGCGTGGACTGGGGAGAAATCAGTTCTCATTTCTGAGCCTCCTGACACAGGAGGAGCAGGCAGGGTTCTGAGAAGACGCGTGACAAAGCCTCCAGGCCCCTCCCCTGGCCCCTGCTTCGGGAGGCACCTTTACAGGTGATCGGCAGGAACTGCACCTTCTACATCACGCTCAGGTCCTGGCTCTGTGCCTGCCTGGCCAAGCTCCGCCCACCCTTCGTTTACAAAGGAGACAGACAGACAGATAGCCGGCCTCACCGATGAGCAGCTGCACGATGTTGGAGCCCGCGTACTTGCGCACGTCCTCGATCCAGTGCGGCACCGACAGGAAGGAGCTCCTCTTGGTGATGTCGTAGGCCAGGATGGCCCCGTTGGCACTGCGGTAGTAGCTCTGCGTGATGGTGCGGAAGCGCTCCTGGCCAGCCGTGTCCCAGATCTGCAGCTGGAGAAACGGGGGGCCCGTGAACCTGCGGGTGCAGGGCACCGGGAGGCCAGGCCCCCAGACCCACCCCCAAAGCGCTGCTGCAGGGCTGGCAGGTCTGGGACTGCCAGCAGGCACCAGATAGGATGGGCCAGGAGGTGGACAGGGCGGAGAGGCCTCCTGACCTCTTGGAAGGCAGCTCAGCGGCCTGAGCACGATGGGGCGGACCAAGGAGAGGCAGGAGCCCCATCCCCGCCTCCAGAGTCCCAGGGGGCAAAAGGGTAGGCTCCGCCTGAGGCAGGACGTGCGCTGGACCCACGTGACGCCCTCTCTGCCCAGGACACTGGCTCGCTGCAGGGCCACGTCCAGCGCCTTCCCCGCCGTGGGGAGGCCCCCAGCCCTGGGGCTCTCTGCTTGGCCTCAGCAGGGCTGGGGACGATGCCAACGCTGGGACGGGGGGCTGGGGAGGCAATGGGCAGAGTCTGCTCCTGGGGCCTCGGTCATCAGCTGACTCAGCCTGTTAACCCCAATCCCAACTCCAACTGCAACCCCGACCCCACGCCACAATGCCCCTCCTGTGCAGGCCCTCGCTGCCCCAGCACCCCTCAGCGCTGCAGGACAGGGGCCCATGTGGCAAGGTCGCCTCTGGCTCCCAGTAGGAGCAGTGGGCTGGTAGGAGGGACCCCAGGGCGGGGGTCTTCCGTGCTGCATAAACCACAGGCCCTGGGGCCCTGAGAAGGACACTGGCTCTGGCCTAGCCCGAGCTACAGGCCATCCGCTCTCCTTTGCGGGCACAGGCACTCTGGGGCCTCTCTGTTGGGTTCTGAAGGAATGTCTGGGTGGGGACAGACCTGGAGGCCTCGCACAGTCTTGTGGGCAGGGCCCCTAGCCTGGGCA
This sequence comes from Nanger dama, assembly GCA_917880005.1. Classification (NCBI taxonomy): domain Eukaryota; kingdom Metazoa; phylum Chordata; class Mammalia; order Artiodactyla; family Bovidae; genus Nanger; species Nanger dama. The sequence goes on along the minus strand of CAKJTW010000016.1, from coordinate 1,690,554 downwards.
CTGTGCACGTGACCACCTCTTCCCGGCCCCACAAGAGCTGTCTGAAAGCTGACATGCTCTGGGCCATGACTCGCCAAACCAGACCCCCTGTTGGAAGCTTCCCGTGTGCTCCACAGGGTGAGGGTCTCCAGGAATCAGGCCCCGGGCACAGCTCAGGCAGGGGTAATGCAAAAGGCGGGACCCTCAGCACCACGCCAGCCCAGGATCCAGATGACCAAGGACTCCCCTCCACACCCCAGAGGGGGAGTGCAGATCACAAAGACAGAGGCCGAGCAGACACAGGAAAAAGCACCCTGGACAAAACAGGAGCCCGGCAGAGTGTCTCACAATCTCAGAAACAATCCCCAGCGTTTTCATTAGAGAAGACCCACGAAACGGTAGAACACCTTCAGTTTCAGTAGATGGAGCATTTGGAAAGGAAAAAAAGAGATCTTGAAAGTTAAAAATATAAATGGAAAATGTGATGTAAGGGTTGGAAGACAAACCTGAAGAGCTCCTTCCAAGTAAAGGCAAAACAAAAAAACGCAAAGAGATGGAACAGAGAGAAAAGAAATTGTGGAAGCAGCCTAGATGGTCCACCATCAAGACAGTATGAGGTTTAGGGGAAAAAAAGAACAGTAAATTCAAAAAATACTTCAAGAAAACTCCTTAGAACCAAGGATCTAAGGGCCCACCGAGCAGGCATGATGGAGGAAGACAGACCCACACACACTCTTGTGCAGGAACTCCATGACAAGGAGGCAGGAAGGGCCCTCACACTTACAGCGAAGAGAAAGACAGGAAAATCAGGTCTCGAGGTTTCGCACAAGAGCCACATCCCATTGGCTAGTCAATCAAACGACGCCCAGAACTGCGAAGGGAGATGACCACCAGCCCAGAATTCTCCCCTAATCCTTCGAGTCAAGTGTGATGGTTTAATGAAGGTGTTTTCAGACACACAGGTATCAGAAAATCTACCTGCCACCCTTTCTCAGGAAGCTGCTGAAATCAACCAGAATGAAGAAAATGGGGACTCAGCAAATGGAGGACTGAACACAAAGGAAGAAAGGTGGAGGGCCCCCCGCTTGGGGGGAGCTCCCCAGAGCCTCCAGCGCGGGCAGAGCCACTAGCGGCAGACGAAAGCCTACTCCCTGAACACCCAGTAGACGGGGAAAACACAGAGGCTGCCGTTCTGGGATGTAAACGGCAAGCAGCGCGAGGCCACCACCCCTGAAAGGAGCGACGCTCGAGGAGCCCACCCTGAGCACAGGGAGCCTACACCGGAGCTCTCCTGGCGACTGGACTGGCCGCAGGACAGGCGCGAGCATCGAGCAGGGGCACGGTGGGCCTGCTGAGCCCAGAGGCAGAGAGCAGAGCCCTGAGCAGCTGATGCGACCGGGATGAAGAGCGATGCAGGGGGTGGGAGAGCCCAGAAGCCGGTGTCTGGGGAAGGGGCATCCCTGGGGGTCCCGGCCCGCGGGCCCCGTGCACTGGCTGAGCCTCGAACCAGAGAGCGGCTCCTGGGGATGGGAATAGACCGGACGTGGAGGCTGAGCTGTGCTGGAGGGGCCTTCCGGCACAGCCATGGGGGAGGCGCCCAAGCCCCTTGGAGAGACCGAGGTATGAGGCCTGCACATCAGGACGCCTGCGGCTACATGAGGGTCACGGTGAGAAGCTGGCCTCCTGACACCTGCCCCACAAAGCCCAAAGCGAAGCTCGCGGTTTGGAGGCCAAATTCCACCAAGGTAAGAGGCTAGAGAAATACCGTCGGGCTTGCCCCTGTCTGCCCTGACGAAAGACGAAGGCCAGACACAGGTTCAAGGTGACCAGGCAGTCGCTGGGTTGACTGCAAGTACCAGAATCCATGCTCTCCAAAACAAGATAACACAACGCAGATTCAAACAAGGTATAAACAGGTCTTTCTAACATACAGTAAGAAAAAATTACTAAACGTGGGAAAAAAAAGTAATAGGGAAGACTGGACTCCCTAAAGAGAAGCGAGGTCAATGTAAAATGAGGCCAAAATGGACCCAATATTGGACTGGGGACACAAAGAATTAAAGCTATCATTTTCAGTATAATCTAAGAACTAAAGGAAAATATCACTCTGAGTGGGCAAACAGGGAGTTTCAGTAGAGAAATGAAATATTTTACAAAATATCTGTAAAAACGTATTTTAAAAGGGTCAAAATTCTAGAAGTTAAAAGTACAGAAAGTGAAGTGGAAAATTCATCTAGTGGGCGTAACAGCAGGATGGAGAGAAGAGAACCAGTGGGCTTGAAGAAATGATCCGTGGAGAATATTTACTCTGAAGAACAAAGCTAAAAAATGGAAGAAGAATGAACAGAATATTGACCGAGATAAGGTGAGATGCTGGACCGTAAGAGAAGCCTCAACAAACCTGCAGAGATGGTACCCTCATAGAATACTCCTCGAACCGCAAACACTCCAGAACAGATCAACAACGTGCTGGGACGGATTTCTTCCAGAAGATGGAGCTGAGAGGAAGCAAGACAGTGAGGAGAAAGTTGCACAGTATGTTGGACAGGTGAGGAGAGGAGGGTCACGCCAAGAGGGGAGAGTCTGGAGCTGAATTAGTGGTAGACAGACACCCAAGCCAGAAGAAGGCAATCGGGGCTGCCAGGGAAAGCGAGGGACCCCGGGAAACAGAAAATAACCGTGGCACAGTCTACGCGCCACATGGCCTCGCCCTGGACAGCTCTGCCTGATTACAGCGTCTGCACTCGGCTGCTCCAGCAACCACTCGGTTGCACACCTGCTCCGAGTTCCAGGTACCACGGGCAACAGACGCAGATTCCTGTGGTCAAGCTTACTGTCTCGTGCGGGAGACAGATGCTAAGACAGTGAGTAATAAGGCTGTATGATATATCAGCTTACACAGAAATACAGAATGTAAGCAGAAGGGTTGCTGTAAGTCGAGTAATAAACTAACCAGCATGCTAGACCGCGGTAAGGGGAGAGACGCAGAGGAAGGAGCCGTGGAAGCCGGTGGACGGGGAGTCGCCCTGTCGAGTCCGACTCTCCGCGACCCCACGGACTGCAGTCCACCAGGCTCCTCTGCCCGTGGGATTTTCCAGGCAGGAGTGCTGGAGTGGACTGCCGTTCGGGAGCGGAGGCACTTTAGGCAGGAAACCCTCAGTGAGAGAGCTGTCAAGGCAAGATCTGAAGAAAGCCAGCTAGCTGGGCGGATGCCTGGGAGACGCGCACTTCAGGGGCCAGAGCGCTGCACTGCCAGCAGCCCGGGTTCGGTCCCTGGTTGGGCAGCCAAGGTCCCACAAGCAGCTGTGCAGCTCACACGCAAAGAGGGGGAGAGAGGACAGGAAGAGGGGGACAGCTGGGAGGTCACAGCCGTAATTCGGGAGCGGTGGAGGTGGGGGACGTGGGTAGCTGGGGTGCACTGTGAGACGGCAACGGAAAGGCAGTCAGCGCTGCCACACGCCTCTCCTGGGAGGACACAGTGTGAGAGAGAGAGACGGGGCAAGGGCTGTGCTGAGAGGTGGAGCCTCGCGTCCCAGAGCAGGCAGTCCATGGCAGCCGCCTGTGCCTGGGCGGGCAGCAAGAGAAGCAAGAGGGAGGCGCGCCGGCGTGAGGAGCCCGGTGGGAGCATCACACACCCGTGTGGCTGACGACCACTACAAACCAGTGCACAACCAGCACAACCAGCCACAGGCTACGGCGTCTGGGTCAGCCGCTGGCGAAATCTGCGCAGGGCGGGAGAAGGTATTTTTGGAAAGTAGGTCCTTCGCGCGGAGGCGGTCTTGCCATCCTAGCTCTCCGCATCAGAGCCGGGGAGGAAGAGCCGGGTCAGGACGCAGCGGGGCCAGCCCCGCCCTCTCCAGCTCGGACTCGAAGGCTTCGGCGTCAGAAAAGGGGCCACGAGGCTCTGCCGTGGGGCAGCAGAGGCGGCCCGATCCATCCCGGGCCCCAGCGCCCTCAGCGCTCCGGGAGCCGGGAGCAGCCAGGCCTGCAGCGCCCCGCCCTCCAGACAGCCACGGACAGCTCCTCCAGCAGGCCAGGCCCCGGGGGCTGTGAGAAGGGTCCCGAGTCGGAGCCACCTGAGCACCAAGGGGCCTGAAACCCGAGGGAGACGAGCCGCCTGGCTGTGGGGCGGGGGGGCTTGCGAGGGGCATGCTGGGGGGCCTCACACGGGGCCTCGGGGCGTGCGCAGAGACGCCCAGCCCCACGGCTCAGAGGGCAAGGGCGGCTCTGGGGGTGCAGCGGCCGGCCCGGGAGGCAGCTCAGCCTCACGCGGAGTCCAGGCCCGTCCTCCTGCCTTCCCGCACAGCGCTCCGCAGGGCCCCCTCTGCCTTAGGAGCTCCTGCCCCTTCACGGGGCTCACCCACCAGGCAGACACCAGGCTCTCTGCAGACGATGGCCTGACCTGCCTGGCACCGGTCCGCTCTCCACGGGGCGCCACCCGGGAGCCAGCGGAACCCGGCCGAGGTCCTGCCGGCCGTCCACCCCTAAGGGCACCCCCTGGGCCTCCACATCGCCCCCGGGCCGTGCCCACCTGGCGTGTGTGTCCCCCATTGGCCCTAAAGCTCCATAGCCTCCACCCACGTCCAGATCCCCACGTGAATCGCTCCTCCCCCAGACCCTGGCCACCCACCCCCACGCCCTGCGCCCTCCTCCAAGGTCTCTATCCGCCTGGCTTTCTGCGTGTGCCAGCACTTGCATGCAGAAGACGCTGGGTAAACACAGTGTGTCGGCTGGAGGGGCACCTGCCCACCTGTTGAGGCTTGGCCCCCTCCAGCAGCCCGGCCTGGACTTGGCAGAGCTCCCTGCTGGGCCATTTGCATCCTCACGGAGAGTTTCACTGCTCAGAGTGCAGAACCGGAGCTAAGCTACCGAGAAACACCTGCTGAGCTGAAACTACCACCTGGGCATCCCGTGCCCACCCGCCAGGCGTCCTCCACCTGCACTCACTGGGTAGATGGACCAGCACCTCAGGCTGCGAGCCACACCAAGCCCCCCCCCCACCTTCCCAGCCAGACTCTGTCATCTCCCAGCTGACTCTGGGGGCTTCTCTGGGTTGCGGATACCCAGTGTGAAGGCCAGAGGCGTCTCCGAGCTGCAGAGGGTGAGTGAGGCCGGGTCAGGTGGAAGAGGGCCCTGGGCGGGGGAGCTGCCTACTCCAGGTCACCAGGGGCCAGTCGGGCGAGTCTCACACAGGTGGGTGGGGAATTCGTGGGAAAGGACAGCCTCCAGGTGAGGGACCAGCCCATTTTCCCTTCGAAGGGCCACCTCTAAGGACTCCCGGTTCCCACTGTCCCTCTGGGTCCCCACACCCGTGATGAGAATCATCATTGTCATATTTCCTTCTCCAGGAGACACTGCATTTACCTTGACCTTTGCTGAACCCCTACCGAACCTTCTGGGTCACCTGGTCAGCGGAGCTCCCCCCGACACAGGGGCCTAGGCCCCAAGCCGAGCGGACCTGTCTTCTCTGTGGTCCTCAGCCCTCTGCTCTGGACTCTGTAACAGCACACAACACGGAGGATGCCAACTGCCCCAAACTTGGGTGCCCTTGGGGGCCAGGCAGGGACCATGAGATGCAGTAAGATGGCAGAAAAGGATACCCTGCCTAACGCACATTCAATTAAAAAATGAGTCAGCAAATCGCCACTGTGCAGGCCAAACGAAATGGGCCTCATGGTGGGCAAACGGGCACAGAGCTGTGTGTGCGGGCTCCTGTTTGCCAGTCTGCGCCTCGCTGTTGAGAATGGGCTCTGGAAAGGACAGACCCGTCTCATCCCTCCAACCTGGCACAGAGCCGGCGCCTAGCCGGGACGGGAAGCCCCCTGCTGGCAGGTTCCGTGGTCAGGCCGGCAGGCCAGGCGCTGCCCTCCAGGGAGGCTTCCCACCAGCTGCAGGGGGAGTCAGTTCCACTTACAAGGCCACAGAGCCTAAGAGGGAAAACCAGCCACACCAGAGCCTGTGCCCAGAACGGTCCCTCCCGGTGGACACACAGAGGCCTCTACCCCAGCAGGCTTCCCCCGCGACGAGGCGGGCGGGACGAGGCAGTTCCTTGCTTCTTCGTAGCAGAAGAGGACCTTGGAAAAATTAGTTCTCAAGCCAAAACTCTGAAAAATGGTCAGATGGACCCAAACCCGAGTCCCCACGCTGCTGGCCGTGGTGTCTCGGGACGCGGGGTCCAGAGCCGGGGGTGGTCTGCAGGCCCCTCCCAGCGGCTGCTGTCACTTCTACCTCGGTCCCTGAGGGAGAACTTGGCCCAGGCTCGAAAACAGGCCTCAGCCCAGAGGCAGGTGCACGGCCAGGAGCATGTGGCCTCGAGGAAGACGGGGTGGGGGGCTTCCCGGGTGGTCCAGTGGCTGGGACTCCACGACCTCACTGCAGGCGGCCTGGGTTCCACCCGGGAAGGGAACTAGGTCCACGGGCCGCACTGAGAGTTCACATGCCACAGCGCGAAGTCCTGGCACGGCCAGGTAAAGAAAAAGGAACCCCTCAGTGATCGTGGTCCAGCCTCCTCACACAGGGGCCCAGGGAACTGACTCGGGGACCGGAAGTGACCTGTCCACCATCTGCCAGAGGCCGCCTCTGCAGGCCTCGGGGATGAACCTTGTCCCCCACACGGCGACTGCCCGCGCATCCTCGTGAAGGCCCAGCCTGCCGAGAGCCAGGACTCTGCTTTTACAGTCGGGCCTCTTTGGGGACCAGAGGCCTCCTGACAGCATGGGAGGAGCCACTTCGAGAGGGACGGATCCTGGAGACATATCTAAATTCCAGGTTGCTGCCTTCTGCACAAGCCGTGTGCAGAGTCACACACCTGGTCCACAGCTACTCAGGCCTCTGCCCAGGCCAGCGAGGCCAGTGAGGCCAGGCAGGGAGGGGACGCGCCTGTGACGCAGAGACGGGCCTGGCTCACTGCCCGACTCCCAGCGCTGGCTCGGTTCTGCTGCTGTGCGCTTCACATGACAACCTTGCAGGCCATTCTAGAAGGAGGCGTGTCCTTCTGTCCACACTGGCCATAGGCACCCCTTCTCCCAACTCATCTGAATTCATCAGGATTGGTTTAACGAGCGGAAGGTGTCAGGAGGTCGATGTGACACCACCGATCAAAATCTAAGAAAACGTGAAACGTGAGTGATGCGCGTCGACCTAAAGGTTACATTGCTCCCAAACCTTTGCGTGCACGACTGTGCGTGAGCGTCTCTGGCAGCGGCACAGGGCGTGCACACAGCAATGAGGAAAAGGCGTCAGGCGAGGTTCTGGTTCGGGCCTGCCCACATGGCCTTCGCCTCCCCGTCTGAGAAATGGGGTCTCACAGGGCGGCAAGGACCACGTGGAGCAGAGCATGTGAACAGAGGTGGAGACTGGGAAGATGGGGGGCTGGAAAAGGGCTGCCGGGTACCCCACGTCCCTCATGCCCAGAGCCTCCGGAGAGAGCCCTGCGACATCAGCTCTGCAAGGCTCACACGGGCCGAGGAGAGGGAGACCTGGACGGGCTGAAACCACGCCGACCTCAGCTCCCGCCGCCGTTGCTCTGCTGTGCGTCCGGTCCTTCAGCTCTGGGGTGACCGAGGAGCAGGCCAGGCAGCAAAGCCCTGCTTCCTGCGTCTCCCCAGCATACCTGCTGCCTCGGGACTGGCAGAACCCTGGGGGGCAAGGTCACTCTGCTGTGGGGATGGCCGTCTCAGCACCCGGAACACACTTCCTCCAACCACCAGCAGGGCCCAGGGCTCTTCTCTTACCTAGTGGTCCTTTTGCTATTTCTGATCAAAATTAGCAAAGTCAGACTAATTTTATCCAAATGGGGTCGCAAAGAGTCGGACACGACTGAGCGACTGAACTGAACTGAAGGCCAGACCACTGGTGGGAAGGGCTGAGGGTGCAAACTTCAAACAGAAGCCTGTGCCTTCCACTCCAGCCCTGCCCCCTGCAGACCAGGACCTCTGCCGGTTCAAGGTCCTACAGCGTGGGGCCCGGGGCCCCGGGCTGAGACTGAGCTCCGCGCCATGCAGCCCTGGCCCCCTCACCTGCACGGGGACAGTGACCCCGACGGAGAACCCAACACAGGGGTGCACCCCTCCGGGGCCAACCCACCTGCGCGTCCCCTGTGAGGTGCAGACCGTTTTAAGTAACAGGCCTCTATGTTGTCCCAGATAAGGTGGGAGAGCGGCGCCCGGGCTGCGTCCGGGATTTAGAACTGGCCGAGATCGCCTGGGTGATGTGAGGTGGGGGGGCCGGGCTGGTTAAGAAATAGTCGTAACAATAATCCCTAGGGAGGGAAATGCTAGCAGCGGCAACACGGAAGCATCCCGTGTGTCGGGAGTTCTCGGCTCGTCCACAGCGGCGCCTTCAGGAGAGACAGACAGGCCAGCACTGACTGCCTTCTTAAGGGGGCGGAAACGGGAAGAGTTTCTAACTCCATGGCGTTTTGTCTATGAAATTCTGATCCATGGGGATGGATTATCCAAAGACATACAAGGGGAATTTTTAACTATTTTGAGTGGGTCCGTAGTTGTCCAGCAACCCTGAGAGGTAGAGCAAATCCCGTTTCATGGAGGAGGAAGCCCAGGGCTCCAAGCATGGCAAGCAACTGGCCAGGGTTGGGAAGAGACCCAGACCTCCAGTCCAGGGGTCTCCTTCAGAGACACCACTGCTGAGAGGCCCGTGGCCCCCAGAACCCCCTCCAGGTTCAGCCTGCAGGCCAGAGCCTCCCCCAGCAGAGCACTCCAGGAGCCCCGGGCGCAGCCTTAAGTTCTGTTAGCGGACAACACCCCAGAAAGTCCTTGGGGTTTCAACTTCAACCCTCATTCCTGAAAAATCTCGGTGATGCCCAAGTCCACACGCTATTCTCCAAGTGTGGTGGCCACAACTGCCTTTTCACAAGTCATTAACACGCAGAATCTCAGGGTCATTGCTAAGGACTGAGAAGGACTGAGAGGCAGTCAAGTGTAAGCGGGTGCTGGACTTAGAGCCAGTGAGGTCCTGGGACCAAAGCCTGGTTCTGCCACTGGCATGTGTGTGTCCGGTCGCTTCCCTTATCCTGGCTTCAGCGTCCTCCCATTAAATAAGAATTAGGGACCACGCATAAAGTGAGCACTGTCCATCTGACACTGGGGCAGGTGTGGGGATTCACAGGGTGTGGGGTACGCAAGGCAGGCTGGATCCACAAGCAAGGCAAGGTCACGTCCTGGTAAGGGCTATGAAGGCACCCTTAAGCCTACCCTGCAAGGGTGGGAGGGCCTCGGAGGTCAGGAAAGGGCTCTCTGAAGAGTTGCCCGGGGCAATGGCAGCCAAATGATGAGGCAGCTGTTCCACGGAGGCCTGGGGGCAGAATGTGGGCAGGCAGGGCAGCAGGTGCAAAGGGCCTGAGGCAGGCGCGTTGGAAGGACCGAAAGGGCTAGTGAGGCTGGACAGTTCGCTCGAGGCAGGGGAGATGACGTGGGCAAGGCAGACAGAGGCCCAGCCCTCTAGGAAAAGAGTTGGGATGTCATTCTGGTTGCAAGAGGAAGTGACTATTGAAATAAAGGGATTGAATTCCATCTGTGATCACCCTAACTTTGTATTTCTTGGAAAGCAGAACTCTTTATTCAAATAAGGAAAAGTAGAACCTAAACGTCAAACTAGACTCAAGTGCCAGCACGGCTCTTCTGGGTGAGAAGTGAGTTAAGGCCCTCCGACCCCACGGCCTCGTGGCCTCCCCACTTCAGCCCACCGCACCCCAGACACTGCGGCCAGAGAGCCGGAAGAGCGCGGGTGACCTCCCCTGAGGTTCCTCAAGTACCAAGAGCTGCCAGCACAGGCGAGGCGGCCCAGATCACACTGGATACTTGCTGGAGCCCAGACAGGCCTGGGAGGGTTTTAAAGTGAATCTCTGATGCAGACGAGCCTTCTGCAGAAACAACGATGAAATCTGGCTCGTCAAGGGCTCCAGTTAAAGTCACGCTGCTGAAACCAGAGAGAAAACAGATGGGCGGCTGCCAGGGCCCGGGTCGGGGGAGGACGATGACAGGAAGGGACGCCTGGGAGCGTTCCGGGTGGATGGGAGGAATCGGCCCCTGCACGTGCTGGTGTGGGCACAGGGCTGCCTGCATTTGTCAAGATCACAGACCTGGGCACCCAAAGAGAGAGAGGCTTGCTGTGTGTAAATGCAACTTCGATAAGCTTTTTAGATTTTTTTTTTTAAGTCACATGGCTGGAAGACACCCCAAAGATATCAGATATCTTATGGGTGAGGAGAAAGGACCTGCTACGTCCAAGAGCCCAGAATCTGGGACTCAGAAGACTGTCTCCCGCTGCCAACCCCACCTCCCGGATTCAGGCCGGTCTCTTCAGTGCTGACGTTCCTGTTCCTCTGGCTGCAAAATGTAAATAACTGCCTATTTTTACATTGTCTGTTTTTACAACAGGCTTTCCCACTCCACGCAAACGGAAGCAGCGGTCGGGTGTAGGGGAAAGCCCCCGATGCGGTGGAGTCAGAAACGCCAGCTGTGTGCCTGGGGAGGCCTGGCCCGGGGAGGTGGGGGCTGAGCACCAGGGCACATCTGTGCAGCCGCTGGCACACTGCGGGCTCTGGAGAGTGTCTCCACTTGCCCCCCACCCCCGGAAGAACACCCAGGAGGTGACCGTCAGGAAAGGGAACTGCCAAGCTCTGCCCTGCATTACACAACCCGCTCAGGTACACAGTGCAGCCGGGCCCTGCACAGGCTGTAACCTCGCCAGGTGAACAGGAGCACTCTGCCCCCTCCCTGACCACTGTCAGCACCCGGGGCGGTGGGGGGCGGCACACCCTGATCCCTCCCGCCTGGTGCTCAGCTGGCCCCTTCCCCGGGCTGCTGGCGGCGCCTCAGGGCACAACCCATCCCGGACACACTCCACCCAGCCCACAGCTCTACTCTCCACCTGCTCCATAGGGTGGTCCAGAACAGTGACTCAAAGCTGCCTGCCACACCTTGTTCTTTTTTCCTGTCCTAAGGAGACCCAACACACAAAAACTCCAAAGACTATGAAAAGAAAAAAAAAAAGATCCCTCGGGGCAGGGAGTTTCTACTTTCCCTGTCATCTACTCCAGAGGCGCTGAGGGCGAGTAACCGCTGTTGGCTGACTTCTCCATGGTGAGGCTAGCGGGAGGCAACACCCAGAAATTACCCCTATTTAGCAGAAACAAAGAGCTGAGCTTTCTGGCAAAAGGCGACCAGTAGCAGACCCAGGCAGCCCAGCGAAGCCGGGTACACGGTATGGGGGCTCAAACAGAAAACACGGAGCTAAGGGGGGACCCCTGCCCAGGGCTCCTGGGAGCCAGGCCAGAGCCGGTGGGAAAGCAAAACCACGAAAGAGGGAAAAGGATGTCAGTCCGGGGCCGTTCAGCGAAGCTACCGAGCAAGAACAATGGTCTCGCAATCCACCACGGAGGGCTGACACCCAGGTTACGAGACTGACGGGCGAATCGTAAACGCTAGTTGTCAGACCGTCGCCAGGACGCTTCGGCAGCTCCATCCCGCGGTTCTGGAGAGCCACCGCCGGAGCCCGGGGCTCGCCCCCACCTTCCGGGGCCGTTTGCAGCTCCCGTCGGGCGGCAGCTGGGGGAGGGGACCCGGGCCGCCCGGCCGAGTCAACTTCCACCACCCGGTCCACAAAGACACTGCAGGGAGGCGTGGCCAGGCCGGAAATTCTGACAAAAAGTTTTGGCCCTCCGGTCCCAGAAGCAGCTACTTCCTGCTCCCTCCTAGTCGTGCGGGGTCGAAGCGGGGAGCGTGTCCCTTGCGGCCTGGGGTCCCCACCGAGGGCCGAGCTGAGGGCCTTGACCGCGGTGGGGCAGGGGCAGGCCGGCCCGACGCCCCCGGGGCCTGCACTCGAGGCTCCGCATCGCCGGGCACCGGAGACTGGAGCAAAGTCCCCGCGGGTGGGGGGTATAGTTCGCGGGGCAGGGCCTTCTCTCCGCACCCCCAAACACGCACACCCTCGCGCCCCGAGGCCCGCGATCTGCGCACGGAGGCCGGCCCTGAAGCCAAGGCCCAGGCCTGCTCGGACGGGGAGGAAGGGCAGGGGCCCAGCCGCGGCGGAGCGGCCAGGCGCTCGCTGCGGCCCCCGCCCCCGCAGGGGAGCCCCTCCAGGGCGAGGCCCGACCCCTAGAGCCGTGGGGGCCCGGGCCCGGCCTCCCACCTTGACCCGCTGGCCCTGGATCTCCAGCGTCTTCATGGTGAAGTCCACGCCGATGGTGCTGCCCTGGCGCTCCGAGAAGGCGCCGGTCTTGAAGCGCTGCACCACGCACGTCTTACCCACGCTAGCGTCGCCCACCAGCACCAGCTTGAACAGGAAGTCGTAGTGCTCGTCCGGGTCCCCGGGGCCCGGCCCCGCCATGGCGCGGGAGCCCAAAGGCCGGCGCTCCGGACGCTGGGGCGGCCTGGGCTCGCGGAAGCCGCGGGCCGCCTGGCGACGTGGAAGCGCCGCAACACCTGGGGAAGGGGCGCCACCACCCGCCGGCCGCCCCGCCCCGGCCCGCCCCGCCGGCCAGGCCCCGGGGCCGCGGCTCCGCCCGGGACGCCCGGGTCCGGCCCTCAGCGCCGCGCCAGGCCAGTCGGGCCCTGCGGCCCGCGCCGGGCCCCGCCCCCGGCCGGGCCCCGCCCCCGGCCGGGCCCCGCCCCCAGCGAGGCCCTCCCCAAGGCTCGACCCAATCAGAACCCCACCTCAGGCCCGCCCCGGCCGGGCCCCGCCCCCAGCACCGTCCTCCGCCCCGCCCAGTCCCTGAGAGCAGCCCTCGATAGGTCAGCACCCTCGGCCCCGCCCCTAAGCCCGCCCACAGCGCCCCGGACCCGCCGCGCCCGCACCGCCTGTTGACGCCCAGGGGTCTCCTACCTGGGCCGTCCCAAACTCAGTCTGGAGCGGCTTCGAGAGCAGGGGAGGGTCTCTGGGACTTTTGATTCAGCCCTTGGGCCCAGAGTGGCCTCCTCTAGAATGGCTGTAGCGTGGACAAGCAAGGCAGCGTCACTTCGGGGCTCATACTAGTCGGGCCGACAATGCGTCTCCCTGGACTGAAGAAGGGAGAGGTCTGGGACACGCTGCAAGGAGGAAAAGAGGCCAAAAGCTAAGCTGGCTACAGAACTGAGAGGAGGGCTTGTTGGGGCCGAGTGCTCAAGGTGACCCCCAGAAAGCTGGGCCATGGGGCTAGGGAGACCTGTTTGGTGGGGGGCTAGTTTTGGGATCTCCCAGCCCAAAAGGCTGAACAGCAGTGGTGGAAAGTGAAAAGTGAAAGTGAAGTCGCTCAGTCACGTCCGAATCTTTGCTACCCCATGGACTGTAGCCCACCAGACTCCTCCGTCCATGGGATTTTCCAGGCAAGAATCCTGGAGTGGGTTGCTGTCTCCTTTTCCAGCAGAGCTTCCCGACCCAGGGGCTGAACCTGGGTCTCCCGCATTGTATGCAGACGCTTTACAGTGGTGGAAACAGCTGCCCAGACGGGCTGGCTCAGTTGGGAACTTGGGTCCAGTCGAGGGAACTGACCCACCTGATGAGACTTTGCTGAGCTGAGGAACAAGGGAGGGTTGTGGGGAGTTCTGTGGAAGGGCAGCCAGCTCCTCAGATGGTCTGGTCCACCAGGGCTCTTCAGAGAAATGAGACTCAATGGTCTACAAGGGGGCTTCGTTGTTCAGTCGCCCAGTCGTTTCCGATTCTTTGTGACCCCATGGACTGCAACACATCAGGCCTGCCTTCCACTGTCTCCCGGAGCCTGCTCAAACTCATGTCCATCGAGTCAGTGATGCCATCCATCCAGCTCATCCTCTGTCATCCCCTTCTCCTCCTGCCTTTAATCTTGCCCAGCATCAGGGTCTTTTCAAATGAGTTGGTTCTTCGCATCAGGTGGCCAAAGTACTGGAGCTTCAGCTTCAGCATCAGTGCTTCCAATGAACACCCAGGACTGATTTCCTTTAGGATGGACTGGTCGGATGTCTTTGCTGTCCATGGGGCTCATAGATCAAATGGGACCCATTCCCCTAGCGTCTCCACAGTCATCCAGATTGACAGGAATTGAGAACACTCCTGCCCTTTGCAAGGGGGGCTCCTACAGAACTCCAAATCCATGGAAGTTTACATTTTGATTAATGCCTGTTATGGGTCAGGTATGCTTCTAAGACTTCGGAATATTTAAGTGAACAAGGCAGAGAAACATCCATACCCTCCGCAGCAGACAAGGGAAGAGGGACTTCCTGTAGCTTATGGAGACCACAGAGAGCAAGTCCACCAGGACGCCCAAGAGCCTGGACCACCTCTACTGGATGAGCAAGTAAGAAACTGGGCCAGGAGGCAAGGCAGACCCATGGAGAAGGGGGAGAGTTACTGAGCTCCACTCCATGGGAAACGCCCAACAGCACCAGGCAGGGGCCCCCAGGTGCCAGGGAGAGCAGGTCTGGGAGCCTAGCTTTGGTGTCAGGTTGGGGCCATAGGACACAGCCTCTTTCCAGGGCAGAGGCAGACTGAAGGGCCTGGGAGAGAAGGCTTCCTGCACACCGGGCCGGCTCTGGGACCATCAAAGCCCAGGGCCCCAGAGAGCAACATCTGCCTCCATCTCGGAGTGGCCTCCCGCGGCACCAGGTGGAGAGGGAAAGGTGTGTCCAGGAGATGGGACAGGCCAAGGTCCTGCCACAGGAGGCAGGGGGAGAGGAAGGAAGAAGGCTGGGTAGCTGCAGGTGCACTAGACATGTGGTTGACTAGCTGAACTGGCCTTTCCTGGAACTGGTTTGCCGGGGCTTGGAATGCTGACCTGGGTATGGATTTTGCCAGAAAACCCAGCCACCATTTGCATTTGTGGTGTGATGGGACAGTTGTGAAACTGGGCTGTCGTGAGGGCTGCTTGACCCAGATTTATTAAAGTCATTAAGGTGTAAGCTAGCAGGAGGCTTTTATGGTCTCTCAGGTACAGCTCAGTCATGCTGCTAAAAATTAAATGCACCTCCTCTCTCTGGAGGCAAATTCCTGACTGGCATTTTATCTGAAGCTGAATTCTGTGTCCTTGAACTGCAGTAATGCAAAAATCTTGATCTCACCTAATGCCCCATATCTTAGACAAATAACACATATCCCCCAAATTTTCACAGTGTGTCAGGAGGGACTTTGCTGGCGGTTCAGTAGTTAATAATCCATCTTGCAATGCAGGGGAGGCTGGTTCAATGCCTGGTCCGGGAACTAAGATCCCACACGCCACGGAGCAACTAAGTTGGCCTGCTCCAACTACTGAACCTCGCTAGAGGGCCCGTGCACAGCAATGAAAGATCTCACCACACGGCCAAGGCTCGATGCAGCGAATCAACCAATCAATAAAAACACAGTTTAAAAAATGTGCCACGAATTTAACATTCTTGGTGGCTCAGTGGTAAAGAATCTGCCTGTCAACGCAGGAGACACGGGTTTGATCCCAAGTCTGGGAAGATCCCACGTGGTGTGGAGCAACGAGGTGTGTGCTCCACAGGTATTCAGCACATGCCCCGCAACTACAGAGCCTGTGCTCCCCAACGAGAGAAGCCACCACGACGAGAAGCTCCTGCCTGCAGCAAGGAAGACGCGCAGAGCCCAAAAGAATTTAACATTCGGGATGAACCTGCACTGTATGTGCCCTGCCACACGGGGGGGCGCAGGCTCGCCGGCGGACAGAAGCATCTGCTGTGACCCCCGCGTCCTCAGGGTCAGAACACTGCCGAGAGAGGAGGCCTTTCTCCTCTTCCTTCCTCCCTTCTTTTCCCACCTTTTCCTGTGTTCAGTCACCGCTGTTATAATATACACCCTCGAACAACGTCATCCGAGTTTTCTTTCATGGTCAGAGCCCAGGCTAGGCTGAAAATGTGCCCCTGATCGGAAATAAAGGTGGAAAAACACCATGAAGACCCAATCCCAGGCATGACACCGTGCTCCTAATGCTGAAGCATGCCTGCTGCAAAGCCCGAGAAAATAAGAGCTGCAAGAGCGCAGCAACACGCTGCAGCAGCTGCTGACTGAGGGCTGGGAGCAGCCCCCGGTGGCCAGGGCAGCATCAGGACGGGCCCTCTCACCTCTCTGCGGCCCCGCCCGGGCTGTGCCCCCACTGGAGGACCGCCCTGGCTTCCTCCCCTCACAGCTTCTCACGGCGCCCAGTCCCCACCGAGCAGGCCTGCCAGACAGACGCCAGGGCGAGCCCCAGACCCTGGGGACCCCCGCTCACCTCTCCCCCTGCCCAGCTCCCTTGCCCTGAGGCCCCTCACAGGAGGACCAGGGGGCACAGTTCATCCTCCAGGCTGGAAGCCCAGGCTTGGTGATGCAGAGAAGAGCTGGGCAGCCCTCAGGGGCTTTCCCTCCACAGGCTGCCCTATTTGTTGGGGAGGGAACCAGATGGTGTGACCCCCCACCACTGTGGACCCATCTGCTCTTTGGGGGCCCTGACACCCCCAGGCAGACGCTGCTGTTGGGGCTTCAATGAGAGTGAGGGGCGCCAGACCATCCTCCCGCAGGGCTCTGGGAGGAACCTGTGAGATGCTGACGCTGGCAGAGATGGGGTGCGGCCATGGAGGCAGCAGGCTGGCCCCAGCACCTACTCACTTCAGGCTGGCCCAGGGTGTCAGGCAAGAGAAAAGTGTTCATCTCCTCCTGGCTTATAAACTGCCCAAGAACCAAAGCATGGGCATCGGGGGGTCAGAATGCAGGGGAGGAGGGCACCGGGGCCCAGGCTGGGGCGGGCGTGGGGAGGAGGGGAGAGTGAGCTGGACACGTCTATGTCTTGGAAACTGTGGGCAGAGCCGAAGCTTGTCTGAGCCACGAGAGAGATTTCGTCAGCCAGCGTTGCCTGGGATGGGTTCCGCTGCCTCTGGGCGTGAGCTTCCGTGACCATGGTGAGCACGCCCGGCCAGTGGCCACACTCCCTGGATGTTCCAGACCTGGGGGGCCCTGCAAAGTCCTCCCAGGACAAAAGAGCCAGGGCCCGTGGGGCGGGAAGAAGCTTGGGGCCGGGCCAGTCTCCACCGGGGACACACGTGAGTCCTCGGCAAGCCGCTTTCCCATCAGTCCCCGGCTCCCTCCCCTGGGACACTGATGCCCACGCTGTCTGCAGCTGCCCCAGAAGCCACCACGAGGCCCTGGGTGTCCGGAGCGGAAGAGAGGAACCCCTCTCTGGGCCATCTGAGCTGGGCCCTCCCTGCTGCCTGGCTGGACCCCAGGCCGGGTGGTCTCAAGGCCCACCTCCCCTCTGCCTGCCCCGTGGGGGCTGCCTGTTGCGGGGTGAACACACAGGTACCGGGTCCAGTCCCGGCCTTTCAGATGGGGATGCAGAGGCCCGGGCCCAGAGGGGATTGCTCCAGGTGCCGAGCATTCACTCCTGAGCCCCATTCGGGCCAGGCTTGGTTGGCAGCTGGGTCCCAGGGCCAGGTCTGGCCTTGTCCGTCCCCGGGCCCTCAGCCCTCCAGCCTTGACCCCTCCCAGCTCTCTGCACATGCCTGCCCAGGGGCTCGGCTGAAGGGCCTCCAGGGTGGTGCCCAGCCCAGTGCCGTCCCTCCCCTCCTCCTCACAGCCCTGAAGCCCTGGGTGGTCTCCCCATGGCCACTGCCCACCTGCCTGACGCCCTCCGTCCCCTGCTCAGAACTTCTGTCAGGCAGGTTCCAAGTGATGACCGCCCCTCACTCAGGCTGGCACAGTCTGCTTCCCAAGGCCCACAGGGTTCTGCCGACGTGCCCAGGACCCTCTTGAGGGTGGGGACCCCCCAGCCTCACCTGCCCCAAGCTGGGGCCCCTGCGGTGGGTTCTCCCCACCGGGAAGGAGAGACTAGGTGGGGCCGGCAGGCCTGGACCACCCTGGGGCACCCTTGGCACTCCCATGGACCAGAAACACGGGCCTCACCTCAGCACTGACCCACGGCCGTGGGCATGGGCCAGGCGGGATGCCCCGCACCCTCAGTGCCTGGACGGGCCATGGGCGGGCCCAGCCCCACACACGGCCCCGCGGTGCCTCCTCAAGTCCTACTGTGGACAAGGCATCACACAGACAACCCGAAATCTAAGGCTGCCTTTCATAGAAAAATCTTTAATAAAAATAGCTCTGTGCAGAAACACTCCCAGATGAAGCAGCAAACGCACCCCTCTGCCGGCTGGTGAAAGCAAGGCCACCTGAGGGCGAGACGGGCGGCAGGGCAGCCCTGAGGGTGGCGGGGTGTCTTATCAGCGCGCAGGAGGCATCACAGCCACGTCTGTGCGTGCAGGGGCGTCCCCGGCTGGCTGCCCCCACCACTGAGGACACTTGCGGGCTGCGGGAGTACCCTGTCCTACCCACTTAGGACACGTGCCCGTGGGCTCTCGCGCCAGCTGCATGCGGCCGGGCGATGCCGAGGGGCCAGCCAGCACCCTCGGGGGCGCATGGTGTGGGCAGGGAGGGCGGGGGGGCTGCGGCGGGCGCCTAGCAGCCCAGGAGCCGCCGGGCCTCCTCGCTCTGGGCCTGCAGGGTCTCGCTGGTGTACTTCTGCAGCAGCTCCATCTTCTTCCTGCGCACGAGCGCCTCCTCGATCTGCGGGCAGCAGAGGCGGGACTGGGGCGGCGTCCACTTTGCCCCTGACACCTCCTCCCAGCACGCGTGAGCCACAGGGACCCCCGTGCACGGCAGGGCAGGCCACTGCCTCTAAGGCGGATGGACTCCGCCTTCGCTGGACCCACACCCTAAGCTGTGTGCAGTCAGCGGCGCCCCTGGAGTCAGAGCTGCCCGCGGGGGATGGGAAGGGCCCGAGTGCGCAAGCGCCCGCGTCCTACCTCCTGCTGCGACGGCACCGGCACGTGGGCGATGAACTTCTGCTGCCCCTCCTCCCCTCCTCTGTCCGGGCCGCCCTCCTCGTCAGACTGCAAGAGAGAACACCAGATGCTGCGCGGAGGAGACGCCGCCAGAGGCCCGGCCTGCAGCTGTTTGACGGGGGAGACACCCCCAAGATGCAGCGCTAAGCACGAGGGCCAACATGACGCGTGGACTGCGCGGCCTCCTGCCCGAGGAAGAGAAGCAGCAGGGGAGCCAGTGGCCTCAGCGGGAGCCGGGCCCAGGGACGGGGCTGCGAAAGGGGGGCTGGGCGAGGTCTGCACGTGTTTCTTGGGCTGAGAGTCTTGGGAATATATTATCTTGGCGACCCCCTGGACTGAAGCCCTCCAGGCTCCTCCGTCCATGGATTCTCCAGGCCAGAATACTGGAGTGGGTTGCCATTTCCTTCTCCAGAAATCTTCCTGACCCAGGGATCCAACTTGTAGGCAGATTCTTTACCATGTGAGTCAGCAGAGAACCCCCGAATATATTATTCTTAAAACTTAACTCGTGAAAACGGAGCACATGCACAGAAGCACCGCTCAGAAGCTGCCCGTGAGTCGGCAGCGCTCACTCACGGCTCAGGAACGGCCCTCGGGGCCGCGGGAGGAGGAGGCCCGTGTGGAGCTGGGTCTGCTGGTCTCACGCCGGGCCCACCCTTTTCGCCCCCACCCCACCGCCGGGCAGACGGAAACAAGAAAGACTGTCATGGTCCCGGGAGCACCCAGCTACGGCAGGCCCAGCCCTGCACGCGGGCCACGGCAGGCGCTCCTCATGGACGCCGAGCTGGCAGCATTCAGGACGGGGCCTCCGGGCCCAGGGGAAGGATGCGCGGGGCCTCTCAGCTCCTTAACAGCTGGCTTGAATCTGTGACGGTTCCGACACACACAACCGTCTAACCCTTCGCAGCCTCTCTATGGCTCTTGTGATGAGGGAAGACCCGTCCCCGGGGGCCAGGGCCCTGCTGGTCCCGGCTCGTCTCCCGCAGCCTCTGCTCACACCAGAGGACCCGCTCTGGGCTCTGGCCGCCCGTGCACGCTGTCCCCTGCCACCCGTGTGCTGGTGACGCCTCCCGACTCCTGAGCTCAGCTGAAGGGCTGCCTCCCCAGGAAGTGTTCGCGGCCCCGCCTGGTCGCCCTGCTACCCAGAGCTCCTGTCACACGCGCCGCTTGCCTGCAGGTCTGCTAACCGGGCTGCCCTTGGATCCTGAGCTACCGACGGAGTGTGTGGCTGCTATGCACCTCGAGTGGGCCTCACTCACGCATTAGTGGCCGCCAAGGAAACAAACATCCCTTGAAAAGCGAGCAGGTCATGGCACGCTGCCACCCTGCTTCAAGTGCCTGCCTGAGGGCACGCCCTGCAGGCCTGCCGGATCCTGCGTGGCAGTGACCCAGTCCCCAAGCTCCTCTGAGCCTGCGTGCTTGCCACTGCCGCGGGGCACCCCACGCAACGTCTCGCGGGGCTGACCTGTCGTCCCAGCCTGGCTGACTCCCCTGCCCTGGCTCAGTCCACAGCTCCACTCCATCCCGGGCCTGCTGGATGGGAGCTGGGAGCGGGGGGCTCTGGCTGCGGGACCACGGCTCCAGCCCACCTGGGACCCCCCAGGGAGCCTCTGCCCTGGTTTAGGGTAAGGAGGGCGTGGGTGGTTAGGGCTCACAGAGGTGCTACGGGCTCCGCAGCTGAAGCTTCACACCTGCCTACAGATCCAGGCCCCGCGGGTCCGTAGGGCCCAGCTCTGAGGCGCAGGCAAGTCTCCCCGACGTGCAGTCAGGTCCCCAGGTGCCCGCAGCGGTCCTCACTGTGACCCCGAGGCAACCTTCACCCCCTGTCCAGGGGCAGAGCGGGCCTGGGCGCCTTGCCCCAGCCGCTGTCCACGGCGGCCGCCCTACCTCCTCCTCAGCCACTGCGTAGATGTTCCGCCTCCTCCTCCTCCTCCCCCCTCCGCCTCCTCGCCTCTTGCCAGGCGGGCCTCTCGCTCTGCTTTCCATGTCTCCGCTAGTTCGGCTCTGTCTGCAGACAAGGGACAGCAGGCGTCAGTCGCTCTGGCCTCCGAGAAAGCTACATGCCACGCAGGGCAAAAGTGACCGAGGTGGGCCCTCTGCGAGTGTGACCCTCCTCCGGCCCCCGCGGGCGGGCATCAGACAGGAGGGCAGGGGCCCCAGGGCAGCCTGGGGGCGGGGGGAGGGGTGGCGGGGGACACGGCCAGATCCTCCCTGGTTCAACACCCTGAAGTTCCTCAAAAACCAAAGCCAGGACTAATACATGATCCAGCAATTCCATTCCTGGGTTCACACACGAAATAAACAGACACTAATCAGAAGAGACACAGCACCCCAACGTCCAGAGCAGCACCGCCTACAACAGCCAAGGCACGGAGGCAACCGAGGCGCCACCAACAGACGAGCAAACAGAGACACAGCGTGGAGCCCCGCGCAGAACAGGACGGCCTTGTGCCACGCGCAGCAGCGCGGACGGACCCAGAGACGACCTGCTACGCGGAGCGAGCCCAAGAGGGATGGACGCCCCGAGGCGAGCGGAGCGAGAGAGACGGACACTCCGAGGCAAGCGGAGCGAGCCTGAGAGAGACGGACGCCCTGAAGCATCGCTCGCTCATGGAATGTACAGAACACAACAGGGTGCACCGTGCCGTGCGGGGAATGCACGGAGTATTTCTCGAGTGACCTGCTAGTGGAATATACCTTTGAAAACTGAATTATTTTACCGTGCACCTGTACATAATATTGTACATCAACTAAACTTCAATTTTTTACAAAATCCTAATAGAAAATAAATTCCTTGGAAAAAGAAAACCTCCTTTTTCAAAGGCAAGGAAAGAAACCAGATGCCACCCGTCGTGAAGCGAAGCGCCTGAGGACCTACGTTTCCTCTCGTACTCCTGTTCCAAGGGCACAATGACACCATCGTCTTCGTCAAGGTAACCGTAGTATTCAAAGTCGATCGCCTTCATGAGCTCGGCTCGTGTCTTTCTTGGAGGAGGAAGCGCTGAAAGAAAGAATTCTTCAGCTTAGCCGGGTTCCCCATCATAGCCACACTCAAGCCTCCTCCCCATACGACGCTACGCTGGCACACAGCCTGTGTGTTCCTGAAACTGGCATCAAACAGGCGCTTCGCCACACTAGTAATGGGACTACACACAGCATTACCCTTTGTAAAACCAGCGTTGATGTTTCAGACTCAGTCCGTTCGGAAGGAATCTATCGTAATTTAAAAAGCAAAAACAAGAGCTGGCAAAGCTTCATGGACGGAGATGAGCGTCACGGCATTGTTGATACAACAGTAAAACTTGGACCCCCAGCAGGACTATGAACTGCCTGGTGGGGGAGGGTGTCCTGTGACCCACCCTGACCGCAGCTGCATGAGGTGCTTCCACAGGAAATGCCATAATAGCTAATGAAAACACATGAGAATTCAGTTAAGACAAAATAAACTACAAGCAAAAAGATACATGAGAAATTCTTGAAGAAAATACATTCAGACTAAGTATTACTGTTCAGGATATGCAGTAATACTGGAAAATCAAAAGGGAAATCAAAGTCCAGCTGACTAGTCAAACAATAAAAGCTGATTAACTGAAGGAAAAAAAAAGCCTGTAAGTGTGAACATTGCAATGATTAATAGGAACTGAATTCAACTGTCAATTTCATTAGTAATCAGGAAACAGAAAACAGAAGTAAGGTGCTGTCTCAGGCACCAGCAACAATGTCACAGTTGCGCAGATGGAAGCGACTGACAGTCTGCACAGGAGGGCGGCCGCAGCCAGCACGCGCCACCCCAGACTCCGCTCCTCCGCATCGCTCGGCTTTGTGAGGAGGACTGCGGGGGACGCGGACGGTCCACGCACAACGGGCACAGGTACGGGGAAGCCCCTGCCATCGGCCACACAGGTACCAGCAACCCTGCCCAGCCCTGGCCAACGAGGGCTGCGCCAGGACCGGCTCGGGCACTGAGTGCATCCCGGCCGCAGGAGGGAGCTGGGATCCAACCAACTGGGCCTGTGTGTGAACTGTTTGGGGAGTGAGGGGTGATGGTGGTGAACTGTCGCTGAGAGGACAAACTCTAAGTGGATAGTGGACAGCCTGCCACCCCAAAGCAGACTGAGTAGGAGAGAAGCGCCCGCAGGATGGGAGCCGAAACGGCAGCAGGAAGGAGAAGGGCTCTGGCACCAGCCGTTCCTGAGGACGAACGCGTCAGTCCCAGGAGCCAGAAACGGGCTCCTCTGCCTCAAGGGAGCCAGGCTGGAGTCACTTGCCACTAAGCTGGCAAGACTCAGCGGCTGAGACACGCACGGAGGAGCACAGGAAGTCCAGGCAGGGGGCACGGAGGAGCACGGGAAGGCCAGGCAGGGGGCACGGAAGAGCACGGGAAGGCCAGGCAGGGAGCACGGAGGAGCACGGGAAGGCCAGGCAGGGAGCACGGAGGAGCACGGGAAGGCCAGGCAGGGAGCACGGAGGAGCACAGGAAGTCCAGGCAGGGGGCACGGAGGAGCACGGGAAGGCCAGGCAGGGGGCACGGAAGAGCACGGGAAGGCCAGGCAGGGAGCACGGAGGAGCACGGGAAGGCCAGGCAGGGGGCACGGAAGAGCACGGGAAGGCCAGGCAGGGGGGCACGGAGGGGCACGGGAAGGCCAGGCAGGGGGCACGGAAGAGCACGGGAAGGCCAGGCAGGGGGCACGGAGGAGCACGGGAAGGCCAGGCAGGGGGCACGGAGGAGCACGGGAAGGCCAGGCAGGAAGCACGGAGGAGCACGGGAAGGCCAGGCAGGGGGCACGGAAGAGCACGGGAAGGCCAGGCAGGGGGGCACGGAGGGGCACGGGAAGGCCAGGCAGGGAGCACGGAGGAGCACGGGAAGGCCAGGCAGGGAACTCTCCAGGCAGCAGCGGCGACGGGCGTCCCGAGCGGAGTGCTGGGACGGCGCTCGAGGGGCTGTGCTAACGCTTAAATTCTGCACCTGAAGACTGACTTGGGCACTTTCTTCTTAAAAATATAAAATAAAATCAATGCCTGGAATACGTAAGAACATGAGAGTAAATTTAAAGCAAAAGTAAGTGCAAAACAAAAGGACCACCTCATGTTAGGGGCCTTAAAAACAGAAAGGGGGCACACCAGAACATGTCAACCACCGTCAACTGTACGGTGAGAAAGCACGGGTGTTTCTTCTGATTTTCTGTATTCTACGTGTCTATAGTAAGATTTCACTGCTTTCATAATAGATGGTGTGATACTTAAATTCTGAGTTTTCTAAGCAATGTCAATGGCACACGCAAAGCCAGCTTGCACAAGAAACGGAGTCAAGACGCAGCAGGGATTGGGGGCTCCCTGCTGGGCCAGTGGTTAGGTTCCAGGCTATCAGTGACACGGCCCAGGTTCAGTTCCCAGTTCGGGAACCGAGATCCCACAAGTTTCCCAGGGAGGCCAAAAAAGAACAAATGGGGTTTCATGAAGATAGAATCGAAGGGGGTCAGCAGAACGCCAGCAGTGGGAGGGATCTTGGTCTCGCCCTTCTCTGCTTTCCACACTTTTTCCTATGGAATGCTTGGACTGCTTTTCAAAAAGTAAAAAAATCAGACACAGGCGGTCCAGACCAGTGGGATTCTGGAGGTGCCCAGAGCCAGGGTGTCTGACTCGGACCCTCTCTTCTCCCAGTGCCCAGAGGCCTTGGCCCAAGGTGTCATCACTCCTTCAGTTAAGAGCTGTTTCAGCCCAACAAGTATCTGAAACATGGACCTAACTGCATGGACTTTGGAGCCGCCTCGACAGGCGCCGATGGAGAGGCTCTGCCCACAGCGCCCCCGCGGCCCACAGCGCCTCTGCGTTCACCAGAGGCGAGCATGTCAGGGCCTGCAATCTGGTGCCCGCAGCTCTGGGTTCCTGCTCCCGCCCAAGATGTTCCCTGGGCTTGGCCCCTCAACGCCCCGTGCTCGAGGGTTCCCATTTAAACCCTGGGAAGGAGAGTCCCCTGATGACACGGGGCTGCTGCGCAGCTGGGCACGTGGCATCACTTGCAACCGGAACCGAGAGCCAGGCCACCCGCCCCGCCGGCGCCCGCCACTCACGCTCCTTCTCGAACAGCTCTCTGACGCCAGGCAGGTCCTTGGCTGCTCCAAAGTACTTGTAGCCTCGGTTTCCCGGGACTTCCCTCCCTTCGTGGTCCAGCATTTTAGGCCCAACTTTCTTATGGGGAAGGAAAGAGAGAGAATGGGTCTGACCTATAAGCCCACTATTTCAAAGTTTGCAAGTGCACTTGAAGACAGTGATGCTGAAAGCAGCAGGTATTAATGGACACAGAAATACACTTTGGCACTTTTTTAATCCTTTAAAAATCAACCTAAATACCCAATGGGAAGAGGACGACTGACAAATGACGGCTCGTATGAAACACTCATGCTGGCTGAGAAACTGCTTACAACACAATGTTAAGTGAAGACAAATAAAGCTTTAAAAAGTTGCAAAAAATCTAAATGACAGCTAGTAGAAGAAGAGGACAAATGAAACATCCAGAAATGGAACTCCCTCCGTTAAGAACGATGCCGGTGGCACCTGCAGGCTCCAGGAGGTGAGTCTGGACGGGGGCTCTGCACTGCGGGGAGAGGCCAAGAGGCAGGGGACACGGTGAGACAGCCGGATGGCGGAGCCAGAGGCGATGCCCTACAAGGCTACTTCTACACCCAGGAGATAAACATCAGCTTCTTTCACATGGAAAAACTCCAGAAGGAAACAGATGGAAACATCACTACTGACTTTGGAAGCTTTAGTAACCCTTCTGGGACGGGGAACAAACAAGCGCCACTAAGGCCGTCCCACAGGGAGCAAAACCAGAGTCACAGAAGCAGTGGGGATGCGGAGGCAGCGCTCTCAGCAGGTGCTCTCGGAACAGGGAGATAGATGCCTCGGCTGGGCCAGACGCTGACCTGAGAATTATGGCTCTGGGTTAAGAGGAGGCCAGACTAATACACAGAAACACCGCCCACGCTTCTTACGTAGCTGCACAGCAGTCCACTGACCAGACTCAACTGGTTCAAAGACCTGGGCAAACGGGGCAGGTCTGGGTCATGAAATCCACTACACGGGTCACAAGGATCAATTTTTAAAAAGTCAAAACAGAACAGAAAATATCAAGGTGCAGCAACGCACACTAGGACTCTTTTCCGCAATCTTCGTGTGTACTGGGCGGTGACACGGTGACTGTGTGTGACTTATGGACATATACACAGGGTCACGGCCCTCAAAGCCACTGCTCTAAACACCGCCTTTAAAGAGTCCAGAGGGGAGACGGAGCGGCTCACGCTGGACACCGGGCAGGTACACACTCCCAGGCCCGCACTGGGGACCTTCTACACCACTGGCCCTGTGCTTTCACGGTTCCCGTGCTCACACACCAGGCCCTTTCCAGGCTCCTTTCATTTCTCAAGGGCCTCGTCCAAGGCAGGCCTGCGGGGCTGCAGTGAGACAGGACCCACCCTGCCTAGAAAGCCCCCGAGCCGGGCCCTGGGCCGCTGCTCACTCACCCCGTAGTCAGGGCCGCCCAGCTCCTTGATCCTGACCTCCCAGTGTCCTTTCTCTCGCAGCAGCTTGTTGATTTCATCATTTAGGTCTCGAATCCGGAATTCACCTAAACCAGCTAAGAAAAGAGAAATGGCATATCATTTCCTGAAAATACTGTTTCATGTCACACCCGTAGAGTGAGTGTCAACACCGACGCAGGTGGGCAACGCAAAAACACTCCAGCTTACAAGAAAAGCCATCCACACCGAAACCACGGAAGGCTGACGATCACGAACAGAGCTCCAGCAGCGCCAGAAACTCTGGAAAACAACTTCCTCCCCATTAGCAACCAGAGAAATACAAACTGAAGCCATCCTGTGGCTCCATTTACACCAGCTCTAAGACATCACGTCTCAGCGGTGGGGCGCTCGGCGTGCAGGACGCAGGGAGGCAGCGTCAGCCAGCAGCCTGCCGGCCCCGGGAACACCTCTGACCAGGAGCCCACGGGGCGGATTTAAGGGAACAGCACAGGAGGCTGCTGAGGCACTGTCTCCGGCGGCCGGGCGTCCCGCCAGAGGCCGGAGGCCAGGGATCCCTGGCGTGCTGAAGCACATCCCTGTGCCTACAGGGAGGGAGATGGCCTCCTCTCCTCCCGAACCGCTTCTGTTCCGTTGCCAGCTCGGCGGACCACACGTGTGTGCCCCTGTGTCTGGACTCCTTACTCTGTTCCCTGGTCTCTATGTCTGTCTCTCACCAGGACCATATTATCTTGATATCTTTAGCTTTTTTTTTTTTTGAACACAATCTCCCAATGCCGAAGCCCCCTCCCACCTCCCACCCCAGATCCTCTACCTGAATCATCCTGTGCATCAGCCCCATGCATCCTGCATCCTACATTGAACATAGATTGGCACTTCGTTTCTTACAAGAAAGTATACATGTTTCAATGCCATTCTCCCAAACCATCCCACCCTTTCCCTCTCCCTCAGAGTCCAAAAGTCTGTTCTATACCTCTGTCTCTTTTGTTGTCTCACATACAGGGTCATCATTACTGTCTTCTAAATTCCATATATATGTGTCAGTATACTGTACTGGTGTTTTTCTTTCTGGCTTACTTCACTCTGTATAATCGGCTCCAATTTCATCCATCTCTTTAGAACTGAGTCAAATTTATTCTTTTTAAGGGCTGAGTAGTACTCCATTGTGTATATGTACCACAGCTTTCTTATCCATTCATCTGCTGATGGACATCTAGGTTGCTTCCATGTCCTGGCTATTATAAACAGCGCTGCAATGAACATTGGGGTACATGTGTCTCTTTCAATTCTGGTTTCCTCGGTGTGTATGCCCAGCAGTGGGATTGCTGGGTCATAAGGCAGTTCTATTTGCAATTTTTTAAGGAATCTCCACACTGTTTTCCATAGTGGCTGTACTAGTTTGCATTCCCACCAGCAGTGTAAGAGGGTTCCCTTTTCTCCACATCCTCTCCAGCATTTATTGCTTGTAGACTTTTGGATCGCAGCCATTCTGACTGGTGTGATATCTTTAGCTTTATGTTGAATCTTGAAATTAGATATTATGGGTACTCCAGTTTTGTTCTTCAAAGTAATTTTGGAATGGCAAAGTTGTAAATTTTACAGTTTGTCAACATAAACTGGAAAACCACGCTGGGGTTCTGTGATAGATTTGAAAAAGGAAAAGAACTGACCTCTTTCCGATGCTGAGTCTTCCCCTTCACAAACACTATCTAGGTCCCCATCTCACTGGTTCTTCACTACCTGGCATCACTGCTTTGTGGTTTCCACCATACAGACCATGTGCATATCTTACTAGATTTACACCTAAGTACTTCTTGCCTTTTGATGCTTCTGTAAATAACACTTTAAAAAAATGCTCTAGTTCCAAATGTTCCTGCAGGTACACAGAAATCAAATTGACTTTTTTTGTTTGGACTTTCTAGTCTGTCGTCTGGCTAAACTCAGTTATTCACTGTGGAAATTCTTCTGTAGATTCCTTGGGATTTCCTACGCAGAAAATAAAGCCATCTCAGAACAGAGCGTTTTTCTTCCCTTCCAGTCTCTGGGTCTCTCATTTCCTTTTCTTGCTTTACTGTACTGGCCAGGAGTTCCAGAGCAACACTGAATGGAAGGGGTGAGAAAGCCATCTTCACCTTGTGCCTGACCTCAGCCTTGCAGCATTCAGCATGATGCTCGCTACAGGCTTTTGGCAGAAGTGTTTTATCAGGGAAAGGAAGCAGTTACGGTTTATTCCTGGTTAGCTGAGTTTTTATGAATGAATGATAAACTTTGTCAAGTACTTCTGCATCTACTGAGATGACATGGTTTTTCTTCTTTGAAATGATGACACAGTGAATTGGTTTTGAATGCTAAATCAACCATGCAATCCTCTGTTGAGACTTTTATGGCCAAATTCAGGACGGAATGCTGGTCTGCAGTCTTTCCTCTTCTTGTAATGTCTTTTTTCTGATTTCAGGATCAAGGGAACACACACCAGAATATGTAAAAAGTAAACCAGGAAGGGTTCCTTCTCCACTCTTCTGGGAGCAGCTGTAGAGCTGGCACTCCTTAAGCATCTGAACTGGCCAGTGCAGCCATCTGGGTCTGGACTCTTCTTTGCTGTGAAGTTTTTTAACTATGAATTCACTTTCTCTAATAAATAAAGCCCCCTCCAGATACCATGACATTTCCAGGGCTGGGTGGTGGGGGGGTCAGAGGGGTAACACTGCCACTGGTTAGGGCCCACTATCTTGTCGGCACGTGCCTTTTAGGCAGAGGCCCGCTCCGTCGAAGTTGCTGAGTGGCAGCCCTCAAGTCGTGTCTAATGTTCCCTCATCCTTTGAACAGTTAGAGTGGAGTGACATTCCCAATTTCATTCTTGCTGTTACTATCTGTGTCTCTTCTTCCTGATCAGTCTAGCGGGACTAGAGGTTTGTCGGTTTTACGCAGCCCACTTTTGCCCTACTTTCTCTGGTCATCTTTTATTTCGTCCCTTCTGCTTACTCCAGAATTTGCTCTTCCTTTTTGGTTTCTTAGGGGAGAAGCTGGGATCACTGGCTTGAGACCTTTCTTATTTTTACTTTAATGCTATAAAATTTCATCTAAGCATTGCTTTTTCATACCCTGAATTGTGACATGACATTTTCATTATCATGCAATTAAAAATATTTTCCAATTTTCTTCAGGTTTTCCTTTAGGTATATGGGTTGTTGAGAAGTATGTTTAATTTCTAAATATTTAGGAAGTTGCCAGGTATCTTTCTGTTACCGATTTCTACATTAACTGTGTTTTAATCAGTGAATTAAACTTTGCAAAACTTTAATTATTTTATGTTTACTAGCATTTATTTTACAGTCCAAAATCTGCTCTGTTTTGGTGAGTACTCCGTCTGCTGTTCAGAAAGAAAGTGTGCTCCTCTTTGTGAGGTGAGTGCTCCTCTTTGTGAGGTGAGTGCTCTGTACGTGGCAAGCAGGTCAAACTGACTGATAGTACTGCTGAGTTCTTCTCTGTCCTTACTCCCGTTCCAACGGCCACTGAGAGGGGGCTGGCGTCGCCACGCCTAACAGTGGAAGTGAGAATCAAGCACTTTAGAGAGAGGCTGGCTTACCATTCTGAATTTGAGCCACTTTTTTTTGATCTCTCCAATGATCTACAAAAAAATAAAAGTAATACATCTTTATGCCTTTTGAATAAGTCTGAAAGCATAAGAAATATATAATTAAAAGCACTTAGAAGTGTGGTTTAAGAGTCATGCAGGTAATAAAATTCAGAGACTTGTTATTTCTGCTAAGATCGGACCCGCCCAGACCGCACCTGTCGTCTCCACTTCTCGGCTTTAGGCAGCTCAGCACATTCTGCGGCAAGGAAGGGCCTTCGCTCCTAAGGAAAAGCAGAACACACACGCTGCCACCGTCTCGCATGAAATTGCAGGCTTTGTGCAATAGTCATAGCTGGTTCCAGCCTGAAGCCGCCAATGTCTGACAGTCTACAGACATCCACAGCTTCCGGCCAGTGGCTTCCACCGAGCCTCCAGGCTCACTCTGCCGTCCCCGTAGGAAGTGACTGCGCGGGCCGAAGCACCCGTGCGTCGCGCCTGAGCGGGGCCAGCACTCAGTGTGAAGGCCCACTGCACTCAGCCACGACCGTGAGCAAAGCGGGGTTAATCCGAGGTCTACCTCCGTCAGCCCTCAGGATCCGTGGCTCCTCTGCAACCACAGATTCAACCAACCGTAACCGTGCAGCTCCACAGTAGTTATGTTGAAACATATCTGTGAGTAAGTGAATCCACGCAGCTCAAACTCAGGTTGTCCGGGGTCAGGCGTCACAGAGAGACGCGAAGTGCACCTGGCAACACCCTTCTCGTGGCATGTTTGCACTACCGTAAGCAGCGACAGCGATCAGTGTTTAGAGCCAACACACATATGCGTGTCTGTGTGTGCACAGGCGTGTGTGCGGGTGCAGGGGCAGGTGACTGAATACTTTTGAAAACACTGAAAGAACAGCATATATCCCCCTAATCTGGCTGAGTCTCCATGAGCGGGAGGTCAGCTGCTGGTCTCAGGTTAGAGCTGCTTCCCAGAGCACACCCCACTTTCCACTACTCAGCATGAGCCTGGGCTGGGGGTAACAGGGAGACCCAAGCATCCCATCACCGAGGATACAGATCATCATGCGGCCCCCGCAACAGGGAGCTTCACCTGGGCCTCAGGCGAACAGACTCTTACGATACAAGGAAGCGGAGACAACAAGAGGAGGGTCTGGAGTCTGCCCGCGCTCATCCGTCCTACTGGAAAACTCACGAGGAAGCTTTAAACCAACCTTTACTTTCCCCTCTTCCAGCTGAGCCTGGCGAAATCTTGCTAAGGCCGTCCTACCGGGAAGAGAGAGAGACCGTTAGGTCCTGCTCACAGGTCTCTCATCACCCAGGTTCCTGGGTGGGCAGAGCTGCTCATGATGTTAGTTGCCAACACACACACACACACACACACACACCCACCCACCCACCCATCCACCAGATAACTACATGGGCAGATATAGCACGCTACTTCAACACAGGGAGAGGAAGAGACGTGTACCCAAAGACCAAACAGAAAAAAGAGCTCCAAGCTGGCAATCAAGCAGCATAAAATTTGCAGACAAAAGGGAGTTGATACTTACATGGCCTTTTCCGCGTTTCGGGCCTAAAAGGAAAAGAAAGGGAAGAAAAACGTCCATGTTTTAAAGAACCGTTTCTTTTACTTTTTGGGAAAAGGTTTTATTTAACGAAAAACTTCCTCAGGACACAGCCAGAAGCAAGAGCACAGCAATAACAACAAAAATCAGAAGACGCCCAGATCCCGCAACTCAGCCGCTCTCCCTACCTAGACTCCTCCACCGCGACCACGCCCTTCCATCTGGCCACGCCCCCTTCAGAATCCACCTGAGCCATCATCAGCCCAGACAATTCTCCCTCACCCCTTCTTCCCAGCTAGGCTGCTCCCTTTGTCTGGGTCTATAGCTACCAGGCACTTTCCACCCAGCATCCCAACTCTCTGTTCTCCTCAGTGGAACTTGAGGAAGGAAAGACTGGCTTTACAAGTGAGTTTTATGGAAAGATTGTTGCACTTTGGGCAGGTCACTTATCCCTGAAACACAGCGTCGGGCAGGGAACACGTTTTCTGGGTTGCAGTGTAAGGAGAGTACGTGCTGAGTCCAGGACCTGAGTGTCACTCTCCACTCTCCCACTTAGCATCCCTGAGAAATTCTGTCTCAGGCTCCGCTTCCCCGCCTCTAGGCAGGGATGGGACTTTCACCGCATAGAGGCGTCAGGATGGTTCAACCAGATGCTTGAGGACTTTCGCGTGCAGTGCACAGGTGCTCAGCAAGCGTGAGCTCCACTTATGCCTTTCTGACTGTTTCTTTCAAGTGACACAGAAATAAACTCGCTAAGTGCTTGGTAGGTAAACGAACATGACTTCTACTAAGGAAAGAATCAGGAGGCTCTCCCAGGAGAAGCCGCCTTCTTGAAGGCGGAGGTTGTGTCCCACCTACTTCATCAAATCCTACAGAGGCTCAGTAGCCAATGTAATTCGTGAGACGCCATGCTGGGCACTAGGAATCTGGCCACTGTCCTTCCCCGCCCCAGCACAGTGAGTCATTTGACAAGGGCATGTAACCAGGGTCCCAACTCAGTGGACATCGGTGGCTGCTGTCTCGTCACCCAGTCGTGTCTGCCTCTCCGCAGCCCCGTGGGCTGCAGCACGCCAGGCTTCCCTGTCCTTCACGATCTCGCGGAGTCGGTGACGCCATCCAACCCTCTCATCCTCACTTGCCCCCTCCCCTCCTGCCCTCAGTCTTTCAGCGCTTCCCTGGTGGCTCCGATGGCAAAGAATCCGCCCGCAGTGCAGGAGGCCCAGGCTCATTCCCTGAGTCGGGAGATGGCCGGGAGGAGGGAATAACCACCCACTCCAGGGTTCTTGCCTGGAGGATCCCAGGGACAGAGGAGCCTGGTGGGCTGCCATCTATGGGGTCGCAGAGTTGGACACGACTGAAGCGACTTAGCAGCAGCAGCAGCCAGTATTCTTGCCTGGAGGATCCCATGGCGGGCTACAGTCCACAGGGACACAAAAGGTTGGGCAGGACTAAGAGGCTAACACTTTCAATGGACATGAATTCGAGCAAACTCAGGGAGAGAGTGGAGGACAGAGGAGCCCGAAGAACTGTGGCCCACGGTTGTGCAAAGAGTCGAACACGACTGAGCAAGCAAACAACAACGAAATCCAGGGTTATGGAAACCCACAAAAAGGAGTGTGTGTGATGGCCACAGTTCAGTTCAGTTCACTCGCTCAGTTGTGTCTGACTCTTTGCGACCCCATGAATCGCAGCATGCCAGGCTTCCCTGTTCATCACCATCTCTCAGAGTTCACTCAGACTCATGTCCATCGAGTCCGTGATGCCATCCAGCCATCTGATCCTCGCTCATCCCCTTCTCCTCCTGCCCCCAATCCCTCCCAGCATCAGAGTCTTTTCCAATGACTCAACTCTTCGCATCAGGTGGCCAAAGTACTGAAGTTTCAGCTTTAGCATCATTCCTTCCAAAGAACACCCAGGGTGGATCTCCTTCAGAATGGACTGGTTGGATCTCCTTGCAGTCCAAGGGACTCTCAAGAGTCTTCTCCAGCACCACAGTTCAAAAGCATCAACTCTTCAGTGCTCAGCCTTCTTCACAGTCCAACTCTCACATCCATACGTGACCTCAGGAAAAACCATAGCCTCGACTAGACGGACCTTAGTCGGCAAAGTAATGGCTCTGCTTTTGAATATGTTGTCCAGGTTGGTCATAACTTTTCTTTCAAGGAGTAAGCGTCTTTTAATTTCATGGCTGCAGTTACCATCCGCAGTGATTTTGGAGCCCCCAAAATAGAGCCTGACACTGTTTCCACTGTTTCCCCATCTATTTCCCATGAAGTGATGGGACCGGATGCCATGATCTTCGTTCTCTGAATGTTGAGCTTTAAGCCAACTTTTCCACTCTCCTCTTTCACCTTCATCAAGAGACTTTCTAGCTCCTCCTCTCTCTGCCATAAGGGTGGTGTCATCTGCATATCTGAGGTTATTGATATTTCTCCCGGCAATGAACATCCAAAGCCAGGGCCCTTTCTCCTCTGCTAGGGAACGGAGGAGACGCCCCACGCTGGTCAGAGTTGGGAAACGAGAGCCTGCGGGCTGAGGCGGCCAGCTCGAAGGAGTAATGGGCGGCGGGGGCATCGTCTCCCAGGGCTGGAGGGCGGAGAAGGCTGCTTTCTGCGCACTGGTCCCTCATCAACCGACAGCCTTCCATGACGCCTTCGAAAACTTGCTACGGCGCCGAGCTCCTCGCACGGGCGCTTCGCTTGGTGAGAACGTCACGGTCACCAGTGGACCCGCGCGTCCCCCGTCCCTGGACCCTGCCCTCGGGGGGCTGCCCCCGCCCCTCCGGCCGCACGCGGCGGGAAGGCCCTGGGCCCCGAACGCGGGCGCCGGAGCCCCCAGGCTCCCCGGCCCCGGCCCGCCGCTCTCCTCCCTCGCTCCCCGCCCCGCTCACCATGCTGCGAGGGAGCGCGCCGCCCCGGGCCGCGCGGCACCGGCCCACGGACCTCCGCCGCCCCGGGAGCGGCCAATCCGGACGGGAACTGAAGGGTCTAGCCTTTCCGAACCACCGGCTTTCCAGTCGGAAGGTTAACTGAGGGACCGGAAGTGAGGAACCGGAAGCGAAACTCAATTGACCTGGGGACGGGAAGGAAGTGCAGGCGCACTCCCGTTGGCAGCCTTCCCTGGGCGTCA
This sequence comes from Nanger dama, assembly GCA_917880005.1. NCBI lineage: Eukaryota > Metazoa > Chordata > Mammalia > Artiodactyla > Bovidae > Nanger > Nanger dama. The sequence continues at coordinate 1,655,978 of CAKJTW010000016.1, read as the reverse complement.
GGACGTCGCACCGACGTGTGCGCACGAAAATGAGGGGCGCGGCAGAACTGCGCTTGCGCTATAGAACTGAAGCGTCTCAGGCTCGGACTGGGGTGGTGGGGCGCTGGTATTGCTCTCGCGATAACAACGGCGAGATTTCCCATGATAGCTCGCGGTCCCGCCGTCTTGTGTGAGGCTGCTGCGGCCGCGGCTCCCCCTTGGAGGTTGGCGTCCCTGCTGCCCCATCACGTCCTGGGAACGGAGTCACGCCCCGTCGGGAGTATCTCGTCCTCAGCCCTCTGAGTGGACGGGGGCCCCTCCCGCGGCCCGCGTGCTCGCCAGTGGCTGGAGGCTGCCTCGCCTCGCGAGTTTCCCCTCTTCTCAGGCGTTTATTTCGGGTCTATGCTTCTGAGATTTTCTCCTGGAATCGCGGGGTCTGTCCGAGCTGGACCAAGGCTTGAGGTCACCCTTTTAAAATAGACGTAAGGCCCGGCGGAGAAAAGGACCGTTACTGTAGTCCAGTCTGTGGGTGCTGGGCACATCGCGGGGATCTCAAGGGCCTTAGCCCCGGGCCAGGGGAGGCAAAGAGGCCACCGCTAGGGATGGGCCTGGGGGGCTCCTCCCGCAGGGCCCCGGTGGCCGCTTCGGCCAGTTCCAGCACCTCCCCCGGCCAGCATGGTGCTTTGCGGAAGCAACTTCCTGCCACACGGGGCCTAATCTTTGCTGGGTGCTCCGGCTGCAGCCGGGAAGCATGCAGCCAGCGTTTGTGGTTCAGACAGGACCGACGAGTGCTTGGAGCACCAGCGGCCCATGCCTGAACCGTGACAAGTTTTCTCTTTAAAAGTTCAGGCTGTCCTGCCACAGTCCATCGTCCACGTCCCTGACAGCTAGGTGTGGGGTTGCCAGGAAACCCTGGCCTATGGGAATGGAGTGGATGGAATGTGTGCCACTTAGGTGGGACCTTGAAAAGTGTGCGTGTGCCTTGCCTGAAAACTTCGCTGCTTTAGTACGGTGAGCTTTAGGGGGCTCTCTTCCAGGCTGATGGCCACTTGCAGCCATCTCAGAAGCCAGGAATACAGATGGGTTATCCAGGAGAGATGTACAGAGAACCCTCTTGTCAGATGGAGTGAATTTCCGTGACACACGCAGGAGACCCCCAAGGTTGAACATCTCACACCAGCAGAACACTGCCAGCTTGGATGGCAAGGGACAGGGTACAAAAGAGGGCTGTTAATCCCCGAGGATTCTAGGGGCAGGAAACAGGCTGATCCAAGTGTGAAGCCGTGAACAGGTGCTGCCCTCCATGGAAAGCAACCGATGGCTCCTGGGGAGGCAGCTCAGGCCCTAACACCGCTTGCCCTGCTGGATTCTCTAACTGGTTGAAACCAGTGAGGCCGTTTCCTTCCAGTCTCCCGTCCTGAACGGCAGTGTCCTGTGTCTTTTACTGGGGCCCTATGCCTCCCACTCATCCTGGGGAGCAAGTCACAAAGCTACCGATAGGAGTGATGCCCCAGGTGGAATCATACCCAGATCTCACCCATACCCGATTTAGGACAGAGACTGGGGCCAAACCGTAGCCGACCAACTTTAATTTTGATGGGATGACGCTTTGGTCATGTTAGGATGAGATGGTGACAAGGTCCATCCGAGGCAGAAGCATCCCCTCCCTTCATGTACTGTCCTGGTCCAAGCCCAAGACCTGGAAGTTAATACAGACCCCTTGTAATCTGAATGGATCTCAGAGCACTGTGTTCTTAGTGGAAAATAAAGATCTCACAGTATGAGACTAAAATGACACAGCTCTCCTGAGAGAGGGCTGCATCTCACAGCAGTCACAGGCTTTAATCACCTTTGGGCTTCTTTGTCCCAACCTAGAGTTAACCAGCAGAAACTCCCATGCTCATGAGGGGATGCTATTCTGTTGGGTCTAACAGAATTAACACCCAAGAAAAGAGTAAAAATGAGTTATGGTAGAATCCTTGGGAAGGGGTATGACTGGAGCATACCAAAATTTTAATAAAGATTTCAGTTACTAATAAGATTTTAATCCATTAGTGTTTCTGCTTCAAATTTCCAAAGCGAAATTGCACTTATAATCAAAGTTTAGGATGGGAACTCATTTTGAATCAAGATCTAAATGCCCAAGAAAAGCTAATTTTCAAAATGTGCTCCAGGTTAGGCGAGAGCACATTAAACGAAGTGTGGAGCAGTGGGCAGTGCCACTCAATGGGGCAGAGCCCATCCAGTTTCCTGTGGCACCGCCTCCTCCACCTGCCAGCTGACCAGCTCCACCCACACAACCCTGGAGTCTGCCCCCTGGAGTCTGCAGTCAGCCGCCAGACACTTCAGCATTTGATAACTGGCTCACCCCGCCCCATTTCAGGGTTGCCAGACACTGAGAGGTGTTCCTCTCAGCAGCACGCAGTGCGGTGGCACTGCAGGAAGTTTGAAAGCAAGGTAGCACTGATAGTCAACGCTTCACCAACGGTGTGTCTTGTCACCCAGTCACGATCAGTGATTCTGCAGGATAGCTTTCCTTCACTTTACAGATGAGCTCAGAGCAACTGGCTGAGTCTCAAGTACGAGCCAACTACTGACCCCGAGCAGAGATTTCAGTGTGGTCCGCTGCCCACATGCCGCTGTAGAACTTCAAACACGAGCAAGGCTCTGCTGCTAAAACCAGGAGTTTGGGAGATCCAGGTACAGAGGTGCTGAGACAGCCCTGGGGGAGGCGAGAACTGACTTAGCCAGGTGTAAGAAGTCACACAAAACTCTCATGGTCGTGACTGCCACCTCTGACCTCTGCTGTATCTGTCCAGGTTCCTGTTGCCAAATATTTCACCCAGAATATTAGCGAATAAGCAGAAGGCCTCAGGCTGGACAAGAGTCACTTCATCTGCATTTCAACAGACCACATCATCTGCAGTTTCACTTACCCAAATTGAAAACACCACCTGGAAGCGCTAAAAGGCAGGTGCATCCCAGGCTTCCCTGGCGGCTCAGCCCTAAGAGTCCACCTCCCAGTCGAGTTTGATTCCTGATCTGGCAAGATCCCTCACGCCTCGGAGCAACTAAGCCCGTGCGCCCCAACTACTGAGCCTGTGAGCGAGAGCCCGGGAGACAGAGCTCCTGAAGCTCACGGCCCCTAGACCGGTGCTTCCACACAGAAGCCCCTGCAACGAGCAGCCCGCACCCCACAGCTATGGAGTAGGCCCTGCTTCACACAGCCAGGAAAGGCCCATGCAGCAACTAAGGCCCAGCACAGCACCCCGAAAAGAAGCGCCCATCCCTCTAATACACCAGCTGGAAATCTCTAGACCTCGACACTCATCCAGCTCTAATCAATCCTTGGTTGGAAGGCTCCCTAAAGCTCCAGTGATCAAACAAGCCTGCCTGAGACATAGGAGTGCTGGAAAACCCGGGCCTCACGCACACACCCGTGGCCTGACCAGGAAGTACAGACGAAGTTCCCATCTCCCAGACTGTGAGCGCGCTCTCTGGTGCCTCAGATGGCAAAGAATCTGCCTGCAACGCAGGAGACCTGGGTTCATCTTGCTCCAGGCACTGTCGTGACAGGGCACGAGAGGGCAAGCAGACTGCAGCTGCGAAGCTGCGGACGGTGGAGGGCTCAGATGGAGAGCAGCACAGGCGCCCTGCTCAAGCAAGAAGCCGACTTCGGTGAACTGCGGAAGGCCCGCCACGCCGCCGCTGGGGCTGCTACCTCTGCCACCAGACTCTCTTGGCCCAACAGCGGTCACGCAGCAGTGTTCTCCGGTGGAGACCAGGGTGGTCAGGCTCCAGGCCAGGGTTCGTGGTTCATACCGCAAAGTACCTTCCATGGAAAACGCGGCAGTGAACACAAAAGCACCCCGACCGGCTGAAGGGTGTGCGCTTCACTCGCTGCAGCTGCCTCGGCCACCCCAGGCCCGCCTAGCAAGGTGTGTTTCCACAAGCACAAGATCAGAAACCCAAGTGTGAGAACACGAGTCTGTGAAGCTGAAGACAAGCCGTGACCCTCATTGCCATCACATGCAGCCTGCTTGGGAGGCAGAACCGACGCCACAGCTTGCTTCCGAAACCTTTACCCAGACCACAGGCAGTCAAGTTCACTGCCACGGTGAGTAGTGGAGGTGGAAATGAACAGATGGGAAGCTCTTACGTTCAATGTACTTTCTTTCAATTCTAAGGCAAGTAACAAGGATAATTCAATGTACATGAACCTTTGTAATTCAGAGCACAAGCTCTGGACTGAGTTGCTCTCAAGTTACAACCACACCACTGGGGCCATGACCTTGCCTCCTTATCCTGGGAGTCACCCAGCATCTTACAAAATACCGCTCAGTCCCCACCCTGAGAAAGTCATGCCCAGTGCTAGCCTCTTTTATTCTAACAGAGATGTTGTCTAACACCTACTCTATTAAACTCTCGTTAGAAATGTTTTAAATGGTTGCAGCAGTTACATGAGTCCAATAAATAACGTGCTCAAAATCTTCTGGACAACTAGAATTTCTACCAGGTTTTAAAAGTGATAGAGTTAACTTTCACAAGGACTGTCACGACCCAGTACTAATACATAATTAAGGGAAACAGATCCCAAAACAGGGAACAGAGCAGAGACGGCACGAGTATACGCTACTGACTTCTCTCTCAGCCCCGAATTCAAGATTTTGCCTCTGACACTTAAGAGTGGACGACAATGTCTTGTGAGAAGCCAGGCCTCACCTGCTGACCGTGGACGCCTCAAAGTCAAGGACAGCCCGTTCCACGCATAGCTTAACACATAAAATAGTCAAAGCAACTCGGACAGAGCAGCCACCAACAGCCCAGACAAAATCCTTCAAGGCACTGTGTTCCCTCCAGCTGCAACAGAAATCCATTTCTACCCAAAATCAACTCTTCCTAAGTGGATGACACTATTTACCAGAATCCTCCACACCCTCAAGGGCATCATATCACTTGATACAACTTGGTTTTGTTGAACCAGGGAGGACATCGTCATTTCTCCCAACTGTACACAAAGAACAGGAAATGCTAAAATCACCAGGTGAATGGGTGATAGATTACTGCCTTTTCAAGGGAAGTGCTTGTCATTTCAATGCAAGAGGTCAAGTTCTCTATCAGCAGTAAAACTGATGAAATGCAACATCACCGTTTCGTACTTGTGCCAGAAAAGTAAAATTATCGTCATCTGTAACATGCTTAACATCTGAGATACAACACTTGTTTCATAAAAACATCAAAGGGTATCAAAGGGACTTCGCTGGCTGTCCCAGGTTAAAGACCCGAAGCTTCCAGGCCGGAGACACAGGGAAGTCAGATCCCACGTGGTGTGACTCAGCCAAAAGAATGTGATCCAACCACACAAGCAAAACAAAACTGAAAGCTTGACACTCTAAGGAAATGAACTGCGCTGGGGTTTCACCACCTTGCTGCTCTGGTGAGCACAGCGCTGTGTGACCCACCACCACACATTGACCAGATTACACACGGCGAGCAGCACACGCAAGTCGAGGAAACCACCTGGCAGGATGAAGGGGCCAAGGAGCCCCCTTGGGAAGCTCGGGGCAGCAGCTACGGGGTGGGGGGGGTCAGTGGCCACAGGAGAGGAAGGGTACTTGAGGTTCCAGGCAGCTGCACATTCTTCAAGTTAGGCTGCTGGGAACTCATCTATAAAGTGAGTTCATTGAATGACCTCTAAGGTCCATGTCAACTCTAGATCACACCCTAAGAGAAAACACAAGGAATCCAGCGTTTCAGATCCCTGTGAAGTCCAGGCAACTTTGAAACGGCAGAACTGTCATGGGGGCTTCCTGATGGCCCAGCGCTTAAGCCTTCGCCTTCCAGTGCAGGGGGCGCAGTTCACCCCTGGCCCAGGAGCCAAGATCCCACACACCTTGTGGCCAAAAAATCGTAAGTCAACTTCAATATAGTAACAAGTTCAAAGACTTTAGAGAGAGTCATTAAAAAAAATAAAAACTTTCATGGAAGCCATCCATGGTGTTAGAACTGTTCAGAAGCAACGTGGAACGAAACGCCGACACGGTAACGGACGAGAAGGTGTGAGCTGTCCGTGTCCTCGCAGAGCTGACGGAGCGCCTGAAGCCTGTGCTCCAAGAGCTGCACTTCCTCACCGAAGGCGAGGCTGAGTGAGCACGAAAGAAAACTCCAAACTGTCGGCTTCCGGTCCTCCGCTCCCCTTTAATACGGCATTTTGCACTATATACATTAATGAAAAGTTGAAACAAAAAGAACTTTAGTCAAACTCCCCTTCCTCCTCCAGCTTTATTGGATAGCTTAAAATTACATTTCTATTTTCTAGGACTTCAGTCGCTTTTTCCATCTGACTTTTAAAAACTGATTGCAGCAAATGACACAGTTGTCTAAGTGATATAGTATACAAAAATAACATCTTCATTTCTGTGAAAATGCATCTCTCTGCAATTCCTGAATAGCTCCAAATTATGCTAACTCTGAGCATAGATGTTTACTCTGGGTTTTAGATTTAGTCTTTGAAAACATGTGTTCTACACCATTGCCATCACCATCTGTTTACCCAGCATCAATGCTGTGGTGAGGCTGTTCCTGCTCAGGCTTTTATCCCGCGTGTTCTCGCACAGCCACTAACACGCGTGTTTGTCTTTTTATTTTGTTTACTCCCACTCAACTGTATGTTCTATGTAGGGCCTGATACAGATGTTACTTGATGTTATTTAATAGCTACTGAGGTCAGACAATCCAAGGCAGTCATTATGCTAAAATTAAAGTTATTTACGGAAGCTCACAGACACTTCCAGGATTGGTTTTACCTCCTACATGGGAACATATTCGAGAAACCCAGAACGGGCTTCCTGGTCTGACTCAACTCTTCCCATTCGTCAATCCCTATTCACCAGTGGCGTGGAAAGGGGGTTCTTTAACAAAGCATTATACATTAACACCTCTACCAAACTAAACAGAAACTTTTTTTGTGTAGTTAAATGCAGAAAGTCGATTTTTTTTCCACCCCTTTCCTCCTTTTACACGGCAAGTAAAGCTCACTGGCCTGGGAGTAGCCTCTGTCTGCCAACCTTTGGCCAGTGAAGAGGATTCAGAGAAAATAATACAACCATCAATCAGAAAAGGAGGGGCGACAAAGGAGAGCGATTAAGCTGTGGCCTCGATCGTGCACTCCCGCGCAAGGTGCCCTGACTCGCCACAGCGGTAACAGTTGACTTCACTTGTCTTGCTGCAGTTGATGGCTACGTGACCAGTTTCGCCACACCTAGGAGAGGAAATGAAAACAGCTGTCACAAGAGCGCTCAGAAAACATCAGAGTGTACCAAAGGATTAGTTACTGCAAAACAAGAAGCAATGATGAGTGAAACATATGCATTTGTGTTCTTCAGAGTCTCATCAACCCCTAAACTACGACCAAGGTGGAGGAACCCAACAGCCGAGCCACTCAGCTGAGCGGGCCACAGGAGACCACCCAGCACCACCACCCAACATGGGCCACAGGGGTCACCCAGCACCACCACCCAACACGGGCCACAAGGGTCACCCAGCACCACCACCCAACACAGGCCAACATGGTCTGTCTTCACACAAATGAGCCCCCTAGGACTGCACAAGTATGCACATATCAAAACTTGTCAAAGTACATGCTTTAACATGTACATATGTTATATCACATTCACAAGCAAAGACTCCTGATTTCATGAAAAACATGTGTGTGAATCACACAAACTGAACATGCGCTTTGCAGTCCTCTATGAAGCCTCTGAAGGGGCCACACCGCTACCCTGCACAGCCTTTCACGCACGCAAACCCCCCCGTGTGCGGCCGGGCTCACCTGTAGCACTTGACCTTGGTGCAGTCCTTCTGGATGTGCCCGAACTCGCCGCAGGAGTAGCACTTCTGCTCGTCGGCGTGGTCGCAGTCGCGGGCCAGGTGGCCGGGCTTCCCGCAGTTGTAGCAGCACTGCTCGCGCTCGCGCTTGGGCTCCTTGCAGTCCTTGGCGATGTGGCCGCCTCGGCCACAGTTGTAGCAGGCTTCGGCAGCAGGAAAGGCAGAGCCAGGCTGTGGCACCTCCCGGGCGCCGCCGGGCTCCGCGCCGCACCCGGGGGACCCTCCTCCGCACGCCCCCTCACTTACCATCCTCCTGAAGGTCGCAGTCCTTGGCAAGGTGGCCAGACTCGCCACAGCGGTAACAGATGTCTGGAAGAGACGAGGAGACAAACTGGAAGCCTGTTTTGGACGAAGACAAAGCATGCGTGGCTCATTAGCCCAGTCTTGATACTCATGAATACGGAAGCACTTCAGAATTTTTTATTCGACAAAAATACCTCTATCCGAGGTAAAACCACCTCTGCCACGGCTTCTCATTCCACGGCCGCGGCCTCCACCAGTGGGGCACTCCCGGGCCCAGTGGCCAGACCGTCCGCACTTGAAGCACTCATTGCTGCTCATGGCTGCAGTCAGATCTTCAAAACATTAAGAACGACAACGTGAAGCCACAACACCACTTACAGCTTTTATTCCCTATTTAATGCATTTCTGGATAATCATTCTTCCGGAACAAAAGCCAACCAATAAACTGTTAGAGAAACAGATAACCATATACTTAGGCATCATGATTATGAAATATATTAAAAATGAATCAGAAACACTTTGCACAATCGTTACAATTATGCATACGCGTTAACCCAGTTACTAAGGGGACTTACAGGGTTAGTGTAAATGAATATCCATCATTAGCAATAAAACTCGATGGTGGGCAACTGAAAGTCACATACTGGTTATAAACCTGGAGCGCAGAGGTAAACCCCCGTGCACCAGAGCACCCAACACGGCGCCTAATGACACCGCAGCCCTGCCTGCCCACTCAGCGCTCGAGAGCAGACGCGCCAGAAGAGGCGCAGCAAGGGCTGGCAGGGGAGGCGGTCTGTTAGGAACAGCACAAAAGCGACCAGAGAAACGCCGAAGTAAACCCGGTAGCACTGGGGCCATCTCCCCCTCTCTAGATGCTCCCGTTTCCAAAGTTTCTTCTGTAATTTCACATCTAAAACAAGGTTACTTGTAATTTCACAGTGGATTCCTTTATTGGGTATTGTTTCAAAATAAAAGTGAAACTCTAAAGCATATCCATTTCATACTTCTTATGTAACAATCTAAAAATAAGCAGGGGCTATTCCTAGAAAAGAAAAAAATGGAAAAGAACAGAATGGAATGCTTCAGGACAAACCCATTAAACTGGCCTTTAAAAAGTTAGCTGAAAACAATGTGACCTTTACATTTCCACACTTCCCTGTATCTAAACACGTTTTGCCCTTAATTCCAGTGTCAAAGAATGGTGCACAGTTTTTTTAACTTGATGGAGCAAAACCTAGTGACTAAAATTATGCTCAAGTTTAGTTTCAAAAGTTTCCATTGTCAAATAGCCAAAAGAACTCATACCTGTCCCATGCGTCTGAACTCAGAGCTGGGATAAATCTTCAGAGGACACTGCCATCTTGCACACTCGCCCTGCACACTTAACCCCAACAGCGGGGGACACCGCGCCTGAGCAGGGCGCCCATACCCAACGCTGTCCCAAGGCACGTTTCCACTTAGAAGAAACCAGTCCATGACGATTAAAAAGGCATTTGGCAAAATTACATCTGCTTCCCTATATGGGTGCTGGCATTCTAAGTCAAGTGGAGGGCTGGTTTCCAGAGAAAACACTCGAGATTAAAAAGTGAACAGCACATAAAACAATCACAGGAAAAGTGCTTATGGCGCGTGGCCCTCCCCTCAATCCCACCTCCATTCGGCACCTTCTCCGGTTCACTGAGGACCAATCTGAGTACAGATGGACTGCCCAGGTGGCCCAGTGGTAGCAAACCCGCCTGCCAACGCAGGAGATGCAAGAGACACAGGCTCACTTCCCAGGTTGGGAGGACCCCCTGGAGGAGGAAATAGCAACCCGCTATTCTTGCCTCAAAGTCCCATGGACAGAGGAGCCTGGTGGGCTACTCTCCACAGGGCCAAAAGCCAGACAGTACTGAGCAGGCACGTGAATCCGAGCACTGTAACTCCTGGTCCCATGGAGTTCTTTCCTTTCACAAGGCAATCCAGGCAGGCGGACAGGCTCCAAGCATTTTATAATTTTTTATTTTAATGAGATATTTATCTTTTAGAAAAATGACAACCCAATATTCAACATGCATTTTCAAAGCTAAAGTAAATGGTAGTTCTGGGCAATCTCAGTTTTACACTGCTGCTTTAAGACCTCTTGCTTACTTCATAATGGTAAAGTATAAGGGAAATATACAGAATCATCAGATGTTTATCAGTGGAAGAAAATAAACAGTGAACATTTTAGGGTTACTTTCAGCCTACAAATAATAGTTAAAAAAAATTAGCTTCCTATGAAGTGATTAGCCCATGTGTGGATTTTTCATGAACTGTTTCTTCCTCTTTGGCCAAGCCAATCTCAATGAGCTGTTCTACATTTTTACCAAGAGAGCTCTTAGGTAATTAACATTAATCCAACTGACTCCTGCTGTTCTAAAGGAACACTACCTATCCCAGGAGAGAGGTCGCTATCCTAGTACTCATCTTACACACAAACACATTAAGTTACAAGGCCTTCAGAGAGTTCCATGCCGTTCCTTAGGAGAACGAGAGGCAGCGAGGGAAGACGGAGCTGCAAATTAGTTACAGCTCCATGATTCCCACTGCTCTCGGCTGGCAGTCTTGCCGCACTGTCTGCCTCCGCCTCTTGCACCTGTCACAACGTTTTCCAACCTTCAAGGGCCAACTCAAATAAATGCCAGCTCTATAAAAGAACCTGACCACATCACCAGCCTGGAACTCTCCTTTTTCCTACTAAGACTCAGGGCACTTTGCCTGCTCTACCATTTTGCTTTTTATCATCCTCCTTGAGGATACAGACCAAGCTATTTACCTTTGAATAATACCCCATATAATCACCCTTTTAGTAGCAGTTATATAACTCAAGATTTTAACTGCTGAGGTTTTTTGGGGGGGCAATAGTCATTTGCTGAATGAAATAAACTTGTGTTTCTTGTACAGACCCAACCCAATCCTGTAATTACTGACCAAAAAACAAAAAAAAACCACCCACCTAAATTTTTGCTATCAGATGAGCTGCTGCTATTCTTTTAAACGAATGATGCTGGAAATTCCCTGGTGGTCCAGCAGCTAGGACTCAGCACTTTCACTGCCAGGGCCCAGGTTCGATCCCGGTCAAGAGACTAAGATCTCACGAGCAGTGCAGTATGGCCAAATGACAGAGAAACAGTGAGCGTGACATCCTCATTAGGGACTGACTACAATCTAGATTCAGTAAGCACTTCAGACTGTCTATCACAATCCCCACATGTCACTGAGAAAGTTTCACCCCAGGTCACTAAAAAGTCAGTAGCCAAACCAGGACCTCTGCTTGCCATCCACACTCATTACTCCAACAATTCAATGAGACGCCAGTAATCTTCTATGGAACGCTGCAAAACACGTATATACTACTTTAAAAGCAAATACTGTATTTTCACTGTCACTTGGCAGTAAGAGCATTATTTTTCTTCTCACTGCTAAAAATCACTGCTGCTATCCACGGCCATGTATTCTCACAATGTAAAAAGATTTGGGAACCACAGAGTTAACCACTTAACTGCTTGCTGTGTTACCTCAGGACACCTGACACCCCTCCTGTCTTGATCTGTAGCTAGAATTGTTACCAGGTGCCTTGTGCTTAGCACATGCTCAACTAAACTTCTAAGGGTTGATGATTGCTGCTCACAGTTCCTCTCCTTTCCACGCTTCCCCTGCTGATGTTCAAGCGCAGACAGGCAGCACTCACTCCAAGGAGTTCCCTGGCAGGCTGCTGGTCAGGATTCCGGGCTTTCACTGCCAGGGCCCCGGTTCTTTTTCTGCTTGGGGATTTAGCCCACAAGCCTCGCAACACGGCCAATCTACACAACAGGCTTAGAGTGCGCCTAACTCCGCTTACACTCCAGTTTCCCGGCCTATAACGCCTCCTTGAGAAGCAAAAGGGTCAATTCCAAATGAGCTCCCATTTCCAACCCCAGGAAGCAGTATGTTTCCCTTCAGCCACAGCGAACTGAATTTTTATCACACAAGTCACACTTGAGATGTGGCAGGGCCCAGGGCATGCCTGGCGCAGTCAAAATGCGACCTGAGAAGGGCCACGTGAGCTGAACTGGGAGTCCGACTATTCCGATTCTGCACTCATCTAGGCTGAGTGCTTAGCTCCTGGAACTAGTACCAAAACACTAACAGTCACACAAAGCTGTCTTCACTGAGGCAAATTCACCGCATTTTCGATACTAACAACAAAGCCAGCAAACTGCTTTAAGCCTTAACAGCACCTGGCTAACACGAACAATGAGTCCCAGTGAGTAGGGGCCAGCAACAGTCTATAAGCACCCTCTAAAGTAAGCAGCAGCCAAGGGCGCCAGAGGCTGAGGAGCACGGGTGAGACCGCTCTCCCCACATGGCCCCACTTCCCATCTGCGCTATCTCCACTCATCGTCCCCACACCCACGGCGGGGGCCCTGCCCTCAGAACACACTCACCCATCACTGCGCTCCCCTAAGCCAGTTCCGAGTACCAACGTGGCACTGAGACACTTCAGCTTGAAGTAGAAGTAAAATAAAGGAAGCAAGTGATATTGTGGGCTGCCTGCACTCTGCCCAGAAGGACGCAGAACAGAGAGCAATTCCAGGGGCAGCTCCTCCTCCTGCACTTCCTTCGGCTCTGCTTACTTACACCCACCTCTGCTTATTGGGAAAGGTTTCAATAAGCAGCTAAACATCTATTATGAGTTAAGGATTAACATACATATTATCTATAATCCCTGCAACTTTGCAAGTGATGTATCCTTGTTCCCATTTCCTGATAAGGAAACTGAGGATCTGAGACCAAGTAACTTACCCAAAGCCACACAACTAGAAAGTTCGAGTCAGGATTTCAACTGTGAGTTCCAAGTCCTCTGCCAAGGTTTTTGTTAGGATTAAGTGATAAGGTTCATGAAAATGCTATCAGAAAAGTATACCAAACTGGATAAGTCAAAATAAAATGGAACTGATGTTTTTAAAAACCCATGCCCATGAAAGAATTTAAAGTCATCTTAGATTTTAACCTTCCTCAAGGCAGAACTTAGGAGTGGCAAAGACTGGCAACCTGACCTCTCCAGTTAACACCCTCATCTGTAATTAAAAAGCCAATCCAAGTGAACACCATATTGCATCTCCAGTCGCCTTTAATATAGAGCCCACCCACTCCATTGTGATTGCTGGTGGCTATGATCTTGACTGAATTAGACCAGCGTCTTTTTAACATGAAAATGGTGCACACTCTGCTGGACTCTCTCAAGACCACGTGCTGCAGCAGCAGCATCTAACGCGCTGCCAGCGCAGGAGCTCTACTAAGCCCGCCAGCACAGAAGGGTGCGCTCCGCAGCGCAGGCCCGGAGGCCTCGGCACCAGGCTTCCGCTCCCCACTTACTGTCAGAAGGAAAGCAGCCAACAATTTTAAAAAGAAACTCTCATTCCTGCAGGCGCGGGAGGAGGGAAGCAGTCTCTCTCATGGTCAAGCATTTAGACCAGAGACCAATCCCCTCAAGTAGTTAAAACTGTGGTTCTCTAGTCTTTAAGCTTTCCATGCAGATACCACATACTTTTAAGGTTTCAAGAAAAGTGAAAAGAATCCTCATTTATAGTGCCTTAAAGATATTCTGCCTGTTCCAGATGTTCAAATTTAAGTGTAATAAATGCGCCTTAAACTGCACATCTAAAATACCTAGTTTGTTGTCAACAGGAAAAGGACTGTGAACCTTTGGTTGCTAAGAAAACCTTAACCCAAGTTCTCTGTGACATATGAGATAACTATATAAATATATTCCTTGTTTTTTTTTAAATTGTTGCCAAGAGTTACAACTTGGAAAAAACTTTAAGTTCTTTATTCAGCCCTTGGGAATATAATAAATTATCCCTATATTTCAGTATACAGAGCTCCTCCTGAACAAGAATCAGGCTCAACAAACTAAAACAGCGTCAAACTATGAGCGGGCACTTTGTAGGCACTTGATTAAGCCATGACCACAGGAATTTTTAAGTATTTGAAAGTAATTGCGTTGGCGAGAAAGAAAAAGTTTTAGAGGTAGGAACAACCTCTTATTCATCTCTTTAAGACCCTCAAAACCTTACATTCAACTAATAGGGGTTGAGCAAAAGAATAAAAAGTTGTTAATTTAAATTAAGGTTAATTCAGTGAGGCAGAAATTAACTAGTTATGTTTCTCTCCCAAAGTGAGTCAAACAACAAGAAAAAGGGGGGAATCTTTTCTTAAAAACTTGTCTTTTGGGGGTACAAGATTAAGGACGAAAATCAATCCTTCTAAAAAGAAAAGCACGCTAATCCAGACTCTTGGCTTATTTACCTTGTACTTCTCGTGGGCCCTTCTGAACAATGCCTGAAACATACTACCTGAGTCACAGATGAAAGCCAAGCCCTGCTTCCTTTCCCTAGGACCCCCGGGACCAGGTGCAGTCACTTCCTTCGGAAGTGTCCTGGGGCTGAAGCCATGTGGTCAACATGTGGCAGCAAGCGCAAGCTTATCCATAATAAAATCAACACCCGAGCCCAAATGTGGGCCACCATGCCTTCACTAAAACAGGTTTTCACGTTTGGAAAAGCCAAATGGAGGCTGGCTAGCTCATCTTCTCGCCTCGTTTTTAAATTGCATTCATCTACCCGGGAGATGCTGCAAAGGTTACCGCTGCTGCCATGATTTTGGAAGTTTGGCCGATTCATGTTTTGCCGATAATGAGGTTTTTCTAGAGGCCTCTCGAACTTAAAGTCGTGCTGATTCACGGAAAACGAGCCCATCTGCCCCTTCCCGAAATGCAACCTAAGGCCAGTAACTTAGCACGTCCATGACGATAAAAATCCAACAATCCTGAAGCTGCCGTGGAGCACCGAGACCGAGTACCGAAGCCGCAAGGGCTTTCCGGCGGGGTGTTCCCCGCCCTGAGCGGACAGCTTCTCCGAGGCCCCTCCTGGGCCCGAAGAGCCCTTTGGCACGTGGCCCGCCAGGCCCGGCCCGGCCCCCGCCGCCCCGCGCCCCCCCACACGGCCCCCTCCCCGCACCTTCCCGCCAAGCCACCCCCGCCCCGCGGCCCGGAGCCCCCGCCTCAGTCCCAAGGACGCGCGGCCTCGGACGCCGCCGGGCTGCGGCCCGGGCGCGGCCGGGTCCCGGAGGCCCCAGAGAGGCGGCCCCGCGTCCCGGGTGGCGGGCAGAGCGCGGGGGCGCCCGGCCGCGGGGCACAGGCCGGGCCCGGGAGGCGGCGGCCTGCTTCCCGCCTGACGCAGCAGCGGAGCAGGCCGGAGCGCGGCCGCCATCGCCGCCGCCCGAGCCCGGCCCTCCGCCCGCGCCCCCCGCGCCGCGGCCCCGGCCCGCTCGCGGCCTCACCTTCCGCGTCGCAGGGGCCCGCAGCGGCCGAGACTCAGGCGCAGACCGGGAGGGCAGCTCGCGAAGCGGCGGCTGTTTATTTTCGGGGACCCTGCCTGCGCCACACGCGGGTCTGCACACGGCCCCGCACACGCCGCTGCGCACGGCTCGCCGCCGCCTCGCCCACGCGGCCAATCAGCGTGCGCGGCTTGGCCGTCCAATCAGGGCCGCCCGCGAGGCGGGCCGCCGCGCCCGACGCGGCGCCGGGGGCGGGGCTCCCCCTGGCGCGCGCGGCCCTTCCCGCCGGGCCTTGCGCGCGGCCTTCCCGCCTCGAGGCCGGGCCCCTGTCGGGCGGTCGGAGTTCCGGCTCGACGACCCTCCTGCGGCGGCGGCCAGGGGCTGCGGGAGCGGCTTTCTGTGCTCGGGGGCCCGGAGGCCTCCTCCCGGGGGCGAGCGCAGCGCCGCTGGAGCCGGCCCCGCTGCCGGGGCCTCTGGCTCGGGGGAGCCGGGCTGCCGGTCCCGCCTCACAGCCCTCCCGGCTGAACGTCCCGCCCCAGGGGAGCGGGCGCGGGGAGGCACCGCCGCCCCATCGCCCCTGTCACCCGGGAAGCGCGTGACGGCCCCCTGCCGCCGAGGGCCGCCCGGCCGGGCGCCAGGGCCCTGCAGGCCTGGAGGGGCTCTCCAGGAGACACTGAACGTAGCGCAGACACGCGGTCACGCTGAAGCCGAGTGAAACTGTTGGAAGTGCAGTGAGCTTTGGAGAGGCTTTCATTAAAAACACGAGGAGAAACATGGAAGAGTTCCAGTCTCTCGAAGCCCGAAAAGGCCCTAGAATGACCACAGTCTCACACGAAACTCGGTGCGCTCTGAGGTCTGCCTGCGGCCCGGGCTGGCCGTTACAGCCCGGGAGTGTACTTTTCATTCTTTTAATGACTGTCCCACTCTTGGAAAGTGAGTGCTCGTGTCTATTCAGATGTTAAGATTGGGGTGGCCAGTCCTGGTTTGCAAGACAGTTCGTTCCATCCGCAGGTGACTGCAGACTCGAGCTATTCATCTCCCCAGTCGCACCTCACTGAGTCCTAGTACCACGGCTGTAGGGCTTCTTACAGCTCCTGGCGAGGAGGCAGAGCAGCAGTGCGGTTGAGAGCTCGGGTGTCGAGAGGCTTAAACCTGGTTCAAATCGATCACTGCAAAGCACTTAGCAGAGCTGGGAGCAATTACTGGCGTGGATGGACTATTTTAAGGACCCATGACTTTAACTTGTGTTAATCAAGGCAATTTAAAGTATTTTAAAATTCACTGAAAATGTCCAATTTCTAATAACGGTTGAACTGCCTCGCACTTTCTGCACTGAGTTACCCATAATGCAATGGTACTCTGTCTTCACTTCAGTTCAGTCGCTCAGTCGTGTCCGACTCTTTGCCACACCGTGAATCGCAGCACGCCAGGCCTCCCTGTCCATCACCAACTCCCGGAGTTCACTCAGACTCACGTCCATCGAGTCTGTGATGCCATCCAGCCATCTCATCCTCGGTCGTCCCCTTCTCCTGCTGCCCCCGATCCTCCCAGCATCAGAGTCTTTTCCAATGAGACAACTTCGCATCAGGTGGCCAAAGTACTGGAGTTTCAGCTTGAGCATCATTCCTTCCAAAGAAATCCCAGGGCTGATGTCCTTCAGAGTGAACTGGTTGGATCTCCTTGCAGTCCAAGGGACTCTCAAGAGTCTCCTCCAACACCACAGTTCAAAAGCATCCATTCTTTGGCGCTCAGCTTTCTTCACAGTCCAACCCTCACATCCATACATGACCACAGGAAAAACTATAGCCTTGATTAGACGGACCTTGGTTGACAGAGTAATGTCTCTGCTTTTCAATATGCTATCTAGGTTGGTCATAACTTTCCTTCCAAGGAGTAAGCGTCTTTAATTTCATGGCTGCAGTCACCATCCACAGTGATTTTGGAGCCCAAGATAATAAAGCATTTTGTGCTTACATAGTTTCATTACCAAGAAGCTTGCACAGCTTCAGTTTCCCCTCCCTGACTGATTATTCTTTGTAGTATCTTGAGGCAAGTTGTAGTGTGGTAACCAGACAGTTACCTAGCGATTTCCTAAGGCCTACCAGTGAGTCAGTGTAACACAGGAGGCTTTGTAGGAAGTCCAGCCTGGGTGCCTCCATGCCACACTAGGAAATGAGTTAAAATTGTCACAGGAACCAGAAATCAGTATTTTCTGACTCGATTTTGGTTCACCATTCCAACCAAAGTGCTGCCTAAAATATTCATTACACAAGGACTGAATGTTCCTAACATTTTTTAAAGGTGGGTGTGAACTAAAGATACTGGACATAATGTTCTTCTACACGTTTTAGAAGGCTTAAGGAGAGGAGGCATCATGTGGCCTTTGCCCTTCGGCTCTGGGAGGAGCAGCCAATGGCTCTTTTCTACCTGGCATCCAGCTGTCTGTAATGATGATTTTTAACAGAGCCAGTCTGGTCATAAGTCATTCTGACTGTGGCCGAGAAGGTCTGGGATGAAGTGACTGTTGTTGCGTGGATATGCCCCTGGGCACACCTGTTCATTAGTGATGTTTGAACACAAAGGAAAGAAAAGGCTACCCCACTTAAAAGATAAACTGCCACCTGAATTTGAGGAGTTTTGTGTATTTCCCTCCCCTGGAAATCTGCTTTCTCCCTTCCTGCCCTCCCATGTCCAGTCTTCCCCAAGGTATTGTACTCATCTCTGCAGGGGTTACACAGGTGAGTTGAGACAGACCGTGCCCTTGAAGATCTTGCAGGATGACAAGGGCCAAAAGAAAGTATTAAGTGTCCTCCGAGAGGACCAGCTGAGATGCTGTGATTCAGCATGATTCAGGATTCCTTCAAATGAGTGCCAGTTGAGCAGCAGTAACTGCCAGCTCCTCATTTCCGCTTAGAATGCACAAGCCCTAGATCCTGTGGTTCAGTGGAGGTGATGCTGTCTGTCCTTCTAAACCCTTCTATGTCTTGTTTTCCCTGCCAACAGGGAAAGAACGCCACTTGAAGTATGCAGCTCAGGTTGAGGAGAATGAACTGTTTCCACCTCTCATGTCAGCTTTTGATCTTGAAATAGGAGTTAGTCATATAGTACTAATCATGCCTAATAGTTAACAGAGTTCTTATGACATGTGTGGGTGCGTGCTAAGTCACTTCACTCATGTCCATACTCTCTGCCACCCCATGGCCTGTGGCCCACCAGCCTCCTCTGTCCATGGGATTCTCCAGGCAAGAATACTGGAGTGGGTTGCCATGGCCTCCTCCAGGGATCTTCCCAACCCAGGGATCAAACCCTTGTCTCTTATGTCTCCTGCACTGGCAGGCAGGTAATTTATCACTCGTGCCACTTGAGAAGCCCCTGTTACAACAACAGTGCCTGGCATAAAGTAATTCCTTATAAAGTACTATCAGTCATCATTGTTATTATTTACTGAGTACTTACTCTATGCCGGGCATTGTTTATAACCTTTGTAATTTTTCACAAAACCCCCGTGAGGTAAGTACTTTTATTATCCCTGTGGGGAAATTAGTCCAGAGAATATAATCTGAGCAAGGTCACAGAGCAAATAAATAACTGGGCTGCCTTCAGACAGAGGCAGCTGGAGAGCTTCACACAGAGCTTCTGGCCTCCATAGTTATTGAGACCTAATCCTACAATTTCCCATAGGCTTCTTAAAGTGACAGAGTAGGGAAGGACAGGCGATGACAAGGAAAATATGAAATACTGACTAGTAGTTCAGTGAGCTTTCCAGTGGCTGGCTTCCTCCTCTGTGACCTTAACAATGACACGATCTCTGCTTCTGCAAACTAACTGGTAAAAGAAAACTTTATTTGCAAATAAGTTTTAAAAGTTTCAAAATAAAACCTCCATTTTTTTCTTCCTAAAAGTAAAGTTGATGTAGTTACTTAAAAAAAGTAATTTCATATCAATAAAGGACAGAGATGGTATGGACCTAACAAGCAGAAGATATTAAGAAGAGGTGGCAAAAATACACAGAAGAACTATACATAAAAGATCTCAATGACCCAGATAACCTCGAGATGTGATCACTCACCTAGAGCCAGACATCTTAGAGTGTAAAGTCAAGTGGGCCTTAGGAAGCATCATGACAAACAAAGCTAGTGGAGGTGTTCCAGCTGAGCTATTTAAAATCCTAAATTCCAGCTGAGCTATTTCAAATCCTAAAAGATAATGCTGTTAAAGCGATGCACTCAATACATGAACAAATGTGGAAAACTCAGCCATGGCCACAGAGAAAAGTATCAATAATCTCAGATACGCAGATGACACCACCCTTATGGCAGAAAGCGAAGAGCTGAAGAGCCTCTTGATGAAAGTGAAAGAGGAGAGTGAAAAAGCTGGTTTAAAACTCAACAGTCAACAAAGATCATGGCATCCGGTCCCATCACTTCATGGCAAATAGATGGGGAAACAGTGGGAACAGTGACAGACTTTATTTTGGGGGGCTCCAAAATCACTGCAGATGGTGACTGCAGCCATGATATCAAAAGATGCCTGCTCCTTGGAAGGAAAGCTATGACCAACCTGCTGCCGCTGCTGAGCCGCTTCAGTCGTGTCCGACTCTGTGCGCCCCCGTAGATGGCGGCCCACCAGGCTCCCCCGTCCCTGGGATTCTCCAGGCAAGAACACTGGAGTGGGTTGCCATTTCCTTCTCCAAACCTAGACAGCATATTAAAAAGCAGAGCCGTTAACTTTGTTGACAAAGGTCCATCTGGTCAAAGCTATGGTTTCCCAGTAGTCATTATGGATGTGAGAGTTGGACTATAAAGAAAGCTGAGCATCTAAGAATTGATGCTTTAGAACTGTGGTGTTAGAGAAGACTCTTGAAAGTCCCGTGGACTGCAAGAAGATCAAACCAGTCAGTCCTAAAGGAAATCAGTCCTGAATATTCATTGGAAGGACTGACGCGAAGCTGAAACTCCATTCCTTTGGCCTCCTAACGTGAAGAACTGACTCATTAGAAAAGACTCTGATGCTGGGCAAGATTGAAAGCAGGAGGAGAAGGGGATGACAGAGGATGAGATGGTTGGATGGCATAACCAAGTAGATGGACATGAGTTTGAGCAAACTCTGGGAGTTGGTGATGGACAGCGAGGCCTGGCGTGCTGCAGTCCATGGAGTCACAGAGTCGGACAGGACTGAGCGACTGAACTGAATTTCGTATCAAGCATCTACATTGCTGAGTTAACCTTTGAAACAGGGAGTGAATAGCAAGATAATGGTGTCTTTAAATTGCTTCCAAAGAGTATTTACAGGATGTCTTCAGTTGTGTTTTGAGAGAGTGTTATACAGTTTAACACTGGATCGTGTAGTTCTCATAATCTGTAAAAAATAATGCAAGTGATTTTTAAAGGTTAACTTTTAAAAGAACTACTACATAATTTGGAGAAGGAAATGACAACCCACTCCAGTATTCTTGCCTGGGAAGTCCCATGGATGGAGGAGCCTGGTGGGCTACAGTGCATGAGGTCTCAAAGTGCCAGAGATGACTGACGTGACTTAGCACACACACACTAAATAACTGGGTAAATTAGGATAAAAAAATCTCAAAGGACATTTAGCCTAATCTCAGAGTATTCAGTCTAGTCTTCTCATCTTAAATTTACGTTGAAAGGAGACCAACAGAGCTGCACAGGGTTCCTGCAAGTATATCGATGGTCTTCAGTCATGAAAAAGAATGGAAAAACGCCACTTGCAGCAACATGGATGAATCCAGAGAGCATCGCACCAGTGGGATCAGTCAGAGAGAGAGCAAACACCAATGCTATCACTCATTGCAGAATCTAGACTATGGCCCAAGTGAACTTACGCACAGAACAGATAGGCTCATAGACACAGGGGGCGGGGTTGAGGGAGGCATGGACTGGGAGACTGGGATGGCAGACACAGACTGGCACAGGCAGAGACCGACAGCAAGGCCCTCCTGGGTGCCCTCATTGCAGGCGGGCTCTTTACTGCTGGCACCACCAGGGAAGCCCACACACAGCACCGAGAACCATCGTCAGCATCCCGCGATGGGCCACGACGGGAAGGACATGAGAGAGAGAGAGAGGGGGAGAGAGAGAGAGCGCGCTTGTTGCAGCTGGCGCGCTGCACGCTGCACAGCAGGGGGCCACGCAGCCTTGCAAATCAGCCACGCTTCCGGAAAGTGCGTTTTTAATGTGAAAATATTGATTAAAAAATTTTTTTGTGGTCACACCCACATCATGTAGGATTTTAGCTCCCAGACCAGGAATCAAACCCAGGCCTGTTGCTTTGGAAGCATGGAGATGTAACCACTGGACCACCAGTTCAGTTCAGCTCAGTCGCTCAGACGTGTCCGACTCTTCGCGACCCGGTGAATCGCAGCACGCCAGGCCTCCCTGTCCATCACCAACTCCCGGAGTTCACCCAAACTCTCATCCATCGAGTCGTGACGCCATCTAGCCATCTCATCCTCTGTCATCCCCTTCTCCTCCTGCCCCAATCCCTCCCAGCATCAGAGTCTTTTCCAGTGAGTCAACTCCTCGCATGAGGTGGCCAAAATATTGGCATTTCAGCTTCAGCATCAGTCCTTCCAATGAACACCCAGGACTGATCTCCTTCAGAATGGACTGGTTGGATCTCCTTGCAGTCCAAGGGACCCTCAAGAGTCTTCTCCAACACCACAGTTCAGAAGCCATCAACTCTTTGGCATATTTGAGGTCATTGATATTTCTCCCTGCAATCTTGATTTCAGCTTGTGCTTCATCCAGCCCAGCATTTCGCATGATGTGCTCTGCCTATAAGTTAAATAAGCAGGGTGACAATATACAGCCTTGATGTACTCCTTTCCCAGTTTGGAACCAGTCCTTTGTGCCATGTCCGGTTCTAACTGTTGCTTCTAGACCTGCATACAGATTTCTCAGGAGACAGGTAAGGTGATCTGGTATTCCCATCTCTTTAAGAATTTTCCACAGTTTGTTGTGATCCACACAGTCAAAGGCTTTGGCGTAGTCAATGAAACAGAAGTAGATGTTTTTCTGGAATTCTCTTGCTTTTTCTATGATCCAGCGGATATTGGCATTTTGATGTCTGGTTCCTCTGCCTTTTCTAAATCCAGCTTGAACATCTGGAGGTCTTTAGTTGACGTACTGTTGACGCCTGGGTTGGAGAATTTTGAGCCTTACTTTGCTATCATGTGAAATGAGTGCAATTGTGTGGTAGTCTGAACATGCTTTGGCATTGCCTTTCTTTTGGATTGGAATAAAACTGACCTTTTCCAGTCCTGCAACCACTGCTGTGTTTTCCAGAATTGATGACATATTGAGTGCAGCACTTTACCAGCATCATCTTTTAGGATTTTAAATAGCTCAGCTGGAATTCTATCACTTCCACTAACTTTGTTTGTAACGATGTTCCTAAGGCCCATTTGACTTCGCATTCCAGGATGTCTGGCTCTAGGTGAGTGATCACACCTGTCGTGGTTATCTTTTTTGTATAATTCTTCTTTGTATTCTTGCGATTTCTTCTTAATATCTTCTGACTGCAAAGAATATAATCAATCGGATTTCTATATTGGCCATCTGGTGATGTCCATGTATAGAGTCATCTCCTGTGTTGCTGGAAGAGGGTGTTTGCTATGCCCAGTGTGTTCTCTTGGCAAAACTGTTGGGCTTTGCCCTGCTGTATCTGGTGCCCAAAGGCCAACCTTGCCCGTTACTCCAGTATCTCCTAACTGCTACTTTTGCATTCCAGTTCCCTGTGATGAGAAGGACATCTTTGTGTGTGTGTGTGTGTGTGTGTGTTAGTTCTACAAGGTCTTCTGTGTTTTCACAGAACTGTTCAAACTTCAGCTTCTTTGGCATTAATTGTTGGGGCACAGATGTGGATTTCTGTGATATGAATGGTTTGCCTTGGAAACGAAGAGATCATTCTGTTGTTTTTGCTGTGCCGTCCCTCAGGGGAATCTTCCCAACCCAGGGACCAAAGGCAGGTCTCCCACATTGTGGGCTGCTTCTTTACCATCTAAGCCACCAGGGAAGCCTGGGCCACCAGGGATTTATCCATGTCCATTGCCCTCACGGAGGGCACTTGTTATTCCCACTCTTTCATACAGTGTTGTAAAAGCACCCTGTGTACAGGTCTCCTGGGGCACACGAGGGAGGGTGTCTGCAGGGCACATAGACCCAGGAAGAGGTGTTGACAGTGAACAGGCTGTATTTACACCTCACAGGTTGCCTGCCATGACCCTCAAACTGAACACACCAAACGACACTCCCAGTCACAGAGGGTATGGGTGCCGCGTTTCTCGATCATTGCCGAGACTCTGTACTGTGAGATGGTTTGATTTTTGCCAATCTGATGGGTGAAACCTAGGGTCTCTTGTTTGCTTTTATTGAGATTATTGTAGATTCACATGTGGTTGAAAGAAATAATACAGACAGATCAGATGTACTCTTTCTCCGACTTCTCCTAATGGTGACATCTTGCAGAAGTACAATACAGTATCGCAACCCAGATACTGAAGTCACAAAACCCACTGATTTTGTTCAGCTTTCCTCAGTTTTCCTGGACTCTGTACGTGCATGTTGTATACGCGTGTCTCACGTGTAGGTCTGTGTACCCGTCTCTGCCATCAGGAGCTGAAGGGCTGCAATGCTGCTGAGTTCAAGCAGAACTCAAAGACACAGATCAGACCGCGATGCCTGTCCCCTGGGAGGAGCCAGGGCTGCCTCATTTCTGAGCTAGTGCTCCTGCCTGCCTTCTCTCGGCTCCTGCTCCCCTGAAGGTGCTCCCCCGCTGGGGCCCGCTCACGGGCAGTCATCGTGGTCAGGCCTCCATCACAGCGCGGCTTCGGCCAAAACGGCTCCCTTTATGTCAGCAAAGCCAGGTCTGCTCCCCTTTCTCCAGGGACCTCCCGACTCTTCTGGTTACACAGTCTCCGACCGTCAGAAACGAAGCTGCTGCTACCATTCGTGGAAAGGTCTTTGCGTGCACGTCATTTCCATCCAGGCCGCGGCCCTCTTCGTGTGGTGCTTCCCCATCTCAGTGAGGCTCAACACCCTCCGTGTGTCTGGAGGCTATTCAAGCCTCCTCCTGTGAGAATGGCTGATTTCGCTCATTTCTGCTATTTTCTTGTGGCCCTTCTCTGATACACTTGAAAGAATTCTCTGTTCTGTATACCAGTCCTTTGTCAGTTACACGAGGTTATCTTTGTTGATAGTTTGGTGATCACTGTTTCTCAGCATGACATACAGACTGGGAATTGATAAAGAACTTCTGAAACATGGATCTGGATACTGATGAAAGGACAGATGGGTTTTGCTCAGGCCGCCTACACTGAACCTGGGGAGACAGCCGCACGCGCCCCCCACCCCCCATGGTCTGTAGCAGCCCCTCTGCCTGTTATATGCCAAGAATATGCTTTAACAGCAGCAAGGCTCACAGCCTGTGCCTGCTGCAGGGCAAACGCCAGGAATCTTCACGTTTTGGTCTCATTCAAAGGAGGCATTTGGACGCACGTTGCGTCACAAACCCCCTGCTTTTCAGCATCGCGACCCGCCCTGGAAAACTGCTGGCTTCATGATGTCCTTCCTTCCGCGTGCTGCCGCTCTCCCCGGCGCTGCAGCCAGCTTAGAATCCTGACTCACCCTCCAGCCCGCCACCGAGAATGCTGGTGACACGGGCACGGTCGGTGCTCTCCAAGTGACTTGATGGGGGAAACAGCTTCTGGACCAGCCCAGGCCAGCGCGATCTCAGGTGCCGGGGGTCCTTTTCTAAGCGTCTCGTCGCTCAGCCTCTCGCTCTTCCTGCCTGGGCAGGAGTGGAGGCCATGCCCCCGCAGCCCTGGCCGTGACGCTGTGCACTAGCCGAGCTGGCACAGCCTGCGCTCTCCTTCTCAGCTCAGCGAGCAGTCTCTCTGTCTGCACTGGAGTCCTGGCTGGGGCGCGGTACCCCCAGGGCAGCGGTCTGCAGACCCAGCTCAACAAGTCCAAAGTCAGCTTGCCCTTCGGTACATTACCCTGTAAAGCATTCACTGATCGAAATTATCTTCACTAGCTTCCCTTACGTACGTCATGCTCATACAACTCTGCGACCCCGTGGACTGCAGCCCACAGGCACCTCCGTCCATGGGATTCTCCAGGCAAGAGTACTGGTGTGGGCTGCCTTGCCTCCTCCAGGGGATCTTCCCGACACAGGGGTCGACCCGGGTCTCCTTCATCGGAGGCCGACTCTTCACCACTAGCGCCACCTGGGAAACCCACTCAAAGGTCTGTGGTGAAGATCAAGTAGATAAAATATACGAAATGCTTTGCAAATTCTACCATGTTTTATCAAGATAAACTGAGATTAAGATCAGTTATTTTTGGCCTCACACATGTCATGGAATTCTTTTTTCTACACTAATTTATTACAAATAACGGAAATATTTTGGTCACTTGAATAAGTAATCATAGCATTTCCATTGCACTTGAAGAGTGATCAGAAGAAATTTTTCTCTTTGTTTAGGGGTTGGTTTCCTCATTTGATGCAATAAGAGTTCTTAAGGGTCTAAAAGCTACTGATGCTGAAGATTTATCCAAAATGAAGTTTGCTTTGGGGGGCACAGCATTCAGAGACAGCTCTGGACCGAACTGAAATGAGTGGTGAATTTGATCATCCCTCTGCTTCCTGACTTCTTTCTGGACACGCCCCAACCATATCTAGTTTCCAGGGCCGCTTCCTTCTCTCTTCCAGGCTGACCAGCCCATTCCATCAGGGGCTAGAATGTCATTTAGTATGCTAGGATAATAATAACCTCATTTACATAAAATAACCTCATTTTCATAAAATAATAAAACTTCAGTAAGAATTTGGTGTGAGAGGATCATGGCCCTCACTCTGCTGGGCAGTGCCAGCTTCGCTCCATTATTTAGCTGCCGTCTTATTCTTTGAACCTACGAGGTTTAGGAACCTTATCGATTCTAGCACCACCTCCCTAGACAGGCTCTAGAAATGTTTTTTTTTTTTTTTTTTTTTTAATGAAAGTAGCTGGCTGATTTATTTATTTGGCTGTGCTGGGTCTTACTTGTGGCACACGGGGTCTTCTATCTTCATTGCAGCATGTGGGATCTGGTTCTCTGACCAGGGATCGAACCTGGGCCTTTTGCCTTGGGGGCATGACGTCTTAGCCACTGGGCCACCAGGGAGGTCCCAGGATCTGAATATTTAAGTAGGAGGTATTAGCACTGTGACCTGCTGCTTTTCACAGGCGAGCTGCCTGGATGCTTTCACGTGGTCCGTGGCAGGGCATCGTTTTCAATCCTTCCAGCACCAGAGAGAAGTCTCAGCTGGGTGCTTACCGGCATTTAGCTCCCCTGTGACACTGCCTAGCCTTCCGGAATGAGGGGCACCTCGGTCAGGTGCCCATCCTGGGTGTTATCCTTTTACTGTGATAACATAATATGCGAGGTAGACTATTTCCTCACTTGTGTGGTAGAGTCAGCTCTTTTTGTCTTTTTAGGCATACACACATATTTTATTTTCTGGCAGAACCACCTGAGGGAAAGTTGCAGACTCTGCACATAGTGTTTACAGAGATAACTGACATGTAACGTTATACTGGTTTCAGGTGTATATCATAATGATTCGATATTTGCATACATCAGAAAATGATCACACCAAAGTCAAAAGTCTAGTTAGCATCCGTCACCACACAGTTACTCGTTTTCTGTGTGTGTGATGAGGCTTTTAAGGCCTGTTCTCTGGAGGGATAAATCAGAAGTCTGGGATTAACATATACGCACTATATATATACATGGCAGACAGCCAGCAGGGGCCCACAGCACAGCACATGGAACTGCCATCAAAACTTAGTAACGGCCTCCATGGGAAAAAAGTCTGAAAAAGCAGAGAGGTGTGCACATGTACAACTGGACCACTTTACTGTGTACCTGAAACTGACGCAAGATAGTAAATCAATTATACTTCAATAAATTTTTTTAACTCTTACCAAAAATTAAAAAGACTTATCAGGACCCCCCCGCCCCAGCAGCAATGGTCCAGTGGTTAAAGGATGCAGGTTCTGTCCCTTGTTGGGGAACAAAGATCCCGCATGCCACACGGCACAGACAAAATTAAAAAAAAAAAGATTCTCTCAACAACTTTCAAATGTGCGATGCAGGGTCTTTAACTATAGGGTTTCTCCGACGGCTCTGCATGCAGGAGAAGTGGGCTCGATCCCTGGGTCGGGAAGATCCCCTATAAGAGGAGATGGGAACCCATTCCAGTATTCTTGCCTGAAAAATCCCATGGACAGAGAAGCCTGGTGAGCTGTGATCCGCGGGGTTGCAAAGAGCAACACACATCTGAACACAGGCCTCTGTAACTGTGTTCAACATGCTATCCGTTATGTTCCCCGGACATTTATTTTATGATTGGAAGTTTGTACCTTTTGACCAGCTTCACTGATTTTCACCAAGCCACTCCCCACAAACCCAGCAACCCCCAATGTGTTCTCTGTTTCTATGAGCTCAATTTTTTTTAACTCTACATATGACAGCTCACAGTAGCTATCTTTCTATGATTTATTTCACTGAGCATAATGCCCTCAAGGTCCATCCATGTTATTACAAATGGCAGAATTTCCTTCTCTTTTTAATGCCTGAATAATATTCTGTTGTTTATAGGAACATAATCTCCTTATCCAATCATCTGCCAAAAGACACTTAGGTTGCTTCTGAAAGCTCCCTCTTAAGAATAAAATGTGAGTCACCCTGAAAATACGATGCAGTAAATGGGAGCAGATAGTGTGTGTCAGCTGCTCAGGCGTGTCCGGCTCTCTGCGACCCCATGGACTGTAGCTCACCAGGCCTCTCTGTCCATGGGGTTCTCCAGACAAGAACACTGGAGTGGGCTGCCATTCCCTTCTCCAGAGGCTCTTCCCGACCCAGGGATGAAACCTGGGCCTCCTGCGCTGAAGGTGGGTTCCTTACCATCTGAGCACCAGGGAGGCCCAAGCGAGACCAGAGGGAGAGAGGAAGCGCACAGGCGTGCACAGTCACAGGGGCAGAGGGATGCGACGAAGACGGCGTTGGGGGCGTGCCGGTGGAGCCCCTGTGGGAGCCCCGGGAAGCCCTGAGCTGCCGCTGGAGGACAGCCGTCTGCAGGGCTGCTGCGCGGGGCTGGGAGGGCAGCGCCCCCAGAAGCGGCTGCGGAGAGGCCCACCCCGAATGCAGTGCATGCTGGAAAAATTCAGTGTGGGTGGCAGCTCTTTTTGACACAGGCAGCATCTTAAGTGCAAAGTAACACTCTGAGTGTGTGTGTGTGTGTGTGTGTGTGTGTGTGTGCGCGCGCACGCAGCACCTCACACATCTTTCATGATTGGAAGATTGGAAGAATAACACAGTGTTGTAAGCCCCCTCAAACAACCCAAGGGTGTTTCTGCCTCGAGGGGATCTGAGACGCCACTGCAGGCAAAGGTCTGTGGTTGCTTTTCTCTCGTATGCCGTTCTCACACTCCCTTTCCCAGCCCACCATCGTCCCAGGACGCTCAGGTAGTGGCCCTCTGGACAGGACCCGCAGGCCCCTCCACTGCAGAGGTCAGGGGCGTTCACCAGCGGGCTTAGCTCTTCCAGAGTTTCTTCCACGGGTTCCTCTTGGAGACCCCGTTAAATCCTTCGTGGTGGAGTCCATAGAGGCTGACAAATACAGTCTCCTCAAGGCTCTCCACGTACTAACCACAGACTCTTACTTACTTTTTCCTTCCACAATCTTTTAAGACCTTTGTACGTTCTTCTGTGAAGGACAGTTGGGTTTACGTAGGGACATAAGTTCACATACGTCCCTGCTACATAAGGACATAAGCAATGCAGCTGCAGCTTAAGATCTGCAAGGAGGGGAGGAAAGGAAAGCTGGAAAATCAAGCCACAGGGAACTTTTGAAAAAGCAAGTGTTAGTTTCATTGCTGCTGCTGCTAAGTCACTTCAGGATTCTGAGCGGTAGACCCTCCAAGGTCAAGGGCAGGCAAGATGAACTGTGGTTCACAGAAGCAGCGCCTGGCCGTGGGCCTCACCAGGTGAACAGGCTTCCCTGTCCCTCAATGCAGCACTCCTGAGGCTGCCCAACTGCCCACGGGCCTCAGAGCCAGCATTTCTCAGACCTCACTAGAAAGCTGCTAAGACTAGGCATCTTCCACAGGCCTTTCCTGTTTCCAGGTCCCTTCCAACATCATTCCAGTGACGTTACTGGCATGGGTTTTATGATGATACAGCAAGCAACGTGGAATATCCGGAACTGGTGTTAATACAAATGGGTTTTCAAGAGAACGTTGACACTGGAGGGTTTGACTTTAGAATAATCTATTGTTGGGAGCCAGTGTGAGGAACTCCGCCCATGGCAAAGGTCATGAGGAAAAAGAAGCTTGGCATATGCAAAGACATGATCAAGCCTCAGGAGATCCCCTGTTCCCGAGCATCTACCCCAAAACCAGAGTACTGTACAGGGAGCTCTCTCCCATAACCATTTTTCTTGGAGAAGGAGTTAACTTGCAGCCCCAGTTAATAAAAATTCCTGGGCGTGACAAGAGTGTTTCAACTTACTAACTCTGAAGTTTCTCTAGCCTGCCTGATCAGGTTGTCCAGCCACATGTGATTGTTTACAGCCTCCCAACTGTGAGAGGCATGGGATGCTTTAAAACTTTCTAAATACAGACTCTTTTGAGAAGTTAGAAGATTAGTAGTATAGTGTTAGTGGGTTGATTAGGAATTATATTGGTGAAGGGTTTTTTCATTTGTCATGCCAATAATTACTGCTAATTCCCTGCCTTGGGTGTGACAAGGGTGACTCAGGTCAAACCTCTCTGCTGACAGACTAGCTTGTGTGACAACCTCTCAACCATAAACAGCACAGAGAGTGTGGAGTATTAGCATAGGGCTTTTCTCATTTGATTGCCTCCAGACCTTCATATCCTTAGGCACCTGAGAATATATTAACCAATGTATTTGGAATATAGAAAAGGAAATATAGTAGTTTTTGATGTTAGCAATATTAGGCTTTTTGAGTTAATGAATTTTCTCTTTTGTTATAGACTACTGTACTCTGTTATAAATCACTGTGTCCTTGCTATGCAAAACTGTAACCTTATCACTATCTTAAGGCTAAATAGATTGTAAAGGGAACATTGGTGAAGAATTTTCATTTGTTGGACTGATGTTTGCTGCTAAGTCTTCATATTCCCTACCCTTATAATAAATATAACTAGCATATAGGAGAAATAAGTATTAACCTTTAAGCATATAAGAGAAATAAGTATTAACCTTTAAGACTAATCATGTTAAACCTTAGGTTAAGTAAATTCCTTTCTTGATGGTAACTCACTGCACCCTCACCCTACAGGAATGCAACTTTATTTGGAGGGTGGTGCCTTGGAAAAATAAGCTTTCTGGTTAACTGACCAGTATCAGAAAGGGCCATAAAATGTCAGCGGACCTCATGGTCAGAAGATGATGTAAAAACTCATGAGACCTTTGTATAATTTTATATGAAACACCTGATTGTGACAAGGGTCAGGTCTGCTGACCCCAGCGTGACTCTGTATTCATCCCTATGTGTAACAAAAGGTATATAAACAAGCCTGAAAAATAAAGAAATCGGATCAGTTCTGGAAAGACTGATTCCCTCATGTCGTTCTTCTCTGCTCCTTAATTTTCGGGCTGAATTCCCATCTGGAGCGTGGGTGCCCGCCATTCAGATGGTGCAAATTCCTTGTCTGGAATTTTATTGGTACCCCACGTAAGCCAAGTTATTCAGCCCCTTTCTCTCTCTCTTACTATTTTCTGGCCAAATTCCCATCTGGTGCATAGGACCCACCAAGCCTACGAATTCTCTGCCTGGGCTTCTAAGATCGGACCGGGAGGGCCTCAGTGCCTCCTCTCCTTCGGGAGAACGGGAAGACGCCTGCGGCCTTCGTAGGTGGTGATTGGTACCCTGTGTTAACCAAGTTATTTGGCCTCTTTCACTCTGCTAAAATCTTAGTCCCTCGCTATCTGTAATTAAATGTTTTTCCTAAGCCGCCTACTCCGTCCCCACCTTCGAATCACCCTGGATCCACCGGGGGCTGGACCCCGGCAATCTATCAGAAGCACTGTTTACACTGTGAAGTGCTATCCGTTTGTTAGTTATGGTCATCACAACATCAGAAAACAGCCAAGGACCTCACAAGGAGACTGCACCAGGTCAGTTCACTCTTTGTGACCAAGCACCGATTCTTCAACATTTGGGCCAGTTAATCACTTTGGCAAAAACCTCAAGAGTTGCCGTCTCATTCACTCTCACCATCAACTGAAGACTTATGAGAAGAAAGGGGGAAGATGGAGCCGCTCCTGACATCCAGCTGTGCCACAGAAGCCGCCGTTTGCAGTGCACCGTTCATGGGTGTTAGCGCTCCCTCAGCCTGCAGGCATAGTGCTAATGCACGCAGGCTGCTGCTCCTGGGCAGCTTCAGGTCCCGAGTAGGTCTCAGCACAGAGTTGCCCCACCCCTGCCGGGAATTCCCTGCAGCCAGCACTCACTCCACTCTCTCCTGGTCTTGCCTTTGCCGGAGCCACAGAGTCGAAATCTTACATTTTGCAGCGTTTTCAGACTGTTCTTTCACTGGTCACACGCATTTCCTTTTTCTTCTCAGCTTTTCGCGGCTCGATAGCACACTGCTCTTCAGCGCCGAGTAACACTCTGTGGCCTGACCGTGCCCCGGTCTGTGCGTCCACTCGCTTACTGCACAATGTGATGTTCGGCTGCTTCCGCGTTTTGGCAATTATAAATAAATATGCTATAAATGTCTGTGTGTAGGTGCTTCTGTTGACAAATGTTTTCAGCTCCTTTGGGGAAATACCAGGGCGCCTGCCTCGCTGCTGGATCGCATGGGGAGAGTACGCTCAGCTCTGCAAGAATCTGCCAAACCGCCTTCCCACCAGCGAGGCGGGACTCCGCGCTGCACACCTGCCCCCGCGGTCGGCCTCCGCCTGGTGCCACCCTGGCGGGTGCGCGTGGCGTCTCAGCCGAGCGGGAGCAGCACCCGTCGGCGTGTCCGCCCTGGCCGCGCCGCGTCCTCGCTGCTGCACGCGGGGAGCTTCGGTGTGGAGGGCCGGGGGCACGCTTCGTCCCGAGGCAGGCTGCCGTCGCGGTGGCCCCTCCTGCCGCGGGCCGCGGGCTCAGCGGTTGCGGCAGCGCAAGCTCGGCGGCCCCGGGGCGCGAGGGAGTCTCCCAGACCAGGGCCAGCCCACGCGGCCCGGGCGGCAAGGCCGGGCCGCCCGCCGGGCAAGCCTCCCGGCGCGGCTCGCAGTCCCGGCTGCCGCCCGACTGCGCGCCCCTCTCCGCCGCCAGCTCCGCGCATGCTTCGGTGCGGCGCCTATTCGGCTGTCGGGCCATTTTAAAATCGAGTTGCTCTTTCTCTTATGGTTGAGTTTTAAGAATTCTTTGTATATTCAGAAGATTTAAACGTTTCTCTGAGACCTCTTTAACCCCTGCGCTATCTAGAAGTGTGTTGTTAATCTCCAAGTATTGAGGGGCTTTCCAGGTCTCCCTCCGTTACTCACTGCTACTTTCATCCACGTGGCCTGGGAGCAGGCTGGGACCACGTCCCCACCCCAGGTCACACAGAAGAGTCTCCGCCCCGGTGCTAACCTCACTCAATCTGCAGCATCGGAGCCAAGCCTGACTGGAACTCTAATCTGGAAGGTTTACTCATCCAAAAAAAGAAAGTCCAAATCTCCACCTCCCTATGTTTTAAGCTGATTTATACCATTTAAATTAAAAGGCTTAGTGTTCAGTAAAGGAAAACTAAGCAGATTTCTGTTTAATGAGCCAGGGCCTAAATGTACCAAGCTCCGGGGATTTGGACTACATTCTCCTTTTGAATTTTTTTACTGGGGTAAAATATACCTGAGTAAAATTTACCGTCTCGACCGTTTTCCAGCACACAGTTCAGCGGTATAAAGTCTATTGACAGTGCTCTGCAGCCATCAATGCCATCCGCCTCCAGAGCTTTCTCATCCCCCACTCTGAGCCTCTGCCCCCATTACACACTGCCTCCCCCCTCTGCCAGGAAGCCCCCCACCCCACCACCCTACCTTCTGTCTCCATGGATTTGACTGCTCTAAGGACCTCATGCACACGGTATTTGTCTTTTTGTGACTGGCAGAATTTCCTTTCTTTTTACATCTCTATCTGAATTTTTATTTCTCCATTTTGTTTCAAATTAAAACTTCAACAGTACAAGTCAGTGCTGATTTAGCAAGTGAACGTGCTGTGCAAAGCTAGCCCAAAGAGAGCACAACCTGCGTCTCCAGACGCTGCTGCCTTCGCAAGGACGGTCATTTGCTCACGGAGCTCAAGCCTCTCTATTGACCGTGGCTGGGAAGTGGCAGAGCATCACTTAGCGTTATTATTATTATTTGCCAGAAGAGAATCTAAATTGTGCTGAATCAGAGTAACTGTACACGTTGTCCGCTGTTGGAGATTTCACTTTATCAGGCAGGCTCGGAGATTCGCAGCCTGTGCCCTGCAACTGTGCTTCCGAGAAACAGATACAAATGAGTTGGCAGCGTCCATAAACAAAATATCTCAGGCCCTCCTAATCTAGGACAAGGCAACTAATATATTAATAAGCTGTGGTTTGTACTGCATTATACAACTCTTTATGAAAGGTGAGCATTAATTGAGGCAAGGAAATTTCCAGTCTATAAGAAGATGACAATATATCAAATAGATAATGATTTATTCTTATAACTTAAAATTCTACTATATATACTCTTTTCATATAATATGTTCTAAATATGGTAATTTCATCACCTCTTCCTATTGTAAATTTATCAAACCAAAAAGTCAAAAGCAATAACTGCTGAGTGCACTAGGGAAAATATCCAACCCCAAACCACTGCTTCCTTACACTGTTATCACCTTAAAATGTGCTTGCAGTCCACATATTCATGTATACATTATACATGTTTATACTATTACGAAGAATATGTAAAAACGTCCCTATGGATGTAAAAATGCCTGGTATTTACTGGTTCTGACCGAACTGAAAAGACTGCCTCCAAGTGTATAGATTGCGACAAATAGAAGCTGCCTTGACGGTTTCATCAGCATCCACCACAGCAGGGAATCCAAGGCAAAATACACACAGTTAGAAATGAGCGATTTCCCTGGCTGTGCAGTGGATAGGAATCTGCCGCCAATGCAGGGGACGTGGGCTCAGTCCTTGGTTCAGGAAGATCCCACACGCCGTGGGGCAACACGAAAGCTGAGGGTACCTCAAGCAGTGCGAAAACACAGCATGTAATCAAGTTCTTCTACTCCAAATATCAAGACAGTCTTCTGAAAAGAGGATCTCAGATTTCACATCTCCCGACATTCTCCACAAAGCAACAAGCTCAGAAAACTTCACGGACTGGCTGCTGGTCACGGAGCCAGGACGCCAGCCCTTCCCCCAGGTGCAAGCAGGAGATAAAACACAAGACAGAAACGTGCTGGAAGAGGGGGTATCTGTTTTGCTGAGCAATTTTTTTTTGAACAATTTTATACAGTGGGTTGCATTCTGCTAAAGGAGAAAGGCGATCACCATTGACTTGGTGTCAGAATATTCGCTGTCAGAGTTAAATGCTGACACCGAGAAAAAAAGGAGCCCTCAGGTATGGCACGGAACTAGCCCAGAAATGAGCAGCTTACACAGGAGGAGCGATTTCCTGCCCCTGAAAAATACTGCAGCAGGCCAGCAGGGAGGTGGCTGGGGAAGGGTATTTTCTTCCAGCCTTGCTCCCAACCTTGGGGGAGCCCTTGTACAATATCCCTGGGAATGTAAAATGGTGCGGCCACTGTGGAAAACAGTGTGATGGCTCCTCAAAAAGTTAAACATAGAACTGCTGTATGACCCGGGTATTCCATTCTGAGGTATACACGCAAGCAACTGAAGACATTCAAAATAAATGCGTGTAGGCCAGGGCTCACTGGAGAAACGTTTGCAGCAGCCAAAAGGCGGACATGACCCAAGTGTCCATCAACAGATGATGAATAAATGAACAGTGATATAGATAC
This sequence comes from Nanger dama, assembly GCA_917880005.1. Classification (NCBI taxonomy): domain Eukaryota; kingdom Metazoa; phylum Chordata; class Mammalia; order Artiodactyla; family Bovidae; genus Nanger; species Nanger dama. Next base: position 1,620,458 of record CAKJTW010000016.1, on the reverse strand, counting down.
TCAATGGAATGTGAAAGGCGCTTTAAAAGGCTTTTAAAACCCTTCAAAGTCAAAGTCGCTCAGTTGTGTCAGACCCTTTGTGACCCCATGGACTGTACAGAACACTGGAGTGGGTAGTCGTTCCCTTCTCCAGGGATCTTCCCAACCTAGGGATCGCTTCTCCAGGGATCTTCCCAACCTAGGGATCGAACCCAGGTCTCCCATGTTGTAGGCCGATCTCTTTACCAGCTGAGCCATGAGGCAAGGCCCTAAGAGACATTATGCTCAGTGAGATAAGCTGTCACAGAAGAACAAACACTGTTTGACTTCACTTAGATGCGGTCCCAAAAGGAGTCAATTTTACAGAGAAAGACAGTAGAATGGCTGTTGGCAGGGGCTGGACAAGTGGCGGAGGTGGGGGAAGTCAGTGTTTAATGGGGACAGAATCTTACTTTGGAAAGATGAAAAATTCTTAAGATGGACTGGTGACGGTTAGACAACCACATGAATCTACTTAGTACCACTTACTGAGTACTCCACAAATGGTTAAGTGGCAAATTTCATATTCCGTGTATTTTACCAAAATGAAAACAAAAGCATGATATATTCAGCGTGCGCGTGCACACACACACACACACACACACACACACACACACACACAGGATGGAGTTCCGATGCGCTCGCTAACACAGGCAAATCTTCGCAACATTCATAAGTGAAATAAGCTGGACACGAGAAACAAATACTACATGATTCCACGTACATGAACTATCTGTCTCAGGCAAATTCACAGAGGCACCAATGGATGAAAGGTTACTGAGGGCTGGGAGCAAGGCAGAGGGCAAGCTCTTGCTTCATGGGACAGCGTTTTAGACGGAAAAGTTGTAGAAGTAGATAGCGCTGATGGTTGCACAATGCTGTAATGAACGCCACTGAATGCACAATTTGAAACAGTGAGAATGGCCAACTGTATCTATCTTTCCCCCAAAATGAACAAGCAAACAAAAGCAAGCAAGCACAAGTCCCTCGGTGGCAGCAGAGTTCTGCGGAACTCACCGCGCACGCCCACCTGGTGGGCGCGGCCCTCCTCTGCTTTCCAGGCTCCTCGCTGCTCCTGCTCCGGGCTGACGCCCAGTCCTTCTGGCCCAGCTCCACCGGGCCTCCGCCAGTTCCCAGTCTGAGAGCCTTGCCTCCTCCAGTGAGGAACTGGTCGCTCCTGAACCACCTACTGCCCCACCCTGCCCCCACCAAGGCCTCAGCTCTGAGTCATCTGGGCTCTCGCTGGGTTGTCTGCTTGGTGATCGTATGAACTCAGAGGTAGGAGAGCGAGCAGAGGCAGGGCTGGCCAAGGTCACGGCTTGGGACACAGAAAGGCCAGTGGACTTGGCGTCAAGAAGACAGAGGTCCTGGTCTCCTCTGCCACCAGCTAACAGAGTGGCTGCGGACCAGCCATTGTGCCTCTCTGTTTCCTCGTCTGTAAAATGAAAGGGCCGCACGGGGATCTCCAAGACCGTTCTGAGTTCCAGGCTGTGGGGACTAAGCTCAAACACAAAATACAGCAGGACAGAAGCAACCTTTTTCAAAGGAGAACGTTTTCCTGACATTTTCAGCTGATGAGTTTATTCCCATCAGGGCACCTGGGGCAGCCTTTAAGGTTTCTTGAGACATAAATGAAAAAAAAAATTTAATGCACCCAAGTTAAGAGTTTTGAGGCTGAGTTACACAATAATTTCAGCGCTCATTACAGTATTCGGATTTTCCTAGAGAAACTACCCAGAGGTAATACCAGTAGCTCTTTCTACTGTTTGCCCACAAACGCAAGGCTGAGACCCTGGAGGGAATCTGGGTGTTGTGATGCATCGCAGAATGCAGAAGCAACTAGGAGGGGTCAACAGGACAGGTGTGGCAGCGGGACACCACTGCGACTCCCCACGGCAGCACGGCGTGCCTCCAGTCACAGCTGCACAGCTCCCCTTGCGGAGCATCCAGAAGCGGCTGAAGGTGGCACTTTCACGGGGTCCAGTGGTTAAGAATCCACCTTGCAATGCAGGAAAAGCAGGTTTGATTCCTGGTCGGGGAACTAAGATCCCACGTGCCCCAGGGCAACAGAGCCCGCGAGGAATGCTTCTGGGTATTATCCTAACGAAATATTCAGTGATGTGCACAACTGTCGACTTATAAGCACGTTCAGTGAGGACAGTTGTTACAGACTGCATGTCTGCGCCCTCTCAAAATCCACACTGAAACTCAAATCAGCAGTGTGATACTGAGAGTACTGGGCTGTGGGGCCTTTCGAAGGCAATGAGCTCAGAAGGGTGGCGCCTCCTGAGGAGGATCAGTGCACCTACAGCTTCCCTTGGGGCTCAGATGGTGAAGCGTCTGCCTGCATGCGGGAGACCCGGGTGCGACCCCTGGGTCGGGAAGAGCCCCTGGAGAAGGAAATGGCACCCCACTCCAGTATTCTTGCCTGGAGAATCGCATGGACGGAGGAGTCCGGTAGGCTGCAGTCCACGAGGTCACGAGGAGTCGGACACGACCGAGCCACTTCTCTTCTGAGTGCATTTATAAGAAGAGGTCAGAGAGTGAGCAGGTCCCTTTTCCGCTATCTGAGAGTACAATGAGAGGAGAGCTGTCTGCAAACCAGGAAGTGGACCCTCAGCAGACACCAGCTCTGCCGGAACCTTGATCTTGGGTTGTCAGCCTCCAGAACAGTGAGAAACAAAAGCCTGTTGTTTAAACCAGCCAGGTAGTTACAGCAGCTCAAATAAGACCGAGGTCATTGTTTACAATAGTGAAAATGAACAAACAATCTACATGTCTTAAGGGAAAAAGTTGGCTTAAAGCTCAACATTAAGAAAACGAAGATCATGGCATCGGGTCCCATCACTTCATGGGAAATAGATGGGGAAACAGTGGAAACAGTGTCAGACTATTTTGAGGGGCTCCAAAATCACTGCAGATGGTGACTGCAGCCATGAAATTAAAAGATGCTTACTCCTTGGAAGAAAAGTTATGACCAACCTAGATAGCATATTCAAAAGCAGAGACATTACTTTGCCGACTAAGGTCTGTTTAGTCAAGGCTATGGTTTTTCAGTGGTCATGTATGGATGTGAGAGTTGGACTGTGAAGAAGGCTGAGCACCGAAGAATTGATGCTTTTGAACTGTGGTGTTGGAGAAGACTCTTGAGGGTCCCTTGGACTGCAAGGAGATCCAACCAGTCCATTCTGAAGGAGATCAGTCCTGGGATTTCTTTGGAAGGAATGATGCTAAAGCTGAAACTCCAGTACTTTGGCCACCTCATGCGAAGAGTTGACTCACTGGAAAAGACTCTGATGCTGGGAGGGATTGGGGGAAGGAGGAGAAGGGGACGACAGAGGATGAGATGGCTGGATGGCATCACGGACTCAATGGACGTGAGTCTGAGTGAACTCCGGGAGTTGGTGATGGACATGGAGGCCTGGCGTGCTGGGATTCATGGGGTCGCAAAGAGTCGGACACGGCTGAGCGACTGAACTGAACTGAACTGAAGGAATAGGTTTTATATATATTTAAATATATATATACAATATACATCTATACTGATATAATAGCATACCTGGAAACATACAGCGGCATATATACATGCTATTCTATCAATTCATATGCCAGATATTTACCACATATATAAATAATGTATAATATAAATAGCACACAAGTATATTGATATATTATATAAACCTATGCATTTATTTACCAGATGTCAGTGTTATCAATAAAAGCTTCCCGGGAGCTTAAACAGTAAAGGATCCCCCTGCAATGTGGGAGACCTGGGTTCAATTCCTGTGTTGGGAAGAACCCTGAAGAAGGGCATGGCAACCCACTCCAGTATTCCTGCCTGGAGAATCCCCAAGGACAAAGGAGCTTGGCGGGCTACAGTCCACGGGGTTGCAAGGAGCTGGACATGACTGAGTTACTGAAACATGGACACAGTGTTATCAATACAGTGGGATGCTTGCTATAAGGCCATTTAGACTTCTGAGGAAGAATACTTAATGACTTAATAATAGTAACTTGTAATAGTTTCAGCTGAGGCTGAAACTCCAACACTTGGCCACCGATGCAAAGAACTGACTCACTGGAAAAGACCCTGATGCTGGGAAAGATTGAAGGCGGAAGGAGAAAGGGATGACAGAGGATGAGACGGCTGGATGGCATCACTGAATCAATGGACATGAGTTTGAGTAAACTCTGGGAGTTGGTGATGGACAGGGAGGCCTGGCGTGCTACAGTCCGTAGGGTCACAGAGTCGGACGCGACTGAGAGACTGAGCTGAACAGTAACTAACATTAACTGAATCTTAATTGTGTACTCCATGTGTATTACCTCATTTAACCCTCATAATATAACTGTGATAAAATACATGTTGTTTACAGATGAGAATGCTGAAGCACAGGGAGCGAAGTAACTTGTTCAAAACCACCTCGTTAATAAATGACAAGCCCAGAAATAGATCGATTAATTTATGTTTAAGTAAAAAATAAGGTATATAACAATATGTGTAGTTCTATCTCATTTTTATTGCTATAGTTTTAACTTTTTTCAAAACATGTCTTTGCACATATCCTTAAGACATAACAACTTATACATAGAGACACAGCACATATACCCTCTTCAGAACACAGTGGTGGGATCACGAGGGTATGCGTTTCTTCCTTTGGCTGACGCGTGCTGCATGGGTCTGTGTGGGGCAGGCACGGGCTCTGCTTACCACGTGCTCACTGGCTGCCCCAGCTCTCCTCGCAGCGGGTGGTGTTACTTGTGGCAGGTGGGATTCGGTCCCTGACCAGCGACTGAGCCGGAGCACCCCTGAACCGGGAGCCCAGAGTCACCCACTGGGCCCCAGGAAGTCTCACAGGGTGCAGGATCTTGGCAATCACTAGCCTATGGGGTGCTGCCTTATCCGGGGGTGGATCCACTCAGCACAGCACAGGGGGCTGCTGTCTGCATGCGCCCAGGCCCTCCGCAGAGCCCGGCAAGCAACGCCGTCCCCAGGACCACGTGCCAGCTGTCTGCATGCTCTCAGGCCCTCCACAGAGTCCGGTGAGCTCCGCCGTCCCCGGGGCCACGTGCCAGCTGTCTGCATGCTCTCAGGCCCTCTGCAGAGCCTGGCGAGCAACGCCCGTCCCCAGGGCCTGCCGTGTTCACAGAGCCCTCACGCCACAGCTGCACGCAGCGTGGGGGCCCCGGGTGGTGGCATCTCTGCCCAGAGAGGCAGGCTGTCCTCCAGGCTCCGGCTCTGGAGGTGGGGGGAGGCTTTGGCCTGGATCCACCCCACAGCCGTCAAAGGCCTGGGCAGCTGGGGGAGGGCCCCCTAACGTAACACTAGAAGTTACCGGGCCAGGGAGGGCCTCTGCGCCTGCCCCACAGAGATCTGTGTGACAGGAAGCTCGGGAAGATTAGACACTTGCATATCAGACAATCCTGTGCTAGGCTGAATGATCTCACGGTGGATGCGAGGGGCCTGAAAAGCCTGCGTTTCTGCGCCGACGCTGTCTCAGCGAGCGGTGTGGCTGTGACTCCGTTCACTAAACAGATTTGACAATGTCTATTGTCTAAAGTTTCGTTCATGAATGTAGGAAACTCTGCAACACGCATTAAAAAAAAAAATACTCTGGGGGAGGGGCAATACAGGGGAGTGGGCAGTAACAAACTGTCGAGCGTAAGATTGGATCGAGGATGCGCTGTGAACGCAACGGACACAGCCAGTATTTTGTAATGACTGTAAATGCAAAGTGACCTAAAAATTAGACAAAAGCTTTTAAAGCTTTAAAGAATCAAAAAATTTTTTTCCGAATCTTTAAAAACTATTTTGGAAGCATTCATTCATTTAATGAATATTTGGGAGGTGGCCACAAAGGAGAAGGGCCAAGCTCCACAGGTCTTGAGTCTGCGGCGCCCTCTCCGTGCCTGCAGGCCGGCCCCTGGGCCTGCCACATGGGTGCCACTGGGGCGGGCGCCCTGCATCCCCCGCCCTTCTCTGGCTCTTAGAGCTGCTCCAGGCCAACGCGAGCACGCCCTTCTCTGGGCTAAGCTGCAGTGTTCTGACACCCAGGATAGTTTATACTTACCGGGAGCTCCTTCTGTGCCCAGCACTCTGCCTTCCTCAGCTCTTACTCCTTCACATGGCACCCACAACGCTCCTCTCACTTTGAGGCTGAAAAGCACTCAGACATCGAGTGCTGGGCCACTCATCAGCCCAGGCAGACCAGCCCCAGAGCCTGCCTGTCAACTGCTGACCCCCTGCCACGCCCACCCCAAACTGCGGATACACTCCTCAGGGAGACAGCAGTCCAGGCGTTTCCGAAGAGCAGCGGTTCATACCCCACATCAGCCCCGGGTGTGCCTGGAAACCCTGCTTCCTGGTTTGTGGCAGAAACAGCCCCAAACAATGGTGCCCCCTCTGTGCGCCCCCACACCTCATCTCGGAGTCCTGTCTCTCCCCTCCCACTCCTATGTCCTCTCTACCACTGCCTAAACAAGCTGGGGCCTGAGCGGGTACAGCCGTGTGGACACCAAGTGGCCAAGACTTACTGCTTCAAATCCACGTTTTCTCTGGATCCAGCCCCTTCCTTTTCTTTCATCTCAGCTGCCTCTGCTAGGCCCTCACTGTCACCAGCCTGCAGACGGCCACCACTCACCCAAGTCGAGTCACATTCCAGCCCTCCACTGGCTCCACACTGACCAGGAGACAATGCCCAGCCTGCTGCCTGGCAAGCAGGGACCTCAGCGGCCCAGCCCGGCCAGCCTTCCCCGCTCCGCCGCGCATCTCCACTCTGCCCCTCATTCATCTTTCCTTGCCACAGACCCAGCCCCAGGCTCCACCGCAACGCACTTCTGGACGCCTCAGGGAAACCCACAGCGCCGGGCAGAGGCTGGGTGCAGTCAGGGAGACTGCTGTGAAACAGAGTGAGAGCGCTAGGAGCATCCCGAGAGGGCGAGGGGACGCTGCTGGGAGGGGGAGATGCCTTCCTGAGCCTCGAAGACTGAGAAGGCATTCACTGGGCTGAGAAAAGCAGCGGGGCATTCCGACATCAAAGGCCGAGAAAGGGCCTTTGTAAACGGTGCAAACATTATTCACGGATACATCGAGAGGACCAGGCTTCCGGCCAGGCCAGAGCTGGGACCCAGGCGTGGCTCCACCGCTCAGCCCCCAGCTTCTTCAGGCAGCTGTAGAGGGGACGTGGCGGTAGGGAGAGGGGAGAGACGGGACCCCCAGGTGTGGTGCGGGGCGCACAGAGCAGGCGTCGCCGTTTGGGGGCTCGTGCTGACGCGAGCCAGGGAGCAGGGCTTCTGGGCGCAGGGGCTGGTGCGTCGCGCCTCGAGCCTCGGGGTCTGCCACTGGGCCCGGCACACTCGGAGGATGAAACCAACCACTCAAGCTGCTGTGGCGTTCCTCTGTTGGCCTGCCTGGTATCTCAGCTGGTAAAGAACTCGCCTGACTGCAGGAGACCCCGGTTTGATTGCTGGGTCAGGAAGATCTGCTGGAGACCTTCCCGACCCAGGCTACCTGCTCCAGTATTCTGGCCTGGAATATTCCTCTAGATTACTGACATATTTTTAAAATCACATAATATAGAATTCCCTGGCAGTCTGGTGGTTAGACTCTGCGTTTCCACCGTCAAGGGCGTGGGCTCGATCCCCGATCAGGGAAGCAGGATCCACAAGCTGTGCAGTACAGCCAAAAATTACAAAATGCCTTCAAACCCAGGACATTACTCTTGGGAAATTATTCAAAGTAATTAAATCAATAATCATTAATTAATAATTAAATCAAGTATCCAAGAGAAGAATAATTTTTATTACTTCATGGGCTATCTCTGGGTGTGACAAAGTGCCGCCTTAACGATCACAGTTGTGAAGGCGGTAATGCCTGAGAAGGGCTCTGCTGGTGGCCCAGCGGTAAAGAGTCTGCCTGTAACACAGGAGCTGTAGGAGATGCGGGTTCAGTATCTGAGTTAGGAAAGTCCCCTGCAGGAGGGCATGACAACCCACTGCAGTGATCTCGCCTGGGAAACCCCATGGACAGAGGAGCCTGGTGGGCTACAGCCCACAGGGTCGCAGAGAGTTGGACACGACTGAAGTGACGAAGCACTCTCACGAGAAATGCTTCATCCTAAGTGAAGGGACAGAACAGAGCAGCACATAGAGATTACGCTTACCAGGAGCCCAGAAGCTATCAAAGCAGAGATACGCACACTGGACTACTTGACATTCTAAGTTTTAAGACAAGAAACACTTTAAAAGTTAGAAGACAAAGGACAGAGCAGGAAAAAATGATACAATCGGCAACAAAAGTTAAGATCCTTTCATAAACAAAGAGTTTCTACAAATTAAAATCCAGCAGAAAAAATGAGTCCGTGGTCTGACAGACAATCCATAAAAGAGAAAATGCAAGAAGCACAAGCCCAGAGCTTCCCTGGAGGCTCAGTGGTAAAGAAAACTCGTGCCAATGCAGGAGGCGTGGGTCACACCCCTGATCTGGGCAGAGCCCACATGCTGGGGGCCGACTAGGGCCCTGTGGCACCACCACTGAGCCTGTGCTCTGGAGCCCCAGGCCCACACCAAGCCCACGTGCCACCACAACCGCAGGGCCCAGCTCCGCAACAGCAGAGCGGCTCACAGGCTGCAGCTCCCCCAACGAGGACCCAGCACAGCCGTAAGCACGCAAACGAAAAGAAAAGCAGCACTCTCACACGCAGGGAAATGCAAACTCAGGCAGCAACAACAGCCTCATTTTCATCTGAGGAGCTGGCAAAAACCTAGAAGAATAACACCCAGTGCCTGTAGAGATTCGGAGAAAAGACATTCCTGTTCATTGCTGGTAGGAACGTGGCCAGCTGTGACTTTTCTGGAAAGGAACTTGGTTCTCTGAAAACCACACTTGACAGCAAAAAGGAAGAAACTTCTGATATGAGCTATGAGGCGGATGAATGTCCAGGATGTTGGGCCAAGTGGACAAGCCAGAGCTGGGCGAGAGACACAGGGGGATCCCAGGTACGTGGAGTTCCAGGAAGGGAAACCCTCCTGGGCAGTGGGGGGTGGCGCGCCTGCAGGGCTGCGAGAGGGGCCGTTTCAGGGGCTGGAAAGGTTTGTGCCTGAGCTGTGTTGGTGGTGGCATTGCTGACTGTGCTCGTCACGCCTCACTGACTCTACAGTTAGATGGGAGTGTTTGAGCGCATGCCCATGACGGCTGCAAAAGGTTGATTTAAAATTTAAAAATACAAATATATATATATTTTTATCTTGCAAATCCCATTTTGGATAAGCAGGCCTACAGATATAAAAGTACCCATATAGAAGAACATATGCTGATGGATGTTTTATCGCAACATCTCTTAGAGATTAAAAAAACTATGGATGATAGAAATATTTGTCACCAGGGAAATAAATGAATAAATCACAATACATCCTTAACGTACAATAAACCCACCTACAAGAATAAGTTGGTATCTTTTGGTCTTGAGAAATATGCATACTATGGTTTAAAAAAAAAGGCAAGTTGTCAAGACATGTATAGTATTCCATTTTTGTAAAAAAAAAAGCATATGTTTAAAAATGTGGTATGTATATCTGAAAGACAGGAAAAATGTGCGCTGAGCATACTAGGCTGTTCGCATTTATTGCTTCAGGGGATGGGACTGGAGTAGGGCGTAGGGCATATATGATGTTCCTTTCACAAAACTCTGAATGATTTCAGTTGTAAAAATCAGCATGGATTACTTTTGTGATTCTTTCAAGTCTTAAACAAAGTCTAAGAAAAAAGTAATAAAGAGTATAGGGAATCACTAAGTGTTTTATAATATAAAATAGGATAAAAACAATAAATTGAATTCGTGCTTTTATTACGAGTGGAAAAAATGAAATATGCATGTGGATAAGGATTTGTAAGGAGAACTCAAAACAAGTTTTTAAGAGTTTCGTAGAGTGTAGGAGTATACATTTTTTTATAAACCTGTGAATGCTTGTGGGCAATAACCAGAATAGTTCTATTATATAAAATATGCAAACTATAGATGCCGTGAACAAAGCATAGACAGAAAATGCAAAAATTAAAGTGGTTCAGTAAGGATGGCAGGTTTATGAAGAATTTTTTTCTTTTTCCCCAAACTGTATACAATATTACAACACCTTAGAATAAAAAGTAACCCTTCCTCTCTGAGAAGCGAGGTCCTCTTTTATGGGATTGTTGACATTAGGTGAAAAGACAGCACGAATGTTATCAGCTTTGTCAGCATGAACCCCTGTCGACATACACAAGGACTAGAGAGAAGGAGGGTGAGAGGTCCAGGTTTCTAATTCCTATTTCCTTTACTGTTATTATGGAAACTGCAGCTAAAGAGTAGGGGAGAGCCCTGTGCAGTGACATGGACAGACTCAGAGAGGATCACACGAAGTGAAGTCAGTCAGACAAGCACAGATAGCCTGTGAGGTCACCGGTTTGGGTAACCACCCTCCCAAAACAGTAGTACAAATGAATTTATACACAAAACAGGTACAGACCCACAGACACAGGAAACCGACGTATGGCTGCCAAAGGGGAAAGTGGGGGGAGGGATAAAGAATCTGGGATTAACACATCCACACTCTACATAAAGCACCTACTGCGCAGCCCAGGACACTGTTCAGTGTCTTGTAATGATCTACAAGAGAAAAGCATCTGGGAAAAACCAGACCTATGCAGGTATAACTCAATCACTTTGTTGTACACCTGAAACTAATGCAACACTGTTAGTTTCAGAATTGATTGTTCTTTAATAAAAATAAAAATAAAAAGAGTCCAGGGAAAACTTTTATTCTGTGTTTTCCTAGCTGCCAGAGGCTCTATCTTCTTTTTCAATATAAACATCTTTTAAACACTAGCTGATTGGGAAATCCCTACAACATTTTATCTCAAGCCACTGACCTTCGGAAAGCAAATGGGGTGGCGAGGAGGCTGTGATCCACATTCCCTCTCAGTGAGGGTCAAGCCTGCTGGGTTCCAGCCCCACCTATGGAAGGGGTCACTGGGACGCGTGGAGGAGGCATCGAGATGGTCTGAAGCAGGCTGTTCCGGGAAGGAGGCCCAGGCCTTCCCTGGCAGTCTCCTCCGAGTTCTCGGGGGATGTTTGTGCCATGTCTAAACACAGACTGCAGATGGAACATGACCCAAGCAAGTCACTTGCCCTGCAATTCAAAAAAACAAATGCAATCCTAGACTTGATACGGTTTGAATCAGCTGCACCAGGGGCCTCTCGGGCTGTGAGAGGCCCCAGCCACTTCCGATCTTCTAATAGGAAGGAGTATCAAGTCAGGGCTCCAAATTGTGACGTATTTTAAATGTTTAGGTAATTAACACTTTCAGAACACACAGACTGCACTTTTAATAGGGCTAAAGGTGACCACAGAAATACACGTGCATGTAAAAGTAACTACGTGTGTGTAGATATATGGATGGAGGTGGATGTCTTTCCTTTTGGAAAGTATAGGTGCACTTTAAAGTCAGGAAAAAGGAGGAGTCTGTTTGATTTTTGACAATGCCACACAGTTTGTGGGACCTTCGGTCCCCACCCAGGGACTGAGCCGGGGCCTGGCAGGGAAAGGGTTAACTGTGTCCTAACCACTGCATCGCCAGGATATTTTGGAAAAGGTTATTTTAAAATCATATCTTAGTTACATTTTCAAATAAGACGTTGAATTTTTTTTTCTTTAATCTCTAGCAACCATTTCCGGTAAACAACATTTAAATTGAAAATAATAGATTCAATTGTTCATTTGAAAAAGTACAGTAAATACACAGGAAATATTCATATGCATTGTGCACTATTCCCTCTATAGAGACCTATCTGCTCAGGGTGTACTCCAGGTGTACTGGTTTGACGAAGGAAGACAAAATTCAAAGTAATAGGATAAGCGTTTTCTTTCAATCTTTCGGCTCACCTCCGGCTCAGGGAGGCCCTTGTATGGCGATGGAGCTCTGGGAGAATGCGCACCCTGGCCACCTGCCCAGGGCAGGCCCGGCTAAGCAGCCTGCAGGAGCTGCGGGGGATGGAGCCTGTGACTCCGGATCAAAGGACTCAGGCTGCAATTGCAGCACTGCTGTCCCTGTGAGACCCTGAGCCTACATCCTCCAGAGAGACGGAGGTGAGAAGTTAAAGCCTGCGCAGGCTCGGGGGAAGGTTAACCAGATGCACGGGGCTGCTGAGCCAAGGTTCAGCACGAAGGCTGCTCAGATGTTTGCTTCCTTGGATGGACTGGGTCTGGCTGGACGAAGGCATAACGTGGGATGACGTATGTGAAAACAAATGTTGGTTATAATTAGAAATGGGCAACAGCGCCCTGGAGTCTGTGCCGAGACGACGGCTTGTCTGTGTGTACGACGTTGGCGGTGGGAGGTTTGCACACTGCCTCCCAATGTCCGGCGCAAGGAGTTAGCCTCCAACGCTAGGATATTTTTCAACTTCCTCTGAGCGCCCCACCCCCCCGACCTCCTGGCAGCCCCTGAGCTTGACAGCTTCTCGAAACATTCTGGAAGAGCAGAGGAGGGCCGGGAAGGGGCAGGACGATGGATGGGCAAGGAACCACAGGTCACGGCCCGATGCGCGTCACACTTCCGGGTGCATTCAGAGGCGCGGCGAGGCCCGGCCTGCTCCCTCGGACCTTGCCTCCCCTTTCCGATACTCCAGACGCCCTAGCTATCCCTGAAAGGAGCCGAGCTGAGACGTGGTCAAGGTGCACTCCTGCCCCCTTCCTGCGCCCTCGGTTCCCTCCTCCCAGAACATTTGCAACTGGATCTCCACGAGGTTGGTGCCCTCTCGCTTAAGTCTCAGCTAAGCTTCCTGCTTCAAGGAACACCTCTCCTGATCCCGGTAGCTAGAGTGCCCACCCTCAACCTCTGCCGACTCTCTGCCCTGTTATGCTGTCTTCCTTGCAGTGCTGGTCGTCATCGGAAACTGTCTCATCTGCATACGGACTATTTGCCAGCCCTCAGAAGCAAGAGCTCACCTGTCCTGTCCAGACCAAATCCCCAGCATCCGCACTCCCGAGAAACCCTTGCTCAGTGAGTGAACGGCTGAGGCCCTTCACGGTGTCTCCCTGACTGCAAGGAGAGCCTCATCCTGGTGCCCGTGGCGGTCTATTTACTGCTGTAGGCAGCGCTTCTCCTGGCTGTGGTGGGTCCATGCACTGGGGGTCTCCACTGACTGTCAGCCCTCTTCCTCACACGAAAATTCCGGGATTGGACACATACCTAACTTGCTTTGGCCAATGGGATGGTAGCAGGTGAGCTGGGCACAGAGCCTTGGTAGAGACTTGGATGTTGGGGTCTGTCCTCTCGGGACACTGTCTCTTGAGTCCCGAGTTACTCTGTCAAGAGGCCCAGCGGCTGTGATGACACGGAGGGACGGTGTTCCAGTCATCCCCCTGTTCCAGCCACGGCAGCTGAAGCCCCAGAAGTCTGAGTGAAGATGCTCTTTGGAACCTTCCACCCCAGGAGACACCTGGCAGGGTGGAAGAACCTCCCAGCTGCCAGCCCGGAGTGCAGAGCCAGGGGAAACATGCAGTCATGTTTTAGGCAAGTCTGACATGCGGACTTGGGCAATGAGGAGATGAAACACCAGTTTCCTTTCCATTTTGAATGGCTGTGTGAGTCCACAACTCAGAAACCGAGGTGGCAAAGGGCCGCAACACGGTCAGCTTCGCTTTTGCACTCTGCCCGCATCCCACACACACTCATCCATAGTTCGTTGAGCAGTTCACTGAAGTCTCCATGCTAATCTCTGTGCTACGTAAGCGTGTGATGGAGAGGGCGCTAGTCGGCTCCTCCACGATCTTTAGGGCCGTGCCAGAGGCGCCAGTGGGTCCATCCCACGCCTTCTTCCCGGCCACACGACTCGAGCAAGGCTGTGGCAGCTGGGCCTGCCCAGGTGAGCCTCCTGCAGACGCTTCCGGCCCGGCTGCCGCCCTCTCCCTGGGCCTTCCCTCCTGGACCCTTCGCCCCGCACCAGCTGCTCTCCAGGAGAGCGAGCGAAAGAACAGGGAAGGTCTGCCTAACCTTGACCTTCATTCATGTCTTAAAAGACAAGAGACAAACCCTACTCTATACTGCCTTAAAACCTACATTTAAGTAGGAAGCCTTATTTTTTCCCCTTATTTTTCCCTCTTGGAAGGGATTAAGTAAATCCAAAGTGACAACACAGTTTATCTCAGATTAGAAGTTATGGCTGGCGGCTTGAAAGCAAAAGAAAGTCAATTAATTTCACAGTTAAAAATGAATACATTAAATTCTTTAAGGAAAGGGAACTGTTTTTATTATCAAAAAAGTCAAACGCACAGACTAGAAAGTTCTAATAATTACTAAATTGCCATATTCACTTTACATGTGAATGTGTGTATGTGTGTTTTCCTCAAAGATCTGGAGGGAGTTCCAACCACCACAGCACTGTCACACCTAAAAAACCAACCATCGTGAGACACAGTCTTTGCACACGGGGCTTGGGGAAAGAGAGCCCGCCTTTCTCTGCACTTCTTATCTGGGAGCACAGGCTAGCTGGCCTGGGTGCAAGGCCAAGTGCGGGAGGAGGTAACAGGAGGGCTTCTGATCCCCGAGGCCAGGCAAAGGCGTGGAGCGGCTGGGCTTCAGCACCGGGTTTAAAACCATTTATGGGAGGCGCCCTGGTTCCTGGATTCTGAGCGCCAGTGTTGAACGGCCTGTGTGTGAGCAAGTCCCAGGCCGACGTGCCCCTCAGGAGCGTGTAAATGGCCTGAAAAACTGAATCGAGCAGGTCTTTGAGAAACAAAACCAACTGGAGCCACGAGCAGAGCATGAGGGGGGAAACAAAAGATTCTTTGCAAGCAATCCCTTCAGGGAAGGAGCCTGGCCTCCCCAGGGGGCACCGTGGGCGGGGACAGCTGGACGGTGACTGGAAGCAGGGCTCGGGCAGGGGCTCCCGCTGGGTCCGGTGCACTGAAGGAGTGCCTCGCCCCCACCTCTGCCGGTTGCGGCGCCTCCGCCAGGAAGGCTTCTGCAGAGCCTCTCTGCCTCCCTGCAGCCCCGCCCTGTCCCCCTCCCCCGGCCCGGCTCCCCCGACAGGCTGCTTTTCTTTATCTGCCCCTCATCGCTCTCACCCCTATACAGCAGAGGCAGAATCTGCTTGCAGGGCAGCTCTCGGGCAGGGCCACCCGGGGTGGGGTGGGTGACCGTGGCTGGCGCACCGTCAGGCACCTTGAAATGGGCCCTGAGTCATTTCCTGGGCAGCCCCCGCCCTGGGAGGTGCCGGTGGGGGGCAGGGCAGGCGGGAGGGGGGAGGAACCCGGACTCTTTCCCCCTGCTCCCTCTGCTGGGGGGCAGTGCGAGCTGACAGCTCTCCCTGCGTGCCCGGGGCCCCCAGGCAGCCCCCAGGCCCGGGTCAGTCGGGAGAGGCCTGTGGTTGCCACTGCTGGTTCCTGGGCTCCCTGCCTCCTGGGTCACTCCCCAGCTCTTCAATCACCTGTGACACAATCTCCTTGTATTAAATTCTGTCTGTTCTAAATACCTACAGTGGTTTCAGTTTTCTTGGCTGAACCCTGACTGGTACACGTGTTAAATGTTCAGATCCAGTGTGCAGTAAAAGGAGAGCTTAGCATGCTGGGGAGGTCCAAACCCTGCACGTCCCACTGAGAGGACGGCCCCTGCCTGGCTCCTGGGGGGCAGCATGCAGGCCCGTGCAGTGTCCACACGGGAAGAGCGCCTTTGTGCGCCTGGGGCCCAGGGCCACCCCAGACAGCTGATGCCAACCATGCGATGTATGGAAAATGCCTATCTTTACTTGCCTGGGGCCGTGGCTGGGGGATGGTAATGCAGCCAAGGTGGCTCAGTGGGAAGACTCCGCCTGCAATGCAGGATCCCTGCAGGAGGCCTGGGTTCAATCCCTGGGTCGGGAAGATCCCCTGGAGGCGGCACAGCAACCCACTCCAGTATTCGTGCTGGGAGAAGTCTATGGACAAAGGAGCCTGACGGGCCACAGTCCATAGGTCGCAAAGAGTCGTACACGACCGAAGCGATTTAGCACGCATGCACGCAATGGAGACTGTGTGTGGTCAGCCGTGG
This sequence comes from Nanger dama, assembly GCA_917880005.1. Taxonomy (NCBI): domain Eukaryota; kingdom Metazoa; phylum Chordata; class Mammalia; order Artiodactyla; family Bovidae; genus Nanger; species Nanger dama. Next base: position 1,604,374 of record CAKJTW010000016.1, on the reverse strand, counting down.
GGGTGCTCTCTGCTTACGAGACTGCCCTTCCACACAAACCCTGGACACTGGGGACTGGATGAGAGTCCCCACTGGCCACACCTGTGCACGCTGTCACACACGGTCGCCGGGAGGACTAAGCGCCGTCTGCGGGTCTCCTGTGGTCAGCAGAGCCGGACAGCCACACCTGGGAGCTCCTGCACTCTTCTCAGTATATGCTTTCCTTTCCTGATTTTAATCTCTATTCTTCTACTAGAGTGAACTGTAACCATGAGTTGAACAGCTTTGCTGAATGATGAGTCCTTCTACCAAGTCACTGAGGCTGAGGGTAGTCCTGGAGACCTCCAACACACCAGCTAAACAGGAAGCATGTCTTCCACAGACAGACTGTCTAGGGTCCCAGATCTTAGGTAATGTGTCTAAACTGGATGCAGTTTCCACTTGACTCCAAAGGCCTGGCCCCCATCACCACGCACCATGGACGGCCTCTTGTAAGGACGGAGCAGGGTGAGAGGTGTGGACGCAGGAAGACTGCTTGACCAGCCAGAGTAGGGCCTGCTGGGGCCCCTCCTGGCTCCCTGCGTCAACAGGCATCTACTGACCTGATCTGACTAGGCAGCCATGCGCATGCCAGGGAGGGACTGGAGAAGGTTGCCGTCGGTGAGGCCACTCTCCTGCAGAAAGGGAGACCAGGAGCAAGGGACAGGGCTGACTCACCAGCCACACGGCCAGGAGCTGGCGGCCTCTTCACGGGGCATCTCGCCCAAATCAGGGGTGTCCTGGCTTCCACGTGGCAGTGGTGAAAAGTGAAAGCAAAAGTTGCTCAGTTGTGTCTGACTCTTTGCGACCCCACAGACTGACTACACAGTCCATGGAATTCTCCAGGCCAGGGATGCTGGAGTGGGAGCCTCTCTCTCTCAGGGGATCTTCCCAACCCAGGGACTGAACCGCCCACACTGTAGGCAGAATCTTTACTGGCTGAGCCACAGGGAAGGCCAAGAATTCTGGAGCAGGCAGCCTATCCCTTCCCCAGCAGATCTTCCCAACCCAGGCATCAAACCAGGGTCTCTCGCATGGCAGGCGGATTCTTTACCAATTGAGCTAATTAGAGCCAGAAACACAGCATCCTCTGGTCCCTTCCTTCCCCTGCCACGCCCAAGTGTGTGTGCCCAGTTGCTCAGCCACGTCCAGCTCTGTGCGACCCCATGGTCTGCAGCCTGCCAGGCTCCTCTGTCCATGGGATTCTCCAGGCAGCAACACTGGAGTGGGCTGCCATTTCCATCTCCAGGGGACCTTCCCTCCCCAGCGGCTGAACCCGAGCCTCTGTGCCTCCTGCACTGGCAGGTGGATTCTTTACCCAAGTCTGCTCCCGAAACCTGTCTGCGAAGGCCCTCCGTCCTCTGTCCACCTGGCCCACCAAGCCCTCCCCAGCGCCAGCTTGGCCCCTGCACCGCTTGTGCCCGCCTGCCAGGTGCCTCCGGTCCCTCCAGCTTCGTGTAAGACGTGCTCCTCGGAGAAGCCTTTCCACCCGCCTGGGGAGGGTGGCCACCCCCTCGTTGTGCCCCTCTCATTTACAGGTTCCCCACTTTCTCTGTCAATCACAGCTAAGACTTGCTGGGCATTTACTGTGTGCTAAGACGCTGCTCAAAGCGTGTGACTTCATATTAGCTCACTTGGTGATCATTTACACAATTCTGACTTTACAGCTAAGGAAACAAGTTTAAAACCACTGCCTCGACAAGCCTCGGGCAGGGAGCCTGTCTGGGCTACTGCTGAGCCAGAAGCCAGGCATGCAGTCCGGCCCATTAACAGGAGCTCTGGGTGCATTTGCCGGAGAGAACAAGAGGCTGCAGAGGGCCTGGCCGTGGAGGAGGGGAAGGAAGGAATCGAGGCTGGAGCTCAGACGCTAGGGCGATGCCAGGGACAGAGAGAGGGCTCCCAGGATGGCGCCAGTGGTAAAGAACCCGCCAGGCAGTGCAGGAGACACAGGGCACGTGGGCAGGACCCCTGAGTCGGGAAGATCCCCTGGAGAAGGGCACGGCACGGCAACCCACTCCAGTATTCTTGCCTGGAGAATCCCAGGGCCAGAGGGGCCTGGTGGGCTACAAGTCCACAGGGCGCAGAGCCTGACAGGACTGGAAGCGGCTTAGCACGATCGCACGAATGAGGACTAGAGGAGGCGGGGGGTCAGCCGGGCCAGCCGCTGCGCAGACCCTCTGAATGTGCACGAATGAGGACTAGAGGAGCGGGGATCAGCCGGGCCAGCCGCTGCGCAGACCCTCTGAATGTGCATGAATGAGGACTAGAGAGAGGGGGTCAGCCGGGTCAGCCGCTGCGCAGACCCTCTGAATGTGCACGAATGAGGACTAGAGCAGCGGGGGTCAGCCGGGTCAGCCGCTGTGTAGACCCTCTGAATGTGGGCTGGACCTGACCACTTGATCCTCCCTCCCGGGATGTGGCAAAGGCGAGGTCACGTCATAGCTGCAGCTGGGCTACGGACATTCTGGATTCCACCCCACACGCGTCTTGCTATACTGCCCTCCTGGTGTGCACACGCTGAAGAAGTGTGCTGACCCATGGAGAGGCCTGCGTGGCAAGGGCCTGAGGGCAGCCTCTGGCCAGAGCCTACAAATGAAGGACACCCTCGAGCCAATGGCCAACAACAGAGTGAACCCTGGCAATAAAGACCTTTCCTCAGCCTTCAGATGAGAGCCCCGCCCCTGTGCAGCCTCGTCAGAGGCCCTGAGCAGAGCACCGGCCGAGCCAGGTCCAGATTCCCAGCCACAGAAGCTGTGAGACAAGAAGGGGATCTAACACACAGAATGATTGCGGTACAAAGTGTGCGCAGAGCGGACCACCCTAGCTGTCTGAAGCATCCTTTGGGGCCTGGCAGCTACTGGCACAATGCCCTGTGACGGCTGCCCGGGACGCCGTCTTCTTGCCACCGGAAGCACAGACACTGACCGGTAACGCCCTGCCTCTCCCCAGACCCTGAAACCGCCGTCCCACTCTGTGCCTCGGTGACTGTGATGGCTTCAGGTGCCTATGGATGGGGAACCAGACAGCAGCCGTCCTTAGGCTTCCTCATTTCGGTGAGTGCGAGGCCCTCTGGGCTCACCCCAGTGGCAGGGTGTAGCAGAACTGCCTGTTTTACGGCTGAGTAACATTGCCTGACGCTGGGAAAGACTGAGGGCAGGAGGAGAAGGGGCGACAGAGGATGAGATGGCTGGATGGCGTCACCAACGCAATGGACAAGAGTTTGACTGATCTCCAAACACGTCTCTGAGAGCCTGCGTTCAGTCTTTCTGGGTGTGCGCTGGAGACGGAGTTGCTGGGCCGCATGGTGACTCTACGCTGGGTCTGGGGGAGGCCTCCATGTCTTCCTTCTCATACTTCCACCGAAGGAGCACGGGGGCTCCCGCTCCTCCACACCCTCGCCAGTGCTGCTGGTTTGTTCTTCCGATACTGGTCATCCTAAGGGCACGAGCTGATGTCTCATTAAACGGTGTCACTTTAGGCAGCTAAGTTTTGAGGTGACTTTTGTGCAGTGGCAAGTAACACACCATCGCAATCTGTGATTTCCAAGAACAGACTGGCTACTGGTTCCTAATGGTGTGGAAAGACTGAGCCAGAGAACCGAAACACAAGGTCCCAGGGTCGTCAGAGCGCCAGAGCTGGGGCCCTTGGGGAGGACAAGACCCCGTGGAAGGGGCGTGGCGGCGAGGCTGGCGGCAAGGAGGTGGAGACTGGAACAAGGGCACATCTGGGAGGAGTCACCCGTGCGCTTTCTGTATATTGTCTACAATCCTCCCTGGAGCAGAGAGACATGTAGGGAAGAGTCCAGGGAGGGCGCACTCTCTTCGCGTGTTTAACGTGGGAAAGCATCGGCCACGCGGAAACCACGGTGGCTCTGCAGCAGGCCCGGGGCATCGTCCGTGTCTCAGGCAATCCAGCCCATGCCCTTCCTCCTCGGCCACCAGCCTTTGGCCACGTCTGTCCCTAACGACGGTCAGGAAGACACGGCAGCCCCAGTGGCTGAACTTCCTGGAGTTTCCAAGTCCCAGGCCCTTCACAAGCCACAGCAGGGCCACCCTCCAGAGCGGCGCCTGCACTGAATCCCTATGCATGAATGTGACTTGTGAGCACCCCATGATACCACGCGCGAGTGTTTCGGCAGTTCGCGCAAAGGCAGACTTGTCCCGGGCCTTTCTGCAGCCAGGCACAGCCAGGGGTCAGCGGGCCCTGTGAGGTGGGCATGGGCCTCGGGGGAGCTCCTGACAGACACTCGCTGTCAGTTCACTGAACTGGCACTATTCTCTCGCTGTCCTCCAGTCTGCGGCGGGTGGAGATGTTCCCCAACCCGTTCACTGTCGCCAGCTCCTGGTGAGTCACGGAACGACCCAGCCCTGCGCCCCTCCTGGAGGGTGAGCCCGCAGATGGCTGCTTCTCCTCCTGCCTTACAATGACGGGAAAACTGTCTCTCGGGAAGCCCGAAGCCACGTTGTAGGCCTCTCAGGCTTACAGCCGCGCGTCCAGAGACGAGCAGGGTGGGTGCTGATTCTGTTTTCCTGGGCAGCAAGGGGGTCCAGGAGAAGCTGAACTGCCTGACACTCCCAGTCCTGGGCACTGTCATTACACAAAACGAATACCAAGCTTTTTGCACATGGACATTCATTTGACTTCAGATGTTACTTTTTTTTCTTTTCAATCAACCCAGGGATCAATCTGAAGGAGAGTCTTACTGCAGAGAAAGAATCGACACGGAGTTGCTCAGAGCAGGGCGGGAATCTGGGCTCTGCCACTCATTCCTTTCACTGCTGTTTACTGGGCCCCTACTGCGCGCCAGGAACATGCCAGACTTGCCTCAGCAGCTGAAGGTAGAGAGAGACATTCAACAAGTGTGATGGTTAACTTCATATGTCACCTTGACTGGCCATGGGCCACCTGCATGTCCACTCACCCATTGTCTTGGTGTGTCTGTGATGGCGCTTTGGATGAGATTACATTTTTAAAACACTAGACTGGGTAAAGAAGATGGCGCTCCTCAGTGTGGGTGGGCCTCGCCCAATCAGTTGAAGGCTTGTGTTTTTTTGTTTTTGTTTTTGTTTTTAAATTCACTGAATAAGAGGGAGCTACACCTGCCTGACAGCCTTTCCAACTAAGATACTGGCTTTTTTTTCTGCCTTCGTCCTCAAGCTGAAATGTCAGCTCTTCCTGAGTCTCGAGGCTGCCAGTGTTCAGAGAGAAACCACACCATCAGCTCCCCTGCTCCTCAGACCTTTGGACCTGGGCTGGAACTAAGTCATGGCTCCCCTGGGGCTCTAGGCTGCTGAGTACCTTGCAGGTCTCGGGGCCCACCCACTCCCATAAGTGCGTGAGCCAATTCCTTACAATGAACCTCAACCTCCCTGTCTGTCTATACACACACACACTAACGCATCCTATTTTCACCTTTTTGGAGAACTTTTACTACAAATGATCAATCCAGACAGTGATAAACTGCCATGAAGAAAGCAGAACAACTCCATGGAAAAGAGAGGAGGTGGGACTCCAGCTATAGAGGTCAGGAACGCCTCTCTGAGGAGGTGGCCTTTCAGCTGACCGCAGAGAAGAACGCAGCTGCTTACATGCTGTGGGTGCGAGCTGGGCAGAGGCCTTGCCCGCAGGGCAGGGCCACAGAGAACGGGGGTGGGGTGGGGGGACAGGGAGAATCCCAGGGAGGCGGGAGGGGGGCAGGACGCAGGGTGTCAGGGCCTCAGACTTCAGGGAACAGTGCGCATTTTATTCCCAGGTGAGGGGCAGCCTCTGGACGCTCTTAAAACGTTAACCTCTGGCTCCTCTCTGTCCTAGTCCGCTGTGTGATCTTGAGCAAATGAATGTGCCTCTCTGAGCTTCAGTTTCCTGGTGGTGTGAGGATCAAGTGAGATAACACAAGAGAATGACTTAGTGCTGTGTCTGGCGTTAAGAAGCGGCTCAGGAAGTGTCAGTTTCGCTGGCTTGCTATTCACTGTGGGTTCCGACTGTAAATGATGACGCTGGAACAAGCTAGGGAAATAAGAGTGACGTGAACTTTCTGGGAACGGGGGGCAAAATGTATATGAGAGACACTTACCGCATGTCGCTTACACGTGGAGAGACTGGAGCCAGTTCAATCCAGGGCTGTGGGTCAGACAGACGGGCTCGAACTCTGGCTCCCACTGCCTCCCCCAGGCTAGTTTTGGCAAATCATCAAATCCTGCAAGGCTTGGTGAACTTGGGAAATGGGGACTGTGAGAATTAAACTAGACAGCTTGTGTAGATCATAACTACCTGGCACCCGGCAGAGCCATCGGGAGGGACGCACAAGTGCCAAGGGTAACTTTACAAAAGTAGAAAGTCATAATCGTGTGCATATAGCGATGGCTATGCTCAAGAGTGTTTAAGCTGATCTACAGATTTAATTCAGCTCTAATTAAAATCCCACAGGTTTGTTTATGATACAAGCTTTATTTAGAGGATTTCTATGGAGGAATAAAGGGCTTCCCTGGTGGCTCAGAGGTTAAACGTCTGCCTCCAATGTGGGAGACCCGGGTTCAATCCCTGGGTTGGGAAGATCCCCTGGAGAAGGAAATGGTAACCCACTCCAGTATTCTTGCCTGGAGAATCCCATGGACGGAGAAGGCTGGTAGGCTACAGTCCTCGGTGTCGCAAAGAGTTGGACACGACTGAGCGACTTCACACACTCACACATATGGAGGAATAAAGGCAAAAAAGAAAGTCAAGCCATGCTCCAAAGTAAGATGGAAGGATTCACCCTCCGAGATGCTAATGCGAACACTTACCGTGAGACTGTGATGATTAAGACAGTGTGAAACCAACAGAGGGACAGACAGACTCACAATGATATGGCACAGGAGCTCAGAAACAGACCCATGGGCTGCACGGGCTATAGACGGGAGTCTGACGTGAGGTAGACATGGCATTCCAAGTCAGTGTGGAACGAAAGGATTATTCAGTGAACTGTGCTCGTCAACTGATTATCCAAGTGGAAAAAAAGTGAAATCAACTCCTTACCTCACACCATAAAAAACGTATAATGAAGTCAGAACGTAAATGTGAAAGGCAAAGTTTTAAAATTTGGAAGAAAACATAAAGCTGTGTTGTTCAGTATAGCGTAACAACAGAAACCCAAACAGCTCAACCAAAACATGGGCAGAAGGTCTACATAGACGTTTCTCCAAAGAAAATAACAGGATGGCCAACAGGCACCTGAGACGATGCTCAAACTCACTAGCCATTCAGTTCAGTTCAGTCACTCAGTCGTGTCCGACTCTCTGTGACCCCATGAACCGCAGCACACCAGGCCTCCCCTGTCCATCACCAGCTCCTGGAGTTCACCCAAACCCCTGCGAATCGAGTCAGTGATGCCATCCAGCCATCTCATCCTTGGTCGTCCCCTTCTCCTCCTGCCCCCAGTCCCTCCCAGCATCAGAGTCTTTTCCAAAGAGTCAGCTCTTCACATGAGGTGGCCAAGGTATTGGAGTCTCAGCGTCAGTCCTTCCAATGAACACCCAGGACTGGTCTCCATTAGGATGGACTGGTTGGATCTCCTTGCAGTCCAAGGGACTCTCAAGAGTCTTCTCCAACACCACAGTTCAAAAGCATCCATTCTTCGGCGCTCCGCTTTCTTCATAGTCCAGCTCTATCCATACATGACCACTGGAAAAACTATAGTCTTGACTAGACGGAACTTTGTTGGCAAAGTAATGTCTCTGCTTTTGAATATGCTATCTAGGTTGGTCATAACTTTCCTTCCAAGGAGTAAGCGTCTTAATTTCATGGCTGCAATCACCATCTGCAGTGATTATGGAGCTCCAAAAAATTAAGTCTGACACTGTTTCCATTAGAGAAATGCAAATTAAAACTACAGTGAGGTCTCACTTTACAGCAATCAGAATGTCAACCATCAAAATGTTTACAGACAGTGAACGCTGGAGAGGGTGTGGAGCGAAAGGAGCCCTCCTGCGCTGCTGGGGGAGTGTGGCTGATACAGCCGTCACAGAGGACAGCGTGCAGGCACCTGAGAAACAGAAACCTGAAAGCAGAACCGCTATGTGACCCAGCAACCCCACTCCTGCGTATGTATCAGGAAGAGACGAAAACGCTTCTTCAGAAAGATGCATGCACCAATGTTCACCACAGCACTGTTTATAGCAGCCAAGACACGGAAGCAACCTGAGTGCCCATCACCCGAAGTGTCACATCAAAGGGTGTGGTCCACAGATGCAATGGAGTATCACTCAGTCACGAGAAGAATAAAAGCATGCCATCTGCAGCAACACGCTGACCTAGCGATCATCACCCCAAGGGAGCTAAGTCACACAAAGACAAACATCGTGTGGCATCGTTTATACAGAACATAAATAAAAATTACACAAATGAATGTATTTATAAAACAGAAACAGATTCACAGGCTTTAAAAACAGACTGCGGCTGTTGCCGTGCTAGGTCGCTTCAGTCGCGTCCGACTAACAGCTACCAAAGGGGAAAGGTGGGGGAGAGGGGAAAATGGTGACTTTGGGACTTAGATATACACACACTCTAAAATAGCCAGCGGGAACCTGCCGCCAAGCACAGGGAGCTCTACTGAAGATTCTGTAACAACCTAAACTGGGAAAGAATTCCTAACAGAATAGATACGTGTCCGTGTAAAACTGAATCACTGCTGATACCTGAAATTAACATTGGTAATCAATTACATGCCATTCAAAATAAAAAACAGAAGACACACTATATACTTCCCACAAAAGAAAACACTGATCATTTAAAAATATTAAATTTTCAGGTTACCTTGATCAAAATTCACCGTAAAGGAAAGGAAAACACAAGTCACAAACTGGGAGCAGAGGACTGCAGTAACACCATCGACCAAGACCCACACGCACAGCACACGGGGAACTGCTGCCCTGGTCGCCAGGAGCGGCGGACGGGGGAGGCACGCCGCGGCTCAGGCACAGCCGCGTGTTACAGGGAGTGGAGACGCGGAGCTGCAGCCGCATCACCTCCACTCGCCCTGTATGCTAGGCGCCCAGCTGCCCAGCTCTTTGCAACCCCACGGACAGTAGCCCGCCAGGCTCCGCTGTCCACGGGGATTCTCCAGGCAAGAATACTGGAGTGGGTTGCCATGCCCTCCTCCAGGGGTTCTTCCCCACCCAGGGATCAAACCAGAGTCTTGTGTATTGCAGGCAGATTCTTTACCGTGTACTTCAGCTCTGTACTCCCTGGTGGCTCAGAGGTTAAAGTGTCTGCCTGGAATGCAGGAGACCAGGGTTCGATCCCTGGGTTGGGAAGATGCCCTGGAGAAGGAAATGGCAACCCACTCCAGTACTCTTGCCTGGAGAATCCCACAGAGGGAGGAACCTGGTAGGCTACAGTCCATGGGGTTGCAAAGAGTCGGGCACAACTGAGTGATTTCACTTTCACTTTCAGCCCTGTACACAAGCCTCTCTGAGATTCCTTTTTATGACTATAAAGGCACAATGCCATTTACTTTGAACTTTCTTTGGGATCTTCTAGCTCCAGTAATGATCACAGCTTATTAAAGAGTAGTCCTTTATAGTTTACAAAGGTGTGTGGGGTGGTTATATTCTTTATCACATCCTTTAAAAATCCAGTATCTTAAAGTTATTTTGGCTTTTTCCCCCACACCACGAAGCTTGTGGGACTTGAGTTTCCTGACCAGGAATTGAACGTGGGCCCTCAGCAGTGATTTTGCCAAGTTTTAACCACTGGACTGTCAGGAAAGTCCCCAAAGGTCTAATTTTTATGGCTAACAATGACTTACCTGGATAGAGTACCGGCTGTGTTTGTAAGCATTATGTAATCATGGGTGGACAGGAGTTTGAGCAAAATCTGGGACATAGTCAAGGACAGGGAAGCCTGGCGTGCTGCAGTCCACGGGGCTGCAAAGAGCTGGACATGCGTGACCGAGTGAACAGCAAATGGGTCAGTGAGGGGCCGCTCTCAAAGCCTGAGCAGAGGGGACATGGCGAGAGGTCATCCCACACAGCGACAGGCATCCCCTAAAGCAGAGGCAGCCTCGCGCCTCCCTGTCACCTCGGCACAGGCAGGGCGGCCAGGACTCCTCCCTGAACCATGAGGGTGGCAGCCAGGGCCTGGCCCTGCTCTGGGCAAGAAGTCCCGGCACTGCCTCTTCGGGCGGTAGCTTCTGAAAAAGGAGAGAGCTGGTGCCACCTGCTGGAGAAGGAAATGGCAGCCCACTCCGGTGTTCTGGCCGGGAGAATTCCAGGGGCGGCGGAGCCTGGGGGGCTGCAGTCTCTGGGGTCGCACAGAGCCGGACACGACTGAAGCCACTCAGCAGCAGCAGCAGCAGGGTACAGAACAGGGACCACAGAGGAAGGCTGGGGAAATTCTTAACACAAACGGTTACTCTATTTGCGGTGGGGTGGTGTCAGGGTGGTGATGGTGGAGAGAACATGTCATTAAAATAGTATCTGCCTTTTTAAAGTAAATTTTTATTAAGATAACTGCATGCTCACTAGCAGTTGTAATAAATAATGCAGAAAGATCTTTCATAACCTTTGCCCAATTTCCCCCAACGGTAAAATCTTGTAAAACTAAGATCAATGGAATAGAAACGAGAGTTCAGAAATAAATCCATACATTTGTGGTCAATTGTTCTGTGATAAAAGTGCCAACACAAGTCACTGGGAGAAAGAACGACGCCAACAAATGGTGTTGGCGCAACTGGCTGCATGCCAAAGACTGAGGCTGGAGCCCAGCCTCACACCTGGCACAGACTCCCTCAGCATGGGCCGGGGAGCTGACCGTCAGAGGTGACGCTTGACACTCTGGACAACATATGGGTAGCTCCTCATGACCTTGGATCGAGCAATGGTTTCTTATGTGTAAGAAAGAAAGCAGAAGCATGAGCAACATCAACAGATGAGCGTGCTCCATCTCATCACAGCGAAGCACGCTTGCGCTCCAAGCGCACTGTGGAGATGGCGCAAAGACAGCCCTGGAACGGAGAGAGTCTATGTCAGGCGCAGACCTGGAAAGGTCCAGCTATGAAAGTATCTGTCCACCATAGACCTGGAAGGGTCCAGCTATGAAAGTATCTGTCCACCATAGACCTGGAAGGGTCCAGCTATGAAAGTATCTGTCCACCATAGACCTGGAAGGGTCCAGCTATGAAAGTATCTGTCTACCACAGACCTGGAAGGGTCCAGCTATGAAAGTATCTGTCCACCATAGACCTGGTAAGGGTCCAGCTATGAAAGTATCTGTCCACCATAGACCTGGAAGGGTCCAGCTATGAAAGTATCTGTCCACCACAGACCTGGAAGGGTCCAGCTATGAAAGTATCTGTCCACCATAGACCTGATAAGGGTCTAGCTATGAAAGTATCTGTCCACCACAGACCTGGAAGGGTCCAGCTATGAAAGTATCTGTCCACCATAGACCTGGAAGGGTCCAGCTATGAAAGTATCTGTCCACCATAGACCTGGAAGGGTCCAGCTATGAAAGTATCTGTCCACCATAGACCTGGAAGGGTCCAGCTATGAAAGTATCTGTCCACCACAGACCTGGAAGGGTCCAGCTATGAAAGTATCTGTCCACCACAGACCTGGAAGGGTCCAGCTATGAAAGTATCTGTCCACCATAGACCTGATAAGGGTCTAGCTATGAAAGTATCTGTCCACCACAGACCTGGAAGGGTCCAGCTATGAAAGTATCTGTCCACCATAGACCTGATAAGGATCCAGCTATGAAAGTATCTGTCCACCATAGACCTGGAAGGGTCCAGCTATGAAAGTATCTGTCCACCACAGACCTGGAAGGGTCCAGCTATGAAAGTATCTGTCCACCATAGACCTGATAAGGGTCCAGCTATGAAAGTATCTGTCCACCATAGAACTGGAAGGGTCCAGCTATGAAAGTATCTGTCCACCATAGACCTGGAAGGGTCCAGCTATGAAAGTATCTGTCCACCATAGACCTGGAAGGGTCCAGCTATGAAAGTATCTGTCCACCACAGACCTGGAAGGGTCCAGCTATGAAAGTATCTGTCCACCACAGACCTGGAAGGGTCCAGCTATGAAAGTATCTGTCCACCATAGACCTGATAAGGGTCTAGCTATGAAAGTATCTGTCCACCACAGACCTGGAAGGGTCCAGCTATGAAAGTATCTGTCCACCATAGACCTGATAAGGATCCAGCTATGAAAGTATCTGTCCACCATAGACCTGGAAGGGTCCAGCTATGAAAGTATCTGTCCACCACAGACCTGGAAGGGTCCAGCTATGAAAGTATCTGTCCACCATAGACCTGATAAGGGTCCAGCTATGAAAGTATCTGTCCACCATAGACCTGGAAGGGTCCAGCTATGAAAGTATCTGTCCACCATAGACCTGATAAGGGTCCAGCTATGAAAGTATCTGTCCACGATAGAACTGATAAGGGTCCAGCTGTGAAAGTATCTGTCCACCATAGACCTGATAAGGGTCCAGCTATGAAAGTATCTGTCCACCATTGACCTGGAAGGGTCCAGCTGTGAAAGTATCTGTCCACCACAGACCTGGTAAGGGTCTAGCTATGCAAGTATTTGTCAACCATACACCTGATAAGGGTCTAGCTGGGGTTATAAAGAACTCATAGGTCTATGATAAAAAGATAAATAACTCAACTTAAAAATGGACAGGTATTTGAATAGACATTTTTTCAAAGGAGATGTATGAGCAGCCAAAAGTACCGGAAATGATGCTCAACATCATTAACCATCGGGGAAATGCAAATGAAAGCCACAATGAAATCCCACTTCACATTCACTAAGGTGCCTAGTAATAAAAAAGATAGTAGGCGTAAGTGAGAACCTGGAGAAACTGAAACCTTTAACACACTGCTGGTGGGAAAACACAGAGGGAGCAGATGCTTTGGAAATCAGGCAGCTATTAGGGAAAACGTTTCAGTCACCACGCCACAGCATTTGTGCTCCAGAGAAACGGGAACATATGTCCCACAAAGACTTGTACAGAAGCCTTCACAGCAGCATTACTGAGGAGCCAAAAATGCAAACAGCCCACATGCTCACTAACTGGTAAAAGTTAAGTAAACAAAATGTGCGTGCATGCGTGCGTGCGTGTGTGTGTGTGTGTATGTATGTATGTATATATATATATATATATATATATATATATATATCCCTAAATGGAATAGTATTCAGCAGTAAAAAGAATGAAATCTTGATTCATGCTATGACACGAATCTTGAAAACATTATGCTAAGAAGCCAGACACACAAAAGGCCACATGTTGTATGATCCCGTTTACAGGAAATATCCAAACATGCAAATCCATAGAGCCAGAGAGGAGGGTAACGGTTGGGGGAGGGAATGGGGAGTGGAGCGTGACTGCTAACGGAGGCCGATTTCTTTTAGGGACAATGAGAATGCTCTGGGATTCGTGGTAATGGAGGCGCAATTTTAAAAATATATCACAAACCACCAAATTCCACACTTACAGAAGGGCTAATTGTTTTCCAAAAAATATTTATGTTTATCTGGCTGCTGGGCTCTCAGCTGCAGCACGCGGGATCTTCCGTCTTCACTGTGGCACGCAGGATCTTTTAGCTGCAGCCTGTGAATTCCTAGCTTCAGCACGTGGGATCTAGTTCCCTGATCTGGGGCCCTGCCCTGGGAGCTGGGAGTCTTGGCCGCTGGACCACCACGAAGTCCCAAAGAATGAATTTTAATGCATGTGCATTATATCTCAACTTTTTTAAACTAGCAAAATTAATTTTTTTAAAAAGAGAGAGAATACCACAACCAGGATAACACTGATATTGGCTCAACCTACAAATCTTACTCAGATTTCCCTAATTTCCTCTTACTTCCTAATTTCCTCTGTACTTCCCCATATCCTTCCACAAAGGATTTAGCAATTATCCAAGAATGTACATCACTGTTTAAAAGCAGTAAAGCCCCCACAATGATAACCTCATACTCAGGGTTGGAGTCACAACCCACGATTCTCATTGTAAAAATGAGGTGTTATAAAAATTGCCCTTGGTATATAATTCTAGAGAATTATTATCATAACACAAAAGGGTATTATGTATTTATTTGTATTTTACTCAACACAACTTATCCGTATTTCACGGTTTTAACGTAACAACGCAAATCTCTGCTGTTCTTTCCTGGCTTTTAACCAAGAGGGGCTCTTATTTCACCTGAATTAAGGAGACTTACAGTCTGCTTTTCCTTGTTAATGTCTCATTTTAAGAAGTTTGGATTGCTGCCTCCCAAGCCATCAGAAATATCCCTTTATATAGGGATGTGGAATCTTTCATCCAATGGATGCACCATAATTCCGTTAACCACCCCCTTACTGCTGGACGTTTAGGATGTTTCCATGTTTCCAAGTTTCTTGCGGCAAAGTGCTGCAGCGAGCAACTTAATTTCTTCTTCTGGATGATTTCCTCCGGACAAGGGGTGGAGTTACTGGTTAAAGACTTGCCGCATCTTTCTGACTCCTGCCTCATTTCCCGACGGCGCAAGACCCGCGGCCCCCGGCCCCCTGCGGCCCCCGCCCGCGGCCCCGGCCCTCGCAGAGCCAGCCCGCGGGGGCGCGGCCGTGCGCTGCCCCAGGTCCCCGCGCCCCGGGGGCCCCGCCGGCGCCCGGACTCACCTGCGCTCGCGCCCTCGGGCCAGCGCGCGTGCTCACCTCGGCCTCGGGGTGCGCTCCCGGCTCCGCGGGGGTGGGCCCGGGCGACGCCTGTGTCCCCTGCGCGTCCCTGCCCGCCCCCAGCGCCCGGCGGCGCGTGCAGCGGGCGCTCGACCGGTGCCCGCGGGTTTCAGGAGCGGGCCGCCGCGGCCGCGCCGGCCTCCAGCCGCTTCCGACAGGGCCCCGCCGCCGAGCCGCGCCCCCGACATCGCGCGCCGGGCGGCGGGAGTCCGGGCACGCGGCGCCTGCACAGCGCCCACTCTGCGCCGCCGCTGCCCGGCGCGGGCGCGAGGGGCAGGCACCGCGCCGGGCAGCGTGTGCGGCAGGGGCCGGGGCGCCGCCAGCGCGCAGGGCGCGGCCGGCGGGCGGCGAGGCCAGATCCGGGGCCCGGGCAGCGCGCGGCTGCGGCCTCGCCCCCGAAGCGCCCGCTCGGACTCCCGCCGGGCTCAGCGAGGCGGGGCCGGCGGCGCTGACAGGAGGGCGTGGGGCCCGCAGGCCGGGGCCCGGCCGCGCGCAGCCGCGACGGGGTGGACGCCTCTCGCGGAGCGCGGCCCGGTGCGCCTGCGCCGAGCGCGGAGCGCGGCCCGGGTGCGCGTGCGCCGAGCGCGGAGCGCGCCTGCGCGCAGCGCCGGGCGACGTGGCCGGCCGGAAGCAGCCCGAGCGGAACCGCCGCCGCAGGCTGCCGCCTCCGTCCTTGGCTGCCGCTTGGCTCCCGAAGCGACATCGCCATGCTGAAGAAATTCGACAAGAAGGACGAGGAGTCGGGTGAGAGGGCCGAGGCCCTGGGGGCCGGACTCGCGCGCAAGCCCTCCGCGCCCTCCCCGGGAGGCTTCCTAGCGGACCTCCGTCTGGACGCGAGGCCCCGGGAGGCCCCGGGGACTTGCGCGAAGGTGCAGCGCCCATCCGCGGGCGGCCCCGGAGAGCCCGAGCGAGCTCCGCTGCCCCTCACCCGGCAGCTCGGGCCACGACTCGCTGGGTGACCTTGCGCGGGGCTGCGCCTCTGGCTTCTGCTTCCCCGCCTGTCAGGGGAGGGGGCCAGACCCGGTGGTCCTCTAGGGAGTACCTGGGGCTGCGCCCGTGCTGGGGCGTCCTAGTCGGTAGTGCCCGGATCGGTGCTTGAGAACCCTGACTCCGATTCATTTACCCAGCAGACGTTTCGAGGTCCCGGTGCGTGCCAGGTTGCACTGCGCCCTGACTCCGCAGCAGAGCTAGTGAGACGCGCTCGCGAGCAAGCTAGGAATATAAGAATGGTCGCAGCGGAGCGGGAGGGAGCAGACGCCAGTCAGACACTCGAGTGTGTCATTGATCACAAGTGTGATTTCTGCTGTGTGCAGAAGCCCGAGTCACTGGAGATGGCGGTCCCTCACGCACAGGGGCTCAGCTAGGCACCAGCTGCATAAATGAATGAAGGACGCATAAATGAAATGAACGGCCACTCTGAGAGGCACACGAGCCCTGTACCAGGGCTGCTGGGTGAGCCAGTTAGGGGGTGGGGCAGGGGAGCTCCCTGGAGGAGGCTGGCTGGATCTACTGGCAGCCTGTAGAGCTCTGACTGCTGTTCAGAGCAGCTGGAGCTTGAATCTCCGAGCCACCGGGACGTCTTTCTCCACTGTCTACATTTGGGAGACTTTTGAAATTCAGGGTCACGACCTCTGCTCAGTCCCGTCTCTTCTCTCCTGGAAGGTGGAGGCTGCAACCCGTTCCAGCACCTCGAGAAGAGCGCGGTGCTGCAGGAGGCAAGTGTCCTTTGCTCCCCTGGGTCTTCCACTGAGAATGTTCACAGTCAGTGTGATCGGAACGCCAGCACATTCAGAGCGCTGGTTCGTAGGACATTAGGGGAGAGAGCGGTCTGTGGAAAGATGGGGAATTCATCATGCTGATCCTTTCCTTCGTCTTTGTCTCTCCTGCCAGTTAGTTAATCAGCTCTGCGGGCTTCTCTGGTGGCCCAGTGGGCAGGGCTCTGCGCTTGCACTCCCGGGGGCACGGGCTCCAGCCCTGTTTGCGGAACTAAGATCCTGCGTGCAGGCCACGCGGTGGCCCACCCCCAAAAGCCTTTACTAAGTGTTCATTGGTCTCTAAGTCAGCACATCTCCAGGTAACGTCTAGGCAGGATCTCAGGAGTTGTTAATAGATGAATTAAAAAAAAAAAAAAGGAAAACAAAGCTCCTTTCTTGGAAAATAAGGTAGGACAAGTGTATTTCTTTATCCTGGGCCTGCTCAGATCTCTGATGTGCTTGAGGACAGTCATGGAAGGGAAATAAACTCAGCAGAAGGTAAATGTCCTTGGTCACTTCTTCTCAGGCCCGTGTGTTTAACGAAACGCCCATCAACCCTCGGAAATGTGCCCACATCCTCACCAAGATCCTTTACCTCATAAACCAGGTAACAGGGTGAGGCTTGGGGGTGCGGAAACGGTACTGGGGTGTGCTGGGGGCAGGGGCACAGCCCCTGTGTGGTTGCAGCCAGCGGCCCATCTCTGGGTGCCCTCAGGGCCCACTCTGAGGTGCTGCCCGTGATACAGTCTCTGCCGGGTCTGAGGCTCCGACCTGGGCTGTCTGAGCAGGAAGAGCCTTCCGGCCTTTCTGTCCCAAGCTGAGGCTTCTTTCTGAATTGAAACAGGGGGAGCACCTGGGGACCACGGAAGCGACCGAGGCCTTCTTCGCCATGACCAAACTCTTTCAGTCCAATGACGTAAGTGCCGCCACCCCTGCCCTCCCCTGGGGGACAGCTCTCAGGGTGGCGGGGGCCCCCGTCAGTGGCTGCCCCTGTGTCAGGCTGAGCCAGGGGTCACGGGGCTTTCTCCTCTCCTGCCCAGCCCACCCTCCGTCGGATGTGCTACTTGACCATCAAGGAGATGTCGTGCGTCGCAGAGGATGTCATCATCGTGACCAGCAGGCGAGTCCCGGGCCCCTGATGGCCGCACCCACGCCAAGCCCGCCGCTCAGTCCTCGGCCACGTGTTGCCAGCGCCCTCGCCTCCTTTCCTCTCTCCTTGCCCTTTCCTTCAGTTACTCTGCCCGGCCATGGCGCCTCCAGGGTGGGCGGTTCTGCTTGTAATTCTCTGGCCTGGACTTAAGGCACAAACCGTCCCTTCTCTGCTTCCTCTTGGTCTGCTGAGGCAGCCCGGAGCTTCCATGGCGACTCCAGCTCTTCCTGACGGGCCCGGGAAGAGGGGACAGGGGGGCAGCGGGGTGCACAAAGCCCACAGGCAGGCTTTCCCACGAAGGACTGCTGTGCTCAGGAAGCATTCGGCTCGGGCCGTCCCTGGGCTCCATTCGCTTGCTTCTCCTCGACGCCGTTTGGGGGTTTGCTACACACACGTGTGTAGGTTCACTTAGAGTGGCAGACACGGCTTCCGCAGCCCCAGAGCTTCCCGGAGGTAACCCCACAGGCCGGCACTGGGGGCTGTGACGGCGGCGAGAGCAGGCCAGGAGGACTGGCAGCTTGAATCTGGGTCAGAAAAGGCCTCCTGGAACCGGGAGGAGTGGAGTCCTGCAGGGCAAGGCAGGCAGAGCAGGCGGGGTGGGGGAGTCCGGGGGCTTCTCGGCGACCCCTCGACAGGGACAGCAGCAGGAAGCCCCGCCCGGGGAGATGGCCGTCGGAGCAGGGCAGCGACCTGGGCCGTGTGGCGTTTCATGGAGACCTCTTGACGGAGGGTTAAAAGCCCAGAGTGGACACCCGTTGATAATGGCGACCGGCCTGCTGAGCCGGCTGCGGTGGGTGGGGCGTGGGAGCAGGCCCGGCCCCCGCGTGAGGCCTGCGCCGTGTCCCCGCAGCCTGACCAAGGACATGACCGGCAAGGAGGACAGCTACCGGGGCCCGGCCGTACGCGCCCTCTGCCAGATCACCGACGTGAGTGCCCCGCTTGGGGAGGGGCGTGGGGCCCCCAGGGCGCGCACCTGCTCCCTCCTCCCGGGCCTCACCGCGCCACGTCCTGTCGCCTGTGCCCCTGCAGAGCACCATGCTGCAGGCCATCGAGCGCTACATGAAGCAGGCCATCGTGGACAAGGTGCCCAGCGTCTCCAGCTCCGCCCTTGTGTCTTCGCTGGTGTGTAGCCAGAGCTGGGGCCGGGCGGGGCTGGGGTGAGGGTCTAGGGCAGGGGCTGCTCTGGAGACTGAGGAGACATCAAAGATCGCTTTCTAAGGAAAACCAAAGCTGTGTGGCCCCAGTTGTGAGAGTCCCACCCCCTGCTCGGTGAAGAGCAGCCCAGGGAACTCTTGGTGTATTGAGGGCCCAGTTGGCTCCCTTGACAAACGTGCCCTGGGGTGACACGTTTTGGGGATTTGAGCCTGGCAGGAAGTTCGCCAGGGCAGGGGGAGTGAGGGTGGGCGCCCTCTTGGGGGACCCCGACAGCAGGGCGTCCTGCCCGCCCCGCTCAGCGTGCCCTGTGCCCCACAGCACCTGCTCAAGTGCAGCTTTGACGTGGTCAAGCGCTGGGTGAATGAGGCCCAGGAGGCCGCGTCCAGTGACAACATCATGGTCCAGGTGAGCCGCAAACGGGGCAGGGATGCTGAAAATACTCAGGCGCTGGCCAGCAGGATGGACTTTGACCACGGAGGTCCTGGTGGCCCCTGGCCAGAGCGGGCTTCAGTCCTTTTCTCTTGGTGGGGAGACTTGGGGGTTTGAGGAAAAGAATCCAGGGCATCTCTTGCAGGGAGAGTTGGCTCACAGACTTTATGGGCTCATGCTAAAATATCCACCTGGTTTAATAAGCAGCAAGTATTGTTTTGGGGGTGCGATGCCATCTGCCTGGTGCCTGGTGAGGGTTCATTGGGAGCCTCTGCCCTCCTGCCCAGACCTGCAGGCCCCCCCGTGTGGGCATCTGTTCCCTCTCCCCATGTCTTAGTGCTGGGTCTCGTTTCCAGGGCCCACTCTGGCCCCTCAAGCCCTCCAGGATCACAGAGGCTTCTTCGCACATAGAAGGGCCCAAGCGCCGCCCCTAGTAAGGACTCCGGAGGGCAGAGGGGATGCTCTATCTGCCTCCCCTCCCCCGCTAGCTTCGCAGCAGCAGCCATGCGTCCTGGGGCAGGGCTGGGGGCCAAGGGCCTGCTGTAAGGGTGCCCGTCTGCACAGCCTTTGACATGTCCTCAGCCCAGGCCGGCTCCTGCTTTCTATTTCCCGTCGGAGACACCTGGTCTCCAGTTCCTCCATCTGCGTGGCACCTGGCGGGGTCCAGGGACGGAGGCCTGCAGTCCCAGGTGGCTCGGTGGGCATGGCCCACACCCGGGCTCCGTGTGCACCCCAGAGGCGGAGAGCGGGCCACGTGGCCTCAGGCCTCACTCGCCCTGCTCTGCAACCCCCCAGTACCACGCACTGGGGCTCCTCTACCACGTGCGGAAGAACGACCGCCTGGCTGTCAGCAAGATGATCAGCAAGTTCACGCGGCACGGCCTCAAATCCCCCTTCGCCTATTGCATGATGATCCGCGTGGCCAGCCGGCAGCTGGAGGACGAGGACGGCAGGTAGTGGCACCGCGCCCGCCACACGTCCCCCGAGCCCTCGCCCGAGCCCCGGGCGGCCCCCCAGCGTCCTCTTGCCGCCTGTCGTTGCAGCCGTGACAGCCCGCTGTTCGACTTCATCGAGAGCTGCCTGCGCAATAAGCACGAGATGGTGGTGTACGAGGCCGCCTCGGCCATTGTCAACCTGCCCGGGTGCAGCGCCAAGGAGCTGGCCCCAGCTGTCTCAGGTGCCCAGGCCCCTCCCCACTGGCCAGCTCAGGTGCCCAAGCGCCCCCCCCGCCCGCCCTGTGCGGCTGGGTCTCCCAGGGGCGAGGCCCTGCCTGGGGGTGGACAGGTGTGCTCTCCTGAGTTGGAGTGGCCATGCCAGTTGGGGACTAGGTGAGGGGGGGATTTGGGTCTGAACAGTCTCCAAGCCCTGGTACCCGAACTCTGCCCCGTGCCCTGCCCCTCCCGGGGCCCCTGGGTTTCCTGGCTGCCGCGCAGGGGGCAGCCCTTCACCGGCGTCTGCCCCCACAGTGCTCCAGCTCTTCTGCAGCTCCCCGAAGGCCGCCCTCCGTTACGCTGCTGTCCGCACCCTCAACAAGGTGAGTTCCCAGTGGACAGGGTGGGGCTGGCCTTCCGACAGGGCTGGGGGAGGGGGCCTGGGCCCAGGAGACCTGCCTCCTGGTCCCCCACAGCAGGAGGCACAGCCTGGGCTGGCCTCTGTCCCCCAGGTGCCGGGATAAGCCCGCCTGAAGGGCCAGCAGACTGGCGTGGGCCGCCTGTGGCCTGTCCGCGTTGTCACCTCTCTGCTCCCGGACAGGTTGCCATGAAGCACCCGTCAGCGGTGACGGCCTGCAACCTGGACCTGGAGAACCTCGTGACGGACGCCAACCGCAGCATCGCCACGCTGGCTATCACCACCTTGCTCAAGACGGGCAGTGAGGGCAGCATCGACCGCCTCATGAAGCAGATCTCCTCCTTCATGTCTGAGATCTCGGACGAGTTCAAGGTCCACAGGCTGCGCCCGCAGCGGGCCGGGCTGAGGGCTGCCGCGGGGCCTCGCTCGGCGCTGTGCGAGGCTGGGAGCTCCAGGCCTGTCACGCCCTCTGTGCGCTGCGTCCTGTGCGGGGGCAGAGTCCGGCGAGGGGAGCAGAGCAGTGCGCACGCCCGGCCTGCTCTTGGAGCTCGCTTTCTGGGGGCGGGACCGTGGGAGCTGACTCCGGTGTGGATGGGATCGTCCCACATGCTGGTGCAGCGAGGAAACCCTCGGGGCAGCAGTTCCTGGGGAGCCACCCGGGAGGACCTGGGAAGGACCAGCCAGAGCGCGTGTGCGCTTGCCCTGAGCTCTGAGTAGGGGGGACACCCACAATGTGGATCAGGGCCTTGGACTGCGGTGTTCGCTGCCCTGCCCGGGGGGCTCAGAGGTCCCCTCGGCCCCTGGCTTGCCGCGCCGCGGCCTGGCCCCAGGGACTGAGGAGCTGCCTGTGGGGCCGGGCCACGGCTCACGCCTGTCTCTGGCACAGGTCGTGGTCGTGCAGGCCATTAGTGCGCTGTGTCAGAAGTACCCCCGCAAGCACGCCGTGCTCATGAACTTCCTGTTCTCCATGCTGCGGGGAAGAGGTAAGAGTGGGTGGCCTGGCTGCTGGCTCCCGGGCGGGCGGGCCTGGATCCACCTGTTAGCGGGCTGGCTTCTGGTGCCCGCAGCCCCTTGGTTCCTTGTGCGCAGGCAGTGCGGCATGCCCGTCACTGCGGTCACAGTCGTAGCTGACCACGTGCCACCCTGCCCGTATAGACTCAGCAGATGCCTTGAGGCGATGCTTAAGCAGAAGGTGAATAACGGTCTGTCTGGTGTCATCTGGTATAGAAATATTCTAGCCATTGCGATTTTTCATAAAAAAATTTCCCACAAAAATCGGTCCTTGGTGCCGAAAAGGTTGGAGACCACTATCATAAAATACACACGACATAGAATTCCCCAAGGGCTTCCCTGGTGGCTCAGCTGGTGAAGACTCCGCCTGCAGTGCGGGAGACCTGGGTCGATCCCTGGGTCGGGAAGATCCCCTGGAGAAGGGATAGGCTACCCACTCCAGTATTCTGGCCTGGAGAATCCCGTGGACTGTGTAGTCCACGGGGTCGCAAAGACCGAGCGACTGTCACACTAGAATTCATCACCTTAACTGTTTGTAAACGTGTTTTGTTCAGTATTGTTGAAGACCTTCACACGGGAGTGAGGTTAACTTCCAGAACTTTCTCATCCTGCAAAACTGAACTCTGTTCCCGTTTAATGACAACCCCCTACTCTCTACCCCTCCAGCCTCTACACGGCCCATTCTTCCTTTGTTTCAAAGGTGGGAAGAAAATCAGGTCCCAGGGGTTTCTATTAAAGCGTCTGCAGTTAGTCCGGAATGGCCCCGGCGAGCATTCAGCCTGAGCCCTTAGTTTTTACACAGAAGGGAGGTGGCGGCGGGGGTGCCAGACCCTGGGCCGGGCTGCGCAGCGCCTGGTGCTCAGCTCTGTGCCGCGCTGGCCCGCAGGGCGGCTTCGAGTACAAGCGGGCCATCGTGGACTGCATCATCAGCATCATCGAGGAGAACGCGGAGAGCAAGGAGACGGGGCTGTCCCACCTGTGTGAGTTCATCGAGGACTGCGAGTTCACCGTGCTGGCTACGCGCATCCTGCACCTGCTGGGCCAGGAGGGGCCCAAGACCAGCAACCCCTCCAAGTACATCCGCTTCATCTACAACCGCGTGGTGCTGGAGCACGCGGAGGTCCGCGCAGGTGCGTGGGCGCGGGCTGCGGGCGGCCCGGCGGGCGCCCGGCCTCGGGCCCCCCTCAGCTGCGCTTCCGCTCCACTGTGCGCGGTCGTGTGCCTTTCTCCTTCTTTCTTCTTGGTGTTTCGTCTTTCTTTTCACAGCGGCTTGCTTGAGGTGGGACTCGCGCAGCACACTCTGTTCAGTGCGCGTGCACTTCCATGTGCAGCCATCCGACCCTTGTTTACTTAGACTTACTGCCGTCTCCTCGCTTGCCTGCTCTGCAGGTCTTGCTTCCTCAGTTGTAGCTCATTCTCTCCCCATTTGCGGTCAGGTGATGCTTCGCTGCCTCTGAGGCCGTTAGGATTCAGAGATCGCGGCCGCTCGCGTGGCCCCCTGGTGGTCAGGAGCGGAGAAGGGCTGCTGGGCCCGAGGACAGGGCCGCCTCCTGGGGAGAAGCAAGGCCTGGAGGCTGCTTGTCGTGGGGTGTTGGGTTGGGCCTGTGGCTGAGGGCGCTCAACCCGGCCGGCCTGCTCCGAGCCCTGGCCTGAGCCGTGTTTGCCTCGTGCCCACAGGCGCCGTGAGTGCTCTCGCCAAGTTCGGGGCACAGAACGAAGAGATGCTGCCCAGTATCCTGGTGCTGCTGAAGAGGTGCGTGCGCAGTCCCCGGCCGGCGGCTGCCCCCCGTCTCTGTAGCTGGAAAGGGGAGAAAGGTGCACAGCTACTGATGGTGGAAAACAGTGGAAACCTAGGAACGCGCAAAACATGGTCCAGTGCAGAAGCCCCTCTGCCTGGGTGTTAGTGTGGGGTGTTTTCTGTTTAAGAAACAGCTTTACTGAGCTATAACTCGGGACCCACACAGTGTCCCCATCTTAAATGCACACACAGTGGGTTTGTTACATTCAGAGTTGTTTAACCATTACCGCCGTCTAAGTTGAGAACTTTTCTCTTGACCACGCTGTTGTGGCTTCGGGATCTTCGTTCCCTGAGTGGGGATCGAACCTGGGCCCTCTGTGGTGGAAGCAAAGAGTCCCAGCCACTCGACCACCAGGGAATTCTCGAAAACACTTCTGCCACCCCAGAGAAACCATGTGCCAGCGAGTAGTCGAGCCCCGCCCCAGCCCCGCCCCACCCCTCGCTTGCCCTCCACCTCCGGATTTGCCTTTGCCTGTGCCGACTTGTCAAGCCCTGCAGGTGTTCCACGAGGCGCCTCTCGCGAGTCCGGCTCCATGGGTTTTCCAGGGCTCACCCGCGTAGTCGCATGTGCCAGCACCTCATGCCTTTAATGGGCAGGTGCCCCTGCGTGGCGTGGAGAGCCCTCAAGTTTTTATCTGGCCACCGGTCGGGAGGCGTCTGGGTCATTCCTGGTTCATGGCTGGCGTGATTCGCGCTGCTGAACATCCGTGAGCGAGTCTATGTGACTTGCTGGGGTGTGCACCCAGGAGGGCAATTGCGGAGTCATGTTCAAGTCTTTTTGACCCATGCTGTGGGACACAGGCGGGTGGCTCCCTCCCTGGGTGGGGTCTGGGAGAGGGTCCTGGGAGAGTATTGCCACCGCTGTGCCTCTGATACCCAGGCACCGCATCTAGTGATTGGGTGGAAGCTGCCTGCCCTCTGCTGGGGCCCTGTAGTGCCCCCTACCCCACATGGGCCCCTGTCAGGTGCTCCGTGTTGTGGCCACAGGTGTGTGATGGACGATGACAACGAGGTCAGGGACCGGGCCACCTTCTACC
This sequence comes from Nanger dama, assembly GCA_917880005.1. NCBI lineage: Eukaryota > Metazoa > Chordata > Mammalia > Artiodactyla > Bovidae > Nanger > Nanger dama. The sequence continues at coordinate 1,579,747 of CAKJTW010000016.1, read as the reverse complement.
TCAACGTCCTGGAGCAGAAGCAGAAGGCCCTCAACGCAGGCTATATCCTGAACGGTGAGTCCTCGCCCGACTACTCCCCTTCCCGGGCGGCGTGCCCTCCACTGGACTCCCCTGGCAACTGCAGGCCCTCGCTGTCATCTCAGGAGGCCCGGGGCCCCAGGGTGGGACTAGCCCAGAGAGCTGAACCTCTCGCCCGTCACACGGATCTGCCGAGCACTCCCCCGTGTCCAAGCCCCTGTCCCCTGTCCATTTGCTCCTCACAGCAGTCCTGCAGAGGAGGGTGTGCTGCGAAGTCGGGGCTCGGCGGCCTTGCTGGCTTCCTCAGGGTCCTACAGCCTTGGCCCCCGGTCCCCGTCTCGCTCTGGCCCCTAGGTCTGACCGTGTCCATCCCGGGTCTGGAGAGGGCGCTGCAGCAGTACACTCTGGAGCCATCGGAGAAGCCCTTCGACCTCAAGTCTGTGCCCCTGGCCACCGCGCCCCTGGCGGAGCCGAGGACAGGTGAGGTGTGCCTGCGCCCCTCCGGCCCTCGGCCCAGGCCTCCTCGGGAGGGCCTGCCTGGCGCGCAGGCCGCCGCAGGTGCCCAGGGTAGCAGGGGCTATGCTGGGTGGAGGGAGTTGCCCCGCCTGCCTCTGGCCCTGGAGAGGAAGCCACCTGCGCGCAGAGACTCGCGCTGTCTCCTGCGCCCGCGCACCTCACGCTGGGAGGAGGAGACCGCGCTTCTGAGTAATGGCGCTGTGGTCGACCTGCCCTGGCCATCTCTGAGCTAAGCGTGCTTGTCCTTGCAGAAAGCACCCCAGTCACCGCCGCCAAGCAGCCCGAGAAGGTGGCTGCCACCCGGCAGGAGATCTTCCAGGGTGAGTGAGGGGGCTTGCAGGCTGCAGCGCCTCTTCCCCCAGGAGCCGAGATCAGGTCTCCCCTGCGTGCTGGCTCTGAGAGTGTGTAGACAGCACACAGTGGAGGCTGTTGCATCCATTTGGCATCTGAGGATTTGGATGTTCAGAGAGACAAGGTGATTTGCCCCAGTTTGCACAGCACCAAGGGGAGGGCGGAAAGAATTGAAGTCCAGCCCAGCTGGCTCAGAGCCGCCTGGGCCTTGTTCTGAGTGCTGCAAGCCCTGGGCCCAGTCGGTTCGGGATGTCTGGTGCCACTCAGCGGAGCTGAGGGCATGACCCAGTCCTGCATCTCGGGCTCCAGATGTGCTCCGGCCACCTTGTCTGGCAGGGTTTGGTGAGGATCCCGTCTGTCCCTCTGCTCCTGCACTTCTAAGGGGAGAGGCTGTGTGTCTAGTTGGCAGACCACGTTGTCCACCAACTTCCTGCTTTCGAGGCCCAGCAGCGGCCTCCCATCCTGGGTGGCCCCAGCCCCACGCCCGAGTCGCCTCCTCTCCTGTCGTCCTGCGTGCCCTCGCGGCTTCTGTGCTCTGTTTTCTGTCCCTCACTGCACTGGTGCCTGCCTCCTCATAGCAGGCTCCCGATGGCTGGGATTCAAGTCTGCCTTGTCCTTCCCACTCCTGCACCTGTCTTCCACCAGCACGCCATCTCTCAGGTGTGGCTGCACCGGGACCCTGAGCTGGCTGGCGTCGCTCTCCCTGCAGGCTTTTCCCGTGTTTTCCTTCCCTCTTGCTGACAGCAGAGATCAGCACGAACTTTGTGGTTTCACTCAACGCTGCTCCACCCCCTTGTCCTGAGGTCTGAGTTCAGCCTCGTTATGGGGGAAAGAGCAGAATAATAATGATGCTGCCTGCCTTCTCCCTCTGTCCCTGAAATCCTACTAAGTCTAGAACAGAGGATCACACTGCCTCAGGCAGAGCTCTTTTCCACGTGGAGGTCAGTGTAACCAGGAAGACGAGTGATGAATCTTGACTAGTGGTCCTCAGGCATCCGTGTGCGTCCGAGTCACGAGGGGAAGCTTGTTTGAGATGCAGGATGGGGGGTCTCTGACGGGCAGGTTTGGGGGCCTGAGCATCTGCACCGTCGCCATGCCCACAGCCCCGGGTATTTTTGGAGCGGTGACTCCTGAGCACAGCTAGGGGAGCAGGGCCGGCTGCCAGTGCCTCGTTCTCCCAGGCGCGCCAGGGCCGGAAGCTGGCCTGCCCCAGACGCCCGCCCGGCCACTCTGAGCTGGGCGTTCTGTAACACTCTCAATCTGCCCCCTCTCCTTTGGGGCCACTTGTCCCGACAGCCACGTGTCTGAGGGCAGTCTGTCCTTCTGCCTGCTTCCGTGGCCAGCAGCGTTTGCTTCTTCTTTGTCTTTCCCTGTCTCCCTCTTCTGAGCACCCTTGCTGAGCTTCTAAGCTTGAGGGAGTCTCTGGATGGATGAGGCCGGGCCGTGGGCCTGACGTCCATCGGTCGGTCTGGCGTCCCATGTGGGACGGCGTGGAGGGCGTGCTCGGGTGTGTCGGGGAACTGGGAGTGAGGGGCCCGAGGACTGATCAGAGAACCCGCTGAGCCGCTGGGTGAACGCGCGGCCTATGGGTTTCAGGAGCAGCTGGCGGCCGTGCCCGAGTTCCAGGGGCTGGGGCCCCTCTTCAAGTCCTCGCCCGAGCCGGTGGCCCTCACCGAGTCGGAGACAGAGTATGTCGTCCGCTGCACAAAGCACACCTTCACTGGCCACATGGTCTTCCAGGTGAGCGGGGCCCTCCGGGGCCCTGGCGCCCCCACGCCGCGTGGCGGGAGCCTGGTGCGATGCCGGCTCTGCCTCCAGCAACTGTGTGTCGAGTCCTTGACTCAGGGCCTGTGCGGCTCCCGCGTGTCCACGTGGAGACGAGGGGGTCTGGGCAGGGGGCCTGGGTCGGGAGTCAGGCTGGCCCTGGGCTGAGAGGCAGGGCTCCCGACGCCTCCTCTGCAGCTCGGGGCCCCCACCCCCCAGCTCAGCATCTCAGCCCCTCTGCTCCCTGGTCCAGTTTGACTGCATGAACACGCTCAACGACCAGACCCTGGAGAACGTCACGGTGCAGATGGAGCCCACGGAGGCCTACGAGGTGCTGTGTTACGTGCCCGCCCGGAGCCTGCCCTACAACCAGCCCGGCACCTGCTACACGCTGGTGGCCCTGCCCAAGGAGGACCCCACGGCGGGTGAGCCCCCGGCCTCCCGGCAGCCCCTGGGTCAGGCTGGGGAGGGGCGGCCTGTGCGCCAGCTGTTCGTTCCCAGTCAGAGCTTCAGCTCCTCGAGGTTGGTCCAGAGCGGAAGGCCAGCCCGCCCCTGGGGCTTTGCACACAGCAGCTCATCTCCTCCTCACACACCCTTCGGGGCAGCACTGCTCTCTCTGTCTTAGAGGGCCACCGAGATGGGGTAAACAGTTTGCCTGAATTCACCAGCCTGAGAGGCCGAGCCCTGGTCCTCAGGCAGGACTCTGTCTTGGCTGTGAAGGAGCCAGAGAGAGGCACACACGTGACCGTCTGAGTCCACTCCTCCCAAAGAGACAGAGGCTTTCCGGGCCTGGGGTGGTGGGCCTGGGCGGCATGTGGGCATGGCCAGCCTGGAAGCGTCTCTGCCCCCCTTGCTCCTCTTTCCTCATGAGGGGAGCTCCTCAGGCTCCTGCCTGAAGGCGCTCCTGCCTCCCCACGCCACTGCCCTCGGTCCAGACCCGCGGGCAGGCCTGGGCCGCTGGCGCGGCTGAGGCCTGGAGGACAGGCTGTGGCCGCCCGCCTGCAGAGCCCCCCACGACAGCGTGCCTCCCCTCCCACAGTGGCCTGCACGTTCAGCTGCATGATGAAGTTCACCGTCAAGGACTGCGACCCCACCACCGGGGAGGCGGACGACGAGGGCTACGAGGATGAGTACGTGGTAAGCGAAGTACACGCCGACAGGAAGGCATTCACGCAGCCCTTGGGGTTGGCTGCGGGAGAGAAGCATTTCTGATGTCATTACGTGCGTTACAGATCTTGCTGGGTTCACTTAGAACCAGGGTGTGATTTCCCGTCAGTACAAATACTTCATAAACACAAGTCTTAATGACTTTAAAATACTCCCTTCTATTGACATATCCCAGTTCACCTCACTTTGTATTCCATTAACATTGGGCATTTGTGATTCCAAATTCTCACTGTTTTTAAGTGCTACATTAAACACCCCTTTCAGTATAAATTTGTACCTGTGTTTCAGAGCTGTCTTCTTGTGACTAGAAATAGAATAATTAAAAAACATTTTTTAGACTATTTCCACAAGTGGGATAATCGGGTCAAAGACGCGGGACGGTTTCAAGGTTCTTTGGTTCCTGCTGTCAGTCGCTTTCTAGAGAAACGGGGTCAGCATGCATCTGTCAGCAACCTTCTGATGCAGAGATGCTCCTTCCAGCTCCACCTCATGGGGCTAGCGTGGAGCCGAGGGCAGGGTCATTCTCGATTTGCCCCGGGCGCTGTGGCTGCATGCCGTCCGAGTGCAGATGCCGTCCGAGTGCAGACCCTGACAGGCAGCCTGGGATGGAGGCTGCCAGAGCCCTCGTAGCCGGAGGGGCATTCGCTGGAGCACACCCGATGAGCACGTGTGTCCTCCCGGGTCCAGGCCTCAGCCAGCAGTGAGCACAGCCAAGGCCAGGAGGGCTGGGTATAAGGCCCGGCTTCTGCCACAGAGGCTGCGTCGTACCTGTGACGCCCTCCCCGCACACGGGAGCGAGGGCTCAGCAGAGAGCTGCTGGCGAATGAGCGGGAGCCTTTCCACCCAGTCGGTCCAGGGTGCGCGTCCAGAGTGGGCCCGGCTGACTCGGGCGGCCTCTGAGCACTCATCGCCGCCCACCCCATTGAGTCAGGCACTGGTGGCTTCGGAGGGTGCACTCTCACAGCCGACACCCCAAGAGGAGGACGGTGGGCCCTCCACATCTGTGGGGTCTGCCTCTATGAATCCAACTAACAGATGGAAAATAGAGTGGGTTCCAGAAAATTCGCAAAAGCAGAACTTGAGCTTCTCACACAGGCAGCTATTTACTTAGCGTTTGCACTGAATTTACATCTGTCTCCTTAACACTTGCATCATGTCAGGTATTAAAGATAATTGAGGCGGCGCAGAGTATAAGGAAAGCGTGTGTAGCTTACATGCAAATACGGCAGTGCTCCACGTAAAGGACTGGAGCCTCCGGAGTTCGGTGCCTGAGGGCGCGTCCCACTGAGGGGCCACCACCTGGCCGTGAGAGCGGAGGACAGGCCGCCAGGCCGCTGGGGCCCGGCTGGAGCGCCGTGCTCGGAGCCTGCGCAGTGGGAAGGGTGGGTGGGCAGAGCGGAGCGGAGGCTCTCGGCCCTGTCTCCCTGGAGCTGTGTGCTCAGGCCCCCTGTCACCCCCCAGCTGGAGGATTTGGAAGTCACGATAGCGGATCACATCCAGAAGGTTATGAAGCTGAACTTCGAGGCAGCCTGGGACGAGGTGGGGGATGAGTTCCAGAAGGAGGAGACGTTTACTTTGTCCACCATCAAGACACTCGAGGGTAAATGCTGGGGGTGTCGGTTCTGGTTTGCCTGCCTTTCAAGACCCTTGGCCACTGTTGAAGTCTTCCTCCTCCTCCCCATCCCCGCCCCCCATCCCCCAAAGGTCCAGGGCCAAGTCTAGAGCATATATTTCAGATACGTAAAATAATAGAAAAGTCGCTCAGTAGTGTCTTGACGCTTTGTGACCCATGAATGATACAGTCCACGGAATTCTCCAGACCAGAATACTGGAGTGGATAGTCTTTCCCTTCTCCAGGGGATCTTCCCAGCCCAGGGATTGAAGCCAGGTCTCCCACACTACAGGCGGATTCTTTACCAGCTGAGCCACAGGGAGAGTCCAGATGCTGCTTGGTTAACCGCTGTGCACAGTGGGATCTGGGGCTGGGGGGTGGTGATGGCGCAAAGTGGAGATGAGGCAAGTGGGCTAATAGCTCTGGGGCTTCTCCCCGCAGAGGCTGTGGGCAATATCGTCAGGTTCTTAGGGATGCACCCTTGTGAGCGGTCTGACAAAGTGCCGGACAACAAGAACACGCACACGCTGCTCCTGGCCGGTAAGTGGCGTTTCTCGTGGGAAGGGCCTGGGTGCCCCTGGGGACCTGGGGCTTTAGAGCTCACAGCGCTGAACATCACAAGGTTTGAGAAGGCCCGCTAGCGCCGTCCTCCCCAGCGCTTGGTGCCAGTCAGTGTCCCTGCCCACGGGCAGCCAGTGAGCTACTGCACAGGACGCCAGGCACCTCCCTGTGACCCTGAGGCCGTGAGAGCGAGTGTGCGTGCGGCCCCGTGCAGAGTCAGACAGCCACATGCAGACGGCGGGCACGCTGCTTTGCACTTGGGTGTCCACTTCACCGTGCGTCTTGGAGAGCTTCCTCTTTTTCTTTCTTTAATACGAAATTTACCAGTGTAGTGTTTTTTACGTCAGTTCAGCGGCATTAAGTACATTCCCGCTGTTTTGCAACTATCACCATCATCCACCTCCAGAACTTCCCCGTCTTCCCAGACCGAGCTCTCGTCGCTTCTCGTGGCTATTGTCTCACTGAGCCGGCACGCGGACTGAGGGACACCTAGGTGGTTCTCGTGTTCTGCCGTTACAAACTGTGCTGCAGGAGATAATCCTGTACACACGTGTCTACTTAGACACTTTATTTTGGATGTGTTCTCTCTGGGTATTTGTAGGGTAAGTTTCCCAAGGCTTTACCAGGTCAAAGTGCATTTTTCATCTCGGTAAATATCTCCAGTCGCCTTCCATAGGGATCGTATGCCTCCTTTCCCACACTTCCAACCAGGCAGTGTGTTCTCAGCCTGTATGGTCTGTGCCAGGCGTGTTAATGGTGTTCGTGTGGTCTCACTTTGCGTACCTTGTATACTGAATGACGCTCAGCATTTCCTCAGATGCGAAGTGCCATAGTTGTTTTCATATCCTTTGATATGAAACAGCATATGTATTTTATTTATATATATTTTCCCACTGAGTTGGTTATTCTTTTCTAATAGGAATGGGATTTTTAAGCACTTCTGGAAATTTTCAAACTTACACACACGGAACCCCCATGTACTCCTCCTCCAGTGGTAGCCACGAGCATCTCTACTCAGAGGCGTTCTCCACCCTCAGATTATTTTAGAGCAAACCCCATACGTAGCTATTTCGTATGTAAATGTTTCTGACCCATTGGTTCTCCAGAAGCTAATGAGGCAATGCGCTTGCTGCACCTGGGACTGTGAGTGAAGGGGACATTCTGTTTTCTGAGTGTTTATAAACAGGGCTAGGAAGTGGCTCTGCTCCAGTGCCCCGCTCGCAGCTGGCCGCCCCGAGCCCGCAGTGCGGCAGCCCCATCCCCTGGGCTTTGCAGACGCCTGCACTGTGACTTTGCCGTGGTGGGGCTGTCCCTCGGTCTGTGGGCTTCGATGCGGTGTGAGCACCTCGGTGATGTCACCATACACGCACAGTCGTTCATCTGGGCTTGGCGGCAGCGTGACGTGCAGACTGACCTCTGCCAAGGTCACTGAAGACGCTGCAGCTCAGAGAGGTGCAGTGGCGTGCCCAGCGCCTCACACAGCTCCCCGTCTCACCCCAGAGCTGCCTCTGCCAGCTGCGGCACGCCGCCCTCAGCCCAGCCCCGCAGCCCCCGTCGGCCTTACGCACCTGCCTTCTCTCCTCCCCTGCAGGTGTGTTCCGGGCGGCCATGACATCCTGGTGCGCTCCCGGCTGCTGCTTTTGGACACAGTCACTATGCAGGTGACCGCCAGAAGTTCGGAGGAGCTGCCCGTGGACATCGTCTTGGCATCTGTGGGCTGAGAGTCCAGCTTGCATCAGACCACGTCCTCCCCTTTCCCTGAACACTACGCGCAGGAGTCGCGCCTTCCTCCTGAACCCAGCGGAAGCTCCTTTCCAAGCCTGTGCATTGAAAAGCAATTAGGAATCACTGAGGGTTTTTGTTGTGTTTTTTGTTTTCTTAAATTGACCCCCCTCCCCCGCCCCCCAACCCCGCTGCTGACAGTGAAAACGGGGCATGATGTTAGCTCATCCTAGAACTTGCTGCCTTGCCTGCCAGGGAAGGGGCATTGCGAAGGAATAAAGTGCTTGCCCACCCAAGTCTGCCCCCTTCGGAACCGTCATCTTATCCCTGCAAGTAAATCAGCGCGTATTTATTGAATGCTACTTCTGCAGACTCGTGCTCAGGGGTCTGGCTTCCCTGCCGCCCGTAGCCTTTGCCACTGTACCTACAGGAGGCAGGGCCCTCTCCTGGCCTCTGCCCGTGCCCCCCACCCAGGAGCGGGAGCAGCACGGGTTTGCTGAGGGGATGACAGCAGTGGGTGGCAAAACCACCCTCCTGTAGGAGAGCGGTGCGGTCTGGGGGTCTGGGTGGGCCTAGTGCAAGGCCAGGTGGGGTCGGGGGCGCCCTCCTGCTGCTGGCCGAACAGCCCCACAGAGCGGGAAGGCCCTGGTTTCCGCAGCTGGGCTTTTAAACCCAGGTGTGGTGGTTTTGCCAATACATCTGTTTTGCCTATTTTTAAAAACCTTGGCGTCGACCGTTAAAGATTCGTATTTGGGGTGGGGGGTAAAGGTGGAGGCCTTAGGAAGTGTTCTGGTGCCCCCTGAAGTTTGAGTGACCTGTGATTCGTGGAATTTTCCTGATGGTTTTTCAAGTTTTGCCCCAAACCACGGGCAGTTAGAATGATTGCCAGGTAAAGACGGTGTTTTCTGATTTCACCCCCAAAGCGACCTGGGGCCCTGGCTCCCGCTGCGCGGAGCAGGGCCTGCAGGCCCCTGGGTTGCTTCGCCGGCTTCTCAGGACAGCCTGGACCTTCGGGCCCTTCCTGGCCCCTGCCCGAGGTTAGCCATGGGGGCAGTTCACCCCTCAGGGGCACGGCCAACACGGAGGACGTGGACGCCGAGACTGTCCGTCTCCTTGTCGGGCGCTTTCAGAAGAGCCGCGTTCCCGGGTAGTCAGTGCGGAAGTGGGTGCAGCGCGGGGCCGGGCGGCCGCCGGGGGCGGGGCCGGGCCTGTCACGGGGCGGGGCCGGGCCTGTCACGGGGCGGGGCCGGGCGGCCGCTGGAGGCGGGGCCGGGCGGCCGCCGGGGGCGGGGCCTGCGGGCGCGCAGGAGCGACGCGTGAGCTGCGGGTGAGACGCGGCGGGCGCGGGCAGCAGCGGGGCTCGGCACTCAGGGTCAGCGGTCCTGGAGCGGGAGGAGCGGGGGCTGGGGGCGGCGGCGCGGCGGAGCGAGAGGCGGCCCAGGCGGGGGGGCTCCCTTCTGTCGGCGGGCCGGGCCGGGCCGCGAGGCGGGCGGCGTCCCCGGGAGCCGGGCGCGCGGGCCGGGGTTGGGGCTGGGGAGAGGCGGGCCGCGTGGGGCGAGGCCCGAGTCCGACCTCCCCCGTCCCCGCGCGCAGGGCCCGCGGTGTGGGCGCCGAGGATGTGCGGCCGGACGTCGTGCCACCTGCCCAGGGAGGTCCTGGCCCGGGCCTGCGCCTACCGGGACCGGCAGGGCCACCAGAGGCTCCCGGAGTGGAGGGACCCCGACCGGTACTGCCCCTCGTACAACAAGAGCCCGCGGTCCAGCAGCCCGGTGCTCCTGTCCCGGCTGCACCTGGAGAAGGTGAGCGCCGACCTGACCTGGGTCACTTAGGTATCTTAAAGAAAAAAAGGAGCGGGGGGATCGCTCTGCTCCTTAGGAGTCCAGCTTATCAGACTCTCCGGGCTTAGGGCAGCGTTAAAACTAGTCTGCAACACCTCTGATGTTTCTTGAACGCTGAAGCTTCTACCCTTTCTGCTTGTTTTATCTGTAACTGAAGCTAGGAACAGAGGTGTTTGGTCTGGTATTCCAGAGTTTAATTGCTTTCTTTGTGTTTCTAGAATCTACGTCTGTAGTGCTGGAGTGGCCAATAATATGTAACGTTTTGCTTCCTAGCCTTGTCTCCTGAAAGGGGGGTGGTGTATGTATGCATGCAGTGTGGTAAAAATGCTCCATTCCGGAGAGTAATAGTTCTCCATGTCTCGGGCCTTTGAGTATCTCTGACATGCTTTAAAATCCTGCTTGTCTCCTCCTTCAGCTTGGTCTGTAACACGTGAGTCACTTCATGAAGTTGCTTGAACCCCTGCTGCTTACTTGTTTCTTTCTCAAGTTTTAGGCCCCACCAGGCAGCATGTAGGGACCGTGTCTGGCTGCCAGGGATTGAGCCTGCGCCCGCCGTAGTGGAAGCACAGAGTCTTAAGCACTGGGCCCCCGGAAGTCCCTGTGTTCCGCTCTTCAGAAGTGCTGTTTACATGGTGCTCAAAAGATTCATCTTTACGTTAGGAAGATCATATTTTGAAATCAACGTACGAGATAACTGATTTTTTTGGTTGAGTGACGCCATTTACATGAAATAGTTTCCTCGAGCCATTTTTAGTCACTGCATACTTCCCTATTGAAGCTAAAAAACTTTTTAATGAGCAGAAAATCAAAAGAAAATAAATACTATGGGAAACCTTGACTGGGAAAGGAAAAACTAAAACATTTCAGAAGAAAGCATAATCTGGAGACAAGGATCGCTGTATGCAGTTTCTTAGTGTTTAGCCGTGGCTCTCTTTGTACCACTTCATTATAGAATGAATGTTAGCTGGAAGCAGGCTTAACAGGTGTGGAGACGGAAGCGCGGAGACTGTGAGTGGCCCCAGGTTACCCAGTTGGTGAGGGGCAGCTGGTACCAAGGTCCAGTCCATCCTTCCGCTCCGGTGATGCTTCCTGGAGCCAGGCAGGGGCGGTAGGGCTGCTGAACACACACAGCCCTCCTCTCCTGTCAGTGCCGCGCATTTGCTGACGTAATGTTTTGACTCCACATCTCTCATAAAGATCACTAGGAAAAAATAAAAATAAAAAAAAAAAATAAAAAGATCACTAGGATTTCCTGATTTTGATAAATAGTTTTCGTTTATCTGAAAATGAAAAATTATGGAATTCTAAAGCCAAAAGAGAATCATTCCAGCTTGTTAATCCACATCTTCAAAGCCCGACGCCTGTGTGCAGATTGTAATATTTGCATTTGAAACCGCCGATTTGCACCCTACTTCCCCTTCTGCTTGTCCAACCCCAGTGTTACCAGCTGTTCTGATCACAAGTCCGAGAGGGCAGAGGAGAAGATGAGTAATACTGAGCAGTGTTCTCAGCACTTTGGCTTAGAAGTACTTTCTATTCATCATGCCCCCCCCCCCCGCCGTGGGGCAGCCCCTTAGCTGAGTTTGGCTTACAGTTGTTCAGTGAGCACACTCAAGTTAAAGAGTGGAATTTTAAGAGGACGATTTCCCAGCCTCGGCACTGCCGGCGCCTTGAGTGAAATGCCTGTTGCTGGAAGCTGGCCTGTCTACCTTGTAGACTGTTTAGCAGCACCACTGGCCTACTTTGGAACCCCCAAAATAACACTCGTGTTGCTTTCGAGTCCCTTGTGGACGCAGAGTGGTGAAATAGGAGTCCCAAATACACATTCCCAGCTGAGATCAAAGCTCCACCTTCTCGTTTCGGCTTTTATACTATAAACAAGTGTCTTTCTTGAGGTCTATTTACTGCTGGGTTTTTTTGCATTTCGGTGCTTTTTGCCCGGCGATCTCACTGTTTAAAATTGTCTCCAGGTATAGTGGTAAAGTGCAGGCTAGGATTCCTGAAAGCAAGAAGAAGGCAACATGCCTTACAGAGGACATCGTGTGTCAGACGCTTCACTCAGGCCTGAGTTACTGTGGCTGTTGGTCATGAATTCAAAATTAATGCGCCAACAATATATGTTAAATAAAGTCTAACATATAATAGTAAATATGCTGCACAGAAATAGAGAGAAGGCACGGTTATATACGGACCAGTTAATGAAAACATCACTCCAGGCTCCTGGCCAGCTAGCTCTGTATTTCCCCTGAGCAGCTCTTGGGTTTCCCTAACTCGCTCTTGGCGGTGACTTTGCGAAAGCTGACTGCATGTGGGACAAACATGGGCTCTGTGGTGTGTGGGGGAGGGGTTGGCTCATTCATACAGGCGAGGTTTTGAAAGAAATGTGACAGGATCTTGTGCAGAGCACAGTTGGGGCATTCAGTTCAGTCGCTCAGTTGTGTCCAACTCTTTGCGACCCCATGGACCGCAGCACGCCAGGCCTCCCTGTCCATCACCAGCTCCTGGAGTTTGCTCAAACACATGTCCATGGAGTCAGTGATGCATTAGCTTGGAACGAAAAGGGAAAGCCTCCTAAGATCCTATTAGACAGATTCCCGCACTCTCGGAGCCCCTTGCTCTCCACTCTTTCCATCCTGCCACCCTCTCTGGATGCTCTTTCTTGGACTGCACTTTCCTCTCATTTCTCTTTTTCCCTTTTTTCTCCACACCGGCCCCCCACCTCCCTCAGGCTTCATCCCATGGTTGATTTACTCCCTAAGAAGTCTTATCCTCATGGCTTCACCAGTCACCTTTATGTAGACTTTGCAGATTCTTTTCAGTCATAACCTCGAAAAACATTAAACTGCCATGTGTGTGCCTACTCCATGCCACACGTCTAACCAGGGTCTTCTTACGGAGACCGTATTCTTGCCTTTATTCCAGAGCTCGGCAAACCGTGGTCTTCCGATCAAGTCCTGTGCACTGCGTTTGTAAAACAGCTTTATTGGAATACAGCCACGCTCGCTTGCCCTCGGCTGCTCTGACATGGCAAGGGTGCCGGAGTTGAGCTGAGTGGCAGCAGAGACTGTGGGCGCTGCTGCTGCTGAGTCGCTTCCGTTGTGCCCGGCTCTGTGCGACCCCATAGACGCAGCCCGCCAGGCTCCCCCGTCCCTGGGGTTCTCCAGGCAAGAGCAGAAAGCTTTCTTCTCAGAACGCCACAGATACCCACTGTCTGGCCCATCGCAGCAGAGTCTGCGTGTCCCTTCTCCGCCAGGCTGCCGTCTCCTCCACTTCAGCTCCGCATGCTCGTTGGGCATAGGAAGCATCTCTCTGTGGATTTCATTCTGGTGGCTCGGGACACCTTTTTTGTTTTGTTCACCAGTGAGGAATTAGGGCAAGGCATTCCGTGGAGTCTGGGGCCTCAGGAGGCAGAAAGCCAGGGTCCTCTGACCATTTCCCTGCATGAAATTTTCTGGGACAGAGCAGGACCCATCCATCTGCTGCCTGTGGCTGCCCTGCCCCTGTAATCGTGGTTATTAATATGCCAGAGACTGTAGGGTCTGCAAGGGCTGCAATGCTCAGTATTCAGCCTTCCAGAGGAAAGTCTGCACACATCTGGTGCAGAGGCCTCTCCCCTCTCTCACCAGCCCCACCGCAGCAGAGCCCAGCACGTACTCCCTGCTCAGTCTGTGCCAGCCCAGCGTCTGTGCCGAGAGAACAGAGTGTGCGTCTCAATCTGTCAGTCTCGTCAAATTCTCAGGGGGCCAGGTACCCCAGAAAAGTTTAGCAACCGTACGTTCAGGGCAGGGGCCCCAAGACTACCCTCGCATTTGGAGGCTGGTTAGAAGGCAGCATGTAACGTGGCTACGGTTTATTACAGTGAAGGGAAACACAGAATCAGCAGGGGAACAGAAGCAAGTAGAGATCTGGAGAAATTCGTGCCCAGTCTTCCCTCCCTCCCTGGGAGGGGACACACCGAGCAAATTCTTTCTCCAGCAGTGAAAGAGGTAGTAACTCGTGTGCAGCGTTTCTGCCCAGAGAGACCCATTAGACACAGGCCCAAGGTTTGCTGGGGCTGGTCACGTGGGCACTCTGCCTAGCAAGCAGCAGCCTCCCAGATGCCCAGAAGGAAAGCTGGTGCTCAGCAAGAACGTCGTTTCCTGCCTGAAGTGGGCGTAGGATACCATCCCAATCAGTTAGGGGAAGGGGGGCGCTCTCAAAAGCCAAGTTCTCACATGCTGCTTGAGGGCCAGCCCTGTGAACCAGCCTCCTAAAAACAGCATCCTAGGCTCGCTCTATGCTTGCTGCACGAAACCACTTCCTGCCCAATCTTGGCGCGGCCTCTGATTTCCCCTCTAGTTCCCCCTCCCATCTCTTCTCTGTCCCCGTCCTGTAGGGTGCAATCCGAGGACCCCCTCACCCACCCCCCCCGCTTCTGCCCCCTCCCAAGGAGCTGGTCGCTTGGCCCCTTCACAGATCACTGCCCGCTGAGCTTCTCCAGCACGGCTGTGTGCACCACTTTCAGGGCCGTAGCCCGTGGCATCGCATTGCCCGTGTCGCTCAGCGTCTGTGTGGCCTCACAGGGCATGGGGCACATCTTCCGTGTGTCCCCGTCTTCGCACGGACCTTCCGTGGGATGCCTGTCACATGTGCCTTGTCAGAGCTGGCCACGAGAGGTCCAGGGCCTCAGAGCCTGCTTCTCCTGTGGCCTGCACCAATTCACAGCTTACAGGAGTTGAACCTCTTTGTACCCCCCAACCCCCAGGCAGAATGTCACCATCCTGAGAAGCACAGTTGCCTGAGAGTGCCAGCCACGCACGTCGTGAGAAGTCTTTAGAACTGCTGGCAGGAGCTCTCCCTGTCCACAGTCAGCTCCTCTGCGTTTCGACACTGGTGGTGGTGGTGGGGGTGGCCGCTCAGGCGTGCCCGACTCTCGCGACCGCTTGGACTGTGGCCTGCCAGACCCCTCTGTCCACAGGACTCTCCAGGCGAGAGCACTGGAGGGGCTGGCCATCCCCCCTCCAAGTGGCATGCTGCGTGCCCCGTAAGCTTCCGCAGCCCCTCCCGTCTCCTCACTGCACCACACCCTTTCTCGTGGCAGGACGCAGACCCGTCCGAGCGGATCATCGCGCCCATGCGGTGGGGGCTTGGTCCCCTTCTGGTTCAGAGAGGAAGATCCTTCCCAGCTGCAGATCAACACCAGCAACTGCCGCAGCGACACCATACTGGAGAGGCGGTCCTTCAAGGTGGGGGAGGCGCGCATGCCGGCCGGCGCTCAGCCAGAACCGCGGCTCCAGGCTGTGTCCTGCTCGTCGCTGTCGGGTGCTCCTCTCTGTACCCCGGTGGACAGAGCGGGGCCTTTTCTCCCACTCAACCGTGGGCTCCCAGGCCCAGCTGGACACGTGGTGCCAGCCAGAGGCTCTCGTGTAGCGCTCGCGTCGCAGGACAGCTGGTCGTCCAGGTGGCTTCTGACCCACGTGTCCCGCCCTCAGCCGGGATGCGGGGACAGTGGGAGGCCCGCCGACGTGTCTCATGAGGGTGGGCATTCAGGCATCTCACGCGGCACCCGGCTCACCCTCCAGGGAGTGGGCACAGCCGCGGAGCTTTATGGCCCTGCCTGGGAAGTCCCAAACATCACCTCTGCTGTGTTCCTTGGTTTATTCCAAGCTGGCCCGAGGTCACTGAGGGAGGGGACCTCATCGCATGTGAACCCTGCTGGGTGGGGCTCGCTGTGGGGCGGCCAGCTTTGGAGACCGGCTCCACAGCGCCTATTTCCTCTTAGGCACGTTATTTAATCTTTCCAACACCCGTGTACGTGCGACTTCATACCTGTGAAACGCGACGTGCAGAGGAATTGCCGCTCTGAGGCCGCCTGTGCTTTCCCGCAGGTGCCTCTGGTCAAGGGGAGACGCTGTGTCGTCTTAGCAGACGGGTTCTACGAGTGGCAGCGACTTCAGGCCTCAAACTACCGGCAGCCGTACTTCATCTACTTCCCCCAGGCCAAGGCCGAGAAGGTACTTCCCCCAGGCCCGGGCCGAGAGGCAGCAGCCGCGTCGCCCTCTCTGTCGGGCGCTCCGGGCTTCTCGGGTGTTCAGTTAGGTGTCTTTCCTGTTTTTTTTTTTAAATTCTCAGCCATAAACTGTCTGTTCAGACTTCCCTTCTGTCCCATCATCCCTTCCTTCTGGGAGTCTCATTATGCGCGAGCGGGTTGGCCCGTGTGCTGTTGCCCAAGCTTCCGGATGTTCTATATGCTTCATTCTTTTTCTCTCTGCGTCTCAGTCGGGGCCATTTTTCCTAATCTGTTTTCAAGTTCACGCTTCTTTCTTTCTTACTCCTGAGTCTGGTCCTGTTGATTTCTGTGTATCTTGGCAGTTCCTTGGCTATCTGGCTGTTTTGTATATCTTAGATTGTTTTTTACTGGTTGCCAGACATAGGAGGTAGGAGAGAGACTGGGACGGATCCTGTTCGTCTCTGGACGTGGACATGTGTGTCTGCCCTTAGGCTGCATTGGTCTTGCCGGGAGCTGGGCTGGACTTGGGTTTTGTCGTGCACCAGACGCTTCAACTGTTTGTCTGGTGTTGCCCCGTGTTCAGGGTGAGGGTTGGTTTTCCGGAGGGTTTTCCTCAAGAGTCCTGGTCCCCGCGCTCGGAAGCCCTCAGACGCTCTCCCCAGGTGCCCGCTGCTGCCCGTCAGCTGGGGCCTGCTTGTCTGCAGAGGCGGCAGAGCGCTGTCCGCTGTCCCGGTTCAGCCTCGTCCTAAGCGGAACTGTGGCCCCAGCTCTGGGGCTTTCTCGGTGAGCCTGCTCCTCCCCAGGGGGCCAGAGAGCTGCTCCTTTCGCCCTTTTGCAGCCTTAGCGGGCTTCCCTTGACTCTCAGGAGTGACGGGCTTTATCCCTTCTCCCGTGGCTCCTTAAGCTTCGTGCTCCTTGGAGGAGAAGGGCGGGGTGAGGCTTCTTGCTGTCCCCCGAGCGCCTGGACACGCTGGGCTTGGAGTCTCCCTGCGTCCCCGGCCCTGTCTCGTGAGCATCCGCGGAGGCTGGTCCGGATGCCTGCAGCCCTCTCGGGCAAGCCCGCGCTCTGCAGAGAGCAGCTGAGTGGCCATTTTGTCTGGACGCTTAGCTGCTGTATGAAGGAGGCCTGCTTGCCTCCTGTCACCACTGGGAAGCCCACAGTAGGGCCTCCTCTCCCTCGGGATGACCCTGTCTTTGCTTTACAGTCCAGGCTAAGTGGCTGCCCTGCGGCCTGAGTTCTCCAGTGAGTTTAAGGAAAGTTATGGTTATGGAGAGTCTCTACCTATTCTTACCGAGAGGGAGGGTGGAGGCGACTCTCCAGCCTTTGGAAGCTGGGAACTGAATCTTGAAGGCAAGTGGGAGTTGGCACATTGAGCTCAGGCAGAAAAGACCTTTTCGGCAGGAAGAGGAAAGTTACTTCCGCGAGACCCAGACAGCTGGGCGGGACGCAAGTTCCCCTTGTGCGTGAAAGCTGGAGTGAGGCTCCAGATCCCGGAAGGCCTGAGTGCCCCTGGGGGTGTTAGACTCTATCGTGAAAGCATTCCGGGGCCATAAATCTACTGCCTCGGGAAGGGTCTGCCACCAAGCCTCTGTCCTCTGAAGGCGGATCCAGGGCCTCTGTGCTGAGATGATGGCCGTGGCGTCGCCTGCAGGGGAGGTGGCCGCGGACTGGCTGATGTGGCGTGGGTTTGCTTCCAGTCCGAGCAGGTGGATTCTGTGGCCAGCCCCGAGGACTGGGAGAAAGTCTGGGACAACTGGAGGCCGCTGACGATGGCCGGGATCTTTGACTGCTGGGAGCCCCCGGCGGGAGGAGACTGCCTCTATTCCTACAGCATCATCACCGTGGACTCCTGCAAAGCCTTGAACGACATCCACAACAGGCAAGCCACACCCCGCGCCTGCGTTCAGAGGGATTCGGGCAGGGTTTCTCGTCTTTGGGTCTAAACAAGCAGCTTTCGGAATTCAGAGTTTTTGCACGCACAGATTTAGAGAGTCGGAAACTAAGCCAGCTGCTTCACAAGACACAGGAACAGTCTGTGCGGCTGTAACATGACACTCGCTCCTGGAAGTGGCCACACTGCAAAACTGCACAGTGAAATCCAGAGCTTACAGAAAAGTGGGGATAAGGCGAGCACGCTTAAACATTCTGTCAGTGACCCAGTTAAAACAATAACAGGGATCTAATAAAACCCACACTACAGATGCATGCACTCCGTGGTTAAGAAGTACCAAGCAGTTACGGTAGCACAGCACCATACCTTAAAAGGCCTGACGGCAGCTTGTGCTGGAGGAGTCGCAGTTTCTGACTTAGTGACGTGGTGGGAGGAAGGTGATGCGAAACGATTGTCTTTTCTGGTCTTAAATCCTGGGATGTGTTCTTCTGCCTTTGAAATGTTGTTCTTCCGAGGCTGGCCTTCATAGTAGATACATATTTAATCAGAACTGAACGTTCTGAGGCGACGGGCCGCCTCCCCCAGTTAGCTTCAGCGCCACGCCTGGAGCCGCGCAGACCGCCCTCAGACCGGAGCGGTCCCCGCGCCCGTGCCCTTTGTGAGAAAGCCCCCTGTTCTCAGCCTGGCTTTATCGGCGCGCCGGGAAGCCTTCCGGTCGCGTCTGTCCGGTGAGCCTGGTCTCCGCACCGCTCGCACCGTCCCGGCCGTGGGCGTTTCTCTCTCCTGCCCCCTCCCTGTTGGGGACCCTGTGTGTCTTTGCCCAGGAGATTCCACACGTTCTGTTCTGCTCTCACGCTTGCCGTTAGTCAGTCTGTCGTGTCGGGCTCTCTGCAGCCCTGTGGACTGTGACCCGCCGGGCTCCTCTGTCCATGGGACTCCCCAGGCAAGAGTACTGGAGTGGGCTGCCATTTCCTTCTCCAGGGGATCTCCCCACCCAGGGATCCTCCTACCCCACCTACGTTTCCTGCGCTGGCAGGTGGATTCTTTATCACTGGGCCACCTGGGAAGTCTGGCTTTCAAGATGGTTTATTATTATTTCACCCTTCTCCCCAAGACTTAAACGTTTTCTGTTTTCGTGCACTGCTTAGAATGTCTGAACCAGAAAGCTTAGACATGTTTGAGGTGTTGAATGAGCAGTTTTTGAACAGAAGTGTTTACAAGGGCAAAGTGAGAGCAGACCGTCACTTTGGAGGAGAATGTGCGCTGAGCCGAGGCGGCTGAGGCACGTGTTTTGCTTTCTTACAAGGTTCAGCTCAGCGGGTTGACGCTTTCTGCGTTCACATTGGGTTTCGTCACAGGTAAAACTGTGTATAAGCAAATGCAAAATCTGCATTATGCTTAAATTGCTATCTAATAGTCAATCCCACTGGAATAAATTTTCATTTTAAAAACAAGCACTAGCAGAACTGACATGCTTGTGTGATGATTTCAGGATTTTTCCCGGTCTCAGTGCCCTCAGGGGTAATTTTATGATGTTTTGCTGAAAAGAATCCAGTACGACACATATTGGGTTATCTGTTTTAACCCCTTTGTCCTAAGCATTCTGTCTGAAATGATGCTTTCCTGGGATATAATAGTTCTAGTTTTGCTAATTCACCTTAAAATAAAGTCCTATTTCATCAAATCTAAGATTCTGTTCCACTGTTTTATACAGTTAAGTAAACTGCTGCCAAGTACTGCCAATGAGGTTGTGATACAGTGGAAAGATGCCATTCATTATAAACCTAGATGTCAGAGCTTTAAAAATACTGCTTAGAAGTATATCTTGGGACGATTCCCTGGCAGTGCCGTGGTTACAACTCCATGCCTCGACTGCTGAGGGCCTAAATTTGATCCCTGGGAAGCTAAGATCCTACAAGCTATGTGGTGCAGCCAAAAAATAAAATAGTAAAGCAAATATGTGTTTAATTTGTTGAAGTAATAATTATTAAAAGTAACGTTCATGCATTTCTCTCCTAAATTCAACCGTGCCATCCCCCAGTGAAGTGTGTCCGTACCTGCTTTGCACTGGCCTAGGGCGTAAGACTGGAAGCTAAACAAGCGCTCTTTCCCTGGTGTCTCCTGGGCACCGGCAGTCGTCTAGGGCAGCCTCTTTGCTTCTCTGAGCCATTTCGCCCACACTTGCGTTTCAGTTTCGGTTGCCTTTCAGTTACGGTTTAGCTCCTCCTTACATAAGCCTGCCATGGGCGGGAAGGCTGGGGTCTTCAGGACAGACAGGTTTCCCCTTGGAGTCTAGGCCAGGCCCCCGTAAAGGTTGCCAGTCTGCAGCGTTTGCGTGGGAGGGCACCCATTTGCAGCATCGGGCATGGACTTCGCTGCCAGACTCTGAGCTGGCTCTCCTGTGCTGAGCTCCGTGCCCTGATGTTCCTGGGGACTCGGGACAGCGTGCAGGGTGCAGGCGTGGAGGGGGTGGCCTGTGCATCAGCTGACTAGGCCCCCCACCGGTGCCCCCGACCCCTGTCTTGCGCTCACCCCCCAGGATGCCTGCCATACTGGATGGCGAGGAGGCGGTCTCCAAGTGGCTGGACTTTGGGAGGTCTCAGCCCAGGAGGCTCTGAAGCTGATCCGCCCCACGGAGAACATCGCCTTCCACCGGGTGTCGTCCGTGGTGAACAGCTGCCGCAACAACACTCCCGAGTGTCTGCTCCCGCTCCACCTGCTGGCCGGAAAGGTAGGGCCCGGACGCCGCCTTGCCTGCCGAGCTCCACCTGCCCTGAGGGGCCTCTCAGTGCGCACCGGGACCTGTGCCGTCAGAGACTGAACTCGAGGCTCCCACAGACCGTCCTCCCCGTGCGCAGCAAGGCGGCCTGGGCGTGCCTCTCACAGCGGGCTGCGGGTCGGCCGGCACGTGCCTGTCGGTGTTCAGGCTGGGCCGGGCCTTCTGTGACTTCACGAGGCTGCTCGGGTGGGTCTGATAAGCCCCTCTGAGCACTCCTCCTCTGGAGAGTGACTGTGAAAAGGACAGAAGGGCCCTGACCAGAACCGTCTCTCTTGCCAACCGAATGGGAGCTGTGTTTCCGTCTGTTTTCTCTGCTTTCCCAGCTACACGGTGGGAGGATTCAGTCCTCGTTCTCCTTCAGGAGACTGGGGAGCGTTCTGCGAGGAGCACAGGCTTTCGAGTTGGCGGGGATCGCGGGGCTGTATTTTGAAAGGAAGGTGGACAGACAAGAGGCCTGGGTAATGAGAAGCCCCAGAGCAGCAGTTGGCCCTGCCGACCCCCGGGGTGAGGTGTGGGGGCGGCAGGTGCTCCTTGGGGGCTGGAGGACGGGGACAGCCGGAACCAGGGCCCCTGCCCTGTCTCCCTCAAAGCCTCTTAGGTTTTCACACTCACAGTCAGCGTCAGCCCTTTTCTCTCGGTTCTCTCAAAGCCTGTATCCCTGGTAGCGCTTTTCATTACCTGTCTCTTAAAAAATTGCAACTAGATACTCATGTTGCACCAGACCCGGCCCCATGTCCGCCACAGTCTTCTCTGTAGAATTCACGCTTTGGAGAGCTGGCATCCTGTGCTGGGCTCGGGCGCAGGGGGCAGCAGGCCCCTCTCGCCCGCTGCTCGCCCTCCAGCTCGCTCCCTGCACGGCCTGCTCAGGCTCAGTGATGCTCTTTCTCCTGAGCTTGCTTCATTCTCTGCCCGGGTTTGGAGAGCCTGCCTGCTGTCTTCTGTGGCCGTTCTCGCCCACCACGAGCTGCCCCTCTCCCTTCTGGCCCTGGGAACCCACCCTGCTCCCCTCCTCGTGCCCCTAGTCACATCTCCGTGTCCAGTTGGTCCCTGGCACAGCGCCTCTTCCCTGGTTTCCCAGGAACTCGAGCTGGGGGTCTGAGCTGCCATTGCTTTCTCCTAGGAGCTCAAGGCGAGTGCCAGCAGCCAGAAGATGCTGCAGTGGCTGGCCACGAAGTCACCCAAAAGGAAGAGCCCAAAACACCCCAAAAGGCAGAGTCAGACACGCCCCAGTGGTCCAGCCAGTTCCTGCAGAAGAGCCCAGTAACCCCCAAGAGAGGCAGCGCCGGCCTCCTGGAGCGGTGGCTGAAACGGGGGCAGGAGGAGGAGCCTGTGGCCAAGCGGCCTTGCACGCCCTAGCGCAGGCCTTCCCTGGAGGGAGGCCGCAGCCGTGGGCGCAGCGCTGCATACCGCAGCCCAGGGCGTGTGTGTGTGCGTGCGTGCGTGTGTGTGTGTGTGTGTGTGTGTGTGGTGGGGGGAGTTCCCAGGCTGAGGTGTGCTGTGAATAGCTGTGATCACAGGTTGTGTGTGTGTGGTGTGGTGTGGGTGGGAGTGTGTATGTATGTTGGGGGAGTTCCAAGCCGAGAGGTGCTGTGCTGAATCCTACTGGGATCACAGGTTGTGTGTGGTGTGTGTGTGGTGTGTGTTGGGGGAGTTCTAAGCCAAGAGGTGCTGTGCTGAATCCTGCTGGGATCACAGGGTGTGTGTGTGTGTGTGTGTGTGTGTGTGTGTGTGTGTGTGTGTGGGTGTGTGTTGGGGGAGTTCTAAGCCAAGAGGTGCTGTGCTGAATCCTACTGGGATCACAGGTTGTGTGTGTGTGGTGTGTGTGGTGTTGGGGGAGTTCCAAGCCCAGAGGCTCTGTGCCGAATCCTGCTGTGATCACAGGTTGCATTTGCAGGCCTGGCGGGGGGCGGAGTCGCTCCCGTCATAGCTCAGTGTCGGTTCAGGGTTTCCGCCTCCCGGGCAGTGCGTGCTGGCTGTGACCTGGACTGCCCCGCGGGCTGGGCGGGCAGCCTGGGAAGAGGCGCGGGCACCCCCATCAGTTCCGAGGGAGGGGAGGGAGCGCTGGCCCACAGCCCTCTCCGGGCGGCCGGTGCGCCCTCCCTCGGAGCCTGTCCCTACCGGCGGCTCTCAGCAGAGGCTGTATTCCGCTCAGCCTATGGGCTCTTTCAGTGTTTGGGAGTTAGGTTCTTAAAACATTGTCTTGTTTTCTGAATAAACTGTATTTGATAACCTGTCTAGAAAATGCTGCCGGTGGGAGGGACTCTGATCTGCTTCCTCCTGGCCACGGTCCTGGGGAATGATTTTGTCACAAGTAGGGGGGCAACTGGGGTTTTCGCTGGCAAAACTGCTTTTTGTAAACAATAAAAAGACTTGGTAGGGGGCTCTTTATTGAGTCTGTTTTCACTCTTAATACCTGGAAGTTGTCTGAATCCACTGGCTTAAAGCAACCAGACAGAGCGCCTGCCGGGCAGGAAGGGCTGCGGGGCGGGCGCGAGCCCAGCCCCGGCTCAGGTGCGCAGCGCCCGGGGCCAGGAGCGCACGGACCGGGACACGCGTCGGAGGCGGCCACCCGCCCAGCCTGGCCGGCGGCCCCGCGTTTGCTCTGCAGGCAGATGTCCCGTCTGTGGCGGTGGCCGTCCGCCCCCGCCCGGATGCTTGGGTCCGCGAAGGCGGGTTGCGCGCAGCTCTTCAGGCCCACTCGGGCGCCGCGGCGGAGGGACCCGCCGGCTCCAGGGCGAGCCTCCAGGATGTCCGCCCCGCCCCGCGGGCGTCCCGGCGGCGGCTGCTGCAGACCAGCGCCTCCGCGACCGAGCCGCAAGCCCGACCCGGGTCTATGCAAATCAGGGATCGCAACGCCGCCAATCAGAGCGGGGCCCGGCGCTGCTCCCGCCAATGGCGGGGGCGGGGCGGGGCCCGGGCCCGCCGGTTCCTCTTCCGGGGCCACGGAGGGTGGGCTGGAGCCGGCCTCGCGGAGAGGCGGGCGCTTTCCTCCGGCTTCCGTCTCCTCTGGGCTCTTCCGCTTGGAGTGAGAGATTTTACAAATACACTGAACATTAGGGAATGTCGACTGTTACGACTTGTCGCGTTTACTCCGTTTAGTAGAGCAGCAAGAGGGAGATTTACTCGGTTTTAGTTGTCAATTTGATGGGGGCTTTTACCACACAGCATGTAATGTTCCCAGACTGTGCGTGCTTTCCATTCCGGTTCTTATAACCTCGACATAAATGCGATGTTTAAAGGCGCATTCTCATATCTAAACATGGTTCTGTGATTTCAGGTCTGCGTAAACGGCGTCGCAGGCATTTTCTTTTGCAGTCTTCCCCTTGTCTGAATCCTCAGCGCTTCTAGGAATTGCCAGGTCGCGCTCCAGATTTTCACTGGACTGCCGTTTCCTCCCCTCTGCCAATAAGTCTCAGGAGAAGGGCAGCCAGCTCCTGCCTGAGGCTCTCTGACCCCTCAGTGGGCCCCCCAGCCGGCAGGCTCTCCTCAGCCCACCCTCCCTGAGGGCACAAGGCTTGGCTCCAGGCCTCAGAGGAAGCGGAGGATCCCCAGACTCCAGATTCTGTTGGGGTGGACAGACGTCTCTCCCACTCCTGTCTGCAGTCCACCTGGCTTCATCGCTTCCTGCAAAGCTGTGTACCTGAAAAGCTCTGTGCACCCAAGGGGAAACAGACCCAGGCAGGGGAGAGACTCGGCCCACGGGGGCAGATCGGAGGGGCTCCTGGCCTGGGTCTCAGCTTGCAGGATGAGAACAGTGATAGGGCGAGGAGTCCGTGAAGACTCAAAAGGGAGCCGTTGGGCCGGGCGCTGAAGGCTGGCCAACGCCCAAACAGGAACCAAAAGGCAGACCGGCCTTCCGGGCCGGCCTGGAGGCCCCGGTCCAATCAGGGGGCAATACGAAAACCAAGGGCACCAATCACTACCATAACTTACATCTGCTGCCTTATATGGAGAAAACCTGGCCTATTCCCAGCCCTGGCTATAAAACCCTTCCGCACCCCTCCCCGCTTTGCAGACTCCCCTCGTTCCCCTGCTCGCTTGCCCCTGGGAGTTCTGCCCGGGAGCGACCGCCCAAATAAAGGCCTTTTACTAACAGTCCCTAGAGGTGGCTTTTCCTTCCCGCGGCGTTTTCTTACATCTGGCGCCCAACGTGGGGCTCGAGGTGAGGGCCTCCGGCTCTCGCCGTTGAGGCCCCCTCGAGCTCCACCGCCGCTGTAGCCCCGGACCCAGGTGACTGACCAACCTCCCGGACGGCAGAATACGGGGTAAGTCCCTTGGCTTTGGATCCCGCCATCTCGGGCGACCACTTCCTAGGGCCTGGTAATTGGTGCACGTTACTGGGCCCTCCTCAGGTTCTCGGTTCGTGAGGGAGACGTCCTGAGCGACCGGGTAACCTCTCCGGCTCCGGGAGCCTTCCTCGGTCCCCCGACACGTGAGGGAGACGTCCCAAGCGGTCGCGAGACCCTCCGGCCTTCAAGGCCCCTCCTCGGTCCCCAGCTTGCGTGAGAGACGTCTCGCGCGGCTGCGGGGATCCTCCGGCCCCCTGCTTCCACCCGGAGACGTCCGGGCGACAGGGGAGACCTCCGTGTGGTCGCCATGGGATCGACGGCCTCCAAACCCGAGCCTGACTGGACCACTCCCTTGGAGTGCCTGTTAGCTAATCTGCGGACCCTGAGACTGAAGGGATATATCCGCCCCAAACAGCTTACTTTTTTTGTGTTCACAAGCCTGGCCTCAGTATCCCTTAGACAATGGCTCACAATGGCCAGCCGCCGGGACATTAGACTTTAACGTCCTCCGTGATTTAGATAATTACTGCTGGAGAACGGGAAAATGGTCTGAGGTCCCTTATGTCCAGGCCTTTTGGGCGTTGCGCTCCCGCCCCACTCTGTGCACTACCTGCGCTCCTAATCAGATTCTCCTTACCATGGCTCCCCCGACCCCTCCCTCCCAGGCCAAGCCCGTTCCTTCCTCCTCCGGAGACTCGGCTTTTACCATCCCCCCAGAAGAGCTAACCGCCCCCCCCCGCCTTCTCCAGTCAGCTCTCACACCCACTCCCACAACAGTCTACAGGGACCTTCCTCTTCCACCCCCCTCCGCATGCCCCAGCCTCGTTATTTCCCTTGCGACAGGTGGCTGGAGCTGAGGGTCTGGCCCAGGTCCATGTCCCCTTTTCCCTCCAGGACCTGGCCCAGATCGAGGCCAAGCTGGGATCTTTCTCTTCAAACCCTACTCAATATATCAAACAGTTTACGGGCCTGACTCGCGCCTATGCTCTGACCTGGCAGGACATCTATGTCATTCTGGGGTCCTCTACCACCCCAGAAGAGAGGCAGGCCATATGGACTGCAGCTAAAGCCCAGGCCCACCAACGACATTTTGCTAACCCCTCCCCAGAGCGCCCCCAGGGGCCCAGGCCGTACCTGACACTGACCCTGACTGGGACTATCAAGAGGGGGTGGTGGCCAGCAACGAGTACGCTACATGATAGAGTGCCTTATTGACCGGATGGAGGTTTCCTCTCATAAGGTTGTGAACTTCCTCAAGCTGGACGAGGTGACTCAAGGGCCTGATGAAAATCCAGCTATGTTCCTCAATCGGCTTACTGAGGCTCTCATTCAATACACCAGGCTGTCCCCTGAGTCCCCCATAGGGGCAGCCACCTTGGCCAGTCGTTTTATCTCTCAGTCTGCCCCTGATAACCGAAAAAACCTGGCCAAGGCTGAGGATGGCCCTCAGACCCCTATCCGAGATCTGGTAAAAATGGCCTTTAAAGTCTACAACGCCCGTGAGGAAACTGGTGAGGCCAGTCGAAAGGCGAGGCTCAAGCAGAAGGCCGAGTTTCAGGCGAGCCTCCTAAACCAACAAACCCAAGCCTTGGTGGTGGCCCTGTGGCCGGCTGCGGGCTCGGGGTCCCAAAAGCCCCCTCCGGAGGCCTGCTTCAAGTGCGGCCAGGAAGGACACTGGGCCAGAAACTGCCCCAATCCGCGGCCTCCATCCAAGCCATGTCCACTATGCAAACAACGAGGACATTGGGCCAGCGACTGTCCCCAGGCCTCTCGGGCCCCGACCTCTAGGGGCTGGGGACCAGAGCGCCCCAGGGAGGCTTCTGGCCCTACTCTGGCCTTAGAGCTGCTGAGCTTCGACGAAGACTGAGGCCGTCCAGACTCGGGGACCCCGATCACCCAAGCCGAGCCCAGGGTAACGCTCCAGGTAGCGGGTAAGTCTATCAACTTCCTGGTTGATACGGGGGCTACCTATTCGGTCCTTCCTTCCTTTGGGGGCATTTTGCATCCTTCCCAGTTTTCGGTTATGGGGATTGACGGCCGACCTTCATGTCCTCTCCAAACCCAGCCACTGACCTGTCAATTAGATTCCTGTATGTTCACCCACTCCTTTTAGTTATTCCTTCTTGCCCTACCCCGCTTTTAGGAAGAGATATACTCGTTAAGCTAAAAGCCACCCTCCACCTGACTCCCGGATTGGCTCCCACGTCGGGGGCCTTCCTGATGTTGCTCGCGGGCCCTCCGACTCCTCCTGTCAGTCCTGAGGTCTGGGATACCCGAGTTCCGATGGTGGCTCGGCACCACCCTCCAGTCCTTATTCGGCTAAGAGACCCCCGCCTCTTTTCCAGCTCGACCCCAATTTCCCTTGTCAACCAATAGCCTTAGGGAATTGAAGCCCATCATCGACCGCCTCATGGGACAGGGTCTCCTGATCCCCACGACCTCCCCCTGTAACACGCCCATCCTTCCTGTCCGGAAGGCCTCGGGTGGGTACCGGCTGGTGCAGGATCTCCATCTAATTAACGCGGCGGTGGTTCCTGCACACCCGCTGGTCCCTAACCCTTACACCCTTCTTTCCTCAATTCCTCCTCAAACTTCTCATTTCACTGTCATTGACCTCAAAGATGCCTTCTTTACTATCCCGCTTCATCCCGATTGTCAGTTTCTCTTCGCTTTCACCTGGACGGATCCTGACACCCAACTAACCACTCAGCTCACCTGGACCGTCCTCTCGCAGGGATTTAGAGACAGCCCCCACTACTTTGGGCAAGCTCTGTCTCGAGACCAGGCCCGATGCTCACTCCATCCTAGCACTCTCCTCCAGTACGTAGATGACTTACTCCTTTGTAGCCCCTCAGAAGAGACTTCTAGACAACATACTGCGACGCTTCTTAATTTCCTTGGTTCTCAGAGCTACAGAGCCTCACGATCCAAGGCTCAACTGCCTCAGACCTCTGTGGTCTATTTAGGCCTTCAAATTACTCCCACAACGAAGGCCCTGACAGCAGACCGGTGTAGCCTCCTCTGGTCCCTTAACCCTCCAACTAACGGAGATCAGATATTATCTTTCTTAGGACTGACTGGATTTTTCCGACACTGGGTCCCAAATTACGCCACGCTGGCAAAACCTTTGTATGCGGCAGCTAAAGAGACTCCCACAGGACCACTATCTTCTCCCGCCAAAGTAGTCAGGCCTTTCATGCGTTACGCTCCACTTTACTGGATTCGCCTCCTCTCTTTCTCCCAAACCCAAACTATCCACACCATCTATATACGGATGAAAAGGGGGAATAGCTTTGGAGCCCTGATGCAACCAGTGGGCCCTGAGCTGCTGCCTGTTGCTTACGTGTCTAAACAGCTGGACCCCACAGCCAGAGGATGGTTTCCCTGTCTGCGAGCACTAGCGGCAGCGGCCACGCTGTATGCAGATGCAAAAAGCTGATCCACGGTCAACCTCTGACCATTTTTTCACCTCATCGCCTAAATGACCTTTTAGCTTCCAGGTATCTTTCCGACCTCAGTGCTTCTAAGCTCCAGCAGTTCCATCTGGTGTTCCTAGATAACCCACAAGTTTCTGTAGATCGTTCTCCGCAACTAAATCCTCTCTCGTCACTGCCTTCTCTTCCCTCTATGGAACCCTCAGCTCACTCCTGCATTGAGACCCTTGAGTCCCTCATGCAGCCGCCTCACAATTTATTCGCCAAGCCCTTACCAAACCCCGATTTGACACTGTTTGTGGATGGAAGTTCAAAACGAGACTCTGATGGGACCCGGAGGGCGGCTTATGCTGTGGTAACCACCCGAGAAGTCTTAGAGGCCCAACCTCTGGCTCCGGGACGACCTCCCAAAAGGCAGAATTAACCGCCTTAACTAGAGCCTTACATCTGGCAAAAGGAAAAAGGGCCAACATCTATACCGACTCTAAATATGCTTTCTTGATTGCCCATTCACACGCGGCAATCTGGAAAGAGCGGGGCTTCCTGACCACAAAGGGATCCCCCATCTGCAATGCCTCCCACATCACTCGATTGTTAGACGCCTTATCCTTACCCCCGAGAAGTGGCTATCATACACTGTAAAGGTCATCAAACACTCATGACACGGTTGCCTTGGGAAGTAACATAGCTGACCAAGTGGCCCGGCAGGTTGCTCTAGAAGCACCCCCAAGCTAGTGTTGGCCTTGCAGCCGACACTCTCACCCCAGTATTCTGAGGATGAAGCCCAGAGGCTGCTGGCACAGGAGGGGACTCGGAAGCATTCATCGGGATGGATACTGTATTATGATAAGCCAGTGCTCCCCGAGCACCAGGCAAAGGACATCATATCCCAAATCCATAACACTCTGCACATCGGACCTAAGGCCCTCCTTTCTTTCCTTGGTCCCACTTTTGCCCCCTGGCATCTTAGGCGTGCGGTATACGAGGTTCATCGGTCTTGCTTGACGTGTGCCTCCACCTCTCCTCAGGGAGGACTTAGGTCCCCTCAGACCACGCACCAACTCAGGGGACACTTGCCGGGGCAGGACTGGCAGATAGACTTCACTCACATGCCTAGGCATCGAAGCCACCGCTATCTGCTGGTCTTAGTGGACACTTTCTCAGGTTGGGTTGAGGCCTTCCCCACCGCCTGAGAGACCGCGGCGGTGGTGGCGGAGGTCTTAACAACCCACCTCATTCCCCGATTTGGGTTACCTAATTCCCTTCAGTCTGACAATGGGCCTGCGTTCATCTCACAGATCTCCCAGCAGGTGGCTGCGGCCCCTGGGCATCGCCTGGCATCTCCACATCCCTCATCGGCCCCAATCGTCAGGCAAGGTAGAGCGGGCGAATGGGATCATCAAGACGCATCTGACCAAGCTTGCCTTGGAATTGCGACTGTCCTGGGTCGACCTCCTCCCTCTGGCACTCACTCGTATGCGCACCACGCCTCATTCAAAGACAGGTTTGACCCCCTTCGAGCTGCTTTATGGAAGGCCTTATCTTCTGACCTACCTCCCAGAGGGAGAGACTCCCCCACTCGCGGGGTACCTCCCTCTCTTTTCCTCCTACGGTCTTTGTTGAGAGAGCACACCGACCGAGTCTTGCCGCAACCGGCGGACAACAAAGGGCCGATTCGGCCTTTGGCCCCAGGAGATCAGGTACTGCTAAAAACTCTCAACCCTCGCCCGCTGCAGCCTCGCTGGATGGGACCTCACACGGTAATCCTCACCACTCCTACGGCAGCTAAACTCCTGGGACACGACCTCTGGTATCATCTGACCCGACTTAAGCCCGCACCCCCAGGTCTCCCCAAGCCTCAGCCAGAAGAGAGAGGATCTTACCACTCTGTCCTTACTGGCCCAACCAAGCTAGTCATCAGCAGGGCCCCCTTCCCCCGATCTCGGAATAACCATTAACCGAACCTGTCATTTGCCAGTCTTGAAGCAGCCAAGGCATTGTCTTTCACCTGGAGCATACACGTTCCTACCTGATGTTTGCCTGAGACCATCCGCTGTGGCTACTGGCAATCACAGTTCTGGCCATACTCTTTGCCGTTGGATTGGCGGCCACCGCTCCCCAAGACTGGTCATCTGCACATCAACTGTTGCTGGCCCTTGCTTATCTAGCTATCTGTGCTCTACTCTTGTGGTGCTATTCCCTTGGGGCCTATGACAAGGGGGGCCTCTGTGCCTGGACCCTCCTCGCTGTGAATCCCAGGGTAGTCATAACACTGCCTTCCTCCAATATGGGCCCCCTTTCACCTCCCTCCCTCTTCTCCCCAGCCTCCCTTCTCCTCCCCCTTGTCTTCCTAAGACTGGCCCGGGGGGTTCGACGACCCCGCAAAAGCCAGGCAGCTACTGGCCAAACAGATGGGAAAGCCATGTGACTGCGCTGGAGGCATGCTTGACCAATATCCTGAAGGTCGGGTCAAGGCCATCCGAACAGTCGACTGCGGAAACAAGATGGCTTACAATTTTGTTGGAACAGGGTACATTCCCGATAGCAGGGGACACTCTTTCATAGGGGGGCCCAACACGTGGCAGTGCGTGCCGGCTGTTCCAATCCCAGACCCCCAGACCCCCGGGACAAAGGGCAAATTGCTCCTGTGACGTGACACTAGACACCTTACACACGCTGTGCTATCTAAAAGAACAAGTTCGGCAGTGTAGGACATCGGGAGGCGAGATCCTGTGGACGGCCACCAAGACTGCACACTTCCGGGGTGAGATGAGTGCGAGGAGTTGGTCTCCCCCTTGTGGGGGAAAAACTAGGGAAACCGTTTGTTGGAAGCTGGTGGCCCCCATCGGGACATCAGACGGAGGGGGGGTCCAAGACATGGCTCGCGAACGGCGAGTTGACCTGAGGATCCAGGCGTACATAAACAAAACGTTACCCCCGCTCCAGTACCACCCCTTAGCTCTTCCAGAAAACCGTGGACCTCTCCAATTAGACCCCAAAACAGCTGATGTTTTAACACGCGCCTGGGAGGCCCTGAATCAGTCAAACTCCAACCTGGCTCAGGGTTGCTGGATGTGCATGGCTCTGGGCCCACCCCGCCCGGTGGCCGTCCTAGCCAACATCTCCTGGACGGCCCTGGCCAATAACACCCGGACAGGTATGCCCACCGCGGGGTGCCGAGTGGCCCAGCCGCTAAAAACACAACCCGTGGGGCCCAACCGCGGAGGGCACTGTGTGAGAGGCCACACTGAGGACAATGCGACAGCCGTAGACGTGGGGAGCCAGGAATCTGTCAACTGTTCAACCGTCGAGGTTGTGAATACCCCGACCTGCGTCCCCCGGCCCGCTGTCCTGGTCTGCGGCGGGAACTTGGCCTACACCTTCCTCCCTACCAATTGGACAGGGACGTGTGTTATATCCATCCTTATACCTGACATAGACCTCATATCGGGGGAAGACGCAGTCCCCGTACCTAGTTTTGACTACATAGCAGGAAGGCATAAACGAGCCGTCCAGATGATCCCCCTGTTGGTGGGACTAGGTATATCCTCAGGTGTGGCCATGGGAGCCACGGGAATAGGGATGTCTCAACACACGTATGTCCAGCTTTCTCAACAGATAATCACTGATGTCAACCGATTGGCGGACACCATGCTGGAACTTCAGAGTCAAATAGACTCCCTGGCAGAAGAGGTTCTCCAAAACCGGCGAGGCCTGGACCTGATTACTGCAAAAGAAGGGGGATCTGCCTGGTCCTGCAGGAGCCGATGCTGCTTCTACGCCAACCGCTCCGGGATCGTGCGGACTAAGATCAAAGAGCTGCAAGAAGACCTGGAAAAAGGCGGAGACAGCTGCAAGACAATCCACTGTGGACCGGCCTCAACGGCCTGCTTCCCTATCTGCTACTCATGCTGGGTCCCCTGTTGCTCTTGGTTCTGGGCTTAACTATAGGGCCCTGCCTTTTTCAGATGTTGCTCAAACGTCTGCAGGAGATAGCCCAGGCAGCGACTGGCAAGATATTAATGATGGGGGCATACACCCGTCTACGGCAGGATGACACAGATATATACACACCCCCCTTAAAAGTCCTGTAGACGACCCGCACCCTGGCATCAATGGCACTCGCCCTCAATCCCCGCTGCACCCTATCCCTCGTCGCCCCTGTTCAGCAGGAAGTAGCCAGAGAGAATTGGCGCCCCTTTTCCTATATTAAAGAGGCCGGGATGATAGGGCGAGGAGTCCGTGATGACCCAAAAGGGAGGCGTTGGGCCGGCGCTGAAGGCTGGCCAACGCCCAAACAGGAACCAAAAGGCAGACCGGCCTTCCGGGGGCCGGCCTGGAGGCCCCGGTCCAATCAGGGGGCAATACGAAAAACCAAGGGCACCAATCACTACCATAACTTACATCTGCTGCCTTATATGGAGAAAACCTGGCCTATTCCCAGCCCTGGCTATAAACCCTTCCGCACCCCTCCCCGCTTTGCAGACTCCCCTCGTTCCCCTGCTCGCTTGCCCCTGGGAGTTCTGCCCGGGAGCGACCGCCCAAATAAAGGCCTTTTACTAACAGTCCCTAGAGGTGGCTTTTCCTTCCCGCGGCGTTTTCTTACAAACAGGACCCTGCTTTCCACCGGGAAAGCCCAGAGGATAGGGTAGTGATGGGAACCAGAGGGCAATGGCTGACCTCAGCCAGGAGGACGGTAGAGCCTCAGTCCTTGGGGTAGGAGCTCTGACTTGGGCTGCATGGGAGGTCCCCGGCACGTACCAAGCTGCCCTGAGATGTGGATTGTCTGTCTCTGAGTCAGGAGAGTGGGTGCTCACAGCTGAACTCCCAGGAGCCCACAGCAACAAGTGCTGGTTGTTGGAGAGCCCACACCTCCCGCTGTCACAGTGCTGCTCATGTGGAGAAGGGTCCCGGGCGCCAGTGAAGACATGCCGCAGACCCCATGGGCAACAGGCCCAGCGGAGGCCCGGGAGCGGGCGCTGGGACAGGGCCTCGCTGCCCTGCCTGTGGCCCCCGATGGAGGCGGCCAGGAGACAGAGAACACTTGTGAGAGGCGAGAGGAGTTGGGCGAGAACAGGGAAGCACGTACCCAGAGGTGCACAGCGCAGGGGGAGGTGGTCCCTGGGGTGCAGGCCCTTGGCAGCGGCAGGCTGAGCTGCCACCGCCGTGGGGCTTTCCTGTGCCTCCTGCTCTATCAGGAGACCGCCATCCAAAGCCGCTTGTCTTGTCAAACAGCCAGAACAACCCGCAAAGATCAAAATGAGTGATCACAAAGGTGGGGACTGCAGGCCACACCATGTCACACGTGATTTTGTTTGGCTTAGGAATTCATTTTGCTTTGGTTTTGTTACAGAACTTATTTTGCTTTGGTAACACCCACACGCTGTAAGGGTGCCGTCGCACCCGTTTTCCGGTGCACAGTCCAGTGGTATGAAATAGGCTCGCACTGTTGTGCAGCCATCACCAGCATCCGTTCCCAGAAGACTTTCCATCTTGCAAACCGGAGATTCTGGCCCCGTCCCTGTCCCAGCCTCTGCCACCCACCGTCCTCCTTCCTGTCTTTGGCAACTTGGCCCTGTCGGCCCCACATGTGTGGGGTCACACGACGCTCGTCCCTCCGTGACGGGCTTGTTTCACTGAGCACAGCGTTTTTCAGGTTAGTCCATGTTGTCGCACTTTGAGAGCCTCCTTTTAAGGCTGAGTAACGGTGCAGGGTGTGTTCATCCATCAGCCCCAGGTGGACCCCTGGGTGCTCCCGCCGGCTGGCTGCTGTGGCGAGTGCCACTCTGAGCTCGGCTGCGGGGACTCCGAGTCACTGCTTTCAATTCTTTCGGTTGCGTCCCCAGAAGTAAAATTGACAGCTCAATTCTATGCTGGAACTTTGGAGGACCCTCCATACTGTTTTCCAGTAGCTCCATCACTTTACATTCCTGCCATCAATGCACAAAGTTCTAGTTTCAAGTCCACATTTTAAAAGTGGGAGGTTTCATACGCACACACAAAAATGTGTAATCTCCATGTAAAAACTTCTCAGGAGGTGCCTCTGATGACTGAGTGCCTTGTGGGACTCCAGGCAGCTGGGGGACCTTCCTGACAGGCTCCCTGGATAACCCGCTCCCCCCCCTGCCTCCAGAGGGCAGCTCAGAGATTTGCAGGCGCCTCTGCCGTGTCTAAGAAAGCTCTGGAGACCTTCAGAAGGGCTCTGGGGTCTGTGCACCTCTGTTTGAGACTCTAGTTCCGGCTGGCATGCACCCACCTGATGGTGGGGAATCGCCGTCTCTTTGCACGGCTGTGGCTGGGCCACACGGGGCCGCCCTCACTTGTATGTTTCCATGCAGGGCAGCCACGGGCAGATTCTTGCCGGATTCGGGTGGAAGCCGCCGCTGTGGTTGCCAGGCTGCCCACTTACCTCCTCAGTGGGAAGCGGCACCGGAGCTGGCGGTCCACTTTCCCTGGATTCTCAGGGTTCCTGATTCCCGGGCCAGATGTAGACATGTTCACCTCTGGACGAAGAGTCTCAGCTCTGCAGACTAGGATATCCCCATTGCCAGGGTCAGATGCAACATGGACTTGGGTTTCAGTCCTGTGCTCAGCACCAGGCCCTGTCCTGGTGGAGGACAGCTTGAGCTGGAGTTGACTGGGTCAAGACCCCATTCTACGGGTTGCTCGGGCAGTTTGGCCTTGAAAGGGGTCTTTGCAGCGTCTGTGGAGCCATCCAGGGCCCAGGGAGAAGCAGGATCCAGAACACAGGGGCAGACCTGAGATCTGAGGAGGTTCCCAGAGAGGCAGGTCCCAGCCCAGGGAGAGGAAGGAGGCAGCCTCGTGAGAGAGAGGGCTGTACGCCCAGAGGTGGTGGAAAACCTGAGACCCTGGTCAGAGGTTCAGACAGCCCTGCTCAGCAGATGAGTGAGCAAACCAAATCTCTTTTGGCTCTGTTTATAGATAAGGACACTGAGGCCTGGAGAGAGCAGTCTTGCCCCCAGACACCAGACCATGGTGGAGCCAGGTCCAGAGCCCTGCCCTGCCACTTTGGGCCCCCACCCCACCCCCACCCAGCCCCCCTGCCCGGCGGATGCAGGCCTGGGCCGTGGCCATGCCCATGGTCACTTGCCTTCTTGCAGCAGTGCACCCACCTCATCCAGGAAGCCCTCCTCCAGGGCCCCGTGGGGTCACGTGCCTTCAGTGTTTACCTGGAATTGACGCCACTTGAAGCCAAGTCCAAGAGACACAGTAAGTAGATCTGCCCCCTGCTCCGTGCAGGAGCAGAAAACAGACCTCCCCACCAGTAAGGCGGGTGTTGGAACACCTCCCCTAGAGCTCTCTTGAGGCTGAGGTCTCTGCAGCCTTCCTCGGAGTGCCAGGCACACAAAGGGTGTTTCTTCAACTTCAGGGCATGGGACCCAGCCATGAGAAGGGGCCTGTGGGTGGAGTGAAGGCCCCTGGGAGAGCGCGGTTCACAGAGGCTGCGCAGGCTTCCTCTAGTTGCAGGAGCCGCTCTGCAGCGCAGAGCACGGGCTCTCACCGCGGCAGCTTCTCTCCTTGCAGAGCATGGGCTCCACAGCACATGCTCAGCAGCTGTGGCCCACGAGCTTGCTTCCTCCAGGGCACACGGGGTCTTCCCGGACCAGCCTGTGCTGATACCAGGCTGTGTATCATCACCCTGCTTATTTAACTTCTATGCAGAGTACATCATGGGAAACCCTGGGCTGGAAGAAACACAGGCTGGAATCAAGACTGCTGGGAGAAATATCAATAACCTCAGATATGCAGATGACACCACCCTTATGGCACAAAGTGAAGAGGAACTAAAGAGCCTCTGGATGAAAGTGAAAGAGGAGAGCGAAAAAGTTGGCTTAAAGCTCAACATTCAGAAAACGAAGCTCATGGCAATCTGGTCCGATCACTTCATGGGAAATAGATGGGGAAACAGTGGAAACTGTCAGACTTTATTTTTTGGGGGCTCCAAAATCACTGCAGATGGTGACTGCAGCCATGAAATTAGAAGACGCTTACTCCTTGGAAGAAAATTTATGACCAACCTAGATAGCATATTCCAAAGCAGAGACATTACTTTGCCGACTAAGTCAAGGCTATGGTTTTTCAGTGGTCATGTATGGATGTGAGACTTGGACTGTGAAGAAGGCTGAGCACCGAAGAATTGATGCTTTTGAACTGTAGTGTTGGAGAAGACTCTTGAGAGTCCCTTGGACTGCAAGGAGATCCAACCAGTCCATGCTGAAGGAGATCAACCCTGGGATTTCTTTGGAAGGAATGATGCTCAAGCTGAAACTCCAGTACTTTGGCCACCTCATGCAAAGAGCTGACTCATTGGAAAAGACTCAGATGCTGGGAGGGATTGGGGGCAGGAGGAGAAGGGGACGACCGAGGATGAGATGGCTGGATGGCATCATGGACTCGATGGACATGAGTCTGAGTGAACTCCAGGAGAAGGTGATGGATAGGGAGGCATGGCGTGCTGCGATTCATGGGGTTGCAAAGAGTCGGACACGACTGAGCAACTGAACTGAACTCCTGCATCAGCAGGTGGATTCTTAACCACTGGACAACCAGGGAAGTCGTGGGCGGGTGGTTTTGAGAAAGAGCAGTTTGAATGGACGACAAGGTCCAGGATGTGGGCATGGGAGGATAAAATGAGTTGAAGGAGTGAGACCAGATTGCAGGTAACAGAAACGCAAGTCAAACTAGCTTATGTGAAAAGCAAGCGTCAGCTGCTAGAACAGCCGGGTCCAAGCAGCTTCAGGCACAACTGGCCCTGGACGTTGCATTCATATCTGTTTCTCTGTGTACCTGCTCCAGCTTTCTCTCCCTTGGCCTCTTTTTCAGGTGGGCATTCTCCGTGTGTTGACAAGGGTGGCCACCAGCAGCTCTGGCCCACTGTCCCTACCCTTAGTGGTCCTAGGCGGAAGAACACCTCTTTCTCACTACTTCCAGATTGACTCGTTGAGGTCAAGAACTCATTTCACCGATCGTGGCCAGGCAGCAGGTTCAAGAGGCATCAGCCAGCTCTCTGGCCACGTGACCACCCTTGGGACCGGAAGGGCCAGACCCCAGAGCATTGTGGCTGGACAACACGGGGCCTGACTGTCCCTGGGAGAAAATGAAACTGCTTTTTATCATCAGAAGAGGCGCGCCAGTGCTCCTGGACAAACAGGCCTTAGCATGGAAAAGGCCACAAGCCAGGGGCCCAGCCTTCAAAGAAAGGAGGGGAGGGGGTGACGGGAGAGGTGGGGGCGGCATCCGAGCTGGAGGCTGCTGGGAGAACTGGGTGGCGAGCAGCGCAGGGCCGATTCAGGAGGGAAGTCTGGAAAGACCTTGCAGAACGGCCAACCTGCAGGGCCACTTGGGGATGTGGAGCTGGAGGGAGGCTGTCAGAGGGTGGAGTTGGCAAGGGGAGGAGCCTGGGTCGGGGGAGCTCTGTGAGGGGAAGCTCCTCGGTGTGAAGAGCTTGGCCAGAAAAGGCAGACTTCACCAGCCGGTCCTGAGGCACCCCACTCCCGGCCCACCTGGGAGAGGGCCAGAGAGCCAGGCCCCAGCCCGAGGCTGACTTGGACAGCTGGGGTGAGCCCAGGTGACATCTGGGAGAGGGTGGAATCTGAGGGCTCACGTTTAGTGGGTCAGGAGCACGATCCCCTGGACCCTGGGGAGGCCAGGGTCTCTCAGGGCTGCTGGCTCTGGCGGCCTGTTGGCTGCCTCTGCAAACAGCTTGGCACTGGCCCCGTCTGGCACAGTGGTCCCCAGTCAGAGCTGCAAAGTAGATGAAGCTGTAGCCAAAACCTGGGCTGGCAGGGTGGGTATTTTTCCCAAGAATCCAGACAGCCACCACCAAGTCCAACATTCCTCCTCCGCCCCCACGGCGGCCTGGTCACTTCAGAGAAGATGACGTGGTTCCCTCCACCCCCAGCGAAAGCGTGGGCAGGGCCGGCACCCGAGCTGGCTGGCCCAGGACGGAGCTGGGCAGCACACTGGCAGCTGGCCCCGCAGCTCCCTGCAGGAGGCAGTGCAGACCCCCAGCAGGGCCGGGAGAGGCCACGTGGGTCTGGGTGGCCGCTTGCCCACCGTGTGGAGGGTCTGTGCTGTTACTCCTTTCTCTATTCCAGAGGGCAGAGGCTGCCAGGCAGCAGTCAAGGAACTTGGTGTACCAGGATTCTCTGCGCTCTCATCTAGCTCCAGGCTTGCTCAGCCTGGTCTGTACATAAGCACTATTCTGGAATCTTCGCTGGCTTCCCCATCGCTCCAGCGGTATCTCGTTTTGCAGGGTTGTCCCTTCATAGGAACGTATTAGAATAGGCCTGTTCACTGCCCAACTGGACAAATTATTTCATATGCTGAACACAAAGGGGTAGGGGCCTCCTCGGGCCGTCTCATTCCTGCCATTTACCCTTAACTCTGGGTCGCACGTAGGCTCCAGATTGACAAGCTCCAGGAGGGTCAGCCTTGCTCAGACCACTTCTTGCATCACGGTGGGTGAGCCTGGGTCCGCTGTCCATCACATCAATAGGGAGCCTCAATGAACTCCTAGTTCACTAAGCTCTGTGAAGGCCCACCCTGCAGCGACTGAGAGCAGACCCCCGCAAAGCCCCTGCTCCCTCAGCCCCCGGGCGGTGGGCGAAACTGCCATTCTACCCAGGTGAACCCAGGTCACCTTCTGGGACCAACCGCCCAGCTCCCCGCCTGCGTCTCTTACGGACTCGGGGCGCAGGGGGACCCTCTGCTACCCATCCAGCCCAAGTTCAGCCCCGCGGGGCCGCGCCCGGCCTTACTCCACTCGAAAACGACAAGAGCGGTTGAAAGGTTTAAACAATTTATTTTGCCCCCAAAATGGAGACCGGAGGAGGGAAGCCACGCGCGCTCCCGCGCTATTACCCGGCGCGCGCCCGGAGGCGGGAAGGGCTGCGCCGCCGTGGCGTCCTCGCGCGCAGAGACAGGGCGGGCAGGCGCAGCCCGGCCATTGGCGCCCCGGAGCCGGTAACCAAGGCGACAGCCCGGGCCAAGGGCGAGAGCCAATAAGGGCGTCGCCAGGGCCATTTCAAAAATCTAAAGCAAACAATAACCAAAAACGAAACAAAAAAAAAAGCTCCCACAATGGGGGATGGGCAGGCCGGCGGGGCCCGGGCCCACTGATGTCGGGGCGCACGGCGGTTCGGGCTCCGGGCAAAACCTACGTGCACTCGGGGGTGGAAAAGTGGGCGCCGGGGCCCCGCGCTCACTTGCGGCCCTTGGGCACTTTGGGGACGCTGGGCTTGGCCGCCTTCTTCACCTTCTTGCCCCCGCGGCCGCCGCCTTCTTGGCCTTGCTGCCTTTGTCCTTCTTGGAAGCAGCGCCCTTCTTGTGCGAGCGCTTCTCGGG
The DNA here is from genome assembly GCA_917880005.1 of Nanger dama. Classification (NCBI taxonomy): domain Eukaryota; kingdom Metazoa; phylum Chordata; class Mammalia; order Artiodactyla; family Bovidae; genus Nanger; species Nanger dama. The sequence continues at coordinate 1,540,448 of CAKJTW010000016.1, read as the reverse complement.
CTGTGGGCCCTTGGCCGGCTTCTTGTCCGCGCGTCGCGGGCGGCCGCCTTCTTGGCCTTGTGCGCAGCGGGCGCCGGGGCAGAGGCGGGCGCCGGGGCTCCGCGTCGCTCGCCGCCGCCACCCTCCAGCTTCTTGCGGTTGAGCTTGAACGAGCCGTTGGCGCCGGTGCCCTTCACCTGCAGCAGGGTGTCATTCTGCACCAGCGCCTTGATGGAGTACTTGAGGTAGGTGCGCCCGTTTTGCTGGTCGAACCACGCCACCTTCTTGGCCTCCGCGTAGATCTTGGCCAGCGATGAACCGTTGCGCTCGCCTAGACGGCGGATGGTCTCCACCACCAGCTGGCTGTACTTGCCCGGCTGATTCTTCTTTTGCTATTCTTCCTCTTCTTGGACGGAGACAACGCGGCCGAGCCTCCAGTCTTCGCCGCCTTCTTGGCCGCCCCCCCGGCAGTCGTCAGCGGCAGGGCCTCTTCGAGCTCCACAGACATAGTGGCGAGCGGGTTGGTGGCGGGCGGGGCGCGGAAACCCGGGGGCCGCGCCGGGAAGAGAAAGGCGAGGGGCCGCGGGGGCGCCGGGGGGCTGGGGGCGCGCGGCGGCTCCAGGCGGGAGCGGCCGCGGCCGGGCCTGGGGCCGGGCGGCAGGGCTGGGGTGGGGGCCGGGCCGGCCGGAGCGGAGGTCCCGAATCGGGACCGGAAGCGGGGTCGGCGCGGGAGCGATCGGGGCGCTGGAGTCCGGCGCGAGGTGGCCGGAGCAAAGACCGCCTGGGAGCCGGCCTAGCGAGCTGCCGCCACCGCTGCCTACACAGGAACTCGCTGGGCGTGCGCGCGGCGCTCTGGCGGGGAGGGTGCCGCGCTCCCCTTTATGGCTCCGCGGCGGACCACGTTGAGAACAACAACAGCCTGGTCCGGGGCCGGCGCCAACTTGTGCTTCTTGGAGCCCCTTCCCCGGCCGCTGGCTTCCCAGACCCGGCCTCCCCGGCACCGCTGTGCGCGCCGCTGTGCACCCTGGACAGGGCCCGAGCCCGCGGCGCCATGGAGAGGCGGCCCGCGCCCAGGGAGGGCTCGCTGAGGGGAGAACGGAGGGGCGCACCCTAGGCTGAGGGAGCGCGAGAGGAGGGGGGCACCCCGTTTGAGGCCGAATAGCGCGGGCCCCCAGGGAGACCCCGCAGCCCAGAGCTCCGCAGCCGACAGCCAAGAGTGCTCCACGGGCCCCCAAGCCCAGATCGCGCCCAGGGGACCCCGGGCCTGCCCGCTGGACGAGCTTTAATTTGTCCGAACTAACACAGGGCACGCCCTCGCGCGGTCGGCTGGGGCAGTGTGGAAGGAGCCGGGACGCTTCGAGGGGGTCTCCGCCTGAGTGCAAGGGGAGGGCGGGTGCAGGCGCCTTCCTTTGCGCACCCGAGGCCTCCTTAGGCCTCGACGGCCCAGGGCACCACGAAGGAGGCGGCGGGGAGGACTATAGATGCTCCTCTGGGGCCATTCCCTAGGGGTCCCCCTCCCCCCACCGTCGCCGCGGATGCTACAAGTGCCCCCATTTTACGGTGCGAAGTAGCTTCTACCCTTAACCCAAAGCCACAAGGTGGCTCCGGCGGGGGGCGGGGAGGCGCTGGCCCCGGGAGGATTTCCCAAGGAGGATGCGGGAAGGGAGCGGCTCCTCGTTCTGGGCAGCCCACCCCCCCCACCCCCTTCGTGTGGGAAGCGCAGTTGAGAGCGGGGACACTCTGGGTACCAGGCGGAAGCTTGTTTAAGTTGGTGGCCCTGCCTCTGGGTCCAGTACTGGGGGTGAGCAGGAGGCCTCGGACCATCTTTCACCAAGCCAAAGGAGCCCTCACTTGGGAAAAGCTGAGACACGTAGAGACGCTCCAGGAGGAGGGTGGATCCCTTTTAGGGTGAGTGATTTAGGCCCGATCCTGCGCCCTGCAGTCTTCTGAGGCCCAAGCATGGAGGAGGGGGCTGGCGGGACGGAGTGGGGGCGTAGAGCAGAACCGCGGGCCCCTCAGAGGTCTGCGCACCCCTGCCGCCGCGTTTGCCCGGCCCCGCGTGCTGTCCAACAAGCTGCGGTTATAATAAGCCCCGGGGGAGGAGGACTTTGACCCAGGGAAATGTGAGGCTGGTGGGATTCGCAGAGAGGGGGGGAGGTCTTGGGCTGGGAGCCACAAAGGGCGCAGTGAGTACATCCAGCAGGAGACAGGAGATGAGTCTCAGCTTGGGCTCCTGCGGAGAGGCCGAGCCCCTTCCAGCCCAGCGGCCAGGAGCCCCGAGTCCGGGGGGGGAATGGGGAGCAGTGGTCAGGGGCCTGCGGACACGCAGGGCTTGAGCGAAGGCCTCGGGTTCCAGAGATGTAAGGCGTGTGCAGGGCTAGAAGCTGCGAAGTGCAGACGCTTTGTCCCCCTCAGGATGCACGGAGGTGGAGAGTGAGCAGGGGCGCCCAGGAGACAGCTGGCCCAGGCAACCTGGTGACTGGCGAGAGGGACTCAGGTCAAAGGGAGAACAGAGGGCGAGGCCCCCTGAGGGGACCCCAGACTGAAATCTGCTCGTCCTGTGGGGGCGGGGGGGGATGGGCTGAAAATGTGAATCTGGAGCCGCTCGCAGCTGCAGGCAAGGCTGGATGAGGCCCCCCGCCCCCCAGCTCCGCCGCCGGACATTGGTTGGAAGGGGAGGGCGTGGGTTGGCAGGAGACAGTGGCTGTCCTCTGGAGACAGAGGAAGAACCATCGGAGAGGAGGGGACCAGGCATGGCGCGGGCCCTGCAGACCGAGAGAATTTCTAGAACTGAGGACCTGTCTACCCAGGGCAGCCCCTCAGGAAACTGGTTGAACTTGAGCCGACCGGCCAGCTTCCGACTTCTCAGAACCTCCGCCTGGACTTTGCCTGTTCAGCCCAGTGTATTTAAAAGGTGAAATTAAAAAATCAGGCCATGTCACAAAAAAATGCAGTCCAGATTTCAAATTTCCCTTTTTAAAAAAATCTGCAGATTGGACCTGGGTCAGGGCAGAAACGGGGTGGGGGCTGAGGAACAGTGGGCTGATGTCCAGCACCTGACCGGCGAGGAGGGGGTCGGCGGGAGTAGGGGGAAGGCTCTGTGGCCTGGGGTAGGCCGGGCCATACCCGGAGGAGTGAAGGACTCGCGGGGCAGAGAAGGCACACCTGCAGGCCGGGCCCACCGGGAGGATGTGGTGCTTGGGCTCCAGAGGCCCCTCCAGCCCGGTGGGCTCTGGTGGGCTCCGGGAGCTGGTGGGATGGAGTAATCTCCTCTCACTGACCTCAGCATACAGATGAGGAAGCAGAGGACTGGGCCCATGCCTCCAGGAACCCTCACTCCCAGGGAGCCGCCAGCCCCCTGCAAGGACAGCACAGGGGCGAAGGCCTCCCGTGGCCAGCGGGAGGGTGACAGCGCGTGGGGAGAGGCCTCTGCCCCTGACCCGGGCCGGCAGGGACGGCGCCCCTCCCCGGGCCCTGGGGCCCCGCTGCTCCAAACCCCATCCATACGCTGGCGACACCCCTGTCTCTCTCCTGAGCAGCAGACCGCAGCCACCCGCCTTCCCCTCTGGGGTGTCTGCTGTGCCTCCCGTTTTCTCTTGCAATCCCGCTCTCCCCACACTTGGGGAGAGCAGGAGCCACTCCCCACCCTGCCACCCCACCCTCTGGCTCTGGCCTTGCTGTTCCTTGCTGGGGCTCGCGCCACGCCTCGGGGCTCCGCTTGGGGCCTTGGCGCAGCCACGTGGCTGGCCCTTTCCTCCAGAATCCACTCGGAGCTGCCTCCAGGCCGCCACCCTGCTTTATTCTCCTCATAGCACTTACCCTTATCTGACCCCAGGTTGCCTATTTGTAGGGGGCGCGGGGGCCCCTCTGAGCGCCCGCTGGACTGGCCCTACAGCAGACATGTGGCTCGGCCTAGACCCCCGCTCGCCCACACACTCCCCTGCGAGCCACCTGCCTGGGCCCTGGGCCAGCTCTGTCCCCACCCCTGTAGGGGTCCACATACATACACACACACACACACACACAGCCTGGGATGGGGCCCCAGGCGCGAGGCCAAGAGGTCTGAGGGGCCGCAGCCCCTGTGGGAAGCCCCAGCAGGCTCCAGGGGTGACAGGAGGCTCTGTCTCCCACACCGATTTAGACAGCAAAGCCGGCTCCAGCCTGGCCAGGTTTGGGGTTTAAAATGAAAGAGGCCTTGGGTGATTTTTAGTATGGAAAGGGAAATGGGGGAATTCACCAGGTGTGAGGGTGGGGAAAGGTCGCCTTTAAGATGCAAATGTGTGTTGTGAAGCCCTGAATGGGGGTGCTCTGGGGGCCTCTGGTCTCCCCCTCCCCGCCAACAGCGGGTGGGCCCCTCGCTGAGGCAGGACGAGGGGCTGAGGGGCCACCATGCCCTGTCCCCAGGGGCAGTGCAGCGAGCCCGGAGCCCCGATGCCTACCCACCTCCGCTTCCCCTTGGGGGGCTCCCCCTCGCTGCAGATGCCCCCAAAATGCAGCTGTGCTTAGAAGACAGTGTGTAAAGAAGGGGTGGGTGCTGCTCAGCATGCAAGGACCCACTACTGCCGGGTGCCGTGTGTTGGGGTCCCAGCTCGTCCGGGGGTGGGGGGCCTGTGGATGAGTGACAGCAACCCCCCCCCGGAGCGGACAGCTGACTCGGGGCCTGGCAGATGGTGCTGTTCCCTTGGACATGAGCAGAGGCTCGTGTCTGGAGCGTCCCCCAGCTTCCCACAGCCAGCTCTGCCAGAGCTGGGCCCCGCCGGCCACATCACCTCCAGGCCTTTACATCTTTTTCCTTTAAGAGCCCTTTTTCTTAGTGAAGTTATTTGTGGTATAAAACCCGACTGGGGGAACAAGGCTATGACAAGACGACCGAGGGGCGCGTCTCGGCTCTGGACTCCGGTCAGCGTCTGGGGGCCTGTGCCCGGCTGGTCATGCCCTCGGGGCAGACCGGGCGGTTACTGTTGTGTTTCCCTAACTGTCCTTTGTTCACCAGCCCAGAACGAGCCTCCAGATTCACTCTTGCAAATCCACTTAAGTGTTGATGCCCTGTGACCCGGCAGGCTTCCAAGTGTGCCCCCAACCCACGTACCCAGTGAGCACCCATCCTGGGCCTTGTGAGTCCACCCAGCTTGGCCTGCATGTGTCTCCCCACTCCATCCCCGCCCCACGTTTCAGGCACAGCCCTCATGCCACCCCTGGTGACCTGGCCGCCGCCTCGGGTGCTTCCTGGCTCCCCCATCGAATTCAGCCTGTTGGAGGCTTGGATGGCCCGGCTTCCTGCCCCCTCACTGCGTGGCTCTGCGCCCCCCCTTCTTCCTTCTTCCTTCAGCCACAGCCCTGCCTCCCGGGGGCCTCCGCTGTGGGGATCTCTTCCCAGCAAGGGGCAGGGAAGGGGACAGGCTCTGGGAAGACAATGGTGCCGAGTGGCCTTTGAACTGTGATCTGTGGGCACGGCGGCCCAGGAGAGGCTGGCCCCTGCCTCCCCGAGGGGCCTCCCCTGCAGGGGGAGTGCTGCCCAGCAGAGGGGGCAGGCTCGGGGGACAGTGGCACTAAGCGGGCTTTGAGCCATGTTCCTGGACCGGGAGGCCCGGGAGAGGCTGGCCCTTGCCTGCTCGCCTCCCTCCTCCGGCAGGGTCTCCTGGGGGTGAGCTGACCCACGCGCCAGGGAGGCCAAGGTCGGAACTGTAGAGTCTGACATCTCTTCTCCATGGGGGCCCGGGGATCAAGGCCGAGGGGCTGGGGCAAGGTTGCGTCCAGACACTGTTCTGGGAGGGGGCGCCGGGGCCAGGGCAGAGCCTGACAAGCAGAGAAACATCTTCCAGTGTGGCCGCCCTGGCAAGGCCCCGGCCGGGGCAGACAGCGAAGCATTTGCTGTTCCCCTTTCAAGGAGCGGCACCACCCGACGCCAGCGGCGGCACTTGGTTTTATACCGTTAGTTGCTCTCTGAGATTGTCCTGTCTTGTGCCTGTCACCTCCATGAGGGCAAGGATGCTCTCAAGCCACACTGCACAGGGCCCGACTCACAGTAGGCCCTCAAGAAATATTTGCTGAATGAATGAAATGGGAGTCAAAGCTGGGCAGGCTTAGGGTTAGCACGAGGGCCTGCAAGGCTCTTAGAAGCTCATCTCAGAGCGATCGGGCTCGCCCAGTCCTGGGGGTCCTGACTTTCTTTCCTAATCAAGAACCAACCCCAGCTGCCCTGAAAGCTCCCTAACTGCCACTTTCTGGGGGTGTCCCTCCTCCTGCCCACCACTGCCTACCCCCCACCCCCACTTCCTCCCCATCAGAGGCCTTTGAAGAGGAGAGAGGGAGCTTGTTGCTTTCCCACTCAGGGTACCCCCCTGGCCACAGCATCCAGGCCCTGCTGACCTCTTCGACTTTATATCCGCAGCTCACCTGCCCTCCCTTCCACAGCCCGCTTCCCAACCCAGCTCCTTCAACCCTGGTCATCCCAATTTCTTCTCTCATCAAGTCTTCTCTAGCTAAATTATCTTGTGCTTTAACATCTGCCCCCAAGACCCCTGTCTTGTGTAGCCTCGAATATGAGACTCTAGAACAGGCTCCAACTGCTGTTCCAGAAGAGAGGTGCAAGGGACCCACTTGTGAAAATGAAGAGGCCAGCAATGCCCACGAGACAGCACCTCCAACCATCTCGAGAGCCTGGCACACACAGCTCTCCAAACCCGAGGCACCCCCCGGCTCCTCCCCTCTTATCAGCCACTGCTTGAAGGAGGTGGCCCCCTGAAGGCTTTGGGAGCATCCTCGATGGGTTCAGGGGAAGGGACCCCTGGCACCTGAAGAAGCTGAGGATCCAAGTGCAGGGAAGGGGCCAAGCCCACCCGGGGTTTCTGGGTTGTGCTCCAAGTCTTATTCCCAGTCCAGTGCTCTTGCCCTTCCTGACCTCTCATCTGGCCAGTTAGCTGGGGGTGGGGAAGGGATGGGAAGGCCAGGCCAGGCCCAGCGCCTGGGTAAGGATGGAACTGGCCATGTGCCCAGCTTGTCTGGGTGAGAAGGCTGTCCTTTGGGGCCAGGCCCCAGAACCTGGGAACTTTGGGAGAGGACCCGGGGAGAGCCCGAGCTGTCTCCTAGCCTCTGAGCTTACCCCGGACCTGTCCGCCAGGCACTACCAGCCCCAGAAGATGGAGAGCGCCTCTGAGTGGGCCTCCCTGTGGTCAAATCTTCACAGAAGCCACCGTTTTCTCAGAGCCCCCACTGGACCCCATCAGATCCTGCCCAACCCTCCTTAAATCCTTGGGCGGCGTCCCATCGCAGTTAGAATCAAATCTGAGCATGCTACCTTGGTGTCCTGCCCTGCACCGTGTCCCCCACCCGCCCCTCCACTTGGGGCTTTTGTGCTGGCAAGCCCTCCTTCGCCTCCCATTCTTGGCAATCAGGTGAATACCACCTCCTCCGGGAAGCCCTCCCTGAACACCCCATCTGAAGTAGGGCCACCCCCCACCCCCCACCGTCTTTCCTTTTTCCAGGTTTGCTCTTCAAAGCACTCGTCGCTACTCTAGCTTCTGCATTTGTAGCCTAAGGCTCTCTTCCCCACCCAGCTTCTGCTTGTCTGGACCCTTTGTAGGCGGCGCACAGTAGATGCTCAGTAAAAGTTTGTGTGAATCAATGAGGAGAAAGGGCCCCGACGAGGAGCTCGAGATGTGGCCTCTCCTCTCGGCCCCAGTGCTGGCTGCTTGTCTGGAGAGTGCGGGGAGCTAGGCGGCATCTCCCTTGCCACACACACGCACACCCTAGGCCTGCGAGGGGCTAGCAGCGGGCCCAAGCGAGGAAGGAGCGTTTCCAGCGGGACGCTTGTGGCCTGGAGCCCTGGGCGGGGGGCTCCGAGGACTTGGGGGCAGCCTTTCTTGTGGGCAGCGGGGAGGTTCTCGGCAAGCAGTCATCACCCCCGGAGAGGGTAGCGGCCGCGGCCGGGGTCGGTCGGCGGAGGCCTCTGGGGACAGAAGGGGAAGGGTCCCCGGGGTGGGGACGCTCGTCTCTGCCCCAGGGACGCGGGAGCGGGCGCCCAGCCTCCGCGTTTCCCCAAGTGCCTCCGGCCCTTCGCGCCCGCCCGGAGGCCTGGGCCGCCAGCGGGCGTTGGGCGCGCGTCCCCGCGGCCGTCTCCATGGAGACCGCGCGCGCCTCCCAACCGGGCCATCAGCGGGCGTTGGGCGCGCGTCCCCGCGGCCGTCTCCATGGAGAGCGCGCGCGCCTCCCAACCGGCCTCCCGCGGCGCGGGGCGCGCGCCCCGGGCGGGGCGGGGGCGGGGCGGGGCCTCGGGGCCCCCGGGCGACGCGGGCTCGCGAGGCCTGGGAAGGGCCCTGGCCCAGCGCCGGCGGTCTGGACCCTCACTGGCCCCTCGCTCGTGCAGGGCCGCTCTGGAGGCGGCTCTGCGGCGCGGGTCCGTGCGGACACCGCGCCCTGGGCCGGCCGCCTGGGACGCCGTCCTGCCGGCCCCCACCGCGGTCTCCGGGCTCTGCGGTCTGAGAGCAGCCTGGGCCCCTCTCCCCGGCCAGGAGACCAGCGCGCGTTCCTCACAGGACATCCCTGCCGCTTGCACCCCCGCAGACACACACGATGCCCACAGCCCCAGTGGAGACTGGCCCAGCTGGAGGCTGGCTTCTCCGGGCATCTGGGCAGCTGAGAGCTGGCGCGCACCTGACCTGCGGCCACTGCAGTCGGCAGAGCGGGCTTCCGGAGTGACCTCTGGCCCTTCCTCGCCGCCCTTCCCTGGTGCTGCCTTCAAGGACGTACAGCCGGCACTTGCTGGCCTTGGCCGGTCGGGAATCCGTGCTCCCAGCCCCCGTGGGGACCGTGGGCGCCGGGGACCAGGGCATCACAGACTCGCCTGGTGGTGAGCCACCAGAGCTGCGTCCTCACGGGAGTTCCCCCCACACACCTCTGTGCCGCCTTCTCCCTGCTCCCCATTCTTCTGTCTGGATGCTTGTGTACTCACATTTTGTCCCAAGAAACCGAAAAACCCCACAAGAAAACCACAGACAAAAGCACCAATTGTATCTATCCCAGGGTCCACTTGACCAGGTAGAAAACACCAGTGAATGAGGTGGTTTGCAAGGCCTGGTGGGCCCAGAAGTGGGCAACTGAGCGCAGCCCCTGCTGCTACGCCAGGCGGAGGGCAGGCTCAGGGCTGCAGAATACTCTGAAGTAGGAAAACGATCTTGTTTAGTATGTAATCTCTTGTGGTTTAAACGCTTGTTGTTTAGTCTCTAAGTCACGTCTGACTCTCTGTGACCAGGGACTGCAGCCCGCCAGGCTCCTCTGGCATGGGATTCTCCAGGCGGGAACACTGGAGTGGGTTGCCGTGCCCTCCTCCAGGGGATCTTCCCTACCCAGGGATCAAGCCTGCGTCTCCTGCAGTGGCAGGGGGTTCCTGACCACTGGCTGAGGCGCCTGGGAAGCTCTGAGTGTACCAGGCACTTGAATGTTCGTATGCACTGTGAGACAGCACAGTCTGTCACCGCACACAGTTCCAGGGTGGTTTTTTTTTTTTTTTTTTGTCCTGATGAGGACTTTTTAAGACCTACCTTCACTGTGAAACTCTATGGAGTCTGTAGTTAAATCCATTTCACCTGTAACCTGCCTTGACGCCTCAAGCTCATTTTAATCATTGCTGCATAAAGAGCCACGTATCCTCCACACAGCTCAGAGCCTAAACAACACGTCTGCGTGAGTTGTCCTCCAGGAACTCGGCTTCAGCTGCACCTGGTGTGAGCTGAGCTGTGGGACCATGGCCCCTCCAACTGGGCCGGCACGCGTGTCCACAGGGTGACCTTTTGAAGCTGCAGACGCCGGGACCTGGTCCCGCCTGCGCAGACCCACGATGGGACACGATGCGCCCACCTCTCCCCACCACCTCTCCCTGCTTCCTATCCTTGACTCCATCCTGCCCCAGCCTCTTGCCTGCCAGGAGATTCATTTTCCTGTCTCCATGCTTGGCTGCCTTCTGAGTAAACCCTCAAACCTCGGCCTCTCGGGCGTCTCCGTGGAGTGTGGCTTGCTCCGCGTCAGGTAAGACAGCTTGGTTCAGTGGCGTTAGCAGCTTTGCAGTATGCAGTTAGCTGAGCGTGATTAACGCCAGTCACCATCCCGGGTGTCACAGTCCCGGGACCTGGAGGCCTGTGCCTTTCCACCCCTTCACCCGCGTCACCCACCCCCATCCTCTAACGGCGGCAACGTCCAGTCTGTTCTGTGTGTCTGTGAGTTTGGCTTAGTTTTAAATTTTTATTTATGTAATTCATTATATTTTTCACTGCCCCAGTTGGCAGGCGGGATCTTAGTTCCCCAATCGGGAAGGAAAATTGGTTCCCCAACCAGGTGGCCCCTGTGGTGGAAGCCCGGGAGTCCTAACCGCTGGGCGTCCGGGGAAGTCCCTGCGGGCGTCGTAGCTGGAGTCTTTGGAGCGCTTTCTCTGCATCATCTGAGCTGGCCACGCTGGGTCTTCATCGTCCCCCTGTGAACGTCGTGCATTGCTAGACTTCGTAGGCTGCATTCCAGGAATAAATGCCACTTGGCCACAGTGTAGTCCTTTCAGCTCTAGCAGTTTCCTTCTCAGGCGAAAGAGGCAGGGAAGTGATCCCCCGGACAGGACTCAGGCGTGCCCGGGGCAACCTGAGCAGATGCCAGAGCTAGAGGGTCCTCGCGTCCCAAAAGGGACCTGGAGAGGGCGGTGAAGCCAGCAGCCCCGGGACAAGACGACCCCAAAACAGCCCTTCCAGGGGTGGAGGCGTGACTGGGGGAGAGGGAGGGCGCCTTTCTGGGCTGACAGCTGTGCTGGCCTCCCCATGCAGACCCCACCGCAGCCGGTGGGCCTTTGCTCCCCTAAAGCTGGGGCTTTATTACACCCCTCACCCCCTCCAACCCACGGACTAGACAAGACCCTGAGTGGGGGACGGCATTCCAGCACCGGCTCCTTCCCCTGGAGTTCCAGCAAAGCGACAAGTTCCCGGTGACAGGGAGCCCTCCCGCCGTGCCCCGAGAACCAAGGCAGGCCTCTGCCGGAGGAAGGAGGGCGGTGGGCCAGGCTGACACTCGCGTCTCTTCTGGATGCCAGGAAACCCGGCGGTCGGAGGGAAGTCGGGCAGGGCAGCCACATCAGCTCTAGGCACGCCAGGGCTCCGGCAGCACCGGCTTCCAGCCACACGCTTCTCGGCTCCCGCGAGCAGGCGCACGCGCGGAGGCGGGCACGTGCGCTGGGCCGCACCTAGGGGCCGCTGGAGAACTGGACTTTGCACATTGGAAAATTCTGGTGGGATGCATGTAGGGGCAGTGGGCCCGCGGAATAGGAGCAGGGTGCCAGCTAGGGGTGGTGGTCAGGAGAGCTAGCGCGTAGGTGGGATCCTTCGGGCTTAAAGCTGGCTTGCGTTTTGGTTGCGCTGGGTCTTTGCTGCTGTGCAGGCTGCTCTCTACTTGCGGCGACTGGGGGCTCCTCTCGGGCGGAGCAGACGCTGCGGGGCCCGGGCTTCAGGAACGGTGGCGTGTGAGCCGGGTTCCTCCACAGCCTGTGGGGTCTTGGTTCCTGGACCAGGGACAGAAACCGTGGCCCTGCCCCCGGCGGGCGGGCGCTCCCGCTGGGGCGCCGGGCAGCCCCTTCGCACCGCCTGTGTCCGTCCACCGGTAGGCGTTCAGGTCGTGTCCTTGGCCGCCGCGAACCGTGAGGGGCTGAAGCTGTCTTCAACTTCATTTGCAACAATTTTATGCCACTGGATGGTGACAGCTGTCTCATCAGTGCGCATTTTTAAAAAGTCAGAATTGGTGAATTTTCGTGTAGCCATTTCAGTATTGAAGAGGGGAGGGGAAGTAAGCCACATTTTCAGCATCTGAAGGTGAAGGTAAAAATACAGCTGAAGCTCATGCAGAGCCTCGCGCAGTATACGGACAAAGCGCCGTGGCCGAAGGCGTCAGAGGCGGTCTGTGAAGCTTCCTGCTGGAGATGTCTCACTGCACGATGCTCCAGGGTTGGGTAGATCAGATGAGGTTGATAGCAATCACGTTGAGTCACTGAGAACAATCGATGTTTATACCATGTGGGAGACAGCAGATATACTCCAAGTATCCTAATCAAGTGTCTTGAATATTCATTGGAAGGACTGACGCTGAAGCTGAAACTCCGATGCTTTGGCCACCTGATGCGAAGAACTGACTCACTGGAAAAGACCTTGATGCTGGGAAAGATGGAAAGTGGGAGAAGGGGACGACAGAGGATGAGATAGCTGGATGGCATCACTGACTCGATGGGCGTGAGTTTGAGTAAACTCTGGGAGTTGGTGATGGACAGGGGGCTGGCGTGCTGCAGTCCATGCGGTCACAAAGAGTTGGACACGACCGAGCGCCTGAGCTGGACTGATCCTAATCAAGCCTCGAAAGTCATCTGCACCAGCCTGGTTACGTTCATTGCTTTGATGTTTGGGTTCCACGTAAGTTAAGTGAGGAAAAAAACAGACAGACCTTTTTGACCATGTTTCTGCACGTGATTTTCTACTGAAACACGATGAAGTGGGGAGTGAGAGAGTGATGAGAATGGTCTGGAGATAGTGTCTGTGGCTGCACAACACTGGGAGGATCCCAACACTGCTGAGCTGTGCACTTTTAGGGGGTGTGTGCGGTTTTCTTCATGTTTAAATTGCACCATCAGACACTGAACTTAGATACGTGCTGGCCGTATGTTCAGATTGTTGAAATAAAGATGGACAGGCAGCTTCAAGGGTGCTGTGTGTCGCACTGTGCCCAGTATACCAAGCAGAGCCTCACCAGGGCTGGAACAGCTGCATGCCTCATCCATCTGCTGCGGTGAGTGTAGGGACGAGCCCAGCGCCTGGAGGAAAAGCCTGCTCAGGACTGAGCAGAGGCTGCTGTCAGACCTTCAGACTTGGACAAACCATGGCGTCTCTCCATGTACAGAAAGCCCCAGACTCAGGGCAGGTGGGAGCTCAGCATAGATATTACGAGCTCGGCTCTGGCTGGTTAGGACTGGGGGCAGGTCTGCAGCGGCGCGGCTGGCTGGAGGTGGGGCGTGTGCAACTCCCCGTCTGGGGTCTGGGGGTCACAAGAGCGTCCAGTCTAGAGATGGAACGCTGAATGCTTTCTGCAGATTCCCCCACCCCACCCCCAGTTCCCAGACAAGTTCCTGGGACGCTCTTCTCAAACGCAAATTGCGTTCGCCCCCTTCAAACGGGTGAACCCTCTGGTCTGTGGGAAAGAGTGTAGCCTTGCCCAGGGGAGGCGCCCACGTTGTCCGTGGCAGGCGTGTCTGGCGGGGAAAGTCTGGCAGCGTGAGCTGGGGCCTGGTCGAGGGTTGCGCTGTGTCCCGTGTGTCAGTTTTATGAGGGTGCACGCCATCATCTCCCCTGGGTGGACGACCAGGTGTGAGGGGGCCTCCGCTGGCCCCCATCCCATGCTCACAGCCATCAGCTCATCAGCCCAGGCCCCATCCTGACATGGAGGCCGAGATGCTCCATGGGCCGTCATCAGCCATTGACAGAGCCCCACTGAACTCTGGACACCAGGGCTCCCGGGAGCTACTCTGTGTAGTTGGTCCTTGCATCCCCTTAAACATAGCTTTTCCAGAGAAAAAGCTCTGAATTTTGATGGAGTCCAATTTATTGATTTTTTTCCTTTTATAGAATATGCTTTCGGAGCCATGTTTGAGAGTTCTTCACCAAGCCTTAGCTCCTGAGTATTTCTTCTGTGTTTTCCAAAAGTGTCACAGTTCTATAGCTGCAGTTTCATAGCTTTACAGGCTGATTCATCTGGAGTTGATTTTTTCATCACGCGCAAGGTGTGGGTGGCTTCCCCCCCGGGCAGCGTGCCGTGGGCTCCGGGCTGTCTGACTCGACACTGTCAATGCTGTGAAATGATCACCACCCTTCGTCACGCGCACTGACACTTTTGCGGTGAGAGTGTTAAGGTCTGCTCTCCCGGCGGCTTCACACATGCAGATTTGTGAGCTAGTCCCGGGCTGTGCGTGGCCTCCCCCGGGACTGACTTTGTGAAGGCCTTCCTAGCCTTCTGGCCCTTCGCCCACGCTGCTCGCCACGCGCGCTGGCCCCTGGCTCCCAGTGCGCTCCCCGCATCTGCAGACAGAGGTTTTTACTGTTTGGTCTCTAGATTCCACATGCTCAGGTCATGGGCAAGTCACGTGGCACGCACGCTCCCTCACAGGGCAAGAGACTGGGTCAGGGTCAGGCTCAAGGCCAGCTTCAAGGTGAAGACCTGGCTTGAGGTTAAGGATGAAGCCACACTAAAATCAGGACAAGACGCGGTCACCGTGAGTGTGTGAGTCATTCCAAGGCCAGGGTCAGCAGGGTCAGCATCAGCGCAACACATCTTGGCTGCTTCTCAAAAGAACTTCCTCTGCTGGAACTGAGATGAATGGAGACACACCAGTCGGGAGCCGCGTTAGGCGTTACTGACAAAACGGAGGCTCGGCCCTGAACCCCCTCCCTTTGTTCCGCAGGCGCGGACCCGGAATGGAGGAGTTAGGCTTTGTGATTCTGACTTTTTTCTTTCCTCGGCTGAGTTGACTGAAGAGACTATTAAGGTGCTTATTGTTTTTGAGAGGAGCAGGAGAAGGCATAAAGCCTTCTGCAGCTGTGCTCAAAGAATAATTCATAAAGTTCATCACTGACATTTTTCCAGGACTTTTACAAAAAGTGTTCCAGGGGTGAGCTCGCAGGCCGCAGCTTGAGGCCATGGGAGGGATTCCTATCTGAAGCTTATCTGTGAGAAAGTGTTTATGGCAAAGGAGTTTGCTGAATTTAGGGCTTAGGAATAATTAATAGTTAGAAGCTAAAGATTTAAGGATTGCTGTAATGTTACAATATTCTACAATGGCTTATAGAATTTAGGGACATTAGAGATATTCTTAGCTAGAAGCCCTTTCTAAGCAATAGAGAGCTTAAGATACTAGGGGCAAACAGGACTTAGAGAGATAAGAATTAATCTGAGGAATGTGGTGTGCAGCCCAGACATCAGCACGAGTTAGTGTGTTCACAAGGACACATGAGAAAGAGTAGATAAGAGAATCGCTGAGGAAGGGACTCCTTTTTGAGGGGGCAACGATGATTTTTGGAGAAAAATCTGGGTCAATGGGAACTAAAAGTATCAAATCTCTGACCTAATGCCTTTGTAAAAGTATAAAAGAGAATCATAAGCTTGAAATAAACAGGCAGTCCAAGAAAAATGAGAGGCTGCCTCAGTTTCTCGCCAACACTGCTCACCCCTTCAGGTTGAATCCCTGGCTGCTGGAGCTGGACTCCGGCACGCCACCACACACGCGTCTCAGTTCACATTCTTCCTGGAAGCAGAGCAAAGTCAAAGGATCTAAGGAGTATGACAGGTAAGAATTTGCATTAGTGCAAACACTGCAAATCCCATTCTCTTCAAAAGCACATCTTACTCCTTGTTGGAGCAAACTTGCTTGTCTCAAGAGCGTGTGCAGTCTTGGTAGGAGTACGGGAGAGGACACTGCCCCAGTGGAGGCGGCTCCACCTGCTCCTCACTGAGCATAAGCCGTCTCGGCAAGCGCAGCTGTGTGTCCAGGACACAAGGAAGAGGGGGTGCTGGGCTGACGGACGCTAAGGTGGATGAGCCCCAGGGTGGAGAGGAGTTGTCACCGTGGGTACGGCTCGGTGTGACTCGAAAGTTGGGATACACCAGGGTCAGAGTCAAGGTCATTTCAAGGGGACCATGCTCAGGATGATTTGTCAGTGAGGAGATGAAACTGAGATGAGTCAGGGTCAGTTCAAAGTCAGATCCGACTTAAAGTCGGCTGGCAGCTGGGCTCAGGGCCTCAAGGGCGCGTCTGAGCTCATCCCCAAGTGTGCTGGCCCTCGCAGGCGCATGGTGAGCCGTGCTGCGAGCGCAGCCCGCCGCCACACGTCATCTGAGTAGAGAGACTTCCTCCATGTTCTTCACACTTACTTCCCACAGATAATTTTAACAGCTTCATTGAAGAGACTTTTGACCCAATACATTTTAGTGATGTAAAGTAAGTTGGTAGGTCTATAGAGCTACGCCGTCACCATGGCCCACTCTGACAATGCCCTCATCACTCCAGACACCTCCCCTGAGCCTGTCTGAAGCCAGGCCCCCGGCCCACCCCACTCCGCCCCAGGTCACGGCAGGTCTGGCTTCCGTTCGGAGGTTTCTGAACGCTGCACGTGAAGTCACACGGCGTGTCACTCTGCGTCGTCCCCTGCTGAGGCTGCGGCCCGCCTACGCTGCTCGTGTGTTTCTCGTCTCTCTGCGGCCACCGCTCGGACTCACCACACCTGTGTGTCCAGCCGCCTGCGGAGCTGCTCCCATCAGCTCAGTTCAGTTGCTCAGCTGTGTCCAGCTCTCTGCTTCCGTATTTCACCTGCTGTGAGCTCAACGCTGTCAAGAGCACTGGCGGGGGTTGAGTGGGTGTGATTCTGTCTCTCGGAGTCACAGGTGTGAAGCTGCTGGGCCATGTGCTAAGCTCATGTTTAGCTGCTTAAGAAACTGGCGGGTTTTTCCAGCTGGGATTGTACTGGTTTCGCTCCCAGCAGCACTGTGGGGGAGGTTCCGTTTTCCTGAAGTCCTCGTAGGCTTGGCATTGTCTTTTTGCATTATAGTGACTCTGGTCCACGTGGTAGTGAAATTCCTTGCGTGTGTTTATTAAGTATTTATTGGGCTACATCGGGTCTGCGTTGTGGCATGCGGGCTCAGCAGTCGCAGCACGCGGGGTTACTTCCCTGGATGCAGGCAGGGTCTCAGCTCCCAGAAGAGGCACTGAGCCCGAGTCCCCGATACTGGATGGCAGACTCCTCAATCAGCAAGTCACGTCCCTCCATCCTGGTATCAATGGGCATTTTCCTAGTGACTAACAATTGTGAGAACGTTTTCTTCTAATTCTTAGAAGACAGTTTGAATGTCTCCTTTGATAAAATGTTTAATTCTAGTCTTTTGCCCATTTCAAGTTTGTTTTCTGATTGAGTCATGATAATAACTCAGTAACTCATGATAATAACTCTCATGTTGTAGATGCAAGATCTCCGTAAGATACATGATCTGCAAATAGCTTCTGCTTTTGGCTTACCTTTTCACTCTATCTAAAGGTGACTTCAATACTTGTATGGTGAAAGCACTATTAAATATTTAAAAAACAAGGTGGGTCATTGTAACAACAGTCACTGGTTTCAGGAGGTGGTTGAGGTCAGAGGTCCAAGTCCATCTCCCCGACTTGTTCAGTCAGGACCAGAGCGCGACAGCCTGGTCTGTGAAGCGAGCACCACTCGGGGTCCACACACCGCCGCCTGGCACCAGGGGAGGGCCGCCGGGACCCTGCACCCAGCCCACGAGGCTGGGCCAGAGCGCGGGAGCCGTGCGCCCGATGGGGGGGTGCTGTGGTGGTCGTGAGCATCCAGGGGGTGAGCCCAGAGCGGCCGGAGGACGCAACCCACCGGGGACCTGAGAAGTGGGGTGCGTACAGCCCCAGGCGTGGTCTGCCAGCCTCCACCCTCCCACCGACTGACACGTGGCTGTTTCTAACACTGATCCTCGTGGCATCTGCCATCCCAGCGTGGTTCATCTGTGCGGAACGCACGGGCCCTGCTGCCAAACGCTGCTGTCAAGAGTCAGAAACCCAGAACCACGCAAGGGCCACGTGTCAGCAACCACGTGGGTTAAACCACCACAAACGCAAAGCCCGCTCACGCTTGCTGCTCACAGCCCAGCGCTCTCCAGCCGGGGTCCCCTCCTCCCCCGCACTGTGATCAGAAACAGACGGCACACACCAGGGGCTGATGCTGAGGGGCTGGACGGAGGCAGCCCGTGGACTGCGCCAGCGGGTGCCGCTCGAGAGCGAGCACTGTGAGGGCGACCAGCTGCACAGCCGTCCGAGCCCAGGCCTGCAGGAAAAGATGGGGCGCAGACAGATGTCTCTGTTCTTGGTATTTTATTGGCATCACGTTCGTCTCTTTACAGAAGAACTTGGCCCACACCCGGGGACACAGGCCCTTGGAGGGGAGCTCTGTGAAGCAGGCTACGGTGGGGGGGCCGCCAGGAAGCGGGGGCTCGGGGGCTACACTGGGGAGTCAGGGGGCAGGGGGAAAGTGTGCTCACCGAGGTCGCCACACCCCGAGAGGAGCGCCATCTAGAACAAAGGTACCGTCGCTAGCACAGGTCTGGGAGGGCCTCCTCTCCCTCTTGGACGTGGATGCGGATCTAACAGGGGAGTTTTAGAAGTGTGGAGCAGGAAAGAAAAACAGGGAAAATGAGAGCTTTAACTTGTGAAACAGGTACTTCTCCATTGCACACACCAAAGTATTATGCAAATCGCCTCTTGGAAAATTTAGATGCAGAGGGAACGGAGTCTCCCCTGGAGAGATGCGAAGCTTTTGGCTCTAAAGTCTCTGATAGAAGGCGCACATGACTCTCGCGTCTACTGTACAGAGCACTGCCTCCCTGCTGGGCTGCGCGCCTCCTGAGACGCTGAGCACGCTGCGTCCAGACCAGGCTCAGCCCTCTGCCGCTACGCCTGCATCACAGGACTTAAACACATAACCCAAGAATTTCTTACACTGATTTATACATTTTAATTGGTTGCATATATTAACATGTACTATAAGATTCTTTTCTACGAAGCATTACATAATAAATGGATACTGTAAAAAGATCTGATTAGTTAAAAGTAACAAGCATTAACAGATACATAGAAAACTCAGCCTGATCAGACCGGGTGTGAGCCTGTGACGGCGCACAGGGCGCCAGCCTTCCCACGTGGTGGCCTTCATAGGAGGGGGCGGGTAAAGAGACCACAAGACGGGTAAAAAAATCAGAACTAATTAGACACAGATTGACTGTAAACAGTTCTCTCTCCAGTGGACAAAAGGAAGAAGCTTCCAGCGCAGACCCCACCCAGGTGGGCGTGCCGCCTGCTGTGCTGCTGCCGCGGAGCCCGCAGGGCGGGCGGGGGTCTGTGGGGCGTGTGCGGGGGTCGGCGGTGTGCTGGGCTCTCCGGGCAGCTGGGCGAGAGATGGCTGTCTGTGGGGGGCTCGTGGAGGAAGGCCTGCACGTGTGTTCTCGGTCGCGGAGGACTGTGAGCTCTGCTCGCTGCCTCTTCAGCAGCTGCAGCTCTCGGCCGAAGCCTTGGGGCGGTCGTTCTTGTCCAGTTTGATGGGCTCGGGAATTCGTTGTACAGCTCCACTTCCGTTTCCTGGGCAGGAGAGAGGCAGTGACCGCAGGCCCGGGGCGGCTGCACGCTCCACGGTGTAGGCAGGGGCAGGGGGATAGGCTGGCGCCCTCCAGCTGCACGCGCCTGCTCTGGGAGCTTCTGCCAGTGCCTGACAGAGGCAGGGTCTGGGGCCCCGGCCCTCACACGTCCCACAAGCTCGCCCTGCGCGCCCCTCTCTGTACCCAGGTCTGTCGTCCCTTCCAGGCCTTCAGGAGAGCTTGCCCCAAGGCTGCACACACACCGGGCCCGCCCAGGACAACTCCCCGCAGTGCGGGGGCCCACAGGACAGGAACTGGGGTCACTTCACGGGGACTTGGGCTGAATTGGCGTGTTTCCAGCGAGGGGCAGCTCCCTGCTTCCTAGGGCAGAGAATTCACCTGTGCCTTAGACGCGGAGCGCCCGCAGGTCGAGGCCCGCTGGGGAAACCACTCCGGTCACCAGCGCTGTGCCAGCGGCCACGCCCAGGACCACCTGCAGTTGAAGGCGGTCTCTCTCCCGAGGGGCTGAGCATGTGCACCCGCGGCCTGGCCTGCTCACAGGTCAGCGCCACCGGGCCCTTCCCGGGCTGGGAGGCAAGCCGGCTCCAGCAGCGGCGCCTGCCCCGCTAGCTGCTCCCAGCCCCGGCCACTGCTCATCTGCCTCCTTCTTAACGGAGGCCTCAGCGAGGTCGGCTTGCTGGCCCTCGACTGCGGACTTGTGGCCCCGAAACCGACAGGAGATAAAAGTGTGTCCTTGAGCCACGCGGTCTGTGGGGTCTGCCAGGGGGCTGGTGCTGGCTGACACAGTTGTCGTGTGGTTCAGTTAGAACCTCGGGAAGGTTTATTTTTTGCGGGGGTGGGTGCTGGGGAGAGGACGGAGGAGGAAACAGTCGCACCTGGAGTGAAAGTCTCAGTTTAAATGGATAATGAACCGAACAGAGCGAGAAGAAAGCCACAACTAGTGAGGGGAGAGGCCGTGGGGTCAGGGACGGCCGCGCGGGAGCACAGGGGCTGCGGGCGGGCCCGACACGGGGAGAGCGCTATGCGGGGAGAGCGGGAGCGGGAAGCGCGGGCTCCACAGAGGGAAAGCACACCCACCAGCAGGTTCTTCACTGTGGCCAGAGGGGCTGAGAAGACGGCCCGGCACACACAGCTCACCCCCACCTCCCGCGCACGGCCGAGGCCCAGGCAAGAGCTGCGAGGGCCTCTGCAGAGCACGGGCGCTGCGCCGGGCGCCACCGCGGTGCCGGAACTGAGGGTCACCACTGTCCCCAGGGACAGCCGGGGCCAGCTTACCAGCTGGACAGTCTTCCTCCCACGACTCCAGCTCTAGGGGCAGGAGTGTTCAGGGAGGAGAGCACTGCCCTGCCGCTGCGGGGTCAGAAGAGCCCTCATCTGGCACATGCCAACAGGGTGTCACTGGTATTTGGGGGAGGGGGGAACATTCGAATAAACAACACAGAGAAAATGCAGGGAACCCTTATGTAAGGAAGACGGTTCCTAGAACCTTTGGGTTAACCGTTACGAGGGTCGTTTAGGGTAATTCCAAAAGTTGGTGCACCTCACTGAATCTTCACAAATGCCCTGAAAGTGGGCAATCTCATTGTACAGCCCAGATAGGATTTAAAAACCAGACAAGATCCCAAGACGGGCAGCAGAGCTGGGCTTCAGACTCAAGTGCACCTTCAAACAGGAGCATGCCACGGCGGCCCCGGCGCGTGTCCCCATGGAGCGGACTTACAGACAGGGGGACGGGGCGCTCTCAAAGGCCTGCGCCGCCTCTGGCTGCACCGAAAGCCCGTGGGGGAGAAGGTGCGGGCTGCGTCCCCGCAGGCACCAACGGCTACAGACACCCACCTGCTTGAGCGCGTTCCGGGCGATCGTCTGGAAGGCCTGCTCCACGTTGATGGCCTCCTTGGCGCTCGTCTCGAAGTAGGGGATGTTGTTTTTGCTGTAGCACCAGGCCTGTGCCCGCTTGGTGGCCACCTGGAGGAGAGGCAGGGCGCAGGTGCCAGGAAGAGCACGAATCTCACCGCAAGAGCCCCCGGGAGCCCCGCCAGCCGCCGTCCACCAGCTCCGCACCAACCAAGCACAGCACGGCACGGCGGGGCTCTGCCCTCTCAGCCCCCGACCCCGAGCTGCACCTGGAGACAGCCTGTGAAGGGAGGCGGCAGCCAGCACGAGAGGAAGTGCCTGCCGCTCCCGGGGCCGCAGCGGCCCCGGCCCAGCACAGGTCTCCAGCCCCTCCTGTGACTGCCCTGCGCACCTGCCTGGGCCCCTGGCCTGATCACACACCCAGGCCCCAGGGGCCCCAACCCAGCCACATCCGGTTTCCTGACTCCCCACCTGAGCCTGTTTTCAGGAACAAGAGAAGAACCAATTCACTTAGGAAAGAGCTGACTGGTCAAAAATAAACCCGGCTATCTGAGTGAGTGAGTGAAGTCACTCAAGTCGTGTCCGACTCTTTGCAACCCATAGACTGCAGCCCACCAGGCTCCTCCGTCCATGGGATTTTCCAGGCAAGAGTACTTGAGTGGGTGCCATTTCCTTCTCCAGAGGATCTTCCCGACCCAGGGATTGAACCCGGGTCTCCCTCATTGTAGGCAGACGCTTTACCGTCTGAGCCACCAGGAGAAAACGGCTATACTTAAGAATAACTTTGTCTACACTCCCCAGAGAGATGTGACTGGAAAGGAAGCCAGAGCAGTTTTACTCAAAGCCCAAAGTGCCTCCCGGCCCGTGGGATCGGGAGGGGGCCACAGGGCGAGGCCGACAGCTGAGGGCAACCGAACCCTCCTCCCAGGTCAGAGGCAGAGGCGCTCGCAAGCCTGAGTCACAGCCATGCGGGTGGTGTGGGGGTCTCAGCGGGCCTCCTGGGCCCCAGTCCCCAAGGGCAGCCGGCCTGGAGATGGTGCCCCTGGGCACCCCCAGAGCCACGAGGCGCTCAGCACAGAGCCTCCACATGCACAGGGCACCTCAGAACAGGCGGCCCAGGAGAGAGAGCAGGCCATTGGGCAGGCCCTCTGGGGCCCCACGGCCAGGAGACCGAGGTCCCACAGGGCCTAGAGGTCAATCTCGGACCGGAGCCAGGAGGGCTGGCAGGTGGCCTCTCCACGGGGTGCTCCGACCCTGCGTGGCCCCCTGCTCTGCCCCCCGGGAGCCAGGCCCCACCCCAGGGCGGCCAGGCGCCCCCTTGTTAGTTCTACCCTTGCCCTGCAGGGGTCACAGGCAAACAGAAAGATGGGGTGATCCTCAGGGCACACAGTTCTTTACCAGTCAAATCTGAACACTGGCGCTGCCCCCTTTAAAAGGCAGCCCCCCACCAAGGACCCCGCCATCGCCAGCACGCACCTGTCTGTTTTCGAGGTCAATCTTGTTTCCCAGCACGACGAAGGGGAAGTTCTCGGGGTCCCGGGGACTGGCCTGGATGAGAAACTCGTCTCTCCAGCTGTCAAGGGTCTTGAACGTGTTGGGGGCAGTCACGTCGAACACCAGGACGCAGCAGTCAGCGCCTCTGTAGAAGGCCACGCCCAGCGACTGGAACCGCTCCTGCCCCGCCGTGTCCCAGATCTGCCCAAGACACACGTCACTCCTGGGGGCGCGGCCCAGGATGGGGGCGCGGAGGGTGCCGGGGCCGCCCTGAGACGAGCACCTCAGCGCTCGGGAGTGCGCAGAGCACGCTGACCGACAGCAGCTGGGTGCACGCGCCTGGAGCCCGGAGATGCTCAAAACTGTGGGTCCTGATCCACGGGGAGGCCACACGGGGGAGGTGTGTATGGAAAAGCTGCACCGCGAACCTAGGCTCCGCACTCGGGGGCTCCCGCAGGGGCGTCTGCTCAGGGCACGCTTGCTTTTATTTGGCCACACCGTGAGGCTGGCAGGACTGGAGTTTCCCAGCCAGGGACCGAACCTGGGACTCAGCAGTGAAAGCACAGACCCTAACTACCAGGCCAGCCCGGACTCCCAAACTGTACGTTCGTTTACATGTATGTATTTTACTGCATAAAACATTTACCTTTAAAAAAACTTATCGTATCTCAAGAGACAAAGAAAAGCACTGTGTGAGGAGGGGAAAGGGAGGGAGAGAGAAATGAAGGGAAAGGGTGAGGACTCAGCACAGAGGGCAGGTGCTGACCGATGACGGCACAGCGGCACTCAGCTCTCAGAGTTTCCCATCATGCTCTGCCCACCGGGCAGGGATGCAGGATGCACCTCCTGGATGCCCCAGACCCCAGCAGGGCCCAGGTCGCCGGGAGGGACGGCCAGTGTTCCCAGGACAGGCCCCGGTGCCGGGGCAGCTCCAGCTGACAGCAGCTGCCACCTGCTGGACCCTCTGTCTGTCTGTCTGCAGGAAAGCGCCTAGCTTCAGGAAGCATGAGATGCTGAACCATCCTCACAACCCAAGTAAAAGCTACGTCCACAGCACCTCCCGGGACTTCAGGGCTGGGCTTTAGATGAACATGGAGTGTGGGCTGAGCCACCGTCTCATCTAATGGACCAGCCTCTGCAGGAAGCGGCCCAGACGCCATGCAGCCGGCCTGGCCTCCTGAGGCCCGCAGCGCTTGTGGAGCACGCCAACCTACCGGGGCCACACGGACGCCCGGGCCAGGGAGGACGGCCTCCTGCACAAAACCAGACGCGTGTCTGCCGGAGGGAGCGAGCCTGCAGGAGGACAGCCCAGCGGCACAGGGCTGCGCTAGGGGACTCCCGTTCCGGTCACTCCAGGCAGCTGCAGCCTCATGGCGGACCTCCCCTCTGCCTCCAGTGCGCCTCTGAGACGCTCTGCACCGAGTCAAAGGAGGTGCGCCCTGCTCCTCACAGCCGGGCGCCTCAGGGGCAGAGCAGGGCGCCCGGAGAACAAGCCGCAGCCGCCGGGCCCGCTGCAGCCTCGCCCCTGTGCTTCCCGGTCGTTCTTGCTCCTCTCGCTGCTTTCAAGCTTGTTTCGGAAAGGTTTTTCTTTCAATATGGTTTTTCCAGTCTTCTTAACATCCCTCTGGGAACGTGTGCTTCCCTGAATCCGTGGACTGGTACCACATCCACCGTGAAAAGCTCCTCGCAAATACGCATCCTGGCCTTCCTGCTCTTCTGAGATGAGGAAAAGTCTGAGCTGCTCACGGAGGGCCGCTCCCGCCTTCCCCATCACTCCGCTTCCTTTCAGCCCGCCTCTGCTGTATCCCACCTGCTAAACACTCTCCAATCTGTTATTCTGGGTCACCATGTTCCATTTTCAGCAGCCCTACTGACCCACGCCACCTGCTTAGCTTCTCCGCAGACAGACGAGATGGCCTGATGTCTCTCAATACAAAAACCTCTCTGAACTGCCAGAGAGGTTTCCACTGGTCTTCACCGTGTTGCCTCCTGTGAATCACCTCCTTTTTTTTTTGCACGCTGCTGAAGGCCCATAAAAAAGGGGAGGATTCCTCAAGACCTGGAATGAGGATCCCTTTGTCCGGAAATGGTGTTTTCATTTACTTCCAGTCTTTTCAGCTGGCTGCAGGAGCCTGAGCGCCAGCCTTCTGCTCCAGCCCAAGGACCACACTTGCTTTCACACTGCTTCCAGACTCTGCTCCGTGCCCTGGGTTCTGGGCAGGTGCCCTGGCTTCAGCAAACTCTTAAGCTCTGGCGCCCGGCCAGAGGGGCTGGGCCTCCCTTCTGCAAGCCCCTGTGGCCGTGGCAACCTCCGCTGTCCCGCTGCTCCTGCTCCGGGACGGGGGTCTTCAGGCAGCATCTGAGCCCAAGGCCTGGATGCAGCCCTCGGCCACAAGGCCGGGAGCTCAGCCATCCACCTGCTGTGCCTGCACCCGTCTCCTCTCCCCCACGTGCTCCGAGGATTCTGGTTTCTCCATCCCAGCTTTCTCTGAGGTGGCCTGCTCAGCTCATCCTGAAGCTCCCTGCTGCCTCTGCTGAGCTTCACCTGAGCTCTGCCTGTGCGGTCCGTCTCCATTTTCTCGGCTTCCCACACTCTGCCTCTCGGGCCCGCTTGTCAGTCTCATCCCTCGTGCAGAAGCGTACGGTCTCTGTGAGCACGTTCTGAGGCGCACGACTTCCAGGGCTCATCTGTCCGGAAGTTGTGTGTCTCCCGACAGGGTGGTCTTGTCTTTGTCCTCGCCGGGAATGGCAGAGAGTTATGTCAGATCCTGCAGACGGAGCTCTCCGTGCCCGGCACAGCAGAGACGTGCGCAGCGGGATGGGGTATCCCCCACCAGGGGCCGGGCAGCAGAGCCCCAGTCTGCACCCCAAGGCCAGCTGCACGCCTTCCAGGCGTGAGGCCTGGGGTCCCGTCCCCACAACCCCCCAAGGCCCCAGGAGCCCTGCGTGTCTGTGCCCATCGGGGTCGGCTCCGGAGCCCACCCTGTGCAGGCCGCCTCTCGCGCCGAAGCGGGCGGGATGCCAGGCCCTGCTGTGCGTCCCCACACCGCCACGGCAGGGCCCGAGCTCCCGCTCCTCCTTGCTGCCGTCCAAGGTCCTTCCTCTCCCGCGGGGCTCGTTCCAGCTCCAGGCGCGCACAGCGCAGCCTGAGGCCCGCTGCCTGCAGCACCGCGCCCGTCGCAGCCTGGAGGCCCGCTGCCTGCAGCACCGCGCCCCTGTCGCAGCCTGAGGCCCGCTGCCTGCAGCACCGCGCCCCTGTCGCAGCCTGAGGCCCGCTGCCTGCAGCACCGCGCCCCCTGTCGCAGCCTGAGGCCCGCTGCCTGCAGCACCGCGCCCCTGTCGCAGCCTGAGGCCCGCTGCCTGCAGCACCGCGCCCCTGTCGCAGCCTGAGGCCCGCTGCCTGCAGCACCGCGCCCCTGTCGCAGCCTGAGGCCCGCTGCCTGCAGCACCGCGCCCCTGTCGCAGCCTGAGGCCCGCTGCCTGCAGCACTGCGCCCCTTTCGGCTCTGCCGCCCCTGCGGTTTTAGCCGCCCCACTACCTGTTTTCCATACAACTGGAGGTGTGCACCACGGACCCTGCCTGCCCCCGCCCGCTGCCGTGTGTCTGATGCGCTGGGGTGGGGCCACGGCGGCCCCACCTGGAGAAGCGCATGCCCCGGGAGCACGGGAGCACGGGACACACCCCACCGCAGCCCGAAACGTCCAGAAGCGAGCCGGGTGTCAGCCAGGACCACACAGCGCGGTCTCCCCAGGACAGCACTCGGGGCAGAGAACAAGGCTCAACTGCTGCGGAGGCAGGGATTCCGAACACAACGCCCGGGCTGAGAGCTGGCGCTGCAGGACGCCAGAAGCTGGGGCGGAGGGCCTGGCCAGCAGGGCCCCGTGAGCGCAGCGAGGCTGGCGGGGGCTTAGCTCCTCCCCAGGGATCAAGCCCAGGCCCCCGTAGCGGGCGTGTGGTTGGAACCAGTGGACGGCCAGGGAAGCCCTGGAACGTGAAGCCTCTTAAGGAGCCAAGAGAAGGAATCGCGTTCATCCCAAGTGTTGAAAGGGAAGCCCCTGAAACCAGATTAAGCTGCCGCATGAAGAAGCCAGACTGGCTCAACAGAAACACAACCTAAAGGGCCACGAAGAGCACAAGACGAGAAGCAGAAAGACCCCTGTGGCGGCTGCCGCGAGAGCCTAGGGGAGGCGCACGGGCTTTCAGCCTGAGCACAGGCAAGGGTGCTGAGAGAGGAGCGACTTAGACATTTTGGAGACACAAGAAAGGAACCTGTAAGCTGCCAATTTTATAGCAAAAACTAAACCAAAACAACAAAACCCAGGGAGGCCAGTTAAATTCGACCTTTGGGAGAAAAGGAAAATTGCTGGTGTGCCTCGCGGTACTGAGGACGCCCTCGGAGTCCCGTGCTGCGACTGGCAGGCCACTGAAGTGAGCTGCCCGTGAGCATGACCTTGAGATCTGAAAGGGAGGGCAGCGCCAAGACGAACGAGCGGGCCAGGCCAGCGGAGGCGGCGCCAAGACAGAGGCAGGCCTCAGGCGGGCCGGGCCGGTGCTTACCTGCATGGTCACGAGCCTGTCGTCCACCATCACCTCCTTCGTCAGGGAAGTCTGCCCCTATTGTGGCTTTGTACTGGTTACTGAACTTCTTGTTCACGTATTGGTTCATGAGTGAGGTCTTCCCGACTCTGAAATTGGAGAAAAACCACAAGTCAGGCAGGTCGGCATCGCACACCGACTCTGACAAGTGCAGCTTGGAAGGACTGTCTGTCTTGAAGGAGAACAAGGCCTGCCCCTCCCAATGGGGGGAAGCCTCCAGTTCACCCAGTGGCGATGGGTGGCACCCAGTGCTCACAGGGACGGACATGGGCTGCCGGTGGGGGTCAGACCCAGAGAAGCACTTCTGAGCTCTGGTACAGCCAGCAGAGCCTAGTGTTTCCATTTCTCTCCTTCCAAAAGGGGGCCGGCAAATGCTCCCCGTCTAAAAGAAACTCCAGCAGCGATCCCTGCACTTGTCCCGAAGTGTCTCTGCCGTCTTGGGTCTCTGTTCAGTGGTGGTTATTCAGTCCAAGCGGGTAGTGGCCAGAGGCCCGCACTGGCTCCCAGCAGACATGCACGCCAGAAAGCCCGTCTCTGCTGTTGGTTTAGTCGCTCAGTCGTGTCTGACTCTTGCGACCCCATGGACTGTAGCCCGCCAGGCTCCTCTGTCCGTGGCATTTTCCAGGCATGAATTATTAGAGTGAATAGCCATTTCCTTCTCCAGGGGATCTTCCCGACCCAGGAACTGAAGCCGGGTCTCCTGCATTGCAGGCAGATTCTTTACCAACTGAGCTATGAGGGAAGCCCAAATCAAGTTTAAAATCTGAAGCAGAAAAAGCACCAATATTCTGCCAAATCGGAATCCACCAAAGCAGGCTCCCCAGAGGTGTGTTTCAGTAAGAGAGCTCAGCAAGAGACCGGGGTGACTCTTCGGGTGACGAGGCAGCAGGACAGGCCAGTAAGAGCTTCCTTCCCACAAAGGCAAACGCTCGCCTCACCCACAGAGGACCCGGGAGGGCAGCCCAGGGCAGTGCTTCCCAGCCGGCCATCTGCGCCCGAGTCTCCAGCGGAGACGGCAGAAGTCTGTCTTCAGGCAAGTCCAGGTGACGGCCGAAAAGCAGCACTTCAATCCTGACAGTGGAGTAGGGGAACCGAGAGCGTGAGCGCAGGAGGCAGGCCCGGGAGAGCAGAGACGGATGGAGCGTGTGTGTGGCTGTGCGGAGGCCAGCCAGCGCGGGCCTGCAGCTTGGGGTGGACGCTCACTTTTAAAAGGCTTCTCAGCGGATTAAGGAAGCCAGCCAGGGTAGGAAAATCACTGCCTTTAAAAAAACTTTGTGGCATAGGAGGCACACTTGCATTATTATAAGATTTTCAAAAGCATGCCACCTCCAGTCTAAGCTTTCAAGGGCCACTTCAGATGCCAAGTCTGAAAACCTCACCCACACCCCCCGCGAATCTTCCCAGTGATCACAGAACTAGCCAGTTACTTGGTCAGTGGAGACCCAGGCCCAGCCGGAGGCGGGTGCAGGCACGCCTCACTTGCAGGCGCTCTGCAGACTGCCTTCCGCGTGCGTTTCTCTTTTTCTGCAGACTGCACGTCTGTGGCAGCCCTGGGTCAAGCTAGTCAGGTGGCAGCACTTTCCAATGACATTTGCTCCCTTCACGTCTGTGTCACATCTTGATAATTCTTGCAGTAGTTATAACCCTTCCATCATTACTCTGCTATGATCTGTGATCAGTAATCTTTGATGTTACTACTGCAAAAATATGAAGACTCACCGAAGGGTCAGTGGACGGGTAGCATTTTCCGGCAGTAAATCATTTTTAAATTGCAGTATATATGACGCTCTTTAGACAAACGGTCACTGCACACGGAAGCGGCGTCGGTATAGTACGCACGTGACTTTTCTAGGCCCTGGGAAACCAGGAAGTCCCCGCGGCTCACTTTGCTGCGATGTTGACGCCGCAGGGGTGGTCTGTGAGCGCCTGCAGTGTCTCAGGGCTCTGCCTGTGCCACAAAGCGTGCCCCAAACCTCCAGCGTGGGCATGGCCTGCTGCCCACAGCAACAAATCTACGTGAAAACTCTCCTCCCTCCTCTCACCAGCTAGGAAAAAAGAGGCACATGGAATTGTCACTGAGTTCAAACAGCCACCATTTTCTCCAAACTGGGGACAAAGGGCCCCCATGGCAGGGAGACCTGGCCCCTCAGCAGGAAGAGCTGGCCCCACGGAGAGCAGCGTGAGAGCGCCACCAGGGTGTCCGCTCACACGCGGGGACACTCACCCAGAGTCTCCCAGGATGATCACCTTCAGCAGCACTTTCTTCCTCGAGGTCATCCTTCAAGCTGGAAGGAAGGAGAAGGCGAGTGAGCAGGACGGAAGTGCCGAGGGGAGCCCCTCTCCTGGCACGTGCCCAGACACAGCCCAGGAGCTCCATGCCCCAGCCTTCCCACCGGCTCCCCGCTGCACCCGGGGTCTGGACGGAGCAGGCTCAGCACGGGACCCGGGTCAGGAGCACGCCAGGGAGCACGGGAGGAGCCTGCAGGAGTGCGGCGCAGGACGCTGGGGCGGCGTGGGCAAGCCTGCGTGCTGCTCACACAGGCCTCCTTGGCGCGAGCGAGCCTTTCGTCCACCATGGAGCAGCCCACCCCTCCCCACCGCTGTCTGCCCCTGACGCCGCCTGTCCATCTTCAGAGCGCGGGCCCTCGGCACCCGCGGCCCCGCCTCTGCAGCTCAGCCACGCGGGCTGTGCGGTCTGTGTTCTTTAAAACCCTCACAGGCGTCCCTGGTGGGCCAGGGATTAGGAATCCGCCGGCCAATGGAGGGGCAGTTTCCATCCCTGGCCCAGGAAGATCCCACGTGCGGTGGAGCAACTGAGCCCTGAGCCACAACCCAGGAGTCTTGACCACTGCTCGCAGAGCCGAGCTCCGCCCTGGGAAAGAGCCTGTGCGGCGACGAGGCCCGGCTCAGTCAGAAACCCTCCTGCAAGCGGACGTGCGGACTTGACATTTTAATGTGTTATATTCATCTCTCTCTTCCTTTTCCTAAGGATTTCCATCTAGAC
Source organism: Nanger dama (assembly GCA_917880005.1). Classification (NCBI taxonomy): domain Eukaryota; kingdom Metazoa; phylum Chordata; class Mammalia; order Artiodactyla; family Bovidae; genus Nanger; species Nanger dama. The sequence goes on along the minus strand of CAKJTW010000016.1, from coordinate 1,510,315 downwards.
CGTTTTATTCTCTACCCCTAGTGCCCAGTAGAGAGTTACCAGATATTGGCAGGGAGAGTGTTTGACTTTGCAGCTCGAGACTGTCTTTCCCTAGAAAGCCCTCCAGGGAGTCCTCCGGAGCCTGGACCAGGCAGCACGGAAGAGGCCCTGCGGGTGCTCACCCCCTGCCTCAACCTGAGCCCACGTCACTTTCCTCACGGGCATGGGCCTCGTGGTCCTCAGGAGTGCCTCGGAGGCCTTCAGGGGAGGAGCGGGGCGGGAGGGCAGCAGTCCTGAACTTGGACCGGTGTCGGGGCCGCACGTGAAGACCGCAAGGAGCACCCCTCGGCGCTGACCCCATGGGAGGGCTGGGGCTACCGCCGCCTCCAGAGGCAGCAGCGTTCTCAGAAAGGACCCCACACCTTCCCAGGATCCTGAGCCCTGGCCCCTCCTCAGGAGGCCGGGTGGAGACAACCAGGAACCAGCAGGGGTGGCGTCCGCCTCCCATAGTCAGCGGAGCGGGGACCTCGGGCTTACACGGGACCGAGCGGGGAGGGCGTGGGCTCAAGAGAGCCTGTGTCCTTCCAGTCTGGGCTGAAAGACGCTCCAGGTGGGGCCTGAGCAAAGCTGCCTCGAGTCTTCTCCACCTGCCTGGCTTCCTGAAGACTGCGGACGACGGCACTGCCTGCCACAGGGCCGTGACTCGAGAAGGGGGTTCCTGGCCCCACACTCCCCAGCGCTGTGACCTCGGACGCGCCAGCCAACCCCTTTGCTGGGAGAGGGAGAGCAGCTTTTAGGACAGAGGAAGGGTGTCAGGCCTGGATGAGAAAAAGACTGAGGACCGTGCAGAGCGCCCAGGCAGTGGCTAGTGAATGCCGGTGCGCTGGTTCCAACGTGCAGCAAGTGCAGAGCCGAGCACACAGCCGAGTCCAGGAGGCAGCGAGGCCTCAGAGTGGGCCACCGCGCGGCCCGTTTCCAGACGCTGGCTGCCAGCTGTGCCCTGCGGAAGGGACCGGCCAGGGCCAGAGAAGCCTGGGTGCAGGGCAGGGGTCCGAGGGAGGCGCGCGACCCTGAAAGCGGGGCTCCCCGCAGCTCTGCTCAGCGTGGGGATGGGAGGCAAGCCAGAGGCGGCAAGCAGGCCCCACAGCCGCGCCCGGGGCAAGCGGGCTCAGCCCCCAGCTCCTCCTGCGCAGCGCCCACCCGCGCCAGTCAGAAGTGGGACCAGACAACACGGCAGGCGTGCCTCCTGCCGCGTCTTCTCCATCACACCCAGGGCTGGAGTCAGCTTTTCCTACTTGCAGTGAGAGGCTCAGCCCCAGCACCTCCAACCGCACGTGAGACCGCCAGCCCCACCGGCCTCCCGAGGGACTGCCTTAATCGAAGTTGAAGCATCTCACCTTGAGGTCTGGGGCTGAACAGGGGCCGAGATCAGAGTGTGACGGTTGGGATGTGCTTCAGGTGCAAAGGGCAGGCTAAGGACAGGTGTGAAAAGAAGACGACTTTGCAAAGAAAGACACCGACTCTCGGAGTTCAGTAAGTTTCACTGCGCATCAAGCGCCCTTTTCTAACATCAGAAAGATGTAAGAAGCACGCCTCCCCCTTGCTGCCCCCACGACAGCTCACGGTCACCTCCTCTGGGCTCTGCTTAGAGGTGGCTGGCGGTCTCGAGTCCCTTCCTCCCTGCACACCCCATCACAGGCCTGGGGACCCACCTGAGGTGCGTCCGGGAGGCCCCTCTGAGCTCGTGTGCCCTGCACACAGGCCAGAGCCATCTCCCCCGTGGTGCCGGCCAGCCACTGTCTCAGCGTCTGACATTTGACATTTCTCTGGCTGCACTAGGCATTTAAACAGCCGCTCGCCTTCTGTCTGACGAATCGAAACTCTAGGGCAAAGAGTGCCCGAGAGGACCCCTCTGAGCTCCCACCCATGGGGTCCTTTTCTGGGACACTGCAGTGCCCGCTGGGCAGAGGTCTTGGAGGCACTCGGACTCCTGAGACCCCTGCCAGCCGCACGGAGCTGAAGACCATGGGCCAGCCCGCACAGCAGGCAGCCCAGGCACGGGGAGGTGGCCCAGCCTCAACACCCCGACTCTGAGAGCCCTCATTCCTGGGGGCTCCCCACAAGAGAAACGTCCAGTACAGGAGCCACTGTGCCCCATGAAGCCCAAGGCTGGGGGCCCGCCAGGTACACCCAGCCCCTGCCCACCCATCAGATGCCACCACGAAGCCGGACACGCAGCCAGAAGCAAGCTGCCCACAACAGAGGCGCCTTCCTGTGCCTTCCACAGGGCCCCCAGGCAACGGAGCAAGAAGGCAATGAGAGGTCGAATTCTCACTCGGGGGAAAGGTTTCTGTCCATCCTAACCCCAGATGGGTAAGAACGGGATTACTGAGATTAAGAATCTGAGTCAAAAATATCAAAGCACTTTATGACTTTTGCGAATTCACTTTCCTGAAGGATTTTCCAAATTTAACTGCAGCCACTGTTGCAACAGTTAACAGATATAGGATCTAAATGAGAAAAAGTTTACTCAGACAAAGAAAATCAGAATAAATGAAGAGATATCTCCTACAGGAAGCCTTAATGTAAAGATGAAAGTTCTTCCCTGTTTAAACAATTGCAAGGATTTGGGGGAATGGGATGAAGTCATTCTATCTTTCTTAGTAATAAATGAACAAGAATCCCTCCCAATCCTTTCAAAAAGAGTAGCGACAGGGAACTGACCTAACCGCCTTGGGAAGTATGTTATAGAAACAGAGAATCAGCATTACGGGCTGGAATCCCAGCGTTACAGAACTCAGCAGCACGAGGCTTACCCCCACTCCGTCAACAACCCCACAGCTCATCTTCCCAAGCAGACTCCCCAGCAGGGCAGAGGTGCAGACGCAGGGAACTCAGAAGCTCTCTCTGGGAGAGCGGCTCACAAATGACTCTTTTCTTCTTATTCACTTACGGTCATCTTTCCAGGGGCAAACGACCTTCAAACTCAAAAGGCTATTTCCATTTTGGAGGAAAACGTTCACTGCTGACTTTCCGGTCAGTTCTGGGTGCAAGAGCACTCCTGTCCTGCAGGACACTGCCCCCGTGCGGCGCCTGTCAACAGGCGAGGCGGGTCGCGGCCAGGGCCGGCCCAGAGGGCGCCATCTGCTTCACACTGGCAGCTGCTAAGAGCTACATCATGTTCTCTGGGATCGGAGCGTGGGACACTTGTTTCTAGAAAAGAGCGAAGGAAAAGACAAAACCAAAGCAACCTGGAACACAGCCCTGCAGCAGGAGCAGCACCTCCAGAGGCTCCCCGGAGCACCCGCTTTCTTACCCTCTCCCAGCATGGTCTACCCGGACTTCTGGAGACAGAGACTGCTCTGAAAGTCCCTACAGGGTTAAATGTCCCCGGGGCCGGGGGCCGGGCGCTGAGAGAACACCCACCAGCCCAGGGGTCTCTCCCAGAGCCTTTCTAGAAGGGACAGTCGCAGCACACCCCCATCCTTCTGTCCTCAAGCCCAGCACGGCCAGGGCACAGAGCTGTCCCACACGCTGCATGGGTTCCTCCCCCGGGGACACTGCTTCTCAGGCGGGAAATCAAAAGCTAGACACCCCCCCCACACCTGGGGTCACGGCTCTCCTCATCTGTGAAGCTGAGCAGCCAGCTGGCCATAAAAGCAGAGCCGAGGAGGAAGCCGCAGCAGGCAGAACCATCAGGAAAACATCGTGACCCAGCCTAGACTGCGGGCTGGGCAGGGCCAGTGAGGACAGCAAGGGACTGCTGGAGAAGGTGGGCGGGGGCGCAGGGCCGCGGGGCCAGGGAGGGGAGGAGCAGGAAGACAGGCCACCTCCACCTCTGCTGCCAGCCCGGGGGCGGCCCCTCAACCAAGGCACTGTCCCCGTGCCGGCCACACGGGGGCGCAGCCTGGCCGAGTCCTCGGGGTTTACCGCAACCTGAAACCCTGGGTCCTCTGATCAGACAGCCTGCGTGCTCCAAGCAAGCCTTCCGCTGTGATGGTGTCAGCCAAGAGGCTGCTGCTCTGATGTCCCATTTACAGCACCCCAGGGGAAATGCAGCAGGCAAGAGCCCCCAGAAGGCTTCAAGAGGATACTGGGAGGCCCGAGAAGACGCAGGAGACACACCAGCGAGAACAGCACATGCCGAGCTGCGTGGGCACTCCAAGGGTGGTGGCCTCAGGGAGGGGAGCGAGACAAGCTCTGCTCCGGGAGATGGCTGAGCAGGGCTGCAAGGAGGGAAAGGGCGCCGGATGTCCCAGGCAGGACAGCCCGCTGACCTGCCAACACCGCCCCCAGCACGGCCCGTCCCCTCAGTGCTCCTTCGTGGGGGTGCCTGCCACTCCACACTGCCCCCCAGGTGCCTTGCGCACGTGAGGACGGGAGACAGACCTGAGAGTGCAGGTCCAGGGGCGGCCCCAGCCTCTCCCTCCTCCTAGGCTTGGCCCGCAACGACGTGCCAAGCTCCCCACACAACCACAAGGTCAGCACTCTCTGAGATGAGGACTTCCTAAACCCCGCCTACCGCTCACCAGGGAAGGCCTGGCTGGCATTCTCACCAGGGCACGCTCTCGGGAGCTGGCACAGCACCGACTTACATCATGGGGGGAGCGATCGTTGCGGGGCGGGGCCTGTCCGGGCGTGAGGTGGGGCCTCTAGCTGCGTGCAGATTCTCTAGCAGTCGTGTAGGCTGAGTTTTTGCACCACGTGGGACCTCAGTTGCCCGACCAGAAGTGGAAGCTGCACCCCCTGCCCTGAAGGGCGGATTCTCAGCACTGGACCACTGGGGAGTCCCCATGAGGCATCTCTAACTGTGTGAAAGGCGCACCCAGTCACCCAGCACTCCTAGTACTGTCACCTCACCTTCCAAAGCTCACCCCCAGCCTCTCACACTAGCTCGCTGACTCTGCTACACTAGCACGTCAACTCACACAAGTGTGTCTGAGGTCCCAGTCAAACAGCTAAGACAAATCACAGCTTCATTCACGTGCATCCTTAAGTCACATGGTACAAACCGGGACTGCGCCAACAGCAGCAGACGCTGCGGTGGGGCTGTGTCACTGGAGGGAGACGCATGCTCAGCGCCAGGCAAAGGAAGGCCCAGCTGTGGCGTGGGCGCTCGGTGACTACCCACTCAGCCTTCGCCTCCGTATCTACTTTCTGTGGTAACAGTTTAGGTCCATGAGTGCGGGAATCATGGCTCCTCACTCTCGAGATCCTAACCCAGGCTGATCAAACGACCTCAGACCAAGGCACCCTACGTCCTGACACCCTCCTCCATGCCTCACACTTAACAACGTCCCCCCACAAGTCCCTGTTTCAGGAACACTGGTCACTGCCCGAGACCTAGGGTAGCAAGCACACCCACTTTGGCTCAGACGCCTGCTGAGGGTCAAGTGAAGTGTCAGTTACTGGGTTGGACGTTGGGGCCGACCTATTCCCTGGTGGTCCAGTGGTTAAGACTTCATGCTTGCAACGCAGGGGGTCCAGGTTCCATCTCTGGTCAGGGAACCAGATCCCACATGCTGCCACTAACGCCTGCACAGCCAAAGAAAGAAGGCGGCCACCGGGACTGTCAGCTGGACAAAGCACTCTGTCTTGTAGCTTCCCAAGGGTCAACTGGAAGCTCCAGTGGCCAGATGCAGCTGGCTATTTCACACCTCCTCACTGGACAGAGGCTTGGCATGATTCTATACACGGAGAGGCCACGTACAGAACGAGCTAAGCACCTGACACCCATAATGGGCCTTCAGGAGTCACTTTACCCGATCCTGTGCTGGGAGAGACACCCTGGGGCACCCACACCCCGCCCAGCTCCTGCCTGCACAGCCAGGGACCACGAACTACCTCCCATGCAGGGAACTGTTCTCAGGCTGCAGCAGGACCAGACACACCCAACCCCTCCAGCACCGGTCTCAACACCTCCACTCAACTCCTGCCCACGCAGGCTGCCTTCTGCATCCTCAGCTTCCCGGCTACCGCCCTCTGCCTGGCTCAGACTCACTGCGCCTCTTACAACACCTGCCTCGGACGTGCATCGTCCATTAGTGAAACACGGTGATGCCCTAAGAACGCGGAGAATTTTACAAACGTCTAAGAGCTCCGTCAGTGCGGAAGTCCTCAACTGCACAGGAAGGTACCACCAGCCTCAGCAGTCATCCCAGATGCCTAGGAAGTATACTGCCACCGGGCTAAGCTCCACGACCGTGCCACCCCCACTGGTCCAGGGCACGCATTCCCTGTGCGGGCGTCACTGACCACGGTCTGTGGCCCTCCAGAAGCTGAGCTTAAGGACACAGTACGCCACGTATTAAAATTTCACTGGGGCAGGGAAACAGTTGCGGGGTGGGGGGTGGGGGTTGGATCTGCAAAGGCCTGGGGGCAGAAGGGAGATGTGATAAAGAAAAGTGGTGGGGGAAGGCTGGTCTAAACTGGGCGGTCCTCTGCAGCAGCCAGCAGCCATTTAAATGAAATCACAGCCAGCCGCTCGGCCACACCCGCCGCAGGCGCGCCTGCCCCACTGGCCCATGCAGGCAGAGCGCGCTTGCGTCCCCACAGCCGCGGAGTTCTGTGGCGTTTGTGGTGTGCTGCTGTCTCAACGATCCTGGAGGATCTAACCAGCGCTGGCCGGTGGTCCTCACGCCTCCCATCTCAGCGACGGCCATTCATTGCTATCCAGCCCATCTTCTTCCCTCTTGAAAACACAGTGAGCACTAGCTCTTCAACGGCACTTTAGGCACCAGTGCGCACGTGGGCTCCTCACCAGGACATCACAGGAGTGCGCTGGCTGCACCCTAGCCACTTCAAAGCGCAGCAGTGACCGCATGGCTCCCCAGGTCCTCTGTGCCCCCGAGCTGCCTGTCTGAAAGCCAACAGCACCGTGGACGACACGAGCAGCGCGAAGGGCCAGACAGGCCACACTGACCTGGAGCAGGCGGCCCGTGGAAGGCCAGACTAGGAAGCGCTGCCGGGCCCAGGGCGGACGTCCGCTCCCGACAGTGCCGAGCGTCCCAGCAGATCCCCTGCCTGCACGTGCCTGTGTAAGGCAGCCACGTGTACTTCTTCCTCAAGGACTCCTGCGGGAACCATGGTGGCTGAGGTGTGCCACAAGGCTAGACTGACTCCTAGACAACTCCTTCCCGACCATTTCCGAGTCCTGACGGCAAAATTTTAAAAGAGTCCAGTCTGCTAAGTGACAGTCTGTCTCCACACTTGGCGGTTTTTAAGGGTCCACATCCCCCAGAGCACAGAATGCAGACTATCGCACGTGTGGTCAGGTGAGATGCTGACAAGTTACCACCACCGGCCACGGGTCTACGACCCGGAGTTCAGACAGGGGCCCAGGTCACGCGGTACATCACCACACCAGCAGAGTAGCCAGAGAGGCAGGGCACGCTCCACCAGCCAAGAGCAAGGGTGGGAACTGGGGAAGACAGACCCCGCCAGCACCCACGGGGGAGCCGGGCGGAGAACGCCCCCAGGCCGGCCGCGACCCCCCACCCACTGGAGCCGAGGCCACGGCCCCACAGGACTCGCCCCCCGGCGGCAGCCCCTCCTCAGGGGAGGGCTCTCGGTGGCCACTGGGGCCCTGGAAGGATCCGAGGCCCCCTCCGTTCTGAAGCGGCTCCAGCTCAGGCCTGGCTTGTCTCTCCCACACTGTGAACTTTCCCCATGCCCACTGTCACACCACCCAGATCCCGCCACCGCTTCACGGAGCAAGATCACAGGACTACACGCCTGCAGGTACGCGGGATTTACCGCTTCGGCGTGAAGCAGGTCAGAGCAGCAACTCTCGCCAACGTCTGGGGCCACAGGCTCCGAACCTCGGGCACTGCCGCTCCCAAGTCAGACACCAGGAATACAGGAGTCCCAGGGCCACCGTCCTCAGAACAGTCCCCTGGAGCAAAGACCATATTTCACATCAAGTCATCCAAGTGCATTAAGCCAAATATGTAACCACTGGGGCTTTAATTCACAAAGCCTCCTCACGAAAACATTTTTAAACAAATGTTCAACAATTTCAGTATTAAATGAAAAAGGAGCCTGATTTACCATTATGAACTCATATCCTGTAAGGAGACTTACAGCTAAAAGGGCGTGGGGTGCCTCCTGTGGGGAACGGTGCCCCGGTTCCGAGCACCCTGGGGCTCGCACTCCAGGCCTTCACTGTCCCTGAGCAGCTGACGTGTAGAAACGATGGCAGAAGAAACGATTCTTAGACACACGGATGGACTCTCGCAGGACAAGCTTCTCGCGGAAAGCCAGCTCTGTGGCCAGCTGCAGGTTCCTCACGACACTGTGCCTCCATGTGTATCTGCTCTTCGTTCATTTCATAAGTGACGGTCATGGCAGTATCTTTTCTTGAAACTGTCTTTAACAACGCCCATCACCCAGGGACTCCCCTAGTGGTCCAGTGGCTAAGACTCCAAGCTTCCATTGCAAGGGCCACAGGTTCAATCCCTGGTCAGAGAACTAAGATCTCCCACAAGTCACACAATCAAAGCCGTCTCATCCTCTGTCGTCCCCTTCTCCTCCCACCTCCAATCTTTCCTAGCATCCAGGTCTTTTCCAGTGAGTCGGCTCTTCGCATCAGGTGGCCAAAGTACTGGAGCTTCAGCTCAGCATCAGTCCTTCTAATGAACATTCAGGGTTGATTTCCTTTGGGATGGACTGGTTGGATCTCCTTGCTGTCCAAGGGACTCTCAAGGGTCTTCTCCAACACCACAGTTCAAACACATCAATTCTTCGGCACTTAGCCTTCTTTATGGTCCAACTCTCAGATCCATACATGACTGCTGGAAAAACCACAGCTTTGACTAGACAGACCTTTGTTGGCAACGTGACGTCTTGACTTTCTAACATGCTCTCCAGATTTGCCGCATCTTTCCTTCCGAGGAGCGTCTTTTGGTTTTATGGCTGGCACCACCGTCTGCAACGACGCTGGAGCCGTAAGAAGACCTGTCGTTGCTTCCACCTTCTTGCCTTCTGTTTGCCGTGAAGCGACAGGACTCGGTGTCATGATCTTAGTACTTTCAATGCTGAGTTTCAAGCCAGCCTTTCACTTTCATCAAGAGGCTCTTTAGTTCCTCTTCACTTTCTGGTATTAGAATGGTATCACCAGCATATCTGAGGTCGATATTTCTCCTGGCAGTCTGGATTCCGCCATGTGAAATACCCAGCCTGGCATGTCACATGATTATTCTGCAAGGGTGACAATATACAGTCTTGACATATTTCTTTTTCAATTTGGAACCAGACCGTTGTTTCATGTCCGGTTCTAACAGTTGCTTCCTGACCCACATACAGGAGTCTCAGGAGACAGGTGAGGTGGTCTGGTATTCCCATCTCTCTAAGAATTTTCCGCAGTTTGTTGTGACTGGCACAGTCAAAGGCTTTACCGAAGGCTTTCTCTATGACCCAACGAGTGTTTGCAATTTGATCTCTGGTTCCTCTGCCTTTTCTAAATCCTGCTTGTACATCTGGAAGTTCCTGGTTCACCCACCACTGAAGGCTAGCTTGAAGGGCTTTGAGCATTACCGCGCGAGCGTGTGCAATCAGTCCAACTGCACAATAGTCTGAACATTCTTCGGCACTGTCATTCTTTGGGACTGAAATGAAAACTGACGTTTTGCAGTTCCACGGCCACTGCAGAGTTTTCCAAACTTGTAACATTTTTATAGAGTGCAACACTTTAACAGCATCATCTGTAAGGGCTTTAAACAGTTCAGCTGGAATCCCATCACCTCCACTAGCTTTGCTGGCAGCGATGCTTCCTGAAGCCCACCCGACTTTCCACTGCAGGGTGTCTGGCTCTAGGCGAGTGGCCACACCGCTGCAGTTATCCTGAGAGTGGCTTCTGTGTATTCTTGCCACCTCTTCATCTCTTCTGCTTCTTCAGGTCCATGCGGTCTGTCCTTTACCATGCTTATTCTTCCATGGAAAGTTCTCTCGATGGCACCACTCTTCCTGAAGAGGTGTTTAGTCTCTCCTGGTCTGCTGTTACCCTCTGCTTCTCTACATTGCTCACTGAAGAAGGCTCTCCTTGCTATTCTCTGTAACTCTGCACTCAGTTAAGTACGCACCAGTTAGGACTCTCCAGAGAAACAGAGCCACGGGCCCAAGGGTGAAGGGACAGAACCTACTGCTTCTGCTGGCACCATGTAAGAGCCTACGCTTTGCCAGTTAAAGTGAGATTTCAAATGTGTTGTTAAAAATAAACTTCACATACATGAGGTTCACGTTTCTATAAGGATGTGTGATCGTGGAATGCACACGTGAAATGTAGCATTTAGACTAGTGAGGCAGCTCGCACAAGATCCCGGAGGCCGAGATGCCCCGCGCTCAGCAGTCTGAAGGGCCTGGGAACCAGGCAAGCTGGTGTCAGATCTCGGCTGAGCAGGGGGCTGGGCGTCCCCCCTCGGCAAGCCTCTCAGGCCTGGACGAGAGCAGCCTGCCCTGCTCAGCCCTCACGGCCAGCTGTGCGCCTCACCCAGAGACACAGCACAGACGCCCTGGAAGCAAGCGTTAGCTAACCCTGGGGGCCGCTGCCGGCCAGGCTGACACACAGCACTCACCAGCACGCCAGGCAGGTGTGAAAGCCCCGCAGAGCTCAGGGCTCAGGCTAGAGAGTTCAGCTCCTCTGGCGGAGGAGGAAGTCCTCCATTACAAAGGTTACCATCCGAAGGTTATTACTCAAGTGCAGCTTTACAGGGATTCAAATGCAGTGCATGCAAGATCTGGCAAAGCACAGATCCACCTGCCTCACAAGATCACTGACAGCCAGCTTGCTGCAGGTACATTTAGGAAAATCACTGCTAAATACTAACTCAGAGTGGAAACACGCCAGTAGCCCACTAGAAAGGAGAAGAACCGAACGACCCATCACCAGGTCAGAGGCTCCGCAGTCCACGCAGCACTGCGAGACACACGCCACGTGCAGACCATGGCTCTGCTCAGGCGGGACAGCCACTCCGGAGCAGAGCTCGCAGCTTCCCGGGCTGGCGCCGTGACCACCCGGGATGGAAACACGCAATCACATCTCGCGGTCAGAGATCTGCCAGTTGACATGCCGTCTGGCTGTTATTTGGGAGGAAGGCCGTGTCTGCAGCAAGGACACCCGTCTCAGGTGCACACCTGTAAGACACCAGCGGGGCAGTCGTCATGGCTGCTTCCAGGCGCTTTCCGCCAGGGCCCGCAGGAACCCTGTGTGGACTATGCACGCAGGAGCCGCTCCTCGCCTGCCCCGGCCCTGGCCTGTCCTGGAACTGGCCTACCGCCAACAGCGCTCATGCACCGGGTCCCACAGTGCCTGTCCTCTCCTGCCTGGCTTACCTCACTTGGCGTGTGCCCAAGGCCCGTCCACCTTGCAGCCCACAGTGCAACTTCACTCCTTTACATGGTGCACAATGCACCCCCGCACCCAGATACCGTGTTTCGCTTAGCTATTCACCAACGGATGGGCACCCAGGGTCTTTCTTCCCGTCGACTGCTGTGAGTAATTCTGCCACAAACCAGTGTATGAGTATCTGCTGGAGATCCTGATTTCAAATCTGGCGGGTAGATGCACCTGAGTGCCAGGACATACGGTGATTCTCTGTAATCTGCGCACCGCTCTCCATACAACTCCAGCATTTTACACTCCTACCAGCAATACGCGAGGCCCCAATTTCCGTAATTCTCAGCAACACGTATTCTTCTTTAAATGAAGAGCCAGGCTTCCGTGGTGGCTCAGTGGTAAAAATCCACCTGCCTGTGCGAGAGACACAGGTTTGGCCCCTGGCCCAGGAAGATCCCGCATGCTGTGGAGCGGCGAAGGCCACAGGCCACAGCTGCTGAGCCCACACTTCTCAGCATGCGGGCCACAGCCACGCGGCCACAGCATGCGGGCCACAGCCACGCAGCCTGAGCGCCCTGGGGCCTGGGCTCCGCAGCAGGAATGGCCGCTGCAGTGCCCACGCGTGGCAACCAGTGAGGAGCCCCGCTCGCCACGCTAGAGGAGCCCTTGCTCACCACTAGAGACGACAGCCTGAGCAGCAACGAAGACCCGGCACGGCCATAAAAAAGTAACACAGTTACTTCGGGCAGGGGAAAAAGAGCCGCCATAGTCCAAGCAAAGCGCACATCACCATTTGACTTCCCCTAATAAGCAGTGGTGCTGTGTATTTCTTTTTGTGTGGATCAGCCATTTCCACATTTTTTTTGAGAAATGGCTACTCTGATCCTGAACCATCTATAGTCAAATTGCTTGTTTGCTGTTGAGTTTTTCTAACTTTATGTATTCTGAATATTAGCCTTATCAGATGTACAACTTGTAAGTAACTTCCCCATTCTGTAGGTTGTCTTTTTACCCCCTAACACTGTGCTTGGAAACGCAAAGGCGTAATTTTGATGAAGCCGAGTCTATCTGTTTCCTCTGCTGCTCAGGTGCCCTTGGTATTACAGCCATGGCATCACTGAGTCCAGCACCAGGGATCTCGCCCTGCTTACTTCTCAGTGTCCCACAGCTCTAAGTCTCTCTTTTTTTGCAGCACTGAGCAGCACGTGGGATTTTGGTTCCCTGAGATCAAATCCTCGTCTCCCGCAGTGGAAGCGTGGAGCCTTACACCACTGGACCACCACAGAAGCCCCTCACTGTTTCACTTTTACCTCTTAAGACTGACAGCTTTGAGACTGCAAGACAAGACAGGATACCATAACACTCCCATACATAACAGTCCCATACCATAACGTAACGCAGACAGAACATTCTCTGACATCAGACATTCCAGTGCTTTCTGATCTCAGGCCAGTCTCCAGCAGCAGAAGTAAGCGCCGACCTAAGCAAATGTACAAGCTTCTGCACAGAAAAAGGAAAGATAAACAGAAGGGGAAAATCTACAGGATGGGAGAAAATATTTGCAAATGATACGACTGACGAGGGTCTAAGTTCCAAAATATACAAACAGCTCCCACAATTCAGTAGCAACAACAACAAAACAACAAGTGGCCGCAGGGCAGCCAAGCCCGCACAGCGTGCAGAGCGCGCCTCGCAGCGAAAAGGCCCGGCGCGACGGGAGGAACACCCCACGCCACAAAGGAGGCCTGATACAGCCAAATACACTTTAAAAAAAAAAAAGGGGGGGAAACCTAAATAGACATTTCTCCAAAGAAATACAGGTAGAAAACAGGCACATAAAAATATGCTCAACAGCGCTAATTTTTCAAGAAGTGCACTTCAAATCTACAATGAGGTGCCACCTCACACTGGTCAGAGTGGCGTCGTCAAAAAGTCTGCAAATAATAAATGCTGGAGAGGCTGTGGAGAAAAGCCGGCCCGCTTACATGCTTGGTAGGAATTTATCAACAAGCTGCTGCAGCCACTGGGAAAGTTCCTCAAAAACTAAAACGAGAGCTGTCACATGATCCAGCAGGCCCACTCCCGGGCAGATATCCGGACAGACTCTAAGTGGGGAAGACACACGCGGCCCAGGGCCCGCGCAGCTCCGATCCCGGCACCCAGCCTCTGGAACCCTCAGCCGACCCGGGCGCCAGCGCGCATGCGCAATGCCCCCTCCCCCGCCGGCGGCGCGCGTGCGCAATGGGGGCCCGCCGCGGCGCGGGCCACCCCCACGGGGACCCAGCCCCGGGCGCCCACACACCCGGGCAGCGGAGACGCAGGGACAGAGCAAGCAGAGGGGGCTCGGCGGCGGGCCGGGCGGGCAGAGGCACAGCGGCACCCCCGGGACGGGCGGCGGGCGACGAGGCCCGACCGCGCCCGCAGGGAGCACGGGCCAGGGCGACCCGCGCGGCAAGGGGCAGGGCAAGCAGGCGCGGCTGCGGGGCGCCGCTCCGGGCCGCCCGCAGCACGGCGCCAGGCACCCGTCAGCGGGGGCGCCCCCGGCCTCTGGCCTACTCTCGTGCGCGGCGACAGGCCGGGCCCACACCCGCCCGCAGGCAGGCGCTTCCCGCAGCGCCACCAGCCGCGGCGGGCACTGCTGTCACCGCCGAACGCGCCGGCGCCTCCTTGGCCGGCTCACCCCTGCCTGGGAAGGTGCTGTCTGGCCTTTCCAGTCTGTTCCGCGGTTTGCCCGTGTATCCCATCCCAGTATCACACTGTTCTGGTTACCACAGAGTTTTGCAGTTTCAAAATCTCAAAGTGGGAGGCCTCCGGCCTAGGAGCTTTCAAAGCTCCTCTGACTAGTGAGGGTCCCATGGCTTTCAGGACAGGTTTTTCTATTTCTGCACCAAAAAAAAAAAAAAAAAAAAGTCATTGGGAATTTTGACAAGGATTGCGTTGAATCTGTAGATGGTTTCCCAACAGTGTTAATTTTTCTAATTCATAAATGAGCTGTCTTTCCACTTACTTACATCTTTAACCTCTCTCAGCAACGTTTATAGTCTTTCGTTTAGAAGTCTTTTTCATTTACCAACTTAAAATAGATTTCTACATATTTCATTCCTTTTGGTGCTACTGTACACGGAACTGTTTCCTTAATTTCTTTTTCAGATGGTATTCTGAAATGCGTTGAATTAGTTTATTAGCTTTCAGAGATTTTAGTCTTTTAATTTCGGGGTATGAACTCTGTAAGGTACTCCAGGTATAAGATCACGTATGTCTTTCCTGTCCAGTTTGGATGTCTTTTCTTTTTCTTGCTGAACTGTTCTGGCTGGAACTTCCAAGACTGTTTTGAAGAAAAGTGGTAAAGTGGGCATCCCTGCTGTGCTCCTGATCCTAGAAGACAAAGCGTGTCCTTTGCCACTGGGCACGATGCTCACTGTGAGTGTGCTGCACATGACCTCCACTGGGCACGATGCTCACTGTGGGTGTGCCGCCCATGACCTCCACTGGGCACGATGCTCACTGTGGGTGTGCCGCCCATGACCTCCACTGGGCACGATGCTCACTGTGGGTGTGCCGCCCATGACCTCCACTGTGTTGGAATCATTCCCGCCTGCCCCAGTGTTCCTAGTGCTTTCGCCCTGAGCGGCGGCTGTCTTCTGCATCAGTTGAGGTGATGCTCCCCCTTCACTGTTAGCGTGGCTATTAATGGTCACTATTTGGTTGTGGACCCAAACCTAACATTCCAAGGAATAAATCCAACCGAGGGATAAATCCCACTTGGGCCATGGTACACAAATCCTTTCAATAGACTGCCGATTTAAAGCTTACAGGCATGCTGCTAAGGGCGTTTGCACCACTGTTCCTGAGAGATGTTGACTGGCCCTTCCCCTTTTCTGTAGTGTCTGTCTGACTTCAGTGTGAGAGCAACGCTGGCCTCCCCGGTGGCTCAGATGGTGAAGAATCTGCCTGCAAAGCTGGAGACCTGGATTCAATTTCTGGGTCAGGAAGATCTCCTGAAGACAATGGCTACCCACTCCAATATCCTCACTTAGAGAATCCCATGGGCAGAGGAGTCTGAAGGGCAACAATCCACGGGGTCTCAAAGAGCTGGCCACGACTGAGTCCCTAACACTTTAACTTCACTGTCGAAACTGGCCTCACGGAATGAGTTCAGAATTGTTTTCCCCTCGAAATTACAGAGCTTGGGATGAACGTGTGCACAGGGCTGTATTCACAACGGATCGCCAGCCAGGGCCTGCTGCAGGGCCCAGGAGTGCGGCAGCCTGGACGGGAGGGGAGCCGGAAGGGACACATGAAGATGTGTGGCTGAGACCCTTCGCCATTCACCTGAAACCATCTCAACACTGTTAACAGGCTGTACCCCAGTGCAAAACAAAAAGGTAAAAGAAAAGAAGCAACGTTCTCCCCTCTTCCATATCTGGGAAGAATCTGCGAACTGGAGTCAGTCCTTTACCCTCTGAACTCACCAGTGAAGCCCTTAGATCCAGGGCTCCTCTCCGTCTGGAAGCTTTCAGTAACTGACTCCATCTCCTGGCTTGACAACAGTGCGACCTCTATTCTCTACTTCGTTTGGCAGTTTGTGTATTTCTAGGGATCTGTTTCACCCAGGCTATGCAATTCATTCTCGTACGAGTGTTCCTTGTTAGAACCCCCTTTTTTTTTTTCATAAAAGTGGGTAGTTATATCTCCACTTTCTTTTCTGATTTTAGTGATATGAACCTTTAAAAATTCTCAGTTAATCTAAAGGGTTTTCTGCTCTAACCTGGATTATTTCCTTCCCTTTCAAGCTTTGGGTTTGAACTGTTCTTTTTCTAGTTCCTCAGGAAGTGAGGTGAGGTTGCTGCTTTGAGGTCTTTTTCGCTGCTAGCACACATGGCTGTGGCCCCGTCAGCGCTTCTGTGCCGGGCCCTTATGCTGTGCCATGCTGTTTGCAGGGTCATCGTTCCCAGACCAGGCACTGAGCCCAGGCTTCCAGCAGCGAAAGCACCGAGTCCTAACTGCTGCCAGCGAGTCCCCACCCTAGGCGTTTTAAGGTTTCTCCTGTGACTGCGTCTCTGGCCCAGGAGTCCTGTAAGAATGTGCTGTTCGCCATCTGCGGTACCTGTGGCTTTTCTAGTCTCCCGCTCGTCACTGACTTCTAACTTTCTCTCGTTGTGGTCCCAGAGGTGCTTTGGGGACTTCCCGGGCGATCGGTGGGTAAGACTGCTTTCCATCACAGGGGTGCATGTTCCACCCCGGCTGGGGAGCGAATATCCCACATGCCTCAAGGCCAAGAAATCAGACATAAAGCAGAAACAATAAGTGCAGCAAATTCAACAAAGACTTCAAAAGTGGTCGACATCACAAAAAGAAAGAAAGGTAGCTCGTGTGACAATCTATTTTTTAAAGCCTTCTGAGACTCACTACGGCTCAGCATGTGCTCACTGAGCAGAGTGTGTGTCCTGGTGGCGGGGGGCATAGACCCGAGCTGCTGCACGCGGCCTGCTTACTGAGCCGCTCACACCCTCCTCTCTCACACCCCTGCTGTCGGGGTCCACCCACTGTCAGCGCTGTCGCCAAGCTCCTCTCCCTTCAGCTCTGCTCCTTGGTGCCTCACGTATTCTGATGGCTGTGGAAAGGTGTTTAAGTGCCTGTCACTGCTTGACCTTCTTGCTGTACCGAATCTTCTCATATGTTCTGTCTTGTCAGTTTTTTCTGCCTTGAATGTTACTTCACCTCAGAGGAGTGCAGCTCCCATCTCTTTTGGTTACTACTTGCCTGAGTCCTCTCCACACCCTTTCACACCGAACATTTTTCTCTCTTTGGCTCCAAAGTCAGTCTCTTGTGGAGAGCGAGTAAAGGGTTCATGTGTTTCTGTCCAAACTGCCAATCTGCCTTTTGACTGGCGAGTCTAATGCGTCTACAGGTAAAGGAGCTACTAACAGGGAAGTGCTCCTCTCACTCCTTCCCCTCTCTGCCCTTCATGTGCCTCGCTGCCTCTCTGTCCCTCATTTCCTGCACAGCCATCTTCTTTTGTTATTGATTGATTCTTTATAGCAAAACACTTTTAATTCCCTTCTTATTTCCTTTTGAGTATATCCCATAGCTAGCTTTTTCCTTGTAGCCATGGAATTACATTTAACATCCTAAAGCTGCAGCAGATTAACAGGCCAATTTATACCAGCTTAACTTCAGTAACATACAAAACTGTTCCCATACAGCTCAGAACCCACGCCCTTTCACTCATGGATGTCACCAAATCGCATCTCTGTGGATCGCGTCCTCCCAGAAGATGAACAACTGGGGTAGTCCCTGAAATCGAGTGGAGACAACAAGGTGAGTTACAGCAGCGCCCGCTTTTCTGACCGTCTGTGTGCCTCCTTCACCACCAGATCTCTACTTCTTCACAGGGCTCTGGGTCACTGTCCAGCGCCCTCCAAGCTGAAGGAGCGCCTCACTGCAGGCAGCTCTGTGGTAAAGAGCTTGCTCGGCTCTGGCTTCTCTGGAAGCTCTGAGCTTCTCTCTCAGTTCTGAAGGACAGCGTTTGCTGGTTGACAGCTTTCCCCTCTAGATTTTGAACACAGCAATACAGCCTCCAAGGTTTCCGACAAGAAATTTACCAATAATCTTTGACTTTCAGCTCACTGTTTTTCTCAAGAGACTGTTCACTTCATCACCATCAGAACAGCTAGCTCTGTTAACGGGTCACAGCCGGAGCAGCAGCGGGCACAGGCAGAGCTCCGCAGACGCTGCAGGGCTGCCCCGAGCACCGCCAGACAGGGCGGCCGCACGCCACCAGCCACACGGGCCTCCTGGGGCACGCGAGCTACGTGTGCACCACACCCGCGTCGATTCAGTGTGCAATAGTGTTATGGCTAAGAAAACGTACGTGCCTTTATTTCAAAATAATTACTAAAATTACCAAGCACCCCCGGAGCCTTCAGGGAGTTGTAATCTTTCTGCAACAGTAACATCAAAGATCACTGATCACAGATCACCATAACAAGTAACAACAACTAAGTCTGAAGTATTTTGAGAATTACCGAAATGTGACTGAGATCTGGCCTGAGCAAGTGCTGTGGGGGAAGAAAGAACGGCGCTGGCAGGCCTGCTCGCCACGGGGCCGCCACAAGCCGCCAACCTGTGAGAAGCGCCGCTCGCTAGGCGCAGTGAAGCGAGGGGGTGAAAGTGAGGCAGGCAGGCAGGCGGCGCTGGCAGCAGCGCAGCTACGGACAGCAGGGGCCGGGCACAGGGCCTCGCCGAGGCCTCCCTGCCGACGAGGCGGCGCCCGCGGGCTGTTCCCGAGCTCCTCGGGGCCACGGGCCCACGCACCTTCTCCAGGGTGGCGCGGCCCGGCGGGCCGGCAAGGTCACTGAGGAGCAGCAGCGGAGCCCCTCCACCTGCAGGCGCTTTTCCATGAAGGTGTGGGGGTTGAAAATTATTAGTTCTTTATTTTGGCACACGGCCTGTGGGATTTTCCCGGATCAGGGATCAGCCCCAAGTCTCCTGCACTGGCAGGCAGATTCTTTGCCACCGAGCCACCAGGGAGGCACTCCTTCAATTCCAGTTAACGCACGGCTGGCTTTCCACGCGGCTCGCCTCTGCTGCGCAGCGTGGCGGTTCAGCCGCACACATGCAGACTCTTCTCGTGCTCCTCCACGGCAGCCCATCACAGGATGCTGAAGACAGTTCTCTGTGCGGCACAGAGGACACCATTCCCTTACCCACCCTCTGGACGACAACCTGAGTCTGACCCCCGCAAAGCCCACAGCTCCCCCCTCCGGCGACCACAAATCTGCGAGTCTGTTGCTCTTTTGTAGTTTCTTCCGCTCTGACGACACGGTCTCCTCCGTCCTGGGAGCCTCAGGTCTGAGCGGGGTTGCGGCTGCCTCTGGTCGCCCTTGTCAGTCCAAGCTGGACCGGGAGAGTTTAACCCACTTACACTCAGGCTGAGCTCAGCCCTCGTCAGGCTCCCCTGCCCCTCACAGGGAGTCACTTCGGCTTGCTGGTTCACTCTCCTGCCTGCTCACACAGCTCCTGACGACTCCGTAAGCTCCCTCTTTCGGCTCCTGTACGCTTCTGTCTCAGAACTGTCTGCTTCTCTAGAATTCCTTCTTCTTGATACCCTTGTCTGGCTCAGACACCCATCCCCAATTTCTGTGGCTCCTTTGCCACGCCCTCCGCTGGCCCCTCGAGCACAGCAGCTCACTTAGACTAGCATCCTCACGCCACTGCCTCCTCTGGGAGGGTGTCTGTCAAACTCATTTTTCCTGTGAATGGCCACACGTTGCCACTTCTCTGTCAGCTCAGTTCAGGCGCTCAGGCGCGTCTGACTCTTTGTGACCCCATGGAATGCAGCACACCAGGCCTCCCTGTCCATCACCAACTCCCGGAGCTTATTCAAACTCAAGTCCATCAGGTCGGTGATGCCATCCAGCCGTCTCATCCTCTGTCGTCCCCTTCTCCTCCCGCCTTCGCTCTTTCCCTGCATCAGGGTCTTTTCCAAGGAGTCAGTTCTCTGCATCAGGTGGCCAAAGTATTGGAGTTTCAGCTTCAGCGTCCGTCCGTCCAATGAATGTTCAGGGCTGATTTCCTTTGGGATGGCCTGGCTGGATCGCCTTGCATTTCTTCCTGGGGTTCTCTGTATGGTCCATAATTTTCTGTTGACGACAGTCTCACCGTGGTGTTCTGGAGATCTGTCTCCCTCCCTCCAGGGCTGCTGCCTGCTGGGAGTCAGCAGTGTTCACCCAGAGCACACCACTCGCCAAACCAGCAGCTGTCTCCTCACAAGGCTTCATCCAGCCGCCAATTCCAGCCATTCTTTCGCTCTGCTGGCCTGGTAGAGCGGCTGCGCCCGGGTTTCCCATCCCATCACTTTGCACAACGTCACTGTGGTCTGTGGTCTTTAAACATCAGTGATTCTGTACCATTTCTAGACCTTGATCAAACTCATCCAAGCCCCTGAATCACTGCTAATTCTCTCAGGAGAAAATGCCAGGTGCACGCATGTCCTCCCAGCGTGAGGTAGGACGTGGTTTCTGGCGTTGGTGAGCCCTAGATGACTCGAGGGTGAGTCATCCCTCCTTCCATGCAGCTCCTTCAGTGAAGCTTTTGTGACCACAGGAAAAGATGAAGGCAAAGATATACCATGATCGTGGCTCCTGGCTTTACGCGCTGCTCAGAACACTGGAGGTGGACCTGGTGTTAAGGGGGGCGAGGCACAGACTCTACCTCTCCAGTCCTTATTCCAGGACAACTTTCCAGGGCCGGAGGCTGCAGCTGAAATCAATACTTCCAACTCTGCATTCTAACCCTAACCACTTAGGAACCTAAGTATTTGCTACAATGTTCCGCTTCTCTTGTCCTAAACATCTTTCTGGAAATACACTAAGCAAACACAACGGTCTCTACAGGGAAAGTATTCAGCTCCCTGTCAGCAGCCTCCTCCTCTCTAAAGCGCTCTTCCTGCAGCAGGCACTTTGTATCAATGAATAACCCACAGGCTACACGATGGAAGCACTGAGGTGCTAACAGCCAGCAAATCCCATCCAGCAAGTCCTTCCTCCAGCAACAACAGCCAGATGGCACCAACAGCTAGCCGTCCGTCACCCTGAGTGCGACGTGAGCACCGCCCAGCAGCGGGGCAGCGAGAGCTCTCCGTCACCAGAGGAGGGGCGGCCAGGCGGCGCGCCGGC
This sequence comes from Nanger dama, assembly GCA_917880005.1. NCBI lineage: Eukaryota > Metazoa > Chordata > Mammalia > Artiodactyla > Bovidae > Nanger > Nanger dama. The sequence continues at coordinate 1,489,324 of CAKJTW010000016.1, read as the reverse complement.
ACCGCCCAGCACCGCGCTTCCTCCTCGGCTCCGGCTCCGCCAGCAGTGAGCCTGCTCCCTCTCAGGACTGCGGCCAGGCCCTGCACCCCCAGCCCCCAAGCAAGTCAAACAGGCTTCGCTGCTTTCAGAGCTTGGACCTGACCAGGTTGGGTCGCGTCACACCCCCGCTGTTCCAGCTGCAGAGCCTTTCCAGCACACGGGCTGTAGATGTGGGTCAGTATGCTGACTGACAGTGCTTAGGGCGAAAACGAGACCCCACCAAACTGTTTTCAGCCCCTCACGGCACTTCTACCTGGGCTCTCGAATAACCACGCGGCTGAAAAGCGCAGCCCCCCAAGCCCGCCCCATGCTGCCTGCGCACTGCACACGGCCCCAGCTCGCCAGACCACCCCCCCCTCCAGGCCAGGCACCACCTCACACTCAGTGAGGTTCAGAACCCAGGCAGCCTGCTTCCAGACTCAACCACAGCGACACGCACCGAGGGCCTCAGGTTCCCCTCTCCTCCCTCCAAGACACACACTCGAAACACATAAACATGCCAGGCAGAGTCACATGGACTATTAGTAACATTCTAAAATGTAGTGAGGTTTTTTTTTTAAGGGTACAAATTCGGCTCTCACTCTGTTGAGCTGATGCCTACAAACTGTCCTTTTGGTGGTGAACCCGAGCCATCAGAGGGCCCACCGTGGCCTCCAGGCGGAGAGACTGAGGGACACAGACTTGTTTCCAGAGCTTCCTTCTGGGCCGATACAGGACACCCCTCTGGGACTCCTGGGGACCGCGCCCGCAAGGCCACACCTCTTCCAGACCTGAGCGCACCCCGCCCCCAGAGGACCCCTCGCCAGGCCTCTCCACTGGGCTAACGTAGGCCACCAGGCTTCCCCCCCCCTCCCTAGAGACTGCGGGCAGCTGCGAGTCTGGAGAGCAGACAGGAGCTCACGTGCACAGACTGGTCAACAAGCAAGAGAAAGGGAAGAACTGGTTGACTAGTGCACTGTCTCCTGTCAAAAGGTGACTTTTTACCAACTTAGACTGCTAACATTTCCTTAAAAGCCATGAAAATACAGACTGGCCCAATGGTCTACTCTTTATCTGTGAAAATTATTTCATAAAAAGAAGCAATTTTTTTTTAATGCACTAAGATCCTACATGCCACCACTGGACAAATAATAAATGAATAAAACATTCTAGAAACCCAGGCGGAGTGCAGATCGTGAGGTAACTGTGTCTGCAGACACTGCAGGAGGCCAGGGGCGGCAGAGCGTGAGGAGCATCACGAACACACGTGAGCCCGGCCGCCTGCCTCCCAGGCCATCTCGCAGGCGACGGGGACGCACACTGGGATGCAGCCTTGTGCACGGGGGCTCAGGAGCCGGGGTTCTCCTGTCTGCACAGCAGGCACGCAACACAGGGGTCGGGCCTCCCCTCCCTCCACCAGGCCATCTCGGCAAAGGGCATCCCCTCAACCTGAGGAATGACTCTGTCAGACAAACTGACCAAGGACACAGGATGAGCGGCAGGAAAAGCACCGATTAAATAAGAAGCAGACGTGTCTGTGAGCACAGCTTCAACAGAGCTCTATGAGCTCTATGAGACAGGCAACTCCAAGCTTATCAAAAGGCATCACAAAGCAGAGAAACCAGCAAGACAGTGGCAATGTCCTGGAGACCAAGACTGGAACAGACCGTCTAGAAAAGACGCGTGGGGGGAAGTCAGTGTGGCGGCGAGAGGATGCTCGCTGTGAAGAAAGGATGGCAGTGCAGTGAGGTGCTGGAGCCAGCATGCGTGTGCAGAGACCTGTCTGACATCACGTTACACAGAACTTTCAAACATGCTAAGTACCAGGGGGGAAAACCAGCACAGGAAAGGAGAAGACCAAAGTATAACACAGAATCCAGAACACAAACCAAATCAAGAGGCCTGATAAACCTTCTCCAACCAGGCCATCCTGAAGGAGATCAGCCCTGCATGTTCACTGGAAGGAATGATGCTGAACCCGGAACTCCAGGACTCTGGCCACCTCATGCGAAGAGCTGACTCATTGGAAAAGACTCTGATGCTGGGAGGGATTGGGGGCAGGAGGAGAAGGGGACGACAGAGGATGAGATGGCTGGATGGCATCACGGACTCGATGGACGTGAGTCTGAGTGAACTCCGGGAGATGGTGATGGACAGGGAGGCCTGGCGCGCTGCCGTTCACGGGGTCGCAGAGAGTCAATCAGGACTGAGTGACTGAGCTGAACACTATAAACACACAGCATCAACCAAGCCAAGAGCAGCAAGCCGGGACAGGGCAGCAGGGAGTGCGGGCGCCTTCTTCCTGTCGAGAAACATCCCCAAACTATCACATGACAAGCATTCTTGCTGTGCATTAAAAGCCCTCACCTGGGCTTTCAAGAACAAAAGCCAAATAACAGAAGAAAAATAGCTAATCCCCTTTTACAAAATTTAATCCGTTAATCAATGAAATGTAAGTGTAAAACAAGGCACCTTTAAAATCTTGCCCAGCAGTTACACTGGCAACCACTAAGAAAAGTGGCACCTACATAAACAGAATCCTCCAACTACAAACAGCCAAGTACACAAGCTTCCCGGGGCAGGATAACAACAAGCACCTAATTCTAAGGATGCGCAATCGGGATCTTTGGGACACGATCACAGACGCGGACAGAGACTGAACGACTGTCCCGGGAGAAGAGGCAGAAGTGCCCGCGACATCCACGGAGGATGGCGACACTTCGGAACGGGCGGTGTGGCACGGTCAGCAGCATGCACCCGCCAGGGAAGGTGCCGCATGCACCCGCCAGAGAAGGCGCCGCATGCACAGGGGGCGGTCTTCACAAGCAGCCGCGGAGCCTGGGTGCTGGGCGAGCCCTTCTGGAGGAGAGGTGTACATCTGGAAGCACGGGCACCCACTAACCCAGAAGGGGGACAGAGAACCCTCCCTGAGACTCCTATGCTGTGTCTGTGATTTAGAAACCAGCCATTTGGGAAGACCTCACCACCCAGCAGGAAGGGAACGAGCAGGGCTCCACAGGGACCCCGGCTTTTCAAATGGCTGGAAGGGTCTTTTGCACTTCAGCAACGTCATCTTGCAAAAGCCACCGCAGGTGAGAGGAGCCCGTGCACAATCGGGGCCCGTGCGTGGGAGACACGCTCCGAGACTCCAGCGGATGCTGAGACCACGGAGGAGCCGGAGCCCTGGCACAGCGGGCCCTTCCTGGGCCACTAGTCTGGCGCGTCTCACGTTAGGCACCGGATGCTCCTGACAGACCGCGCTGAGCGCGGAGACAGCGCCCTCTCTCCAGGACACCTGGCTGCACCGTGCCCCCAGCCCTGCGTGAGGTGAGAGGCCCGCTGCCTGCCTGACTCAGGCAAGGGCGGTGGGCGGCGCGGGCCCTGTCCCTCGAGCCAGGCTCGGACCCTACGGCAGGAGGCGTGCCAGGCACTGAGCTGGGCAGGGGGCCGCTGCGGGGCCAGGCCTGGGCGCATGGCACCCCGGCGGGGAGGGGCAGGACGGTGCAAGGCTCCATCACAGAGCCCCCAGCAGCACGCTCTGCCAAATGGCCAACGGTTTACTTCTGGAAGCGTCCGTCTAGTGTTTTTGGACCGTGGCTGACTGAAGGTAACTGAAACAGCAAGAAGTGAAACTGGAAATAAAGCGGGGATGCGGACTTCTCACTTTGCAGCTGTGGAAGCGGAAGCTCAGCACCTCCCTTCAGAGCCGTCCCGCGGCCCTGCTGAAGGAAGCGCCGACGCTGCCCTGGCCTCCGGTCCACTGACTCCAGGCAGCTGAGGGAGCCTCGGGGACGCGCTGCTTTTCAGCCAGGAGCACCGGGCGGGGCGGGCGGGGGAGGCGGGGGCGGGAAGGGGCCGGGGTGGGCTATCAAAAGCCACTTGGGGAATGTACTTTAGTTCTTTCTTTCATGTGGCTACCTTCTGGGGGAAATCACAGATTAGTCTAGGATCTGGAGCTCCCGGGAGCCTAGTGTTAGCATCCAGGCATTCCCTGCTGGGGCCCGCGGTCAATCCCTGCTCAGGGAACTCGGGTCCGGCAAGCTGCATGGCACGCCCCTCCCAAAAGCCTGACTGGTTTAAACAAGCAGTCTAGAGTCTCTGTTAAGAGCCTCTGAGAGCAGGTGCAGTACCCACGAAACCTGGAGAGACGCACGTCTAAGACCCACTCGAGGGTCAGCGAGAGGTGAGACTAAGGGGGACACAGGCAGGAAAGCCGAAGAAGCAAGGCCACTGGGAGCCGGGCGAGGCCGGGGCGCAGATGAGCGTGGACGAGGGATACAGCAGGGCCTGGACTGAAGGCAGCAAGACCAAAGCGCGCTCCAGGCAGGCAGGTTCGGCAGGCCGGACGCGGTCGGCACCAGGACGCAGCCAGGAAGCCGCTGGAGACCGCCGTGCAGGGCCAGGACCATGGGGGCACGCGACAAGGACGGGGTGAGCCCACCACTCCCTGCCCCCAACGCTGTGCTCAGCGCACTGCCAGGCCCCCACGCGGGTTCAGCCCTCCTGCCCAAGGGGACGGAGGGACTGCAAGTGAGGGTGCCGGGTGCCCAACGGCCAGCAGGCCGGGACAGGAACCCGCACACCAGGTGCCTCGCCGAAGCCAGCGGATCAACCTCCCCCGCGGCCCAGCACCCTCTGGCCGGACACTCTGGCGGCGGCCCCCCACAGCAGTGGGAGCCTGACGCAGACCCCCGGGAGAGCCACACTGAGCACCCGCGCCCACAGAAAGCGAACGCGAGGCAGTCCGCGGCCACTCAGAGACGGTGTGTTACTCCCAAGAACAGCCAGTTCAGTCAGAGCTGCAAGAAATCCACTACCTGGAAATTTACATTTCAGAAGAAACAGACCTGTCAAAGCATCCCTCTTTTCAAAACACTTTTAAATAAACACTAAGGCCAAGTGACCAAGTGAAGTCCCTCAGTCGTGTCCGACTCTTTGAGACCCCATGGGCTGTAGCCGACCACGCTCCTCCATCCATGGGATTTTCCAGCCAAGAGTACTGGAGTGGACTGCCATTTCCTTCTCCAGAGGACCTTCCCAACCCAGGGATGGAACCCAGGTCTCCTGCATTGCAGGCAGACGCGTCACTGTCTGAGCCACGAGGAAGTCCTTACCTAAACCCACCATATCACTAAAACTCACCGAGGCTGTGCTTCCACAGGGGGTGTTCTCGTCTCAGCAGTGCTGGGGTTAAAGACACGTGTGCCTGCCTGGAACACGCAGCGACACCAAGCATGATCTTTCAGGTGGGTCTCTCTGGAAACAGATGCTGACAACTCAGATGCTGTGTCAAGGTGAGCGCTGAGCTCTCCAAAATGTAAAGAAACTGTGTACACATAGATATACACACATCCTTTTTCCAAGAGCCACTTATCACAGAGCTAAGCTCCCTGGAAAGCAACTCTTGTCTCAAGGACCCTGCAGCCTGGATCCAGACTTTAAGGGACACTCCCGCTGTTCTCAAGGCAGACGCCAAACCCAGCGCTGAGAGTCCTTATTAAGAGACCAGAACAACAGAGCCCCCACTTTTTTTCTTTTTGGTAAGGCAGACTGGAAAACAGGAGAAAGCTACACCCACTATTTTTCAATACTATGAACATCTGACATCAGCTTTGGATTATCTCCGGCATTCATCTGATAAAACGGCACCCATTAACTATTCAGAAGAGCCGACACGGCGAGCTGGCTGAAGAGGACCAAACCACCTGCTCTGTCTCCAGTCAGCATCCTCACAGCAGCCCCTGACCTTAACCTGTGCTGCAGGTGCATCTGAGGAAATGCGTCCCTGAACGCTGAAGCATGCCCTCTGCATTTCAGTCCTAGCCCCACTCATCTCTTAGTGTGTCTTTAGGTAAACACGGAGAAGGCAATGGCACCCCCACTCCAGTACTCTTGCCTGGAAAATCCCATGGACGGAGGGAGCCTGGTGGGCTGCAGTCCATGGCGTCGCCAAGAGTCGGACACGACTGAGCGACTTCCCTTTCACTTTTCACTTTCCTGCACTGGAGAAGGAAATGGCAACCCACTGCAGTGTTCTTACCTGGAGAATCCCAGGAACGGGGGAGCCTGGTGGGCTGCCGTCTATGGGGTCGCACAGAGTCGGACACGACTGAAGCGACTTAGCAGCAGCAGCAGCAGTACCATCAAAGGCACTCTTTATGGACGACTGAGATACCACCCTCCCTACCCACCAGGGCTGTGTGGGTCAGGGGAAAGGACTATGGCCGAGCCCAGCACTTCAATACAACCCTTCACCACGTGCGGGGCTCATCTGTGCCCCACCCAGCTCTGCCCCACCCAGACGGCCACTCCTGAGTCCCAGTGCCACAGCCCCTCACCTGGCCCATGCCCCCCGACTCCCTCTCGTGCCCTCCAGGGGCTCTCCCAGATCCCCCTGCGAGGCACTCTCCGGACGTCTCCGCAGCATCCTCTGACCCAGCCACTGGCCTCTTCTAACGTTTCTGGGACTGGCATCTGTCTCGTTTCTACAACGACTCAGAAACCTCCAGCGCTTTTCATTTGATCGTGCCCGCAGCTGCCAGCCGCGCTTTGTTGTAGTAGACAATAAAACTGCATCGAATGAACAGAGAACGCGCGACTTACCACTCAGGGAGGCTCTCCATATTCATCACTGGCCCAGAAGCAAAACTTACATGCTACAAATAGCAACCCAGTGGGCAAAGTCAGAACTGGAGAAATGGTACCAAGCTGCTGAGCAGTATTTCAAGGTTCATCCTGGAGCCGTGACTCACCCTTGCCCTCAAGGTGGGTGTGGGGGAGGGGCGGGGCAGCACTGCCCCGCGATCCCGGGCCTACAGGCAGCACTCGGCCCCAAAGCTGCGGGCCAAGCACCAAGACCATGTAAACGCTCAGTCAGAGCATGCCACACGGGCCAGTTCCGCGCACACACACGAGGGCCCCCAGTGTTCTAAGGATACACACGTCAGGCCCACGAGGAGCCCCCTACGGCAACCGCTGAGCCCAGGGGCGGCACCCGGGCGCCCCACCCCCGGGGCAAGGCAGAGGACGCGTGCAGCGCCCCGGGCCAGCACGAGGGCCACCTGCTCCTGCCGAAGCCACTCTGCTCTTCTCTCCCCGGGAGAATCAAGAAGCATTCACAAGAGGCACTCTCAAATTCTGACGCATTCTGTTTCGAAAACAACCTCCCCTCCCGCTCAGGGACAGCCCGTGCTAGGACAGGGCGGGGGGGGGCAAGGCCAGTGCCCCAGGGGCAAACGAAGGGGAGTCAGCAGAGACGTGGAGCATCCGGCGCCCTGACACGCTGAGTGGCAAACCGTGACTGCAGCTGGACATGGAGCCCTTCCGGGGAGGGCAGTTAGACGAGGGCCTGCAGGCCCAATGGACCTCACTGGGGTCCGAGAAGGGGGTTAGGGCGCAGACCCCTACCGAGGAAAGACAGGGTGAGCGAACAGGGAGAAGACGGCCCCCACAAGCAAGGGAAGGGCCTCTGCCAGCGCCTCACGCTTGGACTTCAGGCTCCAGAGTCAAGAGACAGCAAACGGCGCAGTGGCCCAGCGACCCACAGACACACAGGCAGAGCCCGGCCTCTCCGGCCCTCAGCACCCACAGAAGGGGGACTGCACACACGTCCGGCAGCAGATGGGCCCAGGGCTGTGCACTGGAGGCTTTCTCGGCCACTCCTCCCGCCTGTGGGGCCTCAGCCCCTGGCCAGGGGTGGAGCCTGGGCCGCCTGCAGCGGCAGTGGGGGGTCTCCAGCACGGGGTCGCCAGGGGCCTTCCAGGACAGCACTGCCTCTGACAGCCACGCGCTGCCAGCCACCCAGACGCCCGCCAGGAAGGCGGCACCCGCAGCACGGCGCGCCACGGGAAGCAGCCTAGCGAGCACTGAACGCGGGGTCAGGACCGCACCCAGCAGAAAGCCCGCCGGCAGCACGGCTCAGACAGACAGAGGCAAAAGGGCACCGCGCGGGACTGCCACGGACCCGCCGGAGCCGGACCGAAGCGCCCAGCCAGGAAGAAAGAGCAGCAGGCGCAGCGGCCTTCCCGAGTCCACAGGAAGCTCCCAGCTTCTCTCTCACTTGCACGCGCTTCATGCGTCCCGCTGCAAATCCGGAGTTCAGTAAAATACAGAAATGGCAACTGCAACGCCCCCGGCCCCACAGCAAGCCAACCTCGCCAGCCAGCTGGGCTCACAGGGCCTGCCCCGCGGCCACTGCAGCCAGGGCCACGGCGTGCCTCCTGACCCCGCTCCCTCCCACCTGGCAGAGGGGCCGGCGAACACCCGCGCTGCTTTCTCACACTGTCTCTTTAAAACTCAGTCTCATTAAAGGAAGGCATTAAAATACACAGTCATGAAAATAAAATTACCAGTTAACACTCTGGTCTTCCTCTGGATAGTGAATCACATTTTTCTTTTCTTTTAAGAAGTAACTAGTTTAATAATCAGCAAAAAAGAAACGTCACTTTAAATAAAAAGGAGGGCTTCCCTGGTGGCTCAGATGGTACAAGAGTCTGCCCACAACACAGGAGACCTGGGTTTGATCCCTGGGTCCTGAAGGTCCCCTGGAGAAGGGCACGGCGACCCACTCCAGTATTCTTGCCTGAAAATCCCATGGACAGAGGAGGCTGGGAGACTACAGTCCACGGGGTTGCCACGAGTCAGACATGACTGAGCAACAAGCACTTTTCAGTGGAGGAAGGATAACGTTTTTATAGAGTCGAAAGCTGAGGGCTTCAGAGCAATTGTGAATAATCCAAAAGCCAGACTGAGGTGTCAGAGCCTCAGTGTGTTCCAAGAGCCCAGCCAGCAATTAAGTGGCCGGGCCTCCTGAGCTCGCAGGACAGATGTGAGCACTGGCCAGAAGCCTGTGGAGCCGTAAGCGCTCCCCAAATACTAACTAAGTAACTCTGCAAGACGAGGATCATGCAGCAAAGCTTCTACAAAAACGCTCCTCAGCAAGCATCCACAGCAAGGCCCAGGCCAGGCTGCCCGGGCAACCCTGAGCTATTTCTGGCGCCCCCAGACCGGTGAGTGCCCAGAGAACTGGGCACCAATTTTCCCAAAGTTCTGTGCTGTTATGATCGATCAGGTTTTTAAAAGGTTAATTCATAGTAGCTTTTTGTGTACTCGCAAACAACTCAAATGGAAATGAATTTTTAAAAATTAAAATTGCATACGAGAATGGGAAACCAATGGTGTCTGCAGGGTAGTGTTCCAAAGACTCCCTAGCAGAGCTGGGTCGGGCCAGGAAGGCCAGGAGCAAGCAGCAAGCCGCTCACACCTGACAGGGTGGGGAGACCAGGAAGGCGGCTCGAGGCACCTGGCGGCAGGTCCACACGCAAGCCTCGCCAGGCCCCCCAGCCCCCTCACAGGCCTCCTTGAGCTGCTCTGCCGGACAGCAAGCAGTCCAGCACAGGCAGGAAACGGACAAGGGACTCAGACTGCTCTCCTCAGCAGCGATGACATCACCACAGCAGAGCCGCCGGGCAAGGGCTGCGACCCCTGCATTCAGGGCTGCACCTCTAGGCAGAGCCTGGCCAGGACTGCGCGCCACCCCTGGAACCAGCTGCCGAGCTGGCTTCCTCCCCCACAGAGGCATCCTGCAAGCGGCTATTCTTAAATTTGTTTTTGAAATCGCAGCCGGGAGTACTGAGACTGAAACTAGTGGGCGGCAGCGCTGAAGAGCCTGCTCTGATTTCCCCACTGCACGGCTCTCCCCTTTGACTCACAAGTCACACTGAGCACAGCCACCATGAAGAAGCTTTAAAACATGAATGCAAACTGTTTTTGTATTTAATGCTGTTCATGGGAAGGAAAAGCCAGAAAACAGAGGGAAGAGACGAAAGCCGATGACTGAAGACATCAGCACGTCGCAGCAAAACGCAGACACCAGCACGGAGCTCCGAGGCAACACAGCGCCCGGGCGCGGCGTCTGATCCGCGCAGGAGCGGGTGCTGGCAGGAGCGCCAGGAGCTGCAAAGTGGGGTGGGGAGCAGGGAGCTGATTTCCAGATGCCAGCAGTGCCGGGGGAACCCCAGCCTGGGCCTGGCCCAGGACTCCTCCTGACTGCTCCGGAACACCCTGCCTGCACAGCTCCCAGGCCAGGAGCTGCTCCAGTTCCCCTCAGTCCTGTGTGAACTGCTGGGTGGAGAACCAGACAACTCCAGACAGGAGTCATGACGAATGTTTAGGTCCAATTTCGGAGAAACAGTTCGTAACACGGTAGTCCCGCCACGGGATCCGGGTTTGCTACACCTCGCATAGAAACCCTAACGCCAAATCGAAGGGCAAGCATATACTTCATGCAGGTCACTTTGGAAATTTATTAACAGCTAATCAAATAAACAAAACCTTTTTTTTTTTGCTTTCTTTGGTGGTAAAGTAAGGAATTGGAATCAAAGCCACACTTTACTATAAAGCAATGGTCTTTGATTATGGGGTTTGTGGCGGGGGGTGGCTTAGACTTGTGTGGCACCAAAAATATTTTTGCCTCAGGAGATTGCTTACAATCACCTAGAAAAGCGGACCAATAAAGTTATTTTTAGAGTGTCCACTGCATTCCACTCCCCCCTTCTGCTTGTTTACTCATGCAGTCCTACAGCAAATATAAAACTCCCCTGTGAACCAAGCGGAGGCCGAGGGCTGGTGGAGACGGGATGGCAGGAGCTCCCTAGGGTGGCCCTGGCACGCGACACCCGTGCTGTCAGCTGGAGCAGCCGCCTCAGCCCCCCAAGAGTAGCTCTGCGCAGAGAGCCCCCAGCAGCGAAGGCCTGTCCTGGAAGGTTCTGGCGACACAAACTCCATGTGGAGTGAACGACAAACGCCCCAGAGCGAAAGAAGAACAAGCTCAGAGCCGAGAGCTGTTCTTCAAAACACGTGATCACTTAGAAACTGTGACATTATCTTCTACACACTCTCTTCAAAAGCAAACCAAACCAAGTGCTGCTGTGAAAATTAGCACAGCCTTCAAGTTAGGGCAGAACCCCATGCTGTCCAGATTACCACAGATGCCCTTGCTGAGATGAAAAATAACTCTTCCTTATGAAAAATCTCAGCATCTACAGTACCGTCATGCCATGCCACAAGAGAATTCCCAGCCATGATCACTCACCAGTTTTAAAGTCCTTGAGGACAAGAACCAGACCTCTCTCCCTGAGTCAATACTCAGCCACGCCTGATACTCGGCAGATAATGAAAACATCTGATGAACGGATGAAAAGCCACTCATCACCACCATTACTCTGCTCCAAACGCAAACAATAGTTATGGCTACCATGCAGATTACTCATTTCAATATATCAGACCAGGTAACAACAACAAAAAAAGAAAGATATCAGACAACAACAAGGTGGGCGGCACCAACTTCCAGCCTGGACAGGACCTTCAGGAGAAGCACTCAGGACTCACTTTCCAGCTCTCAAGACTCGAAACTGAACAAACTCTCCTAAGTCTGAAGAGAGAAGCACACTAACAGGAGACTTTATTAATCCATGGATGAGAAGTCATGCGGGGAATCAGCTGCTTCAGTCACAAGGAAGAGACAAGAGCCTGTTCTTTTGGAATCGAAAGAGAAGATACAGTATTTCCAACAGTAAAGAACCAACTGGCCCGACACCCATGCACTAAGGCTTCAGGAAAGGTCCACACCAAGATTTGCCGGCCCCACTCACTCGAGTAGAGACCAAGGCGACAAAAATTTTCAAACCTCAACTGACAAGTCTACTAGAATTTCAGAGGTCCCGACCGGCGCGACACGGCCAAAAAAAAGAGCACAGCTGAAAACGGAATTTGTTGTGGTTTTAAGGAGAACCAATGCTACCAGAGGTTTCCAGCGTCACATCCCCAGGAAGAAGAGACGCGGAGAGAGGCAGATACGGGGGGCAAGAGACAGATGACAAGCTTCAGGGGCCCGCACTCCGCTCTGCGACCTTGGGCCAGTGCCATAACCTCTCCCATCTTCGACTTCGCTACCTACCAGTGGGTACAGCAATGTACTTGAGAAGGCCGTGCTAAGAATCAAATACAACAATCGGTGCAGAGATCTTGCCACGCCGCCCGACAGACAGTAAGCACCCCAGGGTCCGCTGTCTTGGTTTTCAATCGCCCAGTTTCGCCAACCATTCCTCGCCGGGAAGCCCGGGCTGAACGCACAGGCGGGCCCCGCCGCGGTCCAGACCTAACACGGCGCAGCACCCGGCAGCGGTTCGCCCCCAGCAACTTTGCAAACTTCTTCCAGCCTCGCCCGCGACGCGTTTAAGAGAAAAAGCTCCGCGTCCCGGGAGCCCGCGAGGCCCGGGGAGCTGGGGGCACGTGACCCGCTCTCCCCGGCTGCCGGCGTCGGGGACCCTCGGCCGGCCTGCCGCTCGGCGCGCGGGACGGGGGGCACGCGGCTCGGCCTGGCATCGGGGCGGGGTGGGTGGCGTCCCCGCGGCCGGCCGGCCAGCCGGCCACCGCCCGGGCACACAGACCTGGCCGCTCCGGCCGGCCGGCCCGCGAGGAGGGCGTGCGCGGCGCCGACGCGAGTCGCGGCCGGCCGCGGTCCCAGCCGGCCACCCCTCGGCGGGCCTGCGCCGGGCCAGAGGGCGCGGGGCTCCCCGCGGGGCCGGGCCGGGCCCGCCCGAGACGAGGACGGCTCGCGCCGGCGGCCGAAGCCAGGGAGGGGGGATGGGGCCGCGCCGCCGCTTACCGCGGCCGCTCCGCTGGGCTCCGGGCCGGGCGCGTCGCGAGGGCTCCGCCGAGGAGGAGACGGGGGTGACCGGCGCGCGCGGGGGTCCAAGCTGCGGCTCCTGCGGGCCTCCGGGCCTGTCCCAGCGTCCAGGCCGCCGCCGCCGCCGCCTCGGGCTTTATGGCCAAGACTCCGGCTCCGCTCCCACTTCCGCCACCGCCGCCGCCCCGAGCGGAAGTACCTGTCACGAGACGCCCGGCGCAGGGCTGCGGGGGCGGAGCCCCACCTCCGCGTGCGTCACGCCCGGCGTGCCGGCGTGCCGGCCGCGTCACGTGGTGCAGACATGTCTGCCCCCAGTGGCTGCGGCCATCTTGGCGGCCCCGCCGGGAGCAGGGCGGCGCCACGCTGGACCCAGCCGCCGACGCCTCAGCCCCTCCGCAGCTCCTCGTCAAAAGGAGCGAAGGAAAGGAACGCCGGGAGCTCCGCGGGAGGGTGGGGCGCCCCACCCAGCTCCAGCTCCACGTGCACACGGCACGAGCTGCTCAGAACTTTGGCTCCGTCTTCAACAACGCGCTCCTCTCTCTCGTCGCCTTTTCCTGTGTTGGTTTCTGCAAACTTCATTCTTTCGGTTGCTGGAGACAGTAACTGTGGAATCATTCTTGATTACCGTAGTGGGTTGAATAGTGACGCCCCAAAAGGTATGCCCACCTCGTGGAACCTGTGGGTGTGATCTGATTTGGAAAAAAAAGTGTGTTTGAAGGTGTAATTAAGGATCTGGAGATGAGACCCTCCTGGATTACCTCCTTGTAAGAGATAAACCAAGAGGAAGAGGCCACGTGGAGATGGAGTGGCCACAGTCCAAAGGATGCCAGCAGCAAGGGGTGGGGGCTGGTGCTGAGTATGACTTTTGTATTTGAGAGAATCTGTTTCGGTTGTTCTAAGCCACCAGCAGTTCCAGGACACTAAAGCTCTCTCTCGGACCCCTCATCCACAGCCTTTGAAGATACCCAGAATGTGACCCCTCACACTCTGCCGCCACCACCTGCTCTGAACCACCGTCCTTTCTCACCTGGATTACGGCAACATCCTGCTCCCGCCCATTCCCTGTCTAGTGTCGACACAGCAGTCAGAATAACATGTCATTCTCCTGCTCAAACTATTCGCATAGGTCAGAATAAAAACGAAAGGCTTTACAACCAAAAGGTCCTATCCTGGGACTTCTCTGGTGGGCCCGCGGTTGGGACTCCCCACTTCCAATGCAGGGGGCCTAGGCTCGATCCTTGGTCACAGAACTAAGAATCCCACATGCCAGAGCTAAGGCATTATGGGCAACTAAAAATTCTGCAATAAATATCAAAGATCCTGCATGCTGTAATTTGGGCCTGGCACAGCCAAATAATTTTTTTTTTTTAGTGTGACGAGAAACACGGCAATGGCAGTGGGTAGGAGTGACCCCAGCCTCCCTATCTCCCAAAATCAGGCCACTTGCTGTCTACCTGGTTTGATGCTGAGATTCCAGTGCCTGGAACAGGGGCTGAGTCATGACAGGTGCTCAGTGAGTATTCACTGAGCGACTGATAAACTCATTCCTCTGCCATCTCCCTAATTCTCTCCCTTCACATCAGGGGCTCCCACCCCGCCCTTGAGACTAGTCCAGCAGGATTATATTAGTAAACACACCGTCAGTATTTCAGAAGGTAACCCTACCTGCTTTAACAATAGGCCTCCAAGGAGTCGGATTTCAAACAAGACAGACGTAGGTGGCCCTCCTGCACATGCAGACATGGGCGACCCCGTGGCCACACTGTTCACAAGGGGCTGGGCGCTGTGTAGAGAGCTGGGAGCAGGGGAGGAGCTGCGTAGAGATGGCACACCTGCTGCTTAAACGCCTGGGCGCAGAAGTGACACACCACCTCTGCTCACATTCCTCTGGCGAGAGCTAGTTGTGCTGCACACCTGGACACAAGGGGACCTGCAAAACGGGGCAGCAGGCGAGGCGCCAGCTGTGCGCTCCAGAAGAGGGAGGATGAACCTGGCCACGAGCTGTCTGCCCTGCCGCAGACACAGCGTGGAGAACACTGGGCGCCCAGGACTGCGGGCAGTGCAGGAGAAACACCTGAGGTTGCCCAGGAGATGGAGTAGCCAAGGAGGGCTTCCTGGAGGAGGTGGTGCCGCGGTGACTCAGGAGGGATGAATAAGAACCTGCTGGGCCAAGAGGAAGGTGACTACCCTGGAGGGACGGCTATGTGCAAAGGTTTAGAGAAAAGAGAGCATGTCATAACTCGTTCCAGAAATTGCTGACCGGTTGGTGTTCCTGGAGAACAGAGTTGGAGGGAAGGAAGCAGGAGCTGAGAGGAAACTCGTGCACAAAGGCCGGCTGGTGGTGTGTCCCCAGTGCCTTTGATCCCGAGGTTGATGGAGCCTTTTCCTGTTTTCCTGCTATTGACAGTCCGGATCCACAGTTGAGGGTAAAGAGTGTGGAGGAGGACTGGGACCCTGGCTAAGACGAGTGAGACCCGGCCCTGTCTCGGTGCAGGCGGAAGCGGCAGGACTGGCCCTCGCCACCCGGCTCACCTCCTCCCCCACCGCACCGCAGAGAGGGGAGAGAGAGAAATCACGGGGCCACAGGGCCGCTGGGGATCACTGGGCTGCCCCCACCCCGGCTACCTAGGTGGGGGCTCTGTGAGACCTACAGCTGGGGTGGGGGGAACAGGCCCTATGGGACTCTCCTTTCCTGGGGAATCTCCGAGTGGATCCTGCCCTCCACCCCTGGCAGGGGCAGGAGAGGACTCAGAGGAGAGGAGGCTGCAGGCTGGCTGCTTGCACACCCGCCTGGCCTGGGCGAGGCCGCCCGGTAGGCTTTTCCTGGAGTCAGGAGGTCGGGTCCAAAGGGCAGCAGCTTAAGCCACCGCGTCAGCGATCCGTCACCGCAAAACAGAACACCCCCAAGCCTAAGCGCTGAAAACCTGCGCTCATCTCTTATCTCCTGCCTCCCGTGGACCAGGAGGTGAGACAGTGGGTCGTGAGCATGACCCCTGTATCCTCCACGCTGCCTGGGCCACGGCAGAGGGCCTCGGCGGAGGGATGAGCGGAGGGCTCACCTGGGGCCGGCTCACACAGCGGTGACCGGTGCTGACACGTGCGCGTCTCTCCACACGGCCTTTCCACGGGGCTGCTCACGTCCGCACAGCGTGGCAGCTGGCTTCCACCTGAGAAAACCACCCAAAAGGCCAAGGTGCTGCTGCAGTCTCTGATGCGGCCCCCGTCATCACCCCCCACAGAGCTCGGGCTCGCCCGGGTAGCTCTGACTCAGTGCGCAAGGACCACGGAAGGGCATGCACCTCTGGCAGGAGAATCGTGGGCTGCCATGGGGGCTGCAGGCCACGGCTCTCTTGCTGGCTGTGCGGCTGGGAGGGCTGGCCAGGGACGGGGCACCCGAGGAGGACGAGCTGGAGAGGCAGAAGAGTTCTAGCCTGGCCGGCTCTACCCTACCGTGGGCCCAAGGGAGGAGAAGGCCCACGGCGCTCTGTGGGTAGCTCACCCACGGCCCGTGTGCAGCGCAGGCCCCACACAGGCTCCCAGGCCACGGCCTGAAGCGTCTGTTCAAAAGACGCCCTTCCCCACGGCCCTCAGCTGTCACCTTTGCCAGAAGTCAGATGAGTGTAGATTTATGGGTCTATTTCTAGACTGTCCTGTTCCATTGATTTGTCTGCCCGACTTTATGCCAACACCATGCTGGATTAATTACTGTACTTACATGGGAGGTCCTGAGATCTGGCAGGTAAGTTCTCCAACTTTGCCCTCCTCCCCTTCTGGAAGGCCTTTGCGATCGTTGGCCCTTTGCATTTCTGTATAAATTTTAGACTCAGCTTGTCAATTT
This sequence comes from Nanger dama, assembly GCA_917880005.1. Taxonomy (NCBI): domain Eukaryota; kingdom Metazoa; phylum Chordata; class Mammalia; order Artiodactyla; family Bovidae; genus Nanger; species Nanger dama. The sequence goes on along the minus strand of CAKJTW010000016.1, from coordinate 1,472,780 downwards.
CCACAGAAAAATTCTGCTATAGACTGGAATCATATGGCATTTATGATCCACTTGGGGAGAATTTTATTGAGTTGTGCACTTGTGTATTATTTGAATGCTTTTTCATATATGTGTTACACTTCAAAATATTTACTGCATTAGGGAGTCTACTACCCATGGCACATGTGTGCTAAGCAGCTCAGACGTGTCCAACTCTTCGCAGCCCTACAGATCATACTCCACCAGACTTCTCTGCCCACGGGGTTCTCCAGGCGGGAATGCTGGAGTGGGTCGCCACGCCCTCCTCCAGGGGATCTCCCTAACCCAGGGATCAAGCCCGTGCTGTATTTTGTATTTGTTATAAGACACTGAGATTCTTCAACCGATTAACATTAAACTTCTTTCAAAACTTCACTTTTTCCCGAGGGATCTGTGTCCCCTCAAGTTCTATCGTTTGCATACCGTCTTCGTGATTTTTTTGATACATCCCCTGCCATCAATACTGCTAGTTATGGAAAGGGAGTTGATTTTTAAAAGTTTAAACTTTTGTAAATAAACCTTTGTATCAGCATCCTAAGGGGATGAGTCTCTCTTGCCAAATGGAGAAGGTAACTGGCAAGGCGAGCATCACAAAAATAAGATTGCTGGCTTATAAGTGGCTGTGGTCTGCTGAAAGTCTTGAGAAGGAAGCCTGCTGCTGAGTCGCTTCAGTCGTGTCCGACTCTGTGCGGCCCCATAGACGGCAGCCCACCAGGCTCCCCCGTCCCTGGGATTCTCCAGGCAAGGACACTGGAGCAGGCTGCCATTTAAGGAAACCTACACTTTCTCTGTTCAAAATGCATATTTGCAAGTTTTAGAGAAATGCGACATGAACATTGCCACCATACCAAGAATTTCTCCCTGAGGTGATCAGGAAGATCAGAAAACCACTGGAAAAGGAGAGACTCGGTCACTTTTCGATTTTCTGGAGCTGACTGTAGACCCACATGCAGGTGTGAGAGACAGTCCAGAGAGGCGGCCTGCACACTTCACTCGGCGTCCCCCAAGGGTGCCCCGCTGAGGACGCTGACACTGGCATTTTGAGCTCCTCAGTCTTAGCTGTACTCCCTCTGCGTGTGTGTGCACGTGTGTGCACGCTGTGTGCTGTGTAAGTGCATCTGTGCAGGTCTGTGTATCCGCCATCACCCAGCTGCGTTTTAACGCCATTCTAACTCAGGAATCCGGGCCCATGGTGCCAGCCCCCAGCCCTGCAGGCCACCTGCCTGCTGTGTCTCAGGTGCCGTGTGGCCCACTCCTGTACTGCCCCCTGGAGACCCCACCCACACGTGAGCCGCAGTGCCTCCCTGCACTGCCCCCGTCCCCACCCCCGGGTCACAGCAACTTCCAGGGAAGCAGGATCTTACCTGTCCCTGAAAGGAGAGGACTCTGAGCACTAAGGAACAGCGCTGACCGCTAATGACCATCATCTCACGGGTAGACGCTCCTCCCCTCTCTGAATGCACTGGTGAGCACCCTAAAAGGCCGGGTCTCTAATCTATTCTTGGAAGAAACAAGGCAAATAGAACACAGACAGTTATGGAAAACTTTCAAAATGACCTGACGCAGGCATTCCCCGCTTTTAAACGGTCGCTTAATGCCACTCCAATTTTAAGAAAGCCCTACGTTAGTACCTGTTTTTACTAACTGAAAGAAATCCAAAGAGGATTTTCACTTTTATAAGAAAAAGGCAGAAAGTGGAAATAGCATTTCCCGTGAGTTCTGCTGCAAGCTGTTTGAGGCACCGCAAGCTCTGAGCAGCAGGAGCCGCAAGCCGCCCCCCCCCCGCCCGGCCCCACAGGTCCTTCCCAGGAAGAGCACTCGGCATCTGAGTCAGCCGCCAGAGCTGTGAGCTGTGTCTGCGAGCGTCTGATCCTGACTTGTCTGTGCACCCGAGAGCAAGATGTCTCCTAAGGTGACTGCTTTTCCCCTTTACTCCGCTTGGCTCGTGAAAGGTTTCTTAGGGACACTTTACTCTCAACCAGTGGGGGAAGCTGTATCAATACTGTATTTCCCTTTTCCGTGTTCTCAAAGGTGAGGCAGTTATCTGGACCATCTCTCTGTGTCCTCGAGGGAAGCCAGGCACCAGGACCCGACTGTCCCCTCCTAGTCCTCTCCTGGGTTCATCCTTCGGGCCAGTCCAAACCCCAACCTTTGGATTCCCTATGGCACCCCCATTCCCCTGCTGCTTCAGCCTGGGGTCCACCCTGTCTCCCTCCAGTGTCTGCCAGAGGGGCCTTTCTTTACTTTCCATGTTATGGCTCAATAATTAGACATCGCAATTAACAATGCATTTGCTATTTAAGATAGAGATTCCAAAAGAACTAAATATTTTGACTTTTCCTGCCCAGGCCTCATTCAAATGAGGATGGAATTTTTATGCAGTGATAACAGAATACGGACCCACACCGAGCTTTCCGTTCCCCAGCCAGGGGTGGAACCCGGGCCCTTGCCAGTGAGCGTGGAGTCCCAACCACTGGGCCACAAGGAGTTGCGTGCACACCACTCTCACACTGCCCGTTTTACCCAGTGCTGTACCAAATGTGCCTGTGTGGCCGAATATCCCCAAGCCTCCTGAAATCAGCTGCCACTTTCACCTTCTCCCTGGCTCTCTAAACAGCAAAGGTCCGTTGTTGAATATTTTAGGAAACCAGGCATCTGTGGATAGGAAAATGAGGCACCAACCATCATCCTACCTAGAGATAACTGGTGAAATAATCAGTGGTATTCATCGTCCATGTCTTCTGTCTATGTCTGACATAACATACCACATGACTTAACTTCAGAAAATATAAAAATCACCTTAAACCTCAGCAGCTGTGAAAGGCGAGCACTCAGCTCTCACGGTTTCGACCAGTCACCCGGCTGCAGCCGCCGCGCTGGCTGAAGCTGCGGTCGGCAGGGCAGGAGCCCCTGGGCACTGGCCCACGTGGCTGCCCGGCGGGCGGTGGGGCTGAGCTGGCCTGTCTGAGGCAGCAGCCCCCACAGAGCACTCAGGGCGTGGAGCTGCGCCCCCGCCCCCGCCAGGGGGAGGGATGTGCGTAGAGGAAGGGCAGTGGAGAGGCTTCGTCTTTCTTCACCTTAACGCCACAGGCGGCCTTCCACCACCTCTGCTGTGTTTTGTGTTATTAACGCAAGTGAATCGCTACAGCTGGCCGCGCCAAAGGCTGAGTGATACACAAGGGGAGAAAACCGCTTGGGGTCCCTTACAGGCTACCTACCGACCACTCACAGGCAAGACCGTCTTGTAGCCTACTTGTGTTTTGTTAATTGGAGATGACTCTTATTCCACAAAACCAGTTTTAAAGCGTGCAACTCGGTGGCTTCTCGTATGTTCACAGGGCTGTGGGGAGACCACCACTTACTCCACGACATTTTCAGTTCAGTTCAGTTCATCCGCGCAGTCGTGTCCGACTCTTGGCGACCCCATGAACTGCAGCACGCCAGGCCTCTCTGTCCATCACCAACCCCCAGCATCTTCAAGACCCTGTAAAGCACTGTGCCGTGAGCAGCTGCTCCGTTCCCTCTTTCCCAGCCCAGAGCCCTCTGATCTGCTCTGTCTGCAAGCACTGTCTGTTCTGGAATGTGGCACCTAAGTGCCTGCGTGGAGTGCCAGGACGCTACTCACCTGCATGCATAGGAGCTCCACACATCTTGCGGCCTTTTGTTCTCGGCTTCTCGGCAGTAATGCTTTCAAGGTTCATCCGTGTCATAGTATGTCATTTCTTTTCAGGACCAAGAAAAGCCCCACTATATGGATGGACACATTTTGTTCATTCAGTCATTAGTCCATGGACATCTGTTATACTTTCCGACTATCAGGAATCATGCTGCTATTGATAACATTCACGTACACATTTGTGAACATATGTTTTCAGCTCACCGGCAATGAATGAGCGCTCTGGTTGCTCGATATCCTGGACAACACTTGTTACTGTCCACTTTTCTTTTCCTTTACTCATCCCAGTGGGTGTGAAATGGTTTCTCATTGTGATTTTGGTTTGCGTTTTCCTAGTGGTGAATGAAATTGTGTATATTTTCACGTGCTTACTGAACGTCTATATACCTTCTTTGGAGACATGTCCATCCATTATTCAACGGGGTTGTCTTATTATTGAGTTGTCACTGTTCTTTATGCATTCTGGGTATTATGTCCTTTGCATATATATGATTTCCAAATATTTTCTTCCATTCTGTGGATTCTTTAACTTTCTTGACAGTGTTCTTTGACATATGAAACCTGTAAAATTTGATGAAGTCCCAATAATTTTACCTTTGGCTGCTTGTGGTTTAGATGTCATACCTAAGAAACCACCGTGTGCGCTAAAGGCGAAAGCGTCCCGTCTGTTTGCTTCTTTCTTGCCCACCACATGCAGCTCCCCGGATCCCAGGGCCTGACCCTGGGCCCTTGGGAGGGAAAGCACACAGCCCCAGCCGCTGGGCCGCCAGGGGATTCGCATGCTTTCTCCTAAAACTCTTGCAGTGCCAGTGGCTACGCTTGGGCCTTGGATCAATTTGAATTCACGTCTGTGCACAGGATGGCGAGGGAGTCAGCTTCATCCTCTCGCCCTGGCCCCAGCACCATCTGTTGACAAGCGTGTTCTGATCCCAGTAAGTGGCCTGCCCCCACCCCCTTGAAAGCAGCTGCCTACAGGTGAGCGGGTCCACTCGGGACTCCCCAGCTTGCTCCATTAACCCACACGTCTGCCCCGATGCCAGCACTACCCTGCCTGGGCTACGGGTGCTTCTCAGACTGGGAAGAATGAAGTCTTCCAACTTTGTCCTTATTTTTCAAGACTGTCTTGACTATGATGGGTCCCTTGCATTTCCATATTAATATGAGGATCAGCCTGTCAATGTCGGAAAATAAAGGCAGCTGGATTTTGATACAAACTGCACTGAGTCTGTAGATCAGTTTGGATTTTCGCATGTGGAACTCGCGCTGCATCCGGAGACAAATCCCAGTTGGCCATGGTATGTGATCCTCTCTGTATGCTGCTGGATTCAGCTTGTGAGACATGGCAGCGCACTCCAGTGTTCTTGCCTGGAGAATCCCATGGACAGAGGAGCTTGGCTGGCTACAGTCCATGGCGCCACAAAGAGTCAGACTTGACTTAGCAACTAAACCACTACAGCGAAATATACGATCATCACAAGAGATACTGATCTGCAGTTTCTTGTGGTGTCTTTGGTCTCAGTGCCAGAGTAATTCTGCCTTCAGAGAATGAGCTGGGAAGTGCTCTCGTTTTGTTGTTGCTGAAAACTGACTATTCTACACAACTGAATGTACAGCTTTAGCAGTAAGATCTCGGTGGCCGAGGTCTGCTCTTGTGACTGCTTGCTGTGATGATTCCTGTCGAGTGACTATGCTGAACTAACGCTAGAGCGCCTGCATCCTTTGCCACATAAGGCCACCACCGTCTCTGGTCAGTTACGTTGGTGGTCGGCTCATGGGACAGCGTCTTCTTCAAAGGCCTGGAACAGATAACTCTCCCAGTCTCTGCCGCGGGGCTCGGAGTGCGTGTTAGGACAGGCTTTCAGGCTACAGGCAGGCAGTCTATGGCTCCACCTAAGGCTTCGCTGCCTTGTGTGTGCAAGGCTTTGAGGTCAACCGGAGGTGAGCGCGTAGGGCCTTCTGAGCTCTGTCCTGAGCAAGCACACATCCCTGGGCACACAGACGCAGAGGTGAGCACAGCCACCCCCAGGCCTGAGTAAGTCAGCGCCTCCAAAGCCCTCAGGGGCTCCGTTCCCTCGCCCGCTCTTTCAAGCCTTTTCTTTCTTTTAGGTCTGGTGTTGGACCGGACTCTTATCTGCTGCCTCTGACAATCGCACAGTTGAGACACTTGTCTGTAGTCACTCATTCACAAGGATTAATCCTGTCTGTGACTGTGGGTTGTGCCAGGCCTCCAGTCTGCGGGGTTTTCTCCAGGTGCGGCGCCCGCGCCCCCGCGCAGCGGCCCCTCGCGTGGCGGCGCTCCAGCCGCAGGGCACACGGGCTTCGGGAGTTGTGGCCTCGGGGCTCCAGGGCGCAGGCTCCACAGCTGTGGCCCCCAGGCTTAGATGCCCCGTGGCACGTGGGACCCTCCTGGACTGGGGACTGAACCTGTGTCTCCTGCGCTGGCAGGCGGGTTCTCTACCCCTGAGCCAGCAGAGAAGCCCTGTGACGGCTTCTCCAAACTGTCCTCTATGGAGAGAGGCCTTCCCACACTGAGTGAGCGCCTAGTCAGCCTAGGACTATCCGGAAACCCCGGACAGTCACCCAAGGGCCCCACTGGGCGCATGTCCGGGAGCGGGCTCCAGTGCCACTCTCGTCCCTCTGGCAGCTGGCGGGCAGCGCCGGAAATGTGAGCTGTTGTTTCTGGCATGACTGTGGGCCTGGGGAACACAGACGAGTCCAGGGCAAAGGCATATGTCAGCGTGCGCTCTGTTCAACCTTATCCCTGAATAAATGCTCTCCAGGCTGCTTCAACTATTTGGCTAATTTCCACACTTTTCAAAAAGGGGGCATTTTTGCCCATTTTCCAATTGACTTCATAGAGGAGGCAGTGTCTGGAGCTCTTACATGGACATTTTCCCCGATCTTGCACACACTTGCTGTGTTTTAGACTTGCAACTAAACCTGAATGTTTCTCAACTTTGACTGATTATTTCAAAAAATCATCTGCTCATGGCTGGTTAGCATCCCATCCTATGAATACATCACTATTCACTTAAAACCCCTTCCCAGCTGGCCCACGTGAAGAGGAGGGAGGGCTCAGGGACAGAAGGAGCCAGCTGGGGGTCGGCTCTCAGCAGCCACTTGTGTGTATGTCTCCCCAACTCCCCGTTCAGTAAGGCTCCACTGGTAGCTTGAAATCGGCCATGGGGGAAGTGTGTACACCACAGAAACTGACAAAAATTACAAACTATTTCTCCCTACTCCCAACTGACCGGCAGCTGGTTATGCGTTTAACTGCGTACCAGTGCTTGCAGGTCCCGTAGCAGAGAGCCGTAACAGGACCATGAGGCTTTCTTTTTTTCTGGCTGCCGCGGCATGTGGAATCTTAGTTCTCTCACCAGGGATCGAACCTCTGCCCCTGAAATGGAAGCACAGAATCTTAAACACTGGACCACTATGGAGGCCCAAGACCATGTTCTATTAGTCTGCGTATCTCTAAGACTCAACAGTCTTATTTTATCATCTTTCTTGATTTAGCTAACTTCGAAGCATAGTATTCATTGACATATAATTGTCATTATTTTAGTGGATGAAATTTTCCTTTGACTTAACGAATTTCTGTAGCCTCTCCCATGCTGATTTATTATTAGACCATTTCTAATATTTCACGAGGACGAACACTGTCGTGTAACGAGCTTTCTGAGCCTTGGTGAAACTCCTTTAAAGCTGGGAACGAGACTGGCCTGGCTGTCCAGCGGTTAGGAGTCCGCCTGCCAGTGCAGAGGACACGTTCCATCCCTGGTGCGGGAAGATGGTGCATGCCTGGAGCAGTTAAGCCCGCATGCCACAGCTGCTGAGCCTGCTCTCTAGGGCCCGGGAGCTGCACTTACTGAGGCCCCTGCAAGACAAAGCCTTCACTCTGCAGCTAGACAGCAGCCCCCCATTTGCTGCAGCTAGAGAAAGCCCACAAACAGCAACGGAGACTCAGTACAACCAAAAATAAATACATAAGTAAAAAATAGTTTAAAATTTCAAAAGGCATTAAAAGAGGCTGGGAACAGGCTACCTTGTCACAAGGAAGCCTGAGACAGTGGAACACACACACGACCTCCTATGGTCACCTTTTACAGGGTGGGTGTCTTTTCTGGGTCCGCCTCCCTGCTACAGGGACCCAGGAAGAGCAGCTGCACGGCGCTGCCCCAGCAGGCGCTGCCTGTCGGGTTTCCGTGCTGCCTCCAGGTGAAGTCGCGCCTACAAGGCGCTGCCCCAGGAACAGTCGGGGTGCTCCTGCAGCTGCTCTCAGAACCAGGACGCGGGCACCCGACACAAGAACCCTTCTCCTCTACCAGCGGCCCAGCTGCGCAGGGAACCCGGCTCCCGGCGCCCTGCTGCTCAAAGCCCCGGGCCCGCCCTGCCCCCACCCCCAGAGCCGGCAGAGACTCCGGAGCGTCTAACGCTCTGGGTTAAATCCCTGATTAGAACTGCAGGAATGGCTCGTTTCCTTAACTGGACCCTGACTGAGCAGAGGCCTGCAGTCAGAGCTGGCGATTCAGCCGTATTCCACCTAAAAGGTGGCTCAAAGTCCAGGCTCTGCCTGCCTTCTGGAGAACCTCCTGCTGTTACACTGAAGAAGCAGTGTGGACACCCCCCATCAAACAGCTCCCTTGGCCTGGCCGGGCCCCAGTGGCGGGCAGGCCGCCTCTGAGGGGGCTCAGGGTGAGCAGACTCAGCCTGCCCTGTGGAAATCCTGCTGCCTCTGTCCACACAGAGGGCAAGGACCATACCGTCCCGGCCCGACGCCATACGACTCAGGCCCGATGAGTGTCTGCAGCAACGCATGGAGTTGAAACACCTTTCATCCTAGAGACTGGGGGCCTCCTTCTATTCCCTATAAACAAAGCCACCGGAGGTTCAATCAGAGCCTCTGGGGGATTGTTGGGGAGGACTACTGGTGTGCGGAGCACAGAGGAGGGGCCCCCACGCTGCACCCGGGACCCCACTGGGGACCACAGTGGATTTTTTTCAATTTAATCATTATCTATTTATTTTAAGGTGGAGTAGGAAAATATGACATGTGAAACAAACTGAATTTCACGATCAATATTTCTTTAGAACCTGTTAGAAAGGAAAACCAATTATGGAGAATTACTAGGGAAATAATAGGAGAAATGGCGTGAAGGGACGGCCAGAATCACGCAGGCAGCGCGGCGACTCCTAAGATCTGGGAGTCCTGCCGCGAGACGACATCTGGTCCTTGTGACAGAGGCAGGAGTTGCTTAACTCTGCCCCCACGTTAGGATGGAGAGTGGGGCTCAGATGACTGAAGTGACCTGTCGCTGTCACGTGGCTGCCAGCAGTCGGTGACGCGGCTGGGGTTCTTGCCTGGCTGCTGCGGTCTTTGCCCCCTCCCACCCCCACCGTATTTGTCATAGGCAGACCCTGAAACGCACCAGGGAGAGGGACTTTGGAGAAGTGAGAAACGCCTCCAGGCCACTTCCCCTAGTGGCTGCTGCATCCCCCAGGTCCTGGTTCCCCTTCGAGGGGCTGCTGTGTTGCAGAGAGCACCCAGGGGAGGTGCCAGGTCTGGGGCTGGATGTCCATGCTGGTCGCTTCCTCCAGGGCGCAGGCCAAAAGGAAGAGGGCGCCTTCAGGTTCAACGGCAGAGAGGAGGCAGGGGCCTGTCTGAGCTTCTTGGCCTCCTCTCACGCTGCAGTCAATATCCCAGGAAAACAAGAGGCAAAGTGCAGCTGGGGTGCTGCGGGGGTTGGGAGGCTGCCTGAGCACAGGCTGAGTCCCTTCTCGAAAGCCAGGGACGCGTGTGGCCCAGGACTCGGGCTCAGAGCTGTCCGAGCCAGCCTCCTGAGGAGCCAGTGCCGTGGGTGCGACCCCCCGCGCCGGGGGTTTCAGCGCTGACCCAGGGCGCTGGCTGGGCACCCAGAGGCCGGCCTGCGGGGGAGAGGATGTCTGCTGGCCTGGGCTGCAGCTCACTGCTCCCCAACCGAAACGACTTCTGTTTCCTCTGTCTTAGATTCTCATAACAGCTGGAGGAACACTGCCTTTGCATCGCCGAGGCCTCAGGCTTGAAGAACTGTGTGCAGGGCCTCCTTCCGACCCTGGCTCTGCAGTGCCCAGGGCAGAGATGGATGGGATGCGAGCGGTGACCAAGGGGCCTGGGAGCGGGGGAGCAGGAGGGATGGTGGGTTCCGGATGCCGGCCTTGACCAAACCGTCTTCCTAAGTGCTTCCTTGTCATTCTTGCCTGGCTTAAAAGAAGACATGCTGGTCGAATGCCTGGGCAGCTCAGTCGGCAGGGCATCAGAGCTTTACTCTGAGGGTCCAGGGTTCAGGTCACTGTTCAGGCACCCAAAGTAAATAAACAAGCACACAAAACTGAAAAAGCACCTACATGCCCACCAACAGAGGAATGGACACAGAAGACGTCGCGTGCACACACAGGGAGGAGGACCACCGAGTCACCAAGCCGAGCGGAAGAGTGCCATCCGCAGCAGCATGGAGGCACCAGAGACGGCCGAGTCCGTCGGAAAGAGAAAGGCAGACGCCACGTGCCACCGCTTAGATCTGGAGTCTAAACCATGACACAGTGACCTGTCTGTGAAACGGAAACAGCATCACAGGTGTGCGGCTGCCGAGGAGAGGGAGAGGGAGATGGGGTGAGCAGATATAAAAGATTTTGTATACAGACTGGATAAACCCCAAGTCCTACTGGGTATGAGTATCCTGGGACAAACCATAATGGGAAAGAATATTAACAGTATATGTATGTATAACGCATCACTTTGCTGAAGAGCAGAAATTCACACGCTGTAAATAAAGTGACGTGAACGACTTAGCCCCACACTGACTCACTCACCACCGGACAGTAACTTTATAGTGGAGAGGGCTGGCAGACTTCCGCGTAACCAAGTGACCCCACCTAACATCAGCAATGCTGGGACACCGTGGCCCCAGGACCTCGTGACAAGGTGACCTGAGGCAGACCCAGTATTACATACAGTGTTCCTGCCGAAAACGCAAAGGCCGCGTGGTAACAAGGAAAGGAAACGGCAGGCAGACCCAGGAGGGACCGTCTAAAAGCAACTGGCCTGTGCTCTTTACAAATATCAAGGTCAGAAAGACAAGGGCTAAGAAAGTGCTCCCGATCCAGAGACTTAAAGGTCATGAAAATGAAACACAACACGTGGTCCTCGAATGGATCTCGGAAGTGAAAGTCACTCAGTCGTGTCTGACTCTTTGCGACCCATGACCATAGTCTGTGGGATTCTCCAGGCCAGAACACTGGAGTGTGTTGCTGTTTCCTTCTCCTGGGGATCTTCCCAACCCAGAGACCAAGCCCAGGTCTGCCACACGGGAGATTCTTTACCAGCTGAGACACAGGGAAGCCCAAGAAGACTGGAGTGGGCAGCCCGTCCCTTCTCCAGCAGACCTTCCCGACCCAGGAATGGAACCGGGGTCTCCTGCATTGCAGGCGGATTCTTTACCAGCTGAGCCACCAGGGAGGCCCTCTGGATCTTGGCCAGAAAGGACATTATTGTGACTTGGGAGAACCTGGCCATGGGCTGCACATTAGATAACAGGATTGTATCAATGTCCAATTTCTAGATTTTAGCTTACAGTACTCTGGTTTAGTATCAGAACTCTGCAGTGGCCACAGGACTAGGAAAAGTCAGCTTTCATTCCAATCTCAAAGAAGGGCAATGCCAAAGAATGCTCCAACAGCTGCACAGCTGTGCTCATTTCACATGCCAGCAAGGCTATGCTCAAAACCCTTCACGCGAGGCTTTAGCAGTGGGCTGAGGACTCCCAGATGCACAAGCTGGGCCCCAGAGGCACAGAGGAGCCAGAGACTGAATTATCAACAGTTGCTGGATCATGGAGAAAACAAGGGAGATCAAGAAAAACATATACTTCTGCTTCACTGACTACGCTAAAGCCTTTGACTGTGTGGATCACAACAAACTGTGTGAAATTCTTAGAGACGGGAATACCAGACCACCTTCCCTGTCTCCTGAAAAACCTTTATGTAGGTCAAGAAGCAACAGTTAGAACCAGACATGGAAAAACTGACTGGTTCAAAATTGGGAAAGAGGACGACAAGGCTACATATTGTCACCCTGCTTATTTAACTTTGATGCAGAGTACATAATGCAAAATGCTGGGCTGAAAGACTCACAAGCTGGAATCAAGACTGCTCGGAGAAATATCAACAACCTCAAATATGCAGATGATACCACTCTAATGGCAGAATCAAAGAGGAACTACAGAGCCTCTTGATGAAGGTAAAAGAGGCAAGTGAAAAAGCTGGCTTGGAACTCAACATGAAATAAACAAAGATCATGGCATCCAGGGCCATCACTGCATGGTGAACAGATGGGGGAAAAGTGGAAGCAGCGACAGCCTGCATTGTCTTGGGCTCAAAAACCACTGCAGACGGTGACTGCAGCCATGGCATTGGGAAGATGCCTGCTCCCTGGAAGGAGAGCTATGACAGCGTATTGGAACGCAGGGACAGCCCTTCGCTGCCAAAGGTCTGTGTAGTCAAGCTGATGGTTTTCCCGGTAGTCATGTACAGATGTGAGACTTGGACCATCCAAAAGGCTGAGTGCCAAAGAATTGATGCTTTCGAACTGTGGTGTTGAAGACTCTTGAGAGTCCCGTGGGCTGCCAGGAGATCAAACCAGTCCATCCTAAAGGAGATCAACTCTGAATATTCATTGGAAGAACTGAGGCTGAAGCTGAAGCTGCAATACTTTGGCTACCTGATGAGAAGAGCCGACTCCTTGGAAAAGACCCTGATGCTGGGAAAGAGTGAGGGCAGGAGGAGAAGGGGAGACAGAGGAGGTGAGGGCCTCTCCCCACCCTCCACGGCTGCTCCCAGAGACCAGCGCCGGCCTCTCCCCGCCCCCCCGCTGCCTCCCTGGACACCAGCGCCGGCCTCTCCCCACCCTCCGCGGCTGCTCCTGGACACCAGCGCCGGCCTCCCCCACCCCTCCACGGCTGCTCCTGGACACCAGCACCCGCTTTCCGACTCCCAGTGCTCAGATGATCTGTACACAGACGGATGGTCTGCTGGGGTTTGGTCTCGTTTTAAAAATGGGGTCAGAGATGACATGTCACTCTGCAGTGTGATCTTTACATGGTTTACGCACGCATGTGGTTAGAAAATAGTACTAAAGGCCTTTAGTAAAGCCAGCTGCCCCAGCCCTCCCTGACCCAAGGCTGCTCCTCAGAGTAGTCACTCTCAACTGCTTTCTTCACTGCGTACCCCACGTGTCCATGTCTGATCGCTCGGTTGTGTCCCACTCTTTCCAACTCCCTGGACTATAGCCCGCCACACTCCTGTGTCCATGGGGTTTCTCAGGCAAAATTACGGGAGCAGGCTGCCATTTCCTACTTCAGGGGATCTTCCCAACCCATGGATGAAGCCTGCATCTCCAGCACCGAGGGGACGGATTCTTTATCACTGAGCCAGCTGGGGAGCACGGCTGTGAACATCCTTGTATAAATACCTGAGTACCTACTTCCAGCTCTTTTCGCAATACACTCAGAAAAGGAATTGCTGGATCATGTGGACATTCTATTGGAGAAGGCAATGCACCCCCACTCCAGTACTCTCGCCTGGAAAATCCCATGGACGGAGGAGCCTGGTGGGCTGTAGTCCATGGGGTCACGAAGAGTCGGACACGACTGAGCGACTTCACTTTCACTTTTCACTTTCATGCATGGGAGAAGGAAAGGGCAACCCACTCCAGTGTTCTTGCCTGGAGAATCCCAGGGACGGGGGAGCCTGGTGGGCTGCTATCTATGGGGTCGCACAGAGTCGGACGCAACTGAAGCGACTTAGCAGCAGCAGCAGCATGGACATTCTAGGTAATTTTGGGGGAACCTCACAGTTTTCCACAGCAGCCACACTATTTTACATTCCCACCAGCAGTGTATAAGTGTTTCAATATTTGTTTTTAAAAACATAATTCCTGATGGGCCTGACACGTTACTGTGACTTTGGGACCACGGGTCGCAGAGGCAGACACGACTGAGCGGCTGAGCGCAGGCACGCCTTACGGGAAAGAGCGCCGCGCGTGCCCAGCAGATGCAGGCAGCGCAGCGGCCGCCCACCCACCAGGCTCGGGAGACACGCAGGCTGCTCTGCTCACGAACGTCAGTGGGAACAGGGCTTCCTCCAGGCAGCCTCCCCAGCGCCCCCAGGGGTCCAGGACACGCCCGGCCATTTCCTCGAAGGGGGCCGCAGAGAACATCGTCACACCCCCTCCCCTGGGGTCCAGGAGGAGAGAGGGGAGCGTGGCAGGCCCTTCGGTTATTCTGCCCCCACTCCGCCAGTGCAGCCTCCGGGGGACCTGTCCTGCCCTCGCCACTGTGCCCTCGGCTCCGTGTCCCCACCAGCCCCGCGAGCACGGCCCACGCCTGGGGTGAGCCGCACCCAGCGTTCCGGCTGCCGCAGCTCCCGCCAAGTGAGGGGGACGCCGGTGCGGGGCTCTCCGCTCTCGGATCCGAACGCAGTAGCGGGCCGGCTTCAGCCACCGCTCTACGCGTCCACCCGGCACTGCCGTCCGCTCAGGCCACCGTCCTCTGCCCTCTCGGCCTGTGGCTTCTCTCCGGAAGGCGTCATCTGTTCCTCGACTCTAACGGATTCCCCCATCGCAGACGGCAGTGCAGCCTCGAGTTCCAGCTCCGCCCGGGATTCCCACTCGCTGGCGCGAGGGTGAGGGGCGCAGGGACAGCCCGCTGGGGAGTCTGGCCCAGGCCCCGTCCCGCCCCGGCTGGCACAGGAGGCGCGCGCTCCTCTGTGCCTCTGTCGGCCTTTCGCCACGACCAGCCTCTGACCCGCCGTGCTTCGGTCACTGGAGCTGCCGAGAGGAGCCGCTCTCATCCGAATACAGTCACTGTGCTCTGCGCGTCCATCAGAGCAGGCGTGCCCAGGTCTCAGCTGTGAGCTTCCTCACCAGGGCACCGCGGCCAGAAGCCGTGCCTCGCAAGCAGTGAGCAAGAGCAAGCAAGAGCCTACCGCCGCACCAAGAGCTCCCTCCCCACTCATCCATCAGGGGAGCAGGGACAGGTGGCGGCACGTGCTGTTCTCGGGTCCTGGACGGGGGAGAGGGACCGCCACGCTCGGCAGTACTGCGTGCGAGGTCTCGGTGAGACGGCCGAGAGCAGAGAACAGGAGAGCCAGCCCGAGGGGCGGGTCTGGGGCTGGGGAAGCACGAGGCACAGGGGCTCAGGGCAGACCCTTCAGAGCCCCTCGCTGGCGGTCTTGGTCGGGAACGTCTCTGAGGAACAGAGCAGGCATCAGATCTGGACTCCAAGTGAAGAAAGGCCTTCCCACAGACAGAGCTGCCGAGCAAGGGCCAGCTGAAGCCAGGCACCCGAGGCGGCGCCCGGCCAGAGCGCCCGGAAGTGAACTCCACGACTGTGAAGGATGTTTCAGCCTCGGGCTGTTGAGGTTCTAAGCATCTGATGTGGCTCTCAACTGGGATGCTGTCACCCTTGGATAAAGGGCCCGCCGGAAGTGGGACCAGAAGCCATCACGCCTCGGCGCCTGTCCTTGCCCAGAGGCCCTGCTCCTTCGAGGAAGCCAGGGGCCGTTTGGGTGGAGCGCGAGTCCATGAAAGGCCGCAGGTGTTTCTGTGTGTCTGCCATGTGTGCTGTGTGCTTAGTCGTGTCCGACTCTTGCTGCTAAGTCGCTTCAGTCGTGCCCGACTCTTACAGCCCCATAAACTGTAGCCCTCCAGGCGCCGCCGTCCCTGGGATTCTCCAGGCAAGAACACTGGAGTGGGTTGCCACTTCCTTGTCCAATGCTTGAAAGTGAAATGTGAAAGTGAAGTCACTCAGTCGTGTCTGACTCTTAGCGACCCCAAGGACTGCAGCCCACCAGGCTCCTCTGTCCATGGGATTTTCCAGGCGAGAGCACTGGAGTGGGGTGCCATTGCCGACTCTTACAACCCCATAAACTGTAGCCCTCCAGGCTCCACCGTCCCTGGGATTCTCCAGGCAAGAATACTGGAGTGGGTTGCCATTTCCTTCTCCAGGGGATCTTCCCAACCCAGGAATCAAACCTGGGTCTCCTGCCTTGCAGGCAGACACTTTACTGACTGTGCTCCCAGAGACCTTTCCATTAGATAATTCTTAGCTAACTACTGGAGTCCATGTTTATTAAACTAAGTACTAGTGTTCTCCATAATTAGTAAACTGATAAATGCATAGAACAACAATGAGAGCAAAAAACTTGGTAAAATCAAGAAAACACTGCCACCCAGAGATAACCATGATTAGGATTTTTGATATAAAAATATGTCTTTTGTGTGAGTACATTTTCCCTCACAGTTGTATTCCATTTTACATGCTATCCTGTGGGTTTTGTTTTCGAAGGTTTTTTTGACGTGGACCATTTTTAAACTCTGTATCAAATTTGTTACAATACCACTTCTTCTGTTTTCTGTTTTGCCTTTTTGCTCCGGAGGCATGTGGGATCTTCGTTCCCCGACCAGGGATCAAACCTGAACTCCCTGTGTTGGGAGGTGAAGTCTTAACCAGGGAAGTCCCTTGATTTGTGTTTTTTAGCTTAGTCTGACATAAACTTACAGAAGCGTTTACAGGAAAATTTATACAGAAAACTTATAAGGAACCCCTGTAAATCCCCACGTTCCCTTCATCGAGATTCACTGCGTTCCTTTTAAAAATTACCTGCACACCACAGACACGTTCGCACATGTGCGGTCGTCACAGCCAACATCCACGCCTGGCCAGGCGAGCCCTGTGTGCACGTGACCCTACTGTGCTCCCACGACCCCGAGATGAGCACACTCATTATCCAGCCTCAGAGAGTAGGCCTCCAGTGCTCCCAACATTTCGCCTCACAGTCGTCTGTTAAAGGTCTTTGATTCCTATCGTTGTGCACCTATTTCTTAGGTTTTCAACGCCACCTTTAAAATAAGAGCATCCACAACCTCCCCCACGCCCACCGGTGGGCCAGAAGCAAGCTACAACAGTCACAGCGCCTTGAACGCGTGTCCCATAGCCAGCCGCGGCACGGCCCATGAGGCACTGTGACGGCGTCTCTTAAAACATCGAATGATCCTGTGAACAGCTTACGACTACCTTTTTCATGATTCAGAATTACTTCATCAAATGTAAGCATATAAAACACACTGTACTCTCTATTATAGTCCTATTGGGCGTTACTTCAAGTTAAAATGTGTATGCACTCAGCTTCGTAGCAGCATTATTCACAAGAGCCAAAAGGTAGCCGCAACTCAGCTGTCCACCGACAGGTGAACAACAAAATGTGGTGTTGGGGCAGAAACATGTCCCTTCTCCCTTCCAGGTTCTTTGTTTGGTCTAATGGTTAAACTGATAGAGGACACATTAACTGGAGACAAACCGATTTCATTTCATATGCATGGGAGCCCCATAAAAATATGAGACCCACAGGCAGTCAGGCAGCTAAGGCTTATCTGCCTCACTGAGCTGAGGAAATGGTTAGGGGCTGGGTCTGCAGAGGGGAGGGCCGCCCACAGGAGACGACGAGAACACATGTCTGGTGATCACATGTTTGTCCTGCCGCACAGGTAAGTCCAGAAGATAAAACAGCTATCTCATAATTACTGTCTCTAGGGGCTGGCCCCCTATTTACATTCTTTTAGGCAGATAAAGAGGGAAAGGTTTTTCCTAAAAACCGCTGGGTCTTGATTTCCTTCGGCTCAAAATAATTCACATGACAAAGTGGCGTGTTTCAGCTGGTGTACTCTGTTCCCGTCAGGGGCCACACGCAGACAAGAGAGCACTACCCCGCCTTTAAGAGGAAGGGAGGTCCGACACGCTACAGTGGGTGACCCTCGAGGACACGTTTTGCTACGTGAAATGAGGCAGTCACAGAAAGACAAACAAGTACTCTTGCTCCTCTTGTAGGGAGGCCCCTGGAGCAGTAAACTTCACAGACAAGGAAGGTCGGCGGTGACTACCAGGGCGTCAGGGGAGGAAAAATGGAGAGGCACCGTTCACTGCAGAGAGCTTCATCTGTGAAATGAAAACACAGCGGCGCGAATGCACACAACGCCGCTGAAATGTTTGCACTCCAACATTAAAACGGCACCTTCGCCATCATGCGTACCTTACTGCTGTTCATTATTTTAAACTTTTAAATCTCTGCGGTATGAGTTCCATATTAAATGAGCAATGAGGTGTGAGCACTGAGCCTCAGAAACTGAGGCTGACGCCTATGAAAGGGGCTGGAAGATGCTCCGAAGGGGTGTCTGGGACTGAACAGAGCAGGGGGCTGCTGGCGAGGAGACACCGCCAGGAACAGCCTGGAGCCCACACCTGCAGCCTCCCCGCGCAGACAGGAAGCCTGGGGCCCTGAGGCCAGCAGGCCGCCCTCCCGCTCTCCCAGGCTTCCTGTGCTAAGGGGCACTCTGCGGCCGCCCGCTCCGGCCCGGGGAGAACGCTCTAAGTGCAGTGTTAGTCCCTGACCCTGGGGCCAAACTGGAGGCCAGGACTGAGAGCCGGGGGGCATGCCCTGCGCTAGGGGCTCCACAGCGGCGTTTCTAAGAGCCATGTCCACAGGGAGGCTGTGAAAGAGGCTTTGGGATTCTCTTATTCATGAGGACGCTGCAGTCTGGAAAGGTTATGTAACCCACTTACTCAACATACACAAGGCACTTACTCAACATACACAAGGAGGAAAATTCTTTCCATTACACCATGGGGCCTCTAAGTCGATAAACGCCCATAGGGCAACTAGCATATTTTTTAAGCCCCTGCAAGGCCCCAGAGGCACAGGATAAAATGGTTAGATAGCATCACCAACTCAGTGGACGTGAATCTGAGCAAACTCCAGGAGATAGTGAAGGACAGTGAAGCCTGGCATGCTGTACTCCATGGGGTCGCAGGGTCAGACTCGACTTAGCTACTGAACAAGAACAAGGACCAGGGCCCTAGACGCAGAAAGCAGCTCGAGGTCGCCCCCGGCAGTGATTGCTGCTTCCTGAGCATCTAGCACGGGCGCGGAGGCTGGCTGACTAGTTCCGTTACCATACTTAAGACATGCATAGCTTGGAGTGGCACGTGTAAGGGCGCCAGCCTGTCCAGCACCCGGCACACTAGAAAAGCTCAGGCAGCCAGTGGCTTCAGGGACATTTCTTTCACATTCAAACTGGTGATTCCCAAGATCAACGTTGGTTCTAAGATTGTCACTACTTTATTTTTCAAGCGTTGAGAAGACATTTTGGCATGATTTTAAGGCAGAACTTCCTTCAACTGTCTTCCACAATACTAACCCTAAAAACACACGGCCCCCCCATGTCTCAGCAGTCAAGAATCTGCCTGCAATGCAGGAGAGGAAGGCTTGATCCTTGGGCCGGGAGATTCGCCTGGAGGAGGGCATGGCAACCCGCTCCAGTCTTCTTGCCTAGAGAGTCCCCATGGACAGAGCCTGACGGGCTATGGCCCGCGGGGTCACAGGACTAAGAGATTAACACTTTCACTTTCAAGCTCTTAGGCATGAGACACTCTTGTTCAATCCCTGGGTCAGCAAGATCCCTTGGAGGAGGAAATGGCAACCTACGCCAGTATTCCTGCCTGGGAAACTGGGAAATTCCACGGCCAGAGGAGCCTGGTGGGCTGCTGTCCAGGAGGTCACAGAGTCGAACAGGACTGAAGTCCTGTGCAACCCTAAACACAGAGGAAGAGATTCCAGCAACAGGGCTCACTACAAATACGTGTGCTCATAGCAGGAAGGTATTATCATTAAGTAATTTTTACTCGTTCTTTCAACAAACAGGCCTTGAGCGCCGTCTGTCTGCGGGGCCAAACCCAGGCTCCTTCTCCTCCCCTCAAAAACAAAAACTGTCTGTCTTTCAAGGGGGCTCAGGCCGTCTCGTCAGCTAGCCTCTGGGGCAAGTACTGCGGCACTGACCTCGAGTCTGTCCTCACAAAGAGAACCTCGTGAATCTTTGCTAAATATCGTGGTCTCGGGTTTTAAAGTTCGCTTTTTTTCTTTTAACGTTGCCTTCCCGCTTTATGATATGACAACCTTACGTAAAAAACGGTGTGTCTTCAGACGGCACACCTAAACATTCCCAAACTTGTCGTGTATCCGGTCCCGGTCGCCGCTTCAGCCCTCGGGAGGGACCCATCCCCCGCGAGCCCCTCAGAAACACAGCTCAGGCGGCGGCGCGCCGGGCCGGGCCCCCCCGCGCCTCGCCGCCCGCCGGGCCGGGCCCACGCCGGGGCGGGAGCCGCCCGCGCTCTCCAGCCGCGGCAGCCAGTGCTCGGCAGGAGCGGCCGCGTCTCCGCTCGCCCCTGGTTTCGCGGGCAGGGCGGGAGGACCAGCCTTCGCGAGGCCGTGCGGCCGCTGGGCGGGCCTCCCCATCGGGGCGGCGGGGCCTCGGCAGCCCCGAGCCGCGCCCGGGAAGGGCCGCGCCCGCCGCCCCGCCGCCCCGCCGCGCCCCGCGTCGGCGGCCAGGCCGCTCCCGGCCGCGCCCTGGGCGCCGCCATCCTGCGCTCTTGGCCACCTAAACGACGGCGAAGACGGCGGGCCCCTGCGGAAGCTCTTTCGCCGGGAGCCTGCTGCGACCCCAGCTCTCAGGTCGCGGGCGTCCCGTCCCGCCACGCAGGAAGCCGCCATCTTGCACCGCGGAGCCCGCCATTTCCGGGACCGGCACTCGCGAGGGGCGAGCCGACAGAGGGGCGCGGGCGCCCCCGGGCGGTAGCGCCGCAGAAGCGCCGCCAGCTCTGACCCGACGCGGACTCTGCTTCCGGGTCCCCGAGGGGGCGGGCGCGGACCCAAGTGCGGGCAGGGGCGTGGCTGGGTGGCCTGGGGCGCATGCGCATCGGCGTTGGGGCGGGGCGGGCTCGCCCTGCTCGGGTTGAGGGGCCTAAGCGAAGTCGCCCAGGCGTGTCCGACTCTTTGCGACCCCATGGACTGTAGCCTACCGGGCTCCTCCGTCCATGGGATTTTCCTGGCAAGAATACTGAAGTGGCTTGCCATTTCCTTCTCCAGGGGAACTTCCCGACCCAGGGATCGAACCCGGGTCTCCCTCATTGTAGGCAGACGCTGTATTGTCTGAGCCACGAGGGTCCAGTGAAAGGTGAAAGTCGTCCAGTCCTGTTGGACTCTCTGCGACCCCACGGACTGCAGCACTCCAGGCCTCCCTGTCCATTACCAACTCCCGGAGCTTGCTCGGAGTCACGTCCATCGAGTCGGCGATGCCTTCCAACCATCCCATCCTCTGTCGTCCCCTTCTCCCGCCTGCAGTCTTTCCCAGCAGCAGGGTCTTTCCCAAAGATCCTATAGGACAGTGAGGGTCCTAGTGATTTATTAGATTTCCCTGTAGCTCAAATGGTAAGGAATCTGCTTGTAAGGCAGGAGACCAGGGTTCAATCCCTGGGTTGGGAAGCTCCTCTGGAGAAGGGAATGGCAATCCACTCCAGTATTTTTTTTTTTAATATTTATTTATTTATTTGGCTTCCCTGGGTTATGGCACACAGGATCTTCAGTCTTCACTGTGGCATGTGGGATCTAGTTTCCTGACTAGGAATTGAACCCAGGCCCCTGCACTGGGAGCTGAGTCTTAGCCACTGGACCACCAGGGAAATCCCCTACTCCAGTATTCTTGCCTGGAGAATTCCATGGACAGAGAAGCCTGACGGGCTGAGTCTGTGGGGTCGCAAAGAGTCGGATACGACTGAGTGACTAACACAGTCGTTTATTAGTCCTCCCCCCGCCCATGAGGCCCGTAGTGTTACCGCTTACACGCGCCTCAGTACACCTTCTGCTAAACCCTGGGGAAGATGGCCTGGAGGTGTCCCCTTTCTGAAAAAATGCAGAACCTTACCTGGCCGGGGGGGTTGTTGCGAGGCCTGAGTTTTCAGATGACAGTGTGGGTTCGTAATGACTGCCTGCTGCTTCGCCCTCAGTGATAGTGAGAACAAGCCTGTGCAGGACCAGCTGGGAGGCCCTGGGCCACATCTGGAGGAGGCTCCTGGGCAGGGGCAGTTGATAGGCACAGGGGGCAGCGCGCGCAGCGGTGGGGCCTTTGATGCCCGGAGCTCAGGACGCTTCCGCAGAGGGTGGCCACGGAGCAGGGAAGCCGTGAAAGCACCTGCTCAGCCGCCGAGCCCAGCAACGCGCTGGAGGGCGTCCAGGTGGCCGTGAAGCAGACGGTGGTGGTCGTGGGGAGCGCTGTCCCCAATCGCACCGAGAAGCCAGACCACAGCCGTGTTCCCCTCCTGAGGCTGCTGTCGGCTCGACACAGGCGAGCATTCTGGCACCACCTGGCTACCAGCTCTCTCAGCCTGAAGCGGCCTGACAGGTTGGGCAGTGCCCAGAGGCCGTCAGGCTCCGTCAGGAGTCTGGCCTCCCTTGAAGGGCGCCTGCTTGTCCTCTTCCATGAGGAGGATGACATGTCTTTGGGATTCACAAGTCAAGATGCACAGCACCTGCATGCTAAGTAAGAAGCTGAAAGATGGTGATTTAAGGGCTCCTTAGATAAGATTCAGAGAAGGCACTGGCACCCGGCTCCAGTACTCTCGCCTGGAAAATCCCACTGATAGAGGAGCCTGGTGGGCTGTGGTCCGTGGGGTCGCCAAGAGTCAGACTCTACTGAGCGACTTCACTTTCATGCATCGGAGAAGGAAATGGCAACTCACTCCAGTGTTCTTGCCTGGAGAATCCCAGGGACAGAGGAGCCTGGTGGGCTGCCGTCTCTGGGGTCGCGCAGAGTCGGACACGACTGATGTGCCTTAGCAGCAGCAGCAGCAGACAAGATTACCTGCTCTACCTTGCTTCAAACCAGCAATCAGACCACCTCGATTTCCATCAGAGTAGCTTCCTCTTTCTGGAAATTAGATGCATTCCAGGGCTTCAGGAAACATCTTTTAAAGTGGAAAATTACCTTTGTATTTTTCTGTGTAGGAAAGTTACCTACACAGGTGATGAGTTAACACCTTAATGGAGGTACAGTGGTTAAAGGCAAGTCTGAGTCAGTTTTCACCCTCATCTTCATCACATGACCCAGGGGAGATGCTGTTTCTGTCCTTTGGAAATATACAAGGTTTGTTAAGCCAGGTGTGCGCATCACAGATATTACGACCTTGTTGCAGGAGAAATGAAGTGAGGAAACCTCATCCTGTTTCTCTGTGATTGTCCAACACTGAAATTGCCTAATATTGTCCTGGACATTCATACTGGACAACACTAACCAAAGCAAACAGGAACATCAGGCCTTTCCACTTGTATCCACATAACGTGACTAATTAATCCTTCATGCAGTTGTCTTTTTTTTTTTTTTTTCCTGGCTGTGCTACTTGGCTTGTGGGACCCTAGTTCCCCAACCAGGGATCGAACTTGGACCCTGGCAGTGAAAGCACCAAGAGTCCCAGGGAATTCCCTTGCAGTTGTCTTTTAAGCAAAAGAGAATTATAAAAAAGCTACAAGCAAAAGTACATTATGCTATTGCTCACATTTGTCTTGATTGGTGCTCCTTTCACCTGTATTTGAATCAAGTCACTGACTAGCATCATTTCACTGTAGCCTGAAAGACTCCTTGTATTATTTCTTGGAATGCAGGTTTGCTAGCAACAAATTATCTCAATTTTTGTTTATCTTGGAATCATCATCACCCTCTCATTTTTATTTTAGCATTATCAGTTCAGTCACTCAGTCATGTCCAACTCTTTGCAACCCCATGAACCACAGCAGTCCAGGCCTCCTTGTCCATCACCAACTCCTGGAGTCCACCCAGCTGCTGCTCCGGAGAAAGGAATAGCAAGCCACTTCAGTATTCTTGCCTTGAGAACCCCATGAACAGCATGAAAGGGCAAAAGATAGGACGCTGAAAGAGGAACTCCCCAGGTCAGTAGGTGCCCAATATGCTACTGGAGATCCGTGGAGAAGTAACTCCAGAAAGAATGAAGGGATGGAGCCAAAGCAAAAACAACGCCCAGCCATGGATGGGACTGGTGATGGAAGTAAAGTCCAAAGCTGTAAAGAGCAATACTGCATAGAAGCCTGGAACAGTAGGTCCATGAGTCAGGGCAAATTGGAAGCGGTCAAACAGGAGATGGCAAGAGTGAATACCAACATTTTAGGAATCAGCGAACTAAAATGGACTGGAATGGGTGAACTTAACTCAGATGACCATTATATCTACTACTAGGGGCAAGAATCCCCTAGAAGAAATGGAGTAGCCCTCATAATCAACAAAAAGAGTCCGAAATGCAGTACTTGGATGCAATCTCAAAAATGACAGACTGATCTCTTTGTTCATTTCCAAGGTGAACCATTCAATAAATATCATGGTACTCCAAGTCTATGCCCCTATCAGTAATGCTGAAGAAGCTGAAGTTGAACAGTTCTATGAAGACTTACAAGACCTTCTAGAACTAACACCCAGAAAAGATGTTCTTTTCATTATAGAGGACTGGAATGCAAAAGTAGGAAATCAAGAAACACCTAGAGTAACACAAAAATTTATTCTTAGAGTATAGAATGAAGCATGGCAAAAGCTAATAGCGTTTTGCCAAGAGAACACACTGGTCATAGCAAACACCCTCTTCCAACAACACAAGAAAAGACTCTACACATGGACACCACCAGATGGTCAACACCGAAATCAGATTGATTATATTCTTCTCAGCCAAAGGTGGAGAAGTTCTATACAGTCAGCAAAAACAAGACCGGGAGCTGACTGTGGCTCAGATCATGAATTCCTTATTGCCAAATTCAGACTTAAATTGATGAAAGAAGAGAAAACCACTAGACCATTTGATTTAGGTATGACCTGAATCAAATCCCTTACAATTATTATTTTCTAAATTTATTTCGTTGCATCAGGTCTTAGTTTTGGCATGCAGGCTTTCCAATTGTGGCTTACGTGCTTAGTTGCTCTGTGACACGTGGGATTTTAGTTCCCAGAACAGTGATTGAACCTACATCCCCTGCATTGCAAGGTAGATTCTTAACCACTGGGCCACCAGGGAAATCCCAATCCCTTACAGTTATACAGTGGAAGTGACAAATAGATTCAAGGGATTATATCTGATAGAGTGCCTGAAGAACTATGGACGGAGGTTCATGACATTGTACAGGAGGCAGGGATCAAGACCATCCCCAAGAAAAGAAATGCCAAAAGGCAAAATGGTTGTCTGAGGAGGTCTTAAAAATAGTTGTGAAGAGAAGAGAAAGGCAAAGGAGAAATTCAGAGTTCCAAAGAATAGCAAGGAGAGATAAGAAAACCTTCCTCAGAGATCAGTGCAAAGAAATAGAGAAAAACCATAGAATGGGAAAGTCTAAAGATCTCTTCAAGAAAATTAGAGATACCAAGGGAATATTTCATGCAAAGATGGGCTTGACAAAGGACAGAAATGATATGGACCTAACAGAAGCAGAAGATATTAAGAAGAGGTGGCAAGAATACACAGAAGAACGTACAAAAAGACCTTCATGACCCAGACAATCACGATGGTGTGATCACCAACCTAGAGCCAGATATCCTGGAATGTGAAGTCAAGTGGGCCTTAGGAAGCATCACTACGAACAAAGCTAGTGGAGGAGATGGAATTCCAGTTGAGCTGTTTCAAATCCTGAAAGATGATGCTGTGAAAGTGCTTCACTCAATATGCCAGCAAATTTGGAAAACTCAGCAGTGGCCACAGGACCGGAAAAGGTCAGTTTTCATTCCAATCCCCAAGAAAGGCAAAGCCAAAGAATATTCAAACTACCGCACAATTGCACTCATCTCACACGCTAGTAAAGTAATGCTCAAAACTCTCCAAGCCAGGCTTCAACAGTACATGAACCATGAACTTCCAGATGTTCAAGCTGGATTTAGAAAAGGCAGAGGAACCAGAGATCAAATTGCCAACATCCACTGAATTATTGAAAAAGCAGGAGAGTAGCAGAAAAACATCTATTTCTGCTTTATTGACTATGACAAAGCCTCTGACTGTGTGGATCACAACAAACAAACTCTGGAAAATTCTTCAAGAGATGGGAATTCCAGACCACCTGACCTGCCTCTTGAGAAATCTGTATGCAGGTCAGGAAGCAACAGTTAGAACTGGACATGGAACAGACTGGTTCCAAATAGGGAAAGGAGTACGTCAAGGCTGTATATTGTCACCCTGCTTATTTAACTTATATGCAGAGTACATCATGAGAAACACTGGGCTGGAAGAAGCACAAGCTGGAATCAAGACTGCCGGGAGAAACATCAATAACCTCAGATATGCAGATGACACCACCCTTATGACAGAAAGCAAAGAACTAAAAAGAGCCTCTTGATGAAAGTGAAAGAAAAGAGTGAAAAAGTTGGCTTAAAGCTCAACATTCAGAAAACGAAGATCATGGCATCCAGTCCCATCACTTCATGGCAAATAGATGGGGAAAAAGTGGAAACAATGAGAGACTTTATTTTGGGGGGCTCCAAAATCACTGCAGATGGTGACTGCAGCCATGAAATTAAAAGATGCTTGCTCCTTGGAAGAAAACTTATGACCAACCTAGACAGCATATTAAAAAGCAGAGACATTACTTTGCCAACAAAAGTCCATCTAGTCAAAGTTATGGTTTTTCCAGTGGCCATGTATGGATGTGAGAGTTGGACTGTGAAGAAAGCTGAGCCCTACAGAATTGATGCTTTTGAACCATGGTTTTGGAGAAGACTCCTGAGAGTCCCTTGGGCTGCAGGAAGATCCAACCAGTCCATCCTAAAGGAAATCAGTCCTGGATATTCATTGGAAGGACTGATGTTGAAGCTGAAACTTCAATACTTTAGCCACCTGTTATGAAGAACTGACTCATTTGAAAAGACCCTGATGCTGGGAAAGATTGAAGGCTGGAGAAGGGGATGACAGAGGTTGAAATGGGTGGTTGGCATCACCGACTCAATGGACATGAGTGTGAGCAAGCTCCGGGAGTTGGTGGTGGACAGGGAGACCTGGGGTGCTGTAGTCCATGGGGTCGCCAAGAGTTGGGACACGACTGAGCAACTGAACTGAACTGAACTGAACAGTGCAGGCTCAATAGCTTGCTCCACAGCATGTGTGATTTTTCTGGGACCAAGGATCGAACTCATGTTTCCTGCACTGGCAGTCAAATTCTTTACCACTGAGCCACCAGGGTAGCCCCATTACTCGACTTCTGAATGTTAAACCATGTTCATATTCTTGGGAAAGCCCAGCTGATCATGGTAATAATTATTTGGTATGCTGCTGGATTTGGTTTGCTAATATGCTATTGAGAATATTTGCATATATATTCATAAAACATACTGATCTGTAGTTTTTTTACTTATAATGTCTTTGACTTTGACCCCAGGTTACTAATGGCTGGGTAGGACTGAAGGAGGAGACAGACAGAACTTCTGGCCTAAGAACTCCATCTTAGGCCAGACTGTGAACATTAGGGTACACGCATGGTCGCCCTCCCAGTGGACTCTGAAGCTTGTGCCCAGTGTCTATAGAAATGGCACACCAATGGAAAACCAGACCCCCCGATAAAAGAGCCCCAGGACTTGGACTCTCTGCCACCCACAAGAATATGCTAATGCTCTGTGTAACAGAACAGAGTCGTAAATTCCATTATGTTACCGGGGAATGAGCATAGGCCTATTGATAAATGTCTACTGTGTAACTATCGAGGCATGTGACCCATGAATCAAGGGTTAGCTTTGATCGTATCTCTCTTTTACTTTGTCCAGACTAGTTTCAGGGAATTTGGGGAGGTGGCATTGAGCGTGTACACTTAGAGCATATAAGGTTTTCACAAACATTGGTCGGGGGCCTCGGCTGAGAGGAGACTCTGCCTTGGCCGCCGGTGTGATGAGCTGCTCTCCACTCTCTGCACTGTCCTGCTGAGGGAGTTTGCTTCCCGCAACGCGTGGCTGCAACACTGGGTGCATGGGCCGGGAAACTCCTCACTTTGAGGAGACAAGTCCCGCTTGGGACTACTCCGCAGCCTTGCGGCTTGGAAGCTTCTAGAGGGGGGAAGGTGCCTCACCCTTTTGGAAGGATTCTGCTTCTCAACACCCAAACCTTTCACCTTAGCAGGTAGTGATGGCAGCAGGGGGACTGAGTGCTCAGGTGCGGAAGAACCCGCCCGGCAGGGTGGGACAGGGGGCCTGACCGACCACCCCCGGGACGGACTAGAAGGAGCGGGGACCCACAGGAACCTGGGGTAGACAGGCGGCAGCGATTGCTTGGTACAGAGGTCGACGAGCCTGTTAGGGCTTAGGAAGGGGATTTGTGAAGGTCATTTAGGAGGTGTGTCCACGCCGTCTCAGGGGAAATTATTACGAAGCAATCACCAGGAAATTTTAGAAGAAACTTGGTCCTTGTATGCTCATATTCTACATTCCCCCAGGAGGTGCCCCATCTGCTGCGAAACCCCCAGTCCCTCAAACTAGTTAGGATAGAAAGAAAAAGAAGTGTGTCAGTGAGTACAAATTCACCTTTCCAGGAGAAGCCTGGGACGTGGGATATCTAACCCATCTGTGTTTTTATCCTCATCCAGTCAAGCCCGGCGGCACAAGAATGACGTCTAAACCATCAATGAGAAGGTAAGAAAAATAGGAAGAAGCACATCTGAGGCAACTGTGCTAGAAAATATGATTAAAAACTTCGGAAAGAGATTTGACAGAATCTACGGGACAAAGATGACACCCACCCGGCGCCACACTCTGCGAGGTCAAGTGGCCCGCAACGGAGTCGGCTGGCCGCCAGAGGGTACTGTAAGAAAACGCCGCGGGAAGAAAAAGCCACCTCTAGGGACTGTTAGTAAAAAGGCCTTTATTCGGGCGGTCGCTCCCGGGCAGAACTCCCAGGGGCAAGCGAGCAGGGGAACGAGGGAGTCTGCGAGGCGGGGAGGGGTGCGGGAAAGTTTTATCTTGAGAGCTAGCCGGCGGGTCAAGGTCTTTTCCCACCGAGGTAGCATTTGCAGACTACAGCGGTGATTGATGTCTATGGTTTCCCGTTGTCCCCTGATTGGATCGGGGCTTTAGGGCCGGCCTGGAGAGGCCGGTCTTCTTCCCAGCCCGGCTGACTGACGTCAGCCAGCTTTGGGACTAGCCGTTCTTCCCAGCTCCGGCTGACTGAGTCAGCTAGCTTTCGGGACCAGCCGTTCGCCCTATCAGGTACCATGGACTTAAACTTAATCAAGACAGTCTATGCCACAGTTACAGGAAAACCTGGACCCCCCGTTCAGTTCCCACATATAGACTCTTGGCTAGGGATAGCCCAGGACACCCCCCCCATGGGCCCTATTTCATATCCATAATGGGGAAGGAAAGATATTAATGGCTCAAAAAGTCACCAAAGATGAAAAGGAAATCTTACAGGATCCAAAGGGGGAAGAACTTCCCCCGCCACAATACTGGATGATGATCCCAAGCACCCACCGCTCCTTCGGGGCCAAGAGCCTCCCCACAGGGAGCTGACCGGAGGCCGGCACGCCTCCCAGAGTCTCCACTTTCCCCGTCCTCCCGGCAGGCCCGCAGGATGTAGACCTGCCACTCCGGCAAGCTCCAACCTTAGCTGAAGGGTCAACAGGTCACAACCCACCGGCTTCAACCACTGCTGACGCCATACGCCCCAAGCTCTGTCCTCCGCTCCCGGCAAGTACTACTGTGCAAGGGAAGGGAGACACCGGAATTAAGCAGAGACTGCACTCTGCCAGAGAGCCGGCGGGAAAGGACCACCACAGATGCCTCTTAGAGAAGCCCAGCAACCTCCGGTGCAAGGGCAGGACGGTAATCTCCATCAGGCTCCTGCAGCTTATCGCTACCAGCCCTTCTCATCAACCGAATATAAATGACACAAGCACACCCCCTCCCCCGCTTACCCAGAAGAGCCACAAGCTAAGCCTAGAGTGATGGACACCATCTTTTGCACCCATCCACCAGCATGGATGATGTCATGCAACTATTGACCTCTCTCTTCAGTACTGAGGAGAGGTACAGGATTAATACGGAAGCAAAAAAATGGTGACGAGAGATGGTTCCAGAAGGCGTTGCAAACCTAGAGCAGGCCTTCCCTACTGATAGACCTAACTGGGACTATAAGACAGAAGGGAGGATTCAACTAGACAGATATCGTATAGTCATTATACAAGGGCTGAAGAGGGGAGCCCGTAAGCCAATGGACACGTCAAACCTGCTGGGGTAATTCAGAAGAGGAAAGAATCACCTTCTGAATTTTATGACAGGCTCTTCAAAGCCTATAGACTTTATATGCCTATAGACCCGGAAGCTGCGGGCTCTCAGCTTGTTGTAAACTCAGCATTCATCTCGCAGGCATGCCCTGATATTAAACAAAAGCTTCAAAAGACAGAAGGGGTGCTATCCATGTCCAGCTTCCAATTAATTGAAATAGCAGACAAAAGTGTTCCAGAACAGGGACACAAAAATAGAAAACAAATATAAAGAGGAACGAAAGAGAACAGGCCGGAGATTTGCAATGCCAGCCGCTGCACAAGGAAAGTCTATCTTGGGCCCTCCGGAAAACCGCCTCCTGCCCCAGGGACAGGAGAGCCCCTCAACCGGTCCCAGCGAGGCCCGGCCCTGTTACAGCCAAACCTGTGCGTTCGGGGCTGAGGGCTTGGCCATGGGGGAGAATGAACGCCCTAAGGCAAGGAGGGAAGGAAAGGCTCCCATGGGTGCGGGACTTGCTGACTCGGAAACTAAAGGGCTGCCGGGGCTCAGAGCTGCCAGGTCCCGAGAGCCCATGGTAACCTTAGCGGTGGGGGACCAAAACACTGACTTCACGGTGGACACAGGAGCAGAGCTGGCGGCAGTGACGAAACCTGCGCCCCCACCGTCCAGAAGACCACCGCTGCCGCTGGGGCACCAGGAGGAGGCACGAGCGAATCGTTCCGCCAGAAAATGCCAGATGGGGGGGCGCCAAGTGCTTCATGGATCGAATTCCTGAGTGCCCAGCACGCCTGCTGGGAAGAGACTTGCTCTCCAAACTAGGAGCACAAGTGACTTTCTCCCCTGAGGAGGGGCCCACCTTCTGGGTGGGCACTACGACTTGTTTGCTCTCTCTCTCAATAGCCCCCAGGATGAGTGGAGGTTGCATGAGGCTCCGAAGGAAAACCCAAGTGGGCTGGAAGAACTTGAAAGAGAGAGAGCTAACTCAATTATTCCCCGAGGTCTGGGCAGAAGAGACGCCCCCCCCAACCCCCGCCGGCGCCGCCACCCCTCCTCGCGACCCCCCCCCCGCACCGGACTGGCTAAACAGCAAGCCCCAGTGATAACAGAACTCAAGCCAGGCGCCATCCGGGTTAGAAAGCGCCAGTACCCGCTAGCAATAGAGGCTGGGCCGGCATACTGCCCCTCATCAATAGACTGAAGCAAGCGGGCATTCTAGTAGAGTGCCAGTCGGCTTGGAATACACCAACTCTGCCAGTCAAGAAGGAAGGAGGACAGGACTATAGGCCTGTACAGGATCTCAGGCTAGGCAACCAGGCTCCTGTGACTTTACACCCCACTGCTCCAACCCCCTATACCTTACTTAGCCTCCTCCCACCAAGGACTAAAGTTTATACTCACCTAGATCTCAAGGATGCCTTCTGTATACACCTCGTCCCAGAGTCACAGCCCATCTTTGCCTTTGAATGGGAAGATCCAAACAACAGCTCAGCTGGACTCCCACACAAGGGTTTAAGAATCCACAGCCATCTTTGGGAAGCCCTGGCTTCTGACCTGGACTCATTCCAGCCAGAAAATGATGGATGTTGGCTCCTACAATACGTGGAGGACCTGCTGCTGGCTGCCGAGGCCAAGGGAAAAGGCTGGGAAGAGACGAAAGCACTGCTCCAGCCGCTGAATGAAGCAGGCTACCGGGCGTCAAAGAAGAAGGCGCCGCTCTGCAAGGAGGAGGTAAGGTATCTGGGGTTTGCCTTAAAGAAGGGCGCAAGGTTACTGGGCCCACATGAGGTCAACGCAGTCTTACGAGGAGATCCCCACAAATGGCTATCAAACTCCAGGATCATTCAATAGCAAGGGTTGTTACGTGAAAACCCTAGCCTCCGTACTGAGCCTTGCCGGACTTTAAACCCAGCCACACTCCTTCCAGTGGGAGAGGGTGAACCTCCTCATGACTGTGGGGAAGTCTTGGAAGAAGTCTACGCTAGCAGACCCGACCTCCGAGACCAACCGATTCCGGACCCTAACTGGGTCCGATATACTGACGGCACTAGCCTAATAAAACAAGGACGGCGGCTGTTGGCTTACGCTATAGCCACAGAAAAGCCTATCATCGAGGCTGGCTCCTGGCCACAACACTGGTCTGCTCAACGAGCCGAGTTATGGGCCTCGATTCGAGCACTCCAGCTGTCAAAAGGCAAGAGCGTAAACATCTTCACCAACTCCAGGTATGCCTTTGCCACACAACATGTACACGGGGCTCTATATAAGGAGAGAGGCCTCTTGACAGCTAGTGGAAAAGATACACATCAAAAGAGGATGCCCGCCAGGCTCGGGAAACAGACTGGCAGATAAGACCGCTAAACAAGCCGCCGAGGGCATGGGGATAACAAATGATGCCCCTATTAAAGCGCTCGCATTGGCAGAACTGCCTGAGCCAGCACTGGACTCTCCAAAATACACTGAAGCCCAAAACCAACTAGCCAAAGCCGAAGGGGCTATTAAGACTGAAAAGGGAAGGTGGGAATTGCCAAGTGGCAAATTATTGGTACCAGAGGAGCTGGCACCCACTCTGGTAAGCCAAACACACCAAGCGACCCACCTGGGCCATGATAAACTGGAAGAGCTAATTCGAAAATATTTCCTGGTTCCCCGCCTCTCTTCCCTATGCAGGACAGAATCTCAGCACTGCACTGCCTGCTCACAGGTCAATGCTGCCTCTCGGCACAGACAGAACCCTCCGGGATTCAGCTGAAAGGCATGCTGCCCTTTGAACACCTGGAAGTGGACTTCACTGAAATGAAACCTTGCCGCCGACACTGCCATTACTTGCTGGCCGTGGTATGTACTTCTCAGGATGGGTAGAAGCTTTTCCTACTCAGACTGAAAGAGCATCAGAAGTAGCCTGGTGCTAGCTTAGGGAGATAGTCCCCAGATTTGGATTTCCTACCAGCACTGGATCGGACAATGGCCTGGCTTTCGTAGCTGATGTAGTACAAGTAAGTAAAACTGTAAACATCAGATGGAAACTGCACACTGTATATAGACCCCAGAGTTCTGGGATGGTGGAAGGAACCAGCCGGACACTGAAAGAGACACTCTCCAGATGGATCGCAGAGACTGCTCCTGGGTGGGCTTGCTTCTGACGGCTCTGTTCAGACTCAGGAGGACCCCACGGTCCCATGGCTTCCCTCCATACGAAAGTGTACATGGGAAACTCCCTCCCATAATAAAACAGGTATCAACCAACTTGCCTCAGTAAGGCGGGATGGGATTTCACAGCAGATGGAGCAGTTAGGTAAGATAATTAGTCAGGTAACTAAGTTTGTAGGAGAAACTGCAGTTCCGTTTGGGGGAACAGATTCCTGAGTTTCCGTCTGGTAACCAAGTATGGGTCAAAGATTGGAAACATGACTCACTAGCCCCTTGGTGGAAGGGCCCTTATACCGTTATTCTAACCGCCCCTACTGCAGTTAAAGTTGCAGGCATTGCCTCTTGGATCCATCATACGAGAGTGAAGAAAGCATGCCACGCAGACCCAGAAAGCTCGGAGTGGACTGCGCAAAGGGACCCCACTACTCTCGTGAGACTAAGATCATCCTTAAGAAGAAGAAGAAAGAAAGGATCCCAGACGAGCCCCTTCAGGATGAAGCCGCATAATCAACTCCTGCCGCTCAGCCTCATCAACGGGATTTTGAGTTTAACTTCCGTTTCAACTCAGGACACTGTTTTCATCTCATGGGCACATTCCTACGCTGACTTCCACAACACCTCCAACGGCTGGGTGTGTGGGGCTATGCCTCTGTCTGTGATGGATGGACTTCTTGGTGGGTGTCACAGCTCCGCCAAGGAGATTTTAAAACACTCTGGCCTTTTCTGGGACGACAAAAGAGACTTTCCTTTCTCTTGTCAATCATAATCTTTCTCTGCTCTCTTGGTGTAAACCAGACCTACAGTCAATAGATCCGGGTCATGGGGTTACATCTGATATAAATGCCAGTTTCATAGAAGTAACAAAAGCCTAAACCTCATATTTAAAGAGCAAAAGGAAAAAGGCTCCCTGACCATCAAGGGCGGACAAGCCTCTAGGTATGTTGAACAGTTTTACCAAGTCTGGGATGAATATTTCTGAATGACCCCAGAACAGGGTCAATTACTCACCGCTATATGCTGGGAACAAAAAGAACATAGGGTAGGGTTTGGTGACCGTCCCTTAGACCTGAAAGAACTGAAATCTATGGGATACCTATCCCCTGAACAACGTAAACAAACATTCGAGGTCACATACCACCCCAACCAATCCATCCATTGGCCAGGCTCTGATTGGAAAATATAACCCTGGAATCCACTGGGTGGCGCCCAATGGAACCCAGTGGCTTTGCCCAATGGAACCCAGTGGCCTTGGCTACCAATCGGCTGGGTAGGCTGCTGCACGCTGGGATTCGCTTCTGCCCATGGCAACATAAAGCCTAACCTACAAGCCTCAGGAAGTCTACCTTATTTACATGGGAGGTGGACAAGATCTCTGTTTCAGTGGGGTGAGTATATTGCTGCCTTATTCGTACCCTCTATAAGAACAACAGATGTTATGATTAAAGTAGAGGCCTTGACTAATTTCACAAAACAGGCCCTGCTAGATAGCACAAAAGCCATCCAAGGCTTAAGTGAAGAGCAAACCCAAATGAGAAAAGCGGGAATTCAGACAGAACAGCTTTGGCCACACAGCTGCTCAGGGAGGGGCCTGTGCTATAACCAAGGCTGAATGCTGTACATACATTCCTGACTCACCGGGCAACGTGTCAACTGCTTTAGATGACATGAAAATCAGGTAAAAGCACTGTCAGATGAAAACACTCCTTTCTGGACTTTGGTCCTGTCTTGGATGAAGAGCGATTGGTGGAAAATTATATTTACCATTGTTATAGTTGCCTTGATAGTTCTGCTTTGTGGACCCTGCATTTTACAATGGATTATGAACTTTGTAACCCAAAGGTTGGTGTTGTTCTCCCAAATTGGCGGTCCGAGAGCCAGGGTGCAATATATTCCTACGAGTGATGCTCATACTATGAGTTAAGAGCATCAAGAGGGGTTAATGAAGGAGGAGACAGACAGAATTGGACTCCATCTTAGGCCAGACCATGAACATTAGGCTACACCCATGATCGCCCTCCCAGTGGACTCTGAAGTTTGTGTCCAGTGTCTATAGAAATTGCATCAGTTCAGTTCAGTTCAGTCGCTCAGCTGTGTCTGACTCTTTGCGACCCCATGAATCCCAGCACACCAGGCATCCCTGTCCATCACCAACTCAAGAAGTTCACTCAGACTCAAGTCCATAGAGTCAGTGATGCCATCCAGCCATCTCATCCTCTGTCGTCCCCTTCTCCTTCTGCCTCCAATCCCTCCCAGCATCAGATATCTTTTCCAATGAGTCAACTCTTCGCATGAGGTGGCCAAAGTACTGGAGTTTCAGCTTTAGCATCATTCCTTCCAAAGAAATCCCAGGGTTGATCTCCTTCAGGATGGACTGGTTGGATCTCCTTGCAGTCCAAGGGACTCTCAAGAGTCTTCTCCAACACCACAGTTCAGACACATCAATTCTTTGGCGCTCAGCCGTCTTCACAGTCCAACTCTCACATCCATACATGAGTACTGGAAAAACCATAGGACGGACCTTAGTTGGCAAAGTAATCTCTCTGCTTTCGAATATGCTAACTTGTCGTCCAAGAAGTAAGCGTCTTTTAATTTCATGGTTGCAGTCACCATCTGCAGTGATTTTGAAGCCCCCCCAAAAATAAAGTCTAATACTGTTTCCACTGTTTCCTCATCTATTTCCCATGAAGTGATGGGCCTGGATGCCATGATCTTCGTTTTCTGAATGTTGAGCTTTAAGCCAACTTTTTCACTCTCGTCTTTCAATTTCATCAAGAGGCTTTGAGTTCCTCTTCACTTTCTGCCATAAGGATGGTGTCATCTGCATACCTGAGGTGATTGATATTTCTCCCGGCAATCTTGATTCCAGCTTGTGTTTCTTCCAGCCCAGCATTTCTCATGTACTCTGCATATAAGTTAAATAAGCAGGGTGACAATATACAGGCTTGATGTACATACCAATGGAAAACCAGACCCCCTGATAAAAGAGCCTCAGGACTTGGACTTGGACTCTCCGTTGCCTAAAAGAATATGCTAATTCTCTACGTAACAGAACAAAGTCCTAATTTCATTATGTTTATTGGGATATGACCACAGGCCTATTGATAAATGTCTGCTGTGTAACTATCTAGGCTTATGACACATGAATCACGGGTTAACTTTGATCGTATCTTTTACCTTGTTCAGACTAGTTTCAGGGAATTTGGGGAGGTGGGTTTGAGCGTGTACACTTACATCATATAAGGTTTTCACAAAAACTGGTCGAGGTCCTTGGCTAAGAGCGCTGCCTTTGGCCCGCTGGGGCTCCGCTCTCTCTCTGCATTGTCCTTCCGAGTGCGTGTGCTTCCCTCCACGTGGCTACAGCAGGGTGAGCTCCTGCTGCGGCCGTTTTTGAGAAGAGCTTGTGCTCGCGGGGTCCAGGGAGGTACTGAAGAAACGCACACCAAGAAGCTGGGACCCGAGGCAGCTCTGAGGCCTCCCGGGGCCGACGAGTCAGCCCCGCAGCGTCCAGGGATGACCGCCGCCTTCGGGGTCCAGCTTCTGGGAGAGCGAGTCTGGCCTAGACTGGGGTCCCGCTCCCTTCCTGCACCGGTGATGTCTGGTGTCTCCGACTCACAGACGGAAGCAAAGGGAGCCCCTGGGACCGCGGAGCTCTGCGGCCCAGGGTGCCACCGTCTTCCAGTCAGCTTCCCTCTCGGTGTTGCTCGCCCAAAAGCGAGTCTTCCTGTCCTTCCTTCCGGTGGGAACGCAACTCGAAGCTCCGTCAAGTGGCTTCTTGAGACAGTCACGGAGGAGAAGGCGAGTGTCTCCAGGTTTAGAGAGAATCCGGGGCAGGGTTTTCTGAGCTCACGGGTGGCCTGCCGCCCGCTCCGCGGCAGCGCGTCCAGGGACGGAGCCGCGGCCGCCCGCCTCCGGGGGGCGGGGCGGCGGCGGGCGGGGCGGGGCACGAGGCCGCCGCGCGAGCAGGCGCTCGGCGGGCCGCCCGTTGCCGTGGAGACCGGGTCCTCGCGCGGCGCCGCCATCTTGGGCGCCGGCCGGGCTACCGGGCGGCTGCGCCGTGGCGGACGCGGGGCGCGCGGGGCGCGCGGGCGGGCGCCTGCGGCTCAGCTCGGTCCGCGCCATGGAGGCAGCCGCCGCCCGCCTGTCGCCGCCGCCGCCGCTGCTGCTGCTGCTGCTGTTGCTCGCGGCCTGCGCGCCGGCGCCGGGCCGCGCCTCCTCGGACGCGCCGCCGCTGGTCAACGAGGACGTGAAGCGCACGGTGGACCTGAGCAGCCACCTGGCCAAGGTGACGGCCGAGGTGGTCCTGGCGCACGCGGGCGGCGGCTCCGCGCCCCGCGCCGCCGCCTTCCTGCTGGCGCTGGAGCCCGCGCTGGAGGCCCGGCTCGCGCACCTCGGCGTGCAGGTGAGCGGGGCGGCGGGCGGCGCGGCGGCCGGGGCGGACACGTCGGCGCCGGCCTGCGGCGCGGCGGCCGGGGCGCGGGGACGCGCGGAGCCGCCTCTGGCCCCGGCGGTCGGAAACTCAGGTCTCCTGCGTCCAAGGGTGTGCCTCTTCGAAGCCGTTGCACACAGAACGCGTTTCTTATGGCTGCGAGGAACTCTTTTAAAACTCAATTCTTCTTTAAGTTGGTTTAAAAACTCGTGCGGCTAATAAATAGGGTTCAGAAAAGGAAACCCTGCCTCCCCCGACCTGTTCTCATGCTGACAGGAAAGCGATAAATGGCCCCCCAGTCGGCTTCTTTTCTTCCAGGCATTTCGGTCGTCACTTTTACGTCCCTCGAGGAGGCACTGTTGGCTTTGGGCGGAGGGAATATACATATACGGAGGTTTGCCTTTTATTGCTGTTCCCATTAGACAACCTGCATTAAGTGATTACCCAATTACCAGTTGGGAAAATAGTCATTACAGCGTCGTACTTCTGAGCTTGGAGCTGTAAAGTTGCCTTTATAGAGATCATGCTTCCGAAATGACTCCTGTTCCCTTTCAGGCCTCCTCCGTGATGCAGGACGCAGTTTTACTTCAAGCTTTGTGGAAGGATAGATTAAAACTTCACTTTTATGTTCTAAACTGTTCAGCCCTATTCTTTTATAAAAGCTCCTCCTACCTAGCGAGGTTGCCAGAGTGTAACAAGACTCGAGCAGAAGCTATCAGGCCATCATGCCTGGAGAGCCTGCTTCGACCTGCTTACTGTCCTCGTGTCTTACTGAGGATTTACCTGGTGTTGGGTGCTGTGGTCGTATTTTAAGGACATTCTCATTTACCTCTCACAGCAGCCCTTTGATGTGTGCTCTAACTGCAGGTGAGGGCTGGATCTGGCGGCTGAGTTGTTTAAACCGCCGCCTGCAGTCTTAGGGTGGAGTCAGGCCTTAGGCTGGTTTGTTTCAGACTTCATTTGTGTTCTTCAGCACACCACACTGCCTCTTCTGGCCTAGGTGAGAAGAGGCAGGGTTCTGCAGGAGTATAAAACCTGTGGTCCCATCACCGGATTTATCCAGTCTTTTTTTTTTTTTAATTTGGAGCCCAAAAGAGAGGCTCTCTTGTACCTCTGTCTCAGTGGGGGACATAACCGGATGATAAACTCAACCAAGACGATGCGTATTTTCCAACAACTGACTGGGAGTCTGGGTGCGGTTGCTTGAAATTTTTTCAGGGAATTATCTTCACCCTTACACGTAGCATCTCAGAAGCTGGTGGAAGGGACTGTGGGGATCAGTGACTAGGAGCCAGTGGTTCATTGTCTCCTCGCCACCAAAGACATTTTTCCTTTCATTTGCATCCTATAGCTGAAATCTTTTGTCTCTCTAATCTTTTGTGAGTTCAGGCAGTGAATCTGATAAATACTTAAAAATGAAGAGGAATAGTCCTTAAGACAAAATCACCATATAACTGAACAGTGAGAGTTCCTGATAAATAGGAGTATACCAGAATGTTGCCATTGTGATAAGAGTCTAGCCAAAGAAGTGAAATTGGTTGTGTTTATTAGGCTGTTTGACTCTGTTGAGGATCATCGTATAACTTTTAGGCTCTTTGAAATACTACAAATAGCTTTCTCATTTTAGCTTTGTATACTCTATTGGGGATCACTGCTGCTGCTAAGTCGCTTCAGTCGTGTCCGACTCTGTGCGACCCCATATACGGCAGCCCACCAGGCTTTCCCCGCCCCTGGGATTCTCCAGGCAAGAACACTGGAGTGGGTTGCCGTTACCTTCTACAGTGCATGAAAGTGAAAAGTTAAAGTGAAGTCGCTAAGTTGTGTCCGACTCTTCGTGACACAACTGGCCTTTATATTTGGGAGTGTGAAGTGTATTTGGAAGTATAATTTTAATTTGTACGTGTGTATTTTATCATTCAGGAAAATATTACGATCTTAAGGAGCATATTATACAGCTTATTCAGTGCCAAAGTCAGTCTTTTGAAGTGTTCCTGTATTTTGGTTGAAAAATTGTTACTTAAACCAGAATTCGATCTTCACAAAGTTCTGGCAGCTGGAATTCTTTAATGTGGACATTATGAGGCAGTTACTTAATTGCTGACTCAAAATTTAGAGGCTAAAAGACAAAAAGAATAACTTCCATTGTCCTGTTGCAGGTGAAGGGAGAGGATGAGGAAGAGAACAATCTGGAAGTCAGAGAAACCAACATTAAGGGTAAAAGGTAAGGTGACCATCCGCATGCGTCTGCTAGAGCCTTATCAGCAAACGGCCTGGCGCACCCGGCGTGTTGGCTGCCTCAGTCAGCGCGCCTGGCCGCGTCTTCCTGTCGGCCGGCGTTCTGTTGTGTGGCTCTGCGGCGATGCTTTCAGCGCTTACCCTGTTGCTGGACATTTGGGTTGCTCGACACTCTTATAAACAACCGTGAGATGAACGTGCAGGCATTTGTTGTTTTTATTGTGTTGGAGGCTTTTTTGGCTGTTCTGCATGGCTTGCGGGATCTTCCCTGAGCCGCTGCACTGGAAGCCCAGAGCCTAACCCTCGGCCATCAGGGAGCTCCCTGGACGTTTGTCTTAAACGGCTTAAATTAATAAAATCTCTTAGAGGCAAGTGGTGTTACCTTGGCACAAGATATCGCTGGGATGTTGAGCCATTCGTTTTTCAGTGTCTTGGTCTCTTGTTTCTCCTCGTTCTTCCTGCAGCGGGAGGTTCTTCACAGTCAGGCTCCCAGTGGCTCTTGATCCCGGGGCCAAGATCTCGGTCACCGTGGAAGCCGTCTATACCCATGCGCTTCAGCCGTACCCGACCCAGATCACCCAGTCGGAGAAGCAGTTCGTGGTGTTTGAGGGGAACCATTACTTCTACTCTCCCTACCCAACCAAGACGCAGACCATGCGTGTGAAGCTCGCCTCCCGGAATGTGGAGAGCTACACCAAGCTGGGGAACCCCACTCGCTCCGAGGACCTCCTGGATTACGGCCCCTTCCGCGACGTCCCTGCCTACAGTCAGGTGGGCCCTTGCAGCTCTCTGGAGTCCTAGAGGGACCTCGGTGAGAGGCTTGGGTGGGAATCCAGGGCCCTTAGTAAAGCAACCCCAGGATTTTAACAGGCTGGGAAGTGACTCTCTGGGGCTCACTGCCCTCCTCCTGGGAGTTCAGGTAGAGGCTGCGGCTTGAGGAAGGCTTTTTAGAGGAGGTGGGACTTGGGGCAGAAGCAGGCAGAGCGTCATGGGCAGAGGTGTTGGCGGCATTCGCGCTCTGCCTTAAGGCTTCAGCCAGCCTTTCTCTTTTCTCGCTCTATACTCTCGGTAGATTTTTTTAAAAGTTCTCAAAGCAAAGCATATGGACATTTAAACATCTCTTGTGTTCTTTCAAATGGTTTTTCAAAACACGTAGCCAGTTTGTTTCGGGCGCAAGCAGTACGTGACTGCCAGTCTCCCCACATCCTTGCCAGTACTGGCATTAAATGCAGCCACATATGATGAATAATTCAGTTGGATTTTTGAAAATCTAGTCATTGAATGAAGTGGCCAGAGCTGTAAGAATTAAAATGCACCTTATCTTGTCCATCTCTTGGACTTTTGGGGAAGAAAGGTATTTGGTTTTTCCCTCCAGTTTTATCGAGATGTAACTGACATACAGCCCTGAGTAAGCTAAAGGCTCACGGTGCGATGATTTCACGTCCTCATGAAACAGTTATCATAGAGAGCATAATACATGCTCATCAGCTCATGGAAAGTTGGAGAAATAGGCACCTGTTCAGACCTTGGCTCCAACTGCAGTTCTTCATTTATAAAGTTTATGGGGCAAAGGGCTGTGAAATTAAAAAAAAAATTAAACAGAAAAAACTCCTTTCTTGTGAGGAGAACTCTTCAGATTTACTCTCTTAACCTTCATACATAAGGTACAGTAATGGTAATTACATTTTTCGTGTTGTACATTACATCCCTAGGACTTACTTATGTCATAGCTGGAAGTTTGTGCCTTCTGACTGCCTTCATCCAATTTCCCTTCACTCCACCCCCCCACACACACCCCGCCTCTGGGGGCCACAAATCTGGTCTCTTTTTGTGTGAATCTGTCTTTTGCTTTTTGAAGTTTAATTGACCTACAACACTTGATTAGTTCTGGTTATGCAGCATAGTGATTGA
Source organism: Nanger dama (assembly GCA_917880005.1). Classification (NCBI taxonomy): domain Eukaryota; kingdom Metazoa; phylum Chordata; class Mammalia; order Artiodactyla; family Bovidae; genus Nanger; species Nanger dama. The sequence goes on along the minus strand of CAKJTW010000016.1, from coordinate 1,431,209 downwards.
ATATTTCTGCGCATTTCTAAATGACCACCACGGAAAGCCCAGCTAGGATATGGCAGCATACAGAGACATGAAGCTGTTGACTCCACCCCCAGATTCTGCGTCTGGAGTGCTGCCCCCTCAGTGCCCCTCGCCTGCCCCACCCTCCCCCGGCCCCAGCCCCCCTTCCCTGCCCCCTCCTCCCCCAGCCCCCCTTCCCCGCCTCCCTCCCCCTCCTCTGGACCCCCAGCCCCCCCCCCCCTCCTCCCCCCCTCCTCCGGCTCCTGCCTTCTCCTCCGGACCGCACCCCCCCTCCGGCCCCCCCTCCCCTCCTCCGGGGCCCCCTCTCCTGCCCTGGCTACCCCCTCCTCCTCCCCTGGCCCCCTCTCCTGCCCTGGCTACCCCCTCCTCCTCCCCCGGCCCCCTCCTCTCACTGCTGGCAGCCACCTGTCTGTTTTCATGCCTCTGTTTCCATCTCCTTTGTCTGTCTGCGGTTCAGATCCCGCATATAAGCAAGGCCGCACAGTGCCTGTCTGGCCTGCGTGCTGCTTTGCTTGGGCCGCGCCCTCTGGCTGTGCCCGCCTTGTCACGTGGTGGGGCTTCCTTTTCTGCCTGAGCAGTGTCCCACTGTGCCCTCACGTCTGTATCCGTCGTCTGTTGATGGACACTTAGGTTGCTTGTGTATCTTGGTTATTGCAAATCACTCTGTGCCCTCACGTCTCTATCCGTCATCTGTTGATGGACGCTTAGGTTGCTTGTGTGTCTTGGTTATTGTAAATGATGCTGCTATGAACTTTGGGGTGCAGGAATCTATTAGTGTTTTCATTTTCTTTGGATAAAGACCGAGAAATAGAATTGCCGGGTCATAGGGTATTTGTGTGTTCAAGTTTTCAAGGAGTCTCCTTTAATCTAAGCTTTTGAGGAGTCCCCACTGTGCTCCTAGTGGCTGCCCCAGTTCACATTCTGGCCAGCAGTGCCCGAGGGCTCCTTCCCCACATCCCTGCCGACACTTGCTGCTTGTCACCTTTTTGTTAACAGCCATCCTGACAGGTGTGAGGTGGTGTCTCACTGTGGTTTTGATTTGCATTTCTCCGATGATTAGTGATGTCTTTTCATTTGCCTTTGGCCATCTGAATGTCTTCCTTGGGAAAACATCTGTTCAGCTCCTCTCCCCATTTCTGGATCGGGTCATTTGGTCTCTGATGTCGAGTTGTACAGGTTCTTTCCGTGCCTTGGATGCCAGCCCCTGATTGGCTGTGTCATTTGCAGGTGTCCTCTTCCAGTCATAGGCTACCTTGCATTTTGTTGATAGTTTACTTAGCTGTGCAGGCTTTTTATCTATATTTTCTGGTCCCTTTGTCATTTTACCTTAAAAATGTTTTTAATTCAATTTATTTAAATTAAAAAGAAACAAAATAGTTCACCCATTTCTGCAACCCATGTCTCTGGCAACCACCAGCCTGTTCTTTGTATCTGTGACCAGAAAGATTTCCTGATATGATGTCAGGGCCTCTGGGCGTTTTTCTTTGTAAAATGGTGATTAGTAGTACTTACTTCATTATGATGTTCTGAAGAGTAAATGAAATGGCATGCTTATTTGGAGCTCATAACGGAGTGACTGTCATGTACGTATGTGTTAGCTGTGTAACTGTCACGTACATACGTGTTAGCTGTATAACAGTTTTGTACATTCATGTTAGCTGTATAACAGCACATTGTCCTAAAAAGTCTCCTCTGAGTTTTTCCAGATAACTTTTCTCCAGGAGAGAAAAATCAGGAATGCTCTGTGTCTTGCTCAGTTTTAAGCTATTTGTTAGCTCACTGTCAGTGTGGAGTTCTTTAGCCGTCCCGGGGGGGGGCGCGGGCCGCCTCCAGTTGGTTTGCCGTGAGCTAGTGTTGACTCCTGTTCTCTCAGGTCCTTGAGCTCCTTGTTCCTTCCTCTGCAGGACACGTTCAGAGTGCATTCTGAGAACAACAGCCCTTTCCTGACCATCACCAGCATGACCCGCGTCATCGAGGTCTCCCACTGGGGCAACATTGCCGTGGAGGAGAATGTGGACCTGAAGCACACGGGAGCCGTGCTCAAGGGGCCTTTCTCGCTACGATTACCAGAGGCAGCCGGACAGTGGCGTCTCCTCCGTCCGCTCGTTTAAGGTGTGGGCTGATGGGCCTGGACACTGGGAGACACTGACTGTCTAGTCAGGGAGATAACTATGGCCCAGCCTCAGGCCCTGGTCGGGGAGCTAACAGCACAGCCTCCCACCCCCACCCCCAAAAAGCCCCATTCATGTAAGTAGGCCATTTTCTTTTACAGAAAATGGAAATGATGGAAAAGGAGAAGCAAAACCAGGCCCTGGAATTGCTGACACTTGTGTGTTTCTTTTTCTTATAATATTGTTTTTAAAAAGCATTTGATTATATTGCACATGCAGCTTTGTGCCTTCTTTTGTCTCATGAATGAAATCTCAGAAGCACGCTCGTGCACCTGCAAAAATGGAAGGGCTCCGTGAGCCAGCAAAGGCATTATATTTCCCCTCGATTACAGATTTTGGAAGTAAACACTTTAAAAGTAAGGAAAAATTTTTAAAAGTTGTAGAAAATACTAGGTGGAGAAACCCCTTTTGTAAAAATAAACTGTAAACCGTCTAGTGATTTGATGTGATTTCTTCCATCTTTAGTTTCTCTTCCTGCAAAACAACTTACAGGTTATTTTTAGCTTTGTACTAAGTCTTTAGCATCTGCAAAGGTATTGATGAGAATCTGGCTCTTTGCTAACCTTGACTGAGAAACAGATGAGGTATCTAGAACTCTGAAGCCTGTTAGGGGAGGCTCGGCTTTCCTGAGCTGGTTCATATGGAGATGGCCTCACTGCGGCCTGCTGTGGTGAGGAGCTTGGGGCAGGACATCTGCCCTGGGCTCGGTGGTCCTTCTCTGGGTCTCTTCCTGGGGTCTCCAAAAAGTGTGCTTGCTCTCTACAGACCATCCTCCCCGCTGCGGCCCAGGACGTGTACTACCGCGACGAGATCGGGCAACGTGTCCACCAGCCACCTGCTCATCCTGGACGACTCCGTGGAGATGGAGATCCGGCCTCGCTTCCCGCTCTTTGGTGGCTGGAAGACGCATTACATCGTTGGCTACAACCTCCCAAGCTACGAGTACCTGTACAACCTGGGTCAGTCTTCAGTGATGAGAGGGTGGAAGAGGCGCAGGCTGTCTGTCTTTCCTGTGGGGGTTTCTCGTCATCATCGTCGTGTGTGATGCTCTTATGGGGAGAGCATGTTCTCATTCTTGGGGAGGCTGCAGCAGGAACCCCTTCTCACGGGTGGCTTCCGTGTCTCCACCACACTGACAGGTGTCTCTGGAGCCCAGTCTGACGCAGGGTGCTCCTTCAGCGAGACGTGTTCTTTCATTAGTGGCGGGCACTTGGCTGTGGCCGTTATCTCCTCGTGTGGTGCTCAGGGCCTGGGTTCTAGAACTTGCTGGAAAGGCGCACACGAGCCATTCACCACCATGTCTTCTCGACCCTTAGGAGACCAGTACGCGCTGAAGATGAGGCTGGTGGACCACGTGTTTGATGAGCAGGTCATAGACTCTCTGACCGTGAAGATCATCCTTCCGGAAGGGGCCAAGTGAGCGCACCCTCCGTCCCGCCCCTCCTGGTCCCACCCTCTTGGTGCCTTGGGGATGCTGGGTTCCAGGGCGCAGAGGAGGGGCTCCTGGCGGTTTAACCTGAGACATCCACAGCAGGCCTGGGTGATGGCCTGAAGCCAACGGGTGCCTGCCAGCAGGAAAGAACGCTGGCCTGTGCTGCGCTCCTCGCACAGCGAAGGGCAGTGGAGACTGTCCTCTCTGGGCTGGTCGCACCAGGTTCAGAAGGGCGAGGTCTGAGATGGTGTATCAGGTTCCATGGTTATGGACAGAGGAGCTGTCTTTGGCTGATTTAAGCAGAAAGCAAGGAATCTGGAAGGGAGAGGGATCTCAGAAGACGGCCTCCGCTGAGCCAGGATGGGGCGGACAGAGCCCAGCATCTCCATGAGTCCAGCCGGTGGCAACCAGTGGGCCACCTGCCCTTGGCACGGGGGCCGAAACGTGCTCAGGCGGGCTTTTCTGGCGGTGGGCCCACGGTCTGGGGGCCAGGTGGAACCCTAGGAGTAGGACTGGCGCCCTGGGCCTGGGCGTCCTGGCTGTGGAGCCAGCTGCAGCCGGGGAGTGCAGTTTGTGAGGCTGTCCCACCCCCGGCCCCTCCAGGAACATCCAGGTGGACAGTCCCTACGAGATCAGCCGCGGCCCTGACGAGCTGCACTACACCTACCTGGACACGTTCGGCCGCCCGGTCATCGTGGGCCCACAAGGAGAACCTGGTGGAGCAGCACATCCAGGACATCGTGGTAGGCGCGCGCGCCGGGCCCCGGGGCGGGCGGGGGCGCGCACGCTGGCTCCCCGGAGCGGCCGCGGGCACGCGCGCACGCCGGGGGCCCCGCCCCCACCTCGAGCGAGGCCCCTGCGCCCGGGCTGCGCGTCCGGGCGGCCGCGTGCCACAGTGTCCGCCTCCCCAGGTGCACTACAGCTTCAACAAGGCGCTCATGCTGCAGGAGCCGCTGCTGGTGGTGGCCGCCTTCTACATCCTCTTCTTCACCGTCATCGTCTATGTCAGGCTAGACTTCTCCATAACCAAGGTACCCGGCCGCCTGCGTGGCGCGCTTGCCCTGCGTCTGTCGACGACACGCTGTACACCCGGCCCCCTACCCCGTGGCCCCGCCATCCTTAACCTTGGAGCCCCTCCTCCCGTTGCTGTCATCACGGGCACGTGAGGCTGCGGGGGGCAGGGAGGGAGTGCCGCCGGGCGGCAAATGCCGGGGAGTGGGCGGTGGGCAGAGCGCCTCTGGAACGAGGCGCCCCACCAGGCAGGGGGTGGGGGGCGACTGGCCGGCCTGAACGGCCTGCAGACAGCAGGGCCGTGGTTTTAAACAAGGACCTTGGTCCCCCAGGCTGCCCGGGGGTGGGGGTGAGCCGGGCATCGGCCAGTTAGCCCTGTCACGTGGGAGGGCTGAGTCCAGGTTTTACGATGACATATGTCTATTTTTAAGGTATAAAAACTGCTTATTCTTTGATTAATTTAAAAATGCTGACTTTTAAAATAATTCTACATGTAGACATTTTGTAGTAACAGTAAAAATAAGTCGTGTGCCCCCCCTCACCCGGACAGAGCAGTTAACACTTGGCCCCATCTGTCTGTAATTTTCTCCCTGGACCACCTGAGGGGGAGCCGCTGCCCTTCCGTGCGTGCTCAGGTGTGAGTGCAGCCTGCGGGCGCCGCCTCGAGTGGCTGGAGCACACGGATCGACCTAGGGAGCCTGGTGTCGCGTGATGACGACCCGTGTGAGCCCTGTGGGGGCAGTCGGCTTCTAGAGCGCGTGGTTTCCATGCTTGAGGCTCTGTTAGGCGTCTTTAACCTGGAACGTTTGTAATGAGGTTTCTTACGGGTCTCCCTGAGCATTCCTGTTCTGCGTTTTTGGTGAGAGCGTGATAAACTGGTGCCGTCTGTGGTGCGTGATGTCAGCGGGCGCCTGGTGTCAGATGGTCCAGGGCTGGTGGTGGTGACTTCTTGGATGACCTGCTGCTTGTCTGGTTTCTTCACCAAAAAGCTACTGTCTTCCTCTTTGCAATTAATAGTCTGCTTGAGGCTATATAAATACTGTATACGTTCACCCATGAGTCAGCAGTATTCACTATTGGGTCTTGTCTGAGTCTGATACCAGTTGTGGGGGCCTTTCCCCTTAGCGGTCGGCTGTCCGCTGTGAGGAAAAGCTTCCCACGTTGGCTGGCTGGCTGGATTCAGTGTTGGTCTGTGGATCACTGTCCACTGCTCTCTGCAGTAGGCCCGTGCTGAGAGGTTCTGGGTAGTGTGCAGGGCCACGTTTAAAGGGCTGTGGAGGCCACGGAGCTCGGGCTTCGTCCTTAGGCCCTGGAAACACGTGGAGGTGCTGAGCGGGAGGAGACGCAGTAAAGGTCCGGGAGCCCCTCAGCCGAGCCGGGCTCTCCCCTCCCTCAGCACCTCTCTGCCCTTGCGGGGCACCCTGGTGGTAGCGCCCCTTTCACCCCCCGTCTGCCTCTCCCGCCGGACCTGGATGTGACTGTCAGCCTCGTCTTCCCGGCCCCGTGCTGCCCACTGCTGAGCCGTTCAGCGCCTGTGTCGCCGAGTGTGCTCCTCTGGCTTCCCGAGAAGATGGTTTTCTGGCTTCACAGCTGGGGCGGGTGCTCCTCGGGAGGTGCGGTGAGACCGGGCTCAGGCCCAGATGTCATCACACATGGTGTCTCTCCCCAGGACCCGGCTGCGGAAGCCAGGATGAAGGTGGCCTGCATCACAGAGCAGGTCTTGACCCTGGTCAACAAGAGACTAGGTCTCTACCGTCACTTTGACGAGACAGTCAACCGGTACAAACAGTCCCGAGACGTGTCCACTCTCAACAGCGGCAGGAAGAGCCTGGAGACGGAGCATAAGGCCTTGACGAGCGAGGTGGCGCTGCTGCAGTCCAGGCTGAAGGCCGAGGGCTCGGACCTGTGCGACAAGGTGAGTGCCTGCCACCGCCAAGCACCGGCTGGATGTCACCTCGGTTCACATAGCCGCCGGCGTGGGGACGAGCACTCCCACCATGATCCCGTGTTGTGTGTGGCCCCCGGGGGTGTGAGATCTGGGGTCTCTGGGCCGCTGTGGAGCGCTGCCCCTCTAGCTGCTTCGGCTGTGGGGAGGGAGCACGGACTTTGAGTGATGGCTTGGAATCCAGGCTCTGATTCATCCTTTGTGAGTCTGGCAAGTTAGCTAACTTAGGTGCTCAGTTTCCGCATCTCTGCATTGGGGGTTGGGAGGAGCCGTTGGGTCCTGGCTGAGCTCGCAGCCATCGTGGCTGTCGAGCCTGTGAGCGTCTGTGACGTGTGGGAAGCCCGGGGGTAAGTCCGAGAGCCCCCCGACCACTGCCCACTCCTGTCCCCCTGTGCTGCTCTCGTCCGCGCACCTGCCCTTTCTGACTCGCTCAGTCGCATCCTCCAGTGTGTACTCTCTGTTGGCTTTCCACTGGCCTGTCCGTCTCGTCTGCTGCTTTCCAGAACGTAGACTCAGGACCGGCGCCATGGCTCACAGATGCTCGCTAAGTGGCGAGTGAACGTGGCTGTAAAGGGCCTCAGGTTGACCCCCCGTCGGTGGCAACGCACGTGGCCTGCCTTGTGTCGGCGCTTTGCCTGATGGTCCCTGGCCCAGTCTGGCAGTGGGAGGGGAGACTACAGATGTTGCCTGAGTGCCTGCGTGTGCCCAGCACCGTGGGGGGGCTCATGTCTTGTACACCTGATACTCACACTCCACGGCTGGGGCCAGGGGTGGTGGAACGGCCTGGCTCCCCGGGGCCAGAGACTGAAGGGACAGGGCTCGCAGGGGTGAAGCGGGCCTCTCCCGCAGTGTCCCTGCCTTAGGAGGAGGTGTGGGGGGCACTCTCGACCCTGCGCTGTTCTTGCCTCGTCCAGGTGAGCGAAATGCAGAGACTGGATGCACAGGTCAAGGAACTGGTCCTGAAGGCGGCGGTGGAGGCCGAGCGGCTGGTGGCCGGCAAGCTCAAGAAAGACACGTACATCGAGAACGAGAAGCTCATCTCGGGAAAGCGGCAGGAGCTGGTCAGCAAGATCGACCACATCCTGGATGCCCTGTAGCCATGCAGCGGGCAGGCTGGGGCGTGGCCAGCAAGGCCAGCAGACGGCTTCTGGATTCTGCAGAATGCTTTCAAGGAAGACAGAAGTCAGGCCCTGCCTCAGGCAATGCAAGAAGCTTCGTTTTTGTCCCTAAAATATCCCTTTAAAACAACAGCAAAACTTAAATGTCATGAAAAACAAAATATCTTTGTGTTTTGAACAAAGAAGGTTTTGAGTTTTGTTTATTCTGAATCCTAGGATATTTTTGGCACCTGTAAGCCCCTTTGTTTTATGGCCTTCTAATTCCTGATGTGTGGGTATTTTACAGGCGTGTGTGTTTTTTAAAATGCGTGTGACCAAGTGACAATAAAGTTGGGACTGTGAACTTTGGTTTTGTTGCGCTGAAAATCTCTCATAACTTATTTCTTAACTTTGGGGATAGTACTTTCATCAAGTGCTTTTTATCCACTAAACAGTGGATTTGCAAAAAAAATAAAGACGGCTTTTTCTCCTGGGAGCAAGTTTGTGTGGCGAGTGTACGTTACATTTTACACCTGGGAGCTTTGATGCCGCAAAGGTAACGTGGCCTGGGTGAGGCCCCGAGCCGTGGGGAGGGTGTGGAGCGCCCGGGGGCACGAGTTCTTCCCGGCACTAAGGCGACAGTGGAGCAGAGAGTCCGTGCGCAGAGCGGCGACGCGACGGCCAGGCTCGGCCACAAACTGGCAGGCCCCGAGGGTACGCCCGGGACAGCCCGGCGGACGGCCGTGCCAAGGCGCGGGGCCTCTTCAGGCGGCGGGCTTCGCCCCACGGTCCGGGGGCAGACACGCTCAGCTCGGCGCCGGCTGAGCGCCCGCTGTCTCCCAGGCGCGAGACGCGGGCCCGGGCCGGGGGCACCGGCCTCGGCGGGAGCCCCCTCGCCCGCCCCGTGCGGCCCTGCGCCTCCTCCCGGGCGTCTTCCCGAGCCCTTCTGCACCGGCCGCCGGGAGCGGGGCAGCGGAGCCGGCCCGCCTCGGACGGGGGCCCCCCGGCCGGCAGTCGGCGGCTTCTCCCGCCTCCCGCCCGCTGAGTTCGGGTCAATCGCTCGCTGCGGAGCAGGAAGAGGAAGAACCGCGGGGCCGGGGCCGAGGGCTGTGCCGCAGGGCGCCCTCTGCCGGGCCGGCGGGCCGCGCCGAGGCCGCCGAGCGCGCCGTCCCGGGCCGAGTGCGCAGGCGCAGAGGGCCCGCCGGCGAGCGCGGCCAAGGGAGCGCGCATGCGCAAGGCCGCACGCGGCCTGGAGGCGAGGGCGCCACCTAGGGGCGCGCGCCGGGAGCGGCCGCCCGGCCTGGACCAGAGGTGCGCCGCGGCGGCGCGCGGCCAGGCTGGTCCATCACCCCGGCGCGGCCCGGCCGAGGCCTGGCCCGGCCGCCCCGGCCCCGCGCTTCCTCAGCTGCGGGGCTCGCGCCGCCCTGCGTCTCCCTCGGGGCCAGTGGGGCCTGGCGCCCCCTGCTAGGCCAGGGGCGAGGGTGGACTGGGCCGGCCCGGCTGCCCGGAGAGGTGCCTGGTCGAGGACGCGTCTTCTGGTCGCGGACAGGCCCCTCCCTGGGCCTCTGGCGGGGTCCGTGCCCCTGGGCCGCGGGCGGGCCAGGACCGCAGGCCCGCAGGCCCGCCTGCCGTCCGGCCCATCATCTGGCGCGCTGTCCAGCCCTGTGGTCCAGCCCGACCGCCCCGTGGCCGGGCCTCTAGCGGGCCCACGGCCGCGGGGGCCAGCGGAGGAAAGGGGGGCCGAAGAGGCGGGCCGCGGGCCAGCCTCCCCCTCCATTTGTCTTGGAGGCTGACACGGAGAAGCCCCAGCGGGCCGAGTGCGCCCTCACAGTCTCACCACGAGTATCCTGGCCGGGCGTCTGCGCCGCGCTGATAGTGCAGCCCGCCGCAGGCCCGCCGGAAGCGCTGCCAGCGGTTGGGGCCGCGGCCCAGGCAGGAAAGGCCCCGCGGCCGCCCGCGCCCGGCTGCTGCCGTGCGGCGAGGCCTGAGCTCGGGCACCCACTGGCCAGCTGCCTGGGTGGCCAGGGAGGCGGCTCGGAGGGAAGACGGAGCCTGCAGGCCGGGCCCGGCTGCGCCCGGCACTAAGGGCGGCCTCTCCTCCCGCGGTGGAGCCCCCGACCCGGCCCTTCACGTTCGCAGCCTCCCTGCGGTCACTGGTCCCACGGCCGCTGCGACAGGCCAGAACCAAGGGCAGGGAAACGTGTGAACAGAGAGCCCGGGTGGGCTGCAGGGAGAGCCGGCGGATGGGGCGTGGTTGGGGAGCGGTCTCCCTGTCCGGGAGGATCTGCAGGTGCCTGACTCCAGCCCCTTGCGGCCTTCCATTCAGGAGGTGGAATCCAGGAAGAGCCATCTTAAGATGAGAAAGACAGGAGCTCCTTTCAATGCTAGAGGGGAAGAAGGAGGCCCTGGGTAGGGACAGGGTGCCCATCAGGAGAGAAGGGGCCAGTAGAGGGAAGGGTCTTGAACCGCAGGGCCTGGAGGGCCGAAGCGGAGTTTCTCGGGCCATCTCTGAGCGCTGGGCTGTGCCTCCCCGCAGCCGCGTGCAGGAAGCCAGTGGAGACCCTGTCAGTTCATTTCGGTTGTCTTTACTATGTGTCAGGCAGGGTTTTAGGCACTGGGGACACAGGAAATAGACAAGACCCTTTGTGACTTCCAGAAGGATGAGAAACTGGAAAATAAATCCTTGTAGGTGGTGCTGAGTGCTCTGAAGGAAATGAGTAGGTGATGTGATCAACGGAGCTGGCTGCAGGCTTGGGGAGGCTCCAGGGCCGGCTGGAGGGCTGAGCCAGGGCTGCAGGTCCTGCTGCCTCCGCCCCTGGTGCCTCCCCGCCCCCTCCCCCCCAGAACCTCCTGCCCCCAAGTCTTCCCTCTGGGTGGCCCCCTGTCCTTGGGCAAGTCCCTTCCCACCGGGCTTGAAATCTTCCTGCACAGGCCGACATCGGAGGGTCCTTCCAGCCCTGACACTGGGGTGGATGTTGGACCAGCCTCTGCCGGGAAGGGGAGGTGCAGGCCTTTGTTTCCCAGACTGTGGGCGGCAGCTGGGTGGTTGGAAGAGGGACCATCAGCCTGCTGGGGTTCCGTCTGGGTTCTGCAAGTCACCCGGGACCTTCCCACCCGTTTCCTGACCCAGACAACAGACCTGATCATGCCCATGTAACGAGCAGGAGTCTGGACAGGTGGCTGTGACTCGTGTGTGTCTGGGAAGGGCGTCGGGGCCCTTTCCAGGCATGTGGGTCGCAGGTCCCAGCAGAGCTCGACTCGAGGGCCCGTCCCAACACGTGTCCACTTGGCTCTAGAGCTCACTGTTTCTTGTTAGTGTCTCTTGGGTCACGTTTGGGGTCGATTCTCGATGCCACGTGTATGGTATACTCGGATGTCCTGACCCAGACAACCTCGCCGTGTGTCCCTGGCCTCTGGACGCCCCTGCCCACAGCGCTGGCCCTCGCAGGCCTGTTGGTGCCCACAGGAGGGTTTCAGGCTTCGCCAGGGTGGCCACAGTGTGCCCCCTCCTCAGGGTGCCCCCCAGCTTGGTGCAGCGTGTACCTGTTGAGTCCTTACAGCAGACCTGGGGAGGGGGTGTCACTCATTTCCATGAGAACAGGATCCGGGAAGGAGAAACGGCCCTTCTGGGGCCACGTGTCCATCAGGCAGGTCGGGAGCCAGGCTGGTGGCAGGGACGTGCAGAGCGGCCGCTATGAGCTGCTGCCCACCTAACCCTGGGAGCTGCCTCCTGACCTGACCTGGCCCAAGACGGGTCCCCTTCAAAGCCTGGGCTGCGTATCAGGGTGGTCCCCAGAGAGCAGCCGTGCCCACCGTTGGAAAGGAGAGTCTGGGGTGGCCTGAGGGAAACCCTGATTTGGGGGGGCTCTGGGAACAGGCCTGGGCGCATATGAGCCTAACACTCAGCAGCACAGCCTCTCTTTCCAGGTGCTCGTTGGTGAGGCAAGTGATACCAGCCCTCCACTGGGTGGGGATGCAGACTATCACCAGGGCGGGGGCCAGAGGTCCCGAGCTCCAGGCAGGCTGCTGGGCTGCTTTGCTGGCTCCACCACTGCTCAGCTGCCCTGTGCCTTCACTTGCCCACCTGGGAAATGGGGTAATGCTCACTGCTGAGAGTCACTGTCGGTGTGAGGCTCGGAGGAGCTGGCGGGTGGGCACTGGCCCGCAGTAAACTCTGGGTGGGGTCTGTTGTAGCAGGAACATTTACATGGTGGCGGGGGAGGGGCGGGTGTCCGACGCTGTGTGACTCGGCTGCCATTTCCCGGGGAGCTGAGCCGGGTGTCTCAGGTGCCAGACTCCCCTGGGTGCCTGGCCCCGGAGCCTCGGATCCCACGCATGTGATGGGGTGCCCGGGGTTGCTGGGGGGGCGACACCCCGAGGAGGGGCCCCTCTCCGCGACCAGAGCTCGACCAGCTCCTCTGAGCCCCCTTCTCCCCTGGGCCTTGACCTTCGGGCTTCTGTGCGCCTCTGCACTGTCCGGGTTTATCAAGAATCCTGCCAGGTCTGTTCAGCTGGAACACTACCCCCTGTGTATCTGATGGGCTCCTCACCTCTCACCACCCCACCCTCAGCGAGGCTCTGGGAGGCTGGTTTGGCCAGAACCCTGCCTGCTGGTGTCTCCTGTTACTCATTGCCACCCACTGCCCGCACCTGCTCCTAGCCTGTAAGTTCCCTTCTCCTGGCTGTGCTGAACGCCCATTGCAAGACCCCCGATGTCGGGGCCTCTGGAATGATTTCTTCTTTAATAGGGGTCCTGGGAGACCATACTTGTAGAGCACACAGCAGGTGCTCAGTAAATGCTGGAATCCCACTTCACACCCTCCAACACCCCCGCCACCCAGCCCCAGGCCAGCCTCTGGGCTCCCGCCGGTTTCTTGTCGTTCTCCCGTGGACGGGTTCCGGGACTCTGTATGAAGCAACTGCTCTGCCTTCGGGGCCTGATTTTCCCTCGCAAAGTCGGGCGGCTGGGCCCTGACCCCTGAGTGGCGAGCGAGGTTCACGTTTGCCCCAGAGACCCTCCAAGGCTGGTGGGGACTGCAACCCACCCCCCCCATCACCGCCAGAGGGAGCCCCTGTCCGGGAAATGCGCACACTGCGCAGAGACTGCGCTGTGCCTTCGGGGCTGTGCTCTGGCCGCGCCCGGGGAGCGCTGTTTTGGGGGACGGGGTTCTACTTACAAGGGTGAAGCAGCGTGGTGCCCGCCCAGCCCCCTCCCACAGTTCGTGGGCCCCCGTCACCTTGGGGCGACCAGGAGCCACCGTCCAGGGGTCTCTGAAGACCGAACGAGCTGGCGGTGGAGGAGCTGGTCCATACGGCCGGGTGCCTGCTGCCCTGCGCCTGGCAGGACCTGCGTGGGGACCTGGAGCCTCACACCCCAGGGTCCTGCCTGCTGCCTGGCGGGAAGCGAGGTTAGAGGGGTTAGCTCAGGGTCCCACGTGGTGAGTGCGGTTTCCAGCGGGATCCAGGCCCCGTGACCGGCTCCCAGCAGGGGCTGGTCACGCCACATTGCTCAGGCCTCTGCAACGACCAGCGCCTTTGGCCCAGGCTCCCCTGGGAGCCCACAGGCACCTCGTGGGCAGAGTGCCCGAAGCGGACCCCTGGACTCTGGGTGGCAGCTCTGGGCCAGGTCCTGAGGGGACCTGGGGACATCCTCGGGGGTGGTACCTGCTCTGGAGGTACCCTGCGGTACCCTGGACGTTATGGCTCGGCGATGGGACAGGCAGCTGGCATCCCTAACATGTGACAGGCTCATTCCTCGGTCCGGTCCTTGCTGGTCCCAGGCCCACCCCGCTGACGCCTCTCTCACTGAAACTCTTTCTCTCCTCCAAGGTCCAGCTGAGGTCCAGCCCTCCATAAACTCCATGAAACCTTATCCAGTGGCTGCGACAGCCACTGATTTCCTGGTCTGTGAAGACGCGCCCCTCCTCCTCTGCCTGGAGGAGCTCCTGCCCATCCTCTGAAGCCCAGCCCGCAGCGTGCCCCGGGAAGGCTGTCCCCTCCTAGATGGCAGGCGTGCCTCGCCCGGCCTCCCGGAGGCCTGAACTACAGTGTCGGCCAACTGCATCGGTCTGCATTCAGTCATTAACAACACTTCCTGTGTCTTAGACATTGTGGGAGCAGTAATAATACCTGCTCGTAGTAAGCGCTCAGGCACCTAAGGGGGTGGGGGAGGTGGGCGCCCCCTCGCCAGCAGCCCCGGTTGCCAGCGCCCCCAGAGGCAAGCTCCTGTGGGACCTCCTTGCGCTTCCCGCAGGGAACTCTCCCGTGCCCGTGTGACAGGGCCCGCAGCTTCCCGGCTCTGCTGCGGTCTGCCCCTGCCCCTGCCCTTGCCCCCCCTTCCACAGCCACCTCCCAGGGCCTGGGGTGGGCTCCACCTTCCGAGGGCGCCCAGGGCTGCTCTGAAGACGCCGCCCCAGCTGGTTTCGAGTCCTCCCAGCGCTGATCGGCCGCGTGTAGCCTGGGCTCTGGTGGATCACCTCGTCTTTTCTTGCTGAATGTTGTTATTATGGAAAACTAAATTCATTTTCCACCTTCAAAAGTCAAGAGACAGTCCCCGAAAGATGGAGGCCAGGGCCTGGGGCTCAGAGCTTCCAAAACAAAGCTGGGAATGCAGCTCAAGAGTGGACTTAAATTTAAAGATGGAAACCTGGTTACCCCGGCAGCAAAGCAGGCCTACCAGCGGGCCTTCGGCCAAGGACCTCGCAGACCAGGAGGAGCCCTAGGCACCTGAGACCCAGTGCTGACTTGGAGGCTCAGGCATCCACCCAGCCGGCTGCTGGCAGCTTCCAGGCCGAGGGGGTCTCTGGAGCCAGCCCCGCGCCACGCTTTGCACGTGGGGGCCCAGGGCCCGGTGCTGTGGGTCGGGGGAGCCGGGGCCTGCCTTCTCTGGCCATGCCCCGGCTAGCTTTCCTTGCCTTGTATGCACCCCCGAGCTGCCCCTGCTCCACGGTGGGGGGCAGGGGAGGTTGTTGACGATGTGTGCCTTGGTCTCTCTGCCCCGGGCCTCCTGATCAGGTGGTGCTTATCAGGGTTCCGCTCCTGTCAGATGGGCCTTCCGGAGCCCGTGGGCGCGGGCTAGGGGGCGGCGGAACCCCCGAGGGCCTGGAGGCTGCCTCACATCCCTGGCCTTCGCATGCCCTGCCCCCACCCCGCCCCCCGTGGGCTGCCCCCTTTACCACATCAGGATACAGAACATTGCATGAATTCCGGTCTCAATGGAATTATTTCAGAATTCTGGTCAACCGCAAACTCGGGGTGTTTCACAAACTGTCCATCACTGCTGTGTGGTGGGTAGAGCCGGGCCCAGGGCCGTAACGGATGCAGGAGGCCGGCCACCTTCCGGGGGCGCTCCCGGGCCTGCGGGCAGGTGCCCCTGTGTCTGCCAGGGGCTCAGGCCCGGGCGGGGGGTGCAGGAACGGTGGCTGGGGCCAGGCCCCGGGAGGGGAAGGGTGGATGGGGCGGGGGAGCGGCCAGATTGGGGGTCCACCCCAGCCGTGGTGGGACACGGGCCAGGCCCACGTGTGTCTCCCTTGCCCCCGGGGCCATGGAGACGGGGCTGTAAGGCTCGGCCCCCAGCTCAGCCATCGGGACTCCTTTCGACTCTTGAGGACGGTCTCAGAGGCGCGCCCGGGAAGCGCCTGCCCCGAGTCGGGGGCTTGCTCAGGGCTTGCTCAGGGCTTGCTCAGGGCTCCCAGCTGCAGCAGGAGCGGCTGTTGCGCAGTGTCAGCGACGGTGCCGCCTGTGGCGGCCATGCCTGCAGCCAGGGCTCGGGGAGGCCTTGTGGCAGGGACAGATGTCGGCGGTGGCCACTCGGGTTCACGCCGGCAGTGAGGCCCCACCACGCTCGGGCCACCCCGTCCACCCAGCGACGAGGCCCAGGAGAGGGAATGTCACGTGATGGGCCCCAGGCGGCAGGCCACGGCGCCCCTTCTGCCTCCTGCTCCCCAGGCCCCGTGAGGGGCCTCTAGCCTGGGCCTCACGGGGGACAGGGCCTGCGGGGGCCGCGTGCCCGAGGTTTGGGCAGCGGTCTGCAAGGGCTGCCTTAGGGCCTAGCTGGGCGCTGAGCGTCCACCTTTCCTTTCCACCCGCGCAGGGCGCTGGCCGGAGGGGAAGAGGCAGCCCTCTAGTCAGGGTGGTCCCAGCAGACCCGGGCGGGGCCTTGTGGCCCACTCTCCTTTCTGCCGTCTTTTCTCCCTTCCCCGGCGGATGACCGCTCCCACCCCAGCAGCCCCCACTCTGCGCGCTTTCCTGTGGGCTCAGATCCACGGCCCCCATCTTTCCGCAAACAGCAGAGCGGACACAGCGCACCGTCTGCAGCCTCTGGCCCCTTCCCTTTATTTTGGAGAAAACGTGGATGTCAGTCATATATAGATAGTTTTTTTCCAAAACAAACAACTACAACTTTCCACTGAAGCATAGTTGGTTTACAGCGCTGTGTTAGGGTCAAGTGGACAGGAGAGTGACTCAGCTGTAAATACAGATGTGTCGCTCTTCAGATTCTTTTCCTGTTGTAGCTTATAAGAGATTGAATGTAGTCCTCCTATTTGTTGTCCACTTTATATACGTGTGTCTCTTAACCCCACGCTCCTAATTTATCCCTCTCCCGCCTTTCACCTTTGTAAGCATGTTTTTTTCCGTGTCTGTGGATCTGTTTCTGTTTTGTAAATAAGCACACTTGCATCATATGCTAGATTCCCACGTGTGAGGATAGTGTCTGATGCTTGTCTTTCTCTGACTTGCTTCACTCCGTATGAAAGCCTCTGGGTCTCTGGACACTGAGGCTGCTTCTGTGGCTTCACGCTGTGGACGCTGGGCTGCGTGTGTCTTTTGAATGCGTTCTCCAGATATGTGCCCGGGAGTGGGATTGCCGGACCATAAATAGTTCCATTTGTGGTTTTCCAGGGACCCCCTCACTCCTCTCCACAGTGGCTGCACCGGCTTACATCCCAGCAGCAGCGTAGGTGGGCTCCCTTCCCCCACACCCTCTCCGGCATGTTTGGTTTGGAGGCTTTTTGACGACGGCCACTCTGATGATGGGGTGTGGGGTACCTCACTGTACTTTGGATCCGTGGGCTTTGTCAGCCAGGTCTTTCCTCCTCGGCCATGACCCGCAGCCGCAGCTGAGAGCCGTGGTGTTCCTGGGTGAGCAGCGTTTGGGCCGCCCTGGGCCGGAAGGTGGGCCGCCTGTCCTGGGAGGGCCGCGGATGATGGCACAGCTGCTGTCTGCACCGTGAGGGCGGCGGCGAAGGGCTTCCTGAGAGCTGCGTCTCCACCTTTCGTTAACTCATTCAATGCTGCGGCAGCCTTTCGAGGTCGGTACTATCTCTGTTCCCCTTGGACAGTAAGGGAACCAAGCCAGAGAGGTCCCCGAGCTCCTGGACACACGCAGCTGGGAGTGAAGGGGAGCGCAGCCCGGGCTGTCCAGCTCAGAGACCCGCCCTGCGGACCTTGGGTGGCCTGGAGTCCTTCAGTCACATCAGGCCATGAGGTGGCATCGATTTAGACTGAGTTATCAAACTAATGTAACATTACAGAAAGTTCTCAAGGTCACAGGAATAAAGTGAATGAAAATCTTTGCCTGCTAAACCACATGCCTGCCACCGCCACTGGACGTGATTTTGCCCAGTGGACATTTTCCTGAACATATCTTTCCGTTCCCTCCCTCCCTCCTCTCCTTTTCTTTTTATGGCTTTCCGAGGCTAGATTTCCAGAAATCGGTGACTATGGCAAGGAGGATAAGTTGAAAAATTTGTGAACGGTTCCCGGCAGAGCGTGTGTGAAGCCCAGCCTTAAGCGAGGGGATGCCCATTGGCGGAGGCTGTGTGTGGGAGTCGCCGATCGGAAGCTGGACCTTAGGTCGCTCTTCGGAGGCTGCTGGGAAACGCCGGGCTCCCAGGCGGCCTTATCGCCGTGGTCACCCCCCATCGCGTTATCTGAGGCCTCTCCAGGAAGCGCGGGGCCGGGCAGAGACTTGGCCGAGTCAGCCTTGCCCCAGGGGGACTTCTCGTGAGTCGGAGGCTCCCACAGAGGGCGAGGGCGGCCCACACAGGGTGGCCGTCCCAAGCACACGGGCGGGGCCGGGGGCTGGGCCCGGGGCCTCCGCTGGCTCAGCTGTGCGGGGGGCTGGGCCCCAGGGGCTGCTGACGGGTCCCTGCCACGAGCAGGGCACAGCCCGGGCAACCTGGCGAGGCGGCCCTGGCGAGCAGGGCCGCGAGCGCAGGTGGACGCCACGTGTGCAAAGCGACACCCATGGCCCCTCGGCCGCCTTTCTGGCTTCCAGCTTTCGATGGGGCACAAGAGCCGTGTCCTCGCCGCAGGCAGAGCAGCAGTGCACAGGCCCTGAGGCCTTAGAGGGCATCTCGGCTCCCGGTGCGGGCGTCACGGTGCAGAGCGGCGGGCACTGTGCGCCCGCGGGGCGGCCGACCGGAAGTGCTCTCTCGGAGGACGAAGCCGCCGCCCGAGAGGCCTGTGCCCCACAGGCACCTGCTGGGCGCGTTTCAGGCGGGGCTGTGTCTTCCTGGGCATTTCCTCCTTACACGGAAGGGGCTCCGGGAAATGGTGGCAGGGACGCCCTCAAAAGCTGCAGCATCCTGCTCCTTCGGTTCGGTTTTCTGAAGGAAAGAAAGACGTGAATATTCTCCACGCACCCTGGACACCCTGTTACCAGCTTTCATTGACTGTATCTGTATCTCAGCGTCTCTCCATGGAGACCTTTTTTATTCTCTTCCGTTTAAAATCTGAATGTACTTTAAAAGGTAACACATTTTGGTGACCTGAGACTCAAATGGCATAGACGGGCACACGGTGGGACCCCCTGCTCCCACTGCCTCCCCCGGTTGTAGTCTGTAGACACAGCCAGCGCCTCGGCCCCTAGCGAGTTCTAGTCATGGCTCTCCCACGTATGAGCATATGTGTGCACAGATCTTCTCTTTAAATTGGGATGTAATTGACATGCAATGTTATGTTCATCCCAGGCTTAGGACGTGATGACACCATACACGTGTACCTTGTAAAATGATTGGGCAGGAAGGCTACTTAACACCCATCACTACACATAGTTAACAACATTTCTTGGGACCTTCTTTTTTTAAAATTTTTTTATGATTTTTCGGTTACACCTCACGGCAAGTGAGATCTTAGTTCCCCAACCAAGGACTGAACCCACAGTGAAAGCGCAGAGTGTCAGCCGCTGGGCTGCCAGGGAAGTCCCTCTTGGGAGGACCTTCTTTAAGCTCTACTGTCTCAGCAGCTTTGCAGCGTGCAGCACAGCATTGTTAAATAACTCTAGTCACTGCCTTCTGAGAGAGAGAAGAACTTGCCTGGCACACAGGAGACCCAGGTTCGACCCCAGCATCAGGAAAATCCCCTGAGTCGGAAACGGCAACCCACTTCAGCATTCTTGCTTGGAAAATCCCATGGACAGAGGAGCCTGGCGGGCTTCAGTCCACGGCATTGGAAAGAACTGGACGCAACTTTCAATTTCGTAGTCAGCGTGTCTGTGTTGTGGTCCTAGGGCTCATTTATTTTTATTTCCCTTTAACTGGGCGTTTGTCCCTTTCGACCTCCTTCACCCGCTTTCCCCACCCTCCCACCCCTCACCCCTGGCAGCCCCCAGTCTCTGTTTCCGTGAGTTCAGGGGTCTTTATTTGCTGAAGCGTTTTCGTGTACTCGAGGTGGTACCGTGTTTTCCCTTCTCTCTCTGACTCATCTCACTTAGCACTTTGCCCTCTGGTTCCATCCGTGTTGCTGAAAATGGTGGGATTTCCTTCTCTCTCTCTCTCTCCCCCTTTTTTTTTTTTTTTTGGCTGAATTGTATCTCTCCCCTGCTTCTTATACCAAGGTCCTGCGTCTTGATTTTCTTCTCTGAACCATGTCTCTTGCAGGCCCACTGATAGCGAGTTTCTTCCCCTTCCCAGCTGCATTGCGCTCCATCGTGATGCGGGCACCACCCCTTACATCTCTTGTTTGCACCTGTCTACGCTGACCCCTATGTCTGTATGTGTCCCAGAGGAGATCAGAGCCTTGATGGTGGGGTGCTGGGTGACGGCACCGGGGAAGCGCTGGGGGCACGCGGAGGTCAGGTGCCTGGAGCGCTGGGGTCTCTGCCCCCTTGTCCCGGGGTCGGGGGGCACCAGTGTGCTTCCTGCCCATGACATCTGCAGGTTGGTGACTCAGATGCGCCTAGCGTTTATCTGACTTCCTTTCTGAGCTTCACTTGTTCCAGCTCCTCCTTCTTGCATCCTTCCCCCGCCCCCGGGATCGGCACCCAACCTGAGAGCCCTGAGGACCTCCGGGCGCTAAGAGTCGACAAAGTCGTCCCAGCAGGACTGTCAGAGTTCAGGCCCCTTGCTGGGTCTGCTTCTGGGCCTCTGGGGGCTGAGGACACTTGGCTGAGCTCTCTGCCCTGAGACCTCGTGATGGGGGCTGGGGGCCACCCTGTTCCTCCTGGGGCGGTGCAGTTAGAGCCGCGGTTCTTCTGTGACAGTTGACGGGCGTGTGCGAAATTGGCGACAGCTCAGGCCCGAAGAGACAGCTGGACTCCAGCCCGGAGTTACGCTTACCTCCTCGATTATTTTTGGTGATGTGGGTTTTGAGAAGGGAAATCAAATGCCAACAATTTCATGGGCGTCCCGAAAGCAGCCTGTTCTGTCGAGTCAGGGAATATTTAAGTGAGGGTTCTTCCAGGGGCCCTGGTCCCCGACTCAGACCTCGGGGAATGGTTTGAATTTGGGTTCTGGTTTCCATCCATGGTGCAGGGCATGGAGGAAACGTAGCGGACCCCTGACCCTTGCACTTCGTTATGGGCCCTTTAGGGTCTGACCTGTGGAAACACCGGGGGTGATGGCCTTCCACAAGGCCCCAGTGACAGGAGCTGGTGGGGCACCTGGATGAGGCCCGGAGCAGCTGGAGACGGCCCCTAGTGGCAGCGGGAGGGCGGTGCCTCTAGGCCTGGTCAGCCTGCTCAGGGGTCCAGTCCAGGGCCCTCTCCGAGGTCTGCTCTGGGGTCCTCTCCAGGGTCCAGTCCAGGGTCCTGGCAGAGGAAAGTCCCTGTGGTTCCATCTCCAGGACATCCAAGCCTCGTGGACAAAGGCCTCACATGGACCCTGCGTCCTGCCAGGCCTCCCTGCCCGCCCCCCAGGCTATCCCCAAGGGTTTCCCCATTCCCCACCCTCTGACACCCCCACCCCCACCCCCCGGCCACACACACACATTCAGCCTTTTCCTCCAAGGGGGTCCCATAGATATGGCATGTGGGTGGGTCTCAGCCTCAGACCTTCAATATTTTCCGCGAAAGAGGTTAAAGACCAAGACAATGAGAAGATAAGCTGTAGACGGAGAAAATCTTCGCAAAAGATGCATCTGGTCAAGGACGGCTGTCTAAACTATACAGAGAACTCTCGATGGGAAAGCGAACGACCCGATTGTCCAGACCCAAGAGGCCTGGACAGTCAGCTCTCCAAAGAAGATGGACAGAGGGCAGATAAGCCCACGGAAAGACATGGCACCTCGTGTGTCTTCAGGGAAATGCAAACGGGAACAAAGAGGCCCCACTGCACACCTGTCAGAACCCGGATACGGCCAACACCCCAGGCTGGTGAGCGGGGGGACAGGCGCTCACACCCGCGGCTCGCAGGGAGGCAGCTCTCTGCAGCCACTGCGCAAGCAAGCTTGGCAGAGTCTCACAAAACTGAACTGACTCTCACCATACGATCCAGCCATCATGCTCCCTGGTATGCACCCAGAGGAGCTGCAAGTTTATGTCCCCAAAAACCTTGCTCAGGAAGGTTTATAGCCGCTTTATCTATAATTACGGAAGTCACCTAGATGTCCTTCATCGAGCGAAGGAGTAATGTGCACACGGGGATCATATTCACTAAACCAGAGTGGAGTGTGTTTCAGTTGAGGGACTGACACTTCTTCGGTGAAAGAAGCCAATCGGAGAAGGCTACCCCCTGTGTGGTTTCAACTGTTGTTTCATTCTGGAAAAGGGAAAACTGTGGAGACAGTGGAAAAGATGAGGAGTCAGCGGGGGCAGGGGGTGGGGGGTGGGGGTGGGGGGAGTGGTGAACAGGTGGGGCCCGGAGGAAGGAGGAATCCCGGGAGGTCTGCACTCTGTGTGATGTGGTGGCGAACACGTGTCCCTGTGCGTTTGTTATTTATTGATATCCCAGGATCTGCATCACCAAGAGGGAGCCCTCCTGGAACCTGTGGACTCCGGGTGCCTACGTGTGTCCTTGTGGGTTCATCACTTGTAACAAAGCCTCCTCATTCGGGGTGGGGGACGCTGATCATGGCGGGGGTGGGTGGCTGTGTGTGTGGCAGGGGAAGGAATGTGTGGAAACGAGTACATACCACTCGTTTTTGCTGTGAATCTCAAACTGCTTGAAATATAGGGTGGTTTAAAAATTAAAAACAGGAAAAAAAAACCCACAAGATTGAACACAACGGCAGGAGCCCCGACAAGGCTGCAAAGAGATGGTGCTCCTCCCTGGGGCGTGACTTTGTGCCTCTCAGCAGCCCCCTCTCCCCTAGAGCCTCTTCAGGTTAAGACACGCCTGCGCGCGTACACCTCGGCACTCAGCCTCTCCAGGCTGACACACCTGTGCGCGTACACCTCGGCACTCGGCCTCTCCGGGCTAATATACGCCTGCGCGCGTACACCTCGGCACTCGGCCTCTCCGGGCTGACACGCCTGCGCGCGTACATCTCATAGCTTCCTGGAGAATCCCCCAGGTAGCGTATTTTAGTTGGTCTCCCAACAGCTCTAGCTCTGTTACCCTAAAGCACGCGAACGAGGTGGCCCCTGCTCAGTCCCTCTCACAGCCCGGTGTGTCGCTGTGTCCGGCCCTTGGGCCCTTCTCCCCCCCCCCACCTCCCCGCGGCCAGCCGGCCTGCCCCTGAAACGCCAGCCTGGCACCGAGTTTGTCCTCTTGGGGGCAGCCACCGCTCAGGCAAGAGCCGGCCCAGCCCTGGCGCAGCTGCCGTGGGCCCTCTCCTCTTCGTCCAGGGCAGGCCTGGTGCCCTTTGAAGGACAGTGGCTTGGGACCAGCCTTCCCCCAAGAGGAGACTCCGGCGTGACTCCCATTTCAGCTTGGGTCTCCCCTGCCTCTCCAGGGGCTGTCCGGGGGCGCCCGGGCCTGGCCTTGGGGACCCGGCCTTCAGGCCCGGTCCCCTGAGTAGGGCGGCGGTGGACGCGTAGCGGCGGCCACTGTTTGCGAGACCCTCTGCTCTGCTGCAGGACATGGAGCATACAGAGCGGGGTATTTGCTTCGAGGCTGGGCTGGCTGGACGGGTCGCACCCGAGCCCCACGGCCAGGGGCAGTCAGAAGGCAGGCGGTTGGCCGGGCAGTCCTCAAGCAGGAGGAAGGGCAGGTGGGGGTGGGGGCCCGGGGGTGTGTGGCAGGAGGGGCGCCGCCTGGCCCGGACCCCCGTCCCCGCGCCGGCAGGACAGAGCTGCCGCCGGTCATCTGGCCTCCCGGGGCTGCAGGCTCATCCCTCCGTCGTGCTGGTATTTTTCATCCTTTCTCACTCTCATTTTTTTTAAAATAAAAATAACTATGAAGGGTCCAAGACACCTTTCTTTCTCGACATCCCAGCCCTGAGGTCCCAGCAGCACGTCGGTGGCAAAGAATGTCCCCTGTCACTGCGGCCGCTCGCCTTTATTTGAAGTGTCTGGCTGAGCTATCTCCCCGTGACATGCTTCTTTCAGAGCAAATTATTCATGGGGCCTGGCCCCCGCTGCCCTGCACCCACCCCCACCAGCCGCTCGGTTTTCCCGCAGGTGTGAAGACAGGCCCGGCCTTTGTGCCGAGGACGCCGCCCCCCCATGCTCCCCCTGGAGCCAGTCCAGGCCTGTCAAGGCTCCTGCGCTGCGGGCTGCCAGGCATGCGGGGCTGACGGCTCCTGTCATCCCGGGAGGGCTGCACGGGGGACCCCCCGCCTGCCCCAGGCTCCCCTCCACCAGGGGCAGCCCCATCACTCGGGGGCAGCGGGCACGTGTTGGTGCGGCCACCTCTCCTCAAGTGGGGGGAGGCGGCCGGGCAGGGTCCGGGGACCGTCCGGGGCCCCAGTCGGGGTGTGGAGCCTCTAGTGAGAAGAGCTGGTGGTTGAGCGCAGAGCTGAGGCGGGGCAGGGGGGCCAGTCCCAGCCGAGCCAGCTGGCGGTCAGGGCGGGCTCCCAGCGGCGGTCCCAGGCCATCCCGGCACCGGGAAAATGGCCCCGGAGACAGGTCAGTGTCCTCAGCCTCCTCTGGACCCCTGAGCACTCCCCCCCGCCTCTTGGGGAACATGGGGTCACTTTGACCTGGCAAGGCCGCAGCGGGCACACGGGCACAGGCTGGCCTCCCTCTGCTGCCCTGTCCCTTGGAGGGAGCTGCTGCGGGTGGGCGGGCGCAGAGAGAACGGGGGGCCGCCGTGAGCACTGGAGGCTGTGTCCTTGTCACTAGTCCGGGGCACTGGCCTGCTCTGACCTGCCGGGTGTTTGGTGCCACTCACTGAGGCAGCAGCGCGTGGGGGTCCACACGGAGGTCAGGCAGCTGCTCCAAGGTTGCCGCAGGCTCTCCTCGCACCCCCGGCCCCCTGCTTACCTGCAGCCCGAGCTGCCCCTCGGAGTGCCCCTCAGGGTGCCTTGCCCGGACCCTGGAGGAATCTGAGTTTGCAGGAGAGCCCTGAGGCCTGGGACAGACTTGTGGTTGAACCCAGTGCTTCTCTTTACCACCTGGGTGGTGGCCTCTCTGAGCCTCGGTTCTTTGCCAAACGGACCTGCACTAGGGTTCCCGGGTGGGGCGCATGCAAGCCACGACCTGTGTAGATGACCTGTGGGTGACCGGCCGGCTCAGGGCCGGGGCGTGTGCCTAGTAGGGGCCTTTCTGAGCCCGCGTCTGTGGACCCAGAGCTGAAGGGAGCCTATTCGGCACGTGTCATCCAGGGCCTCCGTCCCCGGGAAATGGCACGTCGGGTGGAGGAAAGGCTCCCTGGGCTCCTCTCCAGGCCAACCTGGAGGCTCAGTGAGGTGCAGAGGGGCCTGAGAGTGCTCCCCGCTGCGCCTGGCTCAGGTGCGGCTCCCCGCAGGAGGGATGACGCAGGCCCTAATGTTTGGGAGTCCTTGCTTATTACGGGGCCAGAATGCTGTGCCGTCAGGCCCGCGAGCTCCCAGTCCCCGCCGCAGCCTGCAGGGTCTGGGGGGGCCCATGGGCCTGGGTCCGGAAGCAGGCTTCTGGGAGGGAAAACAGATGCTGGCATGCGGCCCCCAGGGTCCCGCTGTCAAGGCAGCCACCAGAGCGGCCGGGGCCGCAGGCCGCAGGAAGCCACTCCCAGCACACACACCTGCGCCCTGGCGAGTGCCTGGCGTTCGTTGTTCTCTGCCCAGAGCCAAACAGGGCGGCCCTTTCTCTCAGGAGCCTCCAGGTTGGCCTGGAGCGGAGCCTAGGGAGCCTTCCCTCCACCCGACGTGCCATTTCCCGGGGACGGAGGCCCTGGATGACACGTGCCGAATAGGCTCCCTTCAGCTCTGGGTCCACAGACGCGGGCTCAGAAAGGCCCCCTACTAGGCACACGCCCGGCCCTGAGCCGGCCGGTCACCCACAGGTCATCTACACAGGGAGGTCGTGGCTTGCATGCGCCCCACCCGGGCACCCCAGTGCAGGCAGGCACCCAGGTGACAGGCCAGTTCAGGCACTGGCACTTAAAGATGGGTACAGGCTACCATCACCCCCAAGAAAGGGACTTCCAACCCCAGAGGGAGTCCTTGCTCAAGCAAGACTCAGACCGGCATCGTTTTCTTAGGCCAAGTGAGGTCGGGTCAAGGCCGGCTCCCTTAAGTGAAAGCTGTGCAGTTTCCGTGAGAGTGGAGCCGTGCCAGGCCCCTCCTGTAAGCTCCAGGCGGACGAGCGGCCTGCAGTTAGCTTTGGGGGTACGGCTGTGTGCTCCCACACCCACCACGACGCTAACAGCCATTCTGCTCAGGTAGACGCTGGGTACAGGATCACTGCATCTCTTCCAGAAAAACAGCGCGTACTCTCTTAGAGAAGGGGAGGAAGCGGGCCACCATCTGGAGGGCCTGGGAGGTCCGTTCCAAAAGACTTGGGCAGGAATACAGGCCCAAGGGCTGCTTCCATTCTTCCTGCAGGAAATCTGAACTGCCCAGGAGGCTGCCCGGAGCCGCAGGACAAAGCGCTGGGTGGACAGGCCTCCTCAGCCGGGCTGGCCCTGTGGCCACTGGCTCCAGGGTGCGCCTGGCTGGAGGACTGCCCTGGGCCTGGGGCTGCGGGAGAGCGGGGGAACGTGCTCCCAGGCCAGGACGCAGGCCTTCCAGTCCCTCCTCCCGGGGTGGCGACCCCACCGCCGGCTCCTCCCCCTCTCAGCCCGGGGGCGGCGCATGGGGGTGGTGGTGTCCCAGGCTCAGGGCCACCCCTTCCCGTGCCCCGCCCCTTCGGGAAGAGCTGCGGTGAACTTCTGTGTGTCTCTCTCTCTTTTCTCCGATTGGCCGTCGGAATCAAAGAGCCCTCTGGTGACTCAGGCGTTTCCCATTGCCCTATTGAGCATCCTCTACCCTCAGCACCGAGAGTGTTTCACGTCCTATTTGGAACTGATAGGAAACCCTTTCATTGTTTCACTACATGGATATTAGCGCTGATGAAGGAAGCGCTCCATCAGATAATCGGCGGCTGCAGGGAGCTGCTTTCCAGCGTCCGGGCCCCTGCCTCATCGTGTCCCTGGGCCCCGCACCCCTAACTCCAGCCCCCACCCCAGGCAGCCCCAGCAGGAAGGGCCCTGCCAGCTGAGACACGCGGGGTCCCACCCCCCAACGCCAGGTGAAGTGGGGCCTCGTGTCCCCCATTAGAGAGGGGTGAGGGTCCCCCGTGGTCCCCCGTGCCCACGGGCTGGGACCGCTCGGCCCCCCACAGACGCTTCCTGCTCTCACCCACCACCCGTGCCAGGCTCCCGCTGTGCTCCTCCGAGGTGTGCCCCCCCACCCCCCAGTGAGACCCCTCCCAGCAGCCGCCCTTTGATCTACTTTCACTTTCTGTGCTGAACGAAGGGGTCCTAACAAGTTGTTGGAAGAACATTTGCCTGACCACAACTTTCTAGCTGGGTGTGTTGTGTGGCAGTTAGATCTCTGCAGACGCTGTGACTGAAGCTTGACCCTCCCCGAACTGTCCACCCTGACCCCTCCCCACCCCCCCACCGTCTCTGCTGCCCCCCGGGTTGAGGGCCCGACCTCACAGATGCTCAGTAAAAACGTGGGTGTATTAATGCTTGTCACCTTCCTCCCCCAGTTAGAGATGAGTCTCTCAGACTCAGAGAGGGTCAGCGATTTCCCCAAAACACACAGCAGGACCTGAGCCTCTTCCTGGGAGAGGCTGCATCAGGGGAGAGACTCACCAGAACCGGGGCAGGAGAGGAGACGGTCTCTCCCAAGTCCGCCTTGGTCTCTGAAAAGGCCCGCTCCTTGACAACCTCCGCTCCGTTTCTCAGAGCCGCAGTGTGAGCCGCGTCCCGGACCCTGGTGGAAGGTGCTTCCCCGCCAGGAAACAGGCGCACACGGGACGGAGCCGTGAGAGCAGCGGGAGGCGCTGCTCCGCTGGCCTCCTTGCTGTCCCTGGAGTCCCAACCTCAGTATCAGTGGTGGGGTGCGTGTGTGTGTGTGTGTGTGCGCGCGGTCGCGCGCCCCAGCATCATCGCAGCCCTCAAAATTAGCTCTGCACACGCAGGCGCATCTGTGCGCGGAGCAGATGTGGGACCCTGAGGTCAGGGAGGCTGATGCCCCACAGACCTGGCACCCTCACACCAGGGTTCGCAGGCGCCCGGACCCCCAGCAGCCTGGGGGCCGGGGAGGCTTGGGCAGCGGGTGACGGATGGTGGCTGCATCTGCACGCGGGACCCTCGATGTGGTGGGGAGGCCACTCAGGGCCACAGCAGCAGGATGGGGGCCCACGGCACGGCCTGCAGGGGGCCAGCCGTCCAGCACTGTTCAGGCCCGTGCCACGCCCTCCACGTGTGGGCAGCGTTCGGGCGTGTTCCTTGGGCTCTCGCTGGTGGAGGGCTGGCTCTGGACGGATTCTCGGTGTGGCCGTTTGGCCACGCTGGTCCGGGCCGGCGCGTCCCCTGGCGGCCATGGTGAAGATGGACGGACACCCGTGCTCCCTGCAGTGGGCGATGGGTGTGGCCCGAGCCCCCAGCCCTGGTCTCTGTCACCATCAGGCCCTGGGGTCCCACGGGCAGGGTGGCCGCCTGGCTCAGGGCCTCCTCGGGCACCCGTGGCCATCTATAACTTGTTTATGTGGGAAAGCGGTTCCACCATCCAAACAACAGCCTCACGAAGGAATTTCAGGAACACAATTAGTTCATAAATTGAGGGCTTCCTGTCTTTGTTGGGCTGGGGGTTGGGCACAGCCGCTGTCTCCATCCCCCGAGCGGCACGGCTGGTTCAGGGGCCTGGAGCCCGCCGGCGGCGCCGCAGCCCGCCCGGAGCACTGTCGCTGCCCTCTTATTGCTGTTCTGGCGGTTTCGCGCGGAGGCCGATCTGTGTGGGTTGGGCCGCAGAGCTGGGCCCAGGGCGCTGCAGGGCGACTCTCTCCTGCAGTAAAGGCTCGCTGGTCCGTCAAGGTTTAGCCCCCCAGCGAAGCCCCGTCCCTCGGCGTGTCCAAGCAGAGGCTGCTGAGGAGTCAGACGCGGGGCAGCTGGACTCACGGACGCGGCGGGCCCGAGGCCGCGTGGACGGGGCGGGAGGCAGGCAGCCCTGCCTCAGTGGCTGCAGCTTTGGGCCGGAGCTCAGGCTCTCAGAGTGGCCCCTTCTTCCTTCTGTAACATGAAGGGTCACTGGAGAGTTCCCAGCGGCAATGCCAACCCCAGGCTCCTCTGGCTGTTAGGGGCGGGCACTAGAAATGGTGTTTGTGTTGGTGGGTCAGTCGGCGGCGTCCAGAAGAGAACTTGAGACAGGCTGAATGGAGGCAGGTGGCTAAAATGTTGACCAAGACTTTTCTCGAGACCCTAGAGTGTCGACTGCAAGTAAACCCCGGTGAGCGCTGAGGACGGGGCAGACAGGCTGAGCCGGGCGTGGGCGCTGGCCTGAGTCTCTCTTCTCCAGGTCAGTCTTCTGCATCAGCCCTTCCCTGGCGTTTTGAGGCAGGGGTTGGCCGTCAACCCCCCTGCGGTGATGCTGTCCTAACCAACGGCTTGATTTTGGACCTCTGCTTCCGCCTGGGTAGGACACGCCGCTACCGAGCGTCAGTGCTGTTTCTGTCTTGCCTGCAGCGCGGGGTGGAACGGTTCCTGAGGTTTGCAGGCGTTCAGCACAGCGGCTCAGCAACCTGTGTGCGCTCGGAAACAGAAGTCTGCGTCCAGCGTTTCGGCTGCTGGCTGCCAACTCCGCTCTTACCGCTGAGGGTCCCTACTGATGGCCCTCGCCCCTCAGACTCTCATCAGTGGAAGGGAACGCTCCGCGATGTGAAATAAGGCACTCCTTCTCCGGGGGGGACCGGAAGCCATGACTTTTTCCTTTGAAAACTCCAGCAAGAGTTTTGCTGCTTTGTAAAGATGACTGAGTGACAGGTAGCCCCCTTCCCATCGAGGACACTTGGGAAAGCTGGACGACACCATAGCAGAGAGAAGTGCCAGCCTGAAGGCACTGGAGCGCTAACAGCGGAAAACTACTGGGCCAGGCGCCTAGTGTGAAGTCGAAACTCCGGAAGCGTGAGATCAGCGCTTGGGGTCACCCTTTCCTTGCCGCTTTCGGAGCAGGGCCCGGCGGGGCGTGCGGGCTGAGGTGGCGCAGGGCTGCTGCAGCTGGTGGGGGCCTGAAGCCGCACCCCCACCCCACCGCCCGGACCGAGGGCTGAACGCCAGCAGACCCGCATCGCTGGCAGGAGCGGCTGCTCCGTCTCCTGTGAGCTCAGCTCCCAAGACCAGATTTAGGGCTTAGGGTCTTTTTGGACGTATTTAATACGTGTGAAGATATTTAATACGTGTAAAGACATTTAATACACTTAAATATCTCTCTGAAGGAACATTGCTGCATTTGAGGCCTCAAATTATCTGTACCAACAACGTTTAAAATTTTAACAGCAAGCACCCAGTGAAAGGAACCAGGCCAGACGGAGACAAAGCCATGGAATGGGAACCAAGAGAAGCAACAGACGAGGAGAAACAGCCGGAACCGCGGACGGAGCGCGCAGGCGAGGGAAACAGCTGGAACCGAGGACGGAGCGCGCAGGCGAGGAGAAACAGCTGGAACCTCGGAAACAAGGACGGAGCGTGCAGGCGAGGAGAAACGGCTGGAACCGCGGACAGAGCGCGCAGGCGAGGGGAAAAGCAGGAACCGAGGACGGAGCGCGCAGGCGAGGGGAAACAGCTGGAACCTCGGAACCAAGGACGGAGCGTGCAGGCGAGGGGAAAAAGCAGGAACCGAGGACGGAGCGCGCAGGCGAGGAGAAACAGCTGGAACCGCGGACAGAGCGCGCAGGCGAGGGAAACAGCCAGAACCTCGGAACCAAGGACGGAGCGCGCAGGCGAGGAGAAATAGCAGGAACCGCGGATAGAGCGCGCAGGCGAGGAAACAGCCGGAACCTCGGAACCAAGGACGGAGCGCGCAGGCGAGGAGAAATAGCAGGAACCGCGGATAGAGCGCGCAGGCGGAGGGAAACAGCCGGAACCGTGGACAGAGCACGCAGGCGAGGGGAAACAGCCAGAACCTCGGAACCAAAGACGGAGCGCACAGGCGAGGAGAAACAGCTGGAACCTCGGAACCAAGGACGGAGCGTGCAGGCGAGGAGAAACGGCTGGAACCGCGGACAGAGCGCGCAGGCGAGGGAAACAGCCAGAACCTCGGAACCAAGGACGGAGCGTGCAGGCGAGGGGAAAAAGCAGGAACCGAGGACGGAGCGCGCAGGCGAGGAGAAACAGCTGGAACCGCGGACAGAGCGCGCAGGCGAGGGGAACAGCCGGAACCTCGGAACCAAGGACGGAGCGTGCAGGCGAGGGAAACAGCCGGAACCTCGGAACCAAGGACAGAGCGCGCAGGCGAGGAGAAACAGCTGGAACCTCGGAACCAAGGACGGAGCACGCAGGCGAGGAGAAATAGCAGGAACCGCGGATAGAGCGCGCAGGAGAGGAGAAATAGCAGGAACCGCGGATAGAGCGCGCAGGCGAGGGAAACAGCCGGAACCGTGGACAGAGCACGCAGGCAAGGGGAAACAGCCAGAACCTCGGAACCAAGGACGGAGCGCGCAGGCGAGGAGAAACAGCCAGAACCTCGGAACCAAGGACGGAGCACGCAGGCGAGGGAAACAGCCGGAACCTCGGAACCAAGGACGGAGCGTGCAGGCGAGGGAAAAGCAGGAACCGAGGACGGAGCGCGCAGGCGAGGGAAACAGCCGGAACTGCGGACAGAGCACGCAGGCGAGGGGAAACAGCCAGAAAGAACCTCGGAACCAAAGACGGAGCGCGCAGGCTAGGAGAAACAGCTGGAACCTCGGAACCAAGGACGGAGCGCGCAGGCGAGGAGAAACAGCCAGAACCTCGGAACCAAGGACAGAGCGCGCAGGCGAGGAGAAACAGCCAGAACCTCGGAACCAAGGACAGAGCGCGCAGGCGAGGAGAAACAGCCGGAACCTCGGAACCAAGGATGGAGCGCGCAGGCGAGGAGAGGAGACACAGCCGGAACCTCGGAACCAAGGACGGAGCACGCAGGCGAGGAAACAGCCGGAACCTCGGAACCAAGGACGGAGCGCGCAGGCGAGGGGAAACAGCCAGAACCTCGGAACCAAGGACGGAGCGCGCAGGCGAGGAAACAGCCGGAACCGCGGACAGAGCGCGCAGGCGAGGGAAACAGCCGGAACCTCGGAACCAAGGACGGAGCGCGCAGGCGAGGGGAAACAGCCGGAACCGCAGAAAGAGCGCTCAGGCGAGGGGAAACAGCCGAACCGCGGACAGAGCGCGCAGGCGAGGGAAACAGCCGGAACCTCGGAACCAAGGACGGAGCGCGCAGGCGAGGAGAAACAGCTGGAACCCGAGGAAAGAGCGCCGAGCAAGCAGGAGCAGCCCAGGCAGGATGGGAGAGACCCAAATACCAGGACTGCAGAACCTGACCTGATGGATACACGGCTACTCGAGAAAACACTCTTTTCCAAGCACATGTTGGAAGTTTACCAAAAATGTGCTCACAGTAGGAAGCAAGTCTGAGAAAGTTTCAGAGAGCTGGAGTATGACAGGGCGAGTTCTCTGACCACAATGTATTGAAGGTAGAAATGTTAAAATCTCTAAAAATAGCTATCTATTTTTTAAAAGATGAAACGGTATGCATTTGTTACATAGACACTAACATAATTGAAATGTTATTAATGCTCACAGTAGACAAGCTCTGAGGTTTGCACTAATAAAACAGTGTACCCTGAAACAATCTGAAGAGTATGAAGATGCGTTTGAGTGTGACACTTTAAATCTGACTAAAGTTTCCAGATGTTAACTATGCACAAGATTTGAGGAGAAATTCCATCAAAAAGAAGCTGAAGAAAAATGTGGACGCAGGTAGAAATGAGTCAGCCTGGGATCAAACCGTGGTTTCTTTGAATACTTTGTCTTTTGGCCTCTCAATTTAAGAAAATTAAGTGACTTTTGCTTTAAAAATTAAGTGAAACAGCATCAACAATAAAACCAAACCCCAAACCATAAGGGCCAAAGGAAAAACACACTAGGGCCATAAAAAATATACTTTGAGAGAATGGTATATAAAATACCAAACACAAAGCCATGTGGAGTGCAATTACAGTCATATTTAGAGGGAAAATTATAGCCTTAATACATATATTAGAAAAAAGACGGAAAGCAAGCGAGCCAAGTGGCCCTTTCTCTTCCTCCCTCTGGTTTTTAGAGTTGCATTGGGAGAACGTGATGTCACAAGCGGGGTCTGGGGTCATGCTGGCTTTGCAGCTCTCCTGAACAATGGCTAACAATTCTGCGTGACAAAACGTGACACATGTCTCCGCAGAAGTCCTCACCCAGGTTGATGCGTCAACAGCATTTAATATGAGAGTCACTCTTCCGCTCTTCTGACTCCCTCGGGACTCTTTCTTCACTTGGTTTCCAGGCAGTGCTGAGCAGGAGCCAGTTCATATCAGCTTGCAAGAGCTGACTGTGCGCCAGCAACCTGCTCAGTGGGCCACAGTGATACTCGGAACGAACCACGGTGGGGGCGCTTCACCGTCGAAACTGGAAGACTGCAAGTCGGCGCATCTTTCTACGGACAGATCACCCCGTCCATCTGCCATCGTCTGTCATCTGCTGGTCTACTGTCTGTCATCTATTTATCATCCATCTATAGTGTATTATCGATCTATTATCATCTGTCTGTTGTTGTCCAGTCACTAAGTCATGTCCGAGTCTGCAACGCCAGGCCTCCCTGTCCTTCACTGTCTCCCAGAGTTTGCCCAAACTCATGTCCATCGAGTCGGTGGTGCCATCCAACCATCTCATCCTGTGTCCCCTTCTCCTCCCACCTTCAATCTTTCCCAGCATCAGGGTCTTTTCTAATGAGTCGGCTCTGCATCAGGTGGGCAAAGTACTGGAGCTTCAGCTTCAACATCAGTCCTTCCAGTGAATATTCAGGACTGATCTCCTTTAGGATTGACTGGTTTGGTCTCCTTACTTTCCAAGGGACTCTCAAGCTCTTCTCCAGCACCGCAGTTCAGAAGCATCCGTTCTTTGCCTCTTAGCCGTCTTTATGGTCCAACCCTCATATCCGTGCATGACTACTGGGAAAACCAGTCTAGACTCTAGGGACCTTTGTCCACAAAATGATGCTTCTGCTTTTTAGTATGCTGTCTAGGCTTGTCATCATCCTTCTCTCTACCATCTGTTGTCTGTCTGTCTGCCTCTCTGTCTACCACCTGCCGTCAGTGGGTAGGCTCACCAGCTCTGGAACCCTACTCTCTTCTCACCTTTTCTGGCTGATCGGAATCAGTCCTCCTCACGTGGGAATGCTGAGCCTCAGACTCAGTCCCCAGGCCTCTCCTCCGTCCCCTTCCTGCCTCGGAGATCTCACTCGTTCTCGTCTCTTTACACACCACGTGAACACTGACAACTTCCCTCTGAGTGATCTCCAGCCCTGATCTCACCCCAGCTCCAGACTCGTGGACCCCTCTGTGGACTCCATGCCTGGGGACAGGCTGGACTTGCAGGGCCCGGCAGACATCCCAGGCGGCACGGGTGACGATGTCCTTGCCCAAGGCGGGGGGGATGGAGCTGCCACCAGCCTGCAAGGGAGGAGCGGGGTGGAAGGCAGAGGAGAGGCAGCTGCCACGTGGAGCCTTATGGTGCCCTTTGGGGCTGACGTCGCAGGATGTAGCTCTGCAGATGTGGGACAGGTGCCTCAAGGCGGGGAGAGGCTTAGGTGTGTGAGGCAGGCATGTTTGTCTAAAGGTCTCAGTGTAAGATTTAAAAAGTGACGGTGACATAGAAGCTTTCTTTTAAAATACCATTTTCCCCCTTTTTGGCTGTGCCACGTGGCTCGTGAGATCATAGCTCCCCAACCAGAGAGCAGAGCTGCACCCCCTGCAGTGGAGGGCAGAGTCTTCACCACTGGACTGTCAGGGAGCTCCTGACACAGCATTATTTTTAACAGCCGCAAAGTACAAGCTACCCAAACGCCCATCAGTAAGTGAACAAAAGCATTATGGTGGCTGAGACCTTGCCTTCCAACGCCAGGGCTGCGTGTTTGATCCCTGGTCAGTGAGCTGGGCTCCAGTATATGCCTCACGGCCAAGAAAACCAAAACAGAATACAGAAACAACATTGCAACAAATTCAACAAAAGGCCTCAAAAAAAAGGGAAGTACTCCACATCAAAACCAATCTTTAAAAACAAAAGGCCACCCACAGACACACACGCATTATGGTGCATCACAAAATGAAACAGTACAGAGCGTGAATCTATTGGCTGGAGTTACAGCAGTCGTCTTGTGGCCATCAGGAGAGAGAAACGCTTTATTAGCCCAAGCACGGCCCAGCCACTGAACACTTGGTTTCCCATTATGTGGAAAGAACACATCCCTGTCTGCTTAAGTCGCTGAGATATTTTTTGTGTCAGAACACAGTCCAGGCGGTACCCCAGGCTGTCATCGGCTTAGCCCCCATCATGGTCTTCCTGAAACAAGCGCGACTGTGCCCCCCTTTGGCTGGGGATGCCCACCTGGGAGATGGCACTTTCTTCTACCAGACGAGCAAGGATGAAGAAGATGGAGAGGGTTCCACGTCTGTGGAGAGGTGCACAGACAGGGCTGCACGTTTGCCGCTGGTGGACCATTCGCGGGCGCCACGCCTGGGAGAAAGATGGGCAGTGGCTTTCCCAAGTAAAATGCTCGCCAGCCTCTCGCCAGCACCCCGCAGGGCGGACAGAGCCCAGCTCCCCACACCCGGCCCAGCCACGGCTGCAGCCCTGGGGCTGGGGAGGCCGGGCCCGCGGGTGGTGGGGCTGGTCAGCTGAGGCCAGGGCCGCCGTGGCTGCTGCCGTGCTTCCACCCAGCTGGACGGGCTGCCTGACGGTGGTGGAGCTCAGGGCCACCTCGCCCGCCCGCCGCGCCCGGGGCAGGAAGCATTCCCAGAGCACCTGTTTCCTGAGGACCCTACCGGGGGCCCCCGGGCACCGTCTGGGCGCTGCCCCACACGCTGTTTGCATCAGGAGTTTAGAAAAACAATTCGGCGTGGCGTGGACTAATCACTCTAATATTTTCAGGCGCATCCCAAAGTCTCAGCCCTGCCCCCCCTTTCCTTGCCAGCCCTTCTCCGGGAGTCCCTGGGCACACACAGCACACTCACACACCCACTCACCCCAATTTCATATACACAACCACTCACACTACCCACCTACACATCCGCTCACTCACATGCACACGCACTCGAACTTCATATACACACTCACACTACCCACCTACACATCTGCTCACAGCACACTCACACACACCCCCAACTGCATATACACACTCACACACTATCCAACTACACATCTGCTCACACACATGCACACACACACACACACACACCCCAACTGCATATACACAATCACACAGTACCCACCTACACATCCAGTCAAACACATGCACACACAGTGCACTCACGTGCAATGCACTCGTAGTTTACACACACACACACACACAGACGCCTCCCCCCTTGCAGAGTTTTGGAAAACGACTTCTTCTTGAGAGGGGACCCTTAGAGGTGGCAGGGGTGGTCAGCGGAGGGCGCTGGTCCTCGGGACCTGGTGTGCGGAGTGGGTTAGGAGCCAGGCCCTGAGAGACGCTGGGTTGAACCCCAATTCTGCAGCCACCCCCTCTGGCCAAGCTGTCCACCTGTCCAGGCCTCGGGGCCGCCTCTGGTAAGCGGAGCAGCAGCCGCTGGCCCCTCTGTGCAGGCCGCGTGTGGAGGGTAGTGCCTGGAACAAAGCGCCGTGTGTGTTTTGTTTAAAAACATTCCCACAAATCAAAGTAACATCAAAACTCGTGCTGAAATCTGGATTTTCCTGCAGACTTTTCTGATTGCATAATTCTGAACCAGTCCCTGAAGCCGAATGTTTGTCCCCTCATGGGGCCTGAGGCCGTCCATGCTGCAGCGGACGCCGAAGGACCACAGAGAGGTTCGGCTGTTTTTCTGACGTCGCCCAGCGCTCCGGAGACAGGCAGGCCTGCCAGGTTTGGGCCGTGCCCAGCAGGTTGGTGTGGGGGGACGGTCACGGCCAGGACGGGTGGAAGACTTCGTGAGGACTTTGCTGCAGGTAGCGGGGCCCTTGCGGAGCCCACGGGCGCAGCTACACACCTGTCCGGCCGGGGCCCAGGCTCCAGGGGCCCAGGAGTGGTGGAGGTGCCTGGGTGTGTATGGGGGGAGTGTGCCTGGTGGTGGGCAGGCGGGCACCGAGGGGCAGTGCCCAGCCCCCCACCAGTGGAGGGCTTCCTGGGCAGAGCTTGGCCGCCTGGGCCTCAGGGCCCTAACAGGGGCTGCTGTCTGAGAACAGAGCGTCCTGCAGGACTTCCGGCGCGTCCTGGAGCCTGGCGCCCGGCCCGCACGCCCGCCCGCCCCCACCGCCTCCCCCGCCTCGCAGGCCAGTTCCCAGCTGGGGGCGTGGAGGTTGCCATCAGCACGCAAGATGGGGCACCTGGGCTGGCCCGGGGCTTCCACAGCTGCTCCGATGTGCGTTCACCTCTTCCCTTCCGGCCTCAGAAGTGCTGGCCTCGGACTGGGCGAGGGCGGGGGAGGGGAGCTTCCTGGCCTGGCGGACCGAGACTCCCAGACTGTTGCAGCCAGAAGGTTTCCTTCCTGAAAAAGCACAGCAGCCCCTGCTTTCCGTCCTTCTTGCTTCTCTCCAGAGAGAGCTGCCCCCGCCCCCCGCTTGGCCCCCAGCTGCGGACCTAGCCCCCTGGACGACTGGCCTGTGGCATGGGGGGTGAGGGGCGTTCGCAGTAGCCCACGGGCTAGCATGTGGTCCCGGGGGCAGCAGGACCCGGCCTCTCGCCGGCAGGCAGCCACCACCTGCAGTTTCTCCGGGGCCACTGCCACAGCCAGGCAGGTGCCGTGAATGCAAACAGCCCGCGTGGTGACTCAGAGCCCAGAGCTTCTTACACCGCCTGGCCCGGGGTTCTCAGCAGCCGGTGCCAATCTCTCTCCCTCCCTCCCTCCCCTCACCAGTCCGTCCATCAGCAAATCCTGCCAGCTTATCTTCCCCAAAAGAGGCTTTGTTTGGGGAAAGCCTTCCCTCCCCGCCCCTCCCCTCTGACAGCTCCTGCCCAGGCCGCAGTGGCCCCTCTTGCTCCTCACACCCACAGCAATGGATTCAGAGGTGGACATGACCCAAAGTCAACCAGACAGCCCGGTTTCCTGATGAAAGGGCTGGAGCCGCAGCAGCCACCTCTCCACCGGGAGGAGAGTGTTGCCATCACAGGAGGTGGAGCCAGCGGGAAAGTGGGGGAGAAGGCCCCTGAGCGGGATGGCAGGGGCAGCATCTGCTGGATCTGATCGGCCCGCTTGGATCGCAGGCAGCAGAAAACAGCGTCCCCTGAACGTTTCTGCTGGCAGCCTCACTCCCAGGGGCTCAGACACCAGCGGAGCCAGGCTTCCCCCATCCCCGACGGGTCCTCTCCATGCAGCTCTCGGCAGGGGGACAGAGGGCCCGCCCCCCCCCTGCAGCCCGGGCCCTGTTCTCCCAGTTTCACAGCCTCACCCAGAGCTGCCCTCCTGGGTCCTCGTCTCGCCTGCATGGACCCCCTGGGTTGACTGCTGTGTGGGAAGGGGTCTGCAGGCTGGGGCTCCAGAGGCCTTCACTGACCGTGGGCCACAGGGACAAATGGACGCGGGGCTGAGCCCCAGGCCTTGCCTGGGTGGGTGTGTGGGCCCTGGGCCAGGGAGGCGAGAGGCCCGGGTCACACTGGGCTGCGGGCAGGATGGACCGTCGCGCTGCTGTTGTGATGCGCTCTGAGCGGCGTCCCTTTGGTGTTCGGAGGAAGAAGTTGGCTTGTGTGTGGGCTCGTGTGTTGGGGGCACGTGGGGGACATGGCCAGCGGCCCCCACGTCTGCTCTGCTATTTCTCAGTCGCAGGACCTGCAGAGAAGCAGGTGACTGTGCACTAAGGATGCCCCTTCAGGTGGGCATAGCCCCACAGGTCGGGGGTGTCCCCCTGGCCCCTCCCAATGTCCTGCTGCGGGATGCTGGCCGTGGGGGTGTCCGGCTCAGGCAGAGAGAGCCGAGTCTCCGATGTGTGGACCTGCCTTGTGGGCCCCGAGGCTCCTGCCCACACAGCAGTGGGTTCCCTGCCCAAGGGTGCCTGACCCCTGGCCCCCTCGCCTCATCGGCCAGGCGAGAGGTGTGGCTCCCAGGATGGGGTGGCTGTGGGGTGTCGGGGGGCCCAGGTGCGCCCGGCACTGCCTGCCCTCTCCTCCTGTCACTCATGCCCCCCCACCCCAGGCTTGCTGAGGAGCGGCCTCCTGCCCTCCTCCCCCACCCCTGCATGTGCCAGGAAGTGCCTCGGATTCCCCGGCTCTGACAGGCAGGGCAGCTGCCCTGCACGGGGAGGCCCGAGGCTGCTGGCCCGGCCTGTCCAGGCTGCCCTTCCAGAAACTTCCAGCCCCTTCCTGCCTGGCGTCCTGCCTGAGGCCTTCCTGGAAACCGGGCCCACCCCTGCCCCCCAGCCCAGGGCGCCAGTCTTTCCACAGTGTGAATCAGCCGACCTCTCCCAGCATCGCTCTCCTCCTCCTGGGAAGCTCTCACTGATGGGTGCGTAGGCCCAGTCTGGTGGCCGCCCGTGTGAGGCTAGGTCCTTTGTGGAAGGACCTCCGTGACGGGGTGTGGACGGCGGACCAGGCAGACACCACACCACAGAAATAATAGCCATCATCACATGCTGCAGGGTCTGCAATATTTACAGATGCAGCATGTTTAATATGAAAGACCCTGGTGCTGGGAAAGACTGAAGGCAGAAGGAGAAGAGGGAGGCAGGAAGTGAGATGGTTGGATGGCATCACCGACTGGATGGACATGAATCTGGAAGCCTGGCGAGCTGCGGTCCAGGGACATGACTTAGCACCTGAACAACAGCAACAAGATAATACTGTGAAAAGGAAGGGAAGGGAACATTATATAAGAGTTGTGTTTCTATATGTCACAAACTAAATTAGTATAAATATGAAGCCGTTGATAAGCCTTAGAGCAGCCTACTAAGGAAATACCTCAAAACAATGTCGTGAAAAACCATTAAAGAAATTCAAATGCTGCTGCTGCTGCTGAGTCACGTCAGTCGACGACCCCACAGACAGCAGCCCCCTAGGCTCCCCATCCCTGGGATCCTCCAGGCAAGAGCACTGGAGTGGGTTGCCATTTCCTTCTCCAGTGCATGAAAGTGAAAAGTGAAAGGAAGTCGCTCAGTCATGTCCTACTCTTAGCGACCCCATGGACTGCAGCCCACCAGGCTCCTCCGTCCATGGCATTTTCCAGGCGAGAGTGCTGGAGTGGGGTGCCATCGCCTTCTCTGAATTCAAATGCTACCTACACCTAATGCAGACAAGAGCAGAAAAGGAAGAGCAGAGGAACGAAAGAATAGGATACACACAGAAAATATAGAATTAGAAAAGCCATAGAGACAGACAGCAAAGCTAAAAGCTGGTTCTTTAAAAAAATTCAGGAAACCTGGTAAACGTTCAGCTTGATTGAGATAAAGTGAGAAAAAAATTCAAATGACTAGAATCAGGAAGGAAAGAGACATTACTACTGACCTTACAGAAATAAAAAGGATTATAAAGGCACCCTGTAAGCAACAGTATGATAATAAGCTAGATAGCTCAGATGAAATGAACAAATTCCTAGAAAGACACAAAATACCAAAACTGACTCAAGGATGAACAGACAATTTGACTAGGCCTTTGTAATATGTGAAGAGACTGAATTATAATAATTCTTTAAAAATTACCCACAGAGAGAGGCAGCCCCAGGGCCAGATGGCTTCCTGGCGATTTCTACCAAACATTAACATTAACACCAACTCCTCACAAAATCTTCCAAAAATAGAAGAGAACGGACCGCTTCCCAGCTCATCCTGTGAGGCCAGCCAACACCGTGATGCCAGAAGTGGACAAAGACGTCAGGTGAAGTGAGAACTACAGACGTGCGTCTCCCACCGACACGGATGCAGGATCCCAAGTGAGACGGCAGCATGCTGGGCCCAGCAGCCTATTGAAAGTATTGTACTCACGACCAAGCTGGGTTCATGCAAATTTGGCTTAACGTGTGAAAATCAATTGGTGGAACGCGCCGTTAGCAATAGAGTGAAGCACCAAGTACACGTGGTCATCTCAGGAGATGCAGAAAGAGTCTGATAGAACGCAACACCCTTCCGTGGTTAAAAAAAAAGGGGGGAGGGGTCCTAAAAAAGCTGGAATGGAAGGGAACTTCCTCGAGCTGATAAAGGGCGTCTATTAAACCACATCACTAACATTAGACAGAGAAGACTAGCGGGCTGCCGTCTATGTGGTCGCACACAGAGTCGGACGTGACTGAAGCAACTTAGCAGCAGCGGCAGCAGCGGCGTTAGGCTTAACAGTGAAGCACCGGACACTCTCCCTTCAACTGCAGGCGTGAGGCAAGAATGCGGGCCCCGCCACTTGGATTCAGCGCTGTTCTCAGGGACCTATCCGGGGCGCTTGGACAACTGAATGGAAAAATGCGCATCCCCATCGGGAAGGGAGAAGTAGAAATTATCTCTGTTCATAGATGAAATGATGTTGCATATAGAAAATCCTGAGGAAACCACGCAAAGACTATTAGCTCTAATAAACAAATTCGGCAAATTTGCAGGATACAAGATTTAATACACAAAGATCAGTTGTCCTTCTATGCACTTAGAAAGGATA
Organism: Nanger dama; assembly: GCA_917880005.1. Lineage (NCBI taxonomy): Eukaryota > Metazoa > Chordata > Mammalia > Artiodactyla > Bovidae > Nanger > Nanger dama. Next base: position 1,390,157 of record CAKJTW010000016.1, on the reverse strand, counting down.
ATTTGAAAATGAAATCAAGCAAACAGTTCAATCAGCAACAGCACCAGAAAGAATAAAAGACTCAGCAATAGCTTTAACAAGTGCGTGGTTTACACTCTGAAAGCTATGACAGACTGAAGAAAGAAACTGAAGTCCAAATCAATGGGAAGACACTCCGTCCTCAGGGGCTGGAGACTTCATGTTGCTTCCCTGGAGACTCAGCTGGTGAAGAATCTGCCTGCAGTGCAGGAGAGCTGGGTCTGATTCCTGGGTTGGGAAGATCTCCTGGAGGAGGGCATGGGTCACGCCAGTGCTCTTGCTGGAGCATTCCACAGGCAGAGGAGCCTGGTGGGCACGGGCCAGGGGGTCACAAAGAGTCAGGCGCGACTGAGTGAGTGCAGCCCAGTACTGCTTAGCTGATGGTACTCTATAAAGTGATCTGCAGATTCAACGCAATCCATGTCAGGATCACAGACAGCATCGCTGTAAAGATCGAAGACCGAATTTTAGGTTTCATATGGAATCGTAGGGGATGAAGACGAGCCAAAACAATCCGGAGGGAGAAAATCAAAGTCGGAGGACTTGCCCCTTTCTGCTTTCAAAATGTTGAGTGAAAAAAGTCAGGTGCAGAATAATATGCAAAGTGTAGTAACATGTACTTACTCTAGTGAGCATGCATACAGTAAAGTTTCGCACAAATCACAGTTTAACTCAGGGCTTCGGTCACAGCCAGCCTTTCTAAGAGGAGGGAGAGGGCACAGGAGAATGTGTCCAGGGTGTGTCCCCACCTGGGCTCATAAGTGCCTCGCGAAGGTGCTGAGCCTCGGTGTGAGGTGTCAGTCTGGGGGTTTAAGGTGGTGGGCTGGTGGAGGGCTCTGAACGGGACATGCATTGGCAGGGGGCTGAGGTCGGCCTCCTTGTGACACCCCCTGCAGGCCCAGCTTTGCCACCTGTGCCCCTGAATGCCACCAGTCCCCCCGAGCTGGACCCTTCTCCAGGCCGAGCACCCTTCAGCCCCTTCAGCTGGAAGGGTCCCCAGCTCCCCCGTTCCAGTTGTCCCCTCCAGCCTCCATCTCTAAGGCCAGACCTCCTCTCTGGGGGTCTGTCTCCTGGAGCTTGTGAAAGACAGAGGAACCCTGGAGCTTGTGGAGAAGGGCAAGGAGACTCCTCTAGAAGGGAGTCTAGAGGGACCCTAGACTCCCTTGGGGAGGAGATGCCAGCGTCAAGGGGTCCTGTGGGTCACGTGCTCCCACTTCAGGGAAGACCCGTCACGGGTCCTGCCACGCGCAGTCTGGGCCAGTCTGGACCCTGAGCCTTCGGCCGGGTGGCACCGCCGGCCTCCTCACCTCCCAGGAGCGCTGCCTGGTGGTTTCCGTAAGTTGGCGGTGATTGCATAACTCCTTCACCAACTGCCGTGCCGGATATATTTTGCAACCCAGCCCGCTGTGCCACACGTGTCGGCTGGCACTGCCAGGCCCCCCACAGAGGCCGGAGGAAGTCTGAGAGTGAAGCACGCTGACGGCACCGCCTGGCACCCACTCCCGGCCGTCCTCAGGGACGCTGCCAGGGCCCCAGCACCCTCTGGCCAGACAGCCGAGCCGTTGAGCCCACGGAGCAGCCCCAGGAGGTGTGGGTCTCTGAGGAGCCGCTGGCACCTGCCGGGAGCCCTTCTTGGTGATCATGACAAGATCGGCCCCAAAGGCGTGCTGGAGGGAGACTGGCTCACATCAGCCCACGTGCAGGCCCCGTGGGTGCTGCTGGGCATCCTTCGGAGGAGGGTGCAGCGGGCATCCGCTGGTGGCGGAGGAGCAGAGAAGGCCACCAGCCTGGAGACGCGGCCGTCTGCCCAAGCTCCTGGGGTGTCGACGCTCCAGGGACTGGCAGGTGAATCCAGCCCTGCTGGGGTGCTCCCACTTCCTGGAGAGGCTCTCAGCAGTCAGCAGGCCCAGTGCACACGGTGACGGGCCTCAGGGTCCGCGCTCACCCCCCCCGCCTGCCTGCCGAGAGTCCTGCCATTGGCTCCCAGCCGCATCCGTCACTGCAGCTCAGGCGAGACTGTGTCTCTCAAGGTCAGGCCCCGTTTTGGGGGCGGCCGGCCCCCAGTACCTGCCTAGTGTAGGAGTCTAGAGGCATGGCGCCCCCTGCCCCGTTCCCTCCTGGGCAGAGGCCACCCAGCCACCAGGGCTCCCCGAGGGCTGGCAGAGCCTCGTGGTGACCGCATTGCAGCCCAGCTTCTCCCTGTCCACTCAGGCAAATAAGAAACCAAAATAAAACAAATCTCCAAAACCTTATATACGGAGGTGGGAGGTGAATTAACAAAGTGGAGACACGCAGGGCAGGCTCGAATCAGAGGTCTTGCAGCGTCAGACGCCGGGCATCCTCAGATCGCTGGCACGCTCGGTAGAGGCCAAGTCAAAATCTTATGGACTTGATTAAAAGAAAAATTGACAACTGAATTTTAAATTTTATGTGGAAAGGCAGGGGACTGAGGAGAGCCAAAATAATCTTGAAAAAAAATACAAACAGTGGAGCCGGAAGCTGTGTGGTCTCCTCTTGAGACTTGTAATGCCGCTGAAGCGATGGAGGCAGTGTGCTACTGGTATTAGGAGAAACCTCTGGGTCAACGCAAAAGAAGAGAGTGCAGAAATAGACCCCACATGTATACGGTCAACTGAGTTTCTTGAAGCAAATTTTTTATTGGAGTGTAACTGACTTGCAACGCTGCATAAGTTTCAGGTGCACACGAAGGGAATCAGCGATACGCACACGCGTGTCCGCTCTTTTTAGATTCTTTTTGCGTGCAGGCCATCACGGAGTATTCCGGAGCGCTGCCTGGGCTGTGGAGTAGGCTGCTTTCCATTATCTGCTGTATATAGCCACGTGTATATGTCAACCCCAATCTCCCGATTTATCCCTCCCCTGGTCAGTTGATTCTTTACAGAGGCACCAAGTAATTTGATGGAGGAAAATATTGCTTTTTAAACATGGTGGCTGAACAATTAAATGTCTTTATGGAAAAAAAAAAAATTCCAGCTCTTACCTTGCTCCATACTCAAAAATAACCCAAAGGGGTCATAGCTCTAAACCTCAGAGCTTTAGGTCACATACTTAGTACACATTCTGTGTTAGGTTTTTCAAAGTCCTTACCAGTATTTTTTATTACAAAAGAGATTTTTTTAAAAATTATAATTCAAACCCTGTCTCTCATAGAGAACCTTGGGGACTGCACATACAATTATAACATAGGGCTTTAAAATAACCTAGTGGGATCATACCTGTTGCTCTATAACTTGGTTTTCCCGAGTTATTTATTTTCCAAGAAATAAACTGTGGACGGCGTTCCCGATCTGCACACGCAGATCTAAACTCATCCATTGAAAAGCTGCATAAGAAGCCAAATAACATCGGCTGCCGTTGTCCCGCTGCTCGGTCGTGCCCGAGTCTTTGTGACCCCATGGAGTGCAGCACGCCAGGCTTCCCTGTCCTTCACCATCTCCTGGAGCTTGCTCAGACTCATGTCCATGTTTATATCAAAATGTATTTAGCCAGTCCATATTGATGAACGTTAAAGCTGTTTTCAAGATTTTCTCTTTACAAATGAGGTTGGTGCATTTATCTTCTCATATGCTATCAGTGGTACCTCTGCTGTTACCAAGTGCATGTACACTTTACACTCAGGTGGCTTCCAGCTAATGGGTCGTGCATACAGGCTTTACCAATCTATATTCCATCAGCAGTGAACAGGGTTCACGTTCCTGTGGGTTCAGGCTCGCAGTCAAGGGTGTTATCACCCCTGTTGCTTGTGTGAGTTCCGTCTGCTAAATGCCCACTGCTATCTCACTGTTTTCATTTTCGTTTAGTTGGTTGCAGAGGAGGGCATGCTTTCTTTCCATGTGTTTATTGACCCTGATGCTTCTTCTTAGGCGAATGGCCTATTTCTCTGTTTCTTGCCTTTTCCTTATTGATTCTTAGGAGCACTTTGCACACTACAGACATGACTGGTGCTCCATCATGTGCGTGGCTCACACTAACCCTCTCTCAGCCTGTCGTTGGCCTTTTAAGTTTGTCTATAGCTCCTTCAGCCATGCAGAAGTTGGCCCTTTTATGTAGCCCAGTGTTTCGATTTTTAAATTTTTTTTTAAAAGAAAATTTTTATTTTAAAAAGCCAGCCTGTTAAATAAGGTTTTATGTCTATACCTTCACACTGTCAACTGCAATATTTTTAAATGCATTGAATATAATTCATTGAATGTCTAACATTATCCTCCTGCTGCAATTTAAAAGATACTAGGTTAAAAAAAAAAATTTACAGTTTTCATTCTGGTTTGTCTCCCTCCTTATCTGTATACTAAACCCATTTCTTTACATTTCAGATAAAGTGAAAAAGGGTCACAAAATCTTTAGGGTTGTGTGAAGAATATGTCCAGTAATTCTAAGCAAAACATAACTTCCTTTAAGGCCTTATCAGAAAAAGAAAAAGTGAAGTCGCTCAGTCGTGTCCGACTCTTTGTGACCCCGTGGACTGTAGCCCACCAGGCTCCTCTGTCCATGGGGTTCTCCAGGCAAGAATACTGGAGTGGGTTGCCATTTCCTTCTCCTAAATTTCTTTTGATTAATGAAAATGTTCTGGTCACACCGGGTCTTCACTGGGCACCCGGGCTTTCTGTAGTTTCGGGGGCAGGGGCCCTAGTCGCCGTGGGCAGGCTTCTCAGTGGCGGCTTCTTGCTGCGGAGCCAGGCTGTAGCTCGCAGGCTTCCGTGCCCGCAGCACATGGGCTCAGGAGCTGTGGCGCAGGGCCTAGCTGCCCTGCGGGATCTTTGCAGACCAGGGATCGAACCCGTGTCCTCTGCTCGGGCAGGAAGATCCTTAACCACTGGACCAGCAGGGAAGCTCAGTCCTGTTTCTTCATATTTTCTGCTTTCTGTGTGATGCTAGAAAACCCCTTGCTACCTCCAAGTTGCAAATGAAGTTGCACACTGTGGTGAGTTCCCGTGACTCAGCTATACTGGGGATGCTTTCACGCCTCCGCTAGCTGTTGGTTATATAGGAGTCTTTTACATTCTTCAGGTACTTTTGTGTGCCTGAAATATTTCAGAGTCTGTTTTTATAATGAAATAAAGGGAGGAGACTGAAGGCAGGAGAAGGGGACAACAGAGGATGAGATGGTTGAATGGCATCACCACCTCAATGAGTCTGGGTAAACTCCGGGAGCTGGTGATGGACAGGGAGGCCTGGCGTGCTGCAGTCCATGGGGTCGCAAAGAGTTGGACACAACTGAGTGACTGAACTGAACTGAAAGGGAGGAGGAAACCAAATACATTTTTGATGGGGTTTCACTGCCAGAAAAAACTCCAAGCCTGGCAAAAACAAACTCACAAAAACAAACAAACAAAACAAGACTACGTGACATTGTCTGTGAGCCTAAGCAATCTTTAATGTCTGAAATCAGCACCGTCAGGAATCGGCTACCAGCAACAGATGACAAAGCCCAATGCCCACTGCAGACAGACACGGCCAAGGAGGGCGGGTGGGCAAGGAGAAGCCGCCCAGGAGACTCGGGGAGAGGCTCCAAGCATGCCACAGCAGGGTGGACCCTGACATCACGCCAGGTGGAAGAAGACCAGAGTGGAGCGCGTGGGTCCGTGCACCTCAAACATCCACAGCAGAGACAGAAAGCACGTTGCTGGCTGCCACGGGCCGCTGGGGACGGAGCAAGGAGACGGACTGCTGATGGATAAAGGGTTTGGGGGCGATGCAAATTTTCTAAACTTACATTGTGGTAATGGTTGCACAACTCTGTCAGTATACTGAAAAACCACTCACCACTACCTTCTCCAAGTTTTAGCGTGGATCAGGGCTTCGTCCCTTTCTTACGGCCGAGTGACATTCCTCCCCATGGCTGGACCGCTATTTAGCCGTTCGTCGGCTGATGGGCCTGTCTCCACTCTGGGGCCATCGTGGCCACACGTGTCCAAGCCTGTGTGCGGACGCATTTCTCTGGGTCTTGGACACACAGCTGGGAGTTGTGTTGCTCCGGTGGCGTGGAGAACGTGGCGATCCCGCCTCGCGTTTCCCAGCGTTCTTGCTCGCAAGCCTGGAGACGTGCTGCGGTCCGTGTCCCCGGCTATAGTCATGCCCTCTCGCTTCGCCAGGGGTTGGGAGGCCCGACTGTAGGCAGCAGCAGCCATGTTCTCCCGCAGCCTTGCCCGGGCACGGGCACTGCAGCTGGCTGCACCGCAGTTAGAGCTCCCGGGCAGACCTGCACGGCCGCTTCTCACTCGCCTGCCTCTCTGTCTCTCTCTCCCTCTCCAGAGAGCCTGCAGCGCCCATCTGCTCTCTGCCTGTTACCCACAGCTGGCCTGGTCGTCACCAGGAGGTGGTCCAGGAAGGCTCTCGGGCCGAGGCCTGGAGGATGTGAAGAAGCCACGTGGCTCTCAGCAAAGGCAACAGCAAGTGCAAATGTGCTGGGGCCACCGTGTGCCAGGTCGGCTTGAGGAAGAGCCAGGATCCCTGCAGGCTGGATGTAAGCAAGCAAACACATGAGATCAAAGGTCAACAAGGGGCTAGATCGGATGGGATGGCTCCTCGGGTCGGGGAGGAGCAGGCTCGCAGTCTCCCAGGGTCTCTGCTGTGGTGGTCTGAGGGGGCAGTGGGGCACATGGAGGCCTTCCGTCCTGCAGGAATCCAGGAGAGATGTCAGCAGCTTGGACCAGGGCCGGAGCTGTGTTGACGCTGGTCAAGGTCAGAGTTTGGAATAATCCACTGAAGGCAGGTGCGCGAGGCGGCGGGGCGGATGTTCCCCGGGACCTTGGCCCACGCCTCACTGTCCTCTAGGGGGCCACTGCCCCGACCTCCCTCCAGTCCCCTCTGCCCACAGAGACTTCCCAACGCCAACTGGGCCCACCCGCCAAAGTTTTCCATCTTGATAGTCAATACATTTATTGCCACGTGCATCATAAAATACTAGCTCACTGAACCCATTATCTTGTCAGTAATATAAAATTATTTCTTAGTAACAACTTCCTGTATAAAGACACCCATCGATGTAAAGAAAATGATGAATGAACAGCACCGGAGGTGAAGCGCTGAGGCAAATATTCCTGCGGAGGGGAGCGGATAAGACGTGGTCCCGTGGGCCCTGGCCCCTGGCCCCTGGCCGCGGCCCCTGCCTGCCCAGGTGCCCCTGCCTGTCCCGGTGCCCCTGCCGCCACCCAGCCTCCAGCCCCCGGCCCCCGGCCCGCAGCGCCTGCCTGTCCAGGTGCCTCTGCCTGCCCAGGTGCCCCTGCCTGCCCAGGTGCCCCTGCCGCCGCCCAGCCTCCGGCCCCCGGCCCCCGGCCCCCTGCCCGTGGCGCCTGCCTGTCCAGGTGCCCCTGCCTGCCCAGGTGCCCCTGCCTGCCCAGGTGCCCCGGCCTGCCCAGGTGCCCCTGCCGCCGCCCAGCCTCCGGCCTTTGCATTTCCTCCGCCCGGGCTTCATGTGTTGCCTCTGAGATTGTTTTTTTCTGAGATCGCTAGTCATTTATTTTTCACGTTTACGTGTTTAGTCCATCTGGAATGTGTTTGCCATATCTGCGCGGGGTCCAGTTTTCTTTTCTGCCAGATGGACGCTCACTGGTGCCAACACCACTTATTTCACAATCTGCCCTCTTCCCACCGAGCCGAATGGCTACCTTGGTCGTATATTATGTCCTCATGTGCGTGGGAATCTATTTTTGGATTCCCTGCTCTCCATTGTCTGTTCCCCTGCCAGAGCCATATTGATTTGATTACAGTGACTCTCTACTATGTTCTTATTTCCGGGAAGGCAAAAACCCCACGTAACTCTTTCTCCAGTTTTCCTTGGTTATTCTGCCACATAAACTTTGAGGTTGTTTTATCCAGTTGTTGCTTTTTTTTTTTTAATCACACTGTTGGTATTCCAGTTTGAATTTTGTAAAATTTGTGCCGAAAATATGGGAGAACTGACATTTTTATGGTATTAAGTTCTCCCATCCAAGAACATGGCCTGGCTCTCTCTCCTCCAGACCTTATTATGATGTCTTCCAGGAGGTTCAGTCCCATTTCTGTCTCTATACTTCTACTCCACGTGCTTCATTTTCACAAACAATATGCGGTTCTGTTTTGTGCTTAGAATTATGCCCGTTCTTCCTCTGACTGAAGCTCTGTGCCAGCCACACAAGGTCACCACTGCATGGCATTCCATCCAAGCATGCTGCCACTCTTGGCTGATCCAGCTCCCTTGAGATGGGCCATTAGCTCATGTCCAGAGTTTCTTTTAATTTCTCTCTCTTTTTTTTTTTACAAATAGTGCCCCGTGAATATCCTTGCCCACATCTCTTCTGCTCAGGTGTGAGAGTTTCTGAAATGCCTCGATGAGGGAGTGCGGAGTCACGCGCATTCCTGTCTCCAACTCTCCCAGACACGGCCGAAGGGCCTGCAGGCCGCCAGCAGCGCCCTTCAGCCGGAGGGCCCTTCTCTCCCTGCGCTGCAGCCAGGGGTCGGGTTTCCTCCGACTTCTCTTCTTGGCAGGCTTCTGTTCCTCTCTATCTTCATTTTCTAATCAAAATATTTTGGTTTTTAACCTTTATTTTTGGTATAGGATATGTGTATGCCCATCTGTATCTCAATCTCCATCTGTCTATCATCTGTGTAATTTGAAACCGTGATCAACGCTTCCACAGTAAGGTCCTCTTCTCCCTACCCCAGCTACCCGAATGCATATCCTTTCATAGGTGCAACCACCGTCAGCCGGTTCTTTTGTTTTCCATCCAGAGAAATTGTGTGAACATGTAAGCAAATCCGCGCGGGCCGTCCCGTCCTGTCCTGCTTGTAACCGCAGCGCACGCGGGCTCTGCACTGTGCTGCTAGCTCTGTCTTGGGGTCACTCGATATCCATACAGAGAGCTGCTGCTTTCTGTTTTCCGCCTCCTTTCTTCCCTCTCTCCCTCCTTTCTTTCTTAGTGTAACAGCCCACTGTTTGGCTGTGTGACAGCACTTTTAAGAGTCTCTTCCAGGAGAGCATCTTGAGTTTCCAATCATGCCGTAATGTGCAAGGCTGCTGTGGACTGCCTTACAGATTGCCCAAGTCTGGGAGCGTATCTCTCAGAAAAGTCCTGTGAATGCAACTCTTGGCTCCAAGCATCAATGCATTTGTAAATTCAACAGTGTCACATTTCCCATGCCAACCTGACGGTGCATCAGTGGACACTCCTGCCAGCCCATCTCTCCCACCCGATGAGGAACACAATATGCAATCGGGTGTTTTGATACTTGCTAATACCGCGAGGTATCAAGTGGTATCTCAAACTGGTTTTTAGCTTATTTTTAAGCATCTTTATCATGCTATGATTTATGCCACATAAAGCTAACTTAGTTGTATGTTTCAGTAAGCTTTAGTAAGTTAATGGAGTTACAGCTATCACCACAGTCTAATTTTAGAACACTTCTCTCTTCCCGAATCTCTAACATATTTAAAATTGTCTCTGAGATCAAGCATGTTTTCATTAGGATCCCTCTCTTTTTCATTTTCTTTGAATTTTCTTTTTATACCTTTGCCCATTTTGTAGTTGTGCTTTCTTTTTCTTATTGATTTGCAGACACTCTTTGTATATAATGCTCCCAGACCAGGGCAAGTGCCTTTCCTCACGCAAGCACTGGGGATTGCAATTCCCCTAGACGGGGACGAGTGGGATCTCTTGATGTGCCTGTATCTCCACTACGGAGTGGCCATAGCTGATCTTACTCCCCCCGCCCCCAAACCTCTCAGCACAGGACCTGGCCCAGAGTATCTCTGCCAAGAAGCCCCGGTTCGGTATTTCTAAACGTGTGGTCTTTCCCCCTCATGGTTCCTCTCACAATTTGCGACAGTGTGTTCATGGGTATCAGTCTGCTCACCCGCAGAGGCAATCCCTAGACAGGCACCAGCACGTTCTGTTCACCAGTACACCCAGAGTGCAGAATACTGCTGCCGAGCTCGGAAAGTACCCACTGGATCTATTAGCTGACAAACCTAAGGAGTTTACAGAAGCGAGGGGAAAGACACTGTCCTGACCCAGGGGCCTGCAGGAGCACCCGGGGCTGGTGAGACCACCTCCACCACACCGAATGCGGGCCTGGGACAGCCAGGTTTGCGAGCGAAGCTGGAAATGAATCTCTTCACGCGGACTCTTCCACTTCCAAATATCGGTAGTAGGGGGTTGTTGCACGCGACTTGTCGTTTCAAGACAAGCTTGAGAGGGATTCTCGCAACAACGCCAGGGCCCGACCAGAGGCTCAGAGTGGGAAGCAGCTCGCCAAGGCCACCCGGCCAGAAGGGGCTGTGCTGGAGGCCCCAGAGGCTGAGGTGCTCCAGGAGGAATGGGCACTGCTGAGTAGCCCCTGTAGAGGGAGGTGGGCAGGCCGAGCTCCACCTGGAGCCCACCGGGGCCGTTGTCTCCTGCTGGCCTGCTCTCAGCAATTCATCATTGCAGCCTGCTGACAAGGCAGGGCAATCATCTTGGATTATAAGTGAAGTCTCCTGGGGCCCAGGCAGGGGAGAGACCAGGCTCTGGTCCCTGCCCTCGCAAACACACGGCAGGGGTCCTCAACCCCCACTGCCAGACTCGGAGGCCGCAGCAGGTCAGTGGAGCCGAGCACCTCGGGACCAGGGTGCATCAAGCATGGGCGGTGGGCAGGCTGTACCAGTGGAGCGGAGGTGCCAGGCCTGGCCCACCTGCCCGTATTCCCTGGATCCCCAAGGATTCCAGGGCTGAGCAGCTGTGGGGAACAAGCCAGCCCTCCAACCCCGGGAGCCAGCAGAGTCAGAGACCGGGCAAGTTCACATTGCGCCCAGTCCGCACTGCAAGAGAAACACTCAGTTCAGACAGAGAACAGAGGGCAGGCAGGGCGACAGCAGGCAGAGAGCCCGGGACGGGGATGCTCCAGCCCCAAAGTGCGGGGGAGACGCCTCCCCCTGTGGCCGTAGCAGGAGACGGGGACGCCGAGTCTGAGGGTCTGTGAGGCCTGTTAGGTTCTCGAGGGTCCTTCTGAGAGGTGATCTTGCGGCCAGCTAGGCTGGGTGGCGTTGACAGGCGGCCCCGTCTGTAATTTCCTGCCGATCCTGCCATCCTTTCGACAGACACTTGGGGGTATGTCCCGAGGCCCGCCGGGCCTGGGGACGCATTGCCGGCGGACAGAGACCCCGGCCCGCCGCTCCCGCGCGGGGCCGCCAGGGGGCGCGCTGCGCCCACGCGCCGGGGGTCGCGGGCCCGGCCGGGGGCGGGGCGGGGGCGGGGCGGCGCCGCAGGTGGGGTGACTTTGGGTTTGACCTGCCTGGCGACGAGCTAATCCCGGCGTGTAATAGGCTCCTGGGAGACAGGGAAAATGGCTGCGGCGCTATCTGCGTCGCCATGGGGACCATCGCGCGCGCGCGCGCGTGTGTCCATGTCGGTGCGCGCGCACGCCTGGAAAGCACGGCCTTTGTGGGCGGCGCGGGGACCTCTGGCGGCGGGGCTCCGGTCTCTCGCCGCAGGTCCTGAGCGAGGGGCCCCTGGGGCCCCGGGCAGGCGAGCCCCGAGGCGGGCGGGGACCCCTGGGTGTTGCCGAACTCCTCGATTGGTACCTGGCACACACCCCCTCCGGCTGGAGTGGGGCCGGCTGGTGTGTGCGGGGGCAGGGGGCCCCACCACAGGCAGGCCCAGGGCCAGGCCCCTGCCTCCTCCCGACACACAGAAGATACATAAGGCCGCACCCACCTTCGTGCAGACCTGTGCACAGAGTCACGCGTGGAGGCACGCGCCTAGGAGCATGCGGACCCCGACGGCCTGTGGCACACCCACGTCCGGACACCCACAGCCTGGCCTGGCGTCAGGCGACACCTCCTCCCGTGTGCGCTCCTAGACGGCAATGAGGAGGGGCAGACAAGTGGAACACCCCCCCCAACCACGCCTGCACCCGCAGGCTGGCACAACCGCTCCTTCTCGCACGAGTCTGCTCACGCTGGGGGACACGCATGCCCACACGCTCACGCAGCACCCCTTCCTCAGGCAGTCTCACCTGGAGCACGCCCGCACTCGGCCTGAGCACACACCCCGCGCTTCCTCATCTCACACTTGTTCGACGTGCCCGCAGGTACGCCAACATCCCTGCTCGTTCAGTGCCCACCCACTAGCACACCGCCCTGCTCATCTACACACGCCGGGCACACCCGGGGACACACACTTGGGTGCCTTCGGCAGGCAGGCAGGCCGGCCGGCGGCCCGCGCACCGGTCGCCCGAATGCCCCCGCAGACGGCTATCTGCCTGCCCATCAGTGCGCGGATCTGCGCTGGTAAATGATGCATTCGATGGCGGGCGCATTTGTTGTGCGCGCTCTGAAAGGGCTCCGATAATCTGGAAGGCAGAGATAAGGAACACCATTTATTCCGCGGCACTTTGGAAACAATTCCCTAACCCTGTACAGCCCCATTCTCGGGCAGCCTCCGGGAGCCGGGCAGATAACGATTGGCTATTCATTATCTTCGCCGGGAACAAAGATTAGCCGGCCGAGATGAAAAATTACCCCCGGACAGCGGCACAGCCCCGCGCGGACCCCCTGCCCGCGCCTTGGGGCCCCGCCCGCCCGCCCGCCCGCGGGCACCACGCTCACGCCCTCCCTGCGGCGGCGGGCCTGGGCACTCGAGGATGCTCGGACGTGCGGGGGGGGCGGGGGGCGGCTGGCGGTCCGTCCCGTCTGCCACCCCGCCCAGTCTGTCTTTCACGTCCGCTCTCCCGCCTCCTTCCCCGAGGGGCCCTTTCTCCGCTTGCCCTCCCCGCAGAGGTCTAGGAGCCCCTCGGGTGCCCTTCTCTCCGTCTCTCTCTCCTCTCTCTGACCGTGTCTCTTTCTCTGGTTAACACTTTCACTGCTTTCCTTCCCATCTCTCCACCCCTTTCTGCCACTTTTTTCTTTTCTTTCTGCTACTTTTTGGTTCTATCCCTGAGGCTCCCCCAACCCTCCACCAGGCCCTCTATTGAGGTCGCTCTTCACAGTCTGTCCTGGGGTCTCCCTGCCTGTCCCCTTTACCTGTCTCTCTGGACCTTTCTAGCATACACTCTCCTTGTCTCTCCATCCACCCCAGGGAGGCTCCAGCCCCCTCCGGGAAAGGAGACGGTAACTTGGGGGAGACGGGGAGCTCCCCTCCCAGGGAGCAGGGCAGACTAGGAAAGGCCCTTAGACACGGCGCCTGCTGGGTGTGTGGGGTGCTCTCCTGTAGACCCCCCGTGCCCCCCAAGGAGGCCACCTCATTAGAGCAGTTATTCAGCATGGCGCTGGCTCTCGCAGATAAGCCTTATCAGCTCATCTCCCCTCCCACAGACAGACAGCAAGTGCCCTCGCAAATGGCACCCTGGTTCCGCTGGCGGCCTGCCCTGCTGGTCAGGGGAAGGTGTGCCGGCAGGCAGTCTGGGAAGAGACACACAGTGTCAGCCAGGGACACACTCCTCCTCAGCCTGCAGACAGCCACCCTGGGAAGAGGCGGACGCAGCTCGCAGACAGAGCCGTGCGCACGGAGGCCCACAGCCCAGCTCGCAGACACAGGGGGCCCGAGACGCCGCTGCTGCCGCCCCCTCCTGCGTGTGTCCTCAGGGACATGCAGTGGCGTGTAGACAGGCGCTTGGAAATACCCACTTCCTATCGCAAGGTCCACGGTCACCCTGGTCTCTCAGATACATGGGGCACACGTCCAGTTCCAGAGCACTCGCGGGGTCGCACTCTGCAACAGCTGCACTCAATGGACGAACTCGCAGGGACCCCCCAGAACAGAGACCAAGCACACAAAGTATCCGGGACCCTGGAGAGGAAGCAGACGGACCAACAGCCTCAGCGCTGCAGACTTCCCCTGCAGGGTGCCCACAGACGGCCACAGACACACGCGGGCACTCCGCCCAGAGGGCTCGCACAGGCAGCAAGTCACCCCCAGCCTCCAAGAAAGCCCCCCATGCAGCGGACGCCGCCGGCCTGGCAGCTGGGGCGCACCTGGGCAAGCACTTCCCAGTCTTTTGGAGGCAAAGTACTTTGTCTTTGGGCCAAAGGTCCCCAAGGGCACTTTAATTCTCCCTGGGCAGCTGGGATGGGGCTCCAGCCACAATGCTGAATCTCCTGGTAGGAACTTTGCAAGTTCAAGAACTGGCCTTCCTAGCTCCCAACCTCAGGAGCTTCTTGGGGTGAAGACTCCCGCTCCTCCACACAGCCTTCCAAGAACAGCTCTCTGCCCCCACCGCCCGCTCACTCCAGGAGTCTCCTGGGAAGGGCCAGGCGGTGCCTCAAACTCCACTTCTGAAACCCCCTGGCTGCTCTGGAGTTGGGGTGGGCTGTAGGTGGGCCAGGGCAGGGCTTTGTTAACCCCAGCCTGATCAGCCTGAGAGTGAGGCAGCCGTGTGAATGCCAGATGGGCGTCTAGCTACATTTGCATGTGTGCAGGTAGGTGTGACCCAGACCTCCTGCCTGAGGATGTCCATCCACGCCGAGTGTGCTAATGCGTGTGCACGGATGTTACGTGTGGCCGTGTGACTGGAGGTGGATTGGAGGAGGAGGAGCAGGCATCTGTGTGCGTGCGTGTGTTGAGCGCGTGTGCCCATGTCTCTGGAGGTCCCGGGGAAGAGTCTCGGAAGACAGACTGCCGGCCTTTCTGAGCGCATCCCAGCATGCGTGCCCCTGCCAGGGCGGGGAGTGGGCTGGAGTGGAGGCAAGTAGGGAGAGGCGCCCTGAGTGCCCACCGCCCACCAGCCGCCAGTGGCTGGACCAGGAAGGCTGGGTGCGAGCCCCGGGCACCCTCCTGCCCCCCTCCCCCGCAGCGCTCCCGCCTCCCCGCCCACCCACCAAAGTGATGTCAAAATAAAAGCAGACCGCGGCGGCAGAGGGCAGGGAGGGCCAGCGCCGCCCGGGCTCACCGCTCACGTCTCCTCCTGGCTGCCGTCGCCCCATCATCCACCCCGCAAACAAAAGCCGCCCGCCGCACACCATGAGGCCGCTCTCCGCGCCGCTCGGGCCCCGCTGGTGACGCGGCCTGCCCGCGCGGCTCCCTGGGCGCCCGCTCCGCCCTGGCCCCGGCCGCCCGGGGGCGCCGCCCACCGCATCTGGCTTGGTAAGTCGACCCTTCCCTGGCCAGGGCCCTGCCAGCCCCCAGGCTCGGCCCACCTGGCATCCTAGTCGAGCAGTCCACCTGGCCTGGTGCCCCCAACATGTGGCCTTCGGGGCTCGCCCTAAGAACCCGAACGCCGGGAACCCCAGGTCATAGGGGCCAAAACCGGAGAGCGCGTTTGGGGGAGTTGTGGCCAGCAGGCCCTACTCGGGCGGGAGCCTTCCCATTTCTCGGGACGGAGCCGTAGGCCCCGGGTTCCGGTTGCTCCGGGAGACGCAGAGCGCACCCTCCCGCCCCAGCCCCGGGCCCTTTGTGTTGGCCGCCCCCCACCTCCAGGCCGCGGCGGCGATGCGCCCGAGCCGGGCAGCCGATCGCGGGCTGCACCTGCCGGCTGGCCCCGTGCGCCGGCTTTGCGCGGCTTAACCCGGCGCGCTCTTGCGTGCGCCCCCGCGCGCCGCGCCCCGCGGCCCTTTATCTTGTGTGGCTGGGGTACGGGTGGGAAGAACCTGGGGTCTGGAAGTCTCCCTCCCCCTGCCCCATGCTGGAGTCGGAATCCTTTTAGTGGAATTTCAATAAGAATGGGGCCGCCACCGGCTCAGGGATCTGCCTCTGGGGAGGCGGGAGGCATAGATGGCAGGGGTCTGGGTTTGTCTACACCCAGGGCATTTAGAATCGTTCCGCAGAGGTCAGGCTTGAACTCCAGGTTGCCCCAACCGCGAGGGGAAAGGTCTGGCATTCAGGGCCCCCGGATGCTGCGGCCGCTCCTTTCCCGGAAAGCAAGGAAGGAAATTCGTTGTTTTGGAAAAAGCCAGGTCTCCAGGGGTCGGGGACATCTGGCTGTGAGCGCTGGTCTATGCAGGCTCTTCGCACTGGGATTCGTTCATGAGTAGGCAGGATCCGAGAAGCAGGAAGGGCCAGCGGTGGCCCGGGCGTCTGGGGCGCGTTTCCCAGCCGGGTTGACAAATTGCAGACAAACTGCATCTAACGAAATGGATTTACCCGCTGTCCTACTGCCGGGCTGCAGGGCCGCCAGGCCTCCGAGCAAACCGTGGCCATTCGCGGAGGAGGGGGGAACCTCGCGACTGTCTGCAGGTCTCAGCAGGGCCCCGCGCAGTTGGGCTTGGAGGTGGCGGGTAGAACCTCCCAAGATCTCCCAGGAGCCTGGGCCCAGGGTGCAGACACACGAAGGACGTTGGGCCCTGGTCTTTATGATTCAAAAATGCCCTGAACATACAGGGAGTGGGAGAATCAGCAGGGAGGCGGGAGGAGAGAGAGTCGGAGTTTAGGGGGCTGGCTGGGAGTGAACCTGAAAGAGCGGGGGCTCCTGGTCCCCGCACAGGGGTGCCCCTCTGGAGGATGGCTGAGGCCCGATCTCAGGTCTTGCCTTAGAGACTTCTGAACCCCTCTGGCCAGAGCAGTCCTCTGCTCCTCCTCGGGACCCCTCAAGTCATACTGCCAGAGTGGAGCTGGGAGCTGCTGGGTGGCAAATTAAATATCCCTATGGAAGGCAGCTGCTAAGCAAATGGATTTCTTTAAACTCCCTGCACTGCTGGCCAATTAGTGCCCACAGGAAAAGGTGAGAAGAATTCGGTTACAAAGGGAGGGCGAACTTACGGCCCCAGAGGGGAGCGAAGTCGAAACAAAGGGCAGGGAGGAGGCTTGCCTGGGATGGGGGAGCCCTGGGCAGCTGGGCGTAGGGCTGAGGCTCCGGATGTCTGCACTCCCAGCTCCCTGCGAAAGCACCCAGGCACCTCCAAGCCATGTTCCACCGGAGAGTCTCCAGTCATT
Source organism: Nanger dama (assembly GCA_917880005.1). Classification (NCBI taxonomy): domain Eukaryota; kingdom Metazoa; phylum Chordata; class Mammalia; order Artiodactyla; family Bovidae; genus Nanger; species Nanger dama. The sequence continues at coordinate 1,373,298 of CAKJTW010000016.1, read as the reverse complement.
TGGAAAAGGTCGTTAGAAAACTCAGTTTTCACGACTGCCCTTCCCCAGTCCTTTGTAAAATCTTGTTCCCATGTAAGGAAAAGGACAGCTTCAGTGAGACCAAAGGGCAGCGACCCGCATTCGCAACAATCCTTGCTTGCGAGTGAACAAAAAAAAAAAAAAAAAAAAAAAAAGGAACACGTGCCTCCAAAGTGGGTTTCTGGAGACCCCCAAAGTCCAAGGCCCTAAGTTGACATAAATCCGCTGTCTGCAGCCCCGGATCCTCACCCCAGCCCAGCCCATCCTAGGAGCTGGGAGCGGCCCTCAGCTTCCCTAGAGGTTTGTTCCTCAACAGGGATCCCGTGGTCTCAGTGCTCAGTGGGGGAGGCCCCTAGTTAGCACCCATTGGTCTGTCCAGCAGACACACTCACAGGGGACCCCTCACTACTGGCCGGCTGGGGGCCCACCTGCCTGGTGCCTGCTTCCCTCTCCCCGCGGGTTCGTTCCTGCGGGAGAAGGCAGCAGTCCCGGGTCCAACGCAGGGCCTCAGTAACCGTGGAGGCCGCCGGCGAGCAGGCCGCCTGCCCGCCTGCCTTCTCTGGGAAGGCGACCCTACGTTCCCGGGAGACCAGGCAGCGTCCCTCTTTCCCTTTTTTCCTCTAGGCCGGGATTGCTGGAAAGGGGGCTGGTGCGGCTCTCCAGAGGCCCCCGCTCGAGCATTGCTTAACTGCGCTGCTAAGCTCCTCTTCGCCACGATTTTCTGAGCCGCCGAGCGGAGTAATTAAATCCCCCGTTCAGGCTTCGAGCTGCGCCGAGCCGGCGGGCAGCGCGGGGCTGCGGCTCGAGCAGCGACCCACCAGGCAGGTCACTTCATCCCTGCGGCAGCCGGGACGCTGCCCCGGAGGGGCTTCAGGCTGCCCCGGAGGAGCTTGCAGCCGAGCTCGCGGTTAAGAAACTGCAGACCCACCCAGCCCCGGAGATCATTTGAACCGCGCTTTGTGGGAGAAAAGGCGATTACCTGCTCTCCTGAAGGCTCGGAACGACCATCTCCCCGCGAGCCGACGCTGGGATCGCGGCCGGCGGTAAGCTTCCGCTCGGCTCCGGCGTTCACCGCCTCGCGGCCGGCCTGCGAGTCCGGGGCCTCCCGCGCTCGGTCCCCGAGTTTGAACTCCATGGGACGGCCTTGCCGGACACCGGGGATTGTCCCCCGTGCCGCATTGTCTTTGAGAAGCCCCTGCTGGGCTCTGAGGCGGCAAGACAGGCTGGAGGCTTCGCTGCGATCGCGTTTTTCGCGTTGATGAGTCGTAAGCTACAGGCAGGGAGGAGAAACAGACGTACGGAGAGAGCAGGTCCGGGCCAGGCCGCGCGCGTTTCGGGCGCGCGAGCCAGGAGGCGCCGAGGCCACTCACCTGCCCGGACCGGCAGCCGAGGCTCGGCGCTCAGGGCCTCGAGCTCTCGCTCCCGGCCCTGATGCGCCTTACCCGGCGAGCGCCGGCCTCCTCTCCCGCGGAGCGGAGTTCCGAGAAGCCAGGGCCCCGCGCGCCCCGGAGCGGGAGGCTCGCCGGCGGCCAGGGCAGACGGGTCCCCAAGGGCCAGAGACGCTCGGGTTCCCTCGGCCCAGGCCTCTGCACCCCTGTCCGCCCCCCTCCCCCGCCCCCCGCTCCCGCTCCCGCTCCTTTACCTGCGCCAGAGCCTCGGGCAGAAAGGGCGGGACGCCAGGCAGGGGGAGGCCCCCGTGGCGTTGCCAGAGCTGGCCTTGGAGGGGGTGACGGGGGCATGCCGGTGGAGCCCGGCCTGGCCTGGTGCCCCCGAGCCGAGGGGACCGAGGGCTTTCCTCCCTCCTCAGATTATTAAAAAGTTCATTTCCTGGCGAATCGGGTGACGTCAGGGGCCCGGCGTCGCGGTGGCGGGGCTGCCCGGCCGGAGAAGCCGCCTCCAGTTACCCAATTACCGACTGTCAATCCCGCCGCCCTTCCCCCGCCCCCGGGGGGTGGCCGGGACCCCGGCCCCCCCCTCCGGCCGCGGGCCCACCTAGCATCCCTCTGGGCTTCTACCCCCCGAGGGCCGTGGGCCCAGCGAGGGGAAAGGGGCTGGAGGACGTCGGTGACTCCCCGTTACCCCCGCACCTGTTCCAGGCCCCCTCCCCAATTTCCTTTTCCCGACCCACTCCCTGGGCACCTCGGTCTCCTGTCTGTACAATGGGAGCGAGCAAAGACAGCGGCGCGCGGGGCCGGGTTCACCCGCGGCTGCATCCCCGGACTGGACGTTTATGGAGAGCAGTTCCAGGTGGCTGAGGTTAGTTCTCAGACCACCGTCTCGATCTACCCAGGGGGCCGCCTTAGGGACCCCCACCCCACCCCCCAGGAAGAAAATGCCTCCTCCCGTTCTGAGGCGTCTCCTTCGAGCCGGCGCCGGCGCCAGTCCAGGTCTGCACGGCCTCGCCCCAGGCAGTTCGGCCCTTCGGTCTGCGAAGGCCACGCCCGGGAAGGGGGGCTCCCCCTCACCCTCCCCGGAGCCCCAGCCCGGCCACCTCCACCGGGTCCAGCGGTCCTGAGCGGCCTCTCGCCCGAGGCCCAGGTGCCGCCGGGGGGCCTTGGAGTTCCTGCTCTCGCTGCTCATGACCAGCAGCTGTCCTCCGACCCCCTGGCCCCGGTCTGGCCAGAGCCCCCACTGGGGGCCGGAAGGGCCTGGGGAGGTAGGTGGGCCACTGTGGCCACGCTCAGTGGTAAAGGAGCGGGGTCCGAGAGAGCGGACGGACTGGGGTCCCCTGGAGAGGACGCCGAACGCCCAGAGAGAGAGTGCGCGGCCCAGGCTCCTGGGGAGGGGGCCTGGTTGGAGGTTAGTTACTGGGAGCAGGGCCCGAAGGGTAGGGGGACCACGCGGACCCGGCGAAAGGGGGCGCAGCAGCCCGCCGCGGGGCGCGGGTCCTGGGGCGGGGGCGTCGGCAGCAGTGCCCGCCGGGAGGGGGCGGGCGGGCGCGGGGGCGGCCCGCGGGCGCGTCCGGAGTCCGCGGCCCGGGAGCCGCGGGCCGGCCAATGGGGGCGGAGGCTGGGCGGCGCGCGGCGCTGATTGGCTGGCGCGCACTTCTTAGGCGCGCGCGGCCCCCGCTTCATGTCTGTGCCGGAGCCGCGAGCTGGCGCCAGCGCGGCCGGACGATGCGGAGCGGCCGGAGCCGGGCGGGCCCGAGGCCGAGGCGCGCGCTGCCCCTCGCTCGCACCCCGTGAGCCCCTCCGGCCCGCCGGACGCGCCGTCCCCGAGCCCGCGCCGCCCGCGCCGAGGCCGCGCCCCTCCCGCGCCGCTGCGTCTGTAAGTTCGGGCTGCGAGAGCGGGCGGGGGTTCCTGGGGCGCGCCGGTTCCGAGAGGTCACTGCGGGGGCCGGGCCGCGGGTGGCCGCTGTGCGGAACCTCGGTGAGAAGTTCGGCTTGTGTCGCCGGGGAGCGCGCGTGGGGCTGGCGCTTGGCCCGTGGGGCTGCGTTCGTGTGTGTGTGTATGTGTGTGTCTGGGGGGCGAGGTCAGCGCCAGGAGTAGTTTTGAGTGTCGCCAGCATCGTGCGCCCCGCGGGGGTCCCCCGGGCGCCGGGCTTTAACTTTTAGAGTGTTTATGCACAGGGATGGTGCGGGGTGGCATGGTGCGGGGCGAGATGGGGGTGACCAAAGTGCGGCTCCCTACGTGCGTTGGGGTCACTGGTGCCGAGCTTTTGTCCCCGCGTGTGACCCCGTGCGCAGAAGTGTGTGGCTCTGGGTACCCGAGTCACCGTGTGAGCGTGCGTGGCTGAGCCGGCTCCCCGCGCCCCTCCTTTCGTTTTGAGCTCTGGGCTTTCCTCCCACCCGGGACTGGTCCGCGGCTGAGCTCGGCTGGGGCGCGGCGGCGCGCGGGACGCCTCACGGCGGGGCTTGGGGGTGTCCGGCCGCGGCGGCGCCCCTCACGCCCCCTCCGTCGTGCAGGCGCGCCGCTACCGCCTCCGCGCAGACCCCGCGCCTCCGCCGCCAGCCATGGAGGTGGCTCCCGAGCAGCCGCGCTGGATGGCGCACCCCGCTGTGCTGAACGCGCAGCACCCCGACTCGCACCACCCGGGCCTGCCGCACAGCTACATGGAGCCGGCGCAGCTGCTGCCGCCCGACGAGGTGGACGTCTTCTTCAACCACCTCGACTCGCAGGGCAACCCCTACTACGCCAACCCGGCCCACGCGCGCGCGCGGTGTCCTACAGCCCGGCGCACGGTGAGCCCCGGCTCGAGGGTGACCAGGAGCCCGGCGCGGGACGCGGGGAGGCCCGCTGCCTGCTTCCCGGATGTGGGGTCCGCAGCAATGTGGGCCGCTGAAAAATCGGGGCGGCAGAGGAGTGGGCAGCGGCCTCTTGGGGAGACTCCAGGGCCCCTGGGCCTTCTGGCCTGTTCCCAGCTGGCCTGCGGGGGGAGGGGCCCCTCCAGTCTCCTTCTGTGCCACTCATCCTTCAGGGACCGACGTGCCTGGTGTATTGCCGGCTGGGGTGTTATGTTTCCAGTTGTCTCTGGGGAGGCGTCGTGGTCGAGGGGCGTGCTGGCTCACCCCGGCGCACCCTGACGCCCCCTCTCCCCGCAGCCCGCCTGACCGGAGGCCAAATGTGCCGGCCTCACTTGCTGCACAGCCCGGGGCTGCCCTGGCTGGACGGGGGGCAAGGCCGCCCTCTCCGCGGCCACCGCACACCACCACAACCCCTGGACCGTGAGCCCCTTCTCCAAGACGCCCCTGCACCCCTCGGCTGCCGGAGGCCCCGGGGGGCCCTGTCTGTGTATCCAGGGGCTGGGGCTGGGGGCGGGGGCGGCGGCGGCTCGGTGGCCTCCCTGACCCCCACGGCAGCCCACTCGGGCACCCACCTCTTCGGCTTCCCGCCCACACCCCCAAGGAAGTGTCTCCAGACCCCAGCACCACCGGAGCCGCCTCACCGGCCTCCTCCTCGGCAGGGGGGAGCGCCGCCCCCGGGGGACGACAAGGATGGCATCAAGTACCAGGTGCCGCTGGGCGAGAGCATGAAGATGGAAGGCGGCAGCCCCCTGCGTCCGAGCCTGGCCAGCATGGGCACTCAGCCCGCCACTCACCACCCCATCCCCACCTACCCCCTACGTGCCAGCTGCCGCCCACGACTACAGCAGTGGGCTCTTCCACCCCGGGAGGCTTCCTGGGCGGCCCGGCCTCCAGCTTCACCCCAAAGCAGAGGAGCAAGGCCCGCTCCTGCTCAGGTGAGGCCAGGGGCCCGGGGCCTCCCTGGGGCGGGGGAGGGCTTGCGCCTCGGTGGGAGGGGGCTGAGACCCAGGCGAGGGGGCAGCCAGGTCTCTCCAATGCGGGGGTGGCTGGTGTCTGTTCCTGATGGCCCCCAACTGATCTTTGAGTCCCCAGAACTGGGGAGGAGGCGCCCGCAGACGTTCTTAGGTGCTCCTGGTGGCCCCAGAGTTTGCTTCCTGTTCCCATTCCTCACCCTCCCCTCCAAGGTGGGCCACTGCCTGCCTGGGGGTCCCCCATCCCTTCCCTGAGTCTGAAGCGAACATTCTCACAACTGTGTGAGAGAGAGTGCTGGGTGTAGGGTGCGTGGGCGTGGCGGACGCGTGTCCGTGAGCGTAGGGTGCTGCTCTGGGGGCCCTCTGCCCTCCTCGGGGCTCCAGACCCTTAAGGAATCTAGATCTGCAACTCAATCAGGGATCTCAGGGCTCCGAGTCTCCGAGTCTCCGGGAGAGCTCCCCTGAGGCCAAATTCCCGGGACCAGCGCTCCCTGCCCCCTGGCGTGTCCTGCCCTCTCCCTCCCTGCTCGGGGCTCAGGGGCTGCCTCTGCCGGGACCTCGGGGACTGGCTGGAGACAGGAGCAGGCTGCTGTGGGGGCCCCCGCCGTCTTCACCTCCTTCCCTTCAAGACTACTTTTAGAACGTTCGCTCCAGAGTCCAGAAGCCACACATTCCTGCCCGTGTGGGCTGCCGATTTAAAGGACGTGGGGAGAAACGTGTAGGGTCAGCTTGCACTGAGGCCGCCGCCCGTGTCCACTTGGGTTCTATGTTGGGGAGCCCTGTCTGAGCAGCTCGCTGGCCTTTTAAGTAGTTCTTTCTCTCAAATTGGTTTTACGTTCTATTCAAATTCCAGATGGTCTCTTCACAACAAAACAAAATAGCACCACCAATAGCCACCCCCGCAAGGTCACTCAGCCCACTCAGCCTAAAAACGAAAGGGCTGATTATTTACTTCGTTTGAAACAGCAGCAACTTCCATCCCAGTCCAGGGCCTCAGCGGAAGGCAAGGGAGGCTGGGGAGAGAGACGGAAGTGACCGAGGACGGGGGACGGAGAGCAGAATCTGAGGGCCTGGGACAGGGACCCGGGAGAGGCAGACGCAGCTGGGGGAGAGAGGACGGGCGGAGAGGGGAGGGACTCGGGCGGCCAGCCTCCAGCCCGGCTCGAGCTGGTGCCCAGAGCCCCCGGGGCCTGCTGCCCTCCCCCGCCATAAGCTGCCCTCTGAGTCCCACCTCCTGGTCCCTCTCCAGCCCGGCTGGAACTGAGAGTCGGCCGGCCCCTGCAGCAGCCTGGCCCGCGTGACCCTGTGTCCCCCGTCCCCTTGCAGAAGGCCGGGAGTGCGTCAACTGCGGCGCCACGGCCACCCCTCTGTGGCGGCGGGACGGCACCGGGCACTACCTGTGCAACGCCTGCGGCCTCTACCACAAGATGAATGGGCAGAACCGGCCGCTCATCAAGCCCAAGCGGAGGCTGGTAGGAGCAGCGGGGGGCCGGGGGTGGGGGAGCAAACAAGCCTTCAGATGCGGGTGCTGGCATCTTTTGTCATGAGAAGCACTCGCTTGGCTGTTCAGGCCAGATTCTTCCCAGGCCAGCTTTGCCCTGGGCAGCCCGCCTGGCACCTTCAGGGATTCCCCCCCAACAGCACCACCAGAGCGGAGCATCCAGGGGCCCAGGTCCCGTCCCCTGGCCTCTGTTAAACTTTTTAAAAATAGGGCCGTGAAGTCATGTTCCCTGTAGCCCGGGGCTGCTCTCCCTGGCTTCCCAACACACAGTCTCCTCGTGCTTATTTAAATAAAACACACACACCAACCACCAAAAAAAAAACCCTGCCCTTTATTATTTTTCCATGGAGTCACCTATACTGTGTATTTTCATTTGAGTGATTTAAAAAAATGCCCTTTCGGATCTCCTGCCGGAGTTTCCTATCCGGACATCTGCAGCCCAAAGATAAGGAAACTCCGCGTATCTGTTTCCGGACTCCGCGAGTTTTCAGTCTCCCTCCTCGGCTCAGTCCTGCCTCTCGCTGGGCTGTTTTGAAATTTCTAATACCCTCCACTCTGCAAATAATGCGTAAAATGCTAAGAATAATAAATATATTTTTTCAGGGCGAAGTGATTTACGAGGGAGGCTTAAATCGCTTGCCGATTCGGGGCCCCCTGGTTTTTTTTCCTGGAGCAAGGGCGGGGTGAGGGGCCCAGGCGGGGCGGAGGATTCGAGGCCAGCCCCTGAGTCAGAATTCCAGCTCCGGCTGCTTACTCACCCCTCACCCCTCCCCGCCCGGGGCTGCACGCTGGCCCCTCTGGACCAGGCTGGGGCCTGGGGTCATGCCTGCCCCTGCTGGCCGGTGCTGGCCGGGGTTCCCCACCCCCAGCCCACCCGCCCGCCCGCCCGCCGTTCCCTGGGACGTGCTGCTGCTGTGGGGCTGGAGAGGGTGGCTGCTTTCTGGGGTGAAGCTCCTCTCACCCCGCCTCTGGGGCGCCTGCCGCTGCCTTCTCCTCCAGGAGTCCCGGGCTCCGGGTCAGTCCTGTACTCCCTGAGGGGGCTGGGTGCAGTCAGGGCCCTGGGGACTGGGGGACAGGGCCCTGGACAGGTAGGTCGGCGTTGTCCAGGCAGCTGTGACCGATGCCCCATCTGTCGTGGTCGCCTCCAGCTGTGCTGTGATTAGGGATCCCCTCAAACGTGGCCTCTGTGACTGAAGAAACGATTTCTAACTTGCTTAAACTGTAGTTCAGTTGCACTTAAATGGCCACGTGGTCAGTGGCTACTGCGCTGGGCGCTGTGCAGCTGGGCTCCTGAGCACGCCCCTCCCTGCCCCGGGCAGCTGCAGGGCCGTCCTCGGGCCCTGGGGCTTCGGATGTGCCCAGGACTATGTATTTTGTGGGAATTGCAGCCCCAGCTTGAGGCGCCCAAGGGGACGGGCCAGCCATCTAGACCGTCTAGACCGGCTCCCTCTCCGAGGAGCCTCGGTTTCCTTGTGTGGCATTCGTGTTCAGGGCGGGGGCTGGGGAGATGGCTGCTTTTTTCTTGCAGCCCCTTTGGCTCTGAGAGCACTTTAGTCTGAAGTTCTGTGACGCTGTAGGTGTCCAGTTCTGAGATGCTTTGTGCTCCTGGGCTCAGTGGGTGGGGGAAGGGAGCAGAGGTGGCGTGAGGGTCTGGAGGGCGGTCGCGGGGCCGCGGGAGTCCAGCTTGCCGACCCTGCCCTGCCCCGCCCCCCAGTCGGCCGCCAGGAGAGCAGGCACCTGCTGCGCGAATTGTCAGACGACAACCACCACCTTGTGGCGCCCGAAACGCCAACGGGGACCCGGTGTGCAACGCCTGCGGCCTCTACTTCAAGCTGCACAACGTGAGTCGCCGCCGCCCGCCCCGCCCCCGCCCTGCCCTGGGGACCAGGCCCTTTGTGCTGCGGGGAGCGGCCTGTGCCGCCATCCCCAGCGTGGCTTGGCTTGGGAAGCGGGTGCCAGAAGGGCTTCCCACGAGGGGGGCGAGCTTGCTGGAGGACGCCGCCCGAGGTCGGGCGTCTCTGCTCAGAAGCAAAGCCTGTGGTGGGTGGGCTTCTGCAGGGCTGGTGGGCGGGGGCAGTGCCCTACCGGCGCCTTTCTTGGCGGGGCGGGTGGGAAGGCCCTGGAAGCCAATGGGCCTTGGGGAGAGGCCCTCCCGGCCAGGCTGGGGGTGCGGTCTGGCCGGGAGGGGCGCTCTAGCCTCTGACAGCTCTGCGTGGCCCCCAGGTGAACAGGCCGCTGACTATGAAGAAGGAAGGCATCCAGACCCGGAACCGGAAGATGTCCAGCAAGTCCAAGAAGAGCAAGAAGGGGTCCGAGTGCTTCGAGGAGCTGTCCAGATGCGTGCAGGACAAGGCCTCCCCCTTCAGCGCCGCCGCCCTGGCAGGGCACATGGCGCCTGTGGGCCACCTGCCACCCTTCAGCCATTCCGGACACATCCTGCCCACCCCGACGCCCATCCACCCCTCCTCCAGCCTCTCCTTCGGCCACCCCCACCCGTCCAGCATGGTGACCGCCATGGGCTAGGGACCGCCCCACGGACCGACGGACGGACGCCGGGGACCCAGTGCTCAGCCCACCCCGAGACCGCGGCCCCTGCCCGCCCAGCTGGACACGCGTGGCCTCACCTGTGGGTGCCAGGGCCGCCACTGTGAAGCAGCTCCCAGGCAGCCTGGCCGCACCCAGGCAGGGTTTCCACCGCGGACTATAAGCGTGAAGGACAACTCGGAAGAGACACAAGCGGGCGAGGGACCCTCAGGGGCCGCAGAGAAGGCAGGGGAGCAGGCGGAAGAGTTGATCTGGCTCAGGTTTCTCACGAGGACAAGGAGACTTGGTTCTTGGGGCCGAGCGCCACGTGGCCAGCCCGCCTGCCTGGCTCTGGGGGACCTGGGCCCCCTCTGCAAGCGCCCGAACCCAGCTGGGCTGAGCCTCTCCAGGGGGCCGCGCAGGCCCCGGAGGGCAGAGACAATCGGGCGGCCCTGTGCGGATTCCCAGGCCAGGGCTGGGCTGCAGGAAGGAAGCGCTTTCTTGAGAGGGGAAGCGTCTCCCACATCGCTCTCTGGTCCTGAGGCTGGAGCCAGCCTGACCCGAGCGCCCTTCGCGGCCCCAAGCGCTGCCACCGCCTCGGCCAGGGACACCCTGTACATACTCCTTTTTCTGCTAGCCCCTGAACCCCCGTCCCCTTCTCCAACACCGACGCAAAAGAAAAACATACATAAAAAAAGGAGAAAACCTGCATAAGCTTAACTCGCTGATGAGTTGTTTTATTTTTAAACTCTTTGGGTCCAGTCAGTTGTGCGTGGCCACAGGAGCCCTTGCTGTGGAAAAAGAAAAACCTACAAACCAAGGCCGTGGCTAGAGGGACTCTCAGATGGCACCGTCCTCGGATGGGGACCAGGGCGGTGCCAGGCTTCGGGGGGCTGCCGCGGCAGGTGGGGCTGCCAGGCTCCTGCTGCGCCACGCTGTGCGTGTCTGGACCCTTCCCAAGGTACAGCTGTACATAACCGTGTCCGGGCGGAGAGTCTGTGAGGCCGCAGCGGGCGCGGCGGCTGGCCGGGGCCGGCCCAGGAAGAGGACTGTGCTGATGTAGGCCAAGTGCAATAGGGGGCACCACAGCCGGAAGTAACTTATTTTGTACTAGTCTCCGCATAAGAAGAAGAATCGGCAGTATTTTCTGGTTTTGTTTTATTTGGCTCGTTTTATTTTGGATTAGTGAACTAAGTTATTGTTAATTATGTACAACATTTATATATTGTCTGTAAAAGCTGTACGCTCTCTTCCTACTCCTTCAAAGTGAATACTGTTAAGAATAATAAAATACTTTTTTGTGAATGCCTCTGGCCTGCCTCATGGGCTCATGGGGCTCCTGAGTCCCGCCTGGGTGTGGAGATTGTTAACAGCGAACTGGCCCTGCAGCCCTGGGGTTCAGACAGAAGGGCTCCTGGAACATGGGGCCCTGCGCCTCCCCTGAACTGCGCCACCTGAACTCCCTCACTGCCTGGGGAGTCCTGGGGTCCCGGTGGGTGTTGGGGGGGGCTGCTCAGGGAGGTGGTGGGCTCTGCACCCTGTAGCCATGTGCTGGCCCTTTTCCTAAGGGCTCAGCGGGGCCAGGGAGAGCCCAGGGGGCCGCGTCCCCTGCCATCCTCGAGCTCCTGTGTCTGAGCTCCCTGCTCACCGTGTCCGTGTCCACCGGCAGGCGTGATCCCCCGTGTCTCTGACCGCTGAGGTCACTGAGCGCTGTTCTCTAATCAATGATTCTGGTTACTGGGGACAGTCATCATAACTGACATTCCTGGTCAATGACACATCTGATCACCAGAGCCGGTGACCGTAGACATCGGCTTCCTAACAGCCGATCGCCAGCGCGCGGTCACTAGTGTTTCATCAAGGCCTCCGCTCGGGGCTGTGTCCCATCACTGCTCACCAGCGGCAGGCCCTGCTCAGTCGCGGCTCCTGACCACCTCTCGCCACCCAGGCCGCACCCTCTTCAGTGTCTGCACCCGAGCTGCCTGGCTGCCGACCCCCGCCGCCCCGTCACTGCTGTCCCGGGCCTTGCAGAGGGTGGCCACCGGTGTCACCGGTCAGGACCTTCCCAATCAGGGGCGGGTCCGGCTGCTCACGGTGGCCAGCGTCTGCAGGCCCATGCCACCCCAGCACCAGCGTGTGACCTCAGGTCCACTGCCCCTGGTCGTGGAGGGGCCTCCTTGCCATCAAAGCTTCCGAATGCCCAGTGAGAGTCATCGCGTTCAACGCGGGTGACTGCCGAGTCTCCCAAGTCCCAGGTGACAGTGTCCCTCACCCCCTGATCCGCAGCAGCAGCGACCGCCAGCTTCACAGGTCCCCGGGAGCACCTGTCTCTAACCACCAGCGCCTCGATCCCCAGAAGCCCACACACCTCTGGGTGGTCGTGGCCACTGCCTCGAGGCCACTCTCAGCCACTGACGGAGGGACGCCGGTGCCCCACTGCCTCCTCAGCCCCCACGGCCCTGGTAGCTGTGGTCAAGGCTGCCTCTCACCAGCAGGATCCTGGCTCTCCCCGAGGCGACCTTCCTCCTCGAGTCCCCCGCTCACCGCCCATGATCCTGACCCCCATGGTCTCTGCTCCCCGGGTCCCTGGTGACGTGTATCTGACGGCCCTCTGCCGGCTCCCAGGCCCCTCACGTCCACTGCCCAGGAGGCTCCCCTTTATCCTCCTCAGCTCAGACCGCAGGCTGGAGGGCGTGGGCCCGGGGCTCTCAGATGACCAACCCCCTAGTCAGGACAGAGGGAGGGGAGTGCCTGCCTGGGGCCCTGACCCAGGCCGCCCCTGCCCCTGCTGTGCCCTCTGCCCACGCCCTCGCTGGAGCAGGAACAGCCCGCTGTGTAGTTGGGCCGGGCTCTCAGCAGCTCCCCTCCCAGCCGCATGGCTGGGCCTCCCCCTCCTGGGGGTCTTGCTGGCCTGCGCCCCGGCTCCCGACCACAGGAGAGGGTGTCTCACTTAGATGGCGCATCGAACGCGCACACACGCCTGGCCCTGCTGTGGTCTGGGGGCCATGAGGCCCACAAGACCAGCAAGAGTCTCTGCTCCCAAGCAGAGGACGTTCCAGACTGTGAGTGGCATGGCGACCCCACCCCCGGCCTCTGGCCAACAGGCCCTCCACCCAGAGTCCAGGGCCACCGCCTGGAGGCGGGAGACTAAGCTGCTGCCCGAAGCGTGGGGCACAGAGCCTGACCCCCGACCCAGAACTCAGCACCTACCTGCGGGGACTCAGCCTGAGGCCCTGAGCCCAGACCTCAGAATCCGGGCACCAGAGCAGAGCCCAGAAACCCCGGGGTCCTGCTGTGGGCCCCGAGCCTCAGTCCAGAGCTTGCAGCTCAGAACCAGAGCCCACTCACGACCCAGGCACAGAATCCACAGCCCAGGATGACCCCTGGAAGAGACCTCCCTGTCCCCAGCGCTTCTCTAGCGGCCCCCATCTCCCTGCTTCCTTCCGCCGCTGGAGTCCGTGCAGGGGCCAGGCCAGGGCTGCGGAAGGTGCCGAGAGCTGGCTGGCCGCTGGGCCGCTGGCGGGCGCTTCTCAGACACCCGTGAACCAGACCCGGTCACTGATCCTGCACACGGGAACCAGCCCTGTTGGTTCTTGGCATGGGGGTGGGCCCGAGACACGCGAGGCTCCTTGCTGGGGGACCTGCTGCCAGGATTACAGGTTTGCAGGGCAGGGGGCCTTGACAGAGCTGGCTGGAGAGTGGCGGTGGGGGCGTGGGGCTGAGGGGGACAGTGTTTCCCGCAGCAGGGCGGGCAGCTCATGCTGGCCCGGAGGCCCAGCTTCCAGGCCAGCAAGTCCTTCCAGAGCAGAAGCCCAGACCCGGGGCTCCTGCACCGCTGTTCCCAACCCCCATCGAAGTCTCCCACAGCCCAGGGTCATTGTGCTGGACACAGTTTCGGTTCTGTGGCCGCGGAGCTCCCAGGCAGGGCGGGCGTGCTGGCGGGCTGCTCCGGGCGCCGGGCCTTTCTGACTCTGCGGGTGGCGCCGGGCGCCGGGGGTGAGCTGGCCTTTGTTCCATCTGTTTGCACCCAGGGGGGCAGGCGGCCTGGGCCCTTCCTCCTGCGGGGCCTCTTCTTCCCATTTGTAGGAGGAAGGACCCAATCCCTCCTTGTAATTCTTACAGTCTAGCTTGGTCCCCAGAACCCTCCTCCCCGCTCCTGGTGACCCTCCGCCAGGAACAGGGCAGGGAGCCAGCATTCCAGGCCCCAGGGTCCCAGACCGACCCCACCCCGGGGGAACTAGGCGTGCGCGGGATGCCTGGGTCCGGCTCACCTGGGAGGAAGGGAAGGTCAGCCATGGGACCGTCCGGGTGGGGGTGGGGGCGGCGCGTCCTGAGCGAGGCCGGCACATCAGAAGGTGGCCTGGCTTGTTTTGCTTTTAGGCAAAATGATGAAATGATTCCGAACTTTATCTGGAAAAACTAACAAGACCAGCAGAACAAGTCAGAAAATTAGGGAAAAACAGAGCGCAGAGTATGTGCATGGCTTTCCACTATTAAACAAGACTCTCATCTCGGTCGTTCAAACCTCGTGGCTGGGCGGACAGAATAAGCTGATCAGCGGCTCAGACGTGGGTGAGCCTGAAAGAGGCCCGACTCTTCACGACAACGGGCAGCCAACACGGCGCCCTGCGCTGACGCAGGCTACTCGGTGCCGGGAGTCGGAACACCCAGCCGGCAGCACCTCCACGGGTGGAGGCCTGCTCAGGCCTGGGACCAACAGCCTGTGGCCAGACCGGCCAGCGGACAAGTTTCGTTTGGGCTGCACCATGTTTGACAAAAATATGACTGAGTCGCAAATACTTCTAAGTGAGGAGGTTCGGGGAGTTCCCTGGCAGTCCAGAGGTTAGGGTTCCAGGCTTCCACTGCCTTGGCTTGGGTTCAGTCCCTGGCCAGGACACTGGGATCCTGGAAGCCGTTTGGCACAGCCAAGAAAAAAAAAGATTGGGAGATTCACTTAAAAAGAGGCCGAAGAGCTGGCGCCGAGGGGCTGCGTGTGTGCAGGGCCGTCTCTGCTCCGCTCCCCTCAAGCCCTGCGCCGTCCCCACGGGGCCCCTCCCGCCCAGGCCTGTCTGGGTCTTGGGGACACGGGGCTTGAGTCCCAGCGCCCCGTGGAGTCTGTGCCGCGTCCTGACTTTTCAAGGAGCTGTTCTCAAAACCATTCATTGCAACGTACCCAGCTGGGTCGCCCGGGTTGGTTCTCCGACTGAAAGACTGGCCAGGGAACGCTCCAAGGCTCTAGTGAAGTCTGGCCTTTGAAAGAATCAAAGAGAAAGAAGGGCCCATTTTAAGGAAATGTGCTAAGATTGCAAACCTTCTGGGGCAGGGAGGGAGCGGGGATAACGCCTGGGGTCGTGCGGTGCGACTGAAGTGAGCCCTGAGATCACATTCTAGCTCCAAGGCTACAACGCTGAGTAATCGTCCACCAGAGAGCCTGGATGCCACCCGCATGCTCAGGGAGAGGGCTCGGTGAGCAGTTACTGCAGGGGCGAAAGCAGGGACTCGAGCAGGCATTATTGGCGCCCTGCTTACCGCAGCCCCAAGGCAGGGCAACGCAAGTGTCTGCCGACGGACGGGGAGGAAGGCAGTGCGGCCCGTCACACAGGGGAATATCTCTCGGCCTCAGAAAGAAAGGGAGCTCTGACACCCGCTGCAGCGCCGCGACGGACCTTGAGGGCTTCACGCTCAGCTCCAGGCAGACACACACTGGCTGCTCCCGCGGGTCTGAGGCCCAGGAGCTCCCAGGCTCCCAGGCACAGAAAGCAGAGGCTGGTTACCAGGGCCGGGGCGCGGGGGGCGGGCCGGCGTGCTCTCATGGGACAGCTTCGGTTTGGCCAGACGCAGAGCCCCGGAGATGACGGCAGGGCCGCACACGAGTGGGATCGCCCTCACGGCCAGGGACTGGACGCGCGTCGCAACGGCAGCCTTCATGCTATGCGTGTTTCGCCGCAGTAAACGAAGAGGAGGGGGTGAGAGAACCACAGGACACCCACGAGAAAGCCTTGAAAACGCCTCCCGAAGGTCACGCTCTGAAGCCGAGTGCGCAGCACGGTGACAGCAGCCGCTGCAACGTCTGGGGAAGGAATCGTCCCCAAACGCTAACAGAGGGGGACGTCTTTGTGACATGCGATTCCTCCTTCTCCCCATTTTCCAACTATTCCACAACGAGGTTTAATAGCTTTAATAATAAACAGAATTATTTAAGACTAACCATTGCAAAATGGGAGATAAAAACTTTGCAATTGGGCCAACACGCAAAAGCTCAAAACAAAAAAATGCAACATGTAATAAAAAGACAGCTCCCTGACACCTCCCTGCCCAGCCCCCGAAAAAAAAAGAAAACAGGCGAAGGAGAGAGCCAGGGGTCCTTCCCAGTAGACATGTAAGTAAACACCTGGCAATCATCTGGACAGGAGCTCGACCCCAGAGGGAATCAAGTCCCTGCCGATTTTGCATGGAGGCACCACTTTTAACCTCTCTTGTCAGGAAGACGGCAAAGGCCAGCAGACTGTAGGAACGGCCGCTGGCACGCGCCACGTGTGGGAATGTTGACTGGATTCCACGTGCTCCCTGGCCCAGCAAGCTTGTCTCAGGAGCGCTTCACAGAAACACTAGAAATAAAAAGTTCAACTGCAAGGGTTTTTTTCTGGGTGGAAGGAAAATGCAGAACAATATATAATGCATGACTTTTTGTTTTAAAAAATATTTGTGTGGATATATAAAGAAATCTGGGAAGACATGCTCAGGGCTCCCTAGTCCCTAACCGATGCCTCAGATGCGTGGGATCGCCCAGTATGTGCCTGGCTGGGAGGCAGACCAAGCTCCCTCTCCCTAGCTGTGTGGCCCCGACCTAGTCACTGTCCCTGAACCCTCAGTCCTCATCAGTAAAAGCAGACCACACCTTGCAGGGTTGGTGAAAGGGTAATATAAGGAAGGCCAAGGGTATTCCATCCTCGGAAACCCACCCAAGCAGGAGACGGCCTTCTGGGGCCATTTCAGCTCAGGGGGCTTCAGATGGAGCCCCGGAGCTTGTCTCCACTCCTGGAGGGCCACGTGTTTGGCGGCCCCTTTGTTCTCACTTCTCCAGGCACCTAAGGCTGTGGACGGGATCGTTAAGGCGACAGCCCTGGCCGTTCGGCGGGTGCTTTCCACATTTCCCCCTGGCCTGCCCCCCAGCGGGGCGGGCTGCCCCCAGCAACCCTCCTGCACGGCTCAGACACTGGGGACTGCTCCCCGGGAGGGGCAGGCAGGATGGCTCCCACTGGCATGCAGGCTGGAGCTGGGGCTCCTCCCCAGAGAGGGGATTTGGGGCACCCAGCCCAGCTGCTTCCTTCCAGCTATCTGGTCCCCTAGCCCCTCACCCCAACCCTGATGCAGGGCTCCCAGGGGGACCCTGGGGAGATGCCGGCTGCTTTCTTTTCCCCACCCCTCCCTCCAGGTATGGCCGTGCTGATCTAGGGGAGGCCATGATCCAGGCACAGAGCGGATGCTGGGGGAGGCCCCCGTCCTCAGGAGCAGGCAGGCAGATCCACCATGCACCGCCTGGCTCTGCCCACACCCATGGGCGGCACCCTGGCCTCCTCTGTCACTCTCTGCCCACTGCTCGGGCCCTGCCACCTGTCTCTTCTGCCATGGGGTTTGCGTGCGACCTTTTCATTTCAATGGTAAATACCCAGAAAGAGCCAACCACACAACACCTCCAACCCACTGCGGGATCCTTGCCTGGAGAATCCAATGCGCAGAGGAGCCTGGCAGGCTACCACCGTCCACGGGGTCGCGAAGAGACAGACCCAAGCACGCACTCCACCTGGTACTGGTTTGCTATTCCATGAAAGAAACCGCCGCCAACTCAGACGCTCAAAGGCGCACGCGTGTCTGTGCCACCGTCTGTGGATCAGGAGGCCGGGGCGGGCGGCTCAGGGCTCCACGTGGCCGGCCACCAGGGCCGGCCTCTCAGCAGAGGCAGGGCCGCAGAGACGCCCGACGGCTGCCAAGCTCCTCGACTGCCCTGCAGCTGCGCCATCTGCCAGCTCCTAAGTGGGCAACAAAAGACTCTGATGGAGGGACCCACTGGGCGGAGCTCATATAAAGTCCCACAGTCCCAGAGCGACACCCCCGTAAGTCAGAGCCCCCCTCTTCTCGGGGGAGTGGGAGGGGCCTAGAACTGCAACTACTGAGTCAAGAGACCACCCCCGCCCCCACCTGGAAGCTAAGGCCAGGGGATTTCCAAACTTGTCCCAGTTACCATGCCCACCACAGGGTCTGGGGACTTCACACCCTCGCTGCCACTTAGTGCGTTTTGCACACTGCGTTGATACTAGTTTGTTGGGTATGAAATAGTCTCTCGCTGTGGAGAGGTCTTTCTGGAACCTGCAACTGATTGAGTCTCTCCCCTACTGCTGATTCACAGCTGCCCCGGGGGCCCCAGTCCAGGACACACACCCACCCGGGCCTGGCGCCCAAGCCCTGCGGCCCAGCCGTGCAGCCTCTGTGCCCACAGGCCCCACAGCTCCTTCATGTTTCGAGGTGCTGACCTTGTTAATTCATGAGGAAATAAATAGCCAAACAAGTCACCTGTATGGTTTTAAATGTGTGTATGAATGAGACGAGCACCTCCGGCCCATCACTTCAGCTCAGTCGCTCAGCTGTGTCCAACTCTTTGCAACCCCATAGACTGCAGCACACCAGGCCTCCCTGTCCATCATCACCAGCTCCCGGAGTCCACCCAAACCCATGTCCATCGAGTTGGTGATGTCCATCGAGTTGGTGATGTCGTCCCCTTGTCCTCCTGCCCTCAATCTTTCCCAGCATCAGGGTCTTTTCAAATGAGTCAGCTCTTCGCATCAGGTGGCCAAAGTATTAGAGCTTCAGCTTCAGCATCAATCCTTCCAATGAATATTCAGGACTGATCTCCTTCAGAATGGACTGGTTGGATCTCTTTGCAGTCCAAGGGACTCTCAAGAGTCTTCTCCAACACCACACTTCAAAAGCATCAATTCTTTAGCGCTCAAATTTGTTTATAGTCTTAACTGTCGTATCTGTACACGACCACTAGAAAAACCATAGCTTTGAGCAGACGAACCTTTGTTGGCAAAGTGACATGTCTGCTTTTTAATATACTGTCTAGGTTGGTCACAGCTTTTCTTCCAAGGAGCAAGCATCTTTTACTTTCATGGCTGCAGTCACCATCTGCAGTGATTTTGGAGCCCAAGAAAATAAAGTCTGACACTGTTTCCACTGTTTCCCCATCTATTTCCCATGAAGTGATGGGACCGGATGCCATGATCTTCATTTTCTGAATGTTGAGCTTTAAGCCAACTTTTTCATTCTCCTCTTTCACTTTCATCAAGAGGCTTTTTAGTTCCTCTTCACCTTCTGCCATAAGGGTGGTGTCATCTGCATATCTGAGGTGACTGATATTTCTCCCGGCAATCTTGATTCCAGCTTGTGCTTCTTCCAGCCCAGCGTTTCTCATGATGCACTCTGCATACAAGTTAGATAAGTGGGGCGACAGTATACAGCCTGGACGCACTCCTTTCCCGACCTGGAACCAGTCAGTTGTTCCATGTCCAGTTCTAACTGCTGATTCTTGGCCTGCATGCAGG
The DNA here is from genome assembly GCA_917880005.1 of Nanger dama. Taxonomy (NCBI): domain Eukaryota; kingdom Metazoa; phylum Chordata; class Mammalia; order Artiodactyla; family Bovidae; genus Nanger; species Nanger dama. Next base: position 1,354,439 of record CAKJTW010000016.1, on the reverse strand, counting down.
TTCCTCGGGAGCAGGTCAGGTGGTCTGGTGTTCCCGTCTCTCTCAGAATCTTCCAGTTTGTTGGCATCACACAGTCAGAGGGTTGGCCCCCCTTCAAAGCTGGTCGTGCCTCTGTCCTCCCCAGAGCCTGGAGCCGGCTGCGCAGGGTGGAGCGCGGGAGGTGGCCCAGCTGAACCCACACCTTAGGCGACGCTGTGCCCTGACCCCCAGGCACAGCAGTGCTTTCGGCCTCGTGGGGGCTGCGTGTGCTCACGTGCACGGTGTGCCCTGGCCCCGCGGCCTGGCCTGAGCACGCGTGTGCAGGGTGCATGCCCTCTCGACTGCCCCGTCAGGAGGAGCTGTCTTTCTGTTTTTCCTTCACGGCACCTCCCACCACCCGACACTACACGAAACCATCACTCGCATCAGCTTCTCGGACCTTCTGCACTAGAGTCGCCTCCACAGAGGCAGGGCTCCACCCGGTGCACTCACCGGCGGACACCCCTACAGCCCCCAGAGGGGCACACGGCACAGGCGCAACAGGAGCTCAAGACGGATGGTGGGTGGGTACGTGTGTGGGTGGGTGGATGGATATGTGGGTGGGTGGGTGGATGGGTGGGTGGGTGGATGGGTGGATGCGAGGATGGATGGATGGATATGTGGGTGGGTGGGTAGGTGGATGGGTGAATGGGAGGATGGATGGATAAATGGGTGGATGAGTGAATTGGTGGATGGATAAGCAGATGGATGGATGGATGGGTGGATGGACTTGTGGGTAGGAGGATGGGTGGGCAGATTTATGGATGGGAGGATGGATAACTGGCTGCACATGGATAGATGGAGGGAAGGATTGATTGACAGATGGATGGGTAAGTAGGTGGGCGGGTGAGAGGTAGATGGGTGGATGGATGGATTTGTGGGGAGGATGGGTGGGCAGATCGATGGATGGGAGGATGGATGACAAGGGTGGGTGATGGATAGATGGATGAGTGGGGGAGGGGGTGGGTGGGTGGATAGATGAATGGATGAGTAGATGAGTGGATGGATGAGTGGGGGATGGGTGGGTGGGTGGATGGATGAATGGATGGGTAGATGAGTGGATGGATGAGTGGGGGATGGATGGATGGATGGATGGATGAATGGATGGGTGGATGGATGGATGGATGAGTGGGGGATGGGTGGGTGATGGCTGGGTGGGTGGGTAGATAAGTGGGTGGGTAGGTGGATGGATGAGTGTGGATGGGTGGGTGATGGGTGGATGGATGAGTGGATGGGTGGGTAGGTGGATGAATGGATGGATGGATGGATGGATGGATGAATGAATGGGTGGATGGATGGGTGGGTGATGGGTGGATGGGTGATGGGTGGATGGATGGATGAGTGGGGGATGGGTGGGTGATGGCTGGGTGGGTGGATGAATGGATGGATGGATGAATGGATGGATGGATGAATGGATGGATGGATGGATGAATGGATGGGTGGATGGATGGGTGGGTGGATGGGTGGATGGATGAGTGGATGGGTGGGTGATGGGTGGGTGGATGAGTGGATGGGTGGGTGGGTGGGTGGATGGATGAGTGGGGGATGGGTGGATGGAAGAGTGGATGGGTGGGTGATGGGTGGATGGATGAGTGGGTGGGTGGGTGATGAGTGGATGGATGAGTGGGTGGGTGGGTGATGGGTGGGTAGGTGGATGAATGGATGGATGGATGGATGAATGGATGGGTGGATGGATGAGTGGATGGGTGGGTAATGGGTGGGTAGGTGGATGAATGGATGGATGGATGAGTGGGTGATGGGTGGATGGATGAGTGGGTGGGTGGGTGATGGGTGGGTAGGTGGATGAATGGATGGATGGATGGATGAATGGATGGGTGGATGGATGAGTGGATGGGTGGGTGATGGGTGGGTAGGTGGATGAATGGATGGATGGATGATGGGTGGGTAGGTGGATGAATGGATGGATGGATGAGTGGGTGATGGGTGGATGGATGAGTGGGTGGGTGGGTGATGGGTGGGTAGGTGGATGAATGGATGGATGGATGGATGGGTGGATGGATGAGTGGGTGATGGGTGGGTAGGTGGATGAATGGATGGATGAATGGATGGATGGATGAGTGGGTGATGGGTGGATGGATGAGTGGATGGATGGGTGATGGGTGGATGGATGAGTGGGGGATGGCTGGGTGATGGCTGGCTGGGTGATGGGTGGGTGGGTGGATGGGGCGTGTGTACTGTGTGCAGGCTTCAGGCTTCTTTGTTCTATGCTTTTCCCCAAAAGACCTAAGAAATCACACAACTTGGAAGCTTCAGGGGCCCATGGGTGCCGGGGAGCTTCTGGGGGCTGGATTCTCCTAGGTGCCTGAAACCAGCTGCAGGAACTGGGATCAGAGCCCTTCCCAGGGCTGCTGCAGGCAGGGATGGGGAGGGGAGGGCGGCTGCCCTGGAGGCTGGCACACTCTGGAACCTGGGGGGTGGCCCCACGTGTGACGCCTTCTCTCAGGCTGTAATCGCCCACTGAGCCTCCAGAGACCACACGGCCCACCCCAGGGGGTGTAGCCTGGGTGGGGTGAGGGTGAGGACGAAGAGACCCGGTGGGCATGTGTCACTGGTGGGATGCTCCCCTGGAGGTCCGGGGAGGGCCGGCAGGTCTGAGCCTCATCTATGCGGAGGCTGTCCTGGGGCATCTGAGGGGACAGGCCATCCCCATGCCCTCGCCTCGCCTGCCCGGTGGCCCTGCTCCCAGCCACCAGCCTGTATGTCCCTCCACCACTTGCCCGACTCCTCGGACCGGCCGTCCACCCTCTGCCTTCACTCATCTGTCCTGTCCTTCCGCCCATGCACCCTGACCTCACCCGTCACCCCCACTTCCGTCATTAACCTACGGTGGCCAGCTCCTCTGCCATCCAAAGCTGTCCTCTCAGCAACCCGAAGGGGAAGATGCTCTTCTGCCTCCATCTGACAGAGGAGACCGAGGCCCCAGGAGGAGCAGTGACCTCCTCGAGAACGCACAGCGGGTAGACGGCGGCTGTCTGACCCAGCAGGCCGAGAGCACAGCTTCCCCGCCCATCCGTGCGTCCACCCCTCACCGTCCGTCGCCCAGTCCCTGCACTCACCGGTCCCCATCCACCCAGCGGCCCATCCATCCTGGAGCTAATGCACTTAGCACACTGGGGGCCCCGAGGGGAGACAGGCCTGAACTGCCCATCTGGCTGGGCAGGGGGCAGGGGGCGCTGGGGGGCTGCCCCAGGCCGGGCAGGGCTGCACGGGGCTGGGGGAGTTAACCGAGTGACTGCCAGGATCATCTAATTAGGGACGCTGTGATAAGCAGATAGGATCGGGGGTGATTAGAATCCTTTTAAAAAGCCACTCCATTAATTACAGAGACAGAGAGAGGCCTATGGCCGCTGAGAATACCAACTGGCTGCCTGGCCGCCCCCCCCGCCCCAGGTCGCCCTGGGCCGCTGTGTGACCTTAGGTGCGCCCTACTTTCTCTGGGTGAGAAGGCACGGGGTTGAACTCTGCTGGCCAGCGCCTGGTCACCCAAGGGCCTGTTTCTCGCCCTGGGCCGGGGCTCCAGGTGGGCCTGAGACCAGGGAGGGCAGGGGCTCCCCGGGGAGCAGGAAACCCTGCGCGGAGAAGCCTCATCACCCACGGGCAGTCGAGGCTGAGAGGAGGGTGGGGGCTGGCTGGCCAAAGTCAGCTCAGCCCTGAGCCACGGTGGGTCTGTGGAGGGGCCTGGGCCGGCCGCTCCCGCTATCTCCACGGACACTTCCGGCTCCTGGGCCTCAGAGGATGCCAGTCCAAGCCGGCAGAAGGGGAGCCCCCTGAACAGAAGGAAGCCCCTCTGTGTGCGGCCATCCTCACGGGCACTGCCGTGGTCCCCGGCCGCCCTCCATCCCGCCCTGCGGGCTCCTGGCCCAGCCTGCTCGCCCGAGCCCCCTGCACTGCACCCCGCTCCCCATGGCCTCCAGCCTGTCTCCTTCCCCATGGCCTCTGGCCGCCCACCCACTCTGGGGGCCTCAGGCCAGCCCAGGACCTGGGGGAGAGGAGGGCAGGGAGCCTGCTGAGGGGCTCGGGCAGCATCAGCGTCAGAGGAGATTCCTCCACGCGAGGCCAGTGGAGCCCCAGGCAGGGTGCAGAGGGGGGCGTGGGCCAGGGGCCACATCTGCGGGGTGCCCTGGGGTTTCAGCACCCTGGGTCCCACGCCCAACCGTGCTGTGACCACCCCCACTGTGCTGACTGTGCTGTTGCGGGGTGCGGGCTTCCACCAAGTTCATACCCGCTACCACCATCAGGGGCGAAAGGCCAGCACGCGCGCCCGGCTCCTCCCTCCCCCACCCACCTGGCGGGCACCACCCTCGCGCCGGGGTCGCCACCCCCCCACCCCGCCGCCGCCGCCGCCTCTGACATCACCCGCCTCTGATGTCACCTGCCTCGCCGGCCCCTTGCCCCGTCCCGCTGGCGGCACCCCCACCTCTGCCACCCGCCGCACCCTGTCCGTCGCCACCACCCAGCCCGTGTCCGCGCTGCCGTGACCATCCGCACGCTTCTCCCCCATCCCTGCGTCGCCACCAGCATCCTGACCTCAGCAAGCAGCGGTCACGGTGGCCAGTTTCTGCACTGTGACCACGCCCTTCTCACCCCCCACCCCCCATCGCCCCCATTTTCACAGCTGCCACCCCCTTCACCTGAGCCACTCCCATGGGGTAGAGAGTCACCGCCATGTAACAGGCGTGAAGACATGGCCCCCGAGGTCACAGCCGCTGGCCGACACGGGGTGCAGAGACCAGGGAGCCAGTCGCCGATGACCGCGGTCTGCAGCGCCAAAGCAGCGGCTCTCGAGGGTCGCCCAGCAGCTGCTCGAGCCCCGGCGCGATCTGGCAAGCGTGCCCTGAGCACCTCAGCCGGCTGCCCCGAAGCAGGGCCTCTCGGAGGGTCAACTGAAGCTGCTGCAGACCTCTGGGCAGCCCTCTGCCTGCTCCTGCCTCCTCCTCCTCCACACCTCAGGCCCCTGCAGACTCCAGCCATACAGGGCTCCTCCGGGGTGCGGTGGAGAGCAGGGAGGAGCATGGTGGCCCCCGCATGAGCGCCCGGCCGGCGGGGCCACTCTCAGCGCTCCCCCTCTGCGCCCCATCCCCGCCAGCACCCCGACTGCTCCTGCCACGGGCCGCCACCACCACCGCTGCCCCCAGCAGGGAGCAAGGCCAGCCTCTCCTCCCCCAGGACCACGGCTGCCTCATCCACCACAAGGCTCTGCCCTCTGCCCTCTGCACGGACCGCGCCTCTCAGGGTGCTGCTGGAGACGCACGGACCTGGGGACCGCCACTCCCCACTCCGCTGAAAATGGCCTTGCCCACGTGATGTGGGCAAGAGTGACATTTGCGACGTCCCAGGAGGGGCTGTGGGAGGGTCCCCAGTGTCTGCCAGCTCTCGCTCTCTCCCCCAGAGACCCCTCAGTCTAGGCTCCAGGAGGAGAGGATGCGTTGCAGCCCCAGCAGTGGTCCCAGGGGTGCTGACGCGTAAAGCGGGCGAGAGCCAAGTGTCAGTCCTAAGCTTCTGCCACCAGGCACCTCCTGTGGGCACCTTCCCTCAGCCCCAGCGGACAAGCCTGCCAAGAACAGGGTCCTGCCACAGCGACAGACACCGGGCGTCCCACCTACGGAACTGCCTGCACCCACGTCCAGCCGGGTTACCCCATTGCCGAGCGCGTGGGGTGGGTGGGCTGGGGACGGAGGGTGAGCTGTCCTCTGGGCGAGGGGATGAGGAGACAGCACTTGTCACCCTGGGGTCCCCACCATCCGCTTTCAGCCACCCCCACAGCATTTGGGGTTGGTTAGAACATGCTGTCCCCACGAGGAGCTGGGAGCCCAGCATCCGTGAGCATCAGGGGAAAAGGAGCCATCAAGGGGTGGACAGGAAGGGGTGCAGACCAGGAACGGGCGCGGGAGACGCTGTCCCACGAGCTCTCGGTGGCCCGCTGACCCCCGGGGGCGGTGCCTCCGTCTCACCTGGAGGGGGCGAGGGGCAAGGAAGCGATGTGTTAGCGTGCTTGTTAATGCTGCTTCTGGAGGCGCCAGGCCGCTCTCCCTCAGGGTGGGCGGGGGCTGCTCCCCCAGCTGTCCCCGGGGGCGGCCCAGTGGGCCCTGCTGCGTTCTTCCCCCCTCCCCCAGCCTTTGCTCTCAGTGCGTCTCTGTCTTTACCAAGCACTCCTGTCATGGATTTTGGACCTGCCCAGGTAATCCAGGGTGATCTCTAATTGCATACGGAGAAACCCTTTTCCCCAACCGTACCAGGAGCACACCCACAGGTTCTGCGGCTGGGACAGGGCCATTGTTCGACCCGCCGCGCTCTCTGGCCAGCCCTTCCCACCAGCACTGAGTGGAACGCCCCTTCCAGGGTGCCGTCCACCACGCCCCAGCACCTCCCTCTCTCACCCACCTGCTGTGTGACCTTGCGTCTGATGCCACAAGTCTCTGGGCCTCATTCATTCAAGGTGCTGTCAGCCAAGCACCGTCCAGGATGCTGACACACACCCGTGCCTCTGCGGGGCTCGTCTGAGACAACCTGAGAGGCCCGCCGGGCGCCAGCAGAAGGAACTCCGGCCCTGACCTCACCCAGACTCTGGGCTCAGTCCACTTGCACCCGGGGTCCTCACGCCCCTCCCTGAGCCCCAGCGCAGACCCTGGGGTCCAGCTCCGGACGCTGGTCCTGTCTCAGCCCCCTGGGGGCTCAGCCTTGGCGGCTCCAGAAGCCTGAGCTCTGAGCATGGACCCCCCAGGCGTGGCCTCCTTCGCAGGGCCAGCCCGTGTACCAGGCCCTGGACTGCAGGGGACGGGCTCTGCCCCACCCAGGCCTGATGTCACAAAGGGCCGGGCGGCTCTGCGGGGAGCCCCTGTGGCCGAGGGGGCCCCCAGCGGCACTGCCTTCCCTCCCCCCGCCCCTCCAGCGTGGCGCCCACCCACCCCCTGCGCTGGTACTATGAAAGGGTAGTTGGCCAGGCAGAGTCGCCCCGGAGCCAGAGTCCGGCCAGGCCCCGCTGAGTGGCCCGCACTTGCCACTGCTGACCCCACCCCCCGGCCCCCCGGGCCCCGGCCCCCCGGGCCGGCCCGCGTCTCTCCGCCTCCACACCCTGGCCCCTCGGCATGGCTAACTACTACGAGGTGCTGGGGGTGCAGGCCAGCGCCTCCCGGAGGACATCAAGAAGGCCTACCGCAAGCTGGCCCTGCGCTGGCACCCCGACAAGAACCCCGACAACAAGGAGGAGGCCGAGAAGAAATTCAAGCAGGTGTCCGAGGCCTACGAGGTCCTGTCCGACTCCAAGAAAGCGCTCGCTGTGCGACCGTGCGGGCTGTGACGGCTGGCGGCTCGGCAGGACCGGCTCCCCCGCGCGGGCGGCGGCTACACCTTCCGCAACCCGGAGGACATCTTCCCGCGAGTTCTTCGGAGGCCTGGACCCCTTCTCCTTTGACTTCTGGGATGCGCCCTTCAGCAGCGAGCGTGGGGCCCGGGGCCACCGGGCTGCGCGGGGCATTCTCGGCCGGCTTTGGCGAGTTCCCCGCCTTCATGGAGGCCTTCTCAGCCTTTGACAGCCTGGGCCGTGGGGGCGCCGGCCGGACCACCTTCTCGTCCACGTCCTTCTGCGGCTCTGGCTCGGGCGGCTCCGGCTTCAAATCGGTGATGTCGTCCACCGAGATCGTCAATGGCCACAAGGTCACCACCAAGCGCGTCGTGGAGAACGGGCAGGAGCGCGTGGAGGTGGAGGAGGACGGGCAGCTCAAGTCGGTGACCATCGGCGGCAAGGAGCAGCTCAAGCGGGTGGGCAGCAAATAGGCGCCCCTGTGCCCGCCGCCTGGTGGTGCTCAATAAACATGCCAAGCGAGCTTGCGGGCGCGGTGGCTTGCTTGAGGGGGGCGAGGCGGGCGCACGGCCGGGTCCACCTGCGAGGCCCGGGGACGGTCAGGCACCCGGCTCAGGGTGACCTCGCCAGGGGGCGCTGCGCGGGCTCCAGGTTGGCACCTCCTACGCCCGCGTGCGGGTGCGCACGTGCATGTCCGTGTCCGTGCATGCGCGTGTCCGTGCCGGCGCTTTGTCGGGGTCGTGAGGGTCACGACGGCCGCCCGCCTGCCCAGCCCATGGCCTGGGGCCTCTAACCACCACAGGCGTGCGCCGCCGGCCGGTGTGGGGAGGGGGGGTGGAGGCCCTGCTGGCCTTCAGCATGATGTCAGTCTTCGCCCTCCCCACGAGATCCCCGTGGCCCTGCTGCTGTCTCCCCGGGCCCGCCACGGGGCAGCACCCAGGGTCCCTAGGGGCCCACGAGTCCCCTCGCGGGCTGCAGGGTCCTGGGCATGAGCGCACAGCAGGTGACCTGCTGCCCCTGCAGGCTCAGGCCTCCTGGGTTCAGCCCCACAGAGCCCGGGGCCCGGCCGGCAGCTGGAGGCCCCCTAACTGTGTTAGGCAAGGGGCAGCGGAGCCCCGTGGCACACAGAGGGTCGCACCATGGCTCCCTAGCCCTGCAGCCGGACTGACTTCATCAAAGCCCCCACGACAGCATTAACTACCCGACCTCTGCCCCCGCCGACCTGCTAACTTCACCAATTACTGGCCGAGGGTGGCTGCATCAAGTGGGCCTGCTTAGCCCCGACAGCTGACCAGCAAATCCAATTACAGGCCAGCAGCCCACCAGCGGGCGCAGGGTCCTGGGGCTGGGTGGTCAAAAGGCAAGGCCGTTCACAGACACCCCAAGGACCTCTCCTCGGTGTCCCTCCCGACTCACAGGCTGGTCGGAGCGGTCCCCTCTTCCAGTCCCTCCGAGTGGACGGATCCTGGCGGTGGCCAGAGCCAGCTCAGTGAGCCGCACACCCTCAGCCCCTCTCTGATCCTAAGCCCCTCTCTGCATCCTCTTCTCGGCCAGGAACCCCATCTGACAGACGGCTGAGCTGAAGGCCAGACACAGACCCGTGGGAGGCGGGCACAGAGGGGTCTGGGAGGAGGGTTCTGGGCACGGCAAAGCCCTGAGGCAGGAGATGGTGAGGCCCCCCGTTCAGAATGCAGCTCCCACGCTCAGCGCCTGCACCAGGCCCACGTCCGCTCGTGGCTCACCCAAACAGTGGTCCAGCCTCCTCCCTTCATCCCGCTATCATCCCCGCAGCTGGAAGGGTCTTGTGAAAACCTGAGAGGTTCGTGAGACACTCAAAGGAAAAGTCAGGTCTTCGGGGTGGGGGCTGAGGCCCCACGACCTCCCTGGATCCCCTGGCACACTCTGTGCTCCATCTGCAGCGGCCTCCTCCCACCCCCTGCACACTCACCGGGAGACTCCTGCCTCGAGACTGCAGTGCGGGCCGTGCCGTGCCAGGAACCCCCCCCCGGGCCTCTGTCTCCTTGCTGCCCCTGGGTCCCTGCACACTCACCAGGGAGACTCCTGCCTCGAGACTGCAGTGCGGGCCGTGCCGTGCCAGGAACCCCCCTCCCGGGCCTCTGTCTCCTTGCTGCCCCTGGGTCCCTGCACACTCACCAGGGAGACTCCTGCCTCGAGACTGCAGCGCGGGCCGTGCCGTGCCAGGAACCCCCCCTCCCGGGCCTCTGTCTCCTTGCTGCCCCTGGGTCCCTGCTCACCTCCCCGCCCTCCCCTCCCCGCAGCCCACTTCCTGAAGTGGGACTTTGGCCTAACCGGCCCGATTCCTGAAACACCCTGCTCTACCCAGGCCTCTCCTGCCACCACACCCTCAGGGAGATCTTACAGCCCCTCTTGCACCTCTCTCCTGGGTTCCCCATGTCCCTCAGGGGCCCTGACTCTCCCCCTTCTGCAGGTGGACATGACGGGGTCCCAGCATTGCCCCTCGGGCACCAGGTTCAGTGACGCCAGAGCCTTTATGCGCGAGGGCAGCAAAGCCCCTGGGGAGGGACGCACCACTGCTCGCAGGGCAGGTCTGAAGCCTCTGACCACGTGTAGCCTGAGGCCACCTGGGACCCTGATGGCCTGGGTTCTCCCCCAGGGTTCCGGCTTCTCCGTGGATGGAACAGGCCATGTTTTCCAGCCCTACTGAGCCCCCCAGTGGAGAAGGCAATGGCACCCCCACTCCAGTACTCTTGCCTGGAAAATCCCACGGACGGAGGAGCCTGGTGGGCTGCAGTCCATGGGGTTGCTAAGAGTCAGACACGACTGAGTGACTTCACTTTCACTTTTACTTTCATGCATTAGATGCATTAGAAAAGGAAATAGCAACTCACTCCAGTGTTCTTGCCTGGAGAATCCCGGGGATGGGGAAGCCTGGTGGGCTGCCATCTATGGGGTTGCACAGAGTTGGACACAACTGAAGCGACTTAGCAGCAGCAGCAGAGCCCCCGGGCTCCTCCTATACACTCTCCTCAGAGACTCTCACTGACCCCCAAAACAGGGACGACCACTTGCCCCCATTTTACAGATGGGGAAACTGAGGCTCGGAGGCTGAGAGATGTGGTCGAGTTCGCCCATCTGCACTGGAAGCCCATCTACCCTCCTCCTACTCCTCACGCCCTGCGCCCAGGCCTGGGGTGGGGTGGGTGCAGCCTGGGCAGCCTCCTGCCTGCCCCCTCCCCTGGCCAGTCGATGTTATCGCAGCTGATTTAATTTCAAAGACAGATTGAGCTGTGGCGGGAGGGAGAGCAGCTAATCGCAGCCGCCATCTGCCCCGTTGTCATGGGGATGGGCTCCCAGCAATCGCGCAGGGGCTGGACCCAGATAAGGGCCCTGGAGTGGGCGGGAGGGGGGCTCCGTGGGCAGGCAGGGGCGGGCGGAACGCTGGGGGCAAGAGGGAGCCCAGAGACCCTCAAGGGGCAGGGCCTTGGAGCCGGGGGAGAAGCTTGAGGGTGCCCAGGCGGGAGAGATGAGGCAGTACCCGGGGCAGCGGCGGGACTGATGCCCAGCGCGACTCGGAGTAGGGCTGGTGGGACAGAGACCGCCCCGTCCAGAGCCCGGCTGAGCCAAGCTCCAGCCTGAGCCTGGCCCCGGCTGCAGCCTGCTCTGCGCTGCCCCGAGAAGTGCTGGGTGTGTTCAGACCTCCCCGGTCTGCCCCCTTTGCCACAAAGGCACGGTCCCCAGGTTCCCTCCCTGGCCAGGCAGGGGCCCAAGCTTGGTGCAGAGCAGCGGCCGGCGCCCTTGGTCTGGCCTCTAGGACAGTCGACTCCTGCCGTCGGGGATGGCTTCCCCCTGCGGCCGGTGGTGGGGGGCTGCTGAGCACCCACTGTGTGCCTGTCCACCGCGTGGCACCCACCTCCTGACCACCCTGTGCTCTCACAGACCAGGAAGGAGCCCCGTGGCAGCGCCAACAGATGCCAGCCCGCCGGCCCTGGGTGCAGGCCTTGGGGGGCGCGGGGACAGAGTCGCGGGGCTCTGCTGCCTGCCTGCCCGTGTGCTGTTCCCAGCTGAGACCTGGCCTGGGTCGGACCTGTCCCGGGGCAGCCTGCCCCACCACCCACACAGTCACGGCCCGGTCCGCCCCTTCCTCGGTCTCTGGCCCTCGGCAGGGGCCCCTCCCGGGAAACTGCTGTGTGGGGGGATCCGCGCGGGCCTCCTGCAGAGCCTCCCGTGCTGTGCACCTCTGCGCCAAGACTGCCAGTCTGGATGCCCCTGGCGGCCGCAGGTGTGTCCTGAGGACCTGGGGGGCACCGTGGGGCCCGGAGCCCGAGCGCCCGGCCCGGGCGGCCCTGCCCGCCAACCACACCACACTGTCACCACCGGCCCCCAGCAGGAACTGCACCACCAGCCACTTGAGCCCCCAGGCGCCGTGGTTATGCCTGCGGTCACCCGAGCCGCCGGTCAGGAAACCCCTGGGGTCGTGGGGTTCCGGGGTGGCAGCAGGGGTATGCACCAGCTACTTTCCGCTGCAGACGCCGGGCCGCCCCGGGCCGCCCCAGACCTGCAGCATGCCCGCCCCCACACTCCCCGCCTCTGGCTGGATCCTGCGCACCCGCCCTGCCTCTGTGGCTCCGGGCCGGGATCTCCCGTCCAGCCCCTTTCCGAAAGCAGAGCAAGGGTGTTAATTGCAAGAGACTGATTCCCATACTTGTTTTAAATTGATATTTAATTAAAAAGTTAATTATTAATTAGGCTTATCGATTGCCTGCCAGTTGCTGGCTGGGCAAGGCTGGCTGGCAACATCACCTGGCCTGTGAGCATCTGCACGTCTCCGTGAGCCCGGCCAGCATCAGCTCAGCCACAAATCCCGCTGCTGGGTCTCCTCTCAGTGGGCCGGCCAGCTCAGGAGCCTGGGTGCTGCCCGACCCAGGGCTACAGGCTGGCCCTGCCTGCTGTCTAACTCCGTCCTGGGCTGCAGCCCGGAGCCACGGAAGCTGCTCACGACTTGTGCTGAACGAGGACGTGTCTGCCCTGGGCTCAGCCTCGCAAGCCCGCTCTTCCTGGCAGAGGCGAGGGAGGTGTGGGGCGAGTGCTCCCTGCAGGGGCCACATGCCCAGGCCCCGAAGGGCAGCTTCTGCTGAAGGGAGAGCAGCTATGGGAAGGCCCGGTCACCTCCGAGGGCCCTGTCTGCTCTGAGATGGGGCGACGGTGCGGAGGGAACCAGGGGGTCACTGGGGGCCTGCTGAGTGTGGCACGCATGACAGGCGGCCATGAGCTCGGGGTCAGGAGGAAGGTCAGGAGCGGGTGAGCAGTCACCCCCAGCGCCATCGCCACCACCAGAGACTCGCTGCGCTCACTCAGGGAGGACGGGTTTGCCACCCGCTGCACCACGGTCAGGGCGCCGCGTTATGTTGGCTCTGACAAGCGGAGATCATCCCACCTGTGAGGGGACTTTGGTCTATAGGGAGAGGTTTTGACCGGTCATCACGGGAACTGAGTCGGGGGTGGGGTGGGCACGGGGACAGACAGGACGCAGGGAGGTCGGGGTTCATTTGCCCCTGGCGTGAAAGTGAGAAGGGGATGCCCCAGGGCACACGGGGGTGCGGGTGTGTGCATTGGGCAGCCTGCCCGTGTGTGCCATGCATCTGCCAGCTGCAGTGCGTGGAGACTGTCCCGCAGACCCGTCTGATGGCCCGGCTCGCCCTTCCTTGCCCAAACGCTGCTCTGACAGCATGAGGACGCCTGCAGGGCCTGCTGGGCCCTGTGTGCTTGAACGCTGCAGGCCGACGGACAGGCCTTGCCGGATGGCGTGAGGGTTCCAGCCACGCCTCGCTCGTCTCTGGTGGACGGGCCTCAGCACACCCCTCGAGGCTTCTCGGCTGGCCTCCCCGGGGTCCGTAGCCCACTGCGCGCGGGCCCCAGCTCCTCTTCCAGTTCGCTTTCCCGGGACCTCTTCCCACGACTCCATCCTGCACGTAAAACCCATTTTCCAGGCAGATCTGAGGGCTGCCTTGTCTAAGGCCGGTGCTGAGCTGAGGGAAGCCCTGTCCGGGGGACTAAGGGCTCCTCTATGGCCGCCCCCATGGGGCTCCTCGCCCGGAAGTGCAGGGGCCACAGCTGTCCCCCTGGGCCTCAGGGCCCCAGAGGTTGCGGGTCAGGGTCCCGGCAGAGATGAGAGGAAGAAATGCAGGGACTCTCGCAGGCACGGTGACATCAAAGACAGAAGGAGGCTGCGGCCGCTGAGGACCGGCCAGCCCGGGGCTCCCAGGAGGCCCGAGACACAGCCAGGCCTGGACCCTGCTGAGACCTGGGGTCCCAAACAACCTCGTGCCCGGGCAACCTCTGTCCACCTGCCTCTTGGCGCCCAGAAGCTTGCCGTGTGCCTGGACAGTTCTCAGCTGCAGCGGGTCTTGCCTGGGTGACCTTGGGCCGGGAGCCCCCTCCCTAGGGTCACCGTTTCCTGTGGCTCTCTCATGGCAGGCAGGGAAGGAGTTCAGACAGGGCGCCTGTGTGGCCCCCCAAGGCCGGTGCCAGAAGCTAGGACAAGACTGGCTCGGACCCCAAGCCACCCTTGAGTGGGTGGGGTCCGGGCCACCCCCTCTTAGCCCAGCCGACTTGCACACGCCTTATCTCAGCCATCCATCAGGGCCACCTAGACCAACCAGTCCTGCCAGAAACCAGATCTGGGCATGGAGGCCCCTCCCTGGAGGTGTGTTCAGGCGAGTCCCCCACCTTCCAGGGTCTCTCCCGCCAGCCTGAGCAGAGGGCAGGGGGCCTGGGTTGGAGGTGTGGGCCATCCGCCCCGGCCTCCCCCACCCTCTCCTGTGACAGGCAAGGGGAGTCTAGGCTGGGACTGATGCCCCTCTCCCAGCCATCAGGGCCTGGGTGCAGGAGGGTGGGGTGCGGGATGGACAGACCCTGAGGCACCCAGGGATGGGACCTCACCTCCATTTGTCTGTCGCATCAGGAACCCCTACTTGCAGGGTCTTTGCCCTCCTCAGGCAGCCTTGGAGGGTGGCATGCCGATGTTCCCGCCTCCAGACAGGACACAGAGGTCAGTGCCCAAGGTCACAGGTGGCAGAGGGCACACACACTTCACCCTTTGAAGGTGAAGTCCTAGGAGTGAAATCTCTGGGCCAGAGCTCCCTCGGAACTACCCGTGTGATTGGGATTGACAAACTGGGTGCCATCGGGGTGCCCTCGGGGACTCCCCTGGGAGGGGTCCCTGCCCACTGCCCGGCTGGGCTGCGGGAGAGGACCCACTCCTCTGATGGAGGGCCCCAGACCCTGAGCATCAGGCCCATGTGTGGTGGTTCTTTTCTGCAGCTTCCGGCATGAATCCCAGGCCAGCACTGGCTGGGGCCACGGGGCGGACGCGGTGACCTCAGTGAGCACCCGGGCGGCTCAGGGCCTGATCCCACCCAGGAATGTTCCTGCTCCTGGCCTGGCCTGGGGCCTGACTCCTGACACCAGGCAGTAAATAACTTTCCATTTGATCACCTCTCTCCTGGTGCCTCTGGCTCCTGGGAAAGTGGGTGTGTCCCCAGGCCAAGTCCCAGCTGCCCGCCTGGCCGGGGGAAGTGCTGGGGGGCTGCGGTCCGAGTCATCAGCCTCCGAGGCCCCGAGGCCCCGCGCTCTTCCCGGTCACCTGGTCACCTGCCCTCAAAGCACAGATGGGAAGACTGAGGCGGGGGCGGGGCGGGCCGCAGAGCTCAGGGAAGGCGGAGGACCGTCCACGGGAGGGATGGGAGCTGGTCCCCAAATGTGCTCCCACCGCGCAGGGGCAACTCAGGGGTCCTCTGCCGGGATCAGGAGGAGACAGGCCCAGAGACGCCCGGCCCCCGGCCCAGGCTGCCCAGCACCAGGCAGATCCGGTTCCGCGGACGATCAAGCGGGTCTGGAGCCGCCCGGCCGCCTGGGTCAGCTGGGGAGCGGGCGCGCGCCGCCAGTGGGCATCTGCATGACAAAGCGCGGCGCCGGTGGGAGCGGTCGGCCGCCCACCAGCCCGCGGCCGCAGCTGCCCGCTAAGCCGCCGCCCCGCGCCCGCCGCCCGCCCGGAGCTGGGGCCCGCCGAGCCGGGGCGGGGGCGGCACGCGAGCCCGGCGCTCAGCTGTGTTTGCTCGGGGGGCGCTGCGCGGGGGCGGGACAAAGGCCGGTCGGCCCGACCCCGCAGGTGGCGTGGGGAGGGGAGGCCCGCGGGCCCCAGCCGCCGAGGGCCCCGCCCCTCCACTGCCTTCTACACGCTCGGCCCCCACCCGCGCGTCCACGGCGGGAGGTTGGAGGTCATGTCCCAGTGGGCCCCTGCTGCAGCCCCGAAGCCGGGAACCATCTCTCTCCGCCTCTCCATCCTAGCCTCCAGGGGGCTGGACCAAGCCCAGGCGTCTTTCTGCCCCCCGGGCCGGGGGACCTTCACCGTCCTCCCAGCCCCACTGCAGGCGCCGGTCGGGCCCTCACCCTGCCTGGCCCGCCTTCCTGGGCCCCCACCTGCGACCCCAGCAGCAGCCAGGAGGCTCCTGTGGACCCCAGAGGCAACCTCTCCTGTGCCCAGCTGCACACCCTCCCCTGGCTCACCTGACTTGTGGGGAAGGCTGAAGCCCCCACAGCCCCCCCTCCCTTCCACTCTGCCCCGAATCCTCCCAGCTCAGCCTGGTTGCTCCCGGGAGGAGCCAGGCCCCAGGGCCTTTGCACGCCCTTGGCCCTGCCCGGGCCCTGCGTGGGCCGCTGCGCCTGACGCCTGGCTGCCCCTTGTCCATTCCCTCTCTTCAGCCTTCTGGACACACGGCGGTCCTGTGCGGCGGCCGCTCACGCGCTCATTTCCTACTCCCTCGTGAGGGTGAGGCACCAGGGCGGACACTGTCTCCTTTGTCCGCTGCTACGACCCCCACTGGACCACTGACTCGGGCACGTGGAGGCGCCCAGCAGACGGCCGCTGAATGTGCATTACAGCGCTGGGCCTCCATGGCGGCTGCTTTCCCGGCAGACACGCTGAGACGCACGGAGAGCGGGCGGCCTGCACACGGCTCATTCAGCCCGCAACCCTGGGAGGCAGGACTCGAACCCAGGCCCCAGCTTCCCAGGGAGGGGGCTTCCTGGCGGCTCAGACGGTAAAGAATCTGCCTGCAGCGCGAGAGACTCAGGTTCGATCTCTGGATCAGGAGGAACCCCTGGACAGAGGAGCCTGGTGGGCTACAGTCCTGCACGTCTGTTCACTCCCGAGGGAGGGATTGAGCCAGAGGCCCACTGGCTATTTCTGGCCCTCAGAACAGTTTTAGGAAAAGTACAGCTGGTTGTGGCTATTTTTTAAAAAATCGAGGTTTTGTGTCAAAACCCAGACCGCCAGCTTTTCTTGGCGGAGTGGAACCTCTGGCCACACTGGGTGCTCGGACCACCAGGCTGCTCCCAGGCCGGGCTGGCAGACCCCCGCCCTGCGTGGGCCCCTCCTGCGAGCTCCCCGTCCTCTGGCCCCCACCCTCACAGTCTCTCTGCCTGGAACCCTCTCCCAGGAGCCACTCCCTGGCCGCCTCATCCTTGTTGGCAGGGAAGGCTTCAGCCCAAATGACCCCTCCTCAGAGAAGCCCACCCTGATTATCTGCAATCCGCTGCGTCTCTTTGAAGTGCGGTCTTTCCCAGTGGAATGGCATTCCTGGGAGGGCAGGGCCCCAGGTCAGGCTTGCCACACCTGTCCAGGACAGCACCTGCCCCGCGGGGCACTGGGTGCATACCTGGTGGCTGACCAGATGAGTGAGTGAGGGGCTGGCCCACAGCGCCCCTTGTTGCAGGCACTTCTCAGAGCTTGGGGCTCACACTTGTGCCCCTTCACCCCAGCAGACCTCAGCAGGAGCTGTGCCGGGCAGCACAAGGTCGCGGGGTCAGGCCTCAGAGTGCCTGCTCTGTGACCACCTCTGGAGGCTGGAGGAGCCTCTTCCATCTCAGCCCCAACTCCCCGGCTCCTGAGTCTTGCAGGCTAGCACCGGGGGCCAGCGCCAGGATTGCCAACCGCCTCGCTTCTGGTCTGGCCATGCTGCCTTCATGGGCAGCATGGAGAGGGGCACGGGGGAGGGGGCTGGCCGCTTATGCAGGCTTGCCCCTGTGTGACCTTGAGCAACTCACCTGGCCTCTCTGGACCCAGCTCCGCTCCCCCTGTGAACTGGGACCCCCGCCCGCCCTGCCTATGCTGGTTCCTGGGTCACACAGGGCCACCAGCACCCACTGGGGACTTGGGGTGAGGGTGCCCCCGGCCCATACACAGCCTTCCAGGGCTGGCGGGCTGCTGGAGCCCAGCCCACGGTGGTCACTCCTCCCTGTGGGCCGTGGGCTGACTGGGCGCCTGTCTGCTCACTTGAGTGGTCCTGGGTGACTTGTGACCACGGGTGTGGCTGCGTGTGTGTGTGTGAGATGGTGGGGCGAGGTGCCTGGAGTGGCCAGGCCAGTCCTCCCCAGCCAGGGGAGGTGGGTAGGAGCGGGCTCTCCTGCCTTGCAGGCAGCCCTGGGGGCAGGAGTCTGCTGACCCCGCTGACCGGGGCCGGCCAGTCCGCCTCAGCCAGAAGGGACTGGTTGGTGTCAGGGAGGAGAGCTGGACCCCAGGGCAGCTGGTTCCCAGGCCGGGCCCTGCTGGTCACGCTCCAGGTCCCAGGCCCGGTGTCCGGGAGGGAGGCTGGACCCTGGCATTGGGCACTGTGGCCTCAGGGTCCCCCTCTGACCCTCCCGCTGGGGAGGCGCCCACCCACCTCATCCTCCTCCTTGGCCACGCCTGGCTTCCCGCCTGCAGCAGCACGTTCTGACGGGGCTCGCTGAGGGCAGGGGCCTCCCACGGCATTGCCCAGTTAGGGCACCACTCAGCTTGCACACAGCCCTCCATGTCTGCTGGCCGGAGGAGAAGCCTGCAGAGATGCCCCATTTTCAGATGGGCCCCAAGGGATGGGCCCTTCTCCCACCCACCTCACTCCACACAGGAGCCATTTCTGACCCCCAGCCCCCAAGCCAAAGGGATTTCTGTGGCCCCCTCTCCCAGGAATCCGGGCTCGGGAGAGGTGCCCACCTGGCCGCTTCTGAAGCGTTGAACCTGGACACAGAGCCCGCGGGACAGGGAGACCCATGGACACAGGGAGCCGACTGGCCGGCAGCTGCGGCCTTGGACCCAGACCCGGAATCCCAGCCGGCCTGAGCGGCACCCGATTGCCCGGCGGGGGGTCCAGCCGGCCGCCCCCTTGCGGGGCTGGTGCAGGGCGTGGCCGTGCGGCCGGGCACACCCGTGGAAGGGGGAAGCAGCTCGCCGTCTCCGTGTGTGTCTGTGTCCAAGGTGCCCTCCCTCTGTGTGAGCGTGTGCAGCACGCAGCCACACTGCATGACACTCCTTGGCCGTGACCCCGGCCCTGGGCCCTGAGTCGGGGGCCGGGCTGCCCACCTTGGGGGCTTTTGTCCGTTTCTGAAGTGACAAGAGACGTACAAAGGGCTTTTAATTAAATCAAAGGAGGAAACGGGCCGGCCGGCCGCTATTATGTTACCAAACGCGAAAATGAAAACTTATTTTTAAAGCTCTGGTATTAATTTGAGATTATTCAGATAGTTAATTAAAAGTGCACCATGTGTTAAATATTATTTCAACAAAGATTATCATCGGGTCTCCATGTAATGCGATCCGCAGGCTTGGGGAGCGTTATGCAAATGCTGTGTGGCCGGGAGGAAGGGCCCGCGGGGCTGGGCGAAGGCCACTCACGCCCCCCCGCGCCCCCCGCTCCCCCGCAGGGGTGGTGTCCCAGACCCGCCCGCGGTGGTGGCCAGGCGCCCCTGTCTGGGCCCGGGGTGGCCGGGAGACTGAGACCCTCTCGGGCCTGATGGGCAACAGGGCCCCACAGCCGTCCAGGTGGGGCTCGCGCCTTCAGGGACCCGGGCGCACAGCTGCGGGTGTGCGGGTATGCACGAGGGTGCTGGCCAGGGCTGCGGGTGTCTGGGCCCTGGTCCGTTCGTCTCTTGCACACGTGCCCCATGCACAGGACACGCATGCTTGCACCAGGCAGGGGGCGGCCCCAAGCATGCCTGTCCCCTCTCGGAGCCCCAGCTGTGACTGGGGGGTCATGGTGGGGCACGCCTCGCGGGGAGGATCACCGGGGTCCCAGGGCGTGAGGTGCCACCAGTCTGCGTGGAGCATGAGTTGGAAACAGCCACGTTTAAAGAAAGCGAAGCTGACTTTCAGGTTTTGTTTAACCTGGTGTGTCCAAAGAGTGCCGGTTCAACAGGTGACCCGTGTAAACGCTGCTGGCCGAGGCAGTCTGCGTCCGCTTTCCCGCTAAACCCTGGAGGTGTGTGTGGGAGTGTGGGGCCTGAGGCACCCCGGCTGGGCCGGCCGTGCATTTAGGTGTCCCCGCCTGCTGCCTCTGCGCCGGCTTCGGAGGCACGGGCCGCTCCTGCCCTCTGTCGGCGGCCGGCTGCAGTGCGGGGCCGGCGGCTGCCCCGCCCGGGGGTCTCTTCCCACCCACGGGCGCTGTGGTGCCATTTCCCACCAGGGGCTTCCGGGGGTGCATGGGAGGGCGGGGGCTCAGAGAGGGCCCACCACCCGCCTGGGGTCACACAGCATGAGGCAAGGAGGGCCCCAGCTCTGCCCGCCTGGCCGCGACCCCCACGGGCCCTCGGCTGTGAGCAGGGTGTGTCTCTGAGGTCTCCGGCACGGCCTGGGCACAGGCAGTGCCCAGTAAATCCATCCCAGTCATGGTGCCATGCCAGGACGTGCCAGCCCCGGGGCCCGGATCAGTGCCCTGGGCCTCAGGCCAATGGCTCCCCTGGTTTGCAAGGACCTCGCCAACCGTCCCCTCCTCGTCACCCTCGGGGCCCAACACTAGCCTGCGTGTCCACGACTCTTGTCTCTCGTCTCCCCTCTACTGGGCTGGCAGCGCCTCGCCGGCCACCCCCCCGCCTGGCTCGGTGCTTGGCCCCCAGGAAGGAGTAAGACAGCCGCGTCAGGAGGGGGCGCAGCTTGCTGGTCAGTGGGAATGTCAGACACCGCTAACCTCGCCTCCCAGCCTTCCACAACCAGCCACTTACTCAAGAGAAGTCAAACTCACGTTCACCTAAAAATTCAGCAGCTTATTCACCGTTGCCCCAAACTGGAAGCCGCCTGACTACTCCCCAGCTGGTGGACACACACGCTGTGCAACCTGCTCAGCAGCAAAGGGAGCCACTGTCCACGCTACGGACGGTGGATGGACCCGGAGGAGGAAACACGGCCACGGTCGCGGGACGTTCGAGGCAGCGCACGACAGAAAACTGGCTGCGCAGGAGGGCCCACAGGCGCCTGCGGGATCTGGAGGGCGCGACTCGGCCGAAATGGACCGAGTGTGTTTCCCCAAACTACCCAGCTGTGCATGTGAAAGGGGCATTTTTTCCTGTATGTAGCCAGCGATGACTTTCAAAACTGCAGCTAGTTACAGACGTTCAGAGTCTTGGATGCATGCAGGTCCCCCACCTCTGGTCAACTTTGACCCTGCAGCCTGGGAAGCGAAGGAGGGGTGGCCCCCGCCTCCTGAGCAGGCCTGCTCCCCAGGACGACAGGCAGGCCGGGGGGTCCGCAGAGGCTTGACCGCAGAGTCTGGAGGGTCCCAGCAGCTGCCCCCACGACTCACTTCCCATGTGGCTCTGGGTGGGAGTTCACTTCGTTATGCTTTCCGCATTTTTCACATGTCTGAACTAGTTCCCTAATAAACACGACAATTACTGAAGTGATTTAAAACAAGAGCAACATGATTCCCTCTGCAGAACCCCCGGAGGCCTCTCCTGCGGTCCTGGGAGCCGACAGCCACCGCCGGCGCAGCAGGGGGGCCTGGGCCGGGCCGAGGGCGAGTTTCTGGGTGTCCCCATCCCCGCCCCCACCACCAAGGCTCTGCATGCACTCTGACCCGAAGCCCCCGGGGGTGGGCGCTGGTTTCCCACCAGAGAGGACCGATGGTGTGGGGCCACTGCAGAGGCCAGCTGGGAGGACGGTGTTGGCCGACTGGGGCCAGAAGTTACATGCCGGGAAGCTTCCCGGTGAAGCAGACGGGACGGTGGTTTTCATGTGTTGACAACGCAGTGCAACCGTCACCACAATCTAAGTTGAGGACGTTTTGTCCCCAAAGGGAGCCCCACCCACAAGCCCCCACTGCCATCTGGCCAGGCCCCCTGGCGGCCCTGGGGTGCTGTCTTTAGCTGTGGGCTTGCCTCCTCGGGACCCTTCTGAAAATGCCGTGATCCAGTGTAGGACTTTGCTGGCTGGCTTCCTTCACTGAGCTGCTTCCAGGGGTTCATCCTTGTGGAGCCTGTGGTGGCGCTTTAGTTGCTAAGTCCGTCCGACTCTTGTGACCCCAGAAACTGTAACCTGCCAGGCTCCTCTGTCCGAGGGACTCTCCAGGCAGGGATACCGGACTGGGTTGGCATTCTCTTCTCCAGGGGATCTTCACAGCCCAGGAAACAAACCTGGGTCTCCCGCACTGCAGACGGATGATTTGCCGACGGAGCTATGAGGAAAGCCCATGGGGAGCCTGTGTCCGGATTTAACCCCCCGTCTCCTCTCCACTCGCCCACTGACGGAATCGCCTGACTCACGCTTTCACGCGGACCGATGTTTTCAGCTCTTTCTGGTGCCGGCCTAGGAGTGGAATTGCTGGGTCACATGGTAACTTTATTGCTACTTAAAAAAAAATACAGCTTCCCTGTGATGTAACACACACCACACAGTCCACTCCGTGTGTGTGACTCTGTGGCCTCAGAACAGTCACAGAGCTGCATGCCATCACCACAATCAGCTTTAGATCCTTTTCAGCACCTGGAAGAGAACCCTGTCCCCCACGCTCTCCGCCCTCTTCCTCCCATCCGCTCCTGGCCCGAGGACAGGCCCTCTGTCTCCACGGAGCCGTCTGCTCTGGGCAGCCCACACGCGGGCGCCGCGGAGCGCGGCCCCCTCAGCGTCTGGCTGCTTCTCAGCGCGGTGTTTTCAAGGCCCGTCCGCGCAGCATCGGTGCTGCACGTCTCTGTGACCACTTTCATCACCGGATGATTCCCGGTGCTGTATTTCCTGTGGTAGCATCCCGGGTGCTGTGTAGCTGCGCCCAGCGCGTGCTGATGAAGGTCAGCGCTGCCCCCACTTTGGGGCAGTCACTGTCTCTTTCTAGGAGACCCCTGGCGGCAGCCGTGGAGCTGGCAGTGGGCACCTGCTGCATGCCCCTCCACCCTCACTGCTCCTCGGGAGGGCAGGTCCTGCCAGTCACTCGTCTTGCGGGTGCACAGAGAGGGTGAGACACCTGTTCCAGGCCTCACTGGGCCCACATCTGCTTGTGCTGTTGAAAGTGGGGTGCTGGTGGCTGTGGGGTCTGGGAACCGGCCACGTGACCCCGGGGGCAGGAAGGACCTGCCCGTGGAAGCTGCAGGAGGGACCTGGATGCTGACTCTCCCTGGAGAGAGGCTTAACAGACTTGAGGCCGGAGCGGCGGCCGTCCCCGCCCTACTGGTGCCCCTCAGAGGGGGCAGGCCGTTCCAAGATGCCCTGAGGCCCTGGGCAGGGTGCAGGGAACTCCAGTCCTGTTACTGGTCAAAGGAATCAATGAGGCGACGAGCCTCATGCAGCCGCCGACAGCAACCGGGGTGTCTCAGGGTGTGGGGGGAGGGGCGGGGCGGGCTTCTGGAGGTGCTGGCCGGGGGACACCACCCCGCAGGTCAGCCCTGGGGACAGGGAGCTGCAGGTGCAGATTCGGAACCCGGTGCCCCGCTGCGAGGGGCAGCCCGTCTCGGCCGGGGGTGCAGATTGCCCCATGTCTGGGGGTGCGGATTGCCCCGTGTCGGGGGGTGTGCAAGCAGAGGCTGTGGCAGTGGGCCCTGCCTGGCCTGGGGGGCTGGGGTGTGCAGGCCGGGTGACGTCCCGGCTCTGGAGCACATGGTGTCTGCAGGTGGGCTGGAGAGGGGTGCTCGGGGCTCCGGGGGCAGCTGGGCCCTCGGTCCTGTGGCGATGGGGAGATAGGCGAAGGCCAGCGGGCTGCACCCGGGAGGAATGCGTCCGCCTCCCGGCTCATAAACCTGCTCCTCCCGCCTCTCCTGTGCTGGAGGAGGTCATGCAGAGGTCACTATCAGGAGAGGCTGGTACAAAGTGCGGCGGCCAGCTCCAGGCTGCTCGCTCCCCAGGGTGCGGGCCCACAGCGGGCCGGCTCCAGGCTGCTTGCTCGCCAGGGTGCAGGGCCCATGGTGGGCCGGCTCCAGGCTGCTCACTCCCCGTGGTGCAGGGCCCACGGTGGACCACCTCCAGGCTGCTCACTCCCGGGGTGCGGGCTCACAGTGGGTCAGCTCCAGGCTGCTCGCTCACCGGGGTGCGGGGCCCACTGTGGACTACCTCCAGGCTGCTCGCTCCCCGGGGTGCAGGGCCCACGGTGGACCACCTCCAGGCTGCTCACTCCCGGGGTGCGGGCTCACAGTGGGCCAGCTCCAGGCTGCTCGTTCACCGGGGTGCGGGCCCCACAGTGGACCACCTCCAGGCTGCTCACTCCCCGGGGTGTGGAGCCCACTGTGGGCCGGCTCCAGGCTGCTCGCTCGCTGGGGTGCAGGGCCCATTGTGGGCTGGCTCCAGGCTGCTCACTCCCCAGGGTGCGGGCCCCACAGTGGACCAGCTCCAGGCTGCTCACTCCCCGGGGTGCGGGCTCACAGTGGGCCAGCTCCAGGCTGCTCGCTCACCGGGGTGCGGGCCCCACAGTGGACCACCTCCAGGCTGCTCACTCCCGGGGGTGTGGAGCCCACTGTGGGCCAGCTCCAGACTGCTCTGCTCCCAGGCTGCGGGGCCCATGGTGGGCCACCAGGCAGCGCAGGGTGGGCGAGGAGCGGAGGTGAGTGAGGTAGGTCTCAGATAGCCCAAGGTCAGATTCTTGGGGTTCCCAGGGTTACTGCCCAGAGGCCGAACTGACACCGGCCCTGAGCCCTTGTAGATGTGGGCGAGACTGCCAGCCCCCGGCCTGTGCTGGGGCCACTCAAAGGGGACCTGGGGTCGCAGCGCCCCGGCTGTGGGTGGGCCTCGGCCTGGCCCGGGCAGGCTGGGCTCACTCAGAGGGTGTGTGGGCAGGGAGCGGGCTTGGAGAGGGCGGAGGGGCGTGGCCTGGCTGCTGGAGACAAGCCTGGGATGCCGGCCCGGGGATCTTGCTGCGGGTGCCCCGCGGCCTCTGCGCCAGGGCCGTCAGTTTCTGCCCCTGGGCCCCAGTGGAGGGCGCAGAGCTGAAGGCTGTGGGGCCGAGCGTTTCTCTCAGGGGCCCAGCCTGGGTTCCGGGCTGGGCTTAGCTGGTGCACCTGGCGTGGCGAGTGGAGGCCCGGAGGCGGGGGTGCCGTGAGCCGCGGGCACGGAGCCGGGTGTGTGGGGACAGGCTGCCCCTTGGGGCCATGGCGGGCACGTGGGGGTGGAGGCGCCAGGAGCCCCCGGAGGCTGCTCTCCCCGGGAGGCCGCCCCCCGCCCGCTTGGCTCCGGCCCACCTGCCCGCTCGAGGCTGCCTCCAGCAGAGCCGCTCTCCTGTGTGCAGCGAGGAAGGAAATTGCAAATTAATCTTTATTTCCATCTTGGAAGAAAATCTTAATTCTCTGCATGGAAATGATCCCTGTCCTCCCAGGGAATCAATTACGGGCTTCCACTGCAGGCAGCCCCGGCCAATGGGAGCAGGGCCGGCCCCGGGCCCCGCGTGCCCCCCATCTCTGGGGCCGCCCGCGGGTGCGCTCGATGCTAAGGGTGGCCCGGCCCCCCGCGCGTCTCTCTGAGTCTGCCCCGCTGTCACTCCTGGGGTCTGTCTCTCTCCTGCTATTTGTCTCTGTTCGTCTCTGTCTGTCTCTGCGGCCCCCCCAACCGTTCCCAGCACCCAGGGGGCGTCTGAGCTGCAGCCTCAAGGGTAGGCCCGGGTCCTGGCTCAGCCTTGTCCCAAGGTGGCCTCGGGAGCCGCCAACGTCCACACACTCGTGCCTGCTAGCGCCTCAGGCTGGCCGCCCCAGTCCAGGCCTGGCCCCTGGCTTCGCTGTGAGGGTTTCCGGCCGGGGACAGGTGGGGGGGTGCCCTGCCGGCCCAACAGCCTCAGTGTTTCCACCCGAGATGTGGGCACCCCGGGGCTCCTGCCCAGCGCCTCCGCCCGCCGGGAGATCTTGTCTCTCATCAGTGGCGCCCTGTGACTCTGACAACTGTCTCTCCTTATCAGCGGCCCACCCGGCGTCCACCCGCGCACCCAGACCCCGCTCTGCGCCAGGACCCACCCTAGGGGCGGAGGATCCCCGTCTGCCTCCGTTTCCCCGTGAGGAGGGGGCCCAGGAAGCGGGGCGTCTGCTCCCCAGTCTGTCCCTGGCTGGAGCACCCCCACGCCCGGCAGGTACCGCGCCCATCACCCCAGCTCCCCGAGGCCTGAGAGCCGGGAGGCGACACTGGCCGGAGGCCCACATCTGATTGAGGGCAGGTTGCTTCAGGTCTCTCTCTGGCCCTTGCACAACAGTTTGCCCACCCTGCCTGCCCCCTGGGGGCCTGGCCGCCTCCGCCGGACTCGCCCTGGCTGAGAATCTCCAGCTGTGTCCAGACCCCCTCCGCCTGGCCCCCAGCCCTGCAGAGCATGCCCCAACTTCCCTCCTCTCCAGTTTGGCCTTGGCCCCTCCCCCGCCAGGTGCCATGGGGGCTGGGCTTACCACGTCTGGGAGCCCCGCACCCCTTCCGCTGTGGGCTCCCACCTTAGGGCGGACGTCTGCCCCCAGGTGCCAAGGACAGAGGCCACGCAGCCCCCTCGCCCTGCCTGGGCGCGGCCCTTCCTTCTGGGCCATCCGCTCATCCACCCCGTAGGTCCTGCCCACACAGGCCTGGATGGGGCTCCGGGCTGAGGCAGGCTGGACGGGGCAGGGTCTGCCTGGCACGGAAGCGGGGGGTCAGCGCGCTTGGGGCCCGGCTGGAGGCCTCGGGAAACTGGGCCCCCAGGGCCTGCCTGGGGTTCCAGGGAAGCCTGGGTCCTGTGTCCACGTGGTCCACCCCCCGCCCCGTCCCCAGACAGGGTGGACGGCTCCCCGAGGCTGCAGGGTGCGGCTCTGGCTGGGGGCAGGTGCCCTGCTGGGTGGTGGCTGTGGGAAGCTGGGCGCGGGGCTGAGTCTGTGGGTGCCCCCAGGGGACGAGGTGGGAGGCTGGGCTCCCCAGCCGTCCTTTATCTGCAGCCCAGCTGTGGCCGCAGGAAGCGGCCGTTTCTCTCTGCTGAGCTGTCTCCCCACCAGACCTGGTGATAACAGAGGGGGATGGTGTTGAGCAACACCCCGTAGGCGCACGACCTCCTAACCTGCCAGCCCGGGGGTTGGGGGAGCACAGGGCCGCCAGGCCCGCAGAGTCTGGCACGGCAGGTGCTCAGTAAGCGCGAAGTGAGCTGCCCCGGTGTCTTCCCAACCCTGTCTCCTCCCTCCCCTTCCTCCCTGGGACTCGGCCTCAGCCTGCACGCACCCCCACCCCCTGCCCGGCTCCATCCCACTGGCCCATCAAGAGCCCGCCCTGGGGGTCCTCTTCCGACTCGAGGGAGCCCTGCCACCACCCCCCACCGGGAGGGCCTGGGGCTTGACAAGGGGTGCCCAGAGCTGGTGGGAAGTTGGGGGCTGGGGCTTCTCTTGAACGCTGAGCTGACACTCTTGCGGCCTCTGTGGCTGCAAGATGGGGTCGGCTGCCCCGGGGGCATGGCACCCCATGCCTGGCACCCCATTGCCTGGCTGCCTCCCAGCCATCGCGCCCCTTACCCTGCCTGAGCTGGCTGGTGAGCGGCCCGTTCCATTTCAGCCAAACGCCAATTACTCTCTTTAATCAGAACTGCTGGTGTAGAGGCTCCCAGGGGCCCAGCCAGGGTGAGGGACGTGACCTCACCCCCGCCTCACGCAGCCAAGGGGGACAGACACGGCTGAGTTAGGAGGCTGTGGCTGAGCCTCCCAGGCTCAACCTGGTTGAGCCTCAGGCTGGCCTGAGCCCCCAAAGGGAGCCTGGAAATTCCAGCCGCTGAGAAGAGGCCTGGGCCCCCTCGGGGAAGCTCGGGTGTGTGCAGTAGGATGGTGAGTCCCTACGGACCCCCACCAGGCCCCAGGGACAAGCTGGCCCGGGAACACGCCGTCACCCTGTGTACGCCTGACACGGCATCGCCGCCCCACTCCCACGACATGCCAGACCCCCAGCCTGCAGGACAGGGCCCCCGGACGGGCCACCCCCAGACATGGGCCCGTGGGCACGCGCCAGCCGGGCAGGAGCTGGCAAGGACAGAAGCTGCCCCCTTGCCTGCCCTGGCCCCCGGGGCTTCCCGTTGACGAGACTTTATCTGTCAAAACTGTATTAACCCAGAAGCCTGTTTCCATCAGAGTCTCGATTCCAGAGACGCTTCCAGATAAGCCTTATCGCCCGGCTGGTGCATTAGCCCCGCCAGCCAGCCAGGGGCCTGCGGATCACAGCCACCCCTCCCGTAGCAGGACACCCGCCCCCGGCCCATTCCCCGTGGGCAGCTCTTTCTGAGGCCGCAGCAGAGGCGCTGGGGGCGGGCGGGGGCCTCTGGGGGCGCCCAGACCCTGGGTTCACAGCTCAGCTCCACTGTGCACGGGCGGCCCCCACTTCTAAACTGGAACCTGCTTCCCAGGGCACCCGGCGGGTGGGGGTTGCAGACGCCACTGGCTGCCTCAGGGCCCTCTCTTCCTGAGACGTGGGTCTGGGGGTGCCCAGAGCCACAGGAAGCGGGCACTGCCCACGAGAGCACAGGGTGCCAGCCCCCAGCTGCCCGCCCGCCACGCTCCCCCTTCGAAGGCTGTGCCCAGCCTATGTGGCTGGGGCACTTGGGTTTCGACCGATGCCAGGCCTGATAGCGTCTCCTCCTGGGCCGTGGGCCACGCGGGCAGGCACGCACGCTGCTCCAGGCTGCCTGCCGTGGCCGGGGACCCTGCCCTGTGGCTCAGCGTCCCTGCCCGAGTCCACTTCCCACCTGGGGTCACTGCTCCCCCTGAAATGCACCGGGCTGGGGGCTGCAGGGCCTCTCCCTGAGGTCACCCCCTGGGGACCCCATCCTGGAGAGACGGCTGCAGGCAGGGGTGGGGGGTGAATGGGAGGCGGGCCCGGAGTCTGGCAGGCAGTGGGGAGTTGGTGACATTCCACGGGGGCTTCCCAACTGGGATGTGGGGGCTAGGTCTGGACTCTCCCTGCCCGGCTGGCCCTCTGCTACTGTCCTGGACGCGGGCCTCCCACCCAGCACAGCCGTGCGCACGGGCCCACAGCACCCCGCCCTCTTGGGGCCGTGGCTCAGGGTTGACCAGGCCCCGGTCACCTGATCACAACCTGTCCCTGGGAATGCTTTTAATGCCGTTTGCAAATTATTGCGTGATGCACCGATTACCAGGGTAAAGGGGAGCCCTGTGTCTACCTGCAGGCCAAACCCAGGGTCGCTGGAGCATCTGTCCGTCCTGCAAATGTCTGTAAACGCCTTGATGCCCCGTGACGTGCCCGCCGGGATGGCTGCGCTGCAGGGGGCAGAGGAGCCAGGCTGCGGGTCTGTTGGGTTCTGAGGGGGCTCTGCAGGGCTCTGTGAGGCTCTGAAGGGCTGAGGGGGCTCTGTGGGGTGTGAGGGACTCTGTGGGGCTTTGCGGGGCTCTGAGGGGCCTCTGCGGGCGTGAGGGGACTCTGTGGGTCTCTGAGTGTCTCTGTGGTGCCTTGAGGGGCTCTGCAGGGCTCAGCGCCCGGCCTGGGAGCTCCTGGTGCCAGCGTGGGGGGCAGCCCCCGGCCTGCCTCCTGCCCCGTGGCACTAGCCTGGCCCCCACAACTCCCAGATACCCGATGGGTGCTCCTCTGGGAGGTGCCCTCCCTGGACGTTGTTGCTCTCTCAAGGTCCAGGAGACCCCGGGGCCACCCAGGCTGCCTAAAGGCCTGACGCTTCACGGACACCCTCAGCCCACCGGGTGCTGAGTCTGGGTCCCTCCTGTGGCCCCAGGCCCCTTAGGAGCCTCGGCAGTTCCTCTGACGTTCGCTTTGGGAGGGAGGGGCGCCCGTGAAAGCAGGGGGACCAGCACAGCAGGTGGGCACCATGGGGCATTTATTTGCAGCTGCCGACCGGGCAGCCGGGGGCACCTGAGCCTTTCAAGATGGCTCTTCCGGTGAGAGGCATGAGGTGCAGGGACAGAGCCCAACAGGGCCTCCGGGGAGCGCCCAGAGGCGGAGGCACGTCTGGCACTGCAGCCTGGCTGGGTCTGGGGGCACTCAGGGAGACTGGACCATGCGCTTGTGGGCGTCGAAGACGTAGCGCTTGAAGGACAGGCTGAGGCCCACGGGGCTGGGCAGGCTCCAGCCGCTCTGCCTCCTCCGGCTTGGCTGCCTCGCCCGGCCTGCACGGCTCCGCTTCTTGAGGGCAGACTCCAGGATCTTCTTGGACTCGGGGCTCAGGCCACCTGCAAGGTATAGAAAGGGAGCCCGTCACCCCATCTGGCCCCCAACTCTGCAGCGCCCCCCATGGAGCCAGGACCCCGAGGCACTGGCCTGGCCCGCCTCCCCCCGCCCCCATGGAGCCAGGACCCCGCAGCACCAGCTGGGCCTGACCCCCCCATGGAGCCAAGACCCCGCAGCACCGGCCGGGCCCGCCTCCCCCACCCCCGACGGAGCCAGGACCCCGCGGCACCGGCCTGGCCTGACTCCCCCATGGAGCGAGGACACCCCCAGCACCGGCTGGGCCCGCCCCTTCTGTTCCCCTGCCCTTCTCTCCCCACAACGCTGGTCCAGCCACCAGCCTGTCTGGCCCGGGGCTCAGTGAGGCTCCCAGCAGCTCCTAGCCCCTGCCTGCACCCACCCTGTGCCCAGGTCCCTGGGGCAGCCCCCGCGCTCGCTGGCTGTCCTCTCCTGCCGTGACCAGCCCGCTGCCCCGGGCGCTCACTCTGACTCTCACCCGAGACCCCAGACACTGTCCGGTCTGGGGTGACTCTGCGGGCGGCATCAAGGTTCTGCCCAGGGACGCCGGCGGGTGGGAGGGTGGAAGGAGGGGCCGGTGAGCTCCGGCTGGCACCCCCTCCCTGGGTGCTGGTGGACGCTGTCCCCCGACTCCAGGATGAGTGGGGGCAGCCCCACGGCTCCCTGGCTCCTTTCGGCACCCGACCCGGGGCAGACCCACTGTCTCTGCTGCTGGCTGAGTGACGGCAGAACTCGCTTCCTGCTGGCGCCCGCCGCCCACTGCTCTCTATCCCGGCAGCTGGTACAGGGCCCTCGAGGGCTCACGACAGCCGATGCTGTTCCTCCCTGTGGACGCCTTGCCCTCCCCAGCTCCAGGGCCCCTTTCTGCTGGGTTTGTCTCTACAAGGAGCCTGCCTGGGGGCAGCAGGGAGAAGCCTCTTTGCGGGCTGCCAGTGGGGGCCAACCTCCCCGGGAGCCGTGGGGGGTCGGGCTGAGGCTCAGGCCAGCCCTGCACCAGCGGGCACCCCAGGACCAGCCACTCCCCTTCTGTGAGCTCCGCGACCCTGCTGGGGGTCCTGGTGGGAGCGAGCTGTGCCCTCCCCCCTCTGGGCAGCGAGGGTCCTGGCAGGCCGCCATGTCCCAGCATGGGCACTCACATCTAACACCCACAGAGGGACTCCATCTGCCACAGAACCCTGGCTGGGTGTCAGGAGCCTGCGGGCTGGGGGTGGGCGCCCCCTGCCCCATCTGTGCCAGCGCCTGGGGAGTCCTCCCCTCCCCCGCCCCGGTGCCGGCTGGCTCCCTGAGGAGAGGAGCCCTGCGTCATACCAGGAGGACCCCTGTCCCTCCCACCCCACAGGCCTGTGGGGAGCAGGGCCTGAGGGGGCTAGGCTGGGCAGGTGTGTGAACTCTGGGCCACGTCTGGGGCTGAATGCAGGCGGCCGCCCCGAGCCCATCACCGGGAGCGGGAGTGTCCACCGGAGGCAGACTGTGGAAGACGGCGCCGCACTGGACCCGCGCGAGGAGCAGCTGTGGGCATCTGGGACGGGGACAACCGCAGACTCAGCTGGGGTGGCCCTGCCCCTGCACAGGGGCTCCACCTGCCTCTCCACTGCCCAGAGGGCCGGGCGCTCAGCCCACGAGGCTCCCGGGATGGGGTGGCCGAGGGGCCCGCTGCCCGGGGAGCCAGGCTCCTGCTGGGCAGCAGGTTGAGGAACCGCAGGCCTTGGGCCAGGGCACAGGGCATGGGAAGGGCCCCGGGCCAGCCCTCCTGCAGGCGCCAGGCCGGCAGGTGCCCTCTGCCTCCGGGCTCCTCCTGCAGGGGCGGGGGCTGGCACCGACCCTGGAGGACGGCAGGGGTGCCTGGGCCCTCTGGTGCCGCAAGGTCTGACGGCTGCAGGGGTGGGGGGCTCCTGGGGTCGGCGCCTGGCGGGAGACAGGCGCAGCCCAATCTGCGGGCCATCTTGCTGTGAGGGCTCTCATTACCCATGGCACAGACCTCGCGCCGCCTGGAGCAGCAGAGCCGGGAGTCTACCGGGTGCTGGAAGGATGCGGCGTCTCTCGCTGCCCTCTGCTCCGTTACGGGGCGGCCTGGACGTGAGGCCAGCGTGCCGACCAGCAGCACGCGTCTGCTGGGGCAGCTGGCTGTGGGGGTTCCTGGCAACGCTACTGGGAGCCGCCTTGTTTCAGGGTGGCCTTTACCCTCGGCCGAGAGGCCAGTGGCGTGGACGGAGAGCAAGTCGCCTGGAAGCCTGCACACAGTGCTCCTAGCCTGGGAGACGCCGTGGGCGCGTTCTCAGAGCTCAGGTCTCAGAAGGGGCAGGCAGGAAGCTGCAGCCAGACAGGCGGGCGGCCTGCAGGCCAGCGGGGACGGTGCCGCGGGCTGGCTCCCTGCGAAGGACTGGGGGGATCTGGGGGCCCGGCGCCGCGCACCGGCTGCGTGGAAGTGCTGAGGGCCGCATCTGAGCATCCAGTGCTGGGGGAGCATGATGCCTGGGGACAGCAAGTGCCTGGCCCCATGCTAGTGGGGCTGCGGGGCCAGGGCTCCGGGGGACCGCGGGCTCCATGTCCGCAGGGTGCCCCCGAGTCGGGCTCGCGGGCAGACAGGAAGGGTCTCAGCCGCTGAGGCTGAATTCTGGGGACCTTCCCACCGCCTGCCTGCACAGGAGGCGTCCCCGGAGCCACCCAGGGACCACTGGCCTGGGCGACTGCTGACCGGGGGGCTGCCGTGTGGACCTCCGCCCAGGTGTGGCGCCTCTCCCTTCCTTCACATCCTGGGTCCTGAGTGCAGCCCCGTGGCCACCACACCAGGGCGCTGCGTCTGGACACGTGCCCTGCCCTCTCTGCTGACTCCTCAGCCACCGTCCTAGCCAGGCTGGCTGGCAGCAGGAGCTCCCCAGCAGCCGGTCGGGGGCGAGGGCGGGGACGGGGGTCTGGCCTGCGGGTGCCAGCGGGTGTGTCGGACGAAACCAGAGGGTGGGTGGGGTCCTGCCTGGGTGTGCAGGGCAGTGGATCAGGGGGCTGCCCAGTGGGAAATGCCACCCAGTGGGCAAGCGGCCCATTCGTGACCCGGCGGGGGGGCGGGGGCGGGCAGGAGGGAGAGCTGCCAGGCTCCAGGCTCTCACAGCGCCCCAACCTGGGCTCAGTGCGTCCCTGCCCCTTCTCCCTAAACCTGGGGACTCTCAAGAGCCAAGTGGCCTGCCCCACCCCCACCAGCAGCCCGGCAGACTGGGGGCGGCGGCCGTGACCCTGGGGGCGACGCTGCTCCCTGCGGCTCCCCCTGGGACACTCTCCCAGGGCCAGGCTGGCCTTTCTCACCCAGCGCCAGCCCCACACAAAGGCACAATGGGCCGGGAGGCCGCTGGCCGGCCGGCTCGGTAATCAGGGAAGAATGTGGCTGCGCTGTTTCCCAAGGCCGGGCCGCGGGTGCCGCCCCGACGTGGCCGCCAAAGCCGCCAAACTGCCTCCAGCTGCCGGCCTGGCTTTCATGTCGGGGCCCCCCCTGGGCGAGGGGCCTCCACGCGGGTGGGCGGCCTGCGCCCTCCAGTGGGAACAGAGCCTTGCAGGCGGTTCGGGTCACCGGCCCCCACAGTGGCCCCCTTTGGCCGGCCCAAGTCCAGCCATTCCCGGGGCAAGCAGCTCTGGGCAGAGCTGAGATGCCGCAGCGGGGCAGGCGGGGCTTTGTGGGGGTCACATCGTGGGGTGACGGGGGCTGGGGAGCTCAGAGGGACACAGAGACTGTGAGTTCAGCCAGAGCCCTACTCTGGACGGGGCGGGTGTGGCTGAGGCCACTTAAGACGGGGACCGGGCTGGCCGGGGCCAAGGAGGACGTGCAGCCGGGCGGGCGGTGGAGCGCGGGAGGCGAGCTAGCTCAGCGCGCGGGCGGGCGGGCAGGGTCGCCTGAGGACTGGCCCCTGGCCCCCCTCCTGCCGAACCCCGATTCGAGGGATGGAGACTCTGGATGCAACGCCTCCTCCAGGACGCTGGGCTGCTCACGTGCTCCCAGCCTCCAGCTTGGTGGGCTGGGCGGAGGGGGCCCAGTTTCCCTCCTTTCTCGTCCTGCTATGGACCCCGTATGTAAACAAAGATGCAATTTGCTTTAAAAAGATAAGGTGATTAAGCTTTTATCAGACGTGTGCTCTGCCGTCCCTGCGACAAAGGGAACCAGGAAGGCGGCAGCGGCGACGGGCCCTTCTGAGGCTCCCGCGCTCGACGGGTCCTCGCGGCCCTTTGACGGGCGGAGGCGAGGCAGTGGGCGCCTGTACCCCTATTTTGATGTCTTAATGTTGCCTAATTCCTTTTTTAATTTATATTAAGCTTCTTAGCAGCAATGATGAATTCTTCAAAAACAAAAAGGACCCTTTGCAGAAATCTTCCCCACGCTGTGTAAATTGAAATTACAATGCAGCTAAGGCTTTGGCGACTGGGGGTGTGTGGGGAGGGAGAGCAGGGTGCCGGGGGGAAGGAAGGACCTTGTTTTAAGGTGAAAAAGAAAACCATTCTCAAGTAGGAAATGACTTGGCTGCGAGCAGAGGGGGTCGCGGGGGCGGCCTGGGCAGAGGCGCCCAGGGTTGCCTGCAGCGGGCACAGCTGGTGCGAGGCTGCTGGGCACCCGGGGCCCCCCGGCACCAGCAGCGGCCCCCGCCCCCCCTCGGCCAGGGCAGGCCTGGCAGGGCTGTTCCTGGGCTGTGGCCTGGAGCCCAGGCAGGCCTCCGACCCTGCAGCAGCGGTGGGCGCTCCGCGCGGGGAGAGCAGGCCTGGGCCCAGCCTGCTGGCAGGAGCCTCCAGGCTCCCGGGCCAGCTCCCTCTCTGATCTGCCGGGGTCGGCAGCCAGAGATCCTTCCAGAACAAAGACCCTCACACCCTTCTCCAGCAATCCTCAGCCGCTCCTCAGGCTGGCGTCCAAGCTCTCCAGCCCGGCTGTGCCAGCCGTCTGCTGCATACCTGTGTGCCCACACCCACGGCTTCGCCCCTGCCAGGCCTCTTCCTTGCCCCATACGCCGCCCAGCCCTCCCACTCACAGCAACCGCGCCCCCCGCCCCCATCCCAAGACACACACAACTCCTGAAGGGGGCTGGTCTGCAGAGAGCACACGCTGTGCACACACGCCTCCAACAGGAGGCCCCAGAGGCAGGGCTACTGTTGCAGAGGCTCTGGTCAGCTCTTGGCGGCCACGCGCCTGGGGGCTCCTGGGTCGGGATGAGCCAGCTGGGGGGCACACACCCGTAGGCTCTGCCTGCAGGAGCCCACGCTGGTCACGGACCCTCCTGTGGGGGCCTCCTCCACCCACAGCCCCCGAGGCTGGTGGGTGCGGGCCTGGGACCCGGTGGCCCCACCAACACGGTCCCCACTGGCAAGAAAGCTGAATCTGAATCCTCCAGACACTCACTCCCTAAATGCGTACACTAACAGCAGTTAATCTTCAATTAAAATACCTAGAGCAGAAACTATGATAACTGGTTTAAAAGGTAGAGCTTATTGACAATAAAAGTCTTCTTCATATTGCTTTTCTTAAAAAAAAAAATCCACTTATTAAAACTGTCATTTTTATGAGTCGGGAAAAAGCCTCATCCGGGGTAACGAAGAGGCACAAAGCCTGGGGTGGTCGGCTCCAGGGCCCACGGGTGGCAGCCTGATCACGTATTGGCCCCGGCTCCAACGCGGGCAGGTGGGCTGCAGTCCGGACTGCGAAAGGTGCTTGGGGGCAGCTGGGCCCCTCCACACTCCTGCCCGGACACAGGGGCTCCAGGGTCCACCCTCCCTGGCCGGGGCAGAGTGGGCTGGCTAGCTCTCACAGGCCCAGGGGAGGCAGGTGTTGGGGGTGCCGAAGTGTGCCCTCCAAGGCTGGTGGCACGGTCACTGCATCCCCAAGGCACGGCTCTGACAGCCATCCGCCATGTGGCCGCGAGGGTCCCTGACCCTGGGTGCCTGGCACGGGCCAGTGACACCTGACTCTCGGCGCATCCTGGCTCCCCTGCCCTCATGTTATCTGGTCACCCACCATGTCTGCCCTCATTTTTGTCCCTCTCTCCAACCCTCCAGCCTGGGTCAGCCCTTCTCCCTGGAGCCAGGACCCCCAGTCACCTGCAATCCTGCCCCTCAGAAGGCGCCCCATGCCCCACCCAGCGTCCCCTTGACCCCCGTATTCTGGGCGGCAGAGCCAGAGCCCCTTTGGCCTGGGGTAGCCTCTCCCAGGCCGCCTCCCCGCCCCCTTCAAGTGAGCTCAGTGCCGGCGATTCCAAGAAGGCTCCCCCTTGCCCAGGTGCAGTGGTCCCGTCTGTGCACAGGCAGAGGCAGCTGGGGGGCTCCTTCCTGGGGCTCGCATTCTCATCGGAGACAGGAGAGAAGAACGGCGGCCCAGAAGCAGGAGGCAGCCTCGACGGTGTCTCTGAACTCAAGGCCCACGGGAGCTCAAGGGATGCAGAGGGCTCAGGGCCACGTCCAGCACAAAGGTCTACGCAGCGTGGAGCAGGGACGGGCACACCCCATCAGCCCTGCCGGGGCCCACCGGGCATGCGTGACTGCACACAGAGCCAGGCTCTGCCCTTGGCGTGCACACAGCGTGCGTGGCCCCCTCTGCAGGGCACACCCCTCTTGCCACCGTGGGGTGGACGGAGCTGCAGCAGAGCGCTGGGCAGCACGCTGAGCTCTGGGGGCGATGGGGTGCGGCTCAGCCTGCGAGGGGCAGGAAGGAGCTGGGGGGCTGCGCAAACCCATCCGCGTCCAGCCCAGCGGGCGGCTCCATGGGGGCGGCAGGTGCCCAGTGGGACCCCGAGCCCATCCTCCCATGGGTGCCATGAGCGGGACCGACTGCCCTCCCACGAGACGGCAGTGGGACTGGAGTGAGCCTTCCTCTCCCCTCTCCTCCGCACCCAGGCGCATCCCGGCGCACCACAAGGGCGCGCAGGGAGAGGGCAAGAGTTGAGAGGCGGGAATTCATGAGCTCAGAGAGCTGCTGCCTTTGCCGGGCTGGGGGCGGGGCGCCCTTTGCCAAAACAATAATTAATTTTTTTAAAGCAGCTACAAAGCCATGATTAAGCTTAGAGCCCTAAAACAAGCCCATAAAATCGAAAAATATTTATCTGGAAGGGTGGCAAGTCCAATAAAAGTTTTATGAATGTTTTACAACTGCCCTATCAGGAAGCTGGCCTCTCAGTCACCCCCCTTCTATGAAAAACAACACATATACACGGGTGCACTCATGGGCACAGACACACTCACACGGGCATGGACTCACACCCATGGGCACAGACTCACACTCACAGGCGAAGACTCACACCCATGGGCACAGACTCACACTCACAGGCAAAGACTCACACCCATGGGCACAGACTCACACTCACAGGCAAAAACTCACACTCGGGCACAGACTCACACTCATGGGCACAGACTCACACTCAGGCACAGACTCACACTCACGGGAAAGACACACACAGGGCACAGACTCACACTCACAGGCAAAGACTCACACTCGGGCACAGACTCACATAAACAGGCACAGACTCACACTCATGGGCACAGACTCACACTCAGGCACAGACTCACACTCATGGGCAAGACACACTCAGGGCACAGACTGACACCTCACAGGCAAAGACACACTCACGGGCACAGACTCACACTCACATACATGGACAAGGACACACTCATGGACACAGACTCACATACATGGGCATAGACTCTCACTCAACGACACAGACTCACACTCACGGGCACAGACACACACACAGGCACAGACACACTCACGGGCACAGACTCACACGGGCACAGACTCACACTCACGGGCACAGATTCACACTCATGGGCACAGACTCACACACATGGGCACAGACTCACATTCAGGACACAGACTCACACTCACGGGCAAAGACTCACACTCATGGGCACAGACACACACTCAGGGCACAGACTCACACTCATGGACACAGACCCACACACATGGGCACAGACTCACACAGGCACAGACTCATACTCACGGACAAAGACACACATTCATGGTCCTGTATACACACACACACGGGCAGGCACACACACAGGCACAGACTCACACTCATGGGCTAGACACACACACACAGGCACAGACACACAGGAGCGCGGGCTCACACGGGCACACGCTGGCAGACGCACAGGCTCAGACACACCTGGCAGAGCTGCGGCCCGCTCCGCCTCCTGCCGACCGGGGCCTCTGCTGGGCCTGGGGCTGCGGGGAAGGGGCCCTGAGCCAGGGCCCAGGCAGCGGTCAGGCTTGCGCTGTCCTCCAGAGCTGCAGGCTCGCTGGTGGCTGCAGGCTCTGCCCTTGGCAGGCAAGGCCCAGACCCTCAGTGGGCTGCGGGGAGGACGGTTCCCTCAAGGTCAGCACAGGGCCACCAGGAGGCCAGAGGCCACCAGGCTTGTTCTTCAGGTCCAGGAAGTGGGGCCGGGAGCCTGGTCAGGGGAAGAGATGGGCACAGGGCCCGGCCTTGGGGGACGCGGCCAGGGGTGCCCCCAGCAGCCCTGCCTGGCTCCGGTGGCAGCTCCGTCCTGAGCTCGTGGACCGAGGCCCCACCAACGCCCCTGCTCGGGGCTGACCCCTGCATCACGGGCCGGCTCGTGTGGAGATGGCGCTTCCTGATGAGAGCCCCGCATTCCTCCCACCCCAGGACCCAAGGTGCTCTAAGCCCTGTTACAGACGGGGAAAGGGTTGGTGGCAGAGATGGGGCCTGGCAGACAGCAGCCAGCCTCCACTTGAACGCTGGGGCGTCCCTTTGCCCCTCGCCCTGGTCTTCCCACAGAGCCTGACACTTAGGGCTGAGCTGTGCGGCTCCAGAGCCCACCAACCGCGTCCTCTGAGAGGTGGGGACCAGGCCAGCTGGTCACGGGGCCCCCGGAAACACCCACCTGTGCTCAGAAGGGTGGCTGGTGGGTGAGCTGGGGAGGGGCCCCTGGGGATGCAGCACCACGTGGGTCCCGCCTGCGAGGCCCAGGCCAGAGCCACAGAAACCTCGGCAATGCTCCCTGTGCCAGGGACGCAGCCGCAGGAGGCGAAGGGGCACATGGCGGGGGGCTCCCGGTAGGGGGCAGGGGCAGGGCTCGAGCATCTGGCTGGTTTCGGGGAGTCTTGTCTCATCTCGCTGGTTTTGGGGGAGCCTCTTCTCATCTCGATGGTTTTGGGGGAGCCTCTTCTGATCTGGCTGGTTTCAGGGAGCCTCTTTTCATCTCGCTGGTTTCAGGGAGTCTCTTCTCATCTCACTGCTTTGGGGGTTTCTCTTTCCTTTGTGGCCAAAGTTTTTCCAGGGTTAAAAATGTTCTTTTTTAGAACATCAAACATCGGTTAAAGGCAAAAGGGTGCAGGGTTGCGCTCTGCTTGGGGCCATCCGTCTGCTGAGGACGAGGAGGGAGCAGGCTGCTGCCCTGGCCTGTGGCGCTGCTACCGCACACTGTCCGAAGCACCGAGAGGCCATGGACTCGTCCTCGACCCCAGAGACACGGCTCTGCATCGAGGAGCTGGGAGGAAGCGCCGGGCACTGTGGGGACATGGACGGGCAGGCCTTGGCCGGGGGAGGACAGCCGTCAGCCCCGGCCTGCTGGGCACAGGCCCCCGAAGCACAGGGAGCCCTGGCGTGCCCCTGGGGAAGGCCAGGGGCCTGGCCGGGCGAGGGGCCGGCAGATGGTTTCTGTCCACGGGCCGTGCTTATGTTAATTGCAGATATTTTTACCGTATTGTGTTACTCCATCCATCTCTGTGAACGGCCCGTCTTGTAAAACTCCTTTAATGATGTTATTTTTTCTTGCCTATCTTCATCATCTGCAATCATTTATAATATCATTGTCTTTGTTTCAAACACTGGGTATAAACATTGTTGTAACAGTCCTTCGATGGGGTTCATATAATTTTTACAATTGCTTAGAAGTGCTTCACTGGCCAAAGAGGGCCGAAGCGGGCCATTCTTCTGGGGGAAGAGGCACCCCAAGGGCTCCCCACGCTCGGTGACACGGCCCCCTGGTCAGGATGCTCCAGAGAGGGCGGTGTGTGGCTGGCTTGGGACCGGGCCTCTGAGCTGCTGTCCCCACAGACGGAGCCAGAGCCCCCGCAGGCCCCTGTCGGGTGAGACGCCAGGGAGAGATGGATGGTTTGTTTTTCACTTTACAGGGATTTTCTGAAGCTTCAGCTCTCGCCCCTCACCTCTGCAGCCCCCTTTTCTCCCTGCCAGGCTGCTTTATGGAGTCTGCTCGGCTGGTTGGGGACAGGACCTGGTGGGAGGCTGCTGACCGCCTGGGGATCCTCCTGGGGGGTCCCTGTTCCTCAGGGTCGCTGCCCTGATGCAGCTGCTTTGGGCCCGGGTGGGGCTCCCCGGGGACTGTGCAGGCTCCCTGGAGCACCACCACACACCGCAGACCCTGGCCCCCTCTGCTCCTAACACGCACAGGGCCCCTCCTGGAGTGAGCCCACATCCCTCCCCAGGCTCTCACCGAGCCCGCCGCCCCCTGCGCCGCCCACCTTCCCTGACGGCGCAGCCCCAGAGCTGGGGCTCGGGGCCCACGTGGGCCCTGCCCGGGGCCCAGGCCCGCTGCGGCCCAGCGACGGGGACTCATCCTTCCAGGCGGGAGGAGCCCGTGGCGCTCGCTGCTGCCCTGGCCTCGAGGTGGTGGGGCCGGGGCGGCAGGGGCTGCCTCCCGTGGCTCTGGGACCCCCGAGACCCTGGAACCGTGGCTGACGGCGGCCCAGGTGGGCCCGGAGCAGGGGTCTGAGCTGGGGGGTGGTCTCCGCGTCTTGGGCTCAGAGTCGTGGACGCACCCGCTAGGCACGTTCAGTGCGCTCCGCGTGCTGGAGAACGCGCAGCCTCCCAGCGCCATGCTCTCCCTTGGTCTTTTTCTTTTCTCTACATGACTTCCCTTTCATGTGGTCGGGCGTATGTGCCACGTGCAACTTCGCGTTCCGAGTCCTTTCAAAGGTGATGTCAGCCGTTGGCCACGTACCCTCGCGGGGCTCCTCCGGGAGGTGATGCTTTGGGCTGGGCATGGTCCTGCTGGGTCCTCCTCCCTGGAAGAGCCCTTCCAGGTGAGGGTGGCTGTGCGGAGACACCGTCCTCAGGGGCGTGAGCGGGCACGTTGGGGTCGCTGGGCCTTCTCTGCCGACGTGTGGCACGGACAGGTGTGAAATCTGAGGAACTTGAGAGTTCAGCACACTTTTCTTAAAAAACCCTCATAAAAGACCCATCTTACAGATGAGGAAACTGAGGCTCAGGAAGGTTAACATTCCAGCCAGGCTTTCAGGCGGGTCTGGTAAGCTGCAGGCCCTTGCTCTTTGCAGGAGCCCTGTCCCTGCCTCCCGGGCACATGGCTGCAGAGCCCGCACATGCCCAGCCCACGGTGCCCCAGTAAAGGCTGGCATCCCTGTGCGCGTGCCCCTAAGGGGGTGGCCCAAGCACATGTTCCTGAGGGTGCCCGAGAATCCATTCCAGGCAGCGTGTGTGGGCGGGACTCGGTGTCTGGCATGGTATGCGTGGGCAGGCGCACCTTACAGGAAAGGAAACAGCTTCATTTCGAACCCAGAGGGCCGGCACAGCCCGAAGGCCCACTGTGTGAAGGCTGTGGGGCACGACCACACCGTGACCGGGACGCCAGGCGCCTCCACCCCCGGCACCAACGTGAGTTTCCAGCTCCCCGGCGCGCAGTCACCTGTGCCGCCGTGGCCTCCGCCTTCCCCCATCCCTCTGCCTTCCCAGACTATCGTCTGGTCAAGACCTGCCTCTGACCGTGGGCTGACCCCGTGGTGGCTCCGGGACCCCTGCACCCATGGCGGCCCACCCCCGGGCGCTGCCCCACAGCCAGGCTCCAGGTCCCTCGGAGGCATGACCTGGAACGCGGGCAGGGTCACTGGGAGCCAGCAACGTGGAGCCGGACGGGGGCATCCTCGTCACTGCCGGCCACGGCCCCCACCCTCGCCACCCTCCGCACAGCGGGTCCCCAAGCTGTCTCGCAGGGAGGGCCTTGGCCTTCCGGACGGAGGTGGCCCTTTGGAAGGGGCAGTTTTGTCAACGCGGGCCCTTCAACCGTGAGGCACCAGACTTTGGGGGAAGCTCCTCGGGTGTCACGGGGAGGGGCCGTCCTGTGAGCCTGGCCAGCTTTGAGGCCTCGGAGGGCAGCGTCCAAGGCTCCACAAGGCGCTGCTCCCGCAGGACAGCTCAGAGTGGACACGTGACTCTGACGCCCCCACGTCTGTCCTGAGACTAGAGTAGGAGTCATGGGTCGCGATGGGCAAGCACAGCCCAGAGATAGGCTTCCTGTGGTTCAGACCATTTCAGGTTTTCGTCAGGAAATTCTACATAAAGTGCGTCAGATGGAGACTGGCTCCCAGGCCTGAGCTCCCCGGCCACTGCAGGTCCTGCCTCTCCCTCTCACCTGCAACCCGGCCTGGCCCCACGGGCTGTGCGGCCCCACGTGAGAGGCCCAGCGCGCCTGGGGTGGGGCGGGACACCCAGAGGACTCCTGGCCTCCTTCCCGGCCTGCGGAGCCAGCGAGAGGCCCAGCCGCCGCTGCAGCCACCACGACCGTGGCCACCGGCTGGCACAGCAGGACCCCAGGCAGCAGGCGCGCGCCGCAGCCCCACGGGGACCAGGCCCACCTCAGAGCCAGCAGGAGGAGCCGCGCGCCCCCGAGCTGCCGGTCCAAGCGGCTCCATGCCCCCGGTGCTTAGGCCAGACGCGGTGCCCACGGCCGCCGTCTCCGGGGCCCGCTGGCTCTTGGGCGCAGGGCAGTGGGGGCAGAGGCCAGGAGGCCCCGCGGGCTGAGCCTGGCAGGGTGACAGTGCCCGCGAGCGGGAGGGGACCGCCGCACTCACCAGGGACGTGGACCTTGAATTTGCCGCTCTGGCCAAAGGCGCTGTCGATGACCCCCAGCTCGCCGGTGGACAGGTACACTCTGAGTCCCACGAACAGCTGGATGTTGGTTTCCTTCTTGAACAGGGAGCGGCCGATCACACTGTGGTCGTCCAGCACCTGCACCCACCCACCCAGGGAGAGCGTCAGTGCTGGGGGAAGGCCGGATGCCACGTGCACGGGCGGTCAGCCCGCGTCACTGCTGACGACCAGCCCCCCTACCCCACCACCCGCAGGGATACACAGAGGTGATGGGAGCCCACGGCAGTCCCGCCCGCCCGTCCTGGAGCCGACAGCTCCTCAGGAAGGCCAAGGGGTGCCGCCATTCCCGAGCCCGCCCCGCCCGCGCTTCAGCGACCTCCCACCCCCAGACCCCCTGTCAGCCCCACTCCACGGCATCTGCAGAGAGGGGGGGAGGGGGCTGTGCACGTGTGTGTAAGCACCAGGTCTACCAGGCCTCAGAGTGCCAGGGAGGCCTCCTCCTGCCCTCTGGGCCCCGGGCACTGCCTAGGCAGCATGCGGAGGCGGACGTGCGGTCAGCAGGGACCTCCTCCTGGGGCCCCGCAAGCCAGGCTCAGGAACATCGCTCTTCTGCCCAAGATTTGGCCAAGCACCCGGATGGGCTGCTCTGAAGAGCAGAAACTGCCCCACTCACCCTAGACCTTGCAGAAAAACAGCCTACCCAACTAGATTCATCAGCCAGATACCAGGCACATGCGCCCCCTCTCCCAGTGACGGGCGGACGGGACACAGGCCCGCAGAGAGCCGTCAGCCTCGCCCCCGTGGGAGCTGCTCCGCGCCCTCCACACCCGCAGACCTGGCGCTGCCCTCACCATGGCAGCCGCCAAGCCTGTGTGAGCGTGCCCTGGGCCCGCTGCGCACAGACTGCACAGGGCAGCTGCTCCGACCCCCAAAACTCGGGAGTCCAGGGGAGCAGGTGTCACCAGCCTCAGGGCAAGGGTGCCTGTCGCCTCCGCAGGCCTCTAGCTGAACCCCCAGAAGGGCCCGCATGTGAAGCCCTGTCCCAGCCTCGCGTGGGGCCTGGTCAGCCAGCAGGGCCAGGACGGCAGCCGGATGGGCCCGCGGGTCTGGGCCAGCCGTGCGTCCCTGCCCTGGGGGCCAGTCCCGAGCTCGGCGTCACTGCTGAGGCCGCTGGCCAGAGCGGGGAGGCCCTCTGAGCCCCGCGGACCCGCAGGCCCTCGTCTGCAAGGATTTTCCCGAGCTCAGGGACGGGATCTGAGTTGCTTGCCGATGCGGGGGGACAGCAGAGACAGACACCCGCCGGGGAGCCAGGAGGGGCCAGGGCACCCCCTGCACCCGGAACACGGCCTCCAGCAGTGACGAGGTGCAGCCATGGGTCCCAGCAAACCTCTGCCGCAGGGCTGGCGCTCAGTGACCCCTGGGGTCAGAGGGTGAGTCCTCCTGTGGGCGGTCAAGCTCGTCTCCACAGGCTCCCAGCCTCAGCGGAACCCTCGGGGATCAGACACCAGCACGTCCCACGGGGGAGGCCGGCTTCCCCATGAGCCCACCCCGGGACGTCGGGCGGGGCCCGCACTGAGCCTCGGCAGTGAGGGCGGTCCGAGGGGCCGCAGCGTTCACGAAGGACCCGCCTGGCCGGCCAGCCCCGCAGCTGTGAGCCGCTCCCTGAGCACAGCAAGCCTTGCACGGGGGTCCACCAGGCGCGGCCCCTACGCCCGGCCCCCAAGCAGGACTCAGCTGCGGCGCACCTAGTTACATGCATGTCTCTCTCCGGCTGGCTCCGCGGTGTGGCCTGGGACTTGCCAAGTCCTGAGGCGACTGTCCTAATTCCAGCCGGAGGATGGGCGCCAGGACGGGGGACAGGGGGCCTGGTCCGCGTCCCCGGCCCCACAGCCTGTGCCCAGGGCTTTGCTGAGCCTCAGGGGCTTCTTCCAGAAGGACTCCTGGCAGGAGCGGGTGCTAGTGTTGGCGAGAACAGGGGAGACCCAGTAGCAAGACAGCCACCCAGGGGCCAGAACCTTGGCCGCAGAAGCTGGAGCTGGGGGCAGCGGGGGCTGCAGGTGTGGGCGCTCCTCTGATGCGCCCAGGGCCAGCAGGGCGAGGCACCCAGCCCACGGAGGACGGGCACCGGGAGGGCCCCTGGGGAGACCTCTGCTGCCAGTGGGCCCTTGGAGCCGCCAGGACCAGCAGCGCCCAGGTCCTCGGATGAAGGTGTCCAGGCTCGTGTGTCCTTTCCGGCTTAAGGGGCACGC
The DNA here is from genome assembly GCA_917880005.1 of Nanger dama. Classification (NCBI taxonomy): domain Eukaryota; kingdom Metazoa; phylum Chordata; class Mammalia; order Artiodactyla; family Bovidae; genus Nanger; species Nanger dama. The sequence continues at coordinate 1,309,646 of CAKJTW010000016.1, read as the reverse complement.
TGCCATGACCATGCCTCCCCCAGTGCCAGGTGGGGCGGCCCAGCCCCTCCCCAGTCTCGGCACCCCATCCTGGGGGCACAGGACATGTGTGCTCCCTACAAGGTGGCTGTAAGGAAGACACAGGGTCTCTGGGGACGACTGGCCCCACGTAACCCCCTGGGCAAGCCGAGGGTGGAGACTGGCCCACAGGTCACCTCTCGCTGTCAGGCGACTTCCAGAGGCCTCGGGGCTTGGCTCCGGCCTGAACGCCCACTAACAGGACGCCCAGGCCCACTCCTCAAGACTGAGGCCTGCCCAGCACCCAGGGCGCCGACCCGCAGGGACAGGCCCCGTGCCCACGACCCTGACTCACGGACCTTGCCTCGCTGACTGTCCCCACCCCTGGGCGCCGACGTGGGCAAAGCTTCTCCAGTGTCAGAAGGAGCACCAAAGCGCCGTGTTCCAGGATAAAAGGTGGGTGGACACTGCTGGGCACCTCTCACGGGCCAGGCTCACCCATGCGCAGTCTCACCAGCTGTCCACCAGCTCCGTTAGAGGCCACAGCTTCCGGGCCGGGGGAGGGGGCTGGTCCACGGCTGGGCCAGGCCAGCACCTGCTCGGGACACGGGACCCAGAGCCAGTGCTGTCCACCACGGCCAGCCGCCCGGCCCTCTGACTGTGCAGAAAAAGCCATTTTCAAAGGGGGCCAACAGACATGGGCTATCAGACGCCGTGGGGAAGGCAGGAGAGACCTGGGTGCTGGGCGGGGCCAGCACTCGCGGGCGGCCATCCGATCCCCCGAGGCGGGGTCTGCTCAGCTGCGGCTCCAGAGGAGTCTCGATTTCCCTGAGCGGCCTGGGAGCCGGGTGGGGGCCCGGGGGCGGCGGGCAGCGCTGCCAGACAGCGAAGAGCCCGCGCTGGCCAGAGGCAGTCTCAGGCTGGCTGCGCCCGGGCCGGTATGCTCCCCGGGGCCCCGGCACAATTAGCGAGCCGTCAGCAGTGGAGCGGGGCGAGCCGGGAGCCACGGCAGAGTCTCCCAGACTTCAAAGCCGGCCAGCGCGCCCGGTGGCGTCTGCGCGTCCACACTTGGTTGGGCCGATGCCGCAGGCTCCTATGCCCAGCCCGCAGGCCCTGCCCGTCCGGGCGCCAGCGGGGGCCAGGCCCAGGGCGCCGGCACACCCAGGCTGACCCCAGCACGGTGGAGAGAGAGGTGCCAGCTGGGGACCCGGGCAACTGCGCCAGGAGGGAAGCCCAGGAGAGCAGAAGGGGCCTGTCGCTCGGGGCCGGCCCTGCCCACACGGCAGCCCCCCTGCCCGCGGCCCTGAGGGCGGGGTGCACAGTCCCCGCTTCTCCAGCAGGGAACTGAGGGAGAGAGGCTGCCCAACTCCCGGCTGTGCCAACTCTCACTGAAACTCGTCTGCAGGCGGCCAGGGCGAAGACGACATCACACCCTCCAGTGTGAGGCACGCAGAGCAGCGTGCGCCGCCGAGGCCCCTGGGGGCCAGCGCTGGAGCCCAGCAGAGGACGGGGCACAAGGGGTCGGAGACGAGGCCACGCAGCCCGCAGTCACGGGCTCCAGGACCCTGCACACCCACCCCCATCACCCGCGCTACACACACTCAAGGCTGCAACAGGACGGCCTCAGGCAGGCCCCACAGGAGCCCGAGTCCCTGGCACCGGCCGTGCGCACTGACCAGCTGGGCCAGGCAGCTGCGGGCCCGCCTGTGTGCTGGCCTGGCTCTGACTGGCCGAGCCGGAGGACGTGCACGCGGCTCTCCATCTGAGGACCATAGGCAGGAAGGCGTGCTCACCCGCTCCACGACGCCGTGCTTCTGCTTCAGCTTGTACACGCGCAGCGCAGGCAGGGCGCTCTCCGCATAGTTCCTGTCTTCCAGCCCGTGCAGCAGGACACCGTGGAAGGCCAGCCGGCACGGCGTTGGCGTGGATGTCGGCGTCTAGCCTGGAGCCGATCACCAGGCACAGCCGCGGGCAGGTGACGGGCTTCTCGAACTCCACCAGGGCCCACTGCTGCCGGGGGCAGCAGCCTGCCGAGGCCTGGCCCGCCTTCTCGTCGGCCTCAGCCGTGTCGGCCGCGGCCAGGCCCGGGCCCGGGCCCAGGTACTGCTCCTGGAAGAGGTACTCGCGGGAGAAGTCGAAGGAGTCCAGCACGGGCTCGCGGTCGAGGCTGTCGGGGCGGGGCTGAAGAACATCACCCGGCCCATGACCGTCTCGTGGCCCACGGTGATGTGGAACTTGGCCTTGGTCTGCAGGGGGCCCCGGAAGTAGGGGATCTTCTCCACAGAGATGAGGGCTGCGTGGACCGTGTGCAGGGACCCGGGGGCACACACCAGGCCGCGCTCCAGCAGCTTGGGGTCGAACTGGGTGACGCAGACGCCGAGCCGGTCCCCCTGCATGGCGGAGCTGACGGGCGTGTGGAACATCTGCATGGACTTGACTTTCCTCACCACCTGGGCGGGGCAGGAGAGCAGGCTCAGAGTCTGCACCTCAGGGCGGGGCCCACGCGGAGAGGGCTGTGTCCCAGGGCTGCCAGCAGCCATGGGCCCCGAGCAGACGCCCCTGCACGGAGCGGGCCCACGGGGCGCCCGGCCTGGCTGTGGGCGGCGGTCACTGTAGGGGGCCCCTCTCGCCTCCTCCCACCCAGGCTCCGTCCTGCACTTTCTTTCCCAGCCCTCAGTCTAGCCTTGCTTTCCCACCCCCCCCGCCTTCCTGGCCTTGCCTGGCTGCCTTGAAAGTGCAGGACAAACACAGCTGCCCAGACCCCAGTGGGCAGAGCCCTGCCCCAGCGCCTCCCGGCCACGCCACCCGCTGTGCCACCCTAGCCAGCCTGCGGGCTTCGCCGGGCAGAGCCACTCCTCATCCCCTGGACACAGGGCCCCAGGGCCGCTGGGCGCTGTTCTGGGCATGGGGACAGGGCCAGCTGTGTCCGCAAAGCGCGCAGCATCCAGAAGCAGCAGCTCAGGCACTGTCGCAGCACGGTGCCTATCAGCACACACGAGACAACACGCGGCGCTTCGTGGGTGTAGGCACACGCGACTAACGCCCACGTCTGTGCATCACTCACGCCCTGCTTAGAGCAAACGAGGCCAGGGCTCCGGGCTGGGGGCTGGGGAGACTGGTTGTGAGGGGGCAAAGGTCAGGGAAGACCTCTGCGGAGGCCATGTCTGAGCTGACACCCTGATCACAAGAGCCAGCTGTGCGGGGGGCAGAGAAGGTCCACTCACAGCCGGGGTGCCTGGAGGTGTGGAGGCGGTGGGGGCTGCAGTGGGGCGCGGCTGGAGGCCACCAGGGGCGACGGTCTTACTTGTTCCCGAACCTTCACACGCCCACCCCAGCAGCACACTTCTGTGCCCAAGGCGGCTAAATTAGGAGCAGGCACAGAAAAGGCCCCACAAATGTGCACAGTGCGAGCAACGCGTCTGCAGAGACCGACGTTGGGGTGACGAGACTGTCAGAGGACCTCTGCTTACAGCAGCAGAGGAGCAGAAACCCCCCATCGACACCCTCGATGGGAGGCAGCGCCAGCCGCTCGGTTGCAGGCGCCCAGTCTACGAGGTCGGGGTGTGGAACCCCCGTTTCCTCCCCCGTGGAGGAGGGCTGGGCGGAAAGAGCCCAGTTCTTCCCAGTGAAGCCTGAAAAGCCAGTGTTTGAAGACCATTAACCACCTAACCAGGAGGTCAGGGGGCAGAGAAGGTGAGAGGAGCGGTGTCAAAAGCCACTGTCAAAATCAGAGAGAGGCACCCTGCACGGTCTGCGCGGGCGCCAGGACACGGCCTTCCAGGAATGCAGCGCGGGGTGACCGAGTGGCCCCGGGGTGTCACGTGACACCAGCGCTGCCTGGCACGTGGGGCCCCGCTGGAGCCATGTGCGGCCTCACCCTGGCCGCTCCGCGGGCCTGCTCCCCAGCCCCGTGATGTGCTCACCGCCCTCTGCAGGGTCCTGTCCCCGCAGCGTGCCTGCCACACTGTGTGTGAGGGGCACCTGAGCCTCCACGGGGGAAGCGCCCGCAACACGCGAAGGACCGGCGAGACGAGTGACAGCCCCAGGGAGACGGGGCAGTGGGGTCAGCTGGCAGGAGGCGAGGAGGACACCATCAAGTCAGCCAACACTTTTTCAAACTCGAGCTCATGCCTCTAAGCAGTTTGGCCCTTTCTGATTAATAAACAAGCTTTACCATCCTCTGGGTCAGTTATTTTTCATAAAACCCTACAAGGCAGGCCAATATTTTTACATTCAGTTTTATGAATGAGAAAACAGGTTTTTGATGTCTCCAAGGTCACAAGGCAAACAGACTGGGACTTGGGCTGATCAGCTCCGGGACCTTGAGGCAGGCCTGGCCCCTGGCCTGTCCCCTGACCACCCGACCAGCTGACCTGGGGTGGCGCCGGGGGGCCGCAGGGTGGACACCCCACCATGAATCCAGGAAGGAGGGGCTGGGGCTGGAGGCGGGGCCAGCCGTCTCCCCTGCCCCAGCGGAGCTCAGCGGTGCCTCCTGATGGCCAGCCCGGCAGACTTCAGACCTGGCCCCTCAGAGCCCCTCAGCGCCCCACTCTGCCCAGCAGGGCTAGAGAGAGAGCAGACAGACGCCTCGGCCCACGCACTCAAGGGCTCTCTCCAGCTTCTGAGCCTCCGCACCGTGCTTTCTGGTGTCTGTGGCCCTCGGCGGAAGGCTGGGCTCACAGTGACTGGGGCGCTTTCTAAGGCTGCTGAACACCGGCAGGGAAGTGGCCCCAGGCGGAGTCCCGAGGCGGGCGTCTCTGCCATGCACAGCACCAGCCTGCAGGACCGGACACCCAGCCAGCGGCGGCTTGGGCAGAGGAGAGCCATGGCGTCCGCAGGGCGCTCGTCATGTGACAAGCTGGTCCTCACCGGACGCCCAAACACCCCCAGATGGCTCCGGTGACTGGACTTCACAGATCCGGGACTGAGGCCCGGGGGCGAGGCACGTGCCTGTCTGGAAGTCCCTCTCCCGTCACCCCACACACATCAGCGCCACCGGGCGTCCGTGAGCGCCGCGGCCCTTGACCCGGCTCTCTGGCAGTTGTTTCTGCTGCACAGGACACAGAGCAGCCGGAGCCACCACAACACACGCAAGGGACCAGCACGCGGGGGACCAGCCCCTGACAGCCTCCAGGACAACAGATGCCGGAGAGAAGGGGGGCTGAGCCGCGCCTCTGACGGGCAGAGGCTGCTGTGATGATGGCACGGCTGTAATGAGACTGGACCCCTGTCATCCGCTCCTGTCCACCAACGAGCCTGGAAGCTCCTGGCAGTGCCAAAGGCGAGGGTCAGGGCCTGCACTGCATCAGCGCTTAATGAAATGTACGTCGGGGGAGGAGGAGGAGGCGTGCAAGGGCGACGCTCACAAACTTACACCAAGATCAGTCACTGCAGCCCAGAGAGGCCCAGACCGGGGAAATGAGATCAGCTCTCAAAGACCAGGCTAGGTTTGGCTCCATCAGACCTGACCAATTTGGTCTAATAAGGTTTCAATTTGGCTGCTCTTATTTCTCCCTCTTCTTTGAGCTGGGCCGGACACAGATAAGACATCCCCCGCCTGGTGCATTAACTGCGTCCTGCACAGAAAGCAAAGCTCAGGGCGCCGCTGGGGAGAGGGTGGCCTGGGCTGCGGGGGCTGCGGGGGCAGCGGGGTCAGTCCCCACCCACTCGTGTTCTAGAGGAACAAGCCATTCAGAGAGGTTCGGAGTCAAGCGAGGTGCCCACGGCCTGTGCTCCCTCCTGGGACTGACCCGTCCTGAGCCGCCACTCGTCCTTGGCCTCAGGGTGGGGGTTGAAGGCCTGGAGGCCTGACTCCGGCCTTGCCGCCCAGGAGCAAGCTCCACGGAGTCCTCACGTGTCCCACCACAGGCGTTCAGAGCCACGTCAGCACCCCAGGAGGTGCAGGCGCCTGTGAGGTCCAGGGCAGGGCCGTGCTGCCGGTCGCTTGACGACTCGTCCCCTGCCCTGGGTGGGCGTCTGCTCCTGTCGGAGGCCTCTGTGTGCACACCTGCCTGCAGGCTCACACAGCGGCCAGCTGGGCCGCACGGTCTGTCCAGGTTGCTCCTCCTGACTGCCGCAGTCCCCTCCTCTTACCCACGCCCATACTCGTGGGCACGCTGCCGCTGGGGCCCTTCCTGTCGGGCCCCATGCTCCCCAGCACCGCCATGCAGACCTGTGGTGGGGCGCACGCCTGCCTCAGTACCCGATCGCCCACTGCTGCGGCCACTCGCCCCCAGCAGCACCGGGAAGCGCCTCCACACGGCGCTGTGGGCTGTTTGCTGCCGCCTGGCTGTTGCCCACTGGGACGGGGGCTCCTCGAGGGTCCCTGCTGCCCCCACTTCACCCCGAGGCGAAGGGGCGAAGCTCCTCCCCACAGCGGATGGCCAGGCCCAGTGGCCTCCCAGGCGTGCTCGGAGGCGACATTGCAGGAGATCAGACCGGTCCCTCCCTGTCCTGGCTTGGTGCCCCAGCCCCTGCCCCTGGGCACCGGCACCACCAGGAGCTGGGCCTGGCAGCGCTGGCCCACTCCCCAACCCGGCCTCATCCTGGGAGGCTCTGCTGCTGCCCAGCGCTGGGCTCTGCTCCATGCAGACATCCCCGGGGGCCTCAGCCAAAGCCAGCTGCCCCCGGGGAGGAGAGTGAGGAGACTTTCCTCTCCGGGGTCCCTGCTAAGAGAAGGAGGCCATCTTCAGAAGCCTGGGGACCCACACGTACCCCCCGACCGAGCGCAGGCTCCGAAGGGGGCCCTGCCTACCGCGCGTCTGTCTACTCCAGCCACTGCCCCGCCCCCAAGCACCCGGCCAGGCTGCGCACCCCACCCGGAGCTCGGTCGCCCCAGGCCTGTGCGCCGCCCCAGCTCAGGCCCTGCCCAGAGTCCCGGGGCGCAGCGGGCGCTGATGCGCCGTCAGGCCCCACGGCGGCGCCGCACCTGCGCGCCTGGCTCTGCTCTCTGGGCGCCTGCCCATGGCAGGCCGTGCTACCCTGCTGCCTGCTGGCCCCTTCTGCTGCTGTCTCGTGGTGGGCACCCGGCGGGCGGAAGGGGATCGGGTTTCCTACCGCAGGGCCCGAGAGGCCCCGCCCCTCCACTGCGACCTCACAGACTCACCCAGGTTCTTAGCAGCCCAGTCTGGCAACAATGGAAAACCATAAAAGTGACAAGGAGCCTGCCAGGAAGCTCCACGCTCCTCCTCCCAGCCACCCTCCACGCATTTGTCATCCCATAAAAGTTTAAATTGAATTACAACGATGTCTGATTCTCCTGTTTTCCATACAACTGGGGCTTTAATTGTTTTTAACGACATCCTTGGGCTTTTTTGGGGGTAAGGAATCCTTGGGAGGTGAGCCAAGGGGCCCAGCTCTGACCCAGGGCTCAGCCTGGAGAAGCGTCCCAAGCAGGGACACGGCCACACTCGGGCTGTGGAGAACCAACCCGGTGGCCTGGTTCCTGGGCAGGCGACGGGGTTTCAAAGAATGAGCCCCCTCGGACGAGACCAGGGGAGTCTCAGAAATGAAAGCACCACCTCTCCCTCCCGGGCCCCTCAGGGCAAGCTGCGGGGCTCACGGTGCCAGGGAACCTGCCAGCCCATGGGCCCCAGAGCCCAGCAGTCCCAGGAGATGGCAGAGGGGGCAGGTGCAGGACGCCAGCTGCTGGGGGCACAGAACCGCTTCTAAGTTTTAAGGTTGATGGAAATTTTTGTGTTTGATGCCGTAATACGTCCATGTTTGTTTTAAAATAAAAACAAGGCTTGGGTTTAACTGCCCTCTTGAAACTGACCCGCTGGCCATGGGCTGCCAGTGCCCGGCCCATGGGGGTAGTCACCCCCAAACGCCCAGCCACGGAGAACTACATCCAGCCCGTGCAGGCTCCAGGGCCGCAGATGACAAAGGTCAGGGGCACTCGCCTGCTCCCGACACCGGCCGAGCTGGGAACCCAGCCAGAGCTGGCAAATCGGCCTCAGTGCGCAAAGGCACCTCGGCCCCCGAGCCTGCCCGTGAGAAGCCGTCCATGGGGGAGGGATGCCGAGGACCCAGGGAGCCGCAGGGCGAAGAAGAGGCTCAGCAAAGGCTGGCAGAGTCTCTTCCACGCCCGAGAGATCTCCCGAGGCACCGGTGAAGCCTAGGCTGACTAGGGTCTGCCTGGAAATCTGGAGAGGGGTCTCAGACATGGAAGGTTCCCAGCGCAGACAGCCAACATGCCCACCTGCTGGTGGGGCTGCGAGGCTCCCTGTCACGCTATCTGAGGAGCACAGCGGCTGCAGGTGAGATGGACGAAGATTAAACCCGGAAAGCTAGAACTCAGAGTGGAGAAAGCCAAGCAAGTGAGCAGCGCCCAGGTGGGGTGGCAAGTCGGGTGACCTGTCCCATCAAGGGGCCGGCTGGGTGTAGGGGAGCCGGGGACGCGTGAGAGGCCCAGTGCAGGCGAGGCGGTGATCGTGGCGGCAGCAGGCGGACCCCACCCGCCTCCACGCCCGCGGCCTCGGGGGCCCAGCGCGGCTCTCTGCAGCTCCAGACCAGTGGCCAAGGTCCACTCCGGCCTCTGGACTGCAGCTCGTGGTCTGCAGACCCTCTGCTAGCATGCTAACCAACGGGCCGCTCAGACGCCTGGGGACCTCGTCACCTCCCCTCGCCACTGCTGACGTTCAGGGAGCACCTACTGTATACCCTGGGCAGCGTTCCAACAAGTTCAGCTACACCAGCCCACTCAGCCCTCACACAGGCCCGAGGAGTCCTCGGCCTCACCGCGACCCCCGGGAGAGGGGGCAGACGGGGCCTCCCTGACAGCAGGGGGTGGCTGGGACGCAGACCCTGCTGGGAAGCTCTGGGCCAGGCCTCCCGGAGGGCGCGGGTGGCGCAGGAGGAGGCTGGCACGTGAGCTTGCGCTTGCAGGCAAGGGCCCCAGCGGGGCAGGCTCTGCGGCCAGGCCTCCCGGTCAGCTTCCGTGAGCCAGCCCGAGACGCTGGGCACACGGGGCTTGCCCTCTCCGCTTCCTCAGATGGAAAATGCACCCGCCTCCCCGGGCAGCGGGCAGGATTACCCCAGGTAATCCGTGTGGAGCCATTCACCCGGCATCAAAAGCTAGGAACTGTTTAGTAAAGATGAGCCGTGAACATGATTACTATTAATACTGAGTCATCAGCAGAAAGGGAGACGTGCATCCCAGCTTCACTGGGATTGCTGTGATGATGAATTCGCAAGAGGATGTGAGGGCCAGGGCTGAGCCCAACATGGGGCTCCAGGGCCCGTGTCCCCTGAAGCTGAAGGACCGGGGGCTGCAAACATCTCTGCAGAAGGCCAGACGGCCACCACCTCGGGCTCCCAGGCCCCACGGGCTCCGTCGCAGCTGCTCAGCTCTGCCGTCGTAGCACGAAAAGCTTTATGTCTGAGAGCAGGCGGTGGGCAGTGGCCGGCTGACCCTGCCTGGCTCTGAGCCACCTGGGAGAGACCTGAGGCAGCCGGACAACTTGCGCAGGCCCGGCTCCGCCCGATCCCCGCGGGTGCTCCTGAGCAGCTAATGCACCGCGGGGTAGGCCGCTGGCGACCGGCCTCCCTGGGTGGTCACCTGTGAGCACTTCCCCAGCTCGGGGCACATAGCACAGGCCAGGCCTGGTCCTGCAGCCCGGGGCAGGGGGCGGTGAGATGGGCGTGGGAATAGAACGCGCCTCCTCCTCTGCGGCCTGCCTGCGAGAGTCGCACCTCGCCCTGAGGAGTGGACACAGAAGGCTGCGCCCGCCCCCGGCTGGGTGCGGGCGATTACTATTCCGGCCCGTCTCCTAGGAAGCGGGGAGAGGTTGATCCACTGAGAGGACTTCCAGGAGCTTAAGGGCGGGAGCTTTGCGCAAAGTCTGTTTGGGGTAGACCGGGTAACACACAGGCCAACGGGAGTCGTTATATCGCAAATAAAAATCGGCCCATGAATATACATAATCCCCAAGGTAATTCTCCCAATCTCACGACGGCAATGGAGCCACCCTCGCTCACTGAGGCATGAATATTTACCGTCCTCTGGCTTTACTGCTCTCGATCTGGGTTCAATTTTGCAAATTAAAATGAGGGCCGTGTGGATAGAGAGATTACAGGAGAGCCTCCTGAAGCCTGCTGTACCCGGTGATGCAGCCGGCACGGTCAGCGGCCCCTTCATGCTGGCAGATGCTGCGGCCTTGAGGGTCAGGAGCTGGAGCCACGGGGCAGGGGTTGCGGATGGGTCGGGACCGGGCGCCTGGGCAGTGGGCTGACGGGCCCCAAGTGTGGAAACGTGTCACTGAGGTGGGAAAGGTGTGTGCTCAGCCCAGGAGACTTGCCTTGAGCAGCGGAGCAAGCAGGGTTTGAGGCAGGCCGAGGCTCAGAGCCTGGCCAGGATGCGGGGCTAGGGTGCGGCACGTTCCCGCTCTGGCCTCGGTGTTTTCATCTGTGAAGTGGGGATGAACACTGCCTCTCCCTGGCCAGGCGAGGGTGGGGGCTGTGCAGGCACCTGCAGGGCAGGCCCCGGGGGTCTGCGGCCCACAGGCAGGGGCCCGATGGCCTGCTGAGGCAGCAATGCCAGCCACTCTGCCGTGCGCCGGGCGGCCCCGGTCCCCATCCAGCCAGGGAGGCAGGGCGGCCCTGGCGCTCCCACTGGGCCTTGCTGAGAGCGGGCATATACTTCTGTGTCCTGGGTGAGAGGGCAGGGGGGCACGCCTGGAGCGGCAAGAGGTGAAGGGCGCCTGATGGGGGGCTCAGGGACCCCGCCGTCTGCCTGTCCCAGACCTGGTTCCCTAGAAACTGAAAGCCAGAGAGAGAGCCACTTAATCTGCCCCCGTGGCTCCGAAAGCCAGCTGGAACAGAATCTGCATGGATTTGGTCCAAAACTCCTCTGCAAGGATGGCACCACCACGGCCGGAGTGGCAAGGCCCCTGGCTGCCCCGGCTCACGTGGTCCTGGGCAGCGGGGGTCCCCACGCACGCAGACGGCTGGACCAGGCGGCGCACAGACCAGACCCCTGCGCGCGGAGCCCGTTGTATGCCCGGCCCTCTGAGGGGTACGAGGGGGCCAGACACCAGGACATAAGCCCCCCACCCCAGTGTTTCCAGCACTGACGGGCACTCCCTCCTGGGCACCGCACATCAAGGGGCTCTCCCGGGCGGCAAGGACACCAGGGCTCGAGGGAGACGCCACGGTGCCCAGATGGCAGGGACTTGCTTGCGGGGGCCTGGAGGAGGGGGGCAGCTCACGTGGAAGAGGGGCGCACGTGGGGCAGGGGGCGGGGGTTCGTGAGCACGGGGCCTGCGGGGCCCTGGGGTCGGGCAGGCTGCAGCCCCACCTGCTGGCTGGGGAGGTTGGAAGACCCCCGGGCAGACCCCGGGGACAGAACCCGAGGGCAAGATAAATGGGGCTGAGGCCTTGCTCACCCACGGCCCCCAGAGCACTCGAGGGCGCCACACACCGTGGGCCCTGACACAGCGCTCGCTCGCCGAGTGAGGGACGGAATGGAAGGAGGGTCTGCACGTGGGAGGTGGGGCTGCAGCAAGGTCAGGCCGACGGGCGCGGAGCACGGGACCTGCCAGGTCTGCGGGGCTCATGCGGCCGCTGGGGCCCGGGACCAAAGGGTTACTGGCTGTGCTCGGGAAGCCCGGAGCCCCAGCCTGACTAGACGTCGTCTATTTTCCTTTCTGCTCTCTTTGAGACCCCAGATGTGCTCCTGCACATCAAAAGAGAGCAACTTATAAAGTCAAACTAAATCAAGGGCTTTTGTTCTGAGGCATCGTTGCCGAACTAATTATTCCTGTATGTTGTTTAATGAAACAGCGGTGCCATACATCAAACCAGGGAGCAGGATGAGCACATGAGTTACAGGGAAGGTCGAGGCTGGGATTATAAATTTAACTTTTCCTTAAGAAGAGATGAAACAAGCTGGCCAACTCCCCGCTGTCGAGTGTCAGTGCAGGGAGAATGATGGCGACGTGCGCTGAGGGAGGCCGGCCGGCCGTGGAGGCTGGGGCATCGCCGGCCCCGCTCCTCCGCACCCAGCTCCGGGCGGCCCAGGAGCGAATCGTCCCCACGCGGGGGCCTCTGGTCCCCAGGACCACGTGACTCCGCCCACGGGCCAACAGGTCCAGGAACCCGGGACCAGCTCTGAGGAGGTGCGCACGGGAGGGGCCGTGCGCGGCCAGGGCCCCAGGGCAGCAGGGAAGCCTGTCCTGGGGGTGTGACGGCGCCGCGCCTGCCTCCGGTGGACCGGACCCAGCGCGTCACGGGACACGGCCACAGCCAGGGACCTTTACTCCCGAGAGCCTGTGCACGCGTGTGCCTCTGTGTGTGCCTGTGTGTGTGCTTGTGTGCGCATGCTTCTATGTGTACCTGTGTGTGAGTGCATGTGCCTCTGTATACGTGCATCTGTGTGTGTGCCTGTGTTTGCGTGTGTCTGTGTGCGCCTGTGTGTGTGCATGCCGGTGTGTGTGTGTGCCTATGTGTACCTGTGTGCACGCCTGTGTGTATGCCTGTGCGTGTATGCCTGTAGGTATTTGTGTAGGTGCAAATGTGTGTGTGCACCTGTGTGCACGTGTGTGTGTGCCTGTGTGCATGTGTGTGCCTGTGTGTACCTCCGTCTGTGTGTGTGTCTGTGAGAGTGTGTGTCCACCTGTACCTGTGTGTGTGCCTGTGTGTATGTGCGTCTATGTGAGTGTGTGTGCCTATATGTACATGCGTCTGTGAGAGTGTGTCTGCCTGTGTGTATGTGCATCTGTGTGTGTGCCTGTGTGTATGTGCGTCTGTGTGCATGTGCCTGTGTGTACGTGCGTCTGTGTGTGCCTGTGTGTACGTGCGTCTGTGTGAGTGTGTGTGTGCCTGTATGTACATGCGTCTGTGAGAGTGTGTGTGCCTGTGTGTATGTGCATCTGTGTGTGTCTGTGCGTGTGCCTGTGTGTACGTGTATCTGTGTGTGTGCCTGTGTGTGCGTGTGCCTGTGTGCCTATGTGTACGTGCGTCTGTGTGTGTGCCTGTGTGTACGTGTGTCTGAGTATGCCTGTGTGTATGTGCATCTGTGTGTGTGCCTATGTGTACGTGCATCTGTGTATGTGTGCCTATGTGTACGTGCATCTGTGTGTGTGTGCCTGTGTGTACGTGTCTGTGTGTGTGCCTATGTGTACATGCATCTCTGTGTGTGCCTGTGTGTACGTGTCTATGTGCACGCCTGTGTGTACATGTGTGTGTGCCTGTGTGTGTGCGTGTGTGTGCCTGTGTGTACCTGTATGTGCATCTGTGTGGCTGTGTGTGTCCGCCTCTGTGTACCTGTGTGTGTGCCTGTGTTTATGTGCGTCTGTGTGTGTGTGCCTGTATGTACATGCGTCTGTGTGTGCCTGTGTGTACGTGCATCTGTGTGTGTGCATGTCTGTGTGTGTATGCCTGTGTGTATGTGCGTCTGTGTGCGTGTGCCTGTGTGTACGTGTGTGTGTCTATGTGTACGTGTGTTTGTGTGTGTGTGCCTGTGTGTACGTGCATCTGTGTGCATGTGCCTGTGTGTACGTGCATCTGTGTGCATGTGCCTGTGTGTACGTGCATCTGTGTGCATGTGCCTGTGTGTACGTGTGTCTGTGTGAGTGTGCCTGTGTGTACGTGTGTCTGTGTGAGTGTGCCTGTGTGTGTGTGCCTGTGTGTGTGTGCCTGTGTGTACGTGTGTCTGTGTGTGTGTGCCTTTGTGTATGTGTGTCTGAGTGTGTGTGTGTGCGTTTGTGAGTGTGCATGTGTACACACAGACATCAAACTGATGTGCATATGCCCTTACCACTGGCTCTCTCTGGGACCACAATCTTAGGGAACTTCACTTTTAGCTTTAGGGGACAGTGTGTGAAGCTCTCTACAAGTATGCATTTCCACTATAATTGAAAAAGGCAATACATAACACCATTCTTCAAGCATGGATTCACAGACAAGCGGCCCTGGGACCTCTCTGGTGGTCCAGTGGTTAAGAATCCACCTTCCAATGCAGGGTGTGCAAGTTTGATCCCTGGTCGGGGAATTAAGACCCCACATGCACCGTAACAAGGATTCCACACATCACAACTGAGACCCAGCACAGCCAAATAAACAGTCAAAAGAAGAACACAAGCGGCCAGACCCTGCGCCAGACGCCCGCACTGAGGGTGCTCAGGAGGGGCTGTGCTCTTCCCGGCACGCGAGGCGCTGCAGAAACGGCATCCCTCAGGCGCCACTGGCACCACACCCAGCGCTTCAGGGAATTTAAGAAAGAAAATAACGTAAGGACGACAGCAAGAAACAATACAGCAACAAGCTAGCGCTTTCAAAGGCACGGGACACGCCTGTGAAACTGGCGCTCCATGCACCAGAAACACTGACATAGCAAGCAAAAATTAAGCAGAGTGCTGTCCACCATATGCAAATATATAGCCTGTAACACAGGAAAGCGAATTAAAGGGACTTCAAATAAAAGCGATAGATGGAATGACGGTCAATTTCCCCGTTACTCTTTCCTGTATTTTTCCCACTAGCTGTATACACTGCTTTTATGATCAGGAGAAAACACGTTCAACAGAAAAGAAGAAAAGATTTGAAGGAGTGCATCCAAGTCACGGCCCCCAGTCCAGTGGCCTGTGCAGGGCAGGAGCGGGCTGGGCGGGCCAGAGGCTGGCAGGCTGGGTGCCCCGCGGCCGGGCGCTGCTCCCATGTGGCTGCGCTGGAGCTCACGTGTGATGTGGGGAGTCTGTCACGGCGCGCGGCCTTCGTTACCCTGCAGCATGTGGGATTTTAGTTCCCCAGCCCGGGATCAAATCTGCATACCTGCATTGGAAGGGTGGGGCCTCCAGAGGCGGACCCTCAGCCTCCTGTACCAACGCTACAGGGGCTACAGGCCTCTGCCCAGCGGGGAGTGGCTGCAGCCTGGCCACCCCGGGTCCCTCCGTCCTCCCAGGCATGTCCTGTCTTCTGAACACATGAGGCAGAGGCCACGGCAGCCGGAGCTTGGCTGGTAGCCTTGCCTGCCCTCGACAACCTGCCTGCCCTGCGACCTGAGAGTGGCTGCCTCCTGAGCGTGTCTGGTCGTGGACCCCCGGGCCTGTAGCCGGTGTGAGCGCAGGCGTGCCGGGAAGGCCCGGCACAGGTGGAGTGGGGACGTGCCGATGGTCCACCCGAGCACCCAGAGGCACCTGCGTGGCCGCCGTCACCCCAGCCCACAGCAGGGAGGCGGCAGCGTGTCACCCAGACCCTGTGGGGCGCCTGGCCCCCGGGTGTTAGTGGGTTGCCTGTAGCGGCACCGAGATTGGCACAGGCAGGAGCCGGGCCCCACGAGGCCACGTGACAGGACCGCCTGAGTCCCCAGGCCAGGCCGCCTTCCTGAGGAGCTGACTCTCTGCAGCTGTCCCCATGAGCCACGGCGAGCCGAACGCCGCCTCTGACTGCTCTTCAGACGATGACACAGCTAAACGGTGAGGAGGGAAGCGAAGACCTGCCCCCCAGGCCTGGCACCCAGCCACGTCCTGAGCAGGAGGCTGGGAGCCGCAGTCTCCCGCCCGGCCGCCACTGCACGTCGGGAGCAGCGAAGGCTGCCGCGGTGAGCTGTCCCGGGACGGGGCCTCCCCGTCTCTCAACGGCTCCTCATTAGCTGACGTTCCAGTTTTCAACAAGCAAGGATGGCCCTGTCCTTCCTGGAGGGCGCGGGCTGGTCCTTGGGAATGCTAGCACGCTCCCGATGGGCGCTCAGCCCGAACAAAGGCTCCCCTGTCCCGGGCGCAGGGCACACTTGGGCAGCAGGGTCCATCCCTCGCCCCGTGCGTGGCTGTGGTGGCAGAGAGGCTGGGCATCATGGCGGTGCCCAGGGCTGCGGGGGGGCGAAGCCAGAGGGAGGACACGCAGAAGACGCTCAGCCTGTAGCCGCCGGCGAGCAGCCTCCTTCCCGCCGCGGAGAGGCCCCTCGTAGAACCTTCCCGACACAGGCCTCCTAGCCTTCATGCCCAGGCAGCTGCGGCAGATGCTCTGTGCATCTGCCACGCGGCCCCCGGGGCCTGGTGGCCACGCACAAACCTGACAGTGGCCTGGGCACCATCCGGGGCTGGGACCCCAAGATGGAGCAGTCAAGAAGCTTCCCACGAGAAGCAGAGCTGAGCAGAACTGCCTCCCACGTGGACCCGGCCAGGCTCCGGGCCAGTCGGAGTTGGAAGGGTTTCCAAGAGCATCTCCAACAGCTGGGGGGGGGGCAGAGCAGCTGACGCAGGGGAGCAGCCTCAGCGGAGGGCAGATCAGCGCCCCCTCTGAACCCTCTCCAGGGGGTACAGGCCAGGAGGGGGCCCTGCCAAGCTCCCTGGGCATGGGGGGGTGTACGGGCTCCATCCGTACACTGGAGGCCTTGTGTCCTGAAGGCGGTGGGCCACGGCTCTGAGCTAAAGGCTGCCCCCTCCTCAGGAAGCCCTGGGTCCCCGCCTTTCCCAGGCTCTCTCCTGCCTACCTCCCCCTAGACTCTTGCTTTGCAGAGAAGTGGCTGCACCAAGGCAGGGGAGGGCCGGGGGCAAATAGAGGGAGCCCTGGGCCTCGCAGAGACACAGCCCGTCATGCCCCGCATGCCAAACACTGCCCGCTTCTGCAGATGGCAGGGATCAGACTCCTGGAAAGACAACTACACTTCTGGTGAAGGGAGAAGCCCTCAGTGAGGGGAGCGGCACGGCTACCCTCCCCCCGCACATCGCCGCTCTTCCATGTGGCTGTGGCCTGAACCCAGCGCCTAACTTCTCAGTTTCTCGAGGGCTCGCTCCTGTGCTGCAAGCGGCCTTTGCTCATTTATTTTCCAGTCCAAGCTGCCGTGCACTTTGTCTCCTTACCAGACGTCTCGAGAAAATCTGAAAACTTTCCTGAGCGGGCTTTTCCCCACGGAGCGTGCTTTCCCACGGCCGCACACGCACCAGCAAGAGAAGGGCAAACACAGGACACCCTGCGACCTTCTCCTGGCCTCACTCGGTGCAGGGCTCAGGGGTCCTGTTTGCTGCCCTTGCCGGGAGGCTCGTCGCCCGGTCTGGAGACGGCACGGCCTAGGGGCATCGGAGGCTGCGGTGCTTGTGCTCCTCAAGGTGCAGACGCTGCCTTGGGCCCCTCGCGGCCACGCCGAGCTGCTGCTTCGTTTCCTTCCATAAACGTGTCTCCTTCCTGGGGCTGTGCAAGTCACATTCGGACGAGAGGGCTGGGAGCCAGAGCGCAGGGGGCGGCACTGGCCTCCCAGCAGAGCCGTGCGCTCCCCTCAGGGTGGGCCTCCAGGAGCAGCAGCCCGCAGGAGGGCACTGGGCTGGCCGGAGCACCGTGCCGCCCCCCTGCCGCCCCCCGCCTCGGCCACTGGGGCCACGAGCGCTCACTGCCTGCTTGGACCTGTGCCACCCAGTCACAAGGGCTGAGGGCAGGACCCACGGTCTGTCGCAGCTAAAACTCCATGTGTGAATGAGTCCCCGAGGTGCTTCCTTGCACCTGTTCCCCGTCTGGAAACTGGGGAAGGGGCCTCATCTGCCGGCCCCAGTGAGCTCTCGGAGGCGGCAGCCCCTGCCCACCTGCCCCAGGAGGGTTCCAACCCTCGACTTCCTGCCCACCCTTCCCGGCTGAGCCAGCCTGGGGCCCCCCAGGCTCTTACCCACAAGGACGCGCCTGCAGGCCCAGCGCTGGGCGGACCTGGGCCTTTGGCCAGGTTCTCGCCCTTTCCATACCCACCACTCATGCCCACCTGTCCCGGGATGGACCCGGACCCCTGGGAAACACCCAAACCTTGTCTTCCCTGCAAGGCCCTCGTCCCCTCCATCATGGGGACGGCCACGCTCCACCCAGACCTCTCGGCAGCACACGGCCAGCCACCCCGGTCCAGCTGGCGGGCGGGCACATGGGAGGCCCCCAACACTGCCCTTCCCAGCTAGAGAGGCCAGAGCTGCCACCCAGGGGCACAGCGGGTGCTGGGAGGAGCCGCCGCATGGGCGCTGACGCCAGCACTGTGAGGCGTGTGGACACTGGCCTCTGTCTGCACGGTGGGGCTCAGAGCAGCAGCCCTGGAGGGTCCTTCAGAGGGCCAGCGGGTGGGAGCCCAGCTGAGCACACGCCAGGAGCTCAGTGGGTGTGTCTGCCCCCTGCTCATGCCTCCCTGCACCCCAGACGCCCGGACGGGGCTCACACCTTGCCAGGGTGGACCTGGCCCCAGAAGGCCTAAGCTTCCAACCTGGGCAGGCCGGCCAGCCGGGCCCCTGCAGCCCGAGTGGGTAGGGCCCTGCCCGTCCCGGGCGCCCAGAGGCAGAGCCGGGCTGGAGGCTGGCTTGCAGCCCTTTCTCCCAAGGCCAGCTCCGGGCCAAAGGCAAAGGCCTGAGCTCACTGCTGAGGGCTCAGCTTCTCTAGTCACGCTTCTCTGCCCGCACAGAGACCCTCTGCTCACTGCTGGAAGGCTTCCTACCTGGCCCGCTCCCCACCCACAGCGCAACTGCCAAGAGGGACCAAGGGATGCTCAGGGCAGTGTTGGGACCAGACTGGGTAGGCGCACCTGCAGCCATCGTCAGCATCCCCCAGACGGAGCGGGGCCAGCTCGGCCTGCAGCAGAGGCCAAGCCCATGGCGACAGGGGTGAGGCTGGGCTGCTTCCACGCGGGGCCAGGCCCGGCTTGCAGGCAGAGGGGGCCGAGCCCTGCCCTGGCGTGCCCACAGAGGCAGCAGGTGAGGCTGGGCCACTCCCACACAGGGTGAGCTCGGGCCGCAGGCAGAGGAGGCCCGAGCCCACGGCGGCAGGGGTGAGGCTGGGCTGCTCCCACGTGAGGCAGGCTCGGCCCGCAGGCTCGTCTCGGAGCCCAGAGCTGGGTGTGCCGACTGTCCCCAAGCAAACAAAGCAGCCAGGTCGTCCAGTCAACCGGACGCGGGCCCCAGAGGAACAGAGCTGGGAGCACGGATATAGCCGCCCCCCAGGACCACCCTGGGCTGCGAGGGCTCCGGCTCCAAGTCCTCGGACCTCTTCCCTCCAGCAGGCCCCCGAGTCCCTCCTCCTCACGGCGGCCTGAGACAGTCCACCCCTAGGACAGTCTGTGGTGGGCCCTGCACCTCCGCGACCCCCAATGAGGAGCCAAGCCTGCCCCAAGCTCAGCACCAAGGTCATGGCCCCAGGAGGTGAGGGCTTGGAACCGAGTGGCCTTTTCTCCCAAGTCTCTGGCTCCATCTGCTGTTTCTGACAGTCACGAGGAGCCAGAAGCAGTGTCCAGAGGGCGGCCCTTGGGTGAGCAGCCCCCCGCCCGGTAGGGCAGCCCTCCTGCTGAAGACAGGCCGGGCGGGGGGCCGCTGCTGAGGAGGCTGTTTGCTTGACCCCCAAGCCTGCCGCGGTCTGCTTCCAATTAAGTATGAGTGAACCTGGTTACTAGGTTACCCTCCTTGCCATAGCTCGTCCAGAAAGCCAACAATCATTTCACACAGGCTGACCTGGGCTTTCATTGATGGCGCGACGGCAGCTATGAGTGATGAGCAGAAGCACAGTGTGGAAGTGGGGAGCCCTGGGCAGGGGGTAAGCACAGCCCACACACGGTCGGTCAGGCGGTTCTGGAAAACTCACCTCTCTGGACCTGCTTGGCTCATTTGTCAAAGTCACAGGAACAAATATCTTCAAAAGGATGGCATCGTGCCAGTTAGCGATATAACTTGGACAGTAAACAGCACATAACATTTCGGTTGAAAAAAACTACCCACTTCACAGACAGGAAACTGAGTCCCAAGAGCTCCGAGGGACTTAAATATGCATTTGATTTTCCAAGGCCGTGGTGTGTTGTACTGCAAATAAGAATCACCTCTAAACCAATATCCCAGCTTCCCTGTGGCTCAGACAGTAAAAGCGTCTGCTTGCAACGCGGAGACCCGGGTTCAGTCCCTGGGTGGCGAAGATCCCTGGAGAAGATCCACTCCAGTATTCTTGCCTGGAAAATCCCATGAACAGAGGAGCCTGATAGGCTACAGTCCATGGGGTCGCAAAGAGTCGGACACGACTGAGCAACTTCACTTCACTAAAACAAAATGACTCAGAGACGTTAGAAGTAAAAAAAAATGAGCAAGATTACTGCCCAAACAAAAAGGAGGCCTGAACTGCGAAACTGAAATTTAACAAGCTTGAATTCTGGGCAGAAAGAGCTGGAATGAGCCAAGGGCCATTGGCGATTCAGGAAGGTCTTAATCCACAGGAAGGGGTGAGTGGTGAAGGGTCCAGAGGCCACAGCGGCCCGCAAGGTGTCAGGAGAGAGGAGAAGGGCGAGGAGACGATGGGAGCCGCCCAGCGAGCTTGCAGCAAGCACAAGGCGGCGCCAGAGCGGGCTGGGGCAGAGGCCGCCAGCTCGCAGCGACGCCCACGCACGCGACGCACGGGGGCCGCTATCTCAAGCGTGGCAACGAGTAAGTCTTCTTTTTAAGAGCCCCTGGAACATGTACAAAATCATGTATTAGGCCACGAAGAAAAACTCAATAAACTCCAAACAGTCAGCATGACACAGGCCACGTTCTCCCCCAATGGTGCAATAAAAGCTCCAAATGCAGAACCAGATGAACAGAAAAAAAAAAACAAAAAAAACCCGCAACTGGGAAACAAAGATTTTCTCATTAAACAACTCTCAGGACAAAGGAAGGCTGGAAACAGAAGTGGGAGAACATCTAGAAAGCAACACGAAGCACAGAGAGGCTGAAGCGGGGCACAGAGCAGACACAGCCGCAGACGCAGCGGCTGCCACGCAGGGAGCCCGAGGGGAGAGGGCCAAGGCAGCAGAGGGGCGCAGGGAGGCGAGGAGGAGAGGCCAAAGCCGGCAGAGGGGCGCAGGGAGCCCGAGGGGAGAGGGCCAAGGCAGCAGAGGGCGCAGGGAGGCGAGGGGGAGGGCCGAAGCCAGCAGAGGGGCGCAGGGAGGTGAGGAGGAGAGGCCGAAGGCAGCAGAGGGCGCAGGGAGGCGAGGAGGAGAGGGGCCAAGGCAGCAGAGGGGCGCAGGGAGGCGAGGAGGAGAGGGCCAAGGCAGCAGAGGGCGCAGAGCAGCGGGGGGAGGAGGCCGAAGCCAGCAGAGGGGCGCAGAGCAGCGAGGGGGAGAGGGCCAAGGCAGCAGAGGGCGCAGAGCAGCGAGGGGGAGAGGGCCAAGGCAGCAGAGGGCGCAGAGCAGCGAGGGGGAGAGGGCCAAGGCAGCAGAGGGGGCGCAGAGCAGCGAGGGGGAGAGGCTGAAGCCAGCGGAGGGGCGCAGGGAGCCCGAGGAGGAGAGGCTGAAGCCAGCGGAGGGGCGCAGGGAGGCGAGGAGGAGAGGCCGAAGCCAGCAGAGGGGCACAGGGAGCCCGAGGGGGAGAGGCCGAAGCCAGCGGAGGGGCGCAGAGCAGCGAGGGGGAGAGGGCCGAAGCCAGCGGAGGGGCGCAGAGCAGCGAGGGGGGAGAGGGCCAAGGCAGCAGAGGGGCGCAGAGCAGCGAGGGGGAGAGGGCCAAGGCAGCAGAGGGGCACAGAGCAGCGAGGGGCAGAGGCCGAAGCCAGCAGAGGGGCGCAGAGCAGCGAGGACAGCCACGGTGTCCATTCAGAAAAGGGGACAGCAGAGTTGACAGATAAACCTAAAGGCTATTTCTTAAAAAGTGGTAAAGCACAAGCACAGAATATTAGAAGAAATAGGGAGTGGCAACACAGGAAACTTAAGAGGCTTCACTCGCAAAGATCAGTGCAAAGAAATGTGAACATATGACTGAAGTGGAACACTTTCTAGTAAAATCTTTTACCAAAATTGTCCCTGGAACAGATGGAAATCAAGAAAACCAACAAAAAGAATACAGTTTACAGTCATCAAAGTGCTAAGCCCCCCAAACGCATAAAGTTCCGATGGTTTCAGAGACCTTCAGCCTCCTAAGGAACATACAACTTATTCAAACTGTTAGGAAGAATAAAGAGTGAAAGCTTCCAGATTCTTCCTGTGAAGCTGGTATTCTGATGCTCAAGGCTGAAGTGACAACGGCTGACACCAGGCCTCGCGATCACGACTGTTAACACAGCACTGCGGCGACTGGAGGGGCAAAAGCAGCTCGGTGGGACATTAAAAGAAGACGCTGCGACTAGGCAGGGTGTGCCCGCGGCCGCAGCACCAGGAGAGCCACTGGCACGAAAGAGCACGCAAGCAGGTCGGAAGCCAGAAGCCGCCAACCACTCCGAAAGACGCCAACAGGGTTCCCGTGACATCTGACGTTAACACTTGACTCAAAAAAATTGGAGGACACGCATGTCTGCTTCTTAGAGAAGGAAGATCCACGACAGAAAAAGCTAGGTCTCCTTTGGATGAAACGCCAGGCACATTCTGATCACAACTATAAACAAAGGACGCTGCCGCTCAGTGCTGATCTGGGGCCAGTGAGCAACGTAATGAGACAGAGAAGGAAAGGGGGTCTAAGCGTCAAAGACAAAGAATGGGACTGTCCCTGCTTGCAAAGGACATAATTACATGCCTAGAAAACTCAAAAGAATCCATGGGGAAAATAATAAAGACTACAGAGAAGTCTGTCTCAGTAAAGTGGTGCCTTACTCATTAATATTAAAAATCAACAGTCTTTCTGTACAAAGACAAATTAAAAATTACAATGAAGGGAAAGATCCAACTGATAAGAGCAACCAAAAAGATGAAATGCTTAGGTAAAAACTGAGGAAACGCGCAGGATCTATTTGAAGAAAACTCAGAATCTCCAGGTGAATGGAAAGACACGCAGTGCCGTCAGACGGGAAGCCTAGACTATAAAGACGTCAGCTCTCTCTGAATTAGTCCACGTTCAGCTCTATTTCAGTCACAATATCAAAACTGCTTTGTGGCAATTGAAAAAACGATATTAAAGTTCATCTGAAAAATAAACACGCAGCAACAGCTACAAACACACTGAGAAAAACCAGGCGGAAGCACGAGGCTGGGAAGAGGCAGACGCCAGGCTCAGCCGCGAAAGCCTGTCAATACGGAGCTGAGAGAGGACCAGGCCCGGAGAGAGGGCAGTGTGACCGGAGAGCAAGTGGGTGAGAGACAGCCAGGCAGCGGGACAGAGCTCAGAGAAGCAGTGAGGCCGGCGGCCAAGGAGACGCTTCCAGCGGCGCCGCGCCACCGAGCTACTGTAGGAAAGCAAGGCCCAGGAGGAGCTGCAGACAAATGTAAGCGTGGAACGCGACTTCAGGAGAAAGCAGAGGCCGTCCCGCGAAGGGCAGAGCACAGCGCAGAGCCCGGAGGGGCTGGCCCGGCAGACGGCGCAAACCTGCGGAAAGGACCCGGGACGCGCGAGCGGGAGGGGCCCGGAGTCCCGGCGCCTGCTCACGGTGGAGGGTTCACAGCCGCGAGTGTGAAAGCGACGGCCGGGACGGGCGGAGCCTGCCCACAGGCAGTTTACCGGCAGCAAAACACACAGGGCCCAGAAGCGCACACAGATAGCTCGTCCGTGAGCTGGGGCGTGGCACTCTGCGGATCTGGCAAGGAAAGCGTGACTGCTGCGGACGGAGGCCTGGGGCGGCGGTCTCCCAGAGAGCCTGCAGGGGTGCCACTTCCCACCCCCTCCGCTGCAGGCAGGGGCCCCTAAGCATCAAACTGTAAACGCGAGCTCACACCGCGAAGGACTGATTCGTGGGTATGCTCACACGAGCCCCTCGGGACACCCGAGGCCGGCCGTTCACGCAGCATCAGCTGCGATTTTTAAGAGGACAACTGTCTGTCAACAGGGGTGCGCAGCGGGTGAATAAGACGCAGCGCCTTCACACGACACGTTCTGCAGCAAGCGGCCAAAGGCGTGGGCGCACATGCCAACAAACGCCCGCAAGGGCTACAGCGACGAACAGAACGCAAGCGCTGTTCCGTGTTTTATCAACAGAATTTACACGTAGGTGTGTGCGGACACACACACACACACACAGAGCTGTGTGCTTGCCTAAACTACTTCTGAGAAAAATTTAGAAAAATCAGCAAGCCTGGCTGGGGTGGGCCTGGGGTGGGGTGGGGGAGCCCCTCTTCAGCTGTAAGCTTCGTGCTATCTGCGAGGGCTGTGAGCAGGTACGTGACTGGCCTTACAGAAACCAAGGAGCATCTGAGAAATGAGACACTGGACCGTTCTCTCTTCTTTTCCGTGCAGGACGCTTTTTCTCATGAGCCACACTTTCTTCTCACATTATTCTAGGACGCCGATTCTTTTGGCCGCATGGCTGCAGTCAGGAGGCTGAGAGCAGGGCCACCCTCTCCGCCGTCACCCTCACGTGGGGGAGCTGACCGCCCACCACGTTGCCCTCCCGGCTTCGTGAGCGTGGCCCCTGGCGTCGCCCGGCTTAGTCCAGGCCTGCGGTTGCAGCTACGTGAACGTGATGCTGTGAGTGCCAACAGGAACTAAGCATGATCAAAATGGCATCTTCCGCCACAGGAGGACCAGGGAGTCACATCGCTCTGGGGACACCTTCCCGCCTGCCCTGACCCCATCCCCCATTTGGACCAGGATGATAAATGCCGTGCCAAGAAAGTTATCATCATTACCAATCCGCCGGGAAATGGAGGGAAATGATTTAATTTTGACAACTAAATGAGCTTTGACAAATGACTTAACTAACACTCTAACCAACTTGCCCTGATAAAAATCGGGCAGATTTTCCCCCTTCGATGAGAAAATTCGTCTTCTTTACGTAGAAGTCAGAAGCCACCCGGGCCCAGTGTCAGCGGCCACTCCACATAGCCCACCTGCCCTGGGCCCTGCCGGCCCCGAGATGACCCAGCCCCAGTACGCCACCCAGGGCCCTGGTCCTCCTGTCCCCGCAGCCTGAGGAGGCTTGAGGTCGGGACGCAGGGTGGCCGTCCAAAGCAGACCCTGGGCTTGGCCGATGGGGGGCAGGAGCGGGGAGAGTGGGGGCTGGAATCCGTCCCCACCCCCTGCAGACGCCTGGCCCGGGCCTAGGCACACGGCCCCCAGGTCCTCGGCTGCTCCGGGTGGGCACGGCACTGGTCACAGCACGGCCCTGACGGGGCGCACCCCTGGCCAGGTCGAGCCTCCTTGGACGCTCCTGCGGCTCATCTCCACGGCCTTCGTATCATCACCGCAGCCTCTCAAGACTCAGAGAGCTCGACACACACAGCGAGCGTGTGGCCTCTGAGCGGGGCTAACTCCCTGTGGCAACACACACCGCTCGGGACCTCGTAACCCCTCCTGCCCCTGGGCCCCCACCCCGCCCAGCTCCTGGACCCCCACGGCCAGCGAACACTCAGGAATCGGCAGGCGGCCAGGAGCTCCTGCACCAGGGTCTCCAGGGGAACGGGACAGCCACCAGCTCTGAGCCCAGCACCTGGGGGAAGAGGCCGGGAGCCCCGGGTCGGTAGCTTCACGGGCTGAGTCTGCTTTGCTGGTGTCTTCCACTTTAGATGACACACTCTTTCCAACCACAGGAGAGTCCCCCAGGCCTGAGGCTCCAGCCTGAGCGTGAAGCCTCACCCCACGCCTGAAGCGGGCCCTGGGGAGTGGGGAGTCGGAAGGCAGGAAGCCCTGGGATCTGTGAGGAAAGGTCGCAAAGACTCCAGGTCACCCAGGGCCGCGAGCTCTCTGCACAGGGCTGCCCTCCTCTGCAAGGTCGGAAGGCTCTCTGCCTCTTCACACAAGGGGAGCCCTAGAGTCAGGGGTGGAGGCCCTGTGGACCCCAGATCCTTGGGAAGTTGTCAGATCTAACCCCTAAACAAGGGATGGGGGAGGCCGGAGCGGAGACCCCCACCTCCCAGTCTCGCGAGCCTCATGGGCCAGCCCGTGTCTCCCTGACCTCCCCGCCCCCTGCCCATGATGGTGAGCGGGGAGCGCTCCACCGGTCCCAGCGGCACACTTGGTCTCCGAGGAGCCCTGCCCAGCCTCGGGGGCCCTGGGTGAGGTCCTCCCTGGTGGTCCCTGCTACCCGGGGCCCTCAGGCAATGCGCTCCCTGCATGCTGGCTTGGGCCTCTGGCAGTCACTGCACGAGGCTGCCGCAGGGCAGGTGCGGGAAGGAGGGGGCGGCCTCACAAGCGCCCGGGGCTGGGGTGCACACGTGCGGGCCTCGGGGGCCAGGCTGAGAGAGGAGACCCCGTCGGCTCCCGGGGAGCCCCACGGTGGCGCCCCAGGGCAGTCAGCTCAGACTCTGCTCTGGCCTCTGCCAAGCTGCCTCCCCACCAGGGAGGCCGAGAGGCTGGACCCTGCGGGCTATGTCCCCAGGTCCTATGTACAGGTCCCGGGGTGGGCTTGGGGCGGCCCTAGCAGAGTGACGGGGAAGCGCTGGCCTGGGAGGGGCAGCCCCTCCAGCCCTGCAAGGACCCTGCCCCCAGAGGCCCCGGGCTAAGTCAGCCCTACGGACCCGGCAGTCCACCCCCGCTTTCTGTCCTCCCGCTGAGGATGCGTGCGGGGCCTGGGGACCACGCTGGACACACTGCTGTGGGCCTGTTCTCCCCCACGGGTCTCCCATGCCCCGCGGGCTGTGAGCAGGAGGACCGCGGGGCTGGGGAGGGGAGTTTCCTGGTGCCCCCACTCCCGGAGCCCCTGCACTGACGGGGGTGGCTCTGCTGCAGCGCCTGGTTAGCGCCGGGGCCTGAGAGGAATCAGCCTGGAGCCATGCGACCCCCTTCAGGTGTGGGTCCTTCCTTGCCCCCCACCCCAACCCTAGCCCCAGGGAAAAGCCAAGCAAGTCTGAAAAGAGCAGTGACTGTAGGAAGGCCACGTTGTGCAGTTGGGGATTGTTGACTTTGTAAACAAACCAATGGCAATAAATTATGCTGAACTTTTAATAAGATGCACATCATATTAGGCCTGTATTTTTGCCAAAAGAGAAAAAAATGATGGGGGAAGTAGAGAGAGAAAAATGCCTTGAAGTAAAGATCACAAAAGGCTTTCCTGTTATGAGACGTGGATGCATTTCCTTGACCAGAAACAGACTGATCAGAATGCCAAGTCAGAAATTATGAAAACTACAACCAGCTGACAGGCTTGAGCTCGCTTCCTCTGCTGCCCAGCCCTGAGGGCAGCCTGGGGGTCAGGGCGGCTCGGGCAGTGGACAGTGGCCTGCGTCCAGCGGCACCAAAGGCCAGCGCTGGGCAGGACACATCTCGGGTGCCCGGACCCCGAGGAGCGGCTCCTGGAACCGGCCCCCTTCGCTTGACTCCCGTCTGGACGCCCGAACGAAACAGCCCCTGACCAGGCGTGTCCCCACGTGGGGCCACAGGCACACACTCCACAGCCGCAGGGTGCCCCCACCCGCCCAGCCCACGGGACGTGCCCGCTGGGGGGCGCAGCGCAGGCCTGAAGGGCACACAAGAAGCCCTCGGTCAACACGGCAGCCGCATATGACGGGGGGGCCACCTGTGTCTGCTCTGCAACAGCAACCGCGCAGGGGGAAGGCCGCTCCCCTGCTCCCGTGCGTCCGCACGCGCTGCTGCCCGGGAAGCCCTTCCCTCCTCCACCGGGTGACGCCGGGAGTGGCCGTTGGTCTTTAAGGGATGGTCCTCAAGCCCCCGGGGTCCCGCCCTGGACAGACCTGCGTTTCAGAGCAGGGCCGGGTCACGCTCGGGTCCGGATGCAGCTAAGGCCACACCGGCTCCATGCGGAGGGAGAGGCTGACCCGCCATCAGCTTGTGTCCAGGGTGCACGTGTGATGGAGCTCACTCGCATTTCCCTCTAAGCTCCTCTGATGAGGACTAACTTTTGGGAAGATGTGGCTCTCCCCGATAGCCCTTCAGATGCCAGGTTCTGGTTGGTCAGCTCCGGGGCACAGCTCAGGCTCTAGAGGGGAGGAAGCCCAATGGGCAACCTGGTCGAGGCCCCCAACCTGGCCCCGGGGGCTCTCCACCCAAGCGTGCCTGGGGGCACTGGCACAGGCAGCCCACAGGGCCCTGACTCTGGGCAGGGAGCAGCCGTGGGCAGGGAGCAGCCGTGGGCAGGGGCCTGACTCTGGGCAGGGAGCAGCCGTGGGCAGGGGCCTGACTCTGGGCAGGGAGCAGCCGTGGGCAGGGGCCTGACTCTGGGCAGGGAGCAGCCGTGGGCAGGGGCCTGACTCTGGGCAGGGGAGCAGCCGTGGGCAGGGGCCTGACTCTGGGCAGGGAGCAGCCGTGGGCAGGGTGCAGCTGTGGGCAGGGGCCTGACTCTGGGCAGGGAGCAGCCGTGGGCAGGGAGGCAGCCGTGGGCAGGGTGCAGCTGTGGGCAGGGGCCTGACTCTGGGCAGGAGCAGCCGTGGGCAGGGTGCAGCTGTGGGCAGGGGCCTGACTCTGGGCAGGGAGCAGCCGTGGGCAGGGTGCAGCTGTGGGCAGGGGCCTGACTCTGAGCAGGGAGCAGCCGTGGGCAGGGGAGCAGCCGTGGGCAGGGGCCTGACTCTGGGCAGGGAGCAGCCGTGGGCAGGGTGCAGCTGTGGGCAGGGGCCTGACTCTGGGCAGGGAGCAGCCGTGGGCAGGGAGCAGCCGTGGGCAGGGTGCAGCTGTGGGCAGGGGCCTGACTCTGGGCAGGGAGCAGCCGTGGGCAGGGTGCAGCTGTGGGCAGGGGCCTGACTCTGGGCAGGGAGCAGCCGTGGGCAGGGTGCAGCTGTGGGCAGGGGCCTGACTCTGGGCAGGGAGCAGCCGTGGGCAGGGAGCGCCTTCTCGTATCTCTTGCTACTTTGAGGCAGGAAAAAAATAAGGCAAAAAGATAGGAAACAGTCATGTGTGCTTCCTGGAAACATGACTGTTTACAAAGAAGGTTGTACGGATTCCACAAAACAAGCACCAGATTCAGGGAGTCGACTGTAGCAAGATGGCAGGATATAGGGTGAACGTATAGAAACCGATTTTATCTCTTCACTCTAACAGCAAACAGAAAATTTCAAAGCCTGTTTAAACAGTGTCAAATAAAACACTTGGCGATGGATTTACTAAAACACTCCAAGACTTTGCACTGAACACAAGACATTGCTGAGAGAAAATAAAGACCTAAAGCAATGGAGAGGCGGCCACATCCATGGACTGGAGCATGCAATATTTATGAAACCTCAAGTGTCTCCAAAGTGTGCTATGGAGTCCATACAAATGACAATCAAAACTCCAGTACATATTTTTTAAAAATAATAAAGTTGGTTTGAAATTTTACACAGATGCAAAGAACCTAGAAAGGCCCACCCCCCAAAAAAGGAAGAAAAAATCTAAAAAGAACAAAAAGACTCACTGACTTCAAAATTCACTGTTCAGTCCAGTCGCTCAGGCGTGTCCGGCTCTGCAACCCTGTGAACCGCAGCACGCCGGGCCTCCCTGTCCACCACCAACTCCTGGAGCCCACCCAAACTCATGTCGATCAAGTCAGTGATGCCATCCAGCCATCTCATCCTCTGTCGTCCCCTTCTCCTCCTGCCCCCAATCCCTCCCAGCATCAGAGTCTTTTCCAGTGAGTCAACTCTTCACATGAGGTGGCCAAAGTACTGGAGTTTCAGCTTTAACATCAGTCTTTCCAAAGAAATCCCAGGGTGGATCTCCTTGCAGTCCAAGGGACTCTCAAGAGTCTTCTCCAACACCACAGTTCAAAAGCATCAATTCTTCGGCGCTCAGCCTTCTTCACAGTCCAACTCTCACATCCATACATGACCACAGGAAAAACCACAGCCTTGACTAGACGGACTTTAGCCGGCAAAGTAATGTCTCTGCTTTTGAATACGCTATCTAGGTTGATCATAACTTTTCTTCCAAGGAATAAGCGTCTTTTGATTTCATGGCTGCAGTCACCATCTGCAGTGATTTTGGAGCCAAAAAAATAAAGTCTGACACTGTTTCCACTGTTTCCCCATCTATTTCCCATGAAGTGATGGGACTGGATGCCATGATCTTCATTTTCTGTATGTTGAGCTTTAAGCCAACGTTTTCACTCTCCTCTTTCACTTTCATCAAGAGGCTTTTTAGTTCCTCTTCACTTTGTGCCATAAGGGTGGTGTCATCTCCATATCTGAGGTTATTGATATTTCTGCCAACAATCTTGATTCCAGCTTGTGCTTCTTCCAGCCCAGCATTTCTCATGATGTACTCTGCATATAAGTTAAATAAGCAGGGTGACAATATACAGCCTTGACGGACTCCTTTTCCTATTTGGAACCAGTCTGTTGTTCCATGTCCAGTTCTAACTGTTGCTTCCTGACCTGCATTTAGGTTTCTCAAGAGGCAGGTCAAGTGGTCTGGTATTCCCATCTCTCTCAGAATTTTCCACAGTTCATTGTGATCCATACAAAGGCTTTGGCATAGTAAATAAAGCAGAAACAGATGTTTTTCTGGAACTCTTTTGCTTTTCGATGATCCAGTGGATGTTGGCAATTTGATCTCTGGTTCCTCTGCCTTTTCTAAAACGAGCTTGAACACCTGGAAGTTCACGGTTCACGTATAGCTGAAGCCTGGCTTGGAGAATTTTGAGCATTACTTTACTAATGTGCGAGATGAGTGCGACTATGCGGTAGTCTGAGTGTTCTCTGGCGCTACCTTTCTTTGGGATTGTGCGGTAGTCTGAGCGTTCTCTGGCGCTGCCTTTCTTGGGGATTGGAATGAAAGCTACAGTAGTCAAGGCAGACGAGGATCAGAGTCAGAGCAGAGAGATGAGCAGGAATAGCAGGGTACACACACAGGCCCGGACGTATCACTAATCTTTCTGCAAAGATCCCCCTGCAGTTCAGTGGGAAAGGCAGATCTTTTCAATAAATGGTAATGAAAAAAATACAAAAAGTAATAAATTTCAATCGCTTCATCTCATACGAGGAGATTAATCTGGGATGGAGCATAGAACAGAGAATGGAGCGCGCAGCTAAGACTACAAGGCTTCCAGAAGAAACGCAGGACACATTCCTGACTGTGGGGTGGGCACACGCAAAGGTTTCTCAGAGACAAAAAAAAAAAAAAAGACAGGCCATGAACTTGAAAATCGAGGAACTGAAGTTCTCAAAATTAAAAACCTTCCAAAGACATCATCAAGAAAATGAAAAGGCAAGCTACTGCCTGAAAGGAATCACCTCGATACACGTTATCTGACAAAGGACACATGTCTCAATCAACAAGAACCTCAGACCCACAGTAAGATGAACCACCGGGTGCAGAGATGCGCGAAGGGCTGAGCGGTCATTTCAGAAGATGACCGACCCGCCGACAAGCACGCAGGAGGACAGCGTCCTGCTTACTCCATCTCGGGGGGCTCCGTGGCCACGGTGCGGGGCAGAGGCGGGCGGCAGGGCAGCCCGTGGCGCTGGGGGGCAGCGGGCGAGCACAGCCTGCGGGTGGGTGCGGCGGCTCTGCGCTGTCACCATGCACTGGGGAGAAAAGAAGGCAGAGCTCGATCCTCAGTCTGTCTTAGGAGACAGGGCTTCCAGGGGAAAAACCAAGGCACAAACCTGTGCTCACCAAGGCATCACTAACCTAAAGAAAGAGCAGGGGAGGGGCCTGGGAGCGCACATGCTGCTGGAAAGAAACTGGAAGCGGTGCAAGCGAGGACACGCGCTTCTCATCTTAGGGGGCCTGGATTTTTCCATCAGGAGAAAGCCATCACCTACTGTTCTAACAATTAGAAACTAAGGTTAATGACAGACTGGAGGGGTGTTTCACCACCTGATCTGCCAAGCTAGCTCTCAGAGCTCACGCCGTCTGCAAGAACGGCGACCTTCCTGCAGCCAGGGATTGGGGCTTAGGGCCAGGGGTGCCCACGGACTGAAACAGCGCCGGGGCCTGGGCTCAGTATAGCAAAAGCAGCTCAGCAGACAGGGAGGTGGGCAGAAGGAGGGTGGTGGGCGCTGGCGGGTCCCTGTGGAAGGGGCTCCCCTGAGCTCACGTCGGTCTGGATGCACCTGCATGGGCAGGTGCAGACAGAGACAGACGGACATGTGTGTGTCTGTAATCACTGACGTGCACACGGCTTGTGTGCGCACTCGATGTCCCAGCTCAGGTGGGCGAGAGGCCCGGGTGCGGGGACAGCCCAGCCCCAGCCCCTGGTCTCTGCGTCCGGTGCTCTCTGGGGAAGCAGTGGGCTCCCTGTGGAAAAGGCTGACCCCGGGGCTGGGGAAGGGGGCCTGCAGCAGCCTGCGGGCCCAGGGATGAAGAAAGGGCTCAGAAAGCACAGCATGGGGCTCGTCCGGTGGACACAGGAGCCTGACGAGCGGGGGCGGCTGAACAGCAGGGCAAGGAGGCACCGCACTACAGCCCAGGGTATGAGACACAGATACACACTGAAGAAGCAAAGAGTGAGAAGTGACAGATCGCCTGTAAAGAAGAATCCAGATGGTTTATACACACACTTCCGCCAGGAGGGGCACCTTCATGGCCCCTCTCACCCCCACCCTGCTCAGGAGCTTCCAGTGTGTGGGGGGCGGAGACAGACCCCAGACAGACCCCGTGGATGGGGATGAGCCCCTGGAGGGCGGGCGAGCTGCAGAAAAGCCAGGAAGAAGAGAGTCGTGATGGAAGCGCACTCGATGGGTGGGCCCAGGACGGACGCCACCCCCCACCAGCAAGGGCGCAGGCGCAGCGGGAGCACGGCGTGTGAGCGCCATGGGGCCTGGGACAGAGCAGGCAAGGGCGCACCACGGAGGATGCAGGCAGAGCGGGAGCACGGGCGTGTGAGTGCCAGGGGCCTGGGACAGAGCAGGCGAGGGCGCACCACGGAGACGCAGGCGGAGCAGGAGCATGGGCGTGTGAGCGCCACGGGGCCTGGGACAGAGCACAGATGCGTCTGCGTCCCAGACGGGAAAGCACGCACTGGCTGAGCACACTCTCGGGCTCAGGAAATTACCCAGCTCCCTCTGCAACTCCACGAATGTAAAAGTGTTGGCTAAACTATGAGGACGTACACAGAGGCACAGGTGAGGCGCTGCAGCTCGACACAAGCTTGGGGATGGGGTGAGAGGGGCCGGAGAACCTAGGCGGCGCCCACAACGAGGGGGTGGGCCTGGAGAGGCGCCTCACTCACACACATACAGCACACCCCACGGTTCTGCAGAAAGCAAGGCCTCCTCTTCAAACTCCTCAAATGACCTCACCCTGCCCTCGGCTCCAGGGACCTGCCGTCCAGGAGGCCTCCAGACTCCGCTCCTGCTCTGGATGTCGGAGGACCAGGCTGTCTGCCTAGATGTCTCGGGCACCACAGCCCCCACACCACGGGCACCCATCTCCCAGCCCCACCCGCCCGCATCCAGGGCGTCGCTTGCTGGGCACGGCCATCCTCTCTCCCAGCGCCACCCTGGACTGAACCTCCACCAATCCCCCCGCCGGGACCAGCCCGCTTGCCTCACCCACTCTGGCCCCCAGTCTGACTGCTCCCCACTCCTCCTCTGATAACACCTCTCAGTGTTCCCTTGCTCTTGGGGTTAAGGCAAATGGGAGGGTTCCCCCATCATGAGGCGACCCCAGGAGTGCCCAGAAGCCCACCTGGACCCTCTCTCACACCTGGCCTCTGCAAGCAGCCGCGTGGCCTGCACAGTGAACCCCCTCCCACTGGACAGGCTAGCAGGGCCCCCTTCAGAGAAGCAAAGAGACCACACATGTCAACGCCAACCCTGCAATGTCCACTGGTTCAAGGAAATGAGCTGAGTCATCGCGTGCAGAGGAAATTGTATGCAGTG
The DNA here is from genome assembly GCA_917880005.1 of Nanger dama. Taxonomy (NCBI): domain Eukaryota; kingdom Metazoa; phylum Chordata; class Mammalia; order Artiodactyla; family Bovidae; genus Nanger; species Nanger dama. Next base: position 1,276,132 of record CAKJTW010000016.1, on the reverse strand, counting down.
TTCTAGGAAGAACTGAGAAAATACATTCTAGAAAGATTCCCAAACTCAGATAAAGACAATTACTTTTGTGCCGTACAGTCAGCTTCGTAACTGCACAATCTCTCTCCACATGTTGAAAAGGGCCAGCGCATCGGTTGTGTGTGTGGGAGAACACGCGGCCAAACGCGTGCACCATGCCGTCTCCTGCGTCTGCGCGCCCTTGAGCTGCTGAGGGCGCCCGCAAAGGGGCCCAGGTGGAGCTGGAGGTCACCTCCACATCCTCTTCAGAAACTCCAAATTTTTACTGACGAGCATTTTTTTTTTTAATCTGAAGAAAACGTTAAGACCTGAGTCTCCCTGCTCCCATCTGGGGAGGAAGGAAGCTGTCTCCAAACCCCCAGCTGGACCTCCCTCCGCTGGTCCCCGGCTGGGGGAGGAAGCGGGTTCCTGTGGGATGGGGCTGGGGGGTGGCCACACCACACGGCCACCATGCCAGGGACCCCAGCCCCGGCCCTGCAACCGGGCCTAGGGACCCCGCAGCGTCACTGGAACTGTGGACTGAGCACAGCTTGAGGGGCTCCCAGGCCGGAGCTGGCCCAAGGCCACGCCGCCCGGAGCAGAGCGAAGTCCAGACATGGAGGGGCCCCGACAGCCTGAGGGGAGCGGACCCAGTGCCACGGCAGGCCGCTCCTCCGCGCGGACCTTGTCTCAGGCAAGCCAACCCCCCACCCCTCCGGGCACAGCACCCCTCGGAGCAGGATGGGCTTTCTGAGCAGCCCCACGTGCGCACAGTGGGTACCGATGGCGGGAGACGCGTCTGCGGAAGAAATTCGCCACAGGTGCCGGGGCAGGAGGCAGCTCACCTGGCCAGGAGCCCCGCTCGGGCCCAGAGCTCCACCACACTGCCCTGGCTGGGTCTCCCGAGGTCAGCGCCCAGCTTCTCCGGCCTACAGCCCTGCGCCTGCTAGCTCCTAGACGACGGTGCTCTCCCTGCCGCAGCCCCCAGGCCCCCAGGGTGCCGTGCATGTTCTGGGCCCTGAGGGGTGTGCACGGAGCCTGTGCGTGGTGTGCGTGTGCATGCGCGCGTGCACGCAGCCGAGAGTGGCTCAGGCGCGTGTCTGTTTCCAATCGTGCTGGAACAATTCACCTGATAAACAAAAACAGATCCAAAATAACCTTTGGCAAGCGGCATGTTTTTAAAAGAAAGAGAAGGTCCGAATGAACTGGCAAGGGCGATGCTTAAGCAAACAGACACGGTCAAGCCAAACATCCAGGCTGTACTTCAAAAGCGCTTGCGGCTCCCGTGACCAGCGGCTGCGGCCGGGAAAGGGCTGGAGCACGGGCACACCGGTCCGGGACGTGGGCACATCTGACCTGATGCGGGCACGCCCGGCCCCAACGCGGGCACGCCTGACCCGACGCGGGCACGCCGGTCCGGACGCGGGCACGCCTGACCCGACGTGGGCAGGCCAGCACTTTCAGCCGCTGGTGGCAGCGCTTCATCAGGCCAGCCCGTCTCCTCCAGCGGCCTCTGGGAGGCGGACAGTGAGGGTCAGCGTGCAGCACAGGGCCCTGCAGGGGGCTCCCCCTCCGGGAGATGGTTAAGTTCATGAGGCAAGCCCTTCGGAAACCATTTGGGCCCGCAGGCCAAGTCAGACCTGGACCGGGCTGCCCGCTCCGGCTCGCACAGGAGGCGGCAGGGACGCCGGGCACGGGGCCCAGCATGCGCGGCCGCCTCCCTGGGCCCGCCCGCCTCCCCCAGCAGAGTCGGGGCCAGGCTGCCCGCCTGCCCGCAGGTGAGGGCCCTGGGCTGATGGAGGAGGGGAGACGGAAGTGCATAGACAGAAGCCATTCCTCCGCCGAGTCTGGCTTTCCTTCCCTTAAAGTCACACGAGAAACACGAGTACCAGCTTGTTGGAAAGGTCTGAACGCCAAGCACTGCGACGAGGACATGGAAGCCTCTCTGTGCCCTGATTGCGCCCTCCTCCCAAGACGGACCCATGACGCAGGGGTCCTCCTGACCAGCTTGTACACAAACACGTGTATGCACACACGCTTTCCCACACCACTGGAAGCACGCATACCTGCGTGTGACCCGTTCACCCACAGAATGTGCTGAGGGCCCAGCGCAGACCGGTGGGCACCCACGCCCTCACAGGCCTGGCGTCCCAGCGCGGTCCCTCCACCCACGCTGACGTCACCCTGTCGGGGATGCTCACGCGTGGACACCCTGCGCTCCGCAGCTGCTGCCCCGGGAGAGGGAAGGGCATAGATGTGGTGGCGGCCCTCCCACGAAGCAAGGTCAGCGGCCCGCATGGCAACTGGGGGACGCTGATGAGGCAGAGGGTCCCGGCCCCGCACAGAGCTGTGACCAGGGATGCTGACGTGGAGGGTCCCCGCCCCGCACAGAGCTGTGACCAGGGATGCTTCCGAGGCGGAGGGTCCCGCCCGCACAGAGCTGTGACCAGGGACACAGCCGAGGCGGAGGGTCCCGCCCGCACAGAGCTGTGACCAGGGGCGCTGACCAGGCAGAGGGTCCCGCCCGCACAGAGCGGTGACCGGGGATGCTGACGTGGAGGGTCCCCGCCCCGCACAGAGCTGTGACCAGGGATGCTTCCGAGAAAGAGGGTCCCGCCCCGCACAGAGCTGTGACCAGGGACACAGCCGAGGTGGAGGGTCCCGCCCGCACAGAGCTGTGACCAGGGACGCTGACCAGGCAGAGGGTCCCGCCCCGCACAGAGCTGTGACCGGGGACGATGATGAGGCGGAGGGTCCTGCTGCACTCCACTTCCTAACAGCCCCGAGACCCTGGGCCAGTCACCCCTCCTGTGGACCATGTGGCCACCTTGTTCCTGAGCAAACGTCTCCCACGTGCTCGCCCCGGTCAGTGCCCTGAAGGGTGCGTCTGGCAGTCGAGTAACCAGAGACGCCCCAGCACCCCGATGGGGGTGGGGGCCCAGGGCTGAGCATGGTCTGACTGCCGCAGCTCCTGAAGGGTTAAGCGGCCCTGCCGGGCCCTTCCTGCCGCAAGGACTGCATTAGGCGGGAGATGGGCCGCGTCTGGATTGCATTAGCGGAGCTCTGCTTGGCAGCGTTCCCTGGCGGGCGGCCTCCCTCCCTGCCCGACCACTCGCCGCAGCTCAAAGCAAATACCAGGATCCACATATAAACCCGCGCACTCCCTCCTGTCTCTTAGCCCAGTCTCGAATAAAACAAGCTCTTAAACTCCTGACCTTCCGCCCAGTCACCCTGCTTGTTTCTGGCGGCGGCAGCGTCGCGGGGGCTGGGGGCATGGCGGCTCTCCCCGGGGCCGGACGCTTTGCAGCCTGGGCATCGGGCAGGCCAGGGCAGCTCCGCCCGAGGCCGGCCCGGGGGCCTGTCACCCTGGAGAGTGTGAACAGCCCCGGGGGACCCTCCCTCCTTCCCGAGGTGCCAGCATGGGACCTCAGACCTCACCTTGCAGAGCTGGACGGCTCCCACGCCCTGGCCCCGAGGAGGGCTGGGAGCCCCCAGGCATCAGGAAGCAGACCTTAGGAGCACAGCTCTCTCCTCTCCAGAGGCCTCCAGCCTGCACTGGACAGTGTACGGGTTCGTGCTTTCCCACACATCCGAGCTTCAGCCTCGAGACTCCCCTCCAACTGGATGCCCCCGAAGACCTCAAACTTACTGAAATCCAGCGCATGCTCCCCTCCGCTTCTGCCCCCACCCCAGTCTTCTGGCTCCCCCTCCACAATGGCCGCACCAGCCCACCTGCTCCTCAAGCCAGAGGCCTGGGAGCCGAGCTGGATGTGCCCGCCCCTGTACCTGGCCCCATCAGTCCAGCCCCGGGCTTAGGAATGCTGCCTCCCAAACCGCTCTGAGGCCCACTGTGCTGCCGCCTGCTGGACCTGGTGCCCCAACCTGCTGGGCCACACGGCAGCCCCCAGCCCCCTGTGGCCTGTCCCACTGCACACACACACCCATGCTCTGCTCTGCAGCCTTCAGAACCTCCTCCCTTCACGGGACCACCATCTTCAGCAGGCTGGAACCGTAGCACCCGAGCTGTGCTCCCATCACCTCCCTGCCCGTCGGACTCGCCCCATCTTCCAGCATCAGCTAAAACGCCCCTCCCCCCACTCAGGTCGTCACCTTCACTGAGCTGCCTCTCAGCAGGGCCGATGCAGGCGTGTCCCCAGCTCAGCACCCAGGCCCGCCCCCGCCACCCTCACGCGGGAACCTGTCACCTGCTCTCCGGGAATCTGCCCTGTCACGAGGACCACAGTTCCACCCCAGTGCACGGGCAGGAGAGGGGAGGGCGCGCGGGCGGGGAGGAGAGGGCACGCAGGCAGGAGGAGAGGGCGCACAGGCAGGAGGAGAGGGCGCGCAGGCAGGAGGAGAGGGCGCGCAGGCGGGAGGAGAGGGCGCGCGGGCGGGAGGAGAGGGCATGCAGGCAGGAGGAGAGGGCGCGCAGGCGGGAGGAGAGGGCATGCAGGCGGGAGGAGAGGGCATGCAGGCAGGAGGAGAGGGCGCGCAGGCAGGAGGAGAGGGCATGCAGGCAGGAGGAGAGGGCACGCAGGCAGGAGGAGAGGGCGCACAGGCAGGAGGAGAGGGCGCGCAGGCAGGAGGAGAGGGCGCGAGGCGGGAGGAGAGGGGCGCGCGGGCGGGAGGAGAGGGCATGCAGGCAGGAGGAGAGGGCGCGCAGGCGGGAGGAGAGGGCATGCAGGCGGGAGGAGAGGGCATGCAGGCAGGAGGAGAGGCGCGCAGGCAGGAGGAGAGGGCATGCAGGCAGGAGGAGAGGGCGCCTGGGCGGGAGGAGGAGGCGCGCAGGCGGGAGGAGAGGGCGCCTGGGTGGGAGGAGAGGGCATGCAGGCAGGAGGAGAGGGCACGCAGGCAGGAGGAGAGGGCGCCTGGGCGGGAGGAGAGGGCATGCAGGCAGGAGGAGAGGGCACGCAGGCAGGAGGAGGGGCGCCTGGGCGGGAGGAGAGGGCGCGCAGGGCGGGGAGGAGAGGGCGCGCAGGCAGGAGGAGAGGGCGCCTGGGCGGGAGGGAGAGGGCATGCAGGCGGGAGGAGGAGGGCGCGCAGGCAGGAGGAGAGGGAGCCCGGGTGGGAGGAGAGAAGAGGGCGCATGGGCAGGCAGATGCAATAACCCACTGTACACGTCCTAACCTACATAGCCCCGCGTGTGTCCTCACACACGAGGGTCACTAACAGCAAGCAAGGACCTCGCTGCAGCTGGCTCAGGCCCCCAAGGCTGGCTCGACTCTGATTTACCGCTGCCCAGAAGCATCTCATTTAAGTACTTTTGAAGACACACACAAAAAAACCCTACAATGGCTGGCATTTTTTAAAAATTAGAACAGGTTATACAATAAAGCATTTAAGCAAAACTTCAAACAGAAGCAGGCAAGTGCCCTCACTTCAGGGACACAGCCCACTGACCATCTCCCCAGGATTGCTACAGGCTGAAGCCGTGCCCAACTAAAGCGATGTTTACAGTGCTTTATTATTGTTTTATTTCTTAAAAGAATGATAAATGTTCAGTATGAGTGGTGCACTGGCCCTACGCACACTCGGGAAACACTCAACTTTCCTTTAATGAGGAAAATAAAACCAAGAAGGTCACGGCAGCGGCCGCGAGGACAGCAGGCAGGAGGGACCAGGGCCTGGGGTGGCCGGGGGCGGGGTGGCGGGCTGGGTGAGTGGCCTTGCCGGCCTGGCACCGCTCCCTCCCAGACGAGCCTTCCGTACCAGGAAACGGCTGAGGGGGAGCTGGGCACCGAGGCAGACGGCTCAGCCGGGGCATAGCTCCGGGCGCCTGGCTTACCATCAGTCCTGGGCCTGCTGGCTGGGGGTGCCGGGACGCGGCCCCGCACCAGAGAGGCCACCACCTGCTCCAGTCCTGCCGCCGGGCCCGGGGAGCAGCATCTACACGGCCCTCTGAGGTCGTCAACTGCATCGAAAGCCTAAGAAACCAGCCGCTTATTTGCTTTCTGGCTTTCTCCCCGCTGCTTCGTTCACTAAACGGTTTCTGGAGCCTGCTCTGGGCTGGGCCCTGGGTTGGGTGCTGAGAGCGTGGAGCCGCGCGGACGCAGTCTCTGCCCTCGAGGTCCTTGCAGTGGGACCCACAGAAGAGACACACATGGGCGGTGCATGGCCGGCCGCCCGGGCACGGCCAGAAGCTTCCAGAAGAGACCCCCTGCAGGCGGGGAGGGCGCAGGTGAGGCCGGCCAGAGGCAGGGGAGGCGGAGGTGGTGGGGGAGGACCGAGTCCTCCCAGAGTCTGGGCCTCGCCTCACCCCGGGGGTCAGCTTCCCAGCGGAGCCAAGGGGCAGGGGAGATGCCGCTGGGTCCTGTCTCAGACAGTGTCTCCTCCGTGGGCTTTGAGTGAGAGGTGAGCCCACCTGCACGCAGCCTCTAGCTGGAGGAGTATGCTATTGAGATCTGAACTTCCTCCAAAGCCTCACCACGGCACAGGCATCCACACCCCCAGGTACGTCCGTTCCTCATCACACCAACGTGGCTCTCAGCGGACCCTCAGGCTCGGACGTGCACCCTACCTCAGGGGCCCGCTAGACGTCGTGTCCCCGCACAACCAGGAGAGAGGACCCACACAGATCCCCGCGACGGCAGTGCCAAACCGCAAAGGCGGCCTCCCGGAGTACCGGGTCAGGGACGGGGGCCCTCTGGGTTTGGGCTGTGACGGCGGTGGAGCAGAGGGCGGAGGGCCCTGCCTGTGGCCTGGCCTGGGTCCCTGCTCCCTTCCTCACGGCCTGCACCTCCGACGGGCCCTATGACACAGCCCTGATAGTGGGTCGCCAATGGACACGCCGCTGGCTGAGCCCCCAAGGCCGCGCCTTACTGGAGGGCCCCCAGCCGAGCCTGGAAAGGTCCTGGGAGCCTGAGGGGCGGGGCCTGGGGTTCTCCTTCACTCCCCCTCAGCTAACGAGCCCCAGCTGGAGGCGGACACGGCTGCAGGGCCGGGCCGGGTCTGGCGGGCTGCAGGCTGCCAGGAGGGGATGGGGCTGTTTATCTGGAGGGGCTGGGCCCGCGCCGCCTGGGGGTTCAGGCGGTCAGGAGGCACCTGAGGCGGTTAGGGAAGTCTGACGGGGATGTTGTGGCCTCGGGGCAGGGCCGTCCCAGTTCAGAGCCGGCCCTGTGGGGGCCCCGTACCCCGTGCACGTGATGTTGCGCGGGGCTCGGGAGGTGGGCACAGTGCCTGGAGCTGGGCTTTGGTGCTGGCCAGGTGGCTTCAACCACTGTCTCCTCGGCCAAAGCCTTCCTCCGGGTCAGACGGGGTCACAGGGAGGAGCGGGAGAGCCGGCTAGCTGTCAGCAAGCACCGACCCACCTGCAGAGCCCCAAAGGCCTGCGCCTCCCACCAGCAGCCCGGACGGTGAGCCGAGCCGTCTGCAGCGCCACAGGAAGGGCCAGCCCGAGGCCCCAGCAGGCAGGAAGAGCTTCCTGACCTCAGGCCTGTCGTCCGAAATCCCTACTCAGTCCTGGGGCCACGGCGGGTCACCCCAGGCTCGGCCGTAGGAACAGTGGGGGCGCGTCCTCCTGCGCCTCTGGAGGCGCACAGCCAAGGCCCAGGCGTTGGCCGGGCTGAGGTCCCAGGGCTCCGACGGGACGCCCCCCCCTCCCCAGCTGGGGCCTCCGACGGGATGCCCCGCCCCCACTCCCCCGGCTGGGGCCTCTGACGGGTCGCCCCCACCCCTCCCTGACGAGACGCCCCCCACCCTTCCTGGCCAGGGCCTCCGATGGGACGGTCCCCCACCCCTCCCAGCCGGGGCCTCCGATGGGACGCCCCTGCCCCCCACTCCCCTGGCTGCGGGCGGTCGGGTGACCAGGCACGCCCTACGCTCGGGCTGCAGGGCCCCGGCCTCCAGCCCCCCGTGTGACACGGCCCTCCCTGAGAGTCCCTGCGTCACTGGACGCTGGCACCAGTGGAGAGCCCGCCCTGCCCAGGGTGAGAGCCTCACCTCTCTCCTGGAGGTTCTGGAGAGAGAGCATAGTGCTTGTTGGGGCACAAGCCACCTGCGCCCGCCCACTCTCTGGCCCCAAACACCACACCAGCTTGTGTGCAAAACGCTGTCACCCCTCCCAGTATCCAGATCCTCGCCCCGTTACAGCCTTTACTCTAACGAGCTCCAAACTCCCCTCAACATCACCAGCGCGCGCCTCGCCACCTAAGCCCCCAGACCAGGCCCGGGTGGCCTGGGGCGCTCTGTTTGGGGAGACGCCTCCCTGTGTGGATGGTGAAACTGGCCGAGCCATCGGCTCTCACACGCAGGCACACGGAGAATGTGGAAGCTCAGAGGTCATGGTCCCAGGCAAGTCTGAAACCCAGCACAGCAAATCCCGTGGGCGTCCAGGCCTGCCCTGCAGATGAGCCTCTGGGCCCACAGAAGCCCCAGGGGCGGCATCCCTGGCCCTGGACCCAGCTGAGATGCGTCCTCAGACACGCCACTGCCGCCTCCTCTTGAGGACCACAGACCCTCCCTGGGCCCGGAATGCCGGGGACCCTGCAGGTTCTCCCTCGCCTGTGTTTCCCATGGACAAGAGGACAGACGGCCTATCCATGTTTCCTTTCCAGGAAACAAAGCCCCTGAGGGGAGGGATCAGGGCCAGTGGACACTGGGCCAGAAGGGACCAGGAGGAGGGGTGGCGAGGACCCCTGCTGCCACCCCAGGTCTCCACAGGGGATGCGGCGCCTGCGGTGACGCTAGGAACGCGCCATCACCCAGGTGTCCCCAGACTGTCCTGCCCTGAGCAGCCGCGGTTCTGCTTGCGTTTAACGTGAAATCCCTGCACAAGGGACTCGGGAATGAGTGCCCACGTGTCCTTGCCGCCCTGACTCGGAGGCTTGCAGAAAGTGGAGGGGCTCTGCCTGGTGCCTCACTCAGGGCCGTGCTGCTGGCCCAGGTGCCCCGGGGGCCTCCCGCCTTCACCGAGAACTCCGCCCGCGAGGCTCCAGTCGGGGTGCTGCTCTGAGCACCGAGGTGAGCGCTGGTTCCAGGCTGTGGGCAGGACGGACAGAGGGAGACGGGGCAGCGTGGCCAGGCAGCGGGGGTGCACAGGCGCCAGTCCCCTCTGGGCCGCTCGAGAGGGGCCCAGAGGAAGGGGGGAGGGCGAGGCCAGACTGACCTTGAGGGCCGGGATCTCCACGCTGTCGCCGAGGCTGACGGAGCCCGAGAGGATGGTCCCCGTCATCACGGTGCCCTGGCCTTTGATGGAGAAGCAGTGGTCCACAGACATGAGGAACGGTCCCGAGGGGTCCCTCGTCGGGATGGAGATCTGGGATGTCAGGAGCTGGAAAGACAGGCTCCTGCCAACACCGGGGGCAGGGCGGACGCCTCCGCCCTCCTGGAGACCGCCTGACTCTTTCTGTGCTCCTCCCTGACTTCACCAGAGGAGACACTGTCAAGAGCTGTCTGGCCGAGCGGCCCAGAGTCCTGGTCTTGTGACGACTCTCATGGAAAAAGACCAGAGCGTGTGAGCAGGCCCGGCCCGGAGGCCTCCGACAGGGACACACGGATGCGTCCACACCAGAAGCCACCGCCCCAGCAGCCCAGACCAGTGCGCTCTGCAGCTGGTGACGAAAAACATCACCAAAGCTTCACCCAGAAACAGGTTTGCTAAGTCAGCAAAGTCTGCCCTGTATAATCACAGAATCGGAGGCCGCGCATGTGGTCACGCCTGAGCCAGGCCTGCAGACCCAGGGCAAGTGGACCCCGAGCCAACCCCGCCGGCCGACCAGGGTCCACACCCCAGCTCCACCTCCTGCTCTGTGTGTGAGCCTGGGCAAGCCACTTAACCCCTCTGAGCCCCAGGCTCTTTCCTGCCAAAATGGGGATCAATACCTGAAGCCTTCCAAGGTCCGTTAATAATCACGTGACTGCGAATGTTCACAGTCACCTATGATAAGAGCTCAGTGCGGCTCCCATGACAACCACCCTCCCCGCCAGAAGCACCCTGAGGGTACGCCCCTCCCAGCCCTGCAGGGTGGGGGCCTTGCTACAGGGGGAGAGCCCGGTTCTGCTGGGGTTTGATCCCATGAGGAAGGGCAGGGAGGCGGAGCCCGCGGGGACGCAGCTGACGCACCTCGATGAGCTCCGGGATGCCCTGCGGAGCTTCCGTCTCAGGGGCGTCTGGTCCCCAGGCTTGGCTGCAACGGGTATGACAGGGGCGCCCCGGAACCTGGAACAGAGACAGGCCCACCGAGGTCACCGAGCGCATCTGGGGCCGCTGGAGGACCAAGTGTGACAGAGGCCTCCGCACCCGCCCTGCCAGAGGGACCGCAGGGCGGCCGTCACGCTCCTGCCCAGTGACCCCATGCGGAGGCCCGAAGGAGCATCTCGTGCTGAGCCACAAATGTTAGAGGGGCCCTGGGTTTAAGCTTCTCGCTGAGCCCTCCTGAGGGAGTGCAGTGAGGCCCAGGCCTCGTCCCTGAGTAAAGACCCCTGGGGAAGACCACTGGACCCTGCCCAGCCTCTTGCAGGGACCCAGGACATGCCGGGCGCCTGCAGGCCACTCCACAGCCTCCAGCCTCCTGAGCCCTGCCACTTTAAGCAAAGACTCCCATGGAGTAGACACCGACATTTTCCACTGGAAAACAAACACAAAACACAGAAAAGAGAAAACATTCCATGTGCGATCCCATCACTGTGGTGGGATTCCTCACTGTAATCCCATCTTCCGACCTCGGTCTCTCCGTGTGTTGCCAAGGAACTACCTTTTCATATTTTTGGTTCCGTTAGTCACACAATTTCATATCCTTCTAGTTTATTCACCACTATATTAGAAAGACTTTCCCATTGAAAAATAACAACAATAAGACTCATTTGACTAAGCCAAGAATACGACACGGACGCTCTCATTGAAACCCCAGAAAATGAGGACGGAAGTGTCACCGTCTTACAGACATGAGGGAACGGCTCAGAAGGCGAGTTAGTCTGCCCCAAACCCCGCCCGTCAGCGGCAGCAGGCTGCAGGCGGCGCCTCCAGAGCTCGGGCTCGCGACCCGGGCCACCTCTGCCCTTCACAGCTGCATCACCGCGGGGCCCGGGATGCACGCGGGGCCCCACGAGTGGGACTCATCCAGGACGTTTCAGAGTCTTCACTGTTACAAACAACACTGAGATAAGCATGCTGGCAGAGGCGCCTTGATTTGGGCATGTTCACGCAGTGTATGTCAAAGACTCAACAAACCAAAAAACCAGTCAAGCGTGGGTGACGACTCTCACAGAGGCTCTTCATAAAAGCCCTGGAAACAGGATCAGAACCCTGCAGATGAACAGAGGCCCGAAGCCGTCTACAGAAGGTTCCGTCGGGAGAAACAGCCAGAGCTCAGCGCGAGCCCCTCGGCAAGGGGCCCGCCATGGCGCTGAAACCTGCCTGGCTCCCATGCGCCCTCCTCGCCCCTGCGGGAGCCTCGAGCACTCGACTCCCGGTCAGAGTGGACCCTGTCTGGCTCCCGTGCGCCCTCCTCGCCCCTGCGGGAGCCTCGAGCACGCGACTCCCGGTCGGAGTGGGCACCAGCAGCCTGGCGGCCAGTGCAGGCGGCAGCGGGCCTGCGCCCTCGAGCCCCTTCCCAGGGGAACTACGCCATTTCTACTCTTGGGCGGCTCCTGGGGAAGCCGGCTCTCAGCCCGAAGAGGGCCAGAGGCCCATCCTGCACGGACCTTGGCCTGTGCTCTGCCCACCCCAGGCCCAGGGCCACAGAGAAGAGGAAGGCAGGCACCGAGAATTCCAGTGATTAAACATAAAGCTTTCAGAAATTCAATTATTATTTATCCAAACCTTTTTGGGCAATGCATTGTAACAGAACGTAATGGTGTGCTGGGCTGGTGTCTGGCCTTTTCCCAGGCTCCCGAGGACCTGGCCTGTTGTTCTGCTGAGCGCCCCGTGAGTCCTGGCTGCTGGCTCCTGGGGGACAGGCGGCCCCCTTGCCCAGTTCAGACCTAGGCTTCTGCCTGGGGTCTAGGGGCACAGGGGCGCTGGCCAGACAGGCAGCAAGAGCCTGGGCACAGCCCCCCGCCCAGCAGCGTGGGGTGGGGGGTGGGGGTGGGGTGGTGAGGGCGCCTCCTCTTCCCAGGCCACTCTCCTGCCTCCGCTGTGGCTCCTCACTGGGGAGCCGGGCCCAGAGCTGCTGACTGTGCACACAAGCTGACCTTCATCAGCACACAAGACCCACATCAGATCAGCTAAAGTAGCACACACGGGCATCTGTGTGCATGCGTGTGTGTGATGACCGTTAAGAGATGTACGCAGAGGGAATCAGAGCCTCAGGCTTGGAACCGCAAAATGCAGGGTAATGGTACTGAAAGATACGAGCGGTACTTAGGACTCCTTACTTTGCTCACAAGTCAAGTCAGACCCAGAGCCAGGGGTGACTGTGAACAGCTGGCTGTGAGGGCAAGCCCCAGCCCAGGGCCGAGCGCACAGCGGGTGCTCCACACGTGCCAGCTCGTCATGAAGCCCCCTGGTCGTGTGGACCCCACATCCAAGGCTCCCTGGTGATAAACACGCTGAGGCCAGACCTATAGCTCGCGCTCCACAGAGGGAGAAACACGGAGGCCAGGAGAGGAAGTCTGTGCCGGAGACCACGCCGGCTGCAAGAGGGGTGCAGCACGTGCCGTGCAGGGGGCCGCCGGGTCCAGGCTTGTCGCCCCCCAGGCCAAGGGAAGGGGTGCTGTAAGCAGACAGCTTGGTTAGAACAGAAACAGGAGGGAACCAGAGCAGGCCTGGGAGGAAGAGTCCCCAGGATGCTGCCAGACGGCAGCCTCGGTGCAGAAGCGGAGCAGCCGAGAATGGAGCACGGCGTGGGTGTTCGTGGCGGCCGCCTTGGACTGCGTGCATGTGGGGGAGACAGACAGGGCCTGCGGGGAAGCACGGGGACTTGATGCGCTGGGAAGATACGGGTACATTGTTACCTTCCATTTTTATTTCTGTTAACACTGATAAATGCTTATGCAAGAGTAAATTTAAATGCTTTCAGAGATAAATCACAAAGAAAAATAATCAAAGAGCTTGACGACATAAAAATTAGACACTTCTGCATAAAAAAAAAAACTGGAAAGACAAATGCTAAAGACTTACTTATAGGAAATGTGTCAGGCAAAGGGTTAGCTAATGGCATCCTTATTGCCGTTAAACACTCCTGAAAATCAGAAAGTAAGCATTAAAATTGCAAGAGGCAAGCAGACGAAACACACAGGCTCAAGCTAAGCACAAACACAGGACTCACAGACATAAGAAAAGGCTCTCACCGCACCAGCAATGAAAGCCTCCCATCCTTACAGCAAGAGCGAAGCAACGCGCTCCCTCAGGGCTTCCAAATCTATCTTTAAATTAGACACTAGAGTTCACCTGTGAGAAACGTCCAAGCGCCCAGAGATGCGCAAAGGGCTCGGAAGGGCTCTTGCCCTGTGACCCGGTGCTCTCTTAAGAGAAAAACTGGAAGTACGGACACAGCTGAATGCTGGTCGGAGATGTTCATCAAGGATTATTTATTTACAAGAAAGGAAGCTTAAGCCATTCCCAAGAGTCAGCGGCAGAGTCACGTCACATGAAGAACTGCTCTATGGAGTGTTAACAGAGGCACAAGTCAGGAAGGCAAACACCTCAGGACCACAGCTGTGTGCTGAAAGGGGGGAGAGCTGAACTCAGCAAGGCTGCACGGGATGAGGCCAACACACAAAAATCACCCGTGTTTCTATATACTAGCCGAGACCATCTGAAGTGGAAATTAAGACAGCACTTCCATTTATCACAGCATCTAAAAGAATGAACTATTTAGGAATAAAGCTAACCAAGGACAGGAAAGGCTTGTATACCAAAAACAACAAAACTCGGATACAAGACATTCGTAAAGATCCAAATAAAGAGAAAGACGTTCGTGTCAATGAACTGGAGACTTACTCCTGTTAAGGTGTCCATTCTACCTAAAACCATCTGCAGATTGAATACAGTCCCTATTACAATTCCAACCACCATTCTGTGCTGAAATGGAAAAAGGAGATCCTCAAAATCAGAAGGGAATTGCAAGGAGACCCCAAAGTCAAAACAGTCTTGAAACAGCAGCAGAAAGGTGGCGGGCTTAGCTTCCTGACGTAAGCCTTCCACAAAGGGACTGAGGCAGGACAGTGCTGGCCAGGCAGACAGGGGCCTCTGGAGCCCACACACATAAAAGCACAGAAGGGGAACATATGCTGCTGGGAACACTGGACCTCGGCAAAGGAATGGGGGTGAGCCTTTAATGTGGCCCATACAGAAAAGGTAGCCACCAACGGAGGGAAGACCTGTACCCAAGAACTAACACAATAAAGTTCTCAGGCAAAAGAAGATTGGGGAAAATCTTCGTGACATCGAATGTGGCAACAGTTTCATGGATATGACACCAGAAGCACAGGCAAAAAGAAAAAGCAAGAAAGAAGTTGGATTTCATCAAAATTAAAAACTTTTGTGCATCGAGGAATACGATCAAGCAAGTAGCAGACGGGCTACAGAGTGGATGAAAGCATCTGCAAGTCTGACGGGGCTTGGCCTTCAGAATACGTGGAGAACTCCGCCAGCTCAAGCACAAAACACCTGATTAAAAAATGGGGAAAGGATCTGACGGCCGTTTCTCCAAAGAAGACAGACAACAGCCAACACACACACGAGTCTCCACAGCAGCCGCCAGGAAGGCAAGCCAACCGCAGGGGGGCACCACGCCACACCCCCTGGGGCTGCTGCAGAGCCTGGGGCCGCGTGCGGCACGCGGGAGGCGGCGCGGGGCCCCCAGAGACCCACCGAGAGAGCCCATCGCCACGCGAGCCGGGCCGTCCCAGGCCACGGTCCCGGCACCACCGCTGCCCACAGCCAAGAGGAGGCAGCGCACGCCCATCAAGAGAGAGGCGGATGTGCAAAACACACCCAAGCCCCGAGGAAGAAGGGCTGCGAGTCTGATACACGCCCCAGCCCGGACGGACCTGGAGCCCTGTGCTCAGTGAAGCGGGGCAGGCAGAAGGCCACGTGCGGCCTGATTCCACTTCCACGAGGTCCCAGAACAGTCAGACTCCCAGAGAAAGAGGCAGAGCAGAGGCCAGCCGGGCCCAGGGGACAGAGGGGAGCAGTGGCTGGTCAGTGGGGACACGGTTTACAGGGACCACAAACAAGGCTCGCAGGCAGTGCTGGCGGGGCCCAGCTCTGTGAAGGCGCGGCCGCTGAGTCGCTCAGTCGCGTCCGACTCTGTGCGACCCCACCGAGGGCAGCCCACCGGGCTCCCCGTCCCTGGGACTCTCCAGGCAAGAGCACCGGAGTGGGGTGCCGTTTCCTTCTCCAGCGCAGGACAGGGAGAAGTGAGAGAGCGGATAAGCGCACCGCCGTCATGCTTTCGAATGTGGAAGACGGTCGGGTGATGCAGGGCGCGGTTAGAAGACCGGACCGGGATGAACCAGATTCTGCTCGCAGAAATCTTTTGGGGGCTTCACTGTCTTTTAACAACGTCTCTTCTGAAGTTTCTTTCAGTTACTCTTTGGATAGGAAAAATAAAGCACCGTGGCTTTTCCAGTTTCTAGGTTTTGATCCTTACGTAGGCTGGCTGCCCGGATTTCTCCTCTCGAGACTGAAAGTCGCTTCACGTTAGAAGCAGCTGTCACATAGGATCTGCCTAATGAGGGACCGTAAGGACAGGGAAAGCGAAAGGCGCTCAGTCACATCCGGCTCTTTGCCACCCCATGGACTATCCGTGGAATCCTCCAGGCCAGAACACCGCAGTGGGCAGCCGTTCCCTCCTCCAGGGGATCTTCCCAACCCAGGGATGGAACCCAGGTCTCCCGCACCGCAGGCGGACTCTTCACCAGCTGAGCCGCCAGGGAAGCCCCACGGCCACTGGAAAGGGCTAGAGGGGGCTCTCAGCTGCGTGGAGGTAACCGCTCAGATCTGCCCGCGAGACGGCTGCCCTGGCAGGCGCACCCAGGCCTCTCCACCCCCGGGGTGCTGCGTGAGGAGCGCTGAGGGTCAGCGGCCCTCCAGAGGCCAGTCTCCTCTGCATGTGCGATAAAGGCTGTGACTGACCTTCACCCAATAAATTAAAATAGGAAGGGTAATTTAAAGGTGTACGTGAGAATTTTCCTTACATTTACCTAATCTAAATGGTTGGTATAATTGACCCTCAGCAGCATCCTGAGCACTTCCCAGGTCTTGTTTATAGCAAACGATGCGGGTGCCGTACAGGAGCCCCAAGGACCTGGTCTCCCCTTTCTGACAAGCAAATAGACGGCAGGGAGATCAAATAACTCACTAGGAAGAAGATATAACTTTTTATCTTCCTTTTTACAGTCTCACATCCACTTCCGCTGGGAATAACAAAGTCTGAATTCTTATGCAACACTTATCCAAATGTGTCGATTTTATCGGATTGATGAATTTTGCTAACAAAAGGCAGCGCTGGGAAATCTTTTATGACACATTTGGCCCATTCTCGGGGCTGAAGCTTTAATTTAACCAACCGGAGAATTCTGAGTGAGAGCTGCAGGTATCAGAGCCGAGAAAAGCGCCGCAGAGGGGAGAGCATATCCATCTTTGTGACGGGGAGACAAAACCACCTCCCTGTGTGCGCCCTCAGGCGGGAGGAGCAGGGGCCGAGGCTTGACGAGTCGGGGGCTGTGGGGCAGGCGGCAGCCGTGGGTCCATCCTGACCAGAAGGCGCTGGCCTCGAGGGGGGGCTGAGGGCACAGCCAGGCGCGTGGACACCCGTGCTCTGTGGGCGTCTTCTGCTTCCGCCTCCATGGCCACCGAGCACCCAGGAGGTTTCTGCCCCACGGTCCCCCACCCCTTCTGCCCCCAGACCCTGAAGACCAGCAGCCGGCACAGGACAAGGCCGTCAGCCCCTGCTCAGGCCACCCGGCCCGCCCTCTCCTGGGCTCTCCGCTGTCTCTGGGACCCTCCCCACCCAGCCTGCCTCTCTCAGGCACTCCCCTGCACAAAAGTCAGCGACTCCCCACTTCCCACAGGACAGAACTGTAAACCCCTTGGCATGAAATACTCCAGAAGACCCTGTGATCCAGCCTTTGTCCATCACCTCTCCATTCACCTGTCCGTCTGTCCATCCAACTCCGTAAGCCTCTGTGACAGTAACGTCCAGCCATCACCCAAACCCGCCCCCTTCCAATAACCAGGTCTCAGCTGAGCAGGCAGAGAGCAGGCAGGGCTGGGTCCTCACCCACAGGGTCTCGGGGTGGTGGGGGGCTTGGGGCTCTCTCAGACCGTGTGATCCCTGGACCCTCCCTCGTGGGCCGGTGCCCGGCTCTGACCGCTCCCCAGGACACACCCGCAGCGGCGGGGCCAGCAAGACGCAGGCGGCCTGGGTCCCTGAACCGGGGGTGGGGGTCGGCGCTGACGGAGCCATACGCCGCTCGCGTCAGGAAGCCTCCACTCCGGCCCTTCGTCCTCCGGGCGTAAGCACCGCGGCCTCTGCCCCGGCGCCCTCGGCAGCAAACCTACTTGGTGCTCTCCAGGGTCTTCTGCATCCTCTTGGTCATCCTGTCGATGGCTGCCTGTCTCTTCCCTTCAGGCAGGAGGTCGGTCTTGTTCAGCACCACGACCAGCTTCTGGCAGGCGATCTGCCCGATCACGAGGCACTCGGCCGACTGCGTCTGCATGCCCTTGGTCACGTCGATGACCAGCATCATCAGATCGATGATCTGGGCCCCTGAGGGAAGAGAGGATGAGGTCAGAGGACAAGGGGCGGCCGAGGGGTGAGTGGCGCCCGCAGCCCCTGGCGCTGGGTGGGGCTCACCTGACCGGGCATGCAGGCCCCTCCCAGCTCTATAACCAGGTCTCCTCATCTCTAAACGGGCAGCCGGGCAGGCCCGCTGTGGACGCCAGGAGCACGTTTGTGCACCGCCTGGCAGCTGGAGGGCTTGATCCCCGGCCACTCCTGGGCTACGGTCAGTGTGAGTTTGTCAACTCACCGGGTGAAAACCAGAACCTCCACGCGGCCTCAAGTTGCTTCTTCCTAACGCTGGTGCGGAGGGCCTCTGCCTCTAACGCGAGCCGCTGCCTTCCGTGGCTCTGCCCTGCCTGCTGTCTGACGGCCCCGCAGCCTCCAGCCTCCCGAGCTGGGCCGTGGACCCCCACCACCCTGTGGGGTCTCTGCCCCGACCCTTGCCCAGCCTCTTCGAGCCAGGGCTCTGGGTTTCCCCTCACTGGGACCCAACTGGCAGTGCCCCGCCTCTCACACCGTCCTGCCTTCTTTTCCTGCCTGTTTCCCCGGGACACTCGGCGCCTCTGCCTCGGCCTGGGTGTGCACTGGCCGCTACCTGGGGCTGGCCTGGCCTCCCCCTCGAGGAGGGTGGGACCCGGATGGACACTGTTTCCCCTTCGGATTGGATTGTTTCTCTCTGCTGCCAATTTAAAGACAGTTTAACACTGCTGAGCGTGAGAGAAGGGGCTGGGGGTGCCTGCAGGGCCTGGTTGACACTGTTTCCTCTTGGTTGCCGATTTAGAGAGACGCTGTAAACATTGAGAAGCCATCCTGGGTGGGGAACGTGCGTTCCAGGCCTCTCTCCCGAGTCACCTTTGGCTTTCATGAATCTTTCCTTGCCATGCAGAAACGTTGCCTTTTCTGTGGAAATGGTCAGTCTCCTCTTTTCCCCTGTTGTTTCTGCGCTTTGTCTGTTACTAGGTATTTTTACTTTTAAGACTATGTGCACTTTTCCATGCTTTCTTCCAGTCCTTCTACAGCTTTAGATGTCTATGCTTCAGAGACTTCGCTGGCGGTCCAGCAGTGAAGAATCCACCCGGCAACGCAGGCGACGTGGGTCCGGCCCCAGTCGGGGCACCAAGAGCCCTCATGCCGCAGAGCCACTGAGCCTGAGGCCGCAACCAGAGGGCCGCACGCTGCAAGGGAGAGCCGCCAAGACCTCAGAGACACAGCCGAGGCGCGACGCGGCCAAACGTGTGTCTGCATACATGCTTCCAAGTCTGCTTCAAACTGACCCATTTGGAAGTTCTTCTGGCCTAATACGAAGGTGGAGACCTAACTTGAGTGTTATCTGGACGGCGACCCGTTGTCCCCCGAGTCACAGTAACATGCTCTCTCTCCTTTGCAGATCCGGACAGTGAGACTCAGAGAGGAGAGGTGCACACGGGGGACCCTGCAGCCGGGACCCGTGCCCCCCGCGGCACCCGCGCCCCGGGCGGCCTGCCCCCAGCCCCGTGGGTGCCATGTTGCGAGGCTCCGGCGTCCGCCGGCTCCCAGCGCCTCCTCCTCTTGGCGGGGGTCCAGCTCCTCGCTGTCTGCTGTCTTGTCCTCAGCTGTTTATTTTTCTCTCGTCTCCGACACGGCTGGCTTTGTTGCTCCTCCTGTTCCCCCTCTGCTGACATGGCCCTGTCGTCCTCCCGGGCTCTTCAGCGGGTGGTGAGTGAGTGGCCTCGCGCCCCCAGGGATGGTGCTCAGCCGGGTCGTCCGGAGGACGCTGGCTGCTTGCCGCTGCTCCCGGTCTTCTCCCGGTCCTCTTGGCTTCCTCGGAGGTGCCTGGCCTACCTGCTCTTCGGGATGCTACAGGGGCCCAGAGACTCAGGAAGGCAGGCCCTGGCCAGCAGGCAGCTGGCGATGGAGAGAGTGGACGCTTGGACTCAGACAGCTGTGAGCTCGAGCCCTGGCTCTGCTTCTCGGCGTCCCGTGCCCGGACCTCTAACTCCCGCCTGTGAGAAGGGGGTCTCCTCCTCGCGGGGCTGAGCCGAGGGTCAGAGCTGGCACGCAGCAGGCAGGACTCACAGGCACACGTGCGTCAGGAGCTGGGCCGCTAGCACAGACACGAGGCTGGGGCGACTGGCAGCCATGGGCCCAGCAGGACAGCTCCTCGGCCACGTCAGAGGCAGGCCTGGGGTGGCCAAAACCACCGACTCCCAAAGATTCTACCTGACCCTCCTTGGGCCAAGTGTGGGCAGTCCATGTGGGCCAAGCAGTGTCCTTCCCTGGGGGTCTGTCCCTGCGCGTCAGTGACAGAAGCTGGTTGGACTGCTGTGGCCCCTCACTGGGCAGGATGGGTGTGTGTGTGTGTGGGTGTGTGTGTGTGTGTGTGTGTGTGTGTGTGTGTGTGTGTGTGTGCGCGCGCAGTCCATGTGGGCCAAGCAGTGTCCTTCCCCGGGGGTCTGTCCCTGCGCGTCAGTGACAGAAGCTGGTTGGACTGCTGTGGCCCCTCACTGGGCAGGATGGGTGTGTGTGTGTGTGTGTGTGTGTGTGCGCGCGCGCGCGCAGTGGGGAGCCCCCTTTGCAGGCGTGTGTGTGTGTGTGTGTGTGTGTGTGTGTGTGCGCGCGCAGTGGGGGAGCCCCCTTTGCAGGCGTGTGTGTGTGTGTGTGTGTGTGTGTGTGTGTGTGTGTGTGTGTGTGCGCAGTGGGGGAGCCCCTTTGCAGGCCAGGTTCAAACAATCCGGATCTCCTGCCCACCAGAGCATACAGCGCTCCAGGCCACGGGCTGGCACTCGCCAGGGGCCTTGCAAAGGGCCTCCCGGGTGCTGCTCCTGCCCACCAGGGTATACAGCGCTCCAGGCCACGGGCTGGCACTCACCAGGGGCCCTGCGAAGGGCCTCCCGGATGCTGCTCAGAACCATTCCACGGGGCCAGGACTCCTCTCCCTTGCCCGCCATGGAAGAACCATCCCAGCAGCACATGTCCTAGGGTTCCCATGCCTGAGGCACTTCCCACGGCCCCTCACGAGGCACCTTCTGCAACCTCGCTGCCATCCACCGACTCCCCCCAAGGCTCCCCGAGCACAGAGGCGCTCGCTGTGCTGGGAAACGCTCCTGATGATGGCAGGATACCGGCTTCCACTGCAGTTTTACACTGTGGATTGCTGGGTACCTACACCACTTCTTGAATAACGTCACCAGTTAAAGTTTTTTCTTTGTCTTAAATTCAATATCACTTCTTATTTAGGTGCCCATAGCTTTTGCTTGAAACGCGAGCCTGGGCTAATGATCTGGTTTTGCTAAAATGGTCAACATTTTATATTCAGTTTCTCCCGCTGAAAACTTTTTCCCCCAAACACATGGACCCCCTTTTAGTCCCAGAAGGAAAATTTTAATCTCACAGAAAACTTGTTAAACGCTGACCTTTTTCTCTTTTATTTCCGAAATGATTAAGATACATAATCTATGGAATTGGAAATTGTCATCTTTAAAAGCACTGAGAAACTTCAGCCCTGCTCTGATTGCTCTGCAAACCTTGAAAGGGGTCTGCAGAAGCAGATGGGAAGCGCTGATAGGCCGACCAACATAGAGGGGCACTTGTGAGCGGCGAGGCTGCGGCCCGCTTCCCACCCACTCGCTGCTTCTGGCCCCGCAGCCTCAGCGATTTCCTACCCTGGGTTCATGGGAATCGGAAAAGACACTGTTTGATTCATTCTGTGGAAATACTGGGGATTTAGAGAAAGACAAGACGGGCCGTTATGTCAGTTCCTGTCCCCGGATCAAAGTGTGGGGAAGAAATAGTGACCGGGGGGGCTGGTGCCGGGCGCGGGTGGCTCCTGGCCCTGACCCGGCTTCCAGCGGGGCCCTCGAGCCGCTGTGACCTCAGGACCCCTTAGAAGGCCCTGGTGTTGGCCGTGCCGAGCGCCTACTGCGGAGGCAGTGTGCGGCGCCGGAGGGAGGCCGTGGACGAAGCTAAGCGTCTGGGCCCCGTCTGCACCAGCTCTTCTGGGCCTGGCAGCCTCCTCTCCCATCCTGAGGCTCCCAGGAGGCAGCAGAGGCGAGTGCGCAGGGGGTGGACAACTCGAGCGTCCCCTCGCAGCCGTGGGCACGGCAAGGCACTCAGGTCGCCCTGCACGCCAGCAGGGAGCAGACTCTCAGCGTCGGGACCGCACTTCCTGGTCAACCGAGGGGAGGCTGGGGAGGCCGCCATCTGCCCACTCAGGCCCACAGACTCATTAAGCCCGGCCCTAGCTAGAGCCTGTGCTGAAGGCTGTGAACAGATGGAAAACCAGGCTCTGGTCTGTGAGCCACAGTGCGGGAGGGAGGGGGCTGGGCAGGGGAGAGGGCTCACAGCGGGGGCAGGGCAGGCTGGCGGAGAGATGCCCAGGGCCGCCCGATTCTGGGGTCCAGTGGAGATGGGGGAGAGATGCCCGGGGCCGCCCCGATTCTCGGGTCCAGTGGGGGCGAGGGGAGAGAGGCCCAGGGCAGCCGGATTCTGGGGTCCAGTGGGGGCAGGGGGGACCACGGGGCCGCCTGACTCTGGGGTCCAGTGGGGGTGGGGGGAGAGATGCTCAGGGCCGCCTGATTCTGGGGTCCAGTGGGGGCAGGGGGACCATGGGGCCGCCTGATTCTGGGGTCCAGGCAGGAGAGGACTGTGGGAGAGACAGCTGGACTGGGGCTGGTCCCTGTTCAGAAGGACAAACCATGTGGCTGATGGGCTCTTCAATGGAAGCATGAAAGCCTCTTTAAGAGTCTTTAAGGGTAGACCTTTAAGAGAACTTCTGGAGGCAGGGCTGATAAAGATGGGGCGCAGAGGGAGGTCTGGAGAGCAGGCGAGCCTGCATCGGGGGCGTCTGAGCTACCCGGTGCCCCACCCACGGACACTGCCACTAGTATTTATTGGGGACTCAGGCGTGTTTAGAGCGAGCCCTGTTCTTGGAGCTCAAATGCACGCACACTAAGTGCAGCTCTACGCGACTTCCCTGGCGCCTCCCTGGTGCTGGAGGGTAAAGCGTCTGCTTGCAGCGCAGGAGACCGGGATTCGATCCCTGGGTCGGGAAGATCCCCTAGAGAAGGCGATGGCACCCCCACTCCAGTACTCTTGCCTGGGAAATCTCAGGGACGGAGGAGCCTGGTAGGCTGTAGTCCATGGGGCCGCAGAGTTGGACATGACTGAGTGACTTCACTTTCACTTTACATGTCAGTAAATGCATTAAACTCCTGCTAAGGAGAAGTCAACTGGCCTTCTCTGGTAGTCCAGTGGTTAAGAATCTGCCCTGCAACGCAAGGGACACATGTTTGATGTCTGGTCTGGGGCATCCCTGGTGGCTCAGACGGTAAAGCCGTCTGCCTGCAATGCGGGAGACCTGGGTTCAATCCCTGGGTCTGGAAGAGCCCCTGGAAAAGGAAATGGCAAACCACTCCAGTATTTTTGCCTGGAGAAAGCCCGTGCTCCACGGCCAGAGAGAGCCCCGAGAGCCCGCGCTCCACGGAGAGAGAGGCCCCGAGAACCCTGAGAGCCCGCGCTCCACGGCCAGAGAGAGAGCCCCGAGAGCCCGAGAGAAGCCCGCGCACCGCGGCCAGAGAGAGCCCCGAGGCCCGCGCTCCACGGCCAGAGAGAGCCCCGAGAGCCCGAGAGAAGCCCGCGCTCCACGGCGAGAAGCCCGCACACCGCAGCCAGAGAGAGCCCCAGAGCCCGCGCTCCACGGCGAGAAGCCCGCACACCGCAGCCAGAGAGAGCCCCGAGAGCCCGCGCTCCACGGCCAGAGAGAGCCCCGAGAGAAGCCCGCGCTCCACGGCGAGAAGCCCACGCTCCACGGCGAGAAGCCCGCACACTGCAGCCAGAGAGAGCCCCGAGAGCCCGCGCTCCACGGCGAGAAGCCCGCACACCGCAGCCAGAGAGGGCCCCGAGAGCCCGCGCTCCACGGCGAGAAGCCCACGCTCCACTGCGAGAAGCCCGCACACTGCAGCCAGAGAGAGCCCCGAGAGCCTGCGCTCCACGGTGAGAAGCCCGCACACCGCAGCCAGAGAGAGCCCCAAGAGCCCGCGCTCCACGGCGAGAAGCCCGCACACCGCAGCCAGAGAGAGCCCCCGAGAGCCCGCGCTCCACGGCGAGAAGCCCGCACACCGCAGCCAGAGAGAGCCGAGCACGCCGCCAAAGACCCAGAGCCGCCACAAGGAGAACCAGCTAACAAGGAAGGGAACTGGCAAAGCAAGACACGGCCCTGCACAGTAGTCTGCCCCAACTCGAGGCAACACTGAGAGCCCCAGGCCTGCTGTGCTGGGACGGACGGGCGCGGGGGGGAAGGGGACGCAGGGGACGCGGGGCGACGGAGGGGACGCGGGGGACACAGGGGACGTGGGGGACGCAGGGCACATGGGGGATGTGGGGGATGCAGGGACAGGGGACGGAGGGGCACGGGGACGGAGGGGATGCAGGGGACACAGGGGATGTGGGGGACGGGGGGATGCAGGGGACGTGGGGGATGGGGGGACGCAGGGGACGTGGGGGGACACAGGGGATGCGGGGGATGTGGGGGATGCAGGGACAGAGGGGACGGAGGGGCGCGAGGGACAGAGGGGATGTGGGGGACACGGGGGACGGGGGGACACGGGGGATGCGGGGTACACAGGGGACATGGGGATGGGGGACGCAGGGGATGTGGGGGACGCAGGGGGACGCAGGGCGCGTGGGGACGCCCGGGCTTCAGGGCCACCGTGAGCGCCAGTCCCGGCCGTGCTCGCTTCCGTCAGCGGCTGTGTCGTCGCCTACCTGGGGTAATCTTTTAGCTGACTTTGCATAACAGTACGACTCCTGTTCAAGAGCAGCGAGAAGGAGCAGAAAATGGAATTTGAAATGTAGAAATAAAATAATTGTGAGCCATGAGCTATAATTTGATTTCATGCTTTACAAGGAAATGAAAGAAGGCTTCCTTAAAATGCGGGGTTTCTGCTCCCCGCCCCTCCTCCCTGTAACCATTTTAGGATTTCCTCTCGCACCGAAGAGAAAATAGGATTGTGGAGAACGCTCGGCTCTCAAGTGTCACTGCCACTCAGGGGCCGGCTCGGTTTAATGTGAACTTCCCATTCTGGGTAAGAGGAAATTCTTCAATTAATAAACCGGGTGTGCGGAGGCCAGTCTTTAAGGTTTAATCAATTTCATCTGTACTTAGGATAAAAAGACTGACTATTCTACTTTTTTTTCCCCTCGTTTTTCCTTCTTAAAAAAAAAAAAAAATGAATGTTTTATTTTAAATTCTTTGAGGTTCGTGTCTCCTGTTTCAGGAAATATTGTCTATTTCATGCAGTGAGTATGAAAACTCCCCCTCCTTTTGACTTTTGCTAAGATTCTTTTTTCAAAAATAACTAAATTATCCCCTGCCCTCATATACTGTAACAGCTCGGGAGATGACACGAATTATACAGGATTTTGGCAGACACCTCAGAGGGGTGGGGGGAGAGAGACAAATAGCCAAATATGGGTGGGAGAGCGCTGTGTGGACAGACTCTGAGGCTGGACGTGGGAACGTGAGCCGGCAGCGCCCTTGCCACCGGGACGTCTGGGCTGGACAGCCTCAGCCAGCGGGCTGGGCCACGTGGTCCGCGGGCACCAGATGGCAGGGTGAGCCAAGCCGGCTCCCCGCAGGACCTGCTGACCAGCCAGCAACGAAAGGATCCCGGGGACAGACAGCTCCCGAGCCTTCACTGCCTGGACCCTGGATGCGCAGGGCCTGCTGGGATCAGGGTGGGGTCGTGGCCAGGCCCCACGGCAACGAGTCCGCACCTCGGCTCCGCTCACCAGCCAAGCAGCAGGCCTGTGTCTTCATCTCCACGATGAGGGCAGGCCACTGAGCCGCAAGCGGTGTGTGCCTCCCAGGCCCTCGGGACGAGGAGCCCCCAACCCGGGTCCTCCCCACACCCACGCGTGCCTGGGGAAGTGCCACTTCTAAGTCTGTGCTTTTCACTGCTGCTGCTGCTGAGTCGCTTCAGTCGTGTCCAACTCTGTGCAACCCCACAGAAGGCAGCCCACCAGGCTCCCCCCGTTCCTGGGATTCTCCAGGCAAGAACACTGGAGTGGGTTGCCATTTCCTTCTCCAATGCAGGGAAGTGAAAAGTGAAAGTGAAATCACTCAGTGGTGTCCGACCCTCAGCGACCCCATGGACTGCAGCCCACCAGGCTCCTCCATCCATGGGATTTTCTAGGCCACTAAACTTCTGCAAATCTGGGGCCCATTGTGGGGACGAGCCTGAAAGCCTCATCCCGCACCACGGCTGCACGGGCCACAGGTCTGCACGCGGCTGGTCAGGCACGCCGACAGCCCATCGCTGCGAGAGAAACCGGAGGCTCAGAAGAGCGGCCTCCGGGGCTCAGTGCACGGTGGGTGCCCATGCAGCGGGTGGGCCCCCAGGTAGAGCTGGCCCCGCCTGGCCCAGGGACCCTCGGCCTGCCTCCTCAAGTGGCACTGGGGACAATTTCTCTTGAAGACGCAGCCTGTGATCCCAAAGCAGAAACGTCCCCGGGTTTCGGGCTGTGCCTCCCTCCCCACAGACAGGAGTGAGGGCAAGGCCTGCAGACACAGTTCACCGCACGTGGGGGCACGGGGCTCCCCCAAGCGCCCTCCCTGGCTGCCCGGGGAAGCCTGCTCACGGAGCCTCGCTCTCCCACCTGCACACCGGGCTCACTGTCAACTACGGGGCCACGGATAGACCTCAGAGCCCCAGGCCTGCCATGGCAGGTGCTGAACCCCGAGGTCCCAGCCTCACGGACCCCAGCCCCGGATGAACACCTGTCCTGAGGTGGGGGCAGTGGGCAAATTTAGAAGACCCGCAGGGGCCTCGACCTGGAGCGAGAGGATGCCACGGTCACTCCCGGGCCGCGCTGCAGGGGACTCCCCACCCCTCAGCTCCATCCCATGTGGCCAGAGAGGAATGCAGGCCTGGAGTTGCCAGATCTTCTGATTTTTCAAAAGAAGCCAACAATCTGGACCACTGCATGAACTGTGCCAACTTTTAAATGTTGACGACCAATTCCAAAGACTTGCTTAAATTGTGCGGCCCAAACAAAACATGATCATTGGCCAGAGCCGGCCTGCAGCTCCCAGCAGAGGGTCTCCAGTGGGGCTGGAGGCCGCGGAGCAAACGCCCACTTCTTTGGCCGCTGAATCCTGCTGAGCCCTGGGCCCTCCCGCCCGGGTCTCGGGAGGAGGGCAGGTGCCGGGGTGGGGGCTCCTCCTGGAGGAGCAGGCCCCCAGGGGGTACAGTGGGGCTTGAGGCCGTGGGCCTGTGGCCAGAGAAACCTCAGCTGAGATCCGAACTCTCGTGGGCCCAGTGGGGGTCTCCGCAAGCCTCATCTGGGGTTCCCCAGGCTACCCCGGCCCAAGGCCCCCTGCAGCCTCACGGCTGGCCACTTTCTGGCGGGCATCCCCCCAGCGTCAGGCAAGGTTCTCCCACCAGCTCAGCGTGCCGGGACATGGGCAGCCCGAGGGGGCCCCAAGATGACGGTCCTCCCAGGAAAGCGAGGCAGAAACCTCGGTGGCCCAGGGGCGGCATGTCCCTGAGGACAGACGGCATCCTTGCTGCTGGTGTCCAGTGACGCCAGGTGCCCCGTCCAGCCCATGTCCTGCAGGCGGAGTAGCCGTGGTGGCGGGCACAGAGCCCACAGCCCTGGGTCCACAAGCAAAGGGCCCCCTGAGTGGGCGAGACTGTGGGATGGTGCAAGCTCCCCAAGGGGCAGAGGGCAGGGCGCTGGGGCTGACCCTGCCTCAGCCTCCCCACGAGCCCCAGCCCGGCTGTCAGCCCCGAGTCTCGCTCGCCCCTTCCCCTGGCGCTGCACGTGGGGACTGCAGCTCAGACGACACCACCCCATCTGGACCAGGAGGCCCTCCCCGGGCGCCCACGATGCCCAGCACAGCCGCATCCTGTGACCCCCGAACCCCTACAGCCCCCTGCCACTCGGAGCTGGTGGTGAGCAAGCCCCTCCACAGGGAACATAGATAACTGGGGGCAGTGAGAGCCCTGAGCAGCCCGCCGTGAGCTGCGGCAAGACTCCCCCTGGCCTGGGCCGTGACACCCCCGGCACGCCAGCGCCCCTGTGCCAGAGACGCGAGGGGCGGGAATGCAGGGCGGGCAGCCGCGGCCAGGCAGGACGGCGCGCAGTGAGCACCAGGGCCAGACCTGCAGGGGCTGCGTTCCTCGGGAGAAGGCCCCTGGACCCCAGTGACGGGGAGGCGGGGCCGCGGGGGGCCCACATGGGAGAGGCGCTGAGACTCCGGCGGGACAGCAAGCAGCCCAGGCTGCGGGTCTCGCCGCCCCCGCCAGGGAAGGGCCCCACCCGAGCACCGAGACAGCTGGGCCACGTTCTGGGAGTTCTGGGCGGTGGTACTTGCTGCTGTGGCCTGAGACACAGGCAGGCCCTTCCAGAAACGGGGCCCCAGCCACGGCGAGCCCGAGGCAGAGAAGACACCACGGGTGCAGGGGCTGGGAGGGTGAGGCCGGCCAGGCTGCCCCGGGCGGCAAGGCCGGGGCGTGCAGGGTCGCAGAGCCTGAGAGCGTGGTCTCAGGAATCTGTTTACTGGGGAAGCAGGAAAAAAAAAGGAAAGGGGGGGAAATCTACCATAAAAAGTCAGTAAAATCAGCAGAATTCCTTCATGAAAAGGGTGGAATTAGCATATGGCCTCAGCTGCCAAGTGAGGCCACTGAAGCAAGGAACGCAAATGAGTTCAAGACACAATCGGACGTTTTTCTGGACGGAGTCAGAGGGGCTGAGCAGCAGCCGCCCCCGGGCCTCTCCCCCACGCCTCCCTCCCGAGCTGCCCCCAGCCACACCGGTTCTGGAACGCGGCCCCCAGCATGGCCCACCCCTGCCCTCGAGGAGCTCTCAGTCCGGTGGGCAGACACAGATCCATAAGGTTGACGCAGTGGAGGACATCAAAGCAAGAAGCGAAGTCTGCTGAGCGAGCACCACAGAGGGGGGGTCCAGCGGCCAGGGTGGGGGTGCGAAGGAGGGGGGTGGGGAGGGGCCAGTCCAGCGAGGACGCGGCAGGACGCGTGGGGGTCCAGCGGCTGGGGTGGGGGGTGCGAAGGAAGGGGGGGGGGAGGGGCCGGTACAGCGAGGACGCGGCAGGACGCGTGGGGGTCCAGCGGCTGGGGTGGGGGTGCGGAGGAGGGGGTGGGGAGGGGCCAGTACAGCGAGGACGCGGCAGGACGCGTGGGGGTCCAGCGGCTGGGGTGGGGGTGCGAAGGAAGGGGGTGGGGAGGGGCCGGTACAGCGAGGACGCGGCAGGACGCGTGGGGGTCCAGCGGCTGGGGTGGGGGTGCGGAGGAGGGGGGTGGGGAGGGGCCGGTACAGCGAGGACGTGGCAGGACGCGTCCCGCATTCCTCAGACCCTGGGGATAGGCCAGACCCCTCGGAAGGGCCGGAGGCGCTGGCTGCTGGCTCAGGGACCAGACCCTGCTCCTCTGCAACAACTCGGGACAGCTGCTGCCTCTCCCCTGGAGGGCAGCACACCGACCGCCTGGGACGGAAACACGGGTCTCCGTGGGAAAAGTCCATGAGCCTCTCGGGCCCAAAGGGTCCTATGTCCTCCTTCAGGGACTCCAGACAGCGGTCAGCAGCAAAGAACCCCTGGGCACCTCTCCTTCAAGGACCACCAACCTCCCCTCTGTGATCATGGTACGGGGGCTGGCCCCTGGGCCCCAGACCCGAGCGTCTCCCCTGCGCCCTGGTCCTGAGTGTCTCCCCAGCCCCTGGGCCCCAGACCCGAGCGTCTCCCCGCCCCCGAGCCCCGGGTCCTGAGTGTCTCCCCAGCCCCTAGGCCCCAGTCCTGGGCGTCTCCCCGCCCCTGCGCCCCGGGTGCTGAGCGTCTCCCCTGGGCCCCGGTCCTGAGCGTCTCCCCGCCCCTGGGCCCCGGTCCTGAGCGTCTCCCCAGCCCCTGGGCCCCGGTCCTGAGCGTCTCCCCGCCCATGGGCCCCGGTCCTGGGCGTCTCCCCTGGGCCCCGGTCCTGGGTGTCTCCCCTGGGCCCCGGTCCTGAGCGTCTCCCCGCCCCTGGGCCCCGGTCCTGGGCGTCGCCCCGCCCTGGCCCTACACCCAGGCATCAGAGCCCGCTCTGCCGCCTCCTGCACCCCAGCGGCGAGCCTCGCAGACTGAAGCCGAGAGCGACAGGGCCCAGCACCCTGTGAAAGGCCCGGGTCGGGAGACGAGCCCCGCAGTGTCCACCAGGGCTCCTTGCGGCCAGGCCGTTTCAGGGCTGGGTCCCGGTCACCCCCACCCCCAGGGTGAGGTCTCTGAGAACAGACACAGAGAAGGCACCACAGCCACAGAATCCAGGACGGGCGGCCGACTACAACGTTACCAAGCAGGACACGAACCTGGACCAGCTGAAGGAAGACATGCGCGGGCCACACACGCCCCGCCTCCCCGATGGGCTCAGGGCACCTCGCCCGCATCAGCCTCTGTACCAGCCACAAAGGCCTGCAGAGCCCTGGGCCCAGACTTCTCCTGGGCCCTCACTACTTGGGCGTGAGTAATTCAGACCCTGCCCACAGGACTGACCTCGGCCCACTTGCCCCTGAGTTCAGGCAGCGGCAGAGGACAGGCAGTCAGGATGCTGTCTCCAGCCCAAAGCTGGTCCCCAGTCATACTGCTGGCCTCTGTCTCCCCCAGTAGGAGCTCAGAAGCGGTCCAGGGCCCACCAGGACACCAGGGCATCCCCAGGTTTCAGGGGCTCTGTCCCGGGAGCCCAGGACCAGACCGGACCCCTTGTTGGACTACAGTAAGGCTGAGCAGTCCACACGCCACTGCCTCCACACCTGCTGATGGAGCCGTCCCCCTGACGACTGCTCGGAAGTGCGGCGGGAAACGCAGACAGAAGCCCTGGGAGCGCCCCTGCACCTGGCGGGCGCACTCCTCAGGGTGGGGCGGGCAGGGTGGCGGGCAGGGTGGCCGGCAGGACGAGGGGCACAGGGAGCAGCTGAGCAAGCCGCCAGAGCCTCTGCGGCTCAGAGGCAAGCCTCCCGGCCCAGAACACGGAAAGCAGGCCCTGGAAATTCAGACTCAGGGTCCTCAGCAGGGAAGACGCCATGTCAGATGCTCGCAGGTGGGGGCTGCCCGGGGGCCCAGCAGCAGAGACTCTGAGCTCCCACTGCTGGGGGCCCGGGCTCGACCGCTGCTCAAGGAGCGAGACCCCAGGGCTGCGCCTGAAGAGTCCGCACACTGTGACCGAGGACCGCTTGGCCACATAAACGCCACAGGACAGACACCCACGGGTGGCGTCCTCAGTGGCCAGACTCCCAGCTGCCCCCTCACCCTCTCCTCTATTTTGAGGAATCGAGAGTTTCCTCTTTTGAGAATCAGATTCTCAATACGCACAAATGACTGGGGTGGTGAGAGGCTTTAAAAAATAACCGGTGAGGAATAAAGTCACAGACACCAACTCCCAGGAAGCAAGCTTCGTGGGGCACAGCGGGAGGCCGTGGGGACGGCCTCAGGCCGGGGTGGCGGGCAGAGGTCCTGGCGGACGGTCTGTGCAGCAGACACCACTTGCCTCAGGGGCCCGGACCCCCTACACGGGTACCGAGGGGGGTGAGTCAGGTGGGCTCCTAGAGGCCCGTGGAGCGGTGTTGAGTCCAGAGGGTGGCCAGCGGGGCCTGCTGCTCTGCCCCCAACAAGCTCCTTCACAGCAGCCTCCCTGCTTCCCTCTGCGAGCATCTCGGCCCCCTCGGCTGATAGGGGAGAGGGTCCCACCCTCCTTAGGAAGGAGGCCACAGGGAAGGCCCCACACCAGAAAGAGCACAGCACCCTGACACGGAAAGCCGCCGGCTGGGTGCCAGAGGGAGAGGCGCTGCCCCAGCACGCGCGCTCTGGGCCCCCGAGGCCCCCAGTCCAGCACCACGCCCAGCAGAGCTGGGAGCCGGGAAGGACGGATGGACCGGAGCAGACGTGCTGAGCCCGGACGTGGGCCCTGCGCTCTGCTGGGGGCCCACCCATCTTCCGTCTGAAAGCAAGGAGAGCAGAAACTGTCCTGAGCTACAGCTGATGTCTGGGCCGCTTCATCAAGCGCGTGAGACACGGAGCTGATTATTTTTCTGGTAACAACAAAAACAGAAAGGCTGAGAGCACACAGTCTGTCCCCAGGCTTCCGGAGCGGTTCTCACAGGCCCATCTGGGTCGGGGCCGGCGGCACAGAGGTCCACCTGGGCAGCCCGCTGTGGCGGGGCTTTGTCCTTCACTCCCCTCCGGATTTCAGGGCCGTGAGCCACACAAAGCATACCCCTCAGCGGCTCATGCAGAGAGCCCCGTAAGAGGGACGTGGGATAAGAGAAAGCGTGCGCCATGCCCCTGCCACGGCTCCCTGCTCCTCCCAGGCCGGGACCCCGCCCTTGCTCGCCCCACTGGCCGAGCTCTGCAGCTGCCCAAGCCCCAGCACCTTGGGTGATTATTATTTTCCTCTTGTGCTGTTTCCCAAAACTGGGACAAGAAAACGTACTTAACGACAACTGCAAATACTTTATGATGAAAACGACTGCATGCTGAGGCGTTGGTGCGAAGGTGCTTGGCTACGTTTCACCTGCTCAGAGTCCACCCAAGAGGGCGGGACCTGAGAACGGTTTTCAGGATGCTGCCAGTGGGGAGTCTGCCCCTGCTCCTGGGAAAGCTTCCAGCCTCAGTGCCCAGCCCTGCAGCCCAGCCGCAGTCCCAGCCAGTGGGAGCACACGGCCTGCTCTGAGCGCGGCCCAGCCCGTGGGAGCGCCTGGCCTGCTCTGAGCACGGCCCAGCCCTGAGTCCCAGCCCATGGGAGCGCCCAGCCTGCTCTGAGCGGCCCAGCCCGGTGGGAGCGCCCGGCCTGCTCTGAGCGTGGCCCAGCCCGTGGGAGCACCTGGCCTGCTCTGAGCGTGGCCCAGCCCATGGGAGCGCCCGGCCTGCTCTGAGCGTGGCCCAGCCGCAGCCCCAGCCCATGAGAGCACCCGGCCTGCTCTGAGCGTGGCCCAGCCGCAGCCCCAGCCCGTGGGAGCACCTGGCCTGCTCTGAGCACGGCCCAGCCCTGAGTCCCAGCCCGTGGGAGCGCCGGCCTGCTCTGAGCGTGGCCCAGCCCGTGGGAGTACCTGGCCTGCTCTGAGTACGGCCCAGCCCTGAGTCCCAGCCCGTGGGAGAGCCGGCCTGCTCTGAGTGCGGCCCAGCCCGTGGGAGCACCTGGCCTGCTCTGAGTACGGCCCAGCCCTGAGTCCCAGCCCGTGGGAGCGCCGGCCTGCTCTGAGCGTGGCCCAGCCCGTGGGAGCACCCGGCCTGCTCTGAGCGTGGCCCAGCCCATGGGAGCGCCCGGCCTGCTCTGAGCGCGGCCCAGCCGCAGCCCCAGCCTGTGGGAGGGCCCGGCCTGCTCTGAGCACGGCCCAGCCCGTGGGAGCGCCCAGCCTGCTCTGAGCGCGGCCCAGCCCTGTGGCCCAGCCCGTGGGAGCACCCGGCCTGCTCTGAGCACGGCCCAGCCCTGCGTCCCAGCCCGTGGGAGCACCCGGCCTGCTCTGAGCGCGGCCCAGCCCTGCGTCCCAGCCCGTGGGAGCACCCGGCCTGCTCTGAGCGCGGCCCAGCCGCAGCCCCAGCCCGTGGGAGCACCCGGCCTGCTCTGAGCGCGGCCCAGCCCTGCGTCCCAGCCCGTGGGAGTGCCCAGCCTGCTCTGAGAGCGGCCCAGCCCGTGGGAGCGCCCAGCCTGCTCTGAGCATGGCCCAGCCCTGCGGCCCAGCCCATGGGAGAGCCCGGCCTGCTCTGAGCGCGACCCAGCCGCAGCCCCAGCCCGTGGGAGCGCCCGGCCTGCTCTGGAGTGTGGCCCAGCCCGTGGGAGCGCCCGGCCTGCTCTGAGCGCGGCCCAGCCAGCACCTGCCTGTGATCCTGGCTTCTGCAAGCGGCCCTGGTGAGCGCTCCCGGGAGGTGGGGTGAGCGGGCTGGGTGCCAGGGAGGAGAGGTGGGAGACCCCCGTGCAGGCCTGGGGGCCGCCGGGGTGCTCCCTGGACGGAGGCGGGAGCAAGGCCTGTGCAGACCACCCGCTGCTGCAGCAGGGGCCCGGGACGCCCAGCCGGAGCGCAGCGCTGGATGGGTCTGGTTCCCAGCCCTTGGCCTGTGGTGGACACGCCACGCCCGGTGCAAGCGGGGCCTGGTGACTGGCCAGCCTTTGATGTCCCTCCAGGCCACAACTGGCCAGGTCCTCAGACTTGTTTATTTTTCCTGTATAACTTTTGCAATGTTTCAACTAAACAGACAGTTTTTATCAACAATTCCCAGAGCAAGAAAAATAGCTGAATGCTTGGTTTGTAACAGAAGCCAGGAGCTCTGCGGGGCTGGGGGCTGTGAGAACAGCTCCCGCTCTGAGGGGCTGGAGACCCACGCGGGGCCCCCCGCACCCTGCCCACCAGCCGCCCAGGGCGCTGCTATCCCCCGGGACCCTGGTCCCAGCTCAGCCCCCGAACGTGGCAGGAACAACCCCTGGGCCCAGTGCCAGGCACAGGCTGGGCTCGGCTGGCTGCTCAGTCTGTCCTGCGTCTTCGGTCGGGGGCGCTGACCAGCAAAAAGGATCCACGCTGAGCGCCCCGGGCAGCTCCAGAACCACGCAGAGGCAGCGGCCGGAGGCAGGCCTGGATCCAGCTGTGCCTGACTCCGGCCCACAAAGTGCGCTGGTTCCAAGCAGCAATCTGGGCAGAACCTCTGCCCTCCCCACAGGAAGACTGCGCACCAGCAGGCCTCACGGATTCCCTCCCCTCAGTGCCCTGCCTTTGATCTTTCAGGGCATTTTCCAAGCAACCCCAGAGCCAGTTTGCACACTCGCCTCACCCGACCTGCAGGGACCGCGCATCCCCCGGCCTGAGTTCACGGACGAGGCCGCCACTGCCGCCACGCACTCAGGGCTGCTCCTGACGTCACACGGAAGGGAGGGCCACCTCCTCGGAGCCCGACCCTCCAGGGAAGGCCCTGCGGCCTCACTGTGCCTGGTCCCGTCCCTGAACGCAGTGGACTCACCCCTCACAGCCAGGGCCCGAGTCAGCTGGACAGCAGCCCAGGAGCCGCTGGGCATGCGGAAGCCTGGCTGCAGGGGACGCCCACTGCGCGTCCGTGTGCAACGGCCGCGGCTCGGGGCTGCAGTGTGTGCAGAGCCTCGGGCGCTACCAGGGCCTCACGGCCCAACACCCCACCTTCCGCCGCGGTTCTCCACCTGCCCAGACCCCACCCTGCCGCCCCCAGGCCTTTGCTACGGGCGTCACCGCGCAGCTGCCTCCGCCTCCGAGACCCGGGAGCCTCTCCCCCTGCTGACCACACGCCTTCTCAATGGCACCTGACTTACAGCCCTCAGGAGACCAGAAGCCCAGCAGCCCCCAGCCTCCCCCGGAAACAAGGGCGCTCGGGAGGCCCACTGCCGACACCTGCCACGGACATTCTGGGGTCCCCCGATGGCAGTGGGTCTGCTTGGTCACGGCCCGCAGAGAAAACACTCTCGAAGGAGCCGTCACAGGCTGAGGCAGAAAGCTGAAACTTAAACGTCGTATCGAATTTCTAACCAACTTATGTTATATCAGTGATCTGCCACTGAATGACTTTGCTGAGGCTGAAATTTTTTCTTGTCAAATTGCAGTAAAATATTAAGGATTGTCCAGAAATGCCAGGTCAGCAGGGACCGTGAGGGGCGTGCAGGCGTGCCCCACCGCACAGCGCACCCCCACACCGCGCCCTCCAGGCCGGGCACACACGTGTTGCACGCACATGCCTGCCACCTCGCCCGCGGCTCGAATGAGAGCACAGAGCGAGCGGGCGTGTCTGCAGCCTCAACGGCCGGTAAGAGGGGGACAGGCTGGGAAGGCTCTTCTGCTGCCATGACGAGCCGCGGCACTGACTTGGGCTCTGGCGATGAGCTCAGCCCCCAGCAGAGGCAGGCCTCCCCTTCAGCCCCTTCCGCCGGGGCCTGATGAGGACACGGACAGCATTCGAGGCTGGTGGCTGGTCACCCACACAGGGACCTTCGGCCTGCCCGGGGGCCCCCGCTACGGGATAGGAGGCCAGCTCACAGTGGCCACTAACAGGGGGCTGCAGGTTCCGGCCAGAGGAGGACCCAACGCTGCCTGGGTCCCCGGGCGGCCCCCCAGAGAGGTGCCCAGAACGCCTCGCACGGCATGGGCCACAGCACTGAGTGCCGGAGCGACTCGCGCTGTGCACGCTCCCGAGGCTGCGCGGCGAGATGCGCGGGGTCATCACGTCACCCTGAAGAGGAGGACGCAGGTGCAGTCCAGGTGGGGCCTCGAGCCCCCGCCCCCAAGTGCCACACGGCCAGGCGGCTCACGAGCAGGGCCGTGCTTAGGAGGCCCGGGGCTGCCGGAGCTCTGGCCCCTGACGTCATCAGCGCACCTCCCACTCCAGGGAGGTCCTCCCTACAGACGGTCATCCCGGCCACGCATGGGAAGCCAGATCCGCAGGGCGACACTTGAGAAAATCAGGTCAGAGGGTAACAAAGCCTCTGGAAGAGAGAGTTTCAGAAAAGTTGACGCGTGTGCGCGGCCCTCTGGCGTTAGCGAGGGTGGGGGAGCTGCAGGCCACCTAATGGTCTAATAAAATGTTTACAGGCCATGCTTCTCGCAGACAAAGGCTGCCTGAGACCAGAGCACCCTGTGCCGGGGTCTGGGGCCTTTGATGAGGCAGATTTCACTGCAATGGCAGGAATGCGCCCTAACAATAGTAAAAACTAACAACAAAGTCGTGTGCAGAGAAGATGAAGACGGCACGGGTGCACTGTGAACAGGGATCACCAGTGGTAACCAGATGACCAATGGCAAACTGCCCCACGCCTGGACAGCCTCGAAAGACCTCTCTCATCCCTGAGCACCTCCACTCCATGTGAAGGTGCCCCGCTCACCCAGTGACCAGAAACATCCTCACGGGGCGCCCTGGCCACACGGGACAGAGGCCCCTTCTCCACAGCTCTGCGGCGTGGCTGTGAGACCCGCGGCCCACTCACTTATGCACAGCTCAGTGCTGCTGCGGTTTCACCCCACTCTCCCCCGACCTGCCCGAGGCGTGGCTGGAGAGCGGCAAAAACTCAGCCACCAAGGAGGGCTTGTGTTGGCTCTCAGAGAGGGGACGTCTTCCTGCGTCCCCCGCCACGGGATTGGAGGCTGGCTCACAGTGGGCGCGCCGTGAAGCCGGGATGAACAGGGAAGAGGTGACTCAGCTTCTCAATCCCACGTCTGCAGACCCCGCTGTGTGAGTGGTGTGCCAGGGCAGAGAAGGGGGGGTACATGTGGCCCCGAGAGTTTAGACACAGCCTTCATTTCCTTGATGGTTCAGCTCAGTTCAGTCACCCAGTCGTGTCCAACTCTGCGACCCTGTGGACTTCAGCACGCCAGGCCTCCCCTGCCCATCGCCAACTCCTGGAGTTTACGCAAACTCATGTCCATTGAGTCGGTGATGCCATCCAACCATCTATCTCATCCTCTGTCGTCCCCTTCTCCTCCCACCTTTAATCTTTCCCAGCATTGGGGTCTTTTCCAATGAGTCAGTTCTTTGCATCACGTGGCCACAGTATTGGGGTTTCAGCATTAGCACTTCCAATGAACACCCAGGACTGATTTCCTTTAGAATGGGCTGGTTGGATCTCCTTGCAGTCCAAGGGACTCAAGAGTCTTCTCCAACACCACAGTTCAAGAGCATCCATTCTTCAGCGCCCTGATGGTAACTTAGCACATTACTTTGATAAAACCAAGACAGAGTGCAACCACCAGGTGGGTGGCATAGCTGTTAAAATGTACTTGCCCCTTCAGTCTCTGCTTCTAAGACAGACTCTCAGAGATTCCACGCGGTGCCCAGAGGTGCATTCTAGCAGAGCGCACAGCCTGGACGCCAAGCACTGACAGCCTGCTGCGTGGCGCCCACGGGCCCTGAGGGTGGCAGACGGCCTGGAGGATGGGGCGCTGCGTGGGAAGGCCCTCCTCTGCTAGAGCCCCGCGGCCCAGGGTCCCCACGTGTGCAGCCGGGGCTCAGCCATGTCAGCACCCACCTTGATGCCCAGGGAGCACTCCTGAAGCCGAGGGTGCGGCTGCCCGTTCCCGTGCTTCTGGCTGTCTTGGGAGGCCTAAGGTTGTCACTGAAGATCCTTTCTTGGGACTTTTGCTTCTTCAGATATGATTCAAGCAGAAGAAATATTCCCAGGAGGAAATGCTGAAAGACCATCGGAAGACATAAACTCTATAAAGACTAAGCTAGCCCAAGGCAGATGGGGCTCCACCAGCTCTGGACGAGGGGCGAGGATGGACCTGAGCGCCGGCTCCAGAGCTGTGTGGAAGCAAGTGTGAGTGAGGCCCTGGGGATGTGCAGGCAAGGACGGCCACCGCCCTCCCGGCCGCAGCCCCGAGCCCGACGAAGCCACTCAGGGCCACGGGCATCGGGCGCTGCCGGGAGCCACCACACGTCCAGAAGGCCTGCGTGGAGGGACACCGGGGCTGGGGCCCGCAGACACGAGGCGATGGGAATGGGGGCAGGGGGGAATAAAGGCTTAGAGATTAAAGTCACAGGCAGAGACAGGCGGCTCCGTTTTTCATAACTGAAAACACGAGTCAGGCCTGAATGTGCTCATTGTTTAGCAGAGGGGCGTCCACGCAGGCGGGACTGGCTGGCGGCAGTGAGGCCTTCCCACCAGAAGGAAGGGTCCCCAGGAGGGGAGGGGCCCAGGCCGCTCGGGGAGGAAGGGTCAGGGCAAGGGGTGGGGGCACGTGGACTCGGGGGGCTGCTGACCCAGGGCTGGCCATGAGCCCTGCTTAGGGTTGGGGGCATGCAGGTGGGTTCTGCCTTCTGAAGGAACCCGGTGGTGCGGATCGGAGGCGTGAACACACATGTGTCCGTGGTCCTGCAGTGTCACGCCTGTGCGCGAGCCCCACGGAGTAAGCCAGCCTAGCTCGGCCCGGTGCTCAGGCTTAGCCTGGGCACCGCTGTTCCAGAGCGTGAGAACGGAACCAGAGTCCAGGGCCGGAGGGCGGCTGAGTGTGTGCACACTTCTGCTGCACAGCGGCCCCCCACACACACGCAGGGCACACACGGGTGTGAGAGGGGCGCGCACAGCAGAGGGAAGGGTGCGCTTCGACGGCAAGGCCGGGACTGGGCGGCCGCTGCTAGATGCTCCAGTCCCACGGGGCCCGCTGGACCGTCTGGGCCCCCAGGTCACAGGTGGGGGAGCCCAGGCTCCGGAGCCAGCAGGACCAGGGAGTCACTGCTGGCTTCTGAGCACGTCTCTGGAGCCGAGGTGTGTCCTCTGTCCCTCATTCACACGATGTGACGCCTGCGGGCGTGAAACCACGACGCTTACAGAACGTGATTAATGGTGTGGGGAAAACTGCCTA
The DNA here is from genome assembly GCA_917880005.1 of Nanger dama. NCBI lineage: Eukaryota > Metazoa > Chordata > Mammalia > Artiodactyla > Bovidae > Nanger > Nanger dama. The sequence goes on along the minus strand of CAKJTW010000016.1, from coordinate 1,237,139 downwards.
GAATACAATGGCGAAGTTTTAAAAGCCACAGAAAAAAATGTACATAAAATTTATAATTTCAACCATGTCAACTAGATGATGACTTTCTTCCTTATAATTTGCCTATTATCCAAATTTTCTAAAATAGGTCTGTATTAGTTTCACAGTTGGAAAACAATGGCTTTGTATTTGAGACTGTATAAAGGGCCTCTGTGTTCCCGTGTCAGAGCACACACCTCACCCACACATCCCGTGTGCCCAGCAACTCCCTCCGGCTCCACAGACCCCACACGCGCGGGAGGGCCAGGAGAGGCAGCACAGGGCCATCTGTGCGTGGTCCATCGCGCAGTCCATCATGAGGGGCCGCTCAGTCCGGACTTGCTCTTCACGAGCCATTTGGGCTGAGACCCTCCCTGTAAAGGGGCTGCTTCCTCATCTTTCTGCCTGGTTACCGACCCCGCACGAGCCGGCCGAGTGGCACCAGCGCGCCTTCTGAGGCCTCCCCTGCTGGCTCGGGCTGCCCACTCTCCAGCCCCACACAGGCAGCCCGTCACCCGGGTTCAGCCCAGCCAGAGCTGCCTCCGCAGGCCTGGCGTCCCTGGCCCTGCTGGGGGTCCTGCACCTCTTGCCAGGGAGACAGGCCGGGCTCCCCCCAGCCCAGTCTGGCTCTCGGGCCACCGTGGGGACCCCACCTCACAGCAAGTCCTTGCGGCAGACCCCGGCTCTGCCCTCCGCCCAGCCCCCAGTCCAGCTTCCAGGGCCAGCGCGAAGGTTTGGGCATCTTTGGGGACGGACGGCTTCCTGCACCTGCATTTCCGCCTGGGAGGCGCCTTCTGCGGCTGAGGACGGAGGGACCCCCGGCTCCCAGACGGCAAAGCTGGCAGCGACCATGGCTCGAGGGGCTTTGGGACGCTCCTTCTGCAGTCACCAAGTCTCAGCACTCAGCAAGACCCAGGCTCGGCTCTCTTTCGTGCGGCAGCTGCTTCTGTGAACTCTGCCCCCTCCACCGCACGCAGCTAACCGTGGGCGAGCTTCCAGCCCCGCACCGTGATGGCGAGTCAGCTGTGTTTCGGCCATCTCAGAGAAGGAAAACTGATATTTTAAATGCTTTAGTAAATACGAGGAAGGCAGATTTTCTTCATGTTTCCTCAACAAAAGCCACAGAACAGCCTGGCCCCGAAACCTTAAAATGCGTTTAGATTAAAGGAAGAGCCCCAAACTGCCAACAGACGCAGAGCCAAGACCATGCGAGGCGGCACCCTGCCAAGCAGGCCCTGCGCGGGGCTGAGTCCAGGTACCTGGGTGGGGGAGGACGGGCAGACTGAGGACGCTCATCACAGACCTTCGGGGAAGCAGCGTGGGGAGGGAAGCAAGCAGGGGCAGCCCCTCCTGCATCCTGGCCACGGCTGACGCCCCGCCCGGAAGTCGCGCTGGGCCGACGCCCCACCCCCCACCCCCCCGTCTGTCGCCAAGGCCGGGCACTGCTGCACCGGGCGGGAGCGGGATGCCAGGCCCACGGCTTCCCGTAACATCACACTTAACAGGCGTTTTCCTGCTTTAAATCCCTCCATCAACACCGCTTCCGGGAAGGTGGTGCAGGGGCCTCGGCTGCCCACGGGCGGCTGTGGGAGGCGAGGCCGTCTCTAGGCACACAGCTTTGGCTCATGTCAACGTTTCCTAGAAGGTGAATTACGAAATCACAAATAGAATTTAAGGCTCTAGAGAGATTTTCCACGATCAGCCCCCAGAAATACTGGGCCCAGACAACTTTCCAGTAACTGCTGCTGAATGGGCTGCAGCCCCTGCCGCCCCTGAAGGTGTCTGAGGCTCAGCCCCGAGTGGCCGTGTCCATCCTGCAGGGACAAGAGACGAGGCCGCCGGCTGGCAGAAGGGCTGCCGCAGGGAGGGACTGGGAGGCACGCAGGCGGCCCCGCGGGGCTGGGAGCGGTTGCCCACCCCACCTGCCCCACCTGGACGGGTGCCTGTTCGCTGCCCACCCACAGCCCCGCCTCAGCCCCGAGGAGAAACCTTCTCCCTTTAGAGAAAGGGCCTCCCTGCGAAGCCCTCCTTGCAGGGAGGCTGTCCTCCCACAGGACAGCCCCTCCTCTACACCCAGGAGAGGGGCCCTGACAACAGGTGGGCGAGGCTGGAAGGGCGGCTCCCAGGCACCCCCGCCCCTGCTCTACCGGCAAAATGTACCAGGATGCTTGGAAATCATCATTAGATGTGATCCTGTGGAATAATAATGCCAAAGGTCGGGGTGGAACGCGTTAGCTATGCATTCCAAATACCTGATCCTCGGCCTGGCCTGCAAGGCAGATACTCTCCCATCCAGTACAAAGGGTCAAGTAAGGCACTGTGCCAAGCTTCCACCCAGGGCCACACGGCCGCCGCCAGGAACCCAAGGGCCGCACCTGACTGGCATGAAACACAGCGGATCGGAGCCCCTTTCATCTGTCCCACAACACGGGGCCCCTAGGCAGCCATGGCCTTGCCCTACTGCGTCCCACGCCGCCCTGCTCTGGCACCCCTGGCCCTGCCGCCCGTCCCCAGGCAGAAGTCAGTCACGGGTGCCCAGCGTCCGCTTCCGACCCCAGGCACCCCCTCCCCATCTCCCAGCCCTGTCTTGGCCCCCGGACCCAGGACGACACAGCACATCACACACTCAAACGGGTGCAGCCAGAGACCCAGATGACCGCAAGTGCTGGCAGGCTGTGGGGACGCCAGACCCCCTATGCCACTTAAAGCAGGGCAGCTGCTGTGGAGAACACGCTGGGGGACCCTCAGAGAGCAGGGGCGGAGTGACGGCTGAGCGGGGGGGCCCTCAGAGAGCAGGGGCGGAGTCTGACGGCTGGAGCGGGGGGGGACCTCAGAGAGCAGGGGCGGAGTCTGACCCAACCGCGCCTCTCCTAGGTATAAACCCGAGAGAGTGGAAGCACGCCCACACAGATACCTGAGCACAAATGTCCACGATGACTCACAACCGAGGAGAACTGAGCATCAGCCAGATGCCCCTCAGATGGCGGACACAGAGCGCTTCCTGCTCAGACTACGGGATGCCCTCTGAGCACAAAAAGGAGACGAAGCAAGACTGCTGCTGCAAGGTGGGCGAGCCCCAAAGCACCCTGCTCGCCGAACAGCCGGGCCCAGAGGGCCACGCACCACACAGGGTTCCGTTTACACAGAACCTCGGCAGAGGCGCTCCAGGGGACACCGAGAACGCTGTAGTGAGCAGCTCCCCGAAGGCGGGGGGGGTGGGGGTGGGGTGGGGGTGGGTGGGGGGGTGGGGGGTGGAGGGGGGGGCTGACGGAGCCGGCTGCGGTCTCCTTCTGGGGGAGGGGCTATCCTGACGGTGGTGGTGCTGACGCGCACGATTCTGTGAATGCCAAACGCCCCTGAATCGATACTTTGCATGGCTGAATTGTACGGTATATGAATTAAACCTCAATAAAGCTATTATAAAAAGTTTTCAAAAATATCTACTTACCGTACAAAGGAATGTTCTATTACAAATTAAAGATGTCCACATTGTATCATTAAGTAAAAAGGAGCTACTTAAGAAGTACTTCAATTATCAGATTATGAATACATTAAAAAAAATTACCCATAGAAAGGTAATTCTACACAAATAAAAATACAGCATACATCAGGCTGTGAGGCAGCAGGGATGGGGCATTACCTATATTCATACTAAATGGGAGAAAATAAAAAGTTTATAAGTAGAGGTTCATAAATAACTTTTACAAAAAGTCATTCATAGCCTCAGTCGGTTCAGATCAGCTTACATCTGAACTCCCAAAAGGACACTTTGAACTAGAGGCTGTGGGATTTGGGCATCATGTGTCAGAAGCGGTGGATCTGCCTTGCACAGCACACAGCCGCCGTGGCTCAGAGAGCAGTGGCACAGAGTAGACCGCACGCTCCCAGTGTCCCCGAGAAACGCTGCCAGCTCCAGACACACGCGGCGAGTCCCACGCAGCAACTTCTGCAAGAAGTGAGCCAGCAGACAGCCTGTGCTCAGCGCAGCCCAACACGATGTCGCCACTGCTAACACCAACAAAGGCCAAGCAGTAAAGGCAAGAGCGTGCTGCACGCCAGAGCAAAGCACAGAGCTGCAGAGAGGGCTGCGCACGAGTGTGTGCTGCACGCCAGAGCAAAGCACAGAGCTGCAGAGAGGGCTGCGCACGAGCGTGTGCTGGCACGCACAGGGCGTACGCAGAGCCGCAGAGAGGGCTGCACACGAGTGTGTGCTGGCATGCAGAGGGCGTATGCAGAGCCGCAGAGAGGGCTGCGCACGAGTGTGTGCTGGCACACACAGGGTGTGTTCACGTGCTCAATGTTTGGGAAACCTGGAAGCGTATACAGACGACGCAGCGTGACTCAGCAGTGAAAAGGAGGGACTCTTTGCCACACTGCAGCATGGACAAGCCCCGGGCAGAGCCTGTCAGGAGGGCTGTGTCCACAGCTCCTGGGGTCTCTGCTTCTGTGAGGTCCCGAGAGGGGCCGGGCACAGAGACCCCTGACACAGCACGTCCTCGAGCAGCCTTGGTGTGCGCCGCCTGCCCCGTCCCCCGTCCAGCCTCCAGCCCGCCCTGCCATGGGCGACGGGGCAGGAAGCGACTCGGGTGGGGTCAGGAAGCTCATATTCCTCTCCAGTAGTTTTACGAATTGGCCAGGTGAGAAGACAACAGCCACCAGCTGAGGGTGTGCTTGCTGGGAGCCGCGCCCCTGGGGGTGCTGGACCACACAAGGGGTCTGCAGTGCTGCCTCCCGGCACAGACGTGGAAACAGGTGGCGACAGACGGCGCGTCAGTCCCAGGCCACGTGGGTCCTCGGGACCCACGCGCACAGGGGCAGAGGGCACCCCGATTCCACACCCCGGACCCACGCGCACAGGGGCAGAGGGCACCCCAATTCCACACCCCGGGACCCACGCGCACAGGGGCAGAGGGCACCCCGATTCCACACCCCGGGACCCACGCGCACAGGGGCAGAGGGCACCCCGATTCCACATCCCGGGACCCACATGCACACAGGCAGAGGTCACCCCTATCTCATACTCCGGGACCCATATGGACAGGAGCAGAGGGCACCCCGATTCCACACCCCGGGCTCATGTGCACAGAGGCAGAGGGCACCCCGATTCCACACCCCGGGACTCACGCACACAGGGGCAGAGGGCACCCTGATTCCACACCCCGGGACTCACGTGCACAGGGGCAGAGGGCACCCCGATTCCACACCCCGGGACCCACGTGCACAGAGGCAGAGGTCACCCCAACTCCATACCCCCGGGACCCATGCGGACAGGAGCAGAGGGCACCCCGATTCCACATCCCGGGGCTCATGTGCACAGAGGCAGAGGGCACCCCGATTCCACACCCCAGGACTCACGCACACAGGGGCAGAGGGCACCCCAATTCCACACTCCGGGACTCACGTGCACAGGGGCAGAGGGCACCCCAATTCCACACCCCGGGACCCACGTGCACAGAGGCAGAGGTCACCCCAACTCCATACCCCGGGACCCATGCGGACAGGAGCAGAGGGCACCCCGATTCCACATCCCAGGGCTCATGTGCACAGAGGCAGAGGGCACCCCGATTCCACATCCCGGGACTCACGCACACAGAGCAGAGGGCACCCCGATTCCACACCCCGGGGCTCATGTGCACAGAGGCAGAGGGCACCCCGATTCCACACCCCGGGACTCACGCACACAGGGGCAGAGGGCACCCCGATTCCACACCCCGGGGCTCATGTGCACAGAGGCAGAGGGCACCCCGATTCCACACCCCGGGACTCACGCACACAGGGGCAGAGGGCACCCTGATTCCACAACCCGGGACCCACGTGCACAGGGGCAGAGGGCACCCTGATTCCACACCCCGAGACCCATGCAGACAGGGGCAGAGGGCACCTCGATTCCACACCCCGGGACCCACGTGCACAGAGGCAGAGGTCACCCCAACTCTATACCCCGGAACCCATACGGACAGGAGCAGAGGGCACCCCGATTCCACACCCCGGGACTCACGCACACAGAGCAGAGGGCACCCCGATTCCACACCCCGGGCTCATGTGCACAGAGGCAGAGGGCACCCCGATTCCACACCCCGGGACTCACGCACACAGGGGCAGAGGGCACCCCAACTCCACACTCCGGGGCTCACGTGCACAGGGGCAGAGGGCACCCCGATTCCACACCCCGGGACCCACGTGCACAGAGGCAGAGGTCACCCCAACTCCATACCCCGGGACCCATGCGGACAGGAGCAGAGGGCACCCCGATTCCACATCCCAGGGCTCATGTGCACAGAGGCAGAGGGCACCCCGATTCCACACCCCGGGACTCACGCACACAGGGGCAGAGGGCACCCCGATTCCACACTCCGGGACTCACGTGCACAGAGGCAGAGGGCACCCCGATTCCACACCCCGGGACTCACGCACACAGGGGCAGAGGGCACCCTGATTCCACACCCCGGGACCCACGTGCACAGGGGCAGAGGGCACCCTGATTCCACACCCCGAGACCCATGCAGACAGGGGCAGAGGGCACCTCGATTCCACACCCCCGGGACCCACGTGCACAGAGGCAGAGGTCACCCCAACTCTATACCCCCGGAACCCATACGGACAGGAGCAGAGGGCACCCCGATTCCACACCCCGGGGCTCATGTGCACAGAGGCAGAGGGCACCCCGATTCCACACCCCGGGACTCACGCACACAGGGGCAGAGGGTACCCTGATTCCACACCCCAGGACCCACGTGCACAGGGGCAGAGGGCACCCTGATTCCACACCCTGAGACCCATGCAGACAGGGGCAGAGGGCACCCCGATTCCACACCCCCGGGACCCACGTGCACAGACGCAGAGGTCACCCCAACTCCATACCCCGGGACCCATGCGGACAGGAGCAGAGGGCACACCGATTCCACACCCCGGGGCTCATGTGCACAGAGGCAGAGGGCACCCAGATTCCACACCCCGGGACCCATGCAGACAGGGGCAGAGGGCACCCCGATCCACACCCCGGGACCCACGCGCACAGAGGCAGAGGGCACCCCGATTCCACGTGGGACAGTGGGCAGCGTCACCCCAGGGCAGCTCCCAGACATGAGCCCAGAGGACATCCTGCCCCTGCACCCTCCAGGCCCCGTGTGCTTCCCTCCACGGGTGGGAGGCGCCTAAAGGAAAACGGAGCACCTTTCATAAAACCTCTGGATCCGCTCACTTTCCCACTGTATACTGTGGGGCACCCTCTGAGTCGTCTCTTCTTCATTTATTAAAAACCAACAGCAAACACAAACTTGCCTCCCCGAAATCTTGCAGGGATCAGTGGGGACCGTGTAGCAGAGCAGGTACTCAGCCACAGCTTTGGGACTGTCAGCCGCTGTCTGCAAATTCAACCAACAAACCACAAAGGAGCCAGCCCGGCAGTGCTCACCTCTCACTTCCCGGACCTTCCCGAGGGTAGGGAGCTGCCACCCCCCGCCATGCCGGGCCAGCACACTCCTCCCAGACAGACGTGTCAGAGGAGAGACGCTTCCCACCCTGTCGCAGGCCCGCCGGCTGCCGCCAGGTCCCACTTCCATTTTACATCAAGGCTCTCGTTTTCCTGTGTGTGTGTGTTGTTTTGCCCCTTAAATCTGAAATCAGGCTGGAGGCTTGCAGGAGGACCCCTTGAGTACCGAGGACCATGAAACACAGCAGAGTGCTCAGAAAGCGCACCGTCTGCGAAGCATGGTCTGCTGGGAGGAAAGTCGGCTGGAGCGCGAGTCTTGGTGGAGGGTGGCAGGCAAGCGGGCAGACGAGAGTGCGCCGGCACAGCAAGGGCTGGGGCTGCAACGTGACCGCCGTGCTGGACAGCACTGCCCCCTTCATCTGCAGCAGAAAGGGCCCGGAGGGAGCCCTGCTGCCTGGTGCCAGGGAGGGGCCACCACCCACGTGTGCCCGGAATGTGGCCCACGTCTCCCACATGAAGGATGTGGCGGGCCGGCCGTGAGCTCCAGGGCCATGGCCTCAAGTGCCCCCATGTGGCCGGGGCTGCACGCTTTGAGGGGAGCTCAGGCCCTGGAAAGGGAAGAATGACCTTCGATCAGGTCCCAGTTAGGCAGACGGTCAGGCTGGAGCTTCCAGGAGAGGGGCTGCACAGAAATCTCAGAACTGAAGGCTGTCGCCACCTGGGAGCCCTTCTCTTCACTTTGCTTTGAAGTCACAGGTGACTGAAGGGCTGGAAGCGTCCTGCTCTACCAGGCCCCCCGACTTCGAGAATCAGGCTGCAGTGTGGAGCGGTGGCCTGCCCGCTCCCCCGAGCCGCAGCGGCTGCGCCCCAGCCCCGCCACAGGCCTCCCCTGCCGGCCTCTGCAGCAGCATCTCCCGTTCTGCAGGGCTGGGGCGGGGCTGCCAGGCCACTCGCCGTGTCAGCTCCCCGGCACACGCGCCTCTGCACCCCTCTGCAAGGCCCGCCGTGTCAGCTCCCTGGCACACGCGCCTCTGCACCCCTCTGCAAGGCCCGCCGTGTCAGCTCCCTGGCACACGCGCCTCTGCACCCCCTCTGCAAGGCCCGCCGTGTCAGCTCCCTGGCACACGCGCCTCTGCACCCCTCTGCAAGGCCTCACTTTCCCGTTTTAAAGACAGGGGACTAGGATGAGGGATGCCTGAGCCTGGACTGCACAGCCTCGTGCGCACGGCCCAGTGTCCATGAGAAACACGGCGTGCCAGCTGGGAGGCAGCTGGGAGGGGTTGCCTTGCACAGGGGCTGGGGCTGATCCGGGAAGCAGCCGAGCCATCAGGCTCAGGAAACCACGGCAGCTGAGGGCGCCGGGCCAAGTCAGAGGATGCAGGGGTGGAATCGCACTCGGCCTTATGGGATGAAGCAAGTTCAGGTGCTTGGACCACCTCAGTTTTTTTACGACAAAGAAAATGAAGTTTTCTCCTGACCTATGTGAGCAAAACCAAGACAACGACCTCCCCCATACCTAGGCCCCTCTGCGCCACATCTCACGCAGACAGGAGAGCGGCTGTTTTCCCGTTTGAGGCAATTCTCCCATCGTGTGCGTTTTACTGGTTAAAATCTGCAGTTTGAAGTCGTCACTCTTAGATGGGAACCTCAAACAACAGGTTTTATCTACCTTCTGAAAAGTGTGGATCATGGGGAAGGAGTTTTTTTGTCTTGATAAGACAGTAATCTCCTACCTTGCTGACTCAAATGTGCTCGCATATTAATTTGCTTCAGACGCCCCCAAACCCTGCTGAACTGGCTAAACTGTGGGCCAAATTCAATAATACAGCAACCTCCATTCAATGCCTCATGAAGATAAACCCGCATGTTTAATTTAGAAGTACCGATCGCTTTTCAGTGAAGTGCTAACACCAGCCAGCCCGTCTGCACGGCCCGGGGCTGACAGGCACGCTGCAGACCCCGGGTCTGAACACTTCGGACGACGAGGGCCACAGCCCACGTCTCTTCTGAATGGTGTCTGTTCGTCCAAATCACCGAACTCAGAAACATGCCCCGCTAGGTTAATTTCCCTGATGTACAGGCAATGAGATCGGGCTTCAGATACACAAATACTATCTGGGCCGCTTGTATCTGATTAGCAAGAAATACTCAGTCCTCTGGCCAATGTGAATGCCCAGCTGCTCAGCTGAACTGACCTGAGGCGCTTTTCCCTTTCTCTTTGGCAACTGTGCTCCATGTTTGACCCCTCAAATTTATTTTAAGTAGTTTTGCAAACAGCTTCCTCTCCCCCTCCTCCCCGGGGCCACCGGCATCTCACGTTTCTTGTGCACAGAACATGTTTTGTTCACCCTGGGAAGCGGCACTTGGGGAAACGGAGAGACTGCCTCCATCAAGTAGGAATCAGAAATAGGCCCCATTCATCCCAGAGTCAAACGGGACCAAAGGCTTCCTTTCCTTTCACTGGAACAAGTCGGTATGCACACTGGCGTCCCCCAGAACTGGGATTCACGGCTGCCCTTCCAGGCTGTGAAAGCAGGTCTCCCTCGCGGCTGCGAGGTGCAAACACCTGCAAACACAGGCACACTCCCGGCAGAGCCTCACGTGTGCTGGGCCAAAGCACACAGCGGCATCTTCTCTCGCGGAGACCCACGCTGGTTCAGCAGGAGTTTTTCCAGGAAGCAACAGCATGGGCTGGGAGATTCAGCATAAGAAGGCAGAGCTACTGGTGAGAAGCAGTTTCTGGGCCTGGCAAAGAAAGGTCTGGGAGCCGCACGGCAGAGGAGCGGGAGGCCAGTCTCGCTCGGCTTGGGTCCTGGGCTTCCGCAGCCACAGACCTTCCTCGGGAAAGACTCTGGGAAGCTGCACAAGGAGTGAGCTTCACGGGAAAGCAAGGTGTGTCTCTGAGCTGGAAGCCTGTGCGCTCCTCTCCGAAACATGCCGGCCCCGGACGCAGCTGCCTCCAGACGGCCGCAGGGAGAAGCACCGCCGCTGAGCTAGCGCGCCTGAGCACAGCTGAGGCCCCGCGGCCAAACACTCGCCGGGCAGTCGGCCTGGTGCTGCTGACTTCCGGTGAAGAGCTGTCTTCAGAAGCTGAATTTTTCGTGGCTTCTCAGCCCCCAAATATAAGTTACTTATGGAGACCGCTTCCAGTTTCACTTCATATGCTGAAAAGATCACGGGAAAAAGTGTTGAAAAGTTTCAGTTGAAGGAAAAGAAGGCAGTTTCCATACTTCTCCTTTGCCCGAGAGACTCTCCTTTAAAACAGCCCCCGAGTCCAGTCGCTCTGTGACAGAGGCCTCCAGGCCCGAGTGGCCCCGGGACCCCGGCTCAGCGAAAGGCCCGAGTGGCGTGGGCCCCGGGGACCCCGCTCAGCACTACGGGCTGGGCGCTCCCTGCTCGGCCCGGGCTGTCCAGGCACACATCGACCACTCCCAAGCCTGAAATCCGCTCTCGAGGGCCACGCATCTGTGGGCGGCCCCTCTGGAGACCCGGACGCTGCCCATCTGCACCAGGAACAGCTACGCACGGCTCACGGTGTGACGCCTACAAACGCCCTGGAGGTGCCACGTGCCCTCTCTCTGCTGGACGCTTTGTCCTCCTCCCTCGCAAATCAACCTTCCTGTTTATAAACACAAACTGGAGCCTGCTTCTCCAAGACATAAACCTCTACATCGTAACAACCGCCCATGGCCTCAGCCACTTGCACCATGGCAGAGGGAAAGCGCGCAGGTCTCTGAGTTCGCTGCAGTGAGATTGGCTGCCCGTGGGCCACTTAGAGGTATTATTGTCTGCTCGGCCAGGCAGACAAAGCTTCCAGAAATTTCACTCATGCAAATCTGGGGGAAACGGAAAATCAGCAAGGCCATTTAAAAACCCTCATCAAGGGTTAATGTTTGTTAGCTTGAAAACTTTAAAATACATCAATATTATGTATTATATTTGATATACTGGGAAACATACATGCCCTCCAAATAAACAGTAAACTTGGGGGAAAATTGTTTCCCGAACTGAAAGAAGGGCACCCCATCCAGTCTTTGGAAAAACCTGAATTTTCTGAATTTTCCCTCAGGTGTACACACAGGCTGAGCTCAGGTTTCAAGCACATCAGGCTCTGAAGAGCCGCCTTCTGTCTTGGTACTAAAATCAGGAGTTAACGAAAAGAGCTTTCCAAGCAAGGCTGAGTCACGTGAACTCACCTATGAGCCTCCCTCGACACTGAACTGATGGTCCAGGCGTTTGTTTACAGAAGGAACTGGAGCGTTTCAGGGAAGCCCACAGCCACAGAGACGGGGCCTGCTGCCGGGGGAGCAATGCTCCCAAGAACACCGTTTACTGGACGCTCGTCCCGCACCAGCTTCGCTTCTTCTCTTCCTTAGGAAGACTCTTTCCTGTTTTGCCAGCCGGAAGTCCAGGCCCCAGGAAGTGGGGGAATCTGTCCAAGGTCACACAGCTGACGGCTCGAATTCAGCTTCTCAGGCTCGAAACCTCACGCTCTCTAAGCTGCTCCGCGCTCCCGCGTGTGCTACTGTGAGCTCCGCGTCCTTCTCCTGCCGCGGGGAGGCCCAGGTCACTTTAAGGACAGCTCGTTCCCCACCGCCTATTTTGGGTCCGCTGGCATGCAGCAGGGGCAGGGCGAGCGAGGGCCTCCGGCAGCCCGGCCTCTCCGGGCAGACAGAATACGCCGCTTCTAACACAGGCCCACGTCTCTCCTGCTCTCCGGCCCTCTTTCCCGCTGTGGGCCCTTCCTCCTCCCAGGTCCAGCTGCCTCACAGTTCACAGGCAGAGTCACGTGGCGAGGCACTTGTACTCCGTGGGTCAGTTCAGCTTCTCCCCAACGACATCACGGCCAACGACAAAGCAGACCCACGGTCTCACGTTCCCGCCATGTCAGATGCCATCCACCGGCCTTTCTTTCCAACCAGATAAAGGAGATCCCTGACAAATGGTTTACTTTTACATGAAATGTCTTTTAAAAATTGAAACATCGCAGCACACTAAGCTGCAGTCCTAGAGGCTAACGCCACGTACTGAGACCTCGTAGGCTGCAGAGAAGTCTGCCGGTCTCAAGAGTCGCGCGCTGAGATAAGGGCGAAGGCTTATCCGTGGAGCCTCACAGAGCCCGCTGTGACTCCTCAGTTTGAAGACGAGGAAACTGAGGCTATGAGCAGCCACTGCCCCCCAGGGGTTCCCACTTGCACCCTGTTCCGTTCCCAATTCCCACTTCCCACTTTCGCCCTGTTCCTCCCCTCCCGGGCTGTGCGAAGGTGTGACTGGGACGGGGCGCTAGACTTTACAGCCCCCCGAGACAGCCTCCCCTGGCGCCTGCCACCCTCTGCCTGGCCTGCGACCCCGGGCTCTCGGGACCCAGCGGCCAGCCCCCAGCTTTCTGTGCATGTCCACCCCCCACCCAGCCCTGGCTGCACGTAAGGGACTCAGGACGAGGAGCCTCTTTGCGAGACCCAAGATCAGCCCGGGGCCAGCACTGGCCACCCCCCTGCAAGCACACAGGAGGCGCTGACGAGGAGACTGGAGGCCGTTGGGGAGGAAGCAGCACAGCCTCGGCGCATCCCCAGCGCAGGCGCCATCCGGGCCAGGGCCTGACTGCGCAGAGCAGGGCTCTGTTGCAGTTTGCGTAGGAAGCGGGGCAGGGGAGGGAGAAAGAGAAAGAGAAAGAAAGTCAGCCGATGATGCCATTGTGGGTGGGGGGAGCGGTGCAGCCGGGTCCTGCATCCTGTGGAGCCGCCAAGCAAAACAATGAATCGATTTTCCCTCCCCTTCTCTGCCTGAAAACATGCAAGAATTTCGCTTCCTTCTTTGAAACATAGCTCTTGCATAATTTCAGAGCTCGCTCCCACTGTCTGAAGCACTGAGGGAAGGGGGTGCTCGACTCTCACAAGCCCTCAGAGCGGGGTGTCCCATGGCGGACCCTCAGAGCTGGTCTGCACACCCCTGGCAGGGAGGGTGCCAGGTCGGAGCCGGCTCTATCACGGCTGCCACAGGGATCCTAATGGGAAGTCCCATTAAAGAGCCACCGTTGCTTTCTGCAGTGTGTGAGGAGACGAGGGTTCAGAAAAGCCACACAGCCAGCAGCGCCAGAGCCAAAATCCCCTTTCAGTCCCGGTGGCCGCAGGGCCCTGCCCGGCAGCCTCTGCCCCTCGGGGAGGGCAGCCGCGGGCCGCCCAGAGGACACGCACAGGACCCACGGTGACCCTGTCTGCAAACGATAAAGTCTGACTGGCTGCAAACCTGGGCGTCCTGGGGCTGAGCCGACTGCACTACGGGAGGAGAGGGCCCCCCGTCACTCCGAGCACACTGGGTGCACAGAGGAGGAGGCCGCGCCGGAACCTGGTCAGGGACGTCAGCTCCGTCAGCTCCGTCCTCTGCCCTCCGGGCCTGCGAGGTATCAGCAGCCGCCCCCAGGGCAGCCCCCCAGGCGTGGGGGGCAGACCCCAGGAGGGGGGGCAAAGGCCACAGCGGGCATCTCTTCCAGGCTGCAGGGAGACTTTCCCAGCCTCCTCCAGTCCCCAGGTCCACGCAGCCCCTCGCCCACCCGAGAGGCACAGGCAGGCCCCGCGCCCTCTCATGTGGGCACACAGCCCTGCCCTCTGTTCCCAGGGCCACACTTCAGCACGTCCCCTCCACCCGCGGCTGCCTCCCGGTCCTGAGGGGTATTGGCAATCAGCTCCAGAGGCTGAGGTGCGGAAGCAGCCTGTGGTTTGAAGGGCGGATCATAATTCAGGTTGGAAGCTGACACTAACCAGTTGATGTTCACTTGAAAAGACCAGATAGGCTGTGCAGGGCATTGCAGCAGGGGCCCCGATAAGGAGAGGGAAATAAAAATGATCAGTATTTACTTGGGCTGCGATGCTCGTGGAAGGACTTCTTTTAAAAGGGAGCACTTCAGAATGGCTATTCAATCTGAATTTCCCAGATAGCATGGGGAACCTGTGCTGACAGGAAGCTCCCTATCTGTGCCATCACGCGTCTGCGGGCGCCGTTCACGTCTCCCCGGCAGGGATTCTCACCCCGTGTTGCTCCGTCATGAGCTGAGGGTGACCGGAAGCACACGCGGCATTCAAGAATCTGCCTGGAAATTACTGCCAAGGAACGTCTGTACCATTCCCTGCTCGCCACCCCTGCCTCGGGCACTGAAGATGCAAACCAGCTCAGGACTCAAGGCAGAAGCAGCGCTCCGTCCCCTCACAAACCAGCCCCCTTGGAAGTGGAGGGTTCTGGCGTTTTTCACAAATTGTGTTCCTAGAGAAGCATGGCATGAGGCTCCTTTGAAAGCCTGAGCTCAGGCTCTCTGCTAAGAAAAGCCGGAAGAGGGGCTTCACAAGGATGCAAGCGAGAAGGCCACCCCAAGCTCCAGCAAGGCAGGCACAGTCAGAGTCTGCGTCAGGCGCCGTGGATCTACGGATGGGCCCGAGGGGACAGCCGTGCTCACGCCCACCGTGCACGCTGCGTCTGTCCTGTGGACACAGTCACCTGGGAAGATGGGTGCTGTGACTAGAAAAGGTGAAAAGAGGGGGACTCATACAGGCCAAGCCTGGGAACCCAGCTCTCCTCCCAATGGCTCTCGGAGGCTCCACCTGGACCCCCACGGCCGGACGCAGCCACGCTGAGTGAACGGCGAGGAGAAGCGGCAGCCACCCCTGTGCGCCTCTGGCCCCACCTCCGGCACCCCCAGCCCTTGGCTTCCTGTAGCGGGACAGAGGGGAGGCATCAGCACAGCCTCTCCGCCCTCATGCCAGCACATGCCCTGGAACACCCGCGAGCGAGCGGGATGACCACCCGCGGCCCAGGCGTGCCGCCGGCGGGACAGAAGCGGCCTTGCGCTGGGCTGCCAGAGCCGCAGCGGGCCACACCTGGGCACCACCCACTTCCCCGGGGGCTTGGCTGTCCCCTCCCAGAGGCACCTGAAACCTGCATTTCCAGGCTGAGGGGAACGAGGAGGGTGTGAGACCCCGGATCTGGGGGGCAGGGGGGGCAGGGGGGCAGGAGGACTGGGCACCAGGACGTGTCTTCCAGCCTTGAAAGCCGCTCCGGGAAACCACCACGGAGGAGCTGAAAATAGGCAAATCCTCGTACAAGAGCAGACACGGCAGAGTTCAGCCAGAACTGTGACCCCAGGGAGGCAGGCAGGCCACCTCTTTTCTCTCCTGGAAAGTCCCTGCTTTGGCTAATACCACAAACTTGCAGAAAAAAAGGAAATACCGCATGGCGAGGGCTGGCACCCGAGCCCACATCTTCAAACGCTTTAGAAGTTAAGCCCGGTAATCTTTACGCTGACGTGAAAGGGGCAGCATATACATTTGACCCCTTGCTTCAAACAGAAACCCTCCCAGATGGCTTTTAATTGGAAGGCGGTTGTTTTGCTTTCGCAACACTCTTTAACCTCTGCCATTGTACGTACAAGGCTGCAAACCATATTTCCATTGATTAAAAAAAAATGAAAAATAAACGTTCAAAGAAACAATATTTTTCTTTTTAAGAAAAAAAAAAGACAGCAAGCAGCTATTTTCTGGAGGGGTCAGCACGTAAAGGCATACATGGGAAGCACCCTGGCTGCGGCTTACAGTTTATTTTGTCTTGGAAAAGCCCGAGGTCATTCTAACTCCACTGACCTGTTACCCCACAGGGATGTGTCCACCCAGGACTGCGAGCAAACACTGCCCTCTTGTGCCCAAACAGGCCCGAGTCGGCAGGGAGCTGGGGACGCCGCCACCCAGCGCGGCCTCTCTGCGGCCCGGACGCGGTCAGGAAAGGGCGATGCACACGTGTCACCAGGGACCCTGCTCCAGTGTCCCCTCCTGGGACAGACAGCGAGTGAGAGGAAGACAAGAGATCCAGCTGACGGAACCAACCTGAAATAACTGCCTCTCATCTTCCCTAGAAAAGAGTCCTTCCTCGAGAGAAGTTCCACTCGTTTCCATGGCAAGCTTTCTTGTCTACTTTTAAGAACTTTTAGAAATGACTAATGAATCTGCAAAACAAGTGTATAGTACTTCTTTTTATCTAGGAAATATTTGCCAGGAAAATATTCCACTTGATTCCAGGGGGAGAAATGAACAAGTGGGGGACCCCAGTTGCTGCTTTCAGAGGAACCTCCAGAGCTCAGTCAGGTTTCTTCTTTCTGATGGGCCTGCCCTGCAGTATGACTGCACCCTGGGGCCCCGGCATCTCAGAGAGCCTCACGGGGTGTCAACCACTGACTCTCAGCACAGGACCCGACAGGAGCGGAGGCCAAGGTCCAGCCCAGCGGGAGGCCAGCCTGCCGGCAGGAGCCCACAGGCAAAGCCCTGGGCTTCTCGGGCGGTCTCCAGGTCTGCTCTGCGCCACAGGCCACCCGCATGCATCCTTCCAGGCACAACACGATGGGCCAACCCTCACGCAAAACTCATTTTGGGGGAAAGTGAAAGTCGCTCCGTCGTGTCAGACTCTGTGACCCCACGGACTATAATTTTCCAGGCCAGAACACTGGAGTGGGTAGCCTTTCCCTTCTCCAGAGATTTTCCCAACCCAGGGACTGAATCCAGGTCTCCTGCGTTATAGGCGGATTCTTCACCAGCTGAGCCACCAGAGAGCCCACTTTGGGGGAAGAAAGTACAAAGTCTGCCGCCAGCACACCCCCTTCAGCCCAGTGGGCACCCGGAGGGAAGAACAGGGGTGCCGGCGACCTCAGCTCCTCCAGTCCCTGCGCGCGACGCCCAGCGCTTGGCTCGGCAGTTCAGCGTCAACGGCCGCTGCGGTCCTGGCGTCCCAGCGTCCTGGTGCCCGCCGTCCGTCCAGCTCAGGTGAGCCAGGAGTACCTGCTGCTTCCCGTCTCCCCGTGGTTCTGCCCTCCCCCGGGAAGAAAAGGGGGTCCAGGGCTAGACGCAGGACTTGGAGCGTGCAGCTGGCAGGCCCCCTCTGGCCTCTGATCAGGACCACAGGACACACATTGCCCCGTCCTCTGGCAAGCCTGGGAGGGCCACAGGCTCCAGACAGCCTCATCTGTCCAGACCGGACTGCCCACAGCAGCTTCCTGTGGTGGACACGGCTCTGAGAGTCAGCCAGGGGCGGCCTCAGGACCCGCCTGCCTACTGCTCCATCTCCACGTGTCCTGCTCGCTCCTCCCCGTGCTCACACACACAGCACCACCCCAACAGCGGACACTGAGCTCCACTCTGTCCCGCTCACCCAGGCACACCCTGCTCCGAGCGTGCGTGGCTGTTTCAGGGGCTGCAGAATGGATGAATGACTGAATGCATCAGTTGCCTTTCCTTCCTCAAAGTCTGACCGTAAGGAATCAGGTCACCTGGCCAGATCTTCAGGGCACTATGAACCCTGGGAGGGGAGAAAGAAAGCCATGGGGTTGGGCCGGGGGCTCCACCAGCCCCCAGGCTCCTGCAAAGAGCAGCTGCCAGGACGAGCCGTCAGGACAGAGGAGGGCAGAGTCCGCCTCAAGCGCCAGGGCCCCCAACGCCATGCCAAGGCACCACACACTCCTGGGGTCTCAGGGCCCTCCGGTGGGGAGCACGGGGAGGACTCGGTGGAGACCTGGCCCCGCGTCCAGCCCGGCCCCTCTCCCCAGGAGGGCGCAGCCACAGGCGTGCCCTGCCAGGGTGCGGGTTCCAGGCTCACATCCAGCCTCCTGGGCTCCTGAGGACGTGCTGCTCCAGGAAGGTCACTGGGGAGAACTCGGGCCCCACGCCGGACCACCAGGGGCCGTAGAGCTGGCCTAGGTGGGTCACCGCGGGAAGCCACCAAAACAGCCCGCCCGGAGGCCCCCCACCTCCACAGCTACTGCAGGACCCTATGGGGCCCACAGGCTCGCATTATGTTCATTTCCCCGGCCCCGAGCTCGGGGGCAAGTTCAGAAGTCCCGTCCTGTTGCAGATCAGGTCTGAATTAATACCCTTCCTCCAGAGAACTCCAGTAGCAAAGTGGAAACAGACGCGCCAGACAATGGCCTTTGAGAGCCCCAGCAGGGACGGCTGGTGACAATGCAGCCCCAGGCTCTCCAAGAAACCTTAAGGTTAAAGGTTCACAGAGGCAGAAGAATTACCAAAGTACAAGTTTGTTCAAATTTCCTCCGGCAGATTTAAACAACCAGGGTCAAGCTGAAGATCGCTGGCGAAAAACCTATGAGACAACCCAGCCCCTTTGAACTGCGTGGAGAAAGGAAAATATACGGTGTGGGAGGGATCTGTGTTGTAGCTTTTAAAAATGTTCTTGAAAAGGTCACCCGGTTAACTCCAGAGTGCCGCGCTGAAGGATGCCTGAGACGGCCTCCCTAAGACAACAGGCTGCGGGCCCTCGCCGTGTGCGGCGAGCTGCACGGGGTCGCTGCGGCCCGGCCCCGGCGTGCTGACCCTCTGCGGGCCATGAAATTAACCATCAGCACAGCAGAAATCTGCTCTGAGTTAAACTACTTTGCTACGCAAAGTGGCCTGAAAATGAAATATGAGGATTGAATTTCCACTGAAAGATTAACTCGTCTGACCTCCAGGCAGGTCTGCTCCGCAGTGAACCCTGTGTGGCCGAGGGCGCCCAGCCCCGCGGGGGCGGCGTGCGGGCCGCCGGGGGAGGGCCGGCCCGCTCTCCCACCCGCGCCGCGGCTCCGCTCTGCGCCTGCGCGGAGGCCCTGCCCTTGGTCCTGGAGTCGGTGGCGGCAGGACCCCCGCCCCGGGAGGCCTCGGGCGCCCGAGAACGCACGGACCTCGGAGGGGAGAGCACGGGGTCTGGGGCCCAGCGGGTGGGCCTGGCCCTCCCCACGGCCAGCGTGGGGGCGGGGGAGGCTTCCCAGAGCGTGGTGGAGCCAGAGACCCTAAGGTCTCTGGGCAGGCAGCTCGTCACGCCCGGGGTCTCAGGAGGCAAGACACCCTGGCCCTCAGGAAGGGCCCTGTCCGCCTGCTGCCGAGTCTGGCCTCACACCAACGGAGAGGAAATGAAAACCTTTCAGGCAGCGAAATAAAATGAGTGTATTAGCCGTTCAGAGAGAGTCCTCTGCTCGGGCGGGAAGCAGGGCTCGCAGAGGCGTGGGACCCGAGACGCTGCAGGCGGTGCTCGCCGAGCGCGGGGCGCACGGGGGCCTGTCCAGGGAGCGGCCGCGCTGGTGCGCTGCTGAGGATGCGGGGAGGCGAGGGGGTCACGAGAGCGCCCTGCCCGGCTGTGGAGAGTCGGGCGCTGCTCAGTGAGAAGGGGCCACCGGAGTCTGGCGGACAGGGAGTCCGCGGTCGCCTGCGGCTCCTGGCTGTCACTGCGCGGTGCTACCCTGGCATCCCTGAGGGCCTGCTGGCGGTGCTGGGCACACCCGGTGCAGCCAGCGGGGGCCCGCCCTCCCCGCTGGGGACTCCAGCATCCTCCCAGCCCCCTGTGCTCTGCCCGCCCGTGGACCCCAGAGGTGCTTCGGGAAAGCAGCCCCACTTAAGGAAAGTCTTTTCCTCTGGGGCAGAAGCTCTGAGGACCACCTCCAAACAGATCGCACTTTAGATAGCAGGGAACACCGGGGTCACACACATGGGAGGGTCTCAGATGCCCAGGGCAGGGGCTCCACAATTCACCTGGAAGTGACCCCCAGCAGAGCAAGCGCCGCCTGTCGCACAGCCGGGAGGCAGACAGCCTTCATCCCGACGTCAGAGCACAGAGGCTGAGCCCCCCATTCCAGGAGCTTTATGCCACCGAGCGACCCCAAGTGGCAAAGGATGGGGCCCCGCGTCCAGGGGGCCCAGCAGGTCAGTGCTGGCATTTCCCAGTACTAACTCTAAAAGGGAACAGTCAGGTTTATCTGCAGGTAGCACCTGTGCGTGCCAGCAAACAGACGTCCTCGGGAAGTAGGTTAGAGACAAGCGATCACAGTCTCCTTGAAGCCCCGAGACACAGAGGCATCATCCTAGCAGAGAGATACGGCAGGGGAAACTCAACTTCTCTCTCAACAGCAAAACTTGTTTCTTCTCCTGCCAAGAGAGGATCGCCGTGGCAACTGGGCCCCCCCTCCCCAGCAGCCTGGCCACTTCAAAGCAGCAGGAGCCTAATTACAAGAAAATAAAGACCCAATTAACAACACACAGAACTCCAGTAATCCAGGGGGAATGGAGGCAGGAGTCTCTGCTTTTGACAAACTGACTTATGTAGAAACTGCTGCTCAGGAGCCGGGCTCCCCCAGAGCAGTGTGGGCTGAGGCCCTGCACACCGCCGCAGGCAGCCTCCTTTCGGGGGTGACCCTCAGTGTGGAGGGAAACTCCCGCCGTGGGGCCGGCTTGCAGGGCGCGGTGAGACGATCAGTCGGTCGGGGCCCGGAAGTGTGCCCGTCTGGATGGGAGATGCTCCCCGGGCCTCCCCTGGCAGGAGGCGCCCCAGGCTCCGGAGCTCAGGCCCCGTGCCCTCGGCACTGGGGTGCGACTCACTCGCACCTGGAGTGGTGGACCCCCGGGCTGTTACATGAAAGCTCCTGATTTTGACATGCTGGCAATGAATTTTTATGAAAAAAGACTTTAACACAGGGGCCATCAAAACATACCCGCACAAGACCCCAGTGTGGGCGAGACCCTCCACGGGGTGGACAGATGGGAAGAGCCTCCTCCTGCCGGCGCTAAGGATGGGACGGGCAGGTCCAGGAGGAGGACCGGAGGGTGGGGGGTCCAGGAGGAGGGCGGGGGGTGGGGGCCTAATGCCCTTCCAAAAACTCGTAAATGGCACTTCCAGACACCCCTCACCACCTGAATAATGTCGGGCACACAAAATCCTCTCAAACTACGTCCACTTAATTCAACTCGCTTATTTGTTTACCTCAAATATTACTGAGTAAAGACAATCCAGAGGAGAGGAGAAAATATTTGCCAATCAGAAACCTAATAAAAGATTGGTATCCACAATACATAAAGACTCTTTCAACCCAATAACAAAAGCCAAATGAGCCATCTGAAAAAGGGCTCAGGATCTGGATACACAGCTCTCCAGAGAAAACGCACAAATGGAACGAGAAAACACCTGAGACATACAAGCTATCAGCTCACACCCACCAGGACGACGAGGGTCCAAAAGCCAGGCAGTCACGGGTGCAGGCAGGGCCGTGGAGAAGCCAGATGCGCACTCGCTGCTTGTGGGAAAGCACAGCGGAGCAGCTGCTGCAGGAGACAGGCCGCAGCTCCTCAGCTCCTAGAGAAGCAGACAGAGCTGCCCTCTGACCCAGCAACTCCACTCCTAGGTGTAAACCCAACAGAGTGAAAGCACACGTCCACACAAACTTCTGAACGCAAATGTCCACAGTGGAGTTTCTCATCATCGTCCCAAAGTGAAAACAGTCCAAATGTCCTTCAACTGATGACTGGGCTTTTAAAAGGCCGTCTATCCGTATAATGGGCACTGCTGCTGCTGCGAAGTCGCTTCAGTCGTGTCCGACTCTCCCCCGTCCCTGGGATTCTCGTACTCAGCCATAAAAAGGGGGAGGGGGCAGGTTTAACAGGCACAGCTTTGCTTTGGTAAGAAGAAAGAGCTCTGGAGATGGAGGCTACTGAACCGCAGACTTTAAAATAGTTACAACGGTACATTTTATGTAAAATGTATCTTACCACAATTAAAAACAAAAATGGATTTTTAAAAAAGGAATGAAGTATCCTGCACACTATAACATGGATGAACCCTGGAAGTAACACGCTTGGTGGAAGAAGCCAGACACAAAAGGCCACGTCACGTGTGATTCCATTTGTACGAAACTCCAGAACAGGCACACAGACAGAGACGCTGAGCAGGCGAGAGGCTTCTAGGCCTGGGTCAGGGAGAGGGTGGGGACCGCGTGGCTCGGCCTGGGTAGGGGAGGGGGTGGGGATCGCCTGGCTGGGCCTGGGTCCGGGAGGGGGTGGGGATCGCCCTGGCTGGGCCTGGGTCGGGGAGTGGGTGGGGACCGCGTGGCTCGGCCTGGGTCGGGAGCAGGGTGTGGACCCCTATGGCTGTGTGGATCTTCTCACACTGATGCAGCTCAGGCTGTGGCATTGACTACACAGCTCTGGGAGCAGGCTGGAGATGCTTAAATGTGCATCTGAAATGGGCAGGTTTTATGGTGTGTGAATCACATCTCAGAACAAATGTCTAACACAACAGCCTTGACAGTCCATGCTGCCTGGCCCAAGAGCCGCCTGGAGGCCTCCAGGCTCACGGGAACAGCAGGTGGAAGGCCTCCCGGTCCTCCTGGGTCCCCAGAGCTCCAGAGACTGCTCTCCCCATCACCTCCCACAGCATGGCCTCAAAGGCCTGGTGGTCAGAGGGAGCCTCAGGCCCAGCCTGGCCCAGGCCTAGCCAACGCAAGGACAAGCGTGCAGGGAAGAGGTCTCGGGCCTTAACTGACTGGTTGGTTCCTGGGACGCCTGCCCAAGCCTTATTCCAGCCTGGATGGAGTGAATCTGAGGCTGAGTGAGAAGTTAAAAAGCAATTAATTTCAAATGATCACAGCTTTTCCAAAAGCTGCGGCTAGGGTTTCCTCCTGACTTTGATTATAACCTTCCAGCAAAACATTCGCCTCACCAAAGCAAGTCTGCATTATTTTCTATTCCTGGCATGACTAGAAAATATTCTTTGATTTAACATTTGATATGTTTTGTTCTCAAGGGCAAGCCCCATGAGAAGAAAAAATGTACCCCAGCAGAATGAGATATGACTACCCGCTTCCATTTTTCTTCCCAGTTGGTTCCTGCTCACATATTCTGCATTCATTTAAACTCGAGGCCACGTCTCTGACGTTATACGGCTCCCACACTGTCACCCAAAACCCAGCAAAGTCACCCGCTGGCCAGCAGCTGCTGCTGCAGGCAGAGCTTGACTTGGGTCTCCTAGAGACACCGAGGGCTCTGGGCTGGGAAGAAGGGGTCCTACCTAGCACCGAGGAGCAGGGGACGAAAGCCAACAGATTCTAGGAGCCAAAGGAGTTAGGGCCGAGGAGTCGCCTCCACTCGCATCATTGCCCTTGAACATGCCTCAGCGTTTGAGGACACGTGTGAGATGCCATAACTCAACACGACGAATTTCTAGACAGATCCACTGAAAGACTAGGGGTGGAGAAAACAAGAAGTGTCTTTTTGCTTGGTTGGTTTTACATGAGGGAAACACTGGAATTCCTGGAGTGGCCAGGCCCTCTGGGGGGTACCTCTGCTTGGGCCACGCGGCCTGCTCGGCGCTAAATGAAGACGGCCAACGAGCAGAGTCAGAACCTGGGGGAAAGTGCACGGCCATCCGCGCACGAGCCTTCTCGTGGGTCCAGAGACAGCCTCGCAGACAGGCTGCAGGCGTGCTCCTGGACAGAATGGCTGAAAGCACCATGCTGCTCCATGATGTCCCGTGAGCTCGGAGACGTGGAAGAACAGAGAACGGAAGAAGCTTAAGTGTCAGGAAGAATGCTGCCCCCGGGCTGCAGAGACAAGCTCCCAGGGGCTGCCCACTGCCCTCCCAGGCTAGGAGCCCCAGCCTCACGCATAAGGCTGTGTCAGCTCAGTAGCTCTGGCCAGGCGGGCCCAGTGCGGGGCAAGCCAGGCGGAAGCGCTGCTGAAGCGGGGGCCCGGGGTTGGCGATCAGGGTGGCGGTCGGGCACAGAGCGGCCGTGCATCACCCACAGGCACAAGAGACAGGGAGACACTATGCTGTTAATCCTGCAGCCACAGACGACTACAGATGGCCGAGCCCAGCCGCCAGCATTTGTCAGACCTCCTCCTTCCTGCCAGGGCAAGAGTGAGGACGGGTCCAAGTCCCTCACCCCCACTCAAGCCCCATCACCGAACCTTGCCGAAGCTCTAACTCTGAAAGATTTATACTCTAAAATGGATCAGAGGAAAATACCGCCCAGAAACACCATCGCAGGGCCTAGGGCAAGGGGCACCTTGTCCACTCACACAGCCAGTGCTCCGGGGACTGGTCAGCACGGCTCGGAAGGAGCTCTGACCCTCTGGCCTGTGTTCTGCTCACTCTCTGCTCTGCTGTCAGTCCGCAGGGGGAGGATACCCTGCTGGTGACTTGTCCCCACCCCTGGCAGCCTCAGGGCTGGCACGTGGCTTCATTCATTCAGAACTCACCGGGTGCCTCCCACAGGCCTGGCTCTGGTCATGGCACCGAGAACACACTGGTGAGACAGATGCTGCTCCCGCTCGCCTCCCAGGGAGCGACAGAGGCCGCGACCACCAAGCACCACAAGCGCATCAGGCGGCACACAGGGCTCGCAGGGAGCAACGGGACGCGAGGAGGGAGGCGCGCAGAGAGCCAGGGGCTCCAGGCCAGTGGGCCGAGGGGGCCTATCTGAGGAGGTGACACTCAAGCTGGGACTTCAGGGAGGAGGCGTCAGACGGCCCGAGACGGGGGGAACAGCAGATGCAAGACTGGCCCGTCCAACAGGGAGCAGGCCAGCGTGTCGGGAGGGTGGGAGACAGGGACGAGGCTCGCGGCGGGCAGAGGCCAGACAGTGGTTCCCATGAGGGCAACGAGCAACCTCAGGACGGTCTCGAGGCTGAGAGTGGACCTGATCTGATGAACATCCATCCCTCGTGTGACAGATGAGCCGAGGGAGAAGGAGAGGGCAGAGAGGAAGGACAAGGTTCAAGACGCAGGAGTCCGGGGACAGAAGCCAGGAGGAGCCGTCTCAAGAAGACCAAGACGTGCGAAGCCTCTGGGCCATGAGGATAACGCGGGTTTCACAGACCCAGGTCACGGGCAGCAGAGCAGCTTCCCGCCCCCTGTCCAGGGAACTCCAGTGTCCTCAGCGGAGAGCTGGGGGCCGCACTGCCCCAGCATGCCCCTTCACTCAGCATTGCTGCACAGACCCTTGAACACCGTTCCTTCCACTCGAAAGAAAAAGCCACTTTTTCTCACTTCCCGAGGGGAAGGTGGGCATCTGATCTATTGAAGCAAGAGTGGCAGAGTGGGGCCCATCGCCTCCACACGCTCAGGTCTTGCATCAACACTGGGGCATCTGATCTATTGAAGGAGGAAAAGCGGCAGGCTGGGGCCCATCGCCTCCACGCACTCAGGTCTTGCATCAACACTGGTAAGAAGCGCTTCCATTCCCTCTCCAGAAAACAGGAAACTCTGAGACTGCGTGCAGCATGGGCCAGTCGGGAGGCAACAAGGTGGAGTATTTGACGCTCATCACACAGCCGGGGCCCCGTATGCCCAGCGACGCCGTCCACCAGCAGGCCAATGAAACCATCTGAACAATCCGCGCTCTCACACATGGGCCCAGGGAGTGCCGTCAGAAGGAATGGGAGGAGAAGACAGGTGGGTGACACCAGGGTCCTGGTCCACAGTGAGAAGGAAGAGTCTCTGAGCTACACACCCTTTGTGCCATGTGCTTGCATCAGAACACCGTCTTTCTATATACAAGCCCTCGTGGAGTCTAGTGCACTGAAATGGGTGTGAAAAGCTAACTCCCCAGAGGCACACTAGCGACTTCCTCTGGAGGGGTGGGAGGGCTAAGTAGGGGCCTTCTACCTGGTCTGTGATGTTCTATTTTTCAAGAGAAGAATGTACCGTGTACTGTTAAAATTAACGAAACGGTACATCACAGGAGGGCATCTGAGAAGAACCCAAGACCCTCTGCCCAGGCATGTCTGTTCTAGGGGCTCTCCTTACAGACACACAAGCACACCCACCAAAGAAGTCTGCTCTAGAAAACTCACTGAAGAAACATCGTGAGCAAAAATGGTAAAGGACATAAATGTCCATCATTAAGACATCAAGAAAATGGTGGCGCCAGTGGGCCACGGATTTCCACGTGACGCTGAAAAACAAGGATGTACTGTGGTGGGTGTGTGCCCAGTTGCTCAGTCGTGTCCGGCTGCTTGCGACCCCACGGACTGTAGCCCCCAGGTTCCTCTGTCGGCGGGGTTCTCCAGGCAGGAACACTGGGGTGGGTGCTGCTTCTCCACAGGGGCGGCAGCTTGGAGTATCCAGGGAAACAGTGCCTGTGGTGTTACCAGCTGGTTTGTAAAAAAAAAGGAAGACCAAGGAGAGGAGGAGTCGACGTACACACAGACAGGCGCCCTGTCTGCACGCGGAGCCCGACTCCCGCGACGGGCGGCGGGGGCCAGGAGACCGCGAGGGCACGCCCTGCGGGCGCCGCGCGGGTCTCGGCTTCCCCAGCTTGGGCCGCGAGCGAGCGGGCGAGTGTGTCACGCACGCCCGCGGCAGAGAGGCCCCTCCCGCCCCGCCCCGGCGCGCTCACCGCCGATGATGGTCCGGATGAGGGACGCGTGGCCCGGGCAGTCGACCAGCGTGACCTGCAGCCGCGGCGCGGGCTCGGGCCCGGGCCCCGCCGCCGGCGCCGGCCGCAGGTGCGCGGGCAGCGGCACCGAGAAGCACGAGAAGCCCAGGTCGAGCGTGACGCCGCGCTCGCGGCTCTGCGGCTGCTTGTCGAAGGCGGCGGTGGAGGCCGTGGTGCTGAGCGCGCGCGCCAGCGCCGTCTTGCCGCTGTCGATGTGGCCCAGGACGCCCACGTTCACGTTCACCCGCCGGCCCGCCATGCCGCCGCCGGTCCTCCCGCTAAGCCGGCCCGGCCGCCGCCCGCGCCCGGCTCGCGCGTTCCGCCGCCGAAGCTTCCGGCGCCGGTCCGCCCGCCGGGGCGCCGGGGCCGCCGAAGCGCCGGACTGGAAGCCAAAGCTGTGTGTCCGCGCGCCTGCCGGGCCCGCGGCGCTCGGGCTCTGGCCGTGCCGCCCACGGGAAAGGGCGGGCCCCGGTCAGCGGCACGGACCTCACTTCCCAACGCCCGCCTGGGCCCGGCAGGCGGCTCTCGGGAGCGAGGTCGGCAGGGTGTAAAGTGCCCAGAGGGGTCCTGCACGGACGCGCTGCCACCGCTCAGCTTCAGCCGGGCGACAGCGGCTGGGACTACCAGCCCCGCCTGGCAGGAGTGTTTCTGCGTGGAATTCTAGGAGCGTTTGCCTGGTGAACCCCTGATGCCTGGGGCTGTGGGCTGCGGCCTTGACCTGGCCGGACTTACACCTGACCGCTCACCGGGCGCAGGGCTGCGGCTTTAGGCCTTCCTGACTCCAGGCCAACCGCAGCCGGCGCACACGCCACTCCTTCCCCAGCAGTGGGCCTCGGGGGTGGGGCCTGAGCCCCGTGGGGGAGTCCAGCCCCGTCTCCACAAGTGCCAAGGAGATGGCAGCTCTGGGTAGTCTGAAAGTCGGCCAGATGAAGACTGTATCCTAGAGGCGGCGGTGCCGGGCACGCGCAGGGAAGCGCAGAGCTCTGCCTTGGCAGGTGTGCCTGGAGGAGTCTGGGGGACACCCTGCAAGAACTGGAGCGCCGTTGCCAGCAAGACGCAGGTCCCGCCACGCCTGCCTCTCTGTCCTTTGCCTCTGCTGGCTTCTACCCCAGGGAAGCCACTTTGCTTTAGGACCAGCCTGGTGCTCTGGTGCTTGCCCCTGTCCCAGTGGGCTGAGGACCCTTGCACATCTTTGCTTGCCCCCAGCACAGCACACGCAAATTGTTTCTTGAGTGGAGCCACCCCCAAACCTCCAGCCCACAAAGACACCCACCGTCCTCTGCCACAAACTCCTGAGTCCCAGGCTGGGTTCCAAGGCTGGGCCCAGTCCCTAGGAAATGATTGACAGGGAGCGGCCTGCAGAGCTGCGATTATTTGGGGTTTCTTCTTAATGTTAATTCAAGGCTGGTTCCTTTCTGTTCCTTTAATGCTATTTTGTATTAAGGTAGTTCAAAGTTCTTTACAAACAGCTAGTAATTAATTCAACTTCATTAAGACCAATTAATCCAGGATTAATTATAAATTTGCCCAGAGGAAGTTATTATACTTTACTCTTTGATTTGAGTTTTGGCTTTAAAGATTCTTTCAGGAGTGAAATGGAAATTTCTGTCTTCTCTGAGGCTATCCACCTTGCCGGTGACTGTGTTAACCATGTACCTTCCTCAGCGTGTCCCATACTGACCTCGGATCAGGCTGTCTCCAGGCCACCACCGTGCTCCATGGCACTGCCAGCGCCGAGCAGCTCTGCTAGAGCCCCCTTAGCTGCAGGGCGGGGAGCTGACGGCCTGGTGAGAACTGGTCCCCACAAGCTGGAGTCACGCGCCGTGGCTCCACGCCCCAGCCCCGCCCCGTTTCTTCCACCGGAATATGGATACAAGCTCTTGAAGGTCTGCAGGGGTCAGGGTCCTCTCCCCTCCTCAGCTGTCCTCAGAGGCATCATGCTCTTCTCCTCTGGGTCACCATGGGGCTGACCCCACTCTAGCTGCAGGGATGGACCTGAGCCTCGGGTCCCTTTCACTAGCCATGGCCACTGGTTTAGCAGTGAGTGTGTGACCCGTTAGCACAATCGGAGAGAAACCTGAAATATTTTTCCAGGACAAGCAGTACAAAAGCATGCTCTCTGATATGGACTAAAACCTGTGGAAATCAGTCTGGGCTGTGACGGGACCCCCTGCGGGGGGGGAGGCGGGCCATGCAGAACAGTGACCTCCAAAGATGTCCACGTCTTGGAACCTGTGACAGTGTTGGCCTGCACGGTAACAAGACCTGGCGGATGTGACTCAGTTAAAGATCTTGAGGTGAGGTTGAGGGGGGGAGGCTTATCCCAGATTATCCCGTGGGCCCTGGGAGAGAGGAGGGAGGAAAGGAACCAGAGATGGTGAAATGAGAAGACGGCGCTGGCTGTTACTGTCTTTACAGGTGGAAGCAGGACATGAGTCCAGGAGCTGCGCAGGCTGTAGAAGCTGGGAAACCCAGCCTGTGGGAGCTCCCCGGAGCCTCCAGAAAGGAACCCAGCCTGTGGGAGCTCCCGGGAGCCTCCAGAAAGGAACCCAGCCTGTGGGAGCTCCCCGGAGCCTCCAGAAACGGACCCAGCCTGTGGGAGCTCCCCGGAGCCTCCAGAAAGGAATCCAGCTGGCCCACACCTGGATTTTAGCCCAGTGAGGCCTGTTTTGGACACTGATAGGCAGAACTGTCACAGAATGCATGGGAGTTGTCTTATGACACCGTTTGTAGGAACTGGTTACTGCAGACATAGTAGATGAATATAGACATTTACCTAGACTGTAGAGTCTATCTTCACATTTATTAAGTTAGTGAATGGCTCATAATTCCCTCCAACCTGGTGAGAGGATCACAGTCTGACAGCTAAGACTTGATGCCAGAAACAGCCCGACGGCCTGTCCTCTGGTCAGCCCATGCTACCCTGACCTCTGACCCTACTGCCACGTGACACCAGTGGGACGGGGGTGCAGCCAGAGCCCTGGGGACCCGCAGGCTTCCGCTGCTTCCCCAGCATTTACTGCCAGGCTCCCCCGCCGCAGTGGGGCGTGTCTGCTGGCATGGAGAGAGGGCCCAGCAGAGAAGGCTGGCTGCCCTGACCCCAGCCCCACTGTCTGCCTCAGCCTCCACAGCAATTCCCAGGAGAGTCCTTGGGGCAAAGCAGGGCAAGAAGACCGCCAGGCAGCACACACACAGCGGGCGGATGGCAAAGGGAGCCGGGCCTCTGGGCTGCGAGCGCAGGGGCCACTTTCTGTGCCGCTTCCAGCGCTCAGGCCTGGGGCCAGGACCTCACTGAACTCTCCCGATAGCCCTTGGCGGTGCTGCTGGGGCTATTTCCCAGCAGAGGGAGGAGGGCCACGAGGAGGCTTGCTCAGCCTCTGCTCCCTGCCAGCCGACCCCCGTTTCATGCCAGCTGTCTCCAACCCCAATGACATGAGCCACCTTCATTTACGCAAGATACAGGCAGACATAGCTTTAAGGTCGACTTAAATAAAAGTATTTCCCCATATATGGAAAAACACTATCACTTTCCATAAATAGCTGGGAACCACAAAAATCTCAATAAAAAGTAAGACTAGCAAGTATTAAAAAGGGAGAGTCACACTTCACCCCAAGATTCACTGAATTGGAATAAAAGGCACGGGACTCCCTGGCCAGAACACTTCACCCCAAGATTCACTGAATTGGAATAAAAAGGCACGGGACTCCCTGGCCAGAACACTTCACCCCAAGATTCACTGAATTGGAATAAAAAGGCACGGGACTCCCTGGCCAGAACACTTCACCCCAAGATTCACTGAATTGGAATAAAAGGCACGGGACTCCCTGGCCAGAACACTTCACCCCAAGATTCACTGAATTGGAATTAAAAAGGCACGGGCCTCCCTGGCCAGAGAATGGCTGGGCTTTTACTGCGGTGAACCGGGATTTAATCCCTGGTCAGGGATCACGGTTCAATCCAAGCTGTGCAGCCAAAAAAATAAAGTGTTGAAAAAGAAAAAGGGGGTTAAAATGGCAGTAATGTTCTCACCATGTGAATCAACGTTATTTGGTTGTGTATCTTTGCACCACCTCCAAGGTGCCAGCAAAATCATCTGTCCCTTCTGTCCCCAGAAATCAACCTGGAGATGAAATAACAAGCATACCAGTGCGCCTGGCAACAATCGGAAAGGGAGGTCATTCCAAATGATGGTGAGAATGTGGGACTATAAGACCAGAGACGAAGCCAGGTGGCTTACAGGGGGCTTCCTTCAACAGAGACTTCCTTTGGCTTTGAATGTGACTGGTTTGATCTTGGGGGTCACGGCTCTGAGTGCACCCCAAGCCCTGGGAATTATATTGCTTACAATCGTCGTCGTAACCTTCACAGCGCACTATTCTCTCAAGAGCTTTGAATGCATGTTCACAGCTACTAACCACCAAGCAAATGATCTCCCTGGGACGGAAACGTCAGGAAAAGAGTGAATTACTGAGTTAAAGAATGTGAACCCGACGTCGTGAGCACCGCACAGAGGTTCAGCAGAAACTGCAAGGGCTTCAGAGCGGCGGCTGAGAGCAGCGCTGATGCCTTAAATTTCCATCACATCTCTCAGGCTGAGACCCTGATCAGAAGGAGGGAACTGTTAGAACACAAGACAACAGGCCCCAAATACCATGACTTCTTCTAAGCCCAAAGTCACCAAAACTTAGTCTCAGTTTCAGCTTCCCCCTGCGAGTGGTCTTGGCTCCCTTGCCCGTGTGCTGAGGCTTATTTCTGGAGGCTCTGTTTTACGCCACAGGCTGTGTCTGTCCTCACGCCAGTGCTGCACTGTTTGATAGGCCATCATTACATGTTCCATCGGTTAGGATGTGCTCCGAGCGCTCAGCCGAGGCTGGAGAGCATGGTGGGCGCGGCCCCACAGGGCCCCGAGTGGCTGCCTCCCTCTGTGCTGAGCGGTCTTCTCAAGGTGCGGAGAAGGCAGAGGCAGGCTAGACCTGGACTTGGGGGTTCAAAGGTCAGATGTGAAAGACTTCAAAGGAAGGAGGGAGCAGAAGCGTTGGAAACCCAGAGGCTGAGATGATCAAGCCTGGATGAAGAAATGAGGGGTCAAGGGACAGGCAGTGAAAGAGCAAGAGTGAGGGGGTTGGAGTGAGAGAGGGGGCAGGCCGGCAGGCAGGCCAGGGCCACACAGCACAGGCTGGGATGCAGCGTCCGCACCGTGCCCCGTGTGTGTCCTGCACAGGCCCACGGATGGAGACCTGACTCAAGCTATGGTAAGCCCCAGGGTCTGCACTGCTCCCCCTGCAGGTGGGGCAAGGCTGGCTGGGTCTGGGGACGTCAAGGACTGCCTCGGGAGTCTCTGCCAGCTGACCCGTCCTCCGTGCTGGCCTCACCCTCAGGTGGAGCCTTCCCATGAAGCGGCAAAGATGACGCGGAGACCCAGGACCAAGGCTCTTTACTGTTACTTCCCATAAAGGTGCAGGACTTAGTGTCACTGGACTGTCCGCTCACATTTCCGAACCAATCACTATTCTGGGGACGCAGGGACACTGATCAGCCGGGCCAGGGTCCCATGTCCATCCTGGAAACAAGGCTAAGGGAGGCCAACCCATCTAAGCCATGTGGTGCCTAGAGGGGGAAGGGTGGTTCTCTACAGAAAATGAGAGTGAGAGGGGTCAGGAGGTAAGAAGGGTGCTGGGCGGGCAGGATAATCAAGTCTACTGCTGTGGCCTCACCGACCTTCACGCGCCTTGAGCCTGCCCTGCTACATCACCTTCTGCTGAAACAGAAGGAGCTGCCTGGCTCTGCGGCCAGGTCCAGTTTCTTTGCACGCTGGACCTGCAGTCTAGGCCTGGAAAGGCATTTGCTCAATTTGTGACTTTGGACAAACTCCATCCTCCTTTAGGGCCTCAGTTTCCGCACCTGTAAAAAGAGAATGCTGGATCAGATCAAATTTCTGAACCCTTCTTTAGCAGGAAAAAAAATGCAGCAGCTCTGGTGGAAGAGGAGGTGGGGGACAAAAGTTTCCATTCACTGACAGAAACCATTACCAAGTCCGGTTAAGATCCAGTGTGCAAAATACATGCAGCAAAACCGCCTGACTCTGTGTGAACGTGGGGGTCCAGAACCGAGCAGAAGCCTTAGCTATGAGCCAGACACTGACGCTAAGATGACGAACAGCAGCGACGTGGGCTACGCTTTCACAATGCCTGCGGTTCAGTGGGAGAGACTAACGCTGACCCGATAGTCATGCAAGTAACTGGGAACCTAGACTCAGAAGTTATGATGGAGAAGTACAAGGAGAGACGCGAGTCAGCAAGCACTGCAGCAGGACCTGACTTCAGGTCTGTTTCAACCCTGATGCAAAACAGCTCCCCTGAGCTCTGGGCAAGTTCCTCATTTCTCTGGACCTGAGTCCACTTACGGTGACATGGCAAAGTCGTCTCCTAAGGACGTTAGCCTACCCTCAGGGTTCCGTGTGGGCATTACCATACCACCTCCTGGTGCCTTTCTCGGCTCTCAGCTGTTCCAGCTGACCTGCTCTGGGCTTGCACACCTCATCATCGCAAGCTTCCCAACTAAGGACTGAGCTTGTTAAGGCTGCAGACTTTGCATTTAAGTCTGCATCGT
Organism: Nanger dama; assembly: GCA_917880005.1. NCBI lineage: Eukaryota > Metazoa > Chordata > Mammalia > Artiodactyla > Bovidae > Nanger > Nanger dama. The sequence goes on along the minus strand of CAKJTW010000016.1, from coordinate 1,203,857 downwards.
GGAGTGTCTGGCTCAGAGCAGGTGCAAACCAATGTTTGTTGAACGGATGGGTGGATGGGAAGAGTACACTGTTCCGGGCAGCGCTGACATTCTCATGAACGGACAGGACGCGGCCGCGGGATGGCCGTCTAGTCTGGGGGGCTGGGATGAGGCTTCCACAGGCTGCCGCGCGTTAAGTCCTCAGCAGAAATTCCACCTGCAGATTACGTGCTGCGCGTTCTTGGGTGAGCTGCGGGGCCTCTCTTCGCCCGCATCTTCATCCGGACTAGGAATTACACTAAGCGTCACCCACAGCCAGCTTAATCTGAGTAAAGGGAGAGGCGGAGGCGAGGGGAAGCGGAGGCGGACGGGGCCCCTGAGGCCGCCGAGCCCGGCCTCCGGAAGACGGGGGAGTGGCTGTCAGAAAACTGCTCTGCCGGCGCAGCTCGAGGCGCTAAGTTCTAAACCTGTCTGTTCGTCTCCGACACCGAGGTCGCACTTGAGCTCCGCGGAGCGGTGTGGGTTCGAACGCGCTCACGGACCGGAAGGCGCGGTGAAGAGCGGGGCGCGCGCCCCTGGCGAGCTGCCGCGGCGCCCCGCCAGTCCCTGCCCGGGAAGGAAGCGCCGGCCGCGGGGGAAGCCAACCGTGGGACACCGCCGGAAGCCGGTGGGCGGGCCTACCGGCAGCCGCGACGGGCGCAGCCAGGGGCCAATGGAGCGCGGAGGCGTTCCCGCCGCGGCCAATGGGACGCCGGCCTCAGGCGGGACCAACCGCCTGGTAACGGCCTCGTGGTAACGGGGTGCGCGCTGCCTGGGCTGCGCGGGCTCCGGGGCCGCGGTTGTCAGGATGAAGATCGAGGAGGTGAAGAGCACCACCAAGACGCAGCGAATCGCCTCCCACAGCCATGTGAAGGGGCTGGGGCTGGACGAGAGCGGCCTGGCCAAGCAGGCGGCCTCGGGCCTCGTGGGCCAGGAGAACGCGCGTGAGGTGTGGCGGCGGGCGGCGGGGGGCTGAGGCGGGGGCGCTGGGGGAACGCGCGTGACTGTGGCCGGGGGCCGGGGGCTGAGGCGGGGGCGCTGGGGGCAACGCGCGTGACTGTGGCCGGGGGCCGGGGGGCTGAGGCGGGGGGCGCTGGGGGCAACGCGCGTGACTGTGGCCGGGGGCCGGGGGCTGAGGCGGGGGCGCTGGGGGAACGCGCGTGACTGTGGCCGGGGGCCGGGGGCTGAGGCGGGGGCGCTGGGGGAACGCGCGTGACTGTGGCCGGGGGCCGGGGGCCGGGGCCGGGGGCCGGGGGCTGAGGCGGGCCTGGGCGGGGCTGGGATCGCGGGAGAAAGCGGGCGAAACCCTGCTCTCCCGGACCGTGCGTTTCGGACACAACGTTTAAACCGCCCCACAGAAGGAGTGTTAGGCTTTGGGGACGGTTCTGGGGGTGGGGGTGTCTGAGAGCGCATTGGGATGCTCTGGGATTTTAAAAGCCTCCCTGGTGGCTCAGCGGTTAAAGTGTCTGCCTGGAATGTGGGAGACCCGGGTTCGATCCCTGGGTTGGGAAGATCCCCTGGAGAAGGAAATGGCAACCCACTCCAGGACTCTTGCCCGGAGAATCCCATGGACGGAGGAGCCTGGTGGGCTACAGGATTTTAAAGCCGCAAAGTGACCAGCCTGGGCAGGTGACGGGTACCGAGTCCTTTTGACCCTTCCTCTTAAAGGGTCACGTCTCCTAAGTGATGATGATGCCCAGTCCTTTCACCTACATTATTATCACAGAACTATTCAGGCTCTTTTTTTTTTTTTTAATTGTTTTTTTGTAGATGAAAAAATTCAGGATGAGAGACCTGGCCACTCAGTCCGCTGGCGACTCAGTTTAGTATCACTGGAGTTTGTGTTTCTGACTCCTGAGACAGTGCTCTCGGGGTAGCAGCCCCCCTCAGCCCATTGCGGTGGACCTTTGCTGTGGCTCAGCAGCTACGCGAGTCCAGGTTAAGACTCTTGCCCTCTAGCCTAATTGTGCTAAGAAAGGGCCAAAGAGAAGCCTCCATTCCGAACACCATCCTTCCAGAGGGGAAAATGTGACAGGATTAAGGTGACCGAAGTTCCTCCTCATCCAGCTTCAGCTGTCTGAGAGGCTGCCCCTGCAGAGCTGTTACGTGACTCCATGTGCTAAGCAGCCCCATTCCCACCGTCTTATTGCTCCCCTCCATCCTTGTGCTGTCCCTCCTCTACTTTTTTATGACACTTTTCTGACGTACAGCAAAAGCGAAAGACTTGTAAAGTGACATTTTACACCGTTGCTTTGTCTTCTGTCTGCTCGTTTATCCATCCAGCGGGCTGCCTTTGCATTTCAGACTCAGTTGTAGACATCAGTATACTTTACCGTAAAGCCGCTAGCATTCGTGCCTCTATGTTATCAATTCTGTTTTCATATGAGAAAATTGTGTTTCACAGAGATTAGGTTATGGGTCTCAGATTACTCAGCTGGTGCTTGGCAGAGCTAGGATTTAAAGCCGAGGCACCCTGACTCCAGAATCCATGCTGTTAGCTCGGATGCTGTGGGCCCCCATATGAAGATGAGCTTCCCACGGAGACCGGCTGCTGTCAGATACCCAGAACCTGGCTCGTTACCGGGACTCAGGGTCTCTGTGCCAGTTTATTAGTCATCCCACCTCTGCTGCAGGTCCTTGTTTGAGTCTGGTGACATCACCAGCCTCCTTGGGCTTAATAGCCTCACCTGAAAAATGAGAGTTAGTTTTTTAAAGGCCCTTCCAGTTCATACTTTTTAAATTTTGAAATTCACTGAAAGTTTCTCACTGGAGAGAAGGAGCCTAAATGGAAGAATATTAACGGCAAGAGGAAGTGTGTGAATGAGAGTACACAGACAAGGCCTTAAAAGTCTTCTGCCTCTTTTGAATTGCCCAGAGAGTTCCAGTGCTGAGGATTATGATATCAGAGGTTATTATGGAAAGACCTCAGTGGCTGCGTTATCTTTTTAAAAATGCGACCTCTGGAGAGTGTCTTCTAGGCTGTGTAAGTGTGCTGTGCTTTCCAGCTGAGCCAGAAACGGGATGGAGCGCATCCACATGCTTTCCCTGAACCTGTGTTTGTGAGGGGCTGGCTAAGTGTGAGAGCAGGATGCATCTCCACAGTCCATGGGGAGAAGAGAGAGGAGAGTTAGATGCGTTCACAAGACGTTGTCAGCAAGGTGCTGTCCAGGGAGGAAAGCCGTGAGCTGCCTTGAGACACATAGAATGCGCCTGGGGAGAGTCGCGCTTTGAGTCAGTCAGTGTACGAGAGCTTGTGTTGTGTAGCCTCAAGATTCAGGTGTTCAGGGAGTACGGCTTTCTCAGCCTTGCTCCAGAAATGCTCTAAGATGCATAAAAGCAGTAACCCATTTAGAGAATTTCTGTGTGTGGACATGTATGTGTCAGTATACAGTCAGCCCTTGAACAACATGGGTTTGAACTGCATGAGTCCACCATATGCAGATTTCTTTCAATATATAAGTATTAGGACACTTGGCTGCTGTCACAGATATGGAGGGCTGACTGTACAGTTACGTGCTGATTTTTGACTGTGTGGAGATTGTGCATCCCAACTTCAAGGGTTCATGGGTCAACTATATATACATACAAATGTATGTGATTATACATATATATATACACACACACACACACAATGTATATGCTGTACAGAATGGCTTAATACTCAGAATATTTGAAGTTTGCTAACAAATAATTTAGTCTTGAGGATTTGAAAGGCATTCTTGGATCTTATGGCGCCATAGATTAAACATCACCTGTAGCATTTGCTTGCAGCATTCTGGGATAGGTAACTGATGGCCAACTAGTAGAATATGTCATTGAGTCTCAGTACTTGGTGGGTTAATTTGAGAATCTAATGAAAGCTGTGAATCCTCTCCCTGGAAAAACGCACATGTGAAGATATAAACACAGTTTCGAGAGGGCCCCTGGAGAATACGCCACAGCTCCCATTTCCATTCTCCATATAGCAGCCATCAAGACTCTTTAAAAACGAATCTCCAGAACGTGACCTGTAGCCTAAGACTTTTTTCACTGGTTTCCCATTACATGCAGAATGAAATCCAGACTTGACTCTGGACTGGCAGGTCCTGTTCTCAGTTCTGCCCCTCCTGCCTCCGCGACCTCATCTCCCTGTCTGCTTGTTTACTGAACTCTGGGTCATGCAGCCTTCCTGTCCCTTGGGTGTGCCAAGCTCATTGCTGTATTTTGAATTGCCAGGAACACTGACTTCTGCTCCGCCTGGAGTTTCATGTATCAAATATAATGTAGAAGAGGCCTTCCCAGATCACTCTGTAGAGTAACCTCTGCCCCCAGCCACTTGCCCTTTGTTGCCCTTTTTCTTCATAGTGATTTTGTGTTTGTCTCCTCCACTAGAACAGGAGCTCTGTGGCTCTCATGGCCTCCAGCACCTAGAACAGCCTCTGCGGTGTCCTGGCATTCAGTGAATGAGTCTGAACTGTGTGCACCAGAGGCCGGACTTTCCCTCCTGTGAAGCATTTTAATACTCATTTACTGTTTCTTTCCATTGTGGTGTCTAGGCATGTGGTGTGATAGTAGAATTAATCAAAAGCAAGAAAATGGCTGGAAGAGCTGTCCTGTTGGCAGGACCTCCTGGAACTGGCAAGGTACTCATTTTCTCTCATTTAAAAAATCTGCTCAAGAGGTTGATTTTAATGTCTAAACCAAATTGAATTTGTGTCTTAACTAGTCTTTGTTTAGCTGAATTGGTTATACGTATGTTTTTAAAACTGATGTGCAGTGATACAATTGAGTGTCTAAAATCCATGCTTCTAAAATTCAAATTATCCTGGCTGACCTCCAGAGAAAAGAGAACGAAGTCCTCAGAGGGGTCCATTGTCTGTAATTTGTCTTTTATCTCTTTCATGTCTCCTTTGCTTTGGAAATATATTTCTGTTGGCCCTAGTGCGTCATAAAATCTTGGGAATGACATCTTATTTGGGAGGGAAAGAAAATTGGTCAGCAGGCAATTTTCCAAACGCTGACTTGACGCAACACTGTCCTAGCTGTGAGAGATGGCAGGAGAAGGGAAAAAGATTTTTATCTTTTTATCTCCAAGGGCCTAATAGGCTCTCCGGGGCAGAGAGGAAACCATGGCAGCTGAAAGTCTTCAGCTGAGCGCTGAGCTGCAGGGCGTCGCCTGGCCGTAAATGCAGCTGGCACTGCAGCGGAAGGGGGGCACTCGGCTGGCACGGCTGGAGGGGTTGAGGCTTGACATTTGCTCTTGGAGCTGGGAGAGGGTTTGGCTTTGCAGGAAAGAAAAGGGCCTTCTAGGCCGAGATGCCTCACGGCCTGTGGGATCTGTGAGGGGCTTGGCCGGGAGCTTGAAACACACCATCTGGGCCTGTTTGTTCTTTAAGAGGGCCGCTGACGCTCCCCTCATAGCTCAGGTGGTAAGAACCTGCCTGCAGTGCAGGAGACCCCAGTTTGATTCCTGGGTCGGGAAGATCCGCTGGAGAAGGGACAGGCCTCCCACTGCAGGATTCTTGGGCTTCTCTTATGGCTCAGCTGGTAAAGAATCCGCCTGCAGTGCGGGAGACCTGGGTTCAATCCCTGGGCTGGGAAGATCCCCTGGAGAAGGGAAAGGCTACCTACTCCAGTATTCTGGCCTGGAGAATCCCATGGACTGTGTAGCCCACGAGGTCGCAAAGAGCTGGACACTGCTGAGTAGCTCACTCACTCGCTTGATGCAGGAGAGGAGAAGCTTGGGAGTGAGTTTGTAAAGAAGGGGGCTCCAGCCCGATGCTGAGACCCCAGGCAGGCCCCCTTAGCCTTTCTGAAGCCCTCCCTGCTGAAGAGTTATTAAACTGGCAGTTGCAAGACAATGACTTCAGCATTTTGAAGTCACATGATTGATTGCCAGGATACCTTACAGTGGCGTCTTAAAGTCGAGGGAAAAGTGCTGTATTTGTGAACAAGTGAACTGTCAAGGGCTGTAAGCATGAACTTCCGTCTCCTTTCTGCTCATCACTTGTGTGTTAATTGTCCGGTCATGTCTGGCTCCATGCGACCCCATGGACTGCAGCCCGCCAGGCTCCTCTGTCCGTCAGATTTCCCAGGCAGGAAAGCTGCAGTGGTTGCCTTTCCTTCTCCAGGTTCGTCACTGTATTTACCACTTACCTGCTCACTATTCCTTTTCGTATCTTAGACGTTTGCTCTCCTTCCATTTTCTTCTTCCTAAACCGCATCGTTAAGAAGTTCCTTCTAGATGTTTATTGGTGGCAGAGTCAGATTTGTGTTAACTGTGTTGCCCTTGTTTTGAAAGATAGTTTTCTTGGATATGTAGTTCAGCTGACAGACGCTTTCTCTCAATGGTGTCTCCTGCCTTTTGGCTACTGGTGTTGCTTTTGTCTTTTTCTCTGGGTATTTTTGGGATATTTGGTTTTGGTGTTTTCACTGTGGTATGTCAAAGAGTGGATTCATTTTCACTTCTCCTGCTTGATATGGATCTGAATATGTAATATTTCTAATCAGTTCTGGGAACTGGCTGGCCTCTTTTTCTTCAGATGCTATCTTTGTCTGCTCTCTTTCCTCTCCTGAAGTCCAGTGAGTGACGCTCCCCTGCAGAGGCCCTCCTCCTGGACCACCTTTGCCCTCTGGGGCTCTTTGGCACTGTCCTGGGGCATTCTCAATCGTGGCACTTGGTGGGGCAGCGAGCGCTGCTGGCCTCTTGTAGGTGGAGGCCACGGGGCCTGCAGGGCATCCTGCAGAGAACGGGGCGGCCCCACAGCGAGCTCTCCAGCCCGGAGAGCCCGGGCCAGAGCCTCTCAGTTTATCCTCGAGTCTTTAAACTCTTTTCTGTTTTCTGTTTCTTTGACTCTGCTGCATTCTGGGTAGCTTCTTTAGACCTCTCTTCCAGTCTGCCTTGGAGCCTGTGAGAAAGCTACTCTTCAATACAGTCCATTGAATATTTTTCATTTTGAAAAATTTGAAATCTACAAGAGTGGAAAGAACAGGCTGATGGACCCCTCTGTGCCCTACTCATAGGTAACTACTGGTAAATATTTTGTGACATTTGTGTTTTCTGTATTTTACTTCTGAACCATTTGAAAGTAAGTGCCAGGACCTTCTTTGCTGTGATACTGTTTCCACCCAAGAAATGTAATGTTGCTAATAGTGTTAGCTGATGCTCAGTTCATATTAAAATGGCTGTGAGTCGTTTCCGTTTTTGGCTCTTTCATTTTTTGTGCTTTTTTTGTTTCTTTCTGTTTTCATTTTTATCCTTATTTGAATTATAATCACACACCTCACACTGCATTCACAGTAGTTTCTTTAGTCTCTTTATCTAGAACACTTGCCCTTCCCTGCATTTGTTTGATTCCTTTGACCGTGTTGGCGTTTCTGAAAAGCCCAGGACAGTTGTTTGCACGGTGTCCCGCGGCGGTCGTCTGATTGTGTCTGGAACGCCCAGCGCCTGGGCAGGGCACCGCGCAGGCGGCACTGTGAAGGCTGGCACCCCACCGCGCTCTCTGAGGGGACTGGCTCGCTCTGAAACGCAGCCTCCTGGGAAGTGACACTGAGGTGTCGGGAATGTCCTTTCACCCGACGGCTGTCGCGTTCTCCGGTGGTCTTTGCTTATCAGTTACCACGTTGGTGGCTGCGGAGTGGCGGCCTACTGAAGCTCCGTATCCTCTGTTAATACCTGCGCGCTGCGCTGCGCACGGTTGCTCGGCTGTGTCCAGCTCCTTGCGGCCCCATGGACTGCAGCCGCCAGAGCCCTCTGTCAGTGGGGATTCTCCAGGCAAGAATCCTGCACTCGGTTGCCATGCCCTCCTCATTAATACATACATTAGCTTGCCTTTTTTTTTCTTTTTACTTTATTTTGTAATGAAGCCTCTCCCTCCTCCTCTTATTTTTAAATTTTTTCATTTCTTCAAGATCTGGCTATTTTTATAGTCTCTTGTTTCTTGTTCATGAAGCAATTTCTTATTCACTCTCTATCCTGTGTCTGCTTGTAGACTTGTGTTCGATCAAATCTGAGGCTTCCTCATCTCCTGATTAGGGCCGAGTCCTTCCTGAGAGGACTTGTGAGGGCCCCGCTGGCCACCACGCCAGGGCACGTGATGGGAATTTTGTGGCTTGGGTTTCCTGGCCGTCAGGCTGTGTAGAGTCCACTCCCGACTCTGCGTGAGAGCCTGCTAGGGAGGCGGCCTCAGCCGGAGCTGTGCTGAGCCTGGCGATCCTGGCCCCGGCCCTTGGAGAGTCTCTCTGTGCTCAGCTTGTCTGCTGACGTGTGTTCTTTAAGACTTCTCTGTATCCATGGTCTCTGGCATCTGTCAAGCACATGCCCAGCTCTCCAGGCACTGTAGGTTTCCTCTCTGGATCTGTCTTGACTGTTTACTCATTCTGGATGTTCTGGAACAGGAGGGAGCGGCTGTGGCTCTCTCGGCCGGTTTGCTGGAACCGTGGGTCCTTGGTGCTTTGGTAACATCACACCATTTTCCTTCTAGGAGATACCAGAGGCTCTCGGCACTTGTGGGCTATCCAGTCCCTCTCCACACGTTCAAGGCATGTGGTAACTCTCCTGCGTTACTGTGTGCCCAAGGGCCCCAAGGTTTAGGCAAGTTAACTGACTGGCCGGCAGGACTGCGGTGCTTGTTCAGAATGTGGCCATTCCCCTCTTAAGGCTGCACACTCATAATAATGGGGCTTTGTGTTTGGGTTTTAGAGAAAGGTGTTCATATGAGATTGAGGATAAAGTTGACTTTAATCTTTCGGCAACAACCTCTTTGTGCCCCTTGCTCGGGGCTGGTCATGCAGAAGCAGGTCCTGGAGATGGGTCTTTGTTTGCATTCTGGCCCTGATGCTTGCTAACTGACTTTGAGTGAGTTGGAAATTTCTGGCTTTCAGTTTCTAAATCCATAAAGTGTGAACTAGATCGTCGAGTTCACAGGCGGCTGGGAGGGCCCAGCGGGGCCCCTTGTGCAAGTCAGCCAGTCAGTTCAGGCACTCAGTCGTGTCCGACTCTTCTGACCCCAAGGGCTGTAGCACGGCAGGCTTCCCTGCCCATCGCCAGCTCCTGGACTCAGTGGGCCCAACATCCATCGAGTCAGTGACGCCATCTGGCCGTCTCATCCTCTGTCGTCCCCTTCTCCTCCTGCCTTCAGTCTTTCCCAGAATTAAGGTCTTTTCCAGTGAGCCAGTTCTGTGCATCAGGTGGCCAGAGTATTGGAGCTTCAGCTTCAGAATCAGTCCTTCCAGTGAATAACCAGGACTGCTCTCCTTTAGGATTGACTGTTTTGATATCTTTGCAGTCCAAGGGACTCTCAAGAGTCTCCTCCAAAACCACAGTTCAAAAGTATCAATTCTTCAGCGCTCAGCTTTCTTCACAGTCCAACTCTCACATCCATACATGACCACTGGAAAAACCATAGCTTTAACTATAGGGACCTTTGTTGGCAAAGTAATGTCTCTGCTTCTTAATATGCTGATGATGCTTATCACAGCTTTTCTTCCAAGGAACAAGCGTCTTTTAATTTCATGGCTGCAGTCACCATCTGCAGTGATATTGGAGCCCCCAAAAATAAAGTCTGACACTGTTTCCACTGTTTCCCCATCTATTTCCCATGAAGTGATGGGACCAGATGCCATGATCTTTGTTTTCTGAATGTTGGGTTTTAAGCCAGCTTTTTCACTCTCGTCTTTCACTTTCATCAAGAGGCTGTTTAGCTCCTCTTCACTTTCTGCCAGAAGAGTGGTGTCATCTGCGTATCTGAGGTTATTGATATTTCTCCTGGCAATCTTGATTCCAGCTTGTGCTTCATCCAGCCCAGCATTTCACATGGTGTACCCTTCATAGAAATTAAATAAGCACGGTGACAATATACAGCCTTGACGTACTCCTTTCCTGATTTGGAACCAGTCCATTGTTCCATGTTTGGTTCTAACTGTTGCTTCTTGACCTGCCTACAGATTTCTCAGGAAGCAGGTAAGGTGGTCTGATATTCCCATTTCTTTGAGAATTTTCTAGTTTGTTGTGATCCACACAGTCAAAGGCTTTAGCGTAGTCATTGAAGCAGAAGTAGATGTTTTCCTGGAATTCTCTTGCTTTTCTGTGATCCAGCGGATGTTGGCAATTTGATCTCTGGTTTCTCATGCTTTTTCTGAATCCAGCTTAAACATTTGGGAGTTCTCAGTTCCCATCAGGCAGTCTTCGTGCAAGTCACTCTGTCCTGCATAGTAGGTGCAGGTACATTCTGTACAGTGGCCACATCTTATGCCATCCTTCTGAGAGCCTTTAAATGGAAGCAACTGGACGCCCCGAGGCGTTTCTTAACCATGCAGTTCTCATTGTTACAGCAATATATCGGCCAGTTCTCATTGTTACAGGAATATATCGGCCGCCGTCTCTTCTGTCTTTGCTGCTGTGGGGTCTGCCCTGCCTTGGACGTGGCACTGTCTCTGAGTTCACACCCAAGGGAGGGAGCTGGGGGCCTGAAGCGCTGGGGAGGAGAAAGAAGAGTGACTGGGAAGGTGAGCAGTTTGGATAGAAGGCGGGCCTGGCTGGCCTAGGGCTCTTCCCCGGGAGTCCTGGCTGAACGTGCTGCTACCTTCCTGTCATGCTCTAGAGAGTTTCCCTTCACTCTCAGAATACAGCAGAGCACAGCTCTGGAGATGCCGCCTCGAGGGCACACACTCAGGAGCCTGCTCACGTGGGCAGTGGGCTGAGGAAGTGCCCGGGGGACCGGTGCGAGCCCTCGCTGGGGAGCAGCTGCCTGGCTGGCTACTCTCAGCGCCGCCGTGTGGTCCCTGGGGCCCGCTGTGGCCAGAGCTGCTTCCTTCTCAAAAGAAGCTGAATAGCTGCATTTTCCTGTGAAATTTCCCTACATTCAAGCACGGGCAACACGTAAGCTGAAAGATGGGCCTGAGACTGCAGGCCAGAGCAGGAGCAGCCTGCGGGCACTCGGCTCGCTGCCAGTGGCTGGCCCAGGGCTGCGATTCGACTGACGAGGGAAGTCAGGCACGCAGCTGGCCCATGTGTGCAGGGTCACACTGAAGATTAAACCGTCAGCAGGGGACAGAAGAGGAATTTTTATGGGGCCGGTTTTAAACCTGTCTCAGAGATCCACGTCATTCTTAGCAGCAAGCTTCTTGTCTCAGCCTGTGCGCCCTGGGAGCTGACCTTACCTGGGCTTTTGTGTCCCAGCTGAGGAAAGAGGAAAGCAGCGTTTAAGGTCCTGGCTCTTCGCACTTGACATCTGAGCACATCTGCTAAGTCTTCGTCTGTTCAGCCGCTGTGGTTATTTTAGCAAAAGTCATTTCGTAGCTTATATGGGCACGTTCAAGTGTGACTTCACCAACTCGTGGCTTCAGAATCCCAGCCTGGGTGTCATTCTTCCCGGTTTGTGGGGCCACTCAGCAGAAAGCGAGCATCCGGCCGTTTGTTCCTTTATTACTGAGTTCTGATGGGCTATAGTTGGTGGCTTCCTGAGTCTGTAAAGATAGAAAGCGGTTTCTCAGACCCCGCAGAGCTGCTCTACTGCGACGTGGTCAGAACCGAGGTGTTTTGACATTGAGGGAACAGTTTTGGAAGCCTCTGCTGATTCTGATGGGAACATGATCTCTGGAACCCTGCTGCGAGACCTTGAGGCTCCACTCTGCCGTTTTCTAGATTACGGTACCGAGGACGAGTCTGTAGTCTGTGTCTCAGCTCCCTCATTTGTGAAGGGGAGAGCAGTGGGGGCCAGCTCAGGCGGCTAGCGGGAGGGCGTGTGCAGCGCTGGGAGCTCGGCCTCTGCTGGCCGCGCTCAGTCGTGCCAGCCACTGTGATGGCAGGGCACGCTGGAGAGGCGACTCGCATTAGAGATCGAGTGCCCACAAGAGCCGTCCGTGTTTATTGTGAAACGTGCAGGCAGTATTAAAACTAGAAGGACTGGGATTTCAGCTCCTAGTTAGTAATTTCTGTCTATAGCGTGTGTTCCTGAATTACTGTATCTCAAGAATGTGAAACAAGTGCGTTTCCTTTGTTTCCTGTGCAGACAGCTCTAGCTCTGGCTATTGCTCAGGAGCTGGGGAGTAAGGTCCCCTTCTGCCCGATGGTGGGGAGCGAGGTGTACTCCACGGAGATCAAGAAGACGGAAGTGCTGATGGAGAACTTCCGCAGGGCCATTGGTGAGTACCCGCCGTGCCGCACGGCGTGCCCTCGCCTGCCCCCTCCTGGTGAGAGCGCCTCTGGGGCGTGTGTCTGTGGCGCTGCTCTTTTTCTGTTGGCACCATTAGTGTTATCTTTGCAAATGAAACAAAACCCCAGTTTTTCTAGAAAGTGCTTTAGCAACCGGCAGACGTGGGCCCCAGCTGTGGTTTGGGGTTGCATCTGACAGTGGATTCTTTTGGCAGCCTCCTTGTGCTTTCAGATGACAGGCCACTGGAGAGGTTTTGGGCGTGAGCCAGCAGCTCTGCGTGTCGCGCTGCCGGAGCGCCGGGCCTGCACGCCCAGCCGGCCAGTGAGCAGAGAGCTGTGTGGGGCTGCAGAGCTTTGAGGCAGTAGTGCTGACCTCGCAGGGCCTGCAGCTGAAGGCTTGTAACGTGTCAGGCCCTCTACTGACCGTGGCCTTTTACTGCCCAAGAGGAAGTTCTCTGCATCTTGCATCTGACAAACCAGAGTCTCATAAAGTTTAATAACTTGCCTGTGGTGATCTACCTAGAGAGTAGCAGCATGACCGTAGTCTGAGCCTGCACCTGTCTGACCCTGGGGCCCATGCTCTGACTCCATGCAGCGAGCAGAAAGTGACTGCTCTTCCAAAATGCCCCTCATTCTAGCCAGGACTTCTGGGGCCTTCTCCTGGCCCCATGCCTGCGGCTCTGGGTCTGGGGAAATCTAGTCTCCCCAGACCTGCATTTATCTCTAGGATGTACTTGTTGAATAATGGGTGATGAACACTTGTCAGAGCACCCGTGTCATCGCGGAGTCCCTTGTCAAAGCGAGGTCAGTATTCTCAAGAGGGACATTTACTAGAAAACTTCAAGGAAGTTTTCTTCAAAGTTTAAGAAAGAATGGGTTTGTCTAAGCCCATTCTTAGAATTCTTTCCTCAAGAATCTAGCGTCTAGTTTAAGGATATGTTGCAAATTCAAGGGCTTTGGCAAATTACGCTGAGTGAAAAGAGAAGCTGTTGAAGAGTGCTTTGGGGTTCACGAGAGCCCCTCAGGCTGGGATGGAGAGTGAGAGCCGAGCCAGGAGCTGATGAGGGGTCTGAGCAAGAGGTGGTGCGGTGTGGACCAGCCTGGTGGAAGTGGAGAGAAATGGCTGGATCCTGGGTCCAGCTGGATGGTGGAGCGATGACATTTCCTGAAAGATTAGACGTGGGGCTGGAAGAGAGGACGTGCGGGTGCTTGCCGGGTGCTGCCGTCTTCGGTGGAGGGGGAAATGTGGGAAGAGGGCCTGCTGAATGTCGCTGTGGGCGCAGGTGCCCCGGCCCTCAGTGGCGCCCTCGTCCCCAGCCCGTGGCGGGGGCGCTCAGCACTGCTTCTCTGAGCCAGAGGAGGGTGCACTTCGGAGCAGGCAGAAGGACACAGAGGCGTCTGCGTCTCAGCTCCGCGTCTGACCGGTAGATGCCGTTTGGCTTACACAGTGTTTTTGAATAACTCTCGAATGCGTTGCCAGTGTTTGGAAATTGGGGTGTGTCCTGTAAAATGAGAAAAGCTCTCATTCCTGCACAGCCATGCGGGTCCCAGCGGAGCAGGCTCAGTTCTGAATTTTTTCAAACTGCACAATATTCTGACTGAAAATATTTTTTTACCCTGAGACACTGGATTTTTATGTACCTGTTTTAAACCGAAATATAACGTACACATAGGAAAGTGTGACAATGCCTCTATTTTGACAGTAGTGAAGTGGCTGCTCAGGCCAGACAGGCTCCCGCGGCCCCGCCGGCGCGAGGCGCGCAGGGGCTCCTGAGCGCGGCCCCGCACACCCGTGCGCGCCCCCCGTGCGGCTTAGCTTTGCCCGTTTATGAGCTTTCTCTGGACAGAATTCACTTTGGGCGCTGTGTCCGGCTTCCTTACAGCTTTTATCTTTGTGAGGTTCAGTTCCTGTTATTCCATGTTGTGCTCTCTCTGGAATAACAGTAGAAATAGCTCACAAGACCCTCTTTCTGGTTTAACTTCTTCCTGAGTACTTTTCAAGAATTTGAGGAACATGTGCCAGAGATTTTATTTAACTCAGTAGCTGATGAGATAAAAAGTAAGATGTTACAATCGGTTCCAGTTATCTGAGTACTTTTTAATATATTTTTATTTATTTAGAAAATTATTTTCTGAAATTGGTAAGAGAGGACAAAGCTCACCTTTACACAAATGTCTGAATTGCTTTAAGTTAATTGAAATGCCTTAACATTTGAAACAAATAAAGATGAATTTCCTGAGCATCTGTCTAGTGATCTGCCATTTTTGAGGTGAAGGGACAATGTGATTCTTTTGATGGCAGCAAGGTGAAGAGGAATTTCTTGATCCTGCCACAGAGTAGAAAGGCAGGCCATTGACTGCCTTCAAAAGGGAGCCCCATGCATCTCCCTCTGCCTATGAGCCCTGTGAAGTGGCGGAGGGGGTGGGGAGGAGGCAGTAAGCTGACCAGAAATGAAAAGCAAGGAGTCTGTGCTGCTTCCTCGGCGTGATGAAGATCCCTGTCAGGGATTTAGAAACCTGAGCCAGCAGATGAAACCGGTGTCGCTCACGACGTCGTTGCCAGAGAGCGCGCCAGCCCGGCCCCTTTCCTGGCTAACAGCCGGTCTCATTGTCCGTCCACACATCCCCTGCCTGCTTGTCAGCGCAGAGCGGCTTCTAAACAAATGCAGGGCTGGTGAGAGACGGGAATGCCTTTCTTCCCCACTCAGGAACCTCATGTCACTGTTGTCTGCCAGGAAATAGAAGGAAGCCTTCCATTTGAAGGAGCTTGTCTCTGTGGGCTATAAGTTTTGATTAAAAAAAAATCAAAGTTCATTTTAAAAGTACAGAAATTTCCACGTTGTCACAATCTTCTGGTGCGTTCATGTCGTTTGGAAAACTTTTGTCTTCATTCTTAGGAACTAGGCGTTAGGTGTGGTGGAAAGGAAGCTCAGCTTCTCCTCGGGGCTGCAGGTCGAATGAAGGAGAGTAAAACCATTCCTTAACTCTAATATCTGAGTCTTTGTCCTGATTGGGTTCCTGGGCAAAGAAGGAAACCGCCCAGTGATGATGCTGGGCTTGAAAGTGGGAAGCGCTTGAGAGTCTGTGGCGCCACAGGCCCGTGGGACCTTTCTCTGTCAGGACAGAGAAGCTGACAGTGAGGCACCCAGCCACCAAGGGCTTCCCAGCCTCACCAGCTGATGCGCCACGCTGTGAGCAGAGCAGAGCTCTTGATTCATTCTGTGGATGAGTGTCTCAGCTGAGCTTGTGGGTTGTGATCATCTGGGGAGCCTTGAGCGTCCGGATGACAGGGGCCCGACCCCTGACATCTGGAATGCAGTCAGGGTGGGGTCAGGAGAGTCTGCAGGATGAGCACGTGACTGGACACAGCAGAGACTGGAGCTGCACTCTCAGCGCCACCCGGCGGCGTTCTTCCTTTGCCTGGTCCTCCTGCTGTTATTTACTTGAAGTGAAGTCAAAGTCGCTCAGTCGTGTCCAACTCTTTGTGACTCCATGGACTATACAGTCCGTGGAAGTCTCCAGGTCAGAATGCTGGAGTGGGGAGCCTCTCCTTTCTCCAGGGGATCTTCCCCGGCCCGGGGATCCAGCCCAGGTTTCCCGCACTGCAGGGAGATTCTTCACCATCTGAGTCACAAGGGCAGCCCTATCGCTGACTTAGACATTTCTCTTTGTGTGTTTAAAGTGCTTGGTAGCTGGGTGCATACATCCAGAAGAGTGCACGGAACATCGGTGTGTATCTCGGTGGGTTGCTTTAAGTTGAAAAGCCATGAAACCAGCTCCCAGTCAAGAGGGAGACGATCGCCAGTGCCCCCAGAGCATCCGTATAGAGGCAGCTCTCCTCCTGCCTCTGAGATTCGTCCCTGTTGTTGCGAGCAACCACGATCATTTCCCATTGCTCCATGATAGTTTTTGGTATGAACACATCCCAGTGCAGGTGGCTCTGCCGCTGCGGGCAGACGTGGGGAAACGTTGCCAGTGTTTGGCAGGTAAGAATGACGCTGTGTGAGCATCGCTGGCCGCGTCCCTGCGTGCACTCGTGCACCGCAGCCTTGGAGTTGAATTGGAAGGTCACAGATATTCATGTGTTCAACTTTAGGAGGCGGCAAACACCACATCACTTCTAAACCAGCTCACACGCCCACCAGCAGTATCCTGCATCCTTACCAACTCTTGGTGTTGCCCATCTTTTTAATTCAGTGATTCTGGAGGTTGTAAAGTAGTATTTCATTGTTTTTTCTTTTATTAAAATTTTTATTTTGGAAACTAACAAGTATCCAGGAAAAGTAGTCAAGGGGCAGGAAGGCTTCCCGTAGCCTCATCTGATTGCAGACCTGCTTCCGACCTATAAATATTTGTGTGTATCTCTGGAAAATAAGGACCTAAAAATGCCATTTTCACCCCTAGAGGAAGTTAACAATAAATTCTTAAATCTCAGCACATGCGCAGCTCATGTTTAAATTGCAAGTCGTCCCGTAAGTGTCAGAATGTGCTTCTTTCGCAGTGTGATTGTGCGATTAGGATACAAGTAAGGGTCTATATGATAGATTAGTTGGCATGTATCTTACATCTTTTGGGTCTGTGTTTTCCTTATGTTTCTACTGTTACCTTTGGGCAAAGTATAAACTCGATAGAGAAGGGGGAGGCCATACTCAAGGGCTGGCAGAACGGGAGTGAGGGGGCCTGTAGGCACATGTTGACTGGAAGGGGAGGGACAGGGCCGGCTCCGTGGAAACGCTGTCAGGGAGCTGGCCCTGCAGTGTGGTCGGAGGAGAGGGGTCCTGGAGAGGGGCGGCCCCTTCCCCTCACCCCTGAGGCTGCGTCTCGCAGTGCTCCCCTCCCCGGGACTGTGTGTGAGCGAGGCTCACTCGTTGGTTCCTGTAACACGGAGGTGTTACGGCTAAAAGACTGTTGAGAAAGTGAGAGGACGTCGAGCTTCTCACCACGGTTTGTTCTGTCATCTCTTCCAGGGCTTCGGATCAAGGAGACCAAGGAGGTGTACGAAGGCGAGGTCACGGAGCTCACCCCGTGCGAGACGGAGAATCCCATGGGGGGCTACGGCAAGACCGTCAGCCACGTGATCATAGGGCTCAAGACGGCCAAGGGCACCAAGCAGCTGAAGGTGAGCCCGGGCCCGGGCCTGAGCTGGGCCCTCCCCACGTGAGCGCGCCTGTGCTGCGGCCGCAGACGGCGCCCGCGGGCGGGGCTGGCACACAGATGCCGCCGGGAGGGTGGCTCCTCCTCGCTGACGCCCGGGAAATGGTGTGTGTGTGGCGCACCCTGCGTCCCGCCCGGGGACCACGTGTCGGGGGCCTGGCCGCTGGCGGCTGGTTCCAGGGCTGGGGCTCACAGGAGAAGCGGCGCGCGCGGTCTCGCGGGGCGCGGCGCGGGGTCCGGCTGCAGTCTCTTTTGCTTGTTGGGACCTTGAGGCCGTGGGGGCTCCGTTGGTGGTTCTGCATGGGCCCAGGGCTCTGTGGAGAGCGTGGCGGCGGCAGTGGAGGCGCTCCTGGGTGGCCGCCCACCCCTGTCTCGTAAGCCTCGAGGAGACTCTGGTGTAAGAACACTGAGTCTGAAGGTGGGACGTGACTGCGAGCGTGTGACGCCACGGGCCGGTGGGGAGGTGGCAGCTGCTGGCGCTGTGAGATGGAGCGATCTGATTGCGGCTTTGCCTTGTTAATAATAAGGAATAACCTTTTCTTCACAGCCCTTATTTATTGTATGTGTCAAGCCCTGGGCTGAGTGCGTCAACAAATCTGTGTGTGTGTGATTCCCCTTATTTTACAGATAAAAGGTCTCGCGAGGAGGTTAAGCATTCACCCTAGGGTCGCACAGCTAGTTAGTGGCGGGGCAGATCCTCCGAGTCCGCCGACTGCTGGCTGCGCTGTGACTTGCCATGGGGCCTTTAGGCATCAGTTGAGCGCCCTGGGGCTCCATTTCCCCGTCTGTAGCCTGCAGCGGGCTGACCATGGAATGCCTCCTTCTGCGCCTTCCTCTGCGACTTTATTGCTCTTTGATTTTGTACGCTGGTGTCTTGGTCACTGCTTTATGGAGGTCATAAAAACGTCGCCTCTCAAAGCGCCATTCCTCTTTGTCCTAACAGGGTTCCCATCTCAGGAGCTCGCCTCTGCAAGCATCTCTCCTAAACCTCCCCCTCATCTCTCCCATTCTGCATTAATTGCATTTCTCAGCAGGATCTGCCACCTTTCCGGCATCACATCTCCAGTCAGTTCATTTGGGAAATCAACTGATACGAAAATGCTTGATGCCAAAAAAGAAACAAAGAGCGTGTCCTGCCCAACGGTGGACGGTAACATAGGGCACGCAGCTTAAATTCCAGTTGTCCATCAGGCTGTTGGCACAGTTTCTTTAAGAAAATAACAAGAGGATGAATGTTTTGCTTTCAAAATGAGTACTTCCTGCCACGTTGAGCACCTGTGCAAGCTGTTTGGAGAGACGGAGGTTTCAGTGCGAAGGACAAGCCTCTGTCGTTATGCCCTTGTCCCAGCCCCACGTTAGGGGGCCGCCACACACCAGCCTCAGCCACGGGCCCTGGGCTTCTGTGGTTACTGTTTGTGACAACTTCATTGAGGTCTCATTTTAAGTAAAATTCACCCATTTTAAGTGCACAGCTCAAGGAGTTTCGATCGGTTTACAGAGTCGTATAGCTATCATCACAATCCAATCTTAGAGCATTTTCATTACCCAGAAAGAAGCCTCATGCCTGTTTCAGCAACTTCCTATTCCCACCCCCAGGCCCTGGCAACCACTAACCTACTTTGTTTCTGTATATTTGCCTTTTCTGAAAACTTCATAAGAATAGAATCATACAACATGTGTTCTTTTATGTATGGCTTTTCCTACTCAGTCCTGGTAAGTTTTTATTCTAATTTTGTTTGAGAGTTGAGAGTACTAGCTCCCCTTGAAGTTTAACAGAGAGAAACGTTTCTAAATAAAGACTCCTTACAAAAGATGCTCTCCCAGAATATCGCTCGCCGAGGTGGCCCGAGTCTGGACGATCTGGAGAAGGCAGCTTTTCCCAGATGGGCTGCTTTTCCTTCTGGAGATGGAAGCAGCTGGGCCCAAGGAGCAGACACTGGGATTTGAATCCACTGGCTTCAGAGAGACCCTGGTTTTATGTTTCCTTTGGATGAATCACATCTGTGATGTGATTACACCTGGGTGCTGTCATGTGGGTGAAGAAAGTGAAGCTCAGAGAGCCTTGTCTAAACCGCAGGCCTGCCGAAGGGCAGTCGTGGAGAGTAAACAGGTTCTGTCCCTGCCTCTGGTGCAGAAACTGCCCCCCCCCCCCGAGGTGGGGAGGGCCAGGGATTGCAGCAGGGAGAGCAGTCTCAAAACGGGGTGTTAGGACCTTTGCTCCCACGGACAGCGCGGGCCCCACCGGGAAGTGGTTAGAGCTGTGTCTGCCAGTTTGCAGCCTCTGGAGTGAAAGGAAGGAGGAGCTTCGGTCTGCCTCTGCGCGCCTCTCCTGCCTGCTCTCTGGGACACGCAGGCTCTGGAGCCCGCCTCACACGTCCTCACACACGCGTCCTTTCTCCATGTGCTCACTGACTACCCCAACTCTCATGTGGGGAGCTGCCTTCCAGTGCGTCAGAATGTGTGTATTACATATATAATATGTGTATTACAGTTCCCTGCTTCGCTTTTTTTCCTTTTTTTAAGCTGGACCCCAGCATTTTCGAAAGTTTGCAGAAAGAGCGAGTAGAAGCTGGCGATGTGATTTACATCGAAGCCAACAGTGGGGCCGTGAAGGTGAGCCGCAGAGAGCCGGGGGCGGGGGGGCGCCGGATCTGCTGCTCCTGTTTGTTTAGGCCAGTTTGCTTTCCCTTTATCTGCATTCTTCAACCTTCTCATGACGAAAACAGACAGTCTGTTAGAAAAACACTGAAACCTGTTTGGAAAGGGAGAACAGTGAGGAGGTGAAATAGCGGTAGTCATTTCCAAATTGAAATGTGCAGGGTATTTAATCTTCCTTTTATCTCTCTGGTATTTTCTTCCCAAGATATATGCATGTGGAAAGGAATGCTGCGTTAGTATCTGATTTCCAGGGTCCTGTATAGAGTTCCTCACTGTTTAATGGATGAGCATAATACTTCATATCGTGCACTAAATCACCCACCTACAAAAGAGTCTGAGCAGCCCCTCCGGCTCCAGTTAATCTACTGGATTTGCCCTTTATCGGGAATTGCACGCAGTTAAAACAGGGGAGATTCTGGGAGAAAGTGTCGGGTGTCCTCCTCAGCTGGGTTTTTGGAGCCCAGCGATGAGCAGATAGCGCCTTCTCTTGGCAGCAGGGGACCAGGCCACGTTTGGAGTTTGTCAAGGCGGCTGTTGGCCGCAGTTGGGACTGTAGACTTCTATCTCGCTCTGAGTGGCCTGGGGACTTGGCAGCGGGCCTCCCCAGGCACTCAGGCTTCTCTCTGTCTTTGCAGAGGCAGGGCAGGTGTGACACCTACGCCACAGAATTTGACCTTGAAGCTGAAGAGTACGTCCCCCTGCCCAAGGGGGACGTGCACAAGAAGAAGGAGATCATCCAGGACGTCACTCTGCATGACTTGGACGTGGCCAACGCGCGGCCCCAGGTACTGGCCCCGCTCCTGCCGGGCAGCCGCCGCCGGCCCTCCTAGCGTGGGTCCTTCTGTGCGCCGGGGCTCGGGGACGAGCTGTCAGTCTTGCCGCCTCTGAGGGCAGACAGTCCTTTTCTGCCTGTAATGTTCGGCAATTAACATCGCCAAGAGCGACGAGGGGCTCCTTTGTTCCAGTTCAGATGCCAAGTCACAAATGGCTTCCAGCACTTTGCTCCTTCTCCCAGCCCAGCCTCCAGCCTGAGTTGCCAGCTTCTCCCTGGCTTCCCTCCAGCACTGGCTCAGGCCTGGGATGCTCTGGGTGTGAATGGTGGGGGCAGGAGTGTTCTTTGAGCCCTTTGCAGGATCTCAGAGAGCCTCACAAAGCGGTCTTCCCCCGCCCAGCAGAACCCCCAGTTCTATGGCTTTGAGCTGGAGCGGTCCCTGCTCCTCATGGGAGCAGGAGATGGATGCTTGTGTCCTGACTAATGAAGCGTGGGGAGGCGTGGGATGACTTTCTGCCGTCTCTGGGGAACGTGCGCTTCAGAGGACTGACTCTTTCCCCGCTGGTGGTCTTTGGGTCTGGTTTCCTCTTCGTCCTAAAAGAGGCTATCCCCGCTAGCAAGGGAACAGGCTTTCTCACCTGAAATCTGATCCATAGGTATTTTGTCCCTTGGAGCCTTGTTCAAGAAACTGCTGAGGAACCTCCGCTCGGTCTGGGCAGCGGCTGCCCCAGACCAGCCTGTGGGCGCCGCTCGCCCGGGTCAGCTCGGGGGCTGTGCGGCTCTGACACTGATTGGCTCAGCTACTGCTCACTTGAGTCTTCAGGTTTTCTATGATTTAGGGCCCTCTGATTTTCTCTTTGCTCCTCTGAGAAGAGGGCATACTGCTTGCTACCTGGCGGGGCTGCTCTGGGGATCAGATGTCCTCAGTGTCAGGAAACATTTGCCACCTGTCACTGCTGTGCGTTCAGGGACCACCTGTGTGCCTGGTAGGGCCTGGCAGCCCCAGGTGACCCTGGAGAGCCGGCTTCTGGCTGCCTGCATGGAGGCACTGGCAGGAGCCTGCCGTGAGGTGGCCTGCTGTACCGTCAGGCTCCGGGCCCTGAGCAGCTCTGGTCACTAGGCCTGGTGAGAGGATGCAGGCCCAGAGTTGATGCCGCCCCACAGGGCTGGGGCAGCGGGACAGGCTTGGAGCTTCCTGGAAAGCAGGATGTGATTCCCAGCAGGTGGGCTCGAAGTGAGTCCTGGAGAGTCAGCTGCCCAGGGAAGGGTGGGCAGTCCTGTGGAGTCAGGCAGGCGTTCGGGCCTGGGAAGAGACATGGCTGGGGCGGGGGTTTTGCTGGACTCTGGCAGGATGGGGGAGCCTCTTAAGAGTCCTGTGCTGAGAAGCTCCTCACGTTTCCAGCGCAGGCACCAGGGGTCTCTGCTGCTCAGGACCGCTATTGAGTTGGTCAGTTGATGAGGCCCCTGGGGGAGGTGGTGATGAGGCATTTGCAGCTGCCTTAGGAAGTGAGACTGACTCTGAGCCTTCTCTTGTGCAGGGGGGACAAGACATCCTGTCTATGATGGGCCAGCTCATGAAGCCCAAGAAGACGGAGATCACAGGTGAGATGAGACGCAGAGCTGGGGCCCGAGCCTGGCGGTGCGTGGGGTCCTGCCCCTCCTGACAGCGGGGGCTGCGCTGGGTCTGCGTGTGCATCCCAAGAGGGAAACAGGTGGCCACGGGCGCGCCCCCCTGCAGCGCTGCCCGCTCGCCCCGGGGCCCCGGCCTGCCTCCCGGGTGAGGCCGCAGGCTGGCTGCCCCTTTTGGGCCTCTGATTTACCTGCTCCTCTTGCTAACTGTATACTCCTCTTTTTCTAATCACCACAGATAGCTTTGTTACTTGGAAACTGTCAACGTTAGAGCTGCTTTCTTTCACATTTCAGCCAGTGGCGCGATGTGAGCCCCCGAGCAGTGTCCTTATCGTAAACGGCCTCTCCAGCCCCGCCTCGTAGCTGTGGTGGAAGGCGCTGGGTCTGTGGGCTGCCCCCTCCTGCTGATGGTGCAGGTGCTGGTTTGGAGAATGAGAACCGTGACCTGGGACAGTTATTCAGCTTTTGAGATGCTCGTCCCTCTTTGAGCTCTGAGATGGGGCCTCTCCTCAGACCTTGTCATTCTTCACAGGTTTTCCTCCAGAGAGGACTCTGCACGCACCCTATTCCTTCTGGGCGCTTGATTGAAAGTTAATTAACCGAAGCTTTGTCACACAGGCCACAGAAAGGGTCGTTTACTCAGTGTCGCCCAGGGGAATTTGCATATGAAAACTGCCCATCTTCCGGGCGCTTGTGTGAGATAGCGAGGCCTGGTGGGGAGTGTGACAGACCAGGCCAGGCCTGTGCGCCCTGGTGAAGACAGCTCTTACAGATTTAGCCCAGGTGCAGGGGAGCATGCCCGTGTTCTGGCTTTTAGGTAGCAGCGCTGTTTTCAGATGAAGCTGAAGCCTGGAGTGGGGTTGTAGCCTGATGGTGGTGTCACCCAGCTCGCACTCAAGCCCAGCGCTAAGCTCAGGCTCGGGTGGGTGTCGGAGGCAGTGACGAAAGGGATCGCCTCCTCACGGCGCTGACGCCGCCTGTCACCCTCGTCGACTCCTAGATAAACTCCGGGGGAGATCAACAAGGTGGTGAACAAGTACATTGACCAGGGCGTGGCCGAGCTGGTCCCAGGCGTGCTGTTCGTGGACGAGGTCCACATGCTGGACATCGAGTGCTTCACCTACCTGCACCGCGCGCTCGAGTCCTCCATCGCCCCCATCGTCATCTTCGCGTCCAACCGAGGCAACTGCGTCATCAGGTACCTGACCCCCCACCCCGGCTCCTCGGCGTCTCCAGGGCCACCCGTGTGCCACCCGTCGAGGTGGGGAGGAGGACGCCCGTTCCTCCCGAGGGCAACACTTGGAGTGGCTCGATCCCACTCCAGCAGTCACCCTGTTTCTGCATGGGAGGGCTTCCCGTGGTAACTGGGGTTCCCATGGGAATGACTTGGTCACGTGGTTGGAGTGGGCAAAGGAAGGTCGGGTGGGCCAGCCCTCAGCGACACGGCCTGTGCTGCCTTCCGTCCCACGTGAGCTCCCCAAGGTGTGTGTTATGAGTTCACTTTTCAGATGAGGAAGCAGGATGACAGCATGGGGTGCCCCTGGCCACAGACAGCAAGAACCCAGGCCTCTGACAGTGAAGTCTGTCCTTCTTTCTTTCTGGCCCAAACCTTTTCTTGCAGCCACACTGGCACCTCCCCCAATCCCCAAGGCCCACCTTCAAGGGGGGAGCCCAGGGGCGTTCCTGGTGGGCCAGTGGGTAAAATCTACCTTGCCATCCAGAAGACATAGGCTCTTTCCGTGGCCCAGCAAGACCCCACGTGCTACAGGACAGCTGAGCCTGTGCACCCTGGCTCCTGAGCCCGAAAACTGGAGAGCAGCCCCCACCCAGCGCAGCTAGAGAAAGCCCAACTCAGGCAAAAACAAGGAACAGCTTTAGAAAAGGAAGGGCACCCAGAGGCCTCACCCTCTCCAGCGCCCGAGTGAGCACCGTGTGCCCAGTAGTTGGCTGCCCGTGTTCTGCACTCCCTGGGTGTGGGGTCTGCTCCCGGCAGTGCTGGGGCACGGCGGGGTGGTGCAGGGGCCTCAGCAAGCCTGCCGCACAGCGACGAGGGCGGCAGGGCCCGGAGACAGCATGCTCCTGTCCCAGCGGGAGCGGGAATCTGCAGAGAGGCCCCAAGACCATGGACATCTCAGCACAGAGCTGTAGCCGGCGCCCTCGGCCTGCCTCTGTAGAGGAGCTCTGTCTCCGCTGAGCACGCACGGCAGCCGTGCTGTTGGCTCTGGGGCAGGCCCCGCTCAGGTGGCCGTTCTCGCCCAGAGTGAGGCTCTGCCTGCACGCTGCAGGTGCAGCCGGCAGCTTCGTGCAGCCGGCAGCTTCGTGCAGCCCCTCTTTGAATCCCTGTAATGCTGTCTTGTCAAGAACACCGCTCGCCACCGTCACAGCTGTCTTCTGCTCTTGAAGGGAAGGCGGCTTGGACCAGGTCCAGACCAGCCAGGGCCTGGCTGCCTGGGCAGCGTCTGGAGGCGACACCTGGCCTGGCGAGCCTGGTGTGGCCACACAGACCCCGTGTGTGTTTTCTGGACTTCACTTTGGTGGGGCCTGGCTTCAGTGTGACAGTGGGCAGAGGGGTCCAGCCTGGACGGATGGTGCCCCCTGCCGAGGGAGCCCCGCGGCCAGAGCCGATCCGGCCAAGAGCTGGGCCAAGAGCTCTCAGGATCAGAGAAAAAGAGGCACGGGAGGGTGGCCGTGACCTCAGACCCACCCAGTGGGGCCTGGGGAACTTGGCCCCAGCCCCATCCAGGAGGATGTGTGTTCCAGAACCATTTTCTCTAGTGCGTTGTCTGAAGGAGACTCTGTGCCTAAGAGTCAGAGCCTGAGCATATTTCCAGTCTTTGGTCTTTAATTCCTGAGAAGTGCTTAGTATTTTTAAGCAGAGTGTTTTGTTTTTGTTTTCTGTTTAAATTTTTAGTTTTATGGACTCAAAACCAAAAGAAAAAATTTTAACACATGTTGACAAATTCTGTTCCCTTGTGTTTTTTCCCTAATCTTTTTCTTTAGACTTTTTATATTTACTATCTCTGAAATGAAGATAATTTATCATGAGTGTTATAGAATTGGGGATATTTTAAGATGGTGAATTGAGATCTTTTAAACTTTTCCCAGGAGAATATCTAAATAGGTTTTAAAAAGAGAAACATACAGCCTAAAACAGAATTAAATAACTGAAAATTAAATGCAGTTTTTAAAGGTTATTTTGTTTAATATGACAATTACAGATATACCAAATACTAAGATTTTAATCATGATAGATTTTTTTCTTTATAGTTCTTTATTTTTTTTTAGAAATATTTGTTGGTGAAAAAGATTTATTTTTTTCTAATGGTATCTTAATATTTTGTATTTGCTACTAGTCTGTTTGCATTTTTGCTTGAAAAGGTCTTAATTATTTTTAAGTATTAGATTTAACAATTATTATGCAGCATTTCATTCTTTTATGTTTTCATTGTGGTAAAACGCCTGGGACATAGTTTGCCGTTTTAGTTATTTTCAAGTGTTGGGGAGGCCAGAACTGGGAGCCTGCTGCTGTGGCTTCCTAAAGTGGAGGCAGGAGCCCCCGGCTCAGCTCACTGGGCTTCCAGACACGGCTGAAGCCTGACACGTGGGCTGCAGGGTCTGCCCGGCACACACCCATTGGGAGCTGGTGCTGTTCAGTCCGGTGGGGTGGCCCGCACTGGTTTGGCTAAGGATTCGAGAGAGAGACAGGCCAAAGACATGACGGGACAGTTCCCCAAAAGAAAGAGAATAACTAATGACCATAAGGGAAGGCGTTCAGATGGTTCATTAATAATCAAAGACGTGCGGATTCAGATGGGTGTTAGACCTTCCTTTTCCTAGGCCTTTAAGCAGCAGACGGTGAGGCTGCTCAGCGCTGGCCACAGTGCCGTGGGGCCGGGTCGCTCACGTGGCTGCAGACGTGAGCGCATTGCTTGGTTCAGCCGTTCACGTGCTCAGGGTGCTCAGGGCTGTGTCCGGCTCTGTGCAAGATGCTGGGGAACCGCTCGTGGCAGGTGTGCCCCGGACACCGCCAGCTACAGCAGCAACACCAGGATCCCTGTGTGAGCGCCAGTCACTTGGGCCCAGTGAGAGTCGTGTGGGCTGTTAATACCGAGACTACGGGGCGGGAGCGACCCCAGCGGGCCCACGTGCCTAGGGCAGCGCGAGCGGGCGTGGCCGATGCCGACAGGAACAGGTTCAGTGTGGCTCCAGGTGGCTTTCCTCCTCCTCCCCCGATTTCCTGTGGTGCTGACGCAAAAACCATGGCACGGCTTCTGCCGCCACCTGAGTGAGTCTGTGTCCTCTGCGGCCCTGCTTCTGACTCTCAGGACAAGAACTAGCTGCTTTCTTGTCAGCAGGGCCTCGGCCATGCTTCCACTGTCCAAAGAGGCCTGAGTGACCTGGAACTTGTCGGCCTTGCAGGGGCACGGAGGACATCACCTCTCCTCATGGCATCCCTCTCGACCTTCTGGACCGAGTGATGATCATCCGGACCATGCTGTACACCCCGCAGGAGATGAAACAGGTGAGTGGCCCCACCCCTCCTCCCCCGCCCTCGCTCGCCCCCGGGTCCCTGACACCGGGCAGGATGGAGCCCGTGAGTGGCCCTGGCCCCCACCGCCCCCACGGAGCTGCCGGCCGCGGGCGTGTCTCCATGCTCCCAAGCCCTGGCCCACCTGAATGACGCGCGAGCCAGCAGGGCGTTGCCTCCAGTGTCCCAGAGGCTCAGCTGCCAGGAGTCCTGGCGGTCCTCTCTTCTACTCCATCCCGCCTGGTAGCCTGAGGACAGGGACAGTGGGAAAACCAGCTGGAGGCCCGCCAGTAAGGAGGCCCCAGCTCTGAGAGAGGCGGCAGAGCGCCGCTCAGGGATGGCCCGCCCAGACGCCAGCCCACCGGAGCCCGCAGCTGCCTGGCTCCCGGGGCGGAGCCCGGGTCCCAGCAGAGCAAGTGTGGGGTGGGCGCCCACAGGAAAGGTGCGCGGGGGGTGCTGAGCTCAGGCCCACACGGGGCTCCGCCTGTGCTGAATCTGGAGAGGCGACGGGGCCGCGGGGCGGGCCGCGTCCCCAGGGCGCAGCCCCAGCTCTCCATGCAGAGTCGGAGCCGCAGCCACGCGCCTGCAGCCCTGGCAGCCCCCGTCCCTTCTGGGCCTTCCAAGCCGTCCTCTCCCCCTGTGCTGGCTCAGCCCTAAGTGGAGATTCCAGGACAAAGCCAGCCGTGCGCTGCGGGCCCAGCCATCTGCTCTGCCCACCCTGACCCCAGTCTCCCTGGGGCATAGGTCTCTCACTGTGGGTCAATGTATGGCCACGGCTGGGGACCTGGAGTGGCCCAGGGCTGCACTGACATCCGGGGACTCTGCCAGACCGTCTCCTCCAGAGCACTTTCTCGGGTGGGGTACTGAGTCGTTTGATCCCATCACTCAAGGTAGGGCGGACAGTTGCTACTGATGTTCTTAAAGAGCTGGTGCTGAGATGTAGACTGCTCAGCTTGCCCAGTTCACACGGCCCATCTGTGGCAGGACTGGGACTGGGGCCCAGGCTGTCTCATCCTGAAGCCCCTTACCTGATGTCTCTGCCCCCAGCCTCCTCCCCCGTGAGAAATGTGCCGTCTGGGAGGCAGTCTCTGTGGCAGTTGGCCAGCTGGCCGCTCCTTTTCGGAGCTCAGAGGGCCTCTCCTGGACCCTCCGCAGCAGCACCCCGCCTGCCTGTGGCCTGTGTGGCCTGGCCCTGCGTGTCTTGTTGACCAGCGCCCAGGAGGCCCGTGGTGGGTAGGGCCAGAGCTCTCCCTGTGTGGCAGCATGGGTCGGACCCCAGGTGGTTGTCGTTGGCGGCAGCAGCTGGGTGGGAGGTGGGGCCCATGGCTGGAGGCCTTGTCCCCACATAAGAGTCTCTTGCTCGGGATGAACGCTAGGCTGAAGCCAGGCTCTCACTGACTAGGAGCAGAAGCAAAAGCAGAGAAGCCGGTCCCTTCCTCACCCCGACTGATGTGGCTGGGGTGGTGCCCTGCGCCCGCGGCGCTCGTGGCTGCGTGCTGTCCTCTGTGGGCCTCCGCCTCTGCTCACGGGACAAGTGCCCCCTCCTCTCAGGGCCGCTGGGAGGCCCCGGGAGAGTGCGGGAGCTCAGAGAGGAGTGACTGCTGCTCACAGCAGCTTTTAGTGACCAAGGCTCCAGGCTGGCATTGCAAGATCAGCCAGCCAGCCTCTGGGGCTTCCTTTCCACCCGGAGCACGCTGCCCTACCCACCCCTGCTCCCCCCTCCCAGGCATGTGCATGCTGCCCCAGTGTCTGCAGGCTCAGTGGGGGCCTCTTCTCGGGCTTTCTCTTTGGTGGGGAGATGACCATTCCAGGACAAGCCTGGCTTTGCGCATGCCATTCAGGGGACAGTCTCAGCGTTTCTCCTGGAGATCGGGTGGGTTTTTTAAAAACAAAGTGATGTAACTTGTATACTCTGCCACCAGTGCCGACACCCTCATAAACTATCCCCTGCAGGTTATTAAATGATTAAAGATCTCATTTATGAGCTGTCGCTGGTGAGCAGTCTAGAGCAGGAGCTCCTGGCATTGCTGTGACCTGCTCCAGGGAGTGAGAGCACA
Organism: Nanger dama; assembly: GCA_917880005.1. Classification (NCBI taxonomy): domain Eukaryota; kingdom Metazoa; phylum Chordata; class Mammalia; order Artiodactyla; family Bovidae; genus Nanger; species Nanger dama. The sequence goes on along the minus strand of CAKJTW010000016.1, from coordinate 1,174,905 downwards.
GCGTCCCCAACACCCTCCGGTGTCGGCTGCCCGAGCTAGGCTCTACTCACCAGGCTCCAGGACCCCGTGTCCACATCTCCCTAAAGTTTGCTGAGGCCCCGGGGACTTCCTTCTGGCAGACCCAGCTGTTGGCGAGAAGCTCTTTTTACTCGAAAGTGCAGAGCTGCCCTGCTCTGATGGGCGTGGCCGGAGGGGTGTCCTTTGGCGGGAGCCTTCCGCCCCTGCCCCCACCGTCCGCGCGCCCGTCTGGTGACTCCTGCTCAGCTGTGCTTCCGCAGCTCCCAGACGGGCCCCTTACGCACACGGACACTTGTGACTGAGGCCACACCTGGCAGCCCCCGGCTGGACCGACGTTTGATGTGGCCAGCGCAGCGTTTGTGAAATCTTTAGGTGGACAGCATTTTATCGCTCAGGACATTTCATACAAAAGTCTGAGTTGAGACCTTCCTGCCAGCACCTGGCCCTTGGCCCTGGCGGCAGTGCTTACAGCAGAGGGGCTGCCTTCCCGCCCACCTTGCCCCTGCCCACTCGCCACTCAGGCCTGCGGGGCCTGCTTCCCAGCAGCGCCTTCCCTGCTGCCAGCTCCTGGCCCCCTGGCCCCTCCGCCCTGGCGGCGCCCTGGCTTGGGCTTGGTCTTTCCCGCGTCCGTGGCGATGTCCCGGCTGCGCTTCTATGGCTTTGATTTAAACAGGCCTTCTTGATGCCTTGTTTACGAAGCTGCCAGAGTGAGAAATTCCTGTGTCATACGAGGCTTGACATCCCCAAGTTATCTCAGCTACACAACACGCAGCATCATTCCCCCGCTGCCCCTTATCACTCGGCTGGGCCCCACCCAGCCCTCCGCCTGCCAGCCCCCGGGCTCTCCAGGGCACGCACACCAGCCTCTTCTCGACATACGTGATGTCACCCAGTGATGTTATGAGGGCTGCTGAATCTTTAAAAGTAACTTTTAAATGTATTTAACCATCATTTGTCAGGCAGAGAAAGGGCGGTCTCTCCTTGCCTTGCAGGTGGCAGTGCCTGCCCTGGGGAGGGAGGTTGGCTGCCCTGAGGGAGCCCCCCGAGGGGCAGGGGCGAGGAGGCACCAGCTGCCTCCTTGTGGGCCTGTGGCTGCTCCCTAAGGGGCGGCTCTGCCCCGCCCGGCCGGGGCTGGGCCTCCTCTCAGGCGGTGGGATGAGAATGCTGAGGTCGGCCACTGTTGATCACATTTTTCTCCCAAAGATCATTAAGATCCGAGCCCAGACAGAAGGGATCAATATCAGTGAGGAGGCGCTGAACCACCTGGGGGAGATTGGAACCAAGACCACTCTGAGGTGAGCTGGCTGCGGGGCCCCGTCTGGATGGGGATCCCGGCCCGGCCCAGGGCCAGAACAGCCCGCTGGTGGTATTGGGAAAGAAAGCGGCAGGCAGGTCCTCCGTCCCGAGATGGGCCCCCTGACTGGCGGCCCCTGGGTGCAGGAGGGGGACAACACTGGACAGGGGGTGGGGCAGGCGGCCCCCTGCAGCCGCGGCGCCTCTACCTGGTGGCAGGGAGGGGCACCGACAGGCGGCCGTCCTGACTGCTCCCAGCGGCCAGAGGCCCCTCAGTGTCCCGATTCCTTCCTGTGAGTCACGGCTTCGCAGCGCTCAGCTTGGCCTGGGTCCCTTGGCGTTGGCTCCTTGCTTCTCAGGGGGATGCAGGGCTGCAAGCTGGCTGGGTGGCACGGTGCATGCAGAAGCGCCCGGACGATGCTCGCCTCTGGATGGCGCCCGTGCTCTCGGGCACAAGTTCCTCTCCCCCGCCGTGTGCCCCGCCCCATCTGGACTCTGGCACTGGTTCCCCACCACTATGTGCTCCCCAGGTTGTGGGCCCCTTCCCACAGAGCGGGCACCTTCTGCTAGAGCACTTGAGGCGGTGACAGGCAGGCGGCGGGGCTCATGGTGTGTGGTGGCTTCTGGCTCCTCTGGTGGGTGGTGGGTCCAGCTCTGGTGGGTGGCGGGTCCAGCTCTCTGGGGAGTGGCCGGTGTCCTCGTCTGCTGCGTGTGCAGCAGCTGGCACACGCTCCCGGGCTCCTCAGTGCTCCCTCTGGCATCGGCAGGGGCTCCTGCCGGTGGCCCCGACTCACCCCAGCCCTGGCTGCTCTAGGTATGCGGTGCAGCTGCTGACCCCAGCCAACCTGCTGGCCAAGATAAACGGGAAGGACGGCATCGAGAAGGAGCATGTGGAGGAGATCAGTGAGCTCTTCTACGACGCCAAGTCCTCAGCCAAGATCCTGGCCGACCAGCAGGACAAGTACATGAAGTGAGGCGGCCGAGGGCCTCTGCGTGGGCACGGCAGTCAGCCAGGCCCCGGGCCGGCCGTGGACAGGAGGCTCCAGCCACGCCGGGTGCTGTCCCCACCCGGCGGACAGCAGCGCTGTGAGGTCGGCATGGAAACGTTCCCTTTAAGTTACTGTGGCTCCTCCCACGGCTGCTTTGAAGGAGCCCTGCCGCTGGTGTTTTCTAATAAACCCTGATAGGTTATTTTGGTGACATGACTCCCTTAATTTTTAAAAAGGGACCTTTGTACCTTGGAACAGCTGGAGAGGTGGAGGGCTGTGGAGACAGCCCAGTGGTCCCTGGCCGCCAGCCCCTCGCAGCCGTGCCTGAGTCGTGTGCGCTGAGCCCACGGCGCACGCCCTGGGCTCTGTGCACGTGTCCTTGGCGGTCCGCTGTCCGCCGTCCACCTCAGGAGCCACCCAGCATGCCGCACCTGGGGCCTCCTCGTCGCCGACGGCCCCGGCCGTTCTGAGCAGTGCTGGTCAGGCTCTGTCGGAGCGCCCGAGTGGGGCTAGTTTGGTGTTTTTCTCATGATGAAACTGGCATTAAGGGTCACTAGGAGAAGAGCACTGGGCTTTCCCGTCAGGTCCTGTCGGCTGTGCCCGCTGGCGGGGCTCCTGGCTGCTGTGCTGGCCTGGGCCCCCTGGCCCGGGTGTGCCTTCCTCACCATCCTCCTTGGAAGGCGTCTCTAAGCCCAGCCCTCCCAGGGGCGGCCCCTTCCCTTCACTTCCGGAGGCTGAGTGTCTCTGCCCCGGAGATCACCTGTTCTGTTTTGTGTCAGGATGGACTTCTGGATATTTTACTTTTATTATTTATTTGGCTGCATTGGGTTGCAGCATGGAGTTCCCCCAACCCGGGCTTGAACATGCCCCCCTGTGTTGGGAGCCCTGAGACTTAGCCACTGGGCCCCCAGGGAAGCCCCTGGATTTTTATCATGAGCTTCGGGGTTATAGCCCAGGGCGACGCTACGATAGCCCAGGGCGACGTTATTTTAACCCAGTATGACATTATTTTGTTGCTCAAGTTGTCCAGCTTTGACCACCGGGATCCCTTTCAGCTGGGCCCTGTGTCCCTGAGCCATGCCCCCGCCACTGGGACGACGGCTTTTGTCAGGCCCTGGGAGGGAGGGCCCGCGGAGCGTGGGCAGACACCGCCTGGGTGTCCTTGCCAGGAAGGAGGAACATGGCATGCTCTCCTGGGCCGGCCCTTGTCCCCCGCGCCTGCTGCTCACTGGAGGCAGCGCTCAGCACAGGAGCAGCGCCTCACGGGCAGGGTCTCTGGGGGCTTTTGTGTGTGCTAGAGGGACCCGCCGAGACGGGAATCTTGAGCACCACTGTGTGTCGGCCTGCACACACCCCATCACCGGAGCCTGAGCAGGAATCCAGGCAGGCGGGTGGAGTGCCGGGGTCCTCAAACCCCGCTGCCGGCATGGGTCTTGTATGGGCCCTGCTGCTCCCCAGCGTGAGGGTCCTGAGGCGGGGGGTGTGAGGGACATGGGCACAGGGGGCATGGTGGGGTGCTTCCCGAGGCCGGGGCCAGGTGCTCCGGCCTTAGCTGGCTTCTCTTCCCCCGCCCATGCCACTGGTCTCCCAGCTTAAGCTGTGCTGGGCCCACGGAAGTGTGAACCGAAGATGAAGACGCAGCAACAGCTCGCCCTGCCGCGGGCCGCGCGCCTCCCGCGTGCTCGCAGCAGCCCCCGGGTTGGACTGGGGGTCCCCTGCCCAGCTAGGAACGGCTGATCGGGGGTTGGGGGCTGTGCTCCTCACTGTGCTGCTCTGTCGGGAGTGGGCCCTTGAGCCCTGGGGAGGGTGGGCGCGTGTTCATGCTCCCCAGCTCTCCTGGCCTTGGTGGTGCCCAGAGAGATGGTCTGCTCGCTCGTCGGCACTCACAATGAGGGGGACGGGTCTGGACAGGTAGGAAGGCTGGGTTATTTTAATTTCCCTCCTATTTTTCCCAGCAAAGCTTGTGATTATTACATTAATCTTCCAGGCGAAGTTTTTACGACCAATCCCTCGCCGACTATGAGAAGTTTCTCCATCCATTACCAAGAGGGAAACAGACCCTGGTGGGAGGGAAATATTTGTTACATCTTATCTGGCTGACACACAATCTGCCAACAATTACAGCAGCCCCGTTGCTTGCGCGATTTCAGCTCCGACGTGAAGAGCTGCTGTGATATTGACGGGAGGCGGGGAGGGGCTGGTCTTCCAGGCTCCCGCCCCAGGCTGTCCTGGGTGCCTCCCAGGAAGCCCGCTGGGTGAGCTGTGCCCGGGTCCCTGCTCCTGTGCTGACGGCCAGGGGTGCATGTGAGGGCCTAAGGGCTCTTGCAAGGGAGGCCCCTGCTTCCGTTTCCTCAGCTCACCACCACACCTCTCAGGTTACACCCCCAAGATGGTTCTTAGAGGATATTGGTTTTTAGAACTAAACAGATGGTGGTGACTTATTGGCTAGTAGACCTTTCTCAACCGTCTTTCTAATATAAGATGGAGCGCCACAGTGTGTGTGGGCGGGGGGGTGGGTGCGTTCCCTGTTGGGCCCCCATCTCAGACCCCAGCAGGCATTGCCCAGGAGACCATCAGACACGGTGCCTTGCAGCGTCTGCACCAGCCTGGAGGGTTCCGGCAGAGGTGGCAGGTCGGCAGGGGCAGGGGTCCGGGGGCCCAGCAGGCAGGGGTGCAGCTTGGGTTATCTTTGACCCTTGGCCTTGATCCCTCTGGTTCTTGAGCTTTGGTTTCCTCCTGTGAAGATGGGTTGGTGTGCAGACTTGGGGGCTCTGGTGTGGCTGCATCAGGCTCTCCATTTACTGAGATTCAGTGAAGAGTCCCGACCCCTGTCCCTCTTGGAGGAGGAGGAGGCCACACTTCATCCAACAGGAGCCAGAAGTGGCTGGGCGCTGGGACCTGCCCCTCCTGGTCCTGACAGCTCGTCCTGGGAAGGCTGGAGGTCCCCTGCAGCTGGACCCGTCAGTTAGGCCCACAGGCTGGAGATGGGAGACGGCCGGCAGGGGCCTGGGCCTTTCCTCAGTGTCCTCTACTTCCAGGAAGGGTGCGCTGGCCCTCGCTGCCCCCGGACCCCCTCTTGGATGAGGTGCAGGCAGGGCTGGGCAGTGGGGATGGGGGCGCTGGTTTCCTGCTTTGCCCCAGCCTAGCCCTGCCCTTTGGCGTCGGGAAACAGGCCCGCTGAGAGTAGAACGGGGTTCACTCGTCCAGTCCTTGTCCTAACTCCGTTTCCTGGGGACAGCAGGCCCCGGGGAAGGGGTGCCAGGGCGGCCGCAGGGCTGGCTGTCGCCGGCTGGCCCCGTCACCCTGGCCGTCACTCGCGGCAGGCGCGGTGATTAATGGCCAGGCCGTGCCGCCCGGGCCGCCGTCAGCGCGCGTCTGCAGCGATGGATGCGCTGTCAGGCGCCGGGCCCGCGCTGACCTCGGCCCGGCCGGCGCGATCAATGGGCCCGCGCTCGGCGGCTGGGCCGGCGCGATAAGATGCGCCGATGGGCGCCCGCCGGCCGCCCGCTCGACATCGCCGTCGCCGTGTGATTAATGGGCGCGGCGGGGCGGGGGACGCGCGCGCGCACGGCGCCGGCGGGCCCAGGACACGCGTGCGCCGCCCTGCGCGAGGGCTGGGCGCGGGGACCGCCGCTCGGCCTCCGCCCGCGGGCCGCCTGCCTCTCCCCACGGCCCGGCGTCTGGAAACCTGGGGTCTGGCCCGATCGCCCGCATTCTCCCCGGGCCCCGTGCGCGAGGGGCGCGGGGGCGGCCTGGTGGGCTTCCCCGAGGAGGTGACGCGGGCGAGCAGCAGCCGGGCTCGCGCCGGGCCCTCCTGCGCGTCTCCGCCGTCTCTGCGGCCGCTCTGCGAGGCCCCGGCGCCCCCACGCGGCGCCCGCGCACGGCGCCGCCGCCCCGCCCCGCGACGGGGGCCAAGCCCACGGAGGGGCAGGGGAGGGGCGTGCGTCCAAATGCCCACGGGGCAAAGAGCGTCAGGGAACCTTACTGAACCCGGCTTTAATTTTAAGAAGTCTCCCTCGCCTCCTGCCGTCAGCCACCCTCTGCCTTCTAGCTTTCACCTCCACTCCTTTGCACTTTTTTCATTTTTATCCGTGTTCACATATATACCGCTTAGGGCAGCGCGATGCCCAGCCCCCGTGCCCCGGGTCTGCTGGGGGCACAGTCCAAGGGGCCCCATGGGGCCGTCTGGAGCCGGGCACTAGCGGGTGCCTGAGGTCAGCGCGGAGCCTTCTGCTGGCCCCTGGACAGGAGCACACGCCCACCCGTTTCCCCTGCGGAGCTTCCTGAGGACTCAGCCTGGTGGGGGGCTGGCCCAGTGAAGGCCTTCAGGAGAGCAGGCCGGGGAGGGTGTGGGGCAGGCAGGGGGAGGGCAGCAGTGGGCCCGGGGCACGGTGGCTGGGCAGCCCCGGAGGCTCCCACGTGGAGGGGTGGCGGCCTTCCCCAGGCCCCTCTCCTTGCCCCGCAGAGGCCTCCAGCAGAGGCACCTGCACGAGCTTCCCGGGCGTTTCTTCTCCGGTGGGGTGGGAAGAGCCCACCCTCGAGGAAAGGCCTCTAGTGGGGAATGAGGGCAGGGGGCTCCAGGGCTCTGTTCCGCCACAGGCAGAGCCCAACTGCCAGGCGAGCAGGGCTGCCGCACTCGCCGGCGGGGAGCCCCTCTGACAGAGCTCCTGGGGGGCTGTGACAGGGCGCCCCGCCTCAGGCTTCAGTGCCGGCTTCTGCAGGCCAGGCCCGAACACCCATCCCTCCCAGGGTTCCAGGGTCCAGCCTGCCATGCTGGCACACCGCCTGAGATGTTTCCCCGGATGAGGCAAGGGCCAGGGCTCCATGTGGACAGCTCGGGAGGAAGGCGCTGTCCACCTGTCGCCGGGGCCCCTGAGGAGGCGGGCGTGGAGGGCCTGGGGCTGGCCTTGTCGGGACGAGAGCAACAGCTCACAACACGGGCTCACGTCACTGTGGGAACGCCTGCCATTCAGCTCGATGGAAACTGCTGGAAACTTCTGCACAGCACACCCCAGGGAGCAGCCATCCCGCCTGCCACCGCTGCCTCCAGTGCTGGGGGTCCAGGGCAGAGTGGAGACCGCCGAGGCGACGGTCTGTCAGCCACCAGGTGGGGGAAGGACATGCGCCACAGCCCAGGCCTGGACGCCAAGTGCTGGAAGGCGCGGTCGGCCCACCGCCCGTTCCTGGAGGGGCTGGAGTGGCCCGCACGCGCGTGGCACCAGACACCTGGACGACGAGGCCTTCCAGGTTCCCACCGAGGGGGAGCCCTGGGCAGCCCGTGCACAGCCAGGGGCTGTCTCACACCAGCCCTGTGCCCCCCGGAGGCAGCCATGGCCACGCCCTCCTCACTGGCTTCCGCAACAGAACTGAAAACCAAGAGACCACCACCAGGCCGCTTGTAAAAAGTTGGCTTTATTTGTCTCTCATTCACCTTATCTCAGTTATGCCGCTTGGGCGTCCACAGTGACAGTCCCCTGGAAATCGGGGTCAGCCCACCTGCATGACCAGTGGCTGCGGGTCGGGTGCCCGAGCCGCGCACAGTCAGAGGCTGCAGCAGGGCCGTGGGCGTCAGATCTCCCCGGGGGACTGGGTCGGACAAGGCCGCGTGTGGTGTGGTGGGTGCCCTGGCCGAGGGGGCCGGGCTGGGGCCCATCCTGGCTCTGCTGTCCACTCGCCAGGCCGTGCTGGGCAAGTCCTTCATCCCTCGGTTGGTCTGTTCCCTGGGCAGCACAGCCAGTGAATCTCGGAGCCCCTTGGACTCAGATGGGCGCCAAAGTTGCCGCCTCTACTGGCTCTGTGCCCGCTGCTGGTGGGGTCTGGTCTCCAAGGGGTAGTGCACACCCAGGGGGCTCCCTCCAGGGAGCCCCCCTCAGGCTGCAGTGCCCTGCTCTGCTGGTCCCCGAGGGGCTTCCCTAAAGGCCTTTGAGAAGGTGGTGATTCCTAGCATCTAGGTCACCGATTATTGCAAACAGAATTTGTCTCAGACATAATTGTCTTTTTATATCAAACATGGGCGAAACTTAGCAAAAACCCGTGTCTGACCCTGATGTCACCGTGGACCTGCCGGGCGGTTCTGGTGACAGTGGAGATCAGAGGCATCCCGTCATTCACTTCACTTGCATTTGGTCCTAAGTACAGTAAGAATGCTCTAAAAAATACCAATGGGACGTCTCCAGCCTAGAGGCAGCGTGTGGGGCCGGCCACAGCCCCCCGAGGGGCGGGTGGTGGGGAGGCAGCACCAAGAGCGGGGTCACTGATGGCGGGCGACTGGGCCGCTGGCAGCCCAGGGTCCTCCGCACAACGGGCCGAGCTCAGCCCAGTGCGGCTGCAGAGCTGTGGGTCACAGCCCGGCTCCACCACCAAGGACACCAGGTCAGCCAACGAAAGACGCACAGATGGGCCAGGAGGGTCTTCTGGAAATTAATCTCTAGTTTGGAGGAAACTGTGTCCTAAACAACTAATTTCAAAAGGGAAAATGATTGTCTTCCAGAGGAACAGTTTTAAACCAGGTGTTCTGGCCGGACTGTGACGGGCAGGTGGTGGCGAGCCGCCGTCAGGCACCAGAAAAGCCTATTGCTGGGGGCCCGCCCTCCTGCCCCCTGAGACAGAGACGTTTCAACAACGTTTGTGCTTCTAACCAATGAGACGCTCCTTCGAGGGGGGGCAGCCAAGACAGCTGCGGTCGCCAGCAATACTGAGAAGGTGCAAAGGCTGACGCACAAGTGGCGTGCACACCTGGCCGCTGGCAGCCCCGCCCCGCTCCGCCTCTGGCGTCAGCCGAGCAAGACCCCACTTCTACAGCTCCGCCGCCAATGCCAGAGCAAAAAGCAGTATTTTAAACTGGGAAATTTCTAGCACTTTACAAAGTGGAATGAAAAGAATATGAAACTCAAACACACGACTGAACCGAAGTCCTCGCGCCTCAGCAGCGCCTGAGGCGAGCTCCTGCAGCGCGGCTGCCCCGTCCGCTCTCGGCCGTGGTGGGGCACACCGCCTCTGCCGGGTCCGGGAGCTGCAGCTCAGAACAGCAGGGCCCCCATGCTGCCGACCTCGCTCTGCTCCTTCACGAAGATCTCAAAGTACTGGTAGATGATGGTGACCGCCAGCAGGATCCCGGTTCCAGACCCGATGGCACCCAAGAAGTCAGCCAGGACCGAGAGGGCCCCGATGCACAGCCCGCCGAAGGCCGCGGCCGTGGGGATGTACCTGGGTGGGGGGGCGCACATCAGCCACGGGGCACCCGGAGCCCTCGGAAGCAGCCGGGCAGCAGCCCGCCTACCTCCGCCTGAGGACCCCGGCGGGCTCCGCCTGCTCAGGCAGCCTGACGGTCTAGACTAGGGTTGCTATCCAGCAAGCTGGCACACAAGTCACTGGCAGTTACTGAAACAGGACCAGTCCAAGGTGAGACGTTGAAAACGTCACAAAAGCTTTTGAAGACAGGAACATAAAATGTCTTCCCATGATGTTTCGTTACGTTTCTTCTGAGCAGCACTACAAATCTAAAATCCTTAAAGGAATGAGCAAAACGGCCCACCCCGTCAGGCATCAGAAAGTGACCCAGCATTTGCCGTACCGACTTCCTGTGGCTGCGGCAGGCGAGCTGTGGTCCCCAAGACGGACCTGGGCCTGACCACAGAGCCCGACCCTGGCAAGCGCTCTACGGGAAGCCAGCCACGATGGAGCGCGCCCACGTGCCAAGGGAGAACAAGCTGGAATGAGGTGGCTCAAGGGCCTAAGGCGCTCACTATGGCCCACCTGCTGCCCACGGGGCAGCCCCCACCACGAGGGGGAGGCCTGCAGACCGCCGCATCCTCCGCACCCTCCCACCTCTGAGTGCAGCCCCCTCGCCCTGCCCGGCGGTCGCGGCCTCCAGATGGGCCTTCCACACACTGGCCCCTCCTAGCGGCCTCCACCAGCCTGACCTCACCTGCACTTGGACGCCCCTGAGACGCCCGACCCCCCACGCTCCTCCTGGAGTGCCCCACAGAACCCTGCCAGAGAACCTGCCCTCTCGGTCAGCGCCCTCACCGCACCGTCCGCCACAAGCCCTGGTCTCCCCGCCCAGGCTGCCCCTCCGCGGGAGGGGCTGAGGCACTGAGCTGACCCGCCGGCTCCTGGCAGCCTCGGCGTTGGCACTCACCGGTTGAGCTCGTGGACCATGGACGTCTCTCGGTGGCCCCTCATCACCATCTGCTGCTCCTTCAGCTGCTTTGCAACCTGTGTGACGGCCCCCCAGGAGGACAGCGTGAGTCCAAGCCCGGGCAGACACACACTAAGCACGCCAGCAGAGGCACACGCCCCCAGCACCTGCGTGCGCTGTGAGGCCACCGCCCAGGAGGCGGGAAGGAAAGCCCGGTTCACCCTGCCCGCTGCTGCCCAGACGAGCACAGGCTCCTCTACCCGGGGTCCGGCCACGGCTGCCAACGCTGTGCGACTGGCCCTAGCAAGGACTAACTGCCGTGTGTGTTCAGAGGCCCATCCCAGGAGGAGGGCCAAGCTGGGCCCCCCATTCCAGCCACAGGAGAGGACGCTGGTTCTGCGTCAGCCACCTCCCGGAGACTGCAACTGCTACTCACGTCCTTGGCGGAGGAGCCCGAGACCTCGATCCACGTCTTGGAAAAGAAGGCGCAGGAGCCCAGCATGAACACGATGTACACCACGGCGTGGACGGGGTCTTCCAAGACGGAGCCGAACGACTCGGGCGGGGACAGGTAGTAGCAGAGGCCCCCCACAGGGTAGGCCCGCGCCGGCCCGCCGGGAGGAGGTGTCCTGGGGGGTTTCAGGGAGTGGTGAGCGCCACTGGTCACCCCACCTCAGCACGGAAGCAGTTCCGAGCAAGGGCCCTCGGGGCAGCTGTCCCACCCCAAAGAGACGCCACTGAGCCTGTGACAGGCACAACCAGAACGCATCTCAGGGTAAACGGCGCTGGCCGTGAGTGAGGCGCACAGGCGCCAGCACGGCCCAGCCGGAGCCCCCACGCCCGACACCCGGCCCCGCACGGCTCCTGGGCTGCCGCACTTACAGACCAGGTGCCCAGCAGGCTGACCAGCAGATTGCCGCTGAAGCGGGCAGACAGCATCTGGGAGATGACGTACAGGTTGGACACGAGGGCGGACTGCAGGATGATGGGGATGTTGGACGTGTAGAAGAGCTTGATGGGGTAGGTGTTGTACTGGCCCCGGTAACGCGCCGACTTGATGGGCAGGTCGACACGGAAGCCCTGAGGAGCCAAGCAGAGGTGGGTTCTCACCGCGCACTCGAGCCTCGCGCAGAGCTCAGACCCCGGGCCTCCACGGCCCTCCCCACCCCCACTCAGGAGCAAATGGACAGAAGGGTCCAGAAAAGCTGCTTAAAACGCACCCAAGCACAGCAGTGCTTGTGTCAGAAAACGAAGTCCATCACATCACAGGTGCACCAGCGTGGAGCCCACAGGCAGTGCTGGCCGTGGGCGGCCAGCATCCTCCCGCTCCACGGCAGCCCCGGACGAGCCCCACGCCCACAGAGCCCTTCTCGGGTGCCCTCACTCACTGCAGAGAAGCTAAGCTAAGCTTCTCTACTTTTCTATGAATACAACCTGTCCCTCTGAAACCCTTGGAAAATAAAAAAGGCTTCGTGTGTGTGTGTGTTTTAAAAAACAATCTCCCAGGACCTAGAACGGAGTTCAGAATATTTAAAACCTCAATAATCAAACCCCAAGACCCAGAGGAGCCAGCTTGTCATTAACCACATCAACTAACAGAGCAGACGTGCTCAGCCCCTCAGCACTGTGTGTCAGGACACAGAGCAGCTGGCCGACCGCAGCCGAGCACAGGCAGCCGAGCCTCCAGGCCAGAAGGCGTGCAGACCGCAGCGCGCGAGTGGGCAGCTCTCGCGAGGAGGCTGCAGCCAGCCGCAGCCCGGAGAGCGGCAGCAAGCGCTGAGGCTGTGACTCTCACTGCTCTTGAACTAAGACCGTGAAGCAGCTCTGCCTCAGCTTGCTAGTTCAGGCAGGCTCCCATAAGCCCACGGAGCGCCCCTCCGTCAGATGCCAGCTGCTCGTCTCCCTGCTACGCGGTGGTTCACGCCACCCCGGGTGTGGGCGTGGGAAGTGCAGGCCCTGCTGCCTCCCCAGGGCTGGCTCTGAACCCACCTGGAAATAGATGACCACCGCAAAGACGAAGACGGTGGCGATGAGGTTCATGAGGTTGGGGAGGTTCTGGCGGTAGAATGCCTCCCGCAGGGCTCGGACCTTGTCGGTGCGGGTGGCCAGCAGGTGAAACAGCGCGATGATGGCGCCCTCAAACTCCATTCCTGTCACGGGCGAAGGCAGAGGGAGGAGCTCGGGGCGGCCCTGCGCATCCCGGGAGGCCGGAACCGAGGACGGGGTCAGCTCCGGGGCGCAGGGTGCTGCTCTGGGAGCCACAGTGGGGCCTCTCAGCCTCGTTTCTGTTCTGCAGACCCCCCTGCAGAAGGCGGCTAGTCTTCCGTTTGAATTAACTGATCTCACTTCTGTGGCGTGAGAGTCAATGGCTATCAGGTGTGTGGGGCACCAGGTCTCCCTGGTGGCTCCGCCAGCGAACAGTCAGCCTACGAGGTGGGAGACAAGGGTTCCATCCCTGGCTCGAGAAAATGCCATCCAAAAGTGGCAGCCTGCTCCAGGATTCTTGCCTGGCGAATTCCATGGGCAGAGGAGCCTGGCGGGCTACAGTCCATGGGGTTGCAGAGAGGCAGACACGACTGGGTGGCATACACTTTCAGCGTCTGAACAGCTGTGCCTGTGGAGCTCGTTTAAGGGGCCCTGTCTGAGGGGCTCAGAGCTGCCCACCCCACACCCCTGGGGGCTCCCTGGCAGTGCAGCACCCAGCTGTGGTCAAGCTGCCCAGACGAGGCAGGCTCAGGCTCTCTGCTCCTCACCCCAAAGCCAAGCCAGGAGGACGACGCATGTGCCCACTCATGGCTGACTGCTGTTGGCGCTCACGGCCCCCATGAGAGCGTCTGCGGGGGCAGGCTAGCAGCAGAGCCAGGAAGAGGGCCAGGGGGCAGAGCACGCCCACCAGCGGCGCAAGGGAAAGAGCGGAGCGGCCTCCACTGGTGTGGGGACCTGTTTCAGTCTAACAAGACGACTGTGGATTCTGGAGGCCAGGGGTTGTTTCCGGCACTTATTGAAAGCAAACAGTCAAATGTGTGCAAACGCTTGCTTCTCCTGGGCCTCTCCTGAGTGAATAACGCATTTAGTGATGAAAAAACGTTTCCCAGGAAGTCACACTTCCCTGCACGTTCGGAACTTTTTCTTGAACACACCCTCTGTAACCTTACATCCACTGGGCACCTGCTGCGAGCCTAGGTCCCATAAGCTCCTGTTGCTGCTGCTAAGTCGCTTCAGTCGTGTCCAACTCTGTGCGACCCCACAGACGGCATTGGGCTCCGCCACCCCTGGGATTCTCCAGGCAAGAACACTGGAGTGGGTTGCCATTTCCTTCTCCAAAGCGTGAAAGTGAAGTCACTCAGTCGTGTCTGACTCAGCGACCCCACGGACTGCAGCCCACCAGGCTCCTCTGTCCATGGGAGTTTCCAGGCAAGGGTACTGGAGTGGGGTGCCACTGCCTTCTCCAAAGCTCCTGGTATTTGTCATTTAATCTGGCAGCCAAGGGTGCAGCCAGGATCTGAGCTCAGCTTGCGAGCACCCACATCCCTGCCTCTTTTACAAAGCTGCCCCGTGCAGAGGCTGGAAGCAGCTGGGTGTCCACCGGGGAAGCCCGCTGGGAGAGCCGCCCAGCCCGCGCGGCTACGGCCGGGCTGCGCTGAGCCAGGCGGGCAGGCTGTCCCTGTGGGGCCAGTGTTTGCAACGTGCTCACCAGGAGAAACATGAACGGACACATCGGTGTCAGCAGAAACCTGTGTTTCCAGAACCGTTACAGGCACACACACAGAAAAACCAGAAGCGATGCACCTAAAACCGACCTTCTTCCCTGAAACGGGGCGCGCGTGCTGATCACTGAACCCTGTCCGTGGGGCGCCTCGCCCCTGTAATGGGGGGACGTGTGCTGATCACTGAACCCTGTCTGTGGGGCGCCTCGCCCCTGAAACGGGGGCGCGCATGCTGATCACCGCACCTCACCCGTGGGCGCTGGGGCCTCACCTCGGCCGGTGTTGACGGTGGTAGGGCTGAACGCCTTCCAAACGATGGTCTCGCAGATGTTCGTGGCAATGAACAGGGAGATTCCAGAGCCCAAGCCGTACCCCTTTGCAGAAGTTCGTCCAGAAGCAGAACAATCAGGCCAGCCACAAAGAGCTGTGGGTGTTAAGAAATAAAAAGTACAGAAACCTGAAGAGACTGCACGCGTGCTCCCCACAGCATGCTCTGCCCTTCCTCGGGAGCTGGCTTCTCCATGGGAACCCCTGAAGGCAGAGGGCACGCCCGCCGCTGGGGGGCTCCTCCGTGGACTCAGCAGGGAACACAGGGCCCAGGCCCCTCCTCAGGAAGCGCCCCCAGCCCGCCTCGGCTCTGCTCCTCTGTGAGCTCAGCAGGGAACACGGGGCCCAGGCCTCTCCTCAGGAAGCGCCCCGAGCCCGCCTCGGCTCTGCTGCTCGGCAGGGGCAGGGGTGAGGGGCCCGGCCGTGGCGCCCGACCCGGCGCTACCTGTATGGTGATGAGCAGGCAGACTCCGGCGCCCATCTCGGACGGGTCCCCCGTACATCCCCGTCATCACGTACACGATGGACTGCCCGATGGTGATGGTCATGCCGAACACTGCGGACGAGAGGAGAGCTGCGTGCTGGGGCCAGCACATGGGCCTGGAGGACACGGCAACCAGACGCCAGCTCCATGCCAGGAGGACAAAGGTGAGGCCCACAAACCCTGCCCCCAGGGAGCTCGGCCACACCGACAAAGCGGCAGCGAGCCTCGGTAACTCAAGCTCGGCGAAGAGCTCGTGGGCGCTCTCAGTTCCGCCGCCTCCTCAACGCGTCTCCTTCAGTGACGGGCGAGGGCAAAGGCCTGAAGCATCACCACCCAGCTTCTTAGGACAGACGCGAACTCAACTCAGGGACGTCCCCAACCTGCACAGCACACTGCGCTCATCATCCGGGGCCCAGGTTCCAGGAGCACTCGGCCAGGCCACCCAACAGGCTCACGCTTCAGGGCATCCAACACAGACTCGGCGCAGGCGAGCCTTCCCAGCTTGTGTTTAATGCATAATTTAAGGAAAAGCCTATCGTGCCCCCGCTCCCCCGCCACACAGCTCTCCCGGAGCTCTCCTAAAGGAGGCTTTCCTTTTCACGGACAGCCTCATACCCTGTATCACTCACTGCGTGCCGCCGGGACGCACAACGGAACCCACGCGCTTTTGCTGGGCTCCACGGCACTGCACGCATCTCACAGTACAGGACTGGGACTCAACGCCAGCCTTTCGGCTTGGCTTGCCACCCGCGCGGTGCTGCACGCATCTCACAGTACGAGACTGGGACTGGCTTGCCGCCCGCGCCAAAACCTCTATCTTCTACTCCAAAGTGCCTGTCATACACAGTCCCTTCTTGACTTTTTAAAGTGCCCAATAAGACTCCATTCTTAAGGCAGAAAGAAGAGCAGGGAAAAATGTTTCTGTTAAGTCCAAGACCAGAGAGAAAACAGCTGATCTATAGTTCTGAAAAAGAACATACACATATTCTAAAATCCTGGTTTGTGTCTGAAACTGACAAGCGTCAACTAGATTAATCTTTTGTGCTCAGCTCTTTAACCTGCTAACTTAAGATCTTAAAACGTGTTGGTGTGGAAGGAAAGACGGCTGGGCAGCAAAGTGTAATTATCGTTTCCTGATTAGTGCCTGTCAATCCACAGGCAGGCTTGACTTGGTTAGTCCCGATGACTGGTCACTGTCACGAGCACCGCTGATGCTCTACTGCTGGGGAAATGCCATTCTCCCCCTTCTCACAGGTGAAGAAACTGGGACACGAGCTGCATCCAACTGCCCAGAATCACAGCTGGCACACGGCAGAGCTAAGCCGAGAGGACCATCACTCCTCTAGAGTGACCCCTCTTAAACCCCCCACGAGGAGAAATGCCACCCTGCCAGCTACCACCACTGGCTAGGCACTCACTGGTTTTTTACACACGATATTCAAATGAATGCTTACCACAGCTCTGCTTCTAAGTGGGAAGGACAGGGCGACGGTGGAGGGCGGGCCCTCCCGCCTTGGGCAGCGACACCCTTCCTCTGCCTGCTCCAGCCCCTCCCAAGTGCCCTCTTGCTAACAGAGGCCACACAGGGCTGGAGGGCCGAGGGGATTACAGCAATGATGCCCCCACTCCTGCCAAAGATAGCCAACCCCGCCCCCCAAACCCCCAAGCCAATTGATGACCCAAACTTCGTAGCAAATTCAAATTCCCAGCTACAGACATCTGAACATCATTCACAGTCCCGCTTACGCTTCTGGGCTCCGTTGAAGAGGGCTCGGTCTTTCGGGGTGTCACCAACCTCAATTATCTTGGCACCAGCCAAGAGCTGCATGATGAGGCCGGAGGTGACGATGGGCGAGATGCCCAGCTCCATCAGCGTGCCTTGGGAAGGGGGGCAAAACACAGCTGACGTCAGTGTGGAGAAGCAAGATGCTGGTAAGAAAATGACTGCACGCAGCTGGACTGCGTGCCCCGGCAGAAGCCCCATGCGCTTCTGTCTGCCCTCAACACTCAAGTCAGAGAGCAGCCCCCAATCTCAGCAGTGGGAAGGCAAGTCAATCCATGCTGTTTAGTCTGCCAGGCAACATTCTGTTTAGGAAGTCGCTTGGCACTTAAAGGGATTGCTACATTTAAATTCACGAAAGCAGATTCAGCTGGCTGTACAGAGAGAAGACAGGTTTGTCTCTTCATCAGTTAACGAAAAAGGGTAACGTTAGAATAATTTTCAGAGTCTGGAGATGAGGGCCATACCACTGAATCTAGTTTCGAGTAAACCTCTATTTCCATTACACTAAAACAGGCGATAGTTCCAACTGATCTAGAAGTTAATTTGAACCATATTTTTAAAACGAGTTAATCAAAAGCAGTATCAGCATAAACATTCAAAATCCCCCTCAGCCCAGACAGGTACTGTTCAGAGTATACAGTACACTGTGCATCTATTTCTTTGGACATGTCCATGTAACCTGTAGATACGGGCAAGACACAAATCACATATTCTAAAGAATGTTATCAAAGCAGGAGAGAGACAGACATGTCAGCATCTCAGCTGCTTAAAAGACACTCTGCTCTTCCCACGTTTTTAGAAACCCCTACCACGCAGACTTATCTTCTTGTTACAGGTTTTGTGCCGCATACAAAGCAGCTCTGAATAGGGTGACGTGATTGGTGCCGAACCCAACTCACTAGGGCTGTTTTCCGCACAGCATGCGAACACTCTCTCTAATACCCTGGACTCCATCTAAAGCCCAGCCTGTACTGTAGCTGCAGGTGGCCAGCTGAGCCCACGCAGCGTGGGGTGCAGGGGCCAGCCTACCTCTGTTGGAGGCAAGGATCACTCTCATCCAGTAGAAAGGGTCAGCTGAGTCTGAAGACATGATTCCAAACAGGGGGATCTGGAAGCAAGCAGAGGAGAGCCAGGCACATGCTTCCGGCTCCCGCGCCCCGCCCGGGCCCCAGATGGCAGCCCCAGGCCCAGCTTACCTGGCAGCATACCAAGAAGATGAAGAGGGTGATGGCGGTCCAGAGCACCTTCTCCTTGAACTGGATCTGCAGCGGGGCAGAGTGGGCCAGGACGGCGAGTTACCTTCAGAGTGGAGCGAGCCAAGCCAGCGCGGCGCCGCCACAAGCAGAGGGACAGGGTGGGCTCTGCCCAGGTGCCCTGCTCGGCTCACGGGAGCAACCGTGGACATGCCCCGCCACATGCCAAGCGCGAGTGTGCATGCGTGTGTGCTCAGCCACATCCAGCTCTGTGTGGGCCCCATGGACTGTAGCCCACCGGGCTCCTCTGGCCACGGACTCTCCCAGCCAAGAATACTGGAGCGGGTGGCCATTTCCTCCTCCAGGGGATCTTCCCGACCCAGGGATCGAACCCACGTCTCCTGCGTTGCAGGCGGATTCTTTGACACAGAGGCACCGGGGAAGCCTTTCTGTATATAAGGCACAGACACAAAGACCTGCATATACGCCATCTCGTTTAATCTTCACACAACGTAACGTTGCCCTTGCTTCCACAAGAAAACTGAACCTTAGAGAAATGGACTTGCCTGGTGCCTCAGACGGTGAAGCGTCTGCCTACAATGCAGGAGACCGGGGTTCAGTCCCTGGGTCGGGAACATCTCCTGGAGAAGGGAATGGCAACCCACTCCAGTGCTCTTGCCTGGAAAATCCCATGGACGGAGGGAGCCTGACAGACTACAGTCCACGGGGTCGCAAAGAGTCAGACACGACGGAGCGACTTCACTCGCAGATCCCACAGCTGTCATGGATTTGAGTACAAAGCCTGCGCTCTTAACCGTCAGCACTGAACAGTGTAGGATCTGACCCACAATCAAAGAATGCTGCCACAGAGGTTCCTAAACCAGACCTGCCCTCGCACACAGGAGCATTACTTCTCACTTGAAAGGGTTCTGTAATGGACAAAATCTTGCTATGCTGAAGTCAACTAATCTGCAACCTGTGTTTCTTTGTGTATTCTCCGTGAATTAAGGGTAAAACGATGTAATATACACTGGAGGAGTACGGAGAATGGCATATTCAACCGACTCACTAACCACTGGGAGTGTCTGTTTCACAAGAGCTCCTCAGGTGTGTAAGCTGGACAGGTGACTGAGAGGCACCACTGGGGAAGCTGAGTCACCCTGCCCAAGCCCCCTCTGCTCTGAGCCCGGAGTGTCTTCAGAGCACCTGCAGGCGGCACAGCAAGAACGAGCGGCTTTAAAGGCTTAGAAAACACAGGAGCTGCTCTGTGCACTAAGAATCTCAACAAGGAAACACCTTGTGAGTGAAGGTAGTAAGTGAACAAAATCGTGTTAAGGACACCTTTGAAGCTCTGTTCTAAGTGAGCATGGAGCCGGAGTCACAGCTCTGTGGTCAGCTCAGAGCCAAGCGCCTCTGTGCTGCCCACGGTGGACAGGGCTCAACAGGACAACCGCACCACGGTGGGCAGATTGGACAGTGAGACGCCCCGCGTGCAGCTGGGGGCGCCCGCAGAACTCTTCCTCTTGAGAATGCTCTCTGCACCCCTTCCCACCAGGCAATCAGGAGGCAGCCAAGGAAAGCAGCACCCTGTCAGGCTGACCGGTCACATAACAGGCGAGAAGTGATTCTTTATGGGGAGAGACAGTGGACAAGTTTTACAGGACTCCTCATTCCTAAATAACCAAGTCTCCTCCTCTCCTGGAAACAGCCAAATTCAGCAGCAAAACATCAAAAAACTGTTTCTCCCAGTTTTGCCTCCCCTACCTCTGGAGTTCACTCTCTTGGCAGAATCCCCTCAACCTCTACCCTACCCCAAAGCAATTTTCTAATCTGTCTGGCTCCCTGCCCACCCTTTTGTTCTATCAATACGGAACACCCTCCCACCCACTGGTCTTCTCTGCCTTAGCAGACTCCATACTCCTCATGCCATTAGAATTCCTTTGCTTTCCTTTCCTTCAAGGACACTTCCATTCTTCCTTCAAGTCTGCCATCAGACACGATGTCTTCCAGAGCTAACCCCTTCTGGAGCCGCTGCCGTACCCTGCACAAATTTCTATGGCTCTCCCACCACACTCAGTCACACAGAAGGCCAAGGTCACACACGGAGAGGCTGTGTGAGGGTGGGTCCCAGGCGAGCCTGCCTCCAGAGCCAGGCCCTTTCTACTGTGCTGGGGACACGCACGCGCGTGCACACACACACACACCCCTACCTTTGCCTACACACACACACACACACACACACACACACACACACACACACACACCCACCCTACCTTTGCCCCCTCCTTTGCCTATCAGCCCCTCAAAGCCAGCACATCCGTGGAGGAGACGCAAAGAACGTGAGGACAGAAGCATATTCCTACTAATTCTCCGGAACCCGATGAAGCTGTTCTTCCTTGTTTAATGGCTTCGCTCACACTGGCAACTCTCACTGTTCGGGCCTGAAGCTGTGCACGTGCAA
Source organism: Nanger dama (assembly GCA_917880005.1). Taxonomy (NCBI): domain Eukaryota; kingdom Metazoa; phylum Chordata; class Mammalia; order Artiodactyla; family Bovidae; genus Nanger; species Nanger dama. Next base: position 1,154,510 of record CAKJTW010000016.1, on the reverse strand, counting down.
AAACTCTTGATAAAGAGTCAACAGAGCTCTACATTTCTATCTTCCCATGTTTTAATGAACCCGCTGTAAAGACACGGGTCACAATATGCCCTCCTTCTCAGCTCAGTGAGGGCACACGGAAAAGGGACAGACTCAGCTACACACAGTAAAATTACTGCTCTCAGCTCCTCGCAGCAGCTGGACAGAAAGCGCATCTCCAGGAAAGCGGACAGCCGGCGACCGGCTCCCTGGAGCGGGCGGAGGGAGAGGAGCTCGACCCGGAGGCTGAGGCTCTCGAGGCCTTTCGCTCAGGCCAGGGTCCGCGTCGGGGCAGCGCAACCCCCCGGTTCGGGCCACCCGAGGAACGTCCGCAGAGCACGCTCCAGCCGAAGCCCGGCGCGGCTCGGGGGAACGCACGCCGCCCGGGCCAGACCCGGGGCCAGGGGCGTCCACTCGGCGCGCAGGGGCCGCCACCGCCCCCCGGGCCTCGCTCCAGCTCACCTTGCGCTCCGGCTTCTGAATCTCGGGCAGGATGACGCAGAAGGGCTTGATGACTTCCAGAAACTTGACTTTGGGGGAGAGACAAGCGGAGGGTCAGGGCGGGGGGCCCGCGCCGCCCCGGGGCGCAGGGCCGAGGGGCCGGGGGAGCGGGGTCCCGCCCGCGCCCGCGCCCGCGCCGCCCCGAGGCACTCACTCCCCATGGCGGCGGCCGCTCGGCTCCAGGTCGCAGTCCGGCCCCGCCGCGCTCCGAGTGCCGCTCCGCTGCCGCCGGGCCTGCTCCGGGGCGCCGCGCCTCGCCGAGAGACACGTCAGTGCTGGCGCCGCGGCGGCCGCTTCCGCTTCCGCTTCCTGCCACGCGCCGCGACCACGACTCCCGGCGTGCAGCGGGGCCGCGCGGCCTGTCGGGAGTGAGGCCGGAGGGGCGGGGCGGGGCGCGGGGCCCGCCGAGGGCGGGCGTGCGCCTGCGCAGAACCCGCGTGTGGGGACCCGGAAGTCGTTCCCCACGCCGGCCCGTCGCCGCGCGCGTCGGGGCCGCGGCGGTTGGCTTCGCGGGGGTTCCGCGAGCTCCGTGGTGCAGGCCTGTGCTGGGGCGCGGCGGCGGGACGACGGGCATCCTTTTGCGGGCTCACCGACCAAACCCGCGGCCGCTTGGGGCGCGGGCCCCGCCGACTGCGGGGAGGGGGCGAGGCCGGGCGCGTCCAGGGGCCCCTCCCGGAGGAGGCGCCGCGGGAAGGCGCCGCCGCGGCTGCGGCAGACGCTGCGCCTGCCCGAGGCCTCCGGGGAGAGGAGGCCCGCCTGGCGGAGGGCTGCGCGAGGGGAGCGATGAGGCTTACGGCCCTGGCGCCGCCGGGCGCGGCGAGGGGCGCTGGACGCGGAGTCTGGGGCTTCTGTCCGAGCAGCTGTGATCGCCGGGGGCGCGCGAGCGGTGGTCTGAGGCGGGAGACTGCGTGCCGCCGGCGCCTGCAGCGGGCCGGCGCTGCTGCCTGGGGTGAGCGGAGGTGCCCGGAGCGCAGCCTGGAGCCGGGACGGGCGGAGCCGGAGAGGCGGCCGAGTAGCATGGCGTAGGGGTGGCGAGGTGCTCCGCAGTACTGGTGTAGGGGTCGCTCTTTCTCTTCTCCTTTCCCTCCCATTTCTAGCAGGTAGCCAGGATTTGTAAATCTTCCCCTCAGTGTTTTTTCTAAGACGGGAAGTCCTTTTTGGAAACCTGACCCGTGGCTGGAGAATGCAAATGCCAGCAGAAGGTGGGCAGGAATTTCAGTGACGAGACCAGGTGTGGTAGCACTTGCTATGCATCCCCCAGAGAAAGACGTCAAGTCCGACCCTCCTCGGCCTGCTTCTGAGAGCAGCCCTGTCTTCCCACGCAGGACCGCTTTGTAGTAACTGCGGCAGTTTTGTGTCAGCCCCTGGACGCAGTTCAGCAGGTGGCTCAGGGCTGATATTCAGCACATGTGACCCTGCACCATCCTGGTGGTGAAACTGTTGACCCGCTTTATGGTAAAAATTATCATAGTGATTGTGCCGTTGCCGTGCAGTGACTTACTCTGCTTTGCGACCCCATGGAATGCAGCACACCAGGCTTCCCTGCCCTTCACCATTTCCCAGACTGTGCGCAAACTCCCGTCCATTGAGCCAGTGATGCCACCCAGCCACCTCATCCTCTGTCACCCCCTTCTCTTCCTTCAGTGTTTCCCAGCATCAGGGTCTTTTCAAATGAGTCGGCTCTTTGCATCAGGTGGCCAAAGTACTGGAGCTTCAGCATCAGTCCTTCCAGTGAACATTTAGGGTTGATTTCCTTTAGGATTGATTGGTTTGATTGCCTTGCTGTCCAAAGGACTCTCAAGAGTCTTCTCCCAACACCACAGATCAAAAGCATCAGTTGTTCGGCGCTCAGCCTTCTTCATGGTCGAACTCTCACATCCATACATGACGACTGGAAAAACCACATCTGTGACTGTACGGACCTTTGTCAGCAAAGTAATGTCTCTGCTTTTTAATACTTCGTCTACGTTTGTCATAGCTTTCTTCCAAGGAGCAAGCGTCTTTTAATTTCATGGCTGCGGTAACTGTCCGCGGTGATTTTGGAGCCAAGAAAACAAAAGTCTATCATGGTTTCCATTGTTTCCCTGTCTGTTTGCTGTGAAGTGATGTGACCGGATGCCATGATCTCAGTTTTCTTGAATGTTGAGTTTTAAACCAGCTTTTGCGCTCTGCTTTTTCACTTTCATCAAGAAGCGCTTTAATTCCTCCTTGCTTTGTGCTATTAGGGCAGTATCATCTGCGTATCTGAGGCTATTGCTGTTTCTTCTAGCAGTCTTGATCCCAGCTCGTGCTCCGTCCAGCCTGCCATTTCACACGATGTGCTCTGCTTAGACGTTAAACGAGCAGGGTGAGAACATACAGACAATACACTCCGTTCCCGATTTGGAGCCAGTCTGCTGTTCCCCGTCCAGTTCTAGCTGTTGCTTCCTGACCGGCATAAAGGTTTCACAGGAGGCAGGTCAGGTGGTCTGGGATTCCCGTCTCTCTAAGAAGTTTCCACAGTATGTTGTGATCCACACAGTCAAAGGCTTTGGCAGAGGCAGTGAAGCAGATGTTTTTCTGGAACTCTTTTCTCTTTTTCCATGATCCAGCGGATGTTGGCAGTTTGATCTCTGTTCCTCTGCCTTCTCTAAACCCAGCTTGTGCGTCTGGAAGTCCTCAGTCCATGTGCTGTTGAGGCCTGGCTTGGAGGGCTTTGCGCATTACTTTGCTGGCATGGGCGACGAGTGCAGTTGTCCGGTAGTCTGAGGATTCTTTGGCACTGCCCGTCTTTGGGATTGGAATGAAAACTGACTTTTTCCAGTCCTGTGGCCACTGCTGAGTTTTCCAAATTTGCTAGCATATTAAGTGCAACACTTTTAACAGCATCATCTTTTAGGATTTGAAACAGATCAGGTGGAATTCCATCACCTCCACTAGCTTTGTTCGTAGTAATGCTTCCTAAGGCCCACTTGACTTTGCCCTCCAGGATGTCTGACTCTAGGTGAGTGATCATGCCATCGTGGTTATCTGGGTCACTAAGATCTTTCCTGTATAGTTTTTGTGTGTATTCTTGCCATCTTTTCTTAATCTCTTCTGCTTCTGTTAGGTCCATTGTGTTTCTGTCCTTTATCGAGCCCATCTTTGCCTGAAAAGTTCTCTTGGTATTTCTAATTTTCTGAAGAGATCTCTAGTCTTTTCCATTCTATTGTTTTCCTCTGTTTTTTTGCACTGTTCACTTAGGAAGGCTCTTTTATCTCTCCCTGCTGTTCTTCGGAACTCTGCATTCAGGTGGGTGTATCTTTCCTTTTCTCCTTTGCCTTCTCTTCTTAACTATTTGTAAAGCCTTCTCAGACCGCCATTTTGCCTTCTTGCATTTCTTTTTCTTGGGGATGGTTTTGATCACTGCTCCTGTACAATTGTACTGTTACAATTAGCTAATATAAATTTTCATATAAACTCAGTGGTTTGTGTTGACAGTTTTAAAGTGAAGAGATCACAAAATCTGGATGGTTTTTAATATTTCTAAATGTAATAAACCTGAGTCTCGTTAGTCTGCAGAACAAAGAAGGAATTAAAATAGTAGTGAATCCCAGCCTGGAACTTGCTTTGACTCTGTGCAGTAATCTGCACAGAATAAAACTTGTGTTAAATGCATATTGTTGGGTTGGCCAAAATGTTCATTTGAATGTTTCCATGAGATTTTACAGAAAACCCAAATGAACATTTTGGCCAACTCAATACATAAAATCTGTAGTCCTGGAATAAAAAAATGACTTCATTTTTTTTCAACCAGGAATTTGAGTTAGTGCTAATGACAAGTTTTGGCTACAAACAGTGCTCAAAAGTTACGTGTTAAAAGATCAAAGTCCTAAATATGTGCATTTCATCAGGATGCTGTTAAAACGGGTTCAAGTGAAAAAATTTGTGATAGAACTTAATTTTGGATAAAGCAGTACAAGATCTAAATTAAGTAATTCTTGTACTTCTCTCAGCAAATTGTATTCCTTACCACGGGTCATGCAAATATCAGAAAGAGCTGCGGATTAATGAATAAAATTGAACCTTGATGGACAGTTTGAAGTGCGAGAACAGCGGCAGCAGTTTGGAAATAGGTAAGCTGTATGTTCGCTCTGATAGAAGCTGAAGTGCAGAGGTTTCAGAGTGCTGGCCTTTGATGAGCGATGTTTTAAATGGGAATATCAGTATTTTCGTTTAATGAGAAAATAGCTCAGCTGTTCGAGCTGTCATCGTTTTGCTGACTGTGGAAGGACTGAGCATACGTAAATTGCGGCAGTCTGTCCGGCTTCTGTTAACAGAACACCGTTGGCTGGGTGACTTCTAAATAAAAGACTTGTATTTCTCACAGTTCTAGAGGCTGGGAGTCTGAGATCGGGGGCCAGCACCGGGTCCTGTGAGAAACGCTTTGTGGGTTGCAGACTACCGACTTCTCCTGGGGACCTCAGAGCAGAGAGAGCAGGCTGTCTGTGACTCTCGCGTGTGTGCTCAGCTGTGCTGACTGTTGGGGATCCCATGGACTGTAGTCTGCCAGGCTCATCTGTCCTTGGGATTTCCCAGGCAAGGGTACTTGACTGGGTTGCCATCTCCTCCTCCAGGGGGTCTTCCTGGCCTAGGGATTAAGCCCGTGTGTCTTCATCCTCCTGCACCGGCAGGCGGACTCTTTACCAGGCGGACTCTTTACCACTGTTCCGCCCGGGGAGCCCAAGGTTTGTATTTGTTTAAAATCCTTGCAAATGGCTAGACGCCATTACTGCCGAGGAGTGAAGACGCGGCAGGAGTTAGATTAGCCCCAGCTCTGCCTCAAGCCGTGGAGCGCTTGGCAGTCATTCCTCCAGTTCTGCTTCCGGAAAGCGGCGTGTTGGGACTGGTGGACACACACTGGTCACAGCAGTGCAGTGGGTGACGGAGGGCGGACAGCCACGCGGGCCCCTGCTCGGGAGGGGGGGACAGCCCCGCAGGGCCCTGCTTGGGGAGGGCGGCTCAGCCCTGCGGGTCCCCTGCTCGGGAGAGGGAGAGACAGCCCCGTGGGCCCCTCTCCCTGCAGCTGCCTCGAGACCCTGGCCACCCTGGGGAGCCACAGCCCCCGCCGCAGGGATGAATGCCCTCCCCTGCAAGCAGGAGAGACTCCCGAGAGGACACGCGGCACACTGGCCACTCCTCTGGGGCCAAACACCAGCTAGAAAGTGAGGGCCTCAGAGGAGAAGCGCTCGTGTTACCAAAGAGCTTGGTAGGAATGCAGGTTCCCAGGCCCAAGGTCTGACTCAAAATCAGCAAGTTCTCAAGGTGATTCTTACACTTTGAGAAGAAATGACCCCAAAGAAGGGCTCAGGTCTGTGCGACGTCCACCCTTCCCACCTCACCCAGCCCTGATTACCTCCCCAAAGGCCCCACCTCCCAAAACCATCACATTTGGCAGGGAGGGTTAAGGCTTTAACATGAATTTTGGAGACACCCTGCGACCCCTGTGGCTGTAGCCAGCCCTCTCCTCTTGTCCATGGGATTCCAAGCTTAGGCTTAAGTTTGCATAACAAGCAAAGGAAACTTTGAAACGGATGTAGATAAAAAGTAGGTGCACCAAAACGAAACGAAGTGTCGATTCCAGGAGAAAACCTGCTGGGTTGTCTAATCAGTAATATGAAAAGGGTGTTGGTGGGAAAATGAGTGATGACCTTTTCAGCTGAATCTTGAGATTTGGCTAACTGCTTTGTGAAGCTTCGCAGATTGAGGCTGAACACAACAGTAAATTAAGCCTGCTGGTTAAAAGGTACTTCAGAAGTGATACTTATGACTTAGTTGTAAAAGAGAAAAAAAAATAATCGAGTCTCAGACTGTTTGAGTTGCCTGGAGTTTCTCTGGAAGACCCAACTTGCAAAGCTGTTCTTATTTGAACTGAGAGCTCAGAGTTCATCCAATGCAAAAAGCCTTTTCCCCAGCGGTGATTCAACATCACAACTGCCCGCCCAAGGGAGTGAATGATGCTTAAGCCAGAAGTTTAAAGGGGAAGGAGGGGATGGGCAACCAGGGTCCTGTGGCCTTTGAGAAGCCCCAAAGCACTGGCTCTTCTGGAAGGCCCTTGCTCGGGGTAGAGCAGGTGCGTGCCCAAGGCTGTAGGGAGACCTGGGAGGCGCGGTGCCGTCTCCTGGAGCTCAAGGCCCCCAGCAGGCGTGAGGGCTGGGCAGACCTACCCAGGGCCGGGCCCTCAGCACACTCTGCGAGCCCTGTCTGATCTTCAGTGCTCACATGTTGCTTTCCAGGGTCAGTTCAGGTAAATCAACAGACAGCAGTGGAAACTGAAGCCAACCTTGGGTGGGGTGGGGTGGGGGGAGCGAGTCTGACTTCCAGAGTTGCTACTTTATTTTGCTTAGAATACCCCGCTGTCGTCAACATAAAACATGCCAAGAAACAGCAATGGAAAGAAAATACAGGGTACACACAGGAAATGAGCCATCCATAGACGCTATCCTAAGGATACCCAGACACGGGAGTTACTAGGCCAGGACCAAGCCAGCTGTTTTAGATTTGTGCAGAGTTAGGTCAGGTCTAGAGACTTAAACATTTCCCTGGTGGCTCAGTGGTAAAGGATCTGCTCGCCATGCAGGAGACGAGGGTTCGATCCATAGGTTGGGAAGATTCCCCTTGAGGGAAATGGCAATCCACTCCAGTATTCGTGCCTGGGAAATCCCACGGACAGAGGAGCGCGGCAAGCTACAGTCCAAAGGGTCAGAAAGAGCCGAATACTACTGAACGACCAGGCGTGCACGCGAGTGAGAACACCCATAAAAACAGGAATCGGCATAAAAGCAAGGTATAACTGAAGGGGGAAAGTCACTTGAGGGGTTAACAGAGTTCAGTAGGCAGGAGGAAGAATCCAGCCTCACAGACAGATCAGCTGAGATGAGCTAGAGGCGGAGAAGAGTGGACAGGCAGTGTCTGGTGGATGCTGCTGCTGAGGGCAGCGAGGCCGGGAAAGGCTCTGTCCAGCGCCGTGGTCTCCCGAGGACCGTGCAGTAGGCTTGCCCACGGTCAGGCTCCTGGCATCCCAGAGCGAGCCGCTGGCCGTGGGGTGAGCCAGCCTCCGCGGCGCTCTGCTAGGATGGCCGTTACAGGCAGGTGGCATATTGCAGACAGTCCTGGGCTTGTGCCTAGTTGCCTTGAGCGTCTCTGTGACACCTTCATCCCCTCTCAGAAACCACGTTTAAAGTGCAAACAGTCAGTCTGATTTACACAGAAGCAAATCACTACTGACAGGTCCCTGGTTACACTGGACTGCAGCCTAGTCACACACCTAAGTTTACGTTCTTAATACCGTGACACAGATACTGTTGACCTGGAAATGCTCTTCCTGGAAATACGCTTCCGTGTCGGGTGAGTGGAGTGTGAGCTCAGGGACACTTCCTACTTCCAGACTCTTGAACTATGGGACCAACTGTGTCTGTCTCCTAGGGGTTCAGCTTGGGCAAGAAAGCCAGAGGCTGGACACTGCTGCAGCCTCGCGCCCGGGAAGCAAACTCACCCAGAAGGACCATGCAGAGTGGAGGGTGGCTTATTACCCCGGCGGCCCAAGGCAGTCTCCTCTTAGCCACGGACCCCGACCAGTTTTTGTGAAAACCTTATATGCCCTGAGTGTACATGTTCAAACCCACGTCCCCCAGTTCCCTGAAACTAGTCTGAACAAAGGAGAAGAAAGATACAATCAAAGTTACCCATGACTCATAAGCCTCAAGCCTAGGTGGCTAACAGTGGACAGTATCAACGGGCCCGTGGCCACAGCCCGGTGCGCAAGCTAGAACGCGGGGTGCTGTCGGTCACACAGATAATCAGGGTGTTTCAGGCGGAGAGTCTAGGGACGAGCCCTGGCGCTCTTCCTTCCGGGGGGCCTGGTTTTCCGGATGGTATGTCTTTTCCGTAGATACTGGGCATATAGCTCAGAGTCCACAGTCCAGCCCAAGACGGAGTCCTGCTTTCAAAACAGAGCCCGTTTTGTTTCCTCCTCCAGCATGAACAGAACAATCAACAAACGTTGACTAAGGCAGCAGTTAACATCACTGGGAGGGTTTGAGGGTAGCAGGTTAAGTGGCAGATTGAGGGCCAGTACAAGAGGCAAAACTGCCTATAAGCTCGTGAAATCCAAGACTTGGGTGAGCAGCTGGCCAGCAGGGCGGGTGTTGCCATAGCTGCACCTGGGCCTAAAACCGGGCGCCTAGAACAGCCGTTCTCACTGCTGCATGCTTCAGCTAAACCTTTCTTCCCTATTGCAGTCTTCCTTCATAAAGCAGGAAGAGTGAGCGTCGTAACGTACGCATGTCAAGTCTCACTTGGGCCCACAAGTGCAAGTGAATCCTGGGGCCTTGTAAATGAGGGAAGCGAGCTTGGGTGTGCACTGGGGGTGGTGGGGACTGGGGCAGAGTGAGTCAGGATTCAGCCTGACTCACCCCAGCCTGTTGCCAGGGAAGAATGTAAGCCCAGGCATTCTGGTTTTCCGAGAGGCCCGGCGTCTCAGGCTGGCCCCACCCAGGAGGGCAGCAGGGCCCCCGAAAGCCTGCCCGGGCTTGTGGTCCTGAGGCGCCTTCTCCCCGACAGCAGTCACTGGGCACAGGGCGCGGGGGGTCTAGCCAGGCTGAGTCTCACCAGGGAGGAGGGAGGAGATGGTGATGGGGGAGGTGAGCAGAGCGGTGTCTTCTCGCCGGAAGAAAGGAAGGTTCTCAGCAAACACGCCGCCCCTGTTCTGATTACGGAGTAACTCAGGGCGCTAAGGTGTTAGAAGACGCGTAAATGCACAGAGTGACGGGAGGTCTCCCACCACCTGCCTGTCTGGAAAGCAGGTTGGTCTCTTGTCTCTGCTCCGCAGCCATTTGCAATGTTCTCGCAACCACATGTCTTTTTCTGCTTTGCTTTTATATCTTAAATCATTCTTGATTTTCAAGACTTTTAATCTTTAGATAAGTACTCTCAGTGTCACTGTGTGCTATTTTCCTCATGTCACTTCCATTTTTCCCATAAACTACACTTGAATATCCACTCATGGGAGGTGCCTCCAGGGATATATAGTGGTGGTATATCCACGGTGTTTATATATATATATATATAGCACTCTCCCTGAAGTTAGGGGTTTAGAGTCTTCACTGTTGTTCTTTTCTTGTTGCAAACCACACTGGCATGAATCTCTGCGTGGCCAAACTGTTACCTCCACACCCCTTATTTCGGGAGCTCCTGGGCGGTCGGCAGCCGCACTGTTTCAAGCCCTGGGCGTGTGTTGCCGTGTTTCGTGAAGTTGAGCTGCACCTAGTCTGATTCTGAAGCAGGTGGTAATAATTTTAAGCATGAAAGGCGCGTGTTCTCAGCAATGGAAGAGGGCTGTGTGCGGGCCTCTCGGGATGCAGGCTGACCTGGCCTGCAGGACCAGCCATACCTTCCAGAATATTCCCACCATCCCCACAGCCTCCCCTGTGCCTGGTGCCTGTGGATTTTTGCAGGTGGGTGTCCTTACCTGGACGATGCTGCTCCCAAAAGGCTCCAGCCCCCCAAAGCCCATCCGTGTTCCCGACCCTTTGGCGCTGGCCCCAGGCCGGGGCCTCCTGCCCGGGTGGTTGGAGCCCATGGCGCGCACGCGAGTTAGTTCAGAAGCAGAGAGGCCTCTGCCTGGCCCGCGCCCCCGGAGCCCGCGCTCCCTGGCCGCCGTTCTAGCGGGAGGGGGTCCGCGCCTGGTCCCTTGCGGCGCGGGGTCCGCGGGATCCTTACACCAGGACCGCTGAGGGGACGGGGCGCGAGGGCCCTGCGTGCGGCTTCCTGCAGGCAGGTGGAACCGGGCTGAGCACAAAGGAGAAAAAAAGTTGGGGCTTTTTAATTACCAGATCCTGCTGGTATTTGCTGGGAGCTGGGCGGCGGCGGCGGGCTGCGGCTCAGGGAGTCCCTCCGCTGACCCCCGAGTGCAGGGGCTGCTCCCAGCACCTTCTGTGGGGACTGGCCCGGCGTCTGGCGGGGGGGGAGGGCGTCGGGGCTCTGCCGGCCTCCCGAGGGGAGAGGCGCCCTGGGGTGCAGGCCGGCTGAGCCTCCCCGTCTGGGCGCTGCCCTGCCCCTGGGCTCCTTCTGCGCTGGCTTCAAGCAGCGGGCACCGGGGGCTTTGGGGGCGCGTCTGCCGAGGGAGTCCGGCCCCCGGGAGCTGGAGGGCTGGGACAGTCCAGCGTCCCGCTTGACGGGGCTCCAGGGGTCGGGTCGGGGGCCGGTGGCAGCTGCTCTGCCTTGCCCGTCTCTTCCCCAGCCCAGTTTCCTCCCGGGAGGAGGTGGGGCCACCGAGGGAAGTGGCTGAAGACCGGAGGGGGCGCATCTGTTCTCGGGTGCAGGAGGGACTTGGACAGAAGGGGCCCTGACACCAGGCGCCCCACGGTGGGAAAGGGTCGCCGAGGGCCAGCGGCTCCCAGTGGGCAGATCCAGGCACGTGGGGCAGGGGGTCACCTTCCATCTTCGAGACCCACCGGGGTCTCGGTGCTCAACCCAGGGTGTTGGAAGAGCGCCATTGTCGGGATTCAAGCTCAGACTTTGGAGTCAGAAGGTGCGGCCTTGAGCCCAGGTCTCTGACGGGCGCGGAACCAAGGGCAGTAGCATAGCCCGAGCCGAGCTCGCCTGAGCTGTATCTGGCGCTGAGCACTCAGGGAGGGGAGGCGTGCAGCGCTCAGCGCACGGGATGCTTCCTCGGGCGCCCATCGGTCAGTCACTGCTGGCTCAGGAGTCGATGAAGGGGAGTCAAGGTCACCCTCTTGCTTCACAAACCTCCTCCGCGTCTTGCTTCCCGCCGTGTTTGTGCAGAGCCCTCACTTTCCTAATCCCTGGAAATCTGAGCCCACCTCACTGCCTTGCTGTGGCCCTCCTGTCCGCATCCTCCGCAGCGCCTTCTGGCCCAGCGTCCCCTGCCAGGGTGCATCGCCCAGTAACTGCCCTGCTGCGCTCCCAGGCGGCCCCGTCCAGCCCACCTGCCACAGGCCTCTAGAGCTCACGTATCCCTCCCCCGTGTCTGTGTCACTCAGGAGTAGGTCTGGCTGCTTGTTACAGAAAACTCCGAATAACAGCAGCTCGGACACTCGGTTTCTCTTGTCAGTTTCCAGGAGCCTGGAGGTAGCTGCCTTAGCGTGGCCCTCAGGCTCCATGGTCTGAGAGGCCCAGGCCCTTCTGTTACTGCCCCGGTGCCTGCAATGCCTCATTGCCCAGCATGGCTGCTCAAGCGCCGGTCTTGCATCTACATTCCAGCCAGCAGGACGGAGGAAGGGAGAGTTGCATTCCTCCTTTTAAAGGCCCTCTCCAGAAACTGCACACACAAAACTTCCAGGTAGCTCTCGCAGGCCGGACTCCAGCCCCCCGTCACACGAGGGCGGCTGGGGCCTGCGTCGCTGAGCCTAAGATGCGCGGCAGGAAAAGCATTCACTCATCGATACTCGGGTCACCACGTCCAGGACCAAGGCGGGGACCTCACTGCCTCCACAGGCTCCTCGTATGGCCCCAGTTTCGAGACCTCCTGCAAGGACGTGCTGTTCCGGCCTCTGGTGACGTCGCTGACTGCGGCACATTCCGGGGCTCTGCGTGCACGGACGCACTCGGCGTGGCCCCTTGTGTGTCTGGCTCGTTTCACTCGAGCACGTCCGTGAGAGTCCGCGCTGCTGTGCGTGCAGCAATTTGCTCTTTTTAAAAGTGTGATTTATTTTTGGCTGTGCCTGGTCTCCCGCTGCTGCGCACGCCTCCTCTCGCTGCGGCAGGCGGGGGTGAGTGTGGTCCCCCCGCGGGCCTCATTGCGGTGGCTGCGCTTGTCTCGGGCCTGGGCCCTGGGGCGCAGGCTCGGCAGTCGCAGCCCACGGGCTCAGCTGGCCCGCTGCCGTGGGATCGGCCCGGACCACGGCTTGAACCCGCGCCTGCTGCACTGGCAGGTGGGTTCTTTACCGCTGAGCCACCAGGGGAGCCCCCAAAGTTCACCTTTCTTCCTGGACGGCTGTGCAACGTGTGACGGAAGCGCGCAGTCCCTCAGCCACCACTGTGCTCAAGACACAGAAGAGCTGGGTCCACGGTGCCTCTGTGGTCCGCGCCCCCACCCCCAGTCTCAGCTCCTGCCAACCACAGACGGGTTTTCTGTCCCCACAGTTTCACCTTCACGCCTCCACGTGAACACAGCCGTGCAGTGTGTCGGCTCTGCGGCTGGGTCCTCCCGGCTCGGCCGACACCCGGCTCGCCCAGTTGCTGGAGCCCGTCTGCAGAGCTTGCCTCTCCACAGCTCTGCAGGCCCACCAGCCGCGTCGGAGGATTCCAGCAGCCCTGCCGTCTCACCAGCAGCCCTGCCGTCTCACCAGCAGCTGCTCGAGTCAGGCTGCTGATAAGCTGCCAGTCTGTGCGGCGTCTCCCTGTGCGCACTGCGCGGGGATATCGCTGCACGGTGCCGTGCTAGCTTCTGCTTAGGACAACGGGCATCGGCTGTACGTATCCACGGGCCCCTGCCTCGTGGGCCTCCCTGCCCGCCCCCGTCCCGCCCAGGTCATCGCAGCACCCGCCCTGCGCTGCCCGGGAGGCCTCCCACCGGCTGTCTGTCCCACGCATGACAACGTGCACGCGTCACTGCTCCTCTCAGTTCGCCCCCGTTCCCTGCCCGTGTCCACAGGTCCACTCTCCACGTCTGAGTGTCTGTCCCTGCCCAGCAGACGGCGCATAAGTGCCGTTTGTCCAGATCCCACGTAGCTGTGTTACTACGTGGTACTTGCTTTTCTCTCCCTGACGCCCCTTCATTCTCTGTGTGTGTGTGTGTGTGTGTGTTAGGTATGGCCCCGAGGACTGCAGCCCACCAGTGTGCGCGTGCGTGTGTGTGTGTGTGTGTTAGGTATGACCCCGAGGACTGCAGCCCCCCAGGCTCCTCCGACGCCTTATGACCCCGAGGACTGCAGCCCCCCAGGCTCCTCTGACGCCTTATGACCCCGAGGACTGCAGCCCCCCAGGCTCCTCCGACGCCTTATGACCCCGAGGACTGCAGCCCACCAGGCTCCTCCGACGCCTTATGACCCCGAGGACTGCAGCCCACCAGGCTCCTCCGACGCCTTATGACCCCGAGGACTGCAGCCCCCCAGGCTCCTCCGACGCCTTATGACCCCGAGGACTGCAGCCCACCAGGCTCCTCCGACGCCTTATGACCCCGAGGACTGCAGCCCACCAGGCTCCTCCGACGCCTTATGACCCCGAGGACTGCAGCCCCCCAGGCTCCTCTGCCCACAGGATTCTCCAGGCAAGAGTAGTGGAGTGGGTTGCCAGTTGCTTCTCCAGGGGATCTTCCCAACCCAGGGATCAAACCCGAGTCGCGCACGTTGCAGGCAGACTCTTTACTCTCTGAGCCACCAGGGAGGCCCCTCAGTGTGTGTGACAGGCTCTGAGTTCTTACTGTGGCTGTAAATTGTATTTTCCTGCTGACTCATTCTATTGACCCTCTTTTCACGCACATATTTGCCATCTATAGATCTTTTGAGGGGGGAGGGGTCAACATCTTTTCTTTCTGGAATACGCGTGCTGTTTGCACTGCTGTGGGAAGCTTGATCTTCAAGTCGGCTCCTCGCCACAACTCCGCAGAGGAGGCGGCGGCACCCCTCCAGCACCCTTGCTGGGAAACCCCAGGGACGGGAGCCTGGGGGCTGCAGGCCGCGGGGTCGCAGAGCCGGACACGACTGAGCGACTTCACTTTCACTTTCACGCACTGGAGAAGGAAACGGCAGCCCACTCCAGAGTTCTTGCCTGGAGAATCCCAGGGACGGGGAGCCTGGTGGGCTGCCGTCTGTGGGGTCGCACAGAGTCGGACGCGACTAAAGCGACTCAGCAGCAGCATCTTTTCAGGCATTTTGCCAGTTAAGAAGATGGATTGTTTGGATTTTCTTATTATTGAGTTTTGACAATTCTTTGTAAGTTCTGGCTAAACATCGTTTATTAGAAAAAGCAAGGGACTTCAGAAAATCATCTGTTTCTGCTTTATTGACTATGCCAAAGCCTTTGACTGTGTGGATCACAACAAACTGGAAAATTCTTCAAGAGATGGGGATACTGGAGCACCTGACCTGTCTCCTGAAAAATCTGTTTGCAGGTCAAGAAGCAACAGTTAGAACTGGACATGGAACAACAGACTGGTTCCAAATAGGAAAAGGAGTGCGTCAAGGCTGTGTATTGTCACCCTGCTTATTTAACTTATATGCAGAGTGCATCATGAAGAAATGCTGGACTGGAAGAAGCACAAGCTGGAATCAAGATTGCCGGGAGAAATATCAATAACCTCAGATATGCAGATGACACCACCCTTATGGCAGAAAGTGAAGAAGAACTAAAGAGCCTCTTGATGAAAGTGAAAGAGGAGAGTGAAAAAGTTGGCTTAAAGCTCAACATTCAGAAAACTAAGATCATGGCATCTTGGCCCATCACTTCATGGGACATAGATGAGGAAACAACGGAAACAGTGGCAGATTATTTTGGGGGCTCCAAAGTCACTGCAGATGGTGATGGCAGCCATGAAATTAAATGACGCTTGCCCCTTGGAAGGAGGGCTGTGACCAGCCTACCCAGTGCCCTGTCCAGGCCTCCTGGTCATTTCCCCAGATGTAGGGCTGCCTACAGGCACACTCCTGGTTGACATTTAAGACGCTGTCAACACTTTGGAAAACACGTCTGGCTGTTCCTCAGTGACGAGATGACTAACAACTAACTGTCAGAAGTAAAGGAGTGGCTTACAGCTTATGTCTTACCTGTTAAAGGTTCATGTGAGTTGTCTTGCATGCTTAATCACTCAGTCAAGTCCGACTCTCTGCGACCCCATGGACTGTATCCCGCCAGGTTCTTTTGACCATGGGACTCTCCAGACAGGAATACTGGAGTGGGTTGCTGTGCCCTCCTCCAGGGGAATCTTCCCGACCCAGGGGTTGGACCCGCATCTCCTGTGCCTTCTGCATTGCAGGCACATTCTTTATCCGCTGACAGGAATTCTATGTTTAAATATAAGCCCCAAAGAATTAAAAACAGATGTTCAAACAAAAACTTGCACAGGAGTGTTCATAGCAGCATTATTCACAATAGTTGAAAAGTGGCGGCAACCCAGCGAGTGAGGAGGAGATAAATAAAAACAGGCAAATAGGGAGCTCCCTGGTGGTCCAGTGGTCCAGGTTCTGGGCTTCCACTCCAGAGGGCTCGGGTTTGATCCCAGTGCAGGGAACTTCCACATGCGCCGGTGTGACTGAAAAAGATAAAAGGTGGTCCGTTCTTTTGGCTGTAGCAGAAAGAAGTGAAGTGCTGACTCTTCCTCGGCCTGGCTGAGCCCTGGACACATGGTGCTCAGCGAAAGGAGTCAGTCCCCGGGGCCACGCGTGTCCAGAACAGGCGGCCCGTAGAGGCAGAGGTCAGGTCAGTGTTTGCCAGGGGCGGAGTGGGGATGGAGGAAGTGAAGGGGTGCCTGGAAAGTGTGGGGGTCTCTTTTTTTCTAATGAGCCCGAGCAGGCTGGTTTCAGCTACTGTGTCAGAGCACACAGGCAGAGCAGAGAGCTTGTCAGAGCGCACAGGCGGAGCTGAGAGCTGTGGTCGGCAGTGAGGTCAGTCCACCCCAGCGTCGCAGTCCCAAGTGTCTTCTCCCTGTTATGTCCTGTCCTTGGGATTTTGTTTCAGGGTGATAAAAAAAAATGTCCTACGCTTGGTTGTTGTGATGGTTGCACGGCTCTGAATACTCAATCACTGTGCATTGTCAGTGGGTAAGCGATGCGATGTGTGAATTTCATCTCAATAAAACTGCCTCAGAGCTGCGCTGGCCTGTTTCTCTCTTCTGCCGATGATCGCTCGACTCCTTAGCAGAGGCTCGTTTTTTTTTCCTTGCTGGAAATTCCTCCTTTATGCCCACCGGCCTGGGTTCAGCGGAAGGAGTTTCTGGAAGCCGGGCATACAGTTTCCGGGCTGCCTCAGCCTAGCCATGTCTCCATCTCTGGACCCTGAGCTCCTCTGACTTCTCCATCCTGCCCCTGCTCAGCTGTGCGCCCTGCTGGCCGTCCCGGGAGCCAATTGCGTGTCCCTGCGGCCTGCCTCCCCAAGCTGAGCACTGATGGAAAGACACTGAGCAGACTGGCCGGGGGCTCGGCCCTCTGCTCGCTTGGCTGAGATGTAGGAGCGAAATTAAACCCGCAGCATGGGGGTGGAGGGAGGAGAGGGAGCCGCAGGCGGGTGGGGAGGGCCGGGCGGGGGGCTAGCTGCCCGTCCTGAGCAGGGCTGGGCTTTGTCCCCAGAGCCACGGCCACACATCCCATCCGGCTGCCGGCTGTGGGCCAGGCTGGGGGCCAGGGACCAGGTCTGCAGGGGACTCCAGGCCTGTATCCGGGTGGCTCGGGCCTGGTGGGCCTTCCTGGGGTCCTAGGGGATGGGTGGGAGGGGCCAGAGGGACCCCCTCTCCCCCAGGAGGGTCTGGGTAGGGGGTGGGGGTGAGCTGGAGGGCAGGGGCTGGGGTAGAGGCAGGTGGCTGCCCTGGAAAACACGGTCTCAGGCCTTCTCCCAGACTTCCCGACACAGCACCTGGGCTGGGGCTTAGGTCCTCAGGGTGCGCACCCCAAGTGATCTCTGTAACCTTACAGGCCTCGGTGCGAAAACTGCACTTTTAACGGATGTGGAAAGCACCTCCCCCCCAACAGAAACCAGCAAAGACTGTACTCAGACCATCTAGCCATCCAGCTCTCGACACAGAAATTTGCTTACTGCTGCTGTAAACCCTGAAGTGTGGGGACCACCCCGCCCACAGAGTGTTTCCTTAGGTTCCAGCCTCTTCTGCCCGATTGTCCGAGAAGGCTGGTCTTTCAGGTGAAAAGGGAGGTGAGCTCAGGTTGGAGGAAAGGAAAGACGCGTGTGCCCCGTGGGGACCTGTCCTGGACATAGTCAGGAGGTTGTAAGGTTGCTGAAAAGGAGCCTCTGTGTCGGGGCGCACCTGTCGCTGGCTGTCCTGGGTGGGGCCCACGTGGCGGGGGCATGGGCCAGCTGCCCCACGCGCCCCCTGCCCCCAGCCCCGAAGCCTCTGTGTCCACCTTGCCCCCTGCCTGCCTCATGGCGGGCCCTGGACGACTCCCTGGAAGACTGACTCCCTCACTTCTCTCGACAGGGTCGGTCGGAGTGTCTCCCCGACACCAACAGGAACAAGCCCAGCAAGTTGAGTGACCAAGGCCACACGCTGACCAGTGGGCGCCAGGCCAGGTTAGTCCAGGAGCTCTCGCTGTGCGGGTCTCACTCCAAACAAGGTTGGAGAAATGTGGTAACCAAACGATTACAAAATGTATCGTAAAAGTAAAAGAAAGTATAGACAACAGGGTAAGCGACGCCATGGAGCCCCTGACGCCGGGAAAGACTGAAGGCGGAGGAGAAGGGACGACAGACGGTGAGATGGCTGGATGGCACCACCGACTCCACGGACATGAGTCTGTGTAAACTCCGGGAGCTGGTGATGGACAGGGAGGCCTGGCGTGCTGCAGTCCGTGAGGCCGCAAAGAGTCGGACGCAACTGAGCGACTGAGCTGAACTGAAACACCCAGGACAGACAGATCCTACCCCGAGTCGTGCGTGGCGTGGATCTGAGCCACCGAGGCCCGGGAACGCCGGGAGGGCCCTGAGCCCGCAGAGCCGCCGCGGCGTCGGGTACCCCTCCCTCCAGGCCGCCAGCCAGAGCCCCCCCGCCCCTCCCACCCCAGACTGTTACTCTTCGGCTCCCGCGCCTGGCTGAGCCTCGCAGGGCGCTCCTGGTGTTCCCAGCCCGGCCACGGGGTGCTGCGCGGTTTCTGGTTCGCTGCATCAGCCCTGGCGCTGCATTTCCGAGGTGCCCCCCGCGCCCCGCAGGCGCGTGCCTGCTCTGATCGGCTTCACTTCTGTGGGTCTGCAAGCAGGGCTGTGCCTGGACGCTGTGCGTTCTCCTGCCCTGGGCGCTGGGTCGCTTCCTGAGCCCACATCGCAGAAACCCTGCCGTCAGCGCGCGCTCAGGCCACGGGGGCCGCCGGGCCGCCTGCACGCCCACCACGAGGGGCCAGCCCGGCGCCCCGGCGCCCGCCCCGCTCGGCCGCGCGGGCGCGAGGCGGCCCCTCCTCCGGGTGGACTTGCTGCTCCCCGAATCCAGGCGGAGGAGCCCCTTTCCCCTCCAGGCTCGCTTCCTGTGAAGCCTGCTCACCCCTTTCCCTGTCCCCCGGGTTTTTCTTTTTTTGCCCATCCCCGGTGCGGGCTGCCTCCCCGGGCCCGGGCTGCCCCTGAGCGCAGCCGTCCGGGCGGAGTCCTCGGCGGCGGGCGCGTCCGGCGTCCCGGCTCCCGCCGCGGCCTCGCCGTGGGAGCGCTGCCCGGTGCCGCCGCCAGGGGGAGCAGCTGCCCCACTCGCCGCGCGTCCTCGCCGCGCGGGGCTCCGGGACCCGGCCGCCCAGCCCGGCCAGGGCGGCCCCCTGCCCTCCCCCTGCCCGCCACGCCTTCCCTGAGCCGGGCCTGGGCACAGGCTGCCCCTTCCGTCCACCTGCCCATGGGAGGAGCCCCCCAGGACCCCCTACCCTGGGCTGCGCACCCCACTCCCCCAGTTAGGGTCACTTTGCTCCAGGAAGCGAGTCACTCACGACGGCTCGGGGGTAGTGCCAACCTCCTCCTTTGAGTCCCGGGGCCCTTGTTAGAGCCAACTGGAGGTCGCCCTGCAGGCGAGGGGGCCTGTCCCTCACTGTCCCCACGACCTCGTCCCCAGACTCCGAGGGTCCAGGCTGCGTCCCCGTCCCACTCTGGGCACTGGCCGCAGCAGCCGCTCATCTCAGGGACGCCAGTCTCTGCGGCTCCTGTCTCGCCCTCTGCTCCTTGGGCGTCTTCTGTGATTGGTTCCATCTCCTCTGGGCCTTCAGCGGCCCTGGGGACAGGACCACATCGTGTCCTTGGCCACCCACCCATGTCCTGGCCTCTGGGCCTGTCTCCTGATGTCCCTGAAGACGGTCCTCCCTGACTCTGATTCCTGCCCAGCGAGTGCTGAGCACTCCCTCCTCAAATGAAAGCTACCCTAAATTGCAGTGAGGTGAGGTGAAGTCGCTCAGTCGTGTCCGACTCTCTGCAACCCTGTGGACTGTAACCTACTAGGCTTCTCCGTCCATGGGATTCTCCAGGCAAGAATACTAGAGTGGACTGCCATTTCCTTCTCCAGGGGATCTTCGACCCAGGGATCAAACCCGGGTCTCCCACATTGGAGGCAGACGCTTTAACCTCTGAGCCACCAGGGAATCGCAGTAGGAGAAACAAAATGAGCTCAACGTTCTATCAGTGAGATCTTATTTATTGATTCATTTTACAGCATTTGCTCACTATAAAGTCAGTCAGTGAGAACGATGATGCTTCAGCGCCCGGGTCACTACCTCCAGCCCCACCCTGTGCCCCCTGCTCAGCCCCAAACCATCCTGTCTCGCACGGAAGAGAACCAGCAACGATCCCGGTTTTATGGTTCCCCCACCCCCAACACCCACTGGGACAGCCCTCAACTCGGGCGAGAACGGGGCGGACAGGGAAGGACTTGAGGCTGGGTCGCTAACTCTATCAGCAAGAGGAGGGTGTCGCTCTCTGTGACCCCGGGCACTACAGCTCGCCAGGCTCCTCCGTCCTCCACTGTCTCCCAGAGTTCAAAGTCACATCTAGATCCCACCAGTCCATTCTAAAGGAAATCAACCATGAATATTCACTGGAAGGACTGATGCTGAAGCTGAAGCTCCAATCCTTTGGCCACCTGATGTGAAGAACCGACTCCTTGGAAAAGACCCTGGTGCTGGGAAAGACTGAAGGCGAGAGAAGGGGACGCGAGGACGCGATGGTTGGAGGGCATCACCGACTCCATGGACATGAGCCTGAGCAAGCTCCGGGAGTCGGTGATGGACAGGGAGGCCTGGCGCTGCAGGCCACGGGCTCGCAGAGTCGGACGCGACTAAGCGAGTGAACACCAGCAACACAGTCCCACCGCCCTGCTCCAAAGCTGCCTCTGTCTACGCTGGTCTCCCTGGGGAAGTCAGAGGGGACCCACTGACTGTCCTGCTTAAGTAAGAGTCTTGTGCATGTGGAACCCTTGGGAAACTGGTGAAGGACAGCGGCCAGAATGCTCTCTTTGCATGCAGCGGGCTTCCAGAAGCAGAGATGGCAAGTGAAATAGATGGGTGTCCAAGGGCTGTTCAAACAACATTCCTAAATTATATTTTGAGAGAAGGCTGTTTCCCGATACTGCTCAACTGTGGCTGAAGCGGGCAGCTCTGTCCTCACCCTCCGACCGTGGGGAAGGCATTGCAAAGGCTGGGCCCCCTCTGTCTGCATAATCCACATCCCCTGCTGCGCCCAGCACGCGCTGCTCTGCTTAGGGGCCACTACTGATGCAAGCGCATGTGTCTTGGGTGGCGGATGTACGTGGACCCCCCACGCCCAGGGCCTCCTCCGCAGATACCACGGGGGGCCCCGGGCGACGCCGACCTCAGCGCCCCCCCCCCTCCTCCACCAGATCCGATGGTGGGGGATGAGGTCGCGGGGGTTCATCCTGGCCACCAGGCAGACGTCGTAGCTGTCGTGGCATGAGGACGTCGACGGCCACGACGTTCCACTGGTTCTCCCAGGGGTCCAGCTCCAAGATCTCCTTGCAGATAACCTCGTGGCGATCTGAAAAGCAACAGAGAAGGGCGGCACTGAAGCCAGAGGCCGTCGTCGCCGGTGCACAGCTTCCGCTAGAAGGCGCCTCGCTCCAGAAGTCAGCTAACGGCATGAACATTGAACCACGGCAGACACGGGCTCCTGACATTTCAGGAGCGGAGAAAGGCCGCGGGGGACCTCACACCCAGGCGTTACTCAGGCAGGTGACGACTGAGTCGTGCCCGCGCTGTGGAATGGTCCGCACAGCCGAGCTTTTCACATGGCCCTCACCCCACACGGTCCCTCTGCGTGCTGAGAACACTTAGCGAATCTCAGGCACACGATGCAGGGCTGCTTTCTGTCTGTTTGTTTGCCAAACGGCTTCTAGGATCTTAGTTCCCTGACCAGAGATTGAACCCGGGCCGCGGCTGGGATGGCCCAAGTCCTGACCACAGGACGGCCAGGGGCCCCCAGTACCGTCAGCTGCAGTCCCCAGCCAGGCCTTAGATCCCGGAACGCCCTCAGCTTGGAGCTGGAGGTCTGGACCTTCTGACCAGCATCTCCCCATCTGCCCTGCCTCATCCCGAGTCCCTGGCATTCCCGTCTCCACTGTCTGCTGCTGTGAGTTTCGTTATTCGAGTCCGAGTCTCCCTGAGTCCACACAGGGATGGCTTTTCGGTCTGGACTGTCCCACTTAGCCCCATGTCCCCCAGGTTCACCCTTGTGTGGAGTCGTGACCGGCTCTTTGTGACCCAGCGACTGTAGCCGCCAGGCTGCTCTGCCCATGAGATTCTCCAGGCAAGAGTACTGGCTGCTGTTCCCTCCTCCGGGGATCGTCCCGAGCCCCTGAACTCGTTCCTCCTCCGGGGATCGTCCCCGAGCCCCTGAACTCGTTCCTCCTCCGGGGATCGTCCCCGAGCCCCTGAACTCGTTCCTCCTCCGGGGATCGTCCCCGAGCCCCTGAACTCGTTCCTCCTCCGGGGATCGTCCCCGAGCCCCTGAACTCGTTCCTCCTCCGGGGATCGTCCCCGAGCCCCTGAACTCGTTCCTCCTCCGGGGATCGTCCCCGAGCCCCTGAACTGATATTTCTGCTCTGCTCTGCCTCCCCTTCTTATTTTTGGGTTATTTGAATTTCTCTCTCTCTTCGCTTCCCTGGTCTCTCCTGCGGTGCGCGGGCTTGCCTCTTTTGGAGCACAGACTCGAGAGCAGCGGGCTCAGCTGCTCTAAGGCGTATGGGATCTCACTTCCCCGAGCAGGGATCAGACCCGCGTCCTCTGCACTGGAAGGCAGATTCTCAGCCACTGGGCCACCAGGGAGGTCCTGGATTGCTCGAATATTTTAAATATCCCGTTTTAATTTATCTTGAGATTTTAAGCTTCCTTTTTTTTCTTTAATTTTTTTTTATTATTAAGCATACTCTTTCTTCATCTGTTTTTCAGTGGTTGCTCTAAGGATCACCTTTGAACAGACTGCATTTATGCCTCAGCATGTAAGTGGGGGCGGCAGCTCCCCTCCCGCCTCTGGGCTCTCGGCCTCTCCACCCCTTCCCTCTTAGCTGTCACCGCAGGGACTCGGCCCCTCTCTGCGTAACAGCAACCACACTGAGAGCAGACAGGGCTAATTTTCCCCCTGTCAGCTGCCACTCTCCAGAGCAAGGACTGCGGGGAGGACGCGCCGCCCCCCGCGTGTAGCCCGCTCCAGCGGGTTCCTCTGCGTCTCTCTCTCCTCCAGGACGTCTTCTCAGCGATCCCGTTGCCTTGTTCAGAGGGTTCTCCTCCTCTCTCTCTCTGTCTCTCTCTCTAAAGCAGGCTTGTTGGCAACGCATTCTCTCTTTGCTTTCCTCCCCTGAGACAGTTTGATCGTCATTTTGCCCTCAATTCTCAAGGACGTTTGTGCTGGATTTGTAATTCCAGACAACTGGCAGTGTGTGTGTGTGAGTATGTGCGTGAGTGCGTGTGTGTGTTTGTGTGTGACTGAGTGTGTGAGTGTCTCTGTGTGAGTGCGTGTGTGTGTGTGTGGGGTGTGTGTGTGAGTGTGTGTTTTCTGTGCTTAGATTCTGCTCCACTGGCTTCTCGTCTCTTTGGTTGGAGACACCTACAGTCATTCTAATAATTTTTCCTTATATGTTCTCTTGTTTTTCTCTGGCTCTTAAACATTCAATTCAGTTCAGTCACTCAGTCGTGTCTGACGCCTTACGATCCCATGGACCGCAGCACGCCAGGCCTCCCTGTCCATCACCAACTCCCGGAGTTCACTCAGACTCACGTCCATCGAGTTGGTGATGCCATCCAGCCATCGCATCCTCTGTCGTCCCCTTCTCCCACTTTCCATCTTTCCCAGCATCAGGGTCTTTCAAATGAGCCAGTTCTCTGCATCAGGTGGCCAAAGGATTGGAGTTTCAGCTTCAGCATCAGTGAATATTCAGGACCGATTTCCTTTAGGATGGACTGGTTGGATCTCCTTGCAGTCCAAGGGACTCTCAGGAGTCTTCTCCAACACCACAGCTCAGAAGCACCAATTCTTGGCGCCAGCCTTCTTCATGGTCCAGCCCTCACCTTGTCATCTCCTTTAAGGGAATAATTGAGTGGTTTTAGCGTGTTCACTGAGCCGTCTCAGCCGTCACCGCCGTCTGGTTGGAGAGCATTTTCGTCTCCCCCAGAAAGCAACCCTGTCCCATTAGCAGCGAGCTCCTGTCCACGCCCCCAGCCCCTGACACCCCATCTGCACACACTTGCCTTTTCTGGACGTTCTGTATGAATGGACTCATCTGGGGTCGTCTGTGGCTGCCGTCTCTCCCAAGCAAGGCTTCAAGGCTGAGTTTCGCTGTAGCCCGCGTCAGCCTTCATGCCTTCATCACCAAGGAGGCCTGTGCGGATGGCCCGTGTTTGTTCGTCCGTCGTTAGCTGACAGGCACTCAGGCTGGCCGCGTTTTGCCTGCTGCACACCCTGCAGCTCGGAACACTTTGTGCCTGTTTTGTGTGGACAGATGCTTTCATTTCTCTGGTGTATGTGCTTTGGGGGGGAATTGCTGCTGTCCGTGGTGTTACAAAGAGTAACACACACACACACACGCACACACGCGCACACACACACACACACACATGCGCACGCGCGCACACACACACACACACGCGCGCGCACACACGATGTGACTCCAGAAACCTCAGGTTTCAAATTCCACAGAAGCCGCTCCATTTTATGTTCCCACCAGCCATGTATGAGGCTCCAATTTCTCCAATCCTTGTCAACACTTGCTATTATCTGTTTCTTTTCTTTACAATCACGCTAGTGGGTGTGAAGGATGATCTCACTGTGGTTTTGATTTGCATTTCCCTAGTGGCTGGTTGGAGAAGGTGATGGCGCCCCACTCCAGTGCTCGTGCCTAGAAAATCCCACGGGCGGAGGAGCCTGGTGGGCTGCAGTCCATGGGGTCACTAAGAGTTGGACACAACTGAGCGACTTCACTTTCACTTTTCACTTTCCTGCACTGGAGAAGGAAATGGCAGCCCCCTCCAGTGTTCTTGCCTGGAGAACCCCAGGGGCGGGGAGCCTGGTGGGCAGCCGTCTGTGGGGTCGCACAGAGTCGGACGCAACGAATGCAGCTCAGCAGCACAGCGGCTGGCCATGTGACTCCTTGCCATTTCCTATTTTTGGATACGAATCTACTCAGGTCCTTTGCCAGTTTTTTAAAGAGTGTTGCTAATCGTTTTCTCTGTATTATTGAGTTGTAAGGCTTTTAACAGACTCGAGACACAAGTTTCTTATTGGATGTGCGACATTCCCTCCCATCCTGTGGGTGATACTTTCACCCTCTGGACATTGCCCTTTGGAGTTAAAATTCAATGCACAATGCATCTATCTTCTCTTAGTGGTGCTTTAAGTTTATATAAGAAACCACTGCCTAATACAGGGTCATAGAGATGTACACCTATGTTTTCTTCTGAAAATGTAGAGTTTTTCCTCTTGGGAGTAGGTTGTTGATCCATTTTGAGCTCATTTTTGTGCCTGTGTGAGGTCCAAACTCCCTTCATTTGCACATGAATGAACATCCAGTTAATTATTCCTGCACCATTTGCTGAAAAGGGGATCTTTCACCGTTGAATTGTCTAGCAGTGTTATTAATCGGGGATCCTTTCTGGACTCTGACATACATTGCATTGATCTCCATGTCTGTCACGGGGCCCCTAGCACACGGTCATTGATTATCGTCTGTGTGAAGGAAGTTTTGAGAGCAGGAAGCATGAATCTCCTTTGTCCTTTTACGAGAGTGCTCTGGGTGCTCTGCGCCTCTCGCCTTCCGTGTGCGTTCTGGGACCGGTTTGCCGGTTCGTGTCTGTGACTTCTCACCCTTTACTTGGGCTTTCAGTGTCCCAGTGGCGTGCAGTTTTCATTGTGCAGGCGCTGAGGTTTTTGGAGTCACGTTGTGTGTGTCTGTATCTTACTGTTTGCAACCCCAGGGCCTGAGGCCTGCTATCTGTCCATGGGATTGTCCAGGCAAGAATACTGGAATGGGATGCCCTTCCCTTCTGCAGGGTATCATCCCAACCCAGGGGTCAAACCCTCGTCTCCTACAGTGCAGACAGAGTCGCCAGTGACTGAGCCAGTAGAGAAGCCCCTTATTATTTCTGATACTATTATAAATGGAATTTTTTCTTTTTAAAAACCTATTCATTTAGTAATTATTTGGCTGTGCTTAGCTACAGCACTCGGGACCTTTAGTTGCAGTGTGTGGGATCGAGTTCCCTGACTGGGGATTGAACCCAGGCCTCCTGCGCTGGGAGCAGAGTCTGAGCCACTGGAGCACCAGGGCCGCCCTGGAGTCGCTCTCTCAGCGTTATTTCCGGAGGAGTCGTGAGCGCAGGGAGACACAGCTGATCTATGCACACTCGTCTCGCGTCCTACGGCCTTGATGAACTCGCGGGGAGCTCTGATGCCTTTTTTCCTTTGTGGATATTTATCTGCTTTCCTGCATCTGTTCTGGATATTTATCTGCTTTCCTGCGTCTGTTCTCAGTTGCAGCGCAGGGACGCCCTCTGCAGCAGGCCGGCTTCTCTGTGCTTGTGGCGTGTGGCCTTGGTTGCCCCGTTGCTTGTGGGATCTTGGTTCCCCGATGATCAGGGATCGAACCCGCATCTCCTGCACCACAAGGTGAGGTCCCAAGCGATGGGGCACCGGCCAAGTCCCTCTCAGAGCTTTTCTGGTGGGCCCCTTCAGGTTTCCCAAAGAAAATACCATGTGCTGGGCAGCTACCTATTCCTCTCCAATCTGGAGGCCTTTTATTCTTTTTCTTTCCTAACTGCCCTGATTAGTACAATGTTGACTAGAAGTGACGCGGGGGGGGGAGGGGGCGTCTCGAGAGCTTGTAGTCTGGCTGTACGTCTGATGCTACCCGTGGAGTTTCACAGACGCCCTGTATTGGGTTCTATCCCCGTGTTTCGGGTGTTTATATCATGGAAGGTGTTGGATTTTGTCAAATTCTTTTTCTGCATCTCTGGACATGGCCAACCTGATTTTGTCCTTTCTTTTACAAATACACTGATGGTGTGTCACAGTGATCAACCTCTGTGAGCCGGCTCTTCGGGCCTGGGGGTGGAGCCTGCTGGGTCGCAGCGCACAGCTCTTTCTCCACATTGCTGCATTCAGTTTGCCAGTCTTTTATTGAGAACTTTGGCCCCGTGTTCATCTAGGGATCGTGGCCTGGAGTTTTCTTGCAATGTCTGTGCAGTTTTGGTGTCAGGGAAATACTGGCCTCATCAGAAGAGCTGGAAATGCTCCCTCGGCTCCTGTATCCACTGAGTCTGTGACGCGCTGGTGCCAGGAGCGCTGATCTTTCTGAAATGCCGCCGTGGCCTCCTTAGCCTGTGCTGGCGGTGGACAGCGAGTCTCAGGGCTCTGGGCAAGAACTGTGAAGAGTCTGAGACTCTGCTAGCGAGCTTGCTGCAGCTCCATGGATACCAGCAGATGGCCTAAAACTCCCGGGTCTGGAGCAAGGACCAGCGCACCTGCATTTTTAAAGCTGCCAGCAACTTGAGCCCCAAGCCCCACGGCAGCACGGAGAGTGCCAGGTGGCACCCGAACAGTCAGTGGGCCGCACTGTAGGAGGGGGAGCCCCAAGCGCAGCAACTGGGAGCCTTAATAATGGCCAGTAAGCGTGACGGACTGCCCTTGCCGTGTTTAACTGTCCCCTGGCCCCCAGCTACGCTTTTTCAAGTCTCCTGTTTCTGCGTGTTTGTTCACCTGCACTGGCCTCGGCTGTGTGGCACGGAGCACCGTCAGTCTCCTCTGCAGCCTGCAGGGCCTAGCTCCCTGACAAGGGGTCGAACCTGGGCCCCTGCGCTGGGCGCTCAGAGTCTTAGCCGCCCAGGGAAGCCTGCACTTGCTGCTCTTACTTGGCTTGGACGCTTGTTTTTGGTGAAGGAAAACCTCACGAAAGGGAATGGGGGAGGCAGATTTTGGGAGACACAGTGTCTCGCGTCTGAAAACGCGCCCCCGCTTGGCGGTTCGGCAGGTACGGCAGTGCGGGGAGAAGGTGGCTTTCCCGCGGGCGTTTGACGGCATCGGCCTCCCCTTCTTCTGGCTCCCGGCGTCCTGCTGCCCGAGGGCGGCTCCTCTGACTCGTGGCCCTTTCTGCGAGACGGGCCCTTTCTCTCCGGGACTCTTGGGGCCCTCCTGTGTCCCCCGGCGTCCCGTGCTTCACTTCACGCCCGTTTCCTCCCACTCCACCGGGGTGGCTGTCTCCTTTCACTGGGGGACTTCGCTTCCAGGAAACTTTCCTCATTTACTGCAGGGGTGTTTCATCCAACCATTGTCTCTCTTTCTTTCTTCTTTTTTACTAAAACGCCTATTATTCAGATATTGGGCATCACAGACACATCCTCTTCCCCTCGTGTCCTCTCCACTTGCTGAGACGTGCCTTCCACCCTGCAGCCCAGGCTCTCTGCTGAGGATTTCTTTCCCACCGTGCTCGTAATCTCCAGGAGCCCTCTGGCACCGATGCGCGTTCTCTCTCTTCTCTCCAAGGACGCGTCTCCTCCTGGCATAGCCTGTTTCCTCCAGCCTGTTTCTTCATTTCTGTGTTTTCATTTCTCTGTTCTGTACACGCTTTCCGCGGAGGTCCGATGACTCCCAGCTGCTTGCTGTCTGTAACAGAGGGGCCCCACGGAAGCCTTTTCTGTGAGGCTCTTAAGGGTGAGTTTGCTTTCCGTTTCTGGGGAGGGGGCTGCTGGTCGATCCCCAGGGTAGAGTCGTCCAGTCTCTTGACGAGAGGGCATAGCCCACGTCTGGGAGCCAGAGAAGGAAGAACGCTGATGCTCCCGAGGTGCGGGATGTAGCTGCTGTCTTCAGTTCCGTTTTTATCACTGATCCCCTCTCCCGCCCCGCGCCATCCTCAGCGTCTGTCTCTGCTGGGGTGTAGGAGGGCTTCAGCTCCGAGGGGGAGGGCGTGACTGGGGTCTGCTTCCTGCCTCTGTCCCCACGTGATCCGCGCCAGCCCACGCCCCTCCCGCAGTCGCGAGCCCGCTCCTGGGGGTCTGTGGCTGGGCTTCCTTTTCCGATGCCAGGTGAGCGCTGAACTCTTGCGTCTGGGCACTTGCTCGTCCACCCGCTTACCTGCTTCCAGCTCTGTAATGCCGTCGCCCCCTCCTGTCTGACTGTGCTCTTCCACGCACTGTCCTTTTCAGGGAGTAGGGGAGAACAGAGGTGTCCCGTCCACCATTTCAACCAAAGCCCTCCCACTGTTTTTACTAAATGCTCTGGTATCCGTCGCGCTGAGCTCGGCTGCTCACTCGTGTCCGACCCTTGCGACCCCGCGGGCTGCAGCCGCCGCGCGTCTCTGCCGGGTCTCCCGCAGGGGCGGGCGGGTTGTGGGCCACGGAGCCACCCGAGAAGCCAGAGGACTCTCCTGACTGGTCTTCTGAGTGAACAAGCGGGCCGCACGGGCTCGTGCCGCGTACGAAGAGCAAAGTCAGTGCTTGCGTGCGGCCCGACCCTGAGATCCCTGGCTCATCCCGAGCATGCGATTGCATTAGTGCCTTGCTCTGTTTTCCATAAACCCCTGTGGCAGCTCACCCATCCAGTCCCGGACAGGCTACTGTCTTCGAAGCAAATAGTGAAAGTGGACCTTGAGAGCTTGTCTCGTGAGCCCATTTCCCTCTGGCTGGAAGCGTTTTTAGCCCATTATTGTCCCAGGAAAAGAGGCTGGCTCAGACAGTCTTGAAAAACAGGATATCAATCCTCTAACTCAATATGATGCAAAGGGAGATAAGGCAAGGAGCGAGATGAAGCAGTGTGTCTTCTGGACCCTTAGACACTGGTCTCTGGCCGCTGCTCCGGAGGCCCTGAGGCTGCCTGCGTCTTGCCTTCTGCTCCAGAGAGAGCCCGCAGCCAGAGGACTCAGGGCAGGGCCGCGACCAGCAGGGTCCTGTGCTTTGTTCTTCCTTTCCCAGTGGCCCGGTTAGTGCTGGAGCTCCGTCACGCTGGAGGGGGAGGCCTAGAAGCGGGGGGCGGGGGGAGGTCGGGCACCGGCTCTCCTGCCCCTCCCAGGCCTCCCCACACATCCTGACAAGATCTCCTTGTCCTGCCAGGGTTCTTGGCACTGTGATAGGAACCATCTTTCTGTGAGCGCCTGATGGTTAATATATAAGATATTTTTGTGGTCAGCCGGTAAGTCATGTCCGACCCTGCAACCCCACGGACTGCAGCAGGCCAGGCTTCCCTGTCCATCACCATCTCCCAGAGCTTGCTCAAACTCATGTCTGTTGAGGCAGTGATGCCATCCAGCCATCTCGTCCTCTGTCGTCCCCTTCTCCCGCCTTCCATCTTTCCCAGCATCAGGGTCTTTTCCTGAGTCAGCTCTTCGCATCAGGTGGCCAAAGTATAATAATGAAAGCTATTAGAACCATTAAAAAAATACATTTTGGAAAATTCTATGAAGAACAAATAGAGGAAACTTGGAGCTTCTTACTACGGGGACCTTCAAGCATAGGAGAACGAGGAGACAAGGGCTTCTGGCAGCCCCGTGGCCAGAGCTCCGCGCTCTCACCACCGGAGGCCCAGGTTTGACCCCTGGCTGGGGAACTGAGATCCCACAGCCCACGTGGCCAGAACGAAAGCAAAAGAGCAGTGAGTGAGGCCCCTGCAGCCCGTATCCAGCTGAGAAAATGACTCGCACTTTACCAGCGCTGTGAAACCTACTCTTGCCATCCCAGCACCCCGTCCCCATTCAGTTAAAACACAATATTCGCTAGGGTGGATTAGCACAGATTTCAGAGAGCGTATCATTTTCATCTATACATCTCTAGTCATTCATGACATTTTTCCTTTTTCTTCCTCTCTCATGTAAAGCCACAGTGAAAAAGTGAAAGCGTTAGGCCCTTGGTTGTGTCCAACTCTTTGCGAACCCCTGGACTGTATCCCACCAGGCTTCTCTGTTCATGGGATTTCCCAGGCAAGAATACTGGAGTGGGTTGCCATGCCTTCCTCCTGGGGCCCAAACTTGGGTCTCCCGCATTTTGGGCAGATTCTTTACTGTCTGAACCGCCAGGGAGGCCCCTACAACACCATTATCATCACGACCTAACAAGACGACCACGTCCTTAATCCCAAGTCGTAGTAGATGGTGTTAATACTCCAGTCCATTTAACACTCCAGCCCACATTCAAATTCCCCAGATTATCTGAAAAAAAAATCTTTCTGCAGAAGGTTTGTTTGAATCAAGAGCCTAATAAGGCACGGTCATCGTGTCGGGCTCACAGATGTCCAAAGCCTCTTAGTTGCTAATGGAAACTTTATTCTTTAACGTAAACATATTTATGTGCTTCAGAACGAGGGCAGGCGAGCCACAGGCTCTGCTCTCTCCAGAGGCTGTGCCTTTTTTCTCTGGCACGCGTCCAAAGCTGTGAGTGCCCCGGAGGCATGTTTCTCCTGGACCTGTCCTGGCCTCGAGTGTCCATTAGAGCGGTTAGAGTGGGACTGCTCGTCGTTTTCAGCGTAAGTGCGTTCCACCTTAGTTACCAGGGCAACTCATCAAACTCTGGAGACAGCCACTTATTAGATTTATGCATACTTAAGGTTCTCCCTGTTGAATTAAAAATTATAAATCCATACTGCAGATTGCAACAAAGGAAGCAATTAGGTTTATGGAGACTGAGTCTGGTGATGGATGCGTGGATTAGGTATTAGAAGTGCTTTCCAGCAATCTGTCGCAAGTGTTTTCTTCAGAGGACAGGTTACTCCTGTTCCGTGGGCTCCTCGAGTGTTTAAGCTCTACAGTCGGGCATCAGCCTTCCCTCCCCCATTCCTCGTCCCCTCGTGTTCAACTCCTTCTCATTGCGAGGCCGCCGTGTGCCAGGCATGTTACAGACCCGACCCCACCCACCGAGGAGGCGGCAGCCCCCCGCTCCGAGGGTGTGAAGGCCCAAGGTCAGAGGTCACCGACTTTGAGTCAGTCTCCTGAGAGGGTGACAGGCAGGAAGGCCGGGGGTCTCCAAACGGAGGAAACAGGCTGCGAGCGTCAGACACTTTTTCTCTTTTTGCTCTCTCTGAAGCGGCAGGAGGAAACCAACTACAAGGGTTAAGATTTTCCCCTTCTGGATACAAATTTAAAAAGAGGTTTCTCTTAAAATTCTGTGTCGCCATGACAACACCTGGCTCCACCTGAACTTAACTGCTCTCAGACCTTAGCTAAGCAATGTGTTTTCCTTATGGAGATGTTTGTCTTAAGCTATGTCAAGATACTACGCATTTACCCTAGACTGTCTGCAAGTCGGTTCCACCCAAGACTCAGAACCGACTGGACAAACCAGAATGTTTCACTCACACATTGTTCTCCTAATCTGTGCTCATAACACTGTACCTGCTTGGAAATCTGCCTTCAAGATTTCACGTGGATGGTTTGACGGCCCGGGAAGGCTCCCCTGGTGCCAAGGTTATCTCAGGGCATCATGTGTGGGCGAGGGGCCTGGTGCCAGCCTCTGAGTCTGAGACGTTCCCTTCCTCCAATCAGCAGTCTGCTAGCAGCTGTATAACATCCAGCTAAAGACTAGCAGGGGCCACGCTTTCTCTATCTTTTTATACTGTAGTAAAACTTTAATACACAAAAGCTCTGAGCGATCAAGCCGCGTCACTGGCCCCAGATTGAATTCCTCTCCTCCTGGGGGCCAGAATCCCCGCGTCTTCCACTGCTCGGCAGCAGCCTTTCAGCCCGCCCCCCTCGGGACTGCCAGCAGGGTCGGTTAAGGGCGGAGCGCGGCATTTCCAGCCTGTGGGTACCTGCTCCGTGGAAGCCCCCCGCAGACGTAGAGCTTCCCATCCACGGCGCCCGCGCTGGTGGAGTTGGGGCGCAGCGCGAGCAGGGGCGTGGGCATCGGGGGCCCCTCTCTCCAGAAGTCCCCGTCCGGGTTGTAGATCTCCACCGCGTCCAGGCACTTCCGGACCTGGCCCCTGTCCCGGCCGACGCAGCCGATCCCGCCTGCGGAGGGGCACAGGACAGTGAGCGGGGTGGCGCGCCCCGGGCATGCCCCCCACCCGGCCCGCACCCCAGGCTCGCGGCCGGGTTGTTCTCGCGCGCCTGCCGCCTTTCCCGGGATGCTTTCTTTCTTTTTAAATTAACTAATTATTTTAATGGAAGGATAATTGCTTTGCAGAATCTTGCTGTTTTCTGTGAAACCTCAACCTGAATCAGCCATGGGTCTGCACACGTCCCCTCCCTGCTGAGCCTCCCTCCCACTTCCCTCCCAACCCACCCCTCCAGGGTGATACAGGGCCCCTGTTGGGGTTCCCTGAGACATACAGCAAATTCCCGTTGGCTACCTACTTTACACGTGGTGATGGAAGTCTCCGCGTTAGTCTCTCCACACATCTATCCCGAGATGCTTGCTAAGCAGTGGTGAGCCGGCTGCGCGCCCAGCCAAGCCCAGCCCCGTTGGCCCGCGGTGCCGTGGGTCTGTGCTCACACTCGGGGTCTCAGGGGCCCTTCCTTGAGAGGAGGATTTTGCGGTCTGAGTGTGAGGGCAGCCCAGTTCCGACATCCGCGGCCCTGCGGCCGTCAGGGGCCCAGGGACCTGCCTGTCGAGCGAACGTCCTTCCCCTCCCCAAGGTCACCAGCCCATTTCTCCCTCTCCTCCTGTTTTTATTTTCTTTCTGGCGGCATCGACTCCTAGCTTGTGGGCTCTTACCTCCCTGATGAGGGATCGAACCTGTCCCCGGTGCAATGCTAGGGCAGAGCCCTAACCGGGCCCCGCCTCCCTCTCTTCTCAAGGGCAGGAATCTCCTCCTCGGGGCAGGGCCAGCCTTTGGTAAATTTTAGCTTTAGGGTTCAAAGGGAGGCCCCAAACCCGAATGCCCGCTGTGCCCTCTGTTTTCGGTGGCACGGTGCATTCAACAGGTGCTCTCGGCCGCGCGCTCTGGATGAGCTGGGAAAGGGGTGAGGCGTGCTTCCTGCCGTTAGGAAGCTAATGGGGTAGAAAGCCACGTGGACAAATAAACAGAGAGCAGACTCAGAGGTTAAAGCGTCTGCCTACAATGCGGGAGGCCTGGGTTCCATCCCTGGGTTGGGAAGATCCCCTGGAGAAGGAAATGGCAACCTAATCCAGTACTCTTGCCTGGGAAATCCCATGGATAGAGAAGCCTGGTAGGCTACAGTCCACGGGGTCGCAAAGAGTCGGACACGACTGAACAACTTCACTTTCACTTCAGACATCATGACAGACACCTCATAGGAGACACGGGCTGTGCTCGGAAGTCCAGAGACTGCGACAAGTCAACAGAAACACCACTTACATAATCATGACTCTAAGTCCCACCCTCCACTGGGGCTGTGGCGGCATAAGGATTTCCAATCCACTGTGATAGGAAACAGGAGCTCGCCCCCAAGGGAAGGCTGTGAACGCGGGCTGCCTCTCCTCGTCTGGAGCGCGGCTCCCGGGAAGCAGGTGGGGTTCCTGGAGGGGAGGGCGGTCCCCTCACCCGTGACCGCACTGCGCGTGGACCCCATCGGACCACCTGCTCTGCGCGGCCCTTCAGAGTCGGGACAGTGCCGGCCTCGGCTACCCCGGGAGGGTCCCAGGAGGGTCACGGCAGCGGGGGGGACTTGGCTCTGGTGTTTGCAGCAAGACCGAGACCAGCGTTGAGGCCTCTGGGCTCTCACGGCCTCTGCCCAGCATGTCGTGCCACCTAGACTCTAATCCCAGGATGCCGGTGGCGTCTCTCCTGTCGTCTAACCCCGTGCCCGCCCGTGTGAGGCCGGGCGGCCCTCCTGCCTCCCGTCCATCGAGTCGGCGACGCCATCCAACCATCTCACCCTCTGTCGCCCCCTTCTCCTCCCGCCTTCAGTCTTGCCCAGCATCGGGGTCTTTTCCAGTGAGTCAGCTCTTCGCATCAGGTGGCCAAAGGATTGGAGCTTCCGTATCAGTCCTTCCAGTGAATGTTCAGGGCTGATCTCCTTTAGGATGGACTGGTTGGATCTCCTTGCAGTCCAAGGGGCTCTCAAGAGTCTTCTCCAGCACCACAGTGTGAAAGCACCAGTTCTTCAGCGCTCGGCCTTCCTCGCGGTCCAGCTCTCACATCCGTACTCGTGTTACAGTGCGTGGCGCTCGGCCCTGAGTGACTGCGAGAGGACTGCTGGGACGGCTCGTTCTCACCCGGGCCGGGCCCACCCAGAGTAGAGGCGATGGGCAGCGAGCGGCAGGAAGCCTTTTCTTCCCCCCTTTGGCTGATGGAGCCTGGCCCGTTTCCTGTCTCAGGACGCATCCGGGGTGAGGGCTGCAAGCACAGGAAGCTCTTAGCACTTCCGCTCTTCTCCGCCTGGATAAATAATTTAGCCCATTACTGTGCCAAGTCTGAGTGGCTGCGCTTCCAAGGAGGGGCCACGTGGGCCTCAGTCAACTGCACTCTCTGACGCTCACAGACCCGCTTCCCCCGGCGCTGGGGTGGCCAGAGGCTGCTTCGTCCAACAGACCTCCGAGGGGCAGGACGGCCTTAAGGGAGAGGCCTTGTCTGTGGCCGTTGACCTGGCAACCACCCATCAGGTACGAACGAGATCACTTAGCTGCGTGCTCCCTGAGGTGGGGAGGGCGGTTACCGGGCTGGTTTCTGTTGTTAATATGAGCACGTGGGACGACCGGTCAGTGGAGGCGAGCAGAGGGCACGCGGGTCGCTCGTCATCAGGCCGGCACAGCCAGCAGCCAGCGCCCCGGGTGCGATCAGAAGTTCACACAAAGCCCCTCAGGGAAGCTCTCCCCGCGTAATGCACGAGCCGCACGGGGCTTGCGCTGGAGGTTGATGGGGTGATTAGAGTGCCTGTCAGTTCCGCCCGTCGCTAAGAGCCTCTGATGGTGCCGTTCAGCCCTTCACGTAGCTGCGCTGCTGCTTGGCTGGCAGAGTTCAGAGGCTCCCCCCGCGCGGCACGGGCCCTGCCTTTGCTTCTGACCGTCGGCCCCCGAACGCACCCCGTCTCCCCTGGGTGTCGTTCCAGCACCAAGCACACTCCGGTGGCCCTCTAGTCCCAGCGACTTAATGAGCCTAACCTGAAGGTGGGGGCTGATTAGATAAACCTTCCCACGAGAGCGTGGTCTCTGTTATAAGTCAGCGCCGGCACTACGAGAGAAGGCTTTTGATCCTGCCCTGGGATCAGAGCAGCTTCAGAATTTCAACGAGCCGCCCCGGATCTCACACTTCTGTGCCACCAGGGCCTGACTTGCCTGTATTCAGAAGCAGGCGCACAGAAGTTCTCTTTGCAAGTCCCAGGTCAGTGGACTTCGGGGCAATATACAGACCTTAGTTCTTTGGGATGGGGTGGGAGGGGGTGATTACAGAAGACGGCGCCCCCTCTCCTCCTTTTATTTCTGCCAAGATGAAGACCTGCCCTTCGTGTGTCTGGTCACCGTGGTCTTTCTCTGTTCGAAGATGAAATGTCTCCCCACACGGAGCCTGGGCCAGGTGCTGGAGACGGCAGGGCGTGGTCCTTCCCTGACTTCCGCCAGGACCTGCTGTCCTTGGGGCCTTGACTGCAGCGCGGGGGCTGCTCCTGTGTCCCCTCCCCCGCAGGCTGCCATCAGGAGTTTATTCTGCCGTGCTCTGGGCTGGACCCCAAAGGAGAGGTGACTGGGCACTTCTGACAAGCTGCCGCGGGTGCTTCCACGGCTGAACAAGCTCTCTCTCTCTTGGTCTCAGCTGCAGCATGTGAGACCGTGTCCCCTGAACAAGCATTGAACCCATGTCTCCTGCATTGGGAGCTAGGAGTCTTAGCCCCTGGACCCCCAGGGAAGTCCCTTAGCAAGCTTTAATAAATATAGTCACTGCTACTGGCTCCTGTGGGCCTTGGAAAAAATCTGTGGGCTTTTGAAAACAGAAAATGAAAGTGAAAGCGTTGCTCGCTCAGCCGTGTCGGACTCTTTGCGACCCCTAGGCTCCTCTGTCAGTGGGAGTCTCCAGGCAGGAACCCTGGAGTGGGCTGCCACGCCCTCCTCCAGGGCGTCTTCCACACCCAGGGGCGGAGCCCAGGTCCCCCATGGCAGACAGTGTACTGTCTGAGCCTCCAGGACAGCTTTGCGCAATATTTCTCTAAGTCTGAAATTGCTCATCTGTAAGTTTTGGATAATAATTTCGGTTTCGTAAAGCGTTGCAAAGATTAACTTACACGTGAAGGAGGAGAGTGGCGAGGAGGAGCAGACATGTGTTGCAAACCCAAGTATCACTGCTAGGACAGGAGTTTGCTTTCTGCCCGTGAGCCCGCGAGAGCGAGTGGCCAGCATCGCGCCCGCGAGAGGAAGCGGCCGTGCCGCAGGTCCGGGGGATGGCCATCCCGCCCCCTCCGTGCCCCAGGACGCTGTGCTAGTAAGCCGGTGTTCACAGGAGCTGCTAAAGTTTGCTTGCTCACAACTTAATTGTCTGCATGTCTGTGATTAAGGGCTTACTGACTGAAGGGGCAAATGTCTTAAATTCTTCCTTCAAGGTTGGAGAAGGAAATGGCAACCCACTCCAGTATTCTTGCCTGGAGAATCCCATGGACAGAGGAGCCTGGTGGGCTGCAGTCCACGGGGTCGCAAAGAGTCGGACACGACTGAGCGACTTCACTTTCACTTTCGAGGTTGGATGGAGGCGATTGGAGGCTGAAGGGCTGAGCGATCAGCTGAACCTCTAGGCGGGGAGACCAGCTCCCTGACACGGTGCATCAGGTCAAGCGTTTCGGGGGCGGGAATGGTCAGGTGGCCCCACGGGAGACAGGCGGGAGGATCCTGTTTGGTGGGAGGGG
Organism: Nanger dama; assembly: GCA_917880005.1. NCBI lineage: Eukaryota > Metazoa > Chordata > Mammalia > Artiodactyla > Bovidae > Nanger > Nanger dama. The sequence goes on along the minus strand of CAKJTW010000016.1, from coordinate 1,117,120 downwards.
GTCGTCCGGGACTGAGGCCGCCTCGGGTTGGGGGTGGGGGGCGCTACTCTGATTCACATGTGGGTGCGGTCTCTCCCTGACATTATGATGCCCGGTCTCTCCCTGAGAACATGATGCCCGGTCTCTCCCTGAGAATATGATGCCCGGTCTCTCCCTGAGAATATGATGCCCGGTCTCTCCCTGACAGTATGATGCCCGGTCTCTCCCTGAGAATATGATGCCTGGTCTCTCCCTGACATTATGATGCCCGGTCTCTCCCTGACAGTATGATGCCCGGTCTCTCCCTGACAGTATGATGCCCGGTCTCTCCCTGAGAATATGATGCCCGGTCTCTGCCTGACAGTATGATGCCCGGGCGGCATCATTCTCACTCAGGCTGTCTGCTCTCTCTCTCTCTTTAATCATGTTTATTTATGTTTGGCTGTGCTGGTCTTCACTGCTGTGCATGGGTTTTTCTCCAGCTGTGTCCACAGGCTTCTCATCGTGGTGGCGTCCCTTGGCGCAGGGCACCGGCTCTTGGGCGTGTGGGATTCAGTAGCTGTGGCCTGCGGGCTTAGTTGCCCCGCGGCTTATGGCATCTTCCCGGGTCAGGAGTCAAACCCGTGTCCCCCGCCCCGCACTGGCAGACGGACTCGCAGCCGCCGAGCCGCCGGGGAGGAGCTCTGCTGCTCTTCGGCTCTCGTTTAGGGGCTCCAGATGTGAAGCCTGGACCCCGGAAGACACGGCCTCGCTTTTCACCCCTCGTTAGTTAGTGCCAGCTCTAATGGGTATTTTCAGAAAAGAGAAAAGCTCCTCAGCACAGGGTGAAAGGCAGGGCCACCTGCCTTCACAGACTCCCGGCCGCGCCCAGGAGTGTCCGCGCCCTCCCCCGCGCCCGGGCGGCGGCGCTCTCTGCTCACCCGCTGACCCTGCCCGTCCATCAGCAGCCTGCTTGCTCTTCCAAACAGATGATCGGGAAATTCAAATAAAAGAGCTGAAAGGAAAGGCCGAGTGCCACTGGTTAGTGCTTGACTCTGCTTGATTTCGGAGGGAAACTCAAGTGCGTGAGGTGTCTGACAGTCACCAAGTCGGAGCGCAGACGGCTGACAGAAGTTCCGGCTCCAAGTCCCGGGCACCAAAGAAGCTGCAGCCGTGTCTGCGGCTGATTCCGGACAACCGCTGGGCTTCCCTCCGGCCCAGTCCTGGGCGTCCGCAGGCCTCAGCGCGCCTCGCCCCTCTGCTCCTCCGGACGCCGAGCCACCTCTGCCTGCTTTCTGCCCTGACCGTCTTCCCAGCACGTCCTGCAGGTCCCGGCAGGCCCAGGAGCCGAGCCCGCAGGGGGGCTGCAGGGAGCACCTACAGAGGTCAGGACCTCGGGACCGGCCTCCCCCACCTCGCCACCCTCAGGCAGGAGCCCCGGCCGCCTCGGGCCTGTCCCTCTCCCGGAGGCGTGCCTGGCTTTCAGCCACCCCTGCCCACTCCTCCCCTCCCTGCCTGTCTCCCCGGCCGCCCTGTCCGCGGCACCCTGTGCTCCAGGCTGGCTCAGCCTGGGCCCCGAATGGTGAGGTAGTTCCCCTCTAGGCCTCTGTGGAGGCTGGTCTCTGCCTGGACGGGTCTCTCCTCCCCAGGAGGACAAATCCTTGCTTCACGGCTCAGCTCAGCCATCACCTCGAAGAAAGGCGTTGTGTCTCTGCAAGCAGCCATCCCCTCCTTCGGGCGCCTGCTGCTCTCTGAACAGAGATCAAGGTTCCTATAAAGACGCTGCTCCTGTGTGTCTTTCTGGGCTGCACATCACTGGACAGCTGAAGGGTGCCTCGTTCCCACCCGCGCGCCCCCTGCTCCCCACTGGAGCAGACGGCCGGGAGCGCGCCCCCGCTCCCCACTGGGGCAGACGGTCAGGAAACAGAACTCCGCTGAGTGCACGCGTGGCCCAGCCCCTCCCCACCCCGTGGCACCGTTGTCCTCTTCTACTCTGCTGTCAAAACACAAAGTGACGACTGGCTGTCTAGAACTGGTCAAGCCCCGAGTCCAAACAGCTGGACACTCACTTCCTGTCAGGTTATAAACACGATCTGCTTAAGGACACAGGACTCCTGGCGCAGATAGGGACCTTGCTGGTGTCTGTTGTTGGGCTCATCTTTGCCCCCAGGTCTGCCTGCCTGAAAAGTCACTGGCCTCCCCTAACTCTGGCTGGACGTAACCTAACAGGACCCAGGCTGAGTTTATACTAATAATTCTGTCCGCGACCATGCAAAGATGCGTTAATCAGATGTGCCGCACAGCTTGCAAACGCAGGCACACAGAATGTAAAGAGTGAAGGCAGAGCCTGCGTCATTCTCTTCCCCGAGGTTCTTCTCAAGGGGGCGTGACCGTGCGCGGTGAGTAATTAATTACTGCAGAGGAAAGAGCTGGGGCTTCCCGGTGGCCCACTGGCTAGAACTCTAGCTCTTTCATAGCTGGGGCCCAGGTCTGATCCCTGGTCAGCAAACTAAGATCCCACAAGCTACGCAGAACAGCAAAAAAAAAAAAAAAAAGAAAGTCTTAACAAATCTGGCATATTGACCCTGTATAAATAAAATCATTTATGGAAAGAGATAATTTGTGCTCCTTCCTATATCTACCCAAGAAAGGGGAAAGGAAGGGAGCCTCTAAAAAATGATCACATACACGAATCAGGATAAACTAGTTGAAGATAACGTTCAAGAACAACAGGATTTTAAAATAGATATCTTCTTCTTTAAAGCATTAAAATGTTTCCATTTCAACTCTTCACGCTGTTTTAAAACATACATTATCCCTGCCTTAGTGAACTGATGATGCCAGAGCCAGGTTCTCTTAAGGGCTGAGGAGCAGCTGTGTACTGCGCTCCCCCAGCACGCCACAGACAGAGACGGCTCTGTGCGCCAGGCTGCGTGGAAACACCTGGGCTTGCTCTGCTGGACAAATCCTTGCTTTCGGTGCAGCTTTGAGCAACTTGCCTCTTTCATGAGAGCAAAGCATAGAGAGTGTACTTGCCCGAGGTTTTGGCTGCACCCTCACGCTCCTCTGCAGACACAAACAAGTCAGAGACCCAGACAGCGTCCGCCAGACGTTCTGGTCTGTTCTTGGTAACGGTCTCAGCCCTGTCCATCCGGGGCTTTCACACCGTGGCCGCTTCTGACAGTCTCTGCTTTCGCTGTCAAAATCGCTGTGCACCTCAGCTGGCTTTACGTGTATATGTGCTCTTAAGTGCTTGGTTTGGCTGTGCTGGTCTTAGTTGCGGGGCAGGCTCTTCTCTGGTTGCGATTCCTCTGGCTGCGGAGCGTCGGCTCCAGGGTCTGTGCGTTTCAGCAGCTGTGCCTCACGGGCTCAGTTGCTCCGAGGCCTGTGGGGTCTTCCCAGACCGGGGATCAGAGCTGTGTCTCCTGCACAGGCAGGCAACTCTTCACCTCTGGGCCAGCAGGGAAGGCCCTCCAGTTATTTTTGAGCAATCTGTATGCATATTTCTGATGTTTACTTCCTGTCTCTCCTAGGCGCTAGAGAGCAAGTTTAAGGTTTCTTTGTGTGTTTTGTGTTTTTTTGTGTGTGCATAAAACTCCCTCTTGGGAAATTGAAGGCAAATAAGAAATAATTATAAAACAGCATTACAATTATGTATCAATCCAACAGCGTACAAGTTCCCAGGAACCGCCACACTGAAACGTGGCGCTGCCGACTGGGGGTCTGTAGGAGATCAGTGACAAAAGTGAGCTACATGGTCACGTGAGTTCAGTTCAGTCGCTCAGTCACGTGGACTCTTTGAGGTCACGTGGACTGCAGCCCTCCAGGGAGAACCCCAGGCAAACTCTGACCTCTGGGAGCCCTTGATTCTGGGTTCCCCAGTGAGGGGGCCAGGTAATCAAGGCGAAAAGCCTTCACAGGATTCCCTGGAAGGACCTCTCATGGGTACCGACCGCAAAAACACGGCGAGCCTTCTCTCTGGTTCAAAGCCACTGTCTCTAAGCTCAAGTCTGCTCTGAGGATGAACGGGGCACGGGACTCTCCACTGAACTGCTTTGCCCGTTGAACCGGCACCTTCTTTCCTTGTCCAGCATGAGCCTAAGAAGCGTATCTCTAGGCCCAGAAGACTCCCGGGACGAGAGCAGAGCACACCCAGAGCCCACCCTGAGGACACGCAGACACGGGGAGCTCCGAGCAGTGCCCGACCTGTGTCCCTGGGACACACGCTGTGCCAGGGGGTACCCCGTCCCTTCACCTCTGGTCGCTCCTAAACACCAGCCGGGGCGACTCATGTGCCAGGGGCTGGGTCAGTGTCGCGAGCATATAAAAACACCCGCCTTGAACACAGGGTGCCCTCTTCCCTCCCTCACCCGGCATCTGAGCTTTGCCACCTGCATCCCTGCGGGCATTCTTCCCAGAGCCGCCCAGCGCTTCCCACAGACCAGAGCCCAGGCCCCACTTCAGAGCTGCCAGCCCAGAATTCGCCACAGGTCAGGGCCAGGAGTCTGCCGTTCTGCTGAACAGCCTGGGTGATGTGAGACATGTTTATATTTTTAAAAACTGCTTCAAGGGGGCCCCCTGGTGGTCCGGTGGTGAAGACTCTGTGCCTCCAATGCAGGAGGCACAACAGGTTCAAACCCTGGTGCAGAAACTAAGATTTCATGTGCTGCTTGCTGCACCAAAGAAGGCAAAAAGAAATTAAGAAAAAATTTTAAGCTTACTTTGCAAAACATTAAAAAAATACTGCTTCAAAGTTTATCAAAATACACAAAAAGGCAAAATCAGAACGATGATGAAGATTGGTGCTCTCATAATGTACTTCACCCCTGGACCGCTCACTGACACGCATTTACTGCAGCAGCTGAAACCTTCCGTGTAGCTACCCCCATCGAGGGGCGCCATCACTCGGTGAAAACGACCCCTCTGGCCATGTGGAGAGACTCGGTATTACCTGGCTCCCTGGACAGGGAAGTGGAAATCTGTGCTTTGCAAAATTCCCTACAACGCCTGGAACTCTGGCGCTGTCTGAGGTTTTTGCCCTGGTGGAGCAGCAGGAGAGAAAGGTCAGTTCCATCAGCTGGTGTCTGTGAGCGCTGGTCATGTGGGGCAGCCAGGCCGGAGATCAGAACAGGCACAGCCAAACGAGCGGGGCAGCTCTGCCCCTGGGTGCCCGGGAGGCCTTGCCAGAGTCCTGCTGAGCGCCGCGCCCCCTATTCACACAAACCACCTGGAGGGGTGGCGTCCTGCCAGACCCTGAAGGGTGCACGGTCTAGACGCAGAGGCTTAAAAGCAGAGGGAAGAGAGGAGACCCAGCCGCAGGAGGGAGGCTTGTTTGGGGGTGACCCCCAGGGCCCATGGTGGGGCGGGCAGGGACGTGGCCAAGTGGCTGCTGGGGCCGGCCCGGGACAGGTCTCAGCGTTTCACAAATAGATCTCGTGGCTCACTTTCTATATTTGACTTCGCCTGACCCATCAAGTTAAAGGAACTTCGGCACCGACTTGGCTTTTTAAAAACACTTGAGGAAAACCCCTGGCATATTTATTTATAGCTGCCCTGTCATCGCAGAGGCGAGCTCGCTGCACTCAGAGGGGTAGCGGGCGGCTGTGAAATCGGGATTTGGTCTCACAAAAACTGTTTTCATAGAGAGCACCCTTGGTATCACATTCTGTCAGTATTTTATGACAGAGCACCAAGGGTTGGATTTAATGAGGTGGAGCCCAGAAGGTTTTATCTTTCTCAAAACTTTACTAAAAAGAGTGTACAGAGGGCTTCTCTGGGGTCCAGGGGTTAAGACGCCACCTGCCAGTGCAGGGGGTGCAGGTTTGATCCCTGGTCGGGGAGCTAAGATCATGGCATCCGGCCCCATCACTTCATGGAAGTATAAGGGTAAAAAGTGGAAACAGTGACAGATTTTATTTTCTTGGGCTCCAAAATCACTGTGGATGGTGATTGCAGCCATCAAATTAAAAGACGCTTGCTCCTTGGAAGGAAAGCCATGACCAACGTAGACAGCATATTAAAAAGCAGAGACATCATTCTGCTGACAAAGGTCCGTCTAGTCAAGGCTGTGGTTTTCCACTGGTCATGGATGGACGTGAGAGTTGGACTATAAAGAAAGCTGAGCACTGAAGAACTGATGCTCTTGAACTGTGGTGTTGGAGAAGACTCTTGAGAGCCCCTTGACTGCAAGGAGATCCAGCCAGTCCATCCTGAAGGAGATCAGCCCTGAATATTCACCAGACACACTGACATTGCAGCTCTAACCCTCTGGCCGCCTGATGCGGAGAGCCGACTCACTGGAAAAGACCCTGATGCTGGGGAAGGCTGAGGGCAGGAGGAGAAGGGACGACGGGGGATGAGATGGCTGGGTGGCATCACCAGCTCAAAGGACATGAGTGTGACCAAGCTCGGGGAGACAGTGACGGACAGGGAGGCCTGGCGTGCTCCGGTCCATGGGGTCACAAGGGTGGAGACAGCAACTGAGCAGTAATGGGGGCTCAGATCCAACATGCCTCACAGCCAAAACACCAGAACATAAAACAGAGGCAGTATTGTACCACATTCAGCAAAGAGTTTAAAAGTGGTTCACATTAAAGAAAAAAAAAGAAAACTTTACAAAAGAGTCTTCATGTAATTTCTTTCCTAGTTTTTTCTTCACAAAAGTACGACTGAAAGCCTTGAAAACAAGGAATTAATAACATTTTCTCCTAGCAATAGGATATCTTAACCTAAAATTACTGGGCTAACTTTTTTAGAGAGTCACAGTGACACTTTTGAATACAGTATGCTTGCTTCTGAAATGACAGTGCACACTCACACCTTTTTAGAGAATTAAGCCATATTTTGGATTAGAGTAGGTAAACTGTCTCTTATAATGAGCTCTCACAGTACAAATGACAAAAGAGTTTTCTTTTTAAAAAAAAAAGCATCTTAAAATGCATGGCCTCAAGCAGCACCCTTCCAGGAGTCTCCTCTCAGAGGGTTTCAAAGGGTTCTGTTAAGACACAGCCCCTTTTCCCAGCTCTTTCTGAAAACGAGCTGCCCGCCCGAGGGAACTCAGGAAAAAGTCAGCGTGGAAATCAGCTCATTTTAAATACCTGGAGTTTTTAATAAGGGCATCATTGGCTCAGTGGTAAAGAATCTGCCTGCAAAGCGGGAGATTCGAGTTTGATCCCTGGGCCGGGAAGATGCCCTGGAGAAGGGAATGGCCGCCTGCTTGAGCGTTCTCGCCTGGAGAAGCCCACGGAGAGAGGAGCCTGGCGGCTGCAGTCCACGCGCTCGCAGAGTCAGACCCGACTGCGCGACCAGCTCTGGCACGCACACCCCTCTGGCTGTTTTGCTGTGCTTGCTTTTGGTTGCTCTGTGAGGCTCAGGGATGTTAGTCCCTGCGCAGGGGCCAAACCCACGGCGCCTGCATGGGAAGAGAGAAGCCGTAACCCCTGGGCCGCCGGGGGGGGCCCTCCCCCGCCCCCCTTATTTCCCGCGGTAATACTCAGCATCTCTGCTGTTTATTGGGCACCTGAACACGTGGCCCAGTGTTCATCTCTCTTAAGTGCCTCGGTTATGAACGAAGAAAACAGACTCGGAGAAATGAACCCCCTTGCTGGAAATCATAAAGGGAAGTCGCTCAGTCGTCGACTTTCTGCGACTCCATGGACTGCAGCCCACCAGGCTCCTCTGTCCATGGGATTCTCCAGGCAGGGATACTGGAGTGGGTTGCCATTCCCTTCTCCAGGGGATCTTCCAGACCCAGGGATCGAACCCAGGTCTCCTGCATTGCAGGCAGACGGCTTTGACGTCTGAGCCACCTCATAGGGTGTTCATAACTTACAGAGCAGGGTCTGTCTGCAGGAGGGACTTTGTTTCAGCCAAGAAGACACTCGAGGAGTCTTTGTGCAGATGGGATTAACTCAGAAGACATAAAATCGTGCTACGGTGAAGCTGAGTCCGCTCATCACACAGCCCAGATTGCCCCTCCTGACTCCCACTCTCAATGCGCCAGTTCGATCTGAGGCTTCCCAGCCCCTGTGGCTCCAGCTCTGTGCAGCCCCCCTCACGTGACAGGCCAGACTGCGCCCCCAGAACACGGGAGCAAACCCGGAGCAGAGGCAGCAGCGGGCCGTGATGGGCATCGGAACTTTCCTCTGCAAAGCCTGGAGTCTGTGCTAAAAGCACCTGGCCTACCGGCCCCAGGGAGCGTATGCGTCCGGTCTGTGCGTCTGCACAGCGGCCGACACGGGCAGGTAAGTCGCTTGCAGTCTTGTACGGACGGGGCGTGACATCAGCGGGAACTGAAGAAAGCACACCAGCAGCGAAAGGGAAAGGAAGGACTACCGAGGCGGCGGCGGCAGACGCCGGCCTCCGCAGCCCAGGGGACGGCTCGCGCACACGGGGAGCGCGATTCTGCTGCTCGTAATGACCGAGTCACTTTTAAAAGGTAATTTAGCTTTGAAATGGGACAGATTTGGGTCTGGATCCAGATTTAATCACACTGTTTGGGTGGTAAAAGGAAACAAAGGCCTTCCCTTCTAGGCGACTGTGGAAACTGCCGTGCATGGAAATGGCACCTAGCATTCAGTAATTCTTCGGTAATTATTACTTTCCCTCCAAGTAATTTCTCATGAGATAGAGAAGAATGTGATAACTTAAAAAATGTTTTTTCTAGTTAGAAATGTTGGCCAAGATTGGAGACTTACAGGTGCTGGCACTGGGGCCTCCCTCGTGCCCCAGTGGGCACACGCATGCCCGGAGTGAGGCGTGTTGACGGAGGGCAGAAACCACAGGATCATAAAGCAATTATCCTCCAATTAAAAGTGATTAATTGTTTTTTTAAAAAGGAACCAAGATTTCTCAGAGAATCTTACCAAGTTTTGCATAAATGTCATCTGAAATGGAAAACTTATATAAATACCGCGGAAACGCACAGGAAAGAAAATAAGTTTGAAAACTCTGAAAAACAAAGAATCCAGCGTGCTCTGCGGGGAATGCAGGTTCCATCCCTGGTCGGGGAACTAGAGTCCCACCGTCACGGGACAGCTAAGGCCACGGGTGAAACTGCTGAGCCCGAGGGCCGCCACCAGAGCGCCCACGCACCTCGACGAGAGAGCCCAGCTAAGACCCAGCACAGCAAATGAGTAAAATGGTACAGACACTGGCATCAACTAGCTGGAAGACGTAACTATCCAGACTGTCTCAGTTTCCAACGTAGTGCAGGAAAAGTTTCTGCACTACTGCGAACTCAGACTGCAAAGCAGGACTGTCTACCCACTTAAAGGCAGTTTTTCCTGTAAGTACAATAAACCTTTTGCACACAAAGACCTTGTCCATGTGATCATCTAAGTGGAGCCGGACGAGTGACAGCAATACATGGATTCAAAATGCAAACGCCCGTAAAGGTGAATCCGTAGGAGACTGTGAACACAGACTCTAGGAAGCCTTCCGCTTTCTTGGCTGCACCCAAGAGTTAAGGCACAGAAAACCTTGTCCTCTTTTTTTTGTACTATACCCTGGTGGCTCAGTGGCAAAGGATCTGCCTGCCAACGCAATGCACCCGGGCTCAGTCCTTGGGTCAGGAAGATCCCCCAGAGACGGAAATGGCAACCCACCCCAGCATTCTTGCTGGGATGATACCACGGACAGAGGGGCCTGGCGGACTACAGTCCACGGAACTGCAAAGAGTCAGACACGACTTAGGCCTGAATGACAAGAATTCTTTCTGTAAATGGACTCTAATCCGAAAACGAGTCTCAGAAGAAAGACACTGGAATGGAAGACTGCTGATTTAGACCTAACGTGGGATGAACGTTTTCAGAGCTTCAGAAAGTAAACAGAACTGGACACACACCCATTAGGGGTCTTAAACTGAGGTTCCCCAGAAGCACCTGGCCCATGGACACTCCTTGAACTAAGAGTGTGTGTTCAGTTGCTCAGTCATGCCTGACTCTGTGCGACACCATGCACTGTGGCACGCCAGGCCTCCCTGTCCTTCACCGTCTCCTGGAGCTTGCGCAAACTCATGTCCGTCGAGTCGGTGATGCCATCCCACCATCTCATCCTCTGTTGTCCCCTTCTCCTCCCGCCTTCAATCCTTCCCAGCATCAGGGTCTTTTCCAATGAGTCAGTTTTTCGCATCAGGCGGCCAAAGAATTGGAGCTTCAGCATCCATCCTTCCACTGAATATTCAGGGTTGATTTCTTTTAGGATTGACTGGCTGGATCTCCTTGTCCAAGGAACTCTCAAGAGTCTTCTTCAGCACCACAGTTCGAAAGCATCAATTCTTTGGTGCTCAGCCTTCTTTATGGTCCAACTCTCACGTCCATACATGATTACTGGAAAAACCATAGCTTTGACTAGATGGACCTTTGTTGGCAAGGCGATTTCTCTGTTTTGTTATATGCTGTCTAGGTTTGTCATAGCTTTTCTTCCAAGGAGCAAACGTCTTTTAATTTCATGACTGCGGTCGCTGTCTACAGTGATTTTGGAGCCCAAGAAAATAAAATCTGTAACTATTTCTGTTTTTTCCCTCATCTGTTTGCTATGAAGTGATGGGACTGGATGCCATGATCTTACGTTTTTAAATGTTGAGTTTTAAGCCAGCTTTTTCACTCTCTTCTTTCACCTTCATCAAAAGGCTCTTTAGTTCCCCTTCTCTTTCTGCCGTCAGAGTGGTATCATCTGCATATCTGAGACTGTTGATATTTCTCCCAGCAATCTTGATTCCAGCTTGTGATTCATCTAGCCTGGCATTTCACATGATGTACTCTGCACAGAACTTAAATAAGCAGGGTGACAATATACACAAGACGTACTCCGTTCCCAATTTTGAACGAGTCTGTTGTTCCATGTCTGGTTCTAACTGTTGCATACAGGTTTCTCAGGAGGCAGGTAAAGTGGTCTGGTATTTCCATCTCTTTAAGAATTTTCCAGTTTGTTGTGATCCACATGTCAAAAGCTTTAGCATAGTCAATGAAGCAGAAGCAGATGTTTTTCTGGAATTCCCTTGCTTTTTCTATGATCCAATGGATGTTGGCAATTTGATCTCTGGTTCCTCTGCCTTTTCAAAATCCTGTTTGAACATCTGAAAGTTCTTGCTTCACATACTGTTGAAGCCTAGCTTGAAGGATGTTGGGGATTACCTTGCTAGCATGTGAAATGAGCGCAGTTGTGCAGTAGTTTGAACATTCTTTGGCATTGCCTTTCTTTGGGTTTGGAATGAAAACTGTCCTTTTCCAGTTCTTTGGAAAGAACTGGCCACTGCTGAGTTTTCCAAATTTGCTGGCATATTGAGTGCAGCACTTTCATAGCATCTTCTTTTAGGATTTGAACTAGCTCAGGTAGAATTCCATCACCTCCACTAGCTTTGTTCCTGGTGATTGTTCCTAAGGCTCAGTTGATTTCACACTCCAGGACGTCTGGCTCTAGGTGAGTGATCACACCATCGTGGTTATCCAGGTCATGAAGACCCTTTTGTACAGTTCTTCCGTGTATTCTTGCCACCTCTTCTTAATCTTGTCTGCTTCTTTAGGTCCTTGCCATTTCTGTCCTTCATTGAGCCCATCTTGCGTGAAATGTTCCCTTGGTATTTCTAATTTTCTTGAAGAGATTCTAGTCTTTTCCATTCTATTATTTTCCTCTATTTCCTTGCATTGATCTCTTAAGAAGGCTTTCTTATCTCTCCTTGCTATTCTTTGGAACTCTGCATTCAGTTGGGTATATCTTTCCCTTTCTCCTCTGCCTTTTGCTTCTCTTCTTTTCTCAGCTGTCTCTAAAACCTCCTCAGATGACCGTTTTGCCTTTCTGCACTTCTTTTTCTTTGGGATAGTTTTGGTCACTGCCTCCTGTACAGTGTTAGGAACCTCTGTCCATGGTTCTCCAGGCACTCGTCTGTCAGATCTAATCCCTAGAATCTATTAATCACTTTCACTGTATAATCGTGAGGGATGTGAATTAGGTCCTACTTGATTTGCCAGGTGGTTTTTCCTACTTTCTTCAGTTTAAGTCTGAATTTTGCAATAAGGAGTTCATGATCTGAGCCACAGTCAGCTCCAGGTCTCGTTTTTGCTGACTGTATGCAACTTCTCCATCTTTAGCTGCAAAGAATATGATCAATCTGATTTCTGTATTGACCATCTGGTCCTTTCCGTACAATTTACAAAAACGACGCTGTCGGTTTTAGTTCACATTTAGCCCGGTTGTGTATTCACACTGGGAAGGGGCTGGGAGTCTCACTGCGCTTCCATTGACAATCACTTCTATCCCACTTTCGACTGCCTCCAACTTTAATATAATCAGTAGGTCGGCCCTGTGCTCCTTCAGTTCCATGTACATCAATTCCAGGAGACTGATCCTAGCATAGATGTTATCTCTACTGGGCGATGGCACTCTGTGTGGTTATAACAAAAGCGACAAATGTCTACCCAGAGGAAAAACTTAATTATAATCTCAAGCGCGTCTCTGACTGAGGCGGTCATAAAGCGTGTGGCATAATGTGCTTGTTCTTAAAATCACGCAACTATTAACGTTGCAGTGTGTAAATTATTTTGCTTCATGCTGTGCACGCAGCCAAGAGATAATGGCTTCCATTTAGCTTTAAAAAGAGAGAAAGGAAACTACTCAAAGACTTGGTTTGCTTTCAGCCCATATTTCTTTTCTTTTTTTTTTTTTTTTGCCATTTCTCTGTTACCCATTATTTTCGCCAGTTGGCCAGCATTGCAGAAGGGGTTGGAATAAAGAATCGGCACCATTTTACCAGTGCGCTCAGCCCGTCTTGGCCCCTGTCTGCCTATGCTCGTGGGAGGGGAAGGCAGGCTGGTGGAGGGTGACGTTAGGAGAAGGGAAGCAGCTTAGGCCAGGACTGGGAAGGACAGAGAGGCCCCAAGGATGCTCTGGAGTCACTCGGACCTGCCTCTCACCACCGCTATTGGCCAGCGCAAGACCACACACGCGCGTTCCAGAGATGAGGGACAAATGCATTCAGATGAAGCATCGTGTGATGCCACCTTAGTGGGATTCTGGGGAGTGAGGCAAAGTGAAGAGGACTGGCATAACCCGTGCACTTTTTTACCCTCTGCCTGTTTCTTTAATTACTGCAGAGAACCAACTGGTTGTTAAAGCCTATGTTTTGACCCACGTGAGGTGGCCAAAGGCTTATTGCCTTTTCACAGCATTGTACCTGGTGGGTATATAATGACGTATCACTACTGTTCTTGGATTGCAGATGACTGAAAAATTCGATAAAAGTGACTTTGCTTTCAACACGTCAGTGGACTTTCATGTAATCTTATCTGACTGTGCTCTAGAAAATAAAAGAACATTGGAGGCTAGTGGTGTGTGTAGTTGAACTGGGATGCGAGAAGGAAGAATATTTCATTTTCATGGAGGCAAACTGCTGAGAAAAATAAAAAGAGTCATTTAGCTTCTCCTTACCCAGAACATAAATCTCACTGTTGACCACGGCTGTGCTGAACCGGTATTTGGAGTACTTCATGGGTGCCCGCTCCGTCCACTGGTCTTGGCTGGGGTCGTATCTCAGCAGCTTGTTGCTCAATCGATCAGGCTCTTCGTCAGGAAGATCCATCTGTATGAAATATGACAGCCGATATAACGACAGCCCGTTTAGAGAGCGTTGTGAGCACATGAGCGCGATTAATCAAAGCAGGCAGCCCAGATATATAGAGGTTAAGCACAGTGACTTACATTCACAGACACACCAAATCCCAAGGCTTGGGATTAGGAGTACACTGTCAATAGCGGAGGGATTTATGTTCTGTGCTAATGGGACTAAGGTGTTGGTTTTAGCAAAAGCCTGTGATTTTAGCAGGGAGACAGTACCGCGTTTTTTGTTGTTGTTGTTGTTTTTAATGAAGCATTGCAAAGCCTTAAAAAATCAAGCCAAGGTTTATTGAACACTATTTAAAGTATGATTTTATTTCACCAAGCTTTATAGCGGTTGGTTAAATACTACTTGTGAGAAACTAACTTTAATAATTTATAAAGCGGTTTTCTTTATAACATTTTTATAATCAAAGTAGAGCAAAGCTAAAAAACCAGTTGAGTGTTTTAGTGATGAGAGTATTTTTATACCATAGTATAGGAGGGGTTTGAATTTAATTTTAAAGATACATGGATTAATAGAAATTATCTGCAGTCATTTTAATGTATTTATTTCACATTTGTTGTTCAGTTGCTGAGTCATGTCCAGTTCTTTACAATCCCATGGTCTGCAGACACCAGGCTCCTCTGCCCGTGGGGTTTTCCAGGCAAGAACACTGCAGTGGGGCCATGTCCTCCTCCAGGGGATATTCCTGGATCAGGGACCAAAGCGATGTGTCCTGCATTGGCAGGCGGATTCTTTACCACTGAGCCACCAGGGAGGCCCGTTTATTATATACATATATAATGAACACATAGAAATCTTTATATGATAAATATATATACATAGATATACTAAATTATATGTGTCTCTATATATATCATGAGCAGAAACATTACAAGCTAAAGACACATAGATGTACGTGGCTTTCCCTGCTCCTAAATTTCCAGCAACAACAGTAACAAACTTCAGGTAAAGTAATATTTTCTGTCTGCAGCGTGTTAACAGCTTCTAAGACGTCAAGCTAGAGATGACTCAGTATCCTTTGCTTTTTGTTTTTGTGCTGGTGTTCAACACAAACATAACTTCCTTGCTTATGAAGGCCATGCAACGAGTTTTGGCTCAGGGTTATAGTCACTTTACTGCAGTCCCAGCCCCAGGCTGCCTTGCAGCTGAACATATTGCATTCTGTACAGATTAGCAAAGGCTCTCACTATCCAGGAAACAGTCACATGTTCAAAGCCATTATAAATTAGGAAGTACTGACTTTATTGTTTTAATTTTCCTTATAGTTTAAGTATTTAATCTCTACTGTTAAAAAAATCGAACGAAAGCTTTTCTTTGGAGCATATTCATGCAAAATTAACTACGTAATGAATAGCTCTGAAAAAACTTAATTACAAATACTCTGTCAGGTTTCAGCTACTAGCTGCGATTAAATCTAAGTTAATTTTCAATGCATAGCATGAATTTACAACATGTATTAAATGTGAAGTTTAAAATTTTAAAAAACAAGTCTGATACATCCTACAAGGCAAAATGGAAGCTCATGAAATGATTGCAAAAAGCTGTATCAGACAACTGGTGTATCATGAAGCAAATCTGGAGAACGGAGAACTCAGACTGGCAAAAATAAACTAGTGTCTGCTGTGTGGAGCTCCAGTCCTTTGGCCACCTGATGCAAAGAGCCGACTCACTGGGAAAGACCCTGATGCTGGGAAAGACTGAGGGCAGGAGAAGAAGGAGGCAGAGGATGAGACGGCTGGATGGCATCACCGACTCGATGGACACGAGTCTGAGCAAGCTCCGGGAGAGGGTGTAGCACAGGGAAGCCTGGTATGCTGCAGTCCTTGGGGTCGTGAAGACTCAGACACGACTTAGCAACTGAGCAACAGCAGCAACGCAGGGGGACGGACAGTGAGCAGTGAGACTGATCTTTCCACAAACGCTGGGCGGCGTGACAGCCCCGGGCGCTGGCAGGGCCAGCGAGGTGCAGAGAAGCGGCCGCTGAGGCCCCAGCCCGCGGGCTCCTCCACCCTGCAGCCCTGCCGCCGACTCCAGCCCGGCCTCCGTCTCTCCCTCTGCTGACACCCAGCAGAGACAGAGGGAGTACCCTCTCGTGAAAATGGCTGGGACATCACACATAAGCATTTCAACTTCCCGCTTAGAGCGAGAAGCTTTATATGAAAAAGACCAAAGAGTTACACGCAGACAGAACCGGGCGGGGGGTCCCACTTCTCTGCCTCAAGCTGACATGTTTCCCACACATAAGCCCTCAGCACAGGCGTCCTTCATCATCCACAAGAATGGGTGGGTTTTGAGGGATGCAGCGCAAATACTGAGTGAAATCAGGTCTAGAATAATGCACTTTAAAATTCATTCCCCTAAAAAAATAAAATAAAATTCATTCCCCTAAAAAATAAAATAAAATCCATGCCCCTAAACTGCTTTATCAGGCTTCCCAGGCGGCTCAGTGGCAAAGAACCTGCCTGCCAATGCAGGCGATGCGATTTGACTCCTGATCCAGGAAGACCCCCTGGAGGAGGGAATGGCAACCCACCCCAGTGTTCTTGCCTGGGAAATCCTGAGGACAGAGGAGCCTGGTGGGCTACGGTCCACGGGGTCACAAAGAGTCGGACACGACTTAGTGACTAAACAACAGAGCTGCTTTCACACTTTAAAATCTTCTGTTTAATATTCTATAAAATAAAAGGCATGTTACCAACAACGTGAGCCACCCTCCTTTAGTATTCAACAACTGCAACGTTTTTCAACAGAGCAGCCAGGCTCGGCGCAGCCGTGCCACGTAGCACACAGGAGCTCTCTTAACCTGAGGGGTCCAGCCTCCAATCACGTAGAGTTTATTGTCCACCGTGACAACCGCATGGCACGCCAGCTGCAGAGGAAGCGGAGACACCCTTTTCCAGGTGTCCCGGTCCACAGAGTACTTGTCAACACAGTTTGTGATAAGATACTGGTTTTTAACTTTCATCTGTCCTCCTATCACATAGAGGTCGTTCCGGACGGCGCCCAGAGCGTAGAGCTCTCGAAATTCTGCCATGCATAACTTCTCCCAAAACTGGTTTCCTCTATCGTGGTACCTGTGAATTAACAGAGAGAGAATCAGGATTAGATTCAACATGAAAACAAGCTGCCAAAGAAACACAAGTTTCTTTTCCAAAAACAACATGATTTGGTTCTTCTAACTGGAGAGGAAGAAACATCAATATAAGACAGCGGCACGGGGTGGCGTTTGATCACTAAGTCGTGCCTGGGAAACCCCAGGAAAAATATGGCAAATAAGAAAAACAAAGGTTCTGTGTGGAAACAGGTGAAAAAGTCATGTGTGTTCTATTCAGAGAACAGCTTCTACGTATAGGTTGCTTATTTACTGTACATCAAACATTCGGCAGTTGAACCTATTACAGGCGTTTTTCCCCAGCTGTTCTAGATCAGCTCTTACATTCTTCCCCAGGCTGACGTTTTACTTCAGGTTGGACAGGGAAGTTGGAAGATTGTTCTTTTCAACCCAAAGATTGCTCTTTTCCTTCAGGTTTGTCTGGCTGGTCACAAACTGAACGCCGGCATTTATCACCCTCAGGACAGCTGTCTTCTCAGTGATTTCAGGCAGGAAACCGGAGTTCCCAGCAGCACAGACAATCTTTTCACCACTGCTTTGAAGTGTGGGGGATTTTAGAGAAGGGAGGATCACGTGTCTACAGGCGGGGGCTCCTGCAGCAGACGGTGAGCGCGTCAATAGGGCGGAAAATGGGTTTTGGGTCTGGGGGACCTCCTCAGTTGCCCAGGGGTTAGGGAGTGGGGGTTCCACCCCTGGTGGGGGAGCTAAGACCCCACACGCTTTACGCCAAAACAGAAAACAGAAACGACATTGTCCCAAACTCAAAAGACCTTAAGAACAGTCCACATTAAAAAAAACTTCAAAAGCTGAGTTTTCGTTTTTCTGAGACATGGTTTAAGAGGCCAAGAACAAAGACATATCCCTTGAAGGTCAGGAAGTACATGTTTGCCGGGCGACTTGGTAATTGATTTAGCATTTTGCACGAAGGATGAGGAGCTAAAACGCCCAGATGAAGCCTGAAGCTCACTGTCTTGGATGCGTCACAAAGAAGGCAACGACCGCGGGAAGCTCGCGGCGGCCTTTCAGAGGCCGTCGGTCGAAAGCCGACTGTCCTCAGCTGCTTGTCTACCAAAGCGTGAGGGGCGAAAGGGATGGGGAGGTGTACTTTTAAAACAGAAACAACCGGCTACAGTGCGAATAATCCACCCCCTCTTTTCAGTCAAGAAGGATATCTGCGTGGAGATCTGTGAACTACAGAGCGGAGGCAAGCTGGAGAGTGTCTTGGCAAAGACGAGCAGCTTAAGACGCGGGCACAGCTGCAAAAATGCAGACGAAGGCGCTCACACTCACCACAAACCTCTGCTGGGTCCGCTCCACTGCTGCGCGCTGTGGTGCCTGTCTTTGCATGACATGTTCCCTGGTGAGACGGGATACCAAACCCCCTGACCTGCCTCCTGAGAAACCTGTATGCAGGTCAGGAAGCAACAGTTAGAACTGGACGTGGAAAAACAGACTGGTTCCAAATAGGAAAAGGAGTACATCAAGGCTGTATATTGCCACCCTGCTTATTTAATTTATATGCAGAGTACATCATGAGAAATGCCAGGCTGGATGAAGCACAAGCTGGAATCAAGATTGCCGGGAGAAATATCAGTAACCTCAGATATGCAGATGATACCACCGTTATGGCAGAAAGTGAAGAACTAAAAAGCCTCTTGATGAAAGTGAAAGAGGAGAGTGAAAAAGCTGGCTTAAAGCTCAACATTCACAAAATGAAGATAATGGCATCTGGTCCCATCACTTCATGGCAAATAGATGGGGAAACAGTGGAAACAGTGAGAGAGTTTATTTTGGGGGGCTCCAAAAATCACTGCAGATGGTGACCGCAGCCATGAAATTAAAAGACATTTGCTCCTTAGAAGAAAAGCTGTGACCAATCTAGACAGCGTTTTAAAAAGCAGAGACAGTTACTTTGCCAACAAAGATCCGTATAGTCAAAACTATGGTTTTTCCAGTGGTCGTGTATGGACGTGAGAGTTGGACCATAAAGAAGGCTGAGCACCAAAGAACTGATGCTTTTGAACTGTGGTGTTGGAGAAGACTCTTGAGAGTCCCTTGGACTGCAAGGAGATCCAACCAGTCCATCCTGAAGGAGATCAGCCCTGAATATTCATTGGAAGGACTGATGCTGAAGCTCCAGTACTTTGGCCACCTGATGTGAAGAACTGAGCCACTGGAAAAGACCCTGATGCTGGGAGAGATTGAAGGCAAAGGAGCAGGGGATGAGGTCGGAAGAGATGGTTGGATGGCATCACCGACTCAATGGACATGAGTTTGGGCAAGCTCTGGGAGTTGGCGCTGGACAGGGAGGCCTGGCGCGCTGCAGTCCACGGGTCTGCAGGCTTGGACACCACTGATCGACTAAACAAAAACGACAAATCCCAAGCCTGGCACTGACGTGCCCGCAGGCAGAACCTAAGGCCTTAGCTACGCATACAGCACTGGGAACCTCATTCATGCCCCAGGCAACGCTTCTCACAATGACAAAGGCCCGTCTAGTTAAAGCTGCGGTTTTTCCAGTAGGCACGCACGGTTGTAAGAGTCTGACCATAAAGAAAGCTGAGCACTGAAGAATCGATGCTTTTGATCTGTGGTGCTAGAGAAGACCCGGGAGTCCCTGGAATGCAAGGGGATCCACCCAGTCAACCCTAAAAGAAATCAACCCTGAATATGCAGTTGAAGGACAGATGCTGAAGCTGAAGCTCAAATACTTTGGTCACCTGATGCGAAGAGCCAACTCATTAGAAAAGACCCTGTTGCTGGGAAAGACTGGAGGCAGGAGGAGAAGGAGGCAGCAGAGGATGAGATGGTTGGAGACCATCAGTGACTCAATGGACTTGAGTTTGAGCCAGCTCCGGGAGCTGATGAAGGACAGGGGAGCCTGGCTGCTGCAGTCCATGGGGTCACGGGGAGATACGACGTAGCACCTGAGCAACAAGAACAGCAAACGCTTCTGATTATCTCTTTATTCTGACACTTCATCACTGGAGGAAGTGAGGAGCGACGTGGGAGAGCCCGTGGGTCACGCAAAACAGGGTAAGCTCAAGACAGAGAAAAGGAACGCAGGGGGCGAAGTTAGACGAACGGTTTTTGAAGACAGGTATGAGGTGAGACGTTTAAGGATGAAAACACAGACTGTGACAGGACTGGTGGCTGTAAAGAAGGATCTCCGAGGGCAGAATCGCATCTCTTTGAGGAAGAAAGCAGAAACCAAAAGGACCTGAGGCTCCAAGGGGAAAAGCAACAGGAAGCGAGGGTCAGGGGCCGAGACCCCCCAGGAGACCCAGGCTCCCTCCCCCGGGGACCCAGGGTCCGAACCTGCCCCTGCTCTGTCGCCGTGGGCAGAGACCAGAGGGGCAGTCACTGCCCGGGGTTTCCATGCCCGCCCCACTGCTGGGCAGAAGCAACATGCCTTCAACACGTGTGGGTGAGGGGTGCCCGCTGGAGCCTGAAGCGGTCCTGCAGTGCGAGGAGGTGACCGCAAAGAGAGACCTCTCCTTCTCTGCCCCCACTCTGCTGTTGAGAAGCACTTCCCGAACGGAAAGTCTGAGAAAGTCTGGCTCAAGGGCCCCGAGGGGCTGGTGTGTAAGGAGAGCTTGCGGGCCTACCTGCACAGCTCTCACTCACCCAGGTCCCTCTCAGGGCTGATCTGCTGTCTCCAGTACAAGACCCGGCCAGACGCGACTGCTGAGCAGACTCCTCTCCGCCTACAGTTCTAGGCTGAAGCGTTCTTTGGCTGCCACCGTTCCACACTGTTAGAGGTTTAGGGAGTGGGTGTTAGTCGCCGGTCATGTCCGACTCTTTCCGACCCCATGAACTGCAGCCCCTCAGGCCCCTCTGTCCGTGGGAGTCTCCAGGCAAGGAGACTGGAGTGGGCTGCCATTTCCTTCTCCAAGAGGCTTAGGAGGGACCTGCTCATTAAGGGCACAGGATGAAAACTGCCAGCACGCATAGTACATTTTGGTCAAGAGACAAATGACTTCTTCCTCTGAATTGTGAACTAGAGAGTGTCAGCAAAAAGAGTCAGTGTTAGTCAGCTTTTCTCCTTGTTAAACGTTATATGCAGCTCTTCAAAAGCAAAGCGATTATAGCATATGGATGAATAGGGAAAGCTGGATGAAAACAGACAGAGGAATTGTAACATATGCACACTTGACCCACGCAGCGTCATCTATAGCTTCTTAACAATGAAAGGGAAGTGAAAGTCGCTCAGTCGTGTCCGACTCTTGGCGACCCCATGGACCATATAGTCCATGGGATTCTCCAGGCCAGAACACTGGAGTGGGGAGCCTTTCCCTTCCCAACCCGGGGATCGAACTCAGGTCTCCCGCATCACAGGCAGATTCTTAACAACGAAAGGGAGAGGGAAAACACTGTGGATGCTTCCACTATGAATTTCGCCTCTATGTCAGACACATGGTCGCGGGGAATTCAGAACATGTGATTTAAAACATGACCTGCAGCGACTTCTGCTGCCAATGTCAAAGCCAGGTATGGGGACAAACTTACAAGCACCTCGCTGAGCACCGACCTGTAGATCTCGACGTTCTTGCTCTTCTGCCTGGAGAGCTTCGAGGCGCTGGCTTCCCCGGCCACGATGACAGTGTTGTCCTCCATGACAACGCCCGGCACACACGGTGCCCAAGCCCTCCCCGTACCTGGGGGACGAGATGAAGTAGGTCTTCCGCGACACGGGCTCATAGCAAAAGCTGGCGTCCCCGTAGCTCCTGTGTCTGGACCGGATCCCTGAAGCGTTGGTGCCGACGCACAGCAGGAGGCTGGTGGTCTCCATGCCGTAGCGGAGGCTAGGGCCGTGCGGCTGCGGCGTCTTGATGGCTTTGAACGCGTTCTGAATGAGGTCGATGCAGTTCGCGTCGCAGAGGAGCACCGTGTTCCTCCTCAGGGCATGTCTCAGAAAGGAAGGGCTGACCAGCTGCAGCCTCACCTGCTTCAAAAGCTCCGCAAGGTGCTCCGCACGTTGGTCCAGGCGATGGTTGACCCACCGCAGGACGAGGTCCAGAATGCTCTCCTCTCGGGACACGTTCAGGTCGTCCGACTGAATGAGCGTCAGGAGCTGGTGTGCCTCCACCTCCAGGATCTCTTCGTGCAGGCTCACCTCGGCAAAGCGCTGGTGCAAAAATTTCCTCGACTGATCGGCTAGGTCTTCAGCTCCAATCTGCTTTGCAAAATAATAGATGCCGACACAGTTGGAGGCGTCCATGTGGGCCATCATGTGCTTCTGACACGCCTGGAAGACGTCCTCCATCTGCATGAAGTAGGCAGCCAGGGCCACCGTCTGCACGTTGGCGTTGCTGACCTCCAGAGCCGCGTGGTACATGTAGCGGAGGATCACCGCCATGCTCTCCGCCGTGATGTCGTGAAGCACCACCTCCCTCTGGCTGCACTCGAGCAGCCCGCAGGTAAACATGGCTTTGAAATACGGGCTAAAGGCAGCCAGGACCAGCCTGTGGCAGGGGAACGGCTCCCCTTCCGCGACGATCACAACGTCAATCATCTCTGCCAACTCTTTCATGCTCTTAATTTTATTCAGCAAGTTCAAGCTGTGCTGGTATTTTTCCTTCCCCTCAGACTTGCACTCCATGGCGTCCTCTCCAGTGTCTGCGTAGGCCTCCTTTAAATGTAGCTTGATTCCCGAGGGCCTGTTTGCATGTCCGATTGCTCACCAAGCAACAGAGATGTCAGGAAGCGCTCCTGGGGGAAGGAAAGAGGCAGGTTTCTTCTAAGAAAAAGATTCTCTGACATTTAAACATGCAGCATCACTTCTAAGAGGCATTTATAAGTAAACATTCACTCCAAGCAGAGACTTTTTATATCAAGACCACCACTAGGGCGCCTCCTGGTGGTGGCTGAGCAGTGAAGAACCCGGCTGCCGAGCGGGAGACCCGGGTTCAGTCCCTGGGTCGGGAAGGTCCCCTGGAGAAGGAAATGGCAACCCCCTGCAGGATTCTTGCCCAGGAGATCCCACAGACAGAGGCGCCTGGCGGGCTACAGTCCACAGGGTCGCCAAGAGTCAGACACACTTAGTGAGGAAGCAGCAACAGGAGACACTGGTTGTGAAAAAAGAGAACCAATACATTATTAACCACGAACAGTGTTTCTCTAACTAATGGCAGAGGCTTTTCTAGGAGGGCTGGGAAGACCTGAAAGGTTAGGACACGCCCAGGCTGGCTGAGGCACGCCCCCGAGAAGCGCCGCAGACTAGCCTTGGAGGCGGGACAACGACCAAACAGGAACCGGAAGTGGACCGGGCTTCCGGGGGCCAACCCCCGGCATCCTGGCCCAATCAGGTGCCGACACAGAGCCCTTGGACACCAATCACCGCTGTAGCCTGGGCCTGTCGGGAAAAACTTGGCCTGGCCGCCAGCCCAGGCTATAAAACCTTCCCGCACCCCTCCCCGCCTCGCAGACTCCCTTTGCTCCCTCGCTCGCTTGCCCCCGGGAGTTCTGCCCGGGAGCGACCGCCCATAACGGTCCCTAGAGGTGGCGTTTTCTTACAAGACCTTCCTGCCAAGGTGAATGAAGAGAGAACAGATGGGCACTGTAAGAAAACGCCGCGGGAAGAAAAAGCCACCTCTAGGACCCGTTAGTAAAAAGGCCTTTATTGGGCGGTTGCTCTCGGGCAGAACTCTCAAGGACAGGCAAGCGAGGGAAGCGAGGGAGTCTGCGAGGTGGGGAGGGGTGCGGGAAGGTTTTATAGTGAGGGCTGGCAGACAGACCAAGTGTTTTTTTATGTAAGGCAACAGGTGCGGACCACAGCAGGGGTTGGTTGCCCATGGTCTTTTGGCATTTTCCGATTGGATCGGGGCTCCAAGGCCGGCCCCGGGGGTCGGGTCCGTTCCCTGGTTCCGGTTTGGTCATCAGCCACCCCTGGTGCTGACCGGATGCCCCCCTTTCTGGCCACGTTTTAGGCAGCTCGCCCTTTTATCTCGGCCTTTTTGATATAGGATAAGGGGCGCCGAATCTCTCTGGCTACTTCTTGCTGAACAGGGGCGATGAAGGGAAAGGGTGGTCGGGATGTTTTGGGCTGGCTCTTAGATTTGGTGGAGATCTTTTGGAGTGGACCCTGAGTACTGTTGTCGCAGCACCATCAGCTGAACCGCGTTGGGCCTTTGTCCCAGCTGGCACATGTTTAGGGTCACGTTTGACAAGTAGCTGAGGATATAAGGCTCAAAAAGAAGAAGGGTTAGCACTACAAGGACAAATATGAAAATGGGCTTTTACCAACTGAACTTGAACCAGAAAGTAATCTCATCTAGAAGAGAGGGGGAGCTGTCACCCAACCGGGAGATACTGTCTCTTACCTCAGTCAAAGTGTTAGAGACATTTTGGGAGAGATCTGGGATATATACACAGCACCCTGTCTTGATAATAGCGCAGGTCTCTCCCTGGGCAGCTGTGAGAATGTCGAGGGCCATTTTGTTTTGTAGTCGACCTGGGTCACCACTAACAAGGAAATACAGTCCCTCCTGCTCTGGCTGCTTGCTGCCCAGGGCCCCATGGACGCTGGGGCCTCAGGGTGGGCTGGGGACTGGCCAGCTCTGGGTGAGTCGAGGGGCACTCATGGGCCACTATGAGGGCGTGACTGCCTGCACACGCCCAGCCCTTGGCCTGCTCCCACCTCTGTCCCTGTCAACACATCCTCAAACCCCCGCATCCAATCTATGCACCCTCATCCCTGCCTCTCGGGGCCCATGGACCCCCTTCTGTCACCTGTTCCCTCCACCACTCCCTGCCACACCAGCGCTGGCTGCCTTTTACTACGCCCGCGCTTACTGTCCCTGAAGGCCACCCTCTGTGGCCACGGCCCCTGGGCTTCTTCCGTACCCCCTGAGGTCCTCCACTCACCCCTGCAAGCTTGGCCAGTCTCCAACCCTGAGGGAGGACCGTCTAGGTGAGCTGAGTGGTCAATTGGATGTCAGGATCTGTCTAGGTGAAAGCGAAGAGAAACTGACAATCGGAATGAAGTGGAATAGTAAAGAAGGCATCTTTGAGATCAATGACAGTGAAATGAGAAGTTTGAGGAGGAACTGAGGAAAGAAGAGTGTAAGGGTTAGGGACCAGCGGGTGTGCAGGATGAATCTAACTGACAAGACAGAGGTTGTGTCTGGAGAGGACATGAAGGTCGGCCGTCAATTTTCATAACCGAAATCTGAGAAGGATGCAAAATGCCCCCAAAGGAAGGAAGAACCGAATAGGTAGCCCCCCGTATCAACCAGGAAGTTGATAAACTTACTCGCTACCTGGAGCGTTACCCTGGGCTCGGCTTGGGTGATCGGGGTCCCCGAGTCTGGGCGGCATCAGTCTTCGTCGAAGCTCAGCAGCTCCAAAGCCGGAGTAGGGCAGGAAGTCTCCCTGGGGTGCTCTGGTCCCCGGCCCCTAGAGGTCGGGGCCCGAGAGGCCTGGGGACAGTCGCTGGCCCAATGTCCTCGTTGTTTGCACAACGGACACGGCTTGGATGGAGGGCATGGGTTATGGCATGTTTTTGCCCAGTGTCCTTCCTGGCCGCACTTGAAGCAGGCCCCCGGAGGGGGCTTCCGGGACCCCGAACCCGCAGCTGGCCGCAGGGCCGCCACCAAGGCTTGGGTTTGCTGGTTAAAGAGACTTGCTTGCTGGTTGAGGAGGCTAGCCTGAAATTCGGCCTTTTGTTTAAGCCTTGCCTTTTGGCTGGCCTCGGCTGCTTTTTCCCGGGCATTGTAAACTTTGAAGGCCATTTTTACCAGATCTCGGATAGGGGTTTGAGGACCATCTTCGGCCTTGGCCAGCTTTTTTGGATATCAGGAGCTGACTGAGAGATAAAACGGCTGGCCAAGGTGGCTGCCCCTACAGGGGACTCAGGGGACAGCCTAGTGTATTGAATGAGGGCCTCAGTAAGCCGATTAAGGAACATAGCTGGATTTTTATCAGGCCCCCGAGTCACCTCATTTAATTTAAGGAAATTTACAACTTTGTGAGAGGATACCTCTATTTCATCAAGAAGGCACTCTATCATATATCGTACTCGCAGCTGGCCACCACCCCCCTCCTGATAATTCCAGTCAGGGTCAACGTCAGGGACCGCCTGAGCCCCCGGGGGTGCTCGGGAGAGGGACTGGCAATGTGCCTCTGATCAGCCTGAGCTTTGGCTGCCGTCCAGATGGCCTGCCTCTCTTCTGGGGGTGGTGGAGGATCTCAGAATAACAGATGTCTTGCCAGGTTAAAGCATAGGCACGGGTCAGGCCCGTGAACTGTTTGATATAGTGAGTGGGGTTGGAAGAGAAAGATCCCAGCTTGGTCTCAATCTGTGCCAGGTCCTGGAGAGAAAAGGGGACATAGACCTGGGCTAGGCCTTCAGCTCCAGCCACCTGCCGCAAGGGAAAGAGCGAGGCTGGGACAGAAGAAGGGGAGGGGGGGGTAGAAGAAGGAGGTTTTTGCAGACTGCTGTGAGAGCGAGTGTGGGAGCTAACCAGAGAAGGCGGAGGGGAGGGGGGGCCGCCGACGGAGGGAAGAGGGGGATACAAGATAGGGTTTAGGGCCAGCAGATCCAGGGCCGGCGGCAGAGTCTCGGAGGCAGAACGGAGATAGGAGGGGGGAGGGGGAGGATAGAGAACCAGGGTCGGAGGAGGGGAAAGAATAGGGTTAACTGCCAGCTGGTTGGGGGTCGAGGGCGAGGCTGGGGCCGAGGTGGAAGGGGAGGGAGCCGTGGGAGAGGTATAGGGAGGAGGAGGCCACCAAGTCCTCTGGAGAAACAGAGAAAGCAGAGGACTCAGAGACGGGAGGAGTTGGCTTGGAGCCACGTGGTGCAAGTGGGGGGGGCGAGGCACAACGCCCAAAAAGCCTGTACATAGGGGACCTCAGACCATTTTCCCGTTTTCCGGCAGTAATTATCTAAGTCACGGAGGACATCAAAGTCCAATGTCCCTGTGGCTGGCCAGTGAGCCGTTATCTAGAGAATATTGAGGCCAGGCCTGTGAGCAGAAAAAAAGTAAGCTGTTTAGGGCGGACATGTCTCTTTAATCTTAAGGTCTGCAAATTAGCCAATAAGCATTTTAAAGGGGTTAAATCTTGGAGTTTGGGTTCGGGTTTGGAGACTGTCGATCCCATAGCGACCACCAACAGCGTAGGCAGACCCCGGTATCCAAACGTCTTTGGACACGCTGGGGGGAAGCCGGAATGGGTCCAGGCAGCCGATCAGGACGTCTCCTTCACGGTCTGCGGGACCGGAATGGGCCGAAGCCGGAATGGGCCGAAGCCGGAATGGGTCCAGGCAGCCGGTCAGGGCGTCTCCTTCACGGTCTGCGGGACCGGAATGGGCCGAAGCCGGAATGGGCCGAAGCCGGAATAGGTTGATCAGCTGATCAGGAGGTCTCCTTCACGAACTGATGACCGGAAGGGCCCAGTAAGTGCGCACCCGTTACAGGGCCCTAGGAAGTGGTCGCCAGGGAGTACAGACCTCAAAGCCGAAGGGACTTACCCCGTTTCCTGCCGTCCGGGAGGTTGGTCAGTCGCCTGGGTCCGGGGCTACCGCGGCGGTGGAGCTCGAGGGGGACCTCAACGGCAAGTGCCGGAGGCCCTCACCTCGAGCCCCACGTTGGGCGCCAGATGTAAGAAAACGCCGCGGGAAGAAAAAGCCACCTCTAGGACCCGTTAGTAAAAAGGCCTTTATTGGGCAGTTGCTCTCGGGCAGAACTCCCAAGGACAGGCAAGCGAGGGAAGCGAGGGAGTCTGCGAGGTGGGGAGGGGTGCGGGAAGGTTTTATAGTGAGGGCTGGCAGACAGACCAAGTGTTTCCCATGTAAGGCAACAGGTGCGGACCACAGCAGGGGTTGGTTGCCCATGGTCTTTTTGGCATTTCCCGATTGGATCGGGGCTCCAAGGCCGGCCCCGGGGTCGGGTCCGTTCCCTGGTTCCGGTTTGGTCATCAGCCACCCCTGGTGCTGACCGGATGCCCCCCTTTCTGGCCACGTTTCAGGCAGCTCGCCCTTTCAGGCACCTTTAAGAAACACTAATTTTACTTGTTCATCTGTGGCTCGGCCTCAGTCGCTGGGCGGCTCTCTCGGCCGCGGGCTGCGGGCTTCCCGGCCCAGGGGTCTCCCACGCTGCACGGGCCCTGGGGCGTGCGGGCTTCCCGGAACTGTGGCACATGGCTTCCTGCCCCTCTTCCCCGAGGCGTGTGGAATCTTCCCACACCGGGGATCGAGCCTGTGTCCCCCGCCCTGGCAGGCAGACTCTCGACCACTGGACCAGCAGGGGGTCGAGGTGGGCACCTTTCGTGTGTCCACTTCCTGTTACCAGACTCAGCTGACCCTCAGGTGGAGGACCGGGGTCATCAGGAGTCAGTCTCTCTGTGGAGATGCAACCCCACCACCCCAAAGGTTACACGCGCTGCCCCCAAAACCCACCCAGATGTGATCACAGTCAGTCTGAAAAATCACAAGGGCCATGCAGGCTGGCTGGAAAAGCAGTCCACTAAAATTTTGCTCAGGCTTTGCCGTGGAGTAAATACTTCAAAACAGGGCTTGGGAAAGCAAAGCACAGCCAAGCGTCTGTCGATGTGAGAACTCAGAGCACTTGAAACAAAATTAAATCGTCCTAAACTTACAAAACCCACAAGAGTCACCCCCTTTCTCTGACCCTCCCTTGGCTCTTCCCTCTCTCCCAGAGGCAGAGGCAGAGGCGGAATTACTTCTTGCCTGAAAAGGCACAAGTCTAATTAAAAATTTCTTTAAGCTTGTCTCCGCTTCACCTTTCCCAGGGGAACAGAAGCTAATTACCATTTTGCTCTAAGGAACGACATTCCCAGAGTCAGAAGCCCTGGATGGGAGGAGTGGATCTCAAGCCTCTATCACCTCGTCCAGGGGTAACGTGGCCAAAGCTGTACGCAGCTAGAATTAACATCGATGGCAGAAACGTCAGCAGACGAGCTGAGAAAGAAGGGGTGGTGATAATTTCAACACCATGAAAGCAGAATCTGTCAGCTATAAAGGTTATCAGTTCACTTCAGTTCAGTCGCCCAGTCGTGACCGACTCTTTGTGACCCCATGAATCGCACCACACTAGGCCTCCCTGTCCATCACCAACTCCCGGAGTTTACCCAAACATGTCCATCGAGTCCGTGATGCCATCCAGCCATCTCATGCTCTGTCGTCCCCTTCTCCTCCTGTCCCCAATCCCTCCCACCATCAGAGTCTTTTCCAATGAGTCAACTTTTCGCATGAGGTGGCCAAAGTTCTGGAGTTTCAGCCTTAGCATCATTCCTTCCAAAGATATCCCAGGGCTGATCTTCAGAATGGACTGGTTGGATCTCCTTGCAGTCCAAGGGACTCTCAAGAGTCTTCTCCAGCACCACAGTTCAAAAGCATCAATTCTTCGGGGCTCAGCCTTCTTCACAGTCCAACTCTCATATCCATACATGACCACAGGATAAACCGTAGTCTTGACTAAACGGACCTTAGTTGGCAAAATAATGTCTCTGCTTTTGAATATGCTGTCTAGGTTGGTCATAACTTTTCTTCCAAGGAGTAAGCGTCTTTTAATTTCATGGCTGCAGTCACCATCTGCAGTGATTTGGGAGCCCCCAAAATAAAGTCTGACACTGTTTCCACTGTTTCCCCATTTGTTTGCCATGAAGTGATGGGACTGGATACCATGATCTTTGTTTTCTGAATGTTGAGCTTTAAGCCAACTTTTTCGCTCTCCTCTTTCACTTTCATCAAGAGGCTTTTTAGTTCCTCTTCACTTTCTGCCATAAGGGTGGTGTCATCTGCATATCTGAGGTTATTGATATTTCTCCTGGCAATCTTGATTCCAGCTTGTGCTTCTTCTAGCCCAGCATTTCTCATGATGTACTCTGCATAGAAGTTAAATAAGCAGGGTGACAGTATACAGCCTTGATGTACTCCTTTTCCTATTTGGAACCAGTCTGTTGTTCCATGTCCAGTTCTAACTGTTGCTTCCTGACCTGCATACAGATTTCTCAAGAGGCAGGTCAGGTGGTCTGGTATTCCCATCTCTTTCAGAATTTTCCACAGTTTATTGTGATCCACACAGTCAAAGGCTTTGGCATAGTCAATAAAGCAGAAATAGATGTTTTTTTTCTGGAACTCTCTCACTTTTTCGATGATCCAGCAGATGTTAGTAATTTGATCTCTGGTTCCTCTGCCTTTTCTAAAACCAGCTTGAACATCTGGAAGTTCACAGTTCACATACTGCTGAAGCCTGGCTTGGAGAATTTTGAGCATTACTTTACTAGCGTGTGAGATGAGTGCAATTGTGCGGTAGTTTGAGCATTCTTTAGCATTGCCTTGCTTTGGGACTGGAATGAAAGCTGACCTTTTGCAGTCCTGTGGCCACTGCTGAGTCTTCCAAATTTGCTGGCATACTGAGTGCAGCACTTTCACAGCATCATCTTTCAGGATTTGAAACAGCTCAACTGGAATTCCATCACCTCCACTAGCTTTGTTCGTAGTGATGCTTTCTAAGGCCCACTTGACTTCACATTCCAGGATGTCTGGCTCTAGGTGAGTGATCACACCATTGTGATTATCTTGGTCGCGAAGATCTTTTTGTATAGCTCTTCTGTGTATTCTTGCCACCTCTTCTTAATATCTTCTGCTTCTGTTAGGTCCATACCATTTCTGTCCTTTATCAAGCCCATCTTTGCATGAAATGTTCCCTTGGTATCTCTAATTTTCTTGAAGAGATCTCTAGTCTTTCCCATTCTGTTGTTTCCCTCTATTTCTTTGAATTGATCGCTGAGGAAGGCTTTCTTATCTCTTCTTGCTATTCTTTGGAACTCTGCATTGAGATGCTGATATCTTTCCTTTTCTCCTTTGCTTTTCGCTTATAACCTTGTAAAGGTTATAAGCTTTCTAAATTTCTGTAATCCGGTAAAGTGTTAGAAATCTCATCTGTCTGAATGAGCCATGGCACATTTTCGATGTTGAATTAAAGTTCATTTCAGGAAACAAGTGTTAAGCATGAAAGGAATGTTTAATGATATGATAGCAACTGTAAGACCTAAAAAATGACTGTGCTCAAGGGTGTGGAATCATAGTGACTAGCCAGTCCTAGAAACCATACACTTGAGGTTGAGAATCCAGCCCTCCTCGACGGATTTTCTGGCAGTAAATGGCTCAGCTGGCTTCCATGACGGCTCGGTGGTGAAGAGCTTCCCTGCCAGTGCACGAGAGCCAGGTTGGATCCCTGGGTCGGGAAGATCCCCTGGAGGAGAAAGTGGCAACCCACTCCAGTCTTCTTGCCTGGGAAAGCCCATGGACAGAAGAGCCTGGCGGGTTACAGCTCATGGGGGTCGTGGAGAGTCAGCTACGACTTAGCGATTGAACAGCAATAAGAATAGAACAATGGCTCAGCTATATGCCAGGAAGAAGTTAAACTTCATTTGTAAGCGTTTTCAGGCTGAAAGTGAACCTTTGCTTTTTGCTTTGTTGTAGATTTTTACAAAGAGAATCCAATTACGGGTAATTAGGCAGTCATCATCTTTCTGCGCTCTCCTGCAACACAACACGAAGTATATTATGTAGACTTCTTTATACATAAACACATCAGTCAGCTTTAGAGATGACAGCTGTTGCCTCAGCCTAAGAAGTGTAACATTGGTCTTAGAAGGAAATAAATGTTTGAAGATTTCCATTCCATCTGCTGACGTGTAAGACTTTCAGAGGCACCTGCCCCACAGTGCTGGAAGGCCACGCGCAAGCTTCCCGGTGGCGTTGCAGGACCTCCCACAGTCAGGACCTCCCACAGTGCAGGCAGTTCAGCCTTGCTGGTTCCTAAAGCTTATCTGGATGGTGCTGGAGGGGCACGGGGCGCTGGGGACCCAAGCATTGCGACTGCAGCCTAGGATTCGTATCTTTCAGGCAGGAACCAAGCCACCCCTGTTGAACCTTTCGGCTTAGGACTAGTTTCATAAAAACAGAAGTGACATTCGTTTCAAAGAGGTTAAAAACGGAATCCTTGATCCCTGATGGACGGGTTTTCTGTTTTAAACCTCCATCTTGTTTATTTGTGCATTTGGCTGCGCCACTGTGGAACATGGGTGCTTTGGTCTTCGGGTGGCATGCGAACCCTTCGTTGCGACGTGTGGCATCCAGTTGGTTGCCTGGGGGTGGAACCCGGCCCCCTGCGTGGGACCGCTAAGTCTTACCGCCAGACCACCAGGGAAGGCCCGGGGCCAGTTTCGTTGGTAAACACGTCACAGGTAACGTCTTACACGCAGCTCCGGACCCACAGTGCCAGCGCGCCCTCAAGGGGCACCCAGCCTGCCTCCCTTGGGGCAGGGCGGGTGGGACTCCCCCATGCCCCTCGCTCTGAGGCTGCTTCAGGGGCCGGCGGGAGCCTGATTCTGGCCTGACTGCTCAGCCTCTGGGGCAGTGGTCGGGGGCGTCCGCATGCTACACAGATGAGGTGCCTGACCCTCGGCACCGTGTGTCCACAGCCGGCAGGAGGACAGGGCCAGGACAGGAGAGGCGGCGGCGCCTCAGACGCGCCTCGTGTCTGCACGTCTCAGTTCCGAGGGCGACGTCGCTCCCTCGATGTCCGAGCACGCTTGCGTGGCGGGTGCTGCAGGCACTCAGGAGGCCTCACGAGCGTGAGCGGCACATGCGTGAGCACAAGGCAGGGCAGCTTAAGGAACTGCCAGCATATTGCGCAGTTTCACTCTTGGTGCACGCTTATGTTCTCTTTACTGTACTGTGGAGCAAAAGAACTGTAGAAATTTCCAGTGTTGCTCATTTCTCCTTGAGAGAAGGCGGAAAGCATAAGTCAACTCTTTTGAATTTACCTCTTCACATTCAGTGACCAGAGCATCTTATAACCAGAGGAACTGAGTCTTGAACCCAGGCTCCAGAGCCTGCCCTCTTAATCAGCCCCCTAACGCAAGCAGCCGACTACAGCCGGGGAGGAAGTCTCAGGCTCCGGGGTGTTTCTGTCTGAGTTCAGCGCTGCTGCTGCAATGCAGGGCTTCAGTTCAGGCGCTCAGGCGTGTCCGACTCTTTGTGACCCCATGAACCGCAGCCCGCCAGGCCTCCCTGTCCATCACCAACTCCCGGAGTCTACCCAAACCCATTCCATTGAGTCGGTGATGCCATCCAGCCATCTCATCCTCTGTCGTCCCCTTCTCCTCCTGCCTCCAATCCCTCCCAGCATCAGGGTCTTTTCAAATGACTTAGTTCTTCGCATGAGGTGGCCAAAGTATTGGCGTTTCAGCTTCAAAATCAGTCCCTCCAATGAACACCCAGGATGGATTTCCTTTAGGATGGATGGTTGGATCTCCTTGCAATCCAAGGGACTCTCAAGAGTCTTCTCCAACACCACAGGTTCAAAAGCATCAATTTTTCGGCACTCAGATTTCTTTATAGTCCAACTCTCACATCCATACATGACCACTGGAAAAACCATAGCCTTGACTATATGGACCTTTGTTGGCAAAGTAATGTCTCTGCTTTTCAATATGCTATCTAGGTTGGTCATAACTTTCCTTCCAAGGACTAAGTGTCTTTTAATTTCATGGTTGCAATCACCATCTGCAGTGATTTTGGAGCACAGAAAAATAAAGTCAGCCACTGTTTCCCCATCTATTTGCCATGAAGTGATGGGACCGGATGCCATGATCTTAGTTTTCTGAATGGCGAGCTTTAGGCCAGCTTTTTCACGCTCCTCTTTCACCTTCACCACGGGGCTCTTTAGTTCCTCTTTGCTTTCGGCCATAAGGGTGGTGTCGTCTGCGTATCTGAGGCTGATGCAGGGGCAGCCACAGACAGTGTGTAACAGATGAGCACCACTCTTTGCCAGAAATAAATGCTGTACAGACACGGAAACTTACATTTCGTACATTTTCACATCATGAAATATTCTTCTTCTTTTGGTTTTAAAAAGCCATTTAAAATGATGAAATTCATTCTGAGCTCGTGGGCTATACAGAAGAGGCAGCAGGACAACAAGCCTGCACCGCTGTCAGGAGGAAGCCCGCCGTCCAGACCCTGCCTGGCGCCCAGCCTACAAATCTCTGCTTTGGTCCAGCTGGAGAGTTTGAGACAGGGAAGGCTCAGAGTCCTATTTTAAAAAGATCATCTGGTTGTCTCCCCAAGATTCCCAAAGATACATCAATTTTCTAAATAAATGTTTGGATGCCGTTTCTCTGCCCCAAACACTGGCTTCAACAACAACAACAACAAATAATAATACTTTTCACAGTTGGAAGAAGCATCTGTGACTTTTTAGATGACAGCGTATATTTAAGCATCTGTTCCTTCTAACCGCGGGGCTCCCTGGTGGCTAGTCAGTAAAGCGTCCGCCTGCAACGCGGGAGACCTGGGTTCAATCCCTGGGTCGGGAAGATCCCCTGGAGAAGGAAATGGCCACCCACTCCAGTGTTCTGGCCTGCAGAATCCCATGGACGGAGGTGCCTGGTGGGCTACAGTCCACGGGGTCGCAAAGAGTCAACCACGGCTGAGTGACTTCACTGGTTCACTTCCTTCTAACCACCTTTTATACCACTCCCGAAAGCTACTCTAAGTGCTATGGATTTACAGACCAAATGACTCTCCTGGTGAAACTCTGGAAAATGCTTGGGCAGTTAAACGTTTCAATAAGTGTTCCCAGAATTGTCTCTTGTACGCAAAATCTGCATAGAAGACACTGGGATTGCAGACGGGGCTTTAAAGTGAGGTGGGCGGTCCTGGGTCTGGGCGTCCCTGGTGGCTCAGACAGTAAAGAATCTGCCTGCAGTGTGGGAGACCTGGGTTCGATCCTTGGGTCGGGAAGAACCCCTGGCGAAGGGAATGGCAACCCACTCCAGGATTCTTGCCTGGAGAATTCCATGGACAGAGGAGCCTGGCGGGCTACAGTCCATGGGGTCGCAAAGTGTCAGACATGATTGAGCGACTCACACTCACACCCTACAATCCTGGGTCTGAGTTGAGCCATTTACCTGCTGTCATCCTAGAACATGGAACCTTTCTGCACGTCGGTTTCTGCATCGGGAAGCTGTATATAAGTAAAGTACTCAGAGCCGGGCCAGTCCTTTGGGCCAAGGTGCTTAGCGGGGGTGGCAGTGTGGCTCAGAGGCGAGGAACACGGCCTTTCTCTTGGGTTCCTGAGACCTGGGTTCTGCGACCTTGCTGTGCCATTTACAACACCAGCAAGTTTCTTAGCCTTTGTCTGATTCCTGACCTGAGACTAGTGTCGAGAATTATATAAGAATAGTTGGGAGAACCAAATAAGGCCATGCTTCTCCAATGTGTAATCTGCTTGGTGAAGCCGAATACACCTGTGCATTTTTGAGCAATAAAAAGGTTTGGGCTCCTCGACAAATTGCTTGTGGGCGCAGACGCGGCTCACCAGTGAAAGAACTGACAGCGACCTTTCGTTGGGGGTTGGGGCACAGAGGGCATTCTCCCTTCATCAGCAAAAGAAAGCTGTGCAAGCGTTCTCAGTGGCATCAATGGGGAGTTATTCTCTGTTCCGATTTATAGAAGACTGAATTGGTGCGTCCGTGTTAATAGTGCCCATGACAATGGAGAAATGAGTAGCAGAGATGAATATGTCACAAGAATAAAGCTGATTGCTCTGCAAATCCAGCACGCAGTTTCACCCACGTCCAGAATACTTTAAGAAGTGGATTCTGCTATAAAGTTTAACGGGACCTAAAAATGTTAATTTACTCAGACGCCAGTGTTGTGCTCTTACGAGGTTTAGTTTCATAATCTTTATATTATCTTTAAAGTTGTTCAGTCGCTCAGTCGTGTCCAACTCTTTGCGACCCCGTGGACCGCAGCACGCCAGGCCTCCCTGCCCATCACCAACTCCTAGAGTTTACTCAGACTCATGTCCACTGAGTCGGTGATGGCATCCAACCCTCTCTGAATAATGATTCATACGTGACCATGCCTCTATGTTTTGCTGAAGTCAAAAGTAGTTTAAATTCAGAGCAGCACTGTTTGAATCAGCAAAACTCTGGAAAGAGCCTAAATAGCCAGTAACAGGAGAACAGATAAACTATAGCGCATTCACTCAGAAGAATATTGTAGAGTAGTTGAAAAGAGCTTGGAGAAGCTTAAGAAAACAGTGAGCTAGGGCTACGTGTGCAACATGGATCACAAACCTTAGCGTGTGAAAAGACTGTGAAGAACACGGCCTGCGTGCCATTGACGTCTTGTTCAAAATATGCCAACAATATCACGCACTCCAGTAGAGTGAGCGTGGAAGGCACATTATGGCAAAGGAGAGACAGACATTTGGTGGCGTGGTGAGGGGCTTCAGGGAGGTCCTCGTGCTATTTTCAGAGCTGCCCTGTGAGCCTGACATTGTGTTGAAATGAGGTCATGGAACTTCCCTGGCTGCCCAGTGGTTAGAACTCTATGTTCCCAGGGCCGAGGGTGCAGGTTCAATCCCTGGTCGGGGAAATAAGACCCCATGTGCCACACAGTGCAACCAGAAAATAAACACATAAATAAGAAAGTGAGAAGAATTGCATATTCTTTAAGGATACGTGCAACTGTAGTGGAATGCAAAGAAATAAAAGGTAACTATGAACACCGCCTTCAGGGCCGCACCTGCCTTCAGAAGGCGTGGCAGGAAGGGGACACAGCTGGAGAAGGGCGCATGCAAGCAGCTCCAACTGAATAATCCGCGTTTAATTTCATCAGTTGCATGGTGGGCATCCGACGCATTTTATTATTATTCCATGCTGAGTGCCTAGGAATTGATGCTTTTGAAATGTGGTGCTGGAGAAGACTCTTGAGAGTCCCTTGGACTGCAAGGAGATCCAACCAGTCCATTCTGAAGGAGATTAGCCCTGGGGTTTCTTTGGAAGGAATGATGCTAAAGCTGAAACTCCAGTACTTTGGCCACCTCATGTGAAGAGTTGACTCACTGGAAAAGACTCTGATGCTGGGAGGGATTGGAGGCAGGAGAAGGGGACGACCGAGGATGAGATGGCTGGATGGCATCACCGACTCAATGGATGTGAGTCTGAGTGAACTCTGGGGGTTGGTGATGGACAGGGAGGCCTGGCGTGCTGCAGTTCATGGGGTAGGAAAAAGTTGGACATGACTGAACTGAACTGAACTGAATGCCTTTTTGCATGTCTTAAATATTGCATAAACTAAGTTTAAAATTAAAATTTGTATTAACAGTAGAGAAACTTACAAACTTTGAAAATGTAACCTACATTGTAAACCACGTTAGTGTGTATATATAGAGAGAGACAGACAGACAGGATATACAGATACATTATGAATCTCCTTTCAAACCTGTCACTGTGTAGGCAACCTAACTTATGAGTCACTGGAAAATCCAAAAGCTTACACCCTACTTTGCCAGTCTGAATGCGAACTGCCTTGGGAGAAAGGCAGGAATGATGTCTTCCTACATCTGCTTTGGTAGGAAAAGAAGTTACTGGATTCCTGAATTAGTGTATATATTTTTTCCCCACAGACATGTTCAGTATGTGGGGAGGTTATAATCTGAAATGACAGAGTTGGTCAACAGCAAAGCCTTGAATTTTATTGATGAAAAAGACTGACGGCCTAAGAAATTACGCGGTTAGAGTCCCAAATTCCAGCCTAAAACCCCTTTGAACAAATTTTGGTTGGCAAGCCCAGGAAGGTCAACGCGACCTCAGAAAGTGATGCCTGAGTTCCAGAGGACCACACAGCCCTTCTGGGAGCTGGTGACTCTGTGCACGAAATCAGTCTCCCCACATTCACAGAAGTCACGAGCCAGTTTTCACCAGCACCAGTGGCACCCAGGCGCCAGAAGGCCCTCTGAGCGGGCGCTACCGGCCCCGCCTCCCTCACCGGCTGACTTGGCCTCCTTGTGTTGCCAGGGTCTTCGTGGCGGTGAACCCCTGGCTCTTCCAGGGTGGTCAGCCTCACATGCTCTTCTCTGTGTCTGCAGCACCTTTCATCTGCTTCCGCCTCAAAAAATGGACTGCTCTTCAAAATTCAGCCCAGTCACACGCCCTCAGTGAAGCTGTCGAGGCTCTGCCTTGCTTTTTACCTTGAGCACAGCAGAGCCTGCGCTGTTGCTCAGCTCAGTTGCTCAGCTGTGTCCGACTCTGCGACCCCACGGCCTGCAGCACGCCAGGCCTCCCTGTCCCCTCACCACTCCCGGAGCTCACCCAAACTCATGTCCATCGAGTCGGTGATGCCATCCGGCCACCTCATCCTCTGTCGCCCCCTTCTCCTCCCGCCCTCAGTCTTTCCCGGCATCAGGGTTGTTTCCAATGCGTCAGCTCTTCACATCAGGTGGCCAGAGTACTGGAGTTTCAGCTTCAGCATCAGTCCTTCCAATGAACACCCAGGACTGATCTTCTTTAGGATGGACTGGTTGGATCTCCTTGCAGCCCAAGGGGCTCTCAGGAGTCTTCTCCATCACATTTCAAAAGCACTGTTGTGACCGCAGTTTGTTTATGTATCCACGCTCCTCCCTTTTCACTGGAGATCACAGTGACCGTAGGGGCTCCGATCTTCTATGCTTATATACTCCGATCTTCTATACCCTTCTATACTCTTTTTAAAGCATTATTTGCTTATTTGGCGGTACTGGGTCTACGCTGCGGCATGTGGCTTCTAGTTCCCCGTCCAGGAGTCAAACCTGGGCCCCCTGCGTCAGGAGAGCAAACTCACAGCTGCCGGGCCACCTGGGAAGTCTCTCCTTTCGTGTTATTAACGTCTGTCTGTGACAATTGCCTGGCACAGCAGAGCTGCTCAACATGGTTTGTACAATTAAATGAGTGCCTTGCTTCGCCCTAAGTTACAAGCTCATGGCCTTTATGTTTGTTTTTAATCAATATCTTGAAGATGTTTTCTTTCTGTGTATAAAAGCAGCGCTTGATTCTCTAAGTTGCTATCCCTTTGTCCAAGGCAAGTAAATGCTGCAGAATCATTGCCTTGATTTCCTTGCCTACAGCTTGACAGATTCTGACATCCAGGTCTCCGGCCCTCAAAATCAGTACCCAGTCACCGTGTGCTCAGGAATTTGGCCCCGGCCCCTGTTCTTAGGGGCCTGAAACCAGAGATAGCAAAGCGGCAGCACACAGACTTTTTTGGTAACTTGTCACCATGCAAAGCTGACATATTCCAGCACCCACTGGAGGAAAAAAAAAAAGGAAGACAGGGCAACAGGGGGTTCTTAATTTGTGCAGCGAGGCCACTGGCAGGCCTTGGCAACCCCACCTCTCAGACGCGGCTGCCCTCGTGGCTCAGTGGCGAAGAGTCTGCCTGCAATGCATGAGACCCAGGTTCGATCCGTGGGTCGGGAAGATCCCCTGGAGAAGGGAATGGCGACGCACTCCAGTATTCTTGCCTGGAGAATCCCATGGACGGAGGAGCCTGGTGGGCTACAGTCCACGGTCGTAAAGAGTCCGACAGGACTGAGCAACCTCATGAGCAACGCCCCTCCCGGAGGGGGAGGCGCCTCCCCCATTCCCCACGCCCCGTCCAGACCCGACCGCGCCCTCATTCCCAGCTCCTCCGGGCGCCCCTACAGCCTTACTGCGTGGCCCCTGGCTCCCCCGACTAGTCCCCAGCCTTAGTGCCTTTCAGCATCGCCGTCTTGTTCAGAGCCTGGCGGAAATGGCTCCGGGCCGGCCTGAGCGCCCAGGGGTGCTGACTGCCCCCGCTTCGCAGCGTGGCAATGAACCGACCGGGGCCTCAAGGCCGCCGGGAGGGAGCTGAGCTAAAGACCGGCTCCTCTGCGGCCTCTCTGCGTTCCCCCGGAGCCTTCAGCTGGCACAGAGCTTCTCCAGAACCCCCGGGTCCGGGCGGGAGGGAGGCGCAGGGCGGTTGGAAGCTTCCATCTGCAGCGAGGGCTGTGGACCGTGTGCCGCGCCGCGCACTGTCCCGGGGCCCGGGAGGACGCCCGGACCGGCAGGCGCTCCCGCCCCGGCGCCCGGGCGGCGAGGAGGGCGCCGCGGGGCCGGGCGGGTCCCGGCGCGGGGCCGGAGGGGCCCGGGGCGCGCGGGCGGCCCCCGCCCCCAGGAGGGTCGCGCTACTTACGGGGCTGCCGGGCTGGAGGCGCGGCCGCACTCGCTCCGCCGGGGCCGCCGGATGGCGCCTGACCGCCGGGCGCCTGCCCAGTGTGGGCCGAGCCGGGGCGCATATAAATAGACGCCGCGGGGAGGGCGCGCGGGGCCGCGGGCAGGGAAGCGACCTGGCAGCTCCGCGCCCGCCCCGGGCGCAGGCTCCGCGCGCCGTCGTGCCTGTGTGTGTACACGCGTGTTGCAGGGGCCTCGTGCCCCAGCCTCGTGGTGAGCACGGGAGGTCCCAGCCGTCCCCCCAGTCGTTTCTGTGTCCTTTGCGGCTGTTCCGGCCTGACGCGCTGGGAGCCCTGCGGTCCCGCCGGGCCCACGGAGCTCACCCTGGGCCACATTGCAGCCAGATGCCAACACCTCCCCAGAGGCCACGAGCTCTGCCCTGTCCGCCTGGGCGTGCTGGCCCTGCAGGGAGCTCACGGTCAGGGACTGGGCACTGACGCGGGTGACGGTGGGCAGCGCTGGGAGAGGCAGGGAGCAGGCGTCCTAGCTGGCCTCGGTGCCTGGAGGCCTGGTGACCTTCCGTGAGAGCTCAGACTCAGGACGGCAGTCGTTCCTGTTCAGTCGCTCAGTCCTCTCCGACTCTTTGCGACCCCCTTGACTGCAGCCCGCCAGGCTTCTCTGTCTATGGGATTTTCCCAGGCCCTCCTCCAGAGGATCTTCCTGACCGAGGGATCGAACCTGCAGTCTCCTTCATCGCAGGGAGGTTCTTTACTGTCTGAGCCACCAGGAAAGTCCCAGGCACTCCCCGGGAACAGCAGACTGGCCTCTAGCGCATCCAGCTCACACCCACTCTGTTCGAGACCTGGTGCTTGCAGGCCCTGTGATAGCTGCCCTGTCCCCAAGCGGTCTCCTCCTGAGGAGGCAGGCGGCCTTAAGGAGAGGGGGGGAGGATTTGAGAGGCTAGCACTGAAATGTACACAGGACGGTATGTAAGCAGATGGCCAGTGCAGGCAGCTCGGCACCCAGAGTCAAAGAAGCAGGCAGCTCGGCACCCAGAGTCGGTGCTCCGGGACAACCCAGATGGTCAAGGTGGGGAGGGAAGTCAGAGGGGGTTGAGGAGCATGGAGCACGGCACCCAGAGTCGGTGCTCCGGGACAACCCAGAGGGGCGGGTGGGGAGGGAAGTCAGGGGGGCTGAGAAGCATGGAGCACGGCACCCAGAGTCGGTGCTCCGGGACAACCCAGATGGTCAGGGTGGGGAGGGAAGTCAGAGGGGGTTGAGGATGGGATGAGGGGGACCCATGTATATCCGTGGCTGATTCATGTTGATGTATGGTAAAAACCATCACAATATTGTAACTATCCTCCAATTAAAATTAATAAACATTAAAAAAAAATGCAGACTCCTCTCCCCACAGGTCTGGAAATCGGGCCACGGGCACCTCTCTCTGCTGATACTGTGTTGTGTCCTAAGCCAGAGGCAGGAGCCACGTGTCTTTTGGAGGCTCTCCCGCTGCAAGAACCTATCGCGGGGAAGCGGGAAGGGAGTGCCATCTGCCTGCTAAGCTTTGTCTCCCCGTTCCTGGGGTGGCAAACCCCTTAGACAGCCCGGCCTGCGGGTGGCCAGGGCTGCACACAGTTTAGTCTAACAGATTCGAGGGGGCTTGGAAAGGTCACAAACCTTCTAGAAGCCAAACTTCTCTCCACATCCTGAGATGATCTCATTTCCCCAGCAGTGAGTTCCTCAGACCCTGGGCACACGAATAATCAGATCTCTCTTGAGGCAGAGTCCAACTCGTTTCTCAACAGGCCTGACTAATTGTTCCTGTCTGTGGGATTATTAAGCGACTGTTCAGTTCAGTTCAGTTCAGTTCAGTTGCTCAGTTGTATCTCTTTACAACTACAGGAACCGCAGCACGCCAGGCCTCCCTGTCCATCACCAACCCACGGAGTTCACTCAAACTCAGGTCCATTGAGTCGGTGATGCCATCCAGCCATCTCATCCTCTGTCATCCCCTTCTCCTCCTGCCCTCAATCTTTCCTGGCATCAGGGTCTTTTCCCTTGAGTCAACTCTTCGCATCAGGTGGTCAAAGTATTGGAGTTTCAGCTTCAGCATCAGTCCTTCCAATGAACGTTCAGGACTGATTTCCTTTAGGATGGACTGGTTGGATCTCCTTGCAGTCCAAGGAGCTCTCAAGAGTCTTCTCCAACACCATAGTTCAAAAGCATCAATTCTTCAGCAAAAGAAAGGTAAGCGACCGTATCTTCCAGATGTGTGCGTTAAGAAGTATTAGTTCGGGGACTTCCTGGGCGCTCTGGTGGTTAAGAATCTGGAGACATGGGGCTGATCCTTGGTTGGGGAACTGAAATCCCACATGTGTACCAAGTCGCTTCAGTCGTGTCTGACTCTGTGTGACCCCATGGACTGTGGCCCGTCAGGCTCCTCTAGGCGAGAACGCTGGAGTGGGCTGCCATGCCCTCCTGCAGGGGAGCTTCCTGACCCAGGCATCGAATCCGTGTCTCGTATCTCCTGCACTGGCCGGTGGGTTCTTTACCACACGCCAAGGGGCAGCTACGCCCACACGTCACAGTTGTTGAGTCCGCATGCCACCGCTAGAGTTTGTGTGGCAGGAAGAAAATCTCGCCTGATGCACTGAGGAGGCTGTGTGCTGCAACTAAGACTTGACCCAGACACACAAATAAGGCTCGTTCTAAAAAAAAAGATGAGGGTAGTTGCTCCTGCAAAGCACTCCAGTGATTGTTCCCTAAGAAGGAAGTCCGTTTCTCTTTCACACGCCTACCTGGGAGAGGGTCGCCGGGCTCCGAAGGCAGGTCCAGCATCAGTGCCCTGGGGCCCCTCGCCTCCAGCTTCCTGGAGCAGCGCCGCCGTGGTCCACAGGCTCCGAGACGGCTCACCCCACCTCCAGCGGGGGAGGAAGGTGAAAAAGGGAGGGGAAAGAAGTCCCTCCTTTAGGGACGCACTCAGGAATCACACCCCAGATACTGTCGGCTGTGACTTCGTCATGTGGTCAAACCTCGCCCCTGAGGGTGGACCCGGGCAGGCTGGTCTCCCTTGGGCAGCCGGCAGGTCTGTTACTTACACCTGGTCCGGCCCGCAGTCTCTGCCCTCCGCGCTCTCCATCGATCCGTCAGTGCACACAGGTTTCTCTCTCCTCCGGGAGAGCCTGGCACCGCTCCGACTTTGCCTTGGTTTTGGATTTAGGCTGCACATTTGTTGGCGTGATTGTGAGGCTGATGGCACTTCTCCCCGGGGAA
This sequence comes from Nanger dama, assembly GCA_917880005.1. NCBI lineage: Eukaryota > Metazoa > Chordata > Mammalia > Artiodactyla > Bovidae > Nanger > Nanger dama. The sequence goes on along the minus strand of CAKJTW010000016.1, from coordinate 1,074,161 downwards.
GTGGGCAGGGCTGTGTCTGCCTCTGCCCACCCTGCGGCCCGGAGCCTGGCACAGGGTCAGACCTCAGTGCCAGCTGCAGAGTGAACGGATACCCTTAACAGGGGGCTTTCTCCCAGGAGCCCAGGCGTCAGCTCCTCTGTGTCTGTCCCGGTACGTGTCTCCGGCAGGGTGACGGGCACCGCCCTCTGTGCCCAGGGCCCTCCCGCTCTGCTGCTGGCAGGGAGCGTTTAGCGTGTGGCCTCATGGCGGTGGTTTGGGTCCGACGTGCTGCTGGGCGGTGGGCTTCTCTGGGCACAGAGTGCCCGCTCTCAGCCGTGCGTCCCCAGGGCGCTGCACTGGCTGGCATGTGGTGGACCCCCAGTGCGAGGAGGCCCAGACGTGGAATTTTTCAGAAGCAGTCGGTTTCTGCAGAGAACAAGGCTACTGCTTCCTGTTCTGTGTCCTGCCCCCACCGCTCACGTGGCTCCTCTCCTGAAACGTTCTTCCCTGCGTGAGCAGCCCTTTCCTTCCTCCTGCTGGTGCCTGCTGGTGGCAGAGACCCGCACGCCACATTGCACGAGAAAGGGGTGTCGTGCAGTGCCCTGCCTCCCCAGTGACACCCCGAGATCTCGATTCCTCTCTCAAGTCCCAGCTGAGCTCTGGATTTTGTCCTTCCCCATCACGGGGGCTAACTGGGCTTTGACACCAGAAAAGTAACGCCTCCCTTTACGTCTGACCATTTGTCTCGTCGAGCTTCCCTGCCAATGCGGGGGACGTAAAGGACGCAGCTGTGATCCCTGGGGCGGGAAGATGCCCTCCGGCAGGGAATGGCAACCCACTTAAGTATTCTTGTGTGAAGAATCCCAAGGACAGAGGAGACTGGCGGGGTTGAGTCCATCAGGCTGACATTTGTCAGTCATTTAACAGACACTGGACTTCCCTGCAGCAAGCAGGGATCCGCCTGCCAGTGCGGAGGATGCGAGTTCAATCCCTAGTCCCAGAAGATCCCACCTGTGGAGCAACTAAGCCCCGGGGCCACAGCTGCTGAAGCCCACGCGCCCAGAGCCTGTGCTCCACAGAGAGGCCACTGCAACGAGGAGAAACTCCCGCTCGCTGCGGCTACAGGCAGCCCCAGGCAGCAACAAAGACCTTGCACGCCATAAATAAAAAGAATCCGCAAATAAAGAAAAACGAGGGATGTTCATGGAGCATCTATTCTGTGCCAGGCATACCGCTGCTGCTGCTGAGTCGCTTCAGTCGTGTCCGACTCTGTGCAGCCCCACAGACCGCAGCCCACCAGGCACCCCGTCCCTGGGATTCTCCCGGGAGGAACACTGGAGTGGGGTGCCATTGCCTTCTCCAATGCATGAAAGTGAAAAGCGAAAGGGAAGTCGCTCAGTTGTGCCAACTCTTAGCGACCCCATGGACTGCAGCCCACCAGGCTCCCCCGTCCCTGGGATTCTCCCGGCAGGAACACTGGAGTGCGTTGCCATTTCCTTCCCCAGTGCATGAAAGTGAAAAGTGAAAGGGAAGTCAGTCGTGTCCGATTCTTTGCGACCCCATGGACTGCAGCCCACCAGGCTCCTCCGTCCATGGGACTTTCCAGGCAAGAGTACTGGAGTGGGGTGCCACTGCCTTCTCCGGTGCCAGGCATAACTAGAGGCTAATAAACAGCTGTGAACAAAACAAGCTTCTTTCCTGGAAGAATATGGCCTGGTTAGGTGACAGTTACGTTATCCTTTCTGCCTCTGTTTCCTTGGAGGAGATGGTAGACACCATGAGATCAGAGATGAAGCCGCGTCAGAAGGAAGCCGAGGACGGGGACACACTCAAGGTCGGGGGTGGAGATGGAGGGACAGGAGAGAGAGATTCCGAGAATCGAAGCAATGGAAATGGAATTCGGCTGCGGGCGCCAGCCAGGAGGAAGTGCTGGGAGGAGGGTCGGGCTACGGCTATGGGAAGAACTAAGAACCCAGATGGGACCCCAGGACCTGGCGGAAACATCACGGGCGCGTCGTGGTCGTCCTTGGCCGGTGGGGCACGGAGGCCCGATAACTGAAAGATGAGGGTGTGCCGCGTGCAGCCGGGGGTGGGCACGGACACGCGCGCCTCCGTTTCTGCACAGCCCGCAGGCGAGTGCAGTGGCCAGGGGCTCCTCCGCCCTGTGGCGGGTGTGTGTGGGGGGTGGACGCGGGGCCGAGCCGCGGCCACGGGGGTCCTCCCGTGGCAGCGAGCACGCGGCAGGTGGGGGCGGGGCTGGAGAAGGCGCGTGTCCCGCTGGGCACGTGAGAGGGGCCTGGGAAACAGAGTCCGGCGCTGTGACCAAGAGGAAGGGGAGATTTGCTGGAGAGGCGGACGTGTCCGCCCAGACCAGCTGGGCCCAGGGACACTGCATGCTGACCAGCACTCGTGAAAGCTGACGTTGCCCCTCGAGACGTTCCAAAAGATGGCGTTCTGAACCCGTGTTAGAACAGTGTGGGGAGCGCTGCGTTTCAGACCCATGTTTTTTGGAGAATTAAAGGCTCTGATGATTCCTGCAGGAAAGAGACGAAGCCTTTCCTAACCGCACTTGACTTTGCGACCCTGGGCCTGTGACACGCCCCTGGGAAATGCTGATGGGCAGGAGACCTCAGGTAGATGAGGACGCGCTAGCAGAGAAGCTTTATGTCTGTATAAAGGCACAAGCCAAGACGGCCTTGCAAAGGGGAGGATCCCCTGTCAGAGGGGGAGAGAGGCCCGCAGGATCCAGGCTGGAGACGCGGGGAGGAGCAGAGACCAGCGTGCAGACAGGAGCCCGGCCATCTGTGCCGCGGCCAGAGAAAGCGGCTCTTCCTGGGATGTAAGTGTGAGGCTGATTGAGGGGTAGCTGGGCGTCTGCGAAGACGCTCTAGCAGGAGGCGGTGGAGAGCCTCTTCAAGGACGGCGTGGCGCCGCTTCTCTGGAAGCGGGGGAACCTCCTAAGAATGTTTACTGAATTAGCACACGGTTGGATTTGTACATGAGTAGCCCCTGTCTCCGGAAGTGATTAAGATGACTGTGAAGAAGTGACGGAGATGTCGGATCTTGCCTGCAGACCCTGTCTCCACCCCACCAGCCCCAGCTCATGGGCCGTGTCTTGTTTAAAATATGCAAAACAGTATTACATATTCTAACAGGGTAAATGAAGAGGGTGTGCCATGGCAAGGTACATACAAGCAGTGAATCTGGTGAAGGGTCTGTGAGTTTTTGTACTTCTATTGGACCTCTCCTGTAAGTCTGGAATTACATCAGAACGAACAGTTCTGGGGTAGGATGGATGCATGTGTGGCTGAGTCCACCTGAAGCCATTATTACATTGTTAACCGGCTATACTCTGATTTAAAATAAAAAGTTTAATAAAAAGAAAAAGTCGTGGGATTTGCCTGGTGGTGCCTGAGGCCAGGGGGGCTGATGTGGGCTTGCCGTCTGCACGAAGCCTTTGCCTGTTTCTCCATCTAACGCTCATGCCACCAGAGTGCACTGAGTCTCAGGCCGGCCAGGGGCATGTGGACGTTTGAGGGAGCTGGCCTCGGACACCCCGTGCCCAGTCCACAGCTGCTATACCAGCTGCCTCATCAGATGCTGAGATAGGGTCAGTGCGGGGGTAATCTGGTTAGGATGAGGTCATTAGGGTGGGCTCCCGTCCAACATATCTGGCACCCTTTTAAGAAGGAGGAATTTGGAGGCAGACACACGCAGCAGACACCACGTGGATATGAAGACAGCGTCTGTGACGGGGAAGGACTAATCTGACTCCACGTTGGGTCTGTTTCTTTGAACCTTTGTTTTCTATCGCTTTGGCTAAAAGGTAATCGCTGAAGGGATGTTGCCTAGAAGCTTGAATGATGCGACATGGCCCGTCTCTGGGAACCCTGCCTGGCCAGGAGTGCGCATTGGGCTAAAATCACGTAGTTTAGCTTAGAAAGCGTCCTCGCCAGCTGACTGAGCAGTGAATGGGGCAGGAAGGGCGACACCAACGCTCCCCTCCGTGAGGGCTGGAAGCAGGGCTCTACTTCCTCCCCGTTTAGTGTAGAAGGCAGTGCCCGTCGCCCAGGCCTGTCCGACTCTTTGTGGCCCCTGGGGACTGTGGCCCGCCAGGCTCCTCTGTCCGTTGGATTCTCCAGGTGAGAACACTGGAGTGGGTTGCCATGCCGCCTCCAGGAATCGAACCTGCGTCTCCTGCATCCGCAGGTGGATTCTTCACCACGGAGCCACCTGGGAAGCTCCTGTGTCATGAACAGCTTTCTCCAAAACTTTGCCAAAATCAAGACCCACGGGGGGGCTGAGGACCATTTCTCTAATTTACTTTAGAAAAGAAAATGAAGCTTCTTGCTGTTCACTAAGTCATGTCCGATTCCTTGAAACCCCATGGACTGCAGCACACTGGCCGTCCCTGTCCTTCACCGTCTCCTGGAGCTTGTTCCAATGTGTGTCCATTGAGTTGGTGATGTCATCCATCCATCTTGTCCTCAGTTGGCCCCTCCTTCTCCTGCCTTCAGTCTTTCCCCAAATCAGGGTCTTTTCCAGTGAGTCAGCTCTTCATATCAGGTGGCCAAAGTATTGGCGCTTCAGTCCTTCCAATGAACAGTCAGGTTGGTCTCCTTTAGGAGGGACTGGTTGGATCTCCTTGCACAACAAGGGGCTCTCTTGAGTCTCCTCCAACAGCACAGATTGGCAGCGTCAATACTTTGGGCCATTTCTGTAACTTATTTTAGAAAAGAAAATGAAACTGGTTTGATAGAATTTGCATTTATTTATTTACTTAGAGAGGGAAGCTCAAGTTGACCACTAGAGAGCCTCACCACCCTTAAAAAGCACTTGGAATATATCCAGCTGGAAAACACATTCCAGAGGGTTGGCCAGGATCACCTCGAGATGACAGTCTGTGCTGACAACAGCCCACTTTCTGTGAGTCACCAGGAGCCTTATCGGACCTGAGCCCCCAGCAGGGCTGTGTTCTCCCAGCCCACTGGCTTTCTACCTGGGGGACCGTTTCTGTTTTCCCTTTTATTTTGAAAGAGCTTCAAGCATGCAAAACGTCACAAGAATCCTGTACTGAACTCTCGTTTACCCTTCACCTAGCTTCACCAGTTGTTAATTTTTTGTCCTATTTACTTTCTCTCTGTCAAGATTTACACACACTCACACACTCACACACTCACAGGTGCTCTTTATCCCTGAGCCACCAGGGAAGCCCCAAATAGATACAATTACATATTTATAGATATACAACTCGGGGCTTTCCCGGTGACTCTGGTAAAGAATCCGCCTGCAATACGGGAGCTGCAGGAGACGTGGGTTCGATCCCTGGGTCAGGGGATCCCCTGGAGGAGGGCATTGCACCCCACTCTGTAAGGGCGGACCCCGGGGGCCGTGATGGGTCGCCCCTTCCCTCCCCTGCTGGCGGGGAAGTCCGTAAGGAAGGGGCCTTCCGGCTCCCGGGGACCAGTGACAGCACCCTTCGCCGGCTAAAGCCGCCCCACCTCATCTGCCACGTAGAAGGACCTATCAGCCTGCAACAGCTCGGCCCGGCAACCTATCCAACCCCCATCCATTAACCTGCCCACCCCTGGCAGCGTGCGTATATAAACAAACTTCTAACATTGTCCGGGCTCACGGACTTCCTCGACCTGCCCCATTCGGGTCCGGGAACCCCGCCCGGGAGCACTTCGTCACTAAAGCCTGTTAGACACTCTTGGGGTCCTGGTCGTCTTTAACCTAACACACTCCAGTATTCTCGCGTGGGGAACCCCATGGACAGAGGAGCTTGGCAGACTACAGTCCATGGGGTTGCAAAGAGTCAGACACGACTGAGCAACTTGGCACACAGGCATATATAAATATATATATATATATATTTTATATTTTTATTTCACATATAATTTTATTTTTTCTGACTATTTGGGAGGAAATTCCAGATAGCCAGATATCCTCTGCCCCTAAAGATTTGCTCATGTGATCCGAAGGACAGGATTTTATTTTCCATCCACACTGTGATTATGGAAGTCAGGAAATTTAACACAAATAATGAGTTGTGGTGAGAGGAGCGATGCCTCTTCCCTGCCCGGCGGCGGTTCTCCTGCCACTGTTTGAAAGGCGCCCTGATCACACCCGGGCCGCCCGCCCGCCCCCGCATTGCTTAGGGAGCTTCAGTCCGCAGTTTGTCCTGGCTTTTCTTACCTGCTCATTCCTAACTTTTTTCTCTTTTGAAAATGTTGTTTATGGAAAATTTGTCTGTGAGCGTAGTGAACTAAACCAAGGTATGCCAAACAGATAACCACCACAGCACCCTTTGGACAAGCCTTGCCCTAGAACCCTTGGAGACAGACACACTCGTCTGTGAGATTTTGTTAGGCAGGAAATACTATCTTGTTTTTATTTTCTGGAATCGTTAAGAAAATTGAACATCTTTTCGTGTTGCCCGTTTGTAGTCCTTTTTCTTGTTCAACTTCTTTGTTTTCCTTTTGTAAGTTTGCTTTATTATTGATTTGAGGTTTGAGATATAAATGCTATTAAATTATTTTTCCTGTAGGAAAAGTATGTTACAAATATGCATCACAAACATCCCCCTCCCTCTCCTTGTTGTCTTTCAGTGTTATGGACACTGAAAAGAAGAGCTTTTTTAAGAAGAGCTTTTGTTCTTTACCGGGCTTTGCAACGTGGTTAGAAATGTTTTTCTGTCGCAAGATTATTTAAAATTGCATCAGGGTTTCTTGTGTGTTTATGGGTTTGTCTGTTTTAAAAATCTTTAAATGTTAACTTGCTCGGTTAACTTTTTCTTTTTTGGCGTAGTGAGTGATGTGGCATCCGTGTTTATTTTTTTATTTTTTTTTCTGAGTGTTGAGCTGTTTGCCCCGGTACTGTACTGAACGCTCCGTCTACAGCGTCTGCCTGGAAATTCTGACTTTGTCCTGTAATTCTTTGCCCCACACCACCTCACCTTACTTACTTCTGTGCATTTCTGCGCTCTCTTTCTTTTCCTGCCGGGCGATACTCATGCAACTGTGCAGCTCCTCCTTCCTCTCTCCTCCCCGGCCCCTCCCCCTCTATTTATTTGGCTGTCCCGGTCCCGGTTGTGACACGGGATCTTTGATCTTCATTGCATCACGTGAGCTTGTCCTTGCAGTATGTGAACTCAGTACGGCGTGTGGGATCTCGTTCCCTGACCAGGGATTGAACCCAGGTCCCCTGTATTGGGAGCGTGGAATCTCAGCCACTGCACCACCAAGCAAGTCCCCGTGTAGCTCTTAACTTGTTACAGAAGCTGTTCTTTTGTTGGCTGGACAGGCAGCAAGTCAGATGCTGAGATGCTGAGTTTTACCACAGAGAAAGGGATTATTTGGAAGGCAGCAAGTGAGAAGACGGGGAGAACCAGTCTCAGATACGAGTCCCTGCAGGTGATCAGGACACTTATGAGTGGAGAATCCAGGGTGACTGCAGATGCAGGGGAGATGGGAGAGGCAGGGAAGGGGGGCGGTCTCAGAGGTGCCTGCAGGTGTAGCTGGGTTTCAGGGTTCTCCATGGGAAGCAGTTCAGAAAGCAGCGTCAGCGTGATCTGAGGGTGGAGTTTGATGTCAGAACATCATCTGTAGAGCACTTGCACAGGCCCAGTTGCGTGGTCTGTGACCTTGACCCGTTCGGACTGGGAAAGGCCAGTTCCCTGTTCCTGGAGACCCCTGCAGCAGCTGTTGCTACAGGGACCCATAGGTTCAAGGTGCTGCCTTTCGAGAGTCTTGCCGTGCCTTCCCTAAGCTGCGTGAACCTTGGAGGGTGAGCGGGTATTCAGGCAGGCTACCGGAGATGGTTGATTTAGCAGTAACAGCAGGTCATAGCTTAAGCGATCTCACTGAGCACGCTGTCGCTCTTCAAGCTCATGTTGGGATAAGTTTCCCTTGCTTTTCAATATCTCTTTACTACCATTATATAACTATTTTACTTCAATTTTACAGTCATTTTGACAGGTTTCCAAGATAATCTCTTTGTAATTTTATTTAGAATTGCACAAAGCCCCAACATGCTGTTTTGGGAAAACCAAGTAACTTTGCAGTCCTGGGTATTCTGTCAAGATGCAGACGTGCCTTTCCATCTGGGCAAGTTACCCCCTGTGTCACTGGCAGGGTTACTTTTCTTTTGGTGGAAAATGCCTGGGTGTTGTCACTGGGGGCTGGGACCGCAGGCACAAGCTGTGTGATGCTCCTTGGAAGAAATGTGCTTCCCAGCTGTCTCAGTGGTAAAGAATCCACCTGCCGGTGCGGGAGCTGCAAGAGACGCTGGTTCGGTCTCTGGGTTGGGACGATCCCTTGGAGTAGGAAATGGCAACCCACTCCAGGGCTCTTGGCTGGAGAATTCATTCCATGGACAGAGGAGCCTGGCGGGCTACCGTCCGTGGGGCCGCAAAGAGTCGATCACAGCTGAGCACTCACAAGCAAGCAAGGCGTTTTCTCTGTGTTTGGACTGTGTGACTTGTTTTCATACTTGCAAGCTTAGCACCTAACCGCCTGGGTCCACGATCCCGTCCGCTATTCCAGTGACCTCTGGACGACCAGGTGGGCTACAGGTGTTTCCATTCTTGCTTTTATCTTTGTGTTTGTTTTAAAACGACTCTAAGCAGAGCACAGTTGAGAAAAACAGGGACCTGTCTGGAAATCATTTAACTCGCTGGTGGTCACGCGTCAAAGTTTGGCGGGGGCTGTAGTTTACCACCACTGGCTCCCTGGCGCCCTCTGGTGCGCAGGGAGCTCACTGCAACTCTGACTTCCAGGGAAGGTGCGCTGTGCTCGGTTGAAGCTGGGCACGCCTGCCTTGGCCCAGGTCTGTGCAGCAGCAACCAGGCTGTGAAACGCACGATACAGCTTGTCGCCACCGGGAGTGAAAGGGTATCTTGTAACCTTAGCCTGTGCCAACCCCCGAACCTCCCCCCACCCCCGCCCCCCGAGCACTTCAGAGCTTTCCTTGTTAGTGAGGCTCCAGCCGCTGGTCCCAGGCCGAGCGTCACGGGGTGGGTGTCAGTAATCACGGACTGTTTCCTCATAGGCCTGTGAGGTTTGTTCAGCTCGGGAAGTGGTTTCACTGTGATTATTTCTGACCTGTTTCGTGGCTTCTTTCCCATTCCTCCCCCATCCTTTGCCTCCCTTTCTGTGTGCCGCGGCCGTAAGAAGGGCCGCCTGGGTGGCAGTTCAGGGCCAGGGAGGTGGAATTTAAATGTAACTGACGGGATGGTTCAATCACACCCGTGCCCTAAGCACAAGAGGCTCTCAGCGTCCCGGCGCCACGTCGCCCGGACGGGCACTGCCCGGATCCCCCTCAGAGCTTGCAACGTGCTGCCTCAGTTAGCATCTTAAAGGTTCCGAGCGGTGCCGCAGTGCCGCAAGCAGCTTCAGCTCTGCTGAGGGAGTCAGCGAGTGTGTCAGTGCAGGAACGGAGCTCTTTTGGGCGCCCCAGGGGAGCCCGTGCCAATGCTGGAGACACAGGGTCCGTCCCTGGGTCGGGAAGATCCCCTGGAGAAGGGCAGGGCTGCCCACCCCAGTATTCTTGCCCGGAGAATCCCCATGGACAGAGGAGCCTGGTGGGCTACAGTCCACGGGGTGGCGAAGAGTCAGACACGGCTGAGCACACAGCACTCACCAAATCCTTTTAGGCCGAGCAGGTTTCTCCTAGTGCTGACTTTAGAAGGGCCGAGGCAGTGAGTGTCCCAGCCCAGCCTCCCTTCGGCTCGTGTCAGTGCTGGACGCCCAGAGCTAGATGCGAAATGAGATGCAACCAGATTCCACCGGAAATATAGTTTTGTTTCTTTTCCATAATGTCAGGGGTATATTTAGCCGCATTAGATACCATCAATGGTGGACCTTCTACCTCATGTGACACTTTCAGAAAATGGCCTTGCAGTGCATTCGCTGATCAATTTATTCAAACAATAGGCACAGAGGGCCTCCTGTGTCTTTAGTGCTGTGCCAAGCGGGGGTTTTCTTAGAGTCTGGCGTGCTGGGGACTGATAATAAAGGAAGCCCACAGCTCTGGGGCTCCTGCCTGCTCCCGGGCGGAACCCTGCGGTCAGCTGTGACCCCAGAGGCTCCAGCCTGGGCTGAGAGGGGCGTGTTCCAAGCCAGAAAGTAGGTCATCTTTTCACTGGGGCCCTTGAGGGTGTTGCCAGGGTCACCGACACTCACAAACTCCATTTTTAATGACTATAACACTGCTGTTCAACAAGCTGCCTCACAACTCAGCGGCTTAAGGCCGTGCCCAGCGTGGCAGGGTGGCCCTCCTGGCCTGGCTGGCTGAGCTGAGGGCACCCTTTAAGGGCAGCTCTGTTCGCAGGCCCCTCGGCTTCCCTGGACCAACAGCCTGGCCAGGAGTGTTCTCCTCCGTTGAGAGGCAGAGTCGGCAGCCCAGCCACGTGAGCACTTCCAAGCCTCCGCTTGCATCTCCTCCGCTAACATCTCGTCGGCTAAAGCACGTCAGAGGCTAGGAAATACCTTGCTGTTACCGGTGGCCGGCACTCAGAAAAGTGTGTGGGCAGCTCCCGCTGTACCCGGGTAGCTCGGGACAAGCTGGAGGGAGGCTGCAGCCCGTTCTGCGGGGCACGTGGGGCGGTGAGGCTGGCTCCCGTCAGGAGGTGGAGGTTCTGCCTTCCCTGGATTCGCCTGGACACGAGAGTCCTGTTCCCATCCAGTGAGACTGGGGGCTGGCGGCTGACCTTTGGTTTTTGCTTGTTTTTCTTTGGCTGTGCCAGGTCTTATCTGCAGTGTGTGGGACCTTTAGGTGTGGCCTTCGGGGTCTAGTTTCCTGACCAGGGATTGACCCGGGCCCCCGGCACTGGGAGTGGAGTCTCAGCCACTGGGCCCCCGGGAAGCCCCTGGGCTGGGAGTAAGAGACAGGAGTCCAGGGGTGGAGCTTGGCCGGGTGAGTGGATAGAGCCCCAGCCTGGGTGTTCTGGCCTCATCCTCCTCATCCACGGACTCGGGGCCTCTGTTCTGAAGAGCTGGAGGTCAGGGCTGCAGCCAGCACACGCTGGTCGGGTCAGAAGAAGGCTCGTCCCTCCACCCCATGCTCTGGAGAATGAACTCCATCCAACCGTGAGATGACCAAGGAACCGTCAGAGCAGGATGGAATGTTGAACACGTCTGCAAGAGACAGTAGGCCAGAGCGAAGCTGGAAGGGAGTGTGGGGCAGACGCTGCAGGACGGCCCTTGCCCCGCGCGGACCGTGAGCTTGGCCGCGCGCCCCTTTGGTCGAGGGAGCACAGTCATGGGATGCGGGCGGATGGGCAGGGAGGCCGCCCGGAGCTGGGCTTGCCCTCTCTTGCTGTCGAGCACCGTTCTGCCTGCACCTGGACAAGCCCAGGCCAGCCAGCTGGGTGATCAGGGGCAAGGCTGGAGCCTCACCGACGTCAGGTTTAGGCCGGAGCCGCCAGGGGGGCCTCTAGGGACCAAGCCCACTGCCAAGCTCATAACGAGCCGAACTGGGCAAGCTGGCCTCTTACTGCTGCTCAGCTGCGGCGAAAGGTGGCTGTTCACTGTTGAAAGCGGCCGCGCTTAGAGGCGCGTTGCTCCACGGCGCTGCCGGCTGTGAACGTCTTACTCCAGGCAGCGGGAAACAGGACAAGCATGGGGGTTGCCTGGCCTTCAGTGCTGAGAAATGTGCCGTCCACATTTAAGAATATTTAAGGATGAAAAGATAAACAGGAAGGCGTTTCTGACTAGCCTATGGGGTAGCCGTCATAAATGAAGGTTATATAGTTCTAAATGAAGAGTACACCGGGCTTCCCTTGTGGCTCAGGGGTAAGAAGCCGCCCAGCAATCAAATCCCAGATGTGGGTTTGATCCCTGGGTTGGGAAGATCCCCTGGAGGAAGCAGTGGCTGCCCACTCCAGCACTCTTGCCTGGAGAGTCCCATGGACAGAGGAGCCTGGCGGGCTGCAGCCCACGGGGTCGCAAAATGACTAAATGACTGCGCGATGCCGATACTTGCCCGTGTGAGGGTCCATGTAGGGACATTTAAGCATGAAATAAAGTAATTTATAAATTAGGTCATCATATGACTAACCTCAGAGACTTAAAATTTAAAACATTAGAGTTGACAGTAAGAATGTAACCGGGACACTGAGTCAGACATCGGCCTCCTGTTCTGTACACTCTGAACATAAGCCTTGACACGGGAGAGTATTTCCTACCAACCAGTCTTTCATTGTGGTCTATAGCACTCAGCTAAGAGCATGTAATTACCTGAAAGAAATACATCAAGTTCCCAGAGAATTACAGACTTCTAGGGCTGGGGGTGGATAAAATAGCAGAAATCTGAGAAATCGTTTGGTTTCCAGCAAGGAAACTAAGACAAGTCATGTTATTCCTTTTTCTTTTTTTGATTTTTTTTGTGGCTGAGCTGGGTCTCAGTTGCGGCATGTGGTACCTGGATCCCTGGCCAGGATTGGACACCGGGCCCCCTGCTCTGGGAGCACAGAGGGTTGTCTCAGTGATTTGCTTATGTTTACACAACTAGATAGGAGCGGGCTTGAGGTTAGGACAAAATTAGGGCTTCCCTGGGGCCTCAGATAGTAAAGAATCTGCCTGCAGTGCAGGAGAGACCCCGGTTGGACCCTTGGGTTGGGAAGATCCCCTGGAGAAGGAAATGGCCACCCACTCCAGTGTTCTTATCTGGAGAATTCCATGGACAGAGGAGCCTGGTGGGCTGCAGTCCATGGGGTCACATAAACACGTTGGCTGCTTTCCAAGAAGAAAAATGTTAAATTTCTTCCACTCCACCACCTGAGTGTTTATTAGCCTCAGAACTTAGCATGTTTTCAGATGAATGTTACATTACACAGGATTCGTTTTACAAGTGCACACATGTCCACGAAGCGCTGCCAACATATCTGCGATTTTCTGAGCCTCTAAGGAGCGCCGAGGACGTCCCTGGGTCCAGTGGTGAAGAGTTCTCTTCCCAGTGCAAGGGGGGTGGGGGTTCAGTCCCTGGCAGAGGGGCTAAGATCCCAGACGCCTCACTGCGGAGAGAAAACAAAACGTTTCCAGAAACGTTATTGTGACAAATTAAATAGAGACTTTAAAAATGGTCCATGTGAAAAATCTTACAAAAAATAGCATTGCGTGGAAATCTCGCGCTCGACGTCTTACACCGAGTTGCTTCCTCCTCGAGATCGCGCCAGCACAGCAGCAGACCTTTCCGCTGGTTCTCGCTCGTGGCTGATGGCCCCTTTTTCACGATTGCAGCTGTTTCACTGACCCTGTTTCCTGACTGGGAGTCTGCCCAGGCAGCTGTGGAAAAACAAAAACCCCAGAAGCACAGACTTTAACAGTTGCATGCACTTATTTAAAAACAACAATGCAGGCAGGTCTTCTTATGTTAGAAATCTTCTGTACACGTGTTTCGAAGCCAAAGATTACTGAATTTCTGAAATAAAGCTTGTGGAAACGTTGGCAGGCGTGAGTGGACTTCGTAAGCTGATGGGCCCCAAAGCCAGATGTGAAGATAGAATGTTTCTTAGAGACGCGTTTTCCAAGTTAAACAAGGTTTGTGAAAACAGTCAACACAGTGGCTGGATAAGAACTCAGGTCAAGGAGGGAACCGGGGAACAGTCTGTGTGTGGTGCTTGGAGGGAAACCTGCTGTGAGCGATGCTTAAGGATCTGTGTTACACACATTCATTCAGAAACATCTGGAAGCACCTAGACTGGGCCTACGGCTTCATGTGCCTGCCTGCATGAGTGTTCAGCCGCGTCCAACTCTTTGTGACCCCGCGGACTGCAGCCCGCCAGGCTCCTCTGTCCATGGGGTTCTCCAGGCGAGAATGCTGGAGCGGGCAGCCATCCCTTCTCCAGGGGATGGTCCCGACCCAGGGATCGAACCCAGGTCTCCTGCATCGCAAGTGGAGCCAATGAGCCACTGAGCCACCTGGGAAACCCCAGTATCACATCCAACAAGTTGTTAAAGCTGTGAAATGTTCACTGCTTTCCATTTTATAGATTCTTTGTGATAAACTTTCAATCCCAACCTTAACTTCAGCTGTAGATTGGGGATATTACACACACGCATGCACGCACACGCATGCACGTGCACACACGCATGCACGCGTGCACACACACACACACTCTCAGTCTCCAGCTGAAACAGATCTATGTTTCTGCTTTTCTGTTATGAACTGCAGAGCTGCTTTGAATTGCGATTTGTTATTGCTGTTCCTCCACTAGGGTGCAGTTGTCCGGAGGGTTTCTGCCTTGTTAAAATGCAACGCAAGCCAACAGCTCTCCCAGTTTCTGTTTCCCACGTTGCATTAGGCCTTCAACAGGATACATTCCTCTGCTTAGAAGCCTTTGTCCTGTTGTTGTCATATTATATAATCTTTGTATTTTGAGGCCTTTCTGGAGACTTTTCGCTGAGTGTCGCTTTCCTCCAAACAAAGGCCATTCTGTAATTCCTGAGTCTTGGGGAGGGCCCAGAATGAAAGGCGAGGGGCGTCGGGTGGAATGTCAGCCTGAATGGGGCTGCCTGTCACTGGCTGGGGGGAAGGTGGGGGAGGCTGGGACCTGTGCTTAGGGCGTGCCCGGCAGGAAGTGGGCAGCTCGCGGGGCTCTGCTTTTTTCTGGTTTATCTGGCTGCACCGAGCCTTCATTGCTCGCAGGGAGTCTTTGGGGTGGCATGCAGGCTCTCGGCTGCAGCACGTGGGATCTCAGTCCCCTGACCGGGGATTGAACCCAGGTCCCCTGTGCTGGGAGCACGGAGTCTTAACCACTGGGCCACAGGGAAGTCCCAGCAATGTAGTCTGGGGCCATGATCCTCGGAGCCAAGGGCTGCCCTCAGGGTGACCCCCGTGTTTATCTTGGCCTCTTGCTGGAGGGGTGGTGTGCAAACACAGCCCCGGGAAGTCCCGTCCAGTGAAGACGACCAGCTTCCCGGGCAGAGGAGACAGAGCGGAGAACGTGGCTGCTGAGACGCTGCGATCCGCGGGCTGGTGCCAGCAGGGGGGATTCCTGAATGCCAGAGAAGGCTCCCTGTCAGGGTCCCGGCCAGACCCTCAGCTGGACACAT
Organism: Nanger dama; assembly: GCA_917880005.1. Taxonomy (NCBI): domain Eukaryota; kingdom Metazoa; phylum Chordata; class Mammalia; order Artiodactyla; family Bovidae; genus Nanger; species Nanger dama. Next base: position 1,059,126 of record CAKJTW010000016.1, on the reverse strand, counting down.
TCAGGGCGAGACACCACGAGGCCCAGGAGACAGCAGCTGCCAGGGAGCAGGGAGTGCAGAGGCCGCACAGCGCTGGAGGGCTCCAGCCAGCCCTGCCAGAGGCCTCGGGGGACATCCTTCTGGGCATTCGGTTAGAACCCCCAAGGCCTAGTTCACGGATCCTGAGTATCCTCGTTAAGAACAGCCGTCGCGCCATGGGAACAGAAGGCTGAGGGCCCGTAGGACAGTCTCAGATTATCTGAAGTCTGCACGTTAACGTTGCAGAGCGGCAGAGGAGCAGCAGGGCAGGGAAACAGCTGAGGAAACAATGGGCGAGTATTTCCTGAAATCGCTGAGTTAGCCCAGGGATCCCAGGAGGCCAGCGCTCTCAGAAAAACTCGCAAAGACCAGGAGGGCGCATCTGAGCACATTGCGGTGGAGAGAGGGGTCTTGAGAGCAGGTGGAAAATCGAGAAATTGCTTCCAGAGGAGCAGTCAAGAGACACCCGTGTAGGGGAACGGCGGCAGAATGCGGCCCCCAGGGCTGGCGGAGGGCACGGCGTGCGAATGGCATCCGGAGAGCGTGGGAAGAAAGAAGACGCGGAATGCTGAATCCAGTCAAACGCCCTTCAGAAATGAAGGCGAAATAAAGACATTTTCCCCAAAATTAAAGCTAAAATAAATTCTGGCTAGAAGGGCTGCACTGTAAGAATTACCAAAGTTCTCCAGGACGGAGAGAAAAGACCCCGGCTAGAAGTCCATGTATTCATGAAGGAATCAGGACCACTGGAAAAATAAATGGCCACATGAACATAAAGGACGAGTTTAAACAACACATTGGGAAATTACTGACCATTCAAAGACAAGTAAGAATGCGGTGGGATTTGTATCACAGGTAGAATTCAAATATCTGAGGTGGAGTGTGATGAATCCAGGACGCATGCCGTAACCTCCAGGGTAGAGACGGCAGTGTAACGTGAGTTACAACCAAGCCAGTAGAGGAGGCCCCTCCCTGGCGGCCCAGGGAGAAGGGCTCCCCCTTCCGATGCGGGGGGATGTGAGTCTGATCCCTGGTTGGGGAACCAAGACCCCACGAGCTGCGCGGCCACTGGGTTCATGAGCCACTCTGTGGCTCCGCTGGTGAGGAGCCCTCTGCAGCGCGGGAGACCTGGGCTCAAGCCCTGGGTCAGGAAGATCCCCTGGAGGAGGAAAGGCCGCCCACTCCAGTATTCTGGCCTGGAGAATCCCATGGACCATATAATCCATGGGGTTGCAAACAGTCAGATACAACTGAGCGACTTTCACTTTCACTAGAGAGAAGCTCCTGGACCGAAACAAAGGTCTTGCATGCTGCAACGAAGAACCAATGCAGTCAAACAAATAAATTAATTTTTAAAAATCCAATAGAGGAGATAAAAAGGAACACACAAGAAAGCTTGAAGAGTCTAGAAAGGGGGAATAGAGGATCAGAAAGGACACATGGAAAACAAATAGCAAGGTGGAGACTTAAGCTCGGTCATGGGAAACTTAAATGTAAATGGAATAAACCCCCAGTGAAAGGGGCAGAGAGTGTCACATTGATAGGAAACAAAGACTCAACTCTTTGTTAACAAAACACTCTTATATAAATAAATATAAATATAGGGAGGTTAAAAGTGAAAGAATGTAAAGAGAAATCTAAGAAGCTGATTCAGCTATTTTAATATAGCTGATGTAACTTGTCAACTTCAACAATTCGATAGGCAGCTATTTCACCAGCAGAAGCAAGTTTATCTGGGAAGAGCAGAGAGATTACTATTCAGGATATGTGAACCAGGGTGAACCACAGGCAAATCCAGAGAATAAGGAAGGGAACTTGCTTTTTGGGGGAAAAGGGGGAGTTGGGAGGGGCTCGCCTAGGTGCCCCGTAACACCATCAGCTCTGTACTATATAGTGCAGCATATAGTGTGTTGCCCTGCAACAGGTTTATAGTACTCTTCACGCAAGTCATACCTAGCAAACACAAGAAAGAACGGCATTTTCAATCTCACAGGACCATGCCCTGGAAAGTCCAGCAGTACAGCCCACCAGCCGGACAGGGGGCTGGCCTCAGGCGAACAGGCAAGAAGAGTTACCGCCTGGGGGAGGGACAGGCGGTGGAGGATGGTGGAGCTGAAGGGTCGTCGGCAGTAGGCGACGGGGGGCGGGCAGGCTGCAGTGCCTGAGGCTGATGGCACAGGTTCCAGCTCCTTGCTGGAATCAGATACACGTTCACATCTCTGAATGCTTGCAACGTGGAAGTCTGTGCGTAGGGAGCGCACTGTAACTGAAAAGACCGCAGGTCGCCAGGTGATATCTGCTCTCACCGGGGTGCCTACTCCTTACTTTCATGCAACTGGGCATCTGCTTCCCCAGAGGCATTCATGCACATACAGCTTTGGCAAAAAGGTGACACCACTCGGCTGGTGAACGAAGTGGCTGCTGCTGGAGGAACTCCTGGAAGTTCTTGAGAAGGTGGTTACAGAGGCGTCACAGGGCTCACCTGTGAGCCGGTCTGTTTGCTGGTTGTTGTTCACTTGCTAAGTCGTGTCTGACTCTTTGTGACCCCATGAGCTGCAGCATGCCAGGCCTCCCTGTCCATCACCATTTCCCAGAGTTTGCCCAAGTTCACGTCTGTTGAGTCAGTTCAGTTCAGTTCAGTTCAGTTCAGTCACTCAGTTGTGTCTGACTCTTTGCAACCCCATGAATCGGAGCACGCCAGGCCTCCCTGTCCATCACCATCTCCCAGAGTTCACCCAAACTCATGTCCATCAAGTTGGCGATGCCATTGAACCATTTCATCCTCTGTCATTCCCTTCTCCCCCTGCCCCCAATCTCTCCCAGCATCAGAGTCTTTTCCAGTGAGTCAACTCTTTGCATGAGGTGGCCAAAGTACCGGAGTTTCAGCTTTAGCATCATTCCTTCCAAAGAAATCCCAGGGCTGATCTCCTTCAGAATGGACTGGTTGGATCTCCTTGCAGTCCAAGGGACTCTCAAGAGTCTTCTCCAACACCACAGTTCAAAAGCATCCATTCTTTGGTGCTCAGGGACCAGATGCCATGATCTTAGTTTTCTGAATGTTGAGCTTTAAGGCAAATTTTCACTCTCCTCTTTGACTTTCATCAAGAGACTCTTTAGTTCTCCTTCACTTTCTTCCATAAGGGTGGTGTCATCTCTATATCTGAGGTTATTGGTATTTCTCCTGGCAATCTTGATTCCAGCTTGTGCTTCTTCTAGCCCAGCATTTCTCATGATGTATTCTGCATAGAAGTTAAATAAGCAGGGTGACAATATACAGCCTTGACGTACTCTTCTCCTATTTGGAACCAGTCTTTTGTTCCATGTCCAGTTCTAACTGTTGCTTCCTGACATGCATATAGGTTTCTTAAGAGGCAGATCAGGTGGTCTGATATTCCCATCTCTTTCAGAATTTTCCACAGTTTATTGTGATTAACACAGTCAAAGGCTTTGGCATAGTCAATGAAGCAGAAATAGATGTTTTTCTGGAACTCTCTTGCTTTTTCCATGATCCAGCAGATGTTGGCAATTTGATCTCTGGTTCCTCTGCCTTTTCTAAGTCCAGCTTGAACATCTGGAAGTTCACGGTTCACGTATTGCTGAAGCCTGGCTTGGAGAATTTTGAGCATTACTTTACTAGCGTGTGAGATGAGTCCAATTGTGTGGTAGTTTGAGCATTCTTTGGCACTGCCTTTCTTTGGGATTGGAATGAAAACTGACCTTTTCCAGTCCTGTGGCCACTGCTGAGTTTTCCAAATTTGCTGGCATATTGAGTGCAGCACTTTCACAGCATCATCTTTCAGGATTTGAAACAGCTCCACTGGAATTCCATCACCTCCATAGCTTTGTTCGTAGAGATGCTTCCTAAGGCCCACTTGACTTCACATTCCAGGATGTCTGGCTCTAGGTGAGTGATCACACCATCATGATTATCTGGGTCGTGAAGATCTTTTTGTATTCTTCTGTGTATTCCTGCCACGTCTTCTTAATATCTTCTGCTTCTGTTAGGCCCCTACCATTCTCTCCTTTATCGAGCCCATCTTTGCATGAAATGTTCCCTTGGTATCTCTAATTTTCTTGAAGAGATCTCTAGTCCTTCCCATTCTGTTGTTTCCCTCTATTTCTTTGCACTGATCCCTGAGGAAGGCTTTCCTCAGTGATGCAATCCAGCCATCTCGTCGTCTGTCGTCCCCTTCTCCTTTGGCCTTCAGTCTTTCCCAGCATCAGGGTCCTTTTCGATGAGTCCGCTCTTCGCATCAGGTGGCCAGAGTATTGGAGATTCAGCCTCAGCACCAGTGCTTCCACAGAGGCGTGGCTCACACCTTCAGTGAGTTGTTTGAGCCCCTCCCCGCGACTAGGCGGCGCTCCATGCAGGGCCTGTCTGGCTGTGCAGCGAGGAAAGGGCACAGCAGGACTCAGCGCCCTGTGTCCAGCTGTCAAGGCAGTAAGCTTGCCAAGCATGAGGGGCGTCCGCAGACTTCCACGTATGAAGGCGTAACCAGGGGGTACACCAGCCCCTGCCACAAGTGACAGTCTATGGACTTCTGGCACAGAGGCTGAGCGTTACTTAGCCAGACCCCGACTTTCGTCAGATGGTCAAGGTCTTATTTTCCCATCTCAGGGCAGGGTCAAATTGAAGCAAGTAAAAAGTTTAGGTGGGCTTAGCTCCCTGGCCCTATAGAGTGGACCTGTGGGATAACCTGGACTGCCCACAGCATCTGAAAGCCCTGGGAGGTCGCTTACAGGGTGAACCAAAGGGCCACTGGTGTCCTGGACGGACTGAGGTTTCTCACGGCTAATCTAGCCGTCAGAGAGGTTTCGACAAGGGGTTGGGCAGTGTGGACGGGAACCCTGGCCCTTTGTGGAGGTGAGGAGCACACAGGAGAGACGCAGTGTGGGCAGAGTGGTCTTCAGGCCTCCTCGGATGTCTTGGGAAAGCTGTCGGCCTCCAACGCCCACCGCCCAGGTCTTGCCGGCTCTGTCTTCAGGCTGCTGAGCAGGCCCGTGTGGGACTCAGGTCCTGCTGCAGGGGAGGTGCAGCTCACGGACCCCGGCGCCCCCTCCCTGGAGGGGGCGGCAAGGACGTTAGTCAGCGGCACCTAGTGGGCCCTTCCAGTGGGGCTGGGCACAGTCCTTTGGACGTAGGGTCTAGGTGTGATGTTAATATTGGCTTTCATTTCACTGTGCAGAGAGTGCTCCACGTGGTTCTTCTTTGCTACTTTTTATTTTAAAATCTGGTTTATGTTTGTACGCTACTGTATTTTTAAATTATCTGAGGCTGTGCCGGGTCTTGGTTGCTGCGTGCGAGCCCTCTCTAGCTGTGGTGCGCGGGCTTCTCACTGTGGGGGCTTCTCTCCTGCGGAGTGCAGGCGCTCGGCCCGCGGGCTCAGTGGTTGTGGCTCGCCGGCCCTGGCGTGTGCAGGCTTCAGTAGCCGTGGCACTCGGGCTCAGCTCCTCCGTGGCATGCGGAGTCCTTCCAGACCAGGGACTGAACCCGTCCCCTGAACTGGCAGGCGGATTCTTATCCGCTGGTCCACCAGGGATGGCTCACACGGCTATTTTAACAGAAGCAGTTAAGCCTCTGCAACACAGATGCATGTCTCCATTCATCAGTTGTGGATGAAGTGGGGGCAGGTGCCTTGGGTGCCTTGAGATGAGGTCAAAGGGTGAGGGTTTGTGATCCCTAAAGGGGGAAGGCCTAGGATTCAGGAGGATTCAGGAGGACCAGGAGTCAGGAGGACCAGGAGTCAGGAGGGCCAGGAGTCAGAAGGACCAGGAGTCAGGAGGGCCAGGATTCAGGAGGATTGAGAAGGGCCAGGATTGAGGAGGGCCAGGATTGAGGAGGGCCAGGAGTCAGAAGGACCAGCAGCCGTGCTGCTAGCTGCACAGACTCTGCAGATGTCCACCCTGGGCAGCACATTGAAAAGCAGAGACGTTACTTTGCCAACCAAGGTGCGTCTAGTCAAAGCTGTGGTTTTTCCAGTGGTCATGTATGGATGTGAGAGTTGGACTATAAAGAAAGCTGAGCGCTGAAGAATTTATGCTTTTGAACTGTGGTGCTAAAGAAGACTCTTGAGTCCCTGGGACTGCAAGGAGATTCAACCAGTCCGTCCTAAAGGAGATCAGTCATGGGTGTTCATTGGAAGGACTGGTGCTGAAGCTGAAGCTCCAGTCCTTTGGCCCTGATGTGAAGAGCTGACTGACTGGAAAAGACCCTGATGCTGGGAAAGATTGGGGGCAGGAGGAGAAGGGGACGACCGAGGATGAGATGGCTGGATGGTATCACCGACTCGATGGACCTGAGTGTGAGTAAACTCCGGTAGTTGGTGGTGGACGGGGAAGCCTGGCGTGCTGCAGTTCATGGGGTCGCAAAGAGTTGGGCACGACTGAGCGACTGGACTGAACTGAACTGACGTAGTTGCTGCGTTCGACCAGCCCAGAGGACCGAGGATGAGACACGGTGAAGCGCTGCGGAACCAGTCAAACGGCGCAGACGTGCCGTAGTGTTTGCCTGGTAAAGTGAGTTCCCCGGTGACTGAGTTTCAAGAGAGGTTCCCTGGGCGGGAGTGGTCTCCCCCCTGGACCTGGGCCGCAGCAGAAGCAGTAGCTTATCCCTAAAGGCAGCCCTCAGTCCATGAGAAAACATGCCCACCCCGACCAGGGCGTGTTTATGTCCACGAGGTCGGGGAGGCTGGGTAAAACCGGCTGCCAAGCCCTGGCGTGTCCTGGAGCGTGTGAGCGCGCGTGCGTCCTGAGCTGCTCGCTCGTGTCCGACTCTGCGTGGCCCCGTGGACGGCAGCCCAGCAGCTCCTCTGCCCGTGGACTCTCCAGGCAGGAACACTGGCGGGGTTGCCATGCCCGCCTCCGGGGGGCCTTCCCGACCTGGGGCGGAACCCGCGCCCCTCGAGACTTCCGCTGGCAGGAGGGCTCGCTTCCAGCTGCGCCACGCGGGGTTCCCGCCGGGCTAGGGTAGCCGGGCGCGAGGGCGCTGCTCCAAGGAGAGCAGAGGCCCGGCGCCGAGAGCCAGCGCGCGTTCCCGTGTTCTCTGCAAGAACCGCCAGCAAGCCGTGAGATGCCAGCATTGCTCAGAAGCCTCTTAAAGGCCGTAGGAGGAGGGGAGCGGGGTCGAGGTTATACAAAGGAGAGAAAGTTATACGAGAAGTGGTTAATAAAAGAATTTCACAAGAGGGGAGACAGCTGGCAGAGATGTGCGTGGCGAGATTTTAGAGGGGCTCCCACCACGTGAGACACGAATGTGCTCACAGGCCATCCCATAACTGTTTCCTCAGGCGGCTGCCGGGGGATGGCTTTAAGGCAGGAAGGGGACTTTTGGGCGAGAAGGCCTGGCTTCGGTGCCCCATGGGCTGATGGAGAGACCCGCGCTTTCGAAGGAGAACCCCAGGAGCACTCCTTTCTTTCCTGCTCACAGAAAGGAAAAAGGACATTGATCCCTGGGAAGCCCAAGGGCAGAAGGCTCATTACACCTTCCTTCAAGGCTTTAAAGACACCGTCCTCCTGTTCTCCCATAGAATTGAGTTCGTAATTTTTTTAGTGAAACATGTGGGGGCTTGGCCATGAGAGAAAAATCTGGAATCCAATTCCAACAAAAGCCAGCCTCCGCTTTAATTTTGTTCAGGGGCCTCCACTTGTTGCAGCTGAAAACTGAGGATTTGACCCCCAAAATCTATGCATATGTTTGGCCGTGCCAGTCTTCGTTAGGTCCTGCGGAATCCAGTTCCCTGACTGGGGGTCAGACCCAGGCCCCTCGCAGCGGGAGCGGGAAATCTTAGCCACCAGATCACCAGGAAGTCCTGAAATTCGGGGATTTTATGGCTCTTCTTGGTTGATGCTGAACCGCCGCAGGTGCGAGTGAGCTGATCTGCCACTCAGGATGGGCGAGCCTCCTGTTTCTTCCTCGTCCTTTTCAGCAGGAGGAGGTGTCTGTTCGGCGTGTGAACACAGAACTCAAAGCCTCCATGGGGAGACTGGGGTTTGCAAGATTCGAAGCCGACTGTGATCGTCATTGACTGCCCCATCACAGCCTGCACACAGGCTGGAGTTTTGTCCCAGGCGACAGGCTCGGGAAAGGCCGTGGTGGCGGCCGGCGGAGCTCTCTGCCGGGGCCTCTCCCCCAAAACGAGGCTTCTGTCTCTAAATCCCTTCTGGGGTGTTGCCCTGAGCCAACTCCATCCATTGCTGAGCCTCACTTTCACCCACAGGCGTGTGAATCAACTGATACAAATCTGAAAAGCCCAGCGAGGGGGTCTGAATGACCCCCTTAAATTCACCAGCGCGTCTGTGCGGGTCTTTCGGCGCTTTTGGAAAATCCTGAACCACAGCTTGCGCTTTTGGCCACAGCGTGTGGCTCGGCTCGGTCCAGTTCAAGAGGCTGACGTTCAGGACTGATGCTTGAAAGAAGCTTTTCAGGAGATGAAGTGGAGTTGGACACTTGACTGTTGATATGCACAGAACAGAGGCACCCGCTTTCTTTGCCCTTTTCATGGCGGCGGGAGGGAGCCACTTACTGGAAGAGCATGTGTCTGCCCTGTAGAGTTCCGTTCTGTTATTTAAAATAGCCTTTCTGCCACCACCCAGCCCGAAGCTCCACACAGTAACTAGACTAGCGATTGTACAGGTATCTTCAGGACAACTGTGCAGCTCCTTTACTTTAAAAAGGTTATTTTTAAATCCTGTTCTTTTGACTGTTTGAAAGACTGTACTTTTCCAAGAGTCCTTCGAAAAACTTCAGTTGTGATGCTTACAATTTTTTTCTATAATAGATCGTTTTGGTGATTAAGTTTGTCCCCTTTGACAGAAAACACATCAGTGAATTCCTAAGGTTCAGGGGGAGTTTGTTGCATAGGGTTTTAGGTAGGGGGCTACAGAGGAAATCAGTCCTGCATATTCTTTGGAAGGACCGATGCTGAAGCTGAAGCTCCAATACTTTGGCCACCTGATGCAAAGAACTGACTCCTTGGAAAAGACCCTGATGCTGGGAGAGATTGAGGGCAGGAGGAGAGGGGGACGGCAGGATGAGCGGGTTGGACGGCATCACCGACTCCACGGGCATGAGTCTGAGTGAGCTCTGGGGGTTGGTGATGGACGGGGAGGGCTGGCGTGGTGTGGTCCATGGGGTCACAAAGAATCAGACACGACTGAGCGACTGAACTGAACTGAACTGAACTACGGAGCTGCTCTACACTGAGATTATGGTGATGATTGCGTTTGTCAAACTTCACAGAGAGTTTTACTGAATGTAAATTCTACTTCAATAAACGTGACCTTAAAACCTTAAAGAAAACAAGCTAACAACAGCTTGCAATGCAGTCTTAGTGCAAATATGAAGAGTCGGAGGTTTATTAGGAAATTCAGAGGGTTTAACCTTAGAATGGCAGGTTCTAATGGGTTCAGAAGGGCAGAGAGCGACGGTGGGCTCAGAGGAGGCTGCAGGGCAGAGGGGCAGGAGGCTGGTGTCGGGGGGACTGGTGGCCGCCTGGGACAAGAGGAAGACACACGGGCTGGCCCCCAGGAGAAAGAAGTTGGGGGCAGGGAACACAAGGAGTTGAGGGTTCGAGAGCCCTTCTGCTCTTTCCTGGTTCTTAGATGATTTTGTGTGTGCATGTGTTCATTATTGGCTGTGCCGGGACTGTGTTGCCGCGTGGGCTTTGCTCTGGTTGCAGGGAGTGGGGGCTATGCTTCAGGTGTGGGGTGTGGACTTGTTGCAGGGGCTCCTCTTGTTGCAAAACACAGGCCCCAAGGCACAGGCTCGGTTGCTGGGGCCCTCGGGCTCAGCTGCTCTGCGGCCCGTGGGGTCTTTCTGGACCAGGGGCCCTCGGGCTCAGCTGCTCCGCGGCCCGTGGGGTCTTTCTGGACCAGGGGCCCTCGGGCTCAGCTGCTCCGCGGCGCGTGGGGTCTTTCTGGACCAGGGGTCGAGCTTGTGTCTCCTGCACTGCACGCACGTTCTTTACCACGAAGCTGCCAGGGAAGCCCTCTCTTCTAGTTTTTCAGTTATTTGGGCCAATTTAGTAACAGGTCTTACAAAGAGGCCGTTTTAGAGTTTTATGCACACTTGGAAGCCTCCAGGTAGCACTGAAGAAACATACCCTGTTTACGTTTTTAATTTTCAAGTCCTTCAATTTAATCTTAAGAAAAGCAAGTCTGAGGAGGTCAAGCGCTCCCCATAGTGGCCCTTGTAATCCTGGATTACTTTTAGTTTGTTTGGCCGAGTTTGTTACAGGCCTGTGGGTGGGTGGGTTGGAGAATGTCCATAGTTTGTAAACCTAAAACAGGCCAGATCCCCAGAAGGAGGGCTGCCTCAGACCGTTTAGATGACTGGGATCCTGTTTTCCTAAGTTAGAGGCCTAGGCTAGAGGCCGAGCCCAGACTCTGAAAGGGATATAGAAACACGAAACGAGTGACTGGATCCCAGTTAGCTCAGTCCCCAAGAGAGCCTCAATTTCACACACTTAGCTCTTTTTCTTTAATGTTTTAATCATAAAATGAGAAAATTGTTTTGCTTGTAATTGTTTTTAGTTTTTTATTTTATATTGGGGTATAGTTTATTTGGACTGCAAGGAAATCAAACCAGTCCATTCTAAAGGAGATCAGTCCTGGGTGTTCTTTGGAAGGACTGATGCTAAAGCTGAAACTCCAATACTTTGGCCACCTCATGTGAAGAGTTGACTCATTGGAAAACACTCTGATGCTGGGAGGGGTTGGAGGCAGGAGGAGAAGGGGACGACCAAGGATGAGATGGCTAGATGGCATCACTGACTTGATGGACGTGAGTCTGAGTGAACTCCAGGAGATGGTGATGGACAGGGAGGCCGGGCGCGCTGCGATTCATGGGGTCGAAGAGAGTCGGACACGACGGAGCGACTGAGCTGAGCTGAATACTGTACTGGGGGTTTCCTGGTGCTCAGATGGTAGAGAGCCTGCCAGCAATGCAGGAGACCTGAGTTTGACCCCTGGGTCAGGAAGATCCCCCTGCCGGAGGGCATGGCACCCCACTCCAGTGTTCTTGCCTGGAGAATCCCTTGGACAGAGGAGCCTGGGGGCTACAGTCCGTGAGGTTGCGGAGTGAGACACGACTGAGCGACTGATGCTGTTTCCGTAGCTGATTCACAATGCTGTGTAATTCCCAGGCGCATATAGAACGTTCGGTTACATATATACACGCATCTTCTCTTTTCCTGGTTTCTCCCCATGTGGGATCTTACGGAACACTGAGTGGAGCTCCTGCGCTGCGCCACAGGCCCTTGTGGCCAGCCGTCTCCTGTGTCACAGTGGGATCTTACGGAACGTTGCGTGGAGCTCCTGCGCTGTGCCACAGGCCCTTGGGGCCAGCCGTCTCCTGTGTCACAGTGGGATCTCACGGAGCGTTGCGTGGAGCTCCTGCGCTGTGCCACAGGCCCTGGGGGCCAGCCGTCTCCTGTGCCACAGCGCGCGCCCACAGCCCCAGCCTCCTCGGTCACTCCGCCCTGCCGCCTCGGCCCTGGGGTCGCCATACCTTTATTTTCCAAGTCTGTGAGTCTGTTTCTGTTTCGTAAATAAGCTCATTTGTATCATCTTTTTAAAATTTTTATTTTTAACTGAAGGATGATTCCAATACTGCGCTGGTTTCCGCCGCACATCAACACGGATCGGCCAGGTACACGTCCGTCCCCGGCCCCTGCGCCTCCCACCCCGCCCCCTGCTCTCAGGTTTGAGTGGCCGTTGGAGTCCCCGCGTCCCGCAGCAGATCCCCACCGGCGGGCGGTCTAGTGCGCACATGAATCCTGTATGTTTCCACCTTACTCTCCGTCCGTCCCACCCCCCTCCTCTTGCCCCCTCTTCCGTCGTCCGTCCCACCCCCTCCTCTTGCCCCCCCTTCCGTGTCCGCAAGTCTGTTCTCTGGGTCTGTGTCTCCACGGCTGCCTGTGCACAGGTTCATCAGGAGCATCTTTCTGGATTCCATATATACGGGTTAAGATACGGCACTTGTCTTCCCTTCCTGGCTCGCTGCACTGTGCATAACAGGCTGTGGTTGAGCCGCCTCATTAGCACTGACTCACGCGCGCTCCTTGTATCATGGTTCTAGCTCCCACGTGTGAGTGATGACCTATGTTTGTCTCTGACTCCCCCACTTAGGATGATCCTCTCTGGGTCCAGCCGTGCTGCTGCGCCTGGCGAGATTTCGTTCCTGTTCATGGCAGAGCACCGTTCCCCTGTGGGGTGTGTGTGTGTGTGTGTGTGTGTGTGTGTGTGTGTGTGTGTGTGCATCTTCCTTATCTGTTCCTCTGTTGGTGGCCATTTAGCTGGCTTCCATGTCTTGGGCACTGTAAGCAGCGCTGCAGAGAGCACTGGGGGCATGTGTCTCTTTTGAACTATGGCTCCCTCTGGATATGTGTCCAGGAGTGGGATTGCTGGGTTGTATGGAAGCCCTAGTTTTCGTTAGATTTTTTTCTTTTTTAAGGAAACTGACTGTTCTCCACAGTGGCTGAATCAATTTCTGTTCCCACCAGCAGTCTAGGAGGGTCCCCTTTTCTCCAATCCGTCTCTAGCCTTTACTGCTTCCAGACTTTTTAGTGATAGCCCCTCTGACCAGTGTGAGGTGTGCCTCCCTGAAGTTTTAATTTGCAGCTACTTTAGCTTTGCCTTTCCTGGTAGTGACTGAAGGTGAGCCCCTCTGCCTGTGCTTTTGGCCATCTGCGAGTCTTCTTCAGAGGAAAGGCTGCTCAGGCCCTCCGCCCACTCCTGACCGGGTTGTTTGTGGGTTTCCTCTGTTTCTTTCTGATGCTGAGCTGCTTGAGCTGTTTTACGTTTTGGAAATCAGTCCCTTTTGGTTACTTTGCAAATAATTTCTCCCATTGTGCGGGGTTATCTTTTTGTTTATGCTTTCCTTTGCTTGCAAAGGCGTTTAAGTTTAATTAGGCCCCATTTGTTTACTTTTGGTTTTATTTTCATTACTGTGGAGGTGAAGTCAAAGTTGCTTAGTCGTGTCCGACTCTGTGACCCCTTGGACTATCCAGTCCCTGGAATTCTCTAGGCCAGAATGCTGGAATGGGTAGCCATTCCCTTCTCCAGGGGAATCTTCCCAACCCAAGGACTGAACCCAGATCTCCCTCACTGCAGGCGGATTCTTTACCAGCTGAGTCACAAGGGAATGCACCCCAAAAGATGTTGCTATGATTTATGTAAAAGCGCGTTCTGCCTATGTTTTCCTCTAAGACTCTCATAGTGTCCGTCTTGTATTTAGGCCTCTCATCCATTTTGAGTTCACTTTCGTGTATGGTGTTAGAGAATGTTCTAATTTGGGGAAACTGACAGCTGTCCGGCGTTCAGGACCCCACAGTTCCACGGCAGGGCGCAGAGTCCACCCCGATCAGGGAGCACGTGGCGTGGCCGAGCCAAACAACACGTTCTCCTCTCTTTTTTTCACGTGTGGCGTCCAGCTTTCTAGTTGAGGATGTCATTTGCTGTGGGTTGGTCACGTGTGGCGTTTATTGTGTTGGGGTGGGTTCCCCTACGCCGAATTTCTGGAGATTTTGCCATAGATGGGTATTGCATTTTGTCAAAAGTTTTTACTGCATCTGCTGAGATAATTGTACAGTTTTTAACTCTTTCATTTGTTGACGCGGTGTGTCATATCACATTGGTTGATTTGCGTATATGGAAAAGTCCTTGCATGCTGGGATAAAGCCCACTCAGTCCTGGTGTGTGAACCTTTTACTGTACTGTTGAATACGAATTGTTAGTATTTTGTTGAGGATTTTTGCATCTGTGTTCATCAGTGATATATTGGCCTGTGATTTTCTTTTTTGTGGGATCTTTGTATGGTTTTTGTATCAGGGTGATGGTGGTCTGAAAGAATGAGTTGGGGAGTTTTCCTTCCTCTGCAACTTCTGAAGAGTTTCAGAAGGATAGGTGTTAACTCTTCTCTAACTGTTTGATAGAATTCACCTGTGAGGCCATCTAGCCCTGGACTTTTGTTTGTTGGAGGGTCTTAAGCCATAGTTTTCACTTCAGTCCCTGTAACTGGTCTGTCCATGTTTTCTCTTTCTTCCTGGTTCAGTCTGGGAAGATGGTGCCTTTAAGAATTTGCCCACTTCTTCCGGGTTGTCCACTGTATTGGCATATAGTTGCTTGTGGTAGTCTCTTACCCTCTGTATCTCTGTGCTGTGCCTCGTAAATTCTCCTTTTTGATTCCTAATTTTCATTACTGGAGCCCTTCCCTTTGTTTTTCTTGATGAGTCTGGCTAGAGGTTCATCAATTTGTGTGCTATTCCGAAGAGCCAGCTTTGGCCCCACTGATCTTTCTGCCGTTTTCTCGGTCTCCTTTCTTCCTGCTCTCATCCTCGTGATTTCTTTCCTTTGCTCACTCAGAACTTTGTTTGTCCCGCTCTCTCTAGCTGCTTTGGGTGTAAGGTTAGGCTGTTCCTTTGAAGTTTTTCTTGTTTCCTGAAGTAAGTTTGCATGGCTACAAACTCCCTCTTGGCACTGCTGTTGCTGCGTCTGAAAGGTCTCGGACTGTGTTCTCGTTTATCTCCGGGCACTTTTTGCTTTCCTCTTGCCTTTTCTCACAAAAGCATGCTACACAATAGTTTAGTCTAAGAATTTGAAGGCCAGCTGCTAACACAGGGTCTCTTCTTGACGTGTGATATCAATCGTTTCGAAACGGGTAGAAAAAGACCAGGGGCTACAAACTGCACCATCTAATCTCTCTGCGGCACGGAGACAGCAGTTCCCATCTCCTGGAGCTGTTAGGAGGCAGATGCCCCGGAAGCTCCCAGGACGGGCGCTGCAGCTGATGAGAGCCACGGAAGGCCTGCTTCCCTTAATCCCCAAGGAAGCAGTTAGCCCCGCTTCCTCGGAGACCGGCCCCGGTTCTTACAGCGGCTGCTTTCAGGTCAGCACTGAACTGAGGCAGTGAAAGTGAAAATCTGAAGAAACAGACTTCCAGACTTAGCCAGCGACCTTCCCGTTGCTGGAGCGAAGGGAGGGCAAGGATCGTTCCGGGGGTGTCGGGATGGACATGCACACACTGCCGCATTTAAAACGGACGACCAGCAAGAGCCTACTGTGTGGCCCAGGAGACTGGTTGCGTTATGTGGCAGCCTGGGCGGGAGGCAGGCTTAGGTGAGAATGGACGCCCAGATGGGCTTCCCTGGGAGCTCAGACAGCAAAGGATCTGCCTGGAGTGCAGGAGATCTGGGTTCGATCCCTGGGGATATATATGTGTGTTTGTATATATATAATATAATATGAATTATATTATATATAAACATGTTTATTTATATAATTTATATTATTTTATATGAATTATATATACAGTATATTAACATGTTATCAGTTGATTAAATGTTGTATATCACATACACTTGTGCCCATTTGCTGCTCACCTGAGACTCTCACAACACCGTTTGCTAAGCAGCTATATCCCAATACAAAGTAAATTGTTTTAAAAAACTAAAAATAGAAAACCTGTTCACATCACAAGGAAAGAAAGTAATAACCTGGACATTCAGCATAAGCGTCAGTAATGCGCTTTCTGAGGCCGGGCCCGGTGTTGGTCAGTTTCCTGCAGCCTGCGCGTCCGCCGTCGTGTCCCCTGAAGCTGGATCGCGCGGTCAGGGTGCGATGGAGACGTTTCGACGCCCTGGCGGGGCTGCCCTTCAGCTCTGAAGGCTCCGTGAGCGCGTGCTAATCAAGGTGCTCCTGGTTGCCTGGGGAAATCTGCAGGAATCAAACTCCTCAGAGCCTGGTGTGCACCTCAGTAATCTCCAACGGCGTCCACACGCTCCCAGTGAGCGACACCCTGTTTCTGGTCTCAAGACCCCTGAGAAGACTGAACTAGCGATCCAGAGTTGTCTGGCAAACTGAGAGTCCAAGTGACTGGAGGTGAGTTGCGCCCCGAGCGCTGAGACTTGCGCTGGTTTGGTGCAGTCTGGTATCGGAAGCCTGAAGCCCGCGGGTGAATGCACTGTTTCTCCTGGAGTGCATGTCTGAGCGCTGCGCCAGTCCCAGCTGCCTCCCGAGGGGGTGATGCCCTCCTGCTGGGCCTCCCCCGCCCCTCCCCGGCCCGTGCTTCTGGCCGGCGCAGGGCGCCGAGCTGGGCTTCCGAGGCTGCCCGCAGCGCCCACGAGCGCTGTTTTCCCCGCGGGGGTTTCCGTGTGTCTGCCGCGCCCGCAGCCCATCCCACTCGCTCCTGCCCCAGCCGGGCCCACGCGTCTCTTCCCCTTCGTCCGCGTCTCTTCCCTTCGTCCGCGTCTCTGCTCCTGCCCTGAAAATGGGTTCACTGGCACCAGTCTTCTAGATTCCAAACGTACGCATAGATAAGCAGTATTTGTTTTTTTCTTTCTGACTTTACTTCACTCTGTATGACAGACTCCAGGTCCATCTGCGTCCCTGCAAGTGGGTCCATCCCAGTCCCTTTTATGGCTGAGTAATAGTCCAGTGTGTGTGTGTCTGTGTGTGTGTGTGTGTCTGTGTGTGTGTGCGTCTCTGTGTTTGTGTCTGTGTGTGTCTCTGTGTGTGTGTCTCTGTGTGTGTGTGTCTCTGTGTGTGTGTCTGTGTGTGTGGGCATCTGTGTGTGTGTCTCTGTGTATGTGTGTCTGTGTGTGTGTCTGTGTGTGTGTCTGTGTGTGTGTGTCTGTGTGTGTCTGTGTGTGTGCGTCTGTGTGTGTCTGTGTGTGTGCATCTCTGTGTGTGTCTGTGTGTGTGTGTCTCTGTGTGTATGTGTGTCTGTGTGTGTCTGTGTGTGTCTGTGTGTGTGTCTCTGTGTGTGTGTGTCTGTGTGTGTGTGTCTCTGTGTGCGTGCGTCTGTGTGTGTGTGTGTCTGTGTGTGTGTGTCTGTGTGTGTGTGTCTGTGTGTGTGCATCTCTGTGTGTGTGTGTCTGTGTGTGTGCGTCTCTGTGTGTGTGTGTCTCTGTGTGTGTGCGTGTCTGTGTGTGTGTGTGTCTGTGTGTGTGTGTGTCTGTGTGTGTGTCTCTGTGTGCATGTGTCTGTGTGTGTGTGTCTGTGTGTGTGCACCACATCTTTATCCCTTCATCTGTTGATGGACATTTAGGTTGCTTCCAAGTCCTGGCTGTTGTGAATAGTGCTCCAGTGGACGCTGAGGCCCCATGTGTCCATTTGAATTACAGTTTTCTCAGAGTAAACACCCAGTAGTGGGATTGCTGGGTCATCATCCAATATTCTCTTTAACAAGTGAGGGAGTGGAAGGTCAGTATTGATTATGGCGGTTCATTCCTGGAGCTTAAAATGCCATTTCCTTGGCCCCAAGACATGTAGGTTCAGCAAACACCTGTTGTTCTGGGGTGAGGTTTGATTAAGCAACAGGAGTAGCAGTGGTTTATGTAAGACAGAAGTTTGTTTCTTGTGCAAGAAGTTTGCATGTGGGCAGTGCAGAGCTGGTAGGATGTTCTGCACCAAGGGCCCTGCTGCGTTTCATCTCGGGCAGCTGGGATAGGCTTCTGTTTGCAAGGTCACCTCACGGGCTAGGAGGGCTGCGGGAGCTCCAGCCATTATGCCTGCTTTCCAGCCAGGAGGAAGGAGGAGGGGAAAAGAGGCAAAGGGCAACCATGAGTCACATATGAGAAATCTTCCCGGAAGCTGTAGCGTGACACCTCCATTTACATCTGATTGACAAAATATAGGCGCCTATCCTGATCTGCAGCTGTATCTTTCTGTCTGAAAGATGGGAAAATTAGTTTTCTGTCCTGGGCAGTCTTGTGCTGAGAGATGGAGTGTGCATTGCCGTGAGAAAGGAAGAGGGGACGTGTGAACGGACACACCCCTTGGTCACCACCCTCAGGAGCCTGCATCTTCAACCAGCAGCCTCAGTGGTTCCAGTGTGTGTGACTCGGGTGTTCCGGAGAAACGGCAGGTGCCCGTGCCCTTCTCTCCTGCGTGGCTCAGTGAAATGCTCATCCTCGCTTCCCTGGCTGAAGGGCCTTTCTGTTTACACGGCTTGCGCTAAAACTCCCTGCGTGGTGCTGTCTGACTTCGGTCAGCCCTTGAGTGTGGGGTGTGGGCCAGATTTTGACACCTGGCCCACCGCATAATGGTAAAGAATCCACCTGCCAATGCAGGTTCCATCCCTGGGTCAGGAAGATCCCCTGGAGAAGCAAATGGCAAGCCCACTCCAGTGCTCTTGCCTGGGAAATCCCACAGACAGAGGAGCCTGGTGGGCTGCAGTCCATGAGGTTGCAAAGAGCTGGGCTGGACAGGTCAGAGCGACTGAACTCACAGGCACGCACGAGGCTTGCAAGTGGTGGGCCAGAGGATGCCACCCTGAGAACTTAGTGGGCTACGGTTTCATAATCAGAGGAGAGGCGGGGGAGAGGGAGGGTCCTGCTTTCTTTCTCATTTTGGGAAGAAAGTCTCCATCATCAGCGTCTCCTCCAGGCTGGGTGGCGGAGTTTTCTAGTCCCCACGTGGTCAAGCCAGGACTGTCACGGCACAATGGAAATATTATTTCAGGTCTCAGTACAATGAGGGCCTTTACTTGAAAAGGTGACCTTTCCATAAATTACTGTTTCTTTGATGCGTTCAGAGGGCGTGTCCTAGGGTCAAGAGCCCACTGAGCTCCCTGGGTGGATGCAAGTCACACGCCGCGGCAGGCCGTGTTCTTGTTTGGGGCCATGCCTCCTGCTTCCGTTGCATGGTTTTGTTACTGAGCGGCCTGCTTGGTTTTGTGGCTTAACAAGCCTGCTTTTTCGAGTAATCAGTAACTTATAGGGGTCTCCTATGTTATTTTCGCTTACAGTCTGCTAGTGGGATTAACTATTTAATTACATACTTTGTCCCTATCAACATTGTCTGCAGGGTTTTTTTTTCAGACTTTAAACTTTTTATTTTATTTTGTATTGGGATATAGCCAGTTAACAATATTGTGGTAGTTTCACGTGAACAGCCAGACATATGCCTGTATCCATTCTCCCCCAAACTCCCCTCGCTTCCGGCCAGGCACATGACCTTGAGTCGAGTTCCATGTGCTGGAACTCAGGAAGGGCCTTGTTGGCTACCCACCTTGAATACAGCAGAGTGCGCATGACCTTCCCAAACTCCCCAACCATCCCTTGCCCCGGCAACCGTAAGTTTGTTTCCTAAGTCTGAGTACTGACCCAAGGTGAGTCGGAACCACTGGGCTCGTGTGGCTTCCAGCCCCCTGGCTGGTGCGTGGCCCGGGCGACTATCCACCAGCCACAGCATCGACGCGGCTTTGCTCCTACCCCCATGCGGTGAGTTACTGGGGTTAAATGTTCGTGAGGGCCACAGTCCCGGGGGCGCTGGAGCTGAACCTCTCTCTTTTCTTCTGGATCAGAAGGAGGAAGCCCGTTTAGCCCTGAGAAGGTTTTGGCGTCACCCTGGGGCCCTGGAGGAAATTCGTTTGCCTTAGGAAATAGTTGAGACCATGAAGACAGAGCAGAGAGATGGAAGAGCTCTAGGGTAGAGGACAGAGTCAAGTAAGCGACACGTAAGGGCCAGAGGCAAGCTTTGCAAACATGTTCTTTACAAACGACCAGCCCAGAAAGCATCTTTAAAAGCAGAGACATTACTGTCCAACAAAGTCTGTCTAGTCAAGGCTATGGTTTTTCCTGTGGTCGTGTATGGATATGAGAGTTGGACTGTGAAGAAGGCTGAGCGCCAAAGAACTGATGCTTTTGAACTGTGGTGTTGGAGAAGATTCTTGAAAGCCCCTTGGACTGCAAGGAGATCCAACCAGTCCATTCTAAAGAAAATCAGAAACATATTCAGGAGACTATTCATTCGAAGGACTGATGCTGAAGCTGAAACTCCAATACTTTGGCCACCTGATGGGAAGAACTGACTCATTGGAAAAGACCCTGATGCTGGGAAAGACTGAAGGCGAGAGGAGAAGGGGGCGACAGAGGATGAGACGGTTGGATGGCATCACCAGCTCAATGGACATGAGTTTGAGTAAGCTCTCGGAGTTGGTGATAAACAGGGAAGGCTGGTGTGCTGCAGTCCATGGGGTCGCAAAGAGTTGGACACGACTGAGAGACTGAACTGAACTGTGAAAAACACTGAATTTCATCATTCACAGCGATTCCACTCCTGAGACATTCTTGCCTCTGTGCAGCAGAAACCTTGTATAAGAGAGTATATGGTGGCATTGATCACAACCACAAGAAACCCATGAGTAACCCAAATGTCCATCAGCAGGAAACGCAGGGTGAACTGTGCTCTATTCAGGATGGACTCTCTTACGCTGCAGGAAATGGGGGGCCCACTGGCAAATGCAGCAGCATGGGAGAAGCTTAGAGTCGTAATATTGAGTTGAAAAGGCAAGTCGCAATGTGATAACTCTTGCAAAGACAGGAAAATTATATGACATAAAGTTTAGGGAGAAACATATAAGGGATAAAACAATTTTTTTAAAGTGAGGAAATGAACAGTGGATGTGGACAAGATGGAATAGTTGCACTTTTCTCTATTCCTCCTGATCAGTATAACTAAAACAGGTGAGACGAGTCTGAAAGGTGGAGGGAAAAAGCAGGCCACCCAGGGACCCTGGGGGCTGGGGAGCAACGTGGCAGTGAGTCCTCGGCGTTTCCCTTTTGCCTCATATGCCCTGGAATGGGGGCTGGGGAAGATGAGGGCCTGGGACACCCCTGAGAACAGATACCTGTCCCAAAATCAACCTTGATAAAATCCTCTTTAGGCAAACGACCAAGAAAAGCACAGTTTAGCTGGACAGAAAGCTTTCGGGCAGTGGTCACTCTCCTGCCAAATGGCCTGGAGAAACCATGGCTTCTGCCCCATAGCAGCGGCTCACTAGGCAGCCTGGACTCTCACTCTGGCTCAGTTGTTACGAGAGGACATCCTTCCCAACTTGGGGGCATCAGAGACGGCTGAGTGGGGAGCCAGGACCTGCACCCAGTGGTAATAAGCCTCTCTCCCTGCAGCAGTAACAGGAGCCACATAATGACCAGTGCTAGGGTGCCCCTCTCTCCCCGCCAGGGAGGGTCCGTGGGGGTCTGAGTGCACGAGCACTCAGTCATGTCTGACTCTCTGGGACCCTGTGGACTGTAGGCCACCAGGCTCCTCTGTTCATGGAATTCTCCAGGCAAGAATACTGGAGGGGGTTGCCATTTCCAGATCCAAGATTCTTCTCCCAACCCAGAAATTGAACCCGCATCCTGCCTTGCAGATAGCTTCTGTACCACTGAGCCACTGGGGAAGGCCCCCATGGAGGTCTAGTTGGGAGCCTGAACCCCCACCCCTGCTCAGCAGTGACGAGGTCTTCCCCCACACTGGAGGGGTCAGTAGAGGCGGAGTGTGGCACGTGCTATAAGAGGGTTACGTCCTCAATCCCTCACCAGCAGCAGGGGAGGCTTCCTGCAAACAGAAGATGCCATAAGATCCACACACTCATAACGTGACACGCAAAATGTCCAGGACACAATAAGAAATCATGAGTCATGCCAAGAGCCAGGAAAATGCCAACTTGAATGACAAAGGACAGTCAGCAGGCAGCACGACCGAATAATGCAAACGTCGCAATCGTCTGTGGTGGGTTAAGCCAGCCGTGACAGGAGCACTTCAGCAAGCAGCTGGAAATGTGCTTGAAACAGCCGAGAACATAGGAGTCTCAGCAAAATGCAGAAGGCACACAGAGCCAAGAGAAAAACTTAGAACTTAGAAGTATAATGATAAAAAGTCAATGGATGAGCTAAATAGGAATGGAGAAGACCAAGAAAAGAGTCTGTGAACCTGGAGCTAGAAGGAGACAGATTCCTCAGTGTGGAAAGTAGAGAGAATGGACTGGAAAAGTGGACAGGACCCTGGGACACCCGGAAGATGATCCTAGAAGATCTGACAGTTGCGTCTTTGAAGTTCCAGAAGGAAAGGAGGAAGATGGGCCTGAAGAAGTACTCAAAGAAACACGGCTCAAACATTTCCTAATTTGGCAAAACACATCAGCCTACAGGTTCAAGAAGCTGACGAAACCCCTAACAGAATAAACCCAAAGAAATCCACGCCAAGACGCATGGTTTGTGTGTGTCTGAAATAAAACCCTGAAAACTGAAAATTAAAAATCTAGATAGCAATGAGAGATAAGCAACACCTTATCTATGTGGGAAAAATAATCTGAAAATGAATTTCTCAAAAAAACATGATGGTCAAAAAGGAAAAAAAAAACATCA
Organism: Nanger dama; assembly: GCA_917880005.1. NCBI lineage: Eukaryota > Metazoa > Chordata > Mammalia > Artiodactyla > Bovidae > Nanger > Nanger dama. The sequence goes on along the minus strand of CAKJTW010000016.1, from coordinate 1,036,957 downwards.
ATACTGAATTCTATATCCAGCAAATATCTTTCAGGCAAGTTAAGATATGTTCAGATGAAGGAAAACTGAGAGGATATGTTGCCAGCTACAAAAATAACTAGAGAGACTTCTTGAAACAGAAAGGAAAGGATAAAAGAAGGAAACTGGGGAGTATCAGGAAGGAGGGGAACACAACAGAAGGGTCAAAATAAGGCTGAAAGCCACAGAGTTCCCTTCTGGCTTCTTTCCGTTTTATTTATTCGTTTTAATTGGCGTATAATCGCCTTACAATGTTGCATCAGTTTCTGCTGTAAACACAGCGTGAGTCAGCTGTGTGCACACAGATCCCTTCTTCAGCCTCCCTCCCACCCTCTCTGGTCCTTTTTAGTTGTCCAAATTACGTCTGATGGCTGGAAGAAAAATTAAAACCATGTTTGATGTGATTCTCCAATTTTGTAGAGTACATGAAATGTGTGAAATGGTCATGAACGGGGACAATAAGCAAGGTTAGGGTTCTACAGTCCACTTGAACGAGTCAGATGTCAACACTATAGACCGTGATCGCTTGTGTATATAATTTAATACAACCACTAAAAACTGATGGCAAGTGATACACTTAAAATAGTCTAGATAGGGAACTCCTTGGAGTCCACTGGGTGGGAGTCGGTGCTTTCACTGCTGAGAGCCTGGGTTCAGTCCCTGGTTGGGGAACTCAGATCCCGTAGCCTTGTGGTGTGGTCAAAAAGATAGTATTGATACATTTAAATGGAATTCTGGAAAACATCAGTAAGTCAGGAAAAAGAAGGTAAAAAATGGAGAGGAAACCAACAGAAAACATTTCTATGCCCCAGTTCCAGGCTTAATCCATGATGTACCAAAATTATGCCAAATGGAAATGGTCTAAATACAGAAACTAACAGAGGCTGACAGAGCAGATAAATGTACACCCAGCTGCGTATTGTCTATGAGAACTTCACCTTGACTATAAGGATGCATGCAGGTTGAAAGTAATCAAAGCCTGGAAAAGCATACCGCAAATATTAATCAAAAGAAGCAAGAGCGGCGGTACTAGTACCAGATAAAGCAGACGGCAGAGCAGCAGTGAAAGGTTACCAGAGGCGGACAAGGACCTTATATGACTCATCAAGAAGAAAGCACAATCCTAAATGTGTCTGTGCACCAAAACTAGGATTGCAAAACTCGGGAGGCAAAGACAGTGTCGGACTGAGAGTGGTGAGGCCGGCTCTTCTCTGTGCGGGCGTGCCTGACAACACCGGGGTTTCGAAGGCTGTTTCGTGCTGAAATCTCAGAGCCAGACCTGGGAGGCAACTCTCGCTCCGGTGTGAGCAGGAGCCCCAGTCTGGGAATCCCACATGCACTGCTTAGGGGGAAGTGCTTCATGTTTACGTGGAAAGAAAATTTGTGCTGTTGTAGTGAAAAGTTTCCCACTGTTCCATGGTTTTTTAGTCATTTTTTTCCTGTATAAATTCAGAACTCTATTCCAGCTCAATTCTGTCTTCTGTTTGACTAGTCTACCAACTTCCTGAGGTCTTTCTTAGAATGCATTTGGGTAAAATATGAATTATTGCCCATAGTTCAGCGTTCTGTGGAAATATGAATGTCATGCTACCCTTTTTCTTATCCATGTTTCACTGATCTAGTTAGGTATTTTCTTGAGCGTCATAGCTGAGAGTCAAGTCCAGAGCTTGGAGAACCTCACTGTAGTTTGAAATCAGCCACAGAAGCCTTTCTCTGAATTCAGCGAGGTTTCAATCATCCGTTAACTGTCATTCATTGTGTGTCCCTGTCCACAGAATCTATTGTGTGTAGTATGTTATATTGTCCACAAGCATGTTATAATTTGTGACTTTAGATTATGATTTATGAGTATTCCTTAAACAACCTTCATACAGTCTCATCCTAAACAGGTAGGAAACGCCCAGCTTGCCCTCAGAGGGAGGCCACTTTCCCTGATAAGCCGCACTCATCACTGTCCTGATGAGTATGGGGGCCTGACTGAGTTTTCCTTGGAGGTATTTTTCTCATTCATTTAGGGGTGCGTTTACACTCAGTCACGTCCTTCCTCTGCGACTCCGTGGACGGTAGCCCGCCAGGCTTCTCTGTGCGTAGAATTCTCCAGGCAAGAATACTGGAGTGGGTTGCCATTTCCTTCTCCAGATCTTTCCAGCTGGGGATCCAACCTGCCTGTCGCATCGCCTGCAGTGGCGGGGCATTCATTCACTCAGTATTATAGAAATAAACCTTTACCCTGCGCAGAAGGCTGAGAAGCAGGAAGCGAAAGTCCCATGGGCCCTGCAGTCTTCACTCCCGAAGAATCACCGGGAACGTGTGGCGGCCTCTTCCGACCCGTCCAGACGGTCGCCGGGTGCAAGCCGTATCAGCGCTGGGACTCAGGCGGGCTCCTCCTGGAGCGCGAGAGGCGGGGCGCTCAGTCCAGTCCAGCGGCTGGAGAGCCTGGAGCTGGGGCTCGTTTTGTGGGAGGCCAGATGGGGGAGCTCGGGACTCCAAGACCTGCCTTCTCTCCCCCTTTCTGTCTGCTTTGGAGGGGGTCTCCTTCTGTCTTGCTTGGCTACTGCTGAGGACCCCCTGACGCCTCATTCACGCCCAGCAGGAGCGAGAGGGGCTCTTTGTCCTGTGTTTCCAGTAGAAGACCAGAGACTGCTCGGAATGGACCGGCTAATATGCCGATCCCCAGAACACTCCTGACTGGACTTGTTCTCCGCGTGTATGCAGCCGCTGCGCTTTCATTTAATGTGACTTGGGCATCTTCAGCGCATGTGGCTCCAAGCAGCCAGCTCTGGGACGTGGAGCAGGAAACGTGCTGAGTTAGAGAGCACGGGCCCTGGGCAGGTCACCAGGCGGGGGCTATGGCCTCTCACGCTAAGGTTGCTCAGCTGGCACTAGTGGTGAGCAAGCCACGTGCCGTGCAGGGGCCCAGTCCCAGGGCCGGGAAGAGCCCCCGGAGGAGGGCATGGCTGCCCACGCCAAGACTCTTGCCTGGGGAATCCTCTGGACGGAGGAGCCTGGCAGGCTGTGGTCCGTGGGGTCGCAGAGGCCCCACCTTACAATGACTGACGCGACTTGGCGCCATGCACGCACGAGCCAGGCAGCCCTCTGTGCCTCGGTGTCCCTGGCACAAAATGAAGCGATTCCAACACCAAGTTAACCTCAAAGAGCTCATTACCAGTAAAGACATGGGTCTCACGGAAGAGAGAGGTTGTCTGGGCATGGGCTAGAGTTCATGTGTAATCATAAATTGTAATTAATATCTCACACTAGACAGTGGATCTTGTCGCTATTTCACTAAAATGCTCGGTTTCCAATGCTCCAGGTGCCCCCAGTTCAGTTCAGTTCAGTCGCTCAGTCGTGTCCAACTCTTTGCAACCCCGTGAATCGTAGCACTCCAGGCCTCCCTGTCCATCACCATCTCCCGGAGTTCACTCAGACTCACGTCCATCGAGCCCGTGATGCCATCCAGCCATCTCATCCTCTGTCGTCCCCTTCTCCTCCTGCCCCCAATCCCTCCCAGCATCAGAGTCTTTTCCAATGAGTCAGCTCTTCGCATCAGGTGGCCAAAGACTGGAGTTTCAGCTTTAGCATCATTCCTTCCAAAGAAATCCCAGGGCTGATCTCCTTCAGAATGGACTGGTTGGATCTTCCTGCAGTCCAAGGAGCTCTCAAGAGTCTTCTCCAACACCACAGTTCAAAAGCATCAATTCTTCGGCGCTCAGCCTTCTTCACAGTCCAACCCTCACATCCATATGTGACCACAGGAAAACCACAGCCTTGACTGGACGCACCTTTGAGAGGGAATTCATTGCTTTTCTTTTCAAGGACTGAGATGTGGTCAGAACATCTTGCTTGATATTTTGGCTCCTCTTGGGAATAATTTCTATCCTGAACCGGTTTTCCTTCAGAAGCTCTGGACTCTTAGCAAAGAGTAGCTGTTTTACTTACGATCCAGGACTTAAAGCCATTGACCTGAGACTCGGCTCATCTAGTAAATGGTTCTGGTTCCAACTTCTTGGGAAACCAGGCTCTTGCAACCCCTGGGACCTTTCCCCAGAGCCCCTCCTTCTCTCTCCAGTTTAGGGTAATAGGGCCTGATTGCAAAAGATCTGTGCAGAGGACTCCTTCCCTGGAGGCAGAAGGGAGAGTCTCATGGGTTCAGGAGGAGAGTGGTGGTTCTGACTCCCAAAGGGCTAGGAGTCAGTTTTAAAGGAAGTGTATGCTCATTAAGGATCAGTTCAGTTCAGTTGCTCAACCATGGCCGACTCTTTGTGACCCCATGGGCTGCAGCACGCCAGGCCTCCCTGTCCATCACCAACTCGTGGAGCTTGCTCAAACTCATGTCCATCAGGTCGGTGATGCCATCCACCCATCTCATCCTCTGTCGTCCCCTTCTCCTCCTGCCTTCAATCTTTCCCAGAATTGGGGTCTTTTCTAGTAAGTCAGTTCTTCACATCTGGTGGCCAAATTATTGGAGCTTCAGCATCAGTCCTTCCAGTGAATATTCAGGACTGATCTCCTTCAGAATGGACTGGTTGAATCTCCTTGCAGTCCAAGGGACTCTCAAGAGTCTTCTCCAACACCACAGTTCAAAAGCATCAATTCTTCAGTGCTCAGCCTTCTTCACAGTCCAACTCTCACATCCATACATGACCGCTGGAAAAACCATGCCTTGACTAGACAGACCTTTGTTCACAAAGTAATGTCTCTGCTTTTGAATATGCTATCTAGGTTGGTCATAACTTTCCTTCCAAGGAGTAAGCATCTTTTAATTTCATGGCTGCAGTCACCATCTGCAGTGATTTTGGAGCCCCATAAAATAAAGTCAGCCACTGTTTCCACTGTTTCCCCATCTGTTTGTCATGAAATGATGGGACCGGATGCCATGATCTTACTGTTTGAATGCTGACTTTTAAGCCAGCTTTTTCACTCTCTTCTTTCGCTTTCATGAAGAGGCTCTTTAGCTCCTCTTCACTTTGTGCCATAAGGTGGTGTCATCTGAGTATCTGAGGTGATTGCTGTTTCTCCCGGCAGTCTAGATTTGAGTGTGCGCTTCCTCCAGCCTGGCGTTTCGCATGATGCACTCTAGTGACAATACACAGCCTTGACGGACTCCTTTCCCAATTTGGAACCAGTCTGTTGTTCCATGGTCGGTTCTAACTGTTGCCTCTTGACCTGCATACAGGCTTCTCAGGAGGAAGGTCAGGTGGTCTGGTACTTCCATCTCTTTCAGAATTTTCCACAGTTTGTTGTGATCCACACAGTCAAGGCGTTAGTGTAGTCAGTGAAGTAGAAGTAGATGTTTTTCTGGAATTCTCTTATTTTTTCTATGATCCTATAGATGTTGGCAATTTGATCTCTGGCTCTTCTGCCTTTTCTAAATCCGGCTTGAACATCTGGAATGTCACAGTTCATGTACTGTTGAAGCCTGGCTTGGAGAATTTTGAGGATTATTTTGCTAACATGAGAAATGAGTACAATTGTGCGGTAGTTTGAGCATTCTTTGGCATTGCCTTTCTTTGGAATTAGAATGAAAACTGACCTTTTTCAGTCCTGTGGCCCCTGCTGAGTTTTCCAAATTTGCTGGCATATTGAGTGCAGCACTTTCACAGCATCATCTTCCAGGATTTGAAATAGCTCAGCTGGAACATCTCCACTGGCTTTGTTCGTGGTGATGCTCCCTGAGGCCCACTTGGCTTCACACTCCAAGATGTCTGGCTCTAGGTGAGTGATCGCACCATGAGGTTGTCTGGGTCACTAAGATCTTTTTGTACAGTTCTGTGTTTTCTTGCCACTTCTTCCTAATATCTTCTGTGTCTGTTAGGCCCAGACTGTGATACTTATAATCAGTTGTTCCAGTCTCGCGTGTTTGTGTTACCTTTCTGAGAATTTCCGTCGCACACTGCGTGTGAAGCCGCCAAGCCTGAGTCTGTGCTCCTTGGGCGACGCAGCAGGAGGGAGCTTTGCTTTGTGCTTCCAGCTGCGGTGTGTGCTCCCAGGTGGCGCTAGCGGTAAAGAATTCTCCTACCAGTGCAGGAGACGCAGGAGGATGTGGGTTCGATCCCTGGGCTGGAAAGATCCCCTGGAGGTGGGCATGGCAGCCCACGCCAGTGTTCTTGCCAGGAGAGTCCTGTAGACAGGGAGGCTGGCGGGCTGCTGTCCCTGGGGTCGCACAGCGTAGACACTGCTGCAGCGACGGAGCAGCGGCTGGAGGGGCCTGAGGCTCTGCCCTCGCGGCGCTGTCGGGCCTCCCTGCGCGTGCTGGTCCCAGCAGCACTCAGCGGGGAGCGGGCGTCTCGTCTGGGACATCTTCCCACTGGCCCACGGCAACCACCGCCCCCTTGCGCTGTGGGTCTGGCTCCGTCCCTGCGCCCCGTGGGGGAGGGGGCGGCGAGGAGACGGACCGTCGCATGGCCCTTCCTGCCCCCTTGCTGCAACCTGGGAAGGCCAGGCCCCCACCGGCTCGGGCCCAGGGCCCAGGGTGGGCCCCCGCGGGACCCGCGTGAAGCTGGAGGCAGGCTTCTGGAGAGGCCAGGCCTGCGAGGCGGGGCGGGGCGGGGTGCTTGGATTCCACCGCGTCCTCCCCAGTCGAGGGTCCCGGCAGAGGTCAGGTGCCTGCGGGAAGCACACCTGGAGAGGGTCCCCGCTTCAGGCTGCTGGCAAACGGCCAGCGTGCCTTTTCTTGTGAATTGTAGCAAAAATAAAAGTGAGCAGGTTTGGGGTTTTCCATCTATTTCCCGCCGAGCCGATCGCTGCGTCATGGTCTGCTCCTCTTGCTGAGGCTGACTGTGCTGGTCCCTGGCTTGCGCCCCCGGGGCCCCGGCTTCGGTGGGGCACCAGCTCCCTGCGCCAGCAGCCATTGGACTGTGCCCCCCGTGGGAGGCTCCCAGCCACGGTGGCCCCGACTCGGTCGGGACCAGCTGCGGTGCTCCCGGCTCCGAGACTCTGGGCGAGTCGCTCAGCCTCTGTTGTCTCTCTTTGTGAGGCCGGTACAGGTGTATGTCCACGCAACTAAAAATTAGCACTTCTTCCTGAGGTTGTGGTTGTGACCAACTGTGTTAATACATGTGTTCGGAACAGTGAGTGATGCTGGCGAGTGCTCCTGACGTGTCTGCTGTTTTTCTCATTGTTCTATCATGATTAGTGAAGGGATTCTTTGCCTATGAGACCAAGACGTCTGGTTTTAGCAGTGGTTGGAGAACTATGTGTGGAGGATGGGGACTGGGGCACGTGGCCCTTTCTGTCCCCGTAACAGTCCTCCTCGTGCTGCGTGGGACGGTGCATCGCTCGCTTTTTTACTGTGCTAAGTACAGACAACATAGGACTCGCTCGTGTAACCATTTTAAAGTCCCCAGGTCAGTGGCGCCACACCCGCTCACAGCGCTGCCCAGTCACCACCGCCATCACCTCCAGAACCTTCTCATCTTCCCCGGATGGCGTCTGGTTCCATCAGACACTGACTCTCCTCTCGCCCCCAGCCTCCGTGGAGGTCGCCTATTCTGAGCTGTCCGTGTGAGTGGAACCCGACAGCGTTCGTCCTCTGGCGTCTGGCTTTCCGCTTAGGCACCGTGTCTTCTGCGTCATCCACGCCGCCGTAGGGGTCAGAGGTCTGTTGCTGTCTGCGGCTGGGTTGGATGCACGCGCAGTCTGGAAGTACAGGCTACATCTCATCTGTGGTCTGTGGGTGGAAACTCGCTTCTACACTTCGGCTCTTGGGGCCAGTGCAGCAGTGGACGCGGGAACAGCTACCTGCCCCGCAGAAACCCAGCCCTCCCCTTCAAAGCTGCACCCACCTCTGACTTCTTGCAGCATATCCAAAAGCAGGCTGGAGTTTTCAAAAAGACCTCTTTAAATATTGAGGAGAAGAGAAGAGAAAACCATGGACGTACGAGAAGCAAGAGCTGGGCTCAGCTCCCACGAGGCCTCGGTGACCTTGATGGGGACACGGGTCGCGTGTGGCCCCTGCTGCCGTCCAGGCCCCCGGGGGCTGGCACCCCCAGACGGGCCCCTGTCCCTGCGGGAGCCGCTGCGCACGGCCCACGACTCACCCCCCACACACGGGTCGTGCTGCCTGTCGCCTGGCCGAGACCGAGACCCTGCTTCATCCACCTCTCAGCTGGGTCCGTGCAGCTCTTGTTTGGGTACAGACTTGTCTCAGGCCCCAGGCAGCACGCAAAACTTCAGTAATCATGGCAGTCCTTGTGCAGGACCCGGCCCGAGGGATGAAGTCCGACAGGTGCCCGCGTGCGCTGGGGAGGCAGCGAGCTCGTGGCGATGGCGGGTCCGCCTGCAAACATCTGGCGCAGACGTGAGCCGCCGGGACGCCCCCCGCTGTTCTCTGGAGCTGTTTCGCGTGGTTTGACAGACCAGTCTGCAAAGGAGCCCCCGTCCATTGTGCCCGTGAGTCTGGGCTTTGACTGAGGCAGCTGGGCAGTCCTTGCTTGGGGTCTCTCGTGAGGTCGTAGGCGGAAGGTGACTGGCTGGGCTACCTGAAGGTCTCATTGTCACGTGTCTGGCATGTGGACGGTTGAACAGCCAGGCCCGTGGGCATCTCCACCTCCGTCTGCCATCTTTCCACGAGTGTCTCCAGCGTGGCCAGCCTTCTTATGTGGCCTCCTTTGACCAGCGGCTTGCAAGCCTCTGAGTTTCCCGTTTCACTTGAACCTCGGGGATGAAGAACTGCTGATGCTCAGATACACATATGGTCTTTGATCAAGGCCATAACAGTTAAAAATCCATATGGTCAGGACGAGAAATCTCAACAAGGGCCCCTGTGTGTCAGCCAGTCCTGACTGCGCGCCAGGCTTCTAACATCCATCGTCTGCTCTGTGAGCCAGGAGCCCACACTGCCTCTTGGCAGGGCTGGAAGGAGGATCTGAGCCCCCTGGGTGCTGGGGGGCTGGTCGTGACCCCGTGGGAGGCAGGAGGGCAAGGCAGGGGCCTGGGCTCTGGTGGCCTGAACTTACCTCCAGCTCCACCGCGTCTGTGGCGGCAACTTTCTCAGGTTTTCTCATCTTTTTCCTCCTCACCCTGTTCTGGAAAGGGAGAATCCTAGCGGTACCACCTTGTGACTGGCATGAAGATGAGATTAGCCTTTTTTTTTTTTTTTTTTTACCAAAAGCCCTGAGAAACTGGTCTGTCCCTGAGTAATGCTCAGAAAAGCCATTAGCTAGTGTTACTATTCACACGAGATCTTAGAATGTTCGCCATGAAAGCAGAGCATTTTTATTGACAAGATTTTGGCCCAGAAAACGTTGACGCCTGTATACACGAGTAGACACAAATAGAGAGAGGAAAAAAAATGTGCCGATGGGTTGGACACAAAGGCAGCCCTCCTTGGGCAATTATGAGCTATAAAAAGAATGAAAGTGGTGCGTCTCCTCAACACAGTCCCAGAACAACTTGGCTCCGGGGTAAATTACAGTACAGATGAATACTGAGTACCCTGGGAGCTCCTTTGCTCAGCCCCATGGAAGTTTCGGGGCTGAATGCATTTGTTTTTTTGGCAGCAAGAAAATCTGTCAAGCAAGACTGTGAAAATGGGGATCGCCAAGCCTGAAACAAAAAGCAAACACATTTCACTGTTTTGAGGAGGCATCAAGGCCGGGCCCTGAAGCTGTTGTCCTGGATGAGAGAAAATAGATGCCCCTGGCTGGGAGAAAAATGGAGCGTGATGATGTTACGGTGAGCTGGGGGAGGCGGCGGGGAGCGATTGCGGTGCGGCGCGTGACGGATGCTGTTCTGTCCGTTGGCACTGGCGGAACGCGCCCGGACGGCGGAGCCGCACAAAGGGTCGCTTTCTCCCTTCCAATTTGGCAAGCAGAGACGCGGCAGCGCACCACGCCTTCTGTTTTGCTTTTTTCCCCCTTGACATGATTATGTCAGGTTTGTAGAATGGCTTGGAAGTAAAGTGGATGAACCCCTTGGAGGCACAAAGCTGTGCTTCTATCCAGGAGAGGTTTCCTCTTGCTGATTTATACCTGGCAAATCACACTGGACTCTTCTCTTGGGGTCGTTGATATGATGGCCGACGATTCGTCTTTGCCAACACGGCTTCCAGGAAGTGTGGATTTTATTTACATCGTTGCTAATCACATTTTAAATCAGGATTGATGTCACAGGCAGGAAGATTCGACTCAGATCATCCATCAAGGAGACTCAATTTGCTGGTGGCTTCTTCTGCAGTCTCGAGGCTTGGTCTGGTGGGAAGTTAATGTTCTTCACAGAGGCAGGAGGTGTATTCTGTCTTCCTGCCATATTTTCTTTCGAATTCGATCATTTTGTAGCTGAGAAAAATGAGTGGTGATTCAGATGTCTCAAGCAAACTAGTCAAAGCATATTCTTTTATTTACTGATTTACTGGGAAATTAATAACCTCTAACTTAATAGAACTACCATGGATATATGAGATTATATTCTGCCATGCCGTACGAAAGAGAAGCGATGTGTAAGAAGCATTTTGTTTAGCAGAAATAACAGGTATATATTACACACGCAGGTGAGGCTTTTAGAGGTAATTTTGGAGCCCAGCGTGTGGACTGAACTGGCGGCTGAAGGCCTGGGTGAGCAGAGGCCAGTTAGGACCCTGTTGCGGCGGTGTGGCGAGGAGGTGGGCAGGCCCGGCTCCAGGGCGGAGGCCGGCTGCGAGCAGGGCGCCCCCTGACGGGCAGAGAGGAGAGAGTCCCGAGCAGAGCGGGCGACAGGTGTCGGAGCAACCACGGAGCGTGGGGGTGGGCTGCGTGCTTCGCCCGGGACGGCGGGCAGGCTAAACTCTGGTCTCCAGCATCGTTCTGTTTTCCCCTGAAAGTTGCTGTGTCATGCAGGTGTGCGGCCCCCTGGACTGTCGCCCACCAGGCTCCTCTGCCTGTGGGGTTCTCCCGGCAAGAAGACGGGCATGGGTTGCCACTCCTCCAGGGGATCTTCCCACCCAGAGATCAAAGCCAGGTCTCTTGAGTCTGCTGCACTGGCAGGCGGGCTCTTTCCCACTGTCCCACCTAGGAAGCTGGAAGAGCTGCTGCCGCTTCAAAGTCAGATCACCGATCTTATCGAACTGGGAGCTCCCGAGTGTCCAATTGCTCTTATCCATACAGTGCTTACTATGTGCTCTTCCCACTCGGCGACAGAGCTTTTATCAGTTCATTGAGAACGCCAGAAGTGTTTAAGAATCATGCAAATATAGTTTCCTCAACTATTTGCATAAAAGCATTCACATTTTATATGTATGTGAAATGTATTTGCATATAAAACATTGCAAGGAGAAATTAAAGATCTGAATGGAGAAATATTCCCAACTTAGAAACGCGAGGACTTGATTCAGCTGAGATGCAAAATCCCCCAGTTAACCTACAGATTTAATGTGATCCTAATCAAAAGTACAGCAGAGCCTTGGCAAAAATCGATAAATTCTTAAGCTTATATGAAGCACAGAGATTATAGAGGAGTCAAAACAATCTTGAAAAAGCTCAGCAAAGCTGAGGACTCGCGCAGGATGATTTCATAGCTTACCACAGAGCTAAAGAGATCAAAAGACAGCATTCTACGGCCATAAGCATGGACCAGTGGGTCACTGGAAGAGAACAGGGAATCCAGAAATAGACTGGTACATAGTCAGTTGATTTTTCATCAAATGTTGCTGGCAGATACTTCAAAAGAAGAATTCAAATAGCCAACGAGCACGTGAAGAGATGCTCACATCTTCATCATCCGATAACTGCTGTTCAAACCAAAGAGGCCCTGTTGTTACCAACAGAACGGTGGATATTAGGACAGTACCAAGCATCGGCAGAGGTGAGGAGCAGCCAGAACGCACCCCATCACTGGCGGGAGTGCACAGCACACAGCCACTGCGGAAAGCTGGTGTTTTCCCTACGAAGGTGCGTACACACCTGCCAGAATCTCCATCTCTGAGCTCTACCCAAGTGAAACGAAAATGTTTGTTCACAAGAAGACACAGAAAAGAATGGTTCAAACCTGGAAATAGTATAAATGTCTGGCAATAAGAGAACAGACAGCCTGCAGCGCATCCATGCAGGAGAATGCTGACCAGTAGTGAAAAAGCACAGACTGGTGTTGCTACAGCAGCGGGGAGAGCGATGGGCCCAGGAGGCCAGGCGCAAAGGGCCTGCGCCGTGTGATCCCTCCCACAGGAAGTTCCAAGCCAGGCAGAATAATCCGCCATAAAACTCAGAGCAGTAGCTGCTTGGGATGGGGGAGAGGAGCAGAAGAGGGTACAAGGGAACTTCTGGGGCTTCTAGAGAGGTTCTGTATCTCGAATGTTGGCTACGTGGGTGGAGATATTTTTTGACGTGTATTGAATTGCGTTCTGAGATCTGTGCAGTTCACTGTATGTAAATGTTACTTCGATTAAAAAATGCAAAAATCCCCAATGAATAATAGTTTTATCTAATATTTACATATGGAAGGTCTTTAGAAGGCTTCTGAGGTAGATTCTACATGAATAATTTAGCAAGCCCCGATAATAACAATTCCACGTATCAAGACAAAGAAAACATGGGTGTGATGCAAACTGTTTCAAGGAAACCCTGTAACTTTTGTTACTGAACGTTCGTGCTCTGTGCCGGTATAGCTGGCAGCTGACTGTGTCTGTACAGCCAGTACAGCGGTGGGCACTGTGTGCCCGGTGAATGCCACCCCGTCTTCCTGTGGCTGGTAAGAAAACTGGAAACCTGTTTTCCCCAGCCGACATTTTCATGGTTTACCGGGGGACTAATTCCCTTGATCATTCCTGCCTTTAAGACGTCCACCGATTTTCTGATCTGTGTCTAGACTTCGCTTCCTTTTTTGCACTGCTGGTTTCTTTTTCTTGGATACTCCCCAGAATACCACAGCTTCCCTGATATCCCAGTTGGTAATGAATCTGCCTACAATGCAGGATACCCCAGTTCAATTCCTGGGTCAGGAGGATCACTGGAGAAGGGGTAGGCTACCCACTCCAGTATTCTTGGGCTTCCCCTTGTGGCTCAGCTGGTAAAGAATCCCCTTGCAATGTGGGAGACCTGGGTCCGATCCCTGGCTTGGGAAGATCTCCTGGAGAAGGGAACAGCTCCCCACTCCAGCATTCTGGCCTGGAGAATTCCATGGACTGAATAGTCCATGGGGTCGCAAAGGGTTGGACACGACTAGGCGACTTTCATAACACCGGCAGAATATTGTCATTCTTCCAAGTACCACTGAGTCAACGCTGGGTGTCAAGCCCGTCTGACTGGAATTTTGAAGCCTTAGAGTAAGCAGTTCAGTAATGCAACCCAGCACATCAAATGAGAAACAGACTCCGTGGATCTTTTACTGGCCTTATTTTACATTTTGTATCCAGTATCTGGCCATACAGCCAGGCTCTGTCCTTTCCGCTTTTGGTATTTTGTCATCTTGTCCTTAGCTGGCTGCAGTCCCCAGCTCCCCGTTGTGGAGTCTTTCTTCTCATCAGTCTACGCTTGACTCTGATGTGTCAAATGGTTCAGAAAAATGTTTTACTGAAATCCCCCTAGAGGCAATTGAAACTGACGAATATCCTCCGCTTCACCTCCTCCCACAGAAAGAAGCATAGAAAATTTCACAAACATCCTCCAATTGGAAGAAAAATGGATGGAGTGGTAGCTAGGAAGCCCTGGGGAGGAGAGGATGGAAACCTTACAAGCGAGAAAACGTTACGCATCACCCCCTGGCTGCAGAGAGGCCAGTGTCTCAGAGAAACAGCTCAGAGCCCCCAGGAGGGAGGGAGGGTGTTTCAGAATCAAGTCCCCAGGTGAACGCTCAGCAGAGAGCCCGTGCCCTGACAAGGGCTGCTAACAGCTCCAGCTGGCCTTGCACTGACCCCATCCACACCGCGTGCCCTCAGGCCACAAGAAATGTAACATGAACTGAATCTTGGGAAGAATGTCAAGGAGAACTTACCCACACAATAGCAGAGCAAACAGAAGTTCTGGGCAGGTGGGTACCATCATAAGAACGTGCAAGATGAGGGAAATGGCACGCAGCTACGCAAGTCTATAACAAGCAAAATGCATAAGATACTGCACAGAATATCAAAGAGCCCAGTCTAGAGGAAGACGCAGTCTACGGAACAGAAGAGAACTTCCAGGCGCGCTTCATGTCACGGAGCCACTAGAGAGGATACGAACTCAGTAAAACCTAGCTCGATGCTGAGGCAATAAAATAGACGAAAAACCGAGACTCTCCAGCACTATCACAGATCCAGTACATAATATGGAGAGAGCAGGACATCAAATTCCTGATCTAGAACATGGAGTAAGGAAAATACGAAGAGGCTGTAGCAGTTGAGGTGATGGATTTGAAGGGATGACGGAATGAGCCAAGACAAGGATAACTGGAGTAGCTCAAAACCAGAACCCAGGACACTGGCCAGAAAGAGTGGTCGTGAATATAACAGCGTCGAGGAGCCCTGCAGTGAAGAACCCATACATCTTTGGC